>CM041295.1:112723206-115648206 GCA_023052935.1 Piezodorus guildinii
TCAACTATTTATTGTTAGCCAATTGAGTTTAGACTAGTCAGGATGGAGGAGTGCCACTCTTGGCGAAGGAGAGAACTGCTCTGGCTAGCGGGGGTGATCCTGTGGTCGGGGTTGGGATGCCAGCTAAATTGTGGCAGGCATCTTTGTTGACATCGAGGGTGCCTTTGATCGAACTCCTTATGGTACTATGGCAAAGAGGTGTGGGTCAACTAACCTCCGGATGGATAAATGCCATGCTGGAGGGAAGGATTAGGACACTCTAGACTATGGATGAGACTGAGAGGAGGATGTCCACAAGGCGGTGTGTTATCTCCACTCCTATTGTGTCTGGTTATCGACTCTTTGTTGACAAAACTGAGCACCGCAGTTCTATATGTACAGGGATATGCAGATGATATCGCTGTACTAATTGAAGGCAAGTTTCCGGAAACAATCTCAGAATTGCTTAAAATGACATTGGGACTTCTGAGAGATTGGTGTCAGACAAATGGTCTTAGCATCAACCCTCAGAAAGTCAATCTCTGTATCTTCACTAACAGAAGAAATATAACAATTAGACCACCCCACCTTGGTGAGGTTGAGGTCAATATCTGTAGTGAAGTTAAACCTAAAATGGTCCTTTGGATATATAAAATAGCAATAAGGCCTATGGTCTTATATGCAGCTGTTGTGTGGTGGCACAAGGCAGTTACATGCAAATCCAGGTTGGAAAGTTGCAAAGATTAGCATGCCTTATGACAACCAGAGCTATGAGTACCAACTCAACTGCGGCAATGGAAGTTCTACTGAACATAACACCATTGCACATAGCAGTAGAAACCCAAGCATTCAGCACGGCCTATAGGCTTTCTAAGTTAGGAACAAGATCTAACTCCCTGGTATACCAGGGTCATGGTAACTTGTACAGAAGGATTGACGAAGATTCGGTGCTAGCCATGCATTCTGATCTTCATGCAAATAAATATACAGACACACTTTATAGTGTTGGGATTAATAGGACTGACTCACACAGACCATACATCATCATCATCAACATAATCATTCCCCCTTCTACTGCTGTTCGGTGTGAGGGTCCTGCTTATAGAGTCTGGTCCAGTTGTCTCTCTCCCGCACCAACTCTGCTCACAGACCATACAATGGAGTCAATTGCTATACAGACAGATCCCTGACAGAGGTAGGCTCAGGGGATGGAATATGGAGAATGAACAAATCCAGGGAAAGGATATCCATCTCTCTAGGTAAACATACTTCAGTCTTTCAGGCTGAAGTAATGGCAATAAATATATGTTCTCAAACCCTAATTTTGGAAGGGATGAGAGACAGGCATATAACTATCCATACCAATAGTCAAGCTGCAATCGGAGCTCTGGGTAGTTACATGACTCGGTCCAAATTAGTAGAGGAATGCAAAAGAAATCTCAATGCGCTTTCCCTGTTGAATAAAGTCCGAGTTTATAGGGTGCCTGGTCACTCTGGCATCGTAGGCAATGAGAGAGCTGATAGCTTTGCAAGAATAGGCTCTGCTCAGTTATCCTTTACACCTGAACCTGTGTGCGGAATAAGCCTCAGCTATGCTAAAGGTTTGATCAAGGCGGCTGCTGGCAATAGATCTAGGCAATACTGGAGGGATACTGGAAAGCACCATCCTTCTAAGATGTTCTTGGAAGGACCCTGCAAAGGGAGAAGTTGTGCACTACTCTCAATGGAGAGGATAACTCTGAGGAGAGCGATAGGACTGTACACAGGGCACTGTCAGCTTAACAGGCATCTCCATAATATGGGGTTAGTGGTCTCACCTACTTGCAGATTCTGCAAGAAGGAAGATGAAACTGCATATCATGTGGTATGCAGTTGTCCAGAGATTGCTAGGATACAGTTCTACCATTTTGGCAGCAACCTTATTATAGATCTAAAGTTGAGTGAACTGATTAACCCCTATAACTTGGTCAGATTCACCAAAGCCTGTATTAAAGGAAATGGGTGGCGCACAATAAGCCTAATAAGGCTGCAGTGCACAGGATAAGACAGAAAAAAAAAAATTGTTTGCCAACGTTTTGACCCTCATTGAGCATCATCAGGGCTAAAAGGATACAGAAGAAATACAATTTCAATAACATTAAATACAATATTAAGTAAACTACTGAGCTAGAGAATGTGGATTCTAAAACATAAAAAAGAAATATATAATTTAAAAATTTATTTTTCTTATTAATATAGCATTTCCAAGTCAATTGTAACCTTTTCCAAGTCAAATGTAACCTTTTCTATTTCAAATTTTACCTTTTCCATTTCAAATGTAACCCTTTCCATTTCAAATGTAACCCTTTCCAAAGCAAATGTAACCATTTCTATTTCAGATGTCATCTTTTCCATTTATGATTACGTTTTTTGTTTTTTTTTGGTCTTTTTAATGCTCCCGCGTATTTCAACTCGCATTTACTTGTAATATTTTTTTTATTGATATAGGGATTAATTAATGTGTTTTCGGAGGGTTACGATTACGTTTTTTGAGCTGTATTTTTTATCGTTCACTCGTATTTCAACTTGCAATTATTTTAAATGTTTTTATTGTTAGAAAGGATGTATAATTGTGTTTTCGGGGGGTTATGAAAACACTTTTTTTGGAATGATTGATTTATGGCGCGTGCATGTTTCGACTTAGTGTAAATATTTTATAAAATTTGATAGAAAGGTTTTTTTTTTTGTTTTTGTTTAGGGAGTTCTGATTACGTATCTTGAACTTTATTCTTTTATGCCCTTGGGAATTTGTACTTACCGTAGATATTATTTTATAATTTGATTACTTTTTTGAACAGGACGTTACATCGCGATTGAGCGTTCTTCTATTTTTTATGTTTTTTATTGATATAGGGATTAATTAATGTGATTTCGGGTATTATGATTACGTTTTTTGAGCTGTATATGTTATGGCTCATGTGTTTCAACTCGCATTTACTTGTAATATTTTTTTTATTGATATAGGGATTAATTAATGTGTTTTCGGAGGGTTACGATTACGTTTTTCGAGCAGTATTTTTTATCGTTCTCGCTTATTTTAATTAAAATTTAACTTTTGTTTTTTATTGTTATCGGAATTTATAATTGAATTTTCGAGTATTGTGATTACGTTTTTTGAGGTTTATATGTTATGGCTCATGCGTGTTTCAACTCGCATTTACTTTTAATATTTTTTATTGTTATAGAGGTTGATGATTAGTGTTTTCGGGGGGTTATGAAAACGTTTTAGAGCTTTTTTTTAATCACTCGTGCGGATTTCAACTCGCCTTTATTTTTTATTTTTGATATTGGGATTGATTAATTTGTTTTTGGTTGTTATAATAACGTTGCTGTATTTTACATCGTTTAGCTGTCTTTTACTTGTATTTTTATTTTATTTTATTTTTTTTAAACAACTAGTAATCGTTCCTTTCCTAGCGTTCTGAGTACGTTTTTTCAACTAAATCTATTTTAAATGATCAGATTTTCAACTCGCTCTTATAATTATTGGATAATTTAATTGAGGAATCGTTTATTCTATTTTCTTGTATTCTGATAACATTCTTGGAACCTTATTTGTTATCGCCTTTACTCATTTTCAGTTATTTTTACGGTTATATAAAAAATTGGCATAAAAGAATAAAGTTCAAGACACGTAATCAAAACTCCCTAAACAAAAACAAAAAAAAAAACCTTTCTATCAAATTATATAAAATATTTACACTAAGTCGAAACATGCACGCGCTATAAATCAATCATTCCAAAAAAAGTGTTTTCATAACCCCCCGAAAACACAATTATACATCCCTTCTAACAATAAAAACATTTAAAATAATTGCAAGTTGAAATACGAGTGAACGATAAAAAATACAGCTAAAAAAAAAACGTAATCACAAGACCCGGAAATACAATTATCAACCTCTATGACAATAAAAAATATTAAAAGTAAATGCGAGTTGAAAAATGCATGAGCCATAACATATACAGCTCGAAAAACGTAATTATAATACCCCAAAACACATTAATTAATCCCAATAACCACCCCTCCCCTCTAAAAATCAGAATCAATAACTATCTTAAAACTATATAAACGATAATTATTTTTTTTAAATATTGGCTGTAAAAAACAGCACTTGATATCAAATATCTAAAAAACAAAAAAAAAAAATGTCGATAGGATATGCTAAAATTATTATAAAAGTCATAACTTTATTTAAACTAATTATTTTTCAATAAATAAATAAATTAAACGAAATATTTAAAGCTAGAAGTGAAGAAAGGGGTTACAATTGCTTTGGAAAAGGTTACATTTGAAATGAAAAAGTCAAGAAGTTTGTAATAATACTATTACAACCTCCTTGGGAAAAGGTGACATTTGACTTGTAAAAGGTTACAATCCACTTGGAAATGCTATATATGGGTCAATCCATTTGAAATCATCCAATTTTCATTAATTTTGCCAACCTTCCTCTTAACTATAGAAGGCTCATGTGCATGACTATTATAAGACCAATCTGGACTTATGGAGTAGAGCTATGGGGCTCTACTAAACCATCAATATATATATATATATATATATATTATATATATATATATATATATTATATATATATATATATATATATATATATATATATATATATAATATATATATATACTATATATATGAATATATATATATATATATAATATATAATGTTAAATGAAAAAAAGAACTTTATTCTGGGACTAAGTCCCTTGAGAATAATACACATGACAAAAAAAATAATGACTACAACTGGCCAAAAAAACACATATAAAAATATAATAATATTAATGATTGCAATGATTATTTACAATTATTTTAATTGATGAAAAGAGAGAGAAATGAAAATCTATAATCAATATAAATTAACATCTGTTTGGGATCCAGAAGGTTTTTAAAAGAGAAAGATTTTAATGAGGATAAGGAAGAAGCATGGCATATATTGGAAGGAATAGAATCCTCAGTAGACTGGGCAAGAAAGGATTGATTGAAAGTTTTAGTTCTGTGTGATGGGATATAAAGATTGGAATGGCAAAATCTTGTTTCTAGTGAATGGAAAGATAATTTATAATAAAGGATACTCTGGGTACAGGGAGGAGCCACTTCAATTCATTGTAGAGGTGATTCACAGGAGACTGCTTTGGGAGACAAAACAAATCTTAAAAAACTATTCATTTAACTCTGCTCTCTAGCACCATGGAGAGGCCATGGTAAACTACACAGCCATAATAGAAATGTGGGAAAATGTGAGAAGATACAAGGAACCTACAGGTACAAATATGTTATATTATATGAGGTACAGGTTATACTATAATTTTATAATTCAATTCGTACAGTATGTATATAGGTTATACTTTATGAATGTATTTATAAAATTTTGTTTCTTGTATCATTATTATTTTATTATTATTTCCATTACAGGGAATAAAATCAGATTTTAACAACCTTATATATATATATATATATATATATATATATATATATATATATATATATATATATATATATATATATATATATTGTTATAATATTTTATTTTTATATTGAAAAAAGAATAATGAATGGTAATTTTAGGGTTTCTCAACTTAATAACTCTGAGTCTTGGCTAATTGGCTGAGGTTGAATTTGAAACTCTACCACATCCGCTCTACTCTCCAGGCCTCTCACTAACGTTTTATTATTTTTTTTCAACATCTAGACCACTCACTACTCAAGTAAAAAAATATTTAATAGACTAAGGGAATCAGATAACGTGTTTTTGGAGTTTATCAATTCTATAGATCAGAAATTCTATTCTGAGGGAATAGAAAAGTTGCCAACATGTTGGCAGAAATGCATTAATATTAGTGGATATTATTATGATAAAATAAAACCATGGTAAATCGTTCTTTTTAAAACCAAAACCTGCATTATTTTCCAGACAACCCAATATATAAGTTATAAATATGTAGCTATGAGTGAATAAATTGTGCTTAAATAATATTTCTTCCTTAAATTTAAAAGGGGAAATATAAATCAGTAATTAAAAAATGATAAGTAACATATCTTTATCAACTTTACCTTCAATTTATTCAATAGCAAAAATTTTCTTTCAAACATTTCACCTTGTGGAGGACGAAAACGAAATGTTATTACTTGGTGTTCATCACTAGGTTCCTCTGGCAATTCTGATAGCACAGCCAGCCTCTCTCTCTAAAAAAAAAAATATATAAAACAGAACATTTAAATTTTCATGCAATAATTAGTAGAAGACATTATTGTTACAGAGAAAGAAAACATTTTTAAATAAATTTAAGAATGCAATGAATTCACAATGAATAGATAGTAGTTATAAAGATATCTTAACTATAATTTACATTTTTTCTATAAATATAATATAAATATTAAAAATACATATAAACAATGTATAAATTAAATTATAATTTGAAACATTACAGTTTCTTACATAAAACTGAGTGGATATTAAAATCTTTAAACGAACACTGAACAAAGATGTCAGGAATGCTTCAGACCGTGCTAGGTAGGGAGGGAGGAATTTTCCAAATTATTGTTGTTCAAGTATCAGGTTTTTAGGTACTTGATTTATGATATTATTGTTATTATTTTAGAATTTGGCACTTCCTCAGCTTTCCCTGGGAATTTTCACCAAGGCGGACTCAATGAGTCAAGGGTTAGGCTCTTATTATGTTACATTTTAAATCTTTCGAACAGTGGCTGCTGTTCCTAGAACGACTGCTCACTGAACCCCTGCTAGGATCTTTATGGGTAGCTCTAGTTGTTGGATTGATTCTAGCATACTCTCTGGAATCAGGGCATAACAGGATAATATAATTGGGTATATCCCACAGCTCTCCAATCCGTAGAGTTGCTTAAACTCCTCCGCCAGCCCTGGTATTTCCTTTTCTTTTTAGAAACAGTTTTAAGATTATCATCCGATGGGACACCTATCTCAATAAATTGTGCCAGTTTTCTATTTTTATCAATAACTAAAACGTCAGGCTGATTATTTAAAACTCTGTGGTCCGTAATGATAGGCTGATCCCAATAAATTTTAGTTTTGTGACCGGTAGTAATTGGTGATGGAATATATCTGTAATAGGGAGAATGGTTGCTTAGAAGATTCATCCTTGATGCAATGGCTTGATGAATAACTTTCCCTGCATTGTTGTGTCTTTGGAGATACTCTCTACCAGCCAGAATTGGACAACCCGAAGTCACATGTTGTATGCTCTCAGCACCCTTTTTGCATAAATGGCATATGTCACTTATGTCCTTTCCGCAGATATGTCAGCACTCTTACCATGCGATCCAACTCTTTTAAATCTGTCTTTGACCACTTAGGTACTCCAAACCAATAGGCTAAAGCTGGTACTGCCCACGTGTTCATTGCCTTTATTAAATTTCTTCCATTCAGATGAGACAGTAACAACTTGATCCGGCATCTAAATTCGTCTTCGAAGAGTTTCATTGAGTCGGCTTTGAACTTCAGCAGTTGGTGCATACCTAAACATTTGTAAGAGTAAGTGTCTCTGAGTTGATTAATAATTATTTCATTAGATAACTCCATGTTGTCACCTGCTGTAATTTTTTCTTTCTTCACAGTAAGTACTCCACATTTTTCTGTCCCTAGTTGCATGGTTATGTCATCGCTTCCTAAAAGAAAAGTTCTGTGGGACCTTTGGAGAGAGAGAGTTTTTTGTGAAAAGCCTATGGTTTGGTTTGGTTCTCGTGGAATGATCTCGAAAGGAACAAGGAGTTTCATAGAAGACCTGGGTTTAAGCACTAGGGATGTCTCAATTTTGGCCGTAAATGTGATCCTGGACTCCCTTGGAATTATCCATCACCACATTTATGTTAGCAGCATCCCAATCTATATGTTTTTTTCTTTTACTTAAAAATACAAAATAGCTTTAATCCAGACAGTTTCTTTTATTCTCATGTGTCATACGACAAACTACTAACTAAAATCTTAAAATCTCGTACCAATGACTATGGACCTGACAATATCTCTGTAAAACATAAAATCCAGCCTCCCATCCCTCATACCAATACTCTATCATATTTATAATTTATCTCTGCAAAATTCAATTTTTCCTTCTTCCTGGAAAACTGCCCTTGTCCCACCACTAAATAAAGTTCCAAATCCTACCTCACCGCAAGATTTCCATCCTATTTCTCTCTCCTCTCCAATCCTTCTAAACCGCTCGAATGCCTTGTTCAAACCCAACTTTCAAATTTCCTAGAAGAAAACTCCCTCCTTAGTCCTCTTCAATCCGGTTTTCGACCTGGTTATTCTACCCAATCCCCTATCCTTAAAATAACACAAGACCTCCAAACTGCCATCGATCACCAACAAATAACAATTCTTATCCTCCATGATTTTTCAAAGACATTTGACATAGTTGACCTTCTTACCAAACTCCAAAATCTTCTAGTATCCAACAAAGCTTTGCGCTGGTTTCAATCCTTTCTCTTCGATCGTTCTCAGTACATAGTAGTCCCAGATGAGCCTCCATCCTCAAGCTTGCTCCTTTCCTGTGGTGTCCCACAGGGGTCATCTCTATCTCCTTCTCTATTCGCTATTTACACTAATGACCTGCCTCTCCATATTAATCATGCTAAATACCACCTCTACGCTGACAATTTTCAAATATACCTTTCCTTTCCTCCTTCCCACCTATAACCAGCCACAAAAATACTACAAGAGGACTTAGATCGATTAAGTCACTGGACTGCTCAATAAGCTGAAACTAAATGTTGAAAAAACAAACATATTTCTGAAAAAAATTTTCACCTTAAAGCAACTGAATTCTCTTTGTCACCTATTCACATATGTAACCCGGAGGCTCCTCGTTACCTCTCTAATATTCTCCCATCTTGACTACTGCTGTACCGTATACGGTGGTGTTTCTGGGGATCTTGAAGTAAAAATAAAACGCCTAATTAATTGCTTTGTTTGATTTATCTTCAGAGTCCCGAGGTACATCTCCGTCTCCAAATGTTATAGTGAGTTGAAGTGGCTTTACCCTTGCAATCGTCGCAAGTATTTCCTTGCATCATTCCTTTACCAAGTTATCCGATCCCGCCTTCCATCATACATTTTGACCTTCTACAATTCAAATCCTCTGTCCATTCCCACTATACAAGCTCTATGCCTTCAGATTTATAAGCAATGGCCCACCAATCAGCACATTTTGACAGGTCATTTCTTATCTGATGCTCAATCCTATGAATCCTATTCCTCTTTCTGTTTGTCACTCCAACTCTCTTCCTAAATTCAAATTTATTACTATGCTGATGCAATATAAAAAATAATGGAAGTGGATGATATTATTTAAAAAATAAAAGAATATAATCATACATGTTATGAAATTGGTCTAGCCCTAATCCAGTTGAGGACAAAGATCTATGGCTGTGCCTTGCCTGTTGTTGCTTTAACCTGTTGACGTATTTAATTAATTTTTTAAAATTAAATGACGAAGCTATTGAATAAGAGATGGGCACAAAAGGAATTTTTCCAAACCATGTATAATTTTAGAATTTGTATGTAGTTATTGATTTGTGGGATACTTTCTTAATATGTTTTGCAATATCTTTGAAAACCTGTTTAAAATTACCCACAAATGTTTACTCATTCGCATTATAATTAGTTGTTTTTAATGAATATTTAGTGATGTGTTGATATTGCTAGTAGGATCCTGAAGAGGGGTGAAATACCCCGAAATGTTGAATAATGTTTTTCATATAATTAAAAGGCTTTTTGGAAGAAATATAAAAATCAGCCCAATTATGTTCTAACACAGAAATACTGTATTTTTTCCGGATAGTATAGTTAAAACAATAAAAAAAAAACAGAATATTAAAATTTAGTAGATTACATTATTGTTAAAGAGATAAGAAATGATATTACTATTATTTTGTATAAAGCTGTTAGTCCACGAGCCAGATGCATGGTTGACTAACTCATCGAAAATTATTAGAAACCCTTACTAATGACTGCCAGAAGATCAAACATCTCCAGCCAAATGACGTGGAGGCTGGTGGCCTACAAGTGAAAATGAAAATTTAATTCCAAACTACCATCACACACTAACCGGCTTGTCCATAAATTCTCATCTCTATCTCTTCTTGATAATCCTCCGAGGCGCCTGAAAAGACAATGGCCTCGAGACCTGCTAATAAAATAAACATTACTGTGTTACCTAAAAGAATTATAGAAGTGCTACCCTAGATAGCTTCTTCACAAGACTATTTTACACCCATAATTGTAATTCAGCCCTTTTACTCGATGTGTATATTGTACATACAGTTGTAGAAATTAATAATATCTTTTACTATACTTTGAGTTGTGTTATTTCAGTTTTTAATTTTTATTAATAAAATGCTTTATCTTCTGTCTAATTTTATTGAGTAACCAAGTAGCTTGTTTTATTTCTAAATTGATAATATTCCTAAACATTTTATTAACAAATTCACAATTGATATTCACTAAAAAATCATTATCAAACATGTAAGTTGTAATTTATAAAAAAATTTTGGTAGGATTCTTCCATTTTTTGAGGATGGGTGAATTACCCCAAAACATTGAGTAATGTAAAATAAAAGATTTTTTGGAAGAAATATAAAAATCAGCCCAATTATTTTCTACCCTTTTCATATTCTGTTTTGTTTTTTCACTGTTAAAACATGAATATAAGAATAGTAAATTCTACTATGTTCACTAATAAGGGATAACTTATGAATGACATTCTTCATATGGTAATTAGATGATTAAAACAAATTTATATTTCAGTATATGATTCGCCATTTTAATTTTATCACTGTCCCCTCCCTCATTTATGACATCCTATTCAGACAAGGGTTCTGGTTGTAAGTACCCAATCACCTTGGGTAATTTTCACATTTTATAATTAATTAATGTTTTTTTTTATATTCATAAAATAACTTTTATTCATTTTAATTGATTTTTAACATTGATGAACATAGTACATCAACTGATTCCATTCACAGTTATTCATGTTTGTAGTGGAATTATTTTTATTTGTTCTTTTGTTTCATTTTTAATTGTTTTTATCTATTTTTGAGAATCTAATGTTAATCTTTTTATAGATTTTTAGCAATTTTACTTCATAAATTTTATTTATTATAATTAAACATTTTGAATTGTTATGTAATTTTGATGTGATAATAATGAGATTGATTATTTTTAAAGAAACTATATTTTTACTTTCAGATAAAATTGACTTCGCCCCTGAAGTTGGCATTATAGCAGAAAAGTTGTGCATCAAGACTTGATAAAATGTTGGTGAAGTTAAAAAACAGCTTCCGACTTTATTCTTAAATATATATATATATATATATATATATATATATATATATTATATATATATATATATATATATATATATATATATATATATGTAATTCTTCTTCTAGATTTAAATGAATCAGGAGTTAAACGATGCTAAAATAAAGAATTGTTTAACAGTCCTTTTATAATACAATGTACTCTCATAACAGAGATATAACCTCCCTTGAAAAGCTCCACACGTATATAATGAAATCAAGAATAATAAAATTCTTGATTTTACATATATATATATTTTATACATATTATGTTATATGTTTGACTATTTATTATTTATATTAACTATTTATTCAATTTATAATTATATTTATTTACTGAACCTTGAGACCTGTAGAAAACTTGAATTGTCAACAGTTGGAAACTAATAGCGAACTTCTTATTAAAGCTCTGTGATAAAAATTCTGTTTTTTATCAGTATATTTACCATTAATTGGCAACTTATAAAAAAAAATGTAAATAAACAACCTTTCTCCGCTCTTCTTCCATCTCCTGTTCTTTTTTTAGTCTCTCTTCCTCTTGAGACTGTAGCAACATTTGCTGTTTTATGGCTTCATCTTTGGCCCTAAAAAATAAACAAACAATTTCTTTAGAATGAAATATCATGTTAAATAAAAGGAATATATCATTAGCCGATCCCTAAAATTTTGAAAAATGCATTTCTTCAACACATTTATTATCTTTTCTACATTTCATGTGACCTCACTAACATTCTTTTTTTAAACATCCGATTATTAGTATTTAAAACTTTTTAGCAAATTTGTTTTCAACTATTTAGTCATTATATTAATGTTTGATTATATGGGAGTGATGTATCTCAGTGAGCAGCACAATGGAAAAACAGCACAAATGATCCCTGGGTCCCATGTTTGAATCCAGGTATAATTATTATGTTATTTTAGACACAGGGTGAAATTGTGAAGTAGGTACTGAAAAATTGGGGGCTGAGCATGATTTCAGCCAAATCACCTCTTTACAATCGAGTTGGTCTAGAATCCCTATAGCCCAGTTGAAATATGATTTTGGCTGGAAAAAGGTGGGGTAATTTTGATTTTTAGATATGATTGTATGCACTGATCCCCTCTTTAAAAACCCAAATTTTCCACCCTCGAAGACCTTGTGTGTTTTCCGCCATCTTGGAAAAAACGCTAAAAAATAGCACTTTTTTCAGTTTTTCCAAAATAACTCGCTTCCAGTGCATTTTATAAAAAACATTGACCTTAGCAATTTTAAACACCATTAAATTTACTGAAATTGCAGTAAATTTGATAGTCTTAAAATTGCTAATGTCAGTGTTTTTTTATAAAATGCACTGGAAGTGAGTTATTTTGAAAAAACTGTAAAAATGCTATTTTTAGCACTGTTTTTTTTTTTTAAGATGGCGGAAAACGCACAAGATCTGCGAGTGTGAAAACTTGGGTTTTTAAAGAGGGGATCAGTACATTCAATCATACCTAAAAATCAAAATTACCCCACCTTTTTCTAGCCAACCCCCTTTTTTGAATAAATTCCACATTACCTTTTGGACAAGGTTGCAAAGGTGCTACCCATTGACACACAGGTCTCAGTAACATTGCATATAAGTAAGTCAAGGAATCTTCGATAAATAACTGGAGGAAAGATGACAGCTGGTCTAGGAAAGGAATGGTCGAATTTGGCTCTACAAGCTTACTTCTCACTCTTTGAGGAAGCTGAAAGGAAGGATTAAAAAAAATGGTAAGAAAACAAATTATAACCTATCCAGTTGCAAAGATGCTTGGTATTCTTTATCCTGTTCTAATATAATTTCTTTTCTTGCAGCTCTTTCTTCTTCCTTCTTCGATTCAGTTTCCTGTATTTCAGTATAAATATCAATTGAATGGTTCAGCATTGTGAGAAGTTCATGGATACCTACGTTGCCTGAAAATATGAAAAAATTATTAGATAATAGTAATAAACCCTATCAATATTTCTCTCTGACTACCAAGCCCACTACATCAAAGGACTGAATTAATTCAGTTTTTCAGTAATTATTTTCAGAAGCAAAATTTAAGAACTATTTCAGAACAAGAATATTCAATCTTATGAGGTCTGAATTATTTTCTTAAAACTATAATTTTATATACCATCAGATAATAATTTTAAAAGCTATAAATGATATAAAAGTAAATTGCAGTTGTTTATTTTTGAATCCATGGAATTAACAGTCTCAAAACATTTGTGTCAAACATAAAATAATAACAAAAAAAAATTCAATTTAAAAAAAATAAATAAGAACTCAACTAAAACACTATAAATATATACTAACGTTAGTAGTGAACACAGTAAATATTTAGAAAAAACTATATATATTAAATTATACTAACAAAACTATATAGAACAATATATAGAATAGTAATTAAGGATTAAGTCAGGTCATTTAGGCAGGTCTTATCAGTCTATATATCGATACCTGTCCCCACCTCTAGTGCTCCCCACTACTCAGTACTCACTAATCTCTTCAATACGAAAGGATGCGTTAACATGGTGCTATGTACTTTACGTAAGTCGTTCTTGGCTAGAGACGACAAATCAACAATAGTATGCGTCACATGCAAAAACATTTTTCATTTAAAGTGTGCCTTAGGAAGTGAAAATTTAGCAGGCAAAAAAACATGGCTGTGTCTGAATTGTGACACTGATAAGAAAAACAGAGGCAGTGTGAAGAAAAGTGTAGCAGTTATCTTGCTCGAACTGAGCAGGGTAATGGATGACATAAAAACAAATATGAATTAGCAAGGGGATATAGCCTTCGACAATAACAATAGATTAAGGGCTATGGAGGACAGGTCTAAAAAACAAGAAGAGTTGATAGAGAGTGTGCTATTAGAGAATAACAGCCTCAAAAACCAGATAAGAAAGCTAGAGCAGAGGCTGAACTATCCCAAGCAGGACAAACTCTCCCACTCTATAGAAATAAGAAGTATTTTTCCCCAAACATCAGTGAGTCACCAGAAGGGGTTGTGTGGTCCATCAGGACTCTGGAGGTGAAGAACGGCCCCAATGACCTGGACCTGGGAGAGAGGAAGAGGCACAGAGAGGACGTTATTTTGGTTTTAATCAAAGATGTTTTTATTTTTACCAAGCTGCTTTTATTTTTATCATTTTATTTTATGTGGATGTAATTAGTTGACCGTTGAGAATTACTGAAGGAATTAGTCCGGGTGGCGGTCATTAAATGAAACAACTGAATAGTTTCAACTATTTTATTGTTTGCCAACGTTTCGACCCCCATTGTGGGTCATCATCAGGGCTGGAGGTGTAGAAGAGATGGCTTGTTGAGATGAGAATGCCTGCTGTTGTTGAGTTGTAGATTGTATGTCCTGTCTGCGATTTTGTATTCTGGCACTGCGGCGGAGAGTTGAGGTGGATGTATCTTTTTGTTGTTGGTCCCGTGTTCTTTTCATCATTGTGGATATAATTAGTTGACCGTTGAGAATTACTGAAGGAATTAGTCCGGGTGGCGGTCATTAAATGAAACAACTGAATAGTTTCAACTATTTTATTGTTTGCCAACGTTTCGACCCCCATTGTGGGTCATCATCAGGGCTGGAGGTGTAGAAGAGATGGCTTGTTGAGATGAGAATGCCTGCTGTTGTTGAGTTGTAGATTGTATGTCCTGTCTGCGATTTTGTATTCTGGCACTGCGGCGGAGAGTTGAGGTGGATGTATCTTTTTGTTGTTGGTCCCGTGTTCTTTTCATCATTGTGGATATAATTAGTTGACCGTTGAGAATTACTGAAGGAATTAGTCCGGGTGGCGGTCATTAAATGAAACAACTGAATAGTTTCAACTATTTTATTGTTTGCCAACGTTTCGACCCCCATTGTGGGTCATCATCAGGGCTGGAGGTGTAGAAGAGATGGCTTGTTGAGATGAGAATGCCTGCTGTTGTTGAGTTGTAGATTGTATGTCCTGTCTGCGATTTTGTATTCTGGCACTGCGGCGGAGAGTTGAGGTGGATGTATCTTTTTGTTGTTGGTCCCGTGTTCTTTTCATCATTGTGGATATAATTAGTTGACCGTTGAGAATTACTGAAGGAATTAGTCCGGGTGGCGGTCATTAAATGAAACAACTGAATAGTTTCAACTATTTTATTGTTTGCCAACGTTTCGACCCCCATTGTGGGTCATCATCAGGGCTGGAGGTGTAGAAGAGATGGCTTGTTGAGATGAGAATGCCTGCTGTTGTTGAGTTGTAGATTGTATGTCCTGTCTGCGATTTTGTATTCTGGCACTGCGGCGGAGAGTTGAGGTGGATGTATCTTTTTGTTGTTGGTCCCGTGTTCTTTTCATCATTGTGGATATAATTAGTTGACCGTTGAGAATTACTGAAGGAATTAGTCCGGGTGGCGGTCATTAAATGAAACAACTGAATAGTTTCAACTATTTTATTGTTTGCCAACGTTTCGACCCCCATTGTGGGTCATCATCAGGGCTGGAGGTGTAGAAGAGATGGCTTGTTGAGATGAGAATGCCTGCTGTTGTTGAGTTGTAGATTGTATGTCCTGTCTGCGATTTTGTATTCTGGCACTGCGGCGGAGAGTTGAGGTGGATGTATCTTTTTGTTGTTGGTCCCGTGTTCTTTTCATCATTGTGGATATAATTAGTTGACCGTTGAGAATTACTGAAGGAATTAGTCCGGGTGGCGGTCATTAAATGAAACAACTGAATAGTTTCAACTATTTTATTGTTTGCCAACGTTTCGACCCCCATTGTGGGTCATCATCAGGGCTGGAGGTGTAGAAGAGATGGCTTGTTGAGATGAGAATGCCTGCTGTTGTTGAGTTGTAGATTGTATGTCCTGTCTGCGATTTTGTATTCTGGCACTGCGGCGGAGAGTTGAGGTGGATGTATCTTTTTGTTGTTGGTCCCGTGTTCTTTTCATCATTGTGGATATAATTAGTTGACCGTTGAGAATTACTGAAGGAATTAGTCCGGGTGGCGGTCATTAAATGAAACAACTGAATAGTTTCAACTATTTTATTGTTTGCCAACGTTTCGACCCCCATTGTGGGTCATCATCAGGGCTGGAGGTGTAGAAGAGATGGCTTGTTGAGATGAGAATGCCTGCTGTTGTTGAGTTGTAGATTGTATGTCCTGTCTGCGATTTTGTATTCTGGCACTGCGGCGGAGAGTTGAGGTGGATGTATCTTTTTGTTGTTGGTCCCGTGTTCTTTTCATCATTGTGGATATAATTAGTTGACCGTTGAGAATTACTGAAGGAATTAGTCCGGGTGGCGGTCATTAAATGAAACAACTGAATAGTTTCAACTATTTTATTGTTTGCCAACGTTTCGACCCCCATTGTGGGTCATCATCAGGGCTGGAGGTGTAGAAGAGATGGCTTGTTGAGATGAGAATGCCTGCTGTTGTTGAGTTGTAGATTGTATGTCCTGTCTGCGATTTTGTATTCTGGCACTGCGGCGGAGAGTTGAGGTGGATGTATCTTTTTGTTGTTGGTCCCGTGTTCTTTTCATCATTGTGGATATAATTAGTTGACCGTTGAGAATTACTGAAGGAATTAGTCCGGGTGGCGGTCATTAAATGAAACAACTGAATAGTTTCAACTATTTTATTGTTTGCCAACGTTTCGACCCCCATTGTGGGTCATCATCAGGGCTGGAGGTGTAGAAGAGATGGCTTGTTGAGATGAGAATGCCTGCTGTTGTTGAGTTGTAGATTGTATGTCCTGTCTGCGATTTTGTATTCTGGCACTGCGGCGGAGAGTTGAGGTGGATGTATCTTTTTGTTGTTGGTCCCGTGTTCTTTTCATCATTGTGGATATAATTAGTTGACCGTTGAGAATTACTGAAGGAATTAGTCCGGGTGGCGGTCATTAAATGAAACAACTGAATAGTTTCAACTATTTTATTGTTTGCCAACGTTTCGACCCCCATTGTGGGTCATCATCAGGGCTGGAGGTGTAGAAGAGATGGCTTGTTGAGATGAGAATGCCTGCTGTTGTTGAGTTGTAGATTGTATGTCCTGTCTGCGATTTTGTATTCTGGCACTGCGGCGGAGAGTTGAGGTGGATGTATCTTTTTGTTGTTGGTCCCGTGTTCTTTTCATCATTGTGGATATAATTAGTTGACCGTTGAGAATTACTGAAGGAATTAGTCCGGGTGGCGGTCATTAAATGAAACAACTGAATAGTTTCAACTATTTTATTGTTTGCCAACGTTTCGACCCCCATTGTGGGTCATCATCAGGGCTGGAGGTGTAGAAGAGATGGCTTGTTGAGATGAGAATGCCTGCTGTTGTTGAGTTGTAGATTGTATGTCCTGTCTGCGATTTTGTATTCTGGCACTGCGGCGGAGAGTTGAGGTGGATGTATCTTTTTGTTGTTGGTCCCGTGTTCTTTTCATCATTGTGGATATAATTAGTTGACCGTTGAGAATTACTGAAGGAATTAGTCCGGGTGGCGGTCATTAAATGAAACAACTGAATAGTTTCAACTATTTTATTGTTTGCCAACGTTTCGACCCCCATTGTGGGTCATCATCAGGGCTGGAGGTGTAGAAGAGATGGCTTGTTGAGATGAGAATGCCTGCTGTTGTTGAGTTGTAGATTGTATGTCCTGTCTGCGATTTTGTATTCTGGCACTGCGGCGGAGAGTTGAGGTGGATGTATCTTTTTGTTGTTGGTCCCGTGTTCTTTTCATCATTGTGGATATAATTAGTTGACCGTTGAGAATTACTGAAGGAATTAGTCCGGGTGGCGGTCATTAAATGAAACAACTGAATAGTTTCAACTATTTTATTGTTTGCCAACGTTTCGACCCCCATTGTGGGTCATCATCAGGGCTGGAGGTGTAGAAGAGATGGCTTGTTGAGATGAGAATGCCTGCTGTTGTTGAGTTGTAGATTGTATGTCCTGTCTGCGATTTTGTATTCTGGCACTGCGGCGGAGAGTTGAGGTGGATGTATCTTTTTGTTGTTGGTCCCGTGTTCTTTTCATCATTGTGGATATAATTAGTTGACCGTTGAGAATTACTGAAGGAATTAGTCCGGGTGGCGGTCATTAAATGAAACAACTGAATAGTTTTCAACTATTTTATTGTTTGCCAACGTTTCGACCCCCATTGTGGGTCATCATCAGGGCTGGAGGTGTAGAAGAGATGGCTTGTTGAGATGAGAATGCCTGCTGTTGTTGAGTTGTAGATTGTATGTCCTGTCTGGCAAACAATAACAACGTTGGCAAACAATAAAATAGTTGAAACTATTCAGTTGTTTCATTTAATGACCGCCACCCGGACTAATTCCTTCAGTAATTCTCAACGGTCAACTAATTATATCCACAATGATGAAAAGAACACGGGACCAACAACAAAAAGATACATCCACCTCAACTCTCCGCCGCAGTGCCAGAATACAAAATCGCAGACAGGACATACAATCTACAACTCAACAACAGCAGGCATTCTCATCTCAACAAGCCATCTCTTCTACACCTCCAGCCCTGATGATGACCCACAATGGGGGTCGAAACGTTGACAAACAATAAAATAGTTGAAACTATTCAGTTGTTTCATTTAATTACCGCCACCCGGACTAATTCCTTCAGTAATTCTCAACGGTCAACTAATTATATCCACAATGATGAAAAGAACACGGGACCAACAACAAAAAGATACATCCACCTCAACTCTCCGCCGCAGTGCCAGAATACAAAATCGCAGACAGGACATACAATCTACAACTCAACAACAGCAGGCATTCTCATCTCAACAAGCCATCTCTTCTACACCTCCAGCCCTGATGATGACCCACAATGGGGGTCGAAACGTTGGCAAACAATAAAATAGTTGAAACTATTCAGTTGTTTCATTTAATGACCGCCACCCGGACTAATTCCTTCAGGCATTTTATTTTATCTTTATCAAATTTCATTTTATTTTATTTTTATCAAAGTTATTCTCATTTTAATCAAAGATGTTTTTATTTTTACCAAAGCTGCTTTTATTTTTATCATGTTATTTCATCTTTTCCGAATTTCATTTTATTTTTATCGAAGTTATTCTCATTTTAATCAAAGATGTTTTTATTTTTACCAAAGCTACTTTTATTTTTATCATGTTATTTCATCTTTTCCGAATTTCAGTTTATTTTATTTTTATCGAAGTTATTTTCATTTTAATCAAAGATGTTTTTATTTTTACGATACTTGCTCTTATTTTTATCATGTTATTTCATATCATTTTATTTTATCAAAGTTATTCTCATTTTAATCAAAAATGTTTTTATTTTTATAAAAGTCTTCTTCATTATTATAAAAGTTATTTCTAGTTTTCTCTAGTTATGAAATTTGTTTTTATTTTTTATTAAAATTGTTTTTATCCCGACCAAGGATGTTTTTATTGAATTTAAAAGGATACTATTTTTCTTATGTTTATTAACTCTTTCGAGGATTTCTATTTTCAGTTTATATCTCACTTTACTTATTATTATGTTAATTGTAAGCATATATTTCTTTCAGTATTGTTCATGTTCCCTCAGCCCATAACAAAACTTTTAATTTTCTACCACTCCATTGTTTATACCATACCAGACCAAATGATTAATATCCTACTATCCTGCCATGTTAATGCACAATTCCTGCCTGCACATTTTTATGAATTCCTTTATTACTTGCAACGCAACTCTTATCACATTATAGCTATCTTAGAAACCTGGCTCAAACCAAAACTCATCTGTCATGATCAAGCTATCTGGAATGATAGAGGAGTCAGTTTGTTCGTTCGTGACTGCTTGGGGGTTTAAATCCTCTTCCCATCTCTTTCTTCCAACTCCGCATCTTGAGTACCTATTCACTGAAATATCGACTTTATCATCTTCCTTCTATGTAATCATCTACCACCCACCACAAGTCAAATTTGATCCAACCTTTGAAAAATCCCTCCTCACTTATGTCCCTTTCTATAATAACCTTATTAAAGCAGGTGATTTTAATACCAATCTACTATCCAACTCCTTGGATACTGAAATTAGAAATATGATGAAGAGAAGAGATGCCGCCAGTAGACATTTTAGGCGTACCTGAATCCCATATCACTATACAACATTTAAGAACCTATAAAACCTCACCCAATCTACCTTGCAAAAGCACAGTATTTCCATTTGGTTTTATTCCAAACCCCAGACTCCAAAAGTTAGAGGAAAATCCTGAGAAAATTCTCCATCAGTGCCTCTAAATCCAGTTCTTACTTCCCTGTTTCACCCGAATTTAAACTACTATTCCGTTGGTCCACTTCCTCAAGCCAAACCTCCTTCAGCTTTTTCTACTCCTGCACGAAATTTAATTCCGAACATTTTTATTTCCATTATATCCCACCAGAAGAATTAAGTGCTTTCGTTTTGAAATCCCGTACTAGGGACTATGGTCCAGACCAAATTACAGTAAAAATTAAAAAGCTTAGTCTTCCAGCCATCCTTCCAGCCCTTCTACACATCTATAACTGCCCCCTTCAAAATTTCATTTTTCCTTCCACTTGGAAAAAGGTGATCGTACGTCATTAATAAGGTTCCTTCTCCTACTGTCACTTCAGATTTCAGACCAATATCCATCCTCTCAAATTTATTAAAACCTCTTGCAAGAATCATCTATTCTCAGATCTCTTCCTTCCTGGAGGACAATGCAGTCCTTAATCCTTACCAATCAGGTTTCCGTCCTGGTTATTCCACGCAATCAGCTTTGTTGAAATTACCCAAGACCTTTATTCCTCCATAGACCAACAGAAAATCACAATCCTTATCCTTTTTGATTTTTTTAAAGCCTTGACTGCATCGATCACTCAATCCTCTCCAAACTACAAAATATTTTCCTGTGAAATAGTGCCTTGAGCTGGTTCCACTCCTTCTTGTCACTCCGTTCCTAAATAGTCATTATTCCTAACAAGCCTCCCACATCACCGCTTTATCTCTCGAGGTGTTTCCTATCACCTTATTTTCTATCTTCATAAATGACCAACCTAAACCTATCCAACACTCCCAGTATCATCTGTAGGCAGATGCCTAACAAATTTACATATCCTTCCATCCTTCTGATATACTCTAAGCTTCCAGTAAAATCCAAAAAGATATTAATAACATTAACAGCTGGGCTTCAGAAAATATGCTGAGCCTGAATCTAGCGAAAACAAAGTCAATGCTTATTGGCTCAAAACCTTCTGCTATGTATCGAGAATACTGGGAGGAATAGAAATGATTTAGAATCGTATAAAATAGAACAGTTTCCGGGCTACAAGCAAAACCATTTCTTAGAAGGGCTATACAAAAAATAGACCCCTCCACTCCTAGGAGAGATAGCGCTCTACTTGAGGAGGAGTCTTAGCACGGACACGAGAGGAAGCGGAAGTCCAGCCACGGATGGAGGAGGCCGGGGAGGGTCAAGCAAGGGAACAATTATGCAGATATATCCAAAGGTACCTTTATGTTATATTATGTGGTAAATCGGAACCTCAGTATTCTCGATAATAACAATGCCTCACTGTGTATTTTTATGTGTAATGATATGTGTTATTTTGTAAATAAATGTATGATATAAGTAAATTACTTAATTCCCCTTCATGCCACCGAAACATAGAACTTCCCTCCATTAAATTCCATGCTATTCATTACTTTTCCTCAATAAAATTCCTATTTCATTCCAAGTCCCCTAAAAAATCTAGGTGTTATCTTTGATCAAAATTTAATGTGGAATAACTATATTTCCTAAATTACCAGAAAATCCACCTCAATCCTCAAACAACCCATTCGTTTTCGTGACTTTTATCCTAGAACTATCCGCCATCTCTTAATGTCTTCCCTCATAATCCCCCACTTTGGCTATGGATGCCTAATATATGGAGGACTCTCTGGGTAAAATGTGATCAGGCTGAAGAGATTAATGAACCGATTTATAAGATTCATTTACGGCCTCCCCAGACGATCACATATTTCTTACTGGTATTCTGGTCAATGGTGGTATTCCTATATATTTGATCTCCTCACTCCTCGCTCATCCGTACATAACATAAATACAAGATCTCAACCTAGCAATTTATATGTACCAGCTTACAGAACAGTATCCTATGAAAAGTCCTTCCATCATCCAAGCTACCATACTTTGGAATTCACTACCCATCTCTCTTTGTAAATTATCATACTTAACCACTTTCAGGCACCAGTTATTTCTTCTTCTCCTAAAAGATCTAACTTCCGCAAACATGTACATTGTCTTGTCCTAATTATGCGCTACTTAATTCATAAACTTTTCGTCTGTTTTATTTATTTATTCTACCTATTCTAATTTTGTATAGCTCATAGTTGTTAGATATGTAAATATCACTAAATAAGACTAATGTATGTAATTATCACTAAATAATGCCAGACAGACTGGACCTTTTATGTTCATTATGTCTTTATTCATAGGGAACAAAATGTTCCAAAATAACAAAAATTATTTTCATTTCATTACAAAAGAAGAGAATAGTATGAAAAATTTAAAAGTGAGGTCACCTGAAGAAAAAAATTAATCAAGTCAAGAACTTTACCTAAGATCTCTTTTTTGATTATATCCATAACTTTTAGAATTGTTAGGAGTCATACTTTTTAAAAAGTTATATACTTACCATAAATCACATCAAACAGTTCGGTATTCGTAGGAGATTTTGAAATAATTAGAAGCACTGGTAGGAGGTCAATGCTTATACTTTGCACTATTTCAGATAAAGCCCTTCCCATTAGTCTTGTTACAGATGACAGGAACCTGTGACAATCATGTATATATAACCTTAGAACAACAAGGGAAGAATGTCCAAATCGTAGACATTCGTGATTACATGCAAACAATCACCCAAGTGTCTACTATTTGAACATTGACATGCTTATATCTGTCCTTTAAAATATCTAGCTCACAATTTTATAACCAGTAAGTCATTATTAGGTTTTCATAACTTACATTTCTCTATTGCCCTGGTTTGATAGATCCCATCCCCATACAACAAAATTATTAGCTAAGGTTTGAAGAACTGTTTCAAGACCTAGTACTTCTGTGCAAAATACATTTGTCATGATGCTGCCATCATGGTGTAAATATATAACCAACATTCTTCTCTGTAAGAAAACAAAAACTCTTAAAGATATAAAAAATATTAAAAAATAATAATAAATTAAAAAGAAAATACCCTGTACCTCTACAACCTGTGAAGGGTCTTAGGTTAAGTACACATGGAAATTCATACTAATTTTAGGCAAACAGTCATCCAAGAAGGTGATTAGGCTGAGATCAAGCTCAGCCATCAGGTTTTTCCCCTCAATTTTCAGGTACCCACGTTATTGAGGGTAGGTTTCCACCGAGAGGATCTCCCCCTCTCCGTCCCGCAGGTTCAAATTTTTTTTTTTTTTAGTTATTGTTTCTTTTTTTTTTTTTCAAATTGTCAAGCAAATATTTTATATTTTGTTTCTTAGAGTGCTGCCAATGGGCAGTTTCTCTTCTTGTTTTTTCATATATTTTATCATTACCAGCATATTTACATGTTGTATTACAAAATATAGTTGTAAATTTCAATAAAAATATATATATTTTTTAAATATTTTGTTTCCAATAAAGGTTATTTTTATATTATTTATTTGTTTTCAACCAAATTTGTATTAATGTTCAATAAAAATAATGTTAAAAATAATGCTTTCTTATCTCACATCGCAGATATTTCATCAGAGCACCCTTCAGTTCACTAGTTTCTATTTTAAACATTATAACGATTTATTTAATAAGTACATTTTACCTTTAAAATAAATAAGTTTAAAGTCAAATTCAAATTTCGGGGTATTAGAGTATGAAATATAACATTATTAAGTTTCAATGAAAGGTTGTACTTTCTCACTACCACACTTGTTAAAATCACAGGAATGTATTATCACATTACACCAAGGAAATGTACAGTGACTAATTTGAAAGAAAAAAATACTAAGGTAAATAATTATAAAAGCAATCTCACTTCTTTAGCTGGACGAAATCCTGCTTCTTTAATAGCATCTTCTAAAGTGCCAGAATAGAAAATAGGGATTGACAGTCCATAACGCTTATTATAGCGATCAATGAAATGGATAGACCCTTCAAGTTCACCTTCTACATTATCTGGAACTATGGATTAAATTTAACATAAAAAATATATGCAGATAAACATTCTAATTTTCAGAAACAATTGAAATATTCACAAGACAATTTTTAATTTATTAAACGGCAACTTATTAATTTATTTTAAAAATTTTGTACCTCTACAACCTTTGAAGGATCTGGGTTTAGTAAATATAGATTTGTATTGTTTCTATGCCCTTGGTCGTAGAAGGAGGTGATTGGGACAAAATCAAGCTCAACCACCATTAATTTATCAAACGGTCAGTAAAACAGTAACTTGAAAACTCAAGAAGTTTATAATCAAATGTAAGTTACAATCAAATATGAAGTTCTTATTTTTATTTTTTTTTTAAATGTTTTGAAAAGTTAACTTTCTTTAATATGCTACAGAACTATTTTTGACAAAATAAAATAGAGCAATAATTAATGACATTTTTATAAATGTTTCTTTTCTATATAAGTATTAATTGCTTTAAATTTTAATTGGTTGACATAATTAATATTTTATAATTTTTTTCAAACAGGCCAACCAAGGACCACACCATTCAGCTTTTTTGTGGAGAGTGTACTTTAATGTTTGCCCAATACATGCGCAATCTCTGGCTATGTTTGTCCTTTCTCTCCTTTGTCTAGAGGACACCTGTCTTCTTAAGGGGTGGATTGTCCTGGAACCTCTTTTGCTTTAAAATTGTCACTCTGAACGGTGAATGGTCTCTGCTGTCACGGTTGGCTATTCCCAACTCTTAAAGATCTTCTGACACTTCGATTAACCATGGGGTCCCAACCTTTCTTTTTTGCTAGTAGAATAGAATCTGACTGGTCACTCAAATGTCCCAATCATTAAATGTCTCTCTCGACTTACATCCATTAGCTTCTCAGTTTAAAAATAAAGTTCCTGGTTGTGTTGTCTTCTGTATTCACCATCTATTTTCACTGGTCTATTTATTCTTCTCAGAATCTTTCTCTCCTTAATTTCCAGTTTTTCATAAACCTCTTTCCTATTGTGCATAGAAAGGCATTCAGAGGATTAGAAGGCCTCTGGGCGAATGACAGAATAGTAATGTCTGAACTTGGTATTGTGGAAGAGACATCTTTTATTGTATATATTCTTTGTCAGCTGGTAAGCCAGTTCTAGTTTATTAATTTGGGTTGTTAGAGCTACCCATTCTCACAGATGAGGTTCAAGCCACTCACCTAGGTACTTAAACTTGCTAAAGTTCTGGCATCTAATGTTCTATAATATTAATTAATCACATAAAATATTAATTGATTCATATTTAAAACTAACTATAATATATATTATATATATATATAATATATAATATTATATATAATATATATGATATTAGATTTGACATAATATAGGATCTATATCTGGCAAAGAATCAATGAAAAAATCTAATTCAACATAAATTAAAATAATTATAGTATAGAATAGAAAAGTAAATAATTTTTATTCTGGGACAGTGCCCCTTAAGAACAACTGATATGTATAATTGTAATTTTATGAGTCAGGCCAAAAGACCTAAGGATCATAATTCAGATTTTTTGAGCATCTGTTTGGGAAGACGTTGGGACTTAAATGATGAGGGAGAAGAAGCATGGTTGATATGAGTAGGTAGAGAATTCAAAACAGCAGTAGAGCGGACAGAAAAGGAATTATTAAAAGTTTTTGTTCTGTGGGTAGGAATGTAAAGATCAGAATGGGGGACCTCATTTCAAGGAAGTGGACTTTGGATATCGGGAGGGAGCTGGGAGTTAATGGTTTAGTGAAGGTATGATCCCAGGAAATATTGTCTGTGGGTGGAAGGAAGAAGCCGCTTTAACTTCCTGTATTAATGGGTCACATGAGACTTCTTCAGTCTACCGAGGACAAATCTTAAAAATATGTTCATAATTAGCTTTATAGAGAAAATAAGTGAGGATACAAAGAGCTTACGGGGGAAGAAGATGGAGAGAGCGATGGAAAAATTTGAGAGTACTTATGGTTCTTCAGGAGATTTGTGCAATATGGGGTTTCCAAGAAAGATTTTGGTCAATGGTAATGCCCAGGGGTTTGGCAGAGAAAGTGAAGGTGATTGGGTGATCATTTAGCGTTGGACTTCGAAATGTAGTATTGGATCTGAGGAGGGAATTGGAACCTATAACAATCGCCTGAGTTTTCATAGCATTTAGCCTTAGTTTATTCCCAAGCACAGATTCTATATCTATCTGTCCTGGTCTTCCTGAATATTGGTAAATGTTACTAATGACTCTGAGGGAGAGAAGGACATGCAGATCAGGAAATCATCAGCGTATAAGTGGTGGGAGGAATGATGGATATAATTAGGAAGATCATTGATGGAGGAATTAAAAAATATGCTTGAGCCCTAGGCCACACCTCCTGAAAGGGCAAGGAATGAAGATAGAGGATGGTTAGTTAAAAATAACCCCGTATGCCAGCAATGGCAGGAAGGGGGAACCCCGAAAAAAAAAAAAAAAAGGTTAGTTAAAAATGGTGTTATCATGGTTAAAAATTATGTTACTAGTTAGAGCATATTATGTTTTATAATTTATGTTATTGTAGTTATATCATGTATTTAGGATTTTATATCATAGTAGGATTATGAAATATTTTTTTGTAAATTAGCCTAGCTTAATTTAGGTGCGCGGTTTGTTCAGTAAAGTGATATTACATATTATCTGAGCACTGCCAGCTATGGTATAACAAAAAACAATCAGATTTTAACAGTCACCCCCTGTGCATGTAGAAGAAAGGAGTGATTCATCCCTGTTCTAATAAGAGACAGTTTTTTATTGTGAATTTTATTGAGACCAGCATGCAAGAGTAAAAATCAGTGGCTACCATGACATAGGAGATGTGGAGAGGGGAGAGAAGGAAGAAGGAAGAAAATAAAACTAAATAAACTGTCCACCTAATATGTATGTTATATTAATGTGAGCATATAGTTCAATAAAATTCATTAATGTAGCAATAGTCCATGCAATATGCATCTTTCCACCATATTCATTCCACTAGTACTCAAAAACCAGTATAACCACTCCAAAGAGTTTTATTGGTAATATCTCCCCAGGAATGATAATAAAACAGCTTGAAAAAGTCCCTCCATGACTGGGATTCGAACTGACTACCTTAGGTGTTAGAGACTAGCGAGCTAGTCACTCAGCCGCTGGCTCCCCCATATAGCCATTAGTCTTCAATATTCAACTATCTTTGGAATAAAGATAATTGTATGTGGTTAGACCAAATTTAGATTTTTGTTCCTTTAACACCTTCCAGTTTGGTACAGTTTAAAAAAAAAAAAAATTAAGACATACTGACCAATTTATAAATGTTAGTTTCTTTGGTGATTTGTTGATGGTGGGAATTGCACTTAAATAAAATGTAAATTATGAAAGTGCTGATTACATTAATATGTGCTGATGGTCAGGACTGGTGATAGCTTGAGTCCTATCAGAAACTAAAAGAAGTTCACTAAATAGATGATGATAGATAGATGATTTTGCTAAAAGACAATTCTTAATATATCATATTGGCTCACTTCCCCACTTCAATTCCCACCTTCACTTTCTCTGTCAAATCCCTGGGTATTACCATTTTTAACTTTTATTTTTCCGATATTTCAGTCCTTTTTGTGCGTAATAAATATTCGTTTATCAATATTAATATTAATATTAACAATTCTTAATGTATCAAAAGAGGAGAAAGTGAGCCAATATGATACATTAAAATTGACTTCTAGCAAAATCCCTATATTAATATAAGACATAAAAAATAAAAGTCTTGATAATGGGGACAAGGCCCCAAAACGTAGACATTCGATATTTTTGGAAAGTGCTTTATTCAAATAAAATATATTTAAAGTTAAAAGGTGCTCATTTATATAAATTATATATATTTTGCATTATAATAATCATAAGTTGGTTTTACATTTTCAATTAGAGGAGATAAAAAAATTAGTCAACTTTTTTGTGTTATAAAATATCAATAGATTTAAGATATATCCTCTGTGTTATTTGATATAAAATAATCATGGAAATTGAATATATAACATATACATCTTTGATTCATGAAAAGTAATAAAAAAGTTACTATAAAAAAAAATCAGTGTTGAAGTGGGGGTAAATGAACCAATGAAAAAACTTTTACTTACTCAAAGCAGATGATCTTAAAGACATTGAAGCAGATGTAGTTGAACCATCCAACGTTTTTTCTTTGATAGCAAACCCTGCAGAATCACCTTCAACACTCTCTGAAGTGCTATTTATATCAGCTTGTGTCTTGAAAAAGAAATCACATTATTTAGGACAGTATCAATAAATTTCATTAATACATTAATGTACTGCTTTTATGGTATTCCGATTCCAAATAAAAAAATAAAATATAATAGAAAAAAAAATTACTTGATTAATTTATTGTTTCTTTTGTTCGGTTTTAGGGCGTAAAACAGCAAGGTCATCAACTTGGAATATCTATTTTGCCTTCTTAACATGACTTCACGAGGGAGATTGTCAGGACAAAAAGAAATGGCAGCATTGGCTATTAGGCCATGTCATATGACCTTGTGTTGTAATAAAGCTATTTGTTTTATATACATACAATTTGATTACCATAACCTGGCAATTCTATTGTATATATCTCAAGGTCGACGATTATGTTGTCATGATGATAGGTATAAGTTGGTGACCTGAAGGATTACCCATCCTGTTTGCCTTGAGGGAAGTTAAACACCAATAAATGAATATTAAAAATCTATCTGCCAAAATGGTAATAGTAAAGTTGGAAATCTATATAGATCATAGTGTACAAATAAGAGTTTAAGCCCCAACTTTTATATTACATGTGGATTGAAGATATAGCATTCCATACTGACCCTAATCAGAAGTGAAGAGACATAGGCATGGGTTATTATAAGTCATACAACTTGAAAGGGATGTGGCTCACTATTGTATTGAAACTTGCTGAACTATAACCAGGGAAACTCATCAGTTATGATTAGACTTTCGCATAGATGATAAATTTTTTATATATTTTCTTATTGTTATGCACTATGATATATCTAATAATATTATTTTGTATATAATAATGCTATAGTGATATACATCTAAATTATAAAATAAAAGATGAAATAAATTCCATAATTCAAAATGACAACAAATGCTATGTATTTAAAACTACTGGGTATTTAAAATAGTTCTTTAAAATAGAAACTTATCTCAAGAGATCCTCTAACTAATAATTATATATGCCGGTGAGGTGTGAACCCTTAAAAAATGACAAGAGAGCTATCTTAATACATAGGAGAGAAAAATGCATGACCTCATCAAAGTCAATAATGCATACAGAATAAAAACAAACAAGGAACTTAAGGATCTATATGGAGATCCAGATTTGGTTTTGTGAATAAAAAAAGGGAAGATTAGATAGTGGGAATTTACATCATATGGATAAGGAAAGAATCCCAAGGAAGATAATGGAGGAACCCCCAGAAGGTACAAAAGGAAGAGGTAGACACAAGCTACGATGGTTGGCAGATGTTGAGGCTGACCAACAGCTTCAGGGGATGGCAGATTAGGAGTGAGCTGTAGAGGATTGCTCTAAGTGGAGAAGAATTATTGAGAAGACCAAAACCCTTCATGGACCTTAGCACTTAGGAGATAGATGATGTACATCTTTTTGCATTTTATGTACTGGTGGCACCTACAAAAAAACTTAGACACTATGAGACAGAAAAAATACAAAATTATGACTTACTGGTGAGGTAGTTGTTTCAGAGTTGGATCCAGAAACTGCAGAATTATTAAGGGGTCTTTTTTCTTCTATATTACAACTCTGAATCGTCAGACAGTGGCAAGGAAGGTCTAAATTTAATTCATATAATTTAGATTTATCTCTGATGTTTTCTGGCCATCCACACCAAATTTGATCCCTTGTAGGTATGTTGGTCAAGATAAAAGCATAAAGTTTGACTTGAGTTATCATAGTATCACCAGGTAACAACAAATTGAATTTTTTTTTATTGACTTTGTCATCAATTTTGAGGACATAGAAAGTGTTATTCTGAGGATTTTCACTAAAATAAATAAAAGTAGCAAGATTTAGTTTAAAAAATAAATAATTAATTAAAATTATTTTTTATTAACTAAATTAAGAATCATTGTAATTTTTTCATTTTGACCATGTGTTTAATTTCTTCACCATGATTCACCAGACATGCTGCTGGCTTCTTCTGTCTTCCATGTAGGAAGGTAACCATTCCAACCATAGCCAAGGTAAACCTGATATAGTCTGTGGAAGCCTTAAAAAGTATTGGAATAATAATATTTATTTTATTCATCCTGGGAAGGTATTGAGGTTTATAAATGTAAATAATGAGTTAACATGAATTTATCTTTCTCTATGACAATACTTCTATGTACCATACCTATTTCAAAACATAAAATGCAATAATCACCTACTTCCATACCCTCCATTCTGATATCCATTCCTTGAATACCAGAACCCGATTAATTTAACTCCATTGTGTAAAAATACACCCTATCACACATCCTTTCTAGCCTGCTTCTCATTCTTTTTGGAATTCCTTTCCTATCTCTATCTATAGAGGTACCATCCTGTGTTTATTCGAATATCAACTATTTATTGACCTTAAAACTCAATAGTCTACTCCATTGTAAGACATTTATAACTTTTAATTTTACCTAAAATTAAAATCATATCAATACTGAATCCTTAAAGGGTAATCCTATATGCATTATTAAGAGTTTCTTCTTGATACACAAATAGATTCATAACTTAACATTAGATTTATAGCTCTAGTTGTTAGTTAATCTCAGAACAGAATGAGGAAAACTTGATTAAGACAATAAGATTCTAAAATTTTTTTATCCTCTGTCAAATATAGACATCTTAGCTATATTTTTAAGGTTTGGTCAGTTAACATCTAAGCCATAGGTTTATTATAATTAAAATAATTATAAATATGCAAATATTTACAATCAAAATATACTAGGTAGCAACATCTGAACATATGAAAAATCAAATTATTAATAAACACATTATTGTTTCTTGAAAGATAGCCATCGTGTTCCCCTGAGTGCTGTGAGATGGTGAATTGAAAGCTTTCCTTTAAATTCTGTATTTGCAATACAAAATATTTGTCAATCATTGTAACTCAATCCAAAAATAAATCTAAACAAATATTTCTAAGGTATGAATTTTGAGAATTTTAAAATACAAATTGTGGTTAACCATTGATTTATTTAACATAATTCCCTAGATGTTAAAATTGATGATACTTACACAATTTCCATCTGTACAGCTCCAAGCTGATCACCAATAGCATTATACTCATCCATCTGAGTAAGATTTAAATATAAAACACGAGGTAAGTTTGAGGCGAATAGAGAGACACTGTCTGATAGAGGTTCTTCTGGCCATCCTATCAATTTTTGTCGACAAGGGGGTATACCTGTTTCTGCATAAATCATAGTTTTTAAGCAACCTAAAAATTAGAAAATTTAGTCCACGCTGTATTACAATTGAACAAAACTAAACCAGTAAAATCAAGTCAAAACTGTTTGATATATAGAATTAAAGAATCAAAACAAGTATTAATTTAAATGAACTTCATTAACCTTAAACCATTACAACATTATTTGATGGTGACTGTTCTAATAACTCACAATCTAATCTTTTCAACTCCTAAAACATATGATCTATTTAGTAACCACATATATCCCTTTCAATATTAGCCTAACTGGCACCTTCCTGGATAGCTGTGGTCTTGATGCTGGTGGTGGGTCCATTGGTCGTCCTCTTTTATCTTCTCTATCTTCATTAAACAATGCCAAACGAAGATGTGATCTATTTCGCCTGACTACTCGCCCTGTATCAAGATCCTGTCTGAAATATGATCTTGGCGTTTCATGCTTTTGAAGAACTTTCCCTCTGTGCCACTTGTCCTCATTGGGATACTAAATAGAAGGAATTTATTATAGGTGGAATAGTCAGGAATCAGTCATTTTTGAAAAGTTTTTAATTTTGCCAACGTTTCGGCTCAAGCTTGTGAGCCATCATCAGGGCATTACTGAGCCATGTCCAAGCATAAAATGGCTCACAAGCTTGAGCCGAAACGTTGGCAAAATTAAAAACTTTTCAAAAATGACTGATTCCTGACTATTCCACCTATAATAGTTTCTACAGTCGACTATACACCCTCAATATAATTCACTCTACTTGGGACATGGCTCAGTAATGTCCTGATGATGGTCCACAAGCTTGAGCCGAAACATTGGCAAAATTAAAAACTTTTCAAAAATGACTGATTCCTGACTATTCCACCTATAATAGTTTCTACAGTCGACTATACACCCTCAATAGAAGGAATTTAGAATCCTTGAGCTCTCAAGCACCCCGATCATAATATCTCTTAGAAATAGTTTGTTTTTTTCTTCTAGCTTAGCAGGTACATCAATATTCACGTGAGGCATTAATGCACCTGCCAAAGTGAGTAGTTTAGTTCGGCACACTCGATTCATCAACTGACAGCTGCAAATACTTCAGTGGAGTATTCCTATACTCAAGAAGAGATAAGTATATATCTTCCTTCCCTTCCGTGGTCTTCTTCAAAATATTCTTAATGATACCCACACCCTTTTCTGCGAACGAGTTAGACTGCGAATGATTGGTGCTTTGAGTGACAATGTCAAAACAGTAATCATCAGAAAAACCTTGTAAATCTGCTGAAGCGAACGGTACATTGTCACAGATCATTACCTCCAGAATGCCAAACTTAGAGAATATAGACTTTAAATTTTAAAGAGTATGAACCCCCTAATACCAGATAATCATTAGAATCATATGCCATTGTGTCCACAAACACCCTCTGCTAAGGCCTTATGGGTAATGGATGACTCTTCATAGGCTCTTTAATATTTCTTCTTGCAAATCTCTGACAACGAGGACAATTTTAAATAAAATTCTCGATGTTCCTATTTATTTGGGGCCATATTATTGTTTGTTTTGCCCTTTCCTTCGATTTTTCTACTCTAGCATGACTGGATTGTAAAATTACTAACATTTCCTGTCTTAAACTGACTGGCACTACAATCCAACTCTGCCAAACTACCAGATCTTTACATATTGCTACTTCATCGTGTGGATAGAGTGCTGTTTCCGCTTGTATTTTCCTCGGTCAACCAGTATGAATGTATTTCTTCAGCTTTACCATAACCTGATCATTTTCCATATCCTTTCCCTCTGCTTGATTGAAATTGGCAATGACTTCATAAAAGCATGAGCTACTAATTCAATATCACTTGCAGGCTCACATGACTTTAACTGTAACCAAGAGAGTATATCAGGTTTGAGCATTTCACAGCCTGGAACATAGTGTACATCAAATTCATAATTAAGTGATTTCAATCTAATATGTTGTGAACGGGGACTGAGATTGCTGATAGTACCGCCCCCAAGGCGTATTCACTGGCATCGATGGTGATAGTAAAAAGGTGACTAAAGTCCGGAAACACCAACACTGGCCCCACTTGTTTCTACACCATCACCGGCGTCACTACGAGTTTCGCGCCCTTCTCGAGCAAATTATGTATCGGTATCAGGCACTCGGTCATGTCTGGCACTAATCCGCCCATAATAGCTTCTTTCCTCTATCAATCTATCCGATCCCGCCGTCCATCATACATCTTTGATCTCTTATTATTCAAATCCTCAATTCATTCCCGCAACACCCGTATGCGGCCTTCTGATTTGTATATTACGCCCCTTCGAACTGCAGCTTTCGACAGATCTTTCATAATCCGATCCTCTTCCATATGGAACTCTATTCCTTCTGATATTCGTAATTCTACTACCCTTCCGACTTTCATATCTCGTCTATTCCATTACTTTCTGTCCATTCAATTTCCAAACAATCCTGACTGATCCAGTTTGAACTGAAAACATGTAAATAGAAAAAAGTTATAGAAGTGTTTCTTAATTTTTTAACTAAGTAAGAAGTGTATTTTATTTTTTGGTCTAGTTTATGTATGGGAACACGATAATTATTTATTTATTATATTTTTAATTCATCACTTATATTTTTACTTTCACTTACTATATATAGTAAGGGGAAGTATTGCGATCGTGAAAATTTTCGAATTCCAGTATTCAACGGAAATACACGTTTTAGGGTCCCCTGAGTCCAAATAACCAAGTCCCGCAAAAAGGTCTGTGTGTGTGTGTGTGTGTGTGGTGTGTGGTCTGTGTGTGTGTGTGTGTGTGTGGTAGCTCCCGGGCGGAAACGTTAAGTCCTATGAAACTGAAATTTCATATTTAAGACAACTATACGCCCGAGACGTGACAAAACTTTTTTCATCAAAATGAGCCTACCAGAAGAGGCACTTTATACCATGCATTTTGCACCTTTTTTCGATTTTCTCAAAAACGGTTCCGACGATTTTGATTAAACTCGCTATATCGATGTAAAATTTAATGGGCTTTAATATCATGTAGGCTTTATTTGGATAAAAATGGTCTGACAGGGCTTAAATGCCGATATTTTAAATTTTCTTTCCCTAAAGTACCTTTAATTTTGTAGATTCAATAATAATAACTAAATTATCTTGTTAACGCTGATGAAAAACTGGTAAATGTATAAATTGAATAAACTCGATACCCAACTAAAGGAGAAAACAGAAAAAATATTTTTTTAATGCAATTTTTTGATTTTGAACATAGCAACAGTAATATACACTTATAATATACCGTTGGAAATCTTTGATTTTAGAAAAAAAATATTATCTAATACACAAGAGCTTGTAAAAGTTAATAGAGAGTGATGAAAAGCATAGAACTAATTATTTTAGATAATAATGCAATAGATTTTTTAATAAAATACATGTTTCTATATAAATTCAATTTAATTAATTCTTTAATAGTTTCACGTATTTTTATCTTTTAGTGTATTTGAAAATTCTTTCATTGAGTTTAAAAATGGTGGTAAGTGAAAGTCGTGTGTTGCCCGCACCAGATTTTTTACAAATATTTTCACATCCATTAGTTTTCGAAGATATGTATTGGTTTATGATATTTTTATTTTTGTCATTTGTCTTATTGTTTTCATTTTTACTTATTATTCACTGTATATTTAATTTTTTTATCTTACTCTAAGACTGTAAATATCACATTATTGTATTTTATATTATCATTGTTTAGAATTTTCACTAGGGGTTTTTGATTTGTTTTCACAACCACTTTTTTCCATACAAAAACTGATGAAACTTTTTTGCACCATAGTGTACAGCCAAAAGCTCTTTTTCTATGATAGCGAACTTTTGTTCGTAGCCGTAAGAGATCTGGATAAAAATGCAACAGGGTGCTCTTCTTGAAAGAAACATACTCCCAATCCTCTGTTGGAGGTATCTACGTGCATTTCAGACACCTTTTCCGGGCATGCTAAGACCAGAGCCTCAAGAATAGCCTCCTTGAGTGACCGAAATTACTCTTTCTCTTTACTCACTACACATCTCACTTTTAACAACTATCATTTTTATTCAAGTTCCTCAACGGAGCTGAGTTTTCCGACTAATTCGGTATTAACGTAGACACGTATTTAATAATACCCAAAACTCTTAAAATTTCTTCTTTGTTTTTTGGTTCTGGAAAATCTCTAATAGCCTCCACATATTTATTATCAAAAGCAATTCCTTCACCAGAAAAAATATGTCCAAGGTACTTGACAGATTTCTGTTTGTATTGTATAATCTTTTCAACTCCTAAAACATATGATCTATTTTGTAGCCACATATATCAAAAACTACAGGAAAATAAATAACTTAAATAAAAGTATCTAGGTCTGACTTAATGTAGTTTTTACATGCAATCTCATTGGAAGAATCCTATATCCTAAAACTTCTTTTAATGTCTGCAGAGCATATTTGGTACCAATCACTTGGTCTGCCATCTTTTTGGAAACTAATATGTATAAAAAAGATATGCGTGGTCGCAAAAGGTAATTAAAAACAAATAACAAGGTTAGAAATAAACTAATCGTATGGTTCCAGAAATAATGATGATTTATTTAGAGATATAATCCTCCTCATCTGGTATTAAGGCTGATACTGCAAGGCTTAACTCCACTCTCCTTACCTCCACCAGTTTAAAAAGCTTCTTTGGAAATCCTCAGCCATAGAGAGGGGCTCGAAAAAGCAGTCCACAACTTTCATACCTTACAGTTGTTCTTTCTAACTAAGGCATAAATGGGACAGAAAAAAATACATTATCGTCTCTTTTCCCACAATAGCTTCCCTCGCATTTATCCCTGACCTTCCTGATCGAACGGCGTCCCTCACGCCTTGATCATTAGTAGTGGTACCCTGCCAATCACGCATCGGACACCGCAACCCGAAGAGGAAATCCTATCAGGTATCCCGTAAAACCGTAATATCATCTCCTTACGCAAGGTGAAGGGACACAAATTGACAAATTTGGAGGTTCTGAAGCTGCGCGTCCACTGTGGGCATCTCCTCCTGTCTACCCCGCAGTGCACGTTGATCAGGCACACCTTCGTGTGCAGGCACACCTCACACGCCCCGATAGTGTCCTGGATGTTCTTGTTCATCCTCTACCAGAGGTTTTTCCGATGTAAAACTTGGGGATTTTCTTTATCCCCGCGGTGATTGGTTTTAGCCAGGTGATAACCTAGGGTAACTTATCCTCATACCGCACCGTTTCGACCGCTTATTTATTCTGTATAAATGATCTGTCAATACAGATCCGCTCGGCTCACCAAACTCGTTTGATTTTGTCTTAGATAGTTGCGTGGCCCACGTACAGGCAATGGCACTTTCCTCGTTCAGATGCGTTTAATAGCTCAATAGAGATCTGCTCATCGCGGACTATCAGTTATATTCAAATGACGCGAACCCGACAGTTTCCATATCAGCTACACTTAATTTTCATTGAGCTCGTGGTTCCCGTTTTCCAAATGACTTGTTGGCGTTTTCGTCGATCTCCTCCATTTCAACCGGCCTCTCCCCTCTCGAGCTATCGTCGTCCTACGATACCTCACGCCAATCCGTTCCCGCCCTATCAGCCTCACCTTTCCCCTCGAGCGTCCACTCGCTCAAAAATTGACGCACGTCACGTGACAATCCTCCTTAATCGAGTGCATTAACCATGATGGCACGCGACAGCCAGCGAGCCACAACATTAACCTTACCCGGCTTATAGATTATCTCAATGTTATATTGACTAAGGGATTCCTTCCATCCCGCAACCCGCACCGAGGATTCCTCACCCATTGAAGGGAACGGTGGTCGGTATGAACGCGGAACCTTCTTCCAAACATGTAGGGCCGAAAATGGTCAGACCACACTATACCTAACAAATCACGCTATAGAGCGTGCTCGTGTAAGCGATAGGAAGCTCCCCTCCAACTCCCTCTTGCGACAGTACCACCCCCAAGGCGTATTCACTGGCATCGATGGTGATAGTAAAAAGGTGACTAAAGTCCGGGAACGCCAACACTGGCCCCACTTGTTTCTACACCATCACCGGCGTCACTACGAGTTTCGCGCCCTTTGTAAATATCACATTATTGTATTTTATATTATTATAAAGGGACTTGTCCCAGAATAAATAAAGAATTATTATTATTATATTTAGCGTACCAAGGAGGCGACGAATCTCTTTGACGTCCCTTGGCACCACGATACGGCAAAACGCCTCCTCTTTCGCGGCGTCCGGCCTTACCACTCTCGCGAAATCGTATGACCCAGAAATTGATCTTCCTGTCCGAGTATCGACTTTTCCTTCGACAATTTAAGGCCAAACTGGCGTACCCTATGAAAAACGCGCAGCAAATGTTCCACGTGCTCGCCTTCCTATTTGCTAAAAACGAAGAGGTCATCCATATATACTTGGCACAGTGGTTTGTTGATGCTCCTCAAAAATTCGTCCATGAGGCGCTGGAAGAAGGTAAAGGGCGCGTTCATGAATCCAAACGGCATTCAAGTAAACTCATAATGCCCCCTTTCGAAAGTAAACGCTGTTTATGTTGGTCCTCGGGATGCATTTTTATCTGGTGGTAGGCCGCTTTGCGATATAGAATACTAAAGATCACCGCCTCTCTGAACCAGTCAAATATATCCTCAAATCGGGAGCTAGGGTACCTCTCGTAAACGGTATAATCGTTCAACTGTCGTTAATCGATTACTACCCTGTATTTTTCGTTGGTCTCTTTCTTTCTCTGTTCTTCTTACCGCCTATAAGAGACCATTATACGGCGATGTACAATCGATGATGATTCCTTGTTCTTTTAAGCTATCCAATTCGTCCCTAATAAACAGGATACCACTGCTCTTTCACGTATGTTACCCTGTCGTGCTTCGGGATCTCATGAACTATCCTTCCTGTAAATATGTCACCCTCTCGAAAGAAGTTATCTTCGAAGTCCGCCATCACCGTTTCCCTTCATTCCACGATACTGTTTACCACCCCTATACGCGCCCGTTTATCCCTTGCGACCTCTCGGCATTTACAAGTCTCTTCCCGAGCTTAACACTCCATATCCCCTGAATGTTTCTCACTCTTGCTCCAACTCGTCTCAATAGGTCGCAGCCAACTATCTTCTGGTACTCCCGGATTAGATTCCCCAATATGTGGAGATCTTCCCCATCCTCTACCCACATTTTTAGCCCAATTACGGCTAATCCCTCTACTTTACACGCCCATGAGGAAGGTTATAGTGACTTTTACCAACCTATCCCGGATTATATTCTTCCCAAAAGTACTATATCCACATTTTATGCCAAAAATTGGAATTCACTTCAGTGCAATCTTGAAAACATCACCAGGCTTCAGGATAACAACTGCAGTAAATATTGGAGCAAAAAACAGTAAGTTTTGTTACAATTTACGGTGTAAAGTGAATGCTGGGTAACCTCTTCACATCAGCTGATTGCCAATAGCTCGGCAAGGCAGGGATTGGTTTTCTTTTCTTTAGTTATTGTTTTATTTTCCACATCTAGTTATTATCTTATTATCTTCTTCACATGAAATGCGATATTTTCACCAAGTGATGTCCTCCAAAGCATCAACTAAAAGATCTAGATCTAGTGGTTCAATCACGCCCCCCATAAAACAAAGACCCCGCCGTGATACCAATAAAAAATTAAATCAGCAAGCAACCCCTTCAGGTACTAATACCGAATCTGAACCACAATCTGGCACATCGTCACAAGGGATGACTGACGAATCTCCGTTTTTCACCCCAAATCCTTTTCAAATCCTACATAATGAAAAAGAAAACATGGAATCTGCTCCTACACCCAGTGAACCACGGCCTCCACCGATATTTGTCAAAAATATTAAAAATTTTCAGTTGTTGTGTGCTCAATTGAATAAAATTACCGACTCCACCAGCTACTACTGTATGAGTAGAATCAATGACACCAAAATATCACCGACCACCGCCGAGACGTATAGAAAAATAGTGAAATATCTAACTGATACTAAAGCGGATTTCCACACTTATCAGTTACGCCAAGAGAGATCTCTTAGAGTTGTTATAAGAAATCTACATTCTTCTACACCAGTTGAAGCAATCAAAGAAGAACTTATGGAGATGGGTTACAAAGTGCGCCAAGTCACTAATATCATAAAAGATAGGGTTCAACTTCCGCTATTCTTCGTTGACTTGGAACCATTGTCAGGAGTAGAACAAATTAATGATCTAAAAAGACTGTACTATACAAGTGTAAAAGTCGAAAAACCTTACACCAAGAGAGAAATTGTTCAATGTCACAATTGTCAGGCGTATGGTCATACCAAAAGTTACTGTTATCACATACCACGCTGCGTGAAATGCGGTGAACAGCACAAGTCTGTGGAATGTACAAAACCGAAGTCAACACCCGCTGTATGTGCTCATTGCCTCAAGGACCACCCGGCCAACTACAAAGGATGCCAAATCTATAAGGAACTAAGGACCAGGTATCAAAAACCCCAGGTACTGGATGAAACAGCAAGACAAACAAGAACTAGAAAGAACCCTCAAAAATAATCGATGCTAATGTATCATTTGCCCACTTACTTGGAGGTGGGAACCAATGTAGTGAAACCGAGGCCCTGCCGGAACTGCAAAATGTACCTCAATATCCTCAGTCCATTCAACAAATACCTCTTCCTCAAAACGTAATCAATCCTAAAAATCCTCATCCACAACAAATCTCTCATATCCCACCTCCTTCAAATGCCACAGACCTTACCAGTTTGATGACATCCTTCATTTCCGAAATCAAATCCCTTGTCATGCCCCTAATCACAATCCTTACGAATCTTGTATCAAATCTCATTCCTGCCATAAAAAAGCCATAAATGACCTCACCTAATTCCTTATCTATTCTCCTATGGAATGCGAATGGTGTTAGAACTCACACTGACGAACTTACAGCCTTACTGCAAGACAAAAAAGTTGATGTTGCACTCATTACTGAAACTAGACTAACCACTAAAACAGTACTTCAAAATACCTGAATACACGACATACCGGACAGACCATCCAGACGGCAAAGCCCATGCCGGTACTGCTGTCATTGTCCACCGATCCCTCTCCCATCACTTACACCCACTTCCCGCCCACGACTTCCTACAAGCCACCTCTGTTATAATCAAGACCTTTTCTTTTCCGCTCGTCATCGCATCAGCATACTGCCCTCCTAAACATCCCATTTCTTCTGCCCAATTTGGATCCTTCCTCAACTCATTGGGGAATCACTTTATTCTGGGTGCAGACCTAAACGCCAAGCACCAACAATGGGGTTCCAGAACCACAAATACTCGTGGACGGACATTGCAGGCTGCACTCAACTCCCGACGCCTTAATCTCCTACCTCCCAATTCCCCTACCTACTGGCCAACAGATCCTAACCGTAATCCAGACATCCTTGACTTCTTCATCCACAGCGGATTAGGCTCCCTGAACTATTCCGTAACTCGCCTTGATGAACTATCCTCTGACCATAGTCCACTGATCCTAAATGTATCATTAACACCTATTCCTAAACCTGTCCCACCGTCATTCATCAGAGGCCCTATCAACTGGAACCTCTTCCGCGAAATCCTCACCAATGATATTGACCTCAAAGTGACTCTCAAAACCCAAACTGACCTTGACAATGCCGTCTATTCCTTTACAACCTCGATTCAACAAGCCGCCTGGACTGCCTCCTTTCCCAAGCACTCCCAAATAAATCCTTACAAAAACCATTTACCACAACACCTCCTAGACCTAATCCACACTAAACGCCGAGCCAGAGCATTATGGCAACGCACCCGTCACCCATCAGATCGCCACTTCTATAACTTTTATTGTAGACAATTAAAGCGGGAGTTGGCGATCTTCCGTTCCCAATCCTACAATTCCTACCTCTCCTCTCTCTCGACTCGTGACAATTCCTTGTGGAATGTCACGAAGAGAATTCTTAAATCCCCTCTGATATCCCATCCTCTCCGGCGTGGTGATAATTCCTGGGCTGCTTCTGACAAAGATAGGGCCCAGGAATTCGCACTACACCTTTCCAAGGTATTCACTCCTCATTCCGATCTCAATCCAACCCATACCGCAATAGTTGAAGAGTTCCTTACGTCACCGATACCAATTTCCTTACCACCTAAAGCAATCAATCCCTCTGAGGTCAAATATCTTCTTAAAAAGCTTCCTCTCCGTAAATCCCCTGGATACGATCTCCTTACTCCTCAAATCCTAAGACAACTTCCATCTAAAGCCATTACATTCCTTACATATATCTATAACTGTATCCTACGCACTACCTATTTCCCTCTGTTGTGGAAACACTCGACTATCATCCTTTTCCTAAAACCAGGCAAACCCTCCAACTGTACGTCATCCTACAGACCTATTAGCCTTCTTCCGATCCTCTCCAAAATCTTCGAAAAACTCCTATTAAAACGAATCCTAGCCAAATTTCATAATTTTCCTCCACACCAGTTTGGATTCCGTCCTCAACATTCCACGGTTCAGCAAGGACTCCGAGTTGTAGACCACATTTCCTCCGCCCTTGAGTGCAAGGAGTATTGTTCGGGTGCCTTTCTGGACATAGCTCAAGCTTTTGACCGGGTGTGGCACCCGGGACTGCTCTTTAAGCTCAAAACCCATTTACCTCAATCTTTATACCTAATCCTCCGATCCTATTTATCAAACCGCTCCTTCCGAGTTCGTTGTGGTTCCGAATTTTCCAAACATTATTCTGTTGAGGCCGGTGTTCCTCAAGGCAGCGTCTTAGGACCCGTCCTCTACATCCTCTACACCGCCGATATCCCTACCGATCCCAAAACCTTTCTGGCAACATTTGCTGATGACACAGCCATTTTATCATCCGATTCCGATCCTGAAGTAGCATCGCTAAATCTCCAAAGGCACCTTTCCCTTGTCGAAGACTGGTGTAAGGCTTGGCGAATTAAGGTGAACGAAAGCAAATGCACACACGTTACTTTCACCCTTCGACGTAAATCCTGTCCAACAGTTAAATTCAATTCCATACCGCTTCCTTCCTCAGACACAGTCCGGTACCTTGGCTTTTTACTAGACAAAAGACTGACGTGGAACCCACATACAAGACTTAAAAGGATAGAACTCAACCGCAGATTCGGCCGGTTATACAAACTACTGGACAGAAAATCTCATCTTACAGTCGACAACAAATTACTAATATATAAGACAGTACTGAAACCTATATGGGCCTACGGACTTGAACTATGGGGGACAACTAAACATTCTAACATCAAACGTATCCAATCCTTCCAATCCAAAGTCCTTCGAACAATAGTTAATGCTCCTTATTACGTTACCAACTGTACCCTACACCACGACCTTAATATTCCATTTATTTTAGACCTGGTACCATCCAAATTTTCCAAATTCCATCAGAACCTTCTTCATCACCCTAATCCTCTTGCTCAATCGCTCTCCAGCTCCACCCATCCCTACAATCCTCCTCGAAGATTGAAACGGCAGTGGCCCCGCGACGTTTTGTAAACTTTTATTTTGGAGTTCTGACACTGGTCAGATCCTCCACTCATGTACTGTATGTTTGTGGCTATTCCGCCCTAGCTCGGCCTCCACTGGCTTACACCAGTGAAGCGCCGGGTGAGAGGCGCTGGGATCTCTTGGATTCGGCTTCTCCCCCCACTTGTGGAGGGAGCAGCGGAGTCTAGGATCCCTTTAGCAGATTGTATATATTGTATATAGTTAAGTTTGCTTGTATGATTTTTGTTTATTTCCCAACTTGTATTTATCTCTACTACAGGTTGTTGTTTTGATTTGTTTGTTGTTGTTTTTTTTTAATTGTTATTTTCTTGTATATATTCGAATTTATTTTTTTCCGATTTTATGTAATTTGACTTTATTATCATTATTCTGTATATATTGTATGAATGTGTACTACATCTCTATTACTAATGTTCATTATGTAACAAACTGTAATATTTCTCAATAAAAAAAAAAAAAAAAAAAAAAAAAAAAAAAAAAAAAAAAACTTTACACGCCCTCTCCCAGAGTGATTAGCTTACAATTACAACTTATAACCCGAGGTGCTCTCTCTCTCTATCACATAACATCTCTAGTACCTCTCGCCTCATAATGTTACTCAAGCTCCCTGTGTCTACTTGGCTCCTTACTCCTTCATCAATTTAATAATTGGCAACCAGAATTGCTTACCCAAAGTATTGTTGCATGTTGCTGTATGTTGGTCGCATCTCCGCAGATACGCTCCTCATATTCCCGCTCGCAGCCTCCTGCCAGCTGCCACTCGTCGAGGTTGACACCGCCTGCTGTCTCCTTCTCCTCCGCTGCCACTACTTCCTAGTTCCTCTCCAACTGTCTTCAAAATGTCCGATGCTTCCATGACCTTCCCAGACGGCCCGCTTCTACGAGTCCAGCCAGCATTCCTTATCATTCTCTCTGCATTGATGTCTATAGGCTATTCCCGTGGTCATTCTTTCCTCCTAAATATGTAGGAACACTGTCTAGCAATGTGCCATTCTGTCCCACATTCAAAACATTTAGTGCGGGGGCACTGCGCTACTAGATGTCCCTGCTTTCCGTAACCGTATCACTTCCGGTCCTCCTTCCTGGATTGATTTCTAGGCCTGGACTGTCTTGCCCTCTTATCACCCACTGATTGGCCGATCTCTCCTCTAGAATTGTTCTTTTATCCTCCAACCTAGTGGTGCGTTCCGGGGGCGTCTATCTGGTATCCTGGTTCATCTATCTCCATCCTTGTTCCCTCTTCCCTCGCTCAGGCATCGACCATGTCTTGCGTACACTCTAAAAATGCGCGACCACTAGATAAGGGCTCCCTCCTTCCAGTTTCATTCACTAGCTGTACCTTCAGGATCGTGGAAAGGAAGCATCCTGAATTCAACTTCGACAGCACTTAGGGTTTCCCACATATTTTCAGTGATGCTGTGCTAACAGCACCCCTGCATATTGCCCGGATATCTGTCGCGATGAGCGCTTATCTCAGACCATTTGAAAAATGTCATCCTTTGGCCTTTCTTTTATCACCGGCCACGGCGTCTCTTCTTCGGCTTAAATTTGGTTCAGTAAGCTCTTTCTAACTCTACAAACCAAGACTTCCTTCAATGATTCGGCGTTTCCTAAGCTGAGAAGGTTTTCTTCCAGTTTGGCTTCTATTTAGCCTTCATTGGCTCATGCCTAACCCCACCTTTTTAGGAAGTGGTTCAACTCTCCCACTTCTCCACTGAAGAGCTCTAGGTCTGAAATCTCCTTTTGTAGGTCCTGTGACGTCGCCGTCTTGACTTTCATCAACGCTTGGACATTTGCGTGTGCTTCTGCTAATGTTTTTCTTGATAGCGGGGAATTTCCGGAACGGGTTGTTGCTGTATTTCTAGAACAGCCTATTGCTGTTGTTGTTTGCTGGGTTTCGGAACTTGATGGGTTTCTGGTAAATTAAGTACTGACGGCCTGATAATGCCGTCTTGCGCCATCATAATAAAAAAGAAAAAGAAAGTAAGATAGATTAAGAAAAAAAAGGTCACTAATCTCGTTACCCCGAACGCTCTGAGTCACCCGGGTTTTGGCACCACATATGCGTGGTGGCAAAAGATAATTAAAAAAAAAAGGAAAGGAAATGAACTACTCGTATGATTCCAGAAATAATACTGATTTATAGATATTTCCTTATATAACTTTTGGATGTTGTTTACAATCTCAACTGGTATTAAGGCTGATACTGCCGGTCTCCGGTTCCTAACCATATATATATATATATATATATATATATATATATATATATATATTATATATATTATATATAATATATATATATAGCATTTCCAAGTCAATTGTAACCTTTTCGAAGTCAAATGTAATTTTTTCCATTTCAAATGTAATTTTTTCCATTTCAAATGTAACCTTTTCCAAATCAAATGTAACCCTTTCCATTTCAAATGTAACCCTTTCTAAAGCAATTGTCAACTTTTTCTTCACTTCTAGCCTTAAATATTCCGTTTTATTTATTTATTGAAAAATAATTAGTTTAATTAAAATGATGGCTTTTTTAATGATTTTGGCATATCATATCATGGCGTTTTCGGGGGGTTATGAAAACATTTATGAACTTTTTCTCATCACTCGTGCGGTTTTTCAACTTTCATTCATTTTATAATATCTACGGTAAGTAACAATTCTCGAGCGCATAAAACAATAAAGTTCAAAACACGTAATCAGAAGCCCCTAAAACAAAAACAAAAAAAAAAAAACACTCTATCGAATTATAGAATAATATTAACATTAAGTTGAAACGCGTATATAGAATAATCAGTCAAAAAAAAATGTTTTTTCATAACCCGTTTCATAAAAAACGTAATTATAGGACCCGAAAACACAATTATCACCCAATTATCAACTCCTATATCAATTAAAAACATTAAAAATTAATGCGAGTTAACATACACGCGAGCTATAAAACATATAGCTCGAAAAACGTAATTATAATACCCGAAAACACATTAATTATTCCCAAAAACTACCCCTCTCCTCTAAAAACTTAAAATCAATAACTATCTTAAAACTAAATAGACGATAATTTTTTTTTTTAAATATTAGCTCGTAAATAACAGAACTTGATATCAAAGATCTAAAAAACTAAAAAAATGGCGATAGAATATGCCAAAATCATTAAAAAAGTCATAATTTTAATTAAACTAATTATTTTTCAATAAATAAATAAAACGGAATATTTAAGGATAGAAGTGAAGAAAAAAGTGAAAATTGCTTTGAAAAAGCTAATATTTGAAATGGAAAAGGTGACATTTAAAATGGAAATGGTTACATTTACTTTGGAAAGGGTTACATTTGAAATGGAAAGGGTTACATTTGACTTGGAAAAGGTTACATTTGACTTGGAAAAGGTTACAATTGACTTGGAAATGCTATATATAATCATTACATTGATTATTGGCTGTAATTTGATTTTAAGATCACATGCTCGCATATAGATTACTTTAAACTCTTCAGATGTACACTAGCGGTAAGCGGTTTGTGAATAAGGATACATGAGCCAGCTGTCTGGATGATCTGTTCTGTATGTGATGTAGTCACGTATGTAGAAGCGAGAGTGTGTTGTGAAGTGGGTCTCTGTAAGTAAGGCAATGTCTATGAAGTTGTTGTGGAGGAATATGTCCAGTTCATTACGGTAGTTCAATAGTCCATTCGCATTCCATAATAGGATGGCTAGGGAGTTTTTGTTCATACTGGGGCATTGAATGGGATTACTGATAGGAGTCTGGTAAGGAGATTGATCAAAGGATTGATTGTATTTGGAATTTCACGAATGAATGATGAAAGGATTGCTGTTAGGTCTATTGGGTTTTGGTTAGGATAGGAATTAGTAGGCAGTATTTTGGACTGGAGGATTAGTCTGTATGTTTTGAGGTGGATTCCTCAAACGCTGAGTAGGTTCCACTGATTTATCTTGTCGAGGATTTAGTTGAGAGGTAGATGGAGAAGGAATCTGATGTTTGGAGTAGGTTTTCGGTGGCAGATTAACAGTTAAGGTATTTTTGGGATTTATTTCATTTGTGGGAATTTGAGGAAGAGGATAGGAGTTTTCATGCTGGGGATTTGAGATCTTAAGACTTAAAACTCTGGATGAACCTTTACAACTGACATTACCTCCTCCTTGCTTCACACCTGCCCAAGTCGCTGAACAAATCAGAAAGTTACCTAAAAAGAAAGCCCCTGGACACGACTTAATTAACGCTGAGGTACTCCAGCAAATGCCCAGGAAAGCTCTAGTGTTTCTTTCAATCTATAACGCGATACCGAGGACAACCAAAGTCCCGCTTCAATGGAAATACTCACATATTACAATGATTCACAAGACCAACAAGCACAAAAATACTCCCTCATCATACCGACCAATAAGCTTACTTCCGCTATTCTCCAAAATTTTCGAACATCTACTACATAAAAGACTTCTTGATGTACTAACTAACAACGACATCGTACCAGATCATCAATTTGGATTTAGAAGACATCACTCGACATTGCACCAACTACACAGAGTGACGGACTACATATCCACCGCACTAGAGCAGAAGTTATACACTACTGGCGTATTTCTCGACGTTGCTCAAGCCTTCGACAGAGTTTGGCACCAGGGGCTTCTCTTCAAACTCAAGACTATCCTTCCACCTACTTATTACCTCATTATTCATTCTTTCCTTTCTCACAGATTTTTCTCCGTTCGACAGGGATCAGAGCTATCTGCCATGAGATCTATCGCAGCAGGAGTACCCCAAGGTGCACTGCTCGCTCCATTACTCTACATTACTTTTCACTCATGACATACCTTACAGCCCTAATATTCTAACAGCGACTTATGCCGACGACACAGCGATCTTAACAAAATATAAAATTGCAACCCATGCCTCAGAGATCCTACAACAACATCTAATAAAATTACATGATTGGTTCAAACTCTGGAAAATCCGATTGAATAATGACAAATCACACCATATCACCTTTACTCTTCGACATAACACGAGTCCTTCCGTTTTCTTAGACAACTCACAAATTCCACAGACGGACAATGTACATTATCTTGGTTTGACGTTTGACAGAAGAATGACTTGAGGCCCGCATATTAACAAAAAAAAGAAAACCCTTAACCAAAGACTGAGACTTCTTTACTCACTCTTTTCAAAACACTCGAAACTAAAACTTCGACAGAAATTAAACACCTATACTTACCTACTGAAACCTATTTGGACTTACGCATCACAGATATATGGGACAGCTAAAAAGACTCCACATTAACAAACTTCAAATCTTTCAGGCTAAAACGTTTAGAACAATTACAAAAGCACCGTGGTACGTTAGCAACATAACTTTACATACTGACCTTAAGATGCCAACTGTTAATGAGCACATACGGACACACTACAAACGTTTCCACGACAAACTACAAGGTCACACTAATCAATGACATGGCCACAAAACTCATGCCAGGAAATGCCTACAGAAGGCTGAAGAGGAGTTGGATGAGAGACCTTCTCCCTTAGTAACTCACACTAATTTCATGCCAGGAGTAGGTACCGCTGGGTGCTGCTCTCCCTCATGCCTATCACGCAATGTTACTTAAAATTGACCGCACATTCACTGATTGTTCATTGTATTATTTACAGGTGTGAATAAAGATTTAAAGTTAAAAAAAAAAAAAAAAAAAAAAAAAAAAAAGGATGAGAGGGCTTAGGGTCAGGATGGGAGGTCTGAATCTGAGGTAAGGAAGGCAGAGGTGCCTGTTGATGTTTCCTAAAGATGTTTGAAAACGTGGAGGTATTGGTTGAAGAGTTCATTAGTCTCTCCTGTTCATTAATTGCTGGCATTCTTGAAGGTCGTACGTTATTCCTCGTAAAAGGTCCGGTCCTTCGGCCCGTATAAACTGCATTTCTTTGAGAATGGAAGGCTGCGTTAATTGATTTTTGACGTTTTATAAACTATGCAACCCTTTTAGTTTGCAGGATGCGCTTCAGTGCACAAAGCACATTGAGCTGGCGTATCTCTAGGTTTTTGGCACGTGTTGGACACGTGCACGCCAGCACATTTTACGCACTTTGTCTGTTGGTGGCAGTAGGCTTTTGTGTGTCCAAGGTTCTGGCATTTGGTGCACTGGACTATTTCCGCTCTCTGTCTCGGCTGTTCAAATCTTACAACAGAATACAACAACCTGGGGACGTGAAAGATTTCTGGGCTATTGACAGCTGGCTCCAGATTGACAAAAAACAGAGGTAGCAGATATTTTTCAGTTGGGTGGATTACAGGAGAAATATGTCGGACATTGTGTCCTAGTTCCCATTTAATTGCAGTAGTAGATGTGGTAGTATGAAGTCCTCTCAATACTACTCTATATGGCTTTTCTTCTCTAAGCTGGTAACAGTGGAAATCGTAGTTTTTCTCTTGTAAGTGATTAATTAATTTTTTATAATTTTCTTTTGTTGTGGTATTTATTTTTTAAAAACATTTAAAATTTGGCTGACCTATTAAATTTGAGATTTCCTGTGCCAAGGTCATAAAGTCTCGTATATTAGTGACGAAGATTGGGGGAGGCTCCGGTTCAGAGAATTGACGGGGAGTTGTCTCTGTATCGATAGTACTGAGGGCTGAAAACTTATTGCTCGTAGGGATATCAGTGGAAATTGTGGATGATTGATTTTGAGGTATCGATGGATCCATGATGTTGACTGCATGTAGCATACAGGTAGCAGCATGCTGATGGTAGTATTTGGTGACGTTTGTTTCTTTCCTTTCTTCTTTTTTTGTTTGTTTGACGAATTTTGTAGAGAACCAGGTGCCTGATTTCGCTGTCTTTTTTTTAATAGTTCTCTCGTTAAATATTGTGAGTGAGTCTCACTTATTTATGAGAAAACTGTTTCTTTATCTGACTCCATGCACGATGTTTTATTCATTTTAAATTAAAAGGTTAACAGAGAAAAAAAAAGTAAAGAAAATTAAAATTGAACTTATAAAGTATTTACAAAAATGACTAAAAAGAAAAAAAAAACATTCTATGGTGAAAAAATTGTCTCTGGAATCGAACTCGTGCCTAAAATGACTGAAGAGGAGGAGCACCTCATTAAACGAGTGAGCTCTCTGTGAGCTGACAGACAAACTGCAGTTAAGGTAATGATAGCCAGCGGCTCCTACCAGGCAGGTAGAGATCTGCCACCTTTACGTGGTCAAAGCGCTTGCCAACATTAATGTTTCTTACTGTCAATTAAGTGAATTCAATACGCTTACCACACTAGTCTTCAAGTTAAATTGTTCACGAATGTATAAATATCAATGTTTACAAACTTTATACACTAGATATGGGCTAATACCACTATGAAAAACAAATTATCAGAGAGCTATAACTTTCTGTAACTTCACTAGCGGCCATGATCAAAAAAATAAAATAAATAAATGACAAAAAATTAAATTAAATTAAAATTGAAATTAACAACTCTAATTTGAATGTTTGTTTTTAAACATAGCATCCATTTTGGTTAGTCAGAGTAGGGGTTTGGAATTGGTGTAAATTCATTTTTTCTTAAAAGAATATATTTAAAAAAAAATAAGAATATTATATAATTTAGGTGTGGCTTAACTCAAATTAAAAATTAAGACCACGATAATCAGAGCACAAATCTTTACTTAAAAATTTATATTATTTAACCAAAAATAGGGATAATCAGTTAAATCTGTCTGACAGTGTAGACCCAAAAGATGTGGTTCTTGGGAAATGTGATGGGGAGCTAGTTTTAATAGATAATCAAGAAGAGATGGGAGTCACCTCTTCCCTTAAGTCATTCCATACTCACAAATGAAAAAAGGATATTAAATTCTTAATTACATCCAGATTTATATAATTTTCACCACTTAATTGTGATTTTTTCCTACTGTGCAGCGGCCAAAGTACAGACTTATTGCCTCTGTACTTCAAGTGGTTCATTATTTGGATGCAGTACTTCAAACTTTAAGAGTATCAATTAATGCCCAGTAAGGACTTCTCAGCCACTTATAGCTCTGGCTTGTCAGTCACTGTAATTGTTTAGTTTATCATTGAAAAATAAATCAAAATCATTCTAATAACATAATTTATCATTAAGTACATATTAGTAATGGTGACTTCCAATATTGTAATATTTATATTATTCTATAAACATTGGTTGGGTTAAATGATGGGGAGCCCATAGCTGAGTGGCTGGTATGCAAGTCTCCCACGCTAAACTGGTGGCCACTTACAAAAATAGGTATAGGGAGTGATGAACCAACCCTATAAAATACATCGAGAAATGTGTGTGTATTCCCCAGAAGATTACACCGTGAGGCCAAGGGTCTTCACGGCCTGTTGCCCCAATGAAAAAAAAACATTGGTTAACATTTTATTTTATTTTTTCCCTCCACCATCAAAACTTAACCAACAAAATCAATCATCTGAAATTAGTGATTTACCAATAAAATTGAATTTTATGATAAAATTTATTAAATAATACATTTTTTATTTTTGATCACCATGCATATCTAATATTTAAAAAAATAAGTTGCAATTAATTAAAATTATTTTGCATTAAATCTAAAAATATACTAATAAAACTTACCAACTGTTGACATTTTTGGTATTTCGATGTATATTTCATTACCGGAATAGAACACATAAATATACAAAATAGATTCAATTGAGTCTGAGAAAGATATCCCATCTTCATATTTGGAATCTTCAAGTCCAATTGGTTGAATTATTTCTTCCTCATTCATTTCTTGAGATAAATAAGTTTAGGATACAGAATTTAAACTTTCAAAACTGTAAAGAAATATTTTCTTTATGACATATATTTCATTCATTCATATGACATATATTTTCATATATTTAAACTAAATAATAGTTTGTATATATAAACATATTTTTATACCCATAATCTTTATCTTATATTGTAATTAAAATTTTCGCTTAGAGCTTTTTAAGGTTTAGTCTACTACTCCTGTTTTATGACACACTGCGTATTATGGTTGAATTATTTATCCTCCAACACCCTTCATTTTTGCAACTTCTAGATGATTTTTTGTTTTCTGAATTGATTGATCCAGTTTCTTTAATTCTTCAAGCACTTTTGTGTTGAATCAATAGTTATTTACTCCTGATAGAAATAGCTTATAGAAAATAACAAATTTGAAATCCCTATGAATACCATCAGGGTTTTGTCTAAGTAAAGTATCCATTTATCATCTCCTGTAACCAACTTTCACTAAAATGTGTCTGAAATGAACCACAAATGAAACTGTGGGTTGCCAAGTTGACTTAGGTTAGGATAGTGCACCCAATAATTAAAGCCTGGAAATGTAGCAGAGCATGAGCAAATGGTTTTCTACACTGATGTGGAACACATCTAAGGCCCAAGCAATCTTGCACTGATTGGGTGGGATTTTGATCACCATCGTCCTAACTCCAGACATAGGAGTGTCATTGATGTAAACATTTTTTGATCCAAATTTGGTAAACCACTTTCAACAAATGTTTTCCGTTAAGGCATCACCTCCATAATCACACATTTTTTGTTATGCTTGTTGTTGCAAGCTATTTTTTAAACAAATGATTTAGCAAAGCATGACAATATTTAATATTTTCTTCCATATTCACATAGCGATTACAAACCTGATTTTAACAAGAGTTTACAGAAATGATTGTTGATATATTAGAAATAGGATAAACAATATACTTCAGGAATTAGTTTGTCAGCCAGGAGGCGTCAAGTTGCCGCATGTTCAAACATATCCATCCCTGAACTGTCAATGGCACATCTCTTGCCTCAGTTGTTCATTACCAGAGACAGATCAAAGTGCACAGTATATGGTCAGATAGTGAAGTAAAGGGAGTTTTGAGGTATAATTTTGTGTTTTAAGAAGAGATCAATGATTAGAAGAAATGAAGCTTGCATTGAATAATGATTGTACCCATTATACGACTATGTTCAGGTGGTAACAGAGAATTCGATATAGGCAATTTCACTGAGTGACATTAACGGATAGAGGAGACATTATAACTTTATGCACATGCAATTTATTTGATTCTAAGAGACCATTAAAAGATAAAGAATCTTTGTTGTCTTTGGGTGCCCCATAGTCTTATGGAAGAGCAAATGACTCAATGTGTGACTTGGTTCCAAAAGATGCTGAAACTATTTAATAAGGAGCGATCTCCATATGTGAACAGCATTGTGACAGGTGACTACACTTGGCTTTAATATTATGATGTGTTGACCAAGGACCAAAACAAAGTTTGGGTTTTGTACAATGAGGATACACCTCTAACTGTCACAAAACCTTGATCTGTAAAATTATAAAGGTCGCTGTATTTTTTAGATTGAGCGAAATTGTAAAACATGTTTTAAACACAGCTCACCATGCCAGTGCCTCCAAAGAGTGTTTTGCCTCTGGGATCTGGGATTCAGACATGAGGCTTTTGGTTGAAAGCACCTACTCACATTAGATAAATTAGTTCCAATGCACCTGAAGATGGCATTTTAGCCGAAACGTAGTGCAATTATTTTTAATATAAGAGTGGTGAAGTAGAAATCAGCCTCCAATTTTATTCACATAAAAGGTTTCAGCTCAGGAATAATGAAATCATTCCTAATAATTGAACAGTAAAAATAAAAACTAATAAGTAGAAATATTAACAACATTCTTGAGAGGCCAAATAAAAGGATATTATTATTTATGATAATCTAATATTGTTAAACAGAACCACGAATCACTAACAAGTATCAATGTAATAATCAGGTTTAACCCAAAATAAGTATAATCATTAATAAGTATCCATAGTATGAATGAAAACTAACTATAAACCATAAGTTATTAACTACATATACCAAATTTCTTTTTTAAGTGAAATATAAAAATTATTGTTTTATTTTTACAAGACCTGACCAACTATGAGAAAGATTATTAATCTAAATAATAATTTTATAGACAAAATAGCTCAAACCCAATAATATACGGACAAAAAATTTATGTTTAAAATTTAATATAATATATACTACAACATTCTATGTATAAATTAAAATAAAGAAATCATTCCATTCCATTGAAAAATAAAATAATTTTTATATTACACATAATGTTAAATAGCGATATGTTAACTTTAAACTCGACTACACTTCATTAAATGATGATAAAATGGATATGCTAAGCTATATCAGTTATTTGCTCAAAAGTATTTACAAAGATTAAATACATGTTATAAATGAAAACATACCAAGAAGTTTGCTAATATCTCTATTGCTTCTAAATAATTTAAGGCCAATATTTACGGAAAAAGGCACTATTTACAGCATTAATACCTGAACTGTTAAGTCAGCAGCAGCTATGGAGTTTTGTTTTACAATCATGGACACACCCAAACAACCAGTTATGACAACTGTTTCTCTCAAAATGACATTTAGTCAAAGTACATAATTTTAACCAATAGGTTTAATTGTGAAATATTTTTTCTAAATATAAATTTTAAAAAAAAATAAACTATGAAAATAAGTTTATCATATTCAATGAATATGCTTAATAGAGGGAGGATCATCATGCAGCAAAAAAAAATAAAATAAAAATAGTATGATGCAGTAATTTTGTAACATTATAAAAGTATTATAAAAGTTAAATTAGAATTATAAATTCAAATAAGAATATAAAAATGGAGCTATATCAGTGGAAAGTGAAGGGAGGGTTGAAGTTTATTCCAAGTTTCTTTTTCTAATCTTTGTCCCACAATTGTTATATTTGTTTCCTTAAAGACTTTTTAATAACCTTTACCAACAACTTATTTAATTATTTTATAAACTGCTTTCTCTATTTTCTTAATTATAAAAATAGAATAGTGAATTCAAAGAAACTCAAAATGACTTTTTATATGCATACCCTGTAATTTGGTCATAATCAATAAGTTTACATTGAAGTTGAATTAAAGTATTCACCTAAACCTAATAATGAATTATGATTGATAATATTTTCAATAAACGGTTAAATTTTTCTTGGATTGTATAAATTTTCTTAAAGCTAAAAATATTTTTAATGAGGACCATTGTTGTAACAGCCGATGAGCACTTTCCATCTATCCAATCTAATTTTTTATAGGGAAGTGGTTAGCCTTTGTCTAGTCATTCTTCGATATGCACCCATCCTAAGGTCACTTTATATTATACGAGACAGTGTTCGTTCTTTTCTAAAGAGATTTTTTCTGGTTCGATTACCCACTGCTCTCACTGGATTATCCATTCTTATAGACGACCTGATCGAGGTCAGTCACATACAGATAGGATCTCATTATAACCATTTATAGCGTAGTAAACAAACTACGGCTGATACCCTAAGGTTTTGTGTAGCAAATCTCTAACCTACAATTTTCAACTAAGTGTAACGCGACAGCAACTATTCGGTTTTCTGTATCACCCCACTCCAAGTTAACTGAGCGAAAGAAAAATACTAAGTAATTGGGATTATTACTGTGACATGTAAAGAAAATAATCTGATAGAGGTGAGGATTTTTAAAATAATCCCCAAGGGTGTAAACCAAGTTCAACTTTTGTAACAGTATTAATGGAAGAACTAGGTATTAATAATCACTTAACTGAAAAATATAAAATAAAACCGAAAGAATGAATTGATAAAATTAAGTCTGGAGTAAGGGTTTGATTTTTAGGTGATCAACAGAACATAAAAGATTTTTAATTGTTTTTATGTCTATTTAATTTTGTTTAATCATTCATCATAATTATCTTGTTAATTGGCCATTCTAAGCAATAAACATATAAATTAATGCTTCTTTTATAACTGTCATTAACTGAATATATTCACATACATAATAGTTATCTAAAGAGCTTAATTTATATAAACAAAACAACAACCATAGTACATTGGAGATCGTAGACCAAACTGCTTTCAATACAGAGATAATTGTGGAAGAAGGTAAACCAAATATACAAAGTTCCATGTAAAGCTTATGTAATTCCACTAACAATAAACCTGAATGTTAGAAGCGGCGAATTTATGCTTTGTTTTTATAGCCTCTGTATTTGACTATATAGTTTATCAAACTTTATAATAAGCATTTGTTATTCTAATTTCTCAGAATATTAAGTCTTCAACAAGATTTTAACAGCTGAAGTGGGCCATAAAGAGAGGCTATCAGTGTTACATTGATATAGTATAAAATAGGAGTTTATTTATCTGTTGTTGCTTTGTTTGTTTAATAATTCCTTTAACCTCATTTTATGCTACTGTGGCTAATCAAATGATACTACAGAAGGAGTCCTAAATTTAGCATATCCAAATTTAATTTAAGGATCTTTAATGTTTAAAGATAGGGAGGGATCTTTAAAGAGTACCTGACATCACATGGGTTGGAACCACCATTTTACATCTCCTCAGAAGGAAGGTATTACATTGCCAAGGATTTTTTACTCTCTTTAAAAAATTCCTTAAGCTGGTTTCAAACCTGCAAACCTAGGGCATAGAAGGATACTATTGGTATAGAACTATACCATAGGTAACCTTATAATTCTAAAGCCTGTCAATAACAGGGAGAAAAGAAAAACAACATATTGTTTTTCCAACCAAAATTATACCAAAACCAACAAAAATTATACAATAGTGATAATATATTTATGAGAGCATTTATTCTAATAAGACTGCAAACAAAAATTAATAGTAGCAATAGTAATTCCAATTAAGAAACCACATCATTTAAGGCTTAATATTTTTAAGAGTTTTAAATTAAATTTAACTAGAACCTAGGTAAACAAGTTGTCCAAAAAATATAAAATCAAATAAAAAAGGAAATGTTTATCTTCCCCTAGAAAACTACAAACAAATCAGTCTTTGCGTTTTTTTTTTTCTCAGGCGCGACAGGCCGTGTAGGCCCCTGGCCTCGTGGTGTAATCTCCAGGGAGAATACACTCACGATTCACGATGAAAGTTTACGGGGTAGGTCATCACTCCTTACGCCTATTTTTGTGAGTGGCCACCATTTGGCTGACGGGTCTCACATACCCGGGGGAGAGACTGTGAGTGAATCCCCATTTAATTGTATCCTTATAAAAGCTCCGCCGGGACTTCGATTGAACTAAGAACCTCTAGCATGAGAGACAAACGCGCTAGCCACTCAGCCATGGGCTCCCTAGTCTTTGCGTTACTGAAGTAAATATTTATTTACATAGCCTAAAAGGTACTACTGAAAGAACAAGATTCTTTATAAAATTAGCTATGAACCTTAATGAACCTATAACCTTATGATTAAAACTTTTATAAAAGATTATATATATAAAATCAGAACATAACAGTTTAGTTATACTAAAATTGTAATGAAAATGGACACAAAACATAAAATAAAAAAAAAAAAACTTAAAGAAAAGAACACATTGCCTTTGGTCATTGTTTAAATAGATATAAAATATAGGTTATAACTACTCATTGATGAATTAATTTATTTAAATAAGATAAGGTTTATTAAATCAGAATAAAATGAGAAAAAAAATTAAACAAGGTTTATGGGAGAAGTTGGTTCAGGGGACAGAAAAAAGAACACACAATTAAATTTAAACTTAATTTACTGATGCCGACGTTCTGGCCTAAATTATAGGCCTTCTTCAGGGCGATTGAGTAAACGTCACAACATGAAGTAATTGGATAAATTACTTGAATGTAAATTAAATTACTTAAGTATAAATTAAGTTTGTACTTAATTGTGTGTTCTTTTGACTGCACCCTGAACCAACTTCTCCCATATATTCACACAGTCAACCATTCTCACTTCACGTAACAATATTTAATTCTTAATGAGATCAAATCCTAACCAAGCAATGATTCAATTATTCATATAAAATAACATGTTTTTTTTAATGTGTGTGTGTGTGTTATATAATAATATTTTTATATTAATAAATGATTATGAGAAAATAAAAAATCAATAACAAAATCAGCAGAACAAACAACAATCAGCAACCTGACAAAATCAAACAACATTCACACCAAACATTCAATATATTATAAAAAAAATGACAATATTTAAAAATTAAAATAATATTTAATAAAAATTAATAATTCTACATTCTCTCCTGGATATGGTTATTTAAAAAATAAATTTAGGGGTGATGAATTTTTTTTTTTTTGTCAGTTTCTAAATTTCAAATTAAAATTCAAACCAAAACATAAAACTCATCATTACAGCAGTATAAAATGTTAATGTTTTAACCAAGTAATAAGACCAATGGGTCTAAACCTACTTACTGCTCACATTATTAGTAATTACTTGATTTATACTAATAGAATATTTTACAATCGGTCAAATTTAGAATTAAGTGTACATACACACTTCCATCAATAAATTAAAAAACAAACATAAAGTAATTAAGATAGACAATATAAATATAATGAATAGTGATCACAGGTGGATATTTAAAGAACAAATGACTAGTTAAAATTATATAATTTTTCAAGTACAAAAACTTCCTCAATGTGTATTTTTTTCAAAGGAAATTACATAAGTCAAGAAAGAATAATACCTAACATAAAACATTTCTCGTGGTGCAGTGTATTTATAAAATGAACAACTGAAAAATTAAACAATTATCCCCCTTCAAGTGGGAAAGTAGAAATATGAAACTGGAAGTATAAGTCATTAAATCTTAACAAATTAAATAACAAAATCAAAAAGATATGTGAAATTATATGTTATCACTAAATTGTAAATTAAATAAAAAGAAAAAATTAGGATTTAAAAACAAATTTATTAAGCCATTAAGCTCTGAAAAAACAATATTTGAGTTTAATCAACAATAACAAACATCTATTAAAAAACTTTTGTTAATAATCGTACAAAACAGGTATTAAATTCAGGGTTTGAAAAATTGAAAACATTTTTAAACAGAAATTGAAAGAACCATACACTTAGGCATTCATTTATATAAAAAGAAATAAATACATTAATTGTGTTCAATAAGAAATATAAATGGTACAAAACATACAAGATGTCCTATTGATATTGAATATCAACAAATATTAGATATTTTACAGTAAAGAGATAACTCTTGATTTCTTTTTTTAATTTTTACAATGTAATGGAATAAATGACAGAATAACAGACCTAATTAGAAGATGTACAATAATTATTATTACAACAAGGGCTATTATAGTATCATTAATTCCTTTACATAAACACCAGTCCCACAAAAATACTCATATAATTTCTGATGATTTTCAGAATAATTTTATACAACTAGTACCTAATTGTATGAAATATAGAATGTTTTTTTTTTAGTTTTTTTTTTATTTGCTTCATACCCTATACATTTATGAAGCTTTCTAATGTACAAAGAAACAAGACACAGCCATAGATAGTTTTCTTTTACTTATTTTTATAAAAAAGTAGTCTTTTAATTCATCGTTCTTCTAAAATAATAGTTTCCTGAGCACAAAGACCAATATCTCGAAGTAAAGTCTCTCCATCAAGTGAAGATAACTGTAACAAAGATTCCAAGATTGTAAATGGTAGGCAGAAAGGAAAGAATACAGAAAACATAATGTATGTATTGCTTAGTTGGGAAAGTAATTTTTATCACGAAATGGGTACTGCAGAACTACGAAACAGTCTAGTTGTCAGGATCTTCTAATAATTAACTGATTACAAACAAGTCTTGAGTATCATGCAGTTAAAATAAATAAGAAAAGAAAGATACCAAGATATCGATGATTCATTATTAATGCAAAATTTATTTTCACACCAATATGTGTATATAAGTAAGCAAGAAAGAAAGTAAGTATGTATGTATGTATAACTAAGTTATATACGTAATTTAAAGAATTTAATTATATTTAGGTTATAAGTGACCAATCCAGCTGTACTTTTAATTATGTCTTTATTTTAATATTGAAATTCATGAATGAATCGATTACAAATAACTAGTCTTTATATTATATCATGTTGGCATATATACTTTACAACTTCACCCCCTCCTCAGTTCACATGGCGAACTCATAATTCAATAAAATAAAAGTCAAAACAACACTACACACTAAAATAAAACATCATAATATTGAGTAAGATAATGAAAATAGAACTGAATACAAAAATTAACAAAACACTAGGACTTAAAACTAACAAAAAGAGAATACAAATTATACTCATGGAAAAAAGAGATGACAAATTTACAATTTAAGAGGACATCACCCGGATTGAGGGATACGAAGGTACTGAATATGAGTATGCCTTACTCTCTGGGCACCAGATAGCTCTTGAATGGAAACTATGTGTGTTCTCACATCGCTAGCACTTAAAGGGACCTTCGTATCGTTGATCCCCTTTATGATGGCTTTATGATGGGCAGCAGTATACTATCAAACTATCTTACCCAAATCGTCCGCTATTGCTAAAACCAGCTGATTCACTCGAGAAATTTTTTCATGAAGACGTTTAGTGTCAACTTTCTTAAGATGTCTGCAAGTTACTAATACCACATCTCGAAGGTGTCTATATGTAGTCGTAAGTAAATCTCCCCTATTCTGCAAGGGATGTCCAAAAACAACCCTCACCGGCATGAAGCCTATTGCACAATAAATAGTGTTGTATGCAAACACAGCCTAAGGCATTGCCGCCTCTGACACTCCTAGCCCTTATGTATAGCATTTCCAAGTCAATTGTAATCTTTTCCAAGTCAAATGTAACTTTTTCCATTTCAAATGTAACCTTTTCCATATCAAATAAATGTAACCTTTTCCAAAGCAACTGTTATGATTCTGTTTTTCAAGTTGTATTATTTATCACTCATGCGTGTTTCAACTTTTATTTACTTTAAATGTATTTTTAATTGATATTTGGATTGATTATTTTGTTTTCGGTTCTTATTATAACCTTTTTTTGAACTGTATTTTTCATCGCTCTTGCGGATTTCAACTCACCTCTACTTTTAATGGTTTTTATTTTTATAGGGGTCTATACTTGTGTTTTCAGTGGTTATGAAAACGTTTTTGTGCTGTATTTGTTTTATCGCTAGTGCGGATTTCAGTTCCCCTTTACTTTTAATTTTTTTTATTGATATTAGGATTGACTAATTTGTTTTCCATTCTTATATTGGGTTGTGTCACATGAAATGTCCGTTTTCAAGGTAAAGGATTTTTATTAAAAATACGATATGAAAACAAGATAATTTTATTCGAAGTATTTACCTTCTTTTTCTACACATTTTTCCCAACGTGACACCAACTTTTTTATTCCCGAACTGAAAAACTCTGAGCTTTGAAGTGAAACAAAATCTGAAAACGCACTTTTCACTTGATCATCATTTACAAAAAGTTTTCCTTTGACAAAGTTGTCTAAATTCCTGAAAAGGTGGTAATCTGTAGGAGACAAGTCAGGATAATAAGGTGGGTGGGGAAGAACTTCATAGCCCAGTTCTTTCAATTTTTGCACGGTATGTTTTGAAACATGGGGTCTAGTGTTGTCGTGTAAGAATATAGGACCCTTCCGATTTACCAATCAAGGTTGTTTTTTAAATAATTTTGTGTGCATTTGGTCAATTTCATTGCAGTATGTTGTAGAGGTAATGGTTTCACCTCTAGGTAAAAAGGAATAATGAATTATCCCAGCCATGGACCAGTATACTGTAACCACCATCAATTTTTTGGGATGCAAATTCGGTTTTGGCATTTGCCCCGGGGTTTCGTCGATGTTCAACCACTGCCCTGACCGACACTGATTGTCATATGCGATCCATTTTTCATCGCAGGTAATTATTCTTTCAAGGAAAGGCTCGGTTTTTTGCCTCGCAAGCAAAGAAATGCAGGTCTCAAGGCGTTTCAATTGCTGCAGCTCAGTGAGATCATGAGGTACCCATGTATCGAGCTTTTTTACTTTCCCAATACACTTTAAATGTCTGGAAACAGTAGATGCACTTGCATTTAGTCATGCTGAGAGTCATTTAACTGTTTGGTAGAGGTTTCCTTCAACTGTATGTTTGAGGACATCTTTGTCTATTACGGATGGAGGTCATCCTCGGGGCAAGTTTTCCAAGTCGGTATCCCCAGCTGAAAACTTAGCAAACCAACAGCGAATGGTCTGTTCATTAACACTCCCTTCCCCAAACGCCTTGCAAATATTTCTAGCAGCATCAGCTGCTGAATGGCCAAGTTTAAACTTGTACAAAAATATTACTCGAAAATCGCGTGTTTTCATGTTCATATTTGGAGGTATACTAAAAAGGGGGTAATTGATTGGGAAGCTAATGTTTATAATACAAAGGTAGAGGATTAGTAACTGTTTACTTTAAATATGTAAACATTTGGAAGAAAACAACAGACCTGCAAAATTCTTTATGTATTTCAGAAACTATAAAAATGGAAATTTCATGTGAAACAACCCGATAATAATGTTTTTTGGGATGCATTTTTCTTTACTTATGCGGATTTTAACACGCCTTTACTTTTACTGTTTTGTTTTTGTTCTTGTTGTTGTAGGGATATATAATTGTGTTTTCAGGGGGTTATGAAAACGTTTTAGTAAATGTATGTAGTAGTGACCAGCCTCCATCCTTAACCTCGTCCCTTTCCTGTGGTGTCCCACAGGAGTCGTCTCTATCTCCTGCCCTATTCGCAATTTACATTAATGACCTGCCTCTCCATATTAATTACTTTAAATACCATCTCTATGCTGACTTTTTCAAATATACCTTTCCTTTCCACCTTCCAACCTATTACCAGCCACAAATAGACTACAAGAGGACATAGATCGAATATGTCACTGGGCTGTAGTCAATAAGCTGAAACTAAATGTTGAGAAAACAAAAGCGATTGTAATAGGATTCCATCACTTCCTGAAACCTGTTCCACATATCCCGACCGAACCATCTTCCTAAATAGTAATCCAATAAAGTTCTACTAGACCATCAGGAATCTGGGAGTAATCTTTGATCAAACCCTTTCTTTCAAGAACCATATTTTCAAAATTTCCCACAGTACTTTATCCCCCTTAGAGCGACTGAATTCCCTTTGCCATCTATTCCCGAATGAAACCTGGAAACTCCTTGTTACCTCTATAATATTCCCCTACTTCCACTACTATTGTACCGTATCCGGTGGTTTTCTGGAGATCTCAAAGTAAAAATAAAATGCTTAATCAATTGCTTTGTTCAATTTATCTTCGGGGTTCTGAGCTACACCTCCGTCTCCGAATTTTATAGTGAGTTGAGATGCCTTTACCCTTCCAATTGTCGCAAGTATTTCCTTGCATCATTCCTTTATCAAGTTATCCAATCCCGCCGTCCATCATACATTTTCGACCTTCTACAATTCAAATCCTCTTATCTGATCCTCAATCCTATTCCTCTTTTTATTCTTCACTCTAACTCTCTTCCTACCTTCAAATCCCGCTTATTCATTCATCTCATGACCATTCAGTCATAACAAAATTGTAAATAAGACTCTATTTTATTTTATTTCCTATATATTTGCGTATGTCTGTTTTCGATTAGTTTTAGTTAACATGTTTGTTAATAAATAATTAATTACTCTAAGACTCTGCTAAGCTCAATTTATATGTTATGTTAATGTTATTCTAAAGGGACTTGTCCCAGGATAATAAAGAATTCATTATTATTATTATTAAAAATATGTTACAAACATTCAACCTATTTTCACATATTGTGCATCCAGAAGTTCTGAAAAATTCAGAATTAGACTAAGGTTTAATTATTTGAGGAGTTGTTTCCTTATTCAATTAATAATCAATCTTTCATTTTTAACATTTAATATCTTTTGAATGGTCCCTTTTTTTTATTTATATTTTATCATTATACCCTCCACACTATACTAAGCCATTCACATATTCTCATCAATTTTTTTAAACACTTTAACCATTTCTTAACAAAAAATTAATCGAAACCGCTGTTCGATAAATAAAGTTTTTACTTTAAGGCCTTATTTTAAAAATGTTTCTCCGGTTGGGTATCAGTTACATGAGGATGAACAATTGTTTATTTAGACATAAGCTAGGTCGAAAATTAGAGAGAATATGAATATTTGAAACCATTAAACAAAATGATATTATGATTTCCAAACACTTTTGACACTGTGGATCTAGTAATTTTACATTACTAATCAGATATTTTTAAAAACCATCTACTTTACGGTTATCTGGTTAGCGATTTTGCTTTATGGGAGTCATTGTTATTAAAGATTTAGTACTTAAAAAGAATTATATGAATTAATAGTTCTGAAAAATACTCATTAAATAAAAAGAAATACGAAATCTGAATACTTTTGACACTCACCTTATATCCATCAATTTACCTCTCAGGCTTGAAACCATTAACTACAGGCGATCATATTTTTAGGTATTAGTTCATGATCAAGCCCAGATATATAATAAACCAAATTAAACCACTGCAACAATATTTTTTAAATGATATTTACTACGAGAGAGAACCAAAATTTTACACTGAACTTACATTGAAAGGCCTAATGTTTCACTAAACATTTTATTTTTCAAGTTATTAAGTAAGTATTGTTTAAATTCAAGAGGCCATGTTCAGCACCCATAAAGAACAATAGGAGAGATGAGTACATACAATTTTTATTTAGTTTTAATGTAAATTTATTGAAAATATTTTAACAAATTTTATGCAGGAATATAGAATACACATTTTCTAAGAAACCTTGTATGAATTATTCAAGAATAAAAATGTTTCTAATAGAAGATTACACGCAAAAACAAATGTTGCAGTTTGAGTTCACTAAGTTCTTTATTTTGACAAGATTAGAATGCTGTTCTGCAGTCAAACAAATTAAATCTCAATAGATTAATTTAGCCCCTAATTCCACCACTTCGAGTAGCCTTTGTAAATAGTTTGAAATTATCCTTAAAAAACTATATTTCATTGGTTTTTATTTTAGTTTAATAACTACTATAAGATTTTTATTCAAATGTCTCAATTTAATAAATTTTGATGTTTTAATACGATACGATAAGGTTTTTTTTGGTCTCCTCAACACAAGGCAAATATCAAAAATTAAGTTCATGTGAGAGATGAATATAGATAAATTTTCACTAATAAAATACAGAGCTAAGGTCATTCTTAGATCATTTTGTTCTAGACAAACAATGGTTTAACACTATAGATAATAATTGGATTGGACATACTTCTCTTCTTGGCCAGGGAGATATCAGTTTGTATTCTTCAATTCTGTAGCCTTTGACCAGCAGATAATTAAATAGCACCTACAAACAATAAATAATTAGACACATTTTAAAACTTAATTGCATAAATAACTTTCAATCCTCATCCCGATATCATCAACCCAATCCATAAAGATCATATTGAAACAGTACTATTTCCCTCCAAATGTCTCCACCTCTTAAAGCCTTCCATCCATCAGAAATCATAAATATCCTTGATAAATTACCTCATAAAAAACCTCCAGGCCACGATCTCATCACAACCCACATCCTAAAACAGCTTCCTCGAAAGGCCATCCTTTTCCTAACATATATCTACAATGCCACACTCCGTTCCACCTATTTTCCTGATATTTAGAAACTGACTATAATCAAAATGATTCCTAAGCCCCGAAAGCTGCCTGAAAACCCATCCTCTTACGGTTCTGTCTCTATTTTGTCCATTATGGACAAAATTCTTCTAAAACGTTTATACCCAATCCTAGATTTCAACCACGTGATTCCTGACTACCAGTTTGGATTTTGTTCATCCCATTCAACTACTAAGCAGTGTCATCGCGTGGTGGATATTATATACTCCACATTGGAGCATGGAATGAACTGCACTAACCCTTTCTGAACTTGGAACAGGCTTTTGATAAGAGTTTGGCATCCAGGACTGCTTTGCAAACTCCATCAATTCCTTTCTTTGACATATTTCCTAATAATCTGTTCCTACCTTACAGATAGGAAAAATAGTCATAATCTATCCTCCTCCTTAGTATTTCACCAGTGTACCTCAAGGTAGTATCCTTGGCCCAATCCTCTACACGGTGTATACAGCTGATATTCCTACCCATCCTAGCACTATCCTTAGTACTTATGCTGATAAAACATGTGTGTTATCCGTAAATAACGATCCTATTGCTGCATCCCAAATCCTACAGAACCATATATTTGCCATTGAAGGATGGTGTCAAAACTGGAGAATTAAAATTAACACAAATAAATCCCATCAAATCACATTTAATCTGCGTCATAAACCTATGACTTCCTGCCCTACTGTTTCCTTTAATAATATCCCACTCATCCCTGTAGAACAAATACGATACCTTTGACTTCATCATGATAAACGCCTTACTTGGAATCCTCATACAAGACTTAAACGATGAGAAACTGCTCGCATATACCGTTTAATACAACACTTACTTGACAAACGATCAAAACTCCATATTTACAATAAAAACTGATTTATATAACCATTCTTAGACCAATTTGGACACATGGAATTGAGCTATGGGGCTCTACTAAACCATCAAATTCCTCCAACATCCAATTCTTGCAATCTAAAATCCTACGAAAAAACCTTAATGCTTCTTATTTTGTTACTAATAAAACCATCCATAGAGACCTCAATATCCCACTAGTTGCAGACTTAGCCCAAATTTGATACACCTTTAATTCCAAACTACCAGCCCACTCAAACCCGCTTGTCCATAAACTCTCATCTCCATCCCTTCCTGATAATCCTCCGAGGTGCCTGAAAAGACAGTGGCCTCGTGACCTGTTAATAAAATAATCATTATAGTGTAATCTAAAAGAATGATTGAAGTGCTACCACTGGGTAGTCTCTTCACAAGACTATTTCATGCCATATTTCAGATCTTTTACTTGTTGTATATACATTTGTAAAAATCAATAAAAATATATTTAAAAAAAAAATTGCATAAATAAGCAGTAATCTCAACTTATAATTGAACTATTTAATAATACATATGCCCACTATATATATATATATATATATATATATATATATATATATATATATATATATATATATATATTTCTCAATTCTAATTCAATTTTAAAACTGTGTTTTCAATGAAAGTACATGTTTTAGAGCCCACTGTGTCCAAATAAGGAAGTCTCGTCAAATGATCTGAGTGTGTATATGAGTTAAGCTTAGTTTAATAATGAAACATTCAGGGGTGGGGTGGCCGAGCGTGTTAGCGTGCGTTGCCTAGCAACAGATAACCGAAAAAAGTAAAACCAAATAATTACGAGTTCGACTCTCGTGCTGGGGGATTTTATCTCGGCATATATCCATCGCCCTCACCTCCTGGCCCGAGAGAAACCCCGTATAGCCTTCAAAGGCAAGGTAGGGGTGGAAAAAAAAAAAAAAAAAATTAAAGTAAAATTTCATAATTGAGAAAATATGTAATAGGGTGTATAAAAAAGATGGCTTATGAAAAATGTTTTATCAAAGTCAAGATTTTGAAGGACTATAAATATTTTAATCCTATTTAATACTTAATAATTCCAATATGTTTCAATTAAATAAAACATAGTTGAAGTTAAAACGTGCTAATTTCTAAAAATATTAATAATCCCTTTGGAGCATTCTCTAAGCTTGTTTAGTCTCATTGGACTTCTAAAAAAGCCTTAGTATAGTTATTTGTTTCAAAGAAGAAACATGAAAGTGTCCAATGAAATTCTTGTAGCCTTAGATCACTGGAGAAAAAAATTTGCAGCTGCTGAACAACGTGAGAAATTATTAAATATAATGGAGAAGGTATCCTTGACCAGCATAAGGTTTGAAAAATTTACCAGTGGAGATACAACATTGGAAAGGAAGAGGGACTCTAGGCGACTATTAATGGATATTGATGAGGTTCTGCAGGAGCTATAGTCAAATCTTATTACAGAGTGTGGAGTGTAAAAAAGATACTGTTAGCTACCATCTACTCTCCATGGGGAAGGTGAAAAAGACTAGTACACTGATCCCCCATGAACTTACTCCTCAGTAATCGGCAATTTTACGGGAGGATTGCCACCTATGATGAAAAGTGGTTTTACTGGCAAAATTCAAATAACCATGAGCAATGGATAGATCATGGTCAAACTGCTTTTCCAGTTGCAGCAAGGGCCAATTTGAAAAAAAATCCATGCTTAGCGTTTTTTGGAATTTCGAAGATATTATTCTTCACAAATTTGTTCCCGATGAATGCTCTATGAATTTTAAACTGTACTGCGAAGTGGTCAGAGCATTATCCTGTTTTGATCAACCAAAAAGGATTTTGGAGTTTTATTCCCACAACATAATAATGCTCGTAATCAAACTTCTCATTGAGCCAAAGAAAAGTTGGAACTACTGCCTCATCCACCATATAGTCTAGACCTCCCACCATTGAATTACTACTTGTTTTGATCCATGGCCATTTTTCTTCGAGGGAAATGTTTTTATAATTTAGTGGAATTTGAAATTTCGGTCCAAGAGTACTTTGACAGCCATTCCAAATAATGGTATCAGCATGGGATTGAGCAATTAGCAAGCAGATGGTGGATAACAATGTACTCTACTTTTTAAACGAGAGTATTAATTGTATTTCCAAGAAAGAATGGATACAGACCACTTAGGAACAAATCCTGCCTTGATGAACATAGGAAAAAAGACTTTTTAAAACAAAGAAGTGAAAAAATAAAATTGATACTGGGCAGCAAGATGTTGGATGGCCGAATGACTGTCCCCAGCAGAGAAAAAAAATATATATATTAATCAAATATTACAAATATTGGGGTAGAAAAATGATTTTTTTTTTTTTTTTAATACACCCCATTATATGTCAACAATGAAATAGCAACCCTACCCCATACCGACTTAGTAGAAGGACAACATTAAATCATGGATTTTTCATTTTTTTCTAAAAAAAACCTCTTTTTTTCCTCTAAAATGCCTTTAATTTTTGCTATTCAAAACGATGACGTGTATATAACTGTTTCCATTAATAAAAAAAGGGGCCGGTAAAAAGTATTCAGTAGGGGCGGCGGATAGGCAGCCAGCCTACCTATTCACCACTGTTGACCAAGCAAAATAGATTATATCACATGTTAAATCACAGATGGTAATATGGAGTGAAAGAAAAAATGTATGTCCTCGAATTGAAAATTTAGAAAATAAGTATATCAATCCTCTAATCACTGATCTCTTTTGGAATTGTTTTTTCTTCTTAATCGTATCCTCTTCTAATATTGGCCAGTGTTGGGGATCCCGCTTATAGGGCACGATCCAAGCACTCCTATCCTGGACCAGCTGTCCATGTTAGCTCCACTCCATGCCTCTCCTCTCAAAGCCACTCTGAAGTCATTCTGTCTTTCTGGATCTTCCTCTTGCCCTTTTTTCTTCCACTCTTCCCTCATACTTGCAATTATTTAAAAAAACTATTTTATATTATGTTGGTAAAAGAAAACATGTGAGGAACTGTGTGCTGGTGAATATATTCAAGTAATTTTTTTGTGAATTAAAAAAAATATTTTCGCTTCCCCATCGCAAACTTATATGCATACTGCACAAAATTTGTCCCTAAACATTCATAATGGAAAGATTTTAAAAAAAATTAAAGGTTACTTAAAATTTTACCTGCAATTTATTTAATGGCAAAAATTTCCTTTCAAACATTTCACCTTTTGGAGGGCGAAACCGAAAAGTAATAACTTGGTCATCATCACCATTAGGTTCTTGAGGCAACTGTGATTCCACAGCTAGTCTCTCAGCCTACAAAAATATGAAATACAATTATCTTTTGTGTGTGTATATATATTATATATATATATATATATATATATATATATATATATATATATAATTAACATAGATATAAATTAAAACTATGACAGAATTTGATAAGTAACCAGAGGAAAATAAATATATATATGTGTGTCTATGTATGTATGTATGTATGTATATATATATATATATATATATATATATATATATATATATATATACATACATACACACGCACACACATATATATTAAGTGTAGATTATTTTAGGTGAAGGTCAAAGTTTAAATATAAAATTGGAGACGGATAATTAACTTCACCACTATTTTATTTAATTATGATGCACTACGTTTGGCTATAATGCCATCTTCTGGTGCAAGAACAATTTTTATCTGCAAGTACAAATATGATTTCTTAAAAAATAATCAATCTCATAAATTATAATATCAAAATTAAATAACTACACAATTTGTTTAATTACAATAAATAAAATTTATGAATTATAATTGCTAATAATCTATAAAAAGTTAAAGTTAAATTCTTAAAAATAGATAAGCCAAATCAAAACATGAAACAAAAACAATAAGAAAACAATTCAATAAAAACAGAAGCAACTGTGAATGGACCCAGTTGATGTACTATGTTCATCAATGTTAAATTTCCATTAAAAAGAATAAAAATTTATTTTATAATTATAAAAATCATTAATCTAATTTTAAACTATGAAAATTACATTAAGGTGAGTGTGTACTAACACCCAGTCTCAAGTATGAATTGCATATAATAAAAAGATACAATACCTATTCACATTATTAATGCTATTATGACATATAAAAACTTATTTAATACCAAATTCCTAAACTCTTGCAGGTTTAGTGATCCATCCACTTAGCAAAGTCTCAGATCCCACAAAAGTTTCTGATTTTCGACCGATTTCCATCCTCTCCAATCTCTCAAAGCTGTTAAAAAGAATAAAACATTCACAGCTTAACACCTTCCTAGAGCAAAAATCACTTATTGATCTCCCCCAATCCGGTTTCCGAACTCACTTCTCAACTCCACCCTTGTTGAAAATTACATAAGACATCCAATCTTATGGAAGATCTATGGAGATAAATCGCAATACTTGAACTCTTCGACTTGGTGAATCATGATATCCTGCTCTCAAAACTCGAAAAGCTATCCATATCGAACAGTCTGTAAGTGGTTCCAATCCTACCTACCTCATAGTTCCCAAATTTTTGTCATCCTGATAAACCTAGTCCTTCTTCACTCTTACTAACCTGCGGTGTTCCATAAGGATCGTCGCTCTCACCAACCCTGTTTTCTTTATATACAAATAATATACCTGACTATTCATCATTCACAATATCATTTATATGCCGATGATCTTCAGATTTACCTTTCCTTTTATCCCAGCAAGATGTTTGAGGCAATTAAAAAAGACAGATAATATTAACGCATGGACATTAAAGAATGATCTAAGATTGAACATTGATAAAACTAAAGCCATAATCATAGTTTCCAAACATCTCGTTAATTCCCTTCCTAATTATCCCTTACTATACCATAACGGACTACCTATCTATTTCCATAATACCGTTAGAAATCTTGGTGTTATAGACTAACCATGTTTCCTATACCATTCGCAACTCAATTGCTACTCTTAAACTCTTCAAGATTGCTTGATGCATGACCTTTCAAAGTTCATCGGCATTTGTTTTTTCCCTTGTCTTCCTCCACTTTGGGTGGGTTGGCTGCCTGGTGTTCGGTGGATTGTCTGACGGACTTGAGATGAGATTGGAGAGGCTTATGAAATGTTTCATTAGATTCATCTTCAGAGTCCCTAGACACTCCAGAGTCCGACAGGTATGTCAAGTTGAAGTGGCTCAACCCAGTATCTTGCAGACGGTATTTCCTGGGAGTATTCCTATTCCACACTTTTAATACCTAAAGTTCATCCTGCTTTCTTGACCTACTCATCCCTTGTTTATCAGTACATTTGTTTAACACAAGATCCCAGCCCACTAACTTCTATTTTCCTTCTCATCGAACAGCATCCTTTAAAAAAACCTTAAGTTTGTGTGCCACCTCACTTTGGAATTCCATATCTACCTCTATACACAAAGCATATTCTTTAACCTCATTTATAAACAAATTATTCCATCATCTCCTCAGCAATCAATCTTCCAAATAATTGCATATACTTTTTACTTTACTTTACTTTTACTTTATAGGCGTTCCATCAAGGGTTGCCTCCACCAGTCAGTGCAGAGTTCCAAGCGCTTCGGTCCAACCAATCATCTTCTTGCAGGCCTCGGCCAGCCATTTCTTCTTGGACTCCTTCAATCCACCTGCTTCTGGGTCGTCCACGCCCTCTCCTTCCTGGCGGAACCCAATCCAGGATTCTAGTGGGCCAACATTCCTCATTCATTCTTTTAACATGTCCATACCATCTTAGGCGGCGTGCCCCGATCCTTTCATTCACCGATGCACCCACCTCCATCCTCTGGCGAACAACTTCATTTCTAACCTTGTCCAGCCTGGTGACCCGTATACACCTTCTCCAGAAATCCATCTCCACCGCTTGCACCCTCGAATACAAACGGGAGTTCATTGTCCATGTTTCTGAAGCGTATGTCAGGATAGACTCAACTATGGCTGAGAAAATTTGGCGTTTGTTCTCGGAAGATATCTCCGTATTCCAAAGGACTGGATGTAACATTCGGGTAGCCTTACGGGCCTGTTCCACCTTCTTTCTCACGTCATGCTCAGACGACCCGGCAGCATCCAAATAAGATCCAAGATATTTGAAAACGTCCACCTTTTTACAAGTTTCGCTGTCTACCCGAAGCGCACCAGTGTCATTATCGCCAATGGCCATGTACTTGGTCTTCTCGAAGTTAATTTTTAAGCCCGCCGCTTCATAGCAGGACTTCAGTGAGAGTATCATCATTTCGAGATAGACTTTCCGCCTCGCAAAAACGACCTGGTCATCCGCAAAAAACAAAGATATCAGCTGCTCGTCGTCAATGAACGGCCCAACATCCCCACATTGCTCGTACCATGGCTTCACAGATTCATGCAGGTATATCTTAAAAAGAGAAGGTGACATACTACACCCCTGCTTTAATCCCTTGGTACCATGAAAAGGGTTAGAGAGATGGTTCCCACATCTTATCTGATATACATCATTGCTGTACAAGTGCCTCACAGCCTTTATCAATGACCCACTTATACCAGCCTCCCTAAGTGCCAACCACAGTCTCTCCCTGGGTACATTATCATACGCCTGTTCCAGGTCGATAAACGCCATATGGAGTTGCTGCTTTCTTTCTTGGGACTTCTCAATAAGCTGGCGAAGAACAAATAAGTTGTCCGTACATGACCGGCCCGCTGTAAAACCTGCTTGCTCCCGAGGGATAAAATATGCCTCCTCTAACTTGTCCCGGAGCATTCTACCCATAATCCTGGTGACGGAGCTTTGTACGCATATTCCTCGGTAGTTCCTGCACACTTTTCTGTCTCCCCTCTTGTATATTGACGAAATATAACCAGCTCTCAGATCTTCTGGAATATCATCTCCCTTGAGAACAAGATTAATCACATCCGTCAAAAGAGTGACCAATTTCGCACTTCCCGCTTTCAGGAGCTCCATAGCAATTCCTCCTGGTCCCGGAGATGTGCCAGTCTTTGCCTTTGATAGGGCCCGTTGAACATCGTCCTCCTTCACCTGGACCGGTATGTTATCTGCTTCGGACTCAGTGTCATTTTCCCTATTTGTAAACTGTGGCCTATCTTCAGTTAGGAGAGTTTTGTAGTGGTTTTCCCACTCCTTTTCCTTAATAGGGGAAAGTATATTTCCTTTCCTTGATGCCCGCAACTTTTTCAGTACGCTCCAGGACTCTCGGATCCGATTGAACCTTAACGTACTGTTGATCCGTTGGCAACACCTTTCCCATGAAGCGTTCTTGGCTTTTGTTATCATTTCTTTTACCTTCCGGTTCAGGGTTCTATATGTCACCCAGTCCTCTCTCATGGTGGAGGAAAGATATTTTCCATATGCTGTCTTCTTTTCTCTTACCAGCTGGGCTACTTCTTGTGACCACCAATCCGGCAGACGTCGCTCATCCTCCTCTCCAAGAGCCTCCCTCGCCGCCAAATGAACACATTCCTTCAAATGCCCATACTTCTCTTTCGCTGTTGACCCATAAAATAAATCTATCTTTTCATCTAATCTCCATTGGTACAGAGTTCTAACACTTGAGTCACCCAGAAGCTGTAAGTTGTACTTTGGAGTGTCCAGAGCACATGTATCATGTTTCTCCTGCCTATATTTTGACATTCTCCAAGGGAAGAGAATTTTGGCTCTCAGCATATAATGGTCACTGCCACACTCCCATCCTTTGAAAACTCTCACATCTTCCACCTTGAATGAACATCGTTGCCTTGTGATGCAATAATCCAACATCGAGGGCTGGAAACCCGGTTTGTTCCACGTGATTTGATGGATTTGCTTATGTCTAAAAAAGTCTAATTGCATATAAAATAAGAATAATAGTTATATTTCACTCTAAAATGAGGAACACTACATATATGTAAAAAAAAAGTTTTTGTTTTATTCTTTCTATGATTTTATGACATAAGTGTGAGGTAAAATTGTAGTATCTCTGCACACACATTTGTATATATGTATGTACTATTATTGTTGTATTTACTACTGTATAAATAATGTAAGTAGTAATTGTATGTCGTTCAAGCAATCATATTTACTACTTTTACAAATAAAATAAGTATAACCTTAAGTTTGTTTTTGTAATATTTTTATTTTTATGCCAGATACAAGACTCAGTTTTTGCACTTAACTGTTATTTTTAGGGGACAGTAGGTCTCAGAATAAAAGTTACTTTTCTTTCTTACAGGAAGGTTAGACAAGATCCAGCTAAATCCACTAACAAAATAGTTGATAATTATGTTAATACATTAATAATGAAGATCATATATTAAAAACAAATAAAATAAAGATTTATAACTATTAAAACGTTTATTTATCAAAGAGGGATGTAGTGTTGGGGTGATATGTTTAAGACAGTGGAAAGGTTATTGTAATAAAATGGAACATAACTTAAAAACTGATTATGTGTTTTACTTATTCCATATCGCTACATAGTGTCAGGTGTGTTACTGATTAATGAGCATGAGTGAAAAGAAAAAGGAAAGTGACAGTGGTATAGAAAGCGGTATAAGTATGTCTGATTTTCATCAAGTTATTAGTCCCCAGAGTAAGTTCAATTTCAGAGAGCCAGTGGGATGGCCTCGTTGGATTAAACGGTTTGATAGATACAGAATCTCGTCGCTTTATGCGAGAAAGATGCTAAGAGGCAAGAGAGTATGCTTCTATACTGTTTAGGAGATGAAGGGGAAGAATGGTTGGAAGCATTTAAACTGTCTTCTGAACAATCAGGTAAATATGACTTAGTTATTTTTGAAAAGGCGGCAGATTGAAGTGGAACCAGTCGATGTTTTTATGAACGATCTTTACAGACTTACGGAGAAATGTAGGTTTAGGGAATTAAAAGACGAATTAATAAGACTTTTGAAGAAAAGAGTAGATTGGAATTGGACAGATCATCAAAGATGCTAGCGCAGTATGTAGTTCATGCCGATGCGTCTACCATAGGCTTGGTGCAATATTAGAACAGCAATATGGTAAAACCTGGAAAGTCTTCGCGTCGAAGGCTCTTTCTCCGACTGAGAAAAGATATGCGCAGGTTGAAAAAGAAGCTTTACCACTAAAATGGTCATGTGAGAAATTTTAAAGTAATCTATTAGGATTATCACATTTTGACCTTCTAACCGACAATAAGCCTTTGGTTGAATTGATGAAAAGTAAACCTATTTCAGATTTGTCTGTTTGCCTTCAAAGATTTAGGATGGGTTTAATGCGATTCAATTACCGCTTTATGTATGTTCTAGGCAAACAGTTCTTTACTCTGGATCTGTTATCAAGGGAGCCACTAGATGAAGGGCATGAAGATGGGGACGTACTAGAAGAAAAAGCTTTTATCGACAGTATAATTCAGTCCCTTCCCTGCTCAGACCAGGGATTGGAAGAAACTAAGAGATGTCAGGTAGAAGACTCAGAGTACCGAGTAATTAAGGGAGTGCATAATAACTAATGACTGGTCTAAGCGATTTTATCCGAGTAAATACTCTTATGAATTCAATATTCAACAAGGACTGATACTAAAAGGTTGCCGAATTTTCATTCCTAAAGCTATGAGGTTCTCAATTCTAGAAAGAATTCATGAAGGGCACATGGGAATAGTTAAATGCCGAAAAAGAGCCAAAGAATCAGTTTGGTGGCTAAACTGTTCAGTAGAAATTCAAAACTGGGGTGGACAGGATTGAAATTTTCAGGAAAATAGTTCATAGTAGTACAAGATTTTTATTCACGATTTATTGAACTAGTCGAGTTAACAGCACTTACCTCCGGGACTGTCATTAGTAGATTAAAGAACACATTAGCCAGACATGGCATTCCAGTGTCTTTGAGGTCAGATGGGGACACTCAGTTCACATCTGAAGAATTCAAAAACTTCACGAAAGAATCTGGGATGATTAATCATTGCACTTCCAGTCCCATGTTTGCCGAGTCGAACGGTTCTGCAGAAAAGGCTGTAGATATAGCCAAAAGGTTATTATCTGGGAACAGGTGTACTAACCTGGTGCTTTTGGAATATATAAATACACCTCTTGAGCAAGGACTTCCGCCAGTGGAGCTGCTTTATGGCTATAAGCTAAGAACAACTTTGCCGTCGGTAAATTTCCTAACTGTAACTCTTAATCAGATTATGTATAAGTGTTTCTTATTTTATTTTTTTTTTAGTTCAGGAGATTTAAATTTTTATTAATAGTATTTATAACTATTAAAACTTTTGTTTATCAAAGAGGGATGTAGTGTTAGGGAGATATGTTAAAGACAAAGGAAAGATTGTTATTGTAAAATGGAACTTAACACTTAAAAACTCATTATGTATGTTTACTTATTCCGTAAAAAAGGCTTAGCAAACTACGCATTAGAGGGCATTTCAGGAACATTAGTTTGATTTGTGTTCATGCACCCACAGAAGAGAAGGATGAGGAGGTGAAAGATACCTTCTATGAACAATTAGAAGCTGCTTATAATACCTGTCCCAACTATGATATGAAAATGGTCCTAGGAGATTTCAATGCGCAAGTCGGGAAGGAGATAGAGCTGAGACCAACAATTGGAGCGCATAGCTTACATCAAGTGACGAATGACAAAGGACTAAGGATGGTAAGTTTTGCAATTGTGAAATCCATGGCAGTCATGAGTACTATGTTCCCTCATAAAAAAGTGCACAAAGAAACATGGCACTCTCCAGATGGTACCTCTGCAAGCCAAATTGATCACGTACTGGTTTCCACCAAAAATTTCAGCTGTGTAAATGATGTACGATCATATAGAGGATATGATGTTAACTCCGATCACTACTTAGTAATCATAAAACTTCACCAAAAAATAAAATTATCTACAAAGAAACCAATGCCCCGAAGTGAGCAGTGGAATACAGAACGCCTCGGGACTGAAGAACAGAGATTTACCGAGAAGTTCCACGAGACAGTTATGAGCATACCAGTTAGTGAAGGTACGGAAACTATTGAAAGTAGGTGGATGTTGTTTGTCGATTTTAAGGCCGCCTATGATACCATAGTTAGGAGTAAGCTCGTAGTAGCCATGCATGAACTGGGACTACCATGTAAACTAATTCGTTTAGTAAAATGCACAATGGCAAATACAATTTGCCAAGTTAAATGCTGTGGGCTATTGGAGCCGTTTGAAGTAGAAGGTGGTCTGAGACAAGGAGATCCAATAGCTCCTCTTCTGTTCAATATAGCTCTGCAAGTCATCATCAATAGGGCGGAATTAGAGCAGCAAGGGACAATATTTACGAAGATGTCTCAAATTCTCGCATATGCAGATGACGTGGTCATTATTGGTAGATCCCTGCCGAGCATAAGAGCGGCCTTTGAAGCAATGGACAAGGAAGCAGGAAAGATCGGCCTAAAAGTCAACGAGCTGAAAACTAAGATAATGGTACTAGGCACACGAATGATCCAGAGGCAGAGTCATTATGAAATGGGACCCTATAAAATAGAACTGGTAAGAAGTTTTCAGTATCTAGGCTCTATTATAAATGATGACCTGAAGGAAGAAGAAGACGTTAGGAAGCGTATAGCGGCTGGTAATAGAGCCTATTTTTCCTTATCAAAGCTATTTAGAAGCAAGCTTTTGAGCCGCTCCACCAAGTTGATGCTATAGAAAACCCTTGTAAGACCAGTGGTTACGTACGGTGGAGAAACGTGGATCCTCAACAACAAAAATGTGGACCTGCTTGATAGGTTTGAACGGGTAATCCTAAGGAGAATCCTGGGAGCCGTATTTGAGGATGGTCAATGGCGGCGGAGGAAAAATAAGGAATCGTTTCAGCTCTACCAGGATATCAGTATCTCCTCTCATATTAAGATACAGAGGATAAAATGGATTGGGCACGTGATGAGGATGAACTGTGACAGGGTTGCAAGTAGTGTTCAGGAATGTTCCGGATGGCCGGCGCCGGCGTGGCAGGCCGAAGGGTCGATGGAAGGATGGTGTAGGGAAGGATCTTAGACAGCTCGGGATCTCTCTGAGAGGAGCTGAGGATCGAGAAGGATGGTTGGCGACTGTTGAGCAGGCCAAGGGTGGCCTCATGCGCCTGTTGAGCCAGTAGAAGAAGAACTTATTCCGTAAAACTACAAAAACTTTGCTTGTTCCCGTTAAAATCTGATACCTAGGACTCCATCTAGACAAATGTCTTACTTAGAATCCTCATTCAAGACTGAAACGACAAGAAACTGCTCTACGTTTTCAGCTATTTCAAAACTAACTAGACAAACATTCTTATCTATCACTAAACTACAAATGCCTCCTTTAGATGAGTATCACAGGGCTAACTTAGCTTAGCTGATATTAGATAATCAACAGGCTAACTGGCCCACTTTTTTTGGGCAGCCAATCAGATGCCAGTAATTGGTCATGTGACCTATAACGTCACAATGGCGGGAAATTTAAATTTGTTCTACGACCTTATTCTAACCACCATGTTTTGCGTCCTCAACCTAACCTAAAACATCAGACCACACCCTTTTTAATCACGAGGCGTCTTACTACTAGGCCATGCCTCTTATAAGTAATATGAGTAATACTCCCTTTACCTACCCACCCCTTCATAAGCCAAACAATAACAGTGCTCCATTTAACGCATTTGAAAGTTCTTGCGGCTAGGTCCTTTGGTCATGGTATTCACATCAATTATAATGGTTACTTTTATGAAACCTCCATAACATTTACATAATCTTTTCAATGTTTGCTTAGCCTGTAACCTTCCTGATGTTTACATTTTCTGAAACCCTCTTAATTGTTATATAACCCTCCTTATATTAATCTTTTAGCTTCCTAACATTTTACCCATCTGGATAGTTGTTTAAAAGTTACAGCTAGCTGTCTCTTAGTGATCAAATTGGGTTTTTTAACAAAAATTACCTATTTCTGAAGAACGATTGCCGCAAGATTACTGAATCAAATTCAATAACTAAGGTGACTTTTAAAAAGGAAATTTAACATTTTTCATTTTAAAAAGAAAGATATTTTCTTTAGGAAGCACTGTTTTCAAGTTATAGGTGAAAAACTGAAAAAAGGGCAAACAATTCAGGGGTTTTCGGCTCCAAAAAGTTAAGCTCACCACCTATGATGGTGCAAACTCATATTACTTTTATTTAGGACCATTAAGAGGTGTTAAAACGATTTCCAGCTTTGTCTAAATTAATTCCCACAAACTTTGAATTTCAGCCTTATTTTACTGGGCTATACTATAAACCATTAAATTAAAAAAAAAGAAATTTAATTAAGGCAATTTATACAAACAGAGTCCATTTATTCTCTTTATTGAGGTATTCCATTAGCTTTCGGCCTCATAAGCGCCATATTGGCTTTGTAATCATGCTAATCATTTAATTAATAATTTCCTGAGCTTGCTTGTTATATTTTAATTCCAGATGGGCAGGAACCTACCACGTCAGCATGCCAAGGGTCGTAGAATGCCTGAATTTCTTGTTTAGCCAATAACACACATGCATACACACACCGTAATTGATATAGTGATTTTTGTATTTTAACAAAAAAAATTTTAATGTAATCTTAAAAAATACATAAATTAGAGGGATAAAATTAGCAATTGATACCCATTAACAAAAAAAAAGGGAGCGGCGTGGTCTAGTGGATAGAGCACCAGTCTACTGTGCTCTGGGTCCTGGGTTCGAATCCCGGCTGTGGCGGAATATTATTTATTCTGTTATTTCAGTCGGGGGGCGACCCTAGGGTATGGAGACCCTCCTGGGGCAGACCCAGCCTCTATAATGTGGGTACCCAAATTAGGGAAAAAACCTGGCGGCTGAGTGTGATCTCGGCCTAATCACCTCATTGCACGGCCGTTGGCCTAGAAACAGTACGAATCTCTATATGTACTGAGCCCAAGAACCTTCATGGGTTGTAGTGGTACAGGTTTTTTTTTTTTTTTTACAAAAAACAAAACAAAAAAACACTAGATATTAACACCAAACAAATGATTGTACATAATTAAGAAATCAAAGCAAAACATGTTCTCTTCGAAGTGAATCATTATTAATTGGTACATTATGAAACAATATAAATAAGGATATAAAATAACCTTTCTCCGTTCTTCTTCCATCTCCTGTTCCTTTTTTAATCTCTCTTCCTCTTGAGACTGAAGCAACATTTGCTGTTTTTTGGCTTCATCTTTGGCTCTAAAAAACAAATACTCAATATCATTAGATGAGAAGTAAGATAAAATAATAACAATTTTGTGAATCAGAAATAAAACTTTTCTAAGCAGACAAAAGAATTCGTCTCACCTATCAAGTTGTAATGAAGCTTGGTATGCTCTATCCTGTTCTGATTTAATTTTTTCTCTCGCAGCTCTTTCTTCCTCCTCCTTAGATTCAGTTTCCTGGATTTCAGTAAATACATCAACTGCATGAATCAGCATTGTGAGAAGCTCATTTATACCTATGTTACCTGAAAATATGAAAACAATGGATTAAAACATTAAAATAAACCACACCAATATTTCTCCTGGAGGATTTTAGATTTTTCTTTTTTTTAAAATAATAATCTATAAAACAAACTGTTAACATTTGCTGGATTACTTATTTGTATAAATACCCACTTCTTTTTTGTGAACCGATCAAGGAAGGATCACACAGATATCATGTTTTAACATGTTAATTTTTTCTTTCCCTCCAATTTCCTTTATTTTCTCCGACTGCTGCATCCCTCTCTCTCTCCCACTCGCAAATCTCTTTCAACCACAAAAACCTTGATGTTCCAGAGTCCAGTCCATATCCTCTCTCTGTACTGGCAGTCCTCATTAGTAATTCTTAGTCTCTCAAGTGCCCCCTCCACGAGTGCTTAGCATAACCACTCAGGCTTTTGAGCTTTTATATTAAATCAAATATTTGCTTATTTAACCTTTTGGGATCCATCCTAACCATATCCCATATAAACTTTTCGTCTGTTCCTCATAAATGTTTTTTTAGTACTCTACCTTTTTGTATATCCCTTTATTTGATCTCAATCTGAAGCTTCCCTGTGATATTCTTATTAATATTCACCTCTCGATATTCAAGAGCTTCCCCATGCTTGAGAAAATTGCTATTTCTACGGAATACAACATCACTGGCCTTAAGAGCATTGTAGTGCCTTATTTTCGCATTGGTGGACAAATTCTTTTTATTACAATGGTCTTTTGTGACAAAATTTTGTTTCTCTGGTTTCAGCCTCTTGTCATCCATTATAGGCCTGTCCGATCTGCTGCTGCAGATCTCCCCTAAATACGAATTGTTTTGTGACATTTATCTACAAGTATTTAGTCTTCACAGTTTTATTTGTACTCTCATATTTAGTCCTCACTATTTTCTTTGTAAGCCCATATTTAGTCTTCACTGTTTTCTCTGTATAATTTTTCTTGGGGGTCATAACTTTCGTTTTTTTCAAAGAAAATTTGTAGTTCAATCCTCTCAGATTATATTCTCTTATTATGTCTCAGCAAAGAGCACCAACTTGTATCAGAAAGGAAGGCATCTGGGTAAGACGTTTTAGTATTTTATTCCAATTATAGCACAATTCATTATTTAGCTACAGGGTCTTCAATACCTATTCCAAAACCATGTTAAACAGAACCAGTGATAAGCTAACATCTTGTCTCAACCCTGTCTTTATCTGAATGAGTTTGCCTTCAGGTCAATCCATTTGAAATCGTCCAATTTTCATTACTTTTACTGCTCGACATTTTTTATTTCGTGATTTTTTAATTATTCATTCTCAATCCTTTCATGAAAATAAAACTATAACATTTTTTTTTTTTCCTGGCCAATACTTTTATTGTTGTAGACGTTTTAAGTCAGCTTTGCGGTCGGAAAGATGTTAAAATGCAGAAATCCCTGATGTAGAATATAATTGGGTCTCACGAGTTAATATGATAGCCCACCAATATGGATTCAGAAATGAGTTCAATGCTTCATACTAAAACAGGATATTAAAACATAAAGGTGATATTCTTGAAAAGATCCTGAACGAGAACTTCCCAACCTAGTGAACTTTTTGAAAGTGGAATAATAATAGCATCTAAATTACATCTCCATGGGTAAAAAATAGGTCTGTTCAATTTTTTTTTTTTTTAACCAAACTTTTTTTTGTTATAATAGCCCACTTGTTAAGTATAGGAGTGAAAAATATGATCTAGCTACAGCCAGAATCCTTTAAATTCCTAATCATCCTTCATTTGTCATTAGGGATTCAAGGTATAGGACTTAGTGTGTTATCACATTGGTGCGCATCCAGTGAGGTATTATTTTCTTCTTGATCAACGTCCTGAATTTTTAGTTTAGAAGATCTATCGGCCATTGTCTTTTAATTGTTCTTTGGGTCTGCCCTGGTAACAGGGAGGAAGAAACAAGTTGATTTGGGTGGTGATATGTCAAAGAATGAAACGTGTTGTATTTGTCATGAGGAATAATGCATTGTTGGGATGTTTGCGTCATTGTTTATCATGTGATTCAAAAGATACCTTTATATATAACAATTTTTCGTATAATTTTGAATTGAGTTGTTTGTATTTTGTTTGTGTGTAAGTGATTTGTAGAACCCCTAAGTTCTAATCCGATGTCCAGATCGGTCTCAGTCGATTAATTTATATTAGTAGCTTGTTTAATAAATTTAGTGGTGATCTGTAATCCAATAGATGTGAAAGTTGTTTGTAACATCTTGTTAATTCTTGTCACTTTGATTTTGTATGTATGTTCCAAGTTAGTCTTTTATCCAAAAATATTCCGAGGTATCGTATGTAGGTTTTTGAAGATACTGCATTGTTGTCGATTGTGAAGGTGTTGAATTGTTGTTGGAAGGCAAGTTGTGTGCGTTTTCTCTAAGGGAGGTTCTGTATCGCTTTCTCCATAAATGCACTCCTTCTAAATTAAAAGCTGGAATCCCTGTGCTTGCTGTACAGCTAGGGAATTCCAGCTCCTGAGGAATAGGACCTCTTGCCATGTGTTAAATGTATTCGACAATCTAGATAGCCGTAAGTCCATCATCATTCTTGTTTTGATTAGAACCGTTTCAAAGTTAAATGACAAATCTTCCAACTAGCTCTACAGATGGCTCTAACCTCGTAACGGGTACATCTGGAGGTACAGCAGAAGGCTGGACCAACTGTAAAAATTCCTCCGAGTACTTGGAAGATATGGTCCTCATCAATTGTCTGAGTATTAAAATCGGCATTGTCAAAGACAAATTGAATATAATGAGGATATTCAGCTTGATTGCTGGTTTAAGAGTAAAAAAAAATTCAAACCGCACTGCTTCTATGTAAGAACTGCGAAACCCATAATCCAACAGCTTGGGGATCCAAACTTTTTGTAATTAATGATGCTAGTCTGACTTGTAAATTAGACAGAAAAGATCTAGGTCTTCGAGCAATGATTATTATCATTGCTCGAGGGCCTAGATCTTTTCTTACAGTGGGAAAAAACTATGCTTTTATTTTCCCATTTTTCCTTTCCCTAAGTCTTCTTTCTGTCAACGATTAAAGCATTCATGAAATGGTTTAATGCAGCAGGAATCAGTGATTCCGTGCCATCCAAGAAACAGTCTGGAGCAGGGCAGTGTGTGACATCATAAACCTGTGATCTTATGGCTTCTGAATTTAAACTCAGAGGCTCCTGATCTGTTGTCTAGATGTAGTTGTCTTTAAAGACATCCATAGCCTTTTGATGAAGGCAACGATGGTTCGCTTATCTTTTTCCTCCACACTTTCAAAACTCGATCTTCTAGATTCATAAATAAAATGCTCCAACATCACAATTTTGACATTAAAACTGAAAAGCTAACGGAAACTACTTGCAGACTACAGAGAGTAAGGAAACTATTTACAGCACAACAATAAACTAGTGTTTCCACGTTCTCAACAATTAAAAATCAATGAAGGAGTTAGTGGGAGTTGGGGTGTTACAAGAGAGAGAGACCTTCGACAGGTGTTACAATCCTGTACAAAGTGATAAAATTGTGTTCGGCTAAAGTGTTATTGTTAATATTTAATAGTATGGATCTTAATAAATGCAGTGAGGATTGGATATCTTCCTAAGAAATTAATAACTTCCCAATATTGGTTATAATTAAATTTTGAAAAAAAAAAAAAAAAACAGGTTCAGGCAAAATGTTTGCCCACAATTTTCAGATTTCTGTTCAGGGACTCAAAAAATAAATGGGAAAAAATCGAAACTTTCCCGTGAACCCTATTTTCAGAGCTAAAATGACTAGCCTATAGAGATTCGTACTGTTCCACGGCAAAGACCGCACAAGGAGGTGATTAAGCCTAAATCATGTTCAGCCTCCAGTTTTTTCCCCGATTTTGGGTACTCACTTTATAGAAGCTGGGTGTGCCCCAGGAGGGTCTCCATACCCCAGGGTCGCTCCACAGCTGAAATAACAGAATAAGTAATTCTGCCTCAGCCAGGATCAGAACCTGGGGCACGGATAACAGCAGCCAAATGCTACAAACCTAATGGAGGTTATTTAACATTAACCTAATATAATTCAAATAAATTATGATTTAGCATAAAGAAAGGTGCTGAATCAAGGGAAGAAACATACACAATTCATCACATCATCATGTGACAGTCCTGGTGTGTGTGATGGGGTGAGATTACAAACACACAGCTGGTGGAATTTGTCACTTTTTCAAACATGTTTATATTTTTGTTCTCTATATTTATACTGAATAGAAGCTAATTTTTAATTCTTATTTAATTTTACTGAGGAAAATCTATTGTAACCTCTCGCCAGCTGTTGTCTTTTGTCTCTATTGTTATTGTGCGCTCCTTGTATTCTTTTCTCTATCTCTATACTTCGTAATTTCTACTATTTGCTTTACCAGTGTATTTAAAAGACAATAAAAGAATATTTTCACAGTTTTCACCTATATCTGGCTATTTATTTATTGTATTTCACCTCCTCTAAAATCACCAAAGGACCATCTTATAAAATTGATCTTCAATCTAAACTGATTATCTTAAAAATGTCTAAATACATGATAAAAACAATAACTTAAAGACAGTAAGAATATTAGATACATGACTTAACCTGTTAACCAAGGAGTACCGTTTTTAACTACGCACCATATAACTGGAGGAAACTATTTAATTCATAATTTCATATTATTATTTTTTATGCTTAAAATAAATGAAAAGACAATGAACTATATACTTTGTTGTTTATTTATATTTGGATGTACACATACTCGATATTGTTCACGTTTGACATATCTATACGTCCCGTCCAGATAACAGGTTAAGCATCCCTGTTTGAAGAAAAACTAGACAAAATATGTTTAGAGCTTACCATAAATTACATTAAGCAGTTCTGTGTTGGCACGAGATCTTGAAATAATTACAAGTGCAGGCAGGAGGTCAATGCTTATACTTTGTACAGTTTCAGTAACAGTACTACCTAGCAGTCTTGTAACAGATGACAGGAACCTATGATCAGTACATGTATAATTAGATATCAGCTCATAGCTAACTTTTACATATCAACAGATTCCTCTGACTTACATTTCTCTATTCCCTTGATTTGTGATATCCCACCCCCATACAACAAAATAATTGGCAAAAGTCTGAAGAACTGTTTCAAAACCAAGTAGCTCGGTACAAAAAACGTTTGTCAAGACACTGCCATCATGGTGTAGGTAAATAGCCAACATTCGTCTCTATAACAAAAACAAAAAAAAAGTTTCAATAAAAAATGTAAAAGATATTGAAATATATTATTATACTATAATTTATCTTGGATATTAAAATTTTGTAACCCATGCAGATCAAGACGAGAATTTATGGATCTCCAGGTTCCCCAATACCAATAGCGCCAGAGGCTTCACGTTTTCTCCAGTAGATTCTGCCACGCTCTTCGGCCAGTAGGTCTATTGGCTTTATTATGTCGGTTATGATGCACACGGCATCATACAACAGTGCGAAATGCTCTGGTGACTCATAAGGCATTTCTTCAATGGACGCTTATCGCCTTACGAGTATGATCTCACATGGAAGGTATGCGACCAGATTGGTGCAGTGTACAAAAGCACTGAGTTGGTTATGTTAGCAAGGATCCTCCTCCGGCTTTGCGCAGGCCCACCGATATTTGGCATGATTCTAGCCAGTGCAATCGTTACTTTCGCTGCTTTCATGCAGACTACCTGCAAGTGCTCATCAAACCGCAGCCTGGCATCATCTGCACACCTAGATATTTAATGGAGGGCTTTGAGAGGATTTTGATCTATCCAACGGTCAAATTGATTGTTTCCCTCACTTTCCTGCAGGTAATAAGTACAGCCTCAGTCTTATTGTTAGCCAGTTATAGGCCTACGGACGAAAGCCACTGGCGAATATTAAATATTGCGTTGTTGGCCTTGTACGTCATCTCTTCTAAAAGTTTTTTTCGAGCAATGATAGCAAGATCGTCAGTGAAACACCTTAAAAACTAGAGGTTATTGTTAGAAACTGACCATGTCTAATAAATCATCCATTAACCACACTGTTGTTGGCATCCCCTTTTTCATTCAAAAACGTATTGAAAAAGGAAGAAATTTGGACAACAGATTAACTAATAAATCAACTTGAAAAACACAGTCTGTCATGTGTTAAAAAAAAGTTCTATGCAGAACATCCTAAGGTTCAACTAAGAGTGATGTAGGTCCTTTCAATAGATAAGTAATTAATATAAAAAGTTTGTAAAATCTGTGAGTCAAAGGATTCTCTACTCAGGTCTTCTATACCCATTAGAAATATGGTAAATAAGATTACTCTATTGTAAAAAACCTTAATTTGAATAAAGAGTGATACTATATTCCCGTCTCGCAAACACCTCCTAATATTCCACAAAACGAGGCTAGTGAGCTTTTTGAATGTGGAATAATAATATCATCCAAATTATATCTCCATGGTTAAACAATTGGTCTGATAATTTTTTTTTATAATCAAAATTCTTTTTTTTTTTTTGTTTAATAGCTCACTTTTTGTCAAGTATTGGAGTGAAAAATATGATCTAGCTACTACCAGGATTCTTTTAATTCCTTTGTCATTAGGAATTCAAGGTATATCACCTTCTTTCTACGATTATCTTTTAAAAAGTCTAAGAAAATGGAGGGTCTAGTGAATAGAGCATTAGGCTACTGTTCTCCGGGTCCCAGGTTTGAATGTTGACTGAGGCGGTAAAATTGGGGGAAAAACCTGGGGGCGAGTGTGATTTAGGCCTAATCACCTCCTTTGACCGCCATTACCTGGGCCTGTCTTGCTTTGTTTATTGAATAAAGTGTCCTGCGACATAAATACATACTTCCTATTCACCAAAACTGGGTATTGCCTCTCTAAAGCTTTGTACATGGGTAGTGGCTGCTCCTAATAAAGCTCAAAATTGACCTAATATCCATTGGGAACAATCATAGTGGTTTATACTTCCAATAATTAAAAAAACAAAAAAACTCAAGAGTTGTCTTATTTTTCAAGATGACCCCTCTTGTGGACATTAGAGCAAGCTGGCCTAAGCACTAAAAACATCCTATTCTCTATGAAGTAATGATTGATAGCAGAACCAAAGGGTAATGATAAGGTTTTTTTGTTTTGTTTTTTATGGTAGGGAGGTATTTTTCAGCAAATAGAAATGCATTTGTAGTGTTGTAAACTTTTAGTCCCAAATCTTGTGAACATTTATCACTTACCCCCTCTTAAAAAAAAAAAAAAAAAAAAAAAAAAAAAAAAAAAAAATTGATAATTAAGTACAGCAACACATTAACATAATTATGGAAGGTAGTCCAGGGGAATACACAAACACATTGATCGAAAAGAAGATATGAAGGTAGAGAGACTAAGGTTAAATTCAAATAAAGAGAAACTCACCTCACGTGCTGGACGAAAACAAGCTTCTTTAATGGCATCTTCTAAAGTGCCAGGAAAGAAACTAGGGGCTGATGGTCCGTAACGTTGATTGTAGCCATCAATAAAATGTACAGACCCTGCAGTTTCGTCTTCTACATTATCTGGAACTAAGGTTTAAATGGAAAATTGAAATAATTTATTCCTATGATCCTTATTATTCACTGGCCATATTTGAAAACATAATACCTTAAATATATAGATCAAATTTTATATTAACGTTGTTAGTCCATAATCTGATTTTTACTCTTCATTATTAGTAGCCTCAATAATAAATTATAATCGCTCCCTTTACTATAAAATGAATCATATAAATTCCACTAAATATTTTTCTTAAAAAAAACAAACAAAAAATTTGTCTCACAAATAGAATCAGCAATTCCATTTTAATTGTTTTTAATAAATGTTTTGTGTCTACAACTAAGAACTTAAAACAGAAAAACTTGCCCCAAAAAGCTCTTTTTCCTTTGTACACTGCTGGAGGGCCCACTGTAATATAAGTGTAAAAACTCAGAATCAAATGATAAGAGATAATGTAACCGCAAAAAAAAAAAAAAAAACTATCTGATCAAACCAATGGATCAGAATGTCATTTGAGAATAAGAAGAAGAATCTGGACATTCTATGATCCAAAATGTGTCTGGTCCTGTAGCTGTCAGATTAGGGAGAGTCTACTATGTGTGTGAGTGTTATATATAAACATAAAACAGGTGATACATTAAATAAACAATGCTCTTATAGTTTTAATTTAGTGGATTCACATTTCTTTCATAAAAAATTTTTTTTTAACATCTTAAAATTATTTCGGTCAAACAAATAAATTATAAACTACTGAAAATAAATAATCAAATATCAGAGCTACAATATAAAAGATCATTGAAATAAATAGGTAAATGACTTTAGTACATAAAATAGAGACAGAAAAAACTATATTAACTCACTCAAAGGAGATGGTCTTGAGGCTCTTGGAGTGATATCATTAAACATTTCTTCTTCAACAGCAAATCCTTCAGAAGCATCTTCAAAATCTTCAGGGGAGCTGTCTGAATCAGCTAGATCAATGAAGATCTGGAAAAACAGATCATAAAAATTAAGCTAAAGTTAAATAATGGTTTCTAAAATAAGCCCGTAGCATTTTTCAATATTTCAATTCAAACCTCTCTCTGTTTACTTGGTCAATAATGTTTACATATTCTAAAAAAGGACTATTTGAGGTACTTTTATGCATCAGTTTCACCAAGATTCTTTATCTTTAAGTGGTATTTTTTCTTGCCCAAAATGGGAGAGAAAAAAAATTCATTTTCATCATTAGATGAATTTTTATTTCGGAAAAGAAAATCCGGAGCACAGTCAGTGCCTTAGGAGAAAGCACGGTCCACAAGAGGTTTGCACGGTTTAGAACCAGAAATTTTGACTTGGAAGATGCAAAGCGCTCGGGTTGTCCTTAAACTGTTGATGATGACTAGATTCTAAGAAATTACATGAAAGATGGCAACATGTAATAGATCAAAATAAGTCAAATATAATTCATTTAAAATATTTAAAAAAAACCGAAGTTTTTATTGAAATAACCAGTAAAAAACGCTACAAACTTATTTTGCAACCCTATATTATTTAAGGACCAAATTAATTTATTTGATATTCACTAACACTGATTTTATGAACATAAATTATACTATATTTTTGATGGATTTTAAATTTCAAATTGATGAAATAAAGAAAATAAAACATAATTTTTTAAAAACTTATCTATAAACACTTGCTTTTTAATTTTCCAACTGTTTTCTTGTTCCAAAAATAAATTAAAGTTTTAATCATTTTTCAAGATCATATTATAATAATAATAATAATAATAATAGGCTTAGCGAACCCGAAGGTTCGATGCCGATACCACCAAATTCCGCCTACACAGACTCATCCAATGCTCACCATTCAAGCCCAAGCTCCCGAGATCAGCCTTAACGCAATCCTCCCATCTCCGCTTCGGCCTACCTTTCGGACGCCTACCAGTCGGATCAGCAAATACCAACTTTCTCGGAATCCGCTCGTCATCGAGCCCAACAACTTTACTCGCCCATTTGAGTCTCCGCGATGCAATCAGCTCAATTATATTCACAGGATGCAAGTTCCGCATTATGCTACCTTCTAAACTCCCCAGTGGCCTCATCTCTCTTCGGACCAAATATTTTACGCAATACCTTATTTTCGAAAACCTTAAGCCGTTGTTCATCCTTTAAAGTAAGCGGCCACGTTTCACATCCGTAAAGAACCGTTGGAAGAATAATAGTTTTATAAATTCTAATCTTCAAGTTTTTAGATAGAAGCTGCGAACTAAGTAACTTAGCAACTGAATAATAACACGCATTTCCCACCTTTAACCGGGACTTTATTTCTTCCTGGATTTCATTTTTTCTAGTTATAACTGAACCTAAATACTTGAATTTCTCTACGTGTTCAAAAGTATGACCTGATATATCAATATCACCAAGATCGACACCGTTTCTGCTACTAATCATATACTTTGTCTTATCAGTATTTAATTCGAGTCCTATTTCTTTACCGGTTTTTATTAACACACTTGTATTTAGTTGTATGGTTTCCGTGTCTTCACCTAGCAGTACCAGATCATCGGCATACCCCAAAACCGGAATCTTGTCACCCATATTTAAGCCTTTCTCGGTACACATCACCTTTTCTATGACATATTCTAAAGCTATATTAAATAATACAGGTGAAAGGGAGTCACCCTGTTTCAAACCCGATCGCACCTCAAATCTCTCGGAGTAATTATGACCGATTCTAACTTTATGGAATGTTTCCGACAAACACATCTTTACTAGGTTTACTAACTTTCTAGGTATTCCCTGTTCAATCATGATGTTATATAGCTTCTGACGGTCTATGGAATCATAAGCCTTTTTAAAATCGATATAAAGTTGATGGACTACACCGTTGTATTCCAATTTTTTCTCTAATATTTGACATAAGGAAAATATTTGGTCAATAGTCGAGCGATTCCGCCTAAAACCACATTGGTAATCTCCGATAATTTCCTCAGCGTATTCCGTGATTCGACTAGTTAGAATTGACGAGAATATTTTATAGCTTACTGGGAGAAGAGAGATCCCACGATAGTTGTTACAATCTGACCTCGGTCCTTTTTTGTGAATCGGAATAAGTATTGATTCTTTCCATCCTTCGGGCATTTTTTCAGTTTCCCAGATCTTTTTAACTAAAAAATGTATTTTGGAAACGCCCGCTTCTCTACACGCCTTGATTAATTCACTTGTGATATTATCATTTCCTGCGGTCTTATAACGTTTTAATTTTCCTATCGCCATTTCAACTTCCTCTTTACTCGGTGCGTCTATCCATGGTTCAGCGCTCTGACTTTTGGTGATATTTTGTGAACTAAAATATGTGAGTAGAGCGTTCGAACCTACGTCACACCCTCCAGCAAGCCTGGGGGGCCGCTCTCATTGTTGGTCAGCGAGTCCATCGGACTTAGCCGGGAGGAGCTTCCGAGGAAATTCCACCGACCATCCCCACATCCGCCACCCGTGGGACGCTCCCCATACGCGGTAATGAGATCCGCGCAAGGTCAAGATCATATTACTTAGATAATTTTTTACAATGTTACAAAAAATAACAGTTCTTTTTATTGCCCTTCCTCAAACAAATAAAGACATTTTCACAGCGATTATGGATAGAATTTTCTCAACAGCAAGCGAATAGGTCGGTCAAGAATGTTTTGCTAAGTAGGCTTAGTAATCCTGAGTACATTAGTGTCAGTTTGAATACAGTTTAAAATTACAATGTAGCACTACCATCTCTAATCTTGGTAACTTGTAGTCTACTCCAGAATTTTATTAATTTAAATATAATGGCGTGATGTAATTATAAAAGTTCTTCTATGGCGCACAATAGACCGTTTGGTCGCGGTGCAACCCATGCCAGCAATAAAAAAAAAAAAAAAAAAAAAAAAAAAAATTTTATAAAAGTTGATGCTGCACCACACCCTTGGATGTAGAAATTGAAAAAAAAAGAAAGAAAAAAGTTGCATGATGATTCCGTAATTAAAATTCAATAAAATAATAGTCATCATGTTCTTAAAATAAACTGTTATGTAACAACGAGCTCATGAAACTATGGTAAGATACAGAGGAGAAAATATTAAATATAAAGGTGATGAAATTAATTCATATTACACGCACTAGCACAATAGTAGGATATAAAAATAATAAAGGCAAAGAAAATATACCAGAAGAAGAAAACAGGTTCATCGAGCTTCTCTAACCGGCAAATGAAACAACAATAATAAAATGTTTTAAGTCAATTATTAATTCAATAATAATTATTATTATAATAATCTGCCAGATCTGAACGTGCCCTGAAGGAAGCATTCCTTGCTCTGGAACAAGAAGCAAAGATTCTTGGCTTGGTCGTCAATGAAGCCAAGACAAAGTACTTGAGAATAGGACCAACAGAGGCAGGGACAGGTTTCTTCGAAGTTGGGCCTTACAGATTCGAGAGAGTGCAAGGTTTCGTTTACCTGGACTCAGAAGTAAACGCTCAGAACAATTTGTCCCAGGAGATCAACAGAAGAATTGCTTCAGCCAATCGGAGCTATTGGGCTTAGAAAATACTTTAAAAGCAGGCACCTCTCAAACAAAACTAAGGTTGACTTATATAGGACTCTGGTACACCCGGTTCTTACTTATGGATCAGAAACCTGGGCCTTCACTAAAGCCAGTGAGAACATGCTTCACGTGTTTGAGAGGAAGATATTAAGAAGAATTTTTGGCCCGATCCGAAAGGGAGATACCTGGAGAAGGAGGAAGAACCAGGAACTCTCAAGGTTGTATGGCGATCCAGATATAATCAAATGGATCAAGATAGGGAGACTCCGATGGGCCGGTCACATGGCGAGGATGAAGGAAGATGAGATTCCCAAAAGACATTAGTGGAGGAGCTGCATGGCAAGCGAAGAGTGGGCAGGCCAAATGGGTGGTGGGCTGACTCCGTCGCAGCGGATGCGAATTATTATGACTCCTAGGAGTCAGGAACTGGAGAACTACACCAACAGACAGGGCCAACTGGCGGAGACTTTTAGAGGAGGCCTTGACCCGTTAACGGATTGTTGCGTCAACTATGATGATGATGATTAATTCAATAAGAACAAAACATAAATGATTGTTATGAAGTCATATTTAGAAAAGATTGACAGGAACTGGAGAACTACACCAACAGACAGGGCCAACTGGCGGAGACTTTTAGAGGAGGCCTTGACCCGTTAACGGGTTGTTGCGTCAACTATGATGATGATGATTAATTCAATAAGAACAAAACATAAATGATTGTTATGAAGTCATATTTAGAAAAGATTGACAGGAAGAATGCAAAAACATCAAATCAGGAATAAATCACACATACTTAAAAAAAGTCTTATTGAAAACAATTCAAACAAGCCATTAAATATCGATTAACACAATTATATCAAATCAGGTGAATAGTTGCTCGAACAATAGCTATAAAAGGACTGATTTAAAAATTTAAAAACACCTCAAGAAATGAAAAAATAAAATTTTTACTCACTGGTGAAGGTGGAGTATCAGTGCTTGATATAGAAATAACAGAATTATTCCGAGGGCTTTCTTCAACAATATTACTACTCTGGACTGTAAGACAGTGAAAGGGTTGATCTAAATCTAATTCGTACAATTTGGATTCATCAGTGACATTTTCTGGCCAGCCACACCAAATTTGATGCCTTGCAGGTATATCAGTCAAGGTAAAAGTGTCAGCTTTCACTTGAGCAACATTCCTATCACCGGGTAACTTCAAATTGTATTCTTTGTTATTCAGCTCATCATAAATTTTGAGAACGAAAATTGTTTCAGAGTTATCACTGAAACAGAAATAAAAAGTGATATAGTAAAATAAATTCACTTTTACATATAAATTTGCAAAAATAAAATAAGAATACCAAAAATGTTATTAATATATTCTAAACACAAAATAAAAGACAAATTTAAAAAAATAATAAGAGAATTTTAACATGTTTAATTTAATATTGTGTTGGTTTTATTTAAGTTAGAAACTATTTCATAACTGAAATTCAGTTTCCCATTATTCGATTATAAGAATTAAACTCCTTTATACTTACACTACTTCCATAAGAGAATCTCTAGGCTGATCACCAATTGCAGTATCCCCTTTCCTCTGATTAAGCCTTAAATATACTATATTAGGTAAGTTTAATTTGGACAAGGGAACAGTGTCAGATGTAGGCTCCTCCAGCCATCCACTCAATTCTTGTTGACAAGGGGGTACACCCGTTTCTGAGTAAATTATAGTTTTCAAGCAACCTAAAAATAAAAACTTAATCAATACACCAGTTAATTTAAAAAAAATTAAAATATTAAAAGTATAGAGTATTATTCAGTCAAAAAGTATTGAAGAAGGAATAAACTAAACTATATGTTTATTAACACTTAACAAAGCTACTGGACTTTCAAAAGTAATCTCATAATTCATTCAGTAAATGAATATGAGAAATCTTCACGTGAAGTGAAGTTTTTTTGTTTTGTTTTTTAATAGACATATCAGTTCATCTAAAACTTTTGAATTAATAAAGAATATATTTGATTTATTTCAAGCTTTCTTTGTGTTAAAAACTTACCAACAGTTAAACTTTCGGGTACTTGAACTTTTATCTCATTATTAAGATAAAAGACATGAATATGTAAACTAGGTTGGTTTTTACGTGAATCTCCAGAGGTGGAAGGCATTTCTATGAAATCAGAACTAATTGTAACAGGTACCCCATTGGTTGCTAGCTGTGAAGTATCTCCATGTCCAACTTGTAGCATTCTGTCTTGGTCATTCATCTCTTGAGGTAAAGCAGTTTTAATGGCACTCTAGAATAAAAATATAACATATAAAATAAAAATATAACAGTTAAGCTCTCCAAAAATATTTAGAAAATTTCTTCTTCTACATGAAAATAGAATTTGGTATTTTTAATATATGGACTTTCTATATGAACATTAGTAATAGTGATATAACATCACATTCACACAATATATACACAGTATACAATGATAAAGTCAAATTACATAAAATATAATATATATATATATATATTATATATATATATATATACACAAAAAAAACAACTACCTATAATTGAGATAAAAACTAATAAGTGAAATAAAGAAGTAATACATAAATAAATACCCTCATACACACAATCATAACTTTATACAATATTAACAATTTGCTAAAGGAACCCCAGACTGAGCCTTTTCCTGCACTTGTAGAGGGAAAAGCGGAGTCCAAGAGATCCCAGCACCTCACTCTCAGCCGCCTCACTGGTGTGAGCCAGAGGAGGCTGAGCTAGGGCGCGCTCAATTATTAGCCAGATTAATATTTTATACACTTTTTATATTCTGGAAAAGATACAAAATAACTGGTTTAAAAAAAAAAATCAAAAATTTTGAACGGCAAAATTAATGTTGCAGCAGTTTTAAGTCATCTTCGTGGCTGAAAACATGTGTTGGGAAAATCTCTCCAATTCTGGTTGATTTGTAGATATCAAATCAAAACAAAAACTAATGATATAATAAGTGTATGCTTTATATTTTTTGTCCTCCCCATTCATTACCTAAATATTGAAAAAAGTGGTAAAAAAAATTCTCAAAACAAAACTTCTTCTTCCTTCTTCTTCCAGTGGCGCGACAGGCCGTGTAGGCCCTGGGCCTCGCGGTGTAAACTCTTACAAGTTTACACTCACGTTTCAAGATACAATTTTTAGTGTAGGGTCATCACTCCCTACGACTAATTTTGTGAGTGGCCACCCTTTGACTGACGGGTCTCACATACCCGAGGGAGAAGTTGTGAGTGAATCCCCATTTTTTTACATCCTTATAAAAGCCCCGCCGGGACTGGGATTCGAACTCAGAACCTGTAGCATGAGAGACTAGCGCGCTAGCCACTCAGCCACGGCTCCCCTAAAACAAAACTTCTAGTGAGCTAAAAGTTAATAAAGGAAAGGAGACACCTTTGATTATTTTTTCTTTTAAAGCTTAGTCATAGTCCTACTTGCGGTAAAAACTTTGATCTTGAGAACATGGTCTGTTAAGAATTGAAATAGTCTTATGTTTATATTTCTGCATTTGTAATTTTATTTGTTTTATTTTGTGATTTATTATGTGCAAGCGCTACAGTCAATTGTTTTATTCAATTTGAAACAGCTGTTAAATGACCGCTGGGCAGAGGGCATTCTGGGATTGCAAGAGAGAGTTAATGGATTCACTCGCAAGTGTAGACGGTGTTAAATTAAGTTGGTTGTCGCCGAATGTCGCATATTTTTCGTATAATCGCAACTCGCACATCATCCTAGAAGATTGTCTCAGAATTGTTGCAGGGAGTAGGAGTCGCAGAAGGAAAGAAAGGAACATCGCAGACAGGAGGGGGAAGGAAGTCATCACAGATAGAAAGAATCACCGCTTGCACACTATAAACAGTATTTGTTTTATTTTAATTAATATAAGCTCGTTCATGTTCTCTCTTTTATTATATCATACATTTACACTCAACAAAATTACACGGATTGACAGACTATTCGGTGACTCATAATAACGAATGGGTTGAGGCTGCGAGCAAACGCGTCACCCCTCTTCCCAACATGGTCCTTTTTTGCTTATGAATTTTCAAAAATGGCAAAATTCATTTTTCGCAAGGTTTACACGGGCATATCTCAAAAGGGACTGATTGAAAAATTATGAAACCAATACAGATTACACATCTATACAAAGGATATTTGTATTATAAATTTGGTGTCTGAGACTGAACTGACTTCGGAGTTAGAAAATTGTCTTTGCTGTTGAAATAATGTTATCTTTAAAAAATATATTAACTCCAGTAATTTTCCATGCTTCAGAACGAAACAAAACATAGTAAAGAGTACTATCTACATGCTTGTTTCTTACAACACATTAACTATGTGGCTAAGAAAATTGTATGCAAATTTACATCAACTAAAACTTTTTGACATTGTGGATATAATTAGTTGACCGCTGAGAATTACTGGAAGGAATTATTAGTCCGGGTGGCGGTCATTAAATGAAACAACTGAATAGTTTCAACTATTTTATTGTTTTCCAACGTTTCGACCCCCATTGTGGGTCACCATCAGGGCTAAAAAAATACAAGAAGGATACATTTAAAATAAGATTAAAAATACTATTTTAAAAAAATAACTATTGCGCTAGAGAATGTCAATATTATAACATAAAAGGAACTAGATGTGTAAAGAATTCAATTAATTAAATTACAATGATAAAGGTACACTAATGAGAGATATACAGACCAGATAATTTCAGCTATACAGACATGTCTTAATATATGTACAATAATTATTATTGGTTGGGAGGTAGTCAGTTTTACTACATATATTGGGTTGATGCAAAATTAATGCAGGTTTCCTCTATTGCAATATCTTAATTCCAATTGTGTAAACAAAGCTAATCCTAACATTGATCATTATTATACCAAAACAAACCTTATCTAATACCCTCTCTTTCACCATGAATTTGTTTAGTAAAATCGTTTTGTTCAGTGTGTTCAAAGGTCTTGAATCGAAAATGTCAAAGTGCAATTTTCGTCAAATTTATTTTTACGAATTTAAATTAGGGCGCAGCGCTGCGCAAACGGCTCGTAATATTAATGAAGTGTGGGGTCAGGGGGCTATTAATGAGTGCACGGTGCAGCGTTGGTTCCAGAAGTTTCGCAGAGGAGATTTCGACCTCGAAGACAAGGAAGGTCGGGGCCGTCATCTTGCTCTGGACAACGACCAGCTGAGGTCAAAAGTGGAAGAAGACCCAACCAAAACCACACGAGAAATGGCGGCGGAACTCGGAACTCAAAAATTGCAACGTCTTTGCCCAGCATTGATGAATCGGAAGGGGCCGATCCTGCTCCACGATAACGCCAGACCACACGTTGCACAACCAACGCTTCGACGACTGCATGAGTTGGGCTACGAAGTTCTCCAACATCCGCCTTATTCACCTGACCTCTCTCCTACATACTTCCACTTTTTCAGGCATCTGGACAATTTTTTGAGGGAGAAAAATTTTCAAAACCAGGACGACATTGAAAATTCTTTTCGTGATTTCATTGAGTCCAGGGATTCGGATTTTTTTTCTGGTGGAATAAGAAAGCTTGTTGAACGTTGGCAAAAGTGCATTGATTCAGATGGAAATTATTTTGATTAAATATATATGGTTAAAGTAAAGATATGGCGTATTTACAATACCTACTAAAAACCTGCATTAATTTTGCATCAACCCAATAGTTTATACATTATTATTCTTACTATTGTATTATATACATGATACCCACTGTATACATTTTGTTCATTTATTGATTTATTTTTTACTTATTTATGTGAACATTTATTTTATATATGTATCTATTTCATTTGTTTCTTACACTTAAAAAATTCTTTATGGTTTTACAATTCAATTTATTCCTATTTGTAATTATTTTACTATTTTGTATCAACTATATGATCAGTCAATGATTGTTACTTATTATTATTTTTTCTCATAATATTTTCACTTGGTTAATTTTACTGTCTTAATATATGTACAATAATTATTAAAACGTTGGTTGGGAGGTAGTAAGTAAAACTACTACATTGTCTACCCCTTCTTCTCTTCAGGTTGTAAGGAATCCATTCAGTAACACTAAGCGACCATCTTCTATCTTGAATCCTGGGCAGATGACCTGCCCATTTCCATTAAATTTTCCTTATTATTTCTTTGATGTCGCCTATCCCAGATTCCTTACGCATAGTAAGGCTTTTGATTTTATCTCTCTTCCTGTAGTGCAACATGCTCCTTAGGATAGAGTTTTGCCATACGCTTAACCTGGATTCCTACTTCTTTGTCAATGCCCATGTTTGACATCCATATGTAATTGAAGGGAGAACGCAGCTTTCAAACATTACTTTCTAAACTAAAGTTTCCCTTCATTACTTCTTTTAGGAGCCAGTATTTATTTTTTCCATCCCATCGTTATTCTTCTTTGCCCTTCTTTTGCCATCCGGTTATGAAAAGATACGAGCTGTCCGAGGTAGACGAATTCGTCCACATACCCTAACGTCATCGGTACCGTTTTAGAATAGTTTGGGACCAGACCTGCTTCTGCGCTGTGGATTAGGAGACTTTCTAACATAGTTTTCATCTCTTCAACATATCCGAAATCAGTACTATATCATCTACAAATTTCAGATGATTCAGCTTCCTCAGATTAATGTTGCAACCTTTTTCGCTCCAATCCATTTTTCTGAACATTTTCTCCAGAAGTGCTATAAACAAGGATGGCGATAGCCGGTCTCCCTGTCTTACTCCTCTACTTATATGAAAGTTCGGTCCCTTTTTCTCCATTTCAATATAACCTTTATTCCCATAGTACTACCTTCCTATGATTGATATATATTTCTCTGGAAGTCCTAATTGTTTCAATGCCTCAATAATACTGCCGTGATAAACACTGTCAAAGGCCTTTCTGAAATCCACAAAAAAAAATACAAAGTAAAATTATACTCTTTACTTTTTTCTATTAACTGATTTACAACTTGCAGATGATCAATCACCGAGAAATTTTTTCTATAGCCAGCTTGTTCTACAGATAGATTTGCAGTAATATATGGAGCTATTCATCTGCTGATAACTGAAGTAAATAGCTTGCCTATTGTGGAACAGAAGGATATTGGCCTATAATTATCAATTTTAGATTTATCACCTTTTTTGTGCAATAAAATTATTTTTGCGGTTTTCCACTCTTCTGGAATATAATTCTCCACTAAAATCAAATTAAACAACTTACATAACTCTACAGCTAAAACCTCTCCTCCAGCTAATAAAACTTCATTTCTTATTCCATCCGGTCCTGGTGCTTTTTGAGTTTTTAAATTTGAAATAGCTGCCATAATTTCCGAGCTTAATATTTCTGGAATGTTTTCTCCAGATATCTGTAGTGTTTCTCCGTAATTAAATCTGTAATTATAAAGTTGCCTAAAATAATCTGTTGCTATTTCAATAATATCTTTTCTTTTGGTAACCTCTTTACCTGCCTTGTCCTGAAGTGAGTAAAACCATTGTTTGTTGGGAAATAATTCTCCCTCGATTTTCCTACTTGATCTATTGGTCTGAATGATATCCTGTATTATCTTATCATTATATGTCTTTATGTCTATTTTAATATTTTTCCTGATTAGTTTATTTATTTCAGCTAATTGATTTTTTCCCAGCTCATTTTTGATTTCTATTGCTTGTAGTGACCGTCTAAGTTTCAAAAGATCTTTAGTTTCCTGTGATAGTTCGTCTTTCTTCTTATTACCACCCATCGAGGAAGCTGCTTTTTTATAGCTTTCCTATAGTGCTTTTATCATTTTCTCATATTTTTCCAGCACTGTATGTGGAGAAGACTCTTTTTCTATTTTTACTAAATTTCTTTCCAAAATAGCTCTGAATTCCTCAGCACTATTAATATTAAAATTCTTCCCCTCATTTAGTATCTTAAAGGGCCTGTCTTTTTTAAATTTACTGGTAGAAATCTTTGCTCTAACTAATCTATGATCGGTGTTATAATTTAGATTTTGTATCACCTCGACATTTTTCAAAAATTTTATGTGGTTTACTAATACATAATCAATTTGAAACCTTTCTCCTTTTGGGGATTTCCAAGTCCATTTATTTTTTACCTGATTATTGATTATTGCGATTATTTATTTCTAGGCACACTATGGAGAACCTCGTCCAGCTTTATATAAAAATCTTCCTTATCTAGCTCGGTGGAATCTGCAGTGGGAGCATGCACTTGTATGATTGATATTGTTTTATTTCTACCCACAGATATTGTTAAAAGCCCAATTCTCGCATTTATTTCTTGAAAATTTAAAATTTTATTCTTTAATTTAAATGTAACTAAAAAACCCAATACCATATTGACCATTCGTCGAAGAGGTGTGTAAGAATACACAACCAGATTTTAGTTGCTCAATTTGTTTTGTCTAAACAGCTGCAATACTAAAAGTATTAGCTAGAAAAATATTTTTTACACGGTTTTTACTCAGAAAAAATTAAATAATCAAAAATGTTGAGCGGCAAGGTCTGGACGAATTCGAATGTATCGACCCGTTTTCACTTAGTAAATTCTCTGATTTATCGTCTTACACATTTTTCTTTTGTTCTTGTTAAAAGTGTTCTTTATACCATGGATTAAAATCATTAGTGTTTAAGGATATAAGAATGATTAACTGTAAGTTGATAATGAGGAGAAGTTAATTGGGAGTCCAGTCACCGACAGTAAAACTTAATTTACTTCTCTTTAATGTTAAAGTGTCAAAGTTAAATGTTTCATAATGTTGTTTCCAACAGTGCAGGAGCTGATCAACAAGAATTCAGTGCACTTCAGCTGCAGATTTATATATGTATGTATGTAGAAGGCGCGAAATGATATCCAATCAGAAGAGAGAATGGAAATGCGCAGTAGATTGGGAATAACCAGGACAGAGATGGGCAAAATCGCATTCGGAAATACGAATACGAATGCATTCGGGAAGATCGAGTTTTGTAAATACGATTTTTTTTGAAATACGAATGCATTTGTATTTCGAAAAAAAATACGAATATATTCACAGATTTGGACAGGTATATGCCCGAATTTCACAGGTGTGCAAAGGGATACGGTCATATTCCACTGGTGAGGGCCGTATTTCACTGGTCTAAAAACATATACAGGCCCTGTACAAGTCAATATGGGCGCATGTGCAGGCGTGAATTCGATAACGGTGGTATTATATCTTATATTAAAAGGCATACAATTTAATATTTATGAATTTTTTTAAAATATGATTCAAATATTGTTGAAAGAACTTCTTTAAATACGAATATTTATTTATTTACATATATCAACTCTCATACAGTTCTCTTCTCTATAATGAAATAATTTAACTGTATTGAGGACGTATAGTCGACTGTAGAAACTATTATAGGTGGAATAATTAGGAATAAGTCATTTTTTGAAAATTTTTAATTTTTCCAACGTTTAAATAATTTAACAAATATTTCTTAAAGTTTATCAATTTGTGGAAAATGAAAAACAATTATGCAGTAATGCACTTATAAATTAGATTAAAAAAGAAAAGAAATATTATCCATTTGATATATTTTTCTTGAGCTTATAATCTTATATATTGAAAGTAAAGTTCAGTAAATATTTTAACATTTCAAACCAACTATCTGAAAATAAACAATATGCATTCAAGAATAGGTAAAATGTTGAATTTTAAGCATTTACAGTGAAGTGTTTAGGTACTCCACGTATGGAATGACTCATTGGTTTTTTATGAATATGTTTCTATTTTCTAAATAAAGAAGTTTGCTATTATTCCAAAACATTGAAAGTTGAAAAAAAAATAATAATAATAAAATTAATTCTTTATAATGAAGTGAAGTAAAGCACGAATAAAAGTACTTATGTAACCTTCAAAGCTGTAATTGAGAGTGATGATAAGCGCAAAAACTTTATATTACTATGTTATTATTAATTTAATCTTATTAGTAATTTGATCTAAAATAAATGCTTTAATCGAAATTCAGAATAATTCTGTTTTCAATGTTAACTTTGTTTGAAGATAACAAGTAATATAAAGCCGCCTCAGAACCTAGGCATCGGGAATTTTACCATGATACCTGATGATACCTGCCCTGCGACTTTGAGTTAATTTAAATAGGTGAGACAAACTTCTTAGGAAAGATTGCAAGACTCGAAACAAATAAAAATAAATATATGGAACAATTATTAATATTTATATTATTGATTGTTACATATTCACTTTCAAATCTATAGATTTAAGTTTATTCTGATGAAATAAAAAAAGACCTTATGTATTGTTAATTTTATTTTAACTATCTCACCATTTCTTGTTGCTAGTGTTAAGAATAAATGGATAAATATCTAAGAAAACTTAAATTAACTGGAGAAATAAAAACTGTAAAAATAAACTTTTTCCAGGTTATTATTTTTCAATTCGCTAATTAGAAAAGCATAATTGACCGTCATAAAGTTACAGATTTTACAGAAAGTGTTAAATAACATAAAAATTATAACCTTAGTTATGATTGTATGTAATAAATATGTTATTTTATTTAATCTAAAATATATGCTTCCAAAGAAATTCAGTTCTTTTTCCAACATTAACTATTTATTTCAAATTCATTCGTTTCATATTAATTATTATTCGGGCTTTACTTCACTTCATTATAACCAATTATTTTTTTAAACTACTTTAATGTTTCTGGATATACTGCATTCATATTCATAGAAAATAGAAACAGGGTCATGTAATATTTTCCAAAAATGATCCTCTACGGCAAAGGATATTCCCAGTCCATTTCGATTTTTTTAAACTCTATTGTGAAAATTGTTTAGTGTGTTTTTAATTAATTAAGGGACTTCCTTCTGCTTTTGAGTCTTGCAATACTTCCTAAGAATTTTGTCACACCTATTTAAATAGGCTCAAAGTCGCAGGACAGGTATCATGGTAAAATTCCCGATATAAAAATTCGTATTTATGAAGTTATTTCAACAATATTTGAATCATATTTTTAAAAAATTCATAAATATTAAATTGTATGCCTTTTAATATAAGATATAATACCACCGTATTCGAATTCATGCCTGCAAATGCGCACATAATGAGTTGTACAGGCCCGTATACGTTTTTAGACCAGTGGAATATGAACGTATCCCTTTGCATACCTGTGAAATTCGGGCGTATACCTGTCCACATCTGTGAATATATTCGTATTTGTATTTTTTCTCTAAATACGAATGCATTCATATTCTTTTTTGAAATACGAATGCATTCGTATTCGTATTTCCGAATGCGATTTTGCCCATCTCTGAACCAGACCTGTTTTTCTGGAAATAGCGTCTTTTGCCATAAGCCAGCACGGAGAGAAGACCTGTGTTCCAGAAATGGCGTCTTTTGTCTCAAGTCACTAAAAAGGGATGAGCTCAAGCCATCGTGAGAACTAGTGCATTATTATATAAGAAAACTGAAGAAAAAGAATTACGAACTGACAGAGAAGAATGGACCAAAGATAAACTATAAATTTTATATTTACAATTTTTATAATAGTTTTAATTTTACTTTATATAATTTGTTGTAATATGTTTCCAATTAAATACAAGTAACCTAACCTAAGCCAAGACTACATAATTATTAAAAAATACAAAACCATATCAACCATATATATTTATTAAATAACAAATTAATATATTATAATAGTATAGTAGTATAATAGCATATAATATAGTATAATACTATATATATAATTCAGTATATTTGATCATTTATTACATGGGCTTATTCAGGTGTGTAAAGAAACTATTTACTATTAGCACTTCAGCATTTATTTAAATCAATAGGTTTCTAGGCCATCGTCTTTTCAGCCACCTCGGAGGATTGTTAGGAATAGAAGGAGATGAGAGATTGTGGACATGTGGGTTTGGGTGGACTTGTAGTTTGGAATTAAAGGATGTATATCCACTTTGGGCTAAGTCTGCAACTAATGGGATATTCAGGTCTTTATGGATTATTTTATTGGTGACAAAGTAAGGGGCATTTTGGATCTTTCAGATTGCAAGGGTTTGATACGGGCAGTACTTGATGGTTTGTTGAATCCCTATAGTCCAATTACGTAAGTCCAAATGGGCCTGATGATGGTAATATACATTAGTTTTTTGTAGTAGGGGGCAAGTTTTGAGTGTTTGTAAAATAAATGTTGTAATGAACGGTATCTGCAAGCTGTTTCTAGTAGTTTCAGTCTAGTGTGAGGATTCCAAGTAAGACGTTTGTGAAGATATAGCCCTAGGTAGTGGATCTGTTCAACTGGAAGTGGAATATTGCCAATAGAGTAGGACAGACAGACATAGGTTTGCGGTGAAGGGTAAAGGTAATTAAACTTTAACTTTAAGTGTTGTCATAAACTCATAACTTTTTGGTCATAATATAAAGCAGTTAAACATTCATTTTAGTTTCGCCTCGAGATCCCTATACACCCCCATACATTATACCGAAGTAGTCAAAGTTAATTATGAATTTGATAGAAAAAATTGGGAATTTGGTTTAGAAAATTACGTATTTGATTGAAAAAATCAAAAACTCGACTAAAAAAAAAAACTATAACTACTAATATCAAAAACATTAATAATTCCTAACAAAAATATTTATTATTGGAGAAGTTAGTTAAGATTGCAGTCATCACATTATATAAGTAAACTTATTAGATTTTTATACTTATTATATTATATATTTGTATAACAGTAATAAAATATTTCAGTACTTTTAAAAATAAAAAAAAGACAATGTAAAAGAAAAATAGCAAGATAACAGTAATAAAATTATAGTGTATATATAGGGAAGAATTTGATTCCGGGTACAGTCATATTCTCCCCTACAGTAATAAAATTAACTTATTATTTTCCTTTTACATTGCCTTAATTTTTATTGGTTGTGATCTTGTTTTTTCTTAGCCCTGGTGAAAACCTAAAATTTAGGTCGAAATGTCAAGATGTTAAAATTATCAAAAGTAAAATTTTAAGATATAATTTAAAATTAAATTAGAATAGATAGCTTACCAATAGGTCCCAATTACAATTTTCTAACCACATAATGGCCTCTTCCACATTTTCCATGCCTGTCACTTCCTAAAACAAGAGCAAAATAACTTATCATTAAAAAAATAAATAAAAACATAGTATTAATATTAAATTATTTGTTATGATTTTTATAACATAAACATTTCTATAACAATAACTAACAAAAATACATCGAGCATTAAAATATTTTTAAAAATGTATCATCAGCTTCAAAGAAGTAAAAAGGAACTAGTGATAATTCACAGTTATTTCCTTGGTATTGAAATAAGTAATTTGATGAATGCAGGTACTAAAAAATAATGATTTATTTACTAAAGGTCAAAGAAAATGTTTCAACTCACATTTGCCAAACAAATATAGCAGGTATACAAGTGTGCTCACAATATTATTTCAAGAGTTGCATGATAACTACACTAAAAACTAAACATATCTGTGAGCAACTCATACAAATTATATCGCATATTCCTAAATAGATTCAGTGGCTCTGGACACTTTATCAATCTATATCAATCTATCAGTGACTGGATACACTTCATTTTATTAAGTAACTGCAAGTAAGTAAAAACTATTTCGTTTTGATAAGGATCTATTTTATTTATCAATAGATATTACATGATTTGATGATTTTCAAATGAATTCTGATAAACAGAAACTGACAAAAATAACTGGACAATTAACCCACCAAATAAAGCCGAAGACATTATGGTTGCCTGAAACAGATTAGTACTGCCTATAATGGCACACAATCAAGTTTATTACAGCGAGTCAGTTATAGAGTTGTTTCTAAGCGTTATTATTAAAGAAACTAAACAAAAAACACATAACAGATTGTTCGTGATTCTTGTTTCAATAGGCAATAACAGCCACAGCCTTAAGATTTTGGTTATGATGTAGTATACTGAGTTTTAGCAATATGGTTGCCATATTAAATAGTTTAAATAATATCTTGATACAGTCAGTTGTAAAGAAAAATGGATAATTAAAAGTAGGTTTATAGCAACAATAAAATCTCAACACCATTCAAGATGAGAATGTGGTAATGTTTTTCTTAAAACAAGCATTATCACTGATGTCTTGCTGTAATATAAATATGTGTAGTAAAAATTAAAAAATCAAATGGGAGTCTCATAGCATGAACATGCATTGAGAACTTTTATCAACAAAAATAAATATAACACACTAAAATAACAAATTATCAATCTTATACATTGACCATAAACACGATAGTTTGCTATATAAATAAAAAGTATATAATATAATCGTTTTGGCCATGGACAAAAAATATATTTTGTTTTCGTTTTAAACAATATTACTACTAATGCACTTGATAAGGTCACAATTCATTACTAAATCTAGGTATCTTCGAGCATCCTCCATCAGTAGGATTTATATGTAACTGTCCACTTTCCAGTGTCGAGATAAAGTCTAGCTATGCACTCCATTCAACCAATGGCCTTTCAGCTTTAAACTCTGTGGCTCACAATTGAGATGTTGATTTTCAAAAGGTATTCAAGGACATTTTTTACGAAATTGATATTTTGACATATTTGTATTCTATTAGTTTAGTTTACTCTAAATCCATCATCAGATTTTATCTAAAAAACATACAAATCCTTTAAAAACATATTAAAAATTGCAATTCATTCCAAAAGGTACAAAATCCACATTCAATTTCCTACCAAAATGAACAATATCCTTTTTATAACAGATAACTTTTACTTTAAGTTTCTTCCAAAAGGTAATATATTCCCTATAATAGAACATAAGCATTTAACTTCTGTAATATACATCCATTGATGTATTGTTTTCGTTATTTTGTGCCTTTTCATTGGTTCATTTAGCACTTCTTGAATCACCCCAATTATTTTGATCAATGGTTTTAATCTAATAATCAGTTTTTAAGTTGTTTTAAACAACTTGGTTGTGTTGCTTTGGTTCTCAATCAAATTAAGTTTTTTCATAGTGTTTCTTCTTGCACCCACATAAATTTGGTTTAAACATTCTGAGTAACTCATGTTTTAAAACAATAATGGTATTTGATCCAGAAAATAGTTATAATTAGCATTCACTGGCCTTGCTAAATATGAGAAGGAGAATTATGGAAATATGAAAGAAAATTGGACATAAAATAGTAATTCTTCTTGCACCCACATAAATTTGGTTAAAACATTCTCAGAAACTCACCTTTTAATAGGATAATGGTATTTGATCTAGAAAATAGTTATAATTAGGATTCCCTGGCCTTGCTAAATATGAGAAGGAGAACTATGGAAATATGAAAGAAAATTGGATGTAAAATATTATTAACCAATAAAGAATGATATTTCTCTGGAAATATACATTATTTAGAAATTAACATAATAAAGACACTAGATATTCAGTAATTTTGTATGAGGAAGCTTATGGCGATTGTTACCAGCTGTTGTATTCTTCCAAAAAAAACTACATCCCGTTTAATTCTTTCCAAAAAATACTATAACCATGTTTCGTTTGAAAAAGTACTAAATCCAAATAATGTTAAAGTGTCAAGGGAAAATTACAATAATTCAGAAAAATAAGTTATTAACACAGTAAAAAATCAACTTTAGATTTTAATAAAAAAAGAATCGAGTAAATTGGTCCAATAATAGATAAATGGCAAATTTTTGTGTTACCTGTACAATTGTCTTAAGTGGATATAGTACCTTGGAAATCAATGTCTCAATTATGTCATACCATTTCAAGAACTTAACTGTTGTTCTTTGCTATATGGTCAGCCCTACAAAATTTTTCAAACTGACCACACTTCACATCCATGAATTATCACTTGTATAGCTAGCCCCTTTTAATGTGTTTCACCCAACAATAAGCAGGATAAAACTACAGATCATTCTCAATACTCTTGTTTCAAATATATAAAAACCAATTCATGTCTTTTCCAAAGACATTTTTCTAATTATTTAATGAGAGATCATTCATTAAGTTTCCTATAAACAATGGGTAAAGAAACATTTACATTCATTGAATCATCTGACTGTACCCTCTTTCAAAAATACTTCTATCAAGAAGAGAACAATCGAATATAGCCCTAACAATGAATATAACCTCGGGGTCACCCTTGACCAAACCCTTTCCTGGAAAAACCATGTTTCCGAAATCTCCCATCGTACATTTTCCACCTTAAAACTTCTAAATTACCTATGTTCTCTTCTTCCAATCGAAATCTGTTAGCTCTTGATTAGTTCCTTAATATTTCCCCACTTTGACTACTCCTGTACGGTGTATGGAGGTGCTCAGGGGATCTCGAGGTAAAACGAATGTTAAACTGCTTTATACGCTTCATCTTTGGGATATCCAGAGACACCTCTATAACTCGATTTTACGAAGAGTTGAAGTGGCTTTACCCTTCCTACCGCCGTAAGTACTTTCTGGCATCCTTCCTCTACCAAGTTATCCAATCCCAGAGTCCGCTTTACATCTCTGATCTTCATTAATTCAAATCCTCCATTCCTAACACACGCTCGCAGCCTTCTGATCTGTATATAATGTCCCATCGATCCACAACATTCTTTCTCATTCTCAATCTGATACGCAACCTTATGGAACTCCATTCCTTCTAATATCCGAAACTCCCCAACTCTCTCAACATTTAAATCCCATCTATTTAGCCATTTCCTATCAATACAATTCCCAAATAATCCCATATGGATGTTAATTTCCGGAAAGATCAACAGATAATGCAGACAGAAATGTTTATTAATTTATACAATTTTCATTTTCTTGGGTATATCAACAGAAAATATTATTTAAATTTTTTTTTTAATTGGAACTTTTAAAAAAGCACATAATACCTTCCATTCATCATCTAAACCTTTTATTTCTTTAGTCCTTTAACATTTTTTTATTCAAGTCGACGTTTCGGGGTTGTTTCCCCATTTTCAAGACTTATTCCTTGCTAGAACATTTTTCACATCTCATAGCCACTGCTACTTGAGTGTATCAAGTAGCAGTGGCTATGAGATGTGAAAAATGTTCTAGCAAGGAATAAGTCTTGAAAATGGGGAAACAACCCCGAAACGTCGACTTGAATAAAAAAATGTTAAAGGACTAAAGAAATAAAAGGTTTAGATGATGAATGGAAGTATTATGTGCTTTTTTAAAAGTTCCAATTAAGAAAACTTCCAAAAAAATTAAAAAAGAAAAGTAATTTTTTTTTAATCTTTTCAAAGATGTAAGATTAAATTATTTATTAGTTTACAAACACTCCGAAGAATTTTAATTTCTTTTCTTGTAATGTGTGTGTGTGTGTATGTGTATATATATTTTTTTTTTTTTTAAATCTTATTAAATTTTTTCTAATATCTTTTTTTTTTTTGTTCTTATGTTAACATACATTGAAGAATTGTAATTTCTTTTCTTTTTATATTTTATTTTAAAACGTATACATATTTTTTCACTTTTTTAATCTTATTATATTTTTTCTTTATATCATTTTTTTTGTTCTCATGTTATTTTTTGTTCTTATGTTAACATACATTTATTTTTCTTGTTAGTGCATTTTTTTTTAGAATCTATCGTTTATTTATGTTTATCTTATTTGTTCATGTTGTTAGTTTAATTTTATTGTTTTCAATTGTTATACTCTAAGACTACAGTCTTAAGTCCACTTTTTATTTCATGCTGTATTATTCTAAAGGGACTCGTCCCAGAATAAATAAAGAAATTATTATTATTATTATAATGTTAATATCATCGGAGCATCGCTGTAAAATAATGGGAGGTCCAATATATGACTGGGAGCCTTTTTCATGTATGTAAAAAAAATGTCTTGAACAAATATTGTATTTATGAATTAACGATGAATAATACAAAAAAAATGGTCAGAACAAACAAGCACTGTTCACTGTCTTGACATTAGTTATTAGTGAGGTATATTGCATGTAAACAAATCTAATTTAATATTTTAAACCTTAAATATATTATAACATTAGAGGAAAATTATGGAAAAAGTATTTCCAGCCAAGAATCTTGAAGGAAATATAATATTCATAAAACATAGCAAAAATGAATCACTAATAAAAAACTTAATTTAAAAATAAAACATAAATCATCAATGCAAATAAACAAAGAATTTCTAAATTAAAATCTCTTAGTGAATGAGGAAATAAACAAGTAGGAATAGAAAAAAATTTACTAGGAATACACAATAATAAACATAAATGTTACTTGAAAGATTAAACAAAAATAAATAAATAAACTGCATTATCCTGTATTACAACAATACCACTCAGCAAAATATGATTACCAAGTAAAAGCATGAACTGTCAAGTATTGATTACAAACAAAATGTTTTTATTAACAGATATTTCAGAAGAATGGGTGGCATTATTCATAAAAATGCTTGAGAATAATAACCAACACACAAGATGCAGAATATTAACCTATACATAATGTAAACAATAGCATCCATTATCAAAAAAAAAAAATAAAAGTTATATTCCAAATTAAATTTCGAACTTAATTCAAATTGTAAAATTAAAGTTGCTAGAGTTAAATTAACTTGGGAGTGTGCAACCCATTTGACAATACTTCTTGACAATCAAAACCCAATTTATAGGCTACTAATCATAAATATGGTAATACTTAAAAGATATTGCATTTAATTATTTACAAGAATAACACGATAATGTCATGGGGTTTGTTTCAAAGATCAATTGCTTTCATAAAAATGCGTTTGCAACAATCTACTACCACCAATATCAGCAATTGTATAATAATAATACATTATAAACAGTTGCAGTAGCCATGAAATAGCATATCAACATTTGAATAAAATGCACTAATTCCTAATACTATTACTATTTTAGTTCAATGAATTTGTAATTTGATGAAGTGTATTGAATAATCACAAGATCGGGAGACTAGAGGAATGATTATTGATTTAAACTATAATTTGATTGGGCAAAACCCAGAAACGATGAGACAGCCAAAATAAATTATCACTTAAAATCTCTAAGTCATGTTTACTTTGACATTATATAAACATAAAGAATAAAGGAATTAAATTACTTCCTTTGAAATAGTAAACAATATTTTTTTCATTAATGATTGATAATGAATATGACAACCTTGAATTCTACGCCAATAATAGAACATTGCTAATATGAGTATATGAAGATATATTAGAAAAATACTAAAGAGTTTACATTGATAAATGTATATTGAGGTTATAAACGAAATTACCTGGAAGTTTGCTAAAATCTCTTCTCTATTGCTTCCAGACATTTTAAAGTCAAGATCTATAATAAATACTATAACAGATCAGAGTAAATAACTAATACAAATCTAGAGTAAACAGAAGCTACATGAGTTTACTAATTCAGTTTAAGAACCATGGTCAAACGTAACCAATTGTGACAACTGCTTCACACAAAAAATATCATACCTTGAATTACCAGAAATCTTTAATTTAAATTATGAGACATTTAAAAAAAAAAAAAAATATTAAAGGTAGAAATATGTATAAATTACAATTAAAAAAATAAAAAAAATATGCCTATTTCAGTTAATTTAATCAGTAACCTCATTATCAGATTTATCAGGGATCGTTGAGAAACAATCAATATCCCGCAATAATTATTTTAGATAACAAAACAGTTTGAGGCTTTAAATTAGGAAACCAGGAGATAAATGTAAAAAGAAACCCTTTCTAAAATAGGGTAGGAGGGGGAGGGGATCACAGAGCATGAAAACAAATCCCAGATTAGGAACAGCTTTCAGATGATTTCTAGCTTTTGGCTGAAGACCACTGGAAGGAGAATAAAAGCCATCATAGCGAAAAAAATAATTAAGAATAGCTGTTTCCGAATTCCATAATGTCTTTCAGGCTTAAACCTCGATTTAAAAAGATTTTGCAACTTAAACTCACGCATTACACAAAACATCATGGCGATAAAAATAAAAATAAAACATTAAGGAAATAACTATTACCACCATATTCATGTCCCGACAAAGTGAAACTCAAGGAGACATGTTAACCATAATCAACAATGGTTCTATTATGACTAAATTAAATACGCTTATAAAGACAAACTCTTTGTAAACATCGATTGATTGTGCCAGATGTTTTATGTTTTCCTTCTATATATGGGTCAATCTATTTGAAATCGTCCAATTTTGATTAATTTCTCCGCTTAACATTTTCGATTTTCATGATATTTTTACCAGTAATTCTCCATTACTTTCTGATTATAAACTGTAGATAAATTATTTTTCTGGCTAATACTTTTTGTTTTGCAGCCATTTAAAGTCAGCTTCGTTGCTGAAAAGATGTTTTGGGAAAATCTTTCTAATTCTTGTAATTTTATAGATATCAAATTAAAACGAAAATTGATAGTAAGATAAGGGTATGCTAATGCTTTACATTTTTTGTCTCTACTTAAATTGTCTCTACTCTTTACTCTTATTAAATTCTCGAATTGAATATAAGAAGAGACTTTTAAGGGTTAAATGTGTATAAAGGAAAAGAGACTCGCCTTTGATTATTTTTTTCTGATATAGCTTAGTCATAGCCCTACTTCCTGTAAAAAATTTCTATCTTGAGAACATAGTCCTTTTTTTGTATATGAATTTTCAAATATGGCAAAAATTCGTTTTTCGTGGAGGTGACACGAAATATCTCAAACGCAACTGAGTGAAAAATTTGAAAAATTATGAAACTGTAGCAGCGGTGTCACGACGCCGAAGCGGTTAAGTAAAGTTGGTTTGCTAATGTAATGCAGCATTGATTTTTATATAAATTTAATATCTCCAAATTTTCAATTATTGTCTTCAGTTTAATTATTCATTATTTTTCTTACTATTATTGTTCCAATTATAAATTTATTTTAGCAAACCAACTATTACCTTCCTCAGAATGATATAGTATTTTTGATAATTGTTATCAATTGATAGAAACATATGGTGGATTTTGGCGGTTGGAAAAAAAGATCTAAGGAGGTTATACTTGTATTAAATAAAGTGTTGTTTGTGTGAAACTGTGTACGTTATTAAATTATTAGCAACACGCTAAAAAACTAATACATTACACATCTATTCGATGGTTACAAGTGATATAAATTTGGTGATTGAGACTAAGCTAGTTATTCGGAGTTATAAAATATGAAAAATTACTGGAGTTAATATTTTTTTCAGAAAATCGTTATTAACAGTTAAGATAATTTTATTACTTGAAACCAGCTTAGTCTCAATCACCAAATCTATATGACTTATAACCATCGAATAGATGTGTAATCTATTTCCATGTAAACTCCATGAAAAACGAATTTTTGCCATTTTTGAAAATTCATATACAAAAAAGGACTATGTTCTCAAGATAGAAATTTTAACAGGAAGTAGGACTATGACTAAGCTATATAAGAAAAAAATTATCAAAGGTGAGTTTCTTTTCCTTTATACACTTTTAACTCGTTAAAAGTCTCTTCTTTTATTTATTTTCGAGAACTTTGGAAGGGCCTGGAATAAGCCCTATAATATTTTTTTCAACAAAATTCATATATTTTTATATTCCTTTCGAAGGACGAAATAAAAAAGGATTATTTACTCCCTTAAGAAATCCTAGTGCCATCTTATTAAACCTTTTAAAGGTCACCGCCGCGGCGCACAGTGGGCAAAATCACCACTTAAGGTGGACAAAAGTCAAGTCAAAAGTTTGGAATTTTCCAGTGCTTCACTTTTTTATTATTAGTTGGCAAGACCCTAAAAACTAATATTTCCCGCCATTCCATGTTTACAAATAAATAGTAAATGAGTGAATCATTCCTGTTCACACAAGTGCCTAATAACCGGTATTGGGACTATCTTTATTCTAATGTCATTTATTGTGTTCAAAGTGTATTTAGAGCCAAGTCTTTTTGCTTTTATTTATTAATGGATATTGCTGAAACAGGTAATACATTATATTTCCAAACTTATTATTGAATATACGTTGCAATCTCACCTGTAGAGTTAATTTTGCAATTTGTGAATGTATACCCCGATTCAATAACGAAAAACTATGTAACCCCTAAGTTACCCCAAGGATTTGTTTCATCAATCTTTCTAGTCTTTAAATACTCAAAGAATTTTTGCGTTTTGGGTGATTTTTTTTTCAGATTTTTTTCAGACACAACACTCCGAATTATAAGTTTTACAATCTATAATTTGAAGAGTTTCCTAAATGATATAAAATACATCTATTAGAATGTTTTAGCAACTCCGAGCTATAGTTAGATTTTTTTGTAAAATCGGTAGTGTCATGTGATTCCTCTAGTAAAAAAACAACAACATAATAATAGACCCCTATATCGATTTTATCTGGAAAGATTAAATTAATAGATATTAAATTCGATAATCTGAAGAAAAAAGATGGCCTAAATAAATTATTAATATACCTCCAAATGGATGAAACCCGTACTTAATGTATGTAGGTAATATACTCTACTCAGGTGACCATATATAAAAAAGTTCTCCAGTACTTAAAGTTCAAAAATGCTGAGTACAGTACTCTAGTACTTAAGTACAAAAATGCTGAGTGCAGTACTTGGCAGCGAGCATTATTTGAGTACAGTTACTCCGTACTTTTTTTTTTTTTTCTGAGTATTTGCCCATCACTGGTAGAGAGGTTTGATTACCCCACTGCCCAAAATCAATATTCAAATGCTCAAACTTCAAATTCCTCGGATACGGATTGTCATAAACGGATAAAACATCGGATAAATCTTGGCTTTTGTAAAACTTTTTCGACCCAGAGCACTACAATTGCTCCTAAAACAGGTTGACATTTTTAAGTTCCACTTAGCTGCCATTCAGGAAATCAGATAGACAGGTCAAGGGATCTGAGAGAAGGAGAACCATGCAGTATACTGCTACGGTCAAGACAATGACAGGTATACCACGCCTAGAATGGCCCAGATGGGGCTAGAGACTTCTTGACCTGGACGGTCCTCGAAGTGTCTAGAACGAACGGCCCGGCCTCTACCTGCTATGTCTGGAATATTCGGTGGTGGTACAAATACCGGTCCACTACGCCTGGGTCAGGCAGACCGGAGGCACGTCAAGTTCTTTGACGGGCTGAAGGCTTGTGCGAACCCTCTTTTCAGGGACGTTGTTCCCCCACCTGCACCTGGTAGTTGGCAAGGCTCTCTCCCCCTGGTCAACGTGGTCGCCCTGGGAAGGGGTTTGGACTCTGCAGTCTGACCCGAATTATATTTTTAACCCCAACGAAATGGTCCCTCCCCATTTTATTATGAAAAATAAAGGCTCAAGCCACAATATCCCAAGCGCATACTGCGCACATTGTAAATATATAATATATAGAACTTTAAAATGCCTAAGGGCAAAACAAAGATCCTTGTTCCCAGTAGTATATATTTAGATTTAAGGCTGTATATGCATGTAGATTGTAAGCTTAGTTTTAATAAATAAATTGGAGGGTAAGAAAAAAAAAAAAAAAAAAAAAAGCTGGGTCAGACAGTCTTGATCCGGCTCAACAAGTATCAGGATGTATCAGTGAACAGTGATAGTGAACAATTCGTGACAGTGTAGTGAAACTGTGTCAATATTGTGATAACCGGTCGGTGGGAAATTAGAAGACTGTAGTTTATATATAATTTATAGTTGTAAGTTTTAGAATAAGTCTAGCCGATTGTATAAATTTACGTAAGTAGTTTATTTGTTAGGAATACCTCATTTTATATGTATACTGTTTAGCAGTTAAGCTAATAAATAATTCAATTATTATTGTAACTCTAGTGTTTAGTAATATTTTGTATTTGTACATTCTGTATTTAATAAATATTTGTAATTTGTAAACTGGAGTAGTTCATTTCTCACACCCCGTAGCCCGTAACAATACTATAGCGGCAGTAACAACCATCACACATTTGGCGTAGGCCTCGATTAGGAGACATCTTAGACGACATGTGATTTCATTTGAAGCCATCAGTCCCAGAATATGCAAGCTCAGAATCCAAGGTAAATTCCGTAAACTAAGTGTATTCATTGTTCATGGCCCCATATAAGATGCCTAAGATGATAAGGAAGATTTTATGATATCTTAGAAAGAGCAATTGAGTCATGTCCAAAATATATCAAATTAGTTGCTGGTGATTTCAAACCCAAAATTGGAAAGGAGACTTGTTATGAAACCACAATCAGAAGACATAGCCTGCACGAAGAATCTAACAACAATGGTCTAAGGCTGATTAACATAGCCGTATCGAAGAATCTGGTTGTAGCTAGCACCCGGTTTTTCCGCACAGAGGTGTACATAAGGGAACGTGGTCTACCTCAGATTGCCGATATATGAATCAAATCGATCATATTGTAGTGAGTGGAAGATTTATCAGAAGAATAACGGATGAGAGGGTCTTCAGAGGTGCTAATACGGAGTTGGATCACTTCTGAAGTATCTCACAAATCAAGGATCGCATAAACTGCCCGAGGCACGTGGCACCAGCTATAAAACGATTTGATCAACAAAAGCTTAAGGAAGAAGAAATCTCGCGCCTATACTGTAAACAATTTGATCAAAGTTTTCCCAGCAGCCAATCAGAGAGAATATTGAAGAAGAGTCGATAAGGTGGTCTAAAACAATAACACTAGAAGCAGAAGAAGTTTTAGGTCCAGAAAAGAAAAAAACAGGTCTCCTTGGTTCGATGAAGAAAGCAGAGCCCTCACTGACACGAATAATACAGACTATCAAGCCATGGTCAATAGACGGATGCGTAGAACTGCCGAGGAGTACAGAAGAAAACGTCGAGAAGAGAAAGACGGTAATGACAAAAGAAAAAAAAAGAGAGAGACAAAGAAGCAATGCTGACTTGACAGAACTAGCGAATCTCAGATGTGCAAATGAGAAATGCAAATTGTTGAACAAGAAACTGGTCATTTCCAGTGCGGGTTCCGGCACAGGCAGATCTACTCCGTACTATTCTAGAGCGAGGAAGGGAGTACAACGTGACCAACTATCATATATTCATTGACTTCAAGTCAGCATACGATAGCATTTATCGAAAAGAGCTTTACAAAGCACTGTACGACCTAACTTGCAAAAAAGATGGGTCTTATTTTCAATGAAGGCAAAACCAGTATCTGGTGTTGGATCAAGCTCCGAGATCAAAAGGCAACCGCATTTCTTTTGGGTCCTACAGGTTTGAGCAGGTCTCCGAGTTCGTTTACCTGGGATCAGTGGTAACATACAACAACGATGCTGTTCTGGAGATTAGGAGGAGAATATTAGCTGCTGACTCCTGCTATTTTGGACTACGGAAGCATCTCACAAACAATTTGATAAGCAGGAGAACAAAAGTTATCATATGCAGAACTCTCATCCGTCCTGTATTATGTTATGGCTCGGAGACATAGACCACAACCAGGGCTGAAGACAACTTCTCACATTTTAACGATAAGTGTTAAGCTGAATCTACGGTGGTGTATACGAGAATAATGAATGGAGAAGGAGAAATAATCGGGCGCTGTACAATATGCATTGTTACATTCATAATTATAGTTGATATAATCGATTATTAACATCTGTAAAATTATCAATATGCTCTTTATAACCTTTGTACTATGGTTATAATTTTGTGTTAGCAATTTTGAATAAAGGTGTTTAAAGTTTCAAGTCTCTTTAAATCTTCCTAAAAAGATAAAACATGTATCAAGAGCCTGATATCTCGTTTAATATTAAGCTTGGAAGACTCAGGTGGGCAGAGTATTTGGCCAAAATGTCTGACGTTATACCTAACAAGAGAAGTATGACTGAGTCCTTGTCGTATAGTTGGTCGACCGAAACTGCAATGGGCACTGTGGAGCGAACTGTGTAGACCAAGACGCTAGAAAGTATTTCAAGGTCCGAAATTGGATGGCAGCAACACAGAATAGAGACGCATGGCGGTTGCTTTTGGAAGAAGTCGGGTCCCTTTATACACTGCCGGACAAAATTAAAGGATCACTTCAATATTTTGAAATTACTGAACTGTATAGGGTATTTTTGAAAATATTCTTTTTTCTTTGCAAGTCACGCTTTATTATAAGGGTAATAAAAAATTCTTTTCTAGAAAAAGTTTTAATAGGAAAACAAATTAAAAAATTAAATTGTCCTACAGTCTCAAAATGAAAAAGTAAATCTTTGAAAGGAAATGAAATAACAAAACTGAATAAAAAGGAAGAATTCGAGGAAAACGATCAATAATTGGTATTCCCAAATCTAGCTCTGATAATTGCTTCCATTCTCCTGCCCATTCCAGCGACCAGGGCTCTTACATGTTGTTCTGGGATGTTGTTCCACTAACATTTCCCTTAAATCTGCCAAATTTTGAGGGTCTCGGGCGCGGACACGTCTTCCAAGCATGTCCCATACATGCTCTATTGGGTTCATATCTGGACTTCTGGGTGGCCAAACCATAACGTCAATTTCTTCTTTTCTGAGGAAATTTTGCACTGATCGAGCAACATCTGTGGTCGGGCATTATCGTGCATAAAAATAAAGTTACCTGCGATATTTCTGGCGAAAGGTATTACATGTGGCTCAAGTACCTCCCTAATGTACCTGTCAACAGTTATAGAGCCGCGGTTCACAAGAACCAACTCTGTACGGGAGTTTAAATTTATGCCCCCCACACCATCACTGACCCACCACCAAACGCAACCCTTGGAGAAAAAGTGCATGGAGCATACCTCTCTCCCCACCTTCTCCATACCTTTTCCCGTCCATCTGGAGATCGGAGACAGAATCTTTACTCATCGCTGAATAATATGAGGCTCCAATCTTCCTGAGTCCAGTTTAGGTGCTCCCAAACAAACCTCAAGCGCTCAACCTGGTGTTCCCTGGAGAGAAGAGGTCCAGTAGCTGAAGGATGGAAGGTCAATCCATAATCGTTGAGTCGTCTTCTCACGGTTCGCTCTGAAATTTGCACATTCCTGAACATCTGGAGGAGACCACGCAGACTGTTACCAGTTGATCGGCGATCCCGAAGAGCATGCAGTTGCAAAAATCTCTCGTCACGGTGGGAAGTTGACCTCGGACGGCCTTGTCCGACTCTGCTTGTATGCCCTCCAGTTTGACGGTGCCTATTAAGCACCCTGGACACTACGGATTGTGACCGCTGGAGCCGTTGCGCAATATGCCTTTGAGAAACCCTTCTTCACTCAAAGCAACAGCACGAATTGATTCCTCTTCGGTCACTGCTCATCTGTTGGCCATCACAACGTTCTTCCTAAGCTCACAAGTAAAAACTAAAGTCTCTTAAATGTTAGAAAATCTCCAATAAGATGAATCTTTGCTAAGAACTAACCATTTACTGATAGGAAGAAAGAACAGAAGAGGGTTAACTGACCCTTTTCTCCATAAACGGGTGGGAATATAAACAGGTAGAGGATTAACTTGACATGATACAACACAAAGTCCAGTATGGGTCAAAGGAATTCCTATTTTTATCTCTTATGTAATAATAATTTAAATATTTGTAAGTGATCCTTTAATTTTTTCCGGCAGTGTAGGTTGCAGTGCTAATAAAAGAAGAAGATACATGTTTGATGTGGTGTCACACCCACTGACGGCGTCAATGAACAGCAGGTTTTCGGTGAAGTCATACTGAAATGATGAGGTAGATTCCATGAGATCAGGTGAATTGTCTCTTTCTGTTTTTTTAAGGTATACATTTTTTATCGTATTGGCAGTTCCAGTGAGGATGGCTATGAAATATATGCCTTTCCCTCCCTCTCCATATCATTACAGTGTCGTACAAAGAATCTATCGATGTTGCAGTGGTAACAATTATCACGTCAGCATTCTCCTCAGCTTCCTTGTTCATGAAGTTTAAAGCATCAAGTTTTTTTCAGAGCAGGCCAACAATTCGTTTTTTATTCTGCTCATTGGACAAAACTTTATCTTGAGGAGTTAAATTTAATGTGTCTTCATCAAATATAATATGGTATGAAAACTTAGTGCCTTTGCGCATGCTTTACTCGTTGAACAACGACATGGGGAACAGTGCAAGCTCAAAAGATAGGTATTCCTTACGGTCGTCAAGGGTTGTTTTTGCGATGCACATCTTGTGAAAGAGATTGAAAGATTCAACAGCTATCATCTCCTCACCTTCAAGGAGGTTGTGGTATTCTTGTGAGATGCTGCGATACAACTTTGTTCTTGGACCAAGAAAGTCACTTGGAAATGCTATAATTAAAAACAATAAAAGTAAAGGCGAGTTGAAATGCGCACGAGTAAAATCCAGCTCAAAAAAAGTAATCATAACCCCCCGAAAGCACATTAATTAATCCCTATAACCATCCTTCTCCAAATCAAAATCAATAATTATCTTAAAACTAAATATACGATAATTATTTTTTTTTAATTTAGCTTGTTAAAATCAGTCCTTGACATCAAATATAAAAAAATAAATAAATAAAAAAATAGAATATGCCAAAATTATTACAAAAGATATAATTTTTATCAAACTAATTATTTTTCAATAAATAAAACGGAATATTTAATGATAGAAGTGACAATTGCTTTAGAAATGATTATATTTGAAGTGGAAAAGGTTAAATTTAAAATAGAAATTATTACATTTGCTTTGGAAAGGGTTACCTTTGAAATTGAAAAGGTTACATTTAAAATGGTAAAAGCTACATTTGACTTGGAAATGCTATATATATATATATATATATATATATATATATATATATATATATATATAATATATACATTAGGCAAAAATAAAGTATTTGCACACTATAAAAAGTTGGGTTAATTTTTAACTACTTACAGAGAATAACATGTAATTAATTTGTTTTATTCTATAGTTGCTTAAATTCAAATATTCAAATAGCAGTTGTCTAAAAAAACAAACAAAAAAAACAACAACACCGTATGACAATTACATCAACACAATTATTACAAAAGATATAATTTTTATCAAACTAATTATTTTTCAATAAATAAAACGGAATATTTAATGATAGAAGTGACAATTGCTTTAGAAATGATTATATTTGAAGTGGAAAAGGTTAAATTTAAAATAGAAATTATTACATTTGCTTTGGAAAGGGTTACCTTTGAAATTGAAAAGGTTACATTTAAAATGGTAAAAGCTACATTTGACTTGGAAATGCTATATATATATATATATATATATATATATATATATATATATATATATATATATATATACATTAGGCAAAAATAAAGTATTTGCACACTATAAAAAGTTGGGTTAATTTTTAACTACTTACAGAGAATAACATGTAATTAATTTGTTTTATTCTATAGTTGCTTAAATTCAAATATTCAAATAGCAGTTGTCTAAAAAAACAAACAAAAAAAACAACAACACCGTATGACAATTACATCAACACAATTAACAGAATATCATGCAAAAAAAAAAATTATTTTCACGCTTATATCTTAAAGTTAATAGTTGGGTTTGGAAGAGGTGAACGCTGTTTACAAACAAATAAGGATTAATAGGATAGTAGAGGAGTTTTGCATTAAGATTCAGTTGAGCTTTATGTTTGAATTGATAAACATGTCGAAGAAAAACGAAATATCGCGTTCTGATCGTGAAAAAAATCGCATGATTTAGGCAAAAGTTACCGTGGAATCGGCAAATGTATGAAAATTGGGTTTTAAACAGTTCGATAGATTGTTTAAAAAAAAATTGACTGGTAGTGCTGAATACAAACCCCGAAAAGGACAATTGCATAGCTCAACTCACTAAATCACTTTTTAAAAACTTTATTTAAGGAAAAGTTTACAATAGTTAAATAATAATTCTACATGAAACTACTGGTACTATTAACGGAATAATAATGACAATGGATGAGCTTGATCCGAGGGATATATATACTTGATCTCTTAGAATGCTGACTAAGGGTTTGCTGGGAGCTAGGTGAATCCATAACTGACGACAGTCCACACTCACACATCGACTAAAGCTTGAAGTGCGAAATGCTCTGAAAAGTCCATAATTTAGCGCACAAATAATTGCTGACGATTTGGCGACAACATCGGGTAATGCTGTTACGTCACAAACAATAAGGAATGTTCTGCATAATGTGGGAATCAAAGGTAGGCGTCCTCAAAAGAAGCCTTTACTGTGCGAAATAAACTGGCAGAAAAAATTACAATTTGCAAAAAAATATACAGAGATAAACCATTAGAGTTTTGGAAAAAGGATATATTTTCGTAAGAAAGTAAATTTGAATTATTTAAACCGGCTAGCATCCTTACAGTTCGATAAAACAAAAATACATGGCTTGAGACAAAGAATTTGCTGCACAATATGTAACTAGGGGAAGAAAGTACTATGGTCTCGGGCTGTATGGCATATGAAGGTGGGCATTTTGTAATTTATTAATTAGCATATGACGGCCGAAATGTAAGTGAAAATATTGCGCCGTAATTTGATAAACAGTGCCAGGAAATTAGGGCTCACAGATTAATTTTATTTCCAACAAGACAATGGCCCAAAGCATACGTCGAATCTTACCAAAGAAGGGCTCCTTTATAATGCAGGCTAATTACCCCTGATATTAGTCCAATCGAAAATTTATGGCATATTTTGGATCAATAAGCTAGAAAAAAAAAACATTACAGGCTTATCTAGAAAGCTGGCTAATAACGGAATGGTACAACATCCGCTCAAATGTGACACAAAAATTGGTGGAATCCATGCCGAGGAGATTAGAAATGATTATAATGAAGAAAGGAAGGAACGCGAAATACAGAAAATTGTGCAAACAAAATGACAATGTGATTTTCAGGCTGTGCAAATACTTATTTTGCATAAAATTTTGTCAATTGTGTTACTGTTAGGGTGAAGTCAATCGTTATAAAAAATTTAAGTAAAAATTCTTTATTCTTCTTATATTTAGACAAGAAACAAATATTTATTGTAAAATTTCAAGTTACATATTGTTAAATAAAAAAAATCATACTATATAAATAATTTTTTTGCTAATATATATTTTTTCTCTCTTTTCCCTTTATGGTAACCGTATAAAGAGATAGTTAATATATAATGTATACATGTCCCATGCCTTTTTAAGGCATACTACACATATTCTCTCAGTCACATAGAAATGCATTGAATAAGTTAATTATGCTAATAAAGGTTAGATGATGAAAACAAAACAAAATCCAAAAGTTTGAATAAAACAAAACAAAATTGGAGCTTGAGTGTAGGAGGGGATGAGTTGGCTGCTGTTTGCCTCTTTGGCTAACTGATCTGCCCTCTCGTTGCCCTCAATGCTAGAGTGTCCCTTCACCCATTTCACTTCTACCAATTCCTTGATACTTGACAGTTGTAATATCTTCAGTCTAATTTCCTAGTTAGTGAGTCATGAATGTTTGTGTTATGTATTGAGTGGAGTATATTCATGTTGTCTGTATGTATGACTATATGTTCGTGCGTCTTAGAAGGCTTCATTAGAAGGTTTTCTAGAGCTTTTAAGACAGCTAATTTTTCGGCCTGGTTGTTGGAACACTGTTGTATCTTTTTAGCAAGATTTAAAGAAACTTGAAACTATAAATGCCTTTATTTTATAACAGAGGAGAAAAGATCAGTTGGTGAAATATCGCAAAAATAATAATTATCAGGGTTAAATGATGGAATTGTAGAAAACTAGGGAAGAGATGGTGTGGAATTATCAGAGGAAATAGAAGAAAAGTAAGAATTCAATTCATCGGGTGAGACTTGAAAGACTGGTGAAGAAGATGATTTGCAGAGTGAGAGTTTGCGGAGGAGTTGTCATTTTGACTTGGAATCGGTAGTACAGAAAAAGGCGTCTTGAAAGCCCTGTGAGACTGTTTCAATCAGAATGAAACCTATATGATATTTCAGCCTATTAAATTGTACATCAATATAGCGAGTTTAATCAAAATCGATATAGCCGTTTTTGAGAAAAACGTAAAAAGGTGCAAAATGCACAGTATAAAGTGGCTCTTCTGGTTAGCCGATTTTAATGAAAATGTTGCTGTAACATCTCGGGCGTATTGTTGTCTTAAATGTGAAATTTCAGTTTCGTACGACTTATCGTTTTTGCGCTAGACTTACCACACTCACACACGATCGCAATACTTTCCATTACTATATATTTCATATATAGGTAAGTGAAAGTAAAAAAGTTTGAGAGGGAGAAAACTAAATTTTATAAAAAGAATGTCTAGTTGACGAAGTCAATAACATTCTGACCGTGAACTTGTCAACAAGTGGAGGGGATTAGCCTAGCCGTATTCTCCAGCCTGGGACGGCCACCAGTTTATAGTTTCTTGTTTAACTAAACAGCACTCACTTCTTTATTTGTGTTCATCAAAGTGTTTTATAGTGCCACAACTCACGATTTACAAAGTTTGATGGATATTCATGAAGTATCACACAGATGAAAAAGTAACTGAGCTAGCGGTCATTTTTTCCAGACTACTAACAAAAGATTGAAATACAAATACTATTAGGAAAAAAACACAAGAAAAAAATTCATATCCATTAAAATATAAAAACTAAATAAATTTGGCAAAAAGAAAATTATTAAATAAATATGCCTGATAAGTGAAAAAAGGTAGATAGATGGCAAGATAATTTTTAGTTCAGAGCCAAGCGGGTAGACGGGTGCCTAGAAGTCAGCCGAAGACGTCCAAATCCTGGGCTTTGTCGATAAATGTTACCGGGTGGCCATCCTCCTTCCGGCAGCACACTCTACCGCCAGTGAACCAGCCGTATTTTATTCTTTTCTCTGACCTCTTCTGCCAAGCGAGCCAATACGAATGCCTATTCATCAGATACATCTCCTCGCTGAGATAAATCCGGTGGGAATCGTTTTCTTTACACCCAATATCCCTCGTCGAGAAGTCTCTCTTGACCTTTCTACACCTCACCAGCCCGTCGCGCATCGATTGCCTCACAAACCGTGCAATGACATGAATAGTGCTATTGGTAAAGGATAATGATTGTATTGGGTTGATGCAAAATTAATGCAGGTTTTTAGTAGGTATTGTAAATACGCCATGTCTTTACTTTAACCATATATATTTAATCAAAATAATTTCCATCTGAATCAATGCACTTTTGCCAACGTTCAACAAGCTTTCTTATTCCACCAGAAAAAAAATCCGAATCCCTGGACTCAATGAAATCACGAAAAGAATTTTCAATGTCGTCCTGGTTTTGAAAATTTTTCTCCCTCAAAAAGTTGTCCAGATGCCTGAAAAAGTGGAAGTCTGTAGGAGAGAGGTCAGGTGAATAAGGCGGATGTTGGAGAACTTCGTAGCCCAACTCGTGCAGTCGTCGAAGCGTTGGTTGTGCAACGTGTGGTCTGGCGTTATCGTGGAGCAGGATCGGCCCCTTCCGATTCATCAATGCTGGGCAAAGACGTTGCAATTTTTGATTCATGCTGTCAATTTCTTGACAGTACTTGTCAGCAGTTATAGTCTCACCTCGATTGAGAAAGCTGTAGTGAATAACACCAGCATTATACCACCAAACTGTGACCATAACCTTTTTTGGGTGCAGGTTGGGCTTCGGGAAAGGTTTTGGTTGTTCATCTTTGCCCAGCCATTGGCTAGAACGCCTTCTGTTGTCGTATAAGATCCATTTTTCATCGCACGTCACAATGCGATCGAGAAATGGATCATTTTTATTGCGTGTCACAAGCATGGAGCAGATTTCAAAGCGGCGATTTTTTTGGTGGTCGTTTAATTGGTGTGGCACCCACTTGGCCAACTTTCTTACCTTACCAATTGCTTCCAAGTGGCGTACAACTGTGGATTGGTTCACACCGAGTTCCGCCGCCATTTCTCGTGTGGTTTTGGTTGGGTCTTCTTCCACTTTTGACCTCAGCTGGTCGTTGTCCAGAGCAAGATGACGGCCCCGACCTTCCTTGTCTTCGAGGTCGAAATCTCCTCTGCGAAACTTCTGGAACCAACGCTGCACCGTGCACTCATTAATAGCCCCCTGACCCCACACTTCATTAATATTACGAGCCGTTTGCGCAGCGCTGCGCCCTAATTTAAATTCGTAAAAATAAATTTGACGAAAATCGCACTTTGACATTTTCGATTCAAGACCTTTGAACACACTGAACAAAACGATTTTACTAAATAAATTCATGGTGAAAGAGAGGGTATTAGATAAGGTTTGTTTTGGTATAATAATGATCAATGTTAGGATTAGATTTGTTTACACAATTGGAATTAAGATATTGCAATAGAGGAAACCTGCATTAATTTCGCATCAGCCCGATATTATATTGAGGATGTATAGTCGACTTTAGAAACTATTATAGGTGGAATAATCAGGAATCAGTCATTTTTTGAAAATTTTTAATTTTGCCAACGTTTCGGCTCAAGCTCGTGAGCCATCATCAGGGCTACAAACATCAGAACAAAAGAGATACATATTAATATGATAATACAAATTTTTTTTAATGTAGTGACATTTTAAATAAAACAGAAAATATACCAACATACTTAAATATGATAGATACAAAGAATGATAATATGATAAACAATCTGATGATGATAAGCATAAAAACAAAACTTTAGACTTTAATAAAGAAGTAAAAAAATGTGTATGTATATATGTGTATAATATATATATATATATATATATATATATATTGTTTGATCAGTTCTCGACTGTTGATAATTTAAGTTTCTGTTGTTCTCAGGTTTCAGTTAATGAATTATATATATATATATATATATATATATATATAAACGTACCATTAGTGAGCCAGGTCCAAGCATAAACTGAGGAAAATCATAAACATGGGTAGCATGGGGAGGGGTTCGTGTAAAAACCCTGAAGGTTTTCCCCTCTAAATATAAATAATACAGCTTATCTTTGTTTTTAGAAAGATTTACAAAATTATACAATGGAAAAACAAAACAATATACTCGTATGTACAATAAGGCTCAACATTTTTAACAGAAAATTATAAACACTAGAATCTGAGGTATGTAAAAGATCCATGAGGTATATAATAAAAAATAAATAAAATAAATAAAAAACCAAAACCAGAAGTGTTATAAACAAAAAGATAAAAGTACAGTAAATAAAATATAAATTACACAAGCAAATTGTAAAATAAAGTAAGAAAGTTATAACTTAAGGAGACGGAAGATGTTGGCATACGAGGGAGAGATTATTTCATTGTCTGTTTTATGATTGACGGGTACTCGATCTTTTTCCATATGGATGTGTATAGCTTCGGAGGGGAGGCGCTTTTTGTAGTTAGATACGGTGGCAAGGATTTCAGGATTATCAAAATCAAAATGATGGTCAAGGGATATAGCGTGTTATATAGCGAATAATTTTGAGGAAAATGGGTTAAGGGTAGATATTGTGTATTGGTGCTGATAAATTCTTTTTTTGAGATAGTTTTTGGTCTCGCCTATGTAACATGAATTGCAATTTGGGGAAGAGAAGGGAATACGATAAACTAAATTTGATTTTTGTAGGAAAGGGATGGGATCTTTTAGTTTAGAATATAAATTCTTTAATTTGTTACCATGTTTTAAAACTAAGCGGAGATGGGGAAAGCTAGAGGATAAGACTTTTTTGAGATAAAGATGGGATGTATGGAATGGATCTGTACTGGGGAACTATGACGGGTTGTGAAGAGTGTGCGGGGGTGGAGTGAGGGTTTGAAGAAGTTTTAATAACGTTTTTAATGAATTGGACAGGAAAATTGTTAGATTTTAGGATTTTTTCTAGTCGGGTTAAATTATCTTGGTGAAATTTTGTATCGGAAAGTGTTAAGGAACTGTGTATGAGGTTTTTGGCTACGCTGATTTTCTGGTGATGTGGGTGTAAGGAAAAATAATTAAGGAGACGGCCAGAATAAGTAGGTTTAGTGTACTAGTTGGTGGATAGTCAATTATCGGGATTTTTTATGATAAGAAGGTCGAGGAACGGAAGTGAGTTATTGTTTTCTGTTTTAATGGTAAATTGGAGTTGAGGATGGCAAGAGTTGAAAGCAGTCAAGATATTAGGGATGGCTTTGGGGTTGAGGATCAGGAAAAGGTCATCAACATATTTTTTAATGAAAAAAATATCTGAGGAAAAGTTAGGTATAACGGTGTCAAGAAGGTAATTGAGGACGATGTTGGAGAGATCAGGAGCAAGACAGTTTTCCATAGCTAAACCCGAAATTTGTTTATAAAATTTCTCTTGGAAACATAGGTAGCCAGAGTTACAGCACAGGAAGAGGGATTCATGGTATGAGGATTGATTGAGGGAGGTATGCGGTTCTAAGGTCAGCCAATTTTCATCGATTATTTTGAGAGCACGGTCAGTAGGGATGTTGGTAAAAAGGTTTACGGCATCTAGAGAGGCTAAAATGAAACATATTTTGAAGAATATGTAGGGATTTCAGTTCTTCAAGTAGTTGCTGTGAATTTTGGATGTCATATGGGTTGTTTCGGCTGAGTTTTTGTAAGGGAGAGAGAATGAACTGAGTTTAGAGGATTGTGAGTTAATATTTGAAATGATGGGACGTAATTGGTTTCCTGGTTTATGGATTTTAGGTAAGCCGTAACATCGGGGAGCAACTGAATTATAGGAGATGAGGTTTTTGTAGGTAGAGAGAGTGATATGTCTGGATTCCTGGAGATATTTTAAATGCTGGTTAAATTTAGTGGTGAGAAAGGATGTAGGATCGCGTTTGGTTGGAAGGTATGTGGTTTGGTCAGAAAGAAGGGATTTTAGTTTTTCATCGTATTCTGCACGGTCCATGATAACTGTTTTGTTTCCTTTATCTGCACGGGTGACTATTATATGGTTATTGGTCTTGAGAAAAGATCGGGTAGAGGATAGGTCCTTAGTAAATTTAGATGAAAACGGAGAAGGGTTGGACGGAGGGTTTTGTAGGTAATTGGTAATAATATTAGAGGTCCGGGTACGGGAAATCATTCCATAGTACGGGGAACCCCTCCCCATACTACCTATGTTTGTGGTTTTCCTCAGTTTATGCTTGGACATGGCTTAGTAATGGTACGTTTATATATATATATATATATATTATATATATAAACCCGTACCACTACAACCCATGAAGGGTCTTGGGCTCATTACATATAGAGATTCGTACTGTTTCTAGGCCAACGGCAGTGCAATGAGGTGATTAGGCCTTAATCACGCTCAGCCACCAGGTTTTTCCCCAATTAACTTGGGTACCCACTTTATAGAGGCTGGGTCTGCCCCAAGAGGGTCTCCATACCCTAGGGTCGCCCCCGACTGAATTAACAGAATAAATAATATTTCTGCCACAGCCGGGATGCGAACCCAGGACCCGGAGCACAGCAGACTAGTGCTCTATCCACTAGACTACGCCACTCCCGTATATATATTATATTATTTTTTCTTCTATATTAAAGTCTAAAGTTTTGTTTTTATGCTTATCATCATCAGATTGTTTATCATATAATCATTATTTGTATCAATAATATTTAAGTATGTTGGTATATTTTCTGTTTTATTTCAAATGTTATCATTGTCACTACATTAAAAAAAATTTTCATTGTCATATTAATATGTATCTCTTTTGTTCTGATGTTTGTAGACCTGATGATGGCTCACAAGGTTGAGCCGAAACGTTGGCAAAATTTAAAAAATTCAAACAATGACTGATTCCTGATCATTCCACCTATGATAAGGATTGTAGTTTGAAAAAAATGATTGAGAGGTCCAGGGAGTCAAAAACTTTTGAAAAGACTTGAAGTAAGATCAGTTTCTTTCCATCTTTTGCAGTATGTATGTCGATGGTTATTTGAGGAGAGCGGATTGTGTGGAAAAGCCAGGTTGGAAACTGGATTGGATAGGATCGAGAAGATTAGACTTTTCAAGAAAACTAGATAATTGTGATTAGACTATTCTATCCAAATGTTTGGGAAAATTAGATAGGATGGAAATTGGACGACAGTCTTTAGGAGATGTAGATTAGAGGTTTTATTGATTGGGTGGTCTAGTGCTGTTTTCCAAGTAGTGGAATATATGGAATTTGGAGAGAAATATTATATATAAATAGCAGATCTGGTAGGATATCGGGAAAGCATACTTTTAGTAATTTGACAGGTATTCCATCTATTCCTATGGAGTTGATGTGAGATTTCATAACTAACGAGATAAGATCAGTTGGTGAGATAACAGAAAAATATAAATTGTCCTAGTTGAATGATCGAATTGAAGAAAAGTCAGAAGAAGGTGGCAGAGGATTATTTGAGATAGAAGATAAAAAGGGCATATTTAATTGCTCTGGTGATACTTGAAATACTGGAGGGAAAGAGGATTTGCAGTGTGATAGTTTGCGAAGGAGTTGCGATTTTGACTTCGAATCAGCAGCAGAGGAGAGGGCTTCATGCAAGTAGTTAGATTTTGCAGATTGTTGTCAGAGTCAAATTGCAGAGTGCCTTGAGCACTTGGTAGTCTTGTGCGTCTAAAGAGCCCACGGGCTGCCTCACGCCTCATTTGTAAATCTTTTATTTCTGGACTATGCCAAGGAGCGGGGTGGCGATGGAATGTAAAGGTTTTGATTGGAGCATGGTTTCGTGGATACTGGTGAGATTGGAAATGAGGATGTCGACCACTGAATCGATAGTAGAACAGGAATAAATGTTATTTTACGTTATGGTTTTAACTTCTCGAGTAAGATCATCTAAGTTTTGGAAAGTTAGGCTGTTGGGAAAAAATGTTATGAAATTCGGATGAGACCGTGACATGATAGAAAAGGAACAGTTGAGAAGCGGGGAGAAGTTTATGAGCTGCATGAATAATATGTAGGTCCAGCCAGATGTCAGAACGATGAGTGTGGTGAGTTTTAACATATGGGACGATAAACAGGTAAAGAGAGAAAAAGAAGTTTTCCAAGTAGTATCTATCGTTGGATTCAGAAAAGAGGTTGGTATTAAAATAACCGCATATAGTGATATTATTATTATACAAGGGGATTTAGTTGTAAAGGATGGATCAAAAGGTACCTGAGGAGGGAGATAGACGACAGCATGTAGGAGAGATTGATTGTTGTAGGGAATTTCAACGAAAAGGTATTCAATATGGGGAAATCGAACCGGAATGAGACATTTAGCATCTGGGATTTCAGGCTATTATGAACATGGATTCCCACCTCTCCACCAGCCTCGCCGATCCGGTCATGGCGAATAAAGGAATAAAGAGGGAGAGGAACAGAAGAGGTAGATATATACGGCTTTAGCCATTTTTCGGAGACAGCGGTAATGAGATAGAAGTTGTGGATATAATAATGATGGAATTTATCAAAGGGGGCGACTAAGGAATGAGCATTAACATGAGAAGCGGTTAGGACATTTTACATAAAGGAATAGTCCGTGAGTGCAACCCATTTTACAAATTTTTTAGTATGTTTTATGCAAAGCATCTATCATAATAAAGCACAAAATACACGTCTGCCAATTAGAAACGGGTGGATTACGAAATGGCGGCTGTTGACGCCAAAGTTTATTTTCAGTTCTTTTTTTTTTCTTACTCACTCACTGTTGGGCGCTACAGTCCTTGTAGGAACTGGGCCTCTGCCACCGTTCTTCCCCATGCTTCGCGATCTCCAGCAAGACTCCTCCAATTTCCCACTCCCATCCTTCTCAAATCCTCTTCCAAGTCCTCAATCCACCGTCGCCTGGGTCAACCCCTTTTCCTTTTCCCTCCTGGTGCACCATTTAACATCATTTTAGTTAGCCTACAAGGCTCCATCCTTTTTTTTTTTTTCTATTAGGTCGTTTTATTTTAAGTTCGTATTGTTTGTGATAATTTTGTTCTTCTTCTTTAGCTTCTCCCTGTCAGTGTAGGAGAGTGTTTAGCCACCGGATCCAATCCTTACTTTTCTCAGCTAGGTTTCTGGCCTGGCGAAGATATTTCCCTCTTCCTCTAAAATGTTTGTCAACGTACTCCATGTAAGACATCCTTGGTCGCCCCCGAGTCCTTCTTCTCATCTACGTAACCCATGGTTTTTAGGGGATCCCCGTGTTCCTCCATTCTAATGACGGCCGAACCACTTTGACGTGTTTGCAGAATTTTCTTTAACGGCGCAACTCCTAGTTCCTGGCGTATCCGTTCATTCCTGACACGATCTCTTCTTGTCTTTCCCAATCTTGTTTTTCGCAGGAACTTCATTTTAGCAGCTGTGACTGCTCTCTTGCCGGTCCATCAATATCCAGCTTTCAGCTCCATACAGGAGTATCGGCAAATATACTGACTTGAAGATTGAGTTTAACACCTCTACCTACCTCTCGCTTCCCTATTACAGTATTGCAGATCTGATAGTAGACTGTATTTGTCTTCCTAATTCTACTTCATAATTCTGAGTCTACTTTCCCAGATCTTTCTAGGTAGGTGAAATCAGTAACCACATCCATTTCCTCTCCGTTACAGTGTATATGGAAATCTTCCACTTGCCTTCCCACTTGTAGTATCTTGCTTTTGCTGATATTTATTTTCATTCCTTTTCGGCTGAGCTCTACTTGCCATTCAGTCACTACTTGCTGTAATTTATCAACAATGTCCGCGACAAGAACAATGCCATCCGCGGAGAGGAGAAGTTGAATTACCACTGGGCGAAGGTTTCTACGGCCCAGGAAGGTCCTCTCCGTTCTTCTTTTGCATATGGTGGCCACTCCATCCTTGTAGAGCAAGAATAGCTTCTTCTTCTTTCTCTTCGACCCATTTGCCTTTCAGCGTGGGCGAGCTCCCAGCCATTGGTACCAACCATCCCTGTTCCTTGCAAGGTTTCTTATCTCGTTCAGAGTTTTACCTCTACGCATTCCTATTCGCTCCATGTGAGTGATGTAGGAGGTCCTTGGGCGTCCTCTAGGTCTTCTTCCTAAGGGCCTTACCTCCATCGTTTTAATTGGGTTCCGGTGGTGGTCCATTCGGCAGACATGCCCGTACCATCCCAATTGCCTCTTGTCTAGGACTTCCAGAACAGAGCATACATTGAGCTCTTCCCTGATCCTTTCATTCCGGACACAGTCTCTCCGTGTCTTCCCCACAATTCTTCTAAGAAACTTCATTTCCGAAGCAGTGATGCGACTTTGTAGCCTTTCGTTCATAATCCAGCTCTCTGCTCCATAGAGAAGCACCGGTAGAAAGATGGACTTGAATAGGTGTAACTTCACGTCCCGGGCTACTTCTTTTTCCGATGACCGTGTTGCAGATATGATAATAGACGGAATTAGCCTTGGAAATTCTACTTGAGATTTCTGAATCCAATTTCCCAGATCTACTGATCACTGTGCCTAGATACGTGAAATCTGTCACCACCTCCATCAATTCTCCACCACAGGAGATCTGTACATCTTCTTGTGCTCTACCAACTTGAAGAACCTTGCTTTTTCTGGAATTGATTGCCATTCCCTTTCTCTTCAGTTCCTCATTCCACTCCGTCACTGCCTGCTGAAGCTGCTCTGGGGATTCCGCTATAAGAACTATATCGTCAGCAAACAAGAGGAACTGTATAACAACAGGATACAGGTTCCATTGGCCCATGTGCATTCTGGCTGTGCGTCTTTTGCAAATTGAGGCAATCTCATCGATATATACAATAAACAAGAGGGGACTTAGGAAATCACCCTGTTTTACTCCCTTTTCCATCCTAAACACTTTGGACTCTTGCCCATTTAAGCGCACTACACCCTTTGGCTCCTGGTATGTTGACTTTATAGCCCTCAGCAACTTTTGAGGAATGTTCTTTGCCCTTAAGGCTTCCCAAATTTCTTTTCTGGGCACCGAATCAAAAGCCGCCTTCAGGTCCAGGAACGCCAGATAGACGTTTCGGCCATGATCCCAGGACTTCTCTATCACGTTCCGCAGGGTAAAAATCTGATCTTGAGTTTGTCTGTTGGGTCTAAATGCGCTCTGTTCTTCCTGCAGAATAGGCTCCACCATTGGCCTCAACCGGCTCTCAAGAATAGAGGTATACACTTTATAGATCACGGGAGACAGGCAAATAGGTCTGTAGTTTGAGCAATCACTTTGGCCTCCTTTCTTGTGGATTGGGACAATAACATCGTACTGCCATTCCTGAGGGATTTTTTCATCATCCCAAACTCTTTGGAAGAATTTTTGTAATATCCCTATCAACTCTGGTCCTCCGTATTTAATAAATTCTGGGACTATGTTGTCTCGCCCTGCTGCTTTTCCTAACTTCATCTTCGCAACGGCCCTTTTAACCTCTTCCTCCTCAATCGGGTCATTTCCTTGTTCTTCGATTTCGGCTGCCCCATTGGGATAATCGATTTCTTCTTGTTGGTTGCCCTCGAGCTGTCTTGCGTAGTACCTACGCCAGGTCTCCAAGACCTCTTTCTGCTCAGATACCACCTCTCCTTTTTCATTCTTTATATTCCTTATTTGTTTGGGCTTTCTGCCTCTGAGGGCTTTTATTATTATCTAAAGATCGGCCAAACTCTTCCCAAGCTTTTCCTTTTGCTTCTCTCACTGCCATCTTAACTCTGTTTCTCGCGTCTTTGTACAGATCCTAGCTGCTTCTGCTTCTTTCTCTGCAGTACCGTTTCCAGAAGTTCTTCTTTTCCTGGATAACAACCCTAAGCTCCTCACTCCACCAATCTGAACGCTTAAACTTAGCTGATACCTTCCTTACACCACATACCTTTGATGCGGACTCCAGTATGGCTACTTTCAGTTCCAGCCAAAGATCATCCAGGTCTTTATCAAAGTTCAGCTCTCCCAGTAGAACCCTTAGCTCACCCTCGTACTCAATCTGTCTTTAGGGTTCCCGCATCTTCTTTATTTCGATCCTTTCAAAGGATTTAAATCTAGGCTTTTTCACAGACGGAATTCTGGTATCGGCGATCAGAAGCATGTGATCGCTTCCAATTTCAGCCCCTCGTATGACCTTAACGTCCGTAAAGTAGCTCCTTATTTCCTTAGTGTAAAGAAAGTAATCTATTACACTGTTAGCATTTCTTTCCAGGGCTGAAAATGTTATCTTGTGAACCTGTTTATGAGGATAAAATGAATTTCCAATGACAAGGTCATTATCAATGCAGAAATCTAATAAGCGCCTTCCATTGTTGTTCAGAGTTCGTTCACCTCCATGATGACCCATGCATCCGTAGGCTCTTCTGTGGTCTCTTCCGTTCCTTGCATTGAGGTCTCCCATTATGATTAAATTTCTATTTCTACTTTTCTCAATTACACGGGTTAAGTCGTTGTAGAATTGTTCTACCTCTATCACAGAAGAGTCCTCAGTTGGTGCATAAACCTGGATGAGGGTAACGTTACCCACCGAGAGAATGATATTGGCAGATATTATTCTAGAGTTGACCGGTTCCCAATTCTGGACTTTCTGAAAAAGCTCATCTTTAAGGATCATTCCAACTCCCTCTTTTGCTCTGTTACCTGGTGGTACTCCTGAATATAGCAGAGTATATCCCTTGTCCAGTCGCTTTTCACCAGAACCTTTCTTCCTTATTTCACAGATCCCTAGGATGCCTATTTTGCAGGATTCCATCTCCTCCACTATCTCCACTTCCTTTCCATAGAGACTGCGTATGTTCCATGTACCTATTATAATATCCTTTAACGTGCCAGATCGTTTCCGTTGAGACTGTCCATATCCGAAGCTGCTCACTGAATTTCTTTGAATCGGTTATACTCCACTACGGGTGATTGGCCCAGTAGAAGAGGCCCCGGTACCTCGGGACAACTGGTTGCCAGTTATACTGGCGAGGTTCTACCCAGGAGAGGTTACCCTGAGGTGTGTACTGTTAGTGTCCTTAATGTCAGTGTATGTCTTTAGTGTACTGTTCTGCTGTGTGAAAATGTACTGTGTACTGAACTCAGGAGACCGGAGGATCGTTAAACCCCACTAGTAGAGCACATCTACTAGCCCTTGCGGGCCATATTCTTTTGCATATGGTGGCCACTCCATCCATGCAGAGCAAGAATAGCAAAGGGCTTAAACTGTCTCCTTGCTATGCTGAAGACATCAGACTCCTGTCCGTTCAACCTTACTATTCCTTTTGGTTTTCGGTAAATGGATTTAATGGCTTCCGTCATGTTTCTTGGGACATTCTTAACTCTCAGAGCCTTTTCTTGTCTTGGAACGGACTCAAACGCTGCTTTGAGTTCAAGGAAGGCGAGATAGATACTTTTTTTTCTCTGTCCCAAGATTTTTGGAGAACATTTCGCAAAGAGAAAATATGGTCCTGGATTTGCCGTCCCGGTTTGAACCCGGCTTGTTCTTCTCCGATAAGGTGCTCTACTAAGGGTCTCACCCTTCCCTCCAGAATAGACGTATGATGTTTGTAGATTATTGGTGAGAGGTTTGTTGTCTCGACCCGGTACTCTTCCTGTCTTTATTCTCGAAATAGCCATTTCAATTTCCTCCTCCTCTATCACCTCCTTAGAATCAACCTCATTCCACGATCCTTCCTGGTTCACAGGATAGGTATCATCTACACAAAATTGTTTCTCGTAATGCTTGCACCAGACGTCCAGAATAGTCTTGTCTTCCGTGACCACCCTCCTTTGCTCATTCTTTATAGGTTTTATTGCTTTACTTTTTCAGCCTCTTAAAGCTTTAATCTTTTTCCAGAACTGTTTAATGTTATCTCCATGGTCTTGGTTTAGCTTTTCCCCTAATTCCTCCCATGACTTCTGTTTAGCTCTTCCCACTTCTTCCTTCGTTCTGTTACGCACCTCTACATATACCTGCCAATTTCTGGAGTTTTGTTTTTGCAGTAGTTCTTCCATGCAATTTTCTTTACTTTGATCTGTGCCCTAAGCTCTTCAGACCACCAAGAAGTTCGATTGCCCTTTGTGGATATTCTTTTTACTCCGCGCACTGCTGACTGCAGTATACTATTCTTTATGTGACTCCACAAGTATCTAGGGTAGCATCCATGTTTTTAAGCTTGAAGCCGTCTCCTCAATTCTTCCCTGTATTCTCCACCCTTCTGGGGGTCCTGCAGATTCTTTACTTCAATCCTTTCATAGGATATTGGTTTTACATTACGTTCCGGTACCAGCTACTAAAAGCATACAGTAACTTCTTATCTCAGCCCCTCTAATTATCTTTGCATCCATGAAATACCTCTTGATGTCACGACTATAGATAAAGTAGTCTATAACCCTATAGGCAGCAGAGTAGGTAATTTTATGCACACTCTTATGGGGAAAGAAGAAATTTCCCAACAACAGATCATTCTTAATGCAGAAATCTATTAAGCGCTGGCCACTTTCAATCTTAATGCTTTCTCCTCCATGCGGGCCCATCACCCTATGAGCTCTAATGTGTTCATTGCCCGTTCTCGCATTTGCATCTCCCATTATTAATATACTTCTGTTGTTATCCCTTGATTTACCAGTAGCTCGCTCCAAATCGCAGTAGAACTGCTCTTTCTCAAGTATATTAGATTCATTTGTAGGGGCATACACTTGGAAAGAGCCGTGCCTCCAATACGCAGGTTTATATTTGCCACAATAATGCGAGTGCTTACTGGCTCCCATTCAACAACCTTCTTGAAAAGCTCATCTTTCATTATGATTCCCACACCTTCTACAGCTCTGTTTTCCGGTGGAACCCCGGAGTAAACTAAAGTGTGCCCTCGGTCCATCCTCTACTCGCCAGAGCCCTTTTTCTTTACCTCTCTCAGACCAAGAACATCCAGCCAGTATGCCGCCATTTCCTGTATAATTTCGACTTCTTTACCGATGAATGATCTCACATTCCACGTTCCTAATCGTATGTCCTTATCCGTGCCAAGTCGTTTCCTTTTAGACTGTCCAATTCCGAGGCTATTCACTAAATTCCTTTGAATCTGTTAACTCCAAGCAGGTGATTTGCCCAGCTCATGAGGCCCTGTTACCTCAGGACTACTGGCTTCCCAAATATTTAGATCCGCTCGAGGAGAAGGGAGGCCGGGCCCAGCACTCGGTACCTTTTTGTCCACGGGTCTTTATTCTGTATATTCAGACCACCCCTCTTAAGAGGGTGGTCCAAGTTTTGTGTTCCCTTGCAAATCTTAATCTTTTTACACGGTGTTCTGTCTTGAGAAGAGGACCTTTCACTGGCCCTTCTTGACCTGAGGTTTGACTCTCTCAGTCTTCTAATGACCGATAGATTGATATTGATAATCCTCGAACACCAGCGATCAAGTTTTTAATCGAAGACGCAGTAGAATTACGCTTCCGAAGTGCTTGTATTTTAATGAAGCGGTCATCCTGGGTTAGTAATCCTGGGACGCCCTGACGTTGGTCGTCTCGAAATACTACCCGTCTTTTCTTCCCGCTCATTGCCCAAGATGATTTGGCTCTCCACAACTTGGTTTGCCAACTATCTTTTACAACCAAGTTGTAACGAGCATTTGTCTTTCACAAATAAAATATATTCTATTTTAATACAAGTCCACTGTTTAACATTAATCTTTATATTAAAAGGTGTTACATTAACAAATATTTTTGTTTTTTCTCTAGTTAGAAGACTATGCAGCCAATACAATTCATTTTCGATAATTCTCCTGTTTACATCTCTAACGAGTTTTTTTAGTTATAGTATGTCCCGTACATTGTAGAATTCGTTTATAGAAGCATAAACTATCACTCTCTTGGGATACCCTCTTATGGTCTGTTTATACTGCAGGCGTTTAGGGGCTGAAGCGGTAGCGAGATTTCTAGAATGATATAGAACCCGCTACCGCTTTAGCATCCAAAACGCGTACACTATAAACGCGCCCTTAAGGCTCCCACGCTCAACTTGGTTTGATAACATAGTTGGCCAACCAAGTTGTGGAGAGGCAAATCATGTTGGACAAAGCGATTTGAAAACATCGGCAAGAGAAACATTTAACAGGGATAGTCGGTTGTTACATTTTTCCAATCGCAAAAAATGTACGTGTCGAATTTGGAAACCTGTAGAGTTTATATACCTGCCGGTTTCCAAATTCGAGTACATTCGATTTTTCCAAATGCGATTCGTTTTTCCACTTGTATAGCTTTTTTCAGTCAAATTCATAATTTTTTCATTTTATGGCCCTTGGTTCATAATTTCTTAATTTTGACAGTCAAATTCATACTTTTTCAATCAAATTCATAATATCTTAAACTCATTTTATATAGTTAGTTTTATGAGGTTTTGTTATCAATAACTAAATCTTTTTATTAAATCTTGATCTTGTTTATTCATTTAACGTGCTATAGCGGGGGTCTTAAATTTTGCCGATTCAGGTTTAATAATGATAAGGATCTTCAAACATTTTCCTGATATCGCAGGCTTCAGGAACCATTTAACGCCCCCCTCCCTTTCCCGAAGGAAGGCATAACCGAAGATTTTTTACGCCATCAGCAGTGTTTAAACCTGAAACCTTCAATGCCAAAGGTCGTGGTGTCAAACACGGCAGATGGCCCTAGGATTTTGTTAAGAAACTAAAAAGTCCTTCCCGTGACATTCGCATGTTATATTTTTAATCCCTTATCATATCTATCATGGGTCATTTGTTGCGCATTAACTAGTATAACTATTGCAACAGCCTTATACACTCAAGCACGCGGGTTCAAACCCAACTTTGGCAGATGGTCTTTACTTTTTTTTTGATAAAGTAAAAAGTCCATCGTTATATCGTCGTTCAAAAGGGGTGTAAACAAATGTTAATTTGGATAAAAATATAAAAGAAATATCCAAGAGCCATCTGCCGGGTTGGAACCCACTAACTTGATCGAAGATGGCTGTTGTATTATTTGTGCTAGCCATTGCGCCACAGATGCCTATAATAGATATATACCAAAGTCGCGGTTGCAAACCCGACAGATGGCCTCAGAATTTTCAAGGAACTGAAAAATCCTTAGTTATTTCGTCCATCAAACGGTGTGTAAAAAGTTATGAATATGGTTGAAACAATTATTAATTTGGTTAAAAATACAAAAGAAGTAGCCAAAGGCCATCTGCCGGGTTTGACCCCGCGACCTTTGGCATTGAAGGCTGTTATAAGAACCGACCGCACTGCACCACAGGTGACCCTTGATAGATTTATATAATAAGGGGTTAAGGATTTAATATGCCGGAGTTCGCAGGTTCAAACCCAGCAGTTAGCCCTGGGATTATTTAAAGGGCGTAATAAATCTTCGGCTATGCCGTCTTTCGGAGTGGACGTAAAATAGTCCCGAAGTCTAAGATGTCAGGAACATGTTAAAGACCCTTAGCCTTATTAATAAACCAGAATACGCAAAATTTAAGACTCCCGCTGTAGCACCGTCGGATAAGCTGCAGTAACACAAAGTAACGTTAAATGAATAAGCAACAATATGATTTGATAAAAAGATGAAGTTTTTGATAAAAAATAAAATTAAAAAAAAAAAAAACCTCATTAAACTAACTGTATAAAATGGGTTCAAGAAATTATGAACTTGATTGAAAAAAAATAGGAATTTGCCTGACAGAATTATGAAATTGATTAATAAAAAATTATGAATTTCATTGAAAAAATTATGAATTTGACCGAAAAAAGCTATAAGCTTTAGCTTTTCAACGTTATATTCCAATATTATATATTTATGATATTATATTCAGAAACTCGAAAAATTGCATATAAAATATAAACTTATATATTTACCAATGCTAACAAGATGATATGGTTCATTTTTCGAATCTACAAAATTACATGTACTTTAATGGAAGAAAATTTAAAATATCTGCATTTAAGCCCTGTCAGACTATTTCAATATGAATTAAACTTATAATAAAGACCATTAAATTGTACATCGATATAGCGAGTTTTATCAAAATCGTTATAGCCGTTTTGGGGGAAATCATAAAAAGGTGGAAAATGCATTGTATAAAGTGGCTCTTCTGCTTCGGCGATTTTGATGAAAAAGGTTGCTGTAACATCTCGGGCTTATAGTTGTATTAAATATGAAATTTTCAAGGTTTCTTACTAGCCATACCACATAGACCTTTTTGCGGGATTTGATCATTTCGAACACATAACAAAGAATATAATAAGAGCGGGAATGGCCAGCTCGGACTGTCACCACCTTCTCCCACTCTTGTTACCTCCTCTTTGGTTTTAATAACCTTGAATTCTACTTCTTCTTTTTTATTTTCTGTTATTTACATTTTTTAGTCATCATTTGTGACTCATTGTGATCTTGTGACATAGTTGTATCAGTAATAGAGTAAGATAATAAATATTAGTAGTTAATGGATAAGTTGAAGAAAAAGTATCATATGTCCAATCCATAAGAAGGGAGACATCCTAGAATGCAAAAATTATCGCGGTATTACCCTTCTTCAATGTGCCTACAAAGTATTATCTAATGCCCTCTTTGTGAAGCGTTCTCCCATTTGCTGAGCGAGAAACTGGTAAATACCATGCTGGATTTTACACAAGGGGTAAATAACGGTCAATCAAATATTCGGGCTGGCATGATTTTGGGAAAAGGAGTGGAATATAGGATGGCCACCCACCCACCACCTTTGTTTAGATTTCGGAAGCGCATATGACATCATTAAGACACCAAAGCTCTACGAAGCGTTATTTGATCTCGGAAACCCATCAAAGCTGATTCGCCCCATTAAAATTTGCATGAACGATGTAAGGCATGCAGTCCGAATTCAGCTTGATTCATCATCTGAATTTGAAACCAAGAAAGGGCTAAGGCAAGGAGATGCTCTAGCTTGTTTACTATTTAATCTCGCCTTAGAAAGGGTTATTAGCAGATCTGGTGTAGAAACCACTAATACTGTTTATGACTGGATGACACAGGTACTTGTATAGTGGATGATCTAGATACAGTGGCAAGATCTCTAAATGCCTTAAAAGAAGATTTTCTTAGATGGTGGGAGAAGCAACAGTCATACTATTACAAGCAACAGATAAAACGAAGTACATGAGAGCTGGTCCGGGAACTGACGACTCTATCAAGGAACCACTACCGATCGGATCTTTCACGTTTGAAAGCGTAAACCAATTTACGTACTTAGTCTATAGTTAACAGTCTATCAAGATATCGTTTGAGATCGGTCAAAGACTAAGGAAAGCAAGCTGTTGCAATTTTGGACTAAGGGAACATCACAGCAGCAAGGCACTATCCAGACAGACAGAAGTTCAGCATTTATGAAACCCTCATTCGACCGGTACTAACTTATGATAGTGAGGACAAAACGAATTCGGAAGAAGCAGAGCTATTGATCTTTGAAAGGAAGATTGTGTGGCGTATATTCGGAGCCATTAAAGTAGGAGATCAATCAAGAAGGCTCTACAACCAGGAATTATATGAACTTTTTGGGGTAGCCAACATTGTACGCCACATCAAGTGTGATCGATTGAGATGGGCTGGCCACTTGGCGAGGATAGATGAGGAGGCAATCCCCAGGAAGTTGTTAGAGGGAAAACTGGACCGCTCAAGAGGAAGGGGAAGACCTAGACTACGCTGGGAAGATGCTGTCGCTAAGGATGCCCGAACCCTTCTTAACGTGCGGAATTGGAAAGCAGCTGCACAAGATCGGGCCAACTGGCGAAGGCTCATTGAAGAGGTCAAGGTTCACATCGAACTGTAGAGCCACTGTTTTATTATTATTTAAACTCATTATTATTAAAATAACTAAAAACTAAGTTTTTATTTAAATGCAGTGATTATTTGTATTGTTTTTTTTATTTTAATTAATTTAATATTAATTTATTTTTTAATAAATCGAGTTTTAGATTAGATTTCCTACTCCAAGTAAGTAATCAATTTATAATTTCCTACCCACTGTTTTATGTTAAATTATTATGTTTGCTTGTAAGTTATTTTTATACACGATTATTAACCCTGCAACGCCTGAAATCCGTAAAGAATTATTTATATAATGTATTACTGAAATACATATTATTTAATCACTCAAAATGTTATGCTGTTTTGGGAAACCCTAAATGACGTCATGCTGTCACTTTGTACTTCTCAAAATGTCTTGTGAGGCATAGCTTTTTGTAAATTCTAAAACTGCTCTAATAAATCAAACATTATTGAAAGATGAAATTTAGGCCGGCCAATGATACAATTAGAGCTGCAATTTAATGCTTATAGAAATAACACTGTTTTTTTTGTTTCTTATAATAAATTGTTTATAACAGCAACTGATCTTGGATAACTGAGGTTTTATAATATTTTTAATATGAATCATCAATTGTAATATAAATATTTGATTATTTATTTAATGAACAGAGGTATATCTATTATGATACACTATATCCTTAAATTTATAATCAGTGCCCAAGGTCTCCTTGGGGATTAACTTTAAAATACATATTGAGATATTTATAATATATTTACTACATAGTTAATTTAATGTAATATTAATCTTAATAAGCAATTTTTATTTTTGTTAGAAAAAAATATGCATAAAGATTGGGCATGGCCGTTCTCATCTAAAAGATCATAGATGTTGAAAAGGAGTTTTAGTTTTGTTCTGAAATGTACAAAATTATCTGAGTTAATAATTTTTAAAGAAAACGTTATTTTAACAGCGAACATCATTTCATAACTCCGGAACCAACTTTGTCTCAATAACTAAGTTTATATCCCTTAACTTAAAGTGTAGAGTGGTAATCTATATTAGTTTTTCACTTAGTCTCTTGAGATCTTTCCGTGTAAACATAGCAACAAAAGGATTTTTGCCATTTTTTAAAATTACCTTTTTGAGAATAACTTATTAAGTTCTTAATATCGAAGTTTTTACACCAAGTAGGACTATGACTAAGCTATTTAAGAAAAAATAATCGCAGGTGAGTCTTTTCCTTAATATACTTTTATCATGCTAAAAGTCCCGTTTGTTATTCATTTTCGAGAATTTTTTAACCACTTTCCAAATTATTTAGGTAATGCGTTGTGGGGATAAAAAAAAGTAAGCAATTATATCTTGTTTATTTTCAATATGTTCTAACGTCAAGAAATAATGTCATTTATGGAAATTTATTCAGCCCTCATCATTATGTTATTTTTGTTTTGAGTTGATATCCACAAAACTACAAGAATTGGAAAGATTTTCCCCACTCATGCTTTCTCAAGCTGAGTTAAAACGGCTGCAACACTAAAAGTATTAGCCAGAAAAATATTTTATCTACGGTTTTATTTTCAGAAAAGATTAGGTAATAAATGGTAAAAAAATATATGAAAAACAAAAATATTGGAGATAAGACAATTTCGAATGAATTGACCCAAAGCCTATGTGGAGAGGGGGTCACAGGAGTAGGCGAGGCGGCTAGTGAGGTGCTGCCATTCTGGTCTCCCTATCTTCCTCGGTACTTATTGTAAGTGTGTAATGATGTCGTATATAAGTGAAAGAGGCATGGAGCGTTGTGAACGATGATTGAATATAAAAAAAAAAAAAAAACATCAAACATTATTTTTTAAATTTATCCCTTAAAATTATAATTATCATTAATTAATTACGACAGAACACTAACAAACAATATCAATCTCCTAATGGTATAGCGTGAACAATATTTTATTGTTAGCCCATCTTTAGCTAACAGAAACAAATTGGATGGTTTACCCACTCGAGAGCATATGTTTACCCACGTATAATTGTCTGTGTGAAAAATATGAGTTACACTGAGAAAGGAAAATGATAATTGTAAAGGTAACTAGTGCGCTTGATGCGTAAATAATAATAATGGCCGAAAACTGTGGAGGAAGTGAGAAAAGGCTAATTGCCTAAGAGAAACAGGAGACCGGGTTCGTTCTCATCCATACTCCATACTGTTTTCTGGTTGAGAAGGGACACTGGTGGACCTCTTGCGGGGATTACTTTCCAAGTAATAATTGATCAGTTATCGAGCGGGATGAAAAATTAATTAATTACTAAAATGACTTTTTAAAATAGGGGTTGGTGATAGAAGGGTGAAAATTTAGGGTTGTATGTATTTTTTTATGCAACATTATACAAAAATAATAAAAAATGTTTTGGTCAAAAAATAAAAAAAATAATGTAAGGGGTAAACAACCCTTATCACTTCAGTCTTGTGTCAGCTTCCGTAGCGTTCACATCGCGGTGTGTTGTCTTTGAAGTTTTTTTAATTATACAAAAATAATAAAAAATGTTTTGGTCAAAAAATAAAAAAAATAATGTAAGGGGTAAACAACCCTTATCACTAAAAAAAAAAAAAAAAAAAAAAAAAAAAAAAAAAAAAAAAAAAATAATGTAACGGGTAAACAACCCTTATCACTTCAGTCTTGTGTCAGCTTCCGTAGCGTTCACATCGCGGTGTGTTGTCTTTGAAGTTTCGGCATCTTTGATAGTGGGACAACAATCTTCAGAAGCCGCGCCGACAGCGGATGCTATCCTGCTCCAGATAAGCCCTTTTGGATTGTTATTATTGAAAATTTCTATAGAACTTACTTCTTGTTTTATTATTACTATACTTACAGTTTGATTACTTTTTTTTATTTGTTTATATCAACTAAAGTTAAATTTGTTACTTTAATTAAGTTAATTTTCTTTTCTGTCTCAAGTTCATATTATATCTGACTTTACATTTTATTTATAGATGTATTTAGTATTAGTATTTATTTAGTTAGTATTGATATATTTATTACCTTCTAGTGTTTTTTCTTGAATTTAACTGCTTCTGCTCTAAATCAATCCAACTTAACCTTAGTCTCTAAGTACTTTCATGGATTAATTTAATTTACTTGTCTAGTTAATCTTTAATAATTATTGTTTGTTTAGTTTAGTTTAAATAATTATTGTTGATTCTTTGCATTTTATTAATTTATACTATACATATATTGTGATCGCTACTCTATATTATCAACTTAGGTCAATGGTCATTTTTAAGTTACGTTAGTTTTTTATATTCAGTTATAAAATTAGTCAGTCGTTCCTGAGTTTCTTATTGCAATAAATTATTAAAATGGGAGACCAATCGCCTGACCCCATTAGCACCATTAAACGTTCTCGACCCCGAGTTAAAAATTCAACCGAAAAAATCATTGCCCAATCTAACATTCAAATTATCCCTACATACTTAATAATCAAAAGAACAGACCAAGAGAGCTTCCAGAAGATCTCCCTTTTTTTATTAACAAATTCATCTCAGGATTAGTTGGAGATGTGAAAAAAGCAAGAAATTAAGAGACGGGACACTATTGGTAGAAACAGCAAGACGACAACAATCCGAAGTTTTACTACAATGCATGGATTTTGGAGGACAATTTCCGATACAAGTCGTCCCCCATAAAACCTTAAATTATTCTAAAGGCGTCATCAGATGCTTCGATTTCCAATACCTTGAAATAGAAGAAATAATGCAAGAATTAGGTTCAGTGATAAAAAACATTGTTCGAATTAAATTTAAAAAAGGCGGAACAGAAATAAATACTAACTCATACATTATCACATTCCCAACGCCTAATCTACCAGATAATATAAAGATCGGATATGAAACGATCAAGGTCCAGCCATACATCCCTAATCCGACACGATGCTTCAAATGTCTCGGCTTTTCTCATCCAACAGCACTATGCAAAAAAGCAGCCGTTTGCATACAGTGCGGACAGGCCAAACATGGAGAAAATGTAAGATGTGGCTTGGATCCAAAATGTGTGAATTGCGGAGGCCCGCACTATGCGCTAAATCGTAATTGCCGGGAATTTCTGTTACATAAGGAGATCAAAAATATTCAATTTTCTCTAAAAATATTCATTTAGCGAGGCAAAAAACATTTATAAACAAAGAAATCCAACCCGTTCTAACATATCTTTTGCAGAATCCGCTAAGAAAAACACTAAACCCGTCGAAACAAAAGAAATAGGAACTCAGGTTAACCTTTTATCTTCATCTGGAGAAACGCTCGAAATGTCAACTGAGGATAGTACCCAAACGGCAGTAATGCATATTACGGAATCAGAAATCAGAATGGATAATACCATTGCCTCTACCCTGTCCCCTGCACCTCTTCCTACACCCCACCCATCCCCCTCTTCTGTCAACTCCCTGCCAAATCTGGCAACTCCTATCACCTCTGTTAACCATCTTGCGCTCACTCCCAATCATCTGCCTGTTCGAACTAGAAGTGTAACAAGGACGGAAAGAATACTCTCATCTTCCTTTCAGCCTCCTATTGCTCAATCAACAACATCCACAGCCTCCACTTCAACAACGTCTGATGAAGATACCTCAGAAAACATTTCGTGTGAGGATACAATTGACGACCAACAGTATAAAAAAGTAATATACAAGAAAATGAATAGGAAGGATCAACCGAAGTCCAAAGAAAACAAGAATAAACAATGTCAATGATAAGATCCAGTTATTAAACGTTAATAAACGTACTCTACCTCTTCTTTATGAACTATTATGACCCTAATTCAATGGAACTGCAATGGAGTTAAAATACATTATAATGACTTAAAAATATTACTCAGAGACATGGACCCGGTCTGTATAAGCCTCCAAGAAACTCACTTAAAACCTTCAGACATATTTTTGATAAAAGGCTTCGAAATTTTAAGAAAGGACAATGATAACAGTGAACGCGCTTTTAGGGGAGTTGCTCTCGCTATTAAAAAAACGGTGTATTCACAACAAATAGAAATAGATTCACCTCTTCAAGTTGTAGCAGCCAGAATTCACTTAGGCATTAGTTTTACGGTTTATAATGTATATCTTCCTCAAGACAATGCAATAAAGATGGAACATCTTATCAATATCCACCAACAGCTTCCTAAACCAGTCATCTATACTGGCGACTTCAACGGCCATAATCCACTTTGGGGATGTAAAGATATGAATGGACGAGGTCGAATGATCGAAAGGTTTATAAATTCAACCAATCTTCTAACTTTAAACACAGGAGAGCCAACCTTCTTGAGTTCCACTTATGGCACCTTTTCAGCAATTGATCTCTCTCTATGCAGCCCATCTCTATACCACACCATAGACTGGACAGTACTACCGGAACTTTATGGTAGCGACCACTTTCCTATACAATTGAAACTGTCAAACACATTTTATACATCCAAAAGGAAGCCAAGATGGGTAATTGAAAAAGCTGATTGGCCAAGATTTTCGTCTTTAGTAAGCCCCCCTCTAGAATCAGCACATAATCTGGACATTGATAGAGGATGCCAAGCCATAACAGAAGTCATTCTCTTGGCCGCTGAAGCTTCCATACCCAAAACCAAAGGATTTTCCAAACGACCATCTGTCCCTTGGTTCAATAAAGAGTGCAAAGAAGCAATAAAAAATCGCAGAAAAGCTTTTTATAAATTTAGAAAAAATATGAGTCCTGCAAACCTTATCGAATATAAAAAGCAAAGATCAATATGTAGAAGAACATTGAACTGTAATAAAAGGGACTCATGGAAATCTTTTGTAGAATCTATCAATTCTTCAACTCCGGCTAATATAATTTGGAATAAAATTAGGAAGATTAAAGGAATAGGCTCTCCAACGGTATACACATTATTAATAAATGAGAAATTGTGTGACGATCCCGAAGTAGTAGGAAATAGTTTTGCTGATTATTATTCAGAAATATATAATGAGCCGACAGCTAGCGGGCGCGCAGAGAATCTCGCCTTCTCAACCTCAGATACGAATTTGGTCTACAATACGGCATTCACGATGTGGGAGCTTCAGACTCTGTTAAAGAGTGTTAAGGGTTCTTCACCAGGCCCTGATAATATCCACTACTCCATGATTCAACACCTTCCGAACAACACATTAACCTGGCTACTAAATTATTATAATCATATTTGGGAGACTGCCGATTTTCCTGACGTCTGGCGCCAATCAGAGGTGATTCCAATTTTGAAAAATGGTCAAGATAAGAGATACCCTACAAGCTACAGGCCAATTTTCTTAACCAGCTGCTTGTGCAAAGTTATTGAACGAATGGTAAATAAAAGACTTACCTGGATCTTGTAAAACAATAATTACATACAAAATTTTCAGTGTGGATTCCGTAAAGGTAGATCCACAATGGATCATTTAGTTCAAATGGAGGCGGAACTCCAATACACATTTATTCAGGATGAACAAGCCATCGCTATCTTCTTTGACATGCACAAGGCATTCGACAAAACCAATATTAATTTAATCCTGAAAAAGTTAATGTCGCTAGGATTCCGAGGTAACATGCCAAACTTCATTTGTAAATTTCTTAGCCATCGCTATTTCAAAGTTCGAGTAGGGAATTCGCTGTCCATGCCACATGAACAAAGAAATGGTGTCCCACAAGGTTGCGTTCTTAGCACAACGCTTTTCATTCTCGCAATCAGTGACCTGGCCACCAATTTACCTCGTGGAGTCAAACCAATGCTGTTTGTAGACGATCTGGCAATCTTCTGTCGATCCAAAGATTTGCTATCGATAACAGATAAGTTACAAACTTCATTAAACCGATTAAACGAGTGGTCACAAAACTCTGGACTGAAGTTTTCGGAAGCTAAAACAAAATGTTTGTATTTCAGTAGAAGAAGAAATCTCCCTGACCTACCAGACCTCCTACTTAACAACGTCCCTTTACCCTACGTAAATAGTTGTAGATTCTTGGGATTGGAATTTGATAGACGCCTTACGTGGGAAAATCACATAAAATCTCTGAAAGAAAAATGTTTAAAAAAACTTAATATACTTAAAGTCTTAACTGGAACAAGTTGGGGTGCAGATCGCATCACTTTACTCAAGATATACTTATCAATAATATGTACAAAGATGGAGTATGGCTGCTTTGTCTTTGGCTCGGCAAAAAGGGACAATCTGGCTAAACTCGATGTAGTACACCATGCAGGCATACGAATTGCTACAGGAGCTTTCAGGACCAGCCCTTCTCTAAGTCTTTGTGCAGAATCTGGCTTACCACCACTATCCTACCGACGCGATAAATTGGCCATAAACTATATCACAAAATTAATCACACAAGCTACTCACCCTGCTCACGTATACATCTTTAAATCCAAATATTCGGCGAAATTTCAACTAAAGACCAACCCAACCTTACCATTAGCAGAAAGAATGTCGTCCGTTGTTAACGAGTTAAAATTAATCAATATAACATCCATAGAAAACAAAACACCACCATGGACATTTCTGAAACCCCATGTATATCTTGAGTTGGCTAAATATAGTAAACAAAATTCCAAATTAATAAATTTTAAAGACCGCTTTGAGAAGATAATCAGCGCATTGCCCAGCCACAACTTAATTTTCACAGATGGTTCTAAATCAGACTCATCCACTGGCTCAGCTTTCGTCGCATCAGAATGCACCTACAAGTCGAAACTACATCAATATTGTTCCGTATATACAGCTGAAGTGAATGCGATCGCAATGGCCCTTGATTATTCCAGAACACTCCCAATAGAGAACTTCACCATAGCCTCAGATTCATTGAGCGCTCTAAAAGCACTACAGAATATGCATTCCAGTCATCCAGGAATTTTAAGAATCCTGGAATTAACCAAAGTAATGGCTGAAAATGGGAAAAGAATCAATTATGTGTGGATACCAGGTCACATAGGGATAAGAGGGAATGAAATGGCAGATAAGGCTGCTAAAGAGGCTCTCACTCTCCCTGGTCGTGGTAGGGCACTGCTCACACCATCAGAGCTAGCACGCCCTCTTATAGAAAATTTATGGAAGAAATGGGACGAAGCATGGAAAAACAGTTATCCAAGCAAATTGAAAACCATTAAGAAAGAAGTAAAGTATTGGAAAACCTCAAGTCGCAGCAACCGCAGGGAGGAGGTGGTCTTGGCCCGCTTGAGAATAGGGCACACAAGGTTAACACATGGGCATTTAATATGTAAAGAGTTGCCCCCAAGATGTCAGCATTGTAGGGAAATCCTAACAATTACCCATGTGTTCGAGGAATGTCCCTTCTACACTAGACAACTGGACCAAAAGGGAATACCTCACAATGTCGCGGTTGCATTAGGAAACGATGGGAATAGAATTGACCAATTAATGTGCCTCCTTTCTGAAATAGACTTTTATAAGAGGATTTGAGGACTTACTTTATGTTTATTTATTTCTATTTATCTTTATTATTATTTTTTTTTTTTCCTTGAATATTGTCTACTAATATAACTTGATATATGTTTATTTTTTACTAACGTTGTCGTATTTATTTTTTATTATAGATTATTCTTATTCTTATTATCTGTATTAATCAATATTATTATTTAATATTGAAAAAAAAAAAAAAAAAAAAAAAAAAAAAAAAAAAAAAAAAAAAAAAAAAAAGTTTGTCTAAATTAATTTTCTAAAATGAGCGTATCCGGCACTATTTATGAGTGTATTATTTGTAAATTATGTATTATCTGTATTTATGTATTCATGTATTATGGATGTATTACTTATTATGTATATGATTATTGTCTATTATGTATTATTATTTGTTCATAATGTATTCGTTCATTTTGTATTATTATTATTTGTTTTAGTGTATTATTATTTAGTGTATTATTATCATTTGTTATATTGGTTCATTATTTATTTTAATTAATATTATTATTTAATATTTCAACTAAAGCCATAATTGTCTGTTTTTAAAAAACGTGTATCTTATAGTGAGTTAGGTATTATATATCTAAGTGTATCTTATACTGAGTGTATCTGGCACTGATGACCAAGATGTTTTGTGCCAATAAATAAAACAAAAACCAACAAAAACCAAAACCTTATCACTTAAGGCTATGAAAAATAGACAGTAGCCGATTCTCTGAGCTATTGAATATGCATATACAATTTCATAAAAATGCGTCAAGCCGTTTCCAAGGAGTATGGAAACTAATATTTTGACACGAGAATTTTATATAATAGATATATAAGAAAAAAAAAAATATGGTTTTTCGCTGGCGGTAGAGTGCGATTGCCGGAAAGAAGATGTCCACTCTGTCATCTTGACTGATAAACCCCATGATTCGGACGTCTTCGGCTGACATTTAGGCACCCGTCTACCTACCGGCTATGAGCTAAAAATCGTCTCGGCCTATAATAATCTATTTTGTTTCATTAGGCTCAATCATTTATTTATTTTATTTTTTATCATTTTATTATATATTTTATATTATATATTATATATATATATATATATATATATATATATATATATATATATATATATATATATGTGTGTGTGTGTGTATATATAATTTTTTTTTTATTTATATATTTTTTTCTTCAACAGCATTTTGTGTTAGTTTATTTTCAGTAGCCAGTTTATATTAATTTTCATTTATCATACTTTTATGGCTCTAGTGTCTTCCCTTCACACTCTGTTTGCTTTCCCACTTCCTTTCCTTTATGTCTAATGTCCTTATCGCGTGTCATGTTAACGCCCACAACTTTTATTTCAATAAAACTTCCATTCTTGCCACTATTTCCAATAAGAGACCCATAAGAATTATAACAGAATGCATTTATATAAATTAGAACCCCTTCCGGTTAGCCAAAAGACTAACAAACATAACTTATCACTAGGCTATTCCCAGTTATTTTTTATTTTATTTTATTTTTGTATTGAGATTACAAACTGTATTGGTTAATACATCTATTACATATGTTTTGAGATAAAATACATGTAAAAGGCATGAGAAGGAACTGCCCATTGACAGCACTCCATTAGGTAATCTAAACTAGAAGGTCTGGAGGCCATCTACTTTGGAGGATTGTCAGTAATGGAAGCGGAAGCAAGGATTGAAACTAGTGGACTTTGTCATGCAAGAAGTTATACGTGGTTCGGGCTAAATCAGCAACATATGAAACATTAAGATCTTTATGGATGATTTTATTTAGGACAAAGTAAGGAGCATTTTGTATTTTTCGAAGGATTTTGGACTATAATGATTGGATTCAGGAAGAATTTTATGGTTTAATAGATCCCCAAAGCTTAGCTCCATAGATTTAGATAGGCCTTATGACTGTCATGTTAATGAGCCTTTAGTGGAAGGCTAGAGCGTCTGTCTAGTAAGTGTTGAAGAAACCGAAAACGGCAGTTTCTTGTATTTTAGTCTTGTATTGGATTCCAAGTAAGATGTTTGTCAAGCAGGAGCCCTAAATAGCAGAAGTATGACATAGATAATATTCAAAACAGTTTAAAGGCAGTCAGGAAGCAAGTGATGTTCTTGATGGAAGACCAAGGAAATGATCTAATTAAAGAAGAGAAGGTTAAGAAGGCTATTAATTACAATGGTGAAGAAAGGAAAAGGAGCAGGCCGAGACAACATAGTCCCAGAATTTAAGTTCTGGTTAACAATCTGACCTAGTTAATTTATTTTCATTAATCAGAAGAAAGTTGCTTTTTCCAGAGTAGCTTTTACTATTTGTATGTTGTTATAATTTACTATTCATGGTAGTGTAGAGGACTAATAATAATAAAAAAAAAAAGATATGTATATAATTACTTCTATAGATCTGTAATCGCTTATATGTAACATCAATGTAACCTTTTTTTTTCAATATAAAAGTATCAATTATTCTTAATTAATTAATTATATATATATATATATATATATATATATATATATATATATATATATATATATATTATATATATATATATATATATATAAATCTGCAGTAAGTAGGCAATTAGTAAATACAGTAACAATTGGTGACAATCGACGTGATATTTCGCGAAATAGTGAAAAATAGTGACGAGAAAGTGATTTTTCTAAACTATTGCAATATTTTATTTTTTTATTTTTTAAAACCTAAAATAAGTGAAGAACAATTAAATGCGACATCACCGGAATAGAAGCTAGAAGGTTTCTGTTAAAATATCACCCTTTTGGCTTGAACGACCAGATGTTTGGTTAAGGCAAGTAGAAGCACAATTTAAACTAGCTGGCGTAAGTAAAGAAAATACTAAATATGATTATTTAGTTTCACAATTGGACAAAAAATTGGTTGTAGCGGATATTATTGATATTTTAGACAGTAATAAAGACTTAAAATATTCATTGGCTAAGAGTAGACTTTTAAGCCTTTATATAGAAAGTGAAGAGCCCTAGATTAAACGGCTAGTAGCTGGTTTAGAAGTTGGAGATTTAAAGCCAAGTCAACGTTTAAGAAAAATGAACTCTCTGGCAGGTACCGATATATCCTCTAAGGTGTTACGTACTCTTTGGAATAAACCTCCAGATTCCATCAAGAATATCCTTTTAGTTTCGGATGAAAATCTGAAGAAATTGGCCATTATGGCGGACATAATTGTCGATATGAAACCTCTATGAGATGTTGATGCTGTGGCTTGGAGTAGAACTAACTCTGAAGGTTATTCAGGTGCATGAATGAGATGGTGAAAATGCTGGTAGCAAAAATAGAAGCTGTGGATGCTTCTATTTTTTATGGACTGAATTTCGTGTTTCCATACCTGGATGATTGTCTTGTGGCTCCAGATTTGTATGAAGAACACGAGTACAATCTCAAACTTGTTTTCGAACGATTAGAAAAATATGGACTTCGCATTAATGTCGCAAAAATCGGAATTTGGCGTAAAACAATTACAATCCCTTGGTTATCTCATCACACCCGATGGTACAAAAACCATTGCCTGATCGGTCCTAACAAGCTTATTAATTTGTGATTACAACTTCCGGAAACTATTGCTGGACTTCCCGATTCCTTGGAATTTAAATTTGATATTGGATTACAACTTCCAGGAAACTATTGCTGGACTTCCCGATTCCTTGGAATATTAAATTTGATATTGGATTACAAACTTCCAGAAACTATTGCTGGACTTCGCCGATTCCTTGGAATGATAAATTTGATATTGGATTACAAACTTCCAGAAACTATTGCTGGACTTCGCCGATTCCTTGGAATTTTAAATTTTATATTGGATTACAAACTTCCAGAAACTATTGCTGGACTTCGCCGATTCATTGGAATGATAAATTTGATATTGGATTACAAACTTCCAGAAACTATTGCTGGACTTCGCCGATTCCTTGGAATGATAAATTTTTACTATCAATACCTCCGAGAAATTTCTGAAATTCTAGCTATTATCCATGAATATATAAGAGGTGCTTGTAAAAAAGGACTACCACAAAATTCCTTGGACTCCTGAAGCCATTGATCAATTTGAAAAATGTAAAAAAGATTTAGTTGATGCAACAATGCTCTCCTATCCTAGCCCAGACCTACCTTTGGCTTTAGTTGTTGATGCTAGCGATTACGCTACCAGAGGAGTTGTGCAACAACTAGAAGATGGAAACCGTTAGCTTTCTTTTCTAAGAAGTTAAAAAATGCCGAAAGAAACTACATAATCTATGATCGTGAATTTTTTGGTATCTACGAGTCAGTCAAGCACAATTTTGAAGGAAGACACTTCGTTATCTACACAGACCATCATCCACTTATTTACGCCTTTAAGCTATGGAATGAAAAAGCTACTCCATTTCAATTACGACGCCTACAATATTCCGGAATATTCGACTGATACTAGGCACATCAGGGAAAACTGAACGTGGTTGCTGATACACTTCCTAGGATTGAATCTATCATCACCATAGATATGGATAAAGTTGAAGCTCAGACCAGTGATCCAGAATTTGTGGCACTGAAGGACAGATAAACTTCCTTAAAAATCAAATCTTTTCACTTACCAAATGGTAGAAGCTTGTGGTGTGACACTTTTACTGAAACTATTAGACCATTCATACCTCAAGCTTATCGAAGATTGCTTTTCGAAAAAAATTTACAAATTGATTCACCCATGTGTAAAATCCTCAATTAAACAAGTTGGTGCTCGTTTTTTTTTTGGGGGGGCAAAACTTAAATAAGGACTTCCGTGATTGGGCAAAATCGTATGTGCCTTGCCAGAAGACTAAAGTTACTAGGCACACCAAGTCACCAGTTGGAACATTTGCACCACTAGATGAAAGATTTTGCGTGGTGCTCATCAAAATGGTTGGTCCATTACCTCCATCAAATGGTAATACCTACCTCCTCCCTGTGATAGACCGATTCACCAGTTGGATGGAAGCAATAACGCTTGCAGAGATTACAGCAGAAGTTGTCACAAGAGCATTTTATGAAAATTGGATTGTACGATCTGGCGTCCCATTTTCTCTAATTTCAGATCAAGGCAGACAATTCGAGGCATAAGTTTGTTGGGTGGAATTAAATTGCAGAGGACAATCCCGTACCACCCTCAGAGTAATGGGAAGGTAGAAAAACTCCACCGCACACTGAAAGCAAATGGTTCTCTAAAATGCTCAGAAGCATTACCAACAATTTTTTTGGGTTTGAGTGCTTCATTTAATCCCGAGACAAGTGTCTCCATTGCTTAAATGGTTTATGGAACAACAATAAAATTGCCTAGTGAATTTATGGACATACTGGCTCAACGAATAGATGATGCAGAATCAATTGTATCTAAACTCCAAGACACTATGAGACAATTAAAACCAGTTCCAGTTAAGCGGAACACAACCAAGGCATTTTTCATTCACAAGGACTTGAAGAATAAAGAAACCCTTGGAAGCAGCTTATGAGGGTCCTTTTAAAGTGATTGCTACGTCAGAAAAAATGTTCACGCTCCAATTAAATACCAAGGAAGAAAACATTTCCATAGATCACCTAAAACCGGCTTATATCATGTCGTCAACCGAAGAAGAGCTTCAAGAAAACCTTCAAAGAATAAAACAGAATTCCCGTTCTCTATTGCCAACAAGTGATGAAGAGACTGAAAAATCAACCAGCTCTGGAAAACCACCCACAACCACTCGCAGTGGTCATACAGTGAAGTTTCCTGTCCGGTTCTTAGAGACTATTAAATTTTGATTTGTTTATTGTTTTCAAAACATTATTGTGACTGTGTCTCTGGAGGGAAGTGATGAGAGGACTAATCATAAAAAAAATGTATATTAATTGTATATTATTACTTCTGTAGATCTGCAATCTATTATTAATCAACAAATATGTAACATCATTGTAACCTTCTTTATTTATTTGTAAATATAAAAGTATCATATGTGAGAGTGTTGATTGTTAATAAAAAAGCCTTCATATTAAATTCAGCTATTATATTTGTAGAAAATTAATAGTAGAACACGCAATTAGTAAATACAGTAACAGTAGCATCAAATATTTATGGTTGAAAAATGGATCTTAAGTGATATTTGGGAAGCTATGAAATATTGAATAAATACATACACTTAGGTAAACTCACTTTTAAATAGTTGAGCGCCATAATTTTGTATATGTAGTTATATTTGGAATGTTTAACTTCAGAAACAGTTATCTAAATGAAATATTATATGTACTATAAATACAACAATAAGTAAAAAGGAAAGAAAATAAGAAAGTTTATTTTGTATATAATAGCTTAAAATATAGAATCATAGTTGAACCAATACTAATTAATATTAAATTAAGGTAACTTATTAATTTATAAAAATACTTAATTATTAAAAAATGTAAATTTGAAACAAAAAAAATAATATTGTTATAATAAACTTAAATTACTAGCTCGAGAAATGATAAATGAATAGAGGAACAATTGTTTAATTGATAAAATTAAGTAATGGTTGATTAAATAACAGCCATTCTTACAAACTTAAAAATATATACAGTGAGTGTCAAAAGTATTCAGAATTTGTATTTATTTTCATTTAATAAGTATATTCCACAGCTATTAATTTATATAATTCTTTTTAATTCATAAATCTTTAAAAGAGACTCCCATAAAGCAAAATCACTAACCAGATAACCAAAATGTTTATTTTTTTTAAGAATAAATAATTAATTTTGTAAAATTACCAGATCATTCAGTGTCAAAAGTATTTGGAAATCGTAATATCCTGTTGTTTAATAATTTCATATGTCCATATATATTCTCACTAATTTCCAAATAATTTTATGTTCTAAACAATTCTACTCCCTCATGTAACATATACCCAACCTTGGAAAGGTATGTTTTTAAAAAAAGGCTCTCAAGTAAAAACGAAACGATCAAACAACGGCTTCGAATAATTTTTTAAAGAGAAATAGTTGTAATGTAAAAAAATTAATGAAAGTATGTGGATGGCTGAGTATAATGTGGAGAATATAATAATAAAACATAGAAACAAAAAAGTCACTGTCCAAGAAATATTAAATGTTAAAATGGAAAGTATGATTATTGATCAAAAAAGAAAAAATACCTCAAATAAGTAATTCTAGGCTATTCCTGAATTTTTCAGAACTTCTGGATGCACAATAAGTTTTCCAACTGTTTGCCACGTTCTGAAAAAATATGAGGAAAAGAAAAACATGGGACATAGTCCGGAAAACGTCTTTCAGCAGACAAGGCAATAAGATGATAGGCTGAATGTTAGCGACATTTTTTAAAAAGAAGGTTCATGAATTTAAATGTTCACGGATGAGCCTCATACTAAAATACATGGTTCCTATGGAAAAAGTATGGCTTGGGAGAAATCAAATAAAGAATTTAGTATTTCACAGTAAAACACCTTGAGCGGTAAGAGATGGTTAGGACTGTTTTCCTTTGAAAATGGTTGATAAGATTGGATTTTTGGAAGATATTATTGATACACTAGTGATTTTATTCTGTAGGAAAAGCCAGAATCAAAACTAGAAGAAAAATAACGAATGAATTTTTTTTTACTTAAGCGCGACCATGACTCAGGACATGTTTACGTTTTTTTATTTAGTTTAGGTTGTTGTGAGAATTTTCTAGAAGTTCTCAAAATCTCTCTTCCATTATTTCTTTTAAATTTAATTAAATATTTGTGGGCCCTACTAAAAACAAAAATCAGGGAATGGAATATTCAAAATAAAAATTACCTCAATAAGTGGATAATATTTCCCAATAAGCAATTAATTAATTATTAAGAACAACTTTTCATGGACTAAAATGAATAAATGCAAAAATGTTTATCTAATGGATATATCATATATATATATCATATATAAAATATTTTTTACTTATCATATATATATCATACATAAATCACACATAAAAATGTTTATATATGATTATTGCATTAATATAAATAGGAAACCACGTAGTTCCAAATACTTTTGACACTCCTATTTTTATTTTTTTTCGTAACTGAACGTTCAAATCGTTAAATATAAAATGATTTTTGTCGTTATTGTTGGGTTCAGTTATTGTATACCTTCCTCCTAACATTATAAAGTGAATAACAATTCTTTAAAAACAGAACAAATAAGTCAAAAGCAAGTAAATTACATAATGATAGTGAATTCCAAATACTTTTGACACTCACTGTATGTATATAACTTACATTTATGTATATTTTAATATTCTCTTAGGTTTATAATTTTTTTAAATTTTATTTAGTAAATACAACATAAATTGCCAGAGTTATAAAAGTGAGATGTATTGCTAAACATTATATTCATATATTTGCTTTGCTTGCTGAAAAATTAATGTTCCATAAATAAAAAAATATACCAATGTATTGATATTTGTGATACTTTACAGTATACAAACATTGTAAACATAAAGAATAATCATACTTTATTGTTTTAAAAGAATAGCATCGTTAAATAATGTAGTTTAAACAAAGTTGTAATTGACTGTTTTATGACTTATCAAATTTAGATATCAAGTGCACTTCTGGCATTACTTTGTATTATATTTAAATCAAAGCTATTTACAATTATTCAATTGAATAAAAATATGTCATCACAGTCTTTCTTTTATATTTACACTTCAAACCATAGAATCAGTTATTTTCCTTGACACTAAACAAATTATACATATGTTTGTATATATACATTAATTTAGGACCAATATACAAATAATCGATATGGTGTAAGTCTGTTTAGCAATGATTTCATCATTAATGAAAATAGTTCCAATTTCTTATTATTCTCATTTATTTTTCATAACAATGAGCAGATTCTAACAAAGAATAATAATTGGAAGATAGCAAATAGTGGTAATAACATGACAGGATCTAGAAATATTTACAATGGTAAAATTACACATAGTTTTGAATATAAATATATTCTGTTGTATTTGCAACTTGTTGCATTCAAGCCAAATGTTGGCCAATTACAGTTGAAAGTTCTGCATACTGGATGCATAATCTGGTCGATATGCAGATGACTTTGATCTTCCAGTTCTGTTGGAAAATTCAGAATATCGATCCATATCTCCTGGTTGTGGCATCAATAAAACTGGATGTAAATTCAGTGATTTTCTGGACCCTGCAATTGAATGACCATCACCCATGAATCCTCCATTAACTTCTCCTGAAAAAAAAAAAAAAATTTTTAATTGATCATGACATATAATCCTAAGAAAGAGTATCAAACCTGGTCTTATTTAGATATTTAATCTACTGGCATGTTTAAAGTATTACCATTTTTCACACTATGACCACTAAAGAACAATATAAAAATATATTTGTCCATCATAAATCATATGTTACTTTTAATTCAGATATAAATAAGGATATTTGATGAAAATATATTAAACCAAATGCTATTTTTAGTGATAAGTATACTAGTACAAATGTGCTGTTATTCCTAAAATCATACATATTTGCAAACTAGAGACTTCAGGCAGTGTTCTCTAAAAGCTGTTACAAATATGAAGTACCACTCAATTCAGTTTTTCAAAATCAACATAATGTACTCCTTCATGATCCATATTTAATAGAACATAAAATATTGAAAGAAGAATAAACAATATTTATAAAATATGATTTTGCAAAATGTCATATAATTATTTATGTATATGCATAAAAACAGAGTTTAGGAAAATTAACATATATTTTCAACCCACTTTGCCCTCTTCCCTCCCCACCACCAGGAATGTAGCTCCACTTAAGGTACTCAACACAATATCATGTAAGTGTACTAAGAGCTGGAGATGGGGGACATGCACCATTTTTAACTGGAATACATTAAACTATACTATACTGGAAGACTCTGCATCCTGTGAAGAACTCGAAGCGTCCAAGGAAACATTATGAGAACCTGACTTAGCACAAGCATTGGACCACCATTTTATGTTCCCTCTGAAGGACAGTATAACAAAGAATGTTTCGTTCCTTTAAAAAATTCTAGGACCATCTTCCAGGTTGAACATTAACTTTTAGTTATTCAAGGTTTTGCGAAGTAATGTAAACAACTAGGACCTTTTTTCATCATTTTTATCTCCCCAACTAGGCAATTTCCAGAATATGAGTTTCAGTAAAGGTATTTCGCATGCAATGTATGTGATATGGTGTAGCCCAGTAAAAATCTAATATTCCTTGTCATTGAAATAATTGTATGAAGGGGTCTGCAAAAACATTTTATTGGGAACCACTCCTTTGAAGGACCATTCTCAAAAAACTGTATTACAAATATCTAGACAGTAAATATTGTTATATTGCCAATATGTTTTGATATTATTATACCATTTTAATTATGAAACATTCATTTAGTTTTATCTACTGATACTTTATATATTGATTTATTGAATCAATGGTATAAATTTGGTGCTGATGTACGTGGGGACAGATTTCACATGCTTATTCCGCTAGGCCCTTTATTCTTAAAAATAAAAAAATAAAGATAAATTACTCAAATTATAAAAAATATATAATAATAAATTTGTTGTATATATATATATATATATATATATATTTTTTTTAAAATAATTTATTATTATATATTTTATAATTTTATTAATTTATCTTTATTTATTTATTTTTTACAATAAAGGGCCTAGTGGCATAAGCATGTGAAATTACCCCCCCCCCCCCCCCCCCGTATATCAGAAACAAATTTATACCATTGATTCACACCTATGAGAAACCACCTTTTGATAATTTTCAGCCCCTTAATACTTATGGGAGGGATGTTATGGAGGGAGAAAGGAAAAAAAAAATACACCGAAAAACAACCGATTTTTACAAAAAAAAAAAAAAAATACATGTCATGGATTTTAAAAAAATATTTTTTTAAATTTTTTCCACTAAAATGAGTCAACAAATTTTTTCAAATTATGTTGGATCAATACATCTCCAATTTTTTGTTACTTTATTTCACTGGAGGGTCCTCCATAATATATATTTAATTCAATTTTATTGCTAGTGTACTCCATGGTGAATAACAAAAACTAGTTAAAAAGATAATCGAAAAAGCTGTGTCAGACTTGTACTAGCTGTGTACCACTGCCACAATGCCATTTTTTATGAAGAGTAAAAATTATTTATTCTTTAAATATCATCTAACTAAACATCCCGAAGTTGCAAAAAAATAGTATTTATTTTTTTATGTATTTTTTCACGAGTATTAAATACAATCTGACATCATAGCTTTTAGATTAACTGTTTAGCTAGTTTTACACGTTAAAAAAAAAAAATATATATATATATATATAAGTATATATGTAAAAAAAAATTGTAGTTGCTTATATAAATAAATAATTTATTTCATATAAATATAGCATATGTTTATTATGTTTATATCCAAGTAAAAGAAAATATTACATCCAATTGCAGATATAATAATAGGTATAATACATAATATGTATGTAGATAGTGTGTAAGTAATATCTAATGACTTTACGATACTAATAGAGAAGATAAATCTCCACTCTTCAAGCTTGATCACTCACAGTATGGCTGGATAGAGAGCTGAAAAAAACCGTTTTTTTTTTTTTTAATTTATCACCATTGTGTAAATTTAAGATCAACTTAAAAATATATATATATTGTGCAGGACCCTCCAATGAAATAAGATAGTAAAAACTTGTAGATGTACCAATCCAACATAAAGTAAAAAAAAAAAATTTGAAAGATTAAAAAAAAAATTAATTTTTATTACTTAATAGCTGTAACAATTGTAAACCTGCCCATTTTTATAGAGGTCGGTGAAGGCTTGACCTGGGTCACACACCCTTCTTTTCTTTCTCTCTCATGTTCGCTGTTTTACTATTCAATAATCATTTCATTTTATTTTCCTTATAACACTATTATTCTACAATCTTGTTTCCTTTTTTCGCTTATTACAAATGTCATCTTGGCTCCCTCTCCCCATCCATCTTTGTGACTTCCTGGTCGCTTGTTGCTTTAAAGGTTTGCACTCGAACTGGTAGCCACAACTCCGATATCCATGGACTCTTTTTTTTAAATCAGCACCTGTGGGAGGAGTTTGACTTTACAAAGGATCTAGCGCCAGTCTTTGGCATCAAAGGCTTCATTTATTCAGGAATAATAGAATAGGAAAACCAAGAGGTGATGCTGCAATATACGTTAGGGTAGCTTACCCGGCAGACGTGATGGATGCCCCCAATAACCAAGTAAAAACACAAGTTTTTTACCGTTATACAGCTCGGATATTTCCACGCAGAACCATCTGAAGAATTCCTGCCAAATGAATCTCTGTTTAGAGAACTCAATCTAAACCTTCTTCCATTCCATGCTGCAAATCATACTCACACGGCGACCATCGACTCTGATACCAGGATTGAACTGATTGTAATGTTGAACCCTTTAAAAGTAAAGCGTCAAGGGCAGGTGGAGGTTCCAGGAATATCTAATCATGATTTTTTTTTTTTTGTTCTTTATAAAATGGGACTAGAATAAAGTAAAATTTCTTCTCCCTAGAGTAAAAATCTGAAGAACATAGATCTACAGGTCTTTAAATTGGATGTAAAAAAAATGATGATATACTGGTCTGAGTTATACAACTGCTATGACGTTAAAGCTAAAGTCAGAATATACAAAAGTTAAAAGAGGTTTTCGACAAGCATGCACCGCTTAAGAGTAACAAGAGGCGAAAAGCGAGGCTCTCTCCCTGGATGTCTAAGAATATCAAGTCACTGATGGCAAGGAAAGACTTCGTGTTCTGGATGTTGACAAGAGGCTATTCTATTGAGGTTTCGATGCAGTGCAGGCATTACAAAAATAAGATAAATACGGGAAGCCAAGAAGGTGTTTATCCAGAGATCTGAGCGACTGTGTGGAAACAGTTGAGGGACAGCAGAATCATGGAGAGAACGAAAAACGAAGCAGAAGTCCATTTGTGATCTTGATGAGCTAAATCAGTTATTTTCATCCCACTCTTTGGACAAGGGGCAAGAGACAAACATTATTCTACCCACTAAAGAAGAAGTTGAAGAACTTATCGAAGAGATCAGTGAATACGATATAGCTAGGAGTGTTAGTAGGGCCAGGCCCGGTGCAGCGGGAGATGATGGGATCTCAAAGGCAGTGATAGGGAAAATGGAGAACAACAATGTGCTAGTTAATATCCTAAATTCATCTCTTCAGCAGTAAGGGTTCCCAGGCGCGTGGAAACGTGCAGTTATTAGACTTATTCCTAAGAAAACAAAGTTTACTGAACCATCATATTACCGATCGCTTTGTTGTCTTTTATGTATAAGATTCTATAGAGGGTGGTCGAGAGGGACCTAAGGAAATTCTTGGAACACAAGCACTTACTGTCTCCACATCAATCAGGCCTTAGAAAGCACTCCGCACTATTTAGAAGGATATACGAAAAGCAAAAGACGATCGAATGATAAAGATGTTTGTCTCATTAGACTATATAGAAGGAAGTTTGATTCAGTCGACTATGATATGCTGTTGGAAAAATTTGGAAGCTTTGGCGTTGGGGAACTGGTCCTGCAATAGCTCAAGTCGTATTTTGGTGAGCGGATACAACAAGTTAAGACTCTAAGTGATGCGTCTGGATGGTTGAAGTGCAGTGCAGATGTACCACAGGGTTCTGTTCTAGGACCATTATTATTCCTCGGTTACATCAATGATGTAGGAAACACACTCAGATACTGCAGAGTTCATATGTTTGCAGATGGCTCATTCATTTTGATAGCCAGACGATGCAGTGTCGAGCTTGCAAAGGGTAAACAATGAATTAGAAGAAATTCGGCTCCGGGCAACCACTAATAGCAGCAGAAAATCAATATTGGATGTTGATCGACAGACCTAAACTGGTGGTGAAAGCTCAAAGAACATCGTGCTGCCTCCGCTGATGATACTTCACCCAAATATCCCGCACTGTGACAAGATGAAAGTCCTAGGAGTAATTATCAACATCTTGTATTGGCGCGACCATGGTGGTATGCATTCCACCTCATCGTGAAAACGCTATTGCCAGGTGAGGTCAGGAGGCATCAACTCTTGTATGCCCTCTTGTGTGGTATTGCGATTCGGTAAACATAGACACATCTGACCCGGAGGGCGGCAGAATCCAGAAGACTTTTACACACCGCTATCCGAGTTATCTTCAGCGCTATAAGGGAAAAGCATGTTACTCCATTTATGAAAGAATTAGGCTGGATATTTGTTAAGAATATGGCCGAATCAATCTAATGTGCTTAGCACGTAAAGTGTTCATAGGTTCCAGAGGCACTAAGAAGTGAATTTGTCGAGGTACGGATCTAGAGGATGCATGGCGATTTCCAATTGACTGGTTGCAGAACCGAGGCCTTGAGGAATGCTCGCGACGGAGATTCGTCGAGTACACCTTAAGCTTTAAGCTCTCAGCAAACCAGTTGATATTTCCTTTCCTATTTCTAATATCCCTTTTACTTCATTATCATCATTATTTCTTTTCTTTATCTCTTCCATTCAGCATTTTCCTTTGTAATATTTCTTATTTTTGTAAAATTTTCAATAAAAAAAAAAAAAATATGTATATATATATATATATAATTAATTTAATTCTGTTGAAATAATTATTATTTTGTCTGTAAGAAAGGGCCTCAGGCTCTAAGACAGTAATCATCTATCTATCTCATCCCTTCAATCAAACCCCACAAGAAGAGAATGCGTTTCGCCTAATGAATACATACTAAATCACTCCTCCAATACTACATTTAACATTTTACTACAGTTTAATTGTCGGTACCTTCAATATTTATAAATATAATACGTAATTTTATCTTTACAACCTACACTTTCTCCTCATTCACTTATACGATATGTAATGGAATATAAAGAATTTATAGATAAAAAGAATAAATAATTAGAGAATATGTTGAATGAGACGTACCAAAGAAGTACTTCTAGGCCTCACTTGAATATTCTATTGAGTTCTGAGACTAACCCGTCGGAAAAAAGCTTCCACTTGGTTCGTTATGAAATGATTTAAGATAAAAATGTCGTTATTTCCAGTAGCACTAAGCCATCAATCATAGCAGAGTTTGTTAAAAGGGACATGACAAGCAAGTACAATACTTACCCCATGGGCAATCACGCATGTAGAAGAAAATCGAGAAACCTATTTTTTGAAGAATCGTAGAAACAAAAATTGGAATTGAATGGGCTTTTACGCCTTGGATAGTTATTTCAATGATACCGCTGTCTGTTTGTGACCGAATCGGATTTTAAGCAAGTTCCCAAAATTTGCCAATTTCTGATGGACGATTGCGATTATATAACCGAATTCAATCACTAAGGTGGTTTTGGAAAGGAAATTTAATGCTCTTTAATTTTTGAAAGAGAGATATTTTCTGTAAGAGGCACCGTTTTCGAGTAAAAGATAACAATTGAAAAAGTGCGAAAAATTTGAGTTGTTTTAGTTTCCAAAAGTTAAGCTCACCACTTGCAATTGTGCGGATTCAGTACTAATATTTAGATCCATTAAAAGGCATTAAAGCGATTCCCAGCTTTGTTCAAATCATGTCCCTCAAATTTCCTAACGTTACTGACCTATTGAAACGACAGTAAAATAATGGTACCTAAACTATGAAAATAGAAATGATCTTACCTTTATACAGTGAACCATTTGTTGTGTATATCGGTTCTGGCTGGAGTTTGATGTGCCTCGTCGCTAGGATAAAAGCTAGAGTGGCTAAGATGAAAGCGTCTAAGCATGCGATGGCAGCCAAAATATAGGCCCACCTCACTGAGCAGTCTCCGAGGGCATAGCGCCCGGCAGATTCTCCACACGTCCGTCGAATCAATTCCCCGTCCCAGGCCATCGGGTACACTGCCACACTTCCAATCAAAGACACTCCTGGAAAAAAAATAATGAGAATTCTCGTCATGATAAATACATAAATGAAAAGAGTTCCTTCAATGCATATAATATTTTTCCAATCAATACGCTGTAAGAAACTTTTATCTCTTGATGTTTGGTCGTCATTGAAACTAGGGTGGAATAAAAACTATTGTTATTTTTATTAAATCGGCACATCCATGATTTTCGTTTTTTTAACCTTTTTTATACTGGTTTTTGTCCTGAAGATGAGAATATATATTTCCGAAATATCTATGTTAGTGAATGTATGAAATGTTGCAGTCATTTATTCGGGTACCTCTTTCCCTGTTTATCAGTTTAATATTGATCCGAAATCAAACACATGCATATCAAAAAAGTACTTAAAGAAACACAACCCGATATTACAAGTGACCTCTACATTAGTGCCAGTTAGATATTAACTCAAAATATTTAAATCGTAAAAGGAAATGTGGCACTCATCACTTGTAAGGAAAGACTGTTAAAAAATTGAGTGGGATATTTGATAAATTAATTATTTATTAATTATGAATCCAATATTAATTTATTTGTGGTGGTGGATCTTTAAATACCTTTGAGTTATTTATATTCATTGTGATTCAAAAAACTAATAGAGGATTGAAGAGAAGGAAATTCCAATGGGTTCTTTTCTAATGATAGATTGTTGAATAGAACTTATAGATTTCGCGGATAATAAGGTATAATATATATATATATATATATTATATATATATATATATATTCGATATATATAATATAATATAATATGATCGATTTGAAAATTACGAACTCAAGTTTATAAGAATCATAAGTAAGAACTTATGCCCCATCTACCATACAGTCCTGACCTTGCAACATTGGATCACAACTTGTTTCGATCCATGGCTCTTTTTTCTTAAAGGGAAGATATTTTATATTTTTTTGGAAGTTGAATTTGTTTAACAATCATCCCAAAGAATGGTATCGAGCGATTGGCAAGCAGATGGGAAATGACAATGGACTATACTTCGAGTATTAATTGTATGTGAGGTCGAAGAAATGTTTGATTGAAAAACTGTATTTTTTTAATACATCCCATGATGGTAATTATCAGTAGATTTGAAGATTAGAATATAGGTCAAAAGTAATTTATGTAACAATAAGAAACAGTAGAAGATGGTATAAAGGAGGAATCGGAACGTATGCAGTATTGATGTCTTTCACCCAATGCCCGAATCTGGGAGGGTAGTTACTTTTATATATAGAACAGAAAGAGGAGGGAGTTTAACGTCCTTAGAAATTTAAGTTAAGGAAAATGGGCTTATTAAATTTCGTAAACTAACGATTATTGGCACAGATCGATCCAACACAATCCTGGCCCCTTTGAAGAATATTAATTGTTGGAAATGAGAGTGACCAAGGATTGCTATAATACTCAAATTGAAGGCATTTAAATGTTCTATAAAGTAGTTCATTATATTTATCTTCGTGGGAAGTGTAGTTTCCATTTTATTAGTCTAAATAAAGTCAAAAATGATTGAATTACTCGTTTTTTATTTATTTTAATTCGGATCAATACCATGGAAACGAATCTTCTTACAATGATAAATATAATAAACTACTTCATATATAATTTAAACATCTTTAATTGAGCATTTTTATTATATAACTTTAGACATTGGTAGGTATATTACCAAGAAACTTGTCGATTACTAGTATTGTCGACACAAAATACTTTTTTGGATTTATTAGATCTACATATGTCTAATACCACCCAAACGAAAGAAACGAAAGCTAATCAAATGCACTATAATTTATCTTATAATACTTGTCTTCGTATGAAGAGTAGTTACCAAGATATTGGCCTGGATAAAATCAAATGTTGATTACTTCTCGTTTTGTCACACTTTTCTAGAGCTGGATTTAATATCACTCGTGCGCATTTCAACTCCCCTTCACTTTTCACGTTTATAAAATTCAATAAACTAATATTATCCATTCCGTATTACCTTGAAAATCATTACTCAAAAATTGGGTTTCATCATAATATTATATTTTAAGTTAATTGTAAAAAACAATAAGTTTAATTTAGATCGGTAAATTTTGATGGGCAAACTTTATTATTGATGCTTTTAAAAAAACAATCGAAAAGGTTTCACAAAAATCCATTAATTGGAACCGGGTTCCGAGGTTTTGGGATTTTTAGAAGATTTACTCTCTCAGTTAGAAAAAATCACGATTTAGTTGCCAATATTATAACTCTTGATCTAATCAAGATATATAAAAAATTCTTTTTTCATTTATGAGTAGAAAATGTCCTTTATTGGAGAGTGTAAAAAAATTATTTTGGCTACATTTTTGTTATATTTTTAATTATTTTTCAATATTACTTAGTGATTTCATAAAAATTGTATTTGATCAATTCACACTATATAAGAGCATTCGAATGATCTATTATCTGCTTATATAGACTTTTATGTGTTTATAATTGCCTTACTCAGGAATTTAAGAGGCATATAGAATTTATAAGGAATTATTGTTTAAAGGCAAAAAATCGACAAATTTAACTAAACAAAATAATATATTTTCGACACCTATCGTGTGAGTATTTTCTTTTTATTACAATGGAACAATGAAAAGACAAATAATGAAATATGATTAATTAAATTAATGTTAAAAAATATGGCGTCAAATATTTAAATCTATATAACACTGATTGATCGCATTTGATCGATCAAATTGTATCATAGTATTTTAGCACCATCAACTCTCTTCAACATTAAATAAAAACTAAAACCAAATGTTTGTAATAAAATATTTAATGATAATAGGAATTTGTTCTTTGTTTTTTAATCTAGTATATGAACAATATTTTCGACATTTCAATTTTCTAAAATACATGAGGTGTAATGAAGCCAAAATGAAGAACCATGGAATTATTTTTTGTCTTTATTATTATTACTTCAATGTCTGAAAAAGTATTATTATCGGTAACTGAAAGTGTATGTATGTATGTGAAACGATGTATTTGGAATTTTTAAAAAATTATAATATTCACATTTCAACATCTTTAATATATAAAAGGTGTAACAAATAAAATAAATATAATATATATATATATATATATATATATATATATATATATATATATATATATATATATATATAAATTGTTGAAATATATTTAATGCGGTAATTATGATTATTCATATCAACTATTCAAAAATATCCTTGATATCTTCAGACCAGTCCTTACGTGATTCGTTATTTTTTTGACACATTCTCAAAGAGGATATTACAGGGTCTGAAGATATAAGCATTATTTAAGAAAGGTCTTGATTAGCTCGTTGTCTCAATATAAGTGTTGGTAAGCCTTAACCTCCTATACTCTTTATGGTTAACTTCTTCAGATAACTTTCCAATGGGCAAAGTTTATGTTGACTTCATTAAACCTCATGTATTTTGGAAACTTGAAATGTCAATAAAAATGTCGAGAAATATTGTTCATATACTAGGTGAAAAAAAAAAAATCTAAAATTCATTAAATTTTTATAGGAAACATTTGGTTTTAGTTTTCATTTAATGTTGTAGGGAGTTGATGGTGCTAAAATACAATGATAAAATTTGATCGATCAAATGCGATCGATTTAAATATTAGACGCTATATTTTTTAACATTGATTTAGGAAAAATCCTAAAATATGCCTCATATTTCATAATTTCTCTTTTCTTTGGAGCGGCGTGGTCTAGTGGATAGAGCGCTAGTCTACTGTGGTTTGAATCCCGGTTGTGACGGAATATTATTTATTATTTTATTTGTTCGCCGGTTGCGATCCTGAGGTATGGAGACCCTCCTGGGGCAGACCCAGTCTCTATAAAGTGGTTACCCAAATATGGGGGAAAAACCTGGCGGCCGAGCGTGACCTCGGCCGAATCACATCATTGTGTACTGAGCCCAAGACTCTTCGTGGGTTGTAGTGGCACAGGTTTTTTTTTTTTTTTTTTTGTTCCATAGTAATAAAAAAATAATTACCAGGATAAGTGTCGAAAATATATTATTTTGTTAAGTTAAATTTGTCGATTTTTTCTTTTAAACAATAATTCCTTATAAATTCTATATGCCTCTTAAATTCCTGAGGAAGGCAATTATAAACACAGAAAATCTATATAAGCAGATAATAGATCATTTCTGTCGATTCGATCGGGATATTAAGGTCCTTATGGATGATTTTATTTGTGGCGAAGTAAGGAGCATTAAGGATTTTGGATTGTATGAATTGAATGCAGGAGAAATTTTATGGTTTAGTAAAGCCCTAAAGCTCAATCCCATATTTCCAGAGGGGCCTGATAATAGTAACATAAATGGGCCTTTTGTTATAGAGTGGTTTTGAACGTTTGTTAAATAAGTGTTGTAGTAATCACTATCTTCGAGCGGTTATTTGTATCCAAAACAACATGAGGTTAATAATGTTGTACAGGAACGATTTGCATTAACGCTGGAGTTATAATAATCAGAAAATCGAATATTTTTAGACATCAAATATTATAAAATCGGTAATTATGAACTTATTTTTTTTCATTGATTATAAATATAAATTATATGGAAAGTGTAACATCAATTATCAAATAGCTATCATTGCAAAGCTGGTAATGTCACCCTTCTCAAAAGGAAATCAGTTTTCCAATATTAGACGAGTCAGGTCTTTAGGGAATTTATTATTAAATCCAGTTTTGAGAAAAAATGGAATTCAGTTAATAATATTTGTTTTTTCCTCCTTTTATTTAAATGAAATATTATCATTCGTAGGTAATTTTAGACTGTAATAGTATCATTTGGTTTATTTCAATATCACAAATAAACGAATATCAACAGTTTTTATTTATTGCAACACTGAAGGTTTCGATAGAATAAGGAAAAAGAAAATTTGATGTAGGGAATGAAGGAGGGAGTAGCGCTTAGGCTGCAATAAGAAAGATGTCAAGGCCATCTACTTCCCAAGAAGTGCTGATTTCTATATACAATCAGTATAAAACATTTCGAATAATTATCAACCCTGACAAATTTCAAACAATTTTCTCTTACTGCTGAGTGTTGGTGTTTAATATTAATAATTTCCCGTTTTAGAATTAGTTTGGGTCAATAATGCCAAGTGGATTGAACGTTTAAGGCGGAATAATGTAACAATGGATTACTTAGAGTCGAGATGATCATTACTCTAATCCTAACCATCATTTCATTTTTTTACAGCATCCATCAACAGGCCAAAGCCCAAATTACTGGTAGTAAACATTCAGAGCATGAAAAAAAACATTGCACATTTATAATTAAAACAATAGTATTATGGTATAATATGTAACTTACTTAATTATTGAAATAAACACATCAAAAATAGTAATAAGAATATTTAAAAAAAAAAAAAAATTGAAGATTCAATTTCTAATCTAAAATAATATATTAAAAAAAAACGTTCAAAAAAAGGAGAAAAAAATTAAAATAGAAACAAAAGAAAAAACAGCCCCAGCTCTGAGTCATATAAATTTAAATACAATAAAAAAAATCTATTGCGCGCAACATACAACTTTCACTTACCTCGGTTATTAAAGTCAATTTAAGAATTTTTAAGTATAGAGATGAACAAATTTTAAAGAATTAATTACATTGAGTTTCAATAGGAACATGTGTTTTATTAAATAATCTATTGTATAATTATCGACAACAATCAGTTAGTTTCATCGGCTTTTTATCAATCTCTATTTACTTTAACAATTTTGTGTATTACATAATCTTTTTTCTACAATCTTCAGCTTTCCAACGTTTTATTTTACGTCTATATTACTAATTTTATGTCCAAAAACTCAAATATTACATGAAAAAATATGTTTTCTCTTTTCTTCTTTAGTTGAATATCGAATTCGTTAAACTTATATGTTTACCGGTTTTTTTATCAATGCTAACAAGATTATATTCTTAGTTTTTTCGAAAAAAAAAAAAAAAAAAGAGATTCAGTATTCAGTATTCATGTCGCTCTGTCATTATGACTCTATTACTGTTAAATAACAATTGTTATTTAATGTTGTCAGACTTAGTAAAAAGTAATGTTTGGACATTATAATACTACCGTTCATTGAAGTGAGTCAGTTTTGTATTAAAACTTAGCAGAAATAGTGATAAATCGTAGTGAAAAGGTTATCTTTATTCAATTTTAATTTTAATGTGATAAAAAAAGTGAATTCAATTGGCAAAAAAGTGTTTTTTTGTTTTGTTTTTGTTTTCTTGTATTTTTTTTTAAAACTTAGTGACAGTAAATATTTTAAAAAATTGTGAGGTGAGTGACTATGAACGAGCTTCCTTCAACGTCGGCATGTGCCGAATGGCCGAAATCATGAATGGGGTAGGAATTATGGAAAATAATAATTCACAGAGCCAAGGGGGAGTCTGGGAATTAGTAACAGGCCGTAAACAAATCCCAGATGTCAGAGGAGAAGAAACCAGTAGGTCTAAAAGGCCAACTATTACAGTGCCCGTCACACCAACCCAGAACAGGTATCAAATACTAGCTAACCCTAACACCGGACCTCAGGTATCATCCCAAACTTCTTCAACTGACGGCTACGTCCAAGCCACCGCCAATATTTGTCAACGACATCCAAAATTATCCAGTATTAATAGAATCACTGGAAAATGTCAGCGGCCAATCATCCTTTAATTTTTTTTTAAAGTACTCAGAAAACAAAAATAATATGCTTCCACATAGGAAAATGTAAACGGGTTGGCAAGATATACTATGATAATAGTGAAACAGAAAGAGTACCGGAGTACACGTATCTAGGAGTACCATTTTCCGAAACGGGAATATTTTACAAAGCCACTAACTACTTCGAATCCAAAACTAAAACTGCAATAGGTTCTGTTGTCGCACTTTGTGCAAAAACAAAACTAAGATCGTGGGAAAATAAAATTAAAATAAATAATGGAATAGCAATGAGTAAATATGGTCCTTTTTAATAATGTGTAAATATGGGGACTAAGATATGTAGACAGGATAGAGAGCGTAAACATAAACTTTTATAAACGTTTATTCGCATTAAACAAAAATATTCCTTTTTTATTAATACGGTCGGAATTTAATGTTCCCCATTGCCTAATCTCAATATTAAAGCTTTCTCTCTCTTGGGTGCATACAATTTTAAAACTCAGTGATAACCGATTCCAAAAATATGCTTCAATACACTAAAGAAAACGCATAAACCAACAAATAAAGAACAAAAATACAACTGGTTTCACCAATTATACTGCATATTAAATCGAATAAACAAACAGTCTATATTAGAAATAGAAAACCCAGCTATTTTTCAGTTAGAGATGCACAAAACAATGATAATGTTTACAAATCATATAGAGACAATAGATAAACAGAAGTTAATCACCTCCGTAAATACTACTCACTCTATCCGTCCATTCATAACAATAGACATAAGCTTCAAGCTTACTTATTATTAAACGCACCGTTCCCAGTCATAAAAATATTTGCACAATTAAGACTTTCTGGAAACTACAATATCAAATTAACATTTAACAATATATACTACCATTTTAAACCCAAGGAAAACTGCACTCTATGTAACCTCAACGAAAGAGAGGACATATTCCACATTTTCATTCGAATTCCCATATACGCACCGTACCGAACCCATTACATCCGTAGAGCCTTAAATATGAACATTACAAATTTTATCGCCATGTTTACCACCGATGATATTGATGAATTAAAAAATATTTATTATTATACCAGGCAATGTTGACAAATCAGATCATTTATAATAAATGAATAATCATATTTGTTAACTTTATTAGATTATTTATCGTGTTTCGCCGTATTATGTAAAATAATATATTTATGTATTTATTGCATTGGAAACTGTTATATTATTCATATATTGTCTTTGAGTTATTTTGTTATAGGTTTTACTGTAATTTATCATTGTTTATTGTACTTTTAGCTTATAACGTAGTGAATTAGTATCTTACTAACTCTTTTATTGAAGTATGTTTTGTATTATATATTTGTTATGTAGCCAGCTCTATTTGTATGGGTGTTGCCCCGAAAGCAAATAAAGTTATTCATTCATTCCTTTAAATTAAAAACAACAAAGAAAAAATTAACTATTTATCCAGAAACACCGGACTCTTACCGTGCCCTTGTTAATTTTTTAAGAAGAGAAAACGCCTCTTTTCATACCTACGAATTACCAGATCACCGATGCCCTCGTGTTGTATTAAAAAACCTACCCCATTCTACACCGAAGAAAACAATTATTAATGAATTAAAACTTTAGGGCTTTGATGCAGTGAACGTCACAAACGCCATATCACGGTTCAATTTGCCGTTACCTATGTTTTTCGTTGATATCAGCAAACAAACGTTCAATGAAGATATTTTCAAGATCAATTTTTTATATTACACAAGGGCACAATTTTTTATATTACAGTCGAAGAACCCCGTAAGAAAAGAATAATAACCCAATGCATCCAATGCCAGCAGTATGGCCACACGAAAACCTACTGCTATGTTCAACCTAAATGTGTCATATGCGGCTAAAATCACTATAGTATTACATGCGAGAAGACCTGGGACTCACCAGCCACCTGTGCAAACTGTCAAGAAGCGCATCCTGCTAACTACAGGGGATGTGAGGCCTTAAAGGCTCTCAGAACTGCTCGAAATTCTCGACATCGACCCCACCTCGGATCTACACCCGCTCAACCAGCCGTACTATCAGGACTGCACGATTTTCCGCCACTACAACAGGGTTCTTATCCTTCAATCAACCCTGTAAATACAAGGCACGAAGAGACTTCAACTTCATCAGAAGGAAGACATCAGCAACCACCACAACAATATCATCCAGTATCAGAAGGAAGACAACAAACATTAGCAGCGGTGTATTGCCCACCTCGGTATTCGCTTACCTCCGTTATGTTTAGCGATTTCTTTGAAAAACTGGGAAGATGTTATATTGTCGGAGGTGATTATAATGCTAAGCGTCAGGTATGGGGTTCACGATTGTGCACTCCAAGGGGAAGAAACTTGCTCTCCGCGCTCTATAAACTTTCTTTAAACACTATATCTCCAAACTCATGGACTTACTGGTCTACATCGAGACTAAAGACACCAGACTTACTCGATTTTTTCATTACTAAAGACTGCAAACCATACCTCATACTATCAGATCCAGCTCTGATCTATGCTCTGATCATTCCCTAATACATCTAGTCCTCTTCGACGAACGATGCCTACAGGAAAAACGCTCAACTCTTATTCGAGGAAAAATAGATTGGAATTTATACCAAACAAATTTAATTGAAAAGCTTTCAGTTCCTCTCTCAATAAAAACTGAAAAAGAAATTGAAGATGCTGTCGAAGTACTAACGAAGAGTACTCAGGAACCTGCATGGGTGTCATCAGTACCTAGAAAAAGAAGAAGTATCCAGCCGAGCTACCCGCAGTACATAAGAGATCTGATCAGGGATAAGAAAAGAGCTCCTAAGGTATGGCAGACTAAAAGACAACCATCTGACAAACAAACTTATAACCGGATAAATAACAAACTAAAACGACAAATACAAAAATTTAAGCAGACGAACGAAGATATATTTGGAAAATCTCACAACTGACGATGGAAGTTTATGGAGGCATACAAAGAGATTGCTAAAGCATCGCGAGGTTTCAGCGCCTTTTTGAAGAGGGGATGGCTCCTGGGCCGTGTCGGACAGTGAAAAATCTGAACTCTTTACCAATCATCTGTCGACAGTATTCACACCACATACAGACTACCCAGACAGTGAACACGAAAATTTTGTACAGGACATACTAGATACACCTTTACCATTATCCTTGCCACCAAGTGCTTTCAAACCATCTGAAGTCCTTCTTGAGATAAAAAAGCCCCTGGACATGACTTGATCACTGCTGAGCTACTCCAGCATATGCCCAGAAAAGCTATAGTCTTTCTAACAACCATCTTCAACTCCATACTTAAGACAACAAAATTCCCATTACAGTGGCAATACTCCTACATACTGATGATTGAAAAACCTAACAAGGACAATAAAAACCAAACCTCATACCGACCATCAGTTTACTTCCAGTATGCTCTAAAATTTTTGAAAACTACTTTACAATCGACATACTTACTGACAAACAATTATTACCCAAACATCAATTCGGATTCCGATCACTACACTCTACCATACACAGAGTCACAGATTATATTTCAGTCGCATTAGAAGACAATAAGCCACAAGAATTCGCCATGAGGTCTATTTCTAAAGTTGGTAACTTTTGATGGTGATGTGGTCAGGCCGGAGAAAGCTCAGCTTTCTAAAACAGGAGTGGAAATCATGGAACATGCCTCCTTTTCCTTGCAACCATTTTTGTTTAATGGCCATTACCAGTTTTTTCTCCAGTTATTTATTATTGAAACAAAGGTGATACTTGTCAACTAATGAAACTTCCCGCTTCGAATGCAATCTTTTCAGGTGACCCAAAATTATTTAAGACGATATTAAATAATCGTAAAGCGGGAAGTATATTCACTATATTATTAAGTATATTGCATTCGTTTGGAAAAATAAAAGCCACGTGCAGGTGTGTGGTTTTTTTTAAGTTTATAATGGAACGAGCCCCATCAGTTAAGGTTTGGGCTTAGTATAATTTTGTTTAGGATGGAAGGGTTTGATACATACAATAAGTTTGTAAAAATTCCTAGGAGAAATATTATCCGCGTAACCATAAAAGGACTATGAATAATGCAATAATATTTAATCGAACTAGTTTCAAATAGTATTTGATCTAATAGTTGTTTTATCATCAGAATTTTAAAATGTAAAGAATAAAGAATTTGAAAATTAAAATGTATAGGATAAACATAATAAAAATTACTAAGAATATATATTTAAACCCTAAGAATTTTTACAAAAAAATTAATACAAGTTAAACAGTCTAGCCCATATTCTCTGTATCATATAAACAGTTTATGTTTGCCTCATTTCTTTATAATCCATATTTCATTTTTACCGCCATATTGGTATATTTTATTAATTGGTAATTTGTAATTTATAATTACTTTGTGATTTTTAAAATTAAAATTATTTTACGTTAAAAGGGTTAGAACCCTGAAATTTAATTAAATAAATATTATTTCTATTTTTCAAGTGAGACCCACCCGTGGGTCACACTTGACTATTCCGTGGTTAAGTGCATTCGAAGCCTGGAACTGTTGTGATCTAGTAGTAACCTAGGATATAAATGGAGCTTTTGACAAAACTTTCATTTAAGCCCCAAAGAACAGAATTCATTATTTTATCGCGGAAACGGAACATACCTAAATTAAACATTTGTCTAAATTCAACACAAATAAAATATCGCGACACGGCGTTCTTTTTGACCGAAAATTTAATTACAATAGACATATAGACAATATTTATAACCAGACCCTGAAACTATCAACAGACTGACAAAAGCAGCGAAGGTATCTTGGGGCCTAGAATCGGAGGTTCTTAAGATAATGTATGACAGAGCTATTTTACCATAAATACTCTTTGCAGTACATGTGTGGCATTAAGCTATTCTTCGTAAAACAAATTTTATGAAACTTCGAAGACTCCAACGACTCATAGCAATGAAAATAAGTAAGGCATACCATACTATATCACACGAAGCTACTTGCGTTTCGGCTGGAATAATTCCAATAGTTTTGAAAATACAAGAGACTATAGAACTTTTTAACATAAAAAAAGACAAAAAGACTATACAAATATTTCGCATGACAGAATAAATCTCCCAAACGAATGCGAAAAATGGATCCTTCCTGCAATACACGCGAATTTAAGTACTAAGACAGAAACACAGGTACATACTGACTCAAATACAAAGACAGAAATATTTACATACGGGAGCAAGGATGGTAAGGACGTAGGATGTGCTTGGTTGTTATACGATAAACATGGAAAACTGATTGAAGCTCAATGTAAGCTAATATCAGATTGCTCGAACAATCAGACGGAGAAGCTAGCCATTGTCAGAGCGACAGAATATCTCCTTGGCAATATGGCAATGTATCAGCATTTATAGACATAACTATCTACACTGATAACATGAACGTTATACATTCAATCCAAAATTCGAAAATTCATGACGGACTAACCGAGGAATTCCGAATTAATTTGATTAATCTACATACTCAAAATAAAAACATTAACATTATGTGGGTTAAAGGGCACTCAGGAGTAGAAGGCAACGAACGAGCGGACACCCTTCCGAAGATAGCGGCTCAGAATGACCTTCTGATATCGTACAATAAGGTTCCCATATCTTACATCAAAGGGGAGATCAGGAAAGAGACGATAGTCAAATGGAATTTTTCCTTGGCTGCTTCACTGAAGTCGCCAAACCTTCATAGATTTGTTCCCCTTATCAAACACCACAGCTACAAAAACATACTAAGTAGTAACTACAAGGTGACACAATATCTGACTACACGGATAAAAAAAAAAATACTTAAAACGCTTTAACATAATACAAGGCGACAAATGTCCATATGATGGTAAGATACACAATTTTCGACACTTGCTATTCGACTGTAAAAATTTAGACAAAATTCGAGCAAAAGTGATACAGAACTTATACACGGGACTTGGCCAGAAACAGAACAGACTGATGACAAAATTTAAAATGTATTTTAACAAAATAGACTTCAACCATCTTAATATAGATTGTAGTAAGGGAGTTCAGTCGTTGTAATTCTAGTTGTGCTAAATTTGTTTGTTTTGTATTTCTATATTTAGCTGTTTTATTGTAATTTTAAAAAAATCTTGAAATGTGTAATTAACATTATTTTTTTAGTTATTTTTCGATTAGTGTTAGTTTTTATTTTTCGACAGATTTAATGTTTAACTGAAGATGAAAATAATGTAAACTAAGTAATTTGTGTAAATTTAACATAGATTACGTGTAGTGTGCCTAAGAACAGGCATGGAACATAAATCAATAAACTCTCCTTCTTTGGGCTTACCATAGGAGGAAAACATATTAAAATATATATATATATATATATATATATATATATATATATATATATATATATATATAATATTAGATATTCGAGCTTCTATTCTGTTTTTGTAACTGGATTTTACACCTTGCGTGCGCATTTCAACTCCCTTAACTTTTAATGTTTCATTACCAGCACTGATTATAAGGTTTTCGAGTGTTCTGATTCAGCTTTTAGAACTAGAATCTTTATCTTACTAAATTTTGTAAAAACGTATTCAGATCCTCTGAAAACAGATTAAATGATCCTTTTATCAAATTTTAAAATAATATAAATTTGAAACGCGCACTTGCTATAAAAATTCATGTTTTAAAAACTTAATCAAAACCATCGACAACCTAATAATCGGTTCCCATATCAATTAAGTTAAGGATAGTTGAAATGCGCACGCCAGGTATACCTGAATTTTATAAATTCCAAAAACAGAATCAGAACTATCGAAAATCTAATGAACGATAGCCATACATACAAATTTACATGCCCGAAAAGATGATAAGGTAAAGTAAAAAAAAAAAAATTAAAAAAAGGATCATTACATTTTTTAAATTCCTTCCCCCCCCCCTCAAAAAAATCAAAACGAATAATTAGCTTGTTCTCCTGCCCGTGAGGAGCTTGCCATCCTTCTTCCTCTCACTATTGGATAACGTCTCCATGTTTCCAAGTCTATCGTAACCTTTTTCAAAGCTATTGTGCCTTATTTATAATTTTTTTTTTTTTTTTCATTTCTAGGCTTAAATATTCCTTTTTTTTTATTCATTCAAAAATAATTATTTCATTTAAAATTATGAATTTTAATATATAACCTTGCGTATCCTGTTGACATTTTTTTTGTCTTATTAATTTAATCTTTCAAAATGCCTGATTTTACACCTTGACATTTCAACTGACTTTACTTTTAATGTTTCTTTTTGATATAGAGATTTATTATTGTGTTTCCAGATCTTATGATTACGTTTTTTGAACTTTAATTTTTATTGCCAAGCCCATTTTAACTTACCGTTACTGCCTGCTTTAGAAAATCCTCTACTCTATTTATTTATTCATTTTGTTTCTGTATACAATGTTTAATGGGTCACGGTCTTATGTTATGGGGCGCAATAATATGAGACCTTGACCCACTAAGCCTTGTATACAGAAATGAAATGATTAAATAAATGAATTCGAGGATTTTTTTACGCAGACAGTTACTGTTATTTTACAATTTGACAGAATAATCATTCGGGGGCTCTTATTACATTAAAGACCTAGTATTTTTTATAAAGCGTGAGCAATCGTGATGTGACATTCAGTTCAAAAACCATAACCAGGAAAAGCACAATCGGCATAGGGAAGCGTCTGAGCAAGAACTGTTCTCAAATTCCATTTTTATATTATTCGTGGTGTCCTTCGTATACATATTTTTAAGACCCCGTCCATCAGGAATAATAAAAAGAAGAGGCTCAGGCTATATCCTTGTTTGATACCTCCCTTCATATCGAAGGTTCTAGACTCCTTTCCATTCTTCCTGATTTAATCCTTTGAGGCTTTATATGGGCATTTAATGGCGTCTTCAAGTTCTAAAAGGACGTTCTTGGCTTTAGTGCATTCCATATTTTGATTGTTGATACTGAAACGAAAGCGGCTTGCAGATCTAAAAAATATACATTTTTATCCCTATCCCTATCCTAAGCCTTTTCTATGATTGTCCCTAGTAAAAAATACTTCGTTTGGGTTTGTCTAGAAGGTCTAAATGCGGCCTGTTCTTCATGGTCCTTTTCAGCTATTTCTCTGAGTGTCTTCTGGAGGACTGATGAATATAGTTTGTGGACCACCTGGGACAAGCATGTAGGTCTATAATTGTTGCAATCACTTGAGCTTTCTTTCTTACAGATTGGGATTAATACATTATATTCCTAGTGTTTGGGGTGCTTTTCTCGTTACAAATGTTCTGGAATAAGCCCTGTAGCACTTTAATAATTCCATAGCTTCAATATTTGATAAGCCCCGGGTAAATAACATATCCTCCGGCCGATCTATCTGTCTTGAGTCTCTAAAAATAGTTCGTCATAGGTGCCGTCATAGTTCGTAGTTCCGTCTGTTCTAATTCATATTTCGGAATGCATAATTATTATCCTAGAAGATACTGGGTTCCATTCTTAACCTTAAGCAAAGATCATTCATAGCTATCCCTATTCCTTCCTTTGTTCTCGTATCCTTCCGGATCCCCGAAACGAGTATATCTTAGTATAGCTCTGAGCAACCTTAGCTCTCCGTTACCTTTGTTCTTCTCTTCACTAATGTCTAGGATGTCTAAGTGGTAGGCCATCATCAAATGCTATTAATCTACTATTGACTTTATCGAAGATACTAAAATTGTGAATAAGCTAGTAATATTTTATTGACGGCCGATATAGGTGTTTTTCTTTGAGGATAAATGTAACAAGTTTTGGTTATTATATTTCTTTTTAGTTTTCCTATTTTTCAATCAGTTTAAAATGAGTTTTTATTATTTTATAGAGGAACGTTCCAACTTAAATTTTAGTCTTTAACACTTACTGGACAAACGCTCAAAACACCCGCGTAAATACAAAAGGCTCATATGACTATACCGATATGGACTTACGGAGTAGAGATTTGGGGTTCTACTAAACCATCAAATTCTTCCCGACTCCAATCCTTAATGTCAAAAAATCCTCAATGCTCCTTATTTTGTCACAAATAATGTCATCCATAAAGACCTTAATGTTCCCTATGTTGCTGACTTGGCTCGAACCAGGTACCACTCCTTTCATGACCAACTCAATTATCACTCTAACCCACGAGTTTCAATCATTGCTTCCCCTACGATCTCTGATAATCCTCTGAGGCGTCTGAAACGAAGATGGCCTAGAGACCTTCTAGTTTAGCATAGTTTTTGGAGAGCTGCCAATGTGTGGTATCCCTACACGTGAATCATGAAAGTATATCTTGTATCACATTTGTACATCATTTTACAGTTGTAAATATCAATAATTTTTTTTTTTAAATACTAGTCTTATAAGCAAGTATGAAATGGTTCTATTTAAATTTTATAGTCATTTGTAATAGTTAAATTGAACTTTTTCAATGGCATCCAAGTGCCTTAAACCCACATATTTCTATAGCGTACAAGATAGTATTTATTATGATGGATTTGTTTGAGAGTTTCCTACTATACCAAGATTGCAATTTCGAATGTCTATAGATATACAAAACATAGCCAATAGCACAGCTAGCTTTTGTTTGAGTATGTTTGCAGGCTTGATAGTATAATCCAGTTCTTTGTGTGTGCCTGCAGTGGATATGAGTGTAGATAATACTGTTATATTATCTAAGTGTAATCATCGATTTAGAGTTAACATATGGTTTGTGCATGAAGTGATGGATAGAGGTCAAGGAAAGTTACTCTTATAGAAATGTATGTTACATGTTACATAAAATGTATGTTGCATTAAAAGTCTTTACAGTGCCTAAATAATTATAATATGGAACTGTCTCAAATAGTTTCTACCACTTAAAAGAATAGTTTTGATCTTTTTTGTTTCCATTTATGAAAAATATTAATTTCTCTTTTCGTAACATTGACTTTCAGATGATTTTCTATTGCGTAGTCTGATAGAATTTTGAGTTTTCGGTTATTATCAATGTAAGAGTGTGGGTAGTTTGATAGTCCGCAAAGCAAGAGCCTGTTATTTTATGTTTGGAATCCAGCTGTATTCCTGTACCTCTAAAAATATTCCTTTATGTAAGACACAGATAAACCAAAAAGGAAAAACGAAATAATTTCGCCCTGAAGGACACCTTTAGTCACATTAATTTCCTCACATAATGAACCTGATTACATTACGATTTTTCAAAATATAAATTATTTTATTACACATTCCAAAAAAATACAAATTGCGGGTTTGAACATAAATCAGTGATTGCGAATTTAAAAATAAAATAAATAAAACTTAGTACAAAAATAGAAATGTATTAAATAAAAAATACATTCCATGTTTGATAAAGATGGCTCTCCATAATAATGATACTAAATCATTTTATTTTTCTTTCTTTTTTGGATTAGAAGGGAAGAAAGGTCTTTCTAATCGAAATTCCCTAATGATCTCGAAACTCTATTACCTTTAAACAAAATATGAATCTAACGTATAAAATAAATTGAGAAATCAAGCTCATTTTTTAAACTATGCAAATTATTAGCTAAAATGTGTAAAATAGAAGAAAGAATGTAACGGATCAATGGTCTAAATATTAATAAGGCAAATATAACCCAAGGTACACCTTAGTTATTCAGCTCTATAAATCATTATGTTTATACAGGATATATAGGATAAATAGCTCATGAAACATTTAAGGTTTTCGTATTTTTTCAATAAAAATACATGAATAGCTTCAATTATTTTTTGTATAAAGTCGTGATTTTATTCAAATTATTTTAATATTATTAATTATTCAAAACAGTTCCTCCTGAGAACTTGAATTACTTAATAAAGAATGCGAAGATGGGAAATGAGAATGTTTGGATACATAAATGTATAAAAGCTTCAAATCGTTTTGTCAAATACTGATTTAAAAATATAGCCATTGAATAATTCATTTATCTATAATCAGATGTTATATTTATTGAACGTAACTAATAATGACACAACATTCACAAAATCTTCACGTATACAATAATACCACGAATATGTTTTTTAAAATCAAAGCAATTTTATCAATTATGGTAGATTGTTTTAATGTTTGAATGACTTACTTATGCTTTAATGTTTAAAATAAGACTTACCCTGTAGAGAATTGTTTAATTATGAGAATTACGAAGCTAAGTGCGTTCACTTATCTCCCTAATCAAATTCAAGATCATCTGCTGGACTGAGTTTCTTTTTCATTACCTCTACAAATATAAAATGATGTTGGTTACCACGCGATGTATTTTGATAGGGATTCACTTAGGGTATTCTTTCCTTAAGGTTCATAAGTAAAATACATTACAATACAGTTTTTCTTTATTTGGGAAAAATGAAGTTACTGTAATAAATGTATCAACAATTGAGACGTTGATTTCCAAAAGGTACTAAAGGACAGCTTTTACGAAATTGATTTTTTTACATATTTGAATTCTCATTATTTAGTTTTATCTAAATATTCTATATGATGTTATCTAATGAACTCTCAAGTCTTAAAAAACGCGATTTAGAAATACGGTCATTTTCTTAATATACTACTTACGCATTTATTTTCCTTCGAAATCATTCTTTAAAAAAATCATTTTATAACTTTAATATGATGTTATTATTATAGTAAAAAAAATAATTCTAAATTTTAATGCAAAAAGACCCAAATTAGCTAGTTTAATAATATAGTAATGAGAGATTTTCGCGCTTCCTGTAAAATTTCCTAAAATGGATATAGTACCTTTTGGAAATCAACGTCTCAATTCTTTCCTGAAATATAGTATAGAGGTATAATATACCTTTGGAAAACAAGATTTTAGAAAAGTCAATATGCAATAAAATAAGCCGTAGAGTTAACAGAATGTCGTTATAAATCCATAAGCTCATGAATTTATGTTATTCGTAATGAAGGAGGTTAAGGGGTTGTGTGTTGCCACCGTACAGTATTATACAAGTTATACTCTTCCCAACAGCACGCTAGATTTACATACAAAATCGTAAGTAAGTTGTTAAAGTAAAAATAAAGTTTTTATAAATCCATAAACTAACACTGTTATTAATTATTTCTGCTTTAAAAGATTATTTCATGAAAACAGATGTTTCACTTTAAACTAAATAGGAATTTCATGGTAACTAAATTTTACCTTTTATATTTATTTAAAATAGTTCATTTAAGAAATAAAACAAGAATGTGCCGAATAAATGGGAACCGTTGTTATTACACACACACACGTATAATTTATATAGGTCAATCCGTTTGAAATTGTACAATTTTCATTAATTTTACCCCTCCACATTTTTGATTTTAATGATTTTTTAATCAATTATTCTCTATCATTTCATGACTAAAACACTGAGGATATTTTTTTTCTGCCAAATACTTATAGCTTCACAGCCGTTTTAAATCAGCTTCGTTACTCAAAACATGTGTTGGGAAAATCTCTATAATTCTGGTAATAGTGCAGACATCGAGTCAAAACAAAAACTAACAATAAGATAAGGATATACTTTATATATTTTGTCCTTACAATATGTTACCTTAAAATTAAAAAAAGTAGTTAAAAAAATTCTCGAAAATTAATAAAAAATGAGACTTTGAGCGAGTTAAAAGAGTAAGACTATACAAGAAAAACAATTGAGCGTGAGACTCCTTTCCAACCTCTCTTGTTATAGCCCACTATAAGTTTATGTTGATTTAAATTTTCTAATTTATATTTTAACCAATATGGCCTCCCCCTTCCTAACGATTTTCAACCCACTAGTCCCCTCCCAACGAAAATCTCGCTTATATCCTTGTTTTTCACATTAAATCAAAGAAAATAATAACAGTAAATAAAATTCAACATTTTTCAAAAAACATATACAAAACAATAATAACGACAAAGAAATAGAAAAATAATTGAATTAAATAAACAAGCAACACAATCCTATTTCAATGAACTTTACGAAATTGACAATATGTCATAAAACTATTAAATCAGCTGGCGTTAAGGGAGAGAATTGATAAATTATCTCAATTTAATTCCCTTCGGTGAGTTCTTGAAAAGGATACCTCAATAAATTTAGTTTATAAAATTGGTTGAAAAATCATGAAATTAATTTTAAAAACTATGGAGTAGTTTAAAAAAATTATGAAATCGGTTGAGAAAATTATGAATTAGGTTGAAAAAAATCATTAAGTTGATTGGCAACATTATGAAATCCATTGAAAAAATTATAAATTCCACTGAATATGTGTTTTAAGTAACTCTATTACCTTCTATGACTTTGGTGTGTAAAATATGTAACCAAAGGTAAAATATACATTTATATAACTATCATATCCGGGACTCAATTATCAAATTGAATAAAATAAAATTAAAAGTCAATGAGAGTTGTCTTATTATTTAAACGAGTATAAAACCAATGACATTTCATATAAAGAAGGTATAAAAGGACATTCAAATTGACACAGATTCAATAAGTTTTACAAAAACCGCCGGAACCTTGGAAACAAAGTGAAAGGTACTTCCGGTAAGTTGATTTTTGCAGAAAACGCAAAAAGGCACAAAATTAACTCGAATTCCTAATTTCAATATCGTGATACTTTTCCTTTTCGAGCTCGAACATTTTGCAATACCCGGTCATTTTAATCTTAATCTTCTATGAAAAATGCCATTCTAATTTGGCAAACACCATACTTTATGCGATACCTTATCTTGAAACGCGAAGAAAAAATAAGATAAAAATATTAATGATTTAGCTATTCCTTCAGAAATAAAACATAATTCTAAAGCTTTTACATATGAAAATACATTTTTAAGTCTGCTGAAAGAGCCTTAATAGAAGCCGAGATCACATGGAGAACAGCGTGACCAGCCAACAGCCAACAGGAAACTCCTCATGGAAATCGACATGTGACCGCTTGTCTCAAAATAACGGAATTCGTTGGAAAAGAATCCGATTTACAAAGTCTTTTTTATCTTAGAGGCGTCCGTTATACAAGGATCCGAAAATGGAAATTCTAACGCAAAATAGAGATTGTGAGATCAAGTTTTCATCATCATTTATTCAAGACTTGGCCTTCACATTCTACCGTAATATCATTCTGTTTCTAATTGAATTATAGAACCGGAAACTGCCAATTTCGGTCGCAATAATCGTCAAACATCAATTATGATTTAAATATATTGTGAAAATGAAAAAAGGACAACACTACATTAAAATGACTTGGTCGAATAAACTTGACAATGCATTACCATTTCGAGAATGTAACTTCATTCTCTTCAATCGGAAATACAAAGTCTTCATCTGCAACAACTAAGTATTCCAGGTCCCCCAAAAATAACGATGGAACGTCATTTTTTTTTTTTCAAGACATTAAATTTTTCTCAATTCGGTTTTCGTTTTCGAACTAGATCATGTTTACAATTTTTTTTTTTTCAATTTCCAATTGATGAACAAATCCTTGAAATGAGATATCGCTGAAGGCTTTCTCCTGGCCAGACTTATACAGTATAATACAGTGGGACTGTATTTTTTTTATATACACATTGATGATAAAAGCTTATCCATATAGGATGATTTTGTCCAGCCCTTTTCTGCGATTCCTTGATCAATAGACAATACATGTTTCCTAAATAAAATACCAATAAATCCAATTTTTTTAAAAATCTTTTACGCTCAACACACGACTTTATTTACTTCATTTACTCTCGTAGTTAAAATCCATTTAAGAAGTTTTTAATGCACTTTTAGATTATAAATAAATTGTTAACGAATTAATTAGATTGTGTTTCATAAAAAACATATATTTTTTAAATAATCTATTACAAGTTTATATACAACAATCAGTCAGTTTTATTGGCTTTTGGCCTTGGCAACATCGCTCTCCGCTAATTTTTACAATTTCATGTGTAAAATAATATTTTTTCTAAAATCTTTATTTTCCAAAGGTACTATATTACTGTTTTATGTTTAAATACACAAAAATAGAAAAAAAAAAAAAAATATTTTGCTCTTTACTCCTTTAATTCGAGATGGAAATCGTACAACTTATATATTTATCCGTTTTTTATCAATGCAAATAAGATAATATAGTTAATTTTATTTAATCTAAAAATAAAGTTACTTTATAAGAATAATAGACAAATAATCGGTATTTAATCACTGTCAAGTGGGGTAAACAGTTCTTAAATTGCAGTAATAACCTCTCGGTTTTTCTAGTACATCTACAGGCAGTCCAATTACAATTATAATCCTCCTTGTGTTAATTGTGAAATTTATTTTTACAGTTACATTTATCTTCTGCAGTTTTATCTTTGGTCAGAGCGTAATCTAATAATGAACCTCCAAGGCGTTTAAAATTATATGCTTTTCTGACAGCATCCCATCCTTTGTCTACAAAACAAACAAAAAATTAGGTCTTCCACTGAAGTCAATTTGCGAATCCCATCATCTTTTTCAAACTCGATTCATACTAATTTTACGGGGGTGCGGTAACGAAAATCTTAATCCTTCTATCATATCAGATTCTAATATTATTAATATTCTATTAACCTTATTTCTAATGCATTCGCTTTTTCAAATTGTGCGATCCAATCATTCAGATTACGACTTTTATCAATAATAAATTTGTTTTCTATTTCATTTAAATTAAGGTCAATTTTGAAATCAATTTATCTTCTAACGCTTAGATTTTATTTAATAAAAACATGTGATAATGTGAATATTCTGATAACCCGCTAACACGAATCAAACTAACCAATTGCCTCCAATGGAAAATTCCTATATCTCAGATTTCCATCTACATCGATTCGTTCTTCAAATCTTGATAGACTTCAACCCTTAACTGGTTTAATAGCACAAACCGCGTTTCAAGAGCTGTTTTTGATATTAACAATTGATATTTTAACAGGTTCCTAAATTCTGGGGTAAGAACTTACCATAATACCTTTTTCTCTGACAAGCTTGCTAATTTGTATTCGCCTTCGTCTTGCTTGATATTAGGCACATATAATTTCTCATTTTCATCCTTATAACCCTAGGCTATTATCCAGTAATTTTATTTATAAGCTGGTAAAAAAATGACGATACTCACTCTGTAAAAAGTATTTTAATATTATAATTCAGTAAAAAACAATAATACAAAATACATTTTTTACCTATAAAAGTATTTTACCAACTTATAAATAACTACCTGACTTCAAAAGTATACGGATATTGTCAACTTGACTACCTTGGTAAGATTCGGATAGGCAGAGGATGGAAGAGCTACATGGGAAAATACGAGTCGGAAGACGGAAGGTCCTTCCAGGGGTGTCAGGGATTGGATTATCAACTATCATCATCATCATCATCAACTACCAACCATAAAACGAACTTGAGGATCACCTCCAACCTCCAACTTATATGATCACATGATAAGTTCCACATGAATGACTGGTTGAAATATTAGTATAATATTTACAAATTGATATATTATATAGCAGCAATTGTACATTGTAAAAAATTATTTAGAAACAAAGAGTATGTTTTTTTTTTTTTAAATCAAGTTTCATTAATTAGAAATAACGGTTAATTTTTTTAAATCAAATATCATTGTTTAGTCCTTTACCGTGACATATTCATTATTTATTTTTCCTCATCATAATTATACTTCTTCTTTTGGTTTAATAATTGTAAAATATATTTTTCTTGGCCAATCCCTAAAGAAAATAATTATATTTAAAATAATTTACGTTTCGGCCTCTATTGCCATTTTCAAGCACGCAAAAAATATGTTTATGATATCAGTATATATGTTATAGTTTTTTCAATTTCACGTAGCTTATTTCATGAAAAGTGGTTTTTTTGTTGTTGTTTTTTTCATGTTTAAGAGGCTTACCTATCATACATAATTACTCCATACAAAATGCTTGAACCGCTTTATCAGCAGTTTCGTCGGCCTACACTGACTACGTCAAAATATAAATTATGATTGAAAACATTTTTTAAAAGTCATATTTCAATTTATCCATTAAATTTAAAAGTTCCGGTTTCTGGGCTACCTAGAATTGAGTCGAATTTCCGTGCTGCTTATCTGCCTCATAAGTTACTTTTGCTTTTGCGGTCAGCCTCCCCACAGCTCCTTTATGCGAACCTTATTACACGGACAAGTAATTCTGAATGAGACAGGGAAAAGAAAGTGAGAAAAGTCTGTGATAGAAAGCTTGCTGACGTAGCAGAAAATAGGGAAAAATGAACTCGACGAAAATTATCCGTATCTTTTTCTACACCCGTTACCTGATCTTCCGCACTTTACAATTTCCTCATACATTTTCTTTTCGTCCTTCTTAAGTGAATAAAATATCTTAGCAACAGGAGGATTTCACAAACGATTTATGTATGGTATATTATATATTTGTATTACTATTCTTATGTTTGGAAAAAAAAAATCTAAAGAATTATCCTTAAAGCCATATTTGAGAAAATCGTAATATGGTCCAAAATACATTGTATAAAGTAGCACTTCCAGTCAGCCGATTTGGGTAAAAATGTTGGTGTCACGGCCATTGTTGCGTTCTTGAATAAAAATTGTAATTATGAACACTATTTTATTTGATAAATTAGCATCATATGAGCACTGTAGTGTGTTTTGGGAGAAACAATATGCCAGCAATGCAATCATATCGATTATATATAATAGGCATGAAGTGTCTTAAATATTAATTATCAGTTTCGTAAGAATTTTCGTTTTCGTGTAAGACTTATCACACACACAAGGACAGATATGATAGTTTTGACACTGAATGACCTGGTACATTTACATTATTAATCGGTTATTTTATGAAAACCATATAATTTTCGGATATTAGGTAAGTGATTTTTACGTGAGCCTCTTTTAGCGATTTATTTTGAAAAAGAACTAAACAAGGTAATATTTATAGAGAATATTTATTAATTGAAAATAAATAAGAATTCCGAATACTTTTAAACCTCATTGTATGTATTATAAAGTTTGTTTCCAACAATATATTTACCAAGTTTTATGAATTTAGCAAATGGATTTACATAATAAACTAAGGATAAACAATATTTAACTATAGAAACAGGTAAATAGATAAATTGTATTTTGTATTTTATACTTTTTTTTCCTTATTTGATTAGATCAAGCACGGTTTTCTTTCTCATAAGCAGGAAGGTCAGGGATTTACAATTCTAACTATTTACTAAATTCCATTTATTATGAGTTTCTGAAAATGTTTGGACCAAATTAAAGTAGTTACGAGAAGAAATTCTACGAAAAAACTTGATGCTATTGAAAACTTAAGAGAAGTGTATTTAGTTTTGAAAGAACTACAATTATTTAATGTGTTTTTAAAGGATTTGTGTGTTTTTAGAAGAAAACAGGTGGCGGATTTCGATAAAACTAAACCATTATAATACAGATAGACGCTGTGTAGCAGACTCGGTCTTTTCTGGTTTTTCCTTTGATTTTTATGAGAAACCTCATTTCTGTAGCTTGAAACTTGCTCTGACGTTATAAAGACCGCGGATAGGTTAATATGGGCAGACAGGTTGATTTATATACCTTCACTTTCTTTAATGTTCTTAGAGATCTCTTGGTCATTCAGGAAGCTTCTATTTACTGCGTGGAACAATTTTCCTGCAGCTTTCACTCGTTCCTTAATCCCATAAATGGGCTACCAAGTATTTGAAGGAACTAACCAGTTCGATGGGCTTATCTCTAATTCTTATTATTTTTCTTCACCGAGGCATCCTGACTATTCTCATTACTTTAGTATTTTTAGGGGTAATCTCCATGTTGATTTTTTTTAGTTCTGCTTGAATTTTTATTTCGTGAATAAAGTCCCTGTCGCTGTTGGCTAATTGTCATCGGCGAAAGCCATCAAAGAATAGGTAGCTGGCTGCAAACACCTAAACGCCAGATGAAAACTTCTCATTTAAATCTTGGCCTGAGTTATAGCGGAAACAAGAATTACAATAAATAGAAGAGGGCTTAAGTTGCAACCCTGACTTATCCCTAGATTGGTTCTAAACTCTTTGGAGTAACAATTCGAAGCATTCTCTGTATTAAGTTTTTTTTTTCTGGAAACATTCATTATATCCAGTATAACTTCCCTGTTAACTTTTCTTTATGCCAGAGCCTTTTGGATGTCTTCTATCTCCATTCAGTCAACTGCTTTTGTGAGGTCTACAAAGCACACTGACAATTCCTTGTTTTTTTTTTCGATAACTTTTTTAGTGCTCGCCTCAACGTAGAAATTCAATTTTGAGTGCTCGTGTTTTTTCTGAAACCATATTGTTTCATATGCAGTCTTTTCTCCAGAATCGCGATGTAGATTTTACTTGGAATGTTCAGAACAGATATGCCCCAATGATTTCGACACTCCCTATTACAACCTTTCTTTAATATTAGCATTAACGTGGCCACTTCCTAACCTCTTGGAATCTTCTTTTTATTCTACACTAAATTCAATAAATGAAGTAAAAGATCATTCCTTTTCTTTCCCATAACTTCACATTTCTGGGGTTGTATCGTCTGGTCCTGCTGCAAGTTTCATCCTGTCCCAAGTTTCATCGCTGCAATTTCTACTTCAGAGATGTAATCGTATTTTTCCAACTAATGAGGTCAGGTCCTAAGAGTTTTCGCCTTAGATTAACTCCATGAAATGTTCTCCCCATATTTCCATATTTTCATCTTCTTTACAGAGAATGGTCCCTCACTTGTCTTTTATGAATTCAGCACTGGAGGCTTTTTCTTTACTCACGCCTTTAAAAACTCTCTAGAATAGCTTCTGATCCTCTTGGATGTCATTTTCAAGCTTCTTCCCACTTCCTCCCAGTTCTTAATTTTCTGAGCTAACACAATGTTTTTAACATCCTTTCTTCTGTACCACAGATCTTAGTCGGGGAATCAAGTTATATTCCTCAAGGACCGCACATCATGGAGAAAACAAGAGAAGTTAGACTGTTGAAAAAAGGATGTTTTGACAGAGCTCTAGCGATAAAGTACTGAAGCTGAGAACAAACCCATATCGAGATTGAGTTCTTTGGTGCCCTGGAGTATGAGTATTAAAGGAGAAATCAATTGCATACATTACATCTCAAATTAAACAGATAATGATTATAGAAAAGGTGAGGTGAGTTTGTATAATGAAGAAACGCGGACATTGGATGGAAATAATCATTCAAATGGAGACATTTTTGTGACACTCTTCTTTAGAGATACTCTGTATTCTAAACATGCAAAACAGGCTTTCTTAAAAGGAGCAGGGGTCGGGGAATGAGATATCTATTTCCTAGCGGAATATCTCTCTAAAGAAAAGTATAGTAAAATGTATAATAACTCGTTCCGGGAAAACTGTAACAGAATCAAATTTAGCGTGACAAAGTGGCGTGCTCCATCATATTGTTAGAAATATGATTTTCCACATCCATTTCTTTTTTTCTGTTTTTTCATTTCGTTTCGGAGCTCTAAATCACTATGATTATTTAATTGTAAAAGGAGAATTATAAGTATTACGAACAATATTAAAAGAGAAAGAAATGCTTTATTTATTTGGCAATGCTGCCCAAATACTCTGGGTTGCTTATATAACACAGCATACTTATCAATCCCTTGGACATATTTTCCATACATTTTCAATTTTTTATTTTTGTTCTATTCTAATACAAATTTATAATATTTACAATTTTTTTTTTCTTTTTCTCTTTTAGCCATTTACATTATTTTATTTATTTCTCTCTACCACTATATTGTAAATTTAGACCTTTGGTGCGCACATTACATAATCAAAATATAATCACATTCACCATTTAATTGCCATGGAGGTGATGGATAATCCCAAGGGGGTCCAAAATCACATTTTCTGCTAACACCGCTATATCTCTTATATGGACACCCAGGTCTTCCAAAAACCTCCTTGTGCTTCCAGGGATCGCTCCACGAGACTCAAACCATAGACCTCTAACGGAGAACTGTCTCGCGGAACTTTCCTTTTAGGAAAGGGGTGCATTTCTCGTAGATGGCTCTCTTCTCTCTTCCCACTCCACCTGCTTGATCTAGGTCATTAGTCTCATATCGAACGGTATGGTCCAGGATCATTGCAGTAGTTCTGTTCTTTGGGAATGCAACGATGTCTGCGTACCTAACTGATCCGTCCGTATCAATGCAGTAGACCCCGTCAAAACAGGTGAAATATTTTTCCCTGAGGAGCTTTGTTAATTCGTTCTTAACCCTGTGGTGCCGACGCGTGATGAGTAGGGAGTTGTTGGGGCAATTTCCCAGCACATGGGCTCTTTTTTGGGGGTGTTTCAGACTCTCTGCCGCATTTGCGACAGAAGGGACCCACCTTCTCTCACTTTTCTGCTGGCTCCTGGGACTCCACGCAGGGGAGCGTAGTTTATGTTCAGTTTCAGGGCATTGGACCATTCTGACCCCGAGAGAACTTGCTTCCCACATAAATATCTATTGGCTCTCGGGATATCTTTGAAGTGTCGAACGCCAATGCCCTGCCACCTGCAATTGGCCCATTCTTCAAACGCCTTTTCTCGAAGCGACTGTCGTAGAGCTTTCACACTTCTGTCGCCCTGCTCAACCTTCCATTTTTCGGCGCATTCAGCGATTTCTTCATCATACCGAAAGACAGACTGGAACAGGGCATCCGGGACATTAGACAGTCGCTGAGCTATGGACCAATGTTGTAGTGCAGCCTTCCATTGACAGCGGACTAGTCCTAGACCTCGAAATCTCCGAGGTGCGTACAACATTGCTGTAGCGGTGTTAGCCGGCAATCCGACAAATGCTTTGATACTCCTGCGGATATTTTTATCAATTCCTTCTAACACTGCAGGACGTATCTTTGTAAGGGGCGCAGTCTGGAGAGGATATACAAGCCCCGGGAACAAATATTGATTGACAATGTTGAGATTCTGTTCCGGTTTATGTAGGGGAGAGGTAACCAACTTATCCAAGTTGGTATTCAATTTAGTCACCGAATCTTCATCAAAAGCTAGCTCTCCCGAGAAATGGCAGCAAAAATCGAAGATATTAAAAAAATAAGATTTTCAATTACATAAGAAACTTTTCAAACACTATCTCAGCAATCTTACTAAACCTCCCGCAAAAATATATGATAATGACGTCTTTTAACAAAATCGTTATAACAAGGTTTCTTCATTTACCTATCGTTATACTAAGTTGCTTATTTGATTAAGTCTAATTCATCTTCCACACTTATATTTATCCATTTTATCCTTTTATATTTTTTTCATTTTTATTTTTAAGAAGAGGCCTTCGAGATCACAAGTGCATCATTTGATATAAGTTCTTTCTTCTTCTTCCTATTCTTTATTTTTTTTAATCGTTTTATTCTTGTCGTTTGACTTGAGTTTATTTTCAGTAAGAAAAACAATCTACGAGAGCTGCAGAATCAGACAAGAGCTTTCAGTAAGGCAAAAATGTGAAATCATTTGACTTTATAGTGAATTTCAATCTATTCCAAATAGGTGATCTGGTTCAAATGGAAACAATCTAATGTCTATTTTATCATATTGAGGCCGAATGAGAACCGATAGGAATCGTTGAATCGTTTAGGTAAAAAGGTTAGGAATATGAAGAGAGGCTTTGTAATCGCAGCAGTTGAAAGTGCGATTCCTTATCCTACAAAGGTTTCAGTAACCACAAAGAATCTCAAACGTCATTTCTATTATCAATAAACAATATTTAAAAGTTGGTACACCTCTGGAATATGGTTGTAACGCACTGGAACAACTGTTATGTTAGTGAAGTTTAATCATGTGTTCCATGGCAGTGGGCTAAGACAAGCATATCAAAACATCTGTTATAAGGACACCTCAGTCAGGCGGCTACTCAGTCCTCTTATCGAAAATTTAACTATTTAAGAAGAACCTTCCATAATAACAACCCATTTGATCTATCACAGAAGATGCAACAAACTTGATAGGAACTGAATCAAAAATTGGTTTATTCTTATTTATGTTTTATCTTATTTTTAAAAAAATTATTTATTAAATAAACGAACCCAAAATTTCCTTATACTTTGATAAAATAAAATAACACTAAAAGCTTCACAAATAAATTGAAGTAATAAGAGTCCATTAATTTATGTGAATAATTACAAACTTGAATGTCATAATAGCTTAAGATGAGCTGATAGGTGATAATAGCAGGTGAAGATTTGAGATATCAGATGATATAAAGTAGAGCACAACTTGACACAACCGAGATACAGAGAAGGGATGACCTAGCCCTTTTATATGCTTCTCCCTTCCAAGTCTGTCCCTTCACCACATGGGGAAAATGGTAATTTTTTTTTTAAATTGTGGAATTGAGGCCTTCGTAAAGAAGTACGTCCGCTGCCTCCTTCCGTTTACTAACTACACCTCTTTTTCACAATTTAACTTAATAATAATTCAAATCAGTTCTTATTATGGTATAGTCAATTACATACACACATAATATAATAATATTAATATATATATATATATATATATATATATAATATTCTTATCGATTGGAATTTGCACAAAGCATGATATCCTAGACTAATAATGTTTCTGTTCCCCTACATTCCCAACGTTTATTTTTCCATGTCAAAACAATACGTTCCTCAGATTCCGAAATCCTTTCACAAGCAGGTGTTAGTTATAGAAGGAATATTAAGGATACAATCTGCTTTAGCCTTGGGTCATCCAAGGAAAGAAATAGGGGAGGCAGGGTACCGTACCCTAGCTCTCCCAATTATCATTCCACTGATTCGGGGTTGCGTCTAGAAAGATACCTTTTGGTAAAGGATACCTAGGCTGTCAGATATGAAGCTGAATCGGGATGGATTCTAACAATATATTCTTTGTAAATAAATTCACTTGAAAAATAAATTGAAACCCTATTAAGTGATATAATTATTATTGTGCAGACATTTTGGATTTCTGAAATCGATTGTGAACAAGGGCGTATTGGATTTTTAGTTCGTTTACATTCAAATTGGTATTTCGATTTAGTTTTATTCCATAGATCGATTAAAATCGATAAGGGAGAAGTTGAGTTGGAAAAAAATGAAATAGTTCGTTATTAATCGATCAACTAAACATTTATTTTAGATTAAATGATATATGTTTTTATTGAAATATACAACTGTATTAAAAATAAATACTTTTCCTAGGCATAAATGAAAGTATGATGGATGAAAAAAAGTATGCGAGAAGGTGATTGGCAGGATCCGTGTATTTCTAATAATTTCTCTCACAATAAATTTCATAAATGTTTGAGTGAAAGTGAAAAAAGTTATAGGTATAGTATAACAAAAAATCTAGGTTACATAAATTATCAAGTAAATCCGCTCAATATAAGATAAATAAGAGATTTATGCATTTTCTGTAAAATGTAGTACCTACTAGAAAGCAACGCCTCAACTGTACAAATGACAAGAGTCTTCTTCCCAATTTACGAGTCATTTTTTAGAATCCAGAAAGTCTGATGACAAATCGCATGTAGTCAACTCGGTTTTCTCTTTTAATAAAGCTGACACGCTCAAAGCCAATTTTCCTGTGTCATTCGGATGCGCATCTGTTCAAACAGCCTTTCCAATCGGTGACGAGAGAAAATTCAGAAATTGATGTATGAATGCACGGCCGAGTCGGAGTAGTACATCATGTTGCACAACCCTCAACGTCAACAAGAAGTCAAGCTCAAGGGAAATAAATTATTTTTTTCAACAAATTCCTAAGAATTCTGTGGGTTTGCTGATATCACATGTCGAAACAGAAAAAAATATGCATGAGATTTAGTAAGCTAATCGTTAATAAAGGGAGTATTTCGGAAATCATTATAATCCAAGCAATAAATTAAGCAACTAGTTCCATACCACCTGACAGGAAATGAATAACTGAATCCAATCTTGTAATAAAATAATACCACGATAGGTTTAAGTCACCGTGGCCTGAGATTCATCATGTTTCAAGGCTCATAAAGTCTTTCCAATCACCTTCTTCCACGAATATTCTCTAACTCTACGCAAACAACACTAGAATAACCATTATTACTATTTATAAGAATAATATCTCAGGATGAAAAGGAGGGGGGAAAGAATTTAGTTGTATATATAATTCGGTAATTGTACAAATATGAAATTTATCTTTAAGATGTAACAGCCGAGACCGTAATATAACTCAAAGGGCTTCAAGTTGACCATCATACAAAATATATTGCACGAAATTTTCAATATGGTTTTTATCTTTCTTATGGTTCGATAACATACAATGCATTACCTAGACAGGTGGAATCTCTACATTTCCATTCTGGTTAAAACGGGTCGGTAAGCTGTAGGATAACACATCCTTTTTGCCTTAAATGGAGAAGGAAATGATTTAAAATACACACAAAGAACAACTTTTATTTGTGCATAATTCCGCCACCGTATAAAGGATAACGTTTTGACAATATAAAAAAAAAAGATTAATACGCTTTCCGAAGATATATTATTTTTTCCAACCTAAAAATATGTTTCTCCCTTTATTATAAAATTATTTCACGATCGATACTGTCTAGTTTTATTAGAACTGTGAATGAAAGAGGATCGATTATTGGTTCATTAAAGGACGAAATCTCGAATATTTGGAGTTTGAGACATGTGAGGATATTTTGATGAGTGTAAGACCTCTGATATCATAACTGATATAGCAGAATATTCAATTATAAATCGATATTAAGCGTATAAAAAAATATTATTAGGACCGTTATGAATATAGTATAAGATCAATCAAGATATACAGAGGCACATTTGGTAAGTCGATTCGATAAAAGTCTGTTTTGACTTTCCAGGCACTGAGTGAAAAATGATATCACTCATACAGATTATACCTCTATATAATAAGTATGATAGAATAAAATTTAGTGGCTTAGACTCAACCGGTTCGAGTGTTATTAATTTGGTTTGTCTTATAGTCGGTTGATGAGATTAGATACACTCTGGCAAGGCAAGTAATATTTCATGTATTATATTTCCAAAAAAAACTAGATCTCAGCCACTAAATTTTATTCTATCGTACTTAATATATAGAGGTATAATCTGTATGAGTGATATCATTTGTCTTTTTTGAGATATTTTACTATTACTATTTTTAAGCTGGAAAAAAATCCTACTTTGAAAATTTGTGTTAAAAAAAAGGCATAGCTTACACGATCAAAATTTATAAAACAAGTAGTGCAAAGATAATGCTATATAAGGAAAAAAAATAAAGCGTGAAAATCATTTTTAACCCCCCTTGTTATAACGCGCCAATGGTTTCAGTTGATGTAATTTTTCGTGATTTTTTTTTAAACCATTTTCTTGGATACTTAGATAATGTGTTGTAAGGACAGAAATTATATGAAATACTCTCATTATCATTCTAGTTTTTGTTTGGTTCTTAAATATGCAAAATTATCGGATTTAATATTTTTGAAAGAAAACGATATTTTAACATTTAAAAGAGTTTTATAACTCCGGAACCAGCTTAGTCTCAAGACCAAATTTATATCACTTGAACATATTGTATAGATAGGTAATTTGTATTAGTTTCATAATTTTTCACTCAGTCCCTTTTGAGATATTTCAGTGTAAACATTGCGAAAAATCAATTTTTGCAATTTCTAAAATTCATATAGAAAAAAGGACTATGTTCTTAAGATCGAAATTTTTACAGCAAGTAGGACTAAGACTTAGCTATATAAGAAAAATAATTAAAAGTGAGTCTCTTTTCCTTTATGTACTTTTATCTCGTTAAAAATCTAGTTTTTTATTAATTTTAGAAAAAAATTTAAACAACTTTCTTTAATATTTAGGCGATGAGTTGTACGGGCAAAAAATACAAACCATGTCCTTATCTTATTGTTAATTTTTCTTTTGATTTAATATCTAAAAAATTAAAGGAATTAGAAAGGTTTTCCCATCACATGTTTTCGCCCGAGAGGCTGACTTAAAACGGCTGCAACGCTAAAAGTATTGACCGGAATTTTTTTTTTTTTTATTGTTGGTTTTATGTTTACGAAAGGATAGAGAATAACTGGTCAATAAATCACGAAAATCCAAAATGTCGAGCGGCAAAATTAATGAAAATTGGACGATTTCGAATGAATTGACACATATGTAATTTTATTTTCGTAAAACGTTTCGTTTCAGAGATATGAAAGGTTCGTTTTCGTATCGAAACTGTCTTAAATACAACCTCTTAGATACACCGAAATAATGTTTGACTTGCGTAAAAGGAGGTGATAAGAGGACTTTGATATAAAGTTTTCTGCTCCAATTAAATGAAATCAGGGTGAGAAAGATCCCAGGCGTAACTCCATTCTATAGCCACCCTACTCCCATAGTTAAAATGTTCCCATAGTTACAATAACAGTATGAGAACTGAGGGTTCAGCAATCAAGAAACGAAAACAATCCATAGGTCAGTAACGTCCAAGGTAAAATTCGAAGGTTTTTCTACTATGGATTCTGGGTTTATGGTATTTTAGGATATATATAGATATATATAAAGTTAAGGTCTGATGGGGTAGACTATCAGCCTAAATTTCAACTTACCGCACGTAAACAATGAGAGTATTATATAAAGAGGATTATATGGACCAATAAATCAGTGTTTAAAAAGCCATGAAGCGAGATGTTTCGGTGCCCCTTTTCTTTATATTTTTTAAGTTTTATTTCGGACAGCTCTTAAGTGTTGTCACATTTTAATAGTTCGCAGGACTTAATTTTTTTTATTTCCCCTCAGCGTCTCCTAGTTTTGCATTTTTATTATTATTCAAGTTTGACAATACAGTGAATAAAGTGGAAAACGGAGTATTAAGGCCAACTCTTCTGAATATACCAGCGAACGTTCCTCCATCGGCGGCGGCGGCAGTGTCAGCTGAATTCCTGCCACAACCGGAAATTTAGTTGGGGCAGGCGCATATGACTACGCTTGAGTGGATAAAAGTCCAAACCTCAACAGGAATTAAGAAAAGCTATATTCGACCTTGACAGATTTACCGGGGAAACCGGTGAGTTAAATCACTTTTTAAAGGGGATGATCAACTGATGGCTCCCATTATATCGAAAACCTGTTAGACGGGAAGTACGAACAAAATGGGATAGCGCAAAGTTTTTATTTTAAGTTAGCATAGTTGGGACTGAAGTTATCACTCAGCAATTGCACCGATTTTTCAAAGAACATACATCTTTAGGAGCATTTTCTTTTTATCAAGAGGATTGATTTAATAAGAGGTCGGGATGAAGGAATGAAATGAATGCTAACCATCTAGAATGAAGGGAAAGGGCTTAGCAAATATTCTATTCCACTTTTTGTTCCTTGATAGCACATTTTATTTTGAATTATTTAAAAACGGGAGCTCGATGGTGAGCTGAGTATTTCAGCCCTTATCTCTGAATACATTCCTTGAAATATTTGCTATCCATTTTCAGGCGAATTATTTAGATCTTCTTTCAGTTTTATACCAAACCTATCATAGCTTTATTATTAGATTATTTATCTCAGATTTTTCTTTCAGTTTTATATCAAACCTATCATACTTTATTATTACTCAAAGTGTATTTTTATCATTGTTATGTCCTTATTTAACAGGAAAATAAATTGAGGACCTAAAATAAATAAAGGACCTAAGAGATGAAATTCCACAAAGATGGATTTCGATATTTTAGCAATTCACTAATCTTTTGTCCAAATGGACGAAGTCTTAAACATATGTAAGAGAATGAATTTGGTAAATTGAATCTGAGGACAATTCTTGAACAAGCACTTCTTAATGCGGATGAAATAGTGCTTCAGTCCAGACTTCAACAAGCCGCAGTAGAATAAAGGGTGAGAGAAAGGGCGTGATAGTAACCGCTAAAAAGAGCAAAATTGTGAAAACTAGGCGTGAACCTGAGGATATGCCGATAATTTGCAGAAGAGAACCCCCAAAAGGATTTAAAAGGATATACTTACCTAAGCAATCATCGGCAGAATTGAAAACAATAGATGATGGAACATCAAACAGAATTTAAAAAACAAATAGTGAAGATTACCAAATCTGCAATATTGTTGGGAAACGTGAGGCTGAATATAAAGTAAAACTGCACATCTTCAAATCAGTTTACCTTCCTGTCCTATTGTAAGGGAATGTGAGCGGGGTTCCATTAGATAATCATTCAAGCAGATTCATAGCAGCAGAAAAGAAATATCTTAGAACAGAAAAAAAAAGAACAAGAGGGATTTAGGGGTGAAACCCTTAACAGGGATCTTGTAGAAGGGGCAAATAGAATTTCTGTTCCTAAAAATCAAATTTCGAAGAGCATCTGCCGTGGCAAACCCACCCATCTATAAGTGGCAGACTAGCGTCATTTGATTCGTATTTTCACCTAGTATTATGAGGTGAAAAAGGAAATTGTGGTCAAATGAGTCAGATTTTCGTCTTTTATACCCCTTTTTGAATGGCCGCCATTTTGTAATCAACCCGTTTTGAGTTGGCGAAAGTGTATTTTTTGCTTCACCATGATAGATGCTTTGCATAAAACATATTAAACATTTTGGTAAAATGGGTTGCATTTTTCGTTGCTGGCTCACTGACTATGTGTGGCCTTTAGCGTGGAGATGCCTTTACCCAAGTCAACGTTCTCGGTCATTCGCTAAAGACACCATGGCATCCAGCCTCTTTCTTCTCCCAATCGAGCAATTGTATCCAACCATGAAATCCTTGGTGTGCCTCTTGGTGTCCTGTCCGTTGGCCTTGCTTCGAGGAACTTACGCAGTTCGCGATCTTCGCCCATTCTACACACATGGCCGAACCACTTTATTTGCCTATGGACAGGAAGGTAAATTGATTTGAAGATGTGCAGTTTTACTTTATTTTCAACCTCACGTTTCCCTATGCAATACGTTCAACAGTATTGCAGATTTGGTAATCTACACTATTTGTTTTTTGAATTCTGTTTGATATTCCATCATCTATTGTTTTCAATTCTGCTGATGATTGCATAGGTACGTATATCCTTTTACATCCTTTAGGGGGTTCTCCTCTGCAAATGATCATGATTATGGTACTATCATGGAAACGGCCCATTATATGAGGATAATCGTTATATAGCAAATTATTAATTATTGAATATCCTTTCATTTGAGTGGTAAAGGATAGTTGTATGTTTAATAGGCAATGATATAGAGGTATTACAAAAAAAATAAATTTTGCAGAAGACGAGATATCACTTATTTCTAACATTATTATTACTCTTACGTTACTATCACGAAAACAACTAATTTGATGAGGATAATCGTTATTAAGTATTTAATAAGCTTTCATTTAAGTGGTAAAGGATATTTTTATATGTAATAGTCAACGTCGTATTATGAGGTAAAAAACGAAAATCGTGGTCAAATGAGCCAGATTTCGGGTCCGAAAGTGCGATTTTTGGAAAGCGTCTGCCGCGGTAACCCAACCACATATGAATGGCAGACTATTGTCATTTGATTCGTAATTTCACCTAGTATTATGAGGTGAAAAGGTAAATTGTGGTCAAATGAGTCCGAATTTAAGGTACGAAATTGCGAATTTTGGAAAACGTCTGATGCGGTAATCCATCCACCTATGAGTGGCAGACTTGTGTCATTCGATTCTTATTTTCACCCAGTATTCTGATGTGAAAAAGAAAATTGTGGTCAGATTTTGACCACTATTTTGAATGGCCGCCATTTTGTAATCCACCTGTTTTGAGTTGCCATACGTGTATTTTTTCCTTCACCATGGTAGATGCTTTGCATAAAACATACTACAAATTTTAGTAGAATGGATTGCCGCATTGTGCTGGCTCACGGACTGAATGAGTAAGTTAAAGAAGAACAAATCCATTGTATATTAGTTATATTTGGGGAACAGCTCAAACACTAAACGTCCAAAATGTCTGCCTTTTTTTTTTTTATATCGCACTTTATTTTTACTGATGACCAAGGGGATCGTATATACTCTTTGGAAAGGTCCTCTTTCTTCTTCCAGTATTCCTTCATTTTTTTACTATGAGTCAGCTTTGTCTCCTTTGCCCATTTGGTCCATGTGTTCTTTCTTCTTAATGGTGAGGGACATTGGGAAAATTCCCTTACGGACGGCTTGCCGGATCTCCAGTCGGTTATTGATTTTGTTAATTTTAATAACCAATCATCTCATTCTTATTGGTAATGAAAAATTTGTAAATAAAAATAAAAAAAATAAAAATAGATTTGATAATTAAATAAAAGAGAAATAACAAAGCATCAGGAGAAAATCAGATCACAGCCAAATTGCCGAAGAATGCCAGCCAGGAGGCATCCCTGCAAAAATTATTTAAGGAAATCTGGATAAAAGAAAGGATGCCAGGAGAATAGAAGATGGCTCTTATCCACCCAATTAACAAGAAAGGGGATAAACAGATCCGAACAACTACAGGGGAATATCACTACAGGATATAACCTATAAGATATTCTCGAAGGGCCTACTCAATAGAGCCACAGTTGGATCATCAGTTGGCAGAATACCAAGCAGGATTCAGGAAGGGAACATTCCAAAATATATAAAAGTGGGAGAACAGGAAATCAGAAATTGTCCTGAAATTCAAATATCTCGGAGAGTCGAGCAGTGGCAATGGCCTACAGAAGAAAGCTATATAATCAAGACAAAACAAAATTGAAGTAGCCTTTCAACTCACGAAAGACACCTACAACAAAAAATCACTCTCCTAGAATGCCAAGATAAGTCACTACAATACAGTAGTCAAGCCTGAAGCCCTGTATGCTGCGGAAACGCTGTGCATCTCTACGTATGGTCCAATCGAAAAGTTGGGGATTAAGGAGCGGAAAATTCTAGGTCCCAAACTACATAATAACATGTTCTATCACGTTAGCAATAAGATCCGAGAGAATGAAGAAATACTGGGCAGGCAAAAATCAAATAGACACAAACAGCGATTGATTAAACGTACCCCAAAGTGGGCGAAACGAATGAAAAATAAATAAATATAATATATATATATATATTAATAAAATATATATATATATATATATATATATATATATATATATATATAAATTACGATTTATTTTAATATTTCTTCTGAAGTAATATTAGTTGGTGTATAATTTACCATCGAAAAGCTGAACACTTGAGAAAAACGTTATCAGGCATATAAAATCGTGGAAGGAGATGGAGAGTGACGAAAGCGCATAAGCTTAAGTGATTGCTGTTGGTAATACTTTAAATTATTATATTAATAAAGAGAATATGAATGTTCCCAAGGAAACATTATTTATTTTCATGCAATCCTTTAAAATGGTTTTCGAGTATCTTAGTGAAAGTGTGATGCTCACACTAGCTGTTTGTCGAATTTATATAGATCACAAAATTCTCATATTTTTTCCTGAATAATTTAAATTTGATCTCAATTATAAATTAGGACGTAGCCCAATGGAAAAATATAGCAATTTAATAGCCAGAATTTTATAACAACTCTTGATCAAACAACGATAAATCAAAAATTCTCTTTTAATTTATGATTATAGTATTTCCTTTATTAGTTAATAAAATACAAGCATTGTGTCTCTGGATCTTTGAAATAATTTTTTTTTTTTTTTTTTGTTGTATAAACTGATTTTATTTTTATCGTTTCGGCCAACTTGGGAACACGCAACTAGTGTTTTATTTCGGCCAAATATTGTCTCATCCGGACGAATTATCAAACAAAAGGAGTATAAGTAGACCTTCTACAAGATTACTCAAAATCAAATTAAGACCGTAGAAAATTCATTTACAATACAAAATAATACAATTATATTCTATAGAATAGAACAGATTGTTTTTATTGGCAGTATTTAGACTAGGAAATGATAGTTATGTATGTAATACCTCATAATTAATATTGATATTGAATTTCTACAAATACTAGATTCTGTTAAGAAACAGAAAAAAAATACTGCGAGACAAATGATAGGCACCTTCTAAGTAAAACATTTGTATGGATTATATTTACAACAGTTATAAAATGTTTATTAGAAAGTAAAAATTTGGAGTGGAAGACAATATACTGCCTATTACTTCTAAAACATGAGTGTTTTCTTCTTACCTTCATATCTCGGCCCCATATATCATATTAGAGCAAATTTATTTATAAAAAATTCCATATATTTTCAAAGCCATTTTGAATTTTTCATTGATGCGGAATAAATGTTTGCCATTTGATTAGTTGGCAATTCTCCTTTCGCCTTTCTTTCTTCTTGAAAATATAGCTTTCCAAGTCGGGATGATATGGGAGACACTGTTATATTGATATCTCGTTTCTGTTACATGTGTATATGACCTTCATGATAAATCCTGTAGTTGAAACCCAGTAGCTCACATATTGCTTTGAAAACCCACCTATATCATCTGTTTTTATATTTTCACAATAGTAAATATCCGTCATATAGGTGTTTCACGCAGAAATACATAACGAATTCATTTGTTTTATTCAGTTTCTCCAATGTCGAATATTCTGTTCTATTACGTCTCTAATTCGACTAAGTTTATTTTTCGATTCAGAGACATTTCTTAAATCACTATACTAAAATGTTTTAAAAATTCCTAAGCCAGAAACGTAGGTAATTGTCCATATTTGATTGTACCGGATCGCTCATGACCTCGAATTCTAAATCGTAATATTTTAACAGATGAAACAAAATTATGAATAGCCCTAATGTCAAATACTGTTTGAGAGGCGTTTTAAACTCATGTCTTTAGCAATGGAATCTCCATATTTTTCTATTTTCGTGTGGTTAAAACTCATGAGCCTCTTTCTCTAATGATTTCGTTTAAATCTCCAATTGGAAGCGTAGCATGAAAGGCAGATTGGGTAGGGAAGGCTGGTGAGCTCACCTCTTCTTCCTTCACTTCCAGTTTTCACTGACACTAAATCTTTGGAGATGTAAGGTAAGGTAATGCACCGGCGCAGGAGAAGAATGTGCATAGCTCGTAGAAACGGCAACAGCGCGAGGACCGTTAGAGAAACCTTTCCTTGTCAGGAATTCGTTTCCTGGCCCACTTGTACGCCCTCCTGGCCTCCCTGCCTGTCTACCTCCCTAGCCTTCCCTCTCGCCCCTTTTTCCCTAACAATTTTATTTTTAAATTTATATTAATATATATTTTTTTTTTGTTCTATTGCATAAAAATGTGCATTCATCTGTGTCAATTCGATAGTTTGTTGGAATTTGAATTTTACAAGGACCAAGAGTAAATGATGATAATCAGCCATCGTACAAAGTAAACTTGTATCTAGTACATGGCCAATACGGGGTAAGGAGAGACGTCAAATCAATTGAAAACATAAGTTATTTTTTCTAAACTTCTAAACACCGTTTATAAGTATTCGGTCAATAAATATATCATTGTGTTTACGTTTTGAGTATTTATTGTTCTCATACTCATGCCCTAACAGAGAAAAAACAGAATATTACAATTTACATGCAATTTTTAGTATATGACATTACTGTTACAGAGAAAGAAACTTGTTTTGGTACAAATGATTTTTTTTAATGCAATGAATTATTAAGAGTGATTGACCCTGTATAAAAGCTAATATAGCATTTCCAAGTCAATTGTGACCTTTTCCATTTCAAATGTTACCTTTTCCAAACCAATTCTAACCCTTTTCTTCACTTCTAGCCTTAAATATTCCGTTTTATTTATTTATTTATTGAAAAATAATTAGTTTAATTAAAATTATGACTTTTTAAAATAATTTTGGCATATCCTATCGCCATTTTTTCTGTTTTTTAGATATTTGATATCAAGTTCTGTTTTTTACGAGCAAATATTTAAAAAAATTAATTATCGTCTATTTAGTTTTAAGATAGTTGGGGTAGTTTTTGGGAATGATTATTGAATTTTCGGGTATTATAATTATGTTTTTCGATCTGTATTTTTATCGCTCGGGTGCATGTTAACTCGCATTTACTTTTAATGGTTTTAATTGATATAAGAGTTTATAATTGTTTAACGTTAATATAATGAAAACGTTTAAGTGCTTTTTTTTTATCACTCGTGATCATATAGCTTTTTTCAATTTTATTATTATTTTTTTTAAAATTTATTTGTATATTAGGATTAGTTATAGTTCTTTTTCTAGCGTTCTGAGTACGTTTTTCAATTAAATCTGTTACAATGGAATCGCTTATTAACTTGGTCTTACATTCTTTGAATCGTATTTGTTATCGCTTTTACTCATTTTAAGTTACTGTTCCTGTTTCATAAATATTCGATAGAGGGATCGTTTATGGTGTTTTTGGGATTAATAATAGAGTTTATGACATTTTTTTAAAGCTAGTGCACATTCTAACTTAAATAAAAAGAGATCTAGAAGAATGAGCAATCGCGATCTAACGTCCACTTCTAAAACGTAGTCAGAACCTGCAAAAACACAATAAATAATTTTTTACATCAAATTATAACATAATATCTACGGTAAGTACAAATTCCCAAGCGCTTAACAGAATTAAGTTAAAAATACGTTTTCATAACCCCCCCCCCCAAAAAAAAAAAAAACACAAGTATAGATCTTTATAATAATAAAAAGATTAAAAGTAAATGCAAGTTGCTTAAAAAATGTATTCACAAGACCCGAAAACACAATTATCAACCCCTATATCTAGTAAAATTTAGTTAAAATAAGCGTGAGCGATAAAAGATGCAGCTCAAAAAACGTAATCATAACCACTCGATAATTAATTGTAAGACCAAGTTAGGAAGCGATTCCTTTATAAAAGATTTAATTGAAAAAACTTACTCAGAACGCTAGAAAAAGAACTGTAACTAATCCTAATATAAAAAATAATAATACAAATGAAAAAAGCTATGTGATCAATCCTAATATTAATAAAAAACAAAGGCGAGTTAAAATCCGCACGAGTGATAAAAAAAAAAAAAAGCACTAAAACGTTTTCATAAATCCCCCCCCCCCCCTCCCGCCGATAACACAAGTATAGATCTTTATAACAATAAGAAATTAAAAGTAAATGCGAGTTGAAATACGCATGAGCGATGGAAGAGCTCAAAAACTGTAATCATAACCAGCCGAAAGCACATTAATTAATTCCTATATCAATAAAAAAGATTAAAAGTAGGTTAGAGTTAAAATGCGTGGGAGCGATAAAAAAATAAAACTCAAAAAACGTAATTATAGGAACCGAAAACACAATTATCAACCTCTATATCAATAAAAAACATAAAAAGTAAATTTTAGTTAAAATAATCGTGAGCGATAAAAAACACAGTTGATAAACGGAATCACAAGACCCGAAAGCACAATTATCAAGACTTATGTCAGTAAGAAAGATTAAAAGTAAGTTAAAGATAAAATACGCGGGAGAAATAAAAAAATAAAACGTAATTATAAGACCCGAAAAAACAATTGTCAACCCTTATGGCAGTAAAAAATATTAAAAGTAAATGCGAGTTAACATGCACCCGAGCGATAAAAATACAGATCGAAACACATAGTTATAATACCCGAAAATTCAATAATTATTCCCAAAAACTACTCCAACTATCTTAAAACTAAATAGACGATAATTAATTTTTTTAAATATTTGCTCGCAAAAAACAGAACTTGATATCAAATATCTAAAAAACAGAAAAAATGGCGATATGATATGCCAAAATTATTTTAAAAAATCATAATTTTAATTAAACTAATTATTTTTCGATAAATAAATAAATAAAACGGAATATTTAAGGCTAGAAGTGAAGAAAAGGGTTAGAATTGTTTTGGAAAAGGTAACATTTTAAATGGAAAAGGGCTTGAAATGGAAATGGTTACATTTGCTTTGGAATGGGTTACATTTGAAATGGAAAGGGTTAAATTTGAAATAGAAAAGGTTATATTTGAAATGGAAAAAGTTACTATTGACTTGGAAAAGATTACAATTGACTTGGAAATGCTATAGATCGCCGGAGAAAATTGACATCTAAAGTATGTCCCACAAACAACCGCACAATGATAACAATCCACAATTCCATACAGACCGTCAAATACCAAAAATCTAACATTATATATATATATATATATATATATATATATATATATATATATATATATATATATATATATATATATATTCTTGTCAGTTTTGATAATTTTAGTTTTCTACGGGTCTCGACGTTCATTTAGTAAATACGGATGAAATCGTGCAATTTTAATTAATTTTTCAGCTCAACATTTTTGATTTTCACGTTTTGTTTATTAACACTTATTATATCCTTTCATTAATAAAAAAAGTATATATTTTTTTTTCTGGCAAATACTTTTGTTTTTGCAGTCGTTTTAACACAGCTTCGTTGCTGAAAACATGTGTTGGCAAAATCTCTCTAATTCTGGTAATTTTGCAGATATCGAATCAAAACATAAACTAACGATGTAATAAGAACGTCCTATACACTTTTTGTCATCACAAACATTACCTAAACGCTAAAGAAAGTGGTTATAATAATAATAATAGGCTTACCGAACCCGAAGGTTTCCGCCTACACAGGCTCGTCCAATGTTCACCGTTCAAAACCAAGCCCCCGAGATCAGCCTTAACGATATCCTCCCATCGACGCCTCGGCCTACCTTTCGGACGCCTACCAGTCGGTTTAGCGAATACCAACTTTCTCGGAATCTGTTCTTCACCGAGCCCAACAACTTTACTCGCGCCATTTGAGTCTCCGCGATGCTATCAACTCCATTATATTCACAGGATACAAGTTCCGCAATTCCGCATTGTGCAACCTTTTAAACTCTCCAGTGGCCTCATCCCTCTTCGGACCAAATATTTTACACAGTACCTTATTTTCGAAAACCTTAAGCCGTTGTTCATCATTCAAAGTAAGCGGCCACGTTTCGCATCCGTAAAGAACCGTCGGAAGAATAATAGTTTTATAAACTCTAACCTTTAAGCTATTAGACAGAAGCCGCGAGCTTCTACTAGAGATCTGTGGCTTCTACAATAATCAAGATGAAAGGAACTAAGCATTTTCTTTTATTATTACTACTCTATGATTCTTGAAATTGGTTGATTGATTCCCTCTGACTGATTTCTTGATAAATTTTAAATTAACTTAGCATATAATTTCATCGTTTTTTCGTTAGCTATCTAATCTTGAATGCCTATTTCAAAATTAGTTTGTTTTTAAAAATTTACATAGTTTATTTATTTTAAATTTTTACTTTCACTTACTACCTATCTATGAAATATGCATTGGGTTGTTTCACATTGGGATACCAACTTGGAAAACTTGCCCCGAGGAAGACCTCCATCCGTAATAGACAACAATGTCCTCAAACATACAGTAGAAGGAAACCCCTACTAAACAGTTAAAGGACTCTCAGCACGACTAAATGCAAGTGCATCTTCCGTTTCCAGACATTTAAAGTGTATTGGGAAAGTAAAAAAGCTCGATACATGTGTACCTCATGATCTCACTGAGCGACAGCAAGACCCCATGTTTCAAAACATACCGTGCAAAAATTGAAAGTAACTGGGCTACGAAGTTCTTCCGCACCCAGCATATTCTCCCGACTTGTCTCCAACAGATTACCACCTGTGTTCAGGAATTCAGACAACTTCGTCAAAGGAAAACTTTTTGAAAATGATTATCAAGTGAAAAGTGCGTTTTCAGATTTTGTTTCACTTCAAAGCTCAGAGTTTTTCAGTTCGGGGATAAAAAAGTTGATGTCACGTTGGGAAAAATGTATAAAAAAGAAGGTAAATACTTTGAATAAAATTATTTTGTTTTGATATCGTATTTTTAATAAAAATCCTTTACCTTCTTAAAAACGGATATTTCATGTGACACAACTTTATTTCTTCCTGGATTTCATTTTTTCTTGTTATCATTGAACTTAAATACTTGAATTTCTCTACGTGTTCAAAAGTATGCCCTGATATATCAATATCATCAAGATTGCCACCGTTCCTGCTACTAATCATATATTTCGTCTTATCGGTATTTAATTCGAGTACTATTTCTTTACCGGTTTTTATTAACACACTTGTATTTAGTTGTATGTTTTCCGTGTTTTCACCTAGCAGTACCAAATCATCGGCATACCCCAAAACCGGAATCTCATCACCGATATTTAAACCTTTCTCGGTAAACGTCACCTTTCCTATGACATATTCTAAAGCTATATTAAATAAAACAGGTAAAGCGAGTCACCTTGTTTCAAACCCGATCGCACCTCAAATTTTTCGGAGTAATTATGACCGATTTTAACTTCATGAAATGTTTCCGACAAACACATCTCTACTAGGTTTACTAATTTTCTAGGTATTCCCTGTTCAATCATGATGTTATACAGCTTCTGACGGTCTATGGGTTCATAAGCCTTTTTAAAATCGATATAAAGGTGATGGTGGATGATCCGTTGTATTCCAATTTTTTTTTTCTAATAATTGACATAAGGAAAATATTTGATCAATAGTCGAGCGATTCCGCCTAAAACCACAATGGTAGTCTCCGATAATTTCCTCAGCGTATTTCGTGATTCGGCTAGTTAGTATGGACGAGAGTATTTTAAAGCATACAGGGAGAAGAGAGATCCCACGACAGTTGTTACAATCCGTCCTCGGTCCTTTTTTGTGAATCGGAATAAGTATTGATTCTTTCCATTCTTCGGGCATATTTTCATTTTCCCAGATCTTTTTAACTAAAACATGTAATTTGGAAACGCCCGCTTCTACACACGCCTTGGTTAATTCACTCGTGATATTATCATTTCCTGCAGCTTTATAACGTTTTAATTTTCCTATCGCTATTTCAACTTCCTCTTTCTCGGTGCGTTTATCCATGTTTCAGCGCTCTGATATTCAGAGTGAGGAGATTGATTATTATTTTCCGTATTTAGAATGTCGTCAAAGTGTTGTTTAAATTTATTTAATATCTCAGTCGGATCCGCAATTATATTGTTATTTGCATCTCTAACCCTATTCAATAGGGGTTCAAATATTTTACTCGATTTGTTTATACCTTTGTACATCTCTCTTACGTTATTTTCGCTTCTGTGTTTTTCTATTTCTATTATTTTGCCTTTAAGATACTCTCTTTTCTTATTTTTAAGAATTTCGAAGTCTCATTTTTTACTACCCGAAAGTAAGCCATGTTATTATGTATTAATAACATAAATTTAGTGACTGAAACTCAGCTTAATTTTATAACTCCTGAGTTATAAAATTCTTTTCGCTGTTAAAATAACGTTTTCTTACAAATTTATTAACTCCGGTTATTTTGCATATTTCAGAATGAAACAAAAACTAGATTGTTGATGAGATTACTATATAGAGTTTTGGTCCTTACAGCATATTACCTAAGTAGGCAAGAAAATTGTTAAAAAAATTCATGAACATTTACATATCGCTATACTATAACAAGGGTGGCTCTTTATGAAATACTTTTTGAAGAAATTTCGATCGTGTAAGCATTTTCTTTTTTGGTTAATTATTTTTAATATTGAACATTTGTAATTGACAAAAAAAACAACACCCCCCTCCCCTCCCATCCCTCAAAACTTGACGAATAAGTTTGAAGATATGTAGAATCCGAATAATGAATAAAAAAAGAATCCGTTTGTCCGCCGTACGCCATCCGCGGCTTTTTTCCGAAACTACTAGACCTAGTTTTTGGAAATTCAGCCCAAAATTACTTTGGCACCAAACGATGATCCTAACACTTAGACCTTTATATCAGATAATTAGTTTGAAAATGGGGACCAAACATAAATTATTTAATTCAATAACTTCTTTTTTTAAGATAGCGAAAAATGTTATTAGTTTTTTCAAGCCAAGTATCCGGAAATATTTTTACAGAAGAATTGAAATTATAACTCGTTAAAAGTCTCGTTTTTTATTAATTTTCGAGAACTTTTTTGACCACTTTCTTTAAAATGTAGGTAATGTGTTGTGAAGACAAAAAGTGTAAAGCAGATCCTTATTATATTGTTAGGTTATGTTCTGATTCGATATCTACAAAATTACCAGAATTAGAGAGATTATGTAAAAAAATCATGAAAATAAAAAATGTTAAGTGGCAAGGCTTGGACGATTTCGAATGAATTGACCCATATACTATTGTGTTTAGGGATGACATTTCGATTATTGTTCTCATATTCCTAACAGTGAATAAAAAAGAATATTTACATTTACATACAATAATTAGTAGATGACAACACGGTTAGACAGAAAGAAAACATGTATTTTACTCTTTTTATATATTGTTTGGATGTTCTACACTTCAGCATTTATCGTTGCAAAGAATTTCGTATACTCCATTTTTTAATGATATTAATCAATACATTTAAAATAAGTATTAACAATAATACTGCCATAAATTACGTTCCTGAAAATCCCATTCTCGGTCAATAGTAATTTGGAAAATCCCTGCCTACCTTAAACAAAAGCATTCCTAGCGCCTTTGTTTAGTGTTCTTTTGAATATTGTAATATCCACACAGTTGTTAGATAAGTGATAGCGATGCGAGGCATCGACATGTAACAAGACTGCTTATGAAAAAATGGACCGATTTGAAAGAAAAGTCCTTAGACGGATCGTTAGACCAGTTCAAAGGTCAGGAAGATGGACAATAAGTACAAACATGGATTTTATCAGTAACCAGCAGCGTCCATGTTTGTAAAGATTAAGATACCTGAGTAGCCAAAAGACTGTACATGTACGATCGAGATGTAGTGCATTCGAGAGGAAGACCTAAGACCAGGTGGCGGGAAAACGTAAGCAGAGACCTCCAAAAACTGGGAGTAAGTATAACTATAGCAGAAGACAGTGGGAAAGGCTGGTTTAGCAAGCCTAGGGCAGCTATTTTTGTCTCTTGTCCAAATAGAAAAAGAAGAAGAATATCCACACTCTTCTATACAAGACACTATATTGTTTCAAATTTAAAATAAGTTTGTACTAATTTCTTGTATATGTATTTACAATGTCAGAAAAAATGTAAATTCCAATTGAAATATCTATTTAACTACTATTCATCCATTCATTGTGAATTCACTGCACTCTTTTTGTTTTTCTTTTTAATTTTGCTCCTCGCACAAGACTACCTTGATATGCCAATGAAGGTAGGCTTGTTTAGCATCAATTTACAGCTAATTAAATAAAAATGTTTGTTCGAGATCCGAGAAATTAATAACCAATCGATTGAAGAGTAGCAGTTGCTTGAAATGTCCGAATGTTCTTAGAAATATTAAAATTTAATTTATCGTGTTGTGTGACACTTAATTTCCTATTTTGAACGTTCGACTTCTTAACCTTCTTTTAAAAATTTTCTCTTGTTTCATTTGTTACTAATTTTTTTTTTTTTTTGTGCGTGCATATCAAATAGATTCATTTGAGTTTTTCTGATAAAATTATGGGTAACACCAAAAAACTCAAACCTTAACTCCGAACCGTTAAACGGACCATGGTAATATGAACCGTTTTTGTTTCTCATGAGATCTAGAATCTGTTCCCATTTATACATATTTATATATATATAATATATTTATAATATATATATAAATATATATATAGTTAAGGGCTGATAAGGTATATCAGTATATATAAGTATATCAGCCTTAATTCCATACCACCTCTTGTAAACATTAGAAATGTATATATAGAGGATTAAAAGACCAATAAAGGCAGTGTTTGAATAGCCATCAAGCGTGTTGTTTATGCCCCTTTATTTATTTTTTTTAGTTTATATTTCGGACAACGCATAAGTGGTGCCGAAATCCGGGACCTTTAGATAAGTTCAAAATACGTCATTTTTTTTGGTACTTGCCTACTTCTCAGCTTACGTGAGTTAATTTTTTTTATTTTTTATTATTTAATCTCTTGCCAGTGAAAACCGATAAGATGGCAAAAAACGTGGTTTTGAGGCCAACCGTTCTGAATGTCCCACCGGCTGCGCCACAGCAGGCGGCAGCGGCTGCAGTTGAGTTACCAATACCGGAAGTTTCACTGGCGCAGGCGCATAGAACGACGCTGGAGTGGATGAAGATCCAAACAGCGACAGCTCAGGAGTTGAGGAAGGCTACATCCGACGTTGATAGATTCACTGGAGAGATTGGTTAGCTCAATCACTTTCTAAAAGGGGGCGATCGCTTGATGGTGAGGATCCATTCAAAGTTGTCCGAAAACCTGTTAGACGGGGAGGATGCTGAAGCGTTAAGGGGCTGCAGTGGTTTGCAGGGTGAGGAGGAGCATCCTGAACCATATCCAAGCAGATGAGGAGACACCCTGGAGCGTCGTGAAGGAGCGACTAAAGAAGGCCTACGGAGGGAAAGATGGGCCCCTGAAGAAGATGTGTTCCACATGATATGGGAAACTAAGAAGCGGCAGTCTAATGGTCAGTATGCGGGAGAACTACTCACGAAGTTTAACCGAATAACGGAGAAAAGTAGAGAAACCGAGAGTGTTGAGGAGGTCCACTTTAGAATGGATTTCTTTGCAATAATTCTAAAGGTGCAGCTAGCAAAGGAAACCGGTAAAAGAGAAGGGTTTCAGAGGGAGCGCTCGTTCATCGAATGCGCTCAAGAAATGATGGACGCCAGTACCCGAGAGGAAGAATCTCGGATGGAGACGGAGGAACACGGTTGGACACAGGTCTCTTACAATCAGCCCAGGACCACTCCTGCTTGGAGAAGAAGAGATTTTGGGGGGAATAGGAGAGAGAAGCCTCCGCAAGGTGATCGACGGCCAGCAAAACAAAGAAGCAGCAGGCGGCGGGAAGACCGCAAGTGCCATGGTTGTGGCAAGCTTGGGCACCGGGTAGCTCAATGTCCACGCACTAGGTGCTTTGAGTGCGGAGTAGAAGGACATATGGCAAGGAATTGCCCCTATATGTACCGGCGGCGTGATGTGAACCAGCCGGAACATAAAACACAGGCTGTGTTTCATCGCATGCGGGAATTTGGGCTCCGCCTTTCTCCTGGGTCATCGGGAAATTAGCTTTTTGGGACATACGATCTCCGCGGAGAACGTGAAGCCAGATTCTCAGAAGGTGGCGGCCTTACAGCGTATGGCCATCCCGACCGAAGTTAAGGGGATACGGCGGTTGATGGGCAGTTTAAATGGGCTCTTGTTGCATACGCCAGTAGGCGTCTTACGGATGCGGAGTCCCGTTATAGCGCCCTGGAGCGGGAATTGTTTGGGCTGTCGACCATTTCCGGCCGTACGTCTTCGGGAGGTGGTTCCGAGTTCATACCGACCATCGTCGATGAGATTGTGAACGACAAGCGTCACCAAATTATATGGAAGACAAGGGCGTCTGGGTTCCTTAAGATCGATTTCCAGCGTTTTGAGGGTTGTTCGGTGGTCACTGTCTGGTCTCAGCCCACCGTCGAGGAGGACCAGATCTGTCGGGCGTTGGCGGACGCGTCAAAACCTGGTAGAATCCACCACTTGTATGTCGGTGACGCCGTAGTATGGGAGCGTATCCAACGGTTGTGGCGGGCAGAGCGAATCGGAGTTGACCGGTCGTTTATCCGTTGCTCCCAGTTAGTTGAGACTATCCGTGACGCGGAACGGCAGCGGGAGGTGACGCTCAGGTATCAGGGCAAAACGAACCATCGGGGTCTGACCGAAACGTTACATGCATTGCGGCGACGTTATTATTGGTAGGGGATGAAGCGCACTATCCAGGAAACCATCGGTAAATGTGACGTGTGTCTTCGCGCTAAATATGATGGCCATCCGCCCCGCGCGGTACAGGTGGAAACCCCTACTGCTGATGCGCCCCTCATCGATCTCCAAATCGATTCTTTTACCTGGAAGGGTTATAAGTGGGTCACGATTTTGGATCTGTTTAGCAAGGTAGCGTTGGCGTATCCCGTTCAGGAGAGTACAGCGGAGGCGGTTTTACGGGCCCTTTGGGTCTGGTTCCAGTTTTATGGCGTCCCCGACAGGATCTCATCGGATAGTGGCCGCGAATTCGATAACGCTAGTGTCCGGGAGGAAATGCAGATTTTGGGTGTCACGTGGCAGCTTAACACCCCGGGTCATCCGGAAAGTTGCGGTGGTATCGAGTGATCACCTGCGTGTGTTTTGATTGAGAAAGGGATTGGAGCCGGGTGTGGGTATGGAACGAGCGGTCGTCGCCTATAACCACTCCGTGACGGAATTTACCCATTTCGAAGTCCTTTTTGGTTTGCAAGGCCGCCGGCGGGATTCTCGCGGTGCGGGGGCTGGTGATGGTGCCGTCGTGAGCAATTGCCTTGCGCTTAAGATGTTATGGGTCACTGTCCGTGGTCGGATTGAGCGGGAAAAGTGACGCAGAGTGGCGCGTCATAATCTCGGTGTCCGGGATCTGATGGGGCTCGTCAAAATTGGAACAGTGGTGTACCGGCGTGCGGGGACTAATAGGGGGAAAGAACTCCGGCGTTATGAAGACCCATTCCGCGTGGTTGTCATTCGTGAGCATAACTTGGTCACCATTGAGGGCTTGCGCGAACCCCGGAAGCGGCGAACGGTTCATTTGGAACAATTAAAACCACCGCCCATGGACGCATCCTAGCCTTTGGCACAGTTTTTGTTCTTTGAAAGTGTTTCTGTTCAGTTTATTCACAGTGTTTATTTTTTTTCCTTTGTGTTGTGTTTCAGGAGTTTCTTTTTTTTTTTTGTCTTTATTTCTATTATGTAAACTTATTTTCTTATGCATTTTGTATTCCGCTTTTTTTTTTTTCGTTTTGTTTTTTTGTTAATGTAGTTTACGAGGATTGTTCGTAAACTGGTGAGGGGGAGTTAAGGACTGATAAGGTAGTATATCAACCTTAATTCCAAACCACCTCTTGTAAACATTAGAAATGTATATATAGAGGATTAAAAGACCACTAAAGGCAGTGTTCAAATAGCCATCAAGCGTGTTGTTTATGCCCCTTTATTTATTTTTTTTAGTTTGTATTTCGGACAACGCATAAGTTATTTATATATTAGTTTGGCAAATAAGTCCTTCCGTTTTTTCTGTTTATTTTTATGTCATTATGATACTCTTTTTATCTGATGAATTAATAAAGGTAAATTGTTTATCCTGTTTGCAATATATCAACAACTATATCAGTTAACTTTTGTTGAAATTAGCTTAGTATTGTGTTTGTTATTGCTCTGTGAATATGGAAGAAAATAACATTCATTATTAGCACAGTCTGTACTATTATTTTTAAAAAAGGTAACCTTTCTACAGAAGCTCATAGAAATGTTTGCAGTATTTATGAGGATGATGCCTTAACCGAATGTACATATCTGAATTGGTTTGTCAAATTTCATTCAGGAACTCTAGGCGTTGATTACCTTGGAGTTTTACGCCTTAAAACCAAAACAAACGAATCATTCAGGAAATTTCGACTCAACGGTCTGGTCGCCCACATGAAACTCGAAACGAGCTTCAGGGCATTTTTGATCAAAATTCCACCCAATCTGTGTGAAAGATAAAAATTGTAAATGTGTAGCATAAAAGCGTACAAAACCATTTGTACAAGTTCGGCTATGTTTCCGGGCCTAATGTCTGGGTCCCTCGCTATCTAACCAAAGTCAACTTGTCAACAGGCATTTCTATTTGTGCTTTACTACGGCAACAAAACTACCCATTCTTAAAAAGATTGGTGAAAGGGGCTGAAAAATAGATATTATACGATAACTTAGTCGGTAGAAAATCTTGGGGCGCTATAAGTAGTAGAGGCTTCTTGAAGAATGTGAAATCCCGGATTGCATCGAAAGAAAATAATGTTTTCATATGGTAGAATTTCAAGGGTGTTATTTTCTACGAGCTATTTACATCAGGACAAACAATGGATTCAATAATGTTACACTATACTGCTCACAATCTACAAAATTGGATCATTCAATTATAAATAAATGTCCACAACTAGCAAATCTGAAGGCTGTTTATTGTATTCCACTAAGACAACGCTATGCCCCATCCCCATTGCTCACTCGCAATCAATTATTGAGCCTTGGATGGGACCTTTTGTCCCAAGAGACTACCACTTATTCCGGTCTGTGAAGAACTCCATGAATGAAAAGATTTTCCAAAAAGAATAGAACATCAAAAACCACATTGATCAGTTTTTAACAATAACTTCCGACATTCTATGAATTATGGCATTATGCAGTTGGTGTAAAAAGTCATATTAAATTACAATATCAATATATTGTAGATTAAAATAAATTATATGTCTTTAATATATTGAGTTTTATTTCACCCTGAAAAACTGCGGTGTCATATCATAATATAATAATTAATGAAATTAGTCCCATGGTGAAATGGACTGGCCGATTTAGATTATGCTAATAATTGCGAGTTGGCTAAGCGAAATTGCCACGTTATAAGTCTGGTTAAATAATTGTGGAATAGCCAACGATGCCTTACTAACCTAATGAACGGTCAATAAATCAAACTCATTATTCGAAATTTAATGCACCAATTATTAAAGAAGTTGAACTTTATAAAAATCTAATTTCAAAATTCATTGTACGCTAATATATTTGTTGATTGACATAGTTATTTATATCTTTTTAAACCTTTAATTCTTATCCAATAACTTTATGTAATAGCTACAATCTATAATATATAACTCAAAATATTGATTTACATACTTATGATGATAATGTTACAGATTAGTGTATCTGAGAAAGCTCCAGTAGCCAGGACTGAATGAAGGCAATGAATAAACACCTTCCCAATATAGCTACAATAACGTTGGCTCAAATATTGAATCACCAATTAAAATTTTCTTGTATTATTAAACCTTTGGATTTGAAATTGACGACGAATGCCAATATTTCAAAGCTTAACAACGTCTTATAGGACGATAATAAACATATGAGGAGATGTGAAGCAGGACCAATCAAGTCGATGATTTTCACTGGAAGAATCTGGCTCATTGTAGGAAGCAAATTATTAAAATAGTTAAAATGTATTTGAATTGATTTTGCTTTCTTTGATCAAGTGTGCAAGTCAATGCTATAAATCACTGCTTTGGGTACTAATTAGGTAAGAATAATTGATAAAGATATCTATTGATATAAATCCTCCAGTTTAAGAGATTTAAGTAGTAAAATATGTTATAAGGCCATAGAGCAGTTATCGAACAGTTTTTGTGGGATTTTCTTTCGCTTAAGCGGGAAGAAATCCTTATAAGATGTTCTTTGTCTTCCAGGCTGAATAAACAAACTTCTCAAAAATTTTTGAATCACTGTTGAACGGTGGTCTCTCCGATACTGCCCTGGCCCCAGACCTGGTCCTTCGGATTTGATCCTGGCTGTTCGGATCCCTTTCCGGGCGACATCAAATTCGTAAATAAAATTATACGAAATTTTAGACATTTTAGAAATAACTGAATTGTTTCCAAGTAGCGAAAGGTAAAAAGGTAAACAGACATTTTTCCTAGGAAGAGGATAATAAGTTTTGAAATTCATACAAATTAATAATTAAGGGAAACCGTTTATTATACAGAGGGATATTTAAAGAAAAAGCTAAAATCTTGTAGTATGATGAGGTGGTTGAGGAAGGGTCAAAATGATTACATCATAGTGAAAAAAAAAAAACAGGTATTTATTAAACCCAGCTTGCGGATCTTTATCAGGGCTTATAGGCCTGAAATAGGCACTAACATATTTTTTGTTTTTTCATTATTTTTTTTATCATTTAGACAACCTCCAAAACTATCTCATCCTTCATATTAATCACACGGTAAATAATTAAATATCAATATATATATATATATATATATATATATATATATATATATATATATATATATATATATATATATATATATATATATATATATATAAAAGTTAAGATAAGAAAAAAGGCGTCGGTGACTACTTTTGTTTTAAGTTTCTATTGATTAGTCGGTAGATTAGAGGACATAAAGGTTAAAAATTAATGAGTACCAATTTGCTAATCAATAGAAACTTGGAAATAAAAGTAGTTACCGATGCCTTTTTTCTTATCGTAATTTAACTGTTTTATTTAATTGAAATATCCTCAACTACTATCAATACATTCCTCCCAACATTACTTATCCATCCCCTCGGAATAGAATTTAGAAAAGAATCGATAAACTCCAAACACGAGTTTTCTGATTCCCTCTTTTTCAGTAATCTCCCTGTTTTCCACGGACGATATTTTGAAAATATCCCTAATATAAGAAAACTCAAAATCCTTCATTATTTTACGGACTATGATTATTTTATCATATTATACTGTATATATTGTGTGAATGGGATCTTATATCACTATTACTAATGTTCATATAGAAACAAATTGTAATATATCTCAATAAATAAAAAAAACATAAAAAATTTTACGGACAAGGCAATACGTAATAATTTCACTTTTATTTTATTCGGGAAAAGTAGGTTGTATATTCTATGTACTAGCCTCACACCAAGCAGCTTAATTCTGATCAATTAATTTTTTCAACTATAAAAATCACTTGATTTTTCGCTTCCTATTGTCTTCTGCATACTGTTTTTTATTCTCCATTTTTCTGAGGGTATATCATACCATATAATCTTTAAACTTATAGAATCATGTGATTCTTGATTTACGTGAAGTTCTTTCAAACCACGCGACATATATTAACACGCTTTACTCTGTCATTTAGGGCATTCTTTCCTGAACATTTATAATGAGGAAAGCAACGAGTATAATAAATATCAAAAGACTGTTTCTAAAATATGAGAAGTAATTAATATAGACGTATAATGTACCGTTGGAAAAAACAGAATTTTATAAAAGTTAATATACAATAAAATAATTCGCAAAAGTTTGTAAAAAGTTGTTATAAGCCCATAAACTTATCAGCATATGTTATTCGTAGTGTAATGAGAGGGATTATGTGATTCAGCGTTACCACCATACAGTATCATACAAATTGTATTTATCCGTTCAACACGCAAGATTTCAGAAAAAAATATTACATACCATATTTTCATATATATTTCAGTTAAAAATGATAAAAGATAAACAAATTTGGATTTATTGACCAATTCGTGTATCTCATTTATGCCAATAATAAAATATAATAATGAATAGATGTCTTAAAAGAAACTGTAATTCGATCTCAATGTGATAAACTCTAAATCGGTCAAATAGTGTTTTGTTAAATAGAAATGACACTACATTGAGACTGTTGCCGGGAGGTGGGTGACCAGTATGCTACATAATCAGTTTTATCCTCTAAACAATATTTTTATTCCTTTCCCCAAAGTAGTGTGAATTATACCTTGTTTGATTAGCGATGCAGTATAACTGCATTGTTGTGACCTTGTTGAAATGGGCCTGCTCATGGATTTCATGGAACGAGGTGCCCAGCCGCATTATTTTATATACTCATTTATCATAAGTGTGTTTTTATATATATATATATATATATATTATATATATATATATATATATTATATATAATATATATATATATTTTATTATTTTTTTTTTATTTTTTTATTTTACCGTACCCCAACCAACTTTTCCAAAAAAAACAAAACAACTTTTCCATCATATCCTCTACGGTCAAGAATTGCTCCGCCATTATATAATTTTGGATTTGAATGGAATATTATTCTTTCTTGTATATGAATGAAATATATAGTATGCGAAAGTATAGCAATCAGGAATGATTTCCAAACTAAATTTTCAATGAAAATACAATTATATGAAGTAAACTATGGTTATTCCTGGAATAAATAAATCTTTAATCCATGATACACCAATAATTATGAAGAAAATAGCATGTGTAAAAATATAAAAAATGTTAAGAAAAACGAATAATTAAATAGATAAAAATATTATAATACGTACAATTATAAAATATATTAGCTACCAGGCACAATAATAAAAATGGTGTGATTTTACCTGCTTAATATAAAATAAAAAATATATTTGCTTTATATTATATATGAACAAAAATTTTACTTAAACTATTGGCATTTAAAAAAAAAAAATATTATGAGCCAAGTGCAATTATTTAAGCAAAATAATGAATTTTTCCTAGTTCTTATGATTGTACTGGCAACAATAAAAATAATGAGATTTTGTCTGCTTAATACTCTATAAAAAATATATTCTGACTTGTGGGTAAATGTAACGTAAAATATGACGTTACAGTAAAATAATATAATGAGCCACAAGCAATGATTTATGCAAAGCAATGAATTGTTTTTGAGGATTATGATGCTATTAGCTACCATAAATAATAATACAAATCATTCGATTCAACTGGCATAATATTTTAATAAAATATTTGTTTTTGTTGAACAAATATTTAACTATGGAAATACATTAAAAAAACACATATAATCCAAAAGCCATAAGTTAAACAAAATAATGAATTTTGATCAGAACTTGTTATGGTAATCGCTACAATATATATATGTATATATAAAATAATAATGAAAACCTCACCAGGTAAATATTTTTAAACATTTATCATGACTTGTCTAAAAAAAATTGATGTTACAAGAAATAAATACTATATCAACATCAATGAGTTAAGCACAATGTATAGGGAATTATATTAGATATTAAGCTGCTGAAATCCAACTATGTTTATAATTACATATAATAGCTAATACCAACATAATTTCTAAAAAAAAAAGAAATTCTTTTGTTTAACTCAATGATTTTGATTCAAAATAATTTCCCCTGAATTACATCATATTTTACGTTACAGCTTTCCCACCAAGATATACAGTGAGTCACAGTGAAAATGATGCAAAGTATTTTTTTTAAATCACCTGTGTTCAGAACTAAAATTGTATCCATTACTACTGAAAAATTAAACGATGAACTTATTAAAACACCATTTACAGTAAACGAAGAAAAGTATATTTGAATTTTAACTAAATAATTAGAAACAAAATAAATAAAAAAAACCACAATGAAAATGATGAAAATGAAAAATACAAGGTCTGTAATGTACATATGTACATCAGAAATAAATTTTGAAATATTAAACATTTAGAAGGAAGTCCTTTATCAATTAAGACCTGCTTCAAAATATTTGGCATAGAGGCAACTGGCTGTTCAACGTTTCCAGACTGGATCTTCCTCCATTCATCCTTAAGAGCTTTTTTCAATCTTTCCTTTTTTTTATTTCATGTTTTCGTACTTCATTTTCTAATATACTCCACGGATTCTCTATAACATTTAAATCAGGAGGCTGAGAGGTGTTTTTATTGATTTAGGACAATCATACAAGCACCATTCTTTTGCTAAATATGAAGAATGCTTTGGATAGTTGTCTAGGTGAAATACAAAATTGATGTTAAGTCCCAGTTTGATTGCACTTTCTTTCAAATTCTTTTTCAGGACGACATAATACTCAAATTTGTCCATTATACCTACAATAAAATTGAATTTCTTGGTTTGGGGGTGCATGGCTGTCAAACCATGACAAGACCACCTCCATGCTTCACTGTTGGGCCAAAATTTGTTTCCTCGAGCTCTTCATTGGCCCTTCTCCACACCAAGTCTCTTCTAACAGATCCGAATCGACTGAATCTTGATTCGTCTGAAAATATAACGCGTTTTTAAAAGTCCATATCCTTTTTCAAAGACTCCATGAAAAATTCGACCCTGATCTTTTTTACTGATCTTCCAATTTGCGGTTTCTTTCTTGCTACTCTTCCATTAAATTTGTGCTTTCTTAGTTCTCTTTGAATAGCCTCAGCACACTCTTTTTTACTTAGAGATTTTTCAAGCAATACTTCCTATTTCGGAGCACTTAGTTTGGGATTTATTTTAACTTGATATAGAATATATCTTTCATAAATACTCGTAAAACCTTTTTTTAAAGCTTACTCTGGCTTTACTTATGAGTTGATTTTTTCGTTTTTAAGCGTTCGACAACTGTTGCACGGCTATTCTCAATAATAAAGACCATTCTTCTTAGCTTATTCCCCTTTTTTCTTATTCGCAATGAAGATTTCTCTGTCACGCAATATGATATGGCGTCCATGTTGAAAATGTCCTTCAGACGAACTTTTATGGGAAATTAAATCACAGCTACTTATATTTCAAGTAATAGAACCAGATTTGGCAATTACAAATTCATGAATAGGGATTAAAAACTTCCAAAACAAACATTGCATCAATTCTACTGTGAGGTGTTTATTTACACTTTAGTGTTTTTATTCAATTTTTATGTAGACTCAATAATTAATATTTAAATTTTAATACTATTTTAATTAATACATAGTTTGATGTAAACGTTTGAAAAATTTCGATGATTATTCATAACAATTTATTAGTCAAAATCGTTATCAATAAATCACAACGCCTTTGCATCATTTTCACTTTGACTCACTAAATATATTAATATTATTAGATCTATTATCAAGTGATATTCCATTATTCTTATTACAAAATAGTGTAGCTATTAACCTAATAAGTACTTTTAAAAAATGCATTATTTTGTATAACTTATTGCTTTTGGTTCATACACGTTTTTTTCATGTACGACCATTGTTAAATGTTTTGTTCATTAAAAACAAATACTTTTTTTAAATATTAAGCTGGTGAAATCCCATGATTTTTATTATTATATGGTAGCTAGTACCATCATGATTCCAAAATACAAATCATGGTTTTGCATAAATCATTCCTTTAGGCTTATTATATTTTTTTACTGGAATGTAATATTTTACGCTACATTTACCAACAGAATAATTTTTTTAGAGTACTAAGTAGGCAAAATCTTATTATTTTTATTATTATATATTTGCGCCGTTATGATCATAAGAACTGGGAAAAATTCATTATTTTGCTTGAATAATTGCACTAGGCTCATAATATGTTTCTCTTAAATGCCCATAGTTTAAGTAAACTTTTGTTCATTTAAAGCAAATATATTTTTTATTTTATATTAAGCAGGTAAAATCCCACCACTTTAATTATTGTGCCTGGTAGCTAATATATTTTATAATGGTACGAATTATAAAATATTTATTTTTTTAATTATTCATTTTGCTTTAGACTTTTTATATTTTTACACATGATATTTTTTTCATAATTATTGGTGTATCATGGATTAAATATTTATTTATTCCAGAAATAGTCGTAGTTTCTTCATATAGTGTAAATTTGTCACGCTGTTTGATTGGAAAATAATAAGAGTACAATTTTATTCTTTAGGAGCGCAGTGGTTATGCAAACGCCAAAGTTTGGCACCTCTTGTAATGGGGTATGTAATGTTTAGGCGTTGATGACCACACTACCGTTCAATGCCTATAAATCACACCCACCCAGCCCAAAAGTTTAGATGGCTCTCAATTGAAAACTAGTTAAGATAGAATACTAAAATTGTGTACATCATCCTAACTATATAAAAACATACATCGTGGCAAATTTCATAAAAATCTGAAATTCCAAAATTTCTAGATGAATTCGCATAGAACCATCCCATTCCCACTGATTTAACTATAAAATCGTCCAAAAAGATTTCGAGAACCGAAAATGAATAAACGAAAGAGACTGTGCTAATTTTTTCAATAGTCATATTATTCAGTTAAAACTAACTAGAATTCCCTTTAAAAATTAAAGAAAAGTATTACAGCGCGAAGACATTAGCGAAAATTGTGAAGAAGTGTTGAAGGCATGGTACAAAAATGCACTAGAGTTTAACCGATTTTAATAACATTTTCAGTTTGATTTTTTACAATTTTGTTATTTATTTTATTAAAAATAACTAAGAAAAATGTTATTATAAATAAAATTTAAATATGAAATAGGGGTTGAGCTTTGGGGCTCCACTAAACCATAAAATTCTTCCCGTCTTCAATCCTTACAATCCAAAATCCTTCGAAAAATCCTCAACGCTCCTTACTTCGTCACGAATAAGCTCATCCATAAAGACCTTAATATTCCTTATTTATGTAGCTGATATGGCCCGAACCAGGTATCAATCTTTCCATGAAAAACTCCACCCCCACTCTAACCCACTAGTTTCAATTCTAGCTTCCTCTTCCATTCCTTACAATCCTCCGAGGCGTCTGAAAAGAAGATGGCCTCGAGAACTTCTAGTTTAGATTACCTATTGGAGTGCTGCCAATGGGCAGCTTCTCTTCATGTCTTTTTCATGTGTTTTATCTAACAGCTAATTTACTAGATTAATCAATACAGTTGTAAATAAATGAATAATAAATACAAAATATAAAAAATTTCTGTTTGTTTGTAACACCGATAATGAGGTGTTATAATGTACTGTAACTATAATATACTGTCTTGGTCTCTTAGTGAAAAAGTTTGCAGAGAAATATATAAAAGTATACAGAGAAATGTTCAAGTTCTCAAGTATGAGAAAATTCTACTTTTTTTTGTAAGATGCATATTAAATTGCTCGAATATAAGTAAATAACAACATAAAACATAAACATTAAAAATAGAAAAGAATGTTAGAACACAATTGATTTTGTTCATAAAATTTTTAATACAAAAATTATAAATTGTACTTGAACATAATTGTACTTTTATCACTAAATATACATTATATTGCAAAATATTAAAATGAACAAGTTACTCTAAATTGAAAATTGTTTTAACACATCCTCTGTTCCTTTGATGATCCTACAGAGTATATTTTTCAAAAAGAAAATAAATCATATAAATTATGGGACAGAATAAGAAAAACATTAGGATTTAGCTTATATTAAATTGAAAAGACCTGTTTAAGAACAGTTTAAGTGAAAATAAATTATAGATGATGAGAAGCTGGGAACCTATAATGCAAGGCAAAGATTTCTCTTTATGTAAAGTAAAAGGAAAAAAACACAAAGAAAGGAAAAAAGCATAAGTAGAATGCTCAACACAAGGTATTTTATAACACATGCACAAAAAACTTCTTATGCATTAATTAATCTTCTATTGCGTACACATATCGAATAATAAATAGTTGGTCATGAGTTAAATATGAAGGAAAATAGTGTTTTTTTACTACTTTTTAAACTTTTATGACTGCCAACTGAATCGTACATGTATTATATATTTATCCTTTCCCAATTACGGGCTTGCCCTAGTGGGATTGTTACTTCTTCTTGCACTGTAAAAAGGTCTGTAATTTGATTTAAATAAAGAAGTTATTTAAAAAAAAAAAAAAAAAAATATATATATATATATATATATATATATATATATATATATATATATATATATATGAATCTCTTAGGAGAACTTTAACACTCAATCATCCGAAATAATCCATAATCTATATTTTTATAAATCTAGTAAAATAAAAGCCATATCTTGGTGGAAAAAAAAAATTCAACTAATTAAAATTTCTCATTTTCTTCCAGAATCAAATAAACCGATAACACATTTCATATCAACTGTTTTAAAAAGTAGATAATACTAACCAGAAACAGTTTGAAGCCAGGCAGAGGTCTTGAAAAGTGTAGTTGAAGGCAAGAAAAGAAAAAGTGGTATAGCAAGGATGGTAGCAGCTGCGAGTAGTATCGAAAAAGCAGCCAAAGCGGAGGCCAATTTGAAGAAGAGTCCAGGGACTGATGAAGGGTCTCCTAGCCAACCGAGGCACTCTTCAGTGGATCCTCCGTAGAAGCACATTTTCCAGAGCCCAAACCTTCCGGGGTACTCCGAGTCGGAGGTATCGCCCATCCATTCCGGCGTAAGAAAGGCAACGACCACGATGATAGCGTAGCATATGGTAAAGATACCCCAGAGAACCCCGATCGCCTTCGAGTTCCTTACGTAATTAGTGGCGTAGATGTGAGAGGAGTCGACATATTCAACCTTGGAGCCCATCCTAGGCGGACTGTAACAACACACGGGCCACCGCTCACTGCTTCCTCCTCATCCCTCCTCCTCTCCCCTCCTCCGCCCCTCCTTCCTTCGACCTCATCATCTAGAAATGGTAGATACATGAATTTCTTGTACCAGATACAATTGATACTGATACTTTTTTGTATGTGATGTACATTTTTATTTAAGAGATATATATACCTTCCTTATTAAGGCCTTCTATAATCACTGAACTCAAGTCAAAAATCATTTTATTTTTTTCACAATGACCGATTTTATACTACTTTAGCAAAGGGACGATGTTACACACACATATAGAGACAGCTGAACTCTACAGATCAGCTTGTCTAAGTAGGCCTTAATAGATTCTGTCTGGGTAGATTTTGAGTTTAAAAATGTTTGTATTTAGAATTGTCTATAAATTTGAATAAAGGAATTTTATAAAGTGCTATTATTACCAACCAATCAATATACAGATACCTGACTGCTCTATGTTCCTTATTGGTTAGAAATCCTTAAGTGGTGCCCATCTGTTAGTTTGTTGGGTTTTTTTCCAACAAAGACCTAATTTATATTATTTAATATTAAATTAAAATAATATTGCACTTTAGCCCTCTTCCTAACCCCCCCCCCCACCTCCATTGTTCTCATTAGATTATAATTCTTATTAAAGACGATTTTTGATTAAATTTATTAATGTTTACTTGATTGGTGCAGAAACTTTGCTTCAACCCATAGGTAAAACATTTTCTGATTATAGGAAGTAGAAACATTATGTTTTCTGACTTAATCCTTCAAATAGTTGCACAGAACTGGAAAGGGTTGATCTTTGGTGCCTGAGGGGATATCGTAAACTGTGTGGGTTAGAGTATAGATCCATTACATTAAATGGCTTATTTAATTTTTAAAAACATATTTATTGATATTTATAACTGTATTATATACATCAAGTAAATGTGATGGACTTAGTAAACTGACATGAAATACATGTTGAGACCCATTGGCAGAATTCTAAAAATATTCAAAAGTCTCGGGGCTAGAGGAAGTAGTGGATATGATTGGAAATGAAGTTATTCATGGAATGATTGATAGCTGGTTTGGGCTAATTCTATAGCGCATGGAACATTAGGGTATTTACGGACGAGCTTATTCGTGACAAAGAAAGGAGCGTTAAGAATTTTACAAAGGAATTTGGGTTGGATACGAAAAGAATTCGATGGTTTAGTAGAGCCCCATAGCTCTACTCCGTAAGTCCATATCGGTCTTATGATGGTCATATAAAGTAAAGTTCTGAACGTTTTGAATTTTGAGTTTTCTTATATCGTCTTGAGTGTGTTTGTCAGTTTACTGTTACTGGTTTTGTCCGATGGATATCTTGTTCTCTGCCACTTTGCTCTTTCCCGGCGTTTTTCAATTTGTAAGAGTCGAATATGACTTGGAAATCCTGTTTCACGACAGTTCCTATTTGTAAAGTGAGATGTATTGTTGTTTATGGCGGTTTCTATTGATTTTTTAAGTTCTTCAATGGCAGAGTATATGTCTGGTTTTAGTTTTTAACGGAATTTTCAAGTCGAGTTAGTCCTCTAAATCATAACGAAAATTTTCCCAGTCAACGTGTCCTTTAATCAAAAAGGGAAGAGATGGTTTAAGAATAGAATTTGAAGGCATGAGAAGCAGTACTGGACTATGATCTGAGGAGAGGTCATCTAAAGATTTAAAATTATAGATTGGGCGGGGGGATTTGGGAAATAATGAAGATGTTAAGGATATCAGGACGTTTTTTAAGAGACGTAGACCTATATATGGGACTATGAGGTGACAAAATGGAATAGCTAATGGAGGTTGTGACGCAAAAGAGAAGAGTGTTGGACGTTCGGCATCCCCATAGCCCAGGCGATGAAGGTCAAAAATAGCCTTATGCAGGAAGAAATTAGAGACAAGCTGAATTTTTGTCAGTTGCTAGGACCTTATTAGAGGAATATTTTCTCAAAAGCCCCCGCTCCTTCCCCTTGTGCTAACTCCGCTAGCCCCCCATGAACATCCGTTTCGCGAGTCTTATTGTTATTGCCCACAACTTTGCTATTCCACATTCGATATTATTGCGTGATGTGTCGTTTTATTCCTTTATCTATAAGCTTTAAAACACGTTATATAACATTTTTGAGTAATATTTATAATTTCGCCGCAATTTCCTAAAACATGCAAAATTTTCGAATAAAAATTCATATTTTATGTGGTTTTCTTAAAATAGAATTTTTTTTTTAAAGTTATTTCCGAAAAAAATGTCAAATAAAAGTTGTAGCGCAGATCCTACCCTTTAATATTATGTCCCTAACTTTATATTTTTGGGGTCGAGAATCTACAGACAACCAAGTATTAGTGCGCCCACGACACCAAGCAAGCCCTAAAGCGTGTTCAGATGTTGCGGAATTGCTCGCTGTATCTAGTTAATTTAGGCTTGTTTCAGTTTCTTTCCAGATGTGATAACATATTATTAATAATGGTGCCTGATTTTTATAGGTATATTAATGTTTTACAAAAAAATTATAAATAGTATTTTAAAAGTTCAAAAGATCGTGGAAAAATATTTTTTTCCAGAATATTTAAATTAAAAATTTATTTATGATTAATAATAATTCAATATATTATTTTTGAAATAACTAACATTTATTGATTAATTTTTAAATTATGTATTTTTTTTATTACCATCGGTTGTACCCAATAATCATTCATGATTAGGGTGGAATGCGAATACAAATTCACTTCAACAATCAGATAAAGTAGATAAAAGAAAACTAAAACTTTTAATTTTACACCCACAAACAGATTTAGAGCAGCAAGTTCTTTATAAAACAAACTATACGTTACAAATAGCCTTAAAGAACTTATACATTAAAGTATTATTTTCTCCCCTCCACCATATTATATTGACTGATTAATATTCCTGCTTTGCTTACTAGTAACCCATTTCTAAATGTAATTATACTCTTAATATTTGGTATTGACATACTTTATTTGTGGTAACTTTGTCTTACATGACCGCCACCTGAATTATCTCATACTTCATAAAAATAAATTCCTGTTCCTTTGATGTTGAAATGACTGCTAAGTTAACAAATTTGTGTCTGATCCTTTGACTACCTCCTTATAGCTTTCCTTAAGCAGCTTTTAGTGCAGAATTTATTATATCTAATTCCTAGCACTGTTCGGTAGGTAGGATTTATCTTTTACTTTTATATTATTATCTAAAGTACCTACCCGTAACACGTTTTCCTAGTACATGGTTTTTATGAGGTGCCGCACAGTATTTCTTCAAGATATATATTAAAAGAATGAATTTATCTTTCGGACCCTAAATTGTTTGCAGCTCGGGATTCAAAATATTCTTGAAAGACAGAGTTTCATTCATAGTTAGACAAAACATATTCACGATACGTATTTACTATTTTCCCATTGAATAATTGCCTGAACATCAAATTCACCAACATAACTCTGTGCCATTTTAAATGATTTTCCTTTATCGACAGGCCTTAAATCATTCCAATCACCTAGAAGCTAAATTTCGTGATGTATCGCAATACAAAATTTTTATTAGATGTGCTGATCATTATTACTTTCTTTTATAAAAACTTTTTTCCTTACCCGCTTGGCTTCTGTCAAGACTTCGATTTGTTTTCACATCCCATGTGTCGCTGAGGTATCTACGTAGCATCAAACTTCACTGATGCATTAGGTTCAGACCCTAATGTACATGATCTTAGTTTTTTAGATTATTTTTTAAAGCCAGAAATCTTGTAAGGAAGACAGTCCGAGCGGCGGCCAAGATTATTTATTGAAATAGTCTTAATTATTTATTACCAACATATGTTGGTCCTTGTTGTAGGTTTTCATTAAGGTTATCTCAAGGTACAGAGTGAGAAATACTAAACCTACAATAAGGACCTAGAAACGTAAGCAATAAATAGTGAGGGCCTTTTCACACGTATACGGCGGTCGTCCAAACGGTTTATAATCCTAGGCTTATCAGCCGGCCAAACGGTCGTTGATATAGGGGCATAGTTGGAGCTTTCACACATACACGGCTGCCGTTGGGACGGTTTATAATCCTCTTTATAGCCGTGTAGCGACCGGAGAAAAAAAAAACAGCCGTGTAGCTGCCGTGAACGGCACATTTCCCTATCTCGGCAACTATAAGTGGACGGCAGCCGTGTACGTGTGAAAGGGGAGGGGATTAACGACCGCCACGGCAGCTAAGCCTTTTTACGGCAGCCGTCTATGTGTGAAAAGGCCCCTCTCCCCTTTCACACGTACCCGGCTACCGTCCACTTATAGTTGCCGAGATAGGGAAATGTGCCATTCACGGTGCCGTACACGGCAGCTGCACGGCTATATTCGGTCGATCCACGGCTATGCACGGTCGTTACTCGGCTCTATACGGCAGCAGCGCAGTTTATTTTATTTTTCTTCTTTCAGTTGTTTTATCTTTCAATTTTCAGTTAAATAATGGAGCACGAACAACTCGCAGCGGCCTGTTTTCTTATCAAGAAAATTATGAGACAAAAAAAAAAAAAGATTATGTTGGGTAAACCCTTAATTAATTCAGAGAAAATGGAGTATGGGGCTTATTATGATCTGTATCAATTTCCATTATGTTATTATGTTATTAAGAACTGACTCATGATAAATGTAAGAGATGATAAACAATAATAAAAATTGTTGTTTCATTATCAAATAGTAATACCCTATATTGGATTAGTATTGTGTATTTTAAATATTTAATAGTAATAACCTTACGGTTTTCCTCATTACAGTAACCCTGCAATGGGTGCATTTATTTCTACGTGTACCATTTTGCAATACAACGCGTATTTTTATTACATAATATAAATTAAGTTACAGAATATAAAAAATCAGTGAAAGTAAATAAAATAAAAATTAATAACGAGCTATTGCCTGTTGCTAAATAGTAATAACCTTATGCTGTTTAATATTCACTTTTGTTTGTAATCAATATATATTTATATTGATATACTCTGTGTATTTAATAATTCTTTTTATTTTAATGATCAGCATTTCTTTGAAGATTCATGTAATAAATGAATACACATAATAAGAAATATTTACTTATGATATAGGATAATATATAAGTAATTCGAAACATAAAATATTTTAAAGTTAGTATAATTATAATTGATAATTATACTAACTTTAAGATATAATAATCTTTATAATTTAATATAATAGTCTTGAATAACGATTGCTTTGATAGAGTAGCTCTGAAAAAACAATAGTAACAACAGCGAAAATAAAAGAAACTGCAGTCCGGTATTTAAGGTTGTTACATACCTGCTCAACAAAAGGACCTCATGATACCTTTAATTCTGTATATTTTGAGAATTAATTATCTTTTTCTGAATCATAGTGATATAAAAAAAAAAAAAAAAAAACGCTGCAAATTATTACACAATGGTTTATTATTTCCAAATAACAATATTAGGGTTTAACTGTTTATATGGCTGTCGATAGGCAATTTAGTAATATGAAAAGCACTAATTCAAGGCATCATATCATAACACTACCACTGATTTCAAAACGCAATATCTAAGTTAGTTGTTAACCAAATTCAATGACTCTTTTTTCATTTGGTCCGAAATTGGTATTTTGGTATTTATTCATTTATTTATTAGGACAAACGGATTTTTTTTTATTCGTTATTCGAATTCTACGCATCTTGAAACGTTAGCTCTCAAATTTTGAGCAGGGGTAATTTTTTTTGTTATCAGGGAATCACATCTCTTATAAGATGTGGCTTGACCATATAAGATGATTTTTTTTTCTGCACTTTGTTCATAGCGTTATCTTCATCTCGAAAATCTTTTCGATTTCTCTCTTTCTTCAATAACTGATTTTTTTATGTAATTACATATATTATAATCTGTTACAAGAATATACATACATATGAATTTTTTTTATTTCGGTGAACAATTCTAGAAATAATTATCGTCTAACTAATACTTTCCAAAGGATCGTGAGCATAGATCTTTTCAAGACATTTTTAATTAAAATTTTATTTACAATTAATCGTGATGTGACAGGCCTGATGTCAGTGATAGAGTGAGGTTACAAACACAGCTGGTGGGAGCAAAGAGGTTATGTGAAATTTGACAATTGTATCTACAAGAAAATAAAATAATATTTTCACTGTTTCGCCCATATCTGGCTATTTATTTAATTCGCCTTCACCTTCTCTTAAGTGGTGACTCCGACGGTGAGATTTTTAATATTTTTCTTCTTTATTATTTTAAATCATATATTACCATAATGCTATTCATCCACGGTTTATTAACTCTGAACACTGAGAAGCAGAAAGTAGAGGTGGAGTTTGCAGCTGCCCTAATGCGCTGGCGGGACTACCGACATTTTATAAAGAGACGATCTGTGGTTTATTCAAGCTGAGGCGGTATTCAGCTCATGCAAGAAAAGCAATAGTAAGAGTAAATTTCAGACTCTCTGAAAGACTCAGCTTGAGTTTCAGACACTCAGGCCCGTAACTGAGCCCTATGAGAGGTTAAAACAGCGGCTGCTTTCCACCTTCGGGCAGTCAGATATCTCGAAGCTTTTAGAAGAGCAGAAATTAGGCGATCAGGGAGATGCAGCAGCTGGCAGGAGGGAAGGTCCTGGAAGACATGCTGAGTACTCTGCGGCTCCAGGCGTTACCTGAAGGAATGTGGTTGGCGGCTTAGGCCGCTACTGATCATACAGATCTTGCAAAGTTGGCCCACATTGCTGAAAAAATAGCGGAGATTCAGCAACCCCCAGGTAACCCGATTATGGCATATTAGCCGAACACCTAGCCGGAATCGCAGGGGCTTTAGAAGCAAGAGTAGACGGCGCCTGTGTTTCTACCACGAGCGCTTTAGTGATAAGGCGAACAAACGCTGTCAGTCCTGCGACTGGAAACCGGCTCGGGCTTTAAATCCCTTTATTAAAAAGGTATATATAACCTCAATTTTATATTTTAGGGTTTTGCTGTACTATCTTACACATTTCGAGATTTTTACTGCACGATTTTCCACTTTTCGAAGTTTTAAAGGCACATATTTTGCCTTTTTATTGCACGAAAATCCGGTCGCTCGTCATAAGTAATGTGGGTAAGGTCGCGTGATGATAGGAAAAGAACGGGATGCTGTGATGAGGAAATAATTTTTATAGGAAAGTCAGAAATATGGAGTTCTATTCAGGTATCAGTATATTGTGTGTGATGAGTAGGGTAATTAAATTAAATCAGTAAGGAAGGATTTGTCGCTGGACTCACATAACATATTAGTTTTAAAATCGCCAGAAATAATTATATTATTATTTGTTAAGACTTGTTTGACCAGTGAGGATTGAAAGAAGTCGTCAAATAGAACACGGAATACAAAAAATCCATTTAGATCGCGCATGCGCGTTTCGTTTTGCGACAACTTTTATAGTTGTTATTAGTGCAGATATCATTTAATATGTTTTCAAGGATATGCTTATCCTATATATATATGAATATGCTATCAGATTTTCGATAGCGCATTCGCGTTTCTTGTTTCGCTTACCTTTTATAGTATTAACTAATGGAGATATCTTTTGTTAGGTTTTCAAGGACACTTTTCCGATTATGCCATCAGTTTTTCGATCACGCTTGCACGTTTCGGGTTTAGATTACTTTAATCGTTGTTATTAGGTTTTAAAGGATGCTATTTCAGAATAGCAGCTATAAATATTTAAAAAAAAAATAATAAGATCAATTCCTTTTGTAACAAAAAGTACTATTTTTTTTAACCAAAATAGGTATCTTATTTATTGTTTAGGCGGGAATGCCCGCGAAAATATAATTTTATTTTAATTTAATACCGGAAGGTGCTGCCCCCTAATCCTTAAGAGAGGTGGGCACAGATCGTCCTAGACCGTGAGAGAGCTCCTTTCGTGGTGGGAGTGGTCGAGCAGTGCCTGGAAACCTGGTAATAGAAAGAAGTCCTAGGGGTCGCCTCTCCCTATCGCCTCATCCTTTCCTTTTTCTGACATTCCCCCCTCCCTCCTTAGGAAACAGGACAGAAAGGAAGCCCGAGAACCGAAAGGTGTGTTTTTAAAATTACAATCATCCATAATCCCGAACACATTTACATTATTTTATATATTTTTTTTGTTTTCTTATGGTTAAAAAAATACAGTCCACAGGCTCTTACATTTATAATTGGAAATAATGTATTACTTCTTTTTTTCAATATCATAAGTTATATGCATATCGCCTTCCAAATTCCAACTTTTTAAAATAGTCAAGTTAGGCAAAACATTTATGAAAAGAAAAACTGAGTCAACACAATTTATTCAAACACTAAAATTAAAATTTTGTAGATATAGAACACTTAACATGTCCATGCACAATCAAATATGTGGCACAATAGTAGCATATAGGATCCATAGAAACCTTCATTATTTACAAGTATTAAAATAACTGAAACGTGATAGTAAAACTTATAGGTTATTCGGAAATACCATCCTTGATAACTTTATAAAAGATGCCTCCTTTAATAACAACAATAAATGTAACCGAAACATCAAGCGCAGGTGCGGGATCGTAATTTTGATATTTTATTTTAAAATAGCATTCTTGGACATGTAGCGGGTTCACTCATTAATTAAACACAATAACACATTAATAGCATCTATTGAAGATTGAATACAATATACCATAATGGCCGCACTTTTACACACAAGTGATATTTTTGGCATCCTCTGTTGGTCCCAACCAAACAACCAATGCCACCAACATTATACTTATTTTCAAAACATTTAACAAATATTATTATTATCACATTCATATTTAATTATATACCTTTATATTTATTATTATTTAACTTTACTTAAAATTATACATTTTAACATAAAATTGTAAAACAATCATTTTGGGGTGGTGCCGCCACATCACTCTCCCCCCAGTAACTGTGTTACGTTAGAAATCGCGAGGGAAAACGCACTGATCTTCCAGAACGCGTCTTCTTCAAAGTTGCTTCAGGCTGCCCAGGATCCTCTGGTTCATCAGCAATTGGTCTAATAGATCCCTCCAGTTCCGTTTCACTGTCATCACACAACAGATGAGCTGGCTTCAAACGGTCAAGTGACAAATTTACTTCTTTACCCTTGATATTTAATGAGTAGTACTTCTCTGCTCGTCGAATGACAAGAAACGGGCCTTCATAAGGCTTTTCTAAACTTGCTTTAACCCGATCCACTCTGACAAAGACATGTGTGGCATTTAATAAGTCTTTATAGAAAAGCTAGTAGTTCTGTTTTTTTGTTCCACTGGTCTTGGGCGCAGAAGATCCATTTGCTGGCGCAGCATGCTGATGAATGTTGGTACATCCGAAGTGGGCCTGGGAGTCTCAAAGAAGTCACCTGGAAGCCTCAAAGGTATTCCGTAAACCATCTCTGCTATGGTAGCTGAAGCACCTTCATTTAGACAAGTTCTTAGGCCTAAAAGAATGGTTGGAATTACTTGTGTCCACTGTTGTTTTCCATGTGCTTTGATGGCTGATTTTAGAACTCGGTGAAAACGCTCGATCTTTCCATTTGACTGTGGGTGGTAAGCAGTTGTATGGTTTAGTTTTGTTCCACAGATTGATGTTAATGATTTAAATAATTCACATTTAAATTATTTGCCTTGATCAGTAATTATGGTAGCAGACGTTCCAAACCGGCAGATCCAATGTTGGTAGATTTTCTGTGCAACGTTTTCGGCTGATGTTTCTTTCAAGGGAATAACTTCAGTCCATCCAGTAAATCTGTCAATGGGTGTATTCTTCAGACGGTGGCAGGGGTCCAATTAGATCTACATGTACAGTGGCAAATCTTTCATCTGCAATCGGGTATTCCTTAAGTGGTGTCTTCACATGTCTTGAAACTTTACTTTTTTGGCAGGCAATACAGGCTTTCGTCCATGAGCACAAATTATTTTTCATGTTGGTCCAAACTGTCTTAGAATATATCAGCTTAACTGTAGTTCTGATTCCAGGGTGTGACATATTATGATAATGTTTGAATATATTATAACGGAAATCTTTTGGAATATATGGTCTAATTTCCTTTGTTGAAACATCACACCATAATTAGCTTCCATTTTCAAGAGGGTAGGATTTGAAAATCAATCCAGTATTTGCAGAAGTACGCAGTTGTTGTAATTCTTGATCATGTATTTGTGCTTCTGCTATTTGGGTGAAATCAATTGCAGAACATTCTTCTAACCGAGACATGTAATCTGCAACCAAATTGTTTTTTCCTGAAACATGAACTAATGTTGTTGTGAACTGTGAAATATATTGCAATTGTCAAAGTTGGTGAGGGGATGCTTTGTCATTCTTTTGTTTGAATGCATAAGTCAAAGGCTTATGATCTGTGTATACCACAAATGACCTTCCCTCTAACAAATATTTGAAGTACTTGATTGATTTATAAATAGCTGTTAATTCTCGATCATATGTAGAGTATTCACACTGTGTTTCAGAAAACTTTTTTGAGAAGAATCCCATAGGTTTCCATGAATTGTTTTCCCATTGTTGCAAGGTAGCTCCAGCTGCCAAGTCGGATGCATCAATAAACAGTGAGACTTCACAATCAAGATTTGGGTATTTTAATAGAGCTGCATTATTTAAGGCTTGTTTGCTCTGCTCAAAGTCTTCAATAGTTTCTGGTGTCCATACAATCTTAGTTTTATCATTTTTCTTAGCACCCTTAAGAACATTAGTAAGACTTGCTAAGTTACCTGCAGCATGATTTAGATGCCTGCGATAGAAGTTCAGCATTCCTAAGTAAGACCTTAAGTGTTTTATAGTTATTGGTAACTTATGATTGACAATGGCACTCACTCTGTCAGGGTCAGGTTTTGTACCATTTGAAGAAATAATATAACTAAGAAAAGTTATATTTTCCACACCAAGTTTTGATTTATTGATGTTAATCCGGAGACCGTAACGGTCGAGTCTTTGAAATATTTGTGACAAGTGAAGTTTATGTTCTTCAGCATTTGCAGAGGCAATGAGTATATCATCTAAATATGGAAAACAAAAATCCAGACCTCTTAAAACTTCATTAATAAAACGTTGGAAAGTATTAGGCGCATTTCGCAGTCCGAATGGCATTACATTAAATTCATACAATCCAAAAGGTGTAATAAGGGCTGTTTTTTTTTATCCTCCTCATTAATTGGTATTTGATAGTATGCTTGACAGAGGTCTAACTTTGAGAAAATTGTTTTATTTAAGAGAATCTGACTTACATCATCTATCCTTGGAATGGGATACCTATCGGGGAGTGTCCTGTCATTCAATCTTCTATAGTCTCCACATACACGCCATTGGCCAGTTTTCTTTGTGACCATATGAAGAGGACTTGCCCATTGTGAAATGGAAGGTCGAATAATTCCATTGTTGAGCATGGTCTGAAATTCTTGTTTCGCAGCTTGCAGCTTCTCTGGATCTAATCTTCTTGGTTTGCTGAAAACAGGAGGTCCATCACTAGAGACAATGTGGTGCTTCACATCATGATTCTCATTTAACTTTAATGAAAATGGTTTGGTCAAGTCAGGAAATTCAGTTAAAAGGTGTGAGAATTGACAAGTGGCTTTGAAAGAACTTAATGATTCCAATTTTTCAACTGCAACTACTTCACCTGAAACAGTGAGCTTAGTACTGTTATCAATAAGTTTTTTGTTTTTTAAGTCAATTAGTAAACCAAAATTGTGTAGGAAAAAGCAATGTTGATGACCTGGAATATTTACAGCAGCACAGTTGGTCAGTTCTGTGTCTGCCCTGAGGAGTTTCTCTTATCATCATTCCATTTACATTCAGGTGTGCACTTGAATGGAAGACATTTTTTTCCATATCGGAAAAGGCCCAAAACAATATCTTCCTTTTGGGTTGAAACGTTTACTACGGCTTTTACTTCGAGAACGAACAGATAAATTATCTCTACTAGTACTTCTAAATATCCTAGACTCAAGTGCAGATAGTCTGTTAACTAATTCCTCCAGTGTTGAGTCAAATGTGGGCCCTTTAGAATGTACAGTATTAATATCACGTGCAGGTTTGATATCCCAAATCTTATCACCAATTTCAGCTAGCTTGTTCAAATTCCCATCAGAAATAGCCAAGATACTTCTTATTTCTGTTGGAAGTTTATCTAGCCACAATGTTTTTAAAAGTTTGTCAGAAAAATCATCACCTGCTAATCCTTTCATTTTTCTAAGTAATTGTAATTGATCTCCTATTTTTAATTCACTAACGACTTTTTTAATTTTCCTGTCCTCACTATTTCGGTATATACTCAAAAGTCTACCTTTGGCGATGGAATATTTGTTGTCTTCAGCAGATGAGACAATATCATAGATGTTTTCTACTATCTTCAAGTCCAATTGTGCTATAAGATAATTAAATTTTGTGCTTTCCTTTCTGATTCCTCCTAGGTTGAACTGGGCTTCAGCCTGGCAAAACCAAATTTCAGGTTTGTCCTTCCAAAAAGGTGGAAGTTTTACACTCACCTTATCAACGTTCAACATCAAGGATTCGCTATTGTTTTCTTCCATCATGATTAATTTGTTATATAGCACTCACAATCACGTCCGGGTCACCAATTGTAGCGGGTTCACTCATTAATTAAACACAATAACACATTAATAGCATTTATTGAAGATTGAATACAATATACCATAATGGCCTCACTTTTACTCAATAGTGATATTTTTGGCTTTCTCTGTTGTTCCCAACCAAACAACCAATGCCACCAACATTATATTTATTTTCAAAACATTTAACAAATATTATTATGATCACATTCATATTTATATTATATACCTTTATATTTATTATTATTTAACTTTACTTAAATATATACATTTTAACATGAAATTGTAAAACAATCATTTTGGGTTGGTGCCGCCACAGACACCTAATACAAAAAAAAAACGTCATCAATTACTATAAAACTAACCGAAACACAAAACGCGCATGCACGGTTGTAAATCTAAAAAGATATTCGGAATAGCACCCTTGGAAACCTTATTAAAGATACATTCATCATTTACATAAATAAAAGTATTCGAAACACAAACGCGCGATTGGAAATCCGATAGCTTATTCGGAAATAGCTGTTAAATATCGATTGTATATGTAAAGATAGTTGTGGCTCTGAACTTCCACCTAGGTGTACAGCAGCCCAACAACAAACAGTACAGTCCAGTTGGTAGCGTCCCCTGCGCCATGTTGTTTGTATATATAGCAGTAATAAACAAGCTGTCTAGTACAAGGTTCTTTTATTCCACTGCCTAATACTCTATAACTTTAATAGGTTATGGGCCCAGAGTATTTTTGTGCAGAGCATAGTATTTGTGTATAGTGTCAACGCGTAGTCGCGAAGTGATATTATTTTATTAGTGATTTTTGTTTACCGGTACTATGGCGTCAGTTACTACATCAGAAGTATCATTTAAAGCACAGAGTGGTTGCTTTATATGTGGGGATAAAAGACATTTCAAGGCACAGTGTCCCAAAAATAAGCAGAACCGTGGAAGTAAATCCTTTAATAGAAGCTTTCGTGGGAAAAGAAGAGGAACAATCCAGGGTAATTCAGCAGATGTAGATGAAGAAGTTGTAATGGTGGCCCTAAATTGTGGTAATATTAAACTATCATCTAACAATGTGTTTTTAGTCGATTCAGGTGCGAGTAACCATCTTTTTAAGGCAGAATTGGAACCCCTTTTGTCAAATGTTTCGAATCTTGATCATGATGTTGCCATACATATAGCTAATGGTGATAAGATGTTCACTAGAAAAGAAGGTACCCTAAGAGTAACCTCTCAAGGTAGGATTGTAAACATTAAAGGTTTGATAGTTCCAGGATTAAAACATAATTTATTATCAGTGAGTGCAGTTACCTCAAAAGGCTTAAAAGTGATTACAGATTCTAAGGAGATGAAAATCTGTGGAAGAAATTTTAAGCTGAGTTGTCCACGAGTGAATGGATTGTACATATTTACTTTTGATGATCCCAGTGATAATCAAGTCAAGTGCAACATTACAAGTGCTACGGATGGAGATTTATGGCATAAACGTCTAGGACATTTGAATCGGCATGGACTCAAAAGTTTAGGATTACCCTATAGTGACAAGAAGTGTTCGGCATGCATTGAAGGTAAGGCTACTAGACAGCCCTTTTCAAATAATAGGAAACGCACTTCAAAGGTTGGTGAATTAATTCACTCTGATATATGTGGTCCTTTCAATCCTGAATCAGTTGAAGGACATAAGTATATGCAGGTGATTTTGGATGACTTCACTCATTTTGTGCATGTTAAACTTCTCCATATGAAGAGCGAAGCTGAAACAAACCTGATGGATTATATAGCGGAACTAGAAAGGCAGCAGGGTGTCCCGGTGAAAAGGCTACGTTTAGATAATGGAGGAGAATTTACGTCTAAATTTTTTCAAAAATATTGTTCAGATAAAGGTATAAAATTAGAATATTCATTGCCATATAGCCCTCAAATGAACGGAAAGAGTGAAAGAATGAATAGGACGCTATTAGATATGATGCGTACTAAGGTATCAGATTCCGGCATCCCCAAGTTCTTGTGGGGGGAAGCAGCTCGATGTTCTGCTTATGAACTGAATAGGTCACCTACATCAGCCTTAAATAAAGGTGAAACTCCCTCATTAATATGGAATGGCAGAAATGATCTGTCTAAACTTCGTATATTTGGTTGCCGAGCATGGCCTACCAATCTTCCTAAAGGTTCCAAATTGGATCCCAGAAGCAAGGAGGGGGTGATGGTTGGTTATTGTGGTGGTGGGTATAGGATTTGGTTGCCAGACGAGCAGAAAGTTATTAGATCTAGAGATGTGATATTCGAGGAGAGCCAAATGCCCTATAAAGAAGTTAAAAATGTACCTATTGTCTATCATAATAGTGGTGGAAGCTATGAAGAGGGAAGGAAAAATGGTGAAGAGAATAACACTAATATTTCAGAGCAGCCAGAAGAAACTTCTAGACCTCAGAATGATTGTAATCCAGAGCAGTCAGAAAACCCTTCAAGACTTCAGAATGAAGAATCCAATCCAGAGCATTCAGAAGAAACTTCTAGACCTCAGAGAAACCGGTCAAAACCTCATTTCCTAAATGATTATGAGTTATATAATGCATACTGTATGGTAAGCCGATCAGATGGAGTTCCATCATCTTATGAGGATGCTAATAAAAAGGAGGAATGGCAGGAAGCCATTATTAAAGAATTAAAAGCTCATGAGAAGATGAACACTTGGTCTGAAGAGGAAGCACCGAATGGAAGTGTCCCAATCACAACTAAATGGGTTTTCACAGTGAAGGAAGATGGAATCAAAAAGGCCAGATTGGTAGCAAGAGGGTTTGAAGAACAAACTCAAGATGATTGTGTATTTAATTACTCACCAGTTTGCCGAATGGATACTGTAAGAACTCTCTTGTCATTTGCATGCCAAAACGATTGGAGTATTAGACAAGTTGATGTGCCAACAGCCTTTCTCAATGGCTCACTGGACTATCCTGTGTTTATAAAACCACCTAAAGGTGTAAGTTGTTCTACAAAAACTCTGAGACTAAATAGGCCACTTTATGGACTTAAGAAAGCACCAAAGTATTGGAATGAAAGATTTAATTCTTTTATGTTAAAACTGGGATTTAAAAGATCCCAATATGATTTATGCCTTTACTACAAGAGTAGGGTGTTCTTTGTTCTTTTTGTGGATGATGGCCTAATTACAGGGGATGAAAAGGCTATTGAAGAATTAGTGAACAATTTAAAAGGAGAGTTCAGCATTATGAAGGCTTCTCAATTTTTAGGGATGAAGATTGAAAGGCAAGAAAAGAAAATAAGGGTTACACAAACCCGCTTTATTGATAAACTCCTTGAAGATTATAATATGGAAGAGTGCAGGAAGGTATCAACCCCCATGGAGGTTGGATTTAAGCTTAACGCTGATAGTCCACCTTTAGATGAAAATATACCATACAGGAGCTTGGTATGTGGACTTATGTACCTAAGCACAACAACTCGACCGGATTTATCATTCCCAATTAGCTATTTATCTAGATGTTTAGATAAAGCTACCCAGCAGTCTTGGAAAGCTGCAAAACGAATACTCAGATATCTCAAAGAAACTCGAGATATGGGTCTTACTTTCAAACCAAGTGAGAACCTAGGACTTATTGGTTATTCAGATGCTGACTGGGCAGGTGACATAGAAACACGAAAGAGTGTAAGTGGCTTTGCAGCATTCTGCGGAAGCAATCCCATAGCTTGGCATTCAAGAAAGCAAGCATGTGTGGCTCTGTAAACGATGGAAGCGGAGTACATTGCAGCAGGAATGGCATCACAGGAAATTGTGAGTTTAAGTGGTATAATTAGTGAGTTTAGTGGTGAAACATTAAGTGGAAAACTGTTGGTCGATAACACTAGTGCTATAGCTTTTATAAAGAATTGTGAAAACTCTAAACGAGCAAAACACATTGATATAAAATTCCATTTTGTTAAAGATCTTATTTCCAAAGAAATAATATCTGTGGAACACATCAATTCTGACCGCAATGTGGCAGATTTGTTCACAAAACCACTTGCCTTTGATAAGTTTCAAATGTTTCGGAAGGCTTTAATTAATTAATATATTAATGTCATTTATATATATTGTGCTAAAATTGTTGTATAGAATTTTGTAATAGTATAATATTTTTCTTGTTTTGTTGTATAGAATTTTGTAATAGAATAATATTTTTTTACTTGTTCTGTGGTGTAGAATTTTGTAGTAGAGTAATATTTTTACTTGTTTTGTATGTGAGATACAATTGAATATTTACTTGTGTATGTATATATTTGAAAACATTCAATTGAGGGGGTGTGTTAAATATCGATTGTATATGTAAAGATAGTTGTGGCACTGAACTTCCACCTAGGTGTACAGCAGCCCAACAACAAACAGTACAGTCCAGTTGGTAGCGTCCCCTGCGCCATGTTGTTTGTATATATAGCAGTAATAAACAAGCTGTCTAGTACAAGGTTCTTTTATTCCACTGCCTAATACTCTATAACTTTAATAATAGCATCCTTAAAAACTTACTATAAGATACCTCCATCACTAGCAACTATAAAAGTAATTGAAAAACGAAAGACGCATGCTCGATCGAAAAACTAATGGCATATTCGGAAAAAGCGTCCTTGGAAACCTAACAAAAGATACCTCCATTCATAAGATACCAAACCTAATTACTCATCGTAAATTTATTAAGAAGATAGATACAAAAATGTGTTTATTTGGAACACTAATTATTTTTTTAGAAATTTAATAATTTTTTTAATATATATTTAGTAAATAATATTATTCGCTGAATTATTATATATTCCAAAAATTTTTATCTGCTAAATAATTGGAATAACTAAGTTAAAATATGACAGATAACTTCAATTTATTCGTTATTTGTGGACGAAAGATAAAATTACTCGTTATTCGAATAAATTATAAATTATTTATTCGTCATTCGAAAGTTTCGAATAACAGATGATTTATTCGTTGTTCGAAAGTTGCGAATAAATAGTAGATGATTTATTCGTTATTCGAAAGTTTCAAATAACAGATAATTTATTCGCTATACGAAATTTTCAAATAACAGATAATCTATTCGTTATCCGTTATCTATTAACTATAGATACATTTTGCCCCACTCTGCACTTAACTAACGTCTTAATAATGTTGTTTTATTTATTTATTTATAAATTTATTTACAATATTATTATTTTATTATATATTTTATTATATTATTTTACTAATTTACAACTGTATTAAAGAACACAATAAGTAAATATGTAGAATGAAAAAAAAAAAAGTTATGAAAATGTCTTGAGAAAGAACTACCCAGTGGTAGCACTTCACTAACTATTTTAAGGCAGCACAGTAGGTCCCGAGGCCACCTTCCTTTCAGTCACCTTGGAGGGTTATCAGGGATATCTAAGGAAGATAAATTGCGGACAAGTGGGTTTTTACGGGCAGGGAGTTTATAATGAAAAGAGGAGTATCTTTCACGAGCTATGTCTGCAACAATTGGGATGTTTAGGTCATTTTGGAGTTGATTTGTGACAAAATAAGGGGCATTCAGGATTTTGGATTGTAAGGGCTGGATACGGGAAGAATCTTTATAATGTTAATTATCAAGTTATGTATATTTCCCTATTCTCACTTATCTTTCCTTATTGGTTAACTAGAATTTATTGTTTATTCATCATAAAGAAAACGAATATTCAAAGAACCTTTTAATTATTTTTGGCACTATAATAAGAAAGCATGTAATTATGAAATTTGTTTTGAACGTTTACTTATTCTTTCTGTGAATTTAACAAATGTATTTATATTATTAAACTCCGCCCGTGAGGATATGGCTACGTACCGGGAACCCACGGCCTGTCCCAAGCCAGGATAAAGGAGGAGGGATCGAGGAGTAACACCTCGTTAATAAACCTTGGCCCGGCTGGTAGTACCTTGTGAGGGCTCCTGTCTAGGGTTACAGGATCGGGTGGTAGGCGCTCGGAGCCGTGGTGAAGGCAGGCCTACTAGGGGATCAGGACCACGAACTCAAACCTGCTAGTGTTGGGCAGCGGCAACGCTAGTATCTCAATGAGGCTGAAGGTGGCATATTGACTGGTTAGGCTCAATGAGAATCAAGGAGTAGAATACATACTGCGAGGGTGGACGCAGCTCTAAAGTCGTGGTGAAGACAATGCGTCTAGAGGGTGAGAACCTTGAACACAAATCTCCCTGTCCTTCAGGTAAAAAGGTTGGGCGAAGGGCTAACTACCCGTCCCCGGAAAACGTATACTGTTTTGAGACCTCATAAAGAAATAGCCGGACTGTCTGTAAGGAAACGACCACGGATTTGTCATATGGATCTTTCATTTGCCCAATGGAATATTTTATCTTTACATAGACTGGGTTCGCTTCGGCAACTCCTACAGCAGCTGGACATTTATAAAATAGACCTGGTCGCTCTACAGGAGGTGAGGTGGGGGGGAAGAGGGATCCTGGAGAAGCGGTCCCACACCATCTACTACAGCTGCCACGATCAGCAGCATATTTCTGGTACTGGGTTTGTGGCCAGGGGAGCAGCCCGAGATCTTGTTATAGGCTTTACTCCAGTTAACCATCGAATCTGTGTTATTAGATTGAGGGGAAAATTCTACAATTACACTGTCCTGAGTTGCTATGCTCCCACTGAGGTAGCCCCAGAAGATGAGAAAGAAGAATTCTACGATCAGCTAGACAGGACTCTGGACAGCTGTCCGAGGAGTGATATTAAGGTCATCATGGGGGACTTCAACGCCAAAATCGGCAAGGAGGAAGTTTTTAGGCCGACCATAGGAAAATATAGCCTCCACTACGAAACAAACGATAATGGACGTATGCTCATTAACTTTTTCGCATCAAAGGACTTGGTTGTGGGAAGCACCCTATTCCCTGGAAAAAGGATTCACAAAGGTACATGGCGCTCTCCGGATGGTAAGACGGTGAATCAGATTGACCACATATTGGTGAGTAGGAGGCACAGATCCAGTTTGATGAGCTGCAGATCATACCGAGGGGCTAATATGGACACCGACCATTACCTGGTAGTGTCCAAAATGAGAGCCAGGATATCAAACGTTAGGAAATCCATGGGAAAGAAGAGAGAGAGAATAGCTACAGCCAGACTGAGAATGCCGGATGTTAGTGAAGATTACAGTCGGAAGCTTGATGAAGCAATCGTGGAAAATGGTGTACCAGATGGGCCTGTGGAAGAACAATGGAATGCGCTCTCGTCCTTAATTAAAAGAGTGGCCCGGGAAACCCTTGGGAATGAGGAACGAAGAGTGCGGTCTCAATGGTTTGATGAAGAGTGTGCGATCGCAACAGAAAATAAAAACAAAGCGTACAAAAACATGGTTCAGAAGCCACACACCAGAGGAGCATCCAAGGAGTATTCAGATAGGCGGAGAGATGAAAAAAGGCTTCACCGTAAAAAGAAAAGGGAATGGGAGAGGAAGCAGCTTGAGGAAATAGAGGAGCACAGCAATCTACGAGAATCTAGAACCTTTTATCAAAAGGTTAATAAGAGTAGGGCCGGCTTTAAACCGCGTGTCAAGGCATGTAGAAATGAAGACGGGTCCATGGCCACGGGAAAGGATGAAGTTCTTGCTCGATGGTCCCGTCACTTCGACACTCTTTTAAACGCGGGAGACCGAGAGGAGTGGGAAATACCAGGTGCTAATGATACCGAAACTCCCGACCCACCTACCTTTGATGATATCGAAGAGGCTGTCAAAAGACTCAATAACAATAAGGCTCCAGGTGAGGATGAGATTCCTGCTGAGCTCCTGAAGTATGGTGGAAATGAGTTTATGAGAGCCCTCTACAACGTAATCCTCACAGTCTGGACCGAAGAGAAAATGCCTCAACAGTGGAAGAAAGCCATTATTCATCCACTCCACAAGAAAGGTGATATCCTGGAATGCTCTAATTACCGTGGCATATCGCTTTTACAGTGCGCCTACAAGGTTCTCTCCAACGTCATTTATGGTAAGCTTCTACCATTTGCCGAGAGAAAAATAGGTAAATATCAGGCTGGTTTCAGGGGAGGTAAATCAACAGCGGATCAAATGTTTGGCCTGAGAATGATTCTCGAGAAGTCCCAGGAGTACAGAATGATTACCCATCATCTATTTGTGGACTTCCGGAGTGCTTATGATAGCATAAAAAGGCCGAAGTTGTACGCAGCGTTGGTAGAGCTTGGAGTTCCTCTGAAATTGGTTCGGCTGATCAGGATGACAATGGATGACACATGGTGCACTGTACGCATTCAAACGAACCTCTCTCCACAGTTCGAAGCTACAAAAGGTGTTAGGCAGGGTGATGGCCTCGCCTGTTTGTTGTTCAATTTGGCTTTGGAAAAGGTAGTGCGCGATTCAGGGATACAGACTTCGGACACCATCTTCAATCGGCTGGTCCAAATTCTCGGCTTTGCTGACGACCTGGACATTGTCGCAAGGTCATTTGAGTCCTTAGAAGATGCTTTCCTCAGGTTGGCGGAGGCAGCGAAGGATATGGGGATGCACATCAATCAGGAGAAGACAAAATACATGAGAGCTGGGCCGGGAACAGAGACTGCAGACCGACATCCTGTTATAATGGGCCCATTTGCGTTCCAGAGCGTTGACCAATTTGTGTACCTCGGATCAGTGGTAAATTGTGGAAATAGGATCTCCGGGGAAACAAGTCAGCGTCTCCTCAAAGCCAACAGGTGCTATTTTGGTCTCAGAAAGCACCTGAGAAGTGCCTACCTCACCCGTCGCACAAAGTGCCTTTTGTATAAGACCCTCATTAGGCCCGTCTTAACTTATGGATCTGAGACGTGGACCCTCACTGGTAAAGAGGAGAGGGATATCCTCATATTTGAAAGAAAAATCTTAAGAAGGATATTTGGGCCAGTTAAGATCGGGGAAAGCTGGAGGCGGAGGACAAACTTGGAGATCTACCGGATCTATGGCGAAGCTGATGTGATGAGATTAATCAGCTTAGGAAGACTGCGATGGGCTGGCCACGTAGTACGGATGCCAGACGATGAAATTCCCAAAAAGCTGCTGGATGGGAGGCTCCACCGGACAAGGGGAAGAGGAAGACCTCGGCTTAGATGGGAGGACACCGTTGCCAGGGATGCTCTTCGCCTACTTGACGCCCGCAACTGGCGAGCGACTGCTCAAGACCGAACCATCTGGCGAAGACTTATTGAGGAGGCCAAGGACCACATCGGTCTGTAGCGCCACGGATGATGATGATGATTTATATTATTAACTACGTTTAAACAATATTGAACTATAAGATAAGCCTTTATTTATACATATTTACAATTTGGTTGATACATAAAGTTTATATATGTAGTTTAAGATTTGTTTTTGGTACCTCGAGACGGTCTCACGTGACTCACCTCTACGCCGAGTTAAAGTGGCTCTTCCCCTCCATACGCAGACAGTACTTCCTTGGGTCATTTCTCTACCAAACGATAAAATCCCAGCATCCTTCCTATATTTACAGTCTCCTTCAATTTAAATCCTCTGTCCACTTGCTTGATACAAGATCGCGCCACTCCGACCTTTATATCCCATTCCACAGAACTAAAGCCTATGATCGATCCTTTCTTGCTCGTTCCACTGCATTCTGGAATTCCATTCCTTCCTATATACGTCGTGCTTCTTCCTTATCCACATTTAAATATCTCCTTTTCCAGCATCTATCATCCCTCACAGACGCTTGTTGATCTTCAATCTGATAATTGATGATATAATTTAATAATTATAATGACTAAATGTCTATTTTACTTTGCTTTTGTTTTTGGTTTTTATTTTCAAAATTAGTGGTTTTTATTTTCTCATTCTATTTTACTTGTCATCATTATTATTACTTTGTGATTTTTGTATATATGTATGTATGTGTGAGTGTGTGTGTGTGTGTGTGTGTGTGTGTGTGTGTGTGTGTGTGTGTGTGTGTGTGTGTGTTGTATATATATATATATATATATATATATATATATATAATATATATATATATATAATCTACTTTGTTTATGTAAATAATCAAGTTTGTAAATAAGTTCAATCTATTTAATGTATTCTGGCTAGAAGAGCTATATTTATTTGTAACATCAATGTTATCTTAAGAGACTATGTCTCAGAATAAAGTTCATTTTTCTATTCTATGTTTATTTTTAAATGCTTTTAATAGTTGATATAATTAAAAAAAAGAAACAATGTCGACCAAATACTGTATAAAACTTTTTAAATAAAAATTTTATGTTTAAATAAATAAAAAAAATTATTTTCTACTGATGTGTAGGCCTCTCCTGAAGGAGGATTAGTCTTGATCGGTGACCAGCCGTAGCTTCTGGGTTATGAGTTCGCTGCTTGTTTTTCAATTTCTTTGCGCTTTGATTCTCAATATTTTCGGTCTTCTGTTTTTCTGCGCCAAGATATTCATTTTTTTTAATATCATCTGACCATCTTTTGAGTCGCTCTCTTTTCTTGCGTTTGTTTTTCTCGAGAGTTGTCCATTCGGTAACTTGCTCCACCTGGGTTCCTTTATTCGCATTAAATGCCCACCCCATTCCCATTTTAATACAGCCCACAGCATCCCTCACCAAAGTGGCCTCTCTCAGAGTAGTATTTTTTATTCTATGCTTTAAATTAACATTTGTAATGCTCCTCTCCATTCTTCTATGCCAAACGTTAATTCTTCTTTCCTGAGCTTTAGAACGGGACCATGTCTGGCTTCCATAAGTCAAAGTTGGGAAAATGCAGGTATTGAATATTAGCCTTTTCCATTTAAATTCGGTGGAGCTTTTCATTGTTTTTGAAGACCCAAATTTCTTTCCAGCATGAGGCAAACCGTTTTTTAATTTCTTTGGAAAGGCGGTCATCGAATGAAATGGTCTGTCCTAGGCAAGTGATGTTTTAGACTAACTCTATTTTTGCAATTTTCTATTTTGGATATATTTTCTGAATTTTTCATTATTTTAGTTTTGGATAAATTCATAACAAGACCAACCTGACAACACACTCTTTCCAAGTCCTTCAGCATTTCTATTAACTCATCATGGGTACATGATCAACACTATGTCGTCTGCAAAATTTAGATTAATTAATTTGTTTCCGTTAATATTGATCCTTTGGTTTGCCATTCCAGCAAACTCCAGGACCGCAATAAAGAGAGGTGGAGAGAGAGGGCGGCTTGCCTAACTCCTTTTTTTACAGGAAAGATAGGTCCTTTAATATCTGTCTTAACATAGGCGATGTTATCACTGTATAGTTCTGTAATAATAGAAATGTACTATTCTGCCACACCTATGTGTTTTAAAGCTGAAAATATACTGTCATGCTTGAGGCTGTCAAAAGCTTTAGAGAAGTCAACAAATGCTAGGTACAGAGTAATATTATATTCTTTTGATTTTTTATTAACTGGTTTACAGTGTGAAGATGGTCTATGGTTGGAAACCCTTCCTAAATCCTGCCTGTTAAATAGTATTCAATTTGTTTCTTTATCCTATCATTTAATTTTTTTGTGAACAGCTTACAATAGACGTAAACAAAGATATGGGTCGGTAACTTCTTCTTTATCCCCTTTTTTGTGTAAAAGAATTATTTTAGATCTTTTCCATTGTGCTGGGACCAGCTCTTTAATGTTCCCCCGGGGCGAATATCTACGTTTTTCCCCGAGAGGCGGGACTGTGTTAGCTGTTTATGCTTTGTGGGGTGGGAAGACACTGTTCCAAGTTCTAACGTGTTTAACACAAGATGACAACAGTTCCAGACTTCCAACGCTCTAAATGTGAGAATGTAACAGTTTTGACATACACATATGACTTGAAGGAGTAATTAATGGAAATACTTAAGAAAATAGATTCTTATATTATTAAAAATAATTCTCATTATTAATCATATTATGGGAATAAATATATGAAAAGAAATCACACACAGCTAAATAAAATTCTTGAAGAAGAGTAATCAGTGAAATTAACCGATAAGTGTCCTTAGAGGGGGGTGTTGTAAGTTATAAAATATTTAATAAATAAACCCTTACGCTTGTTAATTCCTACAACACATAACATTGAAAAACTAAAATAACATAAATTTATTTTCTAAAAACAAATGACTCACCTGTGATGCATGTCGCACTATGGGATAGATTAAGCGTGACCCACCGCTGCGTCACCCCGCTCCACGGAACAGACAGATGTGATCCACCGTGGGTCACCCCGGCGTGTTAAGTATTGTGCATAACGCCTCGACTGGGATATTGCCTCCAGATTTAAATATTTCATTTGTTATGCCGTCTTCTTCTGGAATCTTCTGCTTTCAGTTAATTTATAGCGTTCTCTACCTCAGATTTAAAAATATTTGTTCTTCATCTTCTAACAATATTGAACTATAAAGACTAATAATTAGGGATCGAGGAAAGGGATCTGAAAGAAGGGAGAGATAGGTTGAATAGGGTGCAGGAAACCAGCATTCTTTGAAGATGATGAGTAATGTGAGAGGAAACTGGCAGGGAGGCAGAGGATGATGATGGGTCAGTTGGGTGAGTTAGATATGCAGTCAAGTGAACAACACCTCCTCACGGCACAAGAATCCCAATTGGAACAACTTGGGGTTGAGTATTTCTTAGCTTGTTGTACACAAGCCTGATCTAACTGCCTTAAGTTGTGGGCCTCTCCCGCTGCCAGCCACTTGAGTAAGTTTAAGTCAAATATAGTCAGGCAAGCTTAATCCTTGAACTTAAAGACCCTTGGAAAACCCCTGGTGAGCCAAGAGATCAGCCCAGTTAATCTCCATGACCCCATATTAACATGGAGAAAAAGACCAAAGTTCGGAGTGAATTTTTCAAATGAGGCTATTGGAGGTATAAATGTTTTGGAGAGAAGAGACCGTTGAGAGACAATTGGTGTATATGAAGACTAGGGATGTAGGTTGCCAGAGTAGGAAAGACTGAAGGATGGTATAGCACTTCTGCTGTAAAGGGGTTGGAGATAGGAGTAGATGGGAACATTTTCTGTATCCGTCAATCACTCTTGCAGCTCCCACCCCATATTCTTGGGAACAATCAGGGTAACTAAACCTCTGTATTAGAGTTGGATAAGCTCTAAAAATTGTTGATACACTTTTAGGAAGATCACATGTCTATGAAGTCATCTGAGGGACAAGTGAAAAAGTGGAAGTGGATAGGAGAAACAGTAAACCACAGTATAGACGACAGCACAATGAGATATAGCTACTCCAAACTCAGGCAGAAGGGTTGAATTGAGTTATGGATCGGAGAGGTAAGAGAAGGCACTGGATTACTCTCGCAGAGACAGTAAATACATTGGTTTAACTGGGTGAGATGAGGTGGTAAGCACATTCAGGAAGTACTTAACCTCCTTTTGCTGTCAATGATAATTTGGGAGTAACTCCTCTAACTGCTTTAATTTGTGCAAATATACAATAATTATAATGAAGTGACAATGGTTGACTGTGTGTATATATGAGAGAAGTTGGTTCAGGGTGCAGTCAATTTAACACACAATTAAGCGTAAACTTAATAGCACCAATAAATTAAGTTTATGCTTAATTGTGTTGTTAAATTGACTGCACCCTGAACCAACTTCTCTCATACATACAATAATTATAACTTGATCACAAAATTAAAAGATACAATGACAATAGGAATGAGTTGCCTATTGCACACTTTTCACATATGGTTCTGTTTATGTTTCATTTATTATAATAATCATGCCATAAAGATGTGGATTGTTGCTTGTTAGTTATTAGGGTATATTCTTATTACATTTATTAATATCAGAAATCGTGATTTTACACTACCTCAGTAATCAAATGCTTGATGAGAACATTTCAATATTTTACAATGTTTTAAAAGTATATGAGTTTACCTAATCATACCTGTTTAATATATTCATCACTTCCTCAGGTTGTAACTTGTCCCTTTTACAATTAGCTTACTTTGAAGTCCTTAAAACTCAAGAGTTTCAACCCACTCATATTTTAAGAATAATACCAAATAGAAGTATAAGGATAAATATATCGCAAATATAGAGAAGAAGTAACAGCCATGCCAATTTTGTTTAACCCTTGAGAATTTCATTACAAAATTTTAAAATGCTCAAAGTTTATTTTAACTGGAAGATCATAAACACTAAGTCTTGAGTCACATAGTCTTCACCAAGACAAAAAAACAAATCAATAGACATAATATTAAGTTTTAGCTAGGTAACATTCCTTCCATGAAAAACTCCATTCCCACAACAATCCATTAGTTTCAATCCTTGCTTCCTCTTCAATCCCTGATAATCCTCTGAGGTGTCTGAAAAGAAGATCCGTGACCTTCTAGTTTAAAATATTTTTAGAGTGCTGCCACTGGGTAGTGTCTCTACATGTATTTCATGACAGTTTTATATATTACCATCACATTTAGTTGATGTATTTTTATTTAATACAGTTGTAAATATCAATAAATATGTTTAATAAAAAAAAAAAAAGTTTTAGCTCATTTATAGGAATTAATTGTACATATTCTTAACTAAAGTTTTTTTTTTCTTTCTCGATATAGGTAATCAGTAAAAATACAAACATCATACATAAATTAACAAAAATTTCTTATTTTTTAAAGATCTCCATCATATCAATGGTGCAGAGGAATTAATAACTTCAAAATAACTAGGAAAGGCTTTTAGAAATGTCTATATTCACATCATTTTATATCTCTTAAAAATGTTTTAATTTAAAAGTTATTAAAAATAGTTTTACTGGCTTCATTTGCAGACATTTTTCTTTAAAATAAAAATATTTTTTACGTACAGTAGATCACATTTTTAAACATTTACAATTTTAAAAAAATTACACACACACACACACACACACACAATATATATATATATATAATATATATATATATATATATAATATATATATGCTATAAAGTTCTAAACTAAAACTAAACTAACTCCTTCATACCTCAATACATTTTTACAATGTTGTTTCTTGTTTTCAATTTACAAATATGTATATGTATATTTATATATAATACAAAAAAGCCTTTATAATAATAGATATAAACAAAATTACATTATTAAAAAGTCAAGAACTAACAGTATGTAAAAATTGAACATAAAAGTCAACATAGAATAAGTGGATTAATCTAATCATAACACAAAGGCAGAAAATTAGAAAGAAAAAAAAATCAGATTTATTTAACATATGATAAGATATGTATGTCTATATACTTTTAAATAGAATTGCACTTAGCAGTATTTACAATTTAAATACAAAAATATGGGACTACTAACATCTATATTTTAGACCCATGATTTCAGGAGAAAAAAAAAAAAGTTTAAATTATTTAGATCATTTGTATTACAGTTTTATCTTAATGAGATGAATATTGTAATTAAACTAAAAAAGGGATTTTAAAATAATTATTATTACTGTATCGATTAATTGAAGTAAAATAATAACATAAAAAACAACACCTGTAATCTATCAAAGATCTTAATTCTTCACAAGCATAATTATCTTGAATGAGGAAATTTAATAAAATAAAGAAATTACAATATTCAGTTAAAATATGATAACATTTGGTAAAAAATAAAAATAAATTAGTATTAATCCGAATATAGGTTGAGGTTTTTTTTCCTTCAAAAATATTCGATCAAAAAAGGGTTTGACCTATATTTGGGGTCGACTTAAAAAAGTGACAAGTCAAAAAGTTGAATGAAAAACATTATATTAATACAGAAAACCTAAAAGAGGCAAATACAAAATATAAAAATGATAAAGGGTTATATAAAATTGTAAACAATTATGAAAAAAACAAACTTGTTTTTTTCCCAGAAAGGATGTTTGCAAGAACTCAAAATAAATAAAATATAAAAGGTTTTAACTCACTAACTATAGATCAATCATAAAAATAATCAATATAAATAATGAACATGCAAGTACACTTGCTTAAACCATAATATAAATAGGCAGCTATTCTAAAACAATCTAGCTGTAATACATTTTAATCTTGAGATAAAAATTTGTACAATGGTACAAAATATGTCCTTCACAATACACATCATTTAACTTTTTTATACAGAATTTCAGCATGAACCATACTAAAAGTCATTATCAAGTTTTAATCTCTTTGCTGGAGAAGTTGGATCTGAAAGCATTGAAGAATTGTTTTTTCCTAATCCTCTAGGAGTGTAATCTATTAAAAATTAAAAAAACAAAAACATTTTATTAGTATGATGGAAAACAAATTGCATAATATAGCCTTTAAAGTTAAAAAAATTTCAAATAAATAAATATAAAATAAAACACATTTGCACGTGCATGCACACATACACACCCACAGATGTACATATAAAATATCTACATCTAAATACTTATTAGTAAATCATCAACAAGTGGCCACAACTACATACAAGTTTTGATCATATTAAATAAAGTATTTCAATTATATTTCATCAAGTATAATTCTAAATTAAAAATATGGTGCGCACAACACAAAACTTCATTTACCTCCCCTTCATGAAATCAAGGTATAAATAGACCCAACCCGTTCATTTTACCAAAATACTCATAACGACTAAAATTAAACTTATCCAATAAGCTTCAATTTCAGACCTGATAGATGGCTGTAGGTTTTATAGGTATCAAGATATCTTTGTCCATATAATACATAGTGTCCTTAAAACGAGAATTGACATAATTTTAATATTATTGGTTAATATCATAGAAACCGCACAATATACGAAAATACTCATGATAATGAACATTTATAGCATTCGAATAAGCTTTACTAGCTCTGAAAGCTAGTAGACGTATTTAGGTCTTATAAGTATCGAGATATCTCCGTTCTTATAATACATTCTGTCCTAAATACGAGAATTGACCTAATTTTAACGTTATAAAGGAAAATATCACCAAAACCACTCATACAAAATATCTTATATACACATTAATGGACATTGAATAAGCTTCGATTCGAGAGCTGATAGATGTCTGTAGGTCTTATAGGTATCGAGATATCTTTGTCTATATAATACACTGAGTCTTAAACACGGGAATTGATCGACTTTTAACAGTGTTCAGCCAGATATCATAGAAATCGCCCATTTTACCAAAATGCTCATTATAATAAAAATTAACAAGCATCTTATAAGCTTTAATATAAGAGTTGATAGACGTCTGTAAGCATTATAGGTATATCTTTGTCTATATAATACATTGTGTTATAAATAAGAGAAATGATCTAATTTTAACGTTATGAAAGAAATATCACTAAAACCACTCGCTATACGAAAATACTCTTTATAATATACATTAATAGACATTGAATATGCTTCAATTCGAAAGCTGATAGATGTCTGTAGGTATTATAGGTACCAAGATATCTTTGTCCATAAAATACAATTATGTATGGCAATTACATTATGGCTCTCCCCACCTATTCTAAAAACAAAACTAGATTAATTCGGACCTTTTCCCTTTTGATCCTCCACTTGTAACTATAAACACATATTGATTCCAAGAAATCACAAACTTTTAACTTTATCTATACCAATATCAAACCCCGTTTTTAACCAAATAACCATTATAAAGTCTCAATGCTTATTGTTTGGATCTAGTCTGCAACATAATTCCGACCACCTAGGATGGGCAGACTAGGTGTTTCTGTATCAGGTAAAGATCTAGTTTGATATTAAAGGTTTTGGATAATAAAAGTTTTTTCATTTCATTCATCTATTAGATTTTCCAGGTTTCTGATTGTTTTTTTTTTTAATTAGATTTTTTTCTTTTTAAAATTTCTACTTACTGTTAATATTTTTTTAAATTCAGAATAGGGACTAATTATTGAGTTTTGGGGGGTTATGATCACATTTTTCGAAACAGATTTTTTATCATGCTTAAGCATTTCAACTCACTGTTTCTATTTTTGTATTTTCTGATAGGGTGATTGATATATTGTGTTTTCAGAGGTTCTGATTACATTTTTCAAACTAAATATTTTATTGAGCTTGCACATTTTAACTCACTGTTAATTCTGTTTTATAATTTGATAGATAGGGGTTGTTTTATTGTGTTTTGGGGGGGTTCTGAATACATTTTAATAATTAGATATTTTATCACACTTAAATGGACCATTTATTCGTTTTCAGGGACCCTTTTTCATAAAATTAGTCACAATTTTAAGAATAAGTATTGATTAGATTATAGGGGATTCGTTTAATTTTGATTTTAAGATCACACGCTCCAATATTGATTTATTTTCGCTTTTCAGAACTTTATTTATTCAATATTGGGTTCAGTAACTGGATTTGTAGGTATTCACATACTGGTCATACAATAGCATTTCCAAGTAAATTGTAACCTTTTCCAAATTAAATGTTACCTTTTCCAAAACTTATTTAACCCTTTCTATTTTAGAAGTAACCATTTCCATTTCAAATGTAACATTTTCCAAAGCATGTGCAACCTTCAAATAATGTTAAAATTATTAAATAATTAAGAATTAAAAAATGACTATTTTCATGGTGATGTAATTATGTAAGTTATCCACAAAATAATCAGCATTTTTTTAGTAATCCATATGATAAGGACTGAGATCAAAATAATAGTTTAGAGAGAGATAACAAATATGAACATAATCAAAATAAACAATCAAATAACAGGCATAATGGTCAATTTAAAAGCCCATATCAAAATTTTAATGGGCAAAATAAAAATGGCTATTTCCAAAATAGCAATTTAAATAATGAAAAACAACCAGGGTTTAGAAAAAATCTTTAATCAGGGTTTTTAAATAATTATAATGATAGGGAATCAAAATTTGAGAGACCATATAATCAGAGTGATTATGGGCTAAGAGATGAAAATATTGGTACTATAGATGTGATTGGAGGGTATGACCAAGTTGATGAAATGAATGGGAAGCATTTTCAATGCAATAGGATTGAGTTGCAAGGTATGGTTGATTAATCGGATTTGGACAATGTTCAGGCGATTGGAAATCATAGTGATAGAATCGTACCAACAAATAAGATTACCACAAAAGCAATGATACACCAAAAACCAAAAAAAAAAAAAAAAATGTTAACTAATTGACTAAGTGATTATTGAAATGACATTTATTTATTAAATAATCTTAAGGATAGTTTGTTGATAGATAAACTAACAGCCTTAAAAAATAATCAATGCCCAATAATAAATATTAATTTCGGTCAAACTAACAAGCCAGTTTTGATAGATACAGAAGTGAAAATTTCTGTAATGAATAACAAATTTTTTGAAAAGAACAAATCAAAATTTAGAATTTCGAAACTATTACCTTTAATAACCAACATCATATCAGTATCAGGAAAAAAAAGACAGCCAGCATAAATAAACAACTTTTCATGAAAATATTGGATTGTGTCACATGAAATGTCTGTTTTCAAGGTAAAGGATTTTTATTAAAAATACGATATGAAAACAAGATAATTTTATTCGAAGTATTTATCTTATTTTTCTACACATTTTTCCCAATGTGACACCAACTTTTTTATCCCCGTACTGAAAAACTCTGAACTTTGAAGTGAAACAAAATCTGCAAAAACGCACTTTTCACTTGATCATCATTTTCAAAGTTTTCTTTTGACGAAGTTGTCTAAATTCCTGAACAGGTGGTAATCTGTTGGAGACAAGTCGGGAGAATATGTTGTGTGCGGAAGAACTTTGTAGCCCAGTTCTTTCAATTTTTGCACGGTATGTTTTGAAACATGGGGTCTTGCTGCCGCTCAGTGAGATCATGATGTACCCATGTATCGAGCTTTTTTACTTTCCCAATACACTTTAAATGTCTGGAAACGGTAGATGCACTTGCATTTAGTCGTGCTGAGAGTCCTTTAACTGTTTGGTAGGGGTTTCCTTCTACTGTATGTTTGAGGACATCGTTGTCTATTATGGACGGAGGTCTTCCTCGGGCAAGTTTTTCAAGTCGGTATCCCCAGCTGAAAACTTAGCAAACCAATGGCGAATGGTCCGTTCATTAAAAATCCCTTCCCCAAACGCCTTGCAAATATTTCTAGCGGCCTCAGCTGCTGAATGGCCGAGTTCAAACTCGTACAAAAATATTACTCGAAAATCGCGTGTTTCCATGTTCATATTTGAAGGTATACTAAAAAGTGGGTAATTGATTGGGAAGCTAATGTTTATAATACAAAGGTAGAGGATTAGTATCTGTTTACTGTAAACATTTGGAAGTAAACAACAGAGACCTGCAAAATCCTTTATGTATTTCAGAAACTATAAAAACGGACATTTCATATGAAACAACCCAATATATAAAAAAATGTTTACATAATTGTAGTGCTCCTCATTTTAAAATGGAATATGACCATTATTCTAACATTTTGTTTACAATCAATCAGAAGATGGATGCCTGAGAAGATGAAGGAATAGTTTGCTTTTAAATAAGGTTAAAGAAGGTGCTTTACGTATAGAGGTAGACTATTAAGAATAATTTCAAAATAGATTCTTGACAATGCACTAATTGCTAAGCCAAAGTATAGAACACTTTTAGTTCTACATATCTGATTTATAAAAACAACATTAACTAGTATACCATTTATAGAATAACATCTACTCAAAACAAAAAAAATAAAGATCAAATCAAACTTTTTTAATATAAAATATAGAGAGTTTGTTTTGTCATGTGAAACTTCAAAAATAAAATTCCGTATTTGTTAAAAAATAATAATAATAAATAAATAAAAGATTTACCTTGCAACCACCTAACTTGTGTTGCTGGACCAAAACCTAGCTGGTTTCTGGCAGCTATTCGAAAGATAATAGCAGGCTTTGTGGAGGTATCAATTCGTGCTTCTTCAAGTGCCGAATTTGGAATAATAGCTTGTGTCTTGGGTCCCAAATAAACACGGACAAAGCCCAACTATAAACATAGTTATAAATTAATCAAGATGTTCTGAATAAAATTAGTATTAATAATAATAAAAAATAACTTACTGATGATGGAGCTGTGTTTCGAACTGCTAAGCAAACTGAGTAGGCAGTAATAGCCCCACCTTCACTTAAAGGAGGAGCCCAACTAATGTGAGCTCCCTCTGGTGATTTGGATATTTTTATAGATGAAGGTGCTGCAGGTAAACCAGGAGCCCTGGTACTTGGTAAGGCCTTTAACAGAAGAAATTACTATAACTAATAATACTAGAAACAAAAGTAGAATATTTTAAAAAATTATACCCTTAATTTTCTATGGGATTTAGAATAGAATAGAATAGAAAATAATCTTTATTCTGGGACATAGTCCCTTAAGAACAACAAATATGTACAATTAAAGTATACAGTGTGTCTGGCCAAAAGACCAAATGATCATGGTTAATTCTTATTTACAATGGTGTAAGAAGTAATAAAATTAAAAAAAAAATAGGAATATATCTATACAATAAAACAAAAGAGTAAAATAAATAAACTTCTTCAGATGCATACTTTTGCTGAACAAAACTAAATTTAAAAAGATTAATAAATTAAATAAGGTATGATCAATAAATAATATTTCCTTTTTACATTCAAAATCTGATTTTTGATATAAAACCTCATTGCTGTTGAGCGTCTGTTTGGGAATACAGGAGGTATTGGAACAGTTGGGACTTGAATGATGATAGAGATGAAGCATGGTGGATATGAGTAGGTAGGGAATTCTAGAGATTTGCAGAGCGGACAAGAAAGGAATGATCAAAAGTTGTTGTTCTATGGGTAGGAATGTAAAGGTCAGAATGGCGGGACCTTGTTTCGAGGGAGTGGATTGACGATTTAAATTGTAGAAGACTGTGGATATAAGGAGGGAGCTTGGTGTTAATGGTTTGGTAAAGGAATAATCCTAGGAAATATTGTCTACGAATTGGAGGGAGGAGCCACTTTAACTCGCCGTATAAATGGGTTACATGAGACCGCTTCGGAGTGTTGAGGACAAATCTTAAAAATATGTTCATAATTCGTTTTAGCCTGTCCTCAAGCACTTTCGGGAGGCCACCATATACTAAGCAGCAATAGTCAAAGTGGGGGAAAACAAGTGAGGAAATAAGGAGGTTACGGATGGATAGTGGAAGAAGATGACGGGAACGATGAAAGTATTTGAGGGTACTTATTGTTCTGCGTGAAATTTGGGCAATATGGGGTTTCCATGAAAGAGTTTGGTCAATGGTAATACCCAGGTTTTTGATTGAGGAGCTGTAGGTGATTGGATAATGATTTAGGGTTAGATTCGGAAATTTATTGTTGGATCTAAGGAGGGAACTGGAACCTATAACAACGGCTTGAGTTTTCATAGCATTCAACCTTAGTTTATTGAGGGTTGCCCAGGCACAGATTCTATCCAAGTCTTCCTGAATTTTGGCAAATGCTACTACTGACTCGGAAGGAGAGAAGGATGGTAGATCTGAAAGTCATCAGCGTATAGATGGTGGGAGCAGTGATGGATGGAATTGGGAAGATCATTGATATAGATATTAAAAAGGAGAGGAGATATGCTTGAGCCCTGGGCCACACCTGCCGAAAGGGCAAGAAAGGAAGACAGAGGATTGTTAGGAATAGTGACAGCTTGAGTCCTATTTGAGAGAAATGATCGAAACCAGCGAATAGTGCTGTTGGAAAAAGATAAAGACTGTAATTTGGAAAAAAGGATAGGGTGATCAAGAGAGTCGAAAGCTTTAGAAAAGTCTAGAAGTATTAGTGCTGTCAGTTTCTTTTCGTCCATGGCGGTATGTATGTCGCTGGTGATTTTGAGGAGAGCGGATTGTGTGGAAAAGCCAGGTCGAAAACCAGATTGGAGAGGATCAAGAAGTTTGGATGTTTCGAGGAAGTTAGACAATTGGGACTGAACTATTTTTTCCAATGGTTTGGAAAGGTTAGAGAGGATGGAAATTGAGCGATAGTCTCTAGGGGATGTGGGGTTAGGGATTTTATTGATAGGGTGGACTGTTGATTTTTTCCGATTGGTAGGAAATGTGGAATTTTGGAGTGAAAAATTATAAATTAAGAGAAGAGCTGGTAGGATGTCGTCGGGAAGGCATAATTTTACAGGTATTCCATCTATTCCTGTAGAGGTTGGTATGAGATTTCATAATTGAAGAAATAAGATCAGTTGGTGAAACATCAGAAAAATAAAAAGTGTCAGGATTAAATGATAGAATTGAGGAAAATTCGGAAGAAGGTGGTGAAGAATTATCAGAGGAAGAAGAAGAAAAGTAAGAATTTAATTCATCGGTGGAGACTTGAAAAACTGGCGAGGAAGAGGATTTGCCGAAAGACAGTTGGCGGAGGAGTGTCCATTTTGATTTGGAATCCGGTGCAAAGGAGAGGGTTGTATAAAAGTAGTTAGATTTTGCTTGTCTGATAGTTGCCTGAGTCAGATTGCGGAGTACCCTGAACGCTTGATAGTCGTCTGTCAGTCTAGTACGCCTAAAGCGTCTACGGGCTGCCTCACGCCTCTTTTGTAAGTCTTTTATTTCTGGACTCATCCAAGGAGCAGGATGGCGGCGTAAGGTACAGGTTTTGAGTGGGGCATGTTTGTCGAGGATACTGAGGAGATTGGTGGTGAGAATATCAACCATTGAATCGATTGACGAGCAGACATAGATTTTATTCCAATCCAAGGACTCAATATCGGGTAAAATATTTTCTCGGGTGAGGTCATTTAGGTTTCGGAAAGTTGCTGTTTTGGGAAGGAACGCTGAAGTTTGGAAATTGTATGAGATTTGGATAAGATCATGAGATGAAAGGAACGGAACAGGCAATTGAGAAGAGGAAAGAAGGTTTTGCGCAGAATCAATGATATGTAGGTCAAGCCAGGTGTCGGAATAATGAGTGTGATGAGTTGGATCATATGGAACGATGAACAGGTGAAGAGAGAAAAATAGGTTATCCAGGTATTGTCTATCATTGGAATCAGAAAGGAAGTTGGTGTTGAAATCACCACATATTATAATATTATTGTACAAGGGGATATAGTTATAAAGGAAGGATTCAAAGGACGGATCGAAAGGTACAAGAGGAGGACGATACACCACAGCATAAAGGAGAGTATTGGCTTTGTAGGAAATTTCAATGAAAAGGAATTCAATATGAGGAAATTCGGAAGGGGAAGAGAATTCCAATACATGGGATTTAAGGCTGTTGTGGACATAAAGTCCCACACCTCCACCAGTCCGACCAATCCGGTCATGGCGAATTAGGGAATAATCGGGAAGAGACACAGAGTGGGAAGGGATGTATGGTTTTAACCAGGTTTCAGAGACAGCGATGATGTGGTAGAAGTTATTCGTAAAATATTGGAAGAATTCATCAAAGTGGGCAGGTAAGGACTGGGCGTTAACATGACAGGTGATTAGGACATTAGACATACAGGAAAGGAAGTGGGGAAATAAACAGAGTGTGAAGGGAAGACGCTAGAGCCACAAGATGATAAATTAAAACTGGATATAAATTGATTAATGTAAATTGATTATTAGAAGCCGAGACCTTTTCCAGTATGTAGACCGTAAGTAGACTGGTGTTTATGAGTCATCCGAAGACGTCTAGATCTTGAGATTTATCAATAAAGATAACAGGATGTCCATCTTCCTTCCTGCAGCGCACCCTGCCGGCGGCGAACCATACATATTTAATTTTTTTTTCCAATCTCTTTTGTCTAGCGAGCCAATAAAGGTGCTTATTCATAGGAGACATTTCCTCGCTAAGATAAATCCGGTGAGTATCGTTCTCTTGCCACCCAATATCCCGCGTCGAGAAGTCTCTCTTAACTTTCCTGTTTCTTATTAGCTCGTCCCGCATCGATTGTCTTACAAACCGAGCGATGACAGAAGGAGGCCGGTGGTCGTCTTTCTTCGGTCTGCGCCGCTCCACAACGTCAAGATCCTCAGGACAGATTTTAATCCCCAGACCCGCGGCTACACTGGTCACTAGGGCCGCTGGTGTTTCCCCGGGGCGCACTGGGATCCCACGAATTTCGACCGACCTGCAGAATAATCCCTGTTCGGCCTTATTAAGGCGGACCTCTAATTCGCTCATTCGTGATTTGAGGATTTTATTTTCGCTTGTGACCTCTTCTAAATGTTTAGCCTAACCCTCAAGATGCTTCTCTATTTTCGTGAGACGGTCATTCAGTTCAAAACTCATCCCACCATATTTTTCAAGAGACGATTTAATACTTTTGATTTCATCGTTAACTTCAGTTCTTAATAGATTCACTGCAGCGAGAATATCCGCTGCCGACGGTTCGGCGATCTTAGTTGGACTCCTGGGCGGGATTTCGCATTTTTTACAGAACCAGGTTTTCTTTTGAGATTTAATTTGTTCTATTTCCTTATCACTTAGGTTGCAGCACTTACCGTGATAAATTACGCGGCATTTGCTACAACCCGAACTACCTTTATCGTCCCTTGTAATCACACACTCACAGATAGTGCACTGAACCATTTTGCTACTGAGAGAAAAAAAATAAATAAATAAATAAAATAAAATAAAAATATATATCTATATATGTATATATTTGGATATATATATAATGTTTACAAACAGTAGCGATGTTTACGCACGGTAAATTGTTATCAGACTTGAAAATCCTTTGGAAGTTAATGGATTAACTGCGCTCTACTAACGGTGTCCAGTGAGTTTCAAACTTAAACGTTTTCTCGAACTATTTCTTGTGCGTTTAAGTGACGTTAAGTGACACTAAGTTCTTTTAACGACACGTAGAATTGTAATAAAAAAAAAAGGTAGGAAATAATAGTAATAATTACGTGATAAACGATAACTGTGGGAGCGATAGATGTTACCTCAATGCCGTCTCTGGCCAGACTCACAGATCCTCTTTAAATTAAATTAAAATAATTGTTAAGAATTGTAAAATAATAATTGACAATAAATTAATTTCTCTTGTATATTTTCGTTAAAATTAAATTAAGACGCAAGGGGCCCTGTTTATTTAAAGGGGATTAAGTGTGCAAGGGATCACTAGCTAGGCAGTGCGCTCAGAGTTACGGGGGAGAGAGGTCACTGATTCGCTTGCAAGTTCATCAAGTCGCTGTCACCATCGTCACTATCACTAGATTCGCCTAAGAAGATTACGCATTTAAGTAGTCTTTTATTTTGTTTTTCTCAATATATATATATTTGAGTAAAAACAAAACAATGTATCTAGCCAAAAGACCAAATGATCATGATTATTTCTTATTTACAATGGTGTAAGAAGTAATCAAATAAAAAAAATATATCTATACAATAAAACAAAAGAATAAAATAAATAAACTTCTTCAGATACATACATTTGCTGAACAAAACTAAATTTAAAATTAATTAAGGGACTGCTTTACATACTCCGTAAATTCCTCCATCCAACATACTTCCTCATCCTCCAGTCCTACTCTCTGATAGAACCTTTAAAATCAACCACAATAGTTCCTATTCATCCACTTTTACTCAGTCTGCTGGTGTTCCTCAAGGCAGTATCCTAGGACCCATTCTCTACACAGTCTATACAGCTGATATCCCAACCCATCCTAACACATTCCTTTCTACCTATGCCGATGACACTTGCGTGCTATCAGTTAATAACGATCCTAGTATTGCCTCTCAAAACCTCCAATCCCACATCAGAGACCTTGAGGTATGGTGTCAGAATTGGAGAATTAAAATCAACTCCAATAAATCCCACCAGATTACCTTTACCCTTCGTTGTAAACCTATGACATCCTGCCCTACAGTGTCCTTTAATGATATTCCGCTTGTCCCTGTTGAACAGATCTGTTATTTAGGCCTCCTGCTTGACAAACGTCTTACATGGAATCCGCATACGAGACTGAAAAGACAAGAAACTGCTCGCCGTTTTCGGTTACTTCAACATTTACTTGACAGCTCTAACCTTTCTCTTTACTACAAAAGACTAATTTACATGACAATCATAAGGCCTATCTGGACTTACGGAGTTAAGCTTTGGGGCTCTACTAAACCATCAAACTCTTCCCATATCCAATCCTTACAATACAAAATCCTTCTTAAAATCCTTAATGCTCCTTACTTTGTCACCAATAAAATCATCCACAAAGACCTTAACGTTCCATATGCTGCTGATTTGGCCTGTACCAGGTATCACTCCTTCCACGAAAAACTCCACTCCCACTCTAATCCACTAGTTTCAATCCTTGCTTCCACTTCAATTTCTGACAATCCGCCGAGGCGTCTGAAAAGAAGATGGCCTCGAGACCTTCTTGTGTAGATTCACCACTAGAGTGCTGCCAATGGGCAGTTTCTCTTCATGTTTTTTTCATGTGTATTATCATTGTAGCATATTTACTTGATGTATGAACATACAGTTGTAAATTTCAATAAATGAATTATAAAAAAAAATTAATTAATAAATTATGTTAGGTATGAGCAATAAATAATATTTACTTTTTACATTCTAAATCTGATATATGATATAAAACTTCATTGCAGTTGAGCGTCTGTTAGGGAATACAGGAGGTATTGGAACAGTTGGGACTTGAATGATGATAGAAAAGAAGCATGGCAGATATGAGTAGGTAGGGAATTCCAGAGATTAGCAGAGCGGACAAGAAAGGAATGATCAAAAGTTGTTCTATGGGTATGAATGTAAAAGTCAGAATGTCAGAGACCTTGTTTTGAGGGAGAGGATTGACGATTTAAATTGTAGAAGACTGTGGATATATAAGGAGGGAGCTGGGTGTTAATGGTTTAGTCAAGGTATGATCCCAGGAAATATTGTCTGCAAATCGAAGGGAGGAGCCACTTTAACTCGCCGTATAAATGGGTCACACAAGACCGCTTCAGAGTGTTGAGGACAAATCTTAAAAAAATATTCATAATTCGCTTTAGCCTGTCCTCAAGCACTGTCGGAAGGCCACCATATACTAAGCAGCAATAGTCAAAGTGGGGGAAAATAAGTGAGGAAATAAGAAGGTTACGGATGGATACTGGAAGAAGATGACGGAAACAATGAAAATATTTGAGGGTACTTATTGTTCTGCAAGAAATTTGGGCAATATGGGGTTTTCAGGAAAGGGTTTGGTCAATGGCAATACCCAGGTTTTTGACAGAGGAGCTGAAGGTGATTAGGTGATGATTTAGGATTAGATTCGGAAACGTATTGTTGGATCTAAGGAGGAAACTGAAATCTATAAGAATGGCCCGAGTTTTCATAGCATTTAGCCTTAGTTGATTGAGGGTTGAATGAATGAATGAATGAATAATTTTATTTGCTTTCGGGGTAACCCCATACAAATAGAGCTGGCTACATAACAAATATAGAATAAAAAACATACTTCAATAAAAAAGTTAGCAAGACACCAATTCACTACGTTATCAGCTCTAGGTACATTGTATTACAATAAAACTTATAACAAAATAACTCAAATACAATATATGAATAATATAATAGTTTACAATATAATAAATATATAAATATATGTTTTACATAATATGGCGAAACACGATAAATAATATGATTCAGTTAACAAACATGTTTATTCATTTATTATAAATGATCTGATTTGGCAACATTGCCTGGCATAATAATAAATATTTTTCAATTCATCAATATCATCGGTGGTAAATAGGGCGATAAAATTTGTAATGTTCATATTTAAGGCCCTAGGGATATAATGCGTTCGGTACGGTGCGTATATGGGACATCGAATGAAAATGTGAAATAAGTCCTCTCTTTCGTTGAGGTTACATAGCGTGCAGTTTTCGTTGGGTTTAAATTGGTAGTATATATTGTTAAATGTTAATTTAATATTGTAATTTCCAGAGAGTCTTAATTGTGCAAATATTTTTATGACACGGAACGGTGCGTTTGATAATAAGTAAGCTTGAGGTTTATGTCTATTGTTATGAATGGACGGATAGAGTGGGTTGTATTTACCGGGGGTGATTAACTTCTGTTTATCTATTGTCTCCATATGATTTGTAAACAGTATCAATGTTTTGTGCATCTCTAACTGAAAAATAGCCGGGTTTTCTATTTCTAATATAGACTGTTTGTTTATTCGATTTAATATACAGTATAATTGGTGAAACCAGTTGTATTTTTGTTCTTTATTTGTTGGTTTATAAGTTTTCTTTAATGTATTAAAGCATATTTTAGGGAGTCGGTTATCACTGAGTTTTAAAATTTTATGCACCCAAGAGAGAGAAAACTTTAATATTGAGATTAGGCAATGGGGAACATTAAATTCCGACCGTATTAATAAAAAAGGTATATTTTTGTTTAATGCGAATAAACGTTTATAAAAGTTGATGTTTACGCTCTCTATCCTGTCTACATATCTTAGTCCCCATATTTGCACATTATTAAAGAGGATACTCATTGCTATTGCATTATTTATTTTAATTTTGTTTTCCCACGATCTTAGTTTTGTTTTTGCGCAAAGTGCGATAACAGAACCTATTGCAGTTTTCGTTTTGGATATGAAGTAGTTAGTGGCTTTGTAAAATATTCCCGTTTCGGAAAATGGTACTCCTAGATACGTGTACTCCGGTACTCTTTCTATTTCACTATTTTCATAGTATATCTTGCCAACCCGTTTACATTTTCCTTTGTGGAAGCATATTATTTTTGTTTTCCGAGTATTAACTTCTAGCCTTTTCATCAGGCAGTATTGATTCAAAATATTTATTTTGTTTTTGGCGTCGGTATAGCTATCTGCTAGGATAATGAGGTCGTCCGCGTATAGGAGTAGCAGTATGTCGCACGAGTTATTTACTTTTATGCCTCCAACATTTTTGCTTCGGAAAAACACATCTATATCATTTAGATAAAGGCTAAATAAATAAGGGGACAATATTTCCCCTTGCAGTAGACCCAATGTGACATCGATCTCTTCTGATATCATACCGTCACTTTTAACGACAGCCGAGGCGTTCTGGTATATATTTTTTAAAATTCTAATAATTTTTCCACTAATGCCTTGATTGTGAAAGATTGCCATAGGAGATTGTGATTAATCGAATCAAAGGCTCGCTTAAAATCGACAAAGATGGCAAAAAACTTTTTTCCCCGAGATCCCAGCTGCATCTGAATAAGAGCTGTCAATATAAACAAATTATCCAAACAGCTTCTATCTTTACGAAACCCGGATTGTGCTTCGGGAAGAGCATTCGTCTCATCGCACCATAGAGTGAGCCTATTTAAAATTATTTGTGTGAATATTTTCATAATACAATTCAACAAAGCAATCGGACGGTAATTTTCTGGTAGGTTTCTGTCACCCTTTTTAAATATCATAATATACACCGTTTTTACCCAGGATGTTGGTATATTTTCCGTTTCAAATATTTTATTATATAAATGTAGTAAGTATAATTGCCAGTTAGTGGGTAAATTTTTGTAAAATTCGTAATTGAAGCCATCTCTACCAGGACTCTTGCCAGTTTTACATTTTCTTAAGGAAATCTGAAGTTCTTCGAGGCTAATGACCGAGTCGAGGAGGGGATGAAGTACTCCGAAGTACGATACGTTTTGGTCGACCCGCGGGGGATATATGCTTTGTAAATAATTAAGCCATTGTTCACAGTTTATCGGTGAAGATTGTGGTTGCCTATTTTTGTATCTGTTTATTGCACCCCAGAATGTTTTCGAATCACGAACATTAGCTAGATCATCCATGATGGTGCGCTCGAATTCAAGCCGCTTCAATTTTATTAAATTTTTGAATTTTTTCTTTGAGGTAATGTAATCAGCAACTTCATTCTCAAGAAAACGATTTTTAACCATTGATTTTAGCCTAAATCTAACATACCTTTTCGCCAATGCACATTCATAATCAAACCAGGGTTTATTTATTCTATGGCAATTATTACTATTAAATTTTTTTTTCTTTAATAAACCAAGTGTTTGTGACGTTTCTTGGATAGCTGTTATAAGATTATTTTGAAGTATTTCGACGGATTGCGAGTTTATGTTATATCCTACCCTAGGGGAATTCATAATTAGTTCATAATATGTTAAAGTTTTTGAATCATCCCATTTCGCGAAAGTAAAAAGAGAGTTAGATTTTTTTAACGGAATAGTACACGTAGTATTTACCCAAATATTGAGCTTGGTCTCTATAGGAAAGTGTTGTGAGACTGAAATATTATGTATTATTTTTAAATCGGCAATCGAATTTATATGTTGATAGCTGCACCAGACCATATCAACTACACTTTTCCCTTTTGGAGTGACATTAGTATACTGACCGGGATTATCGCTTAGCAGTTCGACCATTTAGAAGAACAAAAGAATTATTTTCCATAAATTCTACCAGTATTTGACCCCTCCTATTATCTACAAGGTCCAAGCTAGTTCTACGATGTGTTAAATTAGAGCCATCAAAGGCCTCAATATCTCCCTGATTCAAATTCGCAACCCTGGCATTAAAATCCCCTAGACAGAGAACTAAGTTGTGAGCATATCTACTTTTTATACTTAATATAGTTGGTTCAAATAATTCTAAAACATAGTTTAAGTTCAAAGAAGGCTTAAAATAAACTAAAATTATAATAAATGCACTAAATCCCTGATTTTCTTTAAAATAGGCACAAATCCAATACTCACTTATATCCAACACATTGACCTCAAAGACACTAGAATTATAGAATATCATTAGACCACCACTGCCTCTACCTCGGCTCTTCTCCCTGATGGCGTTGGACGAAACGTAACTGAATTGTGAGAGCGCTGGCGGGGCCGCTGGCGGTTTTTCTAATAAGTGCGTTTCACAGAGGCAGATTATAGAGGTGTCTTTGAATTTTTTACCTTCTTCCACGAAATTTTTATATCCATCAACATTCCAGGAAAATATTGTGCAAGGCTCTGAGTAATTTAAATTTTTGATTTTACAGGTATTCCTTTTGTGATTTAAAATTCCAGATAAACAATTCGGTATTTTTTTTGACAGTGGTCAAGATGTAATATCTTTACTTTTAGTCTTCTTATTTTGGATTGAAGTACACGGAGAAGTTTCGAGTGATGCCGGGAGTGAACGCTTTTTCTCATTAATATCTTTATTTCTATTAAATTCATCGGAGTCGGTGTCGTAATACTGTTCATGTATATTTTTAAATAGAGACAGATCAGATTCGCTTTTAATTGGTATTTTCGCAGAGCCATCAATATGCCGTATATATATTTTTCCGTTTCTATGCCAAGCATACTTGAAATGTCCTTCTTTTTGTAAGGCTCTAGCTTTAGTGAATATTATTCTATTTTCAGGGGTTAGTACTTCGTTGATGTATACGTTTTTGTTTTTTTCCTGGTCAGATTCGAAGCCACTGATACTCTTAACAAAAACTTTTCCTCTGTTTTCTCGAGCTCGTTCCAAAAATGCATCTCGATCGACTTTCCTCAGAAAAAACAGTATGATAATATCAGTGAAAGACCCGTTTTTTCTTCGGATTCTGTAATAATTATCAAGATCTCTGATATTAAAGTCAGTATTTAGGAGACTGAATAGATCGGAGTATATTTTCTTTACGTTTTCCCCTTCTTTATAAGGAATCCCCTTGACTTCTATTTTTTTACTTGACATCATTTCAGCCGAAGCGTTTTTTAAGCTCTGAAGTTCTGTTTTTAGGCTTGATACCTGTTCGTTAAAGGTTTTAAACTGAGAGACAATGTAATTCTGAGTTTCTTGAAATCCTGATATGATTTTTGTAAATTGTTCCATAGAATTTTTAATTGTTGAAATTTCTGCATTTGTGGTTGTTGTAGAACTGATTAATAGGTCTATTTTTTCTTCTAGACTCAGCCTGTTCAGAGAGCTTTCCGCCATTATTTATAGAAAATCTATGTAATTAAGTAAACAAGAAAAAAAAAATAAAAAAAAAATTTATATACCTATATATGCAACAGGTTAATATAAATAAATACTTTATATACAGCTGGTTGAATAAATAAATAAACAGCTGCTGGAATTAAGTTTAACTCTCAGTCATTGACAACTCACCGCGGTGGTGGGGGTAGACATGATATCGCTTGCAAATTTGATAAGGACTGCAAACTCTTCGTGAAATTATATTCCTTATACAACTCCTTGCACTTTTTATACTACTCACAGTTCGATGAAAATTTATTACAATACAGATTAATAGAAGTTACAGCATTGTTCAAAAAATCAGACTTCTAGAGAGAAGTATGCACACACTGGCACGTAGTGAACACAGACACGATGTAGCACCTATCTAGGCCTGAGCCAAACTCTAGTTGATTGAGGGTTGCCCAGGCACAGATTCTATCCAGGTCTTCCTGAATTTCGGCAAATGCTACTAATGACTCGTTAGTCGTCAGCGTATAGGCGGTGGGAGCAGTGATGGATTGAACTGGGAAGATCATTGATATAGATATTAAAATGGAGAGGAGATATGCTTGAGCCCTGGGCCATACCTGCGGAAAAGGGCAAGAAAGGAAGACAACAGAGGATTGTTAGGAATAGTGACTGCTTGAGTCCTATTTGAAAGGAATGATCGAAAATAACGAATAGTGCTGTTGGGAAAAGATATAGATTGTAAATTGGAAAAAAGGATAAGGTGACCAAGGGAGTCAAAAGTTTTTGAAAAGTCTAGAAGTATTAGTACTGTCAGTTTCTTTTCATCCATGGCGGTATGTATGTTGCTAGTGATTTTGAGGAGAGGATCAAGAAGTTTGGACATTTTGAGGAAGTTAGACAATTGGGACTGGACTATTTTTTCTAGTGGTTTGGAAAGGTTAGAGAGGATGGAAATGGGGCGATAGTCTTTAGGGGATGTGGGGTTAGGGGTTTTATTGATAGGGTGGACTGTTGATTTTTTCCGATTGGTAGGAAATGTGGAATTTTGGAGTGAAAAATTATAAATTAAGAGAAGAGCTGGTAGGATGTCGTCGGGAAGGCATAATTTTACAGGTATTCCATCTATTCCTGTAGAGGTTGGTATGAGATTTCATAATTGAAGAAATAAGATCAGTTGGAGAAACATCAGAAAAATAAAAAGTGTCAGGATTAAATGATGGAATTGAAGAAAATTCGGAAGGTGGTGAAGAATTATCAGAAGAAAAGTAAGAATTTAATTCATCAGGTGAGACTTGAAAAACTGGTAAGGAAGAGGATTTGCCGAAATACAGTTTGTGAAGGAGTGTCCATTTTGATTTGTAATCCGGAGCAGAGGAGAGGGTTGTCTGAAAGTAGTTATGATTTTGCTTGTCTGATGTTTATGCACAGTAGTTGGTTATCAGGTTTGAAAATCCTTTGGAAGTTAAGGGATTAACTGCACTCCACTAACGGTGTCCAGTGAGTTTCAACCTTTAATAGAACGTGTTTACGTACAATTTCTAACGTGCTTAAATGAAGTTTAGTGACACTAAGTTCTTTTAACGACACGTTGAAATGTATTAAAGAAAGGTAGGAAAAATAGTAATAATTACGTGATAAACGATAACATATATATAGAGCCCCTTTCCCCAACAATAATAAATACTTAAATATCTTTCAGAAAAGAAAAAGCCAAATAATATAATTAATGTAACTTTTTAAGTATTAAATATTACTAAGGTAATACTTAAAACTTTAAATTTTTATTTTAATAAGTATCTCCAGGTAAGTCAAGTTGGATTTTCCATTTTAAGGTTAGACAACACAGTAATTATATAGCAATATTTAAAATTCAAGCTTCAACCAATGATCCTGTAGTGTCCACACTATGTATCGGAAGAATAATTTTATAAAAACGCCTCTATACAATTTCCAAAGATTAGATAACCAGTCAGATGTGTAACATTTCTGTTGAAAAGAAAAATATAACTTTATATCTAAGTTATAACATGTTTTCGATTTTTTATCAGAAATTTAACAGGTACAACTTCAAGTGAGAAAATTGAAAACACGGGGAAAAAAAAAAAAAAAAAAAAAAAAAAAAAAAAAAAAAAAAAAACTATGAATGTAACAATGATATATTTAGACTGTGGAACCTTGATAATATTTATAAAATATTTTTATATTTAAATGTCTAAAAATCAATAAAATAATGATCAAAATAGAGTTTAAAAAAGTAATGATTAGTATAGAAATCAAGAAATAGTATTGTTATTTGAAAAATTAATTTAAAAATGATTAAATTAAAAATTCATTAACAAAGGGAAGCCATTAATATCAGTAAGAATTTAGGGAATTAATATACTTTTGAAACAATCACAAATAAATAAATAAACAATGTTCTCTCTATACCTCATTTTTATCACTGCAAGCAGGTTTTAGATGCTTAATTTCCGGTTTGATTTCTGGATGAATAAGCTTGGACAATTCATCTTCAGTATTTAAGGTAGTACTTCTAGGAGATGATGGAGGAGAATCTTTATCACAATCCATTTTTTCTTCATCTTTTGATGGCAATTGGGGAAACATGTTGGTGGTTAAAGCTGCAGTTGCCAGAGTAGTAAGACCATCAGCAGTAGCAAGAGTAGTCAATCCTTCAGTTGATTCTCCAAGGACTTCCTGAAAACCAAAATAAATAACACTTATGCATAGGGAACGGATTTTCATGAAGTAGAAATACAAAAAACATACAGTAAAATCTTTATTAAATGGCCACTTTGGGATCAGAACCTCAGCTGGTTAATCCGAGGCTAAAGTATTTTAAAGGAAAAATTAACATAAATCATTATACAGCTTGAAATAATAATTATCTAGCATAAAATATTATGCAGCAAAGATTATATAGGGTAAAATAATAAAAAAAACTTATTGATTTACATACTTATCACATGTATTTTGTTAAATCGAATTAAACAAAAATTATTGAAGGGGGTCAAATTAAAAAAAAAATAATAAAAGCAACAAGAAAGTTAAACTAATGAACTTCAAGGAAATCTAATTTTAAATAGAATGGAATAAGAACTTGTTGATAAACTAAAGGCGGAAAGTCTTTTACAAGCAAATTTGAACAATTCAAAATCTATATGTAACAATAGAATCAAGTTAAATTTAAATTGCAAAAGATTATGGGGAGAGCGCACATTTTATCCCTTTCTTACATACATAGAGACTAGCAAAATAAGGATATTTATGGGAATTACTTCGGACAAAGCTGGAAATTGTTTTAATACCTCTTAATGGCCCTAAATAAAAGCAACCTGAGTTTGCACCATCAAAGGTGAGCTTAACTTTTTGGAGCCGAAAAATCTCAAATTTTTCACACTTTTTCACTTATAACTCGTAAACGGTGCTTCCTACAGAAAATACTTTTCTTTTCAAAATGAAAGAACATTAAATGTCCTTTCTAAAAGCCAACTCAGCTATTGAATTTGGATTAGTAATATTGCCGTAATCGTTCGTCAGAAATAGGCAACTTTTTCCATTTTTGGTGAAAAACCCAATTTGGTCACTAAGAGGAAACTGTAACTTGGAAACTACTATCCACATTGAAAAAGTCATAGAATATAAGTTGTAGAGCATCAAAGTTCAAGTCTAATAGTCTCTTTAAATTTTAGATTCGGTTATTATGAACCTTCAAAAAAATATTTATTATCAATTTTTCCACTACACGCGTCCAAAGGCTATTGAGAAATATTTGCTGGATATGGTCGATTTAAAACATTCTGCTGTGACTGATGCTGTAGTTTTACTGGGAATAAGGATATTTGCAACATAAACCATATCATGCCTAACCAAATGGCAACTTGTCTCTATACAGGTTAGTTATACCACTTTTAATAGCAAGATTTAGAATTCTATTGAATATTCAAGTTAGACCTGAAAGTACTTTTTCGAAACATTTCAATCAACCATATTCTCTTTTTTTTATTAATAATATTCTTTATATTACACACGACATAGTTTAAAAAAATAGGAGTAAGTGTAGCTTGGATAAATAGAAATAGGTTTTTTCACCATATATTTGTTTGGTAGGTACCTACGATTAAACTACTGTAAAAGCTAATATCCATATATAAAAATGTACATTGGAGAAGTGAATTAGTGTATATATATTAGTACAGTTGAAAAGCATTTTCTTCTCTTGTGGGGGTGATTGAAGGGAGGAAGGGGATATTTCCTGGGATGGTCCAGGTTCTTACCAGAATGAAGGGTCTTGTATGGGATAAAGTAAACCATAATAAAATTAGCTGTGGCATTTTATTCATCTGGCTATCTACCTCGTCCGCATCATCATCAGCCCCAACTTAGATGCATAACACAATATCATGTAAGTGTACCAAGGGATGTATTGATAGGTAGAGCAGTAGTATATGTACCCATACATTGAGGAAGGTATTTAGAATATATTCATCAGGTAAAACGTTTGTTATTCCCTTTGGTATTTCATTAAAAGGAAGTGGAGGATATTTCCCGAGATGGTATCGGTTCTTTAGAGAAGGGCCTTCAAGTATAACAGCAAGCTGTGGCATCTCATTTATAGCCCTCACTACCTCGTTCTGGTCTAATCTTCATCATACTAGGCTCAGATCTGAAATTAAGTTTCTTTTTCCATTGGGCATTCAAGCAAGATTACCCTTTCAGCTTTATTGCATATTGTATATTTGCAACCGCTGTACTTACCTATACTTCACCACCTGTGATGGTGCAAACTCAGATTACAAATTCAGGACCATTTAGAGGTATTACAGCAATTTCCAGCTTTGTCCGAATCACTTCCAAAAAACCTTGAATTTTAGCCTTATTTACTGAGCTAATATGTACATAAAAAATGGTAGTACCTTAGTATGTACCTAATATTAGTTTACAGTACCTAATAAAGTCGATTTAGTAGGACGGTTAATCCAAGGGCTGATTAACAGTAGTTCTAATATTCAGTAAAAATTAAAAAATGAGCTAAAACGTGAAAAATAAAAACCTAAAAAAGATAACAATAGATTTTGCTAGATTGATAATATTAATTCACAGAAACTTTGTGTTAGAGCATGATTATGTCAGTTTTACAACTCAAATTAAAGGGGATTTAATTTTCTATATTAATTTTTATAATGAATATCCTCTTAGAATGAGCCGTTTACATGATAATAACCATAAAAATGTCAGAAATCAGTGAAATCTCATTTTCTGAAAAAAAAACAACAACTTTTTTTTGTGATACCTCTATATCGTAGAATATTATACATACAACTTTCTTTTACCACTCAAATGAAAGCTTATTAAATATTTGATAATTTACTATATAATGATTATCGTAATAGGTGGAGCTGCTTCTATGATAGTTACCACTATATAATGTTAGAAAAGAGTGATATCTCATTTTCCAAATTTTTTTTTTTTTTTTTTTTTTTTTTTTTTTTTTTTTTTTTGTAATACCTCTATATCATTGACTATTAGACATAAAACTTTATTATACCACTCAAATGAAAGCATATTAAATATTGATAATTTAATATGCTAGTAGATTGATAATTTATAATATAACAATTATAGGTTGAGCCGCTTCTATGATAGCAACCATAATAATGTTACAAATGAGTAAATCTGGTTTTCTGTATGTCATTGATGTCTCTTTATCTTTGACAAATGTTTTTTTACCAATGAAATGAAATCTCATTGGTTACCAATTACTGTATTTTATGATATAATTTTTAGTAGGATATTATCAAAAATGGTTTTATTTTAAAAGAATAGTGATATCTCATTTTCCATTAAACCTGTTTTGGAAAAATCGGGAAAGCAGCTCTTACAAAGATAGACATTATTTTATATAAATAGATAGAAAATATAATTACTATAAAGTGAACGGCTCAACCTTAGAGGATAATCGTTATAAAGTAAATTATTATTTTTTAATTAGGCTTTTATTTAAGCGGTAAAAGAGATAAGTATGTCTAATATTCAACGATATAGAGGTATTGCAAAAAAAAAAAAAAAAAAAAAGTTTGTGGAAAACGAGATATCACTGTTTTATAACATTATTATGTGGGTGAATCAAATATAAACGAGACTTTTTGTCCTGGAAGCCCAGTGAAGGTGCGGGAACGTTCCCGCGTTTAAAGGTGTTGGGTAGGGATGCCAGGAGTGGGGGAAGCAGGCGGGCGCATGCCCTCGAGCTCACCAGTTACCATTGTGACGATGTTTGAGCAGGATGTATCCACCTCGATTGCGCAACGTATTATCATCAAATTTCTTGTTGCTGAAGGTGTAAAACCGGCTGAAATCTTGAGAAGGTTGACTTCAGTTCGGGGAAGAGACACTTTCTCGTGCCAGTGTTTGCATAGCATAAACAGTTTGTGGAGGGTCGTGATCGTGTTCAGAATGAAAGCCATGACCGCAGACCTCTCTCCAGCATCACAGCAGACAACATCAGCCGTGTTCGTCAGCTTATTGAAGGTGACAGACGTCTAACCACCAGTGCCATTGCAAGTGAGGTTGGGATAAGATATGGAAGTACTTTTTCCATACTCACAGAGGAGCTAGGGTTTCGTAAGGTATGTGCCAGGTGGGTTCCTCGACTTCTCACAGCTGAGCAGAAGCATGAACCGTTTGCAGGTCTGTGAAGGTCTTCTTGCAAGATTTCAGGCTGAGGGAGCCTCATTTCTCACTCACATTATAACCTGTGATGAAACTTGGGTGCACCATTACACCCATTATTCAAAACAAGAGAGTATGGAGTGGAGACTGAAAGGGGAACCTGGACCAGTGAAAGCCAAGTCACGGCTGTCAGCTGGGAAGGTTTTGGCTTCCAAGTTTTTTGACCAGCGTGGCTTGCTGCATCTTGATTTTTTGCATGAACGCAGGACTATTGAATGAAGTCAGACTTGCATATCGCCGCAAAAGAAGGGATCTACCGATGAGAGAAGTGATTCTTCTTCAGGACAATGCTTGCCCGCATACTGCGACCCTAACGAGAGAAAAATTAGAGCAACTGGGCTGGGAGACGCTGGAACACCCTCCCTACAGTCCAGACTTATCACCATGTGACTTTCACCTGTTTGTCCCACTCAAGGAAGCTTTGGGAGGTCAGAGATTCGTCAGTGACGATGAGGTTGAAGGCTACGTGCTCAATTGGCTGAAGACACAACCTACTTCATTCTATGAGCACGGGATTGGAAAATTACCCATGCGCTGAGAAAAATGTATTTCCAAATCAGGAGACTATGAAGAAAAATGAGGTGTACTTTTTTTTGCGTTCAAAGTAAAAATTAAAAAATAAGTCTCGTTTATATTTGATTCACCCACGTATGGTTACTATCATAGAAATGGCTCATTCTATGAGGATAATCGTTATATAGTAAATTATAAAATATATAATAACCTTTCATTTGAGTGGTGAAAGAAAGTTTAATGTCTAATATTCAACGATATAGAGGTATTACAAAAAAAAACAATCGTTCGGAAAATGAGATATCACTCTTTTCTAACATTATTGAGGTTACTATCATGGAAAGGGCTCATCCTACCCAATCTTACTCAATCGGACCCCAAAATCTGACTCATTTGACTACGATTTTCCTTTTGACCTCAAAATACTAGGTGTAAATACGAATTGATCCACGCTAGTCTATTATTCTTAGGTGGGTGGGTTGCCGCGGCATACGTTTTTTTAAAATTCGCCCTTCCAACACAAATTCTGACTCTTTTGATCACAATTTTCTTTTCAACTAACATAATACTATGTGAAAACATGAATCAAATGACATTAGTCTGCCACTCATAGTTGGGTGGATTGCCGCGGCAGATCCTTTCCAAAAACAGGACTTTCGCACCGCAAAAATTGACTCATTTGACCACAATTTTCGTTTTGACCTCATAATAATAGGTAAAATTAGGAATCAAATGACACTAGTCTGCCACCCAAAAGTTAGGCAAGATGCCGCGGCAGACGCGTTTCGAAATTTGACCACTCAAATCAAAGCTTAGTAACCATAATTATGTTAAAAAAGAGTGATATCTCGATTTTGGTTATGAAATTCGTTCAACTTCCATATTTAGCAGTTTTTTAACCGTATTATACCTCTGTCAGAATATTTCAATTAGAATGAAGCCTATCTGATATTAAAGCAAATGTTTTATCGATTTAGCGAGTTGGATCAAAATCATTAAAACCGTTTCCAATAAATCGTAAAAATGGTATAAAGTGTCTTTCCTGATTTGCTATTTTTTTTTTTTTTTTAAATGTTGCTGTTACACCTTAGGCATCATGCTTCTAAGATATTTAGTTTCAGTTTTATAAAAAATATCGTTAAGTGAAAGTAATAATTTTACATTTAACATAATTTTATATTTATGTTTATTTATTTATAAATCATATATTTATTTTAAACCAATCAAATTTAAAGCTTTTAAAGAAAAGGTTAACGAATTAAATTTTTAACTATGGTTCATTACATAGCATCTTTTCTGAAATACAAAAGGACTGGAACCTCTAGGGAGCCAAATGCTGCCTACGCTTGCTAGGCTGTGAGCTTGTTACCTAGCAATCACTACTTACTATCATCCAGAGTTGGGCAAAATTTATCTATAGATAATAGATAACGAATAAATTATCTGTTATTCGAAACTTTTGAATAACGAATAAATCATCTGTTATTCGAAACTTTCGAATAACGAATAAATTATCTATTATTCATTTGAAACTTTCGAATAAATAATAAATTATCTACTATTTATTCGAAACCTTCGAATAAGAAATAAATTATCTGTTATTCGAACCTTTCGAATAACGAATAAATCATCTATAATTTATTCGAAATTTTCGAATAACGAATAATTTTGTCTTTCGTTCGCAGATGATTATTTAAATAAAAATATATTATGCAGATAAAAATTTAATTAAATATAAAGATTATAATTTTAATTACTAAATATATACTAATAAATAATATTAAATTTCTCAAAAAAAAAAAGTAAAGTGTTTTAAATAAATAAATGTTTGTACCTTTCAAGAATGTTATTTTCGAAAATAAATCAGATTCCCAATCGCGCATGCACGTTTCGTGTTTCGATTACTTTAGTAGTTATTATTGATGGATGTATCTATTATTAGGTTTTCGAGGCCGCTATTTCCGAATATGTTATCAGATTTTCGATCGCGCATGCGCGTTTTATGTTTCGGTTACTTTTATAGTTGTTATTAATACATGTATCTTTAATAGGTTTTCATGGACGCCATTTCCGAATATGCTATTAGATTTTCGATCGCGGATGCGCTTTCCGTGTTTCGATTACATTTATAGGTGTTATCAGGTTTTCAAGGATGCTATTTCAGAATATCAGAATAAGAACTAAAAGTATAAAAAAAGAAAAATAAATTAATTGATTGTTGTTAGGCTTTTAAGTGTTATATATTTATAAAATTTTAATTTTAATGTTAGACTGAATTGTATTATAATCTTATGCTTAACTAGGGGTTTTGATTATTTAGAAATATTAAAATTTGGAAGGCGATATGCATATAAATTAGTATTAGTGATTAAGTAATTAACTAATAATTAATCAACCAATAATTTACAAGTAACTAATTAATTAGCTGATTAATAAGTAGCTTATTAATTAATAAATAACTAATTAATAATTAATTGGTAATTAAGTATTATATTAATTAGTAACCAATTTATTAGTAATTACTTAATTATTAAAATTAATAAAACTATAAAAGAAATGGAATACGAAACGTGCATGCGCGATCGAAAATTTAATTGCATATTCTAAAGTAGCATCTTTGAAAACCTTATATAAGATACCTCCATTAATAAAAACTATAAAAGTGATAGAAAAACGAAATGCGCATGCGCAATCAGAAATCTGATAGCATATTTGAAAGTAGCATCCTTGAAAACCATATAAAATATACCTCTATTAATAAAATATTAAATTTAATAACTCATCGTAAATTTAATAATAAGATAGAAACAAAAATGTGTTTATTTGAAACACCAATTATTTTTTTTAGAAATTTAATAATTTTTTAAGTACGGATTTAGTAAATAATAATATTTGCTGAATTATTACATTTTCGAACAATTTTTATTTGTTAAATCATTTTTTATTCAAATAACTAAGTTATAATATGACAGATAAATTCAATTTATTTGTTATTTGCGAACGACAGATAAAATTATCCGTTATTCGAAAGTTTAGATTTACAATTTAACAAATAAATTGTAGATGATTTATTCGTTATTCGAAAGGATGATTTGTCCACAGATAAAAATTTATTCAAATAACGAATAAATGATTTATCTGTCCTCCGTTATTCGATATTTTCGAATAACGGATGATTTGTCCACAGATAAAAATTTATTCGAATAACGAATAAATGATTTATCTGTTATTCGTTATTCGAATAAAAATTATTCGAATAACGCCTTACTCTGCTATCATCCACTGCCGTGGCGGTGATATTTTTTTGAAAATTTTTTTCTGTGATTGCGCTCTAACAAGCTTTTTTGAAAAAATGCATAACGATTTTAAACTACTTCCCGGAATCTCCTGTTCACAACGAAAAAAAAACTGAATATTTTGAAATAAAAACCGGATAACTATTTCGATGAGATAGAGCTAAAACAAAATCAAACGACTGGGCTGTGATCTGTTGTTTCAGAAAAAAATTAAACTGTTATCCCCTTTAGCCTAAAGGAGGTTTTTGATTTCACCAATGTAGGACGAGTTACATTAGGGGTTCTACAAGGGATTCTGTATACTTTATATAATTTGTGAACGATAGCCAATAGGTGTTTCATCTTTAAGGCGACTATAAACATTGGAAAGTTTGTAGTGGGATTTGAAAGCAAGTCTAAGGTTTGAACTGAAGGACTTAAATGATTTTTAATTTTTTCTGAAAGGGTTATAGGATGTAGGGTAGGGATCTACATAAGGGGGTAAACTTAACTTTAAATATTTGCCTATCTTCTCTTTATAGTATTATTTCAAATATTCTCATTACAATATTATCATCTTAATTTTATGTTTGCTTCCATATTTTATTACTGTTATATTATTATCTTTTTAATTTAATTTTGTTCGTTCGCCGAAACATCGGCACACAAATACAATAAATGTTACTTATTATGTATTTTTGTTTTAATGATCGCACTCCTAATCATCTTCCTGATTACATATTTTAAACGGTCAACTAAACTCCATCATTTTGATGACTATAACATGAGACATATACTTGTGATTTCTAAGTATTTAATTTAAAAACCTTTGAACAAACTGTATCAATAACACTACCACTGTTAGTTGTCCAAACGTTTTGATCTGTATTCATTTTGAGCTAGAGTATATCGTTTAAAAAACCTATGAGCGGCTCAGCCCAGCAGGAAATAAAAAAAATCATAAATTGACGAAAATTAATTTTTCTCTTCCATTCTGAGCAAACAAAATACCACTTAAAGCTAAGAAATGTAGGTTGAAACTGATGCTTAAATGCATCCTTAACTAATCCTTTTTAGAATATGAAAACAATATTGACCAAGTAAATGTGTTTTAATAAATACCGAGAGTATTAAATTAAATATTTGAAAATGCTATGAACTTATTTTACAATCCAATAGCTTCATTTAATTAACATAAGATTGTCACAGGCTTAAAACCATTGGGCAGCTCCTTCTTAAGCCACTGTCATATAGAAAAAAAGAAGACAAAATTCTTCTTTGCAGTTTTAGTTGTCATTTCAACAAAAGGTAGATAAGGCATCATATTTGGTCACCTACTTAATATAAATATATGACATATACTTGTGATTTTAAAGAACATTATTTAATGTAACAGCACACTGTAGGTAAAGCGCACAGCTGATAGCTGTCAGCACCAACCGGCGGCCAACTCCAGAACTACCCATGGTCATTGATCAAAAGAAATTGCCCAGCTTCCTATTAAACACTCCCGTCTCTTTTTGTAAAATTACTCCCTAAAACTGCAGGAAAGCGAGAGGAATGATGTTACCCGTCAATAATGTCTGACATGCTATAGGTGTTTTCACGGAAGAAAGGGTGAACAGTAGAGCATTGGTAAGTCCCTTAAACCTCCCTCCCCTAATATACTTGAGTTTCTCCTCCTTTCTAAAATTAATTTTAAAAAACTGTTTCTGGATAAGGCACTCATAACTCAGAAAAACTAGGTTTTAACTTAAACAAACATTTTGTTTACTTAATTTAGGCAATTAGTCTCCACGTCAAGTTGAACATAACTTCAAACGTTTAATTTTTTTGACTGATCAAAATTTTATATACATATGCATATTGTTGCCCAGCATCTAATAAAGATTTTCATTGGGAAAACGGGTGTTCTACATCAACAGAAGTAATGAGACTCAAGAATTCATTGTTAACTTAGTATGCAGTTTAAGGGATGGTACATTAACATAATCCATACTTAATTTTACTACTGTTATGTTTATCAGCCATGTTTGTAAACAGTATACAGCAAGCCAAGACTGTACAACAAAAAAATGCTTGGTTCTAGGGCGATGTTTTTCATTGTTACCCAAGATCATACGCTAATAAAATTCCTAGAACATACGGCATTAATTCATCATTTGCCTTACATCATATTATTTTATCTTGAACAATAAATTTAATAACAATTTAATGAAGGTCAAAAAAGAATATAAATAAATATTGAAACACATACATATGTATGCAGATATTTCATTATATACATAAGTAGGACTAGCATATAGTTAAGCATTTAATTAAAATTATTAAATTTAATTAAAAACGTGCAATTTAGAGAAGCCAAAATCAAAAGATTACCTAATCTTAAACAAAACATATATTTTTTTCACATGATAGAATTATTCTTCATTACGATACTTAATGAAATGTGGGGTTTATTGAGTTCTTACCTTAGTATCTTTTTGGGAAGGTGGTAATACATCTTCTGATCTTGAACTATATGACACATCAGTTCTTGAGTAGACTGGATTTTCATTTTTAGAATAGCTAGGTTCCTCATTTTTAATATAACCTGTATCTTCATTTTTAGTATATAAGCCACTGTCTCCTTCATCAGCAATGGAACTAGCATCCATAAGTAATGAGTTTGCCAAAATATCAGCAGTATCTGGTGGGGGTGAACCAACCATATCAGGGAGCTGATCTGTAGTATGAGGAATACCTAAAAGATAGCATAAAGTATTTTCCCATAAATTTAAAAAAAAAACAAATGACAGATTGAGTTTATTCAGATAAACAGGTCTTGAGGCCATTGTCTTTTCAGCTACCTCGGAGGATGATCAGGAATAGTAGATGAGAGGTTGTGGATAAGTGGGTTTGGGTGGACTGGTAATTTGGAGTGAAATGATGGAAGTATATCTGATTTGGGCTAAGTCTGAAACTAATGGATTACTTTATTGGTGACAAAGTAAGAGGCATTTAGGATCTTTCGGAGGATTTTGGATTGCAAGGATTGGATGCGGAGGTATTCGGTCCAAATTAGTAGAGGAATGCAAAAGAAATCTCAATACACTTTCTCTGCTGAATAAAGTCCAAGTTTATTGGGTGCCTGCTCACTCGGGCATCTTAGGCAATGAGAGAGCTGATAGCCTCGCAAGGGGGGGTTCTGCTCAGTTACCCTGTACACCTAAACCTGTGTGTGGAATAAGCCTCAGCTATGCTAAACGTTTGATCAAGGTGGCTTCTGGCAATAGATCCAGGCAATACTAGAGGGATACTGGAAAGCAGCATCACTCTAAGATGTTTTTGGAAGGACCCTTCAAAGAGAGAAGTTGTACACTACTCTCAATGGACAGGATAACTCAGAGCCGAGTGACAGAAATGTATACAGGACACTGTTAGATTAACAGGCATCTCCATAATATAGGGTTGGTGGCCTCACCTAATTGCAGATTCTGCAAGAAGGAAGATGAAACTGCATATCATGTGGTATGCAGTTGTCCAGAGATTGCTAGGATACGGTTTAACTATTTTGGCAGCAACAGTATTATAGATCCCAAGTTGTGTGAACTGATTAACCCCTATAGCATAGTCAAATTAACCAAGGCACTAGGCCTGTATTAATGGAAGAATGGACGGTGTATAATAAGCGTAATAAGAGGTTGCAGTGCATAAGACAAGCCAGAGAAAAAAAATAAGGTAAATATTAGAGCATTCTCTAAGCTTGTTTAATCCCATTTGACTTCTTCAAAAAAGGCCTCAGTTTAGTAAATTGTTTCAAAGCAGAAACATAACAATGTCCTACGAAATTCTAATGCATCACAGGAAAAAAAAGTTCACAGCCACTGAAGCAACTTATAAATTATTAAATATGATGGGGAAGGTGTACTTATTAAAAATTTCAGCGGAGATACGACATACAAAATATACAAGATACGAAAGGAAGAAGGACTATAGGCAACTATTAAAGGACATTGATAAGGTTCTGCAGGAAGCTGTTGAGTCAAATGTGTCCACAAGTACTCACAAACTTGTCTGAGTTTTACAGTTGCTGCAAGAGGGCAAGAAATTGGAAAATAAAATCCAAAATTAACATTTTTGGGAATTTCGAAGGCGTTATTTATTACGAATATGTTCCTGATGGATGCTCTATTAATTCCGAACTCTACCGCCAAAAACTAGAAAGATTTTACACAAAGTTGTCAGATAGTTATCCTTCTTTGATCAACCAAAAAGGAGTTATATTCCAACAAGACAATGCCCACCTTCAACCTTCCTGTCGAGCCAAAGTAAAGTTGAAAGAACTTCATGGGTTCAAACTCCTGCCTCATCCACCTTAAAATCCAGACCATTCACCATTGGATTACTAATTCTTTCGATCCATGGTACATTTTCTTCAAGGGAAAAAATTTGATAATTTTGCGGAAGAATTCTTCGACAGCCATCCCAAAGAATGGTATCAGCATGGGATCGAGCAATTGGCTAGAATATGGCTAATGATGGTAGATAACAATGTATTTTATTTTACTTGTATTTTATATCAAATAAATAAATATTTATATTTATACAAATAAAATAATACAAATATTTAGATGAAAAAATGTTATTTTTATTTTTCTTAAACACCCCATTATATATATTGATATATCTTTCCAACTCCAAGCTGTAAGATGTATTCTTTAAGGCAATAAAGATTATTAATATTATTTATCTATATATCTATATTTGAAGCACTGTATTCCACTCCGTACTTCAACAAATCTCAGTACTACCACAAAGTAAATCATAATAGACTATCACAAAAAATTTCATAATAAAAAGGATATAGCCTAAAATATACTTATACAAATAAAATAAAATGAGAGAACTATCATCTGTGAGACTTACAGGGAGAGCTAGAATTGGCACCCATTTTGGGTTCCATATCTGTATCACATCGAACAGATTCAAGATCAGGTAGTTCTCTAGAATCTTCTTTTAACTGTTGCAATTCCTTGGCAAGATCCATAACATCAGAAGTTTCGGTAACTTCTTTGTTTAAATAACTACCATTATCTTCAGGATCTTTTTTTCTAGCATTCAAATCAGCTGGAGAATCAATTAATCCTGCCTCAGCAGCCAAAGCAGTTAAAGCTGCATCAGAAGTAGGACCAACAGTTGAACCTATAAAAAAAAAAATTAAATAATTGAAAAATTGAATTTAGTATACATTTACTAAAACTAAAACTAAAAAAAAAAAAAAAAAAAAAAAAAAAAAAAAAAAAAAAAAAAAAAAAAAAAAAAAAAAATTTGGGCACTAGTCTGTCAAGTGCGGATCGGTTTCAGTTTTAACATGGCTTTATGTTGTACAATTTATACTTATATTGCTTAAAATTGGCTGTTTCGTTGAAATTTGCATGGTAAATCTACAGATTTTCAAAGAACACTTAAAGGTAAATCAGAGCCTCATCTTTGAATTCCATCTCTAAGTAAAGTGGTGGGGAGAGTGAAGTTGATTACAGGCAGGTATAGTATTAGAGTTCTTCATGCCTTCGGCATTGCAAGTCTTCTTTCTAAATTTGGCTTAAAAATAAATACATATTTTTCTTTATCCATTTTAATTTTAACAAATAATATCTATATTAACTCTTAGAAGTTAAGGATATAATACCAATTTTGAACTAACTATAAAACTAGCTTTCACAACATTATCATGTTCTTGTCCTTTGTTTATGAAACATTTACAACTATTCTTCCAAAGTTGTGGTAAGCCTCTGGATTTTGTCTTTTCTTATTTGTCCTATCCTCAGCGGTCACCAACCTCCTTTATTACTCTCTTCCTGAAATGAAGACACGTTGTCGAGGCCTTCTGAGACCCTTCTTTCCATAATAATAACCATATCTTTTTTTTTTTTTTTTTTTTTTTTTTTTTTTTTTTTTTTTTTTTTTTTATACACAGTTTTAAATTTAGGAAAAGACAGAGAGAGAATAACTCATAAAAATATAACCAAAATAAAAAATGCTGAGCATCTTGGTCGGGAAGATTTCTAAAGGATTGACCTTTAAGTATCTCAAACAGGAAAAGCAATTAGATAATAAATAAAAATTATCCAAAACAAGCCTGAGTCTCACAAATAGCAGTTACTCCTAAAAATAATACTAATATCTAAGAAATGTTCATCATTATTAGAAAACCAACATCTGATTGTGATTGAAAATTTTAAGTAAAAACTGTTATTCTTCAAAACATATTATCAACCAATAACCAAAATTCAATGTAATGATGATACGATGGATGATTGTAAATCTTGTAGTAGTAAATTCAAAAATAGCATCTTTGAAAACTTTAACATAAACTTGAAAACTTAACATAAACTTGAAACTTAATGTTACATTTTCTTATGTCATAAACCCCATACACTAACGAGTTAAAATGTGTAATACTGTAGATGAAATGCTAAAAAATGAGAACTGATTAAAAGGAAAAATAAAACAAAGCAGCTTTCTGGAGATAAAAAAAATGAAGCTTTGACTTTACTATTGATTCAAGTGTTCATTGCTTGGTTAGGCGACATTGTTCTGCCACGGATGAGATGACACCTAAATTTTTCAATTTTAAGAAGCATTTTTAAAAATATTGAATAACTATTTATTTTAATTTATAAATCAGGAGAGTACCTTGGTTAATGGCTGCAACTGCAGTTCTATTCTAATGCAGCTCTGTGTTTGTTACATTTTCACCACAGTTTTATTAACATGTCTGCTATAAAACTTTGGGAACAGTGAGTTTACTATCAACGAAACACTTTAATATTCACATATAGTGAGGTAAGTGACTAATTGTAACGGTAAATAAAAAATTATAAACTGATAGCTATCAGGTTGAGATAGCAACGTGGCCCTAATCCTAACAGTTATCTTAGTTTACTTGGTTACTTTTAAGGGCTAGGTCAAGTTAACTACCTCAGTCACCCCTGTTTTTGTATTATGAGACTTTATTTATTTTTAGTCATATCTATTTCTTTTAAAATTTTCCCTTTTTTAATATTATTTTTTAGAAATGTTTTCTTTACTAACTGTATATAATCATGTACTAATATAATATATATATTATATATATATATATTATTTAGAGGCATAAAAGAGATAGGCTATAATATTACACAGGATTTTTGCGTCATACACCCAATGGAAAAATATCCTTCACCTTTATTTTTCGTGGACCTAGAACCAGCCAGAAATACCACTCAAATACTTAATATAACAAGATTGGTATTCTCCACTGTTTGCTTTGAACAGCCTAAGCAAAAACCAACAATAGCCCAATATACCAAGTGTCAAAACTTGGGACATATTAGTCCTACTGCTACCAACAGGCCCGATGCATCAAGTGTGATGGCCCTCATGCCTGAGACAACCATCAGAAATCAGGCGTGCTCTTTGTTGTGAAGCACACCCAGCGAGCTACAGATGCTATCCGGTATATAAAAACATGCTAAGGCAGAGATCACAAAACACTCCTTCAAAAAGTCTGGAACAAAAAAGTCGCACACAGGTACCTCCTGTATTGGACTACTTGGCGAATTTTTCAGCACTTTAAAAATCTTTAGCCAACATTGATCAACAGACATGAGCCTCCGCAGCTTCCCAGCCAAAACCACAAGACCAAATCATACCCGACAGGACGCTAAGAAGCCTTTTTCCAAGGTCTCGCAGCCTTAACAACCTCGATGTCAGGAACCTCCGATCTCCCAACTCACGACACTGTGTTATGTTGGAAAAAAAAATTATGATTTTGAGTTAAATAGAAATTAAGGCTATTTTTGATAGCTCGAAGAGGGTTATTTGGAAAAAAAAAAATATATATATGTTAAATGTAAATAGGTAATTAAAATTTTTGTGTTATCTTTAAATTTAGATTAAATTTTACTGAAGTGTAAATAGAAGTCCTTATTATATACTCTGGTGAAGAATAAGAGTCCGATGGAAACGAGATGAAGAAGGCGGGGAGCTACTGGAGAGTGTGTATAAAAAGAAACATTGTGGCATAGCAGCTATTACCGAGAGGTTCAGATCAGAGTGAGATAATTAGTGTAACCAAGGACGAGTCCAGGCGGACAAACTCGGCCATACAATGAGTGTAAAGCCCCTACCTATCCTCTAGTGGAACACTAATCGCCTACTCCACCACCGTGAAAACTCGACATATTCTCCCATGATAATCACATACATTTTGCATTATTAACTGAAACTCATTTAACTCAACGATCACATTTTTACAGAAGTGATTACATTACTTATAGAACAGACCATCCAGACAACACTGCCCATGGCGGATGGCGGATCATGCATTCTTATCCATAAATCCCTTCCCCATTCCCTTATTCCTTCTACTCCATCTGACGCTATTCAATCCTCTTCTATAACAATTTTAACTTGCCCTTTCCATCTCACACTCTCAGTTGTATGGTAACACCATTTCTTATAGCCTCCTTAATTCCTTATTCCGATCTCTTGGGCCACAGTTCATTGCAGGAGGTGAATATAACGCTTAACACTAACAATGGGGTTGTCGAACATCCAACTCCTGTGGTTGTGACAAACTCCTATTGCTATTTTATCCTATCTCCTACGAATCCCACATATTGGCCTACATCTCTCAAAAACACCCTGATATCTTGGATATATTTGTCACCTCTCAGATCTCCACTTCCCAAGCCGAAATCAAATCCCTGAATGACATTTCATCAGACCACTCAGCCCAGTTCTGCTTTCCTTGCATTTAAACTTTGTTCCTAAACCCTCTCCTCCTACATTAATTACAAGACGTGTAAACTGGAACCAATTTTGATGACTTGGAACATAAACTAGACTTAAAAAATCCACTAACGACGATAGAAGATATTAGACTCAATAACTAGCAGCATAATAGACAACACAACAAACACCAAAATTAATAAATCTCAATAAAGTAACCTACCACAGCACATTCAGATCTTACACAGAGCCAGGCACTTAGACTGTCAAAGGGCTGTTCTACGTTGATAAAGGCTCTTGTGAAGAGATAACGTCCACCACACGATGACATTGCTGGATAGTAGAGTGGGAGTGTTTCAGAAGGAGTTTTTCAAGGATTTTACCGAAAATAGGTTAAACAGAAATTGGACGGTAAGACGATGGATGTTCGGACGGGTTTTGGGATTAAGGAATCAACTTAACAATAGATAGTTTCCAGGATTCAGGAAAATATGTGGTATATAGGTAGGTAATGAATAGGATGGTTTTTCGAGGAAGTTGTTTTATTATATGGGAAGTAACTATGTGTCCAGGAGCTTTGCGGGAGGTAATCTGTGAATGCTATTGGATATTTTTAAAGGATGAAATGCTTTAGGTGGTAGGATCTTTAGGGCAGAGAATTGTCTTTATGCAGTTAATGTTGATGTCATGGAAACAGGAATCAGAAATGGAAAGGCTTCGGTGTATGAGGTTTTTAGCAACATTAATTTTTTAATGATAGGGTGTTGGGAATGAAAGTTTAATAGTCTGCCAGAATAAGCCGGTTTTGTGTACCAGTCAGTGGAGATTGTGTTATTCGGGTTTCTAATTATGAGGTCATGAAATGGAAGGGAATTGTTTGTTTCAGATTCAGCGGTAAAATGGAGATGGGGGTGGTAAGAGTAAAAAGCTAAAAGGATGTCAGCAATTTTATCAGGGTTGAGAACAAGGAGGAGGTCATCTACGTATTTTTTAATCATGATAATATCATTTGGAAGCTGAGAGATTATAGAATTGAGTAAATCGTTAGGGACAATATTGGTGAGGTCAGGGGCAAGAAGAGGATTCCCCATGGCCAGTTCTGAAATTTGATAAAAGTACTCTCCATGAAATGTAAGGTAGCCGGAATTGCAACAAAGATTAAGGGATTCTAGGTATGAAGAACAGTTAAGTGAGGTATGGGGTTCAATTGAAGACCAGTTATCTTTAATTATATAGAGGGCTTTATCTATAGGAATATTGGTAAACAAGCTTTCGACATCAAAGGAAACAAGGATGTAATGATCAGAAATAGTGAAAGATATGAGAAGAAAAGAATTTTGGACATCATAAAGATTGTTGTGACTGAGATGTTGCATGACCCTGTAAAGAGGGTAGTAGGCATTTACTGAGGTTAACAGAAGGTGAGTTGATATTGGATGTGATATGGCAGAGGATGCCTGGTTTATGAATTTTTGGGAGTCCATAAAAGCGGGGAGCAACAGAATCATAGGAAATAAGATTTCTGTAGCTGAAATAGCTGATAAATTATGAATCTAAAAGGAATTTTAGGTGCTTACTGAATTTGGTTTCAAGTGACGGGGTGGGATCACGACATATGGGAACATAAGTGGATCTATTAGAAAGGAGAAGGTTTAATTTGCCGTTATATTCGGAGCGGTCCATGATTACTGTCTTGTTTCCCTTGTCAGCTCTAGTTACTATGATGTCGTCATGGGATTTTAGGAAGGATCGGGTAAGAGAGAGGTCTTAGAAGAATTGGGGTGAAAAATTTGAAGGTAAGGAAGGTGGGTGTTGGAGGTGATTAGATATAATATCACAAATAGAAATCCGCGACAACTCCTTATCGTCATTAGAACTGGATATAAGATTGTCATTATAAATGAATCGGTGAGGATTTAGGGGATAATTTTGACTAATGAGTTGGAAGCAGAAAAATTGGGTCTTAACTTAAAATATCTAGAACATGGGGTGGTATAACTGTAGAAGAAATATTTTGAACCCAGCTTTGGTCTTCTTCTGGGTAAATTTTATGGTGTCTTGGTAAAGGTAAAGGTTATGGTATTTCGCAATACGTTTTTGTTTTTTTGGGGCTTCTAGTGGTATTGAATATAGAAGATATACATGTGTCGAGAATGGTCATGTAGTTATCGCTAATATAATTACTGAACAAAATTTTAAGGGTGGATATTTTATTATTTAGGAAATTTATCTGTAAGATGCATTCTCTGATTTTTATATTTAATAGGAAATTTAAAGCCAGTGATACTAATTTTTTAATAGGCGATTCGGAAGTTAAAATATGGTTTAAAGAATTTTCTATAAATTTTGAAAAACTTTTTAACCCACTAGTTTCAATCCTTTCATTCTTTTCCATTTCTGGTAATCCTCCGATTCGCCTAAAAAGTAGATGGCCTTAAGACCTCCTAGTTTAGAATATTTTTAGAGCGCTTTCCGATGGAAAGCTTCTCTACACGTATTTCATGTCACTGTATTATATAACTATCACATTCACTTGATGTATTTTTTTAATCAGTTTAAATATCAATAGATATGTTTAAAAAAAAGGTTACAAAATAATCAAGAAATCAGTGAAATGATAAAATGTAGCTTTCCCTTCATAATTAATACAATTTACCTTGAAATTGTGTAACAAGATTCATAATATATAAGAATAATTATGTGCTCCAAAATACTCATGGCTTGTCTGATCAATAATCTAATAAATGAACGTTCATTTTAGTAGAACAAATTTGATACTACAAAATTATTTATTATTTAAATGCAAAACCTTAATTTTTATATTTTATGTAAAGTTAAAAAATTGATAAAATTTGTTTTCCTGTTTTGCAAGCATGATTGACAGCATGCCGACTAAGAGATTTAACTGAAACATAATTAGAAATCTCAAAAATTTAATAAATAATTTCCATTTTAAAAACCCTAACAGAAAATCAAAACCTGCATGTTTAATGAAAATTTCAATAATGAATTCAGAATTAGGATCCTTTAAAACCTCATAAATAATGTTTAAGACAAATAAATTAGTCTAACCAATAATTTATTTGAAATTCCCTTTATCAAACAATCAATAGTAAATTTTAAATAAGAAACTTCAAAAAGGTAACATGAACTAATAAATCAAAATATACATCACCCCTTTTTCACAAAATAATATATCATGATAAAATACAAATCTGGAGCATACAATTTCCTCCCCACCTCCACCATTGTTAAAATTAATTTAAGAACTTCTAAAGGTAAGAGCTAAAAAAATGGTGAAAAAACTATATTAAGTCTGCATGGAAACATTTATTTTAGAGTAAATAATCAAGCAATAGAAATTATCTACAAAAATCACTTAACTTAATCCTCTTTTTATCATTCTCCATCACCTAATGTACCTACAATTTTTATATAAGATAACAATTTCTCTAAAATCTTGAACTTTCCAATGATATATTATACATCTTAATTGCAATTCTTATCTTCAGAAAACAAAAAATGTTTGCTCTCTTCTCCTTTACTTAGTATTCAAATTCTTTCATGTTGTATGTTTACCCGTTTTTTACTAATCCTAACAACATGAAAGGGTCAATTTTTTCAAATATGAAAAAATGAAGGTACTTTAGAAAAGGAAAATTTGAAATATCAGCATTTCAAAATGTCAGCCCTGCCAGACTATTTCAATCAAAATGAAACATAAATGATATTAAAGCCCATTAAAGTTTACATTGATCTAACGAGTTAAATTAAAATCCTTAAGAGCCTTTTTTGAGAAAACCATAAAAAGGTATAAAAGCATAATATAAAGTAGCTCTTCTGGTTTACCGGTTTTGTTGAAATAGTAGCTGAAACATCTCAGGCATTAACGCTTTTAAAATATTAAATTTCAGTTGTATGCAACTTATTTTTTTTTAACCAGACTTGCCACATAAACACATACCTTTTTGCAGGGCTTGGTCATTTGAACACAGGGGACCCTAAAATGTGCATTTTTAGTAAAATCCCACCCATCCTTACTATTGGGTTGTGTCACATGAAATGTCCGTTTTCAAGGTAAAGGATTTTTATCAAAAATATGATAGAAAAACAAGATAATTTTATTCGAAGTATTTACCTTCTTTTTCTACACATTTTTCCCAATGTGACACCAACTTTTTTATCCCCGAACTGAAAAACTCTGAGCTTTGAAGTGAAACAAAATCTGAAAATGCACTTTTCACTTGATCATCATTTTCAAAAAGTTTTCCTTAGACGAAGTTGTCTAAATTCCTGAACAGGTGGTGGTAATCTGTTGGAGACAAGTCGGGAGAATATGGTGGGTGCGGAAGAACTTAGTAGACCAGTTCTTTCAATTTTTGCACGGTATGTTTTGAAACATGGGGTCTTGCTGCCGCTCAGTGAGATCATGAGGTACCCATGTATCGAGCTTTTTTACTTTCCCAATACACTTTAAATGTCTGGAAACGGTAGATGCACTTGCATTTAGTTGTGCTGAGAGTCCTTTAACTGTTTGGTAGGGGTTTCCTTCTACTGTATGTTTGAGAACATTGTTGTCTATTACGGATGGAGGTCTTCCTCGGGGCAAGTTTTCCAAGTTGGTATCCCAATGTGAAACAACCCAATGCATATTTCATAGATAGGTAGTAAGTGAAGTAAAAATTTAAAATAAATAAACTATGTAAATTTTTAAAAACAAACTAATTTTGAAATAGGCATTCAAGATTAGATAGGTAACGAAAAAACGATGAAATTATATGCTAAGTTAATTTAAAATTTATCAAGAAATCAGTCAGAGGGAATCAATCAACCAATTTCAAGAATCATAGAGTAGTAATAATAAAAGAAAATGCTTAGTTCCTTTTATCTTGATTATTGTAGAAGCCACAGATCTGCAGTAATATCCAACTACTGTCTTAATCAGATGAATATATGTTAAGCACAGTTCAATGAGCAATAATTAAGGGAGCATCACATAAAGTTAAAAAATCTTAAAAATTAATTATTCATAAACTAAGTCCTGGCAAGGAAATATTTTCCAATAGAAAATAGAAACATTTTAAAAATTATTTATTAATTTTTATTTTTGGGTTCGGCAACTTGCCTCACATTCCAAAACTCATTAATTCCAAAGGAAAGACCTCCCTATCTCTGCAGTCCTCCTCAGGTTGTTATACCTCACATCCCCTGTTCACATTAGGTAGGAACTTCCTCACCTTTGCCTCATCTCTGGGCAGTACTGACCAATCAAAGCGGCCCACACATCTTGTCGATCTCCATGACGTGACTGAGCCACACCAGTCTTTTCTTTGCAATTTCATTGAGGATGTTTAGATCAATCCCTACTTTTTTTTCTTATATCCACATTTAGAATTGTTTGTATGCCTCAGTTATTTTCAGCACCATTTCCATGACATAGTCAGTCACCTTAAGATCGGACTACCTGATTGTTGGTGATTTTATTTCAATTATACTATCTTAAGAGATTTAGATTTTTTTAAAAATTATTTTTATTATTAAATTAAATATTTTAAAAATAACTATGATAAATAGGAAAGAAATTAAAATACTAAACGGGGAGAAGAAAATTAATAAATATAGATAACTTACTGCTAATTGTTGATGTTGGCTGAGGCTTGGAAGGAAGTAGTACAACTCGATTATTATTAGAATTGGATCCATTGTTAGAGACATCACCTGTCCCACCCCAAAGTGTAGAATTATTTGACACTAAAGTCATGGTTTTTTCACCCATCTGAACCCTCAAGTTTTTCAGACCCTATGAAAAAGAGCAACCATTAGAAATAAAATTTTAAAATGATTCATAATTACTGGAAAACTTAAACCTTATACGAAAGCTTGAAAATGCAGGTGTAGTTAGTAATACTTTCAATTAGTTCACAACTACCCCATTTCACTAAATTAGTTAGTAGTAAGCAAACCCAAATAAATTTTCTGAATTGAAGTACTTTAATTGAAAAACATTATTATAAATCATAAAATTACAACAACAACAAAAAGTAATAAATCAATATGTGAGAGCCTGATCTAAAAGTGATAGAATTTTTCCAAAACTATGTAATAAAATAAAAATAGAACCTATGTAAATAATAAATAAATAAAACTATGCAATCAATGATATGGTTATGGACCTCAGTATTGAAGAACATCAAAATGTTTAAATAAATTGATTCATGAGACTTTAAAGAACTTTTAGAACTTAAAGACTTAAGTAGGTAATTGTATTTCAAAAGCTTTGCCTTCTATAACATGAAAATGGACCTCAACATTGAAGAAATCTGAAAGAAAAAGGTTTAAAGGTTGTAGTTTAATTACAAAGTATTAATAAGTGAATGACTATTTAATAGGACTATTATTAAGACTAAAGGGGATGAGAAGTGCGAGAGAGACTTTAGTGTGCTTCTGAACCCAGAGATGATAGCACCCTCGGGCGATTTTGTTTTTACTTATGATCTCGTCGAAATAATTGTCTGATTTATATTTCAAAATATTAATATTTTTCGTCGTTGAACACTACTTTTAGAAAATCTGAATCTATAAAATTTTTGAACATATTTATAAAATTAAATTATATATATTATATATATATATATATATTTAAATTGAGGATTGAGCAACGTTGCAGAAAAAAAATCTTGAACCCAATGCACTTTTCTGATTTTAAATCTTTTAATTATGCCTAGCAGAGATTGCTTTTTTACTTTCTATGGGAGGTTTATCTAATATCCTACTTGTAACGTCCTTCAAGTTTCATTTAAAATAATAGTAATTTCTTCCACCAAATGTCGAAAAATATTGAAATAACATTTTCTTTAAAAAATAATATTCATAAATGTAATTACTATCTTTGCTATAATATCCCTATATTGCTTTAATATGTTGTAAAACGTGTATCTTTGATTATCAGATATAAAAATGTCATTACATCTCAAATTGTACCCCATTAAATACTTGATAATTTACTTTATAATGATTATTCTCAAAGGATAGGCTGACCATAATAATGTTAGAAATAAGTGATACCTCGTTTTCCATAAAAAATTTTTTTTATAAGATTAGTATTTTTTGTTGTTATAATCATTTCCATATTATCCAAAATATTTCATGCCATTGCAGGCTCTCATACATTTAGCTTCTATATTCTTCTGTACATGGCATGCCACGCGGATCTTATTTTTTGGGTCCATTAATGCGGTTATATTGTCGCCCTTTCCTACAGTTCTGTTTTGAACGGGACTTTTGTCTTAGAAAACCTAGTTAATTAGGCATTGGACCTAAAGTTCACTCAAAGCCCCAATTACTAACAAAAGTGTCAGAAAAGGCTTCTTTTTTTTTGGGTATCCAAATCCCAACACCACAAAAATTGTTGTTTAATAGTAATTTACCCAGAAATCATCTATTCTTATCAATATTGGATTAATAGAAAATAATCTGAATGTAGAAACAAAGAAGAAATGGTTATAATAGATGAAATTGAGACTCATCTCCTTATCAAAAACCTTAACGATCCGACAGAAGAAGAGAGACAGAGGCTGCAAAACTTACCTTCAATGCTTGAATAACTTGATCATAATGGGAATCTGTTGGAAATTAGAGGAAATAATAAATTAGAGGAAATTACTCTTCATTGTAAGCCAACAAAATCTAATTCTATGGACCATTTTACCCTATGATAATACACTGCCCATAAATGTAGAATAGACACTAAATATAAATTTAATGTGACTAATGACCAACTTGGATCCAGGACCAATCCTCATACAAAATTTAAGTAACAAATACTTTTACATTGATATCAGGCCTAATTTGGCACATGGAATAGTTCTTCAAGAATCTACCTAACCATTAAATCCTCCTGTAGCAAAGCATTAAATCTTTAATACCTACCTAATGCTTCTAAATAATATAAATATATCATAAATAAAATTATCTATAAAAACCTAAAGTCCATGTTGCATTAGAACATTTGGAATATATCAAATGTTGCAACATAAAAATTCCTGAAACATTTAGAAAGAAGAAGAGTCTTAAAACATTAAACGATTAATGGAATGCTACTTTTGGTTAGTTCCTTCAAAAGTTACCATCATATAACACTGACCAATTAATTTACCATAATTATTTGCAATATAGTTGTAAATTTCATTGAACAAATTAAAAAAAATTCATTAAAAACATTATTATCAATCATTAACAACAATATTGGGTAGTCTGGAAAATAATGCAGGATTACAGTTTTAAACAAAAAAAAAGTTGAATCAATAAATTGGTTCTTAATAACAATTATAATGAATACAAAATTATTTATATCTTTTTCACACCCTCTGAATAGAATTTGGAATCCTTAGAAATTATAAATACAGAGTTGAAGAAAATAAAAGTGTTTTCCTTTTTGTTTTCGAAGAATTGTTTATTTTGGTAAAAAATTCAAAGATGTTGTTTTTTTTAATTTGTCTCCTTGGTTATTATGTTAAATAGGATTATTTTGGCACCTTTATGACTATCCATGTTAACTTTCATTTTATTAATGTTTCTGCTAGATCATGCAGCAATGAACTATACTATTCCTAGTTCACCAAAAATGATTGATTCAAATGAACTTCGGTACATAACTTTTTGTTCTAGCCCGCCTCACGATTTTAATAAGACAGTTCGCTTATGGCTTCCATGTCGTCAACACCTATGATAAATGCATTGTCTCTATTCAGTCACGCGTGTCAACTTTTACAGTTTTATTTTCACTTGGTTTTCTCTGGTGGTTCAAACTTTCGAAATTGGTCAGACGTCAAATTTCATTATCACAATTAAAGTTCAGAAAGGCGGTTGAAGAAAGTAAAGATTTCTATGTTGCAGTGACAACAAAAAAACTTGATCCAAAGCTGAACTGAACGTAGCTTTTTGAAATCAAGGAAACGGCCGATTCTTCGAGGGACAAAAAGAAAGTTGGTAAATGGACTTCTTGTTCAGCACCTTATACAGTCCGCTTTTTTTTTTTTTTTTTTTTTATGATTGGAAAAAGCACCAACAAACAGAAAACCTATATTCTGGTCCTAGAGTATGGAGACCCTCTTAGGGCAAACCCAGCCTCCACAAAGTGGGTACCCTAAACTTGGGGGAAAACCTGGCAGCTGAGTGTGATCTCGCTTAATCACCTCATGGCATGTTGGTTGCCCTAGAAACTGTACGGATCTCTATATGTACTGAGCCCAAGAATCTTTATAAGTTGTAGAGATATAGGTTTATTTATTTATTTTTTATTTTTTTTTTATTATTTATTTATTTTTTTTTTTTTTTTGGAAGAGGACTAATAAGTGTTGACATTCATACCAATGAATAATCAAGCAAACATAAATATTTTATTATAAACCCTGCTTTACACAGCCACAATTCAACTGTGGAATCCTTTATGTTTAAAAAACCACAGTTTGGCCGATTCAGAGTTTATCGCTGTTCATCATAACAAAAAGTGTGCATATCAAGAAAATTATATTTAATCATCGTCAGAAAAGAGAAACATAAATTGGTCAATAAATCAAAATAGGTTTAATTTATTAGCTTGTTTTAAAGTGAAACATATTCACAAATTTACCCTTCTAGGCTCTAACAGCTTTGGGTGATTTTAGATGTCATGGTCAAAGTATTGTCATTAGGACCAGTTGTTATGGAATAAGTTTTTGTACTATAATATTCAGTTAATTAATATATATATATTTGAAATAACCTATTTAAAATGCATTTTACTAGTTTAATTTAGGTTTCATGGGAATTCCATTTAGTTTACAGTGAAACATCTGTTTTCATGAAATAATCTAAAAGAATAAATAATTAATAAAAATTTTAGTTTATCGATTTAAAACAACTTTTCATTCATTCTAACAACTTATGTATGATTTTGTGCATAATATTGTTTCTAAAATCTATCATACTGTATGGAACAATAGAACTTATATATCCATAGAGAGATAGTGGTAGGGGTATTTAAAGAAAACCCTGCATTATTTTCCAACTTAATATAACCATAGTGATTCGCTAATTATATATTACCCTAATTACTTTTTTAAATAACAGATAAATTATAAAATATGTTTATCATCATCTCAATTTATAACTTATGTAAGAATGGTTTAAGTAAAAGCCTATAAAATATTTGTACAAGAATCTAACAAGCAGTTAGTTTATAAAATAATATCAAGAAAGCAGAATGTAATTGAATTTAAAAAAAAAAATTGCTATCATAATAACTATGTGTAGATTTTGAAGTATTCCATTTTCATTTCAAAAGGTATCAGTAATAAAACAAAAGAAAATATATACAAATGTATCACTAATCCATTTAATAATAATAACGAAGGATCATAAAAAATAATATAAAATCATACTTGAGCATTAGCCTGTTGCAGAATATGAGATGCTGGTCCAAGAGATGTTTTCCCAGTAATTGTCAGAGTTTTAGAACCTCCAGAACCAGGTACCGTAATTGTAATGGGTTTAGCAATGGTAGAATTTGTAGAATTAGGATTCATCATAAGCATCCTAACAGAAGCATTTCCTGAAAAATTGATGACATTTTTAATATAATACAAGCTAAACAGCTTTTGAACTCGGTAGAGAAAAAATTGAATATACGAATTACCTTTATCAGAAGAGCTTTGTGCAGTTGTTAATGTTGACACAGGCTTAATTGAAGAGCCAGTGGTCATAACAATAAACTGTTGCCCTGAGGGCATTCTTATGCCAGGTTTATTGATAATTATGGTTTGCTGCTTAGATCCAGCAGTTGAGCCCTTATTAACAGTAACCATATTGGATGGCACAGTTTTCATAGTGGTTAATACCTTAGTTGTATTTCCAGCTAAAACATAAAAGTCATTCACACTATATTTCAATCCTCAATTCAAAACACCAACAGAGAATTACTTTTTAAAAAAGAAGTTTGAATTGAGATAAAGTACAATTAATCTCATTCTTCCAATAAATCAAATTTTCCCTAAATCATCTTAAATATTATAATTTAATCATCTTGTTTATTGTTCATTTATGCCTTTCACCAAAGCATTTAAGAGGTGCAATACTATAAGATGATAAGTAATAAAAAGTCTGGCCCAAGACAGCACAACAACATCTATCGCTCCTTTGTTAGTTCATTTTTTTAATATGATTTGTTCGCTTACTTTTCAAAGAGTTTATCTGTTCATACACTTACACGAATACTCCAAAGAAATCGCAGAAAATACAGAGAGACCTACAGTAGTGGAGTAGTTAATCCCTAAACATCTAAGGATTTAATAGTAATTATACTTGCTCCCATTTATAAACACTTCAGCAGTGAGTAAACAACTATAAATAGTATATACTTTTATTTTTATATATATCTTTTCTTTTTTCCACCCTGATTCAATCATTAATAAAAATGGTACAGTGTACAATCTGAAAATACCATCACCAGGGAAGACAATAGAAATATTGCTTGTCACCGATGCTGTGTTATCTTCCACAGCAGATGTTGCAATTTGAATTTTGAATTAAAAAGAAATTGAGATTTTAAAATCACAAAAAAAAAATAAATAAATAAAAAAACCCTGGCTATATAAGAAGTGTGAGCAAGAAAAAAAGATGGGCCAAGGCCTAGAAAACTCGAGGAGTCCCTAAAGACCACCAAACCATCGAAAGCAGGTATACTTGCCACTGTGAATTGACTCAGAACAGAGGTCAATGAGGACATCAAAAGCCTCAAATCAACGCTTGCACCACCACCTCACAAATATAGAAAAACTCATTGAAAGTCAAACCTAACATCTTGAGGAGCTTAAAATGAAAATAAAATTATAAAACCAAGAGTCAGTGAACTAGAGGTCCGCCCTAATTAGCCAAAGCAGTCTTCTATGTAGGTCTGTTGAAATTAGAGGTATCCTAGTACGTCCCAGGAAAACACCCGCAGAGCTTGAGACCAGCGGACCTCAACATGGTGGAGAGGTGCCGGACGAAAAACAATGACCATCGACCATCTTCTGTCGATGACCAGGATCTCAATTCGTGAGCCAATTGATGGATGATGTGCTGGTAAAGAGAAGAAAAGTCAAGAGAGATTTTTTAACGCAAGATATCGGGAGGCAGGAAAATAATTCCCAACAGGTTTATTTCAGCAAGATGACCCCGATGAATAAACACCTATACTGGCTCACCAGGCAGAAGAGGTTGGAAAAAGAATTAAGTATATCTGGTTCACTGCCAGATGGAGGATGGCCCCCCTGTCATCTTTATCAACGAACCCCAGGACCCATCTACCTAGTGGCTATGACCCGGAAATCAATCCGGCATTTAACTTTTCTTTTAATGGCAATCTTTTTACTTTCTTCAGGCATTTATTTAATAAATTTCTTTGTTCCAAGTTTATTTTGTTTTTATCTTTAAATAGATAAGAAATTTTTGTTTATTCATTTTTTTTTGTTTTTCTTTGGTTCACCCCTACCTCACCTTTGAAGGCTATACGGGGGATTCTCGGGCCAGGGGATGAGGGCGGGGGATAAATGCCGAGATAAAATCCCCCCTAGCACCAAGACTCCAACTCATAATTATTTGTTTTCAGTTTTTCAGTTCTCAGTTACTAGGCAACATACTCAGCCATCGCGCCCTATTATTTTATTCATTTTTTTTCGAAATGTGCTTAGCATTATTTTTATTTCATTAATATTTATTTTTTGCTTATCACGTATGTTGTGGCTGTAGCGTCTTCCCTTCCTTACCACTCAGGTTGCTTTCTTACCTCCTTTCCTGTATGTCTAATGTCCTAACCACCTGTCATGTGAATGCCAAGTTCTTACATGCCCACTTTGACAAATTACCTTCATTATTATACCCACAACTTCTAAAGCCCTACACTCCTTCCTCTTCTTTTTCCCTCCCTAACCACTTCCTTATCCGCCCTGACCAGACCACAGGAGGTGTGGGACTTTATGACTATAATAGCCTGTAATCCAGTGTCCTAGATGTCTCATTCAGCTCTGATTCTCCTCATATTGAATTCCTTTTTGTTGGGATCTCCTGCGACAATCCCCCCCTTCTATACGATGCGATGTATCATCCTTCTCTGGTCCCTTTTGATCCATCCTTTGAATGTATTCTCTACAACTATAATCCTTTGTACAATATCATAATTTTCAGAGAATTAAAAACCAACCTCCTTACTGACTCCAGCAATAAACTTTATCTCAAAAACCTCTTTTTTTCTCTCCTTCTATATATCGTTCCATATGATATTTCCATATTTCCCCACCCTGGACGCCATTAGTGCTTCATTGTTGTAACGCACTCCTTTAAATGGTATGTACTCATATCTGATTTAAATATCTCTCACCTCCTTTTTTTAAATTTTGATTTGTTATTATCTTCCTATATTATTTAATTTTTATTACAATTTGAGCAAAATTAATAAGTAATATAATTTAAGTAAATTGAATTTCTTGAATAAAGTTTAAATAACTTAATATAATAGAATAATATTTGGAATTTTGTGGTTAAGTGATTTATCTTGTTTTTAATTGGATATTAATATATTTGTTTATGTGTTTATGTATATGTATGTGTGTAGTGGTGTGGTGTGTGTGTGTGGTGTGGTGTGTGTGTGGTGTGTGTGTGTGTGATGTGTGTGTGAGTGTGTGTGTGATGAGGTGAGTGTGTGTGTGTGTGTGTGTGAGTGTGGTGTGTGTGAGTGAGTGGTGGTGTGTGTGTGGTGTGTGTGTGTGTGGTGTGTGTGAGTGTGTGTGTGTGTGTGTGTGTGTGAGTGGTGTGTGGTGGTGTGGTGCGTGTGTGTGGTGAGTGGTGTGTGTGTGTGTGCTGTGTGTGTGTGTGGTGGTGTGTGTGTGTATTGTGTGTGTGTGTGTGTGTGTGTGTGTGTGTGTGTGTGTGTGTGCATGAATATATATGTGTATGGGTATATGTATGTGTGGATGTGTGCATATGTATATGTTTATGTATGGTAATAATTTATTAAAGAAAAATTTTGGCTGTGAAAACAAATGTGGACTTGACTGATTAGAGGAGGAGGAAATAAAACAATATATGTGTATATATTGGTTTTGATATCAATAGTTAAGAGTGAGGGAATACATTTCTTTAATCCAGTGGATGATAACAACCAGGACAGGGCTGGTCAGCCTGTAATAGTTCTATTTTTATTTTATTAAATTATGACAAAATATATATTTATATATTATATATAGAGTACATGATGGAATATAAAAAGGTATGTAAATTGCTTTATAAGAATGTAAAAATTAATGTTGTTTATCTTTTAGTTTTAAAATAAATGTTTTTGTAGATCCCTTGAAAATGGGAAAAGGCCGAAATGTAGGAAGAAAAAAAATAAGAAAATAAATTGAGTTGAATGAAATGGATCATTTTAATTAAAGGAACCTAACAATTCCTATATTATATTATCTTCTATTATATTTCTACTATCTTTTGTTTCTAATTATTTTTATATTTGTCATAACCTTCATTTCACTTTTTTTTTCATCATCTGTATATTTCTTTTACTCATCATCTTTATATTGTATTCTACATCTGGTTGTTATCTTTTGTTATATCGCCTTGAAGAAGGCCTATAATTAAGGTCGGCACCAGTTAATAAAGATAATATCTTAATTGTATGTTCTTTTGACTGCACCTTGAACAAACTTTCAACTTCTGAACTTCTCCCAAAAATTAATTTTATTTGTCTCTCAGCCAGACATGTTAAAATAAACTGACTATTGTACAAAATTGTTATTCTTAAGCGGCATAGTCCCAGAATAATGTTATTTCATTATTATTAGAATAAATAAAACATTTTTTTTTTTTATTATTATTAAAAATGTATATCATATTTGAAATCATGAATATGGGGAGAGAAATATACCATTTTCTGATGTGAGTGGTGGCTCAAACATAACTAAAATTAAATTCTATAAATTAAAAAAATCATAACAAGAGCCTTATGTCCACCTAATCAATCATAGTTAAATGTGATATTATAATACCATTTTATATTACATTGCTACTTGATTATCACATATGGCTATGTGATAATCCCTCCATTCCATATTTTCACCAAACAATTTCTATAAGATCCTATAAGTCAATATTGCACCTCCAGTTTTGTAACTAGCAGCATATTTCGCTAATTTATCTATAGTTTGTGCAAATCAATTCGTCTACTGCTGCTAATACCAAATAAAATCCTCACATGTCACTAGGAATGTCACAAGGAGAATGAGTTTCCAAGAATACCTACATGCCAAAACAATTAGTTCAAGAAAAATAGATTCACGATATACATCTTTTCTGTAAGACAAATGTTAAGGAAAGAATAAAAACATAAAGTGGATCAGCACCATACTATTATAGATTTTAAGTAAACATATAATCCCCATTAACAAAAGAGAATTAATGAAATTAATGCTAACTCTTGGAATTCCTGAAAACTTAATTGTCTTGACATATATGAGGAAAAGTATCACCACAAAATGTGAAGTTAATATTTACATCACTGTCTCTAATATTACAATGGGCAAGTGTTTTTATGCCCTGTTAAAAGTACTAAAATCAAAGGAACTGTTATGGGACAAAAAATTTACTGTTTGTAAAGCCAACATAAGGTCTGGTGTGACTTATGGGTAATTCATTGGTTTCAACTAGAGAAAGTGAAAGGTTGTTAGCGATTCAGGAGAGTAAATTCCTGAGGAAATATTCGGCACTAAGAAAATGAATAATTGTGGTTTATACGAGAAAATAACGAATTATATGAGCTCTGGAAGAATGAAAACATAGTGACTACTTTCAGGAGATACCGCTTCAAATGACTAGGGCACATCGAAAGAAAGGTTGCCAAGGAAACTTCTTTTAACAGCCCAGCAAGAAACTCAGGGAAAGAGGCAGGAGCTATATGGGAATAAGAAAGTGGAGAAGAATGACTGTCAATTTGAAAGCTTCTTTTTAAGGTCCTTGTTTAATATGGATTTATAATATATATCAAAGTAACACCATCATTGAATTTAATTATTGTCTGATAAGAACTTTATTAATATTAAAATTATTAATTGAAGATCTAAATTAATTATCATTAACTTAATAATTATTATCAATTATGAAGAATACCTCAAAAATTGAACTTGCTGTTAGTACAGAAGAAAACTAAACATTGATATGGCTCAAAAAATCCATAATAAAGTAAACTGAAATTTAATACAAATGTGAATTAGAAGCTAAATTAATTATACCTGGATTAGAAGAGGCACTAACAAGCTTGACAATTGTTGCACCTTGAGGATTCCAGTTTTAACATTAGAAGAGGTGTTGGTACCACTTTTACCCTGAATAAGGCTTACTTTCGGCATCTGAAAATAAACTAGTCAATGTAAATTGATTTTTTCTCAACATTGTAAACTAAAGAAACATATTTTTTTTATTTAATGTTTTATCTTTTTAGTTCCTAAATCACTTATGTTCATCTAAATATATTTTTAAGATTAGATACAATATAAATGATGATTAGATAACTTGACTTACAGATTTTCTGAAATTCTAGAAACCAAAATTTTCTTCAAATGTATATAATACATGATAAGCGAGTGGTACAAATAAATATAAAACTGACTAACATAACTATTTTCTTAAATATATTGATTTTTAATATTATAATATAATTTTTATATTTGTCTATTTGAGTGAATTTAAAAATTTCTGGAGCATAGCCAAACTAGTAAATAAAACATTTTACTGTTTTCATGCCATAACAAACCTACAATCTTATTAATAGAACAATATATTTTGAGTATATATATATATATATATATATATATATATATATATATATATATATATATATATATATATATCTTCTTCATTCATCCTCTCTTCCACACAGCAATGTGACATTCATTTAACACTTTTTAAAGTGGTAACATTCATTTTTCTTTTGTCTACTTTAATATTAAATTAAAAGTAGTAATAAAAAAACAAAAACAAGATTTTTTAGAAAGATTGACCATACATTCAATTCAGTTTTTTTTTTTTTCATAAATACCATTACATTAAAATATGGAACATAATTCTTACCGTGACTGTCATTCCTTGGCTTGTTTTTAATAATGTCACTATTTGAGGAGGACCTTGAGATACAGGTTTCTGAACCAAAATTTGTGATTTTTGGTTTGAAGTCGGTTTCAAAACATTTGTAGTAGTTGTGCTTTTTACAGGTTGACCCTGGGTCGAAGTATTGGTAGTGATCACTGTAGAAGAAATTATCTGAATTATACATAAGTTTTTTATTTTTGTTTGTACACAAAAATCATCTTAAAATGAACATTAAAGATATACAATATTTAACGGAAAATAATTACACTTGCATAAAAATCGATGATTAATTAGCACAGTTATTTTGCTTTTAAGAAAACAAATGGCATTTACCTAAAAATATTCAAGATATTTTTTTTTTTATTTCATTGAATGTAGTGAATATAATAGTTATTTCAGTTATGTTCAATATTCTTTTAAAGAATTATTTACTAATTTACAGTCTTCATGAGACTTGTAACAATAAAGGAGCTCAACTTGTTAACTTTGCTGTTTCCAGAGACCTTATTGTGGAAAGTACTCTCTACCCACACAAAAACTTTCATAAAGGTACGTGGATCAATCACCCCAGAGAGATCAGTTGTTCATAAATCGAACAAATATTTATATGGAGGAGCCCTAGATCAAACCTACTAGATCCAAGAGTGATCCAAGTGGCTAATTTTGATTTTGACTACTATCTCTCAATAACACACCTGACTACCACAACATCCAAGTCTGCATTAGGCATCAGAAATCGCATGGAGAAAAAAAATAACTTTTCAGAAGCTCCAAGACCCTGTTTATATAAAAAAATTAAAGGCGAACTGGACAAAAAAATACTGACGACACACTTTGGACGAGGATCGATGGAAAAGGAGTGGGATGCTTGCTATAAAGCCTTGGACAGAACATCAAATGCAATCCTTTGACGAGTTGAGAAGGATTGTCACTTCTTGTGGACTGATGATAGATGTGAAGTCACAACTCAGTGTAAAAATGTGGCCTACTATGCAGAGAAGCGGGAGAGGCAGTGTTAAGGAGTACAGGAGAGGAGGCTTTATCAGGAGGAGAAATACCTTCTTCTTTGGAAGAAAAAGAGGCAGAAAGAGTGAGAAAGAACTGTGACAAATTGAAAGCAAAGAACTGAGGGAGTTCTTCCGTAGAATAGAAAACTTCAAAAAAGACACTCACCACTGTCCAGACCTTTTACTTGGACCAAGAAGGTAATCTCACAAACAATTAGGTGGTATGTTCAGAGTGCAATGGTAGAGACCTGTCGGGAGAATTCCGAGCGACGAAAGAGTAAAGGCAGAGTAATGCCCTAGCATACCTGCTGTTCAATATTGCTGTAGAGAGTGCCATGAGAGAGTCAGTATACACATTGGGTTTACTGTATTTAACAATTCACTAACAATCACACCGGGGCGAATATCTACGTTTTTTAGCTAAGGCGGGACTATCTTAGCTGCTTCATGGGGTGATACTGTTGCAAGTTCAAACATGTTTAATGCAAGATTGAAACAGTTTTAACATACAGAATTGACTTGAAGGAGAAATTATGGAAATGTTGAAGGTTATAAAATATTTAATAAATAAACCCTTATGCTTGCTAATTCCTACGACAAATAATGTAGGGAAAAAATAAAATAAACTTATTTTTTAAACGACTTATTTTCTGAAAACAAGGGACTCACCTGCGATGCACGTCGTCCCACAGGATAGTTAAGCGAGACCCACCCCCTAGTGGATCACACCGCCCCACAAAATAGTCAAGTGTGACCCACCATTGGGTTACGCAGGCGTGAACTTGTTAAATGAAGTGTGCAACTTTTGGTGTGCCTGGACAATGTTGACATTATTGGGCGCTCCCAAAAGGCAGTCAGATAGTTAAGCATGACCCACCCACTAGTGGATCACACTGCCCCACAGAATAGTCAAGTGTGAACCACCTGTGGGCCACACCACCCCACGGAACGGTCAAGTGTGATCCACCGTTGGGTCATGCCGGTGTGAAAATGTTAAATGAAGTGTGCAACTTTTGGTGTGCCTGGACAATGTTGGCATGATTGGGCTCCCCCAACAGGCAGTCAGGGAGGTATTTTTAGCAATTGTCAGGCCTGCAAAGAGACTTCGTCTAAAAGTTACTCAGAGGCCAGTACGCAATAAAATGGTGATATGATTTCGGTGAATATGAATTTGAAGTCACAAAATTTATATATTTAGGATCAATAGTGACCCAGAATAATCACGCAGAACCTAAAATAGAAAGAAAAATAATCTTAACTAACCAGCGCTCCTACGGCCTATGAAAACAACTAAGCAGTCATATCTACTCATGAAGACCAAGATTCATCTAAACAAAACAATAACCTGCCCATTACCAATATATGGCTCGGAAACCTGGACTAAAACGAAGAATAGTAAAAAAAATCTCCTCGCATTTGAGCAGAAAAACCTTCGAAGGATATTTTGAGGACTTTTAGTTGATGAAACCTGGAAGAGACATTAAAACTGGGATATTCAAGACATACTTAATGAGCCAAATGTATTCAGGTTATCAAACTGGGATGATTAACGTGGGCAGGCATGAGTAAAGAGGAAGAGCGAGATGTAAATGGAAGGAGGGAGTTTTTGCTGACCCTGATAGTGTTGGACAACTGGATGGCGAATGCACAAAACTGTGAAGACTGGCAGAAGCCTAGACCCAGCAATGGGTTGGTGGACCGAACTAATAATAATAATTTACTAGTACACATTCCAATAACTCATTTTAATCTTTATACTGTAGTTTTCCTTGATATTTTTTGTTTTCATCTTTTAAATAATTATAAAGCACAACAATTTCGTAAGAAAAAAAAGTGAAATAAAAATTTTATAACTAAGTAACCAAATTTATGAAGAAAAGGATAATAGGAACACTAATATAAAAATAATTTTATAGATCATAAAATTACAGAAATCCAAGAATAAAATTAAGAATCAATAATAAACAAACAGCAATGCAGCGGGATTCCACATATCACACATTTTTATTTACAATATACTTATGATTTTATGTTTAATACAATTTATGTGAAATTAATCAAAGTAAACAATCAGTGAGCCTTATTTAAAAAAATGAATGTTAAACACTTTACAAAAACACATGTTTATATTAATTTGCAAATGTATTACTTGTGTTATATATCATTTGTCACATTACTTTAATAAATGCCATTATTATCAAGAATTTTTCGTTTACAGATCATATCATCTCTATTTCCAAATTTTGTGTTATCCGAAATAGCTCTATCCACATAATTACATATTGATGCAAGACATAATGTGCTTAGAACATGGAAAATAATGAATGACAGCATAAAGAGTTAAGCGTCGGGTATGGAAACCGATGAAGAAACAGCCTTTTCCGAAATTAGTGAGTATGACACAATACTTAAAAGAAGAACCCTAAAGAAGAGACATCATCCAGCACCTGGCTCTCTATAAAATTCACAAAATAAATAAAAAGAGAAGGTCAAATCATTATGGACCACAACTGCAAAGCTACTTAATTACAAAACCTATAACCATCCACTCCTCACTGAATTCCAGACCTTGACAAGATCAGATAAAGAAAAATCGCAAATCTTTGGTGAACATCTTAGCAAAACTTCCGATCCTCATCCTGATATCATTAACTCAATCCATAATGAACATGTTGAACCAGAACTAACTTCAAATTCCTCCTCCTCCTAAATCCTTTCATCCATCAGAAATCATAAACATCTTAAGTAGATTAATTCACAAAAAAGCTTCAAGCAGTTGAAAACCTATCTAACCGTCTTATCTCCTTTTTCCCATTATGGCAAAATTCTCAAAAAAAAACTTCTAAAACGTTTATATCCATTCCTTGATTTGTGATTCCTGACCACCAGTTTGGATTTTAATCATCCCATTCAATTATCCAGCAGGGTCATCATGTGGTGGATGTTATATCCTCCACATTGGAGCCTTTCTAGACATGGCTTTTGATAGAGTTTTGCATCCAGAACTGATTTACTAACTCTGTCTATTCCTTTCCCCTACTATTCCCTAATAATCTGTTACCACCTTACAGACAGAACCTTTAAAGCTAGTCATGACCTCTCCTATCCATTAGTATACACTCAGCCAGCCAGAGTACTTGAAGGTAGTGTCCGATAGCCCAGGCAATGAAGGTTTTGAGTCGGAAGAAATTAGAGACAAGCTGATTTTTTGTAAGTTGTTGGGACCTTATTAAGCAAGTATTTTCTCAAAAGTACCCACTCCTCTTCCTTGAGCTCCCCCTCCCCCCTAGCCCCCCTTGAACATCCATTTAAGGAGCCAGTTAGTTATTGTCTATAACTTCACTATTATTCGTTCAATATTAATGCGTGATGTGTCGTTTTATTTCTTTATCTGTAAGCTTTAAAAGATGTTCTATAGAAATTTTGTATAACTTTTATACTTTGGCATCAATTTCCTAAAACATGCAAAATTCTCTAATTGAAATTCATATTTTATGTAAGTGGTTATCTTGAAATATAATTTGTATTTGAAGTAATATCCGAAAAAAATGTTGAACAAAAGTTATAGCTCAGTTCCTACGTTTTCATATTATATCTCTAACTTTATATTTTTGGATTTGAGAACCTACAGACAACGGAGCGGCGTGGTCTAGTGGGTCGAGCGCTAGTCTACTGTGTTCAAGGTCCTGGGTTCGAATCCCGGCTGGGGGGAATATTATTTATTCTGTTATTTCAGCCGGGGGGCGATCCTGGGGTATGGAGACCCTCCTGGGGCACACCCAGCCTCAATCAAGTGGGTACCCGAAAATGGGGAAAAAATCTGGCGGCTGATTGCACGGCCGTTGGCCTAGAAACATTACCAATCTATACATGTACTGAGCCCAAAACTCTGCATGGGTTGTAGTGGTACAGGTAGTAGGTAGTAGTACCTACAGGCAACCAAGTATTAGTGTGTGCTCGACTCCAAGCAAGCCCTAACCTAAAGCATGGTCAGACGTTGCGGAGTCTCTTATTAATTTATGCTTATTTCAGTCTCTTTCCTTCAGAACCGATAACATATTATTAATAACAATGCTCTAATAGTTATTAGTATAGTAGTTTTCAAAAAAATTCATTTTAAAAATTTAGGTACAAGGCAGATTTTGCTTTTGACCTTTATATTGAAGACTTTTTTATTATCTACTATATAATTATAAAACCACTGTGTCCTGGGTGGGTAAACGTCAGTTGGGGTGTTTTACATCAACAATCCTAGAAATAATTATCTTATTACTAATTCTCTCCAAAGGATCATTGGCATAGATTTTTTTCCAGAAATTTTAAATTAAATTAAATATATTATCTTTAATTCATTAAATTATTTTTAAAATACCTACACATTTATTGATTAATGTTTGAATTGTTTTTTATTGCCTTTCATTTTACCCAATAATCGTTCATGATTAGGGTGGAATGCCAATACGAATTCACTTTAATAGTCGGATATAGTTCTTCATAAAAAAAATTATTCATTGAATAAAGATTTGAAGAACTTATACATTAAAGTATGTTATTCTCTTCTCCACTATCTTTTACTGACTGATTTCTATCCGTGATCTGCCTATTGGTTACCTATTTCTGTGACTGTAATTATATTCTTAATATTCGGTTTTAACATACTTAAGCTGTGGTGAGTTTGTCTTTTATTACCGCTCCTCCCCCCCTCCCCTCCCCGAAACATCTCATCCTTCATAATAATAAATTTCTGTATCTTTGGTGTCAGTGGGAACGGCATGGTCTAGTGGATAGAACACCTACCTTTCTCCCGGTCCTGGGTTCAAATCCTCAGTTGAACTAGAAATAGTAAAATCTCTGTAGGTACTGAGCCCAAGACCAATCATTGGTTGTAGAGGTAAAGTTTTTTTGTTTTGTTTTTTTATTTTAGTGTCGTGATGACTCCTAAGTTAACAAATTTGTGACCGATCCTTTGAATACCTTCTTATAGCTCTCCTTGAGCAGTTTTTAATGCATAATTTATTATATATAATTCCTAGCACTGTTCAGCAGGTAGTATTTTATATTTTCATTTTATAGAGCACCTACTAGTAAAAAGTTTTCAAACTATATGTTTTTTCCCAGGAAGTTCCACATGATAATTTTCCAAAATATACATTACAAGAATGAGTTTTGGGACCCTAAACTGTTAGTAGTTTGGTGCTCAAAATGTTTTTAAAAGACAGGGTCGCATTCATAGTTAAATAAAACATATTCACAATATGTATTTACTATTATTCCATTAAAGAATTGATTGAACATCAAACTCAAAAACATTACTGTCATTTAATATGCCTTTCCTTTATTGATAGACCTTAATTCATGCCAATGACCTCGTAGCTAAATTGCATGTGTTTTCTTTTTTTATTTTTGAAGTTTAATGCAATACATAAATTTTATGAGATGTGCTGTTCATTATTACTTTCTTTAATAAAACTTCTTTCTTTCCCAGCTTGGCTTCTGTCAAGACTTCATAGACTTTTTTCACACAGCTTATGCGTTGCTGAGGTATCAACATAATATCACCATTCATTGATCTATTGGATTCATACCCTAATTTTAATAATACAATATTTTCAGATCATTATTAGAAACCAGATATCTCGTAAGGAAGATAGTCTGAGCTGCAGTCAAGATTATTTATTGCAATAGTCTTAACTATTTATTGCCAACGTATGTAGGTCCTTGTAGTAGGTCTTCATCCGGTTACCTCAAGGTACAGAGTGAGAAATATCAAACCTACAATATGGACATAGAAAAGTTGGCAATAAATAGTTAAGATGAATTTCTTTTTATTTTCTTGTCCAGGTATCTTCCTTCTTTCTTAATGATCAACTTTTGGTATTTATTATTAGTAACTATGATTATTTGCAAAGTAAAAATGCTAAGGATTTCTATTAGCAATTAATTTTTTTATTTCAAGAAAGGAAAAAAATATATTTAAGGTAATCCTCCCACCAACACATAAACTCAGTAGCAAATAAGAACTTTAAAATAATCATTTCCGATTCAGAAATGTAATATGTTGATACCACATTGTTTTAACGTATTTAATTTACATTAAAACTGTGAAAACCAAGAGGCTTGATAGGCACCCAGCGGCATGGTGGCCTCATTTTGAGTGCTATTTCATTGTGCCAAAAAATGGGTATGTATGTAAATAGGCAATTATATACATCATTTTAAAGAGGAAAAGTTTCACTACAATTTTTATTTGAATATTTTTACTAATTATTATCAGACAATATTTTATTAAAGAATGAAATTATTGTTTAAAGAAAAAATATGGTATTTTAGCAAATAACAACCAAATTATCGATCACCGAAGAAAAAGTAGGTAAACCTTATTTAACCACAACATAAGGAAGAAAATGACACATTGAAATAAAGTATAGATAGGTAATAACTGAGATATGAAGTAAAACCTGAACGCTTGGAAAATGAAGTTCAAATTGGGGTAGGTGGATTAGCACAAGGGAGAGGAGTGAGGACTTTTGGGAAAATGTTATCTAATGAGATCTAACAACTGACAAAAATTCAGCTTGCCTTTAATTTCTTCCGACATAAGATCATTTTTGACCTTCATTGCCTGGACAACAAGGCTCAATCTTCTACATGATGTATACAACTGATATTCTAATCCATCCAAGCACTGTTCTTACTACTTGAGCTGATAACACATGTGTGTAAATAATGATCCTTTTGCTTCATCCCAAATCCTACAGAACCATATGTTAGTTATTGAAGAATGGTGTCAAAACTGGAGAATTAAAATAAATCCCATCAAATCGCCTTTACTCTAAATTTTAAACCTGTGACTTCTTGGTCCCACCCAATCCTTGCAATTCAAAATCCTAAATGCTCCTTACTTTAAAAAAAAAAAAAAAAAAAACCTGCCTGTACCTCTACAACCCATGAAGGGTCTTGGGCCAGTACATATAGAGATTTGTACTGTTTCTAGGCCAACGGCCGTGCAATGAGGTTTTTCAAGCCCATCTTTAAAAGTTTTATATATACATATATTTTTTATTTTTATATAAGAGAATTATTTGAACAGCAACACAACTGTATACAGCTATAATACCATAAATGTAAATAAGCGTAGAATTAGCGTCCCCTCCACTCTCGCCTCAGACGGGATTCGAACCCAGGACCCGGAGAACTGTAGACTAGTGCTCTATCCACTAGACCACTCCGCTCCCTAAAATCATCTTTAGAAAACTCAAAATAGATACACCTCCCTTAATTCTAAACTACCAGCCCACACAAACCCACTTGTCAGTAAACTCCCATCTCCATCTATACCTGATAATCCTCTGAGGTACCTGAAAAGACGGTGGCCACGAGACCTGCTAATTAAATAAAGATTACAGTATTACCTAAAAGAATCAGTGGCACCACTGGTTAGCTTCTTCACAAGACTATTTTACCCCCATAATTGTAATTTACACCTTTAACTTGTTTTAGGAAAGCATAATATATTAAGGCATTAAACCAAAAAAAAAAAAAAAAAAAACTTATATTTAAAAACAAAAATGAATTTATATTTAAAAACAAAAATAAATTTATATTCAATACAATAAATTAAATGTTTTACCTGGAATAATAGTTGGAGAATTCATACCTGCTGCAACTGCAGGTGGCTGTTCAGGAGTCTGAATACCTCCTGAAATAAAAAAACAAAACAATTTGACCAAATACAAAAAAAAAAATTAATATAAAAAAATAACATTGAATATCTGAAGATGAGGCATGTGAAGCCTCGAAACGTAGTAAAGATTGACATGTATGAATAAATAAATACATATGAACAAAAAAAAGAAGAGATCGTTTCCAATTGATATGATCATAAAAAAAAAATTAAATAATGGAACATTTTCAATGAAAAGGCCTTAATAAAAAATATACCTCCTGAAACAGCTTTTCCAACTGGCCTAAGAACTGGCCTTATGACAGGTCTAATAACAGGCCTCACTAAGGGTCGTGAAACACGACTACTTGAGTTGTTACAGAAGGTTTATATGGAGTTGGTACTTTGGTCACCTGCACCTTTGGTGGAGTGGGTGCTGAGTAAGGTGCTGGAGGTACATCATATCTAGAAATAACAAATGTTTTAGAAACTGCTATGACAACTCTATACTCATACAGAAAAGTATTAAAATCTTTATGTAAAAACTTGGTTACTTTTGCTTTCAGTTAAATTTAATGCTTCTTTACCTTTGGTATTTTCAACCAAACCCACTAAATATCCTCATCAAATAGTTGAAATCATTTCAATTTTAATCTTTCGATGATAATTTATTAGGTTATTAATTTGAAACTTACTTTTGCACTTGTAACAAATAGCACTCAGCTGAAGGCACAGCAGGCCAGCACACTTCTAGAGCAGCAGTTGCTGCCTTGACAAGCTGCACTCTACCCATAGGACTAGGTCGATCAACTTCTAAATACCACAAATCTTTACAACATACCTAAAAAAAAAAAAAATAATGACTACTGTTTGTTTTGTTATTTTTTAGCAACATCAAACATTAGTACCAACAATCTTTAAGCAATGATATGGGATTTCTTTAACGCAGTTAAACGGATATATCACAACTATTATAAAGTAAACACTTAGGAATCATGCTTTAGTCGTTACTTATATTTGGAGGAGGGGGAGAACCTCAGTGGGTTACAAACAACTGGTGTAAAAAACTTGTTTTATTGTTTAGCTAAAACATTTTGACCTACAACTCAGGTTATAGAAAAGGAAACCATTTACTATTATAGACATAATAACAAGCTAACCTCACTCAGGAGTGGATGACCCAAGCATATGAAACAAAATTTGCAATCTAAAGTGGTTTTTCAGGATCTTGAATACAATTATCCATTAAAGTTTTGTCTCAAAAGAAGCTTACACTGAACAGCCATTATCTGTGGATGTAGACCAATTTTTCCATTATTCAGTTTTAATATAATTATAACTAATTAGTATGGCAAAATTAGCCCTGAGGGACTGATAATCATAGTGTACAATGGTAGGCCTACCACTACACCATGGAAATTAAGGTTCACAGAAATCGGGGTCAGGTAATCCCTTCCCAGCTGAGATATTATTATTACTAAATAACTTTTTTCTTTAAATCAAATTACAGACATTTATACAGTGCAAGAAGTCATAGAGAAGAGAAGTCATAGGAGAAGTCACTATCCCACTAAGGCAAGCCCGTGTATGGGAAAGGAGTGATTCAATGAACAGAAATTTGCATGGTTTGTATAGCTCATTAAAAAAAATCATACATATGTGTATGATGGGTGTATTTTTATATGTGAGAATGAAGTAAAGTGCCTCTTTTCCAAGGAGAAACATGAAATGTAAAAATACATTTTATCATAACATTAACAACTTTTCCCAATAATTTTATAGATGAAAATTGTAAATTAAAACAACTTTAAACAGTTATGGTGAGGATAAAAAATGAAAACACCATGTTAATACGTTTATTTAATATATAACAATAAGTATGGTAATCTAACAGGTTACATACTGCTACCTGATTGTTCCAGGCCTTTCGATATCCATCACGGCCTGACCAAATATAAATTCTCCCATTTACACCAACTGCACAATGACCAGCTCTAGCTCTAGGCATATTCTCTTCAGATGAATCCATAGAAAGATCTTCCCAAAACATTGTGTCTGAGACATGAAAAATTTGAAATCATTAAACACACATAGGTTAATAAGGTGAAATAAATAAAATGACAAAAATCTCAACATTCTTTTACAATATAAGAAAAACAGCCTATATATAATAGTTCATTAATTAATAAATATCAAAACGTATAAATTTAGAATCAAATAAAATCAAAAATAAAATAAAATCTGAACTTAATTTTGAGTTTTGATTGTTAGATATAAATGTAAAAGGTAAAAAACAAAACAAAAAAAAAAACATCAATATGTAGGATTGCCCACAAATTCTTTTGATCCATAATTATTATTCCTGGCAATAAGATAATCTAAATGATATTTAACCATCACAAATTTAGGATTGAAGACTTATGAAGAAACTTAAATAGTGATTGACACAGACTATGTCAATCAGAATGTCACAATTCGCATAAATAAACTGTTCATAATGAATATAAGAAAGCAGATAAAAAAAAAAAAAATTGCAATTGTGGAGGAATAAGACGCCTCTAATAATAAGATCCAGCGGTGAATGAATCATCAATCCAGATACCTTTTGATAAACAAATAAGTGAAAAGAACAAAACTTTCAAAATGGAAAATGGAGAAAAAAAATAATCGGTAAATGCATATATCATGAAACAAAAAAAGGAAATCAAGAGATAATTTATATATCTATAAAAAAAAAAAAAAAATCCAATATTTCAGATTCAGATCTAGTGCGACGAAAATGGAACACAATACATGATTTTCAAATAAATTAGTCTTAAGAATATTTTGTTTATAACAAAGTTTTCAAACATATTTGTATAACACAAAGAGTAATACAAAACATTGTAATACTAGTTTAGACAAATAACTATTTCTACAGATTAATGTAATATAGGATAACCATTCATTAATAGTGACTCGCCCCTCATGTGACAAAAGTACCTCTAAGCTATGGTCAGAGCTATTGACATAAATCCACATTGTCCATGAATAAAAAAAAAAAGTATTGTTTCAATGAATTTTCGTTATTTACATTTTTTCTATTGAAGAGCAATCAATTCTTTGAATACAGTTCATTTATGATGATGACTGAAAAGATCCATGATCCATCAAATGAAACACAATGAATCAATGATGCTGTTTACGAATAATATGATGACCCTCCAAGAAAAATAATTTACAGAATAAAAAACAAACAGAAAATTAAGGGGCATAAAGAAAATTAAGTATCCTTAACTAGAAAAGCAACTATATTTTTTAAACACAAGCAATTAATTCTTAATAAGCATACCAATGGGACGGAATGTTTTAAAATAAAATAAAATAAGAAAATTAGTGGCTTGAGAACAAAATTCACTCATAATGTTTTAAATGTTCCAGATAGATCATGCTTGGAAGCCCAGTATATCAATGCTGAACTGGAATTAATGTGACATGGTTTCGTGGTTAAGGTTCCAGGTCCTTCATTATAAATAAAATTATTCAAGTACTATAGTTTATTTTCTTTAGCAAGCGACATACAAGAGATACATAATAAGGTAGAAAATTCTATCATAGCACCAACGCTGTCTTCGAATGGGTATGAAATAATATAACGGAAAAAAAATTAAATAAAGGATAGCCTCAAACTGCTCCTGGTTATTACAATACTGTTCTTCCATCCATGTATTCGGGAAGAGGCTTCCTACGGGAATGGCTTAAAATTGGAGGGTCCCTCTATCTCTTCGGTAATATCGTAGGCAGCGACACTGTACATTCACTTATATAGGATTAAGTTCAAACTTCAAGACACCGGGCGGACGGAAACAGAGCGGGAAAATTAAAAACTTGTTACATCAAGACAGAGAATAGATTATGTCAGAACTGTTGAGCCATTTTATTAAAATGTATTTAAACCTAAAAATGAGCAAGTTAATGTTAAAAACTGATACTGATAATTAGAAAAAAATCTGGTGTACACAACACACGACTTTCACTAACCTCTGTTGTTTATCAATCAATTAACAAATTTTAAAATACAGAGAGAGATGAAATATATAAGTAAGTAAAATTAAAAAGGTTAAAGCTCCTCTTTTCAGACTTAAAATACATTTATAATGACCACCTTATTATTAATTCTAATGCGTCTCTGTTTGTAATATTATTTCCAACCAACTTCAACACCCTCCATCCTTATCTTTCTCCAAAATTGTTTAAAGACATCTCCCTCACCCGAACCTTCCTAAAAATCGACATAATCGAAGTAACGACATAATCATCAACAAAGCTGACAAAGGCAACAAAACAGTTATCATGGACCTCTCTGACTACAGCCAAAAAATGACTAACCTTCTTCCTTTTTTATATCGGCCTTACTTTAAAAGAAACCTATTCAATATTTTTTACTCAGTATTTAATATTTTGACCTCATTTAGAATATAATCAGTGTTTACCTTATCTAAAATTTTGATAAGTATTTTAATTATTTGTTTTTTAAATATTCATTTGTTTACTTTGACACCATTGTTGCCGCCAAGTTCAGTTCGTCATTTTTCCACCCAGGACGCCATAATTACTTTATTTGGTCATTGTTGGGTTCTCACTCCTTCAATAAGTATATATTTTATACCTGATTTAAATGTCTCTCACCTCTTTACCTATCAACTCCTAACATCTCAACTTTTCCAACATATTGTTTTGTTTTTTATTTTTCTCCATAATTTTTTTAACAGAGAGATATTTATAAATATCTTATTCACTATATTATATATTATAATGTTTCACATTTTATGAAAGTTTTGACATTTTGTCACTATCATCTAATTCTGTCTTCATACAGTAAAAGTTTTTTTAATTTTATAATCTTTTCCACTTAATGATAGTATTGACATTGTTTTACGTCATATATATGTAACTCTTTTTTTCTCAAACTAACTTTTTTATTTTATTTATTTAAATAATTTTGCATTTATATAATTTTTTTTTCACCAAATCTAGTTCTTCACCTTTTATTAAATTCTTTTTGTTTCTAATTATTATAATATTTTTCAATTAACATATCTACTGTTCCTAATTATCAAAATAATTTCTTTTATTTATCATCTTTATACATTGTATGCTACTACTGGTTGTTATCTTTTGTTTTATAGCCCTGAAGAAGGCCGAAATGTAGGCACTATTAAATTAAGTTTCTCCTTAATTGTGTGTTAATTTGACGGCACCCTCAACTAACTTCTCCCCTAAAAAGGTTAAAGAATTAATTGAATTTATTTTCGATAGAAACATGTGTTTAATAAATAATCTATTATATAATTATCTACAAAAATCAGTTAGTTTTATCAGCTTTTTGTCACTCACCGTTAACTTTTACAATTTTGTGTATAATATATTTTTTTCTAAAATCTTCAACTTTCCAACAGTATATTATACATATATATTAATTTTCAAAAACAAAAATTCCATACATAACATTTTTCTCCTTTTATTGGATCCTTTTTTTTTTTTAATCTACAAAATTAAAGGTACTTGGAAGAGAGAAAATTTAATATATCGGCATTTAAGCCCTGCCACACTATTTCAATCAGAATGAAACCTACATGATATAAAGCCCATTGAATTTTACATCAATATAGCAAGTTTAATCAAAAGCAGTTTTTGAAAAAACAGTTGCTGTAACGTCTAGGGCTTATATTTGTATTAAATAAAAAATTTCAGTTTCGCACGACTTTTCGTTTTTGTGCTTGACTTATCTTATACACAAACACACACACACACAGACCTTTTTGTGGGACTTGGTCATTTGGACTCAGAGAACCCTAAAACGTGTATTTCTGTAGTAAACTGAATTAAAAAATTTTCAAGATCGCAATACTTTCCTTTACAATATATTTCATGTATAAGTGAAAGTAAAAAAAAAATTGAGGATACTAATTGTGTGTAATGAGCTAAACCATAAAACGATCTTCAACTTAATTAAGAATAGAAGTTGTCAGGCATGGTCTGTATCATATGCCACTAGCATAAAAGAGGTAAGACTTATTCTTTCACTTACTTTATTACAAATCAACCACTACCAAGTGAACTATGTTCATTATGATTAGAACTAACAGACTTGTAATTATCTACAAATGATAAAATATATCAACACATATAGTCAGACAGATGCACATACAGTCTAATGAATTAAGTTATTCTTAGGGGGCTAGAGCGAAAGAATAATGGGCATTATTAATAACAAGATATTCATGGAAATAAAAAATAAAGATGCAAAGCTTCGCTTCATATAATATGAATAGAAAAACACAATTATATAATTACCCAAATTCAAGCAAGCTAATTGATTGGTGCACTTCCATTCTTTTTCATGGGTTGCAACTTTTACATCATCCAACACCATTGGAACCCAGCCTCCAAACACATACATTTTTTCACTAACAACTGTAGCTGTGTGCAATGATCTCGGTAAGGGTTGAGGACCACCAACTACTGGTTCACTCCATGTCATTGAACCTAGAAATTATAAGGAAAGTAAATTATGTATTAAGTTATATTTTTAATAGATTAATGGAACAAAAAAGAAGTAAAATATAAAAAGTACGAAAAAATTAAGATACATCGGGAATGTAGAGATTAGAGTAGTATGACATCAATTTGTCTAAACTTGGTGTCTAAATTAATTAAAAGAACTACGACACCGATTATTTACTAAGAAACTATAATGATTTTAAATCATTGACAATAAAAGTAACAATTGATACAAAACAATAGAAATAAGATCAGAGTGTTCTTGATTTTTTTTTTAAAGAAAAGACATTTAGATAAAGAAAGAAAAACTGAAAGAATATTCATGGCTCTAAAACTATATCTCCAGGAATAACACAACTCAAAAATGATTATATGAACTGTGATTTACCTTCTCCCCTATTGAGAGAAAACAGTCAATGAGATTAAATCATAAATTATATGCCCAAATTATTTGGCTCATAACTGAAAAATTATCATGATGAAATTCTTAACACACACAGAGTTTGAAAAACATGAGAAAGAAGCATCAGAAAAAGAGATATAAAAAGTACCTTCATCTGCAGTAACAAAATGGAAAAGTTATAGGTTGTTTTTCTTAACTGTTCTGTCCAAAAAATCCATATTTTTTTTTATTTTATTTTTTTTTTTTATAAACTATAATAATTCAAAACCGAATATTTTATTACTCTTAAACACAAATGTTCCAAATAAAAAAATAATTTTATATTTAGTTTAATAAGCATAAACATGTTATAAAAAAAAAAAAAAAAAACTTATGATATGAATAATAATAAACATTATAAAAGAAAACTAATACCAATATCAAGGATCCACAAATCTCCTAAACGGCATCCTGACATTCCTCCATATATTATCAGACGAGAATTTCCAGCGGAATCTGTGTGAGCGACTGCAGTATGAGACTCTCTGGGAGGAGGAGAAGTGCCATAAATAATAGGTTTCTCCCACACAGTTGAGTTATTAGAACGTAATTCTAATATGTACAGATCATTTAAATAGCGTAACACTGAAACAGGACTAAAAAAAAAAAAAAAAAGAAACAAATATAGAAATCTAAATATTTAAAACAGCTTAAATCATTTTTGGAAGATTCCATAACATATATTATTTCTCAGGTAGGTGCCTTGTCAGAAATAGTAATCAACATTACATTTTATAAGGAAAGGAGAAATTATTTTCACAAGGCTTATACTTAATAAGGTGGAACAGTAATCTCATGACCATGAATGAAAGTTGGACTAAACCAAGATTGACTACTTCGTTATTAATCATGATGAGAGAATTAAAGCTCAAGTTTCGGAGTCTTCCAAAAATAACCAACTTTAATCAATGCCTATATATGTATATTAATTACAATTTATAATATATGTTAAGGATTGAAAGAATTTATTCTGCTTCCTTTTTGTTGAATAATTGTATAATTAATAGTTAAATATATTGGAGTTAGAAGATATGGTTTAAATATCATAGAGATGCAAAGAATGAGAGGTCTCAACTGTGACTCAGACCACTTCCTTGTAAGGGCAAAGTTGAGACAAAAGTTCGGAAACATGGCAAGTCCAGGAAATATTTTACAGTCCAAATGGAATAATGGAAAGCTCAAATTGCAGAACTTAAAAAAATATCAGAATACTATAGATAATTAAATTAATGGGAGAGAGGTGGAAATGGTGGAGAGAGGGGGAAACAATGAGATACTGGCAATAGGAGTGATAGAGCGAAATTGGAAGAGCAATAAGAACTCTATTTGTACAGCTGCAGAGCAAACGCAAGGAGAGTTTAAATCTCAAAGGAATGGATGGTTCCACAAAAGATGTGAGGAAGCTATAAAGTTAAAGAATCAGGCTAGACCAAAACTATTACAGAAAAAGACTAGACAGAAAAATGATGGCTGCTAAATAAAGGAGAGAATCTAAAAAAATATGGAAAGAATAAAAAAAAAAAAAAAAAAAAAATGATCAACAAGCCTTTGGGCCTTTTCACACATAGATGGCTGCCGTAAAAAGGCTTATCTGCCGTGCCGGTCGTTAATCCCCCCTTTTTTCACACGTACACGGCTGCCGTCCACTTATAGTTGCTGAGATAGGGAAATGTGCCGTACATGGCAGCTGCACGGCTCCATCCGGTCGCTACACGGCTATGCACGATCGTTACACGGCTCTATACGACAGCTACGCGTTTTATCTTATTTTTCTTCTTTCAGTTGTTTTATCTTTCAATTTTTTAGTTAAATAATGAAGCACGAACAACTCACAGCGGCCTGTTTGCTAATCAAGAAAATTAAGAGACGAAAAAATAAAAGGTTATATTGGGTACACCCTTAATTAATTTAGAGATAATGGAGTATGGGGCTTATTATACCCTGTATTAATTTCCATTATGGATTAAGAACTGACTCATGACAAATGTAAGAGATGACCAAACAATAATACATTGTTGTTTCATTATCAAATAGTAATAACCTATCTTGGATTAGTATTGTGTATTTTGAATATTTAATAGTAATAACCTTATGCTGTTTAATATTCGCTTTTGTTTGTAATCAGTATGTAACGAATTGTATTTAGTAATGCTTTTTATTTTAATGATCAGCATTTCTTTGAAGATTCATGTATTAAATCAATACATACAATATGAATTATTTATTAATGATATAATATATTAGTAATTGTAAACATCAAATATTTTACAGTTAGTATAATTATAATTTATAATTATACTAACTTTAAAATATAACAATCTTTATAATTTAATATAATAGTCTTGAATTACGATTACTTTGATAGAGTAGCTCTAAAAAAATAGTAACAACAGATAAAATAAAAGAAACTGCAGTCTGGTATTTAAGGTTGTTTCATATCTGCTTAACAAAAGGACCTCTTGATACCTTTAATTCTGTATATTTTGGGGGTTAATTATCGTTTTCTCAATCTTAGAAAAAAAAAAAACGCTGCAAATTATTATACAATGGTTTATTATTTCCAAATAACAATATTAGGGTAAAACTGTTTATATGGCTGTTGGTAGGCAATTAAGTAATAAGAAAAGCACTAATTCAAAGTATCATATATAACACTACCACTTATTTCAAATCGCAATATCTAAGCTAGTTGTTAACCAAATTAAATGATACTTTTTTCATTTGGTCCAAAATGGTATTTATTTATTAGGAGAAATGGATTTTTTTTTATTCATTATTCGGTTTCTATCGCATCTTGAAACATAAGCTCTCAAATTTTGAGAAGTGGTTATTATAACTTTTTTTTTTTGTTTGGTCGATTACAAATGTTCATTATGGTAAATAATAAACCAAAAGCATTTATACAGGACTGCGTTACTATTTCCTTTTCTTTTCTTTCGATTTTCATTCAAATAATTCAAATAAAATTTCTTGATTCCAGAAAACCTTACATTTTTTTCCTTTTCATCAACAATAACCGAGTTATCAGGGAATCACGTTTCTTATAATTTGTGGCTTGACCATGTAAGATGATTTTTCTATTTTTTTTTTTTTTTTGCACTTCGCCGCGTCATCTTGATATCAAAATTCTTTTCAATTTTTCTTCATCTTCAATAATAACTGATTTGTTAATGTAATTACATCTATTATAATCTGTTACTTGTATATACATACATATGATTTTTTTTTATTCGTTATTCGGATTCTACGCATCTTGAAACAAATTTTGAGTTAGGGTTATTTTATTAATTTTTTTTTTTTTTTTTAGGTCGGTTACAAAGTTTCATTATTGAAAATAATAAACATAAATATAAGCTATGAAACAATTTGTTATTAACTAAAGAAGGAATATTTCCCTGCGTTGAAAACCAATCTCACAGTTTTCAGCAATTAAAAGAATATGAATTCTTAACATATTTGAATCATTTATAAAAAGAGATAATAAATTTCAAATCATAGGTAAAAGTTTACTTCACTGAATTTACCAAATAATAAATAACTAAGTTTTATAGTTATTAAATATAAATAGTATTGCGGATACTAATTAAATCATTTATAGGATTTTCTTTGATGTAAATGTTTCTTTTAGTTGGTTTTCATCTATCCTTCTTTTATTTGTTATGAATCTATTAAATATTCTAATTTAATAAAAAATACTTCTTAAATTATAATACATAAGAGTGAACATATAAAGTTGAAAAGGAACATTTTATAAGAATTTAACAATGATAATTTCCTGCTATTATGATCATAATTACATTAACTAGTTAAAACCATTTTAAATTAAAAGCTACCATTTCAGCAAGTCATTAACTACATAATACTTTGTAGCTATAGATTTGTGACAAAATAATTATTTAAATCATAGTTGTGAATACTAGAAAAAAACTGTTATTAAATTAATATTAAAAAACTTAAATTATTCAACATTGATTTACGTAATTAATTAATTTATGATAGTACAATGATATTAGTTGGTCTATATTGAAACATAATTTTATTATTATTTAAAATCAATTACACGGCGCCGTGTGGTGTCAGTGGTAAGGCACGGCTGCTACACGGCAGATAAGCCTTTTTACAGCAGCCGTGCATGTGTGAAAGTGCCAACTATGTTCCTATCTCAATGACCGTATAAATGGCTGCTACACGGCTCTTTTTTCTATCCGGTCGCTAAACGGCTATAAAGAGGATTATAAACCGTCCCAACAGCAGCCGTGTATGTGTGAAAGCTCCAACTATGTCCCTACCTCAACGACCGTTTGGCCAGCTGATAAGCCTAGGATTATAAACCGTTTGGACGGCAGCCGTCTATGTGTGAAAAGGCCCTTTAGAGGACATAAAGAGCATGATAACAGAAACTTTTACAAGGAGATGAACTGGTTTAGGAAGGGATATCAGCCAAAATTAGGTGATAGTAAGAGTAAAAATTTTAAGTCTTTAAAGGTGAAAAGAAAATTATGAATAGATGGACGGAACACTTCTCTGAACTATTAAGGCCCAGTTGCACCGACCGTGGTTAACTTTAACTTTACTAATCTGGATAAGTAAATCACGGGTTAGCAGAAATTCTGTTGCACCAATCATGGATAGCCTCTCGATGTTAAGTGATCGCGATTAGCTAATTCACCTTCCTACCTCGTTTAAATATTTAACCCATGTCTAAGTTACCTTCTTTACTGTTACTTTTGCTTTTAAATATTGCGTGTGTCAGTTTCAGTTTGTTTTTTTCTGAATATTTTCGTAATATTTATACCAATACACCGAGGAAAAATGAACACAATCTCTTCAGATGAATATTCAACATCAGATAAAGATTTAATAGAACTGATAAATTGCTTCCTAGAAACAAGCTTTACAAAGTAAGGAGGAATCCCTTAGAAATATACGATGATGTGTAATTCAAAAGAAGGTATAGATTTCAAAATGAAACTGCTCAATATGATTGACATTTTTAATATTAATGATTTTGCATCATATCCTACTAACAGGAACATGATAATAACACCTTTATACAGGCCTCCCAGCTGTGCTTGAACACAGACTAAAGCACATTATGAACAGTTTCTTAAGATTTGTCTTCGGCACTTCAAGGAGGTCTCATGTTACCCACTTATACAGTGAATTAAAGTGGCTCCTCCCCCCAACCAGCAGACAATATTTCCTTGGATCATACCTTTAGCAAACTATTAACTACCAGCATTCCTCCAACATCCACAGTCTCCTTCAATTTAAATCCTCAGTCCACTCACTTGAAACTAGATCGCGACAATCTGACCTTTACGTTCCAACCCACAGAACCAAAACTCTTGATTGCTCCTTTATTGTTCGCTCTACTACACTATGGAATTCTCTACCAACCCATATCTGCCATGATGCCTCCTTATCCTCATTCAAATCCAAACTTTTCCTATACCTACTGTCATCCTTAATAGACGATCAGCAAATGTGATATGTCAATTCTATCTAGAAATATACATTGAATGAATGAAGATTACTGTTTACTGCCTAAATTTTAATTTGATTTTGTTTAAATAAGATTTTATTTTCCCAGAAGACAAAATTTAGAAGATATATATTTTTTATCTTTTATTGATTTCTTTGTTATTTTTTATGTACAGTATTTTTTCCTCATTGTAAATATTTGCTATTTTAAACAATCATTGTAAATAATAATTAAACATATTTATTTTGTCTGTTGGCCAGACATATTATATATTTCAATTGTGCATAACTGTTATTCTTAGGGGACCTAGTCCCAGAATAATTCTTTTTTCTATTCTATACCAGTTACTCTTAACGTTGAGGTATTATGTACTGGTAGTTACCAGCAGGTTCTAGGCGACATCATTTGTATTGATAAATCTACAGTTTGTAGAATAACTCCACGCATAACGGCACCAATAGCCAGGAAGTCAAGAGATTTCATTAAAATCCCTGTAAAAAATTGATAAAAACAAAACAATGTAAGATTTCTACAGGATAAAATCTTTTCCTGGAGTAATTGGTGTGAAAAGGGTGGTTTTCTTTTAATGTACAAATAGTGTGCGATGCGAACTTTAAAATCCTTGATGGCTTTGTGTATGACAGTCGGATTTTTAATTCAAGCGCATTAAGAGTAAGATTTGAGCCAGGAGAATTTGGAAATTTTTGGCTTCTAGGAGATAGTGGTTATGGCTGTAAAACATATTTACTAACACTAATTTTAAACCCAACAAATGCTGCAGAAGAAAATTATAACAATGCACACATCAAAACAAGGAATGTCATTGAGAGAGCGTTTGGTGTTATGAAAAGAAGATATCCTTGCCTTGCCAATGAAATTCGAATGGCACCAAAAAAATCCATAAATATTATTGTAGCTGTAGCTGTCCTCCACTACATTGCAATAGAAACCCAGGACATCAACAACGTACCAGAACCAGAAGATTACTTTCCTGATGTTGCTTTACTATCACAAATTATAAGTGATAGTGATATAGCTATTCGCAGAGCACTAGTTAAAGGGCTATTTAGACGAGTTGATCAGACTTGATAAATTGGGTAGGGAGCTCAATTTATCAAGAAGTCTAAATTCGACCTCCAATTTATTGGGCTCCTGGTTTTTTCCCTACTACGTAGCTCTGAGGATTCCCATACGCTTCTCTTACTCTCCAAATTTATTTTATTAACCAATTATCATACAAATCCTTTCTCATTGATTGAAGATTGAATTTTTTCCTCATTTACCTATATATATATATATAGTGTATATATGATATATATATTATATATTATATATATATATATACATATATACACTAATTAAAGATAAATGAGAGATGAAAGAAAAGCTACTGGAATTTTAGTATAATATTTTACATTTTACAAATTACAATCAAAGCGCCGTATTACATTGAATTAAGTTTTTCCCCAAATATTTTCAATATAAGAGTATCTCCATTATTTTATTATTACTTTACTGGATGTTCTTTTTTATGGATTCGTTGTTGTATTTGTTCATTATTTTGAATAAAGAAGCCCTACTGTTTACTGTTAGTTTACCATTCTGTAAAATATATTGATGATTGATAATCTTTATGATACTAAGTAATTATACAACCTCCGACATTATTTGGAAATTAAATTAATGAACGAAATTAGAAATAGGTAAATATACGATAGTACAAAAAGTTTTAGTTTAATACATCAATATTAAAGTTTTTATGTTGATTGGTTAGTATAAAATAAAATATAAAAAATTGTAAATGATTTGTATTGAATAACGATAAGGAGAGAAATGAAAATAAAAATACACTGTAAAATTTATAAATACACACACACACACACTAATAATATATATATATATATATATATATATATATAAACACCAGGCAGCCATAGTGAAAGTGGGGGGAGATAAGGGAGGATACTAGGAGTCGTCGGGTTTTAAGGGGTATTAAATTACGTAATCTGAGCAACTGTCTAAGGATGGCTATGGATTTTCTAGAAATTTGAGAAATGTGATTATTCCAGGATAGGTTTTGGTCAAGGAATAGGCCTAGGTTTCTAACGGACGTTTGGAAGATGATAGGTTTATGATCGAGGTAGAGTAAGGGGTGACAGGAGAGGGAGTTGAGCAGATGTTTGGAACCGATGAGGATGGCTTTCGCTTTATCAACATTAAGTTTTAGACCATTCTTAATGGCCCATAAATTTATATTTTAGATGTCTTGTAATTTTTAGACCATCTCAGGCATTTCGGTGGGATGGAAGGAGAGATAAATTCGGAGATCATCGGCATATAGGTGGTATTTAGAGTGAAGTATGGAATTGGGTAAGTCATTAACATATATAGAGAATAGGATTGGAGAAAGAGCTGATCCCTGAGGAACTCCTTGTGTTAGCAGAATAGGTGAGGAAGGAGGTTTATTTGGGATTATCACAGTTTGAGTTCGAGCGGATAGAAAGGAAAGAAACCAGTTTATGGCACTATCGGATATTGGTAGGTTTCGGAGTTTGGAGAGAAGGATTTCGTGGTTTACCACATGTCAAAGAGGACCAGGATTGATATTTTTTGTTTGTATATCGAGGATTGTAGGTCTTAGGTAATTTTCAGGAGAGCTGACTGAGTGGAATATTGGGATCTAAAGCCAGACTGGAAGGGAACAAAGAAATTTTTGTTCAAGGAAGTTATAGAATTGGGAGTGGACTATTCTTTCAAGTGGTTTTGAGAGGTTGGATAGGATCGATATGGGTCTGAAGTCCGATGCTGAGGAAGGGATAGGAACTGTATTCAAGGGACGGACTATAACTTTCTTCCAGGCAGTAAGGAAAATGGAATGTTGAAGAGAAAAGTTGTAAATATGCAAGAGAGCGGGAAAGATGGCTAGGAGGCACAATTTTGATCAGGACCGTAATCATTGGTTTTGGATTTAGGATAGAGTAAAGTCCTGCAGGGTCTAGACTTGTGTGTTAGTCTGGAAGGGATTAACAATTCCCCAGGTCCCGAGTTCAGTACTTGACACACAACCTCACCACAACAGTACTCTACACACATATACTAGCATTAGGTCACTAACAGTACATACCCCACGGCTACCTCCCCTGGGAACACTCAATAGCCATTGAGCATAAAATGACTCCAATTGTCCCAAGGTAACAGGGCCTCCAGTACTGGGCCAATCACTCATCTGGAGTACCAACGATTCAAAGCAAAACACCAAGCCTCGGAAACGGAGGGATTTCACGGAATAGACCTGGCATGGATAAGGATATACGACTGGCCACATGAAATATTGGGACACTGAGAGGGAAAGAAGTGGAGTTGATTGAGGAGGTGGAAAAATACAATATAGATCTCCTAGGAATAAGTGAAGTAAAGAAGAAGGAAAGTTGTTAGAAGGACCTGAACCAACAATACAAACTGATACACTCAGGGGTAAGTATGGATAGAAGAGCAAATGAGGGAGTCGGGATTGTATTGAGCGACCAAATATTTAAAAAACTTGAACAGTGGAAAGCAGTGAATTCAAGAATTATCACTGTTGATCTGCAGCTTAAAATAGGAAAAGTCACTATTATCCAAGTATATGCTCCAACTGAAAATGCACCAGTATCTGACAAGGAACAATTCTATAGCGACCTTCAAAGGGAAATAGATGAATAACAAGAATCTCGGAGTCATGGGCCCTTATGGAGGAGAAAATACAAGGAATGACAATGGGCAGAGAATATTGAACTTGTGCACAGATAATAATCTACTTCTGGGTAACTCCTGGTTTAACCACAAACCTATCCATAAAATTACATTTGTGGGTGAAGGAAGGAAGGTTACTAGTATCATTGATTATTTTATACATGATGAAGAGTTAAGGAGCTATGTAACTGATGTCAAGGTTATAAGAGGAGCTAGAGCTGAACACACATCATAGGCTACTGGTCATGGATACAAAAATGTCTCTAAATAAAGGCAGGAACTCTCAGGCTAAACTAAAAAGTACGAAAGAATTAAAGTTGGAACTTTGCGAGATGAAAGAAAAAGAATGCAATATGAGCAAGCTCTCAGCAGGAAACTTAGCGAAGTAAATGCAGATAAAAGCCTAGATGAGATGTGGGAGACATTAAATCAACCATTAATTATTACCTCAGCAACAACAACTACAAGGACAATACCAGAAAGTTCTGGAAAATTAATGTGCTGAGGGGTAGAAAGGGAAAGCCAGTCAGAAGCATTAAAAATAAGGATGGATTGATAGTACCTAGAGACGAGGAGATACTGGAGGAATGGAGAAAACACTATCAGGAAAAATTTGCTGAAAGATCTGCTCCTAATGGTGACCAAGGAAGAGTAAGACAAAGAGATGTGGAGGATATGGATGACTGTATCAGTGAAGAAGATGCGGAACTGCCAATATACAGAGACTAAAACAGGGTAAAGCCTCAGGAAGAGACAACTTAGTGCCTGAATTTATAAAGTATGGAGGCGTAGAAATAACAAAGACACTCTAAGTGCTGTTTCAAAAGATATGGGATGAGAAGAAGATACCCCGAGATTGGGAGTACAATATTATTGTACCTATTCATAAAAAAGGATCTCAAACTCAATGTGAAAACTATCGGCTGTCTCTCACCAGTTGTGTATAAAATATATACCAGAATTTTAGAACAAAGGCTGAGGAAACTTATAGAGGAAGACCTGGAAGAGGAACAGGCAGCGTTCAGACCCGGTAGACAAACACAAGACCATATATTCTCCCTCAAAATGATAATTGAAAAGACATGGGAAGTAGGGAAGGATATTTATTTGGCCTTTATAGACCTCAAAGCTGCATTCGATTCAGTGCTAAGGGATGAAGTATGGGCAGCTTTTCAGTATAAAAATGTTCCCTCAAACCTTATTGCAGCTATGCAGTCCATTTATCAGAGTCCAAAAGGAGTAATACGCCTAAATGGAAAAGAATCCCAGCCTTTCTATTTCCACGTTGGGGTCAAACAGGGGGACAGCCTTAGTCCTTTGCTATTTATAACCTCCATGGACAAAATATTAAAAATGTGTAAGAGAAGGACTACACAAACTCTGATTGGGTATAGAAACTTGATGCCTGTATCAACCCAAGCCATGATTTTCGCTGATGATATAGTTCTAGTAGCAAATTCACAGGAGAACCTACAAGAGAAGAACTATATAGAAAGGGAATGGCTATAAATGCACAGAAAAGCAAAATCATGAAAGTAGGGCGAGACGAAACAAACGTGAATGTGACCTGCAATGGTGAATTGCTCGAAACTGTAAACACGAGTATTTGGGCACAACCCTAAGCAATGATGGAAGGATAAAACATGAAGTAAATAGCCAGATTAGAAAGACCAACTTCGCATACTATCAAATCAGTCACATAATTGGAACAAAAGAAATAACTAATGCCACCAAATTAGTCCTTTATAAAACAATTTTTCTTCCTATCCTGCTGTATAAGAATTGTAAGTGGTGACACTGAAGGAGACAATAGAAGAACGCCGACTGCGCTGGTTTGGGCACGTGTGCAGACTCCCAGAAGACAGAAGAGTGAAATGGTTCATTGAAGCCAAACGAATTGGAAAGAGAATGGTTGGCAGACCCAGAACTACGTATATGCAGTACCTGGAGAGACTCAGAAGAAAGAGAGGCAAATCAGTTACAAAAATGAAAAATATGGCCATTCAAAGGGATGAGTGAAAGCGATGGACTGACGCTGGTGCTCCATGCTGAAAGGCACTAAGGAGTTTGTGAAAGAAGAAGAAGGATAACATAAAGTAGGTCGTTGGGTGAGATGTTATGGAATTAGAAATTGTCTGAATCAAAGGCGCGTTGAGGGAAGCAGATTTGGGTCGGGTAAGGCATAAGAAGAGGGTCAGAAAAATGATGGTTCAATTCGTCAGGAGTTACGGGGTAGATGGAATTGGATTTTGAATTTATCACCGATAATTTTTTCAGGATTTTCCATTTGGATTTGGAATCAGGAGCTTGTGAAAGGGAATCATGGAAAAACTAAGCTTTTGCACGGCATATGGAAGATTGGGTGAGGTTTCGAAGGGACTTGAATGTGGAGTAATCATAGGAAATTTTGGTGCGTTTAAATCTTCTTCTGGCAGCATCTCTTTGTCTCATTAATTTTCTTATCTCTTGATTAATCCACGGTGCTGGGAGGTGTTTGAATGTGGATGTCTTGAGGGGAGCATGGTGGTCAAGGAAATTAGAGAGATTAGAGGACAGGCATTCCACCATTTCATCAATGGATGAGGAAGAATAGATTGATTCTAAGGATTGGAATAATGGATCAAGGTATGGATTTATCTTTTTATCTGTAAAGGAGTCCAGATTGTGCCAAGTGGCTTTTTTAGGAGTTATTTGTGGAGTTGGAATATTGTAGGAGATATTGATGAGATCGTGGTGCGAGAGAAAAGGTAGAGGAAACTGAGATGAGGAGGCTAATTTATGAGAGGAGTCAATGATAAAGCGATCAAGCCATGTGCTCGAGAATTAAATATAAATGTATGTAATGTGTATGTGCATCGTTCTATTGCAATGAAGTAATTTAATTTTTTTGTTTTGTTTTTTATAAATTAAACATTATTTGTAGCAATTAATTTTTTTTTTATTGGCTTCAATATTTTAAAAAAAAAATAAAATTATATAATTTATTTTGGCTAAAATCGAAGAGCTGACAAAATAAAATTGTCAATTTTTCAGGCCTGACCAGAACTACTGTGCCTGTTTAGACGTTACAATTTCTCTGGGGTTATTTTCCAAACGATGAGCTAGGCCATGCCCCTTTATTAAGGGTATTACAGCGATTTCTCAAAGCTCCCTTGCCAATTTTCCAGAGGTGATTGGCTCATCTAAACAGCCCTTAACACAAATTTTTCAAGATGAAAAGAAATGACATAATTTTGTTTGTATAAATTGTAATGTGTGTTATTATATCAATTAACCTTTCCCTCTTATGTCGTCAAGTGGTAATTTACTAGTTTATAGTTACCAATTAAGTCTGATTTTTGTATTTTATTTACATATTTTTTTCCCTCTAATTCAGTGAATTAATTAATAATAATTGAGGAAACCACAACCAGCTATGCTTCTGCCACAAGGAACCTGTTGGTTGCAGTTGTCCCTATGGGATACCCGCAGGTAAAGCTCACTCGGGACTGGATGAATATGGAGAGAACCATCCTTCCTTCAATGGAGCCAGTTTCAAACTGGGTGGTTGCATAGCATGCTGTAAGGATGGTGCCACCAAGACATGGCTTGAAGCTACTATCCTGTCTCTGAGCATGTGTGAGGGAGTGATCGTGTGATACGTGGGAGCCCACTATAACCGGCAAGGTTGGAGGCTTCTTCCATGGTAGAGTCCTCACCAGAACGAAGCTGTAGAAACGTATTAGGATCCAGAATGTAGAATGTCCACAGTGTAGAACGTATACACTCATGGACCCTATTATATATGAAAGAACTTGATAAGAGCTTCTTTGCCATCTTCAAAGTTCCGGAGACCACCATGGAATGCCTTAAGTCCAAAAACATGATACTCAAAAATACAAGAACCTTCTCTGGAGCAGGGAGAGCCACTGCATACAGCAGGTGATGTTGAGGTGGTCTCCAGGATCCTTGAGGAGGTAAGAATGGACGTCGATGGCGATGGGTTGGGGTGAACCTGAAGGTCACAGCCGATGCTGGGACTGTAGGCAGATCTCTGCCAACGAAGCAGTCCCCAGGTCTGTTCCCTCCCAGGGTTAAAACATCAAAGCCTGAGGGAGGTATGTTGGGGTAACGGGAAGTGGGGTGATTTCTAAAGGTCCTGTGAAAACTGTTTATCAGGAAAAACCCTTGCCACGGCATTTGCCCACCTGTGTCGCTGGTAGCTCTAAGACATCCACAGAACGTGAGGGGTCGAGGTGCTCGGATCTGTCTGGAGGCAGGGCGAAGCCTAAAGGTTCAGTGAATACTTATATATCTGTGGGTGGACCCCATCCATAGCAACCTTGTAGCCAGCCCTACTGACTATGAAACTGATGCAGATCTATCTCCACCACAGCATTGCTGCCTGTGGTGTTCTACAGCAGTATATTAAAGGTGAGGATATAGATATTTTAATTCAAGAACCTTACCTACTTAATGGCAAGGTTGCTGGATTGAAACTGAGAGGCTATGAAATCATTTCTGCCACTAGCAATGCAAGAGCCTACATAAAAAAAAGATTCTAAAACTGCTGTCTCTTTGGCAAATTTTGTTCCAGAGATTTAGCAATTCCAAATTCAAACCCAAAGGAAACAAAAATCATAGGGAATTTACCATAGCGGTGGGATAACTGCCATATAAGGATCCAGACCCTACCTCTACTCTTGGCACAGCCCCGGAAATTTGTTAAGGCCACATATTACAAACTGACATGTACCTGAGGAAGAAACATGCTCAGATCATAAATTCATTAGTGGAAGTAATTAGTCTAGGTGGCGGTCAGTAAATGAAAGAACTAAATCGTTTTATCTATTTATTGCTTGCCAACGTTTCGAACCCCTATTGTGAGTCATCATCAGGGCGCATCGTGGGCAAATGGAAACTGTGGCGGTCAGTTGAAACTATTTAGTTGATTCATTTACTCACCACCACCCGGAATAATTCTTTCCAGTAATTCTTAACGGTCAACTAATTATATCCACTATGATAAATTCATTAGTTTTGACTAGACATTTGATGACTTCCATACCACAGTATTTAGGAATCCCAGACTAAAAGACTGGGAATCCTTCTTTTCACACTTGACTGAGGCAGTCAAAGGTTGTCCTAAAAGGATTGAAAATCTATGGAACCTTGAATGCCTGAACACCTTATTAAGATGCTCTCAAGATTTCATATCTTGAAAGCAATCCCATAAGACTGTCTATAAACACTAGGAAGGCTCCTTGGTGGAATAACAATGTTAGCAGGTTGAGATCACTCACCAGGAGAATGTTCAATTCGGCCAAAAAAACTAGCAGATGGGAAAGTTAAAAAGCTACTTCAACTGAGTAACACAAATCTGTCAGACATGCTACACGTCAGGCATGGAGAAATTTCTGCAGTGACATAGACAACTTCAGGATGCATGCCATACTAAGGATTAAACCATTTAGCGGCTGCCCACAGGGTGGTGTATAATCACATCTACTTTGGTGTTTGGTAATTGATCCACTTATTCAAAAACTATACTCCCAAGGCTTTTAGGACACATAAGGATACGCAGACGATGTTGCAACCCTGATAGGTCTAAAACATTAATGCTTGATATTCTCATTACTCAAAAGCGCCATACGCATCCCTTGTGATTGGTGCAAAACTTCTGGACTCAACATCAATCCACAAAAGATTAATGTCTGTACCTTCACGCATAAAAAAAGAAGGTTAATATTGGGTTGTGTCACATGAAATGTCTGTTTTCAAGGTAAAGGATTTTTATTAAAAATACGTTATGAAAACAAGGTAATATTATTCGAAGTATTTGCCTTCTTTTTCTACACATTTTACGCAACACGACACCAACTTTTTTATCTCTGAACTGAAAAACTCTGAGCTTTGAAGTGAAACAAAATCTGAAAACGCACTTTTCACTTGATCATCATTTTCAAGTCCTTTAACTGTTTGGTAGGGGTTTCCTTCTACTGTATGTTTGAGGACATCGTTGCCTATTATGGAAGGTCTTCCTCGGGGCAAGTTTTCCAAGTCGGTATCCCCAGCTGAAAACTTAGCAAACCAACGGCGAATGGTCTGTTCATTAACACTCCCTTTCCCAAACGCCTTGCAAATATCTCTAGTGGCCTCAGATGCTGAATGGCCGAGTTTGAACTCGTACAAAAATATTACTTGAAAATCGCGTGTTTCCATGTTCATATTTGGAGGTATACTAAAAAGTGGGTAAATGATTGGGAAGCTAATGTTTATAATACAAAGGTAGAGGATTAGTAACTGTTTACTTTAAATATGTAAACATTCGGAAGAAAACAACAGAGACCTGCAAAATACTTTATGTATTTCAGAAACTATAAAAACGGACATTTCATGTGAAACAACCCAATATTAACTTACCTAGCGTAAATGGTACACAACTCACCACTACAAATGAGGTAACACACCTAGGGGTCATACTAGGGGAATTGCGGTGGGACAATCATATCTCCTACATGCCTTTGGGTATGCAAAAATGATATGAATAATGTTTGGAGACTCAAACCCCAGATTGTCTATGGGCTTTATACAACGGATATTAGACCAATGCTGACATATTCCTCTGTCATATTGTGGCACAGGGCTTACATTGGGAACAACAAAAATGCACTTGGAAAATTGCAAAGGCTTGCTTGTCTTATGATAACAGATGCAATTAAGACAACCCCTACAGCTGCTATGGAGAAAATGTTGAACATCATGCCACAAAATTTGGAGGTTGAAGCTCAAGCGTTAAGAACATTCTACCGCTTTGCTAAATTAAACAAGTGTTTTAGTAAGTTTACTCACAATGGACACTGTGAACTACTTCGCAGGCTTGAGGAAAATAATACATATGGTACAATTTTATTAGTATTGGGTTGTAAAATAAGTTTGTAGCATTTTTCAATTTTTCTTGCTTGCTCAAAATGGAAGAGAAAAAAAATTCATTTTCGTCATTTTATGGTTTTTTTATTTCTGAAAAGGAAAATCTGCTGTTAACAGTACGTATAGTGATGATGCCTCAAGAGAAAGCACCATCTGTAAGCTGTAAAATTGCACGGTTCAGAACCCTAAATTTTGACTTGGAAGACGCAAAGTGCTCGGGTCGTACTTCAACTGTTAATAAAAACCAAATTCAAGCATTATTGACCAAAAATATTTAATTTTTGATTAAATAACCAAATCATAAAACTGATTATAAATAATAAGAATCTGAAGTTTTAATTGAAATCACCTTTAAAAAACGCTACAAACTTATTTTACAACCCCAATACATTAAATTAAATTAACACAACTATATGGCACTATTATAAATTATTACCATAAAGTTAATTAGTTTTAATTATCTTATACATACACTTGAATCCTCACTTCAGTAAAAAAATATAAAATAGAACTTTAAGCTCATTTGAATGTTACAAGTTTTAATAAAATTAAAATAAAAGCTTGTCAATCTACAGGGTTGGTAACATATCTGAAGTAAAGAATGACATGAAAGTAGGACCTATGTATAATCAATTGCCAAGATTTGCAATTAAAAAAATACATTCAGAAGATTTTCAAATCACATTAAAAAAAGTAGGGGGGTTGAATAAATATAACTAATAGGACTTCTTACCTTTCAGAGGCCTTTATTCAAGCTCTGGTTTTTGTTAGATTAGTTCGGAATATGGATCATAGCATATACTATACCACTTACCGGTAGAAACATTATTATGAAACAAAGCTTCTCGATAATAGGCTATATATTTTATACAAACAGTGATATAATTTTTTTTGGTGGATAACACTTATTCTTTTTAATTTAATGAGAAAGAAATTATTATTAACGATTATCACTGAAGTCAAACATTAATTATTTATTAAAGAATTAAAGATGTAATTACAATATTGGAAAGAAGAATTTAAAATAATAGAATTATGCTTAAGAAAACTCACCTTATAAGTTTTAATAATCATATTTAATTTATTTTTTCATTTTAATTGGTTTCGCTAATTGAAAAATAACATAAAACTATTATTTTCTTCCAAAGTAAAAAAGCTATTTCTTAATGAGTAAAAAATGTTTATGTAGTGAGCTTTATCATAGAAACTAATCTATAATGAATTAAAAAAAAAATTATAATGCACATATTTTCACATCTCAACATGCTTTTTGTGCAATAGTGCATGGTTTAATAATTTTATTTTATTTTTTGTAGTTTTTAGAAGACAAAATATCAGGCTTTCTCTATAAATGTAAAATAATGAATTATAAAATTTTTAAGTTACGCAGAATTTTATAAAAAATGAAAACTATAAAAACTGAATGATGCCATTAAACTGCTTTTATTGAATTATAGCTTAATAGCTTTTCGTATACATATCTGCAACATGTAAAATATTGAACTTGATAGGTGCAATAGAAGACTGCTGAATTGACCAGAAAATAATGGATAAAAAAAGTAACAAAAACCGCCCAGCTCTCAAGTTATTTTGAACAGACCATATGGTCCTTGGACTACATGAAAAACTTGACTATAATAACTCAAGATTTTACACCCCAAACAGTGGATTCGCAGTTAAAAAATAAATAAGAAGAAAAAGATAATATTTCATTTTATCAGTAGAAGTGTACCTGTATAGTAATTCAAAAGCTTTTAACTTTTAAAAAAATAAAAGAATTTCAAAATTCCAATAAAAAAAAAACATTCAGACAATAATAGAAAATAAAACTACAGCCCAACCCGCAAAGTCAATAATGTCTTGAAATGGGTTCTTGCTGTCTCTACACTTGGGATATGTTGCACCATTCCTAATTGCAAAAGTGGTGTGTATTCAATTGTGAATTTGTAATCCTTAAGATAACTGAAATGATTACAGCTAAATTAATCACAAAAAATTAATAACACTCATTAAAATAGCTCATAGGAAAACAAACCAACCAACAATGGAACCTTTTTAGTCGTAGTTGGGGTCTTACCATAATTATATTATCAATGCAAGAAGTATATCACTGCTTTTGATTTCCATAAGCTGCACTCACCCAAAAGATTTTTAAAAAAAACCTGAACAGATCATTTTCAGTGGAGACAGAGCCTGATCGTATTTTAAACTAATACTTCGATGCCATATTTTAAATCAATAAATCTTTTATTAGATCAACTATGAATTTTACTATCTACCGTAATCTACATAGTTATGTCTCCAATTATTTGAAATTCAAATAATAATCAACATGTAAGCTGAGAAACATTTTAATAATAAAAACATGATCAGTGATATTATCTGGTATAATAGAATACCAATCTAGTTATCATAAATGGAAAAGATTGCTAGTGTCCTAATAACAAGGGCTATCTACTTAGATCTTTAATTTGAAGTAGATATAAATTTTGAAAAATGAAATGGCAGTTAATTCTTGATTAGAAAATAGGTCATTCAAGTAAATGTGTGGATACAAGTTTAAAAGTAGTTACTGATCCAGTATTTAGCAAAATTCGAAGGTGTAATATAATCTTAATTTAATTTTCGAATAGATATTTTTTGAGATTTAATATATTCTATTATATTTAACATCATATAAATAACTTATAATACTAATTATGCTTAACTTATAATGAGTATAATAATTATACTTTTATATTATTTGTAATTATCTACTTAAATGAACAAGCTATAATTAACAAGCACTAACTTTTGAGGATTTGCCTTAGCATCATCATTATCACTCGCTAAACCTCCAAATAAATAAACTTTGTTTCCAATCAGTGTAAAACTATGTCCTAGTCTAGGACATGGAGGTGGGTGATTTTGTGGTGGCCTTGGCCGTAGACGTTTCCATTCCCATCTGCTGGCCTACAAAAAAATAATCTGTGGTTATGAAATGATGACTCATTGAACAAAATAAATATTTCCTTAGGTAATAAACTAGATTAAATTTACAGGACTAGAATGGACTGTAAGTAATAAAATACTTAAAAATATAATAATTACTCATTTAAATTCCTACCCTAATCAATGTTCTTACTTTGAAGAAAGTAAATACTTAACAATAATAAAAAACAAAGCTAAGTCCACAAAGTTTATGTAAAAAGACAACTTGTGTCAAGCTAGGATAGGGAATTTAAATATGAGCTGTTTATTTTGAAAGTGCCTGTCCAAGTCCATTTTTACTCAAATGGAGATATTTTTAGTTTAAATTATATTTTCTTTAACTACTTTGGTTAAAGGTACTGATTATTCAACTAATGCAATTGTCCAAAATCTGAGGTTGACCTGTTAAACACTAATTAATTAAAACTACATTCATGTAAAGTTAGCTAATTAATTAATTAAATGTTATTTTTTTATCTTACTTGTAGTTCATAAAGTTCATTGGAATAATTGCCATATTCCACCATGCCACCAAAAACAAGAATTCTGGTGTTGTCAACAACAAATCCATAAGCAGCACATCCTGGAGGGATGTCACCTTTGAGAGCTGGGATAAACCACTTATTAGTGGCTGAAAAAGAAAGAAAGCTATTAATCAAAATTAAGTGATTCCTAAAACAGACAAAAGTTCTTGACCATTGCCATTAATTACTAAATATAAAATAACTACCGTGAAATCTGGATAATGTAAGTTGAATGGGACAAGGCCCACCACAGAACATCAGGACAATAATTGAAAATAAAAAAAGAATAAACATTAACAAGTATTATAGATAAGAATTTGAAAAACAAATATGTATTTCAATTTTAAACTTATGTAAAAATTAATCACTATTTTCCTAAGCTGTCACAAGAGCCCTCCCTCCTTTGGTAGCAGTGCTTACTCTTAAAAAAAATAGCAGAATTCATTTGGACCCAACAAACTAAAAATCAAGATTTATTTATTAATATACTGAATGATAACAGAAATTTTCATAATGGAATCAAATCAATACACAGTTAATTTATTGATTTTTGTGTGAAAAAATTTTGGAGTTGGTATTACCTTATTGAATTAAGTAGGTTATTAATTCATCATATGATCCATTTTCCACAAATCATTTCGATGTAGCCCATATAACTGACTAGTACCACAAGATATATGGCCATAAGTATTTTTAAAGGAACTGAGGTTTTCGGCACAATTTCAATTAACACAATTACATACATATTCTCATAGTATGTACTATTCATATAGATGAAACATAATTTATGTACTAATAGAAAAATAATCAGTAAAGTTAATAATAAAATCCAATATATTTTTTTAAATTAGTTAACATTGTTGAATCCTAAAATTCAGTAAAAGGTTGATATATTCTTTTACAAACATATAAGGAAATTTCGAATAAAGGCTATTCAATGGGTTTAATTTGAAATTTAAAACAATAAGGCAGTTTTGCAATATTAATTTTTTAATCACCATGATTACCAATCCAAGGTTATTTTTTTTTCTCTATTAGCTTAGGTACTTAATTTCAACTAGCTAGGTAATTCTCGGAATAACTTATCAATGATTGATCCTTTTTTTTCAATGAAGTGAAGAAATTAACAAATAACTACATGAAGTAAGTTCTTAATACAACCTTCAACTCGAGCAACATGAAAAATACTTTTGAACCCTTATTACTCATGATTAAATTATAATATTGATCAAAAATTACAGAGCACCATGAAAAATACCTTTGAACCCTTATTACTCATGATAAAATTAGATAATATTGACCAAAAATTACACAAGCACCATTGAGTAAATGATTAAAATTGACAATGCTTTTGTAATTTTAATTATTTATTAGAAATACAACCTGCAGTTAACAAACCTGAGCTAAACAAAATAAATTTTCATAAAAAATATTAAATAGCAGTCAGGGACCCTAAACATTAGTAGCTACAGCAATAGGAAATTAAAAAGTCAAGAATGAACACATTCAACTAAAAGTGACAATCGCGAATCTAAATTTAACAAGAATCACAATCATTTAAGAGTCAAGAATATATACATATAACTTAAAGTAACAATTGCGGATCTAGATTTGACAAGAACCACAATCAAGTTTCTAATTGGAGTTGTAAAAACAATAACTTGTATTTCCTATTTCCCCCAAACAGCATAAAATTTACATATAATATATATTTATAATGAGACTAAATTTACTAATAACTAAAACAGGCGTTGATGACCTTGAAGTTATACGCCTTAAAGCCCAAACAAACAAACAACAAACTAATAACTAATACAAAGATACATAATATATGAAAATAATGATCTATACCAATACAAACAAATTTTTATTACATTTTTTTTATGTTTACAGTCAGTATCCATAACTAAACAGAATTAATATTGCTTTACTTGCCTAATACAAGACATATTGATACAGGGCCTTTATTTTGTTCTCTAGAAATATTGAGAGATGCCAAAAGACATGAGAAGTTTTATTCACAAGACACCAGAAAATATCACCTCGACAATCAAACATCAGCAAAAAACCATAACACACTGAATTAAGGTAATATCATACGCAATTACATCCCAATCAACAATAAATCGCACATGCATATCAATATACAATTTCTCATTTAATGAAACAAAAAAAGTATTAAAACTATACCAATGGGTATATAAGCAACAAATATAATACAAAATCTAAAAAAAAAATAAGGAATTTCAAATAAATCATCATGCTATTAATTGTTATATATAAGAATTAATGGAGTACAGCCTAAAATCAAAAATTAAACATATTTTAATTAAATAAATTGCACTGTCTAGGATAAAAGGGGTAACATTAGATTAAAAATCTAATCTTCCTTAGTTCTTAAATCTAGATTGTTTAAATCGCACTACTAATCATAAGTCCCATATAAACAACCCACTGTTTACGACAATAGGACAATAATTTCAGTACTAAGTGAATACAGTTATTATACAAATTTAATACATAGTAATACAACAAAAAATATTCATTTAAAAAAAAAAAAGTGTATTAGAATATACCAGAAATAACTTAATAATTGAAGAAAATTGTACGCCATTGCATCAAACCTATTTCACCGACCTGTATTATAAACGTGTAACTCATCAACAATTCCTTCATTTCCACCGCCGAAAACGACCATAAGTTCTTTAATAGCAACTGCCCTGTGTCCATGTCGAGGTCTGGGTTGAGGGCCCGTCGAATCTGACACTTTTTTCCACCTAAGTATGGGTGCCGCCATACTTACAGAAACATCCCATCCATAGGAACACAAGCCACTATGAACTGAGGTTACTAAGGATCCCGCCAAGGAAGCAGTCTAAAGAACCTTCTAGGCATTAAGCGTGTATTTTATTAAAAACTAAAATGTGAAAAATGATCTAGAAAAAATATATAATTGAAAAAAAATTATTATATATATATAATATATATATTATATATATATATATAATTATTTTTTAATTACAAACTCTAAACTACTCAATATCACAATCGATTAGTTATATATTAAAAAAAAGAAACTATTTTCTGCTGTATTTTGTTCAATAACATGATTTAAAAGTCCTATAACTAACGTACGTTACTAATAAATGTTATAAATCATTAAAAAATAAATTAATGAAAATTCAAACAATCACACGCACCCACACGCACGCACATAAATTTATCATGCACTTGAATAAAAAAATAATAAAAAAAAAAAATATAATATAAAATATATATATTATATATATATATATATATATATATATATATATAATAATTTAAGTTTTATACCGGTCTTGGTTTTAGTCAATAAATATACAACTAAATAAATTTCATTTATGAAACGTTTCGAGGATTTATTGTTCTCACATTCATGCCTTAAAAGTGGAAAAACAAAAAATCCGGTGCAGGCCACACACGACTTTCACTTACCTCTGTTTTAAAATTCAATTTAAGAATTTTCATAAAGAGTTAGAGATAAAAATTAGTGAAACCATTAAAGAATTAATTTAATTAAATGTCTATAGAAACATGTGTTTTATTAAAAAATCTATTATATTATTATCTAAAATAATCAGTTAGTTTTATCGGCTTTTCATCACTATGTATTAACCTTTACAAGCTTGTATATAAGATAATATTTTTTCTAAAATCTTTAGCTTTCCAACGGTACATTATACATGCATATTACTGTTCTTATGTTCAAAAACAAAAAATTGCATTAAAAAAATATATTTTCAGTTTTCTCCTTTAGTTGGGTATCGAATTCGTTCAACTTATATATTTACCTGTTTTTCATCAGTGGTAACAAGATAAAATGATTATTTTTATAGAATCTTCTACAAACTTAAAGGTACTTTAGAGGAAGACAATTTAAAATATCGGTATTTAAGCCCTGTGAGACTATTTCAATCAGAATGAAACCTACATGATAATAAAGCCCATTCGATTTTACATCAATAAAGCGAGTTTAATCAAAATCGTTACAGCCGTTTTTGAGAAAATCGTAAAAAAGGTGCGAAATGCATGGTATAAAGTGGCTCTTCTGATTAGCTGATTTTGATGAAAAAGCTTTTGCAACATCTCGGGGTATTGTTGTCTTAAATACGAAATTTCAGTTTCATAGGACTTTTAGTTTTCGTCCGGGAATTGCCACACACGCGCGCGCGCGCACATACACACACACAGACCTTTTTGCAGGACTTGGTCATTTGGACTCGGGGAACCCTAAAACGTGTATTTTCGTTGAAAACTGGAATTCGAAAATTTTCACGATCGCAATACTTTTCCTTACTATATATTTCATATATAGATAATTGAAAGTAAAAACAGAACATTAAAATTTGTATACAATAATTAATAGATTAAAAAAAAATTAAATATCTGTTTTTCCACTGTAAAGGTATGAATACGAGAACAATAAATTCTCGAAACTGTCATTATCATCCCCTACGCCTATTGTTGTGAGTATTTGGCTGACGGGTCACACACCCGGGGGAAAGGCTGTGAGTGAATCCCCATTTAATTATATCCTTATAAAAGCCGCGCTGGGACTGGGATTCGAACTCACAACCTCAAGCATGAGAGACTAACGCGCTAGCCTAGTCTCTGTATATAAAAATAAATTTATATAGTTATTATTCACATCATATATTTCTAAAAGAGACTCCCATAAAGGAAAATCACTGACCAGATAACCGAAAAGTTTATTGTTTTTTAAAAATATCCGATTAATAATGTAAAATAACAAGATTATTCAGTGTCAAAAGTATTCGGAAATCGTAATATCCTGCTGTTTAATGATTTCAAATGTTCATATTCTCAGTAATCTTCGATATAATTATATGTTCTAAGCAATTCTTCTCCCTCAGGTAACATATCCTCAACCTTGGAAATATATATTTTTTTTAAATAAGGCCCTAAACTAAAAACGCCACGATCGAACAACGGCTTGGAATAATTTTTAAAAGAGAAATAGTTGAAATGTTAAAAAAAAATTGATGAGAATATGTGTAAGGCTATGTATAGTATAGATAATCTAATAATAAAATATAAAAGCAAAAAAGTGATCGTCCAAAAAAGATTAAATGTTGAAACTGAAAGACTGATTGTCCATCAAATAAGAAAACAATACCTCAAATGAGTAAGCCTTAGCATAAGCTACATCGATCTACTGTTGTTGAGAAAAAGCAATAGTAATAATACTGAATTTTTCAAAGCTTCTGAATACACAATAAGTGTTTCAACTGTTCGCCGCGTTCTAAAAAAAATATGACGAAAAGAAAAACATAGCACAAGAGGTAAGGAAAACGTTTTTCGGCAAGCAAGGCAATAAGAGAATAAATAGGCTGAATGTTTGTAACATGTTTTGAAGAGAAAGTTGATGTGTGATAACAAAATGTTTACAGATGACTTCCATACTAAAATACATGATTCTTATGAAAAAACTATGGTTTGTAGAAAACCAAAGAACGAGTTTAGTATGCCATAGTAAAACACCTTGAGCGGTAAGTGATAGGCTTGTTTTTCTTTGAACAAGTTTAATAACATTAAATTCATGGATAGAATTATTGACAGGTTTGTGTATTTTTTAAGTATGAAAAGCCAGAATTAAAAGTAGAAGAAAAATGACGAATAAATTAAATATTTACACACGCGCAACCATGACTTTGGATATAACGTTATCTATTCAGACTTAGCTGCTGTAAAATTTTCAAAAGTTCTCGAAATCCCTCTTCTATTATTTCTTTCACATTTAATTAACTATTTGTGGGGCCTACTAAAAGTAAATATCAGGAATTATTATATTAAGAATGAAATTGGCATCAAGAAACAATAAGTGCTTGAGTGTGATGATATTTCACACCAAGCAATAAATTAATTAGTAAAATCAATTCCTTTTTACTTACTTACTCAGGGGAGGGGTAACGCATGAACCCCTTTGGTGAGTAACGACACCAAGATCCCGAGTTCATTATATAACCCACAACAAAACACGATACACTAATACAGCACACTACAACACCCCCACACAGCAGACTAAGGACATGCACAGTACACATCCTAGGGTCTCCTCCCCTAGGTAGCTTTTTCGGATGTTAGTGCAGGTCAGGATGCTCAGAGGAGGCAGCCCCTCCACCTGTCTCGAGGGCAGAATTGGGTTGATAGCCCCCTCCCTTTAAACTACTTTAAATCATGAAAACTCAAAGAGAACAAGCCGGACTGATTAATGGAATACGACACAGGAAAGGCCAACTGGACTTAAATATTGGAAAATGGAATATTTTATCATTACACCGACTGGGGTCGCTTCGGCTACTCCTGTCTGAATTGGAGAGATATCATTTGGACCTTGCTGCAATCCAAGAAGTGCGATGGAAGGGAAAAGACTGTTAAGAAGCTCTTCCATACAATATATTATTGCTGTCAGGAGGGGGGGGGTGAGGAGCACTATTATGTAGGAAGGTATTCTATTTTTTTGGGTTTGGAATAAGTAGGAACCAAGGAAATATTGACGTCGAACAGAAGGATAGAGCCATTTTAAGATGTTATAATAACCAGAAATATGATCACGTCTACGGGCTCCGAAAATGAATCTGATAAAACAATTCATAAGTCGTTTTAATTTTATTTCTAGTTCATCAGTTAGTCCCCCGTACACCAGGCAGCCGTAGTCAAAGTTCGGGGAGATAATAGAGGAAACAAGTAGCTGACGGGTTTTTAAAGGTAAGGATTCACGGAATCTATAGAGCTGTTTGAGTATGGAATTGGATTTTCGGGATATTTCGGATACATGGTTATTCCAGGATAGGTTTTGGTTAAAGGTAAGATTTTTAACAGTTTTCTGGAAAGGAATAGGGATTTTATTAAGAAAGAGCAACGGGTAGTATGGAAGGGAGTTCAAGGTTGATTTGGAACCGATGAGGATTGCTTTAGTTTTACTTGCATTAAGCTGCAGCTTGTTATTATTTGCCCATTGATAGATTTTATCTACATCATACTGTACTTTATGTGTTGCTTCTATAAGATTAGAAGGGTGGGATAAGATTAGAAGTTTCCTGGGGAAAATATTCATAAGGGTACATGGAGGTCACGGGACGGTACTGTGGTTAACCAGATCGATCATGTTTTTATTAGTGCTCGACATAAATCAAATCTGATTAGCTGTAGATCATATAGAGGTGCGAATATGAATACAGACCATTATTTGATTATAGCAAAAATCAGAGCAAGAATATCCAATGCCAGAAAGATAAGAGGAAATAAGCAGGACAAGTTTAACATGTCTAAGCTGAAAGAGCCCCAACCTAGCATGGAATATAAAGAAGAATTGGGCCAGTTGCTAGATGGTGCAATTATGGAGGGATCGGCTCATGACCAATGGAATGTCTGTTCGAAGATAATTAAAAGCGCTGCCGAGGAAACGTTAGGAACAGCTGAAAGCCCTAAAAGATCTCTCTGGTTCGATGATGAATGCTTGGCTGCAACGGAAGTGAAGAACAAGGCCTATAGGAATACAATACAGAAGAAATATACACGCTATTGACTGAAGAATATAGAGGTAGACGCCGGGAAGAAAAGAAAACCCATAGAAAAAATAAAAAGCAATGGGAGCTACAGACACTGGAAAAGATAGAGGAGTATAGAGGTCTGAATGAATTAAGAAAGTTTTACCGCCTGGTAAATCAAACTAAAGGCCCATTCAAACCACGAGTGAAAGCATGCAGGAATGAGGACGGCTCTTTGGTTACAGATTGAGTGGAAGTATTGTCAAGATGGGCAAGACATTTAGATTCCTTGTTGAATGAAGAAACTGAAACAGAAGTCTTCAACGACATCCACAGTGGCGATGAAGAAGATATTGACCCTCCTGAATTTGAGGAAGTTTTGGAGGCAATAAACAGCCTTAAAAATAACAAAGCGCCTGGAGAGGATGGTATCTCAACAGAACTTATGAGTGAATGACTCCCATAAAGCCATCTACGATATATTTTGGCTATTTGGGTTGGGGATGAAATCCCGCAAGATTGGAGATAAGCTATTATATGTACAATCCATAAGAAGGGGGACATCCTTGAATGAAAAAAATGTCGTGGTATTATTCTTCTTCAAGGTGCCTATAAAGTACTATCAAATGTACTCTTTAAGAAGCTTCTCCCATTCGCTGAGCGAGAAACAGGTAAATATCAGGCTGGGTTTAGGAGGGGTAGATCAACAGTCAATCAAATATTCGGGCTGCGGATGATTTTAGAAAAAGGCATAGAATATAAGATGGTCACCCACCACCTTTTTATATATTTCCGAAGCGCATATAGAGGCCTAAAGCTCTACGAAGCTGATTCATCAAAGCTGATTCATCTCATTAAAATCTGCATGAACGATGTAAGGTGTACAGTCCGAATACAGCTTGGTTTATCACCTTAATTCGAAACAAAGAAAGGGCTAAGGCATGGAGATGCTCTGGCCTGTTTGTTATTTAACTTGCCTTAGAATGGGTTATACGAAGGTCCGGTGTGGAAACCACTAATACAGTTTATCACAGGATGACACAGACACTTGGGTACGCAGACGATTTAGATATAGTGGCAAGATCTCTAAACGCCTTGAAAGAAACTTTTCTTAGACTTGTGAGAGAAGCAACCGTCATGGGGCTATCTATAAACTAAGATAAAACGAAGTACATGAGAGCTCGCCCCTATTAAGGAACTGACAACCCTATTAAGGAACCACTATCGATCGGATCTTTCACATTTGAAAGCGTAAACTAATTTATGTACCTGAGATCTATAGTCAGCAGCACTAACAAGATATCGGTCAACGATTAAGAAAAGCAAGCTGTTGCCATTTTGGATTAAGGATACATCTCAGCAGCAAGGCCTTATCCAGACAGACTAAGTGCAGCCTTTATAAAATCCTTATTCGACAAGTACTAATTAAAATAGATAAAATTTCAATACAGATATATTTACAAAGGTTAGTATCAGATATTTTGTTAGTTTAAAATTAACACTGAATATATTTATAATTCTAGAAGATTAAATGAGTTAATTAATAAAACTTTGTTAATATTATAAAACCATGCTTACAAACTAAGGATATATGATAAAAATAGTAAATAGGATTAGTGGGTTAGTAAATAACACATTAGTAAAAAAGTATAAAATTCTAAAAAAAAAAAAAAAAAAAAAAAAACATAATTAAGAACAAATAACAATTTATTCAACAGGACTAAAAGTAATAGATTTATAAACTACAAGGTACGTGAACTAATTAATAAACCATTAATACTAATATAATATACTAAGGTGAACTAATATACTTAAGATAACATGAGTCCTAACACTTTTCACTTTTAAACGAATAAAAATGTTAGTATTTCATTAAATATCAATAAATTCGCCATAAAGATTGGTTACAAATATCGAAAGAAAATTAATTAAAAGCTACGAAAAAAACTCACATGCAGCTATAACCGTGCATAACTTTTTCCAAGGATGTCTTGGGTATGCAAGGAATATCTCCGGCCGGTCGAACTGGTGCTTGATGTGAACATAGTATTTTAAATTATTTATATTAGTCTTAAATTATTGTTTTTAAATTGTTGATATTGATTATAGGTTGTTAATCTATTCTAGATAGTTGGTTTTGTTTTGAGTTTTTAGTTGCTTTTATTGTAGATGGATATATATATTTTAAGTGGACCCATTGAACATAGATAGGAAATTACTGGAGCCCTGTTTGGTGGAAACAGCTCTCCAGTTGCGGACAGCCCAATAGTTTTTGAAACCGTGATTGATTCCCATTTTAAAAAATTTGCAAAATATGCCTCACGTTGGTTTTAATTATTTTTGGGATCAACTTGAGTGCAGTCCTGCCCGCTCGGTTATCAATCTTGAAGACCGAGCCCATTTAAATGCGTGCAAATTAAATTTAAATAAGAAATTGGAATGACCGCTGGTTTAGGGCTGCCCTAAGGTACAGCGGGGGGGAAAAAGGAAAAGAGAGAGAGAGAGAGAGGAGAGAGAGAGAGAAAAGGAGAGAGAGAGAGAGAGAGAGAGAGAGAGAGAGAGAGAGAGAAGAGAGAAAGAGTTGAAAGTAAAGGCAAATGGAAGATGAAGCTAACTATGAAGAAAACAATTAATTCTTCAAAAAATTAATTAAAAGAAAAGTTAAAATAATTCTATAAAACATTGATGCCCACTATGAAGCCAAAATGATAAAATGGTACTCACAAGATATCGAGATGTCACCTATACGCTGGATAAGAGAATGAGAAAGAATTCTGACTAAGACATTTATTTATAGTCGCCTTAGGGATTATCCGATCAAAGTTCAATAGACATAGGATTAACATAGGAATGCGAATGGAGTTAGAAATCATACTGACGAACTGATAGCTTTGTTGCAAGACAAAACAGTTGATGTGGCACTTATTACCGAAACTAGACTAACCACTCGACAGTTCTTCAAAATACCGCAATACATGACATACCGTATTGACTACCCAGACGGCAAAGCCCATACCGGTTCTGCCCCATTGTACACCAACCCCTCTCATCATTTACTCCCACTTCCTACCTAAGATTTCCTACAAGCCACAGCCATAGTAATCAAAACTTTTTCTTTTCCGGTAACCCATCAGCATTTTGCCCTCCCAAACACTCCATTTCCAAAACCGAATTTGTATTCTTCCCGAATCTCTTAGGAAATCATTTCATTCTGGGTGCAAACGTAAACGCCAAGCACCAACAGTGGAGTTCCAGAACAACGAATTCTCGTGGAGGAAATATGCTGTCTGCACTCAACATCTGACATTTTAACCTCCTACCTCCTGACTCCCCTACCTACTGGCCAACCGATCCTAGCCATACTCCTGACATCCTTGACTTCTTCATTCACAGCGGACTAGGCTCCCTAAACTTATCTGTAACTCGACTTGATGAACTATCCTCAGACCACAGTCCACTGATCCTCAAAGTATCCCTAACTCCTATTCCGAAACTCATTTCACCATCATTCATCAGAGGCCCTTTTAACTGAAACCTCTTCCGCCTAATCCTAACTAATAATATAGACCACAGCATGACCCTCAAAACCCCTGATGACCATGACGATTCCGTCTGCCACCTTACTAACGCCATTCAACATAGCTGCCTGGACTGCCTCCTCTCCTAAGCACTCCAATATCACTCCTCACCAAAACCATTTACCTCAACACCTCACAGACCTCATCCAAGCAAGACGCCGACCCAGATCATTATGGCAACGAACCCGACAACCAACAGATCGCCGCTCCTATAACTTTTATTGTAGGAAATTGAAGCGGGAGTTGGCGACCTTCCGTCCCCAGTCCTTTAATTCCTACATCTAATCTCTATCAGTTCTTGATAATTCCCTGTGGAATATCACGAAGAAGATTTTAAAATCCCATCAAGTTTCCCATCCTCTCCGGCGTGGTGATAACTCCTGGGCTGTGGTCTGATGAAGATAAAGCCTTTCACACCTCACCCGGAATCACAGATCAATTATACCGCAACAGTGCAAGATTTCCTTATGTCACCAATCCCACTTTCCCTACTTCCTAAAGCTATTAATCCTCTGAGGTCAAATATCTTCTCCAAAAACTGACCCTCCGTAAATCTCCTGGACACGATATCCTTACTCCCCAGATCCTCCGACAACTTCCACAGAAAGCTATTATATTCCTCACATATATCTACAACTACATCCTACGCACCACCTATTTTCCTCTGTTATGTAAACATTCCACTATTATTCTTTTCCTAAAACCTGGCAAACCTTCCAATAGTACTTTATCTTACAGACCTATTAGTTTACTCCCCATCCTCCTAAAAGTCTTCGAAAAGCTCCTTCTTAAACGAACCCTACCCATATTATAATCTCAAACATCTTCCTTCCCATCAGTTTGGATTCCGTCCTCATCGCAAGCTTTCGACCGGGTATGGCTCACTGGATTACTCTTCAAGCTGAAAACCCATTTACCCCAGTCTCTATACCTCTTCCTACGATCCTATCTATTAGACCGCTCCTTCCGAGTTCGCTGTGGTGTAGAATTTTCCAACCTTTATCCCGTTAAGCCCGGTGTTCCTCAAGGCAGCTTCTTGGGACCCGTCCTCTACATCCTTTAACCGCCGATATTCCTAATCATCTGCCACCTTTCTGGCAACATTTGTTGACGACACCGCCATCCTATCATCCAGTTCCGATCCTGAAACAGCACCCTTGATCCTGCAAAAACACCTTTGTCTTATCGAAGACTGGTGTAATACTTGGCGTATAAAGGCGTATATACAGTCCGGTATCTTGCCTTACTGCTTGACAAAAGATTGACGTGGAACCCACATACAAGACTTAAAAGAAAAGAACTCAATCGATGATTCGAACAGTTATACAGACTACTAAACAGAAAATCTGAACTTACAGTTGACAACAAATTATTAATTTACAAGACAGTACTGAAACCTATATGGACCTACGGACTTGAACTGTTGGGGACAGCTAAACATTCTAACATCAAACGCATCCAATTATTCCAATCCAAAGTCCTCCGAACAATAGTAAATGCTCCTTATTATGTCTCCAACTATACCGTTAAGCCCGGTGTTTCTCAAGGCAGCTTCTTGGGACCCGTCCTCTACATCCTTTATACCGCCGATATTCCTAATCATCTGCCACCTTTCTGGCAACATTTGTAGGCGACACCGCCATCCTATCATCCAGTTCCGATCCTGAAACAGCATCCTTGATCCTGCGAAGACACCTTTGTTTTATCGAAGACTGGTGTAATACTTGGCGTATAACGGTGAACGAAGCCTTCGAAAATCCTGTCCACCAGTTTACTTTAATTTATTCCAATTCCTCCTTCAGATACAGTCCGGTATCTTTCCTTACTGCTAGACAAAAGATTGACGTGGAACCCACTTACAAGACTTAAAAGAAAAGAACTCAATCGATGATTCGAACAGTTATACAGACTACTAAACAGAAAATCTGAACTTACAGTTGACAACAAATTATTAATTTACAAGACAGTACTGAAACCTATATGGACCTACGGACTTGAACTGTGGGGGACAGCTAAACATTCTAACATCAAACGCATCCAATTATTCCAATCCTAAGTCCTCCGAACAATAGTAAATGCTCCTTATTATGTCTTCAACTATACCTTGCACCACGACCTTAATGTTCCATTTATTTCAGATCTTTCCATCCAATTTTTCAAATTCCATCAGAACCTCATTCATGATCCTAACACTCTAGCCCAATCTCTATCAAGCTCCACTCATCCATACAACCCTCCTAGAAGGTTGAAAAGGCAGTGGCCCCGAGATGTTTTGTAAATACATATGCTGGAGTTCTGAAACTGGTCTAATTCTCCTCTCATGTGTGGTGTGATTGTATTAGAGAGTGTAAGACGTTTAAATATATTAGAACTAGATGATGAATCTGGGTTTGTTCTGCTTCCTCTTGCATTAAGACTCTATCGAGGTATGGTTGTTTTAATGGACAAGAAAGGGTATCAGAAGTCCTCGACAATTGAGACGTTGATTTCCAAAAGGTACTAAAGGACATTTTTTACGAAACTGATTTTTTTACATATTTGTATTCTCATCACTTTTTGTAATCTAAATCATCTATTTTATTTTATTTAATGAGCTCTTAAGTCCTTAAAAAAAGCAATTTAGAAATTCGGCCATTTTCTAAAAGTACTAATTACGCAGTTACTTTCGTTCCAATTCATACTAAAAAATGTAATTTCAAAACTTTAATATGATGTTATTAATATAGTAAAAATACAATTCTTGATTTTAATGCGAAAAGACCGAAATTAGGTAGTTTAATAATAAAGTAATGACAGATTTTCGCGCTTCCTGTAAAATTTCCTAGAATGGATATAGTACCTTTTGGAAATCAACGCCTCAATTGCGTATTCATGCAAAGATGGGAGTTAGATGGAAATGGTGCTCGCCGTGGTAGTAGCACGTACTACAGCACCAGGTATGAAGTTACTCTACCAGGTAGGGGTCGAACCCGCACCTACCACTTAGCAGAGGGGACCGGTAAGGATGGGTTACACTCTGTGGGGTAGTAGCACGCCAATAGTGTGGGTTAGGGGAGAATTCACTCTGCGTGGTAGTAGCCCGACAGTAGCGTAGGATAGAAGGAGAGAAGGTACAAGAAGGGAGTAAAATAATGATATACCAAATTATGTTACAAAGGCATTGTTAAACTGACCTAGGGAGATACCAGTTAGGTGATCTGAAGAGCTGTGCCAGCTCTTGGGGATGTTAGCCATCCATGTCGATAATTGACGGTAAGAGCTATGCTACCAGACTAGCGTCTAGTCCCTAGATCAAATTAACTTGACAGGTTTATTAATTCATATAAATCAGTTACATAAACAAAGATATTTACAATGTTGTTAATGAGTTATATTATACAATATCATTAAATTGTTTGTATTCATATATTTGGCCGGTAATCCATGTGGGCGCTGCTACCGCTATCTGTGAGCGAGCGTGTGAAGCATCCGCCACAACTCTAAGATCCCAAAACCCGTGAGCGGTTTGAGACTTAATAATCAGTGAAAGAAGATCTTCCTTATTTCCAAGATTCAGTTGATTTAATTTCTCAGCAATGTGTTGCTTTTCAATCCCAAGCCTTATCTACTACCAAATATGTCCAATAACTCGAATGAAAATAAATTTGTCATAAAAAGGTGAATCAAAGTTTTTACTCCACAAAATGGAAAATTTTTTGTTCTTGTCTCGTATGTAAGGAAGAGCATATTTTATGCCGTTGCTCTAAATTTTTGGAGCTTTGTCCTCATAGATATTTTAATACGTTAAAATCTTTAAATGTATGTTTCAATTGTCTTCCTGAAAATCATAAAAATTCTAATTGCCGGCTAAATAAATTATGTCGCTACTGTAATAAAAAAAAAAAAAAAAAACACCATTCCTTCATTGCACTGGGTTAACGAAAATAACATGCGGAAAATTTAACTAAGCAGTCCCGAAAATTCCACCTTTAAACAATAATGACGTCTACGCATATCTGGACAGGAATAAAGCTCAGCTATTAGTCAAGCATTTCCAGACAACTCACTCAATCATATCCCTTCTTGGTTCAAATCACCACAACCGTAAAATTCTAAAATCCGTCCGCGATTATTTAAAATCACCTTTTATTGTTAATTTCTCATCTATTTTCCCTAAAAGAGGCCGAAAATATCATTAATGGACAAAAACCAAAAAAAGTCCCAGGTGATGACAACATCCCCTCCTTAGTTATCAAAAATCTATTTATTTTTTAACTAAAGTATTCAATTCCATATTGAGATATAGCTATTTTCCAATCGTCTGGAAAACTTCCAAAACTATTGTAATAAAAAAACTAAACAAAGACTATCGTAATGTTTCGAACTACAGATCTATAATGTCTCGTAAATATACTTTCTAAAATTCTGGAAAACTAATTCTTAAACAAATTAACAAGCATATCAGACTAAAGAATCTCTTAACAGACGAACAATTTGGCTTTAGGGAACACCACTACACCATTGACCAATTAGCATTCACTCCTATTTATCAAACAGGTAATTTTATATTTAAGTTGGCGCATCTACCTCCGATACATTCCCCATCTCAGCGGGTCTTCTTCAAGGCTCTTGCTTATCTCCAATCCAATTTAATTTATTCATTTCTGATCTACTGACCCATCCATTTGTGATGAGGTCATTAAACGCCGATGACACAGCGTTGTATAACTGATATTGAATTGATACAATCGCATTCAACAATATTTTTAAAATTGTAACAAATATTGCTTAAAATGGAAATAAAAAATTAATCCCACCAAATCTGAAGCAATTCTTTTCACTAAACTCTAGTGGTCAAATATACCACCAAATCAAGATAAATTCAGCTCCCACCCCATGGTCAAAATCCGTACAGTACCTAGGCCTAACATTAGACAAATCTCTTACTTTCACAGATCATATCAATAGAAAAATCGATAAAGCCAAAATAATAATATTTAAAATGTTCCCATACTTCAACAATAAACCCCATTTGAGCTCTCATAACAAATTAATAATATACAAATCAGTTATCCGCCCGTTAATTACATACGCCTCGCCAGTCTGGAGCTCAACCTCAACCTCCTTGATTAACTACCCAAAACTTAAAATAATTCAAAATCTGTCAATGCGGATAATTAACGATTACCCCCGGTAGACTAAAATATCATCTATGCTCCAGGACTTGCAGCTTCCAACAATAAAACATTTTGTCCACGCTCAAACAGCTTCTTACTTCAGTAAAACACCAGTCTCCAAAAATCCATTATTAAAGTGAATCTAGTCTGGCTTGAGCCTTTGTTTAGTGAACATCTACTAACGTTATCTGTTATTTCAACCTGTTATTCAATTACTTTCCTGTAAGTACTATTTACTTTAAATATTAAAGTGCTGGAGAATCACTTGGTGATTAACTGAGCTAATAAATCTACTTTTTAAGATTTTAGAGTATAAGCTGATTATTTATTAACTGCTAAGTATTACAAGGCAGTTGTTTACGCGGAACTTAGTATTAGAGCAATAATATCGCAGCTACCCCCACCATACCTTCTCCCCACCATAACTAACTACTCAGTGCTACCACTCGTCTCACTATGGCAGTATGCTCAATCTGCAACGGAAATGTCTCGAGGGAGTAAAAGACGGCGCTCGCGTGTTTCTCATGCAAAATTATTTGCCATATAAAATGTGCTAAAGTACAAGATTCAGACTTTTCACAAGCGAGAAAAAAATGGCTATGTGGCAGTTGCGAGATGTCGGGAAAATCCCAAGTGACGAAAATTTCCACCGTTTCTGCCAGTAAAAATAGGGAGGAGAACATCACAACTATATTTGTCGCGTTGGGGAAATTAAATGACGACATGAAGGAAATAAAGGAAAATATGAACAAGCAGGCTGATATTAGTTTTGAAATTCACGGAAGATTAAAGACAATGGAAGATCGATCAAAGAAGCAAGATGAACTAATAGAAAAACTGTTAAATGAAAATAATAGTTTAAAGAACCAAATAAAAACAATGGAGGTTCGGCTTAATCAGGCAGAGCAAGCTCATCTCTCTCACTCCATTGAAATCAGAGGGATCCCGGTAAAATCCGGGGAATCCCCTGAGGAAGTAGTTTGCGCTATCGTAGCCGCTCTGGGCTTATGAATCTCGCCCGAGGACCTGGATAAGGTGGAGAGGAAAAGGTAAAGAGGAGAGGATCCCAGACCACCGTCGGTTGTCGCGCGCTTCGTTCGCGAGACAGTTCGGGACGAGGTGATTCGCCTTCGAAAAGTTAAAAGGGTCTTCACCACGAGGCACCTCGGCTGGGACAGCGACTACCGGATTTACATTGCAGAGGAGATGTCCTCAACGAATCGGCACCTATACTGGTTGGCGAGGCAGAAGAAGGCCGCTGCCAAGATAAAGTTTTTTTTTTTTTTTTTTTTGTTTTTATTGTAGGGGAAAATCTTTTATAAGACGAAGTGGGCTCTTGAATCCACAACAGTGTGAGATTCTTACTTTCTTACTCACTAAAAACCACCTACATCCGCTGCGATGTCACACCGCGGGACTGCTTGCAGGCATTACTTCCGATGGACAGGATGGCTAAGCGCCTACTTCTCTACTGCGTACTTCTCGGTACTTGACCTCTTCTCGCTCGCTCCTCAGTTCTCAGTCTACTTCCGACTCTCGCAGCATAATCTGAAACAACATTCCAGTTTTCTTGACTCGTCAACATGAGCTGTACCAGATTTTCCGGTGTGGATCTTTTACCCAGCATCATATCTAGCTGGACCTTTTCCTCGGTAAAATTTTTACATGCAAAGAAAGCATGTTCCACTGTTTCGTCCAAAGGAAGACAGGTGGTACATGATGATTCTTCTTCCAGCTTGAACCTGTGAAGATATGACCTGAAACAGCCATGTCCAGAGAGTGGTTGGGTAAGGTAATAATCAACCTCTCCGTGTGTGCGGGTCACCCACGATGCAATATCTGATATCAGGCGGTTCGTCCACCTTCCAGATGATGATGAGTCCCAGCGTCTCTGCCATCTGCGAAGAGTCTCCAGTCTCTCGTCTTTCGCCAACGTTAGCCAATGCGCCTCTGGCTCTTCACATTTTCTACGGTAGATTCTGTCACGCTCTTCTGCCAGTAGATCTATCGGAATCATGTCGGCGATGATGCACACGGCATCATACGATACAGTGCGAAATGCTCTTGCGACGTGCAAGGCATTTCTACGATGGACGCTAATCGCGAATATGATCTCACCTGGAAGGTATGCGACCAAATTGGTGCGGCGTACAAAAGCACTGAATTGGTTACGTTAGCAAGAAGCCTCCTCCGTCTTTGCGCAGGTCCACCGATATTTGGCATGATTCTAGCCAGTGCGTTAGTTACCTTCGCTGCTTTCATGCTGACTACCTGTAAGTGCTCAGCCTAGCATCAATCTGAACACCTAGGTATTTTATGGAGGGCTTTGAGAGGATGCTGATCTCTCCAGCGGTCAAATTGATTTTTTCCCTCACTTTCCTGCTGGTAATAAGTACAGCCTCAGTCTTATGTCAGCCAGTTGTAGGCCACGGACGAAAGCCACTGGCGAATATTAAATATTGCATTGTTGGCCTTGTACGTAATCTCTTCCAAAAACTTTCCTCGAGCAATGATAGCAAGTTCGTCTGCGAATCCTACCGTGGTAGTTCCTTCCGGCATAGGAAGTCTGAGAACGGCATCGTACATGACATTTCATAACAACGGTCCTAATACGGAACCCTGAGGAACGCCACCTGTTATTTTGTACGTTTTTAGTCCTGCATCTGTTTTATACCTCAGGATTCTATCAGAAAAATAACTTCTGATGATCTTAAGGAGGTACTGTGGGAGTTTTTTCTTACTTAACTCTTCCATGATGCACTCCCATCTTGCCGAGTTAAAAGCATTCTTGACATCTTACGTTATCACTGCGCAATACTTTTTTCTACCCCTTCTCCATCTTTTTCCTGCAGTGGCTTCTCTGGCTGACTTTATCACAAAGTCTATTGCATCGACTGTTGACCTACCTTTCCGAAAACCATATTGATTTTCAGACAATCCTCGACTTTCCTCAATATGAATTGTAATCCTACTGCACACAATCCTCTCCAGAATTTTACCCGCAGTGTTTAAAAGACAGATTGGACGGTAGGATGCAGGGTCATCAGGAGACCCTTTACCCTTTGGCAGGAGTACCAATTGCTGTTTTTTCCACTCAACAGGAAATATCCCTTCACGGAGACAGGAATTGTACACGTCCAGGAAGAGTTCTGGTCTGATTCTGACTGCTGCTTTTAGGGCGACGTTTGGAACATTGTCCGGTCCTGAGGCTTTGTTATCCCCTACTTTGCGATAGGCTGTCTCAAGTTCTTCTTGTGCAATTTCCGGTGAACAGCGCTAATAGGCCAATTTTCCCTAATAGGCCAGGAGAGCTTGGTGGCGATAAGCTTGAACTTTTTAGCCTTGCCATAACTATTTTGTATGGCCTTCCCCACGTGTCCTCATCTACTTCTTCGCAGAGTTTCCTCCAGCAGTTGTGCTTTGCGTCTTTGATCGCTTTGACCAGGTGCTTTTGAGCATCCCGATGTTCCTGTTTCCGAGCTTCATGTATCGGGCGACCTCTCGCTCTTTGGGTTAGCCTCCTTGTACGGAGACAAGTTTTTCGGAGGGCGGCGATTTCTTCATTTCACCAATACACCGGTAAGTTACGGGTTGTTTTCCGTGTTTTGGTCATTGAAGCATCACAGGCGTCAGTGATAAGCTTCATAAGCTTTTTAACTCTTTCCTCTGCCGGTCCGAGTAATTTGACTTCTTCCTCCATCATTGTGACAAAGGAATCTTGGTCAAATGATCGATGGTTCCACACTGATCGTCTCGTTTGGAATGTTTTCCTTAATGTACCCGGGACTTGGACTTCGAAGCAAATTGCTCGGTGATCACTGTGGGTATAGAGTTGACTTACGTGCCATTTGTTGTCAGAAACAAGGCATGGGTTAACACAAGTCAGATCAACAACTGATGCGCGATCATTTCTGGTGAAAGTAGGGGTGGACCCTGTGTTTAAAAGCAAAATGTCTAGCGCAGCGAATACGTCCAGAACACACTCACCTCTCTTATTAGTCTCTTTGCTTCCCCATGCCGTCACTCAAGCGTTAAAGTCCCCTGCTATGACAAGAGGGTGACAGCCTCGCAGTTCCTGTACAATTTTATCAAGCATTTGTTCGAATTCAACTTGAGAAGCGCTTGGAGGTGCGTAGACACTACAGATGTAGATACCACCCACCTTCACCCAAACAAAGTCCCTTGTTAAATTTTCCTAGATTTGCTGAATAAGATGACTCTTCCTTACCCAGAGAGCTGCTTTTCCGGTTTTGTCCGTCTTCCAGCAACAGGAATTTTCCATGTTCTTATACTGTTCACACAGTACAGCAACGTCGATACCCTTCTCACTTATTGTTTGCCAGCAAAGATCCTGGGCCGCTTCACAGTGGTTTAGATTTAGTTGTAACAATCTCATCTTGCGTGAATACCTGCCTCTTTCATTGCCTGTTGATAAACGGGACAGCCAAAGCCACCTGTCGCGTGTCTACGGTTTTTATCCTCAGGGCATAGAAGACAGCGCCGTTCTGCAGTACATTCCTTGGCTGGATGTCCGTCTTCGCCGCATCGCAAACAAAATCCCGTGCGGTCAGGACCCAGGACACTTTCTAGCTAGGTGACCATATGCAAGACATCGGAAACATCTCTGAAGCGAAATCTTTTCCCTCACTCGGCTATTAATCCATCCTACACGAATGGTACGCTTTTCAAGAACTTTTCTGGCCAATTCCACGGGTAGCACTACTACAGCTGTCTGTGTGCCCCCGTAAGCCTTCCTCAGAGATTTCAATGGAACATAAAGGTCGTGGTGCAAGGTATAGTTGGAGACATAGTAAGGAGCATTTACTATTGTTCGGAGGACTTTGGATTGGAATAATTGGATGCGTTTGATGTTATAATGTTTAGCTGTCCCCCACAGTTCAAGTCCGTAGGTCCATATAGGCTTCAGTACTGTCTTGTAAATTAATAATTTGTTGCCAACTGTAAGTTCAGATTTTCTGTTTAGTAGTCTGTATAACTGTTCGAATCATCGATTGAGTTCTTTTCTTTTAAGTCTTGTATGTGGGTTCCACGTCAATCTTTTGTCAAGCAGTAAGGCAAGATACCGGACTGTATCTGAAGGAGGATTTGTAATAAATTGAAGTAAACTGGTGGACAGGATTTTCAAAGGCTTCTTTCACCTTTATACGCCAAGTATTACACCAGTCTTCGATAAGACAAAGGTGTTTTTGCAGGATCAAGGATGCTGTTTCAGGATCGGAACTGGATGATAGGATGGCGGTGTCGTCAACAAATGTTGCCAGAAAGGTGGCAGATGATTAGGAATATCGGCGGTGTAAAGGATGTAGAGGACGGGTCCCAAGAAGCTGCCTTGAGGAACACCGGGCTTAACGGGATAAAGGTTGGAAAATTCTACACCACAGCGAACTCGGAAGGAGCGGTCTAATAGATAGGATCGTAGGAAGAGGTATAGAGACTGGGGTAAATGGGTTTTCAGCTTGAAGAGTAATCCAGTGAGCCATACCCGGTCGAAAGCTTGCGATGAGGACGGAATCCAAACTGATGGGAAGGAAGATGTTGAGATTCTAATATGGGTAGGGTTCGTTTAAGAAGGAGCTTTTCGAAGACTTTTAGGAGGATGGGGAGTAAACTAATAGGTCTGTAAGATAAAGTACTATTGGAAGGTTTGCCAGGTTTTAGGAAAAGAATAATAGTGGAATGTTTCCATAACAGAGGAAAATAGGTGGTGCGTAGGATGTAGTTGTAGATATATGTGAGGAATATAATAGCTTTCTGTGGAAGTTGTCGGAGGATCTGGGGAGTAAGGATATCGTGTCCAGGAGATTTACGGAGGGTCAGTTTTTGGAGAAGATATTTGACCTCAGAGGGATTAATAGCTTTAGGAAGTAGGGAAAGTGGTTTGGTGACATAAGGAAATCTTGCACTGTTGCGGTATAATTGATCTGGGATTCCGGGTGAGGTGTGAAAGGCTTTATCTTCATCAGACCACAGCCCAGGAGTTATCACCACGCCGGAGAGGATGGGAAACTTGATGGGATTTTAAAATCTTCTTCGTGATATTCCACAGGGAATTATCAAGAACTGATAGAGATTAGATGTAGGAATTAAAGGACTGGGGACGGAAGGTCGCCAACTCCCGCTTCAATTTCCTACAATAAAAGTTATAGGAGCGGCGATCTGTTGGTTGTCGGGTTCGTTGCCATAATGATCTGGGTCGGCGTCTTGCTTGGATGAGGTCTGTGAGGTGTTGAGGTAAATGGTTTTGGTGAGGAGTGATATTGGAGTGCTTAGGAGAGGAGGCAGTCCAGGCAGCTAGTTGAATGGCGTTAGTAAAGTAGTAGATGGAATCGTCAAGGTCATCCGGGGTTTTGAGGGTCATGCTGTGGTCTATATTATTAGTTAGGATTTGGCGAAAGAGGTTCCAGTTAAAAAGGCCTCGGATGAATGATGGTGAAATGAGTTTCGGAATAGGAGTTAGGGATACTTTGAGGATCAGAGGACTGTGGTCTGAGGATAGTTCATCAAGTCGAGTTACAGATACGTTTAGGGAGCCTAATCCGCTGTGAATGAAGAAGTCAAGGATGTCAGGATTACGGCTAGGATCGGTTGGCCAGTAGGTAGGGGAGTCAGGAGGTAGGAGGTTAAAATGTCAGGTGTTGAGTGTAGACAGCATATTTCCTCCACGAGAATTCGTTGTTCTGGAACTCCACTGTTGGTGCTTGGCGTTTAAGTCTGCACCCAGAATGAAATGATTTCCTAAGGAATTCGGGAAGAATACAAATTCGGTGTTGGAAATGGAGTGTTTGGGAGGGCAAAATGCTGATGTAAGGGTTACCGTAAAAGGAAAAGTTTTTATTACTATGGCTGTGGCTTGTAGGAAATCATAGGTAGGAAGTGGGAGTAAATGATGAGAGAGGGATTAGTGGACAATGATAGCAGAACCGGTATGGGCTTTGCCGTCTGGGTAGTCAATACGGTATGTCATGTATTGCGGTATTTGGAAGAACTGTCGAGTGGTTAGTCTAGTTTCGGTAATAAGTGCCACATCAACTGTTTTGTCTTGCAACAAAGCTGTCAGTAAGTCAGTATGATTTCTAACTCCATTCGCATTCCAAAGGAGAATGGATAAGGAGTTAGTTGAAGTCATTTAAGGATTTTTTAAGGCAGGGATTAAATTTGATACTAAATTAGTGAGTAGTGATATTAGTGTTATAACAAGGGATTTGATTTCGGAGATGAAGGATGTCATTAAACTGGTGAGATCTGTAACATTTGATGTAGGAGGGATATGAGAAATTTGAGGTTGATGAGGGATTAGGGAAACTTTAAGAAATAGATTGAGCATGTTGAGGTAAACTTTGTTCCGGCAGGGCCTTGGCTTCATTTATCTGTTTCCCACCTCCAAGCAAGTAGACAAATGACCCATTTGAATTTACACGTTTAGATGGTTCTCTTCTAGATATTGATATACTTACTGTTTCTGATTCATGAGGTTTTTGAAATCTGGTTCTTAGATTTTTATATATTTGGCATCCCTTGTAGTTGGCTGGATGGTCCTTGAGGCAATGAGCACATACTTCGGTTTGGTGCATTTTACAGTCCTATGCTCTTCACCGCATTTCACACAGCGTTGTATATGGTGGCAATAAGGTTTAGTATGGCCATACGCCTGATAATTGTGGCATTGGACTATCTCCTCCTTAATATAGGGCTTCTCAACTCTTACACAGGTGTAGTACAGTCGATAAGATCGTAGATTTTTTCGACTCCTGTCGATGGTTCCAGATCAACAAAGAACATGGGAAGTTGAACTTTATCTTTCAAAACGTTCGTTACTTGGCGCACCTTATATCCCATCTCAATCAGTTCCTCTTTAATAACTTCAATTGGTGTCGAGGGATGTAAGTTTTTTAATACAACCTCAGTGCTCTCTCCTGGCGTAGCTGATAAGTATGAAACTGAGCTTTGGTGTCTGTGAGATATTTAATTATTTTTCCTGTAGGTTTCAGCATTATCCGGAGATATTTTAGTGTCATTTGTTCTATTCAGACACGAATAGCTGCCAGGGTTGGTTAATGTATTAAGTTGTGCACAAAGAAGTTGAAAATTTCAAGTATTTTTGACAAATATCGGGGGAGGTGGTGGCTCCCTGGGTGTAGGGGCAGATTCTATGTCTTCTTTTTCAAGATGGAGGATCTGAAAAGGATTCGGTGTGAAAAAAGGAGATTCATCGGTCATCCCCTGTGAAGATGTACCAGGCTGGGGTTCAGATTCCAAAGTGGTACCTGAAGAGGTCACCTGTGTTGTCAATTTCTTATTATCACGACGGGGTTTTTGTTTAATTGTTAACGGGTTAGAACCAGCTAATCTTGATCTTTTATCTGAAGTTTTAGAAGACATCACTTGATGAAAATATCGCATTTCATATGAAAAAAAATGTAGTGATATAAGAATGAGACTGGGAAACAAGTAATAAATATATATTCCCAATACCAGCAATCAGCTGATATGAGGAAATATGACGACCCTTTGTGTCAAGCCTATTGACCCTGCATTCACTTTTTACGTTAAAAAAAACTAACACTGCTTACCGAAATAATATTCCAAACTTTAATGCTGTTGAGCTCTAAAAAGCTGGTAAAGTTTTCAAGACTGGACTCAGTTGAAATCCCTCTGAAAAACCAAAATCTCAGAGACCAAGCGTAGAGTGACTGTTATCATCTGATCTGATTTGTGTGTGTTTAGCGTTTGGATCGTAAAAAATGATAACTTGTGTATTTAAATTAAATAGTTTAGTGATACCTGGGATATTTATTTTATTTGGTGGGATGTATACAGATATTACAGTGGTTGATTTGTTGTTAATAAAAGTATTAATCGCAACGGTTTCGGTAAATATTAAGTCAGGAACGTGTATAAAATGATGCTGAATATCGGAACGCACTTAAAGGATGACGCCCTCTCCAGCTACTACAACGATCTCGTCTATAAATGACTTATCCCGGAAGTGAGAAACGAACAGTTTCAGAAAGACGTGGTTCACAAACAGAGCCTAATTGGGGTTGATTATGATTTAAAAATAATTTAAACTCTACGTCGTTTTTGCGAATAGTTAGTGCGTTCCACATCATAAGTTTAATTTGACTATTGTTACTTGTCATTAAAATTTTCTGAATGAATTGCGGCGGCATCTAATGTAATGTAAATGAGAAAGTATGTTGTAGTAGAGTACGGGTTATAAAGATCGCTGATAATTACTATTGTGAAATTAAAGTTAAGGCTAAACTTTTTTATACAGAAGCTTATACAATTGGAATTTAGCAAGACACTGTGTAAAAACAACTCAACATCGCTAACTCAAGAGATTTGAATAAATAAATATTATGAATATTTTTGCACAATAGAATGACCATTAATCAAACATAGAAAGTAATCCTTCTACGAGGATAAAGATTTTCGACATGCCGTCTTCGACGCTTTTTAGTAGTAATAAGATTTTATTACTAAATTACAACTATAGCGAATGTCATTTAATTTGGCTAGCTGTTCTTCATTGTCCAAAATTACAATTAATATCGGAAGCTTTATAGGCCCGTTTTGGATTTTTTTTTTATTCCATTTGGTAGATTTTATGAATGGCTAGATTTTGTAGGTCAGTCGAAATTTCTTCAATGGGGAACAGAGGAGGCATACCTTTTAGAATAATTTTGGGTTTCACTTCAGTTTTTGGAGTGAATGTGTGAAAGCCGAGATTGAAATTTTTTTAAACAATTTTTACAAGTTCAAAATCTTCACTGTTTTGGACATAGATTGTGGTTTTATTGATATTATATTTTATATTTAAGTCTTTTACTTTGAATTTTAAATTGTTAATAGCACCACTGATGTTGTAAGATGAATTTACTATTATGGGGGGAGGGATATTGACTTTTATTCTGTTTATCGCTTACTATGTTTTTTAAGATTTCAGTATCTTCTTCATCTAAATCAGAAAGTATATCAAAGCTGTTTGAGGTTTCAATGTTCAACTCACCTCTTTTATGTTTCGTTGACGTGCTGGCTGTCTGTTCGGCCATAGTTCGATCTTCGCACTCTTGATTGTATTTTTTTGATGATTGGTGTGCAATTTAAGTAAAAAAAAAAAAAAAAAAAAAAAAAAAAAAGGGAAAAAATAAAACACAAAATAAAAGAGGTTTTTCAAAAAAAAAAAAAAAAAAAAAAAAAAAAAAAAAAAAAATTGGAAATAAAATCACTGATTAAATGAGAAAGTGATTAGACCACTGAACTGTATGCTATAGCTGCTAGTTGTGGACTGCTACAAATTAATTATTAACCAATAATAATACTATTAAAAAGTGTTTTAAATAATTCTTATATATATATATATATTAAAATTTACAACTGCTTTAAAATATATCTAGTAAATTTGAGGGACATATGAAATAATACCATGATATACAAGTATAGAAACAACCCAGGGACAGAAATGAAATAAAATGATTTTTATGATTAATCATGTTTTTTTAATCATTATTCCCAAACACAAAATTAAGAATAATAGAACTACTCTATAAATAATACAAGCAGTAGTTATACATCTTTCAAGTAATTTTATTTACTACTTTTATAAATATATAAGTATAATCTTAAGTTTGTTTTTATTTTTATGTCAGACAAAAGACTCAGTTTGTGTGCTTTATTGTTATTCTTAGGGGACAGAAGGTCCCAGAATAAAATTTAATTTCTTTTTTTCTTTCAAAACACCATATAATATTTATTATAAAAAAATATGTTTACCTAGCAAAAAAATTAATAATTATTACTTCGCAATAGTAAAAAGGAATTGCTTCCTCAGTTCTAACTCACCTGCTCCTGATTTTCAAATTTTTTTAGATGCAGTAGGTGATAAGGAAAGCTTCTCTGAATGAGTAAAGAACAGTCTATAGACTGAAGGAAATGGGAGAACTTGCAGGATCCTAGTCATTAAGAAGAGACTAAAGAAGTGTGCTGGAATGATCATCATAAAGAATGGGTTTAGTTTGATTTTGTAAACAAACCATATTCTAAAAATTGTAGGTTATACCCATTTTATAGTTTTAACTGTTAATTATTACAGTTGTTTTCTTAGTTTTACCACTTACTCCTAGATATTTCCTGGTAATTAGGCACCCAGATCACGCATATTTCTAAAATATTAAAGAAGCTAGGTCGATAGTGTATTCCCATGTCATCAGATAAATACTGGACTGTCATAACTAGTGGCCTATGTATTGAATGGATTATTTTATTTTAGGGGTGGAGTAGCTGTACAGTTATGTATTGGTTATTCATTTTTTTTTATTATTACTAATATAATGGTGTACTGATTTTAAATCCTAATACATTCATATTTTAAGTGCAAGTAAAATACTTTTGCAATTATTCAATTTATATTTAGTTAATACCCAAAGAAAATAACATATAATAAAAAAATATGTAATTAATAAGTCTATTAAGTTTCTATATAATTCAAAAGAGGAATTATTAGATTAATTACAATGATTTGTAAAAATATTGGAACCTTTTTAAAACTTAAATTAGAAATAAAATAGGGAAATAATAGAGATTCAAATTTTTATGAAATATCTATATATTTGAAAACAAACTATGAAGTATCCATAGCTGTTGTATCATCTGTATATTTCCCTTTATCTTTTCCAAGTGCTAGAGCTCGGCCACGGGATCTTCGATCTAAAATTTCCTTCCTATCTTTATCAATTTTAAGTTTAACAATGACAGCCTGGAAAAAAACAAAACAAAAATTTAAAATTGGAATAAAAATGATTCATATATAATTAAATAAATACATTTCTTTAATTGCTGGAATTGAAGGGGTTCTACAGAAGCATGAATATCCACTTAATTAATTCAAATGAAATTAATACACAATTTTTTTTTTTTTTTCCCAGTGGAGGGATAGGCTGTGTAGGCCCTGGGCCTCGCGGTGTAAACTCCTGCGAGTTTACACTCACGTTTCACGATGCAATTTTTAGTGTAGGGTCATCACTCCCTACAACTAATTTTGAGATTGGCCACCCTTTGGCTGACGGGTCTCACATACCCGGGGGAGAGGAGGTTGTGAGTGAATCCACATTTTTTTTACATCCTTATAAATGCCCTGCCGGGACTGGGATTCGAACTCAGAACTTGAAGCGTGCTATCCACTCAACCACGGGCTCCCCTTTTAATTTAAAATTTGAATACAAATGATTCATATATAATTAAATAAATACATTTCTTTAATTCCTGGAATTGAAGGGGTTCTACAGGAAGCATGAATATCCACTTAATTAATTCAAATGAAATTAATCCACAATTATAAACCAAAAAAAAGTAATATAAATTTGAAAGGTAACTTATCTGTCGATATTTTTTTTTTTGAATAAGGCCATACAACTTTTCGACAGCCAAACTGAATTAATATTGATTAATTTCATAAGTTTATTACCAGTCCAAGGGAATAGAGATAATAATTCTGCTAACATGGAAGACAAAACATTTAATAACTAATCACAATTTTGAAGTTTCGGAGTGCTATTCGAAGTTAAAATACTAAACAAATAAATAAACAAAACAGTAGGGGAAATACTTATTCTTCTATTAGGCACCCATACCTTACATACAGGTGTGAATGTGTTTATTTTTTTTTACCTTTGTAAAACTGATTAGTGATGCTGCCACAAGCTCATCACCATGTTGGCACTAAGCAACTATTCATATAACTTTTAAGGATGTAGGATTTGTTTCCATGCATCAATATGTGTTTGCGTTACATGTGAGTATAGATAAATACCTCTTCAATGGATCACCACCGTTCCGATGGATTATGGATTGGTTTTGTTATTCAATTTTTAATGGGAATACAATGGATAATAGACTTAGGATCCCTTGAGTTCAAATGTCCAAGTAGAACAATAAAAAAGAAAAAAAAAAAATGTAAGGCTAGCTCAAAAACAGTCTTAAGAAACTGAAATTTCATAATGGAGACAATTATAAGCCTGGGATTTTACAGCAACTATTTCACCATTATTGACGAACCAGGAGTGCACCTTTATGCATTTTGCATTTTTTTACAATTTCCTCAAAAATGGCTCTAATTTCATGTAGATTTTCATTGAAATAGTGTAAGAGCTTGATTGCCAAATTTTCGAAATTTCTTCCTCTAAAGTAGTTTTAGAAAATATAAAAGAATTATATGAAGAAAAATGATCCAAGGATACCTGAAGTACCTATGAGAGCTACTGGGATCAAATAATATAGGATAATAGGATTGCAAAAAGATTCTGAGACATTAAGGATATCTCAGCAGAGTAAGCTCTCATTTCAAGTAACTGATAAGATATTCACTTTTAAACCCAGTTACTTGGGATGGGACAGGTGATCTCTTGACAGAAAAGTGTAACATTTTAAAGAGTGCACTTCAAAAATATGTTTAAGAAAAGAACATGAAAGTGATGACGTTTCTAATCATGTAAGAGGAAACAACCATGATAAAGCTGAAAAATGTAAAACCCCAGGTATTGATGGACTTCAAGCAGAACTTCAGAAATTTTCTCAGAAAGGAAATACATAATCTAACCCTCGGTATCTGGAAACAAGAAGTAATGCCAAATGAATGGACAACAAAATTATAAGTCATTTACATAAGAAGGGGATTGGCTACAGTGTAAATATAAATAGAATAGCAATGTAAATGTAAATAAAATAGTCCTCCTTTCATGTGTCTACAAACGTCTCTTAAAACATCTTTTTTGAGAAACTTGTTACTCACAAATATTTACATTAAAGATTGTTATTGGATAAGAGTGAAGAATATAGTACTATTATTCACCATCTCTTTGTGGATTTTAAATGAGTCAAAAACCAAAGTAACCAGACCAGAGATGTACCAGGCTTGGAAGAGATGAATGCCCCTAAAAAGCTTATACCGTTGGTGAGGATGACCATGTCGGATTCGAATTATGTGGTATGCATTGGTCAAGACCCTTTGACACAAACTGTGGAGTAAGACAAGGTGATTCCCTTACCTGTCAGCTATTTAATTCGGTGGAGAGAAAGCAGTGCATGAGCCAGGCATCCAACTCCAGGCCATCCTATTTAACAATTGCTAGTTGAATGACAATGACAGTTACTAGGGTATATCAAAGGATTGGACATTTTTGCCAGTTCAAAATTTGCCTTAAAGGAGTCTTTCTGATCGAACACAAATAAATGCATGATAGCTGGAGAAGGGGGAGCAGAAAATGGCACATTTGATGCTGGTCCGTATAAGTTTGAGAGGATGAATATCTTCACATATCTTACAACTGTAGTGAATGCGTAAAACATCAACAAGATTGTTGCTGCCAAATGAATGCTTCACCAGTCCATAGTGGGACTGGTGAAGTGGATTTTTCTCGAATAGGATAAAGATTAACCTTTAAAAGTTGGTGGTGTGTTCAATTGTTACTTGTGGGTCAAAGGCATCAGCCTTCACCAAATCCAACAAGGCAAGACTAATGGTTTTTGAAAGGAAATATATTGAGAAGAATTCTTGGCCCTTTTAGAAAGAGTACTGTTGAAGAAGGAGAAATAACACAGGTATTTCAGGCTTGTACAAAGAATGATACAGTCAAGTTCATTGAATTGAGATGACTCTGATAGGTTGGATACATGAAAAGGATAAGCATGAGTGATGGAAAGGATGAACAGCAGTGAGATTCCCAAAAAGGTACATACGAAGGAGCTACGTGGCAAAAGATTCAGAAGTGCTGTTATTATGGGGCTAGTCTTTCAGAAAACCTAGAATTGGAGAGCTGAGGCAGCAGACAGTACAAACTGGGAGAGGCTATTAGAGGGTAGTTTTAAAAGAAGCCTCAAAAGAAACCAAAGAAGGGCGATATACTATGGCAAAGATGAGAGGATTAGTGTTACAAATAATTTAAAGGAAAATATTCAATATGTGGATTTTCAGATGGGATTGAGAGACATTGAGGATATGGGATTTCAGACTATTAATAATAATAATTCTTTATTTATTCTGGGACGAGTCCCTTAAGAATAATATTACAGGAAACAAACAAGGGTCTTAAGAATGGAGTCTTAGAGTAAAATAATTAAAAATATAAATATAAGTAAAAATAACAACAGAATTAAATTAATAAAATGAAAAAATAAAATAACTCAAAAGAAAACTTCTAATAAAATGTGAAAACAAGAAAAAAAATATAAAAATACATCTATATGTTGAAATTAGGACAGATAATAATATATAATTAAAAATACAATAACTTTATAAAGAAAAATTAAAAATATACAGTTAACAAAAAAAAAAAAATTACAATGCTTTTATATGTTTGTAAAATTATGTGATTTAATTTTTCATCTTAGAAAAGATAACCTTTTCGAATAATATTTGCTATGAATGTATCCATAAAAGTTAAATAAATAAATAACCCTATCTGTCTGCTTTATTTGTCGATTTTCCCTAAAATTAGCATCTAATTAGGATTATTTAGGAATAGGATTGACAGGAAATGGCTGAATAGACGAGATTTAAATGTTGAAAGAGTTTGGGAGTCACAGATGTTGGAAGGAATGGAGTTCCATAGAGATGCGGATCGGATTAAGAAATATCTATCGAAGGCTGTGGATCGATGGGACGTTATAAACAGATCAGAAGACCGCAAGCAGGTGTTACGGGAACAAACGTTAGATTTGAATTTAAGGAAATCAAAGATGTAAAACGGATATCGGGATTGGATAACTTGGTAGAGGAAAGATGCTAGGAAGTACTTACAGTGGAAGGAAGGGTAAAGCCACTTTAACTCTTAGTAAAATCGTGTGATAGAGGTGTCCCTGGATATCCCAAAGATGAAACGTATAAAGCAATTAAACATTTGTTTTAGTTTTGCCTCGAGATCCCCAGAGACACCCCCATACACCGCACAGCAGTAGTCAAAGTGGGGAAATATTAAGGAGCTAAACCAGAAGCTTACGGGTTTCCATTGGAAGAAGAGGACGAAGGTGATTCAGAAGTTTTAATGCGGAAAATGTATGACAGGAGATTTCGGTAACATGGTTTTTCCAGGAAAGGGTTTGATCAAAGGTGGTGCCTAGGTTTTTAATGGATTGATGGAATTGTAATGGATTGTTATTCAGAAACAGAGTAGGAATCGATGGAAGGGTCTTAAGGGGGGGATTGGAACCTATTACAATTGCCTTGGTCTTCTCAGCGTTCAAATTGAGCTTGTTCTCAGCTGCCCAAATGCTGATTCGATTCAATCTTGTTGAAGCATTTCCGTGGCTAGTAATAGGTTGGAAGGAGGAAAGGATAGATATATTTAAACATCATCAGCATAGATATGGTATTGGGAATGATGGATGCGTAGAGGAAGGTCATTCATGTATACAGCAAATAGGGTGGGGAATAGTGATGATCCCTGAGGAACACCACAGGACATAGGTAAAGTCTTGAAAGGAGGTTGACCTGGGACAACTACATATTGTGAGCGGTCAGAGAGGAAGGATTTGAACCAGCGTAGGGCACTGTTAGATAAAGGAAGATGTTGTAGTTTGGCAAGGAGGATATTATGGTCAATTGTATCAAAAGCTTTAGAGAAATCTAGAAGGATTAGGATAGTTAGTTTTTGGTGTTCAATGGTGGATTGGAGGTTGTGCGTTATTTTTAGGAGAGCAGACTGTGTTGAATAACCAGGTCAGAAGCCTGATTGGAGAAGATCAATAAGGGATCGTTCTTCTAAAAACGTTTTGTGCAAGACATTCCAGGGGTTTCGAAAGATTAGAAAGGAGCGAAATAGGACAGAAATCAGAGGGTGAGGAAGGATTTGAAATTTTATTTAATGGACGAATTAAAGCAGTTTTCCAAGGTGTAAGAAATATGGAATTTTGAAAGGAAAAATTATAGATATGATAGAATATTGATTTAAGGACAGGGAGACAGGATTTTATTATTTTCACTGGGATATTGTCAGGAACAAGGTGATTTATATTTTTAAAATAAACTTAAAACCTCAGTGGTCTCGGTTCTGGAAGATAAAGGACAAATATGTGTTTTTTTAGACCAAAAAAAACAAAACAAAAAACAAATTAGGATATAAGTAGAAATAAGTTTTCTTTTCTTTTTTTTTAGAATCATTTATTTTATGTTACAGTTAAAAATAAAACTTTGTATTTTTTTTATTTATTTTTTTTTTATTCTTAAATATTTTCTATTTAATATTAACCTTAAAAAGGTGACATTGTACAACCCTTGTTGAGTCTAATTAATCTATAAAGGTATTATGGTGACGTCATATGATTCCATAGCTCATGGGATAGATAGATGATTACGGACTGTGAGGTAACGAGTTCGTATCCACCTGTTATTAATAACTTTTTTTTTTGTTTGTAAATTATATTTTAATTTTTTATTTCCTTTCATTAAAGATATTATTAATTTTAAGGATTTCGTGATTTACCTTTTTTTTTTTTTATTATTAACAAATAGTGTGGCGCTCGAGATAAATTTATTGTGGAATCCGCCCATCTCCACTGAGAATCTGGGGCATAGTTACGGTTAGGGAATTCTTTTTTCTTTTAATTTACTTTTATTTTTGTAAATTTTAACCGTAACAAAATGGCGCCCGAAATAGAGACTAGTAAAAGCATAAATAGAATAATAAATTAATAGAAAAGTTCAATTTTATTTTAAAATAATAAATTTATAGATAATTATTTTATTTAATAAAAATTTTTTTTTCTACATTAAAAGAAAAAGATTTGTGGGGTAGTTGGTTTATTGACGGTAGATGAAATGAGGAAAAAATTTCGTACCCTTTTAAAATTAGAAAGTACAGGAAAATATGTAGCCCCTGTTGTAGATATCCAGGCCAGACCCGAATTGAGCGTGTGTGAGGAAAAACTTGCAGTTATCGAGACAAAAATATTGGTATCACAGCATCCAGTACCTGGCATAGCAAGCAAGCAGTAAGCTGAATGGAATGAATGGTTGTCAGTAGTAAGGGAAATTTTCGCCGGTTAGAAGGGAGAAATTCTTTGGCACCCTAAAAATAGTTTAGACCAAAGACCTAAAGGTAAAAATCTTGGAAAAAACGGAAATTGGTTTGTTGGATTCCAGAGCTTCCAGATCTCTAATGAGTGAAAAATGTTGGGAGATATTCTCACGACTTGGTGTAAAATTACAGGGGAATCCGAATGTTAAAATAAATGCAGCCGGTGGGACAGCACTCAACGTGGTTGGGAGTAAAAATATGCCTGTTAAATTGCAGGGTGGATTAAGATTGATCGAATTTTTAGTGGTGTCACGCCTTGTAGATGGGGTTATCCTTGGGATAGACTTTTGGGATAAATTGAGACTGATACCCGAGGTATCTCAAAATTCATGGATATTTGCTGAGGAAAGATGTTCAACCATATCGCAGGATAATCATGCTCTTTTAACTAGACCTAACCTTACCTTCAAACAAAAGGAAATTGTTGATCCCCAAATAGAAAAATGGAGATCTGTTCGACCATCAAAGTTGGAGTCTACGAGCAGGGTTGAACATGAAATAACCACTGCCGATAGTAAACCGATTAAACAAAGCTACTATTCCGTTTCTACCAAAATCCAAGACGTTCTGAATAAGGAGCTCGATGAGATGTTGGAGGAAGGAATTGTGGAACCATCGCAGAGTGCATGGTCGCCACCGGTTGTTTTGGTTGAGAAGCCAGATAGATCCTACCGCTTCTGTGCAGATTACCCACAATTGAATTCCGTCACAAAGAGGGATGCATACCCACTACCATACACATCCAACATCCTCAACAGGTTACGCGATGCTAAGATACTGTCTTCAATCGATATCAAAAGCGCCTACTGGCAGATACCAATGGCTAAGGAAAGCAAGGAAAATACTGCATTCACTGTTCCCAACCGCAGACTTTTTCAGTTTTGTAGGATGCCTTTAGGACTGCATAACACGTCAAGAACCTGGCAAAGGCTCATCAATAGTGTGTTGAAGGCAGACTTGGAACCAAATATCTTTGTTTACTTAGATGACATAATTGTCGTTTCACCTGATTTCGACACACATATAAAAACATTGGAAACAGTTTTCGACTGTCTAAATTCTGCAAACGTGTCCGTAAACTGGGAAAAAAGTCAACTTTGTCGAGAAGAACTTATATTTTTAGACTATGTGGTAAATGAGAATGGCCTACAGGTAGATCCGGGGAAGATAGAGGCAATATTAAATTATCCAGCACCTAAAAACGTGAAGCCACTTCGGCAATTTGTAGGACTTACATCATGGTACCGCCGATTCGTTCCTGACTTTTCAAATTTAACTGTGCCCCCCTCTGAGTTGCTAAAGAAGAACAAGCGATGGAAATGGGGAGAAGATCAAGAAGCAGCGTTTAACCTACTAAAAGAGAAACTGGTTACTGCACCTGTTCTAGCTTGCCCTGACTTTAGCAAACCATTCTTTTTGCAGACAGATGTCTCTAACACAGGACTTGGAGCAATCCTGTTCCAACAGTACCCTAAAGGAGACTGTGTGATCGCATATACTAGCCGCAGCTTGATGTCAGCGGAGAAGAAATATAGTGTTACTGCGTAAGAATGCTTGACAGTACTCTGGGCAGTAGATATATTTCAAAAATACTTAGAGGATATGGATTTTACCGTCATCACGGACCACATCGCACTGAAATGGCTAAATAATCTTAAAGATCCTCAAGGTCGTTTAGCTAGATGGGCCCTGAAGTTGCAGCAACATCACTTATCATTATCCACCGGCCTGGGAAACAAAACGCAGCAGCTGACGCTTTGTCCCGATCATATGAGTTCCCAATAGCCAGAATTGACATTGGAGAAGAAATAATCGATAAATGGTACAAGAAGATGTTAAACCAAGTAGAAGAGGACCCACCCAGCAAAGTACCCGAATTGGAGGGTTGAAGAAAATAAGTTGTGGAAATGTATTGTAGATGGAAGAAAGCTAGTGGGAGATGATAACAGATGGAAGCTAGTAGTGCCGAAAGATCACCAGAAAAGAGCTTTATGGGAATTCCATGATTGCGAGATTTCTGGGCATTTTAGATGCTTTAAATCCTTGCAACGTTTAAGAGAGTACTACTACTGGCTTGGTATGGCGTCTGATGTAGCGAAATATGTTCGAAGATGTGAAGTGTGCTTAGCGAATAAACCACAACAAGTAAAACCAGCGGGTCTCATGGGGAAACAGCAAGTTGTCACTCACCCGTGGCAAATTATGTCAACGGATTTGATGGGACCATTTCCAATGTCATCCAACCGGAAGAGATTTATTGTAGCATTCACTGATTGCTTCAAAAAATATAGTGTTATTGTGGCGATTCCAAATTCGTTGTAGTGTAAATAGTAATAGTGTGGCGAGTGACACTCGACGGAGGAATTCTGATGGATTAGGAAGAGGAAAGAAAAAAGGAGTTTGTTTCCCGAGGAAAAAGGAACAAGGTGATTTATTTTTTTTAAATAAATTAATAACCTGAGTGGTCTCGGTTCTGAAAGATAAAGGACATTGTTTTTTTATTCTCAAATATTTTTTATTTAATATTAACCTTAAAAAGGTAACATTGTACAACCCTTGTCGAGTCTAATTAATCTATAAAGGTATTAAGGTGACGTCATATGATTCTATAGCTCATGGAATAGATAGATGATTACGGACTGTGAGGTAACGAGTTCGTATCCACCTGTTAATAATAACTTTTTTTTTGGTTTCTAAATTAAATTTTTATTTATATTTCATTTCATTAAAGATATTATTAATTTAAAGGGTTTCGCTATTTACCTTATGTTTTTTTATTATTAACAAATAGCGTGGCGCTCGAGATAAATTTATTGTGGAATCCGCCCGTCTCCCTGAGAATCTGGGGCATAGGTACAGTTAGGGAATTCTTTTTTTTTTTTTTTATTTACTTTTATTTTTGTAAATTTTAACCGTAACACCTTAATTTCTTTGATTTCGTCAATTCCTAGAAACTTAGCCTTCACTTCCCGGATCTCCTCCGCCAGTGCCCTCAGCAGGTCCATCATTGCACTAGCCTCCGATTGTGGTAATAGTCGTGATCAGAGTTGGGCGTTATTCGAATAATTTTATTCGAATAACGAATAACAATAATAATTTATTCGTATTTCGAATAATTTTTGTCTGTGGACAAATCATCCGTTATTCGAATAACGAATAAATCATCTATATTTATTCGAAACTTTCGAGAACATAATCATCTGTTATTCGAAAATTCGAAAACAAATAATCATCTGTTATTTGAAACTTCAATAACGGATAATTTTATCTGTCGTTCGCAAATCACGAATAAATTGAATTTATCTGTCATATTTTAACTTAGTTATTTGAATAAAAAATTATTTAACAAATAAAAATTGTTTAAAATGTAATAATTCAGCAAATATTATTATTTACTAAACTGTATTAAAAATTATTAAATTTCTAAAAAAATAATTGGTGTTTCAAATAAATGATTTTTGTATCTATCTTATTAATAAATTTACAATGAGTTATTACGTTTAGTATTTTATTAATAGAAGTACATTTTATAAGGTTTTCAAGATGCTACTTTCAAATATGCATCAGATTTCTAATTGCACATGCGCGTTCGTATTCCATTTCTTTTATAGTTTTATGAATTTTACTAGTTAATTAATCACTAATTAAGAACATTATCTAATTAAGTTTCAGATCAATAAATACATAATTAATTTGTTTGCTTAATTATACTAAATTAATCACTAATTAATCAATAATTAAATCTATACACTAGTTCTATCACATTTCAAAAATTTAAATCTATCTCTATACTTATTATTGTTAATTCATCAGTTATATTTTAATTATTAATTAATGATTGTTTAATTATTAGTTAATTAATTATTGATTGATTAGTTATTAGTCAATGAATTATCGATTGATTAATTATTAGTTAATTAATTATTAATCGATTAACTATTAGTTAATTAATTATTGCCAAATAATTAGTAGTTAATTATTATTGAGCTAGTGATTATTATTTAATTAATTATTGTTTGATTAATTATTAGTTAATTACTTAATCACTAATCCTAATTTATATGCATATTGCCTTCCAAATTTTAATATTTTTAAATAATCAAAACGCCTAGTTAAGCGTAAGATGTATGAAAAGATAAAACGAGTCAATACAATTCAGTCTAACATTAATATTACAATTTTATAAATATATAATACTTAAAGCCCAACAACAATCAATTAATTTATTTTTCTTTTTTTATACTTTTAGTTCTTATTCTGATATTCTGAAATAGCATCCTTGAAAAGCCGATAACACCTATAAATGTAATCGAAACACGAAAAGCGCATCCGCGATCGAAAATCTAATAGCATATTCGGCAATGGCGTCCAAGAAAACCTAATAAAAGATACATGTATTAATAACAACTATGAAAGTAGCGGAAACATAAAACGCGCATGCGCGATCGAAAATCTGATAACATATGGAAATAGTGGCCTCGAAAACCTAATAATAGATACATCCATCAATAATAACTACTAAAGTAATCGAAACACGAAAGGCACATGCGCGATTGGGAATCTGATTGTATTTTCAAAAAAAACATTCTTGAAAGATACAAACATTTATTTATTTAAAACACTTACACTTTTTTTTTGAGAAATTAATATTATTTATTGGTATATATTTAGTAATTAATATTTATAATGTTTATATTTAATTAAATTTTTATCTGCAGAATGTATTTTTATTTAAATAATCATCTATGATGACGAATAAATTCAGTTTATTCGTCATCTGGGAACGAAAGATAAAATTATTCGTTATTCGAAAGTTTCGAATAAATTATAGATGATTTATTCATTATTCGAAAGTTTCGAATAAATTTTATATGATTTATTCGTTATTCGAAAGGTTCGAATAACAGATAATTTATTTGTTATTCGAAGGTTTCTAATAAATAGTAGATGATTTATTCGTTATTCGAAAGTTTCTATAGATAAATTTTGCCCAACTCTGGTTGTGATGATATCTTACAATCAGGACATGTCCATTTTTTAAGTGCTTCTGTGTCTATAGCCTCTATTTTTATACACTTCATGTAATAAAAGTTTGTACAAATAGTACAGGCAAGCTTTAATTTGTCATCTCGTCCTACTGATTTATTACAAATTTTGGCTACACTGTATAACATAAATGTCATGCGAAATACCACGGCTACCGACACTCTGTATGCCAGAAATGACCAAGTAGGAGAATTGGAAATGAAGAAGAAGGAACCTGGTTCTAAGAGTTTACTTCAAACCCAAAACTTTAAATTACTAAAATTTAACAAAATAGATATTTATTCAAATATTCATAACAAAATCAAATATTGTCCATTATCTTACAAAAAGTTACCTCCCTCCCTTAAGCTCATAATTAAGAAAATGACCAATTAAGTTATTGTGACTGTGCAGTAGCATTGTCAGTGATTACTAGCAATTATATAACTTAGAACGTTAATTTTATCTATATAAATTTGTGATTACTAATGCTAGAGCCAAGGCTTCACAAATATTTTATGTTAAAGTCATTTAAAATAATTTTTGAATGAACCCACTGGCCATAGTCTGGTGACCCCCAGGGGTCCATGGACCACTTGTTGGGAACTAACGTTCAAGCCTAATACTTTTGTATAGATTATTCCTTATTCTCTGCACTCCATACGCTTACCTGGATTTTAACAGAAATTGTTAAACATAATGGATAACCAACACTATATAACTATACTAGCGACCCTTATATTTACTATGCAAGGGTGCAATAAAACAACAAAAAGTGCACTTAGCAAGAAAATATAATTTTTTTTTTTTTTTTGGTTAAGCTGTTATGAATGGAGTGGAGGGAGACTTGTTTGTTACATGTATGAGATCCAAAAATGAAAACATTTGGGAAGTAGATATCAATGGTGGCGACAATGACAATGATGAAGAAGAGGAATGAAATTGCTAATGATTAAAATAAACAAAACATTTTTTGAACAGCTTACAGTTATTGGAGGAATATAAATGCAAGATTCAACGCATGAAATGAATTTTGAATTTATGTAGTACTAGTGAAAGTTTATAGCACTCAGTAATTTTACATCTACCCATTTGAACGATAAAATAATAATAAAACCACACACTTTTAAAAAAACATAATCATGATTTCTATTTAATTTTTGTTAACATTAATTATTACTAAATTACTTAAAAAAACAGAACAACAACACTTATTACAACTTATTGACATATTCATAAAATTTATGGTATTAAAAAATCTGGAAAATTGTTTTATCAAAACAACATACCTTGCTGGGATGAATACCGACATAAACACTAGCACCATTTGCTTTTTCCCTCTGAATTCTTTCTATATAGATCACAAATTTCTTCCTGTAAACTTGGATTACTTTCCCTACTTGTTGTCCTTTATAGTGTCCTCTCACAACCTACAAGTTATATTTACAGATTTATAATGATTCAAACATAGTTGATATAACTCATAATAAAATAAAAAAGAAACAATAAGCAACATCAGCTAATCCAAAAATTAAATAGGATAATTAATTTGATTGAAAAACTTTTTCAAAAACAAACAAAACATGTGAAAATTCTTTCTTTTAATACGAATTTTTAAACATGGCAAAAATACAGATTTGGGATATTTAAAAGATAATATCTCAAGAGAGAAATATTATGTAACTAATACAGGTTATACTTTATATATGGTGAGTATGAGTGACATAACTTTAGTGACTGAGACTCAACTGTTTATCAAGTTATATTCAAATTCTCGTAAGGCCAGTTGCACTAGCCTCGGTTCAACCTAAGGTAAGCTTACCTCAGGTAAAACTACAGTAGATAGCTGAACTCCGATTTCAGCACGGAGCGTTGTTGGTACGGCATTTACTTAAACTACTATCTCGCGGGAGATGATAGGTAGGTCCGCCATTCTACTTTCTGACTTTAACTCTTGAACTACCTGACCACCAGTTTGGATTTCACTCATCCCATTCCACTATACAACAGTGTCACCGTGTGGTGGATGTGATATCTTCTACATTGGAGCGCGGGATGTATTGCACTGGAGCCTTTCTTGATGTACAACAGGCCTTTGACCGGGTTTGGCACCCAGGGCTGCTCTACAAACTTCGCCAATTCCTCTCTCCTACGTACTTCTTGTTAATCCGATCCTACCTCACTGATAGAACCTTTAAAGTAAGTCATAACCTTTCCTACTCATCCATATTTCCTCAGTCCGCCGGCGTACCTCAGGGTAGTATTCTGGGCCCCATCCTTTATACCATATATAGAGCTGATATTCCAATCCATCCTGGTACTGTCCTCACAACCTACGCAGATGACACTTGTGTGTTATCCGTAAATAATGACCTATCTGTATGCTTCCAAAACCCTTCAGTCTCATATTTCTTCCATTGAAGAATGGTGTCAAAAGTGGAGAATTAAAATCAACCCTACTAAATCCCATCAAATTACCTTCACCCTTCGTCGAAAACCTATGTCCGCCTGTTCCACTATCTCCTTTAACAATATTCCACTCACCTCAATTGAACAGATCAGGTACCTAGGACTCCATCTAGACAAACGTCTTACTTGGATTCCTCACACTAGACTGAAACGACAAGAAACAGCTCGTAGATACTGCTTACTACAACACTCACTGGACAAACGATCAAAACTTTCAACATACTACAAAAAATTAATCTATATAACCATCATTAGGCCTATTTGGTCATATGGGATTGAGTTATGGGGATCCACCAAACCATCCAATTCTTCCCGCATTTAATCCTTGCAATCCAACATCCTCCGAAAGATCCTAAACGCCCCTTACTTTGTCACCAATAAAATAATTCATTAAGACCTAAATATCCCATTAGTCGCAGTTCTAGCCCGAACTAGATATTTCTCCTTTTATTCAAAATTTCCCGTCCACTCCAACCCACTCGTCCGCAAACTCTCATCTCCTATTCCTGATCATCTTCCTAGGCGGCTGAAAAGGCGATGGCCTCGAGACCTACTTAGCTAAATAAACTTTGAAGTGCTACCACTGGGTAGTTTCTTCACATGCCTGTATCACCTCCACTTGATCTTTTAGCACATTTACTTAATGTATTTTATTGTAATACAGTTGTAAATTTCTTTTAAATAAAAAATAAAAAAAAAAAAAAAAAAACTCTTGAACTTCATCAGCTTTACTACTTTGAAACTTCTTTTCAAGAAACATATTCTTCTATTTCTAAAGTAAGTGATATTAAAATAACTAAAATTTCTCATAGTTAATGTTAGGATTAACGAATCAATAAATCAACAACAAACGTCAAAGTTCGCTTTCTAATTCTATCAAATTATAAATCAACTTTAGGTACTATAGATAACATTATGATTGTGTAATTTATTGTGAGTAAGTGATTAATACAGTTAATTTCCATTTAAATACATTAATATCTGATTACAAAATTGCAATATCTAAGTTTTTCTAAGTATATTTTTCCTAAATTATTTGTTTTATTGCGATCTGGTTCCAAAAAGACTGTCATTACATCATTTCATTGTTCTTAATTCGGAAAATTGTGTTCTATAAACTTGATAACATCTTTAGATTCTTATGTGCCATAATTTCAAAATTGTTACAAAATGAACAAAAAAGGACACCTAATTTTTGCCCAAACGAAGAGGAGATTTTATTAAAGTTAATTAAAAAATATAGCTACATTATTGAAAACTAAAAAACAGACACAATATCACCAAAACAAAAATAATCCTGTTGGAATGAGATTAAAATGGAGTTTAATAGCCTCCCAAATGTCTAATTAAGGACAGCAATGAATCTCAAAAATAAATATGAAAATATTAAGAGCTGCAAAAGCAAAAGGAACTTTGCAGATAGTAGAAAGTATATGTTTAGCACTGGTGGTGGTCCAGCATTGGGACCAGAAAATATCTCTGAAAGAGATTCAGAGCTGATAAAAATACTGGGATTCCAGGTCACTGGAATCCACCATGAATTTGATGATGATGCTATTCGTACGTTCCTACAACATTTAATGATTAATTTAAAAATTTGTATATAATTTGTAATAGAACACGATTAGAAAATTAAGAGTGAATAAAAAATGATAAAATCACATCAATTATTCAGATCACAGGGCACTGCATAAGCTAGACCATTCCGCACCAACGTAACGTACATTCTCTATGGATGAATATTGTATGGAGAAAAAGGATAAATAAGAGCATAAGGAAATGTTTTGTCTTTAAAACCCATGTCCTTGTTTCTAGTTATAAAAGCCTATTAAATTTGCTTATTCTTCGTTTTCAGGAAATCTAAATAGTTTAGACAATTTTAGACGGCCTTGCTACACCTAAACAATAATAGTTTCAGTTCTAATAGTTCCCCCACAATAGTAGCACAGGAGGTGAAAATGGTTAACTAACATAAAAACAAACAATTATCAAATGGATATTATTTAGAAAAAATAAAATAATAATAAATGGTTACATATATATAAAAAAAAAAATTCAGTAATATAATAAAATTATATCCATATGATTGTATATTAATTCATGTAGATCACTTTAAACAATGAAGTCAGTCACTTACATTCTGTAGAGGACACTAAAATGTCACATGAATTCAAAGCCAACTGACCATATATTATAATAAGTTCATATTAATATCTACAGTTTGTACAAAAGAAATAGATTAACCACAAATAGAATACACGCCAAATATAAATGATAATAGAATAAGTTGTTCTCACTTGTACTTCATCATCCTTTCGAACAGGTATAGAACGAACATTATACTTCTGACGGAGTTCTTTGGATAATGGAGCCGACATCAATTTTCGCCTGATATGAGAGGGTGCAGTGAAATGTCTTTTACGATTTTTTCTTCTTGATGAAGTAACCAAGTTATTCATTTTCATTCCTGAAATATTATAAAAACACTTATAAAATTAAAACACCACTTCATTCATTGAGGAAACTTATTATCTCAATTTTTTGTATTCACTTTGGCAAGCCAAGTCAATTTAAATTGAAAAAAAAAAAATAATATGAGGATAATTAATAATAATTCTTTTAAATACACCACCTTTAATAGACAAAGAAATAAGAAATTTACCTAACTATAATTTATTAAAAACATTCATAGCCATTACGAGCCTCAATTCAGTATATTATTCATAAATTTCCATTCATATATTTCTTTAAATGCTTTAACGTGATTAAAAAGGTAATAACAGGAGGAAAATGAAAAACCAACCTTTGTGTTGGCCTTAGCTAATCTATTCTACCCTAACAGTTAAAAACATTTCAATGGCTCCAAACCTAATTAATATACTGTAAGATATCTTAAATGTCAATAAGACGAAGCCAGAGACATTTCTAGCATTAAAGATTTATTTTAATTTAACTCAAAAGTAAGTGAAAAGAAATTTAATTTAGACAGCAAGAAGATTGATTTAATCCAAAATAAGTGCCCTAACACTGTACGTTGTCCTCTTCTTAAAAAATGAACAAGCCTGGATATTTTTAATAATTTGGTCTGTGTCATGAATAATTTGTTAAATAAGGAAGGAAAGAAATTTCAACACCAGCAATGCCTGTGTAAATGAATATTAGCTTCATATAATAGGCAAATTATAGGTTCCTACTTTAATCAACTTCCCAATATTGTCATTTATGAACTACTTCATTATCTAAAAATTATTTTCAAAACATTTTAAACATAGAAAACAGAAAGCAAAAATCAAATATGATTGAAATGCTCAATTAAAAAAAAAAAATCGAAGTAAATAACCACCACAGTAATAAGGTATCTTAAAGTTTACAGAGCAAGAACAAATATTTAATACACTTGAAAGTTAAATATCTAAACTTCATTTTTAACTTAAAAAATAAGTATATTTTTAAATTAATACAATGATGCAATTTAAATAAATATCTTACTTGATTAATCAACACTACACAACAAAACACCTCACGTGTTATAGAGAGTTTTCTTCGTGATAGGGTTAAATCCAAAGAGGTATAAATTCGGAAAGAACAAGTCTTTTTTGTTATACAATTATCAAAAAAATAATTGAACAACCGTAAGGTTGTTTAGTAATGATAAGTATGTGGCTTAATTTCTTCTGCAAACCTCAGATTCTAGGTTTGTGTTTATATTAAGTCTGAACGTTTTTACTTACTTAAGACCTCTTTTACCGCCGAGCAGTGTGAGGCGCAATCTTTCAGAGCGCCACCAAAAGAGTTACAAGGAAAGTTGGCGGAGTTGTCTGAACGCGTTAGAGTCCTAAACGTTTATTCGGTATAGCATGTTAACTAATAACGAATATCAATGGTTAACAATAGATTCAAAAGGAAATTAGTCCAGTTTAACTAATAACGAAAATATGTTCTGGCATGGATGCTATCATATCATTATTTTATCGATTGCTAGGGGAGCGAAAATTGGGCGACCTGCGGCAATCCCAGTTTCTGCGTTAGATGCAACACCTGGCAGGTGAGAAGGTCACTGATGAAATTCAAAGTAAACTGTCCTCGGGGGAGTTATATTAAAGAATGCAATGTGCTTTGGCCGTTAGGGAGCGGTGTGTTCTAGTGGATAGAGCGCTAGTCTACTATTCTCCGGGTCCTGGGTTCAGATCCCGGATTTAACAGAATATTATTAATTCTGTTAATTCAGCCGGGGTTCGACCTTATGGTGGATACCCTCCTAGGGTAGACACAGCCTCTTTAAATTGGGTAAAAAACCTGGCGGCTGAGCTTGATCAAGGCCTAATCACCCATTGCACGCCCGTCGGTCTAGAAACAGTACTAATCTCTATATGTACTCCGCTCAAGACCCTTCATTGTTTGTAGAGAATTTTTTTTTTTTTTTCGGCCGCTAGGTAACCCAACCATGGTGAGTCAATTGAGATGCTGTCAAGAAAGAGTGACCTGGAAGCAGCCATCGAGCCCCTGACTGATTCAAACTAACTGTTCCTCTCCAAATGCCTCTCTCTCCTAAGCCTTTCACCCATCCGAAATCATTAATATCATAATATAAGATTACCTTCCAAAAAATCTCCTGGCCACAAGCACATCACATCCCATATCCTGAAACAGCTTTCCAAAAAAGCCACTCTCTACTCATCTAAATATCTAATACCACTCATCGTTCTGCCTATTTTCCCGATCCTTGGAAATTGTCCATTATCAAAATAATTCCTAAACCTAAAAAGTCCCTAAAACACCCATCCTACCGTCCTATCTCTCTTTTGCTCATCATGGGCAAAATACTGGAAAACTCCTCCTAAAACCTCTATGTCCAATCCCTTACATTAATCACATTATTCCCGACCACTAGTTTGGATCAGAGTTGGGCAAAATTTATCTATAGATAAGAGATAACGAATAACGAATAAATCATCTGTTATTCGAAACTTTCGAATAACGGATAAACCATCTATTATTTACTTGAAACTTTCGAATAACGAATAAATCATCTACAATTTATTCGAAACTCTCGAATAATGAATAAATCATCTATCATTTATTTGAAACTTCCGAATTACTAATAAATTGAATTTATTTTTCATCTTAGATGATTATTCGATAAAAAAATTAATCAGTGGGTTTTCAAGGATGTTGTTTCAGATTATTTTATCAGTTTTATGATTGCGCATGCTCTTTTCATGTTTCGGATACTTTTATTTATGTAGTTGATGAATGTATCTTTTATAAGATACGATAAAATGGAGGTGGGGTAGGCTGGATCCCAGTAGATGGTCTAGAATTTCTACCGAATGGATTCCAACAGATCGAAAGAGATGGCGAGGAAGACCACTGACGAGGTGGAGGGACGAACTAGTGCAAGTAGTGGGGGATTGTTGGGCTACAGTGGCCAGAAATAGGCAAATGTGGAGTCATGTTACAAAAAATCAATCATTAAATACATGGTTATAAATTATAGTTTGAACAAGGAAAGAAATGTTTAATTGTGTGCATATTTAAGTTCAAAAATGTAAATAGCAGCAGGAACTAAGAAGAGAAAATTTTGTTAAAATTTTTATTTTAATTCTAATACCAGACCTAATACCTCCCAAGGGAGAGGCTTGTTGTTCTATTAAGGACGAAATAAAGCTATTATTATTATTTCAGTTAAATTACTTTTGTATAACTTTGTTTTTAATCGTTAATTTGTTAATAATACGTTTCGGTTACTTTTATAGTTGTTTTTGAAGAAGGTATCTGTTATTAGGTTTTCAAGGATATTTTTTTTCGGATATCTTATCAGATTTTCGATCGCGCAGGCGCGTTTTGTGCTTCGGATACTTTTTAGTTATTATTAATGGAGGTATCTTTTATTACATTTTCAAGGACGCTATTTCCGAATATCCTATCAGATTGAGCATGCACGTTTTGTGTTTCAGTTACTTTTAAAGTTATTATGGAGGTATATTCAATGGGTTTTCAAGGATGCTGTTTCAGATTATTTTATTAGTTTTATGCTTGCGCATGCGCGCTTTGTGGTTCGGTAACATTTATTGTCGTTATTAAAGGTGTTTTTTATTAAGTATTCAAGGATGGTATTTCCGAATATCCTATAAGTTTTACAATCCCGTATTCGCGTTTCGCCTTTTAGTTATATTTATTCTTGTAAATGATGAAGGTATTTTAAAAAGGTTTTCATGCTGGTTAATGGTGCCTAGCTATATGCAACTTTAGAGCCACATATTTGATTGTGATTGGGCTTGTTAAGTGTTCTATATTTATAAAATTTTAATTTTAATGTTTGACTGAATTGTATTGACCCGTTCTTTTATGTATGTTTTGCCTATTGATTATTTTAAAAAATTAGAATTTAGAAGGCGATATGCGTATAAATAATTATTTTGAAAAAAAAAGTAATAAATTATTTCTAAATTCAAATATGTTATTTTTGTGAGAAAAAAAAATAGTATTTTTTGTTAATGAAGGAATAGTTATTATTTTTTTCTTTTATTTATATTTATAGTCCTTATTCTGATATTCTGAAAAAGCATCCTAGAAAGCCTAATTACAGCTATAAACGTAACCGACTCACGAAACGTGCATGCGCAATCGGAAATCTGATTGCATATTCGGAAATAGCGTCCCTGAAAACCTAATAAAAGATACCTCCATTAATAACAACTTTAAAAGTAATCGAAACACGAAACGCACGTGCGCGATCGAAAATCTGATAGCATGTTCAGAAATAGCGTCCTTGAAAACCTAAAAAAAGATATCTCCATTAATAAGATGCCAAATCTTATTACTCATTGTAAATTTATTAATAAGATAGATACAAAATGTTTATACGTATTTGAAACACTAATTATGATTTTCGAAATTTAATAATTTTTAAAATATATATTCAGTAAATGATAATATTGGTAAGCATATCAATAATATAAGGAGTTTTTTTTGTGTTGAAAAATCGGAAGAGGCAGACACCTAGGAAGGAGGTACTACCGAAGGAAAGAGGGATAGAGCCAATTCAACTCGGTATACCTTCTAGAAACATGGGAGCGTCTGGGGATTACACTTGTGAATCTGATGAAACGATTCATAAGTCTTTTGAATCTCATATCGAATTTCTCAGTCAGCCCGCCATATACGAGGCAGCCGTGGTCAAACTGGGGGTCAAATGAAATCTTAGAAATTGTTTTAGGATAGCGATGGATTTTCGGGTGATTTGAGAAATATAATTACTCCAAGATAGGTTCTGATCAATAATGACTCCAAGGTTTCTTACTGAGGTGTGGAAGTAGATAGGTATACTATTGAGGTAAAGGAGTGGATAATATGGAAGATAATTTACAAGGTTCCTGGAACCGATGAGAATGGCTTTGGTTTTTCCAGCATTTAACTTCAAATCATTTGTCGTATCCCATGCATTGATGTTGTCAATATCTTGTAATGTTTGGATAGCCTTTAGCATTTCGGAAGGATGGAAAGAAAGATAGATTTGCATATCATCTGCATATAGGTGATATTGTGAGTGGCGGATGCAGTCAGGGAGATCATTAATATAGATGGAAAAAAAGAGTTGGTGAGAGTGAGGATTCCTGAGGGACGCCACGTGTTAAGGTAATGGAGGAGGAAGGAGGTTCATTTGGTATGATGACAATTTGAGATCGACAGGAGAAAAAAGAAAAAAACATTTTAGAACGCTGTTTAATATTTGAAGGTTTTGGAGTTTGGAAAGAAGGATGTTATGATTAACTGAATCAAAAGCTTTTGAGAAATCGAAGAGGATCAAAATAGTGATTTTTTTATGGTTTATTGAGGATTGTAGGTCTTGGGTTATTTTTAACAAAGCAGATTGAGTAGAATATTTGGGATCGGAAACCGGACTGTAAAGGATTTAGAAGGTTTTTTCTTCAAGAAAGCTGTTGAGCTGTGAGTGAACAATTCTTTCAAGCGGTTTGGATAGTATGGAGATAAGTCTAAAATCGGAAACTGCGGCGTTATTAGGAACTTTATTCAGTGGACCTACGATGACTTTTTTCCAGGCTGTTGGTAAAATATATTTTTGAAGAGAAACATTATAAATACGTAGAAGGACAGGAAACATCACAGGAAGACACAATTTAATTAATTTCTCAGGGATTTGGTCGCGTCCATGATCGTTCGTTCATATTCATATGCTAATACCAGTTGGACAATGGAATAGAATGAGGAATGGAAGGGGTCGTTAAATTGAATACGGGGATGTCGTTAGACAGTGACGTATAACAAGGGTGAGGAGATGATTAGAATTTCAACAAACATGTATATTATGTGAGGAAAGGGATTAGGAGACGACTTCCATAGAATTGAGCCTTTCAGGCTATAATGAATATACAGCTATAAATGGTTTTAGCCATGTTTCGGATACGGCTACTATGTGATAAAACTTGTTAAGGAAATATAGTTGGAATTCATCACAGTGGGCTAGGAGGGATTGTGCGTTGATGAGACAGGAATTTAGGATATTAGTCATGGTGGAAGGGTTGAGATGAGGTATTACTGAAAAAAGGTTTTGGAATAGGAAAAGGAATAGGATGTAACAATTTTTCACCCAGCACTCTATTCTAAATTAAGGAAAAGTGGAACTGTAAATAACATAAATATATTTAAACAAATACCTTATGGGAAATTTTCTCTTCTTTGATTTGGTAACACTTGTTTTTCCGTGCGTGAACATCACATAGACATATTTGAGTTTTTCTGACGTAAAACATAGTTAACATCAAAACACTCAAAATTTGATTTTTCTCCCTAAAAATTAAGAATCGGAGTATGGGTCATATAAACTTTTTTGTTCCACTTATAGTATTTATATTGTAGCAGCGGTGTCACATGACGCCGAAGCGGTTAAGTAAAGTTGGTTTGCTAATGTAATGCAGCATTGATTTTTATATAAATTTAATATCTCCAAATTTTCAATTAATGTCTTCAGTTTAATTATTCATTATTTTTCTTACTATTATTGTTCTAATTATAAATTTATTTTAGCAAACCAACTATTACCTTCCTCAGAATGATATAGTATTTTTGATAATTGTTATCAATTGATAGAAACATATGGTGGATTTTGGCGGTTGGAAAAAAAGATCTAAGGAGGTTATACTTGTATTAAATAAAGTGTTGTTTGTGTGAAACTGTGTGCGTTATTAAATTATTAGCAACACGCTAAAGTGGTGACCCCGACGAGATTTTCTACATGCTGTAAGTAGCACTTGACATTTTAACAATGTATTCAGAATTCGATCTACTTACATTAGATGTCGAAAATGAGGGAAATAAAGGTCTGGTCCTTGCACCACAGCAGGTTGAAGCTACTTCGGCCGCAACTGTTAAAGCACAGCTCCCTATCTTTTATAAGAACGATCCGGAGATTTTTTTCATTCAATGTGAGACAGTTTTTGCTCTTCACAATATAAAAGCTCCGCTAACACGTTTCAGATACGTAATTTCACAAATAGATCGAGATGCCGTGAGGGACGTGATAGATTTGGTTAGATCTCCACCTAATGAAAACGCCTACGAAGTTTTAAAGGAAAGACTAATGGCAAGTTTTGGCGAATCTGAGCATGTCCGAATCCGAAAATTATTAGATAACCAGCGTCTGGGAGATCGAAAACCATCGCATTTTTTGAGAGAGTTGCAGCGATTAGGGGGTAGCATGGTATCGGATGACCTACTCAAGTCGATTTGGCTGAGAGGGCTACCTGATAACATGCAGGTGGCACTAGCGACAACGGAGCAACGGGATCTCACGAAACTTAGTCATATAGCCGACCGTATTTCAGAGATTTATGATCCTGCAGTTTGTGAGGTAGCTGAGATGAGAACCTCCCGACCTACTGATCCGAGTGGAAAGTTACTAGCAGCCATAGAAGAACTTACGAAACGAATAGCAGCTCTGGAAATGAGGAGAGAACAACATACCTTACCCGAAACTTCTTCAACTGGACCTCGCAGTAGAAGTAATAGTAAAGGTCGTCAACTCTGCTATTATCATGATAAATTCCGTGCCAAGGCTACTAAATGTCGATCACCCTGCGATTGGAAATCCTCTACTCCGACGAATAAGCATCAGGAAAACTAGATGTAGCGACGGCAGGGGCGGAACCCGTTGCTATGATCTCTCACCGCCGCCTATTCGTAATAGACCGTCAATCTTGAAGTCGATATTTGGTGGATACCGGAGCCACGTTATCTGTTTTACCAGCGAAGAAGGAGAAGAAGGCAAAATACAGCGACTTCGTCTTATATGCAGCCAACGGGACCGCGATTCCAACCTTCGGGGAACAACTCGTCTCTTTGGATTTAGGTCTGAGGCGAAAATTGACCTGGCGATTTATTTTAGCGGACGTAGGACAGCCTATAGTAGGGGCGGACTTTCTGTACCATTACCAGATCATGGTCGATCTAGCGGGTCGTCAATTGGTTGATAAAATAACGGGCCTAACTTCAAAAGGAATGCCAGCAAATGTATCGGAACCTACCATTTACTCCGTTCCCAGCGGAGAATGGTATTTCGAACTGCTGCAAAAATACAGTGCCATCACGCGTCCCACAAATTATTTAAAGAAGCCTAGCCACTCAATCGTCCATCATATCGAAACTCGCGGCGCTCCGGTAACTGCAAAAGCACGAAGGTTAGCCCCAGACCGCTATGCTGCTGCAAAACGCGAATTTGAGGAAATGATAAAGGAAGGCATTTGTCGACCATCAAATAGTTCTTGGGCGAGTCCACTGCATATCGTTCCGAAGAAAGATGGAGGAATTAGACCCTGTGGAGACTATCGGCGCTTAAATGAAAAGACTATCCCTGACCGTTACGCAGTTCCAAATATTGCCGATTGCAATATTAACCTGTTTGGAAAACATATATTCAGTAAGTTGGATCTGAACAGGGCCTATTACCAAATTCCTGTAGCCGACGAAGACATTGCTAAAACCGCAGTAATCACCCCTTTCGGACTCATCGAATTTCTACGCATGAGCTTTGGACTTCGGAACGCTGCTCAGACGTTTCAGCGTTTCCTCGATGAAGTTCTCCGAGGACTTGATTTCGTATTTCCGTTTATCGATGATGTCTGCATCGGATCTAGAGACCAAGAAGAGCACAAGGTACACCTTGAGGAAGTCTTTCGGCGATTAGAGAAGCATGGACTCACCATCAACTTGGCTAAGAGCGTGTTCGCCAAGGAAGAAATCGAATTTCTGGGTCATCGAGTGAACCGGCATGGCATAACTGTCCTTCCCGCTAAGGTAGAAGCCATCATGAATTACCCACGCCCATCGAACGTCAGTGAACTTCGACGATTTCTTGGGATGGTTAATTTCTACAGGAGATGCATACCTCACGCGGCGGAACTTCAGGGTTCTCTGAATAAATACATGTGCGGAGCAAAGAAAAAGGACAAGACACCTATCGTATGGAACGAGACGAGCATCAAGGCCTTCGAAAGTTGCAGAGAAGCTATTCTTAATGCTGCGATACTTGCTCATCCCAAGCCGAACTATGAGTTGGTGTTGGCTTGTGATGCCTCTAGTATCGCCATGGGGCAGTTCTCCAACAAAAGGATGAAGGAACTTGGAAACCTCTTGGATTTTTCTCCCGGAACTTCACCTCGGCGCAACGCAACTACACAACATACGATAGGGAACTTCTCGCAATCGACCAGGCCATAAGACATTTCCTTCCATACATCGAGGGGCGACATTTCGTAATATGGACTGACCATAAACCGCTCACATACGCGTTTCAGCAGAAACCTGAAACTTCCACCCCGTTTCGTATCAGACACGTAAACTATATAAGTCAGTTTACCACCGACATCCGACACATTCCAGGAACTGAAAACGATGTTGCCGATGCTTTTTCCAGGGTGGAAGAGATCCATGGCCCTGATGGAATTGAGGCGATCGCGGAAGCTCAGGCTAACGATACGACCATTCAAGAGCTATTCAAGAATCCCAGCCTGAAACTTAAATGGATTGAGTTTCCTAACCATGCAAGACCTATCCTCTGCGAAATGTCGACGTCGAAAGCACGACCGTACCTGCCTGAGAGTACTCGTCATTCCGCATTTCGTCATCTTCACGGATTGAGTCATCCTGGGATTCGCGGTTCACGTAGACTAGTGAAACAGCGATATTTTTGGCCGAACCAGAACATAGATATTGAAAAGTGGTCTCGAGCCTGCATCGCCTGCCAGCGATAAAATAATCGCCTGCCAGCGATCCAAGGTGCAACGCCATACAATAGCACCACCTGGAATGTTTCCATTAGTAGGTCGGTTTGAACATATCCACATGGATATTATAGGACCTCTTCCTTCTTCAGATGGTATGAGATATTGCTTGACCATAGTCGATAGATACACTAGATGGACGGAAGCACAACCTATCGAAGATATCTCCGCAACCACCTGCGCTAAAGCTTTGTGTTTCTCGTGGATTACACGCTTCGGAGTACCCGCTAGGATCACCACAGATCAAGGGCGACAGTTTGAGTCCAATCTGTTCCTCGAGTTATCCAAGGCTCTAGGATTCCAGCGTATAAGGACTACCTCATACCATCCCCAGGCGAATGGATGTGTCGAACGCTGGCATCGCACTCTGAAGACGGCCCTCACAGCACAACTGGATGGGAATCACTGGACGACCAAGCTGCCTATGGTACTTCTCGGCCTGCGCTCATCACTCCGTGATGACAATGCTACTAGTGCAGCCGAGATGACATACGGCCAACCCCTCCGGCTACCAGGCGAACTAATAGTACAGTCCAGGCAAACTCCGAGCACCGAGAGTTTTGTACAAAACCTTAGAGAGCATATGGTACAGTTAAGGCCAGCGATACACAGGTCTTCGACAGCCAAGACATTTGTGCATCGAGACCTTCAAACCTGCACTCATGTTTTTATGAGGGATGACAAAGTAAATAAACCGTTGACACCCCCTTACACCGGTCCACACCAAGTTCTCAGCAGAAGTGAGAAGACCTTTTCCGTGCAGCTGCCTTCAGGACCACGAACAGTCACTATTGACAGACTGAAACCAGCGTATCTGTTGCAGGACGATGAAGGCTCTGGTAGTAGCAACTCACAACCACAAGCAACAACTGCTACCTCGGATGCACCAGCGTTAAATGACTCCGACTTAGAAGAACAGGAAGACCAAGCCCCTACGGAGCAACGGACCCGTCGTGGACGTATCCTGAAGCTTCCTCTGCGCTTCTGCGACGAAGTCATTGGAGGGAGATGATGTAGCAGCGGTGTCACATGACGCCGAAGCGGTTAAGTAAAGTTGGTTTGCTAATGTAATGCAGCATTGATTTTTATATAAATTTAATATCTCCAAATTTTCAATTATTGTCTTCAGTTTAATTATTCATTATTTTTCTTACTATTATTGTTCTAATTATAAATTTATTTTAGCAAACCAACTATTACCTTCCTCAGAATGATATAGTATTTTTGATAATTGTTATCAATTGATAGAAACATATGGTGGATTTTGGCGGTTGGAAAAAAAGATCTAAGGAGGTTATACTTGTATTAAATAAAGTGTTGTTTGTGTGAAACTGTGTGCGTTATTAAATTATTAGCAACACGCTAAAATATAGACAAAGATATCTCGATACCTATAAAACCTACAGACGTCTATCAGCTCTCAAATAGAAGCTTATTTTATTATAAGTATTTTCGTAAAATGCATGGTTTCTGTAATATTTACCTTTATAATGTTAAAATGAGGTCAATACCTGGATTTGTACCGTTTTGGATGGCCGCCATTTTTTATTCCTACCCGTTTGACGTGGCGGAAAAACTGAGGTAAGTGGAGTATTGCCAAAGGATTGTAACAAATTAATTTCGGGAAGAGAACATAGAAAACTTCATGTTGGGCGCCAGGATATAAGCCATTTTTATTAGTTAATATACAAAATAAATAAATTACACTACTTACAGTTGATTCCAAACTTATTATCATATTATCAACTAAATGATTACATGTGTGTGTGTGTGTGTGTGACCACAGAAAACTATTATTATGAAAGGTACATACGAAAAGGTAAAACTAGACAAATTAACGGTACTATACATAAACCACTAACAAGTGCACTCTCGGAAAGTTCGTAAGCCTCTCTCTCTGTGTCTTCGAGGGTCGCCAATTTCCAATTTATAGTATAATCGGTAACGAACCTTTAAGAGTTTAAACAAACCTCTATTAATAATATTCTCGCCCGCGATTCTAATACTAAAATAAAACGAACCCCCGCTAATCCGACTACCAGCCCTTGTATAGAAAATGTCTGAAAATTAAAGTATCGGTTATACTTATTATTATAATTGTGACTTACTATATGTAAAAAGGTCCCTGGGAATAATTAACAAGCCAAAAGGGTTAAAAACATAATGTATAATTAAAATAACCATAAAAACATAAAATTATGTTAATTTGTTTTTATTATTTTATTGAAATCCAAAAAGGTTGAATTTGAAATGAAAAAGGTTGAATTTGACTTGGAAATGCTATATATATAAGAATAACAACGAAGAAGATGAACGATTAAGCATTGTTTATACTTAGCTTGTTGAATTCCTCACAAAATTGAAAGGAATTACAGTAGCAATGTTTCACCTGATTTTATTTAACAATTGCAGTATGTTAAAAACGTTTAATTCATAATAATTAAAAAACTCAGATTTAATAGATACCAACTACAAATATAAATTTAACTTGTAAAAATTCAGTTCACCAAGATTCTCATGTAGATTTGCTAATTTTCGTTGAAGTCAATAAATAAAACAGTGAGATGCCTTTGCTTATTTCATTCCAAAAATTTACCACCAAATATTATTTGGAATGTTAACTTTTCAAAGAAGTAAGTTAGCTCATATATTATGTTATAAAAATTCAGAATTATAGTTAAAATTAATGTACTGCAATTGCACTGAAATAATAATTATAAAGATAGCAAGAACAAATATATATACATATACATATTGAGCCATAAACTTGACAAACAATTCCAATTTATATAAATGATATTCATAAAAAATCCACCTGAAGAAAATTTCTTTCATGTAACACTTATTAATACATTTCCGTACATATGATAATACTTAGGACATTTAAAAAAATCCAACTGAGAAAACGGCGGGGAATAAATAGAAATCTGCATCATACTTTTATTGTTTAGGTTTATTAATTATCATAATTTTCCACTCTCTTGTTAACATATTTATTTGCTTGAAACGGAGCTGACATAAATCCTCCTGTTTGTCGTTAATTTGTTTGAAAACCGCTTATATAAGTAAGTGGAACAGATCTGGAACGGTGGAACATCCTGTGGAATTGGAACGGTGGAACTATTGGAACAGTGGAACAGATCTGGAACGGTGGAACGCTTGGAACAGATGAGGAACTGGAGCTGGAGCTGTATCGGGAACGTCTGTTCCAAGCGTTCCACCGTTCTAGATCTGTACCACTGTCCCATATCAGCTCCACCGTTCTAGATCTGTTCCAATGTTCAAAGAGTTCCACCGTTCCATATCAGTTCCACCGTTCCAAGTGTTCCACCGTTCCAGATCTTTTCCATTTACTTATATATGTCAAGCCAAGCTTTCCCAATCTAGCCCGATGTGGATTCCCCCCACCCCTTACCGATCCAGCTGGATCGCTAACTCTCAGCCTTTGGAACCATTCCGTAACGTTCCAAAGAGAGATTAGGTTACCCGTTCCCGATCCAGTTCCATCGGCACATCCCAAGGACTTTATAAATAGAGAGTTGGGCTCATTTTGGCCTGCAAACCCGCATTACATATTTTCACGTCATTGGTCGTTGTTATATTATTTGTATAGATGTATTTATAGGCTTTTGAGGTGATAACTCCAGAAATAAATAAAAACTAGTTACCTTTTTTAACAAAACAAATAAATTTAATAGATAACAAGGACTGGGTTCATCAAAATGCATAATGTAAATAAGAACTGTTTATTTGTACAATGAGTGACAAAAGTATTCGGAATTATCTACCATTCTGTAATTTACTTGCTTTTAACTTTTTTTCATGTTTTTAACCACTTATAATGAAGGAAGATATACAATATCTAAAACCCAAAATAATTTTTTTTAACGTTTAGATACGAAAACATTAAAAATACTGAATGTTAATAGTGTCAAAATTATTCGGAATTACGTGGTTTCCTAATTTTATTAATGCAATGATCATAAATAAACATCCAGTTGGAAAACCTTTTTTTTTTTATATAATTACACAATTTAGCCTCCAAGATATTGATATTACTAATAAATTAATTGTTAGGTGTGAAATATGTCCCACTCAAGCACTTTTTTTTTTCTTGAAGTCATTTTCATTTTGAATATCGTATTTCCTGATTTTCTTTTTTAGTAGGGCCCATCAAATGTTGATTAAATTTGAAAGAAATTGTGGAAGAGGGATTTCGTGAACTTTTAGAAAGTTTTCAGCAATTAAATCTGAATAAGTAACTTATATATGTCCAGAGTCATGGTCGCGCGTATGTTACTTTTCTACTTTTATTTCTTGCTTTTCATACTTTAAAAAAAACCCACAAACCTATCAACAAATCTACCATGAACCCAATCTTATTAAACTTTTCTAAAGAAAAAAACACCTAAATATCATTGACTGCTAAGCTGTTCTACAAGGGTATACTAAATTCTTTATTTGGTTTCCTCCAAACCATATTTTCTTCACAGGAACGATGTATTTTAGTATGGGAGTCATCTGTGAACATTTGAATTCATTAACTTATCTTTTTTTAATCCTCTTTTAAAAAAATGCTACAAACATTCATCCTGCTCTCTTTTTGCCTGTTGAAGGACATTTTCCTGACTTTTTGTACTATGTTTTTCTTTTCGTCATATTTTTTCAGAACACGGCAAACAGTTAAAACACTTATTTTGCATCCAGAAGCTCTGAAAAATTCAGAAATAAGGTAAAGTTTACTCATTTAAGGAATTGTTTTCTTATTTAATTTAAAATCAGTCTTTAATTTTTAACATTTAATATTTTTTGAACGTTCAGTTTTTTGCTTTTCTATTTTATTAATACATTCTCCACACTATACTCAGCTGTCCACATATTCTAATTATTTTTTTTAACATTTCAAACATTTTTATTTAAAAAAATATTCAAAGCTGCTTGATCATAGGTTTTTACTTTAACGCTTTATTTTAAAAACGTTTCTTTCCTCGGTTGGGTATTAGTTGCATGAGGGATAAGAATTTTTTAGAACATAAAATTATTTAGAAGATTAGTGAGAAAATAAATATTTGCAATTATTATACAACATGACCGAATACTTTTCACACTAAGAGTCTTATAATTTTACATCATCAATCGGATATTTAAAAAAAAAATATAATTTTCAGTTATCTGGTTAGTGATTTTGCTTTATGGGAGTCTTTTTAAAGATTAATTAGTTAAAAAGAATAATATAAATTAATAGTTCTGATAAATACTTATTAAATGAAAAGAAATACGAATTCCGAATACTTTTGACACTCGCTGTAATAAAAAAAAAAATAAAGCAAATGTATTAACCAAAACCAGAATATAAAAATAAATAATTAATTCAATTGATTGTAAATTATTTATTTAAGTCACATACACATTAATAATGTATTATAAAGTTTATATTTATGCATTAAATTAGGGTGTTCTATAAATTTCTTTCTTCTTTTTTATGCAACAGGAATAGACAATTTTTTGTTTTTAGAGGTTGATTTACTGTGCTATTGTTAAAACCATTTGCTCAATTAACTTCATCTATCTCTTAGGAAGCCTTATTATGCCCCCTTTCCAAAATTGTAGATACTTACTTCCAAAATATTTAATGAGGAAAAAAACGTATGAAACACTAATATTTTAACCTACTTTCAAAGTTAAACAGAGACCTCGCCGTGATAATAATAAAAAAAATGATTCCACCAGCGACCGCTTCAGCTACCTCTTTAGGATCTGAACCACAGCCTAGCACATCATTACAAGGATTAACTGATGAATCGCCGTTTTTAACACCGAACCCATTTCAGATCCTCCAAAATGAAAAAGAAACCATGGAATCTTCTCCTATACCCAGGGAACCACGACCTCCGCCAATTTTTGTTAAACATATTAAAAATTTTCAACTACTTTGTGCGCATTTAAACGAATTAACCGATCCTAATAGTTATTCTTGTATAAGTAGAACCAGTGATACTAAAATATCCCCGACTACCGCCGAAAGCTACAGAAAAATAGTAAAATATCTGACTGAGACTAAAGCTGATTTTCATACCTATCAGTTGCGCCAGGAGAGAGCTTTAAGGGTTGTAATTAGAAACCTACACCCATCGACACCAGTTACAGCTATCAAAGAAGAACTGACGGAGATAGGCCATAAAGTGCGGCAGGTCACCAATGTCCTAAAAGATAAAATTCCACTGCCTCTATTCTTTGTGGACTTGGAACCATCAGCAGGAGTTGAAAAAATTTACGACCTCAATAGATTGTACTATACTAGTGTAAGAGTTGAGAAACCTTATACTAAGAAAGATATAGTTCAGTGCCATAATTGTCAGGCATATGGTCATACGAGAACTTACTGTCACCACATACCACGCTGTGTGAAATGCGGTGAGCAACATAAATCAGAAGAATGTACAAGATCAAGATCAACACCCGCTGTATGTGCTCTGTGCCTCGAGGACCACCCGGCTAACTACAAGGGATGTCAAATCTACAACCAGAACTGGTTCCAGAGGTGGGAACCAGAACAAAGAGGCCCTGCCGGAACAACGCATACTTCAAAATCCTGAACCCCTTCCACAACCTATTCCTCAAAATTTAAGCAACCCTCAAAAACCTCATCCGAATCAAATTTCTCATATTCCTCCTTCATCAAATGTCACAGACCTTACAAGTTTTATGACATCCTTCATCACTGAAATCAAATCCCTCGTTATGCCGCTAATATCACTACTTACTAATCTCGTATCAAATTTAATCCCTTCCTTAAAAAATCCTTAAATGACTACACCTAACTCCTTATCCATTCTCCTTTGGAATGCGAATGGTGTTAGAAATCACACTGACGAACTTACAGCTTTATTGAAAGACAAAAACGTCGATGTAGCACTTATTACTGAAACTAGACTAACCACTAAACAGTTCTTTAAAATACCTCAATACGTAACATACAGTATGGACCACCCAGACGGAAAAGCCCACGCCGGTACTGTTGTCATTGTGCACCAGTCCCTCTCCCACCACATACTCCCAGTTCCCTCCTATGATTTCCTACAATGCACCGCCATAGTAATCAAGACTTTTTCTTTTCCGATCATCCTCGCATCAGCGTACTGCCCTCCTAAACATTCCATCTCCAACATTCTATTTGAATCCTTCCTTAATTCCTTAGGAAACCACTTCATTCTGGGTGCAGACTTGAATGCTAAGAACCAACAACTGGGGTTCCAGATCCACGAATTGTCGTGGGCGGAATTTACAGTCTGCACTCAACTCTAGACGTTTCAACCTCCTGCCTCCTGACTCCCCTACCTACTGGCCAACTGATCCTAACCGTAATCCTGACATCCTTGACTTCTTCATCCACAACTGATTAGGCTCCCTAAACATGTCGGTGACTCGACTTGATGAACTGTCCTCTGACCATAGTCCATTGCTCCTTAAAGTATCCCTAACTCCTATTCCTAAACCCACCCCACCGTCATTTATCAGAGTATTCCGTCTATTCCTTTACCACCGCCATCCAACAAGCTGTCTGGACTGCCTCCTCTCCTAAACACTCAAATATAAATCCTCACCAAAATCATTTTCCACAACACCTCATAGACCTCATCCGCACCAAACGCCGATCCAGATCCTTATGGCAACGCACCCGTCACCCCACAGATCGCCGCTCCTATAACTTTCATTGTAGACAATTAAAAAGGAAGCTGGCGACCTTCCGTTCCCAATCCTTTAGTTCCTTCCTTTCTTCTCTTTCGGCTTGTGAAGGTTCCCTGTGGAATGTCACCAAGGAAATTCTAAAATCCCACCATATTTCCCATCCCCTCCGTCGTAGTAAATGTTCCTGGGCTGCGTCTGATGAAGACAAAGCCGAGGAACTTGCCAAATACGTTTCCGAAGTCTTCACACCTCATCCAGAATCCCATCCAAACCACACTGCAGTAGTGGAACAGTTCCTTCAGTCTCCAATCCCACTTTCATTACCTCCTAAAGCAGTTAATCCCTCTTAGGTCAAATATCTTCTCCGAAAACTGACCCTCCGTAAATCTCCTGGACACGATCTCCTTACTCCTCAGATTCTCAGATAACTTCCATCTAAAGCCGTTATATTTCTTACATATATTTACAACTCCATTCTACGCACTACTCATTTTCCTCTCTTATGGAAACATTCCACTATAATTCTCTTCCTAAAACCAGGTAAACCTCCTAACACTACGACATCATATAGACCTATCAGCCTACTCCCAATCCTTTTAAAAATCTTTGAAAAAATCCTTCTCAAACGAATATTACCTTTATTAGAATCCCACACTATTCCTTCCCATCAGTTTGGATTCCGTTCCCAACATTCAACCGTTCAGCAAGGTCTCCGAGTCGTTGACCATATTTCCTCTGCCCTTGAGAACAAGGAGTACTGCTCGGGTGCATTTCTGGACATAACGCAAGCATTTGACCGGGTGTGGCACCCGGGATTACTCTTTAAGCTCAAAAACCATTTACCCCAATCCTTATACCTAGTCCTCCGATCCTATCTATCAAACCGCTCCTTCCGAGTTCGCTGTGGTGCAGAATATTCCAATTATTATCCAGTCGAATCCGGTGTTCCTCAGGGCAGTGTCCTTGGTCCTATCCTCTACAATATATACACGGCTGATATTCCTGTTTGCCCTAATACCTTCATAGCAACGTACGCTGATGACACAGCTATCCTATCCTCTCACTTAGATCCCGAAATTGCATCTATAGGCCTCCAAACGAACTTTTCTTAAATTGAAGACTGGTGTAACAACTGGAGAATCAAAGTCAATCAATCAAAATGCGAACATGTCACCTTTACCCTTCGAAGACAATCCTGCCCTCTAGTTCTCTTTAACTCCGTTCCGCTTCCTTTCTCCGACACAGTCCGGTATCTTGGCTTCCTTCTGGACAAAAGACTAACTTGGAACCCGCATACTAGACTTAAGCGACAAGAACTTAATCGACGATTTGGACAATTATACAGACTACTGAACAGAAATTCAAAACTATCTATCGAGAACAAACTGTTAATATACAAGACAGTACTGAAACCTATCTGGACCTACGGACTTGAACTGTGGGGGACAGCCAAATTTTCTAACATCAAACGCATTCAATCCTTCCAATCTAAAGTCCTCCGAACCATAGTTAATGCCCCTTATTATGTATCCAACCATACCTTACCATACCATATCTAAATATTCCATTTATTTTAGACCTTATACCATTAAAATTTTCTAAATTTCATCAGAACCTTATCCATCACCCTTATCCCCTAGCTCAATCCTTATCCAGCTCCACACATCCTTACCATCCTCCTAGAAGATAGAAACGGCAGCGGCCTCGTGACCTCTTGTGACATGTATATTGGAGTTCTAGCATTGGCTAGATTCTCCACTCACGTGCTGTACGCTTGTGAATTGTATATAGGTATGAGTGACTTTTGTATATATTGTTATTGATTTTGTTTTGTATATATGTATATTGTATTATTATTATTACATAAATTTATTGTTTTGTATATATCGTGTGAATGTTGTACGTTATCACTATTAAAAATGTCCTGATTTGGACAGATTGTAATATTGCTCAATAAAGTATTGTTTCTCTCTCTCAAAAACTTTCAAAGTTATGTAAAAATGAAGAATAGTTAAATATAATAATAATAATTACTAAAAAATACATCATTTTACTTTTGATTAGACCACAAGAACAAATTATTGTGTAAAAAAGGATAAATATTAAAATAAATATCAAAGATAAGGTTAAAGTAATGATAACTGGAATATATTTTATGTATAATTTTAATAGAGCATGATATACAAATTATGCACTGGTTGATGCCAACAATAAAATCTAAAATACAGAAATAAAACAAAAAGATAGAGATAAGTCAATGAATCTATAAGAGAATCCACTTATTAAAATTAACCACAGGCCCCTAGTTTTATTTAATCATCCATGTATCTTATAATTCTTTTTGAATTATTCGATAAGGGCATAGTTTCTACTATTGTGCACAATCATGTATAAACATTTACATCCAGCAGTGACAATTTTAACCTTACTTGTAAAATGTTCTACTAAACAATTTATCATAATTTTTACAAATAGCAACAGTAAAAGGTTTCCCAGACATATTTAAAGTTTAAAACAACCAAAGAACATTATTAAACAATTAATTTTTTTTTTTTTTTTTTTTTTTTTTTTATTGAGCAATATTACAATCTGTCCAATTCAGGACATTTTTAATAGTGATAACGTACAACATTCATACTACATTCAAATGATATATACAAAACAATAAATTTATATAATAATAATAATAAAATATACATATATACAAAATAAAATCAATAAAAATATATACAATAGTAGGTTGTATGGATGAGTGGAGCTGGATAGGGATTGAGCTAGAGGATTAGGGTGATGGATAAGGTTCTGATGGAATTTGGAAAATTTGGATGGAATCAGGTCTGAAATAAATGGAACATTAAGGTCGTGGTGCAAGGTATAGTTGGAAACATAATAAGGAGCATTTACTATTGTACGGAGGACTTTGGATTGAAAGGATTGAATGCGTTTGATGTTAGTACGTTTAGCTGTCCCCTACAGTTCAAGTCCGTAGCTCCAGATGGGCTTCAGTATTGTCCTGTAGATTAATAATTTGTTGTCAACTGTAAGTTCAGATTTTCTGTTGAGTAGTCGGTATAACTGTCCGAATCGTAGGTTGAGTTCTTGTCTTTTAAGTCTTGTATGTGGGTTCCAAGTCAATCTTTTGTCTAACAGTAAGCCAAGATACCGGACTGTATCTGAAGGAGGAATTGGAATGGAATTGAAGTAAACTGGCGGACAGGAGTTTCGTCGAAGAGTGAAGGTTACGTGTTTGCATTTGGCTTCATTCGCCTTTATGCGCCAAGCATTACACCAGTCTTCGATAAGAGAAAGGTGTCTTTGCAAGTTTAAGGATGCTGTTTCAGGATTGGAACTGGATGATAGGATGGCGGTGTCGTCTGCAAAAGTTGCCAGAAAGGTATCAGGATGTGTAGGAATATCAGCAGTGTAAAGGATGTAGAGGACGGGTCCCAAGACGCTGCCTTGAGGAACACCAGCCTCAACGGAATTAAGGTTAGAAAATTCTACACCACAGCGAATGCGGAAGGAACGGTTTGAGAGATAGGATCGGAGAATGAGGTATAGAGACTGGGGTAAATGGGTTTTCAGCTTGAAGAGTAATCCAGTGTGCCATACCCGGTCAAAAGCTTGCGCAATGTCTAGAAACGCACCAGAACAATACTCCTTGCATTCAAGAGCTGAGGAAATATGGTCTACAACTCGGAGCCCCTGTTGAACTGTGGAATGCTGAGGACGGAATCCAAACTGATGGGAAGGAAGATTTTGAGATTCTAATATGGGTAGGATACGTTTAAGAAGAAGCCTTTCGAAGATTTTTGAGAGGATGGGGAGTAGACTAATAGGCCTGTAGGATGAAGTGTTGTTGGAAGGTTTGCCTGGTTTTAGAAAAAGAATGATAGTGGAATGTTTCCATAACAGAGGAAAATAGGTGGTGCGTAGGATGCAGTTGTAAATATAAGTAAGGAATATAATAGCTTTCTGCGGAAGTTGTCGGAGGATCTGGGGAGTAAGGAGATCGTGTCCAGGAGATTTACGGAGGGTCAGTTTTTGGAGAAGATATTTGACCTCAGAGGGATTAATAGCTTTAGGAGGTAGGGAAAGTGGAATTGGTGAAATAAGAAAGTCTTGCACTGTTGCGGTGTGATTGGCGTGGGATTCCGGGTAAGGAGTGAAAACTTTGGAGAGGTGTGTGGCGAATTCCTCGGCTTTATCTTCATCAGATGCAGCCCAGGAGTCTGCAGGATTTAGGATCTTTTTCGTGACATTCCACAGGGAATTATCACGAGCTGATACAGAGGAGAGGTAGGAATTAAAGGACTGGGAACGGAAGGTCGCCAGCTTCCTTTTTAATTGTCTACAATAAAAGTTATAGGAGCGGCGATCTGTGGGGTGACGGGTGCGTTGCCATAAGGATCTGGATCGGCGTTTGGTGCGGATGAGGTCTATGAGGTGTTGTGGAAAATGATTTTGGTGAGGATTTATACTGGAGTGTTTAGGAGAGGAGGCAGTCCAGACAGCTTGTTGGATGGCGGTGGTAAAGGAATAGACGGAATTATCTAGGTCATCTGGGGTTTTGAGGGTTACTCTGAGGTCAATATTATCGGTCAGGATTTGGCGGAAAAGGTTCCAGTTGACAGGGCCTCGGATGAATGATGGTGGAATGGGTTTTGGAATTGGAGTGAGAGATACTTTTAGGATCAGTGGACAATGGTCTGAGGATAGTTCATCAAGGCGAGTTACAGACAAGTTGAGGGAGCCTAATTCGCTGTGGATAAAGAAGTCGAGAATGTCAGGATTGCGGTTAGGATCGGTTGGCCAGTAGGTAGGGGAGTCAGGAGGCAGGATATTAAAATTTCGGGAGTTGAGTGCAGACAGCAAATTTCGTCCACGAGAATTCGTGGTTCTGGAACCCCACTGCTGATGCTTGGCGTTTAAGTCTGCACCCAGAATGAAACGATTTCCTAAGGAATCCAGGATTCGGATTGGAAATGGAATGTTTAGGAGGGCAGTATGCAGATGTGAGGGTTACTGGAAAGGAAAAAGTCTTGATTACTATGGCTGTGGCTTGTAGAAAATCATAGGTGGGAAGTGGGAGTAAATGATGAGAGAGGGATTGGTGGACAATGATAGCAGAACCGGCATGGGCTTTGCCGTCTGGGTGGTCAGTACGGTATGTCATGTATTGCGGTATTTTGAAGTACTGTTTAGTCGTTAGTCTTGTTTCAGTTATAAGTGCAACATCGATTGTTTTGTTTTGCAACAACGTTGTCAGTTCGTCAGTATGATTTCTAACACCATTCGCATTCCAAAGAAGAATGGATAAGGAGTTAGGTGAATTCATTTAAGGATTTTTCAAGGCAGGGATTAGATTTGATACTAGATTTGTAAGGAGTGATATAAGCGGCATAACAAGAGCTTTGATTTCGGAGATGAACGATGTCATTAGACTGTTAAGATCTGTGACGTTTGATGGTGGAAGGATATGAGAAATTTGATGTTGAGGAGTTTTTTGAAGATTAGGTAAACGTTGAGGGATAGATTGTTGTACAATAGATTGAGAATGTTGAGGAAAAAGTTGTTCCGGCAGTGCCTCGACTTCATGACTCTGGCTTCCACCTCCAAGCAAGTGGGCAAATGACACATTAGAATTTACAAGTTTAGATGGTTCTCTTCTGCTTCTGATTGGTATAGCTGTTTTATTCGGATCCTGAGGTTTTTGGTATCTGGTTCTGAGTTTCTTGTAGATTTCGCATCCCTTGTAGTTAGCGGGTGATCCTCGAGGCACAGGGCACATACAGCGGGTGTTGATCTTGATCTTGTACATTCTTCTGATTAATACTGTTCACCGCATTTCACACAGCGCGGTGCGTGATGGCAATAACTTTTGGTATGACCATATGCCTGACAGTTATGACACTGAACTATTTCCCTCTTTGTGTAAGGTTTTGTATCTTTTACACGGGTATAGTACAGTCTACTGAGATCATAGATTTTTTCGACTCCTGCTGATGGTTCCAAGTCCACGAAGAATAGAGGCAGTGGACTTTTATCTTTTAGAACGTTGATGACTTGCCTCACTTGGAATCCTAATTCTGTCAGTTCTTCTTTGATAGCTTCAACGGGTGTTGAGGAATGTAGGTTTCTGATTACGACCCTTAATGCTCTCTCCTGGCGCAGCTGATAAGTATGAAAGTCAGCTTTGGTCTCAGTCAGATTTTTTACAATATTTCTGTAGGTTTCAGCAGTAGTCGGAGATATTTTAGTATCATTGGTTCTACTTATACAATAATAACTATTAGGATCAGTTACTTTGTTTAAATGCGCACACATCAGTTAAAAATTTTTAATATTTTTAACAAATATTGGTGGAGGTAGTGGTTCCCTGGATATAGGAGAAGATTCCATGGTTTCTTTTTCATTTTGGAGGATCTCAAATGGATTCGGTGTAAAAAACGGGGATTCATCAGTTATTCCTTGTGATGATGTGCTGGGCTGTGGTTCAGATCCTAATGAGGTAGATGACGCGGTCGCTGGTGGAATTATTTTTTTATTTTGTTCACGGCGGGGTCTCTGTTTTTTGGAAGACGAGTTAGAACCTGCAGATCTAGATCTTTTACTTGCAGACTTTGAGGACATGACTTGATGAAAATATCTCATTGATTAAGAAAATAATAATAATAAATAAATAATGAGATAAGAATTAAAGATAAAAGAAAGATAAGTTAAAGAAAAGCAAGCCCGAGCTTGCCGAGCTAGCGGCAATCAGCTGATCAGTGACCCTCCTTTCACTTTTTCGTGATTGTACAAAGTAAATTATAACTTTGATTACCGAAATTTCTCCAATATTCACTGCCGTAGTATTCCTGAGGTCTAGTGATGTTCTCCAGACTGAATTTAAGCGAATTCCTACTAAAAAAGCAAAAATCTGAGAGACGATGTAACGTATGACTGTTATCATCGAGCGCATCAGCTGATCCCAAACAATTAAATAACACAGAAAAACACAATCCGACTAATCCAGCACATAGACCAAGTACAGCATAAACAACAACAAAGGGTCAAGGACCAGTTACGTCATCACGATTGTCCTCTATATAGCCGCTTTTGAATTGAGCCCAACTTTATATGCAAACACCTAGTAGGGTTTCACTTGCTACTTCTTTGTGATTCAGTTCGAAACATCCTAAATTATCAGTTTGACACCTGGCTTTGTGAGACTCTTCTGGTATGTATTCATAGATATGTGAAGTAATTATCGATATCTTGTTAATGCCTCTTGTTAAATTTTGTTTTGACTATAAAAGATATTTCTCTGGTTTGCCCAATATTTCAATTTATTGCTAGAAGTTATTATCAGTACAATTCTTATTTGATATCTAATAGATCTGGTTCAATGGATTTTAGTTTATTATATTATCTTTTTTAAGTATATTAATGCGGATGTTCCTTATAGTATTCAGTGCATGTTGAATTTTAATTCGAAGCCTTAGGTAAAAATTCAATCAATTTGTACATCATTTGATCTCTTAAAATTTAAAATTTTATCTTTATTAAAATTTTAAAACTAATAAATATTTAAGGAGTTCTCAATAGCACATTTCTTTAAATTACATACTAACTTACCCTTCTTGTATAATGCATTGTAATTCCCATTAGTTACAATAGGGGTACTCACTACGTTTGCTATTTGTGCTATTGTGCTAAACCCATCAATTTTATACAGGAAATAACTGTAGAAACTGGACGGGTTTAGCAAAATAACACAAATAGCATGATATAGCAAACGTAGTGAGTACCCCTAATGTTTTAAAATTTGGTCAATAAATGCTTAAATTCATTATTTTCTTTGAAATTTGGTCTAAATAGAATTGGCTGATTTAATGCATTTTTTATTTTTATTTTAGTTTTTACAGATAAAGCCTATTAAACAATTTTTAATAATTTACATTTATACATATTTACAAAGTAATAATGAAATATAATAATACAAAGTAATAGTTATTGGTAGTGATTACAATCTTAGTGACTACTTGAAATAAAATTATACTACGGAACAAATTACAATTAATATCTGACTATGCTACTAAGTAACAATAAAAATTAATTTTTATTTATCAACAAAAAAAATTACTCATTTTATATAATATATAAGTTTTCTATGGGTCAAGAGGTTCAGTCAATAGATAAGAAATAGTGTTTAGGCTACATTTTGAGAAATTTTGTTGTCATATTCTTACCAATGTGAGACAATATAGTGTTTTATGTATGTATGTATGTATATAAATATAGGTTATCAAATAAGTCCTTTTGGTTATACAGGGTGAAATAAAACTCAATGTATTATAGATATAAAATTTATTTTAATCTACAATGTATTGACCATTATTTAATATGAGTTTTTCCATCTTTCCACTAACTGCATAATGCCATGTTCATAGAATGTCTCAAGTCATTTGTTAAAAAACTGATTCAAGTTATTTTTATGTCCTCTTCCTGTTGGAATTTCTTACAAGTTCTGCTGAGACTGGGATAAGTGGTAGTAACTTTTAGCTAGGTCTGGTGAATAGGGAGGTTGGGGCAAAAGGTCCCATTGAAGGCTCAAAAATTTATTGCAAGTCGCCAATCAAGTATGGGGCTTCGAGTTTTCTTGATGGAATGCACCCTTTCAATATCCCAGTTCTGGGCATTTATTTTTTAATTGATTTAATTATATTAATTGTTAGTAGTATAGAGTGGAATCAATTGTTTGTCCTGATGACTCTCCATATGGAAAGCATTATCTTCTTTGGACACGATCCATGTTTTGACATTCTTCTAGAAGTCTCACTATAGATCCCCAAGATTTTCTATGGACTACATTACCGTAAAATATCCATTTTTTTAGTCCCTGTTACCAACCTTTTCAAAAATAGGTCGTTTCGTTGCTGTTTCTGAAGTGAATCCCAAACAGAAATGTGTGTTTCAGTTAGAGATTGAAGAACTCAAACATTAAGCCTGAAAATATAGCCAAGCTTTAAATGTGACACATTTAATGCCAAAGCTATCTCTCGCACTGATTGGGGGAGATTTTGATTAACAATTGCCATAACATTGCTCATTTCGATTACATGTGGGCGACCAGACCGTTGATGTAAAAATTTCCTGAATAAAATTTGGCAAACCAATTTTAATTGGTGCGTTTGATTTTTGTATAAAATCCTGCAGCACCCTTACCTTTTTTTAAAATAATACAACAAAATATGCTGAAAATTAATGATATTTTCTTCCATATTCACAGTACAATAACAAACACAATACTAAGCTAGTTTCAACAAGAGTTAACAGATTTAGTTGTTGACATATTACAAACAGGATGATCAATCCATCTTAGGGATTAGTTCATCAGATAAGAAGTGTATCATAATGACAAAATTAAACAGAAAAACCGATAGGACTTATTTTTATATATATGTATGTATATATATACACACACACACACATAATCATACACTATAGCAGTGAAAAACAAAAAATTGCTATAGTAAATAGAGTGTTTTATGTCAATGTATTAAATATTGTAGAATTATGGCATTTTAAGAAATTTCTAGTAATAAGAGTGTTTCCTCATCAATGTGTAGTACATTTTTTTTTTATGTGTTAAAACGGAAAAAGTGAACATGTTCTCAATTTTGTTTTGCTAAAAATATTCTAAAATGAGTTTATGAAGAAACTTTTGCGAATAGAAGTGGGCATTGCACAGATAATAAGTGATTTTCTTTAGAAGCAGTTCTATAAGAAGGAATATATTAATTAGTTGACAAGATTTTTTGTATATATGGTATGAGTGGAAGAAAGTGGTGTTAGGAGGTCAAGAATATTTCAAGGTTTTCTTGCTTTTAAGGATTGGAATAAAAAGGTACTAAGTAGCTGTTGTCAAGAAAAAATTTGATTAAGCTACCTTTTATCAGAATATTGTTTCTAATAGTGACAGATTAACTTTGGCATATCATTTGCATAATTAAAACATGAGAAATGCGAGAGGGATTATCACTGATTATCTCCTTTAGGAACAACTGAATAGAGAAATAATAGTGATTATGAAGGTTAGTTTGTAGCAATGGCCGTCTGGGTCTGGAGTGACTGGAAGGATTCAAACCAGCTTGAAGCACTATTAGATAGGGAACTATAGTTGAAGAGAAGAACTAACTGATTGTTCAAGGAGATGGCTTTTGAAAAACCAAAGAGGCCAAAGATAGTGATTTATTTTGGTCCATGGAAGTCTTAGATAATTTTGAACCTAGCCAACAAATAAATGGATTAAACAAAACAGAAATCTGAATAGTAAGAATTTAGGACAGCATTTTGCTCCAGGAAGTAGATGACTTAAGAATGAGTGATTTTTACCAAAGCAAGAGGATATAGTCTGGGTTGCTGTCAAGAAAGAAAACATGCTCCTCTTAAATTTCCTAAAGGTCAGCTATTGATTATTCCTACCAAAGGCTTTGATACCATATAGGGGTTTATTAAGATCTTTTTTCAGGTTGAGGGGGCTTTCATAAAACTTTTTGTTTATATTTGTGTATTAATAGTTGTGTCATTAGGTGCTTAGGTCAATAAATTCTTAAATTTAGTTTTCTCTATTTAATTTTAATATTCTCCCAACATATTGATTTCATAAGTTAATATTGATTGAGCTATTTATGCTATTAAGTGGTAATGCTGAAGACAAGAACACAATTACCATTGGTATGGATTGTATGGGCTCAACTTAAGATTAAATAAGTTTTTAGAATTTATTGACCTAGATTCTACTTAATTTATTAAGGAGGAATTACATATTTATGTACTGGTTGACCAAACAAATTATGATATATGTATATATTTTTTTTCTGTTAATAGATAGTGGTAATAAAATGGACAGTTTTGGAGACAACTTTGAAGACAATGAAGTTGACCCAGCAGCTGAGTTTCTAGCTAGAGAGCAGTCTGAGTTAGCTGCCCTCGATGATGAGTTAAAACAAGCTGTTGCACCTCCTGTGAATGGTGATTTTATTTTACATTAAAAAAAAGTAATATTTAGATATATAACACTTTTTGCCACTGGTCCCAACCCTATCTCTCACCGTTAGGCCCTCTACACCCATACCTTGAAAAAAGTGTGCTCATGCCTTCTCTGTTTCATGGTTTTGGTTTATTATTTTCAATAATGAATCTTTTAAATCGATAAAAAAACATACCCTCCCCCCTCCCCTCAAAATTTGAGTTACTACATTTCAAGATACGTAAAACCTGGATAAAGAGTAAAACAAAATCTGTCTGTCCACCGTACGAATTTATAAATAACAATCTACTACCAAGCTGATGCTATTCGATAGAGAATTAAATTCTCATCAAAACAAAAAAAGAATCATTGACATGGATTTAGAAATAAGACAGATAATGCATTTTGAAATTACCCATGGTGATTGGCAATTTTCCTTTGGTTAATTTATGGCATTTTATATTATTTAATTGCCAGCTATGTAAACTGTTATACCCTAATATAGTTATTGGGTTGTTACACATGAAATGTCCGTTTTTATAGTTTCTGAAATTCATAAAGGATTTTGCAGACCTCTGTTGTTTTCTTCCGAATGTTTACATATTTAAAGTAAACAGTTACTAATCCTCTGTCTTTGTATTATAAACATAAGCTTCCCAATCAATTACCCACTTTTTATTATACCTCCAAATATGAACATGGAAACACGTGATTTTTTAGTAATATTTTTGTACGAGTTTAAACTCGGCCATTCAGCAGCTGAGGCCGCTAGAAATATTTGCAAGGCGTTTGGGGAAGGGAGTGTTAATGAACGGACCATTCGCCATTGGTTTGCTAAGTTTTCAGCTGGGGATACCAACTTGGAAAACTTGCCCCGAGGAAGACCTCCGTCCGTAATAGACAACGATGTCCTCAAACATACAGTAGAAGGAAACCCTTACCAAAAAGTTAAAGGACTCTCAACACAACTAAATGCAAGTGCATCTACCATTTCCAGACATTTAAAGTGTATGGGAAAGTAAAAAGGCTCGATACATGGGTGCCTCATGATCTCACTGAGACCCCATGTTTTAAAACATACCATGCAAAAATTTAAAGAACTGGGCTACGAAGTTCTTCCGCACCATATTCTCCCGACTTGTATTGGACAGATTACCACCACCTGTTCAGGAATTTAGACTACTTCGTCAAAGGAAAACTTTTTAAAAATGATGATCAAGTGAAAAGTGCGTTTTCAGATTTTGTTTCACTTCAAAGCTCTGAGTTTTTCAGTTCGGAGATAAAAAAGGTTGGTGTCACGTTGGGAAAAATGTGTAGAAAAAGAAGGTAAGTACTTTGAATAAAATTATCTTGTTTTCATATCGTATTTTTGATAAAAATCCTTTACCTTGAAAACGGACATTTCATGTGACACAACCCAATATTTGAAAATATTAAACCATTCTGTACTAATTTTTAGCGTTTTTCGAGTAGAAGGTATGTTAATATTGAACAAAAAACTTTTTTTTTTGCACTTTCCCAACCAACAACATTTGGTTTTTTGGTCACTAATGTCGAGAAAGTTTTAAACTGAAATCCCCAGGAGGCCTGATATGCGAGTCTCCAGGAGACTGGTTGCAAACTAGTTTCTGTAGTTACCCTGCTTTTCCAAAATTCGAAAAGTGGAATAAATTACCAACTGCTGGCGTAATACCTTTTGGGCCCTTCTATATTGATTTTATGTTACTCACCAGATTTGCTGGCACCCTTCTTCTAATCAGCGCATCCCAAATCTCTTGCCTCAGAACTAAATCAAAGGCTACCCTTAGATCCAGAAATGCCAGATACACTGCTTTTCCATGATCCCATGGAATCATCACTCTTTTCTAACATAATTATGGTTACTATCATATAAACGGCTCATTCTATGAGGATAATCATTATAAAGTAAATAATCAAGTGTTTATAAGGTGTATTTTTTGCTTGGAAATCAGTCCAAGAAATGTGATGATCGATACGGCAATGGAGCAAATATATAAGTACATAGAAGAGAATGATAACTGCCAACTCACCATGCAAGAGTTGAGAAATGTCATAACTACAGAGCATATTCCGGATGATAAAACTATTAGAAAACAATGCAGGGACTGCTATCATGATGACATTGTTATTTCGAATAAATTTGGATCCAATACCATCATATTTACAAAAAAAAAAAAAAAAAAAAAAAAAATCAACCATGATATATTAACCATAATATTAAGAAAATTAGTTCAATCAAACATACAATAATACATATTAAAACCAGCCAGCGAAATTATTGTAAGGTACATAAGAGTTAAAGTTATCGATAATGACAATTACACAGCAAGTGACAAAAAGCTTAAACATATTGATGAGTCAATTCCGCAATCTTTAAAGTTTTTGTTGTCAGAAATAATTTTAAAAGATAAAAAAATAAGGTAGACACAATTCCTGGGTATGGAAAAAATGTCAAACTATAGCTGTTATATCTGCTGTGTGAACAAGATTATTTCTATCACCTTTGCATATTACTTTGGCTGTAATATTTCATAGAAAATTTGGCTCAAAAAAAGTTATAAATATTTGTCATTCTTTAGGCTTTTGTGCTACATACAAAGACGTTATACGAAGCTTCCGCAACTTTTGCATCTCCAAGAGAAATAAAACCTGGCAGTTTTGTTGAAGTGCAACGGAAATAGTTGCCTACCATTAAAATAACTGAAGTAGAAGAGAATATTTGATGCAGATCAATGATGTAAAATCCCTAAATAAACCATAATTTTATTTTAAATGTTACTTTTTTTTCGATTATCCTTCCCACTTATGCTTGTGTAAAAATATACATTAACTTCATTTTGATATTAAAAAAAAAAAACATTTTATAGCTTAATATACCTTATACTATTTGAATTATTATAATTATCCCTTTTTTTTTTAAATCAAAAGCACAAATTTTCAATAGGTAAACTTTTTTATTTATGTTATTAGCTAAACATTCCAATTTTTTATTTATTTTTTCATCCACCGTAACAAAAGTCCGAGGTTTGTATGATTTTTACACTCCAGGTGCTCCACTATTCATAGGGTTTAGGTTTACTCTCCTTAATTAGTTGTAGAGACTGGGCAACCTCACTGGCTTGTGCTGTGGTCGCCACAAGTAACTCTTCATTAGTTTCAATATGGTAACCTTCTATTTGTGAGGGTTTCAAGAAGGTCACTAACTGTAATCATATCAGTTAATTCCATATGCGAAGCTACTGAGGTGCCTGATGGCTCAGGAGTCGGAGCCATCTAAAATAAATAGAAAATCATCTTTATAATTTGTTTCGGACATTTTGTTCCTACGAGTAAGGTGGTAAAAATACTACAGGTACAATCCCCTCTCCCTGCAGCAGGCAATTAAATACAATAGGGTGCGTCAGGTACCCCTAGTGGGTCGATCGAAGACAGTGTATTTTTATACACCCCCTGCCATCCAGCTATAGCTCGAGCACCCTCCTCCTAGTTTGGGTGTCTGTGAGAAAAAAAAATGGCCTTCACCGAGGTCAAAAGACCCTGCCTCTTTCCCATAGCTTTCAGACGAAGAGATACTGCTTTTTGCATCACATTTAATTGTTCCACGAGTTCTTGTCGAGTCTTAGTATCGTCTTCACCCATTAAGGCTTGCAAGTCCTTGTCTTCAAACTTTTTCAGTGGTTTCTCACATCAAAATCACCACTTTTAAATTTTTTAAACCACTCAAAGCATTGAGTTTTGCCAAAAGCATGGCCACTGCCGTTTGCTTCGACAAGCATTCTATGCCATTCTGCAGCAGTTTTCTTCAAATGATAGCAGAAAACCAATGCTGTCCACAAATCATAGTTCATAGGAACAAAACTCAACATGTCTGAGGTTATAAAAAATATACTGGTGTATAAAACTTAGGTTATTGTGTGTTGATAAACTTCATCAGCTGTTAGAGGGAGAAGATAGCGCTACAGAAGTGTTCTATTGGTCTTTAAACAGATAGCGACCACCATCTATAGGGAAATTCCGGTTTCATACTTCTTCACCTGGTATACTATCGTGTGAAATATTTTTATATCCTATATGTCATTTTTTAATGTTGAATAGTTATGTATTGGGTTGATGCGAAATTAATGCAGGTTTCCTCTATTGCAATATCTTAATTCCAATTGTGTAAACAAAGCTAATCCTAACATTGATCATTATTATACCAAACTAACCTTATCTAATACCCTCTCTTTCACCATGAATTTGTTTAGTAAAATCGTTTTGTTCAGTGTGTTCAAAGGTCTTGAATCGAAAATGTCAAAGTGCGATTTTCGTCAAATTTATTTTTACGAATTTAAATTAGGGCGCAGCGCTGCGCAAATGGCTCGTAATATTAATGAAGTGTGGGGTCAGGGGGCTATTAATGAGTGCACGGTGCAGCGTTGGTTCCAGAAGTTTCGCAGAGGAGATTTCGACCTCGAAGACAAGGAAGGTCGGGGCCGTCATCTTGCTCTGGACAACGACCAGCTGAGGTCAAAGCTTTCTCAATCGAGGTGAGACTATAACTGCTGACAAGTACTGTCAAGAAATTGACAGCATGAATCAAAAATTGCAACGTCTTTGCCCAGCATTGATGAATCGGAAGGGGCCGATCCTGCTCCACGATAATGCCAGACCACACGTTGCACAACCAACGCTTCCACGACTGCACGAGTTGGGCTACGAAGTTCTCCAACATCCGCCTTATTCACCTGACCTCTCTCCTACAGACTTCCACTTTTTCAGGCATCTGGACAACTTTTTGAGGGAGAAAAATTTTCAAAACCAGGACGACATTGAAAATTCTTTTCGTGATTTCATTGAGTCCAGGGATTCGGAATTTTTTTTCTGGTGGAATAAGAAAGCTTGTTGAACGTTGGCAAAAGTGCATTGATTCAGATGGAAATTATTTTGATTAAATATATATGGTTAAAGTAAAGATATGGCGTATTTACAATACCTACTAAAAACCTGCATTAATTTTGCATCAACCCAATAGTATCTTGTATTTTCAAATCTATTGGAATTTTTCCAGCCAAAACCCAAGCAGCTTTGTGAGATATAGTCTGGTATGACTTACATATTTTTATTGCCATGAGTCTTTCATTCATAAAAAGTTTCATTAGATTTTTTTTCAGAGCATAGCTTTGAATTAAAAATGACAAAAAAAAATTAAAATAGATGAACAGCTTAAAATTTATATTATGATTATATCAATTGGAACAATCTCTTCTAATTTTGTTTATATGTATATTTATTATTGACATGTTTTGATAAATAAATACATATAAACAAAATTAGAAGAGATTGTTCCAATTGATATAATCTTATCCTAAATTACTCTTCTGTAATAGTAATTGACTTAAAATTTATTTATTTATTCTACAAAATAGTTACCACTGTTAGCGATTACCCTTTCCCAATGTCTTGGAAGGTCCATTATCCCTTTTTTCCAAAACTCACTGTCCTTACTTATGAAGAACAATAAAAGGTCCGTTTTGACATCATCTTCTGAAAAGTAGGATTTCCCTTGTAGAAAATTTTCGAGGGAACAGAACAGATGGAAATCCGAAGGAACAATGTCCGGAGAGTACGGCGGGTGAGGTTAAACCTCCCATCTGAAGCTTAATAACTTTTGCTGGGTCCTTAAAGACACATGGAGCCTAGTGTTGTCTTGGCGGAATAGCACTCCTTTCCGATTTGCAAACTCTGGCCGTTTCTCTTCAATTTCTGCCTTCAATCGATCTAACTGGGTGCAGTAAAAGTCTGTATTTATAATTTGGTTTTGTGGAAGAAGCTCAAAATGTATGCGTCCCTTCCAATCCCACCAAATACTGAGCATCACCTTACTTGGATGCAAGCCAGCCTTTGGTGTTACGAGCGGCGTTGTTCCAGGGAATCCTTTCAATAAGGTTCCTTTCATTGAGCTCTGGTGGAACCCAAACGTCGTATTGGCAGACGTACCCAGTCCTCTATAGATGATCAAAAATCGTCGATTTGCTGGCTCTTAACTCCGCAGCTATCTCACGGATAGTAATTCGTGGATTGTTTGCGATGACCGTCATAATATTCTCAATATCAAGAGTTGAACTCCGGCCAGCCCGGGATTGGTCTTCCAAATTGAAATCTCCTAATCTAAACCGCGAAAACCACTTCTGAACTGTGCTACCAGCAATTGAATCACTGCCATACACGGCACAAACCTTTCTTGCAGTTTGTGCTGCATTTTTCATTTTTTTTAAAAAGAACAGCATAATATGCCGAAAATGAACTGAATCGTCACTCATATTTGTATGCAATAAGCTACACAACTGAGCCTTAATAACGATGAATATTTTAAGAATCTCTAGAAGCTTTTCAGACAACCTAATATATTTTAGTTCTTTTTTTTTATTTCTTTCAAGTTTATTTGTATAGAATCTTCTTAGTTAAGTAGTACATTATCCAATCTACCAGTAGTTACTCCTATCTTGTCTACCGACTTATTAGGTTTTATAAACCATCATCCAGAGCCTTAAAGCGATCAAGTTAGCTAGGTCCTGTAGTGTTGGCTTAATCAAAATATAATATTTTAGTTGTACAAAATAAATGATGTATTGATTGCAATACAATCAAAGTGAGGTAGCCAGGCTCCTTATATCTTTTAATTTATCACCAATTGGTGGGGCTTACATATGTATTTGTACATCAATTCCTTATTTTATTATTTATAACCTAAATTGACATATAAGTCACTTAAGAAAATCAAACATTCAGAAATATGCTCCAAACATAGGTGAATGCCACTGATCCTGCTTAAGTACTAAGTGCTCTTTCTTTTATTTTGTTTTAGTAAGGTCCATAGAATTTGCTTTTTCTACACTGTTTTTTTTTTAACTAACCAAGAAAATAATTTTGTAGTTGCTTAAGGCAGCAATTAAAATTAATTTTTGGTTATATGTTAGTCATATTAAATATCAGATAATCCAATTAAATCAAGCAGCCTTGGTGGGCACTATTTGTGTCATAGTCCCAAGCCTTATTTTATAATATTGGTTGAAGAGCCAAGTTGCTAAGCTTTTGATTATAACCATTAAGAATTTAATTTATTGATAATTATGAAACCAATATGATTATAACTTTGATGATTATTAAATATTGGACTATTTCTGAAATAATGAAAATAATTTTATCTTTGTTCCTAAAGATCTAAACTCTAGACACTTATTTCATTTTTATGACTAAGTTGGCACTGTTTGATAATTTGTAGTGCTAATTTCATTTTAAATAAAATATATAAACAATATTATAAAAATTATAGGTAGGTGTTACTATGAAATAAATCATTGAAAGTTACTTTGCATCCTCATATTTAACTTAAAGTGTGAGGTACTGAGAAGAAAAAATATTATGTGATCAGGTATAAGATATTTGCAATTTATTTATACTGTCTTAATTTTAGTGAATTTTCTAAATGTGCATATTGATTTGTTTGCATTAAAACAAAACACTAGATGTTTGAGCTCATATACTTATATAATCTGATATATTAATATTAGGTACGGATGCAGACATGAATGAAATTACTGGAAGTTTTGAAATGATTAATGGACTTGGGCAGCCAGACCGATTTGATCTTCCTCAGACTAATGGTAAGCTTACTTAACTCAGTATAGTATAAAAAAAAAAAATAATAATAAATAAATGTAATTTAGCAGTTATTCAAGTTCCTTACAGTCATGTTTTCTATACATTGTGAAACTTAAGACTTCACTCTTAGGATCATAATTTAAATTTGTGATAATAATTTTTACATCTTGGTGATCAAATTATTGAAAATAGTTATTAAATGAAAATTCTCAGCAGGTTTTCCAGAAGCCAAAGTTTATTGATAAGCCTATTCCTACTGTGCATTAATTTAAGATATATCACCTTATTTTATTGAATTCTTGGTCACTGGCGAGCATATCAAGGAATGGTCTGTGACTGGTTTACACCCTATCATCGTCACAGATCTACTGTATCACTGTATCATGGTAGTAGATCTAGCTGAATGTCAGGTGGTGGACGAGAAGACGGGGCTGAGGAAGGTACCATTGCTCACTGAGTGCTCATTATCAGCATGTGAATGGCACACTGTCCTACTGTACCAGCACCCTACTGTGATCCAGCCTATTTCCTTGTTAAAATAGCTGAAGTACGATGTCATCCATTTCATAGAGAAGGTAGCCAAAGTCACACCGAGATCCTGCCACCCACCACCAGATAGATAAATGCCCCCAAGAGGGAATTCATGCAGATGGTGGACAAGGGGATCTGCAGACTGTCTAATGAACCATGGTACAGCCTGCTGCATATAGTCGAGCAGAAAGATGGAGGTATAGGGTCTTGCGGAGGCTATAGGCAGCTGAATGATAAGACAGTCCCTAAAAGATATGCATGCTGTCCCCAACTTGATGGATTGCAACATATTATTGAAATATTTATGTTTTATAACTAAAAAATGTAATTGAAAGGGTTTTTTAATAATTTTACAGAGTCTTGGCTATGGTTATTTAACTATAAATTATTTGAATATATTATAAAAAAAAATTAATATTACTATAAAAATTCAAACTAAAAAACTTATTATTTTCTATTGGCCATGCTGCTCTCTGAATTCCATATTTCTTTCTTCTTTAATGTAGCTCTTTTTTTTTTCTTTGATACAATTTCACTATTCTTACACAAGGTCAGAGCTCCGGACACGTTCACTGCTTCTGGCAAAAGACGCTGTTCCTTGGAAAAACGTACGGTTATCCTTGTGCTAACTGCACCATTTCCATTATTTTCCCTCATTGGCTATTGACTTCATGCCTCCTTGATCTTTATTCCTTTTTTTTTTTTTGCATACTTAATATATCACAACAATATATATTTTTTTTAGCCTGTAGCGCCACTGAAAAAAAAAACAATATATATATATTTTTTTTTTTTTTGGATGGCTTATAATGCGCTGCGACCAAACAGGTCTATTGTGCGCCATAGTATAAACATTCTTTTTTTTTTAGGGGAGCCCGTGGCTGAGTGGCTAGCGCGCTAGTCTCTCGTGCTAAAGTTGTGAGTTTGAATCCCAGTCCCAGCGGGGCTTTTATAAGGATGTAATTAAATGGGGATTCATTCAGAGCCTCTCTCCCGGGTATGTGAGACCCGTCAGTCAAATGGTGGCCACTCCAAAAATTAGTTAGTTGGGAGTGATGATCCTACACTACAAATTGCATCGAGAAACGCTAGAAAGTAAGCTCCCAGGAGATTACATTGCGAGGCCCAGGGCCTGCACGGCCTGTAGCGCCACTGAAAAAAAAAACAATATATATATAATTTTTTTTTTTTTGGATGGCTTATAATGCGCTGCGAACAAACAGGTCTATTGTGCTGCGCCATAGTATAAAAAAATTGTACAATTAGTACATGAGTTTTGTTGCAATTGCAAACTTTAAGAGGCTATTGGGTCTTATTAACTCATTTCTTAGTTAGTGTATGCTCTACTAGTCGGTCAACACAAAAAAGGCTGTGTAGCAATTTATGTCATGATTAGGTCTTTGATTTCTGGATTTGTCATTAATGACCTTATACCCGGTGCTGATAAATTTCTGGATTTGAATATCTGAATATCTTGCCAGGATGTCGTTTTCCTCAAGCCTGTGAAGTAATTTTCTGTGTCCATTGTAAGTGAACTTACAAGAACAGTTATTAAGCGATAAAGAGTTCTTAAAGCCTGAGCTTCAACCTCTAGATGTAGTGGCATGATATCCAACATTGTCTCCATCGCTGCTGTAGGATTTGTTCTGATTGCATCTGTCATCATAAGGGAAGCAAACCTTTACAGTTTTATTGCTCCTTAAGGGTATGTAAGCACTTGTCTGGAGGCCGTCATATATAGTCAATAGACTTTCCATGGTTTAAGTCCTCATGCATTGCTTATAGCATTTCTACATGCCTGAAGGCATTTGCGAGTTTGGCAAGCGATGTTAGAGATGTGGTTGTTCTACTGCAACTTGTGGTCAATAGGTTATAGGTTATTCCTTATAAGGAGTGAGTTTTGTACCATTTATACTTGGTAACTTAAGGTTAGCCTTCCTTTTGTTTGTGAAGTACAGAAATGCAGTCAAAAAACCCTGCAATATCAATGAAGTTACCTAGCATTAATAATAATAATTTTATTTATTTGTCTTTAGGGCAATCCCCATACAAATAGAGCTGGCTGGAACAGCACAATTGATAAATTTATCACCAGCAAATATACATTATTAATTACAATTCGAATAAATATTTAAAACAAAAACAACAAAACACATATACAGCAGTAAGCATAAAGGTGCTGCTATCTTTATGATTAATTTCATCCAGCATATACATAAATATTATAAATTAAATATAAGCATATCAATAAATAATGCAAAAATAATAGTACTAAAGCGAATACTAATTCCCCACAAATTACTAACAAGTCCCGAAACCCTTAAGAATGATTAAAATTCTGAGAAAGATGTTGAAATCTTATTTTAAGATTCTCTTTGACAAGAATAAATAATGATCTCAGGTCCATTACGTGGGGTTCCGCAAGAATTTCGTAAAAGCCATCAATGCTCACATCATTTAATATGGGCATATAACGGGTTCTATTGTCATGGTATGCGGGACATTGAGCAAAAAAATGGAAACAATCTTCCAATGCATCTCCTTTACAAACTGGGCACGGCTTCTGTGGGTCCAGAATATACTTCTGCGGGCCGACACTAAAGGAGATGGCGTATTTTCCCGACAGTCTGATCTGGGCTAAAGTCCTAACATACGCGATATTGCAATTTAACATTAGATAACTTTGCAGAAGGACGGTGTCAGCAAAGACCTTTCTGTACCACGGGCTATAGGTCGACTCTTGGAGCATGGCTATATCCTTCATTCTCATATATTTGCAGTAGCCCTCCAAAATATCCCTCTCTCTGGTTCTAACAGTAATAGAGTCGTTAAATAATAACGGGTCAAACATCCCGAAACTCTCGAAGAATTTCCTTAACTGCGTGACCCAGTTATATTGCTTACTCCACCTATCATCTCTATCCAGGAGCATCAACTTTAGGAAACATTGCTTTACATATCGGGTATTATCCATGTTTAAGACCTTTCTCAACCATTTAAGCATCGTTTTCAGTACGTAATATCCCACAGGCACGAATGCGACCTCCAATCTTACCATATAGTGTGGTGTATTCCGACTGAGGCACAGCAGCCACTTGTAGTACCTGGCCTGTATATCTTCCAACTCCTTGATATGCCTGATAGCCCAGACTGGTGCCGCATAGAGAACACAGCTCAGAATTAGTGACTTATACGGTCTCTGTCTGGCGTCCCAAGATACCATTTTAGTTCTCTCGCAAGTGTTCAGTACCGCCCCGATACTCGTATTGCTTCTCGATATAATATGCCTCATCGCCCGATTGAAAAGTCCTGATGAGCTGAAGGCAATGCCAAGATAATTTTATTCTGGAACCTCCTCAATTATGTCACGATTGAAATATACACTTCTACTTCTCTTTGGTCTACCTCTATAAATTTTTAACAAGTTTGTTTTTGTAATATTTACAGTCAATAAGTTCGCTGTGCAATATCTATTTAAAATGTTTATTTTTGATTGAACATCAGTCACAGAATCCCCAATCAAGATCAAATCATCCACATAAATGAGGCTCGTAATTTCATCATAAGGACTTATTCTTATTCCGTGTGCCTCTTTTTCCCGAAAGAAAGAGTCGATATCGGCAATAAATAATAAAAATAAAAGAGGGCTCAATATCTCTCCCTGTAGGACACCTTCAGTAATGGATATTGGATTACTTAAATGGTTTTTACATTTGACTTTCATTGTTGCATGACTATACATGTCGCCTATCATCCTGAGGAGCTTTCCACTTATCCCCATCGAGAAAAGCTTACACCAGAGTTTTGAGTGTGACACAGAATCAAAAGCTCTTCGAAAATTAGCAAAGACATAATAAATAGTACGCCCGCGTTTTAATAGGTTTATTTGGGAGAGAGTACTTAGAACAAAAATATTGTCCAAGCAGCCCCTGTCATGTCGAAACCCTGATTGAGATTCGGGTAGAGCCTTCGTTTCCTCGCACCAAATCAACAGCCTGTTGTACAATATACCTGTAAACAATTTAAGTAAGCAGTTTGTGAGGGCAATACATCTATAGTTTTCAGGATTATCCATTTTACCTTTTTTGTGTATCATCACAGATATTATGTTGCTCCAAGATTTAGGTATTTTTTCAGTTTCCAGCATTTTATTAAATAATATTTCTATATGAAGTAGCCAATTATCAGGTAGATTTGTAATAAATTCATAAGTTATTTTGTCAGGTCCAGAGGATTTTCCAGACTTAAATTTCTATAAATAAAGTTTAATTTCATCCTGTAAAATATATGTATCAAACAAGGGATGTGTTACATTAAAAAAATTTATATCGAATTGTACCCTTTCGGGGTAGATGCCGTGAAAGAAGGATTCCCACTTCTCACATGCAATAGGCGAGAACTGTTTTTCAGCTGATCTGAATTTATTAATTATTTGCCAAAATGAAGTTGAGTCACGGACATCAGACAGTTGTTGTACTAATTGTTTATGATAATTCAACTTTTTAAACTTAATACAGTTTTTATACGACTTTTTTGATGCAGTGTATATTTTAAGATAGTATTTCGAGAATTTAAACTTTCGACAGATTCTGAGGTTTTTATTAACTTCTCTTTTCATTATCTTCAATTCCTTGTCAAACCACGGTTTGTTGTTTTTAGGTATCTTCTCGCATAGAACTTTTATTAGATCTAAATGTTTTGCAGTTCTGATTATAGAGTCAACTAAGTTATTATTCAATTCGTTTATACCAAGTCTACTCAGAGAATCGATGTAGCAAAAAACATATGGTCTTGATACTGTTTTGAAAGTCGCGGGATCCATTTCAAGCTTAAACTCCCTCCATGTGGTCTATTACAGTATGTGAAGTCACTGTGGTTATCAGTACGAATATTCAAAGTCAATTGAATCGGGAAATGGTCCGATCTGTTATGAATTTGACGTACTTCAAAATCGTAAATTGTGGGTATAGTATTAACATGACAACAGGCAACATCCACAGTAGAGGTTCCGATTGTACTACAATAGGTAAAATTTCCTTTCTCATCACCAGCCGATCTCCCATTAATACATGAAAAGAATTCAATTCTAAAAATTCGATAAATATTTTACCCTTTTCATTGCATGTTTTGTCAAAACTTTTTCTTTTGTGGCTAAGAAAGCTATTTTTAAACAAAGCTTCATCTCCCTGGCTGAGATTAGAAAAACGACAATTCGCATCTCCAACAATTATGAACGGAATCGACCCGAGATTATCTATAATTCTGTTTATATTTGACTCAAACACTGACAAAACCGAGACAAGATCTATAGATGGCCTAAAATAGAAAATACCCAACACAAACCTGAAATTATTACAATTTACTCTAACGAAAATCCAATTTTTACATTTATCGATTACAATAATTTTATAACAGGTGGTATCGTATATGAGGGCCAGCCCCCCGCTGCCCCGTCCAAAACACATCTTTGCGATGTCATTGATGTTTTTAATGCCATTCATGTTCCAATGAATAATATTTACTAACTTAGAGCCGTAGACTAGAGCTGATGACAGCTGATGCTGATAAGAAGCGGCTGGCCGCGGTGGTGGGGATGGGGTCCTCTCCTCTCTGCTTCCCTCCCTCCTGTCCATATGCGATAGATCGTCAAGCCGAGATTGTGGTCATGCTACATTTTGTTTGCCTTTAGATTTTTTAATTCGTGTTGAAGCATCTGGTTCTGGAGAATTTTCAATGGATGTGGGAAGAGACCGTTTTTTTCTCATTAATTTCTGTAGTTCTAGTGAATTCATCAGAATCAGTGTCATATGAATGTTCTTGAATCTTTTTGATCACTGAAAAATCTGACTCACTTTGAATTAGTATCCTTGATGAACCTTCGAAGTGCCTAATACTTTTCCATTTCTGTGCCATACGAATTTAAAATGACCCTCTCTCTGCATTGCTCTACCTTTTGAAAATAATATTCTATTTTGAGCTGTGAGCTCTTCGTTAATAAATATTTTTTAATTCTTTCCTGGTCTGTTTGGAAATCGCTGAGACTTTTGACAATCAATTTTTCCCTGTTCATTCTTGCTTGTGCCAATCCCCAATCAAGATCAAATCATCCACATAAATGAGGCTCGTAATTTCATCATAAGGACTTATTCTTATTCCGTGTGCCTCTTTTTCCCGAAAGAAAGAGTCGATATCGGCAATAAATAATAAAAATAAAAGAGGGCTCAATATCTCTCCCTGTAGGACACCTTCAGTAATGGATATTGGATTACTTAAATGGTTTTTACATTTGACTTTCATTGTTGCATGACTATACATGTCGCCTATCATCCTGAGGAGCTTTCCACTTATCCCCATCGAGAAAAGCTTACACCAGAGTTTTGAGTGTGACACAGAATCAAAAGCTCTTCGAAAATTAGCAAAGACATAATAAATAGTACGCCCGCGTTTTAATAGGTTTATTTGGGAGAGAGTACTTAGAACAAAAATATTGTCCAAGCAGCCCCTGTCATGTCGAAACCCTGATTGAGATTCGGGTAGAGCCTTCGTTTCCTCGCACCAAATCAACAGCCTGTTGTACAATATACCTGTAAACAATTTAAGTAAGCAGTTTGTGAGGGCAATACATCTATAGTTTTCAGGATTATCCATTTTACCTTTTTTGTGTATCATCACAGATATTATGTTGCTCCAAGATTTAGGTATTTTTTCAGTTTCCAGCATTTTATTAAATAATATTTCTATATGAAGTAGCCAATTATCAGGTAGATTTGTAATAAATTCATAAGTTATTTTGTCAGGTCCAGAGGATTTTCCAGACTTAAATTTCTATAAATAAAGTTTAATTTCATCCTGTAAAATATATGTATCAAACAAGGGATGTGTTACATTAAAAAAATTTATATCGAATTGTACCCTTTCGGGGTAGATGCCGTGAAAGAAGGATTCCCACTTCTCACATGCAATAGGCGAGAACTGTTTTTCAGCTGATCTGAATTTATTAATTATTTGCCAAAATGAAGTTGAGTCACGGACATCAGACAGTTGTTGTACTAATTGTTTATGATAATTCAACTTTTTAAACTTAATACAGTTTTTATACGACTTTTTTGATGCAGTGTATATTTTAAGATAGTATTTCGAGAATTTAAACTTTCGACAGATTCTGAGGTTTTTATTAACTTCTCTTTTCATTATCTTCAATTCCTTGTCAAACCACGGTTTGTTGTTTTTAGGTATCTTCTCGCATAGAACTTTTATTAGATCTAAATGTTTTGCAGTTCTGATTATAGAGTCAACTAAGTTATTATTCAATTCGTTTATACCAAGTCTACTCAGAGAATCGATGTAGCAAAAAACATATGGTCTTGATACTGTTTTGAAAGTCGCGGGATCCATTTCAAGCTTAAACTCCCTCCATGTGGTCTATTACAGTATGTGAAGTCACTGTGGTTATCAGTACGAATATTCAAAGTCAATTGAATCGGGAAATGGTCCGATCTGTTATGAATTTGACGTACTTCAAAATCGTAAATTGTGGGTATAGTATTAACATGACAACAGGCAACATCCACAGTAGAGGTTCCGATTGTACTACAATAGGTAAAATTTCCTTTCTCATCACCAGCCGATCTCCCATTAATACATGAAAAGAATTCAATTCTAAAAATTCGATAAATATTTTACCCTTTTCATTGCATGTTTTGTCAAAACTTTTTCTTTTGTGGCTAAGAAAGCTATTTTTAAACAAAGCTTCATCTCCCTGGCTGAGATTAGAAAAACGACAATTCGCATCTCCAACAATTATGAACGGAATCGACCCGAGATTATCTATAATTCTGTTTATATTTGACTCAAACACTGACAAAACCGAGACAAGATCTATAGATGGCCTAAAATAGAAAATACCCAACACAAACCTGAAATTATTACAATTTACTCTAACGAAAATCCAATTTTTACATTTATCGATTACAATAATTTTATAACAGGTGGTATCGTATATGAGGGCCAGCCCCCCGCTGCCCCGTCCAAAACACATCTTTGCGATGTCATTGATGTTTTTAATGCCATTCATGTTCCAATGAATAATATTTACTAACTTAGAGCCGTAGACTAGAGCTGATGACAGCTGATGCTGATAAGAAGCGGCTGGCCGCGGTGGTGGGGATGGGGTCCTCTCCTCTCTGCTTCCCTCCCTCCTGTCCATATGCGATAGATCATCAAGCCGAGATTGTGGTCATGCTACATTTTGTTTGCCTTTAGATTTTTTAATTCGTGTTGAAGCATCTGGTTCTGGAGAATTTTCAATGGATGTGGGAAGAGACCGTTTTTTTCTCATTAATTTCTGTAGTTCTAGTGAATTCATCAGAATCAGTGTCATATGAATGTTCTTGAATCTTTTTGATCACTGAAAAATCTGACTCACTTTGAATTAGTATCCTTGATGAACCTTCGAAGTGCCTAATACTTTTCCATTTCTGTGCCATACGAATTTAAAATGACCCTCTCTCTGCATTGCTCTACCTTTTGAAAATAATATTCTATTTTGAGCTGTGAGCTCTTCGTTAATAAATATTTTTTAATTCTTTCCTGGTCTGTTTGGAAATCGCTGAGACTTTTGACAATCAATTTTTCCCTGTTCATTCTTGCTTGTGCCAAAAAAGTGTCTCTATCTGCTTTCCTTAAGAAAATCATTAAAACAATGTCTGTAAAAGTACCATTTTTTCTTCTTATTCTGTAATAATTATCTAGGTCTCTTATATTGAAGTCTGTCCCCATTAACATGAATAATTCCGAGCAGATTTTTTTAATATCTTCTCCCTCTTTAAAAGGAATTCCTTTGACTTATACTGTTTTTCTCTTAATTCTTGAGCTTTATTTTTTTCCACAGTAGTCATTATTTCAGAGGAATCTATTTTTAAACTACTAAGTTCTGCCTTAAGGTTGGATACGCGTTCATTAAGAGATTTAAATTTGGAAATAATGTAACTCTGGGTTTCTTGAAATTCCGAGATTTTGTTAGTGAATAGTTCTAGTGACTTTTTAAATGTTGATATTTCTGCGTTAGTTATTCTAGCAGAAGTAATTAAAAAATCAATTTTCTCTTCTAGACTTAAAGCACTCTCTGCCATTATTAATGTGAAGTAATATAAGGAAATAATAAATTAATCGAAATAAATGGTTTATAAACGTTTGGCTAAAGTAAATAATTACCCTGTGCACAAACAGCTGATATTGGCAGTAATTCTCTGTCACGGTCGACTTACGTGGTGGTGGGAGTAGACCTGCAATCAGATAACGGCTGCAAACTTTCTATGAATTGTTATTCATAAATTATGCACAATTCCTTCTACACTTGTCACTACTCAGTACAAATTCATAGCAGCAGAGATTAACACGTACTAAACTATATTGTCAAAAATCAAGTATCTATGAAGAAGTGAAAACAAACTGGGACTCAAAGTGTATGGACACGATGTAACAACCTACAAGGCCAGAGCCAGACTCTGGACTTACCTAGCATTATCTATCTTTGTTCCAGAGATAGTTTAATTCTGGAAACCAGGCTTTGTAAGGCTAATTCGCATGATTTTCCAGCCTGGTAAGCGAATTGAAGAGAGTGTATAGGTATATTGACCTTTGAGTATTCTCTAATATGCCTGTCCAGTATTTTCTCCAGAGTTTTCTTAAGAAAAGAGGACAGGTCTAAATGATTTTGGGTCCTTGTATGAACTCTATCCAGGTTTGCAAATGTAGCAAAGTTTGGATTTCCTCCAAATGATTGGAACATAATTTAGTGCTAGTAGGGGTTGGCATAATCGAGTGATCGGACTTCGAATGATTTCAATAATTGAATGATCGATGTATTCTGAAAGACATTATGGTTCAATTTCCCCCTCTATAATTGAAACGTTTATTTCCAAAAGGTACTAAAGGACATTTTTTTCAAAGTTGATATTTTCACATATTTGTATTCTAATGGTCTAGTTTTATCAAAATCCGTCATCAAATTTTATCTAAGAAACATAAAAATCCTTTAAAAAAGTATTTACAATTTTCATTTCATTCCAAAAGGTACTATATCCATGTTTCGTTCCAAAACGTACTATATCCTCTGTAAACAAATATAACCTTTCCTTTCATTTCCTTCCAAAAGGTACTATATTTCCTACTATATGGTAGGAGCACCTAATCCCGTAATATATTACCATTAATTTATTGTTTTCATCATTTTATGCATTTTTATTGGTTCATTTAGCACATCTTGAATCACCGCTATTATTTTGATCACTGGTTTTAACCTAATAATTAGTTTTTAGGCTATTTGAAACAACTTAGTCGCGTTGCTTTGGTTCTTTTAGGTTGTCAATTAAATTAAGTTTTTTTATAGTATTTCTTCTTGCTGCAACATAAATTTGGTTTACATTTTTTCAGAAACTCACATTTTGACAGAATAATGGTATTTGATGCAGCAAATAGTTGGAATTAGCATTCCACGAACTTGCTAAATATGTGAAGAAAATCCGTGACTGATCTAACTTAGTAGTCAATTTTTTTATGTAAAATAAAAGTTCAAAAGTTATTATTTATCAGTATCTATGGTTAAATATTGTTTACACGTCGTTTATAATATAGTTAAATTTGCTAAATTCACACAAATAGTAAATACAAGTTCAAAACAAACTTCATAATTACATACTTTCTTATTATAGTGCCATAAATAGATAAATTGTCCTTTGAATATTTACTTTTTTTATGAAGAATAGATAATCAATGTAATTAAACAAAAAAAAAAAAGAAATTTCTCAGAAGGAGAATAAGGAAATTTACAAAACTTAGTAATTAACGATATTAAGACGTTAGTTATCACTATTGTTGTATCAGGAAGGTTATAGTGGCTGTTACCAACTTATCTCGCGTTATTTTCTTCCAAAAAGTACTATATCCCTTTTAATTCTTTCCAAAAAGTACTAAATCCATGTACCGTTCCAAAAAGTACTGTATTCATATTATATTGTTTAAAATCATCGGAAAAGTGCAATAATTTGGAAAGATGAGTTGGCAGCACACTTAAAAATCAACTTTTGATTTTAATAAAAAAAGAATCAAGTAAATTGGTCCAATAATAAATGAATGACAGATTTTTGTGTTTCCTATATATAGTACCTAGGATATAGTACCTTTTGGAAATCAACGTCTCAATTACTGCGCTTTGGTGGAATATGCATATAATTTATATGATGAGGGAAAAAAAAAAAAAAAAGCTCTAAATAAAAGTTTAAAAATAAATTACTCTTCTTGATCTACTATAAGTGGATTTGAATCTAAATTATGATCAAAAGTTCTTAAAATAATTTAGGGAGTTCCAGTAAGACAGAATTTTTGACTTCATAAGGCCAAAAGAATGCCTGAATTAAAAAAAAAAATATTACAAGCCCATCCCTACCTCTAAGTCTAGATTTGCCATCAGAGGATAGAAAAATCTTACATCTTCCACCAATACTTTTATGGTGTCTAAGCAACTCCCTACCATGTTAATGATGAGTTCCCTTATTAGGTTTAAGCAGGAGATCTCAGTGAAAAATTTCCAACTCCTAGTGTACCAGATTTGAAAAGATAGTATTGCTGATATAATTTTAGATAGACTTAATGATTTAGTGCTCAGAGATGAGGTCAAGAAGAACTATAGCTTTTATTTAAAAAAAAAATCTGATCTTATTAAATAAGTGAGCGAAAAGCAGTAAACACTTTAGCTTAAAGATTTCAACCAATTCTTCACGTAAAACTTGACTCAGCTTTTGGAAAGAAATTTGTCATTTTATTAACCAAACCCTTAGTATCATCCTTGCAGCAGACAATGTAGCCTCCCAACTTGAAGCTGGTTCCATCAAAAGCAGGGTGATGTAGATCGTTCTAATACAATTCACTGACTTTATTGACGATAAGTTCCTTAAGAGAGTCGCTCTGCTCCCGAGTGAGCTGAGTCTGTGGATATCTCACTGGGACCACCGCAACCATCAGGTTCCTTGGGCTAGAGACTTAGCTGGAAAGTGTCTACTTGGATTTCTTGGCTGCAGGAGCCGAGGTACCAGGGTATGATCTAGGACGTTTTCCTGAAGTGCAAGGTTGTGTGGCAACCTTCCCTTGGGGCCTCGCAGGCTTGTTTGCAGTGTCCTTTTGTACTCCCGCTCCCTTACCTGCTGGCCTCATGAGAGGTGCCTTGGTACCTGAAATAGTGTGAAGGTCCTGTAGCTTAGGGCTCGGAGCCAGGAGCCGGGCCTGGATGGGTGGGCCCCTGCACCTGAACTCACTGGTCTTCTCTTTGGCTCCAGGTTGCATGGTTTGCCTGATGGTGAGGCCCTAATCCTGGATTCCCCTGCCTCAGGTACCGGGCCTTGTGGGACAAGTCCTCCTTGGATAAAAAATCAAAATCATCTGAAAAGAGAAAACAAAAATTTAGAATTGGTTTAGGATATTTTGTTCCCAAGAGTATGGGGTAAATACACTGCAGGAACAACATTCCCTCCCTGCAGGGTGTATTTAATTACAATGCGATGCACAAGGTGCCCTAAGTGGGTCGATCTGAGTGCTGCAAGACATCAAGAACTTAATAGTGCTGGGACATCCACATGTTAACACCCAGCATATATTGGTGCGAGGTGCATCCAACAATGCTATGGGTACAGTTTTGCAGTAGAAGGATGGCTAAGTTTGGCAGCATCTTTGATTTTGCACCTGCTAAGCAGATGTTCGCCACCTACATTAAGGAGCTCTTGGCCATCCTTGTGCCATTAAGCACTTCCACTATTATCTGCTGGGTAGGCACTTTGTGACTTGGACTGACCACAAACCACTGGAACATATGTTTTACCAAAAGGCAGAGAAAGTGATGCCCATGTGGTTTCAGATGGTGAACTTAATCAGCCAGTTCATAACCCATACCAACCACGTTCCTAGGGAAGACAGCACTGTTTCTGATATGCTTTCGAGATCAGCTGTTCTGAGGAATGTGCTGCTGAGCAGTGGGATCCAGATATTCCTGAAGTTCAGAACAGTTGTCTTCCACTTTGCTGGACCAAACTTCCTGATACAGTCTCTTCCATCCTCTGGAAGTCCTTCCTCTACAGCTCCATCGGGGCCATGTGTAAAAAGAGATCTTCTGCCCCCTTGTGAAGACGCTGAGATAAGTGATGAAGACGCTCTGTCCTCCACCGCACTACAGCAGTACGGCTCACACCTTCATACACCGAGATCGTTTTCCTAAGAGTTGACATGGTGAAGAAGCTGCTGTTGATGCTCCCTTAAACTGGTCAGTACAGGATTGATGAGGGAAAGACCTTCCAAATACAGCTGCTGTTAGGATCAAAACCATTTCCTTGAATTGCCTGAATGTTGGAAGCGAACAGAGGTTCAGAACAGATAATTAAGATTAGTGATTTTTAATGAAAACATTATTTTAACAGCAAGAATTTTATTACTCAGGAACCAGCTGAGTCTCAGTCACCTAGTTTATGTCACTTATGCTCTTCATATAAATGTATATATATTTATATGTTTCCATCTTGTCCAGCTTATCCAAACCCTTAGAAAGAATAGTACAATCACGGATTTCTAATTTCCTTGAAGAATCCAAATTACTCAATCCTCTACAATCAGGTTTCTACTTTTCTACTCAATCAGATCTAGCAAAAATTACCAATGACATACATACTGCAATGGACTACAAAAACCTAACAGTACTTATTCTCCTTGACTTTTCTAAAGCATTCGACTCTCTGAACCATTCAATCCTCTATTCCAAATTAAAATATCTTTCCTTTCCCCATAGCTCTATTCTGTGACTTCAATCTTTTCTTTCTGAGCTGCTCAAGCAGTTTATATACCTAATGGATCTTTGTCCTCTTTCCTTAGAAGCCCAAGGATTGAGTATTTCTCTTATACTTTTAAACTTCTAAATAAATGACCTTCCTGAATCTATACATCACTGCTCCACTACCTTTATGCAGACAACTTCCAGATTGATTTAACTTTTCCTCATTCCTAATCATTAGTAGCATTTGCCTAAATTCAGGAAGACCTAGATAGGATCTCTGCCTGGGCTAATCTGAACGAGTTAAGGCTAAATGCTACAAAAACTCAGACAGTTATTATTGGATCCAATTCCCTCCTTACATCTTTATCTTCTTTAACTACCTTACTACTAAATGAACAACCCTTCATTTTCAATTCCTCCGTAAAAAAATTAGGTATTTTCATTGACCATACTCCATCATGAAAACAACACATTGCACGAATTTCCCAAAGGTCAATAAGTACTCTCAAGTTATTCAATAGTTCCCGCCATTTTCTTCCATAGTCCACTCATAAGCTCCTCATTTCCTCACTGATTTTCCCCCATTTTGACTGGGTGTATGGTATACGGTGGCCTCTCGACGATACTAGAGAAAGGAGCAAAGTATGTTGTGAACTGTTTTTTAAGATTTGACTTTGATACCTCGAGGCAGTCTCACATGTCCCATCTTTATGGCAAATCAAAGCGGCTTTTCCCCCTAACCAGTAGACAATATTTCCCCGGAACATTCCTATACCAAACCGTCAACTCCCAGCACCCTCTCTATACATTGTTGTGATATAATAAGTAAGCATTAACAAATCGGAATAAATATCAAAGAGGCGCAAAGTTTTTCTGGGGAATAGTGTCTTTTGCCAAAAGCAGTGAGTGTGTGTGTGTGGAGCTCTGACCTTGTGTAAGAATAATAAGATTGTATCAAAGAAAAAAGAAGAGCTACATTAAAAACGAAAGAAATGCAGAATTCAAAGAGGAGCATGGCCAATAGAAAATAATAAGTTTTTTAGTTTTAATTTTTATAATAGTATTAATTTTATTGTTTTTGTATAAGGTGTAGATTCTTTTAGGTGAATGACAATTTTTATATTTTTGTAATATATTAAAATAATTTATAATTAAACAACCATAGCCAAAACTTTGTAAAATTATTTTGAAAAACCTTATCAATTACAGTATAAAAATAAATATTTCAATATTATACCATCTTCTCCAGTTCAAACCATCAGTCCATTTACAAGAAACTAGATCCCGACATTCCGACCTTTATATCCCTTCCAACAGAACTAAAACATATGAATGTTCCTTTCTAGCACATTTCGCCAGTTTTTTTGAATTTTCTCCCATCAAGCATCTGTCGAGCAACCTCTCTCACCACTTTCAAATACCTTCTGTTTCAGTATCTTCTCACTTCCTATAATGAGACTATATGACAATAACAATTGTACTGTTAGATGATAGTCAATATTTTAAGTTTTTTACAAGTATTTAAGTAAGTTGAAACACCTGTACTTTTGTTATTATTTTTATTAGTGCATTTTCCTTTAGTTTAATCAAAAGCGTTTGATATTATTTAATTATATTGTCACCAAATTATAGGACTTTTTTCTTTATTATAATTAGTTTTTCGAAAATAATCTATGTGTTGCATCTGGGTTAATAGATTCATTTGTTGGAAGATGTTTTCCAATTCACATATTATAGATTGGTAAGTTTTCCCCTTTATTCCGTAAATTAAAATATTATACTTTCGTTTTTCATTATCATCTTTTAATTTCATAATTTCCATCTCCTTTTTATTTTACTTATATCTTCCTTCACTACTTTTAAATTTTCTTTAATATCATTAACCTATATTTCTAAGTTATCTAATTTCTTTAATTTTTCTTGAATTGTATCCATTTTATTTTTTCATTCTGTTAAAGTTAGATGAGATTTTATTTAACTTACATAAAACAGCTGATATTGTTTTACTGTTTGCGTAGCTGGTAGTAGGAATGGAAGTAGGATGGAATTAACTGTCTCTGCTAAGAGGCCTTTTGGCTAATCCCATTAAATTTGCGCTAATATATTTCTTCTTGTTTCCTCCTTTGTAGTCACTATATATTCACAAAATCTATTTAGGTCAATCTATCTCATTAAAAAGCAAGAAAGAAGAAATAAAAAGAAGAATAAATATGGGATGGAAAAAATACTGGAGTTTAAAAAAAGTCTTTAAAAGTCCAGTTACCTCCAACATTGAAGGCTAGAGTCCTGGAAACCTGTGTTTACCCTGTTATTTTGTATGGCTCGCAGACCTGGTCTACAACCAGTAAAGACATCGAAAAAATTTCAAGGACACTGCTCCAATTTTCTAGAAGCATACTTAATATTAAAAGGAAAGATCGTATCAGCAACAAAAAAAAAAAGGGTTATCCTCAAAAGTTTACCAAAGGAATCGCATATATTGAAATGGAGGAGGTGGGCAGGTCATGTGGCTAGGTTGGATCCCAAAAGATGGTCTAGAATGTCTACCGAGTAGATTTCAAGGGAACGAAAGAGATGGCCAGGAAGACCACTGACGAGGTGGAGGGACGAACTAGTGCAAGTAGTGGGGGGTTGTTGGGCTACAGTGGCCAGAAATAGGTAAATGTGGAATAATGTGACAAAAAACCTATTATTAAATACATGGTTATAAATTCTAGTTTGAACAAGGCAAGAAATGTTTTATTGTGTGTATATTTAAGTTCAAAAGTGTAAATATCGTAAATAGCAGCATGAACTAAGAATTGTTAAAATTTTAATTTTAATACTAGATTTGTACCTCCCAAGGGAGAGGCTTATTGTTCTATTAAGGACGAAATAAAGCTATTATTATTATTATGTATTTATTTCTTATCATTATTCTTTTTTTTTAATTTATTTTCTTTTTATTTATGTTAAATCTATTTTCTTTTTTTTCCTTTTGTCCCTCATTTTTTATTTAATTCTCAAGAATTCTTTTAATTACTTTCTTCACCATTTAGCTAATGTGTTATGATGACAAAAAATGTTAAGCAGATCTTTATTATATTGCTGGTATTAGTTTTTATTTTATATCAGTAAAATTACCAGAAGTAGAGAGATTTTCCCAACACATGCTAAACTGATTTAAAATGGCTGCAAAACTAAAATTGTTTGTCAGAAAATGTTTATCTTTGGTTTTATATTCAGGAAAAGATAGAGAATAACTGGTAAGAAAATCAAAAATGTTGAGCAACAACATTAATAAAAATTGGAAGATTTCAAATGGATTGACCCTATTATAGTATTTTGCAAAATTATTAGCATGTGGTGTTATACATTTCTAATTTATTTTATTGATTAAAGTTTTAATATTCATTAAATATTTAAAATTAATAAGTCATATAACTTTTCATAATTTTATTCACTTTGTCATTTTAGATATCAGAAATCTCAGCCCAACACCTATGAAGCAGGCACCAAGAGAAGAACCAGAAAAAATAAGAAAATGGAGAGAACAGCAAAAATTGCTGCTAGAAGAAAAAGGTTTTAATTTATGAATTTTCAAGCATACTCTGAACTAGGCTAGGAGTGCCAGAGATTCACCATAACCTTATTATTTCTATGACAGCTCGAAGACTTTTCTAGGATGAGTCACAGAACAATGTTGCAGACTTATTTGGCTCATAGAGAGCCAGAATGTGATCTTGATCCAATATGGCCCTCAACTTGTCAAATAGCCCAGTAGAGATAGGATTTTGGCTAGAAAAAGGTGGAGTAAATTTAATTTTTAGGCACGATTGTTTGTACGGCTCCCTTTATTAAAAACCCAAGTTTTCACCCTTGTGTGTTTTCCGTCATCTTGAAAAACCTCTAAAAAAGTACTTTTTTTCAGTTTTTCCTTCTAAATCTCTTTGTCGAGCTAACTTTGTTGTTAACAATTTTAAATAACAATAAATTTCCTACATGTTTGGTATTTAACATGTTGGAAAATTCGGAACACCTACTGAGATACGTGGGCATGAATATTGGCAAAATTGTCAAAAAAAAACAAAATCTCAGAAAAGTCAGTGGTTTCGCTTCAATAACTATTTCAGTGTTCAGTTTATAAAAAAATACATAAGAAACAATCTTTTAGAGCATTAAATGTCTAACAAGTTAGATGTATGAGATTATTATAATATAATTATATAAGTATTATATAATTACTCGTAATTAAACAAACAAGAAACATTGAAATAACATTTTTACTGAAAGTGCTCTGTTAATAAATTGTTAATAATTAATCTTCTAAATGTAATATTATCTTTAAACCATTATTGTGTATATTCTAGGAAAAGAAAAGTGGTTTTGCAACTAATTAGAAGAAATTTTCAACATATTACTTTTATTTTAATTAATTAAAAAAACAAAAACATTTCAATGATACACAAACAACTTAAGTAGAAGGTAAAGCATTTTTTTAGTAGTTTTTTCTTTGTTTAGTCTCAAATGTACTTGATGTGTATAATGTATCTCTTTGAACGGAAGGCTGTGTATCGTCAAACTCGTCTTCTTCCATGTTATATGAACACCTCTATAGATGAGTTGCGGCATCTTCGATTTGTTAAAGCTACAGCAAGCGCTAAATTCGATTTGCCATGTCTACCTCCAACAAAGGATGCAGTTGAATTTCATGGTTATCAAACTTATCAGCAAATACAAATGAGAATGGTAAATTTCAAAGAGCCCTCAAACTGGGCTTGGAAGGAGAATATTGGTGGTCTGACATCAGTGACAATGATTAAAGAACCAGCACTAAACAAAGAAAAAACGATTAACAAAAATGCTTTACCTTCTACTTAAAGTTGTTTGTGAATCATTGAAATATTTTTTTGTTTTAATTAATTAAAATAAAAGTAATATGTTGAAAATTCTTCTAATTAGTTGCAAAACCGCTTTTCTTTTCCTAGAATATACACAATAATGGTTTAAAGATAATATTACATTTAGAAGATTAATTAAAACGAAGTATTTTATTTTTTATTAACAGAGCACTTTCAGTAAAATGTTATTTCAAAGTTTCTTGTTTGTTTAATTACGAGAGCTTAAAAATTAATTAAAAATCTTATACATCTAACTTGTTAGAAATTTAATGCTCTAAAAGATTGTTTCTTATGTATTTTTTTATAAACTGAACACTGAAATAGTTATTGAAGCGAAACCACTGACTTTTCTGACATTTTATGTTTTTTTTTGACAATTTTGTCAATATTCAAGCCCACGTATCTCAGTAGGTGTTCCGAATTTTCTAACATGTTAAATACCAAACATGTAGGAAATTTATTGTTATTTAAAATTGCTAACAACAAAGTTAGCTCGACAAAGAGATTTAGAAGGAAAAACTGAAAAAAAGTACTTTTTTAGAGGTTTTTCAAGATGGCGGAAAATGCACAAGGGTGAAAAGTGTGAAAACTTGGGTTTTTAATGAGGGGAGCCGTACAAACAATCGTGCCTAAAAATTAAATTCACCCCACTTTTTTCTAGCCAACCCCTTTTTTTGATCTAATTAATTCTACTGGGCTAAAAGAGCTTTGCTATTCTGGACCCCATAAATATTCTTTCTTGGTACTCATTTGGTTAATAAGTGATTTTATTAGCTCTGCTCTGTTAGGAATGAATTTTAGGATTAAACCAATTGTGGCGAGAAATCCCCTGATTCAGTCAGATCTTGCAGCTCCTTCAGGGCTAAAGTCACCCTTATCTCAGTATCTGGAGCCCATTGACAAATTATATCAAATATAAAAACTAATTAATTCTTGACAAATGTCTGTTTTGTCTTTAATCAGGGTTATTTCCTCCTTTTACCGGATCTCAAAAACTTATTTTAATGATTTATTGTGCTATTCACGAGTAGCCCCCCCATACAAGGATGTATCCAAGTTTTCTTTGATTTCCAACCCTGTAGACAACTCAGGTTCCGTAACGAACCATTGAACTGATGGTTGTGGTTTGTTTTTGCTTTTTCCCAACACAAGTTCATAATGTTAAACAAGCTTGTCGCTCAAACCATAATCATGAATACATGAACCACAATTTAGTCAAAAATCAATACATAGAGATAGGTGAATACTCACAAAGAAAGAATAAGTACTGTACTCAAATAAGTACAGAGTTCACTGCCTCTGTCCATTTGAGGTCTCATAATTTATTTAGGCCATCTTTTTTTTCTTTATATTATGGATTTTAAAATCTATTATTTTAAACTCTTCAGATATATTTGATACAAGGGTCTATTACGTTTTTTTACCGTGGAATCAAATGGTACTATCGATTTTAAGATTGTGCGCTCACGTATCGATCGTTTAAAACTCTTCAGATATAATTGATATAGAGCTGATGAAGCAGTGAGTATTTATGCTTGATAGGTAAGCCTCTTAAAAATGAAAAAAATTAAAGCATAGATAACAGAACATTTAATTTTCCCATATAAAGAAAACTTGATTGCAATTTATGTTTTTAAAAACTTTAGAAATAACAACGGTTGCTATTTTATTCAGTTTATTGTTATTTTATTTTTCAAATAAACTTTACAAATATATTTTAAATGTTTAATTTGGTTTCCATGAGAATCGCAATTATTTTACAGTGAAAGATCTGTTTTCATGAAATAATTTAAAAGATTAAATTATTAATAACAATCTTTTTTTTTTAAAAAATATTTTTATTGATTTTTACAACTGTATATACAACAAGTAAAAGGGCTGAAATTACAAATATGGCATGAAATAGTCTTGTGAAGAGGCTACCCAGTGGTAGCACTTCAATAATTCTTTTAGGTAACACTGTAATGATTATTTTATTAACAGGTCTCGAGGCCACCGTCTTTTCAGGCGCCTCAGATGATTATCAGGAAGAGATGGAGATTAGGTTTACGGACAAGCGGGTTTGAGTGGGCTGGTAGTTTGGAATTAAAGGAGGTGTATCGAATTTGGGCTAAGTCTGCAACTAATAGGATATTGAGGTCTCTATAGATGATTTGATTAGTAACAAAATAAGGAGCATTGAGGACTTTTTGTAGGCAATTGGATTGCAAGGATTGGATGTGGGAGGAATTTGATGGTTTAGTAGAGCCCCATACCTCAATGCCATATGTCCAAATTGGTCTAAGAATGGTTATATAAATCAGTTTTTTTGTAGTAAATAGGGAGTTTTAATCGTTTGTCAAGTATATGTTGTATTCAACGGTATCTGCGAGCAGTTTCTTATCGTTTAAGTCTTGTATGAGGATTCCAAGTAAAGCATTTGTCAAGATAAAGTCCTAGGTAACGCATTTGTTCTACAGGGATGAGTAGGTTATTATTAAAGGAAACAGTAGGGCAGGAAGTCATAGGTTTATGACGTAGAGTAAAGGTTATTTGATGGGATTTATTTTAATTCTCCATTTTTGACACCATCCTTCAATGGCAGATATATGGTTCTGTAGGATTTGGGATGCAGCAATAGGAATTATTTACGGATAACACACATGTGTCTTCAGCATAAGTAGTAAGGATAGTGCTAGGATGGGTAGGAATATCAGCTGTATACCCTGTGTAGAAGATTGGGCCAAGGATACTACCTTGAGGTACACCGGCTGACTGAGTGAATACTGAGCAGGAGGATAGATTATGACTAACTTTAAAGGTTCTATCTGTGAGCTAGGAAGGATTATTAGGCAATATGTCGGGGAGAGGGATTGACGGAGTTTGCAGTCCTGGATGCCAAACTCTATCAAAAGCCTGTTCCACGTCGAGAAAGGCTCCAGTGCAGTACATTCCGCACTCCAATGTGGAGGATATAATATCCACCATGCGATGACACTGCAGAATAGTTTAATGGAATGAATGAAATCCAAAATGGTGGTCAGGAATCACGTGGTTGAAATCTAGGATTGGGTGGGTATAAACATTTCAAAATATCAGAAAAATAGGTGGAACGGAGTGTGGCATTGTAAATATATGTGAGAAAAAGGATGGCCTTTTGAGGAAGCTGTTAGGATGTGGATTGTGATAAGATTGTGGCCTGGAGCTTTTATAAGAGGTAATTTATTTAAGGATGTTTATGATTTCTGATAGGTGAAAGGCTTTAGGAGGTGGAGACATTTGGAGGGGAACAGTTAGTTCTGCTTCAACATGATCATTATGGATTGGGTTAATGATTTCGGGATGAGATTTGAAAGTTTTGGAAAGATGTTCACTAAAGATTTGAGATTTTCTTCATCAGATCTTGTTCAGGTTTGGAATTCAGTGAGGAGTGGATGGTTAAAGGTTTTGTACTTAAGTAGTTTTGCAGTTGTGGTCCATAATGATTTGTCTGAAGTTGTTAGGTCTTCCGTAAAGTTCTGAAAATTTTGGATTTCCTTATTTCAGTTTTGAGTTTGTTAGTCAGTTTACTGAAATGGGTTTTTCTAATGAATATCTCGTTCGTTGCTATTTCGCTCTTTCCTGGTATTTTTCAATTAGTAAAAGGTGAATATAATTTGACAACTTTGTGAAATGAGAATTCCGATGTTTATGGTGAGATGTGTTGTTGGTTATGGCGGTTTCTATTGATGTAAATTGTCTAATGGCAAAGTCTATTTGTTCCTTAGTTTTCAATGAAATTTTCAAGTCCAGACTGTTCTCCATGTCAAAACAAAAATGATCCCATTCGATACATTTGTTAATCAATGTAGGAGAAGTGGGTTTAAGAACAGGATTTAAATGTATGAGAAGCAGAACCGGGCTGTGATTTGAAGAAAGTTCATTTAAGGATTTGACTGTAGATTGGGTGGAGGATATTTGGGAAGTAATGAATATATCAAGGTTGTCAGGTCGTTTTTTAAGGGATGTAGGCCAGTAGGTAGGATCCTGAGGTGATAAGATGGAATAACTGTTGGAGGATATAACTCTGCAAAAAAGCCTACCACGAGTGTTGGATGTTCAGCATCCCTAATGTTGATCTTTGGCGTTATTATCCTCTCCAGCAATGAAGTGTGGACGAAAGGATCGGAATAAGGACTTGAAATGATTATTGGATAGGGTATTACCAGGAGGGCAATATACAGCTGAAAATGTTTAGTTAAAAGGGCAGGATGTTTATTGTTAAGACTATGGATGTTGATTGAATGGTGTCAGTTAGAGAGGAAGAAATCAGTGAGTGAGATAAGGGTTTGTGAATAAGGATACATGGGCTGGTGTGAGATGTGTTGTCAGGTGATCTGATCTGTATGTGATTTAGTCACGATTGTAATGAAATGGGTCTCAGTCACTTAAGCAATTTCTATGAATGAAATGGTTTGAGGAGTTGGTAAAGAAACTTGTTGAGTTGAGGCACCTGTTGTCGAGGTTTCCTGTCCATAGTTGAAAATTTTGAGGTCTTGATCTTGGAGGGCGTTGGTAATATCTTGATTGTCAACAGCATTTCCCAAGGACACTTCTTTCCTCACTGAAGGTTCTGATCAATATTCCTTCAGGATTAAATTTTTCTGCATATGTTGAGTGTTGTATCTAATCTTTTGACATAGAATAACTTTGTAAACGATGCATCCTTTATAATTAGCCCGGGTGGGCTTCAGAACAGATAGCACATTTAGCAGGTGTATCCTGAGACTTCAGACAGGAGTTGGATGCATGTGGGCCAGCACATTTTACCCATCTGTGGCCTGATGATGACAATAGGCCTTCGTATGACCAAGATTTTGGCAATTGGTGCCCTGGGTTGAATAACATTGGAGATATTTCTAACTCTGTATCCTAGCTCTTCAGTGTCTCTTAATTACGATGGTGGGTATGGTGGAATGTAATCCTCTAAGAACCACCCTATACGATCTTTAAGTTGAAAGCATTAAAAATCGTAATTTTTGTCGGTTAAATGACTTACCAATTTTTTATAACTATCCCTGTTTGTAGTGTTGATTTAAATGTCTTTAAATCTGGAGAAGCATTTAAAATTGGTCTGGCCGATGAAATTCGCAATTTATTTTCCAAGAGTTATAAAATCACTCGTATTAGTGATGGGAGGTTTTGGGAGGTTGCGTTTCAGAAAGTTGACGGGATGTTGATATCTCTGTATCGATATCACTAAGAGCTGCAAACTTACTTATTTTATTCCTTTTTTTATTAGGTGAATTTTCTAGAGAGCCATGTGCTTGATGACGTCTCTTCTGTATGGTACTTCGTTTTAAGTATTGTGAGTCTGACTCACTTATCTTGGAAAAGGCTCTCTTCATCAGTTTCCATACCCGCTCTACTTATTTTTTTTACAATTAATAATTCTTCTTCTACTGGCACAACAGACGCATATAGCTCTCCTTGGCCTGCTCAACCAGCCCTTCCAACTGTGCTCTATCTTCTGCCATTGTTATAGTTATTCCTAGCTTTCGGTGGTCACCGCTTACATTGTCCCGCCATCTGGTCTTGGGTCTTTCTCTCGGTCGCACTCTATCAGGGTCATGCATGTATAGTCTTTTGGCTACTCTTGAATCTTCCATCCTGTGAACATGGCCCAGCCACTTAAGACACTGGATCTTTACATGGACACTGCTAATTCCTGATACAGCCGATATACTTCCTTGTTTGTCCTTATCTTTCATCTTCCTGACTCTTGGACTGGTCCGAAGATCCGGCTAAGAACTTTTCTTTCAAATCGGTCCATTTTTTCAGAAACAGTCTTGTTAAACGTCCATGTCTCACATCCATATGTTGTCACTGGTCTAACAAGCGTCTTGTACAGCCTAATTTTAGTTTTAGTTTTAATTAATTTAATAAATAACATAAAGAAAATTAAAATTCAACTTGTAAAATATGTACATCAAAATAATAATAATAATCTATAGAAAAAAAAAAAAAAGTCTCCTTGACCGATATTGAACTCGTACTAAAACTGATGTTGAGATCAGGATGCAGCGTCTTATCTGAGTGAGCTATCTATGAACTGATAAAGGAAACTACGTTTAGCGAGATGATAGCCTGAGGCTCCGAACGAGCGAGAAAGGACCTGCCCCTTCACCACTAGGTTAACTCAAGCTAACAATCACTCGTTTTCTCTATTCATAATTGAATTTAAAACGCTTACCACACGGGACTTCAATTTAAAATTGTTCACATCTGTATAAAGTCAATGTTTACAGAGTTTAAACACAAGATATGGGCTAATGACACTATGAAAAACAAATGATCCAGAGCAATAACTATGTGTAACTTCACTTGCAGCCATGACACTTTTTTTTATATAAATTTTCTCTTTTTTTTTTCTAAATAAATCTTTATTATTATTTACTTTGTTTTTTGTTTCTTAATCTTAATTTACATCTAAATCATTCTAAAAGAATACTATTTTATAAAAATGTTGATGCAATGCACATTAATTTCACAGGAAAAACAAATAAAATGATTTTTCGAAGTGCGCCATTTTTTTTTTTTTTTTGTGGGGAAGTGTATTGTATCCTCCCTCTTTCCCATTAATTTATTTTTTATTATTAAACAGAGTAGTAGAACTAAAACTAATCGTATGTTCGATGGGCTAGAAAATCGGATGTAATTTATCACTTCATCAAATTTATTATCTGCTTAATAAGCGTTTTATGACCTCAAGAAATGCTTTTCCTAAATAAGTATGATACCAACTAATTTTTAAAAATATTCCTAGATGTTTGTTCGATGAAGTAGTTAACCATGCCTCTTGCTGCTGGACTATTAGATGTGGTGAAGGTATTGTGGATTTGGATTAATAAAATTGTTATCTTGTTTATTGTTAAAAACTATGTTGCCATTAACATTTATAATGGTATTATTTCTTGATTTTTGCTCTTGAGCCTATTTTATATCTTTCTTAGGCTGAAGGGGGCAGTAGGGCGAGAGAGACATAAACTATCCAATGATTTTCACCCCTTTTTAAGGTTGAAAGAACTGTCTGATTTTTATTTCAAAACATACATTCTTTTTATTGGAGGGAATGGCATGTAATAGATGTGAAATTCCTTGAATTTTTCTTTCTTTTTAATTAGAACTCTAAAATTGTTATTATGTGATAATAAAAAATGTGGTTGATCAAAGAAATATTGTCTCTCCTCGTTAAGGGAGGGTTTGGCAGGTAATCTTATTTATTGTTAAAAAAAAAAATCTAATAAAGTACAAATTTATATCAATACCAAGGGGACAGCCCATGGCTTTGTGGCTGTTGTGCCAGTCTACCAAACTATCAAAGTACGTGAATTCAAATCCCAGTTCCTCACAGAGTTTTTCCAGCATATAATTTAAAATTGATTCATTCATAGCTGTATGTGAGGTCCATTAGCCATACGTTTGCCACTCAATAAAATATGCATGAGGAGTGATGACCCCACCCTACATACTAATGATCATGAATTTCGGTGTGGTTCTAATCTAAATACATTGTGTGGCCAAGGTCCTGCATCACCTTTCATATGAATGAAAAGAAAAAAAAAAAAAAAAACCTGTACTATTACAACCCCAGGGTTCTTGTAAGTAGGTGATTTTGCTGTCATACTCAGCTGCCTGTCCCGCTCCAATTTACAAGTATCTACTTTATAGAGGTCCCAGGATGATCTCTGTACCTAAATTATTCTGCCATGGCCAGGTTTTAATCTTGGATCCAGAGATCAGTTTTCCAGTGCCCTACCATGGAGCTGCTTTGCTCTCCATTTATATCAACAATTAAAAGTATTAATTATTGCTTTCATTATTATAATTATTTCTTGCTTTCATTAATAAAGAGAAAGACATTTAACTCTCGGTGACCTAAATATGGCTTTCCTTTAAAAATGTTTAGTTCCTAAATTATATTTCCTTAAGCAAAGTGTCTTTTAAAAAGATTTTCTGCTGTTTATTTCAAATTTATCCATGAGTAGTTATGAATAATTTTGTTGTGTTAATTAGATAAAAATGAGGAGATTAAGAAAGAAGAATGGAGAGCTACTGCTAAAAAGGAATTGGAAGAGTGGTATAAACATCATGAAGAGCTTATCACCAAAACAAAATCTGCTAATAGGTAAACATTTACATTTTTTATCTTCAAATGTTATTCAATAATAAACTTACTAAAATCACAAAGTTTAATTATTTAAAATAAAAAGTAGATACATAATAATTAGCTATATTATAGGGATTTTAGTTTATTAAATTATTAAGGATCTCCAAAATTTTATTTTTGTATCCAAAAGTATGTTACCATCAAAATTTGTATTGGTATTATATTTTTTATTTTCGCTCTTGAGCCTATTTTATATCTTTCTTAGGCTAAAGGGGGTGGTAGGTGTGAGAGAGACAGTAACTATCCAGTGGTTTTCACCCTTTTTCAGGTTGAAAAATCTATGATTTTTATTTCAAAACATTTCTTCTTTTTATTGTGAGGAAAGAATGGCGGATAATAAATTTAAAATTCCTTGAACTTTTCTTTATTTTAAATTAGAACTCTAAAATTATTATTATGTGATTCTAAAAAATGTGATTGATCAAAGGAATATTGCCTCTCTGATCGTTAATGGTATGGGAAGGTATGGCTAGTAATGAAACAGCTTTGAGGTTCATATAGCCCAGGCAGTAGAAATAGCATTTTAGGGTGGAGTTTAAGATTTCTAAGAATTAAAATATATTTATGTGCCTTGCCATCTTTAATTAAGCCCAACAGCCCTATTATAACACAGTTACTCGTATTATACAAGCCGTAATCTATTGATATTTTCGTGACTACAATAAAATTTCATAATATCTTCTACAAGTTCCCATATCTTTAACTTGCATTAATATTCATTATCATGAGTATCTTCATAAAATGTGCGGTTTCTATGATTTTGTCCTACTTAATGTTTAAAGTTGGCAGATTGTTCATAGTTAAGACATGACATATTATATTGATGAAGTTACCCCGGTAACTATTGGACCTAGAGGTGTCTATCAGCTCTCTAATTCAAGCATATTCGATTCCTATTTATTTCAATAAAATAAGTATCTTCCTAAAATAATTATGGATAATTCATGGAATCTTGAATGTCTCAACTCCTCATTATCTGATGCTCTGATGCATTCCTACCCCGAAAGCAACCCATTAAAGAGGTCCACAAACAATAAGAAGGCTCCTTGGTGGAATAACAACCTTAACAGGCTGAGAGTCCTCACCAGGAGACTTTTTAATTCGGCCAAAAAAACTGGCAGATGGGATACCTATAAAGTAGCTTTAACTGAGTATCATAAATCTGTCAGACACGCTAAACGACAGGCATGGAGAAACTGCTTGCCGTGTTAAGAAAATCCTTTCTAAACAACATGATCATGGGTTACTTGGAACCCTGAAGACTCATGACAAACAAACAACAAACGAATATCAAACACTACTATGCTTGCGGAATCACACTTTCCCAACTGTAAGGTTATAAACTTAGACAACAATGATGTGGTCTACCCTACTGACCGAGCCAGCAAAGAGGCCTGGCATACAGCCAGAGGAATCATTACCCCAAACACGCTTGAATGGGCAATTAAATCATTAGCCCCATTTAAGTCTCCAGGCATTGATGGCATGTTTCCAGCTCTATTGCAGAAAGGCCCTTCCAATTATCAAACGATACCTTCTCTTACTATTCAGAGGTAGCTTGGCTTTAAAATATGTACCAGTTAGTTGGAGGGAATCCAAACTCTGTTACATCCCCAAACCTGGGAAAGGCACCTATACGGACCCCAAATCATTCAGACCTATATGCCTGTCCTCCTTCCTGATGAAAATTCTTGAAAAAATTCTGGACAGGCATATTAGAGTACACTTATCTCTTAACAAACCGTTACATTCACTTCAATTCGCCACCAATCTAGTCTCCAGGATTGAGATATCCCTGTAACAGAAAGACATATGATTGGCACTTTTATCGATATTGAAGGTGCCTTTGACCGTACTCCCTATAACACTATCCTGGGTGCCCTGATTGACTGTGACATTGATCCTGTCATCAGAGGATGGATAATGGTTATACTTGAAAGTAGAACCTTAGTATCAGAATTATCTAATACTATACAAAGGATCGAACCACATGGTGGCTGCCCTCAGGGTGGCGTTCTATCGCCTCTACTTTGGTATTTGATGATTGATCCGCTCATCAAGAAACTAAACTCCCAAGGCTTCTACACACAGGGCTACGCAGACGATGTTGCAATTCTTATAGGGGGCAAACATCAATGCGTGGTATCCTCCTTACTCAAACATGCTATCTACATTCTTTGTGATTGGTGCAAATCTTCTGGACTTAACATCAATCCACATAAGATTAATGTCTGCACTTATACACACAAAAGAAAGGTAAATATGAACTTACCTAGTATTAATGGCACACAACTCACCAACTCAAAAGATGTTAAGCATTTAGGGGTCATTCTTGACCGCATATTGTGGTGGGACACTCATATTTACATTGCTGGCAAAGCTTTAAAATGCCTTTGGGCGTGTAAAGGCGCTATTAACAATGTTTGGGGACTTAAACCCCAAATTGTCTATTGGCTCTACACTACGGCCATTAGACCAATGCTCACATACTCCTCCGTTATATGGTGGCACAGGGCTCACATAGGGAACAATAAAAAGGTACTTTGTAAATTGCAAAGGCTTGCTTGCCTTATGATAACTGGGGCAATTAAGACTACTCCAGCAGCTATGAAAGTACGATGGAGACAATGCTGAACATCATGCCTCTAAATTTGGAGGTGGAAGCACAAGCGCTAAGAACCATCTACTGCTTTACCAAACTAGGCAAGTGTTCCAATAAGTTTACCTCTCAAGGTCATTGCAACTTGCTTAGCAGGCTTGATGAAAACAATATCCTAGCTATGCCCTCAGATTTACAAATCCGGAAGTTTATCAGTGCCAACGATAATGTCAACATTGATAAATCAAGGAAACACAAACCCAATCATGGTATTAACTGCTACACGGATGGTTCACTAATGGACAGCGGCTCAGGTGCTGGGTTCTGGAGGAAAGACGAACTGAACTCTGGAGCTATTATTCCACTAGGCAAACACACAACAGTTTTCCAAGTTGAACTTCTTGCTATTCTCCTCTGTGCTACTGACTTATGTGTTGAGAATACTAGTGGCAAAAATATATATATCTATACTGACAGTCAGGCCGCACTTGGGGCCTTAAACAATTACACAACTACCTCAAAAGTCGTTGAAGCATCTGACCCTAAATAATCTTGCTAAGAATAATATCATTAGCATCGAATGGGTACCTGGACACACTGGTTTCAGTGGAAATGAAAAAGCTGATGAATTAACTAGGAAGGGATCAGCAATAATTCCCATCACACCAGAACCCCTATGTGGAATCAGCTTAAGTTCTGCCTTTAGGACTATTAATCAGTCCTACTTGATTAAATTTAAACAACTTTGGTTAAATAAAGGACTTAAACACTCACTCAAATTTTTAGATGGTCCTAGCATTAGCAGAAGGAAGTGTCTACTTAGTATAAGTAGGTCATGCCTAAAAACCATAACTGCTATCTATACAGGACACGGCAAACTTAATTACCACATGTTTAAACTTGGTATCTCTAATACCCTTTTATGCAGACTATGTGGAAAGGAGGACGAAACATCGTTCCATATAGTCTGCTACTGTGACAGGCTCACTCTATTTGGTGAACATCCTAAAAACAACAAACTTGTTAATCCTAACAACCTTATGAAATTTGCTTTTGCAACAAAATTCATGTTTTAAATCTACCACCGTATGATTCTATGGCGCACAATAGACCGACTGGCCGCAGTGCAAACCCCATGCCAGCTTAAAAAAAAGAAATAAATAAATTCTTCCTAAAAAAGTAATTTATATGATATTGGCCTCCTTAATGTTAAAATTTGTTTAACTTATTTTATGAAGATACTCATTTTTTGAACATAAATAGGAATTATATAAGCTTTCATTTGAGAATATATAGACATCTGTAGGTTCAATAGGTACCAAGATAACTTTATCAGTATAATAAATTGTGTATATGTATATCATGTGATTATATATTCCTGGTGTAGAAGTATGAAACTGGATTTTTTTTGTGAAAATTGCATGTCTGTTATTTGAAAATTATAAAAAATATTTTATTCAGAATAGTCTTCATTGGAATTTTTACATTTCCCCACCTCTTCTGCTGATTATGAATGCCACACCAAAAAAACAATTCTTCTTTTGAAGAGAACCAGTTTTCGTACATTTTCATACCAATCAAAGTGTTGCTTGGCGAGTGCATGTCCCAATGATGCTAATAGATGGTAATAATTTGGAGCCAAGTCTGGAGAATAAGCCGCATGCGCTAGTATTTCCAAATTGAACGCCTTGATCGTATCCGTGACCCAATTCGCTGTGTGAGGGGGCAATAAATATCATGGAGCAAAATGACTTTATGTTGCCATTTTTCATTTTCCGGTCATTATTTATGTATTGCTCGATTCAAATCGATCATTTTTTTGTTGGTAGCGATCAGTGTTAATGGATTTGTCAGGATTTATTCTGAGGGAATGGAAAAGTTCCCAACATATTGACAGTAGTGGAGACTATTTAGATTTAGTATAACAGTTGTACATGTTTATTTTTAAACCAAAATCCTGCATTATTTTCCAGACAACTCAATAGTTACCAAAATATAAAACTTTCAAGGTGAGATAAGTGTCGAATTTGTTTTAAAATATTTGTTTATGTTACTGCTTCTCACAAGTGTTAAAAATAGTGATATTTATCATATTTCACTCACTGAACAATGAAATTGTAATAATTAAACAAAACTTATTTTTTTGGAAGGAATATTTTTAATTGGAAAACATTTAAATATTTGGTATTTTTACTTTCTATGGATTTTCTCTTGCCTTTTCAGCAAACAGTTACAAAAAATTGCACCCCGGGAGGGAGGAGGGGGGTTGCTTTATGAGGCTAAATATTAAGATAAGAAAATATTTTCTTATATTATAAAGTATGGTACCTTGTACTGTTATTTTAACTAGAATAGTAAATGTATTTATTTTAGTGTAAACTGCAAACAAATATAGTTATTGGGAATAAATCACCTACCTAAGTAGTGTTTGGCGCTTTATAGACTATTTGCAAATGTCAATAGCCCTGTATTTAAAAGCTGTTCTAAATTGTGCATTAAAATGTTGCATGTGAAGCCTATAGGGAATTTTAAGTTTTTGATAATGATAAAATTTTACAGAAACTGCATTGAAATTGAGTTACTGTGAAAAAACAGAAAAAAGTGTCTTTTCTTTGTGGAATTTCTAGACGGTGGAAAACTTAATTGTAAAGGGAAGGTCGAGAACTTGAATTTTTTTAAAAGTGGTTTAATACATACCATTTATATTAACTAAACTTATACAGATATATTATACAAATTTTAAGAAAGAAAAGTTCAACAAAATTGTAATCCATTTGCCACCATTCTCCTTCTCACACAACGATAAAAATGAATATTTTGAAATAAAAATTAAATCATTTTTTTGATAAAAAAAGGGGTGAAAACTAAAGTAGCTGGGGGTGCTGCCATCTCTTGTCTAAGAAACCCACAGATGTGTTGTCCCCTTTATCCATAAGTTTAATTTTGAATATACATATTTTAAGAATATTGATTTGATTATAAATGGAATCTATTCTTCCCTGAAGAATCATAGTGTTTTTAATGTTGTCTGTATAAATTTAATTATTTAAAAGCAAAAAAATTGAATTATGTTTGGAAGAACAGGTTTTAGAATAATATTATTTTAACATATGCTAACTTATTTCAATATATATTTAACTAATTTTTTTTTTTTTACTAACCATGAAAACCAAAGGGAGGCAGCAAAGTGAGTATTCAATAACGTATAAAGTAAGATTGATTTAATTTATCATAAGTATCCACCAGTATAATCTTATTTTAGATCAAATTCAAAACATAATATGTGTATTTTATTAAATAGGCTAGTTAATTTTATGGTATTATAAGTTTTTACTTTTAATTCTAATTACTAAATGTGTGACTTTTGTAGTAAATCTTTTATTTATTTTTAACATGTATCGTGCCCCAAAATAATTAGGTTATAAAGTGACATTCTATACAGCTTTAATGTTTGATAACATATTTACATCTGTTTGCAATGAGATTTCAATCAGGAATTTATGGTGTAATTGATTTTAGTAAAAGCGTGGCAAATATGCAGTCCATTTACCTACATTTATTCCCTTGCCTATATTGTGGGAATTGTTTTGGTTTTATAAACAAAACATGGCTCACATATGGTTGAAAAAAAACAAAACAAGGAGTCAAAAAAAATGATACCCAGAATTATAATTGAATGTAATAAGAAAAATGTGCATTGATGTGGATATTGATCTTTTAGATGAGAACATTCAATACATCACTTCTTAAAAGTTAAAATTGTATAATAAAATTACCATAGAATTCATCTTTGGCAAAAGATTGGTTGTATAAGTTAGTAACAAATAAAAAAAAAATCTCTTAAGACTCTCATGTATTTGGTTTTAGCTTCATTAATTTGTTGCCCAAGCCTCTTTGTTGCATGTTCCATAGCCAAGGACAACTCTCTTAATGCACCTTCTAATCTGGCAGCAATGTCAAAGTCGTATGCATACCTTACCCTAGTAGCAGAAGGGTTGCATGGATTCCGGATGTACCCACTGCTTTCTCTGCAGCGAAGTTGAAAAAAAGAAAGACCGGAACATGCCCCTGTCTTAGACTGCAGTTTGTATGAAAGTCTTCCAAATAGTCACTTCCTACTCATACTGCAGACCTCGAGCCCGACATTTCATTTTCATGAGATGTATCAGTTTAATTGGGACATTCATTTCCAACAGAGCCTGATAGAGCTCCAGCTGAGTTACACTATCGTAGGCAGCTTAAAAATCAACAAAGAGGTGATGGATAACTGTTCTGTACTCTTTGCATATCTCCAGTATCAGTCTAAGTGAGAACAATTGGTCTAAACTGGACCTCCTTTGCCTAAATCCTGCTTGCTATTTGCCTTTCTCCCTCTCCACATGAGGAACTAGTCTCTCAAATGGGATGTTAATCATTCTGGGAGACACGAACACGAAGGTAAGAATGGAAGAATTTTACCATCCAAAGATCGGTTAAGAAAGCTTACATGAATATAGTATAGTAATGATGATAGGATCTGACTATTAAATTTTGAAATTTCAAAAAACCTAATAATCAAAAGTATTTCGTTTAAACATAAGGGATATTCATTGGTATGCAGTGACATTGTGGGCTTCACAAACGCAGAGTTAAATGGATCATGTCTCTGTACAACATAAATGGCAGAGTAGCATAAGTATCGCGAGGTTATTATTAATATAAAAGAGGTTGGTAATTTTTGTCTTGGAATAATGAAAAAAAAAAAAAAAACTCCTAGTTCGACTTAATAAATTTAAACAACATATCATGGTATTCTAAATAAGGAAAATAATAATCAATATCATTCTCCTAAATTTCGGAGGGCTGAGCTGTGGATAGAGGAACTGAGTATGGAGAAAGTCCAAATTGCCATAGGAAAATTAAGACGTTTTAAATAAGTGTAAATCAATTATGGGTAAATGGGCGTTTATAAAGTACATATTTTGGTTAAAAATATCTGGGATAATGGAAAATATCCGAAGAATGGAAAAAACCAATACTTATTCTGATTCACAATCAAGGGCCTAGGAAAGACTGTTACAACTATCATGGAATGTCTCTTCTTCTAGTATTCTATAAAATCTTCTCCTTAATCTATCCTTTTCTCTATCTATGTTAATGACCTACCCAATTCCATACATCACTCTAAATAACATCATCTCGAACATCAATCTATCGTGCCTTTATAAACTTAACTATTTGGCATCTTTATTTTTATCTTAATTTTCTCTATTTTTTGTTTTATAATTTGTATTTCTTTGAGGTAATAATATGACCTTGTATACGTATATATATATATATATATATATATATATATATATATGTGTTGTGTGTGTATGTCCTTGTATTTGTGAATGTGTGTATAAATATGTAGGTATATAAATGGAATGTGTGTGTATATATGTATATATAATAATATATATAATATACATATAATTATATATATATGTAATATAATTTGATACCAATAAAATGTTGTATATATGTTAAAATTTATATAGCCAGAATTTAAATCTTTTATTGTACATTTCTATTATTCTTAGGGGACTATCCTTCCCAGAATAAAATTTCTTTTCATTTCATTTCATGTCTGAAACATTCAATAAACTAATTTGCAATGATCATTCAGAGATTTTTGAACACCTTTGAGGCTCAGGTCTGAAACAACGTGACTCTATTTCACCTGTTTTATTTAATTTAGCACTCAAATAGTGATATGTACTGACAAAGGTAATTTGGATTATTCTCTGTTTTAGAAGATTGATCCATCTATGAAAAATTAAAATGGAAGATTTTTTTTCTATACTACTGATGTTTGTTTGTTTGGTTTTTTGTCATGTTTTTTTTTTTTTTTACTTTCACTTACCTATATATGAGATATAGTAAGGGAAAGTAATGCAATCGTGAAAATTTTTTAATTCCAATGTTCACTGGAAATACACGTTTTAGGGTCCCCTGAGTCCAAATGACAAAGTCCCGCAAAAAAGGTGTGTGTGTCCGTCCGGTAACTCCCATGCAAATCAGCTACCAGTAGAGCCACTTTATACAATGTGTTTTGCTCCTTTTTACGATTTTCTCAAAAACGTCTCTAACAATTTTGATTAAACTCGCTATATCGATGTTAAGTGTAATGGCCTTTAATATCCTGTAGGTTTTATTCTGATTGAAATAGTCTGACAGGGTTAAATGCCGATATTTTCTTCCTCTAAAGTACCTTTAATTTTGTAGATTCTCTAAAAATAATTATATCATCTTGTCACCATTGATAAAAAAACAGGATAATATATTAATCGAACGAATTCGATATTCAAATAAGTAGAAAACTGAAAAAATATTATTAATTTGTTTGTTCATGTAGAAATTTGTTGATTAGACTATTGCATAATTTTTCTTCCTTTCCCTATATTGCTAAAACCTAATTTTATTTTGTTTATTTTCCTCCTAATGAAACAAATAAAATTAACTTCCTGAGAAACGTAAAGAGTACTTAGGGTCACGAGGACGACTGCAAGGTGATGATGGCGAAACAAATTAAATGATAAAAAATGCAAATAAAATAATGCGAAAGCGTAAAATATTAAATCAATTTAATTTCAAAGTGATAGTCACTAAAACGAAACCTAAACAAATCGAGAAAACTCGGCAATCTCGCCGGTGCCTCCAAATTTATGTTCGGGAGAAGGGCGACAGCACACTTGCTCGCAGCCTCAACCCGAACGTTAAATATGAGTCGCCGAATCCCTTATATTTATTTAGGTTTCACTTAATTAAATCTTAGGGTCACGAGGACGATTGCAAGGTGATGATGGCGAGCAATGATGGCGACAGCGACGAAGGCGACAGTGAAGTAGCGACCAGTCTCTCCTGTAACTCAGAGCACTCTCATTCCCGAGCGGTCACTGTCACTTAATCCCCTTTTATGTAAATAGAGCCCCCCTCTTGCATCTGAACTTGATATTAACAAAATATTTGTGTAAGAGAAATAATATTCTGAATTAGTATTTTCCAATTCTCAACAACCTCTATTGATAATATTCTCACCCACGATTCTAAAACTAAAATAAAAGAAAACCCCGCTATTCCGACTACAAGCCCTTTTATCGGAAATTTCTGAAAATTAAAGTATCCGTTATTATTATAATCTTGACTAATTGTATGTAAAAAGGCCCCTGATAACAGTTAATTAGCCAAAGGGGTTAAAAACATAATGTATGATTAAAATAGCCATAAAAACATTCAATTATGTTAATTTGATTTTTATTATTTTATTGAATTTGAAAAAGGTTGAATTCGAAATGGAAATGGTTGAATTTGACTTGGAAATGCTATCTATACATAATTTAATGAAAAATGAAGATATTTAAAAATATAGTTTTAAAAAATGAAGATAGTTTAAAATATAGTTATTTCTTTGCTAATATTATAAAGATATTTTTCTTAAGTGTAATTATCAAAGTTTAACATTCAAATACATAACCTCTTAGACTGAGTTCTATTAGTTCAAAATTAATCATTATTTGAGACATATTTTGGAATGTATGTAGGTGTGTAACACTGGTAAATTTAGAGATAACCTCAGTTTCTCTTTCAGGCAAACAAAAAAATATGTAATTAGTAATAAAATATACATTGTGCTTAATTTAAATGTATATAATTAAAATGAATTTAATTTTTAAATGTCATATTTCTATGCTAATGTGATCAAGATATTCTTTTCAATTTCGTTTTAGTACGATTTAAATATTGGCAATAATATCTTTACTTCGTATGTTTAAATATTTTCATGCACAGTAATGTTTTAATAAGATTTACAAATATCAATATTTTAGTGTCAAGAGAATTAATATATTCATGATATAAACTTTATATACAGTAAGAGGTAAGTTTTAAGGCATAGTTTATCTACCATATCTTTACTCATTTAATTTTTAACTGATTTTAATTCAATTAAAGGGGTTTACGCTTAATTAATTGCTCTGTTTGATTCATCTTCGGGGTCCCTAGATACACCTCCGTATCTCATTTTTATGGCGAGTTAAAGTGGCTTTACCCTTCCAATCCCACTGCACATCATACATTTTTGACCTCCTACAATTCAAATCCTCTGTCCATCCCCGTTGTACACACTCCAGGCCTTCAGATTCATACAGTACGGCCCACTGAACTGCACATTTCGACAGATCTTTTCACATTCGATCCTCAATCCTATGGAATTCTATCCCTCCTTCCATCTGTTACTCCAACTCTCTTTCTACCTTGAAATCCCGCTTCTTTAATCACTTAATGAATATCCAGGCTCAATAGAATTGTAAATAAGCTTTTTTTTATTTTTTTGCGGTTGTCATTTTCTTCACATTTAAATATGTCTAGTTTATATGAGTAATTCTTAACTTTTTTATGTGTATTTAATATACTTTAAGACTCCAAAGCACACTTAGTATATTCTGTATATTTTATTTTAAAGGGACATGTCCTAGGATAATAAAGAATTTATTTATTATTACTTCCTGTAGTATGGTAGTTAGCATAATAGCCTCCTATGCCCAAAGTCCCGGGTTCAAACCCGCAGGTGGCACTAGGATTTTTTAATGGGAGTAAAAAATCCTTAGTTATGACTTCCTTTGGAGGGGACATTAAAAGGTGGTCCCGAGCCTGTGAGATGTCAGGTACTCGTTAAAGATCCCTATCCTAATTAAACCTGGATAGGCAAACTTTAGGACTCCTGTCCTGTAGCATCGTCCAATTAGCCATAGCAGCATAAAGGGGCATCAAATAAATAAACAAACAACTCAATTAAATACTGAAATAATGACATTATAAATATCGATATTTTTGTGCCAATATTACACCAGTATTAATTACGGAAATCGATATCAATGCCCTATCTCTAGTGGACAGGTATACACAGACCGCTGTGCATGTGCCAGTCTAGAGCATGTTGGTAATGCAAACCGTCATTATGGTTACGAAATCAATGCTTTTACCCCTGCCAAAAATCGTATACTGTGCGTTAAGAAGGTTTCACTTCAAAAATATGACTTTTTGAATATTAGAAATATTTTTAATATTATTTCTATGATATAAACTACAATTAATACTACATGTTAAGTCAATTGTTATCAACAGTCATTAGCCATCTGCTAGTCAATTGCTTAATACCATTCTTTGGGGTGTCTGTCAAAGAACTCATGTAGAGAGTAGATGGCAACTAACATCTTTCGACACACCACACTCTCCGGCAATTTTTCAGATACTTGTGGATGGATTTGACTCAACAGCTTCTTGCGGAACCTCATCAATGGTTAATGGTTGCCCGGAGCCCTTCGTCCTTTCTAACATCTTATCTTCACTGCTAAATTAATAACCAATCTTGTGCTATGTGCTGATAAAGGACATCAACCCCTTCATATTTAATAATTTTACAAGTTGCTTCAATGGCTCTGGAAGTTTTTTCCCCATAATGCCTCAAAATTATGAGAACTTCGTGGGACACTCATATTTCTTCTTTGAAACAAATAACTAAACTAAGACTTCTTTTGAAGAAGTTATGTGGGATTACCCAAGCTTAGAAAATGCTCTAAAAGGATTATTATGTATTAAATAGTATTACAATATTTACAGTCCTTTGAAATCTTGAATTTGGTAAAATGGTCAATTTTTTTCATCCACTCCATTACTTAGTATGTGGTTTCTGTCAAGAAACTTAAAGGTTAAAATCTACAAAACTATTATTTTCCCGACAGGTGTAATAAATGATCGCTTACTTTGAAGGCTGAACAACCACTTTAGGTTTTTGAAAATAAGGTTTTATGCACATGTTTGGTTTGAAGAGGGATGAGACCACTGGAAAATTTAGAAGGCTACTCAACATGGAATCTCATAGCTTGTACCCATCTAGTATTAATGAAGTTGTAGTATTGTGGTAGCTCAAATGAGAATGCAAAATTGTTAAACTTGGTAAAGAACGGATTGCTAATAAGTTAATATGTGCTGAACTGATAGGTTGGTGTCCAAGAGGTGGGCGTATGTGGGAGGATTGTGTTAAGTTGGATCTCAGAGGCATGGGCTTGGACAGTAGCCATTGGATTGAGCTGTGTTGGCAAAGATTGGTGGTATCGGCCTTGAACCTTCGAATTTTCTGAGCCTATTATTATTATTTGAATTTAGTACTTTCTCAGCCTTCGCTGAGAATATTCCCCTATCCGGACTCAACAAGTCAAGGGCTAGGCTCAAATTATGTTATATTTAAAAAAATTTTAACTTTTGCTGCCATTCCCAATAACTGTTTGCTGAACCCCTGTCAGAAAGCTCGTCGTTGGTTGGATTCTAGTGTGCTCTTGGGAATCAGGCTATTACAGGATAATATAATTAGATAAATCCAATCCATGAAATTGCTTAAGCTTCTCCCTCCACCAGCTCCTGGTATTTTATTTCATTTTCAGCAACTGTTTTTTTTATTAAAGAATATCATCCGATGAAACATCTATCTCTATAATCTGTGCAATTTTTCTATTTGTATCAATGACTAAGATGTCTGTACGATTATTTAAAACTTAGTGATCCATAATGATTGAGTGATTTCTATTAATTTTAGTTTTGTTACTAAATGTTTTCTCTGCATTGTTATGTCTTTGCAGAAACTCCTAACCATCCAGAATTGGACAACCCAAAGTCATGTGTTTTTGCATAAATGGCATAGGTCACTTATGTCCTTTTCACAAATATGTTTTTCTATATGCTTTCGTGGCTATTGCTTGTTCTTGGATAGCAAATAAAAACCCTTTTATTTTAATGTAAATATATTTTATATATTTATATATTCCGAAAAATGTAAATATTCCGAAGTGTCACTTTTCTTATCAGTGGCCATGTTTCTAGTTATCCAGAGTGCTAATGTTGAGCTTAGGTGCCTTCCACCCGACTGTTGGCGCTAAATTCTCTAGCCCCCACGTCTTTACAAATATAGATTAGGATATTTATCCTAGGGTCTTCCACCTGACTTTGGCGCCAAAAATTCAAATTCAAAATATTTATTACAACCCCGTTCTTCCAAATACTTATCTGTATTTAACAAATAATGGCAGGAAATTGAACTTAGAAATGCATACATTTATTTATAAACTAACTAATTATCGAAGACTTCAATGTTATTTACTTAATGGAAACTTTCAATTTCAATTTTATTGAATTTAATAATGATTATAATAAATTATAAAAATTATTAATTATTCAATTTCATAATTATTAAACCATTTTATGATAAATATGCGATTTTTCGGTTCCTACTGATGATGATAATGTTCCCTTGTACTTTTTTTTTTTTTTTTTTTTTTTATTCAGCATGATAATTTTAAACATAGAAATTAAACAAGCATTTAAACTAAAATTCCGAGAACATTTAAACTAAAGCTTCGAAAATCAAAATAGTGAAAACCAAGGTAAAGTTTATAACTATTTTAAAAAAAATTTGCCCACCATTTGTAACATCTCATCCTTTAAATTCATTTCATGGTCAAATATTTAATATTCAAGAAAACTAAGTTCACACAGTTGACAAGCCTAGACAAAGGACAGTTGGAGAGGACAACTTGCTTTGGCTTGCTCATGTTTGTGATATATGTAACAATCAGTAACCACCCTATGAGCGCTATTGGTGTATATGGCATACACATTGCTATATTAATTTATTTATATAGAATATTTTGCATTTATAATGCGTTTGAAATAGTTTAGTAGGACGATTCATAATAATAAATACAAGGAAACTGAAAAGCCATGGAAGTTCTAGTTAATGTGTAATATTTTTCATTTCTACGTAGTTGAGTAATTTGCCGCAAGAGTTACAAACCCTGTGCAAACCAAAATACCTACTCCACACCTATTTACTAAGGGTTGGTAAAATGTTTATGCATCATAAAAATGATTAAGTGATCAATATAAAATAAAATCCGCCCATTGCAAGTCTTTTTTATTATGTTGTGAGAAATAAAATCTGTTAAACTATTAGGGTGAGGTTATGCATTCATCAATCTTCAGCGAACCAAAGGCTCGTTTGGCTTGGCTTGAGAATGGTTGGTTAGTGATCGATCAGACTATTGTAGAATGTGTTTCATTTTTACACTTTTGTATTTATATGAATTTACTTGTTGTATTTTTTTTAGTACAGATGTAAATTTCAATAAATTATGTTTAAAAAAAAAAAAAAAAAAGTATTTATATGTTTATTTACTTTTATTTTCAAAAATAAAAATAATACAAGCTGAATAAATTGCCCAGAAAACTTCAATTAACCGGAACTTTGTGTAGAAATATGCCTTAGGTTGGACAGGTTTAGTTTGCTGAATGGTTTGGCTTGGGGCTTGCCAGAGTTTGGCAGAAGTGATCAATATCACCATAATTACAAGAGCTGTTTTTCGTAAATTTACCTGTGGCATCAATGATTCTGTAATATATAAAAATAATTAAATTTCATTAGGGTTCAACTAATTATTCTGAATAAAACCCTTTATGTACTTACTCATTACACATGTAAATACTTTATATTCAAAGAGTGTCAATCTTTGAATATAAAGTATCTACAATTTTTAGAAACATGAGTCTATTCTTATTCATTCAAAAACTTTTTAATCTAATTAAAATAAAAACGGCTCTGATCATTATTATCAGCCCTTCTTATCTTCGTATAATCTTATAATCTTCGTATTTCACTGTTTCGTACTAAATATTTTTTTTTTCAAACATAATTTTCCATAAAAATCACATATCTTCTAATGACTCATCTGTAAACATAAAATTCAAGCTTCCTTTATATAACTTTAAATTAGTTGCTTTTTCAACAATTATTAAGTCCGCTTACCTACAGTAAGTGAAGTCTTCACTTACCTTACACTTAAAGTAAAATTGAAGTCTTCAATAATTAGTTTATAAATAAATGTATGCATTTCTAAGTTCAATTTCCTGCCATTATTTCGACAGTTATTTGTTAAATACAGATAAGCATTTGGAAGAACGGTGTTGTAATAAGTATTTTGAATTTGAATTTTTGGTGCCAAAAGTGGGGTGGAAGACACCTAGGATAAATATCCTAACCTATATTTATAAGGGAAGAATGGTAGCAGGAACCAGATGTTTCTATGCCCTACTAAGCTCTCCGATACAAAAGGAGATTGAGATGGTTTGGGCATGTGGAAAGGATGGAGCCCTGTAGGCTGCCGAAAATTATGTTAAATGGTGCACCAGGAAGGAAAAGGAAAAGGGGCAGACCCAGGCGACGGTGGATTGAGGACTTGGAAGAGGATTTGAGAAGGATGGAGGGAAATTGAAGGGGTCTTGCTGGAGATCGTGAGGCATGGGGAAGAATGGTGGCAAAGGCCCAGGTCCTACAAGGACTGTAGCGCCCAACAGTGAGTGAGTGAGTGATATTTCTAAAGATGTGGGGGCTAGAGAATTTAGCGCCAACAGTCGGATGGAAGGCACCTAAGCTCAACATTAGCACTCTGGATAACTATAAACATGGCCACTGATAAGAAAAGTGACACTTTGGAATATATAAATATATTAATATATAAATTATAATATATATATAAATTTGGAATATATAGATGAAACATCTATCTCTATTTGCTATCTGGAAACTGTTTAAAGCACACTCTAAATCTATAGGAGTTCTTCAAACAATATCTATGTCATCAGTGAAATCCAAAATCATAAAGGATCTATCAAATATAGTTCCCCCAGCGCGTATTCCAGATTTCCCTACCGCACTTTTGAGGTACAAATTGAACAGAGGCCAAGCTAGACAATCACCCATCCAAAGAAATTAAGAGAGCACTTGTTGAGTATGATATACCGCAGATAAAATTAGGACTATATAACCATAATAAACTAAGTAATCACTTATCAAACATTGAAGATCCCATTTTACCAAATGAAAAACTAAATGTTATTTATAAAATAAATTGTACAGATTGTGATAAGATATACATAGGGGAAACCTCTAAAAATATCACAACCAGAGTGAAACAACACAGTAATAATTGCAAAAATAGTAAAAATATAAAAACCACAGTATTCAGCTTAATCACCAATTTGATTTTGAAAAACCTACAATTTCGGAAATTTAAAAAAAAACAGTTTTAATAGAAAAAACAATGGAATCTATATATATATATATATATATATATATATATATATATATATAAACAGAAATATAGAAGATACTATAAATTATAAAACAGATTCAAAGTACCTTAGTTCTCACTATACAGATGCAATAAGGGAATTAAAATTTTAAACCTTACCTTATTGACCTATATTTAACAATAAATCAGTGTGTACTTTCTGCAGTAAATAGAATGGCCCTAATCCGTTAGGGGGCAAAGAATATGTCAGTTTAGATGGGTGATTTTCCTTAGTGTTAATTTTTTAATAAAACAATTTTATGACATAAATTATTGACATTTTAATTAAAAATGTATTAATGTAATGTAAAATATTTTAATTTTTAAATGACTCAGGTAAATATAATTTTATGTAACATTGTTATTTATATTTTTAATTAGTATATAAAAAAGTTATTTTATGTTAATTGATAATTTGTTAATGTATTTTAATGAGTCCTGATGATAGGGAGGGCCCCTGTAACGTTGACTCATTTTGATTTTCATGTGTAATGAACAGTTTTTGGAAGATTAAGGAACCAACTAATTATTTGTGTAAAAATATTTATAAGTTTCCAAATATGTAGAAACCTACCACTGTATATTTCTTCTGCTTTCACAAGCAATACATATGTCCCTATATGAGGAGAGGGATTCCAAAATTGGTTTTAATTTCTGTGGAAAAAAGTAAAAAACATAATAACTTTGCTTCAGATGCAATCATTATTGACAAAATTAACATTGCTGAAAAAACATGAGAAGGGTTTAACTTATTGTTGTTATTTATTAGAAAAAGACAAAACAACTGTTTTTAATATTATACTCTGCCAAATTGTATAAATCAGTCAATATTATGTTTTGTAATATTTTCTTGGACAAAAATGAGGAAAATACATGTGGGGGAAGTTAGTTCAGGGTGCAGTCAAAAGAACACACAAGTATAAACTTAATTTACTGGTGCCGACGTTTCGTCCTAAATTATAGGCCTTCTTCAGGGCTATAAAAAACTAAAGATAACAACCAGTAGTAGAATCTTTTGTTTTTTATAGCTCTGAAGAAGGCCTATAATTTAGGGCAAAACGTCGGCACGAGTCAATTAAGTTTATACCTCATTCTGTGTTCTTTTGACTGCACCCTGAACTGACTTCTCCCATTTATACACCCAGTCAACCATTCTCACTTCATGGGAAAATACATAAATGATAAAATTGAACTTCTAATTGAAAATTAATCAGGTTAGAGGTTGTGACCTCAACGTTTTTAAAGGTTCTCTTCCTTGCATTTTGCTTTTACCTCCTTCCTCTTAAAATGTTTCTATTTACTAATAAATATTTTCATTTCTGTAAAGTAAGGATAATATTTTTACTTAAAATTCTTTTTAATTATTTAGAAATGCTGAAAAACAATTTGTTGCTGATACTGGAGCAATTGAACCTGGCACTGAGTGGGAACGGATTGCTAAGCTATGTGATTTTAACCCTAAATCAAGCAGAACCAGCAAAGATGTTTCTAGGATGCGCTCTATTATTCTCCAGCTTAAACAGACACCTTTAAATACCTCGAAAAATGCATAATTTAAAAACTTATGAGTTATTGAATTTCCATATTCCTTTTTTTTTATATTAATGTTATTTGATTATTTTCTGGATTTATCATATGTTCTTATGATGACATTTAATTAATTCATTAATTTAAACTATAAATTATGTCACAACTAGTATTTTAGTGGTCATAAGATTGTTTGGAAAACAATACAATGTTTTTTCAGCTTAGTTATTTACTAAATGTGATATGTTTTTCACAATCCGTTATTTAACATTGCTATCTTCTTGATTAAAAAATTAAAGTATTTGTTAATCTGTATTTTAAAAAATTTAAAAACTGTAATGTTAAATCTATGAAACTATTTATTATATTATGATATTTAATTTATATTATGTATCCATTTAATCTTTATGAAGCTAATAATTACTTTTATGTTTTTGAAATGCTTGAAAAAAAAGAAAAAAGAAAACAATACTTAATAATTTTGTTCCATGTAATGAAATAAATGTCTTTATATCACTGTTTATGAATTAATTTGTTATTTGTATTTTACCTTGCAAGTTTTCAGAGTTGTGCAAAATTAATAATTTATAACAAGTAACCAATAACTCATCTCTTATGCAGAACTTTTTAATGACGAATAAATGATCAGTTATTTGAATTATGAATAATTTAATCTGTTAATTAATCAATTTTTTGTTATTCTTCATCATGTTCGATGTTGTTATTTAGTTATTACATTGTTAGTTTTCTTCTTTTTTGGTAAGTATCATATAAAACAAAATATATGGTTGCCAATCCTTGCTAGTCCCCAAATGCTCAGACAACAAATGCCCAGTTAGGAGGTGCTGAGAAGAATCATGACAGGAAACACATGTTACTTTGGCCTTTCCTAAATACTATGAAGCCATTTACTGTCAATAGGCACCAAGATTATCCTCTGCTAAGCACTAATAAGACCTGTGCTGACATACACACCAAAACATGGCCTCTGTCATGGGCAAATGTCATCAAATGGGAAGTTTCTGAAAGAAAAATGTTTAGGAGGATGTTTGGTCCTGTAAAGGATGGCACACAGTACAGACTTAGACACAATGCTGAGCTGTACCAAGTTTATCGGGAACTGGATGTGGTGCAATTTATAAGGCTACGATGGGCTGGGAACATAACAAGAATGGACAGAGACTCATCAACCAAGAAAGTTCTCTTTGTTTATGTCAATGGAAGGAGAAAGAGAGGATGGCCTCGACTAAAATGGGAAGATAAGTTCGAAAGTGATGCAGAGAAATTTCTAAACACTAGAGCTTGGCAAACCCTGGCGCAGGATAAGGATGGCTGGAGGAGACATAGTGATGCAGTGAAGACCCGTATTGAGTTGTACGGCCTGTGATGATGATGATTATACCAGAGTAATAATCAGTTCGATAATAATTTTATAATATTTGATGATATATTCTCAGGCGCAATAAAAATTTTGATACTATTTTCAGAGGAAATATCATCCTTGGAAACAGTAAATCACACCTTCACAATAAAAGTATCCGAAATTCAAAAAACGCATGCAAAATCAAAAATGATGGTATATTTGGAAATAGTATCCTTGGACGCCTTGTAAATTTTACTGTTATCAATAAAAATTATAAAAGTAAAAATGTACTCATAAAAAAAGTTATCTGTCTGCCCATTCCTCATAATATATAATAATAATATATAATTAACAATCAGATGTAAAATGTATTTAAATAGCTAATTTATCTGTCATCCTTTATTTGAATAACAGATGATTTTTTTCACAAATAATGTTTGATTTGAATAATGAATAAAAAATCTGTCATCCATTATTCCAATGAAAATTATTCAAATAATGCCTAAATCATCAAATTCCCCCCCCCAAATATTTTAATGTATTTACTTTGTTGGTGTAATTTCTAAACAAGTTAAGGCTATGCTAATAGTACTTCTCAGGGATTCTATGCTATTTCTATTATTCTATGCTAATTCTACTCAGCAGAGATCGCCAAATACTCAAAAACAATGGTTACTGATTACTGCGAAGTACGAAATCTATTCAGCTTTCCTTCTTTTCTATCCAGCTTCGCCTGATTACTTTCTATTTTCCTCTGTAATCAACATTTTTGTACTTTTGAGTATTTGATTATTTTTTTATACGAGGTCGCCAGAATAGTGTATATTACCTACATATATTAAGTATTTTTTCCATCCATATTGTGGTCTATTAATAATTTGGCCTATCTTTTCTTTCATATTATCAATTATTTTAAACTTTTCATAAAAAAATGATAAAGGTAAATTATTATTTTAAGATGGCGGGCTTATAGATTATTGTAAACTCTTCCGATGAAATCGATATTGGGGCCTACTATTTTTTTTTTTTTTTTTTTTACACTTGGAATCTACAGGGTACCATTTTATTTTAAATATTCGTATTTATTGGATACTAGGCTCAGTAAGTGCGTTACCAAGGGTTCGTTACTGATCATACTATTACTTTTAATCGCGCTCGCTCTAGAAGAGGTTTATTTTAACTTTTTCGTATTTATTGGATACTAGGCTCAGTAGCTACGTTACCAGGGGTTCGTTACTGATTATACTATTAATTTCAATCGCACTCGCGCAAGAATAGGTTTATTTTAACTTTTTGTATTTATTCGATACTAGGCTAAATAGTTGCATTACCAACGGTTCTAATACTTATCATACTTTTAATTTTAGCATTATTCCTTAGAGAATAGATTGATTTTAATTTTTTCAATACTAATTTCTGTAATTGGTTTTTAGGTGAACAGCCTAATAAATGTTTTAATGATTTTAAGTTCGTTCGCAATAACATAAATTTGTTTTAAATTTTTCGTGTTTTATTGGTATGCTAATTTCTTTATTAGGGGGTTTAGTTAGTGAATGTGTTATTGTTTTTTTAGTCAGGTGGTGTAGTGTATGTTTATTTTTTTGTGATTTTTCATCGATCGGGTTACCGCTAATCAGTTCAGAGTTATCTTTTTGGTTAATATGTTGGGGTCTGATGATAATGAGTTAAACATCACGATTTGTATACACGCAATTTTAAATGATAAAAAAATTTCAAACAAAATCTACTCTAGAGCAACTGACAGAAATCAATAATACCAATAACCAAATCCTTTAAAAGTAAATATATTTCCTCCTTATATAAACCTCTACTTCAGCGAGCGCAATTAAAATAATTAGTAGAATCGGGATACAAAACCTTGTTAACGCAGATACTGAGCCCATTACTTTTTCCCCAAGGCCTTTACTCTGAGGATAATGAGGGCTTACTGTTTTAATTTCTGTAGCCCATTTCTGCCCATTTTGAAATTCGGCTGAGCCAAAAGGGTTGTTATCTGCAATAATGATCCTTGGAATGCCAAATCTTGCAAAAATAGGCTTGAGTGATTCTATGATGGTTGCACTCGATTTATCTTTTATTAGGATTACTTCCACCCATCTAGAGTAGTAATCAACAAGGATTAAAACAAAATTCTTGCCAAATTCAGCTATGTCAAGCCCGACTTTATAAAATGGGATATTTGGAATATTGTGAGGGAGCAGCACTTCTTTCATTTTACTCCGCTGAAATGTTTGGCACACAATATAACTTGAGACCAAATTAGAAATATCTGACATTATTCCTGGCCAATAAAATTTTTTATTTACTGTGCTCTTTATTTTGTTTAAACCTAAATGGGTCTCATGCAATAGACTTAGAATAAAACGCCTTAACGCAGCAGGGACAATTAACCTATTCTCTAAATACAATAAACCATTTTCTTCAAAAATATTATTACGAAGCTTATAAAAATGAACCACTTCGGAAGTCACAGATGATTTTAGCTTCGGTGGCCATCCATTATGATAGAATTCAGCTATCTGTGAAAGAGACGAGTCTTTTTGGGTTTCAACCACAAATTGAGAATATTTATCCTCCGTGAAATTTATTGTAGCTCCTAAACAATGCACCCTCTCTAGCATAGATGGGTCATCATTAGAGTCAGATTTTACAAAATTACGGGACAAAAAATCTGCTATGTACATATATTTTCCCGGAAGATATTTGAACTCGAACTGATAAGGTAACAGCTTAAATCTCATTCGTTTTATTCTACTATTGACTATCTTATTTATATCCTTTGAAAAAATAGATGTTAAAGGCGAATGATCAGAAAAAACAGTAACGTTATTGTCATAATAATAAACGGTCATCGTAAACATATTTATGAAATTTTGTGAATGCATACACAATAGAAAGAATTTCATTTTCGATATGTGCATAGCTGCCCTCACAATCTGTTAATGACCAGCTAGCGAAAAGAATGGGTCTACCCTCCTGAAAAAGTACACATCCTAGGGCATCCTTGCTGGCATCAGCATGGATTTCCACCGGTTTAATAGGACCAAATGACCTCAATAGTGTGGCATTTCCAATAAGCTCTTTTAATTCAAGAAACTTCTCATCATGATATGAAGTCCTTATGGACTCCCATTCTGAACCCTTTTTTAGTAACAGTCGGAAAGGAGATAATACTTGTGATAGGTTAGGTAAGTGGCTACGCGAAAAATTCACCATTCCCAACATTTTCTGCAATTCCTTGACACTATTAGGTGCTTTTAATTCCTTAATAACACGTATATTATCACTATTACGTACTATTGTTCATTCTAAAACAGATTGTAATATTTCTCAATAAATAAATATTTAAATCAAAAACACGTATACGATAAGGTCCGGCCTACGCCCATTTTCATTAAACAAAGATCCCAAAAATTTAACCTTTTCAAAAAAATACTGAACTTTTTCAGGGTTGAATCTAATATTATATTTTCGAGCCACACTCATAACATTGTCCACAAAGCCTTGTAAGTCTTCCTCGGGGTCTGCAGCACACAGGATATCATCAAAGTAAACTATTACTCCCTGCAAATGACCAAAATACTTTTGGGTCAATTTGTGGAACAATTCAGGCAATACTGACAAACCAAATGGTGTTCTAAGTTATTTATAAGTACCAAAAGGTGTACTAAATGAGCACATATTACTTGAAGCCTCATCCAAAAGCAATTGATAGAAACCCTGTTTTGAATCAAAAAGGCAAAACATTTTTTTATTTTCAAGTTTCACCGCAATATCCTCCATTGTTGGAATTTCATAATAATCTCTAATAAGGTATTTATTTAATTGCTGAGGGTCTATACAAATTCGCAATGATGAGTCTTGTTTTTCTATTAGAACAATATTGTTTACCCACTCCCCTGGACTGTCAACCTTTGCAATAACCTTATTCTGTTCCAAATTTACTAAAGTTTCTTTTAATTTATCTTTAATTTTAAAAGGAACTCTACGAGCAGGGCTTGATTTTGGAATGGCACCCTCTTTTAAGTTTAATGAGCACAAGTATAGAAAACAACCTAACCCGTAGAAATATCACCATTTTGCTTCAAAAATTCTGATAAGTCTGTAGTCTTAATATTATATACCTTTCTTATTAAATTTAAATCCAAACACGTTTCGAGTCCCAATATGGGAAAGCCTACATCTATTTCCACAACAATGAATTCCGCTGTACAACGTTTACCCTGAGAACTGCAATCTAATAACCCCAATAGGTTTGATTTTGTATCCTCCAACACAGTAGTAGTTTTGGAGACATCTGAACTGTCCATTGGTAACTCATCAGTCAGTAGTTTCAATGATAAAACATTTGTTTCAGCTCCTGTATCTAACTTAAATATAATTATTTTGCCGTTAATTTATATATTTTCTAACCATTGACTATTTTTGTTTTTGTTTATTTGGTTTAGTTTGATGGTTCCGATACTAAAATCACCATTAAAAAAAAAAAAAAAAAAAAAAAAAAAAAAAAAAAAAATAGTAGGCCCCTACATCGATTTCATCGGAAGAGTTTATAACAATCTATAAGCACGCCATCTTAATAATAATAATTTACCTTTATCGATTTTTTACGTAAAGTTTAAAATAATCGATTACATGAAAGAAAAGATGGCCTAAACAAATTATGAATAGAACACAATATGGATGAAACCAGTACTTAATCGATGTAGGTGATATACTCTATTCTGGCGACCTCATATAAAAAAGTAATCAAGTACTTAAAAGTACAAAATGTTGATTACAGAGGACAATAGAAAGTAATCAGGCGGAAAGCTGAGTAGATTTTATACTTCGCAGCGAGCATTGTTTGAGTACAGTAATCAGTACTCATATTTATTGAGTATTTTCCCATCACTGGTACTCAGTCATATGTTATTCATTTTATAATCAAGATTTTGGATATTGACTTTCATTATATTGCAAAACGCTTATATTTGTCCGGAAATAGATTGCTGACCAGTCCAATATCCTCTCTTTCCTACTCTTATTAGAATGTTGAACCCAATAAATAGTTGGATTCCTTATGTTTACATTTTTTTCCAAACCTTGGCAAAGCAAATGTACATATTTTACATTTTATAAAAAAGGTAGGGGTGTGATTTGGCTAGGACACAGTTGCCCTTGTTTGTGTCTGATCTAGTTCTTGGAGGAACTGCCACATTAAAACTTCTGTAGTAACAAGCCTAACATCTAAACTTGTCTTATCTTCTCCAAAAGCATCACAGGAGTTGATGGATAAAAAGATTATTGAAGTTAATAATTTATAATAGATATAATTTAATAAAAACTATATGTATTGGGTTGTCCGAAAAGTTTAGAACAGGCCTTTGATCGAGTTTGGCACCCGGGATTGCTTTACAAGCTCCGACAATTTCTCCCTCCTACATATTTCCCCATTATCCAGTCCTACCTCACTAATAGATCCTTTAAAGTAAATCATCATGGTCCCTATTCTTCCCTTTTTTCTCAGTCTGCTGGTTTTCCTCAAGGCAGCATCCTAGGAGCCATACTTTACACAGTCTACGAGTAAACAGCTGATATCCCAGCCCATCCCAACGCTTTCCTTTCTACCTATGCTGATAACACGTGTGTGCTACCAGTAGATAATGATCCAGTTACTGCCTCCCACATTCTTCAATCCCACATCTGAGACCTAGAAGTATGGTATCAGAATTGGAGGATAAAAATTAATTCCAACAAATCCCACCAAATTACTTTTACCCTTCGTCGTAAACCTATGACTTCCTGCCCTTCAGTATCCTTTATTAACTCTCCTCTAGTCAATGTTGAACAGATCCGAAACCTAGGATTCCATCTCAACTAACGTCTTACCTAGGAATCCTCATACAAGACTAAAACGACGAGAAACTGCCTGACGTTTCCGACTACTTCAACACTTACTGGACAAACGCTCAAACCTTCCACTTTACTACAAAAGGCTCATCTATATTACCATCATAAGATATGGACCTACGGAGTAGAGCTATGGGACTCTACAAAACCATCAAGTTCTTCTCGTATCCAATCCTTACAATTCAAAATCCTTCGGAAAACCCTCAATTATCCTTATTATGTCACAAACAAACTCATTCATAAAGACCTTAATATTCCATATGTTGCTGACTTAGCCCAAAACAGGTACCATTCATTCTATGACAAACTCCATTCCCACTCCAATCCATTAGTTTCAATCCTTGCTTCCTCTTCGATTCCTGACAATCCTCCGAGGCGTCTGAAAAGAAGATGGCCACGACGCCTTCTAGTTTAAAATATTTTTAGAGTGCTGCCACTGGGTAATGTCACTACATGCAATTCTTGACATTTATCTATATTATCATCACATTTACTTGATGTATTTTTTTGTAATACAGTTGTAGATATCAATAAATATGTTTAAAAAAAAGAAAGAAAAATTGAGGAAGTTTTTATATATTTCTTTCATTTATTAAATATCTAATTACTTTATAATAATAATTTATTATAAAGTAATTATATCCTATGTTTATGTCATCATGTGGTTACTTAAGAGACTGTTCTACTTTTGGTACAGCATTATGTATATATAGTGTATACTATACTGCAATAAAGATCTAAAACGATAAAAACTTAATCATATTTTCTTACTATCTTATTATTACTTACAACATTTTTTCATACTATTTGATAAAAACTGGTTATCTTGTTGTTTCTTAGACCTGAAGAAGGCATACTATTTGGGCTGAAACATCAGAAAAATAAATATGTCTTCTTATTTGGAGTGTTTCAATGTCCCATCCCAAAAATAATTTCTCTCATCATTCATACTGACAAATATTCTTCCTTTGTAAACAAATATTTAATTAGTTATCACCATTAACTAAAATTAAAATTATGGTTAAGGCAAATCAAAATCAAAACAAACCATCTTGTTTTATTTTATAATTTAATTGTTCATACTTCATAATAATAACACTGATAGACACTGACCTAAAATATACAGGAAAAAATAATTGATGTCAACAGTTTCATACAGAGGTATGTTTTGCTCAAGAGTTTGTAAAAATAATTTTAAGATGAATAAACAAATTCATCATTAACTTAACTAACACTAATAACTATGAAAGTATATTATTATCTAAGAGTAATAATTTTTGAAACATAACATCTAATAAATGCATATTTAATTTTAATAATTTACTTATTATTTCAGAATATATATTTTAACAGTATAAAAAAAAAGACAAAAAACATAAACATTATCTCATAATATATTTACAAAGAAAAAAAAAATCCATAAACTTTAAATAAAACTATAACTTACTAAATAACAATCTAATAAAAGAAAGTATGAATTAAAATGAATAAAAATTCTTTGACCAATAACATTAATATGTAAGTGTAAACTAATAGGCTACACATCATAGTAATTAAATAATCCACATAGTGAAAAACTAAAAGAAGTATTTATTCTAATACATTGATATAGATAAGATCTTACTTATTAAGCACATTAAAAAACCAAACAAAAAACATTAAGATAGGAATGAGACTATATTTCTATAAGAAAAAATTACACTGATTTAAACCAGACCTTAGTCCAAGAGAAATGCACATGAAATAGGTGGTTACTTGGAAAAAATATTTATTTATACATTTAGGTAAAATATGTCTAATATACACTGAGGCATGCAAGAACCAAAATTATGCAACAAAAATTCCTTAAGGTGCCACATAGTGAAGCATCATAAACACTTTCATGTAGCGAGTAGAGCTCAAAATGTTTGATTTTGTAGAGCTTCATGTAGCAAGCTGGGGATTAGTGCAGCTGTTTTAAGAGATATTAAACAATATTAGAGCTAATTATCAGGGTTTTTATTATTTTTATAATGTGGCATATAATAGTATTACAAGAAATCATCTTATCCTATATAACTAGTAAGAGTACATTATTACAGACAACAAATAATTAAATATTCAATGATAATTATGGTTTAATAATCCTATTAAATAACATTAATTTATTACTCCCTGAAGGCAATAATTAATATTGGAAATTTAATAACAAAACAATTCAAAAAGTATTGGAAATGTCCTGTTAGTTAATTATCAAATAAGGAAACCCTTGAAATACAAAAAAGTTAGGCCCAGATGACCATATTTTAGTAGGATGTGACGCCATGCCTTTTGATCTGAGTTTTGTTGGTTTCCAGCAGCTAAAACTTCTATTTCCCTTCCACATATTTATTTAAACACTCAGTTTCCATTATGAAAGTGAACTATGTTGTTAGGAAATTAAATTAATTGTCTTTATTTCATTTTATTAAAGCCTTTTAATTTTTAATAGCTTATCAATTTAAGAAAAATGTTTATAAATTAGAACTTAAGATAAATAAAAATATATTGCATTTGCTCCCCAAATGAACCGGAAATCCATCGATGGCAGAGAAAAAAAACTAGTAAGGTCAAGCGATGAAAATGAGACATTATCTTATTTTCTGTCATGCCGCTCTGTGGGAAGGCTATTCTTTGCTTGAAGCGTTCGCTCTATGTAGCATTCGCTAAGTAAATCTCCCTGTCTATCGATGCTCACTATGTGGCCTAAGGGAGATTTTTCCATGACCAAAAAACCTCAAATTTTTGGTGCATTAAATATATCTGATAAATTTTGTTCTTAGGAAGATATATGTTTAGTTCATTTTTAGAGTACTACAGTTTTTTTTTTTTCAAACTTACCATAGAAAGCAAGATACACCAATTTAAATCAACAGGTAAATTTCTTCTAGACTACATAGGACTTAAACTAAATAAACAACAGAGAGAGAAAAATAAAAATAGAAAATATTTATTTTGGATAGACCTTTTCACCTAATAAATATCCATCAGCTTGTTTGTAAAGCCAAAATTCTTCAAATTTAGTGCCTGCTGGGAAGTGAATTTTAAGATCAGACAATTTCACCACAGAATTGCAGCTATTATCCAAAAACTCTCTTTTAATCCCTTGTATTTTGCAGCAAAATTTTAAGTAAGCCAATTCCCAGATATTCAGAGTTCTTGAATATGTTTTTAGGGAATCTGAAACGCCATCAAAATAAAACAATGGTATGTATTTTTCACCATCCTTAACTGTATATGCAATAACAGATTCTCCATTTATACGTAGGAAGCCACATAGAGTATTATTGGGCAAAGTAAAGGGAGTAAGTAATTTATGATAGCAAAAATTGAGAAATTTGTAAAACTCGTTTACATCCTCCATTTTCACAATTAAATCTTTTCTGCCAAACTCGGCTTTTCCATATTTTCCTTCACAATGTTCTTGATTTATACTTGTCAAAAGATCTGCTTCAGATTCTGTTAAATAATAACTTCTGATGCTTGTGCAAGAATATATATCTGCATGCAGGACACTAAAATGTTTTTTCAAGATATGAGTTTCAATAATTCGTACAGCACAAAAACTCTCTCCACCCCTTATTATAAATGGTAAGTACTCCTGGCCAACCATAGACCATCCAAATTTTCCTTGTTGACTTGCAAGGTCAATAGGAATTCTTCCATTGTTAGGAAGTTGCTAAAATCTTAGAAGGTACTGCACCCATTTCGTCAGAAAAGTGGGCAATTGAATATAACACCTCTCCTTTAATTGGTTGATACAAAGGGGGATAAGGCAAAGTTGTAATTCTTGTCAACACTTGACCTCCACAGCCGTTTGAACCATTATCTCTTCTGAAATGAAAAACAACTCTAATTAACAAATAGTTTCCTAAAACAAATAAAAATTATAACTACTTTGTTTTGATAAGTCAATACAAAGTTTTAAATGGATGCTAGTTGACCTTAAACACAAAAAATGTTATATACAAATGGTAAATTTTTAATACATCAAAAAAAGAAAGAAATTTTGTGGGTACAAATTATAGAACTTTAGCGCACTACATTAAGCACATTCATAATGTAAAAGGTCAAGTATATAGGGTTTATTGTTTGGATAAGGAATAGTCATTAAAAATCTAAATTTATAACATTAGCATATCACTGGAATAATCAAGGTAAACTTTATGTTAGTTATCTGATTGCGTATTTATTAACTTTGGGGAGAGGTGTGGTCTAGTGGATAGAGAACTAGTCCACTGTTCTTCAGGTCCTGGGTTTGAATCCCGGCTGGGATAGAATATTATTTACTCTGTTATTTGAGCTAAAATATTAATTATTCAGCTGAGTGTGATCTCAGCCTAATCACATCATTGGAACAGTATGAATCTCTATATTTACTGAACCCAAGTCCCTTCATATATTGTCGACATACAGGTTTTTTTTAATAGATATTTATTAACTGCATTATTAGATATTTATTACAGCATAATAGGTATTCATTAACAACGGTTCCATTGTGCAGACTATGAGAATCCTTAAAAAACATAAGGATAAGAAATTATTTAATTAATGCCACCAAAAGCTTGTATAATGATGCTAGAGTGAGAATAAAAATGAGAAATAGGCTAACAAACCACTTCCTGATCACTGAAGGGCTCAAACAAGGGTGTTCACTATTTCCACTGCTATCCAATCTCTTTGTTGAAGAGGTTCTAAAGATATGGAAGAAGAAATGCATGGGGATGGGAATAACGATAGACAATAAATGCCTTTATACCCTACAATTTTGCTGACGACCAGGTGATAATAGCGAACAACAATGAAGATGCCAACTACATGCTAAGAAAGCTCCTGGATGAGTATAGAGCATGGGGACTGGAAGTAAGTAAAAAAAAAAAACCCAAGCATATGGCATTTAATGGGAATATAGAAGCCTTATCCCCAGAAAATTGGGAATTAGAAAGGGTAAAGGAGTTTAAATATCTTGGCAGATGGATAACTGAGGATGGCAGCTCTTCCAAGGACATCATGGAAAAAATTACGAGAGGAAGACGAATAATTGGAACTCTGAATTCTGTATCATGGAGCAAGCAGGCGAGTCTCCAAACCAAAAAAAGGCTATACCATTCCTTTTTTTGCTGTATGCAGCGGAAACATGAGTGATTATAAAAAGGAGGAGGCAAGGCTAATATCTTTGGAGATTGACTTTTGGAGGTGTTCTTGTGCCATATCTAGATTACAACATGTTTCCAACCAAACTATTAGGGGAATGTCCAAGAAGAAAAAAATATTCTGAACGAAATAGACATAAAATGGTATGGACATGTACAAAGAATGACAGAGGAGCAATGGCCAAAGATGACCTTTCTCTATTAACCTATGGAAAGGCGAAAAAGGGGAAGACCCAGGAAGAGATGGTTACAGGATGTGGAGGAAGTCATGGCTGCCAGGGGTCTTTGAGAGGGAGACTGGCTCGACCGAAAGAAATGGCAAATTAATTTAGGAATGAGAAACTATAATGAGAAACTACTAAGTAGTAAAAAAACTCCTAAAATAAAAAATAAATAATTAACTGCACTCTGAGATTGTAAAAGTTTATGCTAATTCTAAAATGAAATTAAGCAATGAAAATGCAAAACTCGTGCAACTAATCAGAAAAATTAAAAATATGATGAAATTCAACCTGAAAAATTCAAGTACACAAATAAATTGACAGCCAACAAGGAAATCCTCAATATTAACATATATGATATGAAGAGATGCCAGAGCAGTAATATGGAGTGCCTCAAGAAAATATGGACAAGTTCCATGACCATGGAAAGGAATTGGAAAGTAAGCAATTAAATACTCATTAAAAAAACAAAAACAACAAACATCGTCATAACCATAAATCTAGTTAACTGATTAATATAGAAGATTACAGTTCCCAAGAGGTTGTAGTCCTCACATTTTTCATCCATCAATCTCTTCATCATTGATGAATGGTCCTGTTGGAAGCCCCTCATCGGCTGCACCTGTTCACCTCCAAAGGTGATTTGGATTTCCTCTTCACCAGACCATCAGTATCTACCTTGTAGCATATCTCCCTAGTCTTCCTGCAGATTCTTACAGGCTGCTTTCCACTTTCCCTTTCCTTTCTCAGACCAGAATATCGTAACCAAAATCTTTTTCTTCATAAAATTCTTGGTTCATACCCACTAGCCAGTATCCAATTTTATGTTCAAACAGTGGCCCAGTAAAATAAGACTAAAATTCAAGATTTGTGGGAATCGATTTGAACAAAGCTAGAAATTGTTTCAATACCTTTTAATGGGCTTAAATACATTAATCTGAGTTTGCACCATCACAGGTAGTCAGCTTAACTTTTTGGAGCCGGAAAACCTACTAATTTTTTCACTTTTTTTAGTTTTTCACCTGTAACGCGATCCTACGAAAATAACTGTCTTTCCAAAATGAAAGAGCATTAAATTTCCTTTGCAAAAGCCACTTTAGTCATTTAATTTTATCCAGTGATACTGCCTTATTCGTTTGTCAGAAATGGGCAAATTATTCCACCTTTATTGAAAACCCAATCTGGTCACTAAGAGACAGCTGTAACTTTGAAACAACTGTCTAAATCTAAAAAAGTCATAGTGGATGTAATTAGTTGACCGTTGAGAATTACTGGAAGGAAACTTCATCTGTCCCATCCAGGGTCTTTTGATATCAAACTGTTGCAAATCTAGTCCTTCTATTGCTTCTGTGCTTAATATAGTTCTTACAGTTTCCCATCTAACTGTTGGGCTAAATGTCTCTTCAAAAATAAGCCTATTTTCTTGTTAAAAACCTTTTGAAACAAGGTTAGCCTTAAAACATTCAAGTATTCCATCAGAAAGATAATTAAATATCTTGTACATATACTTGAAATACAAATTGGTTTTCAATCATCTTTTTGTTCCCAGATCTAGGTACCAACAGTCGTATATCTTATTTTCATTCAGACCCTGGATTTCATCAACTATTGATCTGCCTCCCCACACTCAATCGCCTCTTGATACATTGATCATGATAAATTAGAACCATTACAAAATCATTCAAATGCGAAGGATTTTTGAGGTGGGATCTATTTCGTGAAATATACCTTCCTTTTCTGGCTGGATAATTACTCTCTGACTTCATTGGTTTTTAGGATAGCAGTGGATGAACTATATTTGGTGTCTCAGGGGCATCAATGACTGTTATTTTTTTTTCCCTTTTGGATTCAAAAGTCATAGTTTACATTATTTTACTTTTGAATGTGACATCTCTACAACACACAACATTTTATCAGGGACCCATGTACAATAACGATCCTTCACCACAATAGCTAATCAAACTTTGCTTTTTTGCCAATTTTTTTTTTTTTTTTTCTCCTCCTTAGGTATCTGAACATAACATTCCATCCCCAAAACTTTAAATTGAGATATGAGAGCTTTCCAGGCTTGCCACAGCTCATAGGGAGACTTACTTTCAATAGATAATGAACCTGATTGATAATATATGATGATGTCATTATAGCTTCAGCTCATAACTTTTCAGGGAGAATAGTAGCATGTGTTTCATGCTGTTCGGGCTGATTTTACAAGAGTCCTTTTTTCCCTTTTCTCTGCTCTATTTTGTTCAGATGAATATAGCAATGAGGTTCTATGTTATAATCCAAAAGATTTATTTAATTCCTTAACACCCTTATTTATTAATTCTTTGCCGTTGTCTGTCAGTAATTCCTTAACAGTATGTAAAATGGTTTTAGTACTGACAACAATTGTTGAAGACAATCCCTCGCTTCACTTTTCTCTTAGAGATAATACCCTGATTGGTATTTCATACAGAATTCATCCTTATGATTTAAAAAATACTTGCTACATCCACAGTCTCAGGCATTGGACCACATTCATTCGCATTAACTGCATCACCTGGTATCTCAATACATTTATTTCTGGTTTCAAAAGAAAGTCTTGTCATCTTGCTATACATACATGCCTCACAAAATAATCACTCGCTATCCGAAATAATTTCAATGTCATTTTGACTTAGGAATTTGGATTCCCATTTTTTAATCTGATACCTGAGTCTCACCTGCCAGAGCTGGAGATCATTCTTCATTGCTACTCATGCTTCGGCAGGATTTCGAGAAACATCATCTCCATTATAAATAGTCCATTTACTTTAATGAGGCAAGAGCTACCAATGTTCCACCCTTGTACATACAACAGCTACTATGCGACATTTTTATTTAATATTCTTGGTCAAGAGCGGAAGCAAAAGAATAGGTTTTTATTAACTATTGGGAAAAACAACATTTTTAAGGATGCTATCAGTCCAAAAACATTTCACTAACATTTTAATGATTTATATCCTCACTTTCTAATGCCTCAGCCTTCGGGTTCGGTAAGCCTATTATTATTATAAATAATAGATAATCAATGTGATTAAACAGCAAAGTGATTAATTAATTAATCAAACAGTTTCCATTCTCCCACCATGCGCCCTGATGATGACCCACAAAGGGGGTCGAAACGTTGGCAAACAATAAAATAGTTGAAACTATTTAGTTGTTTCATTTAATGACCGCCACCCGGACTAATTCCTTCCAGTAAAAAAGTCATAGAATAAAATTTGTAGAGCACCAAATTTAAAGTCTAAAAGTCTCTCTAAATTTCAAATTCAGTTGGTACGATCCTTAAAAAAAATACTTTTTTATCTATTCTCCTCTTAATGTGTCATAGGGCTTGCTAGAAATATTTGCTTGATAAGTGCAATTAATACATTATGCAGTAACTGAGGCTGTAATTTTACTGTAAATAACGATATATACAATATAATTTATATCATAACCAGTCAAATGTCCACAAAGTTAAGCTGACAACCTGTGATGGTTCAAACTCAGATTAATTATATTTAAGACCAATAAAAGGTATTAAAACAACTTCTAGCTTTGCCCAAATTAATTCCCACAAATCTTGAATTTTAGCTTTTTTTACTGGGCTAATGTTGGAACAGAAAAATGGATACTGGCTAGTGGGTATGAACCAAGAAGTTTATGAAGAAAAATATCTTGCGAATGATATGGATATTCACAACTTTTTTGTGTCTGTCAGGCAATACATGTGAGCTCTCTCTACTTTGTGATGTATGGCCCATTGGTTGTTAGTTACGGCATGTACGTTTTCTCACATGTTTTACTTCATTAAAGTTCTAATATTATTTTCTTCCTGCTGTGTTTTTTTGCTTTCTAACCTGATTTAATTTCATCAGGTTATGACTAAGATACGTAGTGCTGTGAAGCTTTTTCAAGAGAAAATCGATTAGGTTCCTAGTTGTCAGGTCACTTCTTCCCGATATAATGGCAATTTCTAAAGCAACAATTGAGACGTTGATTTCAAAAAGGTTCTATATCCACTTTTGACAATTTTACAGGAAACGAAAAAACCTGTCATTTATTTATTATTGTACCAATTTACCTGATTCTTTTTTTACTAAAATCTAAAGTTGATTTTTAATCGTGTTACTAACTTATTTTTCCAAATTATCGCACTTTTCCAATGACTTTTAAACAATATAATATGGATATAGTACTTTTTGGAAAGAATTAAAAGGGATATAGTACTTTTTGGAAGAATATGACCTGCCGTAAGTTGGTTACAGTCACTATAATCTTCATGGTACATTACCGATAACTAACGTCTTTATTTTTTTTATTATTAAGTTATGTATATTTCCTTATTCTCCCTCTGAGAAATATCTTTCTTTGCTGTTTAATCACATTGATTATCTATTATTTATAATAATAATAGGCTTACCGAACCCGAAGGCTGAGGCATTAGAAAGTGAGGATATAAATCATTAAAATGTTAGTGAAATGTTTTTGGACTGATAGCATCCTTAAAAATGTTGTTTTTCCCAATAGTTAATAAAAACCTATTCTTTTGCTTCCGCTCTTGACCAAGAATATTAAATAAAAATGTCGCATAGTAGCTGTTGTATGTACAAGGGTGGAACATTGGTAGCTCTTGCCTCATTAAAGTAAATGGACTATTTATAATGGAGATGATGTTTCTCGAAATCCTGCCGAAGCATGAGTAGCAATGAAGAATGATCTCCAGCTCTGGCAGGTGAGACTCAGGTATCAGATTAAAAAATGGGAATCCAAATTCCTAAGTCAAAATGACATTGAAATTATTTCGGATAGCGAGTGATTATTTTGTGAGGCATGTATGTATAGCAAGATGACAAGACTTTCTTTTGAAACCAGAAATAAATGTATTGAGATACCAGGTGATGCAGTTAATGCGAATGAATGTGGTCCAATGCCTGAGACTGTGGATGTAGCAAGTATTTTTTAAATCATAAGGATGAATTCTGTATGAAATACCAATCAGGGTATTATCTCTAAGAGAAAAGTGAAGCGAGGGATTGTCTTCAACAATTGTTGTCAGTACTAAAACCATTTTACATACTGTTAAGGAATTACTGACAGACAACGGCAAAGAATTAATAAATAAGGGTGTTAAGGAATTAAATAAATCTTTTGGATTATAACATAGAACCTCATTGCTATATTCATCTGAACAAAATAGAGCAGAGAAAAGGGAAAAAAGGACTCTTGTAAAATCAGCCCGAACAGCATGAAACACATGCTACTATTCTCCCTGAAAAGTTATGAGCTGAAGCTATAATGACATCATCATATATTATCAATCAGGTTCATTATCTATTGAAAGTAAGTCTCCCTATGAGCTGTGGCAAGCCTGGAAAGCTCTCATATCTCAATTTAAAGTTTTGGGGATGGAATGTTATGTTCAGATACCTAAGGAGGAGAAAAAAAAAAAAAAAAAATTGGCAAAAAAGCAAAGTTTGATTAGCTATTGTGGTGAAGGATGGTTATTGTACATGGGTCCCTGATAAAATGTTGTGTGTTGTAGAGATGTCACATTCAAAAGTAAAATAATGTAAACTATGACTTTTGAATCCAAAAAGAATAAAAAATAACAGTCATTGATGTCCCTGAGACACCAAATATAGTTCATCCACTGCTATCCTAAAAACCAATGAAGTCAGAGAGTAATTATCCAGCCAGAAAAGGAAGGTATATTTCACGAAATAGATCCCACCTCAAAAATCCTTCGCATTTGAATGATTTTGTAATGGTTCTAATTTATCATGATCAATGTATCAAGAGGCGATTGAGTGTGGGGAGGCAGATCAATAGTTGATGAAATCCAGGGTCTGAATGAAAATAAGATATACGACTGTTGGTACCTAGATCTGGGAACAAAAAGATGATTGAAAACCAATTTGTATTTCAAGTATATGTACAAGATATTTAATTATCTTTCTGATGGAATACTTGAATGTTTTAAGGCTAACCTTGTTTCAAAAGGTTTTTAACAAGAAAATAGGCTTATTTTTGAAGAGACATTTAGCCCAACAGTTAGATGGGAAACTGTAAGAACTATATTAAGCACAGAAGCAATAGAAGGACTAGATTTGCAACAGTTTGATATCAAAAGACCCTGGATGGGACAGATGAAGTTTGTCTTTTTAAGAATATATATGGTTCACGATAGGCCCTAAGATGAAATTTTCAGATTTCATAGAGTGTAGTAGATTAATTTAAAGCGACAATGATCCATGACTTTTTTTTAATAAAGGCAAAAAATGTTCATTACTCTTCAAGTTGATAATGGGTTTGGTTTAGTTGATGATCATAAGTTTAAATGCTTTGAAGAAAACCTATGGAATGCTTTTAAGGTAAATGTCTCTGAAGCAACTTACTATCTAGGTCTTCAGGTACATTATTTGCAGGACAGGACCTCTTTTATTAATCAAGAAGCTTACACCAAGAAAATCTTGAAGAGATCCTATATGATAGATTGTCATGGTATGTCAACTCCAGCTGAACGAGGGGAATTCATTAGTTCTGGTACAGAAAAAGTTCAGGAAAGGATTTTCTACAGAGAAGCTATAGGATCACTCCTATACTAGGCAATTGTATCTGACATATCGTATCAATCATCTGATACAAAAAATTGAAAAATGATTAGAACATGGTTAGGTATTCAAGTATCTGAAAAATACAGTAAACTATGGTATTCATTTAGGTATGGAGACTGGTGATTTGGTATAATTCTCAAATGCGGATTATGGTGGTGACATAACTCGTTCAACATCTGGAGTAAGTACTATTCAAATTTGGTTCAGCTCCAATAGTTTAGTTCAGCAGAAAACAAAAATGTATTGCCTAATCAATCACAGAGGCTGAGTTTTATGCTGCAAGTCTCAATGTGGGGGGAGCTATATGTTTAGGAAGATTAATTCAAGAGGTAACTTATTATAACAAGTCACCAACAATTAAAATTGATAACCAAAATCCATTAAGTGATTAAAATATCCAGCCTTCCAGAGTCGATTGGATAAACATGGATGGAGAGGTTGAAGAAGCAAGAGAAAAATTCTACTGTCTGGGGATGTTTTGATGGAGGATGTACCTTCCACAAAGCAACAAGCAGACATCCTGATAATATCTTTAACAAGATAACCCTTTGAATACCTTGGAGGACTAATTGGAATCAAGAATTTCCCAGAAAAGTGTAAAAGTTATTCAGGTTGGTGAATGGTCAATTCGTTAAAGGTATTGTGCTTGCTTATATTCTCAAGACTTATGAATCTATAGGTAAAATTGCATTTGTTTTATTTTAGAGGGATATGTTAAGGAAAAAGAAGAAAAATAATTTTTGATGTTATTTTTTTTTGTGCTTTGGCAACACTGTGAGCTCTCTTAACTTCCAGATGTGTGGTCCATGTGTTGTTAGTTACAGCGTGTATGATTTCTCACATGCTCTACTCTATTCAAGTTTTAATGTAATTTTCTTCCTGGTGTTTTTTGCTTGCTAACCTGATTTCATTTTGTCATATTCAAACTAGCACAACAACAATCATCAGCAAAAATTTTGTTTTTCTGTGAAATAAAACTGGGTGGGGAACACTTTTTTAGTTTAATAAAATATAGAATCAGTAACTGAGTTAATTTTGCTAACCTTGCACCTCTGAAGTTATATTCCAGTTCCTTATCGTTTCTGAAATCAAAGAAAAATATTACATAAGACACATAAATATGAATGAAAAAAAAAAAAAAAAAAAAAAAAAAAAAAAAAAAAAAAAAAAAAAGAACTTAATTCTAGGACAGGATCTTCTAAGAAAAGAAAAGAACTACAAGAAAACTAAAAGTTATAACTGGCCAAAGAACAGTACAAAAACAAAAAACAAACTAAAAACATTAAAGATCAAAATAAATATATACAACTATCTTTAAATGTTTTAAAGAAGAAAAAAAAAAGTACAATAATATATTTATGTAATGTGAAATTAAATAACAACAATAGAATAAATAAAGTAAGAATGAAAATTAACTATAGACTGTTGGTGGGTGTTAATGTTAGAAAAATTCAATACTAATAGAATATCTGAAAAACAAGCATAAGAAAATTAACTGACTGATATGTATATTTGCAGCATATGGTCATATATATACACTAACATGCTGCTATCGATTAAATCTATTTGTGGAAAGCTCTCAACAACATGAAAATAACCTAATATGTAAAAGACAGACTATTGGCGAGGGGAAGGGTGTATTCGTTCTTCTTACTTCATTGCATTTCACTATGAAACTCTTCTTTACCTCGCCATAATCACATGAACAATAATAATTAATGACTGTCGATTTTTTCAAGCATTTAATCATAGGTGATCTTTTAAATAAAAGAGGTGGCTTAAATGGTTGACAAAATTAGTGAAAAAAAAATTTAAATCTTCTATAAAATGAACAATTAAACACTTAAAAAAACAAATACTGAGATCGTCTGTAGCATATTGGTTAGCATAACAGCCTTCTATGCCAAAGGTCACGGGTTCAAACCCGCAGGTAGTCCTAGGATTTTTTAATGGGAGTAAAAAATCCTTTAGTTATGCCGTCCTTCAGAGGGAACTTAAAAATAAGGTACCGAGCCTGTGTGATGACAGGTACTCATTAAAAATCTCAATCCTAATTAAACCTGGATAGGCAAAATTTTGGACTCCCACTGTAGCATTGTCCGATTAGCTACTGTAGCATAAAGTGACATTAAATAAATAAACAAACAAAAAAAAAATACTAAAAGTACAGAGGCTGGAAGAAAAACATCAACACTATGATAAAAGAAGTTTGCAATTTGTGTGGCTTTTGGTTTCACATTTTGTAAAGGTAGACATTAAATTTTCTGAAGGAATTTGAACTAAATCCCTAATTCATCTTAATTATACTATTTCCTTAATTGTAACTAAATCCAGTGGGGTTCTTATTAGTACCACAGTCCAACTAATAACAAGTGTTATTTCTTTGTTAATATCCTAAAACATGATCTAATATGATTTAGGCCTAATTATCATTACCCTAATTCTACAAATTCCATCATAACCTCATTCACCAACCTAATCCTCAAGCACGATTCCTGACCAGTTCTGCCTATCTATTACGTTCCTCCTAGAAGTTTAAAACAGCAATGGGCCTGAGACCTTTTGTCAATACTCACATTAGAATTCTGGCAATGACCAGACTCTTTCATCAGGTATGGTACATTTGTGGTATTAGCACTCTCACTATAAAATATTGGTAGAAGGTAACCCCATTAAGTGCAGATTGGTGTTAGGAGCTCAGCTTTCACAGAGAACAAAACTAATACGTGAGTCAGAATTTAAAAATCTGGTGCGCGTAACACACGACTTTCACTTACCTCTGTTATTAATATCAATTTAAGAATTTTTAGAAACGAAAATAAATTGTTAAAGAATTATTTAATTTGATTTTTATAGAAAGATGTTATTAAATAATATGTTATAATATTATCTATGAAATTCAGTAAGTTTTTTTCGGCTTTTCATCACTCTGTGTTAGAATAAGGTGACCAGATTTTTATATGGGCAAAGCAGGACAATTCTGAAGGAGGGGGGGAGGGTATCAACAAAAAAATGTTAGATGGAATAAAAATAATATCTTAATATTTTTAACATAAGTACAATTTATAAATATCAAAAATGTATAATATTTTATTCATTCACATATTTTTATTTGATTGAATTTGTTTAATTAAATTGTCATTTTTTAAAATATCCTAAAAAATCTTCACAAGAATTAAGAAGGTTAAGGTCGGTGATATAATTTTTGTCATCAATATAAAATATGAAGACTATGAGTATTTTAAGCTAAGTTTAAGAAAATTTATGTATTTATGAAATATATAAATAAATTACTAACCTTAATTTTCTATGGTAAGTAGCAGATTTGTAATATCTATTTGTTTAATTAGCTTGTTAGCATGCAGTACGGACACAGAGTGTATCATCTGAGAGACAAATACAATGTAACTGGGTAGCAAAAGCAATATATTAGGGCGTCGTAGTCCAGTAGGATTCTTAGAACGCAAAACAAATTGAAGGATTCTTAGAACGCAAAACAATGTTTTCATAAATATAGACTTTAATTTAAATGTAAAAGTCGGGACTTTTGAAAAAAGTCGTGGTACGCGGAACAAATTTTGAAATTTGTTAATATCACAAAAACTTCCCATGATACAGTAATACTCATTATAATATACATTAATGAACACTGAATAAGCGTCAATTTGAAAGCTGATAGATGTCTGTAGGTCTTGCAGGTACCGAGATTTCTCCCGGCTCCTGGACTAATATAGTGCATTGAGTCTTAAGCAGAGGAATTGATCGACTTTTAACAATCTTCAGCCCGATATCATCAAAACCCCTCATTTTACCAAAATACTCATAATAATAAAAATTAACGAGCATCTAATAAGCTTTAATATAAAAGGTGATAGACGCCTGTAGGTCTTATAGTTGCCGATATTTATTTGTCCATTAAATGCATTCAGTCCGAAATACAGGAATTGACCTCATTTTAGCATTATGAAGGTAAATATTACAACAAACATGTATTATACGAAAATACTCATTACGATATACATTAATGGACATTGAATAAGTGTCAATTTGAAAGCTGATAGATGTCTGCAGGTCTTGCAGGTACCGAGAAATCTTTGTATATATAATGCATTGTGTTTTAAGCAGAGGAATTGATCGACTTTCAACAGTCTTCAGCCTGATATCATTGAAACCACTCATTTTACCAAAATACTCATAATAATAAAAATCAACGACCATCTAATAAGCTTTAAGATAAGAAGTGATATACGTCTGTAGATCATATAGATATCGATATATCTTTGTCCATATAATATATTGTGTTCTAAATACGATAATTCATCTTAACGTATTAATGTTTGAAGGTAAATATCACTGAAACCACTCATTATACGAAAATACTCATTACAATTAATGGAAATTGAATAAGCTTCAATTCGAGAGCTGATAGATGTCTGTAGGTATTATAGGTACCGTGATATCTTTGTCCATATTATACATTATGTTATGGCAATTACATTAATGCTTCTCCCCATCTATTCCAAAAACAGAACTAGATCATTTTAGACCTTTTCCCTTCTGATCCGCCACATGGAACAATAAACACACATTGATTCCTAGAAATCACAAACTTTCAATTTCATCTATGCTAATATCAAACCCCGTATCTAACAAAATAACTATCAAAAAAATCTCAATGCTTATTGTTTGGTTCTTGTCTGCCACATGATTCTGACCACCTAGGATGGGCAGACAAAATTTGTTTGTTATAGGTGAAGATCTAATTTCAAAGACAAAAGGAAAAAAGCGTCTTTTAATAATTCAAAATTTAGGGTCTCACCTATTGCGTGGTTTTGCATCATGTCTGCTCTGCTAATCCGACCACCTACGATGGGCAGACAAATATTTTTTGTATCAGGTATAGACCTAGTTTGATATTAGAAAAGAAAGAAACGTCTTCAAATAATACAAAATTTTGGTCCTTAAAGTGTGCTTTTTGATTTTGTCTGCTAGTTGAACCCGACCACCTACGATGGGCAGACAAAGTTTTTTTTGGTCAGGCAAAGACCTAGTTTCATATTAGAAAAGAAAGAAACGTCTTCAAATAATAGAAAATTTTGGTCCTTAAAGCGTGTTTTTGGATTTTGTCTGCTCTGCTAATCCGACCATCTACGATGAGCAGACAAAGTTTTTTTTGTATCAGGTAAAGACCTAGTTTTATATTAGAAAAGAAAGAAACGTCTTCAAATAATACAAAATTTTGGTTCTTAGAGCGTGATTTTTGAATCATGTCTGCCGGATGATCCCGACCACCTACAATGGGCAAACAATTTTTTTTTATTCATATACGAAAAAGGACTAAGGACTTAAATTCATATCGAAATTTTTACAGCAAGTAGGACTATGACTAAGCTATATAAGAAAAAATAATTAAATGTGAGTCTCTTTTCTTTTATATACTTTTATCTCGTTAAAAATCACGTTTTTCATTCATTTTCGAGAATGTTTTAAACAACTTTCTTTACTATTTACGTAATGAGCTGTGAGAACAAAAAATACAAAGAATGTCTTTATCTTATTGTTAAATTTTATTTTGATTCGATATCTAAAAAAATTACAGGAATTAGAAAGATTTTCCTGTCACATGTTTTTGCCAGCGGAGCTGATATAAAACGGTTGCAACGGTTTATAGAAAATAACTGGTCAAAAAATTTCAAATGGATTGACCCATACACACACACGGATTATTTATATATATATATATATATATTGTAATATACCCATTTTTTATAATTATTGTAATTATTTATTTATTATTTGTTATTGTGTTAGGCAGGCTAACAATAGATAAGAAGTAAAATTTAAATATCAGCTCCAATTTGATTGTATGTTTACAAACATAGCATCCATTTTGGATGCTAAGAAAAAAGGTCCCTGGCAGGTATAATAGGGTAAAAAAGGTACCTGAAGAGATACCTGGAGGGTCAGTCAGAGAGGGAGTTATGAGCTGATAGGGGAGAAGCTGCTGCTGAATATGAGGGATCTTGGTTAGCCTGCATATTGTTAGTTTAATGTTTGTAAGTTATTATTATGATTAAAAAGTTAAATAATGAAAATGTGCCTGATTGTCAAGAACCCAAACCATACCCTGAGAGATAAATTGAATATTAATTAAGTAAATATTGTGATAATTATTTTTTTTCTTAAAAGAATATTATTTTAAAAATAAGTATATTATATAATTTGGCTCCCAACTAGGTGTGGCTTAATTTGTTAAATATTAAGACCACGACAATCAGTGCACAATTCATATTTTAATAAGTTTTGTATGTGTTATTTGTGTTAATTTTTTGAGCAAACAATATGGAGGACCAAGGAAATAATAGTTATTCAGATAGGACAGAAAAGATTCAGATATTCAAACAATTCATGATGATGATGGAGAAATTAGAACAAAAGGTGGATACATTTGGAAAAGAAATATTAGAAAACTTTACAAGTGTTACTACAGAAATGAAAATTGATCCCCAGAAAAGAACCTCCACTGAAGATGAAGAAAACAAGAAGAAAGAGCATACAGACAAAGAGTGTGAAACAGAAATAGTAACTCCTACTTGTACAGAAGAACCTCTATCAAAGCCTGTACCTTCTGAAGATCCTACTGACCAAGAGTGTGAAACAGAAACCGTAACTCCAATGTGTACAGTAGAACCTATGTTAATGACTAATCCCTGTAATGTTATGATTGAAGAGGCCCAGGACTTAATGTATAGCTCTATTAATGTGAAGGAAACTGTAAACATCAAAGAAGATGAAATTTGTGAAATGAAATCATGTGACAGCAAGTGCTTAGCATTAAGAACTTTTATAAGCTCCTTAAGTCCCCAAAATCAACCACAGGAAGTATTTAATAGGTTAAACATTTTAAATAATTCAAAAAGTGGTTTCTCCATCTTTCATAATTATTTGTTACCGATTGTAAATTTATTTAATCAATACAGGGATGTGCCTATCAAAAATATCATCAGCAAAATTTTAACATATGAATTTTATAATGGTTATATGGTTTTGGATCATGTTAGGAAAAATCGGACACCATATTATTTTTGGACACGGCAGTCTTTATCCTTTTCCAGGGGATAAAAAGGGATGATTAGCGTTCCCTCCGTAAGATGAGCTAAAAAATGGGCAGTCTGAACAATGTTCAGATTGAACCATACTGGAATTATTTATAAATAAGTTGTAAATAATGTAATAATTAGAATCATTCAAGTATTAAATTTTAATAGCTGGTCCAAATGTAAATCTTTTTCACAATAGTTTCTTAAGTTTCTTGATATTTAAAGTTACATACGCTCACAACTTCATTAGCTAAAAATTATGTTCAATTGTCTTATTGGTGTCTTGGCAATAGTAATATTTTGAATTTGTAACACTGTTATTTTGTTTATATTTTCTTTCTTAATTATTTTTTTTTCATATGCACCTAGACCTGTTTGTGAGAAAAATTTGAGTATATAGTTTTTGTTGAAGAATTAGTTGGTTATATATTCTTAATTTTACAGTGTGCTTGTATAATTTGTATGTGTATATAGTTATAGTATATTTTGTCCCAAGTTAGTTAACATTTATCCTTGAATGTAAAATATTGTATATATACTTAATTTATAAAGTATTGAAAATATTTGTAACAAATTGTAACAAAGAAGGTTTATTGAAAGAAATAATGTGTAAATTTAAAAAAAGTTATAATTAAAAAAAAAAAAAATATTTCCTCCCAAAATATTTTTTTTTTTTTTTTTTTACCTAGGATTGGGGAGAAATGTAATATACCCATTTTTTATAATTATTGTAATTATTTATTTATTATTTGTTATTGTGTTAGGCAGGCTAACAATAGATAAGAAGTAAAATTTAAATATCAGCTCCAATTTGATTGTATGTTTACAAACATAGCATCCATTTTGGATGCTAAGAAAAAAGGTCCCTGGCAGGTATAATAGGGTAAAAAAGGTACCTGAAGAGATACCTGGAGGGTCAGTCAGAGAGGGAGTTATGAGCTGATAGGGGAGAAGCTGCTGCTGAATATGAGGGATCTTGGTTAGCCTGCATATTGTTAGTTTAATGTTTGTAAGTTATTATTATGATTAAAAAGTTAAATAATGAAAATGTGCCTGATTGTCAAGAACCCAAACCATACCCTGAGAGATAAATTGAATATTAATTAAGTAAATATTGTGATAATTATTTTTTTTCTTAAAAGAATATTATTTTAAAAATAAGTATATTATAATATATATATATATATATATGCAATTTTAAGGGATCAAATTAAGTTTTTTCCCCCTGATATATGTTTAAAATAAAAATGTACAAAATTATACAAATGTAAAAATGTACAATAAATACCTACAATTAACTACTAACAATGAATGATCAGAGTACAAAGAGTTTTGTTCAGGTTTTCGAAAGAGCAATAATTCATGATATAGTCATATATTAAATTTAATTTAGTTTAAAATGTAAAACTGAAATCTATATTTCAATTCTTGCATTTCCTAATTTGAAGGCTTTGGAGTCCTTAATCAGCATTACCATACGGGTTTGATTAAATTTTTTTCTTCTTTTGTAACGTTTTCTTTTGGCAATTTAACATTTTATAATTGCCCTAAATATTTACATACTGAAATTTTTTTACTCATAGCAGAAAACATAACAAAATCCTCGATATTTTAAATTGAAATCTGATATATATTAACAAAATCGTACTACCTCACAATTGTATTGCATAATATGATTATTATTAACTTAATCTAGTCTTATTTTAAGCCAATTTGCACTGAAATAGTCACAGCAAGGGCCATCTTAATGTGTGGACCACCAGCCTCTCTCTACGTGGTAGAAATTCGCTGGAGGTTTACTCTTCTGTCAGTCATTAGTAAGGGTTTCAAATCCGCAAGAAATGTACTTTCATCATTTTTCAGAAATAAAAGATTAGTATAAACAAAAACTAACCATATGTTCAATGGGTTAGAAAATCAGATGTAAGTGATTACTTCATCAAATTAATTAGCTGCTTAGAAAGAGTTTTAGGACCGCTAGAAATGTATTTTTATATCAAGTATGGTACAAACAAATTTAAAAAAAATATTTCTGGATGCATGTTCAATGAAGTAGTCAACCATGCATCTGGCTGCTGGAATATTTAAGGAACAAAAGTTAGACATTATTCCAATAAATCTATACAATAAAACAAATTATAGAATACAATATTAATAATAAAGCCATTGAATTTATTTGAAATTTACATTGCTACTTAATTTAAAAAACCTCCAGAGACATTATAATAAAAACAGAACAATGATAATCACTCATATCAATTATAGTTGCACAGATTAGACGTTTTTTAATGTAATACAATCAGGTATTGAACGCTGAATGTATATGAGAATATTTATTGTTATAGCTAACATTGTATAATAGGTGAAAAATTATGGTAAAATGTAAACTAATATAAAATATGTTTAAAAAATATCATAACAAAATAAATAATTAATATTTACTGTAGTTGGATAACAAAATAAAAGATTTTTTGTTGAGTTGAAGCAATAGTACCAGAGGTTCTGTAATATAAATCAAATTTTAGATTTTGGCACAGAACTAATGGCTACAAGTACCTGTGTATGTATTACAAATAATAAAGAACAATTATACATTTGTAATGCCTAAGTTATGGCATACTTTATAAGAGGTCAGCCAATACTTCATATTCAGACTGTTCTCATAATTATATGGAGGCAACTAATCTCTGGACCAATGTCTGGTCTTACCTAATATTTTACCTTAAAATAGCAAGATATAAAATTTATTTTAATAATGTATAGTTAATCGAATTTAAATTTGTCTCTGGCAATCTAACAGGATATTGCATACTTTCTTACACCTGACTTTACTTTTTAGGTCTCTTTTAAATTAATTTACTTCTTATTCATTGAATGTTAGACAAAATAATTGAATACAATTTTATTAGATTTATTCTGTTATATTTACTGTATTATATTATTTAATTAAGTTCAATAACATGTATAGTAATATCTTTCTACTCCTTGTTATAAAAATATTATCAAATTCTAGCAAACATTATTACTGACATTTCAGGGATCTACCCCATCTTCAGGACTTATTTTTTGCCAAATTTAATTGGTAACATAATAAATTATGTTTTATCTGTATAATATTGAGTTATCAATATGAATTGTATTTCTATTTTAATTAATTAAGTTCAAGGGGATGATTTGCTTTCATCATTTTTTTTTTTTTTTTATCTGTTCATATTCAAAGTATTATGATTATTTATGACCCTCATCAGTTTTATCATGATGCATTTGGTATAAGTACTACTATTTTTAATCCCTATTCTTGATAATTTTTCAATAATAATTATCTCTAAAGTCCATACTTTTAATAACTAAGATGAGTTATAATTTTAAATTCAAAACTAAATATACTTTCAGCCAGCCTATGAAAAAAGTGTGGCATATGTAAAGTGCATTTAAAATCACTCTTAAGGAAAGTAGTCCTCAATAATTTAATTACTTACCTTCTTCTCTTCATGGGACCCATAGCAGCAATAATTTCTGTTTGCACCAACAAACTAATGATTAGAGCCTCAGGGATGACAATAAGAAAATGCAATGTTCAATATTTTTTCTTGATAAAGAATTCTGTAAGTTATAAAAATATGTAATGTAGTAAAAAATGGAAATATGATTTAAATATTAATTAAATGAACTGAGTCAAACACCATGATTCATACAAACGTGAAACGTCTTTAAGTATGAATTGAGTCAATTGCAACATTCGAGGTACTAATAAATCCATACATTATGAATACAATAAAATCCTGGATATAAATAACAGGAATATTATGAAAGAACTTTATCACAAAAAATCAACAAATCATCATCAATGGAGGGTATTGGGCCAGTCTGAAGAACTGCCAAAAAGGAGAAAAGAAATAAGTAACAACTTTAATAGAAAAGAAAAGAGTTAATGTAGTTAAGTCTTTAAAGTAACAATTAGAGCAAGCAAGTCCACAGCAGTATTATTTACATTACATATGAAGAATCAAGGAAAATAAAAAAATTATTGAGCTTTAAAAATGGTTTCACAATACCGGTCAACATACTAACATGAACATTTAAATTCATAAAAACAACCGTAAATGTTAGTAAAAGTGAATACGAAATCAGTTTACCTAAAATTTGTTTATCAAAGTAGAGATCAAATGATAGCACAAAGGACCGAGTTACACCTGTCACCAACTAAGAACTGTACCCAAGTACTGAAACACAGCAAATTATGGATTGGCTTGACAACAGATGTGGTAGTAAGTTCTCCGATTACAAAGAGATAATAATACAACTTTAATATCGATTGTTCTTAGTTAGTCTTTTATGAACTTGCAACAAAATTCCGAATAAAATTGTGAACATAAAGAATAACTTTATTAATGTAAACATTTAATGAGCATATTTTATAAACACATATTTCCTCATACATACGTTTGTACATCAGTGACATGTGGAGACAGATTTTTTTTTTTTTTTTTTTTAAATGAAACCACTTTACTTTAGAATCTAGTAAACGTTAATGGTTTCAGATTTATTGAATAATAAATTATTGGCCAAATGTTTATAATGAAGGTCGAAATAGTTTAGATGACGTTCAACAAATCATTACAAAAAATAGATTATTTTATTTATTAGTTTTTTCCAGAACATTGTCAGATTTATTCTAACAGGTGCAAATGAAGATTTGAATTCTGGATTGAACCTTCATATTATTTACATTTTCTGTAAACTTCCCAATGTTTACGTTTTCTGACTCATTCCTTATTGTTAAATAGCCTTCTTAATTATTATATTTTAGCTTTCTATCTGTTTACCTAATTTTTTAAACTTTCTCCATGTTTAAAAATTTAGTAGCATGTTCAATATTAACATTTTTTATGTTTCTTTATCTTTACCTCTAACTTTTATTTTTTCCTCACGTAATCGCAGCTACTTCGCAATGTGTCCACCAGGGTGCAGCTCTCTATCCTAGAGAGAGAACCCCTATCTCCCACATAACGTTTTGGTAAAGTGTGAGTTTGCCCAACCGTCATTTTGTTTGAATGACGTCCCAATTTAAATACTGTAGAAACAATTAAAAAAATTTACATCGATCATGTAGAAACAGCTTTGAATCGTGTTTAAGCACACAGCTTAGTAAAACGTAAATATGGACTTTGAATCATCTTAATATCTACGATATAAACATTGTAATAGTGCTTTTTAATCCTTTACAGGTTTGAACTTTGATCCTTAAATCCTTTAATATAAATAGCGATATAGGGTTTCTCAAACTCTTGGACTTTGAACGATTAACCTCCTAAGTATCAATATTGATAATGCACTTCTTAGAACTTTGGACCGTGAATGATTAATCTTTGAATATATATATATATATATATATATATATATATATATATATATATATATATATATATATATATATATATACATCTTCTAACTCTAGAGCCCATTCTGGCCTCCAAAAGAAACTGTCCCCACCGTTCTCCGTCCCTGCCCATCGCCTACCAGCTCACAGACGCACCTAGTCCCTTCCAACATGGCCCAACCATCTTGTGCGGGATCTTTCCACTTATGTTTTTCCCACTGGTGCATGGTTCATACTATCTTCAGCCATCGTTTGTACATGACCAGCAAAACGAAGCCTGCTGATCAGGATATATTGAACTGCTGGGACATCCTTATACTTTTCGTATAGTTCCCGGTTGTGCCTTATTCTCCTTGAGCCATTTTCATTGTTGGGCCCATGAATCCTTCTGAGAATTCTTGTTTCGAAAACTGCGATCTTCTGTTCATCGACTTTCTTTAGCACCCAGCATTCATATCCGTATACCAGGATGGGTCTGATGAGGGTCTTGTTGAGTGTAGCCTTTGTGTCTTGGATTTACTGCTTTTATTATAAAAATCTTAATTAAACTTTAATAACCCCTCGTGGAAGCTAGGATTCTCTTTTCTACTTCTTTAGAGGAGTTATGGTCAGTATATACAAATCACGAAAGTTACACAAATCCCTGATCGGCTTTGAATTTGTAACCAAATATTTATATGTGTTGATCACGCACCTCAGTCCCTTCAACCATGTACTTTGTTTTGGCTTCGTTTATTACTAGCCCCATTGAAATGAAATGAAAAAAAAATTATTCTGGGATCAAGTCCCCTTAGAATAATAAACAATGAGTAAAAAGAAATCCTCATGGTCTGGTTACGTAAATATATATATATATATATATATTATATCACATATAGAAGATCAAATATTCATTATATCTATTAATCTTTGTAAATTTATTCTATGTATAGCTATATTTTACAGTGGAACTGAAGATTGCTTGAGCAGATAGCTCCAAAGCTTTAAAGGCTTTCTGATTCTATTAATGCCGTCGGCATAAACCAGAAGCTGTACGTCATCATCATCCGTGGCGCTACAGACCGATGTGGTCCTTGGCCTCCTCAATAAGTCTTCGCCAGGTGGTTCGGTCTTGAGCAGCCGCTCGCCAGTTGCGGGTGTCAAGTAGGCGAAGAGCATCTCTGGCAACGGTGTCCTCCCATCTAAGCCGAGGTCTTCCTCTTCCCCTTGTCCGGTGGAGCCTCCCATCCAGCAGCTTTTTTGGAACTTCATCGTTTGGCATCCGTACAACGTGGCCAGCCCAGCGCAGCCTTCCTAAGTTGATTAACCTCATCACATCAGCTTCGCCATAGATCCGGTAGATTTCCAAGTTTGTCCTCCGCCTCCAGCTTTCCCCGATCTTAACTGGCCCAAATATCTTTCTTAAGATCTTTCTTTCAAATATGAGGATTTCCCTCTCCTCTTTACCAGTGAGGGTCCATGTCTCAGATCCATAAGTTAAGACGGGCCTAATGAGAGTCTTATACAAAAGGCACTTTGTGCGACGGTTGAGGTAGGCACTTCTCAGGTGCTTTTTGAGGCCAAAATAGCACCTGTTGGCTTTGAGGAGACGCTGAATTGTTTCCCCAGAGATCCTATTTCCACAATTTACTACTGATCCGAGGTACACAAATTGGTCAACGCTCTGGAACGCAAATGGGCCCATTATCACAGGATGTCGGTGTGCAGTCTCTGTTCCCGGCCCAGCTCTTATGTATTTTGTCTTCTCCTGGTTGATGTGCATCTCCATGTCCTTCGCTGCCTCCGCCAACCTGAGGAAAGCATTTTATAAGGACTCAAATGACCTTGCGACAATGTCCAGGTCGTCAGCAAAGCCGAGAATTTGGACCAGCCGGTTGAAGATGGTGTCCGAAGTCTGTATCCCTGAATCGCGCACTACCTTTTCCAAAGCCAAATTGAACAATAAACAGGCGAGGCCATCACCCTGCCTAACACCTTTTGCAGTTTCAAACTGTGGGGAGAGGTCCGTTTGAATACGTACAGTGCACCATGTGTCATCCATTGTCATCCCGATCAGCCGAACCAATTACAGAGGAACTCCAAGCTCTACCAACGCTGCGTACAACTTCGGCCTCTTTATGCTATCATAAGCACTCCGGAAGTCCACAAATAGGTGATGGGTAATCATTCTGTACTCCTGGGACTTCTCGAGAATCATTCTCAGGCCAAACATTTGATCCGCTGTTGATTTACCTCCCCTGAAACCAGCCTGATATTTACCTATTTTTCTCTCGGCTAATGGTAGAAGCTTTTTATAAATGACGTTGGAGAGAACCTTGTAGGCGCATTGTAAAAGCGATATGCCACGGTAATTAGAGCATTCCAGGATATCACCTTTCTTGTGGAGTGGATGAATAATGGTTTTCTTCCACTGTTGAGGAATTTTCTCTTCGATCCAGACTGTGAGGATTACGTTCTCTCATAAACTCATCTCCACCATGCTTCAGGAGCTCAGCAGGAATCTCATCCTCACCTGGAGCCTTATTGTTATTGGGTCTTTTGACAGCCTCTTCGATATCATCAAAGGTAGTTGGATCGGGAGTTTCGGTATCATCTGCACCTGGTATTTCCCACTCCTCTTGGTCTCCCGCGTTTAAAAGAGTGTTGAAGTGACGGGACCATCGAGCAAGAACTTCATCCTTTCCCGTGGCCATGGACCCGTCTTCATTTCTACATGCCTTGACACGCGGTTTAAAGCCGGCCTACTCTTATTAACCTGCTGATAAAAGATTCTAGATTCTCGAAGCTTGCTGTGCTCCTCTATTTCCTCAAGCTGCTTCCTCTCCCTTTCCTTTTTCTTTTTACGGTGAAGCCTTTTTTCATCTCTCCGCCTATCTGAATACTCCTGAAGTACCCCATGATGACCTTAATATCACTCCTCGGACAGCTGTCCAGAGTCCTGTCTAGCTGATCATAGAATTCTTCTTTCTCATCTTCTGGGGCTACCTCAGTGGGAGGATAGCAACTTAGGACAGTGTAATTGTAGAATTTCCCCCTCAATCTAATGACACAGATTCGATGGTTAACTGGAGTAAAGTCTATAACAAGATCTCGGGCTGCTCCCCTGACCACAAACCCAGTACCAGAAATATGATGCTGATCGTGGCAGCTGTAGTAGATGGCGTGGGACCGTTTCTTTAGGACTCCTCTTCCCTTCCACCTCACCTCCTGTAGAGCGAACAGGTCTATTTTATAAAGGTCCAGCTGCTGTAGGAGTTGCCGAAGCGAACCCAGTCTATGTAAAGATAAAATATTCCATTGGGCAAATGAAAGATCATATGACATATCCGTGGTCGTTTCCTTAAAGACAGTCCGGCTATTTCTTTTTGAGGTCTCAAAACAGTATACGTTTTCCGGGGACGAGTAGTTAGCCCTTCGCCCAAGGGCTGCGTCCACCCTCGCAGTATGTATTCTACTCCTTGATTCTCATTGAGCCTAGCCAGTCAATATGCCACCTTCAGCCTCATTGAGATACTAGCGTTGCCGCTGCCCAACACTAGCAGGTTTGAGTTCGTGGTCCTGATTCTCTAGTAGGCCTGCCTTCACCACGGCTCCGAGCGCCTACCACCCGATCCTGTAACCCTAGACAGGAGCCCTCACAAGGTACTACCAGCCGGGACAGCTGGACCAAGGTTTATTAACGAAGTGTTACTCCTCGATCCCTCCTCCTTTATCCTGGCTTGGGACAGGCCGTGGTTCCCGGTACGTAGCCAAATCCTCACGGGCGGAGTTCAGAAGCTGTAAGCCTTTATTGAAAGTACGCCTATTTGTATCTGCGAATATCTGATCATCTTTTATAGAAGGCACTGCTGGGCTTCACCTTGCTTCAATCCATTCCTTTTTTGTAGGGGATTTGATAGATGAGACTGGATCTTAATTTGACATTTAGAGTTGGATATGGCCACTCTTACCAATACTTGAATGTATAGTCATAAATAATCTCAATTCATCAATTCGGGAGAACGAAAGTCAGTCTGATAACTTTAAAAGTCCACTTGTAACTCCTGTCAGAAGAAATCTGCCAGATGGTTGCGCTGTAAGATCACCAGCACGATTGAATGATTATGTAACTGATACAGCTCTAATATTACAAGATTTTGAAGATACCTGGTGAGACACATGGTATCTCAATCTCTGAAGCATTAACAATGAAAATTTTGTAAATGATAGGTCTTTGGATAAGTCAAAACCGGATAGAAAAGTCGTTGGTAGTCTGTTACGTCTTGCCACCATATCACATCTAGATATCTACTTCTCAGTAAATTACCTTAGTCGATTCAACAATAAAACCATGAACAGTCACTAGAAAATGGTTAGTCATCGGTCGTCATCTAACCTCAATCGATCAAACAGAATCTTATCTGTCTCACTGAAAACATCCTAGGCTGTTCTAAAGTGGTAAAGTTTTTGTGGTAACATACCCAAGATTCTCTACATGATCCAGGTATCTTTTACTTGTTCACCTTCTGCTGCCAAAATATCAGCTAGCTGCTGAATTTGCATGCAATTTTTATCACTGACCTACCTTAATTATATTTGTACCCTAAAAATTTATGTTGTAAACTTTCAATGGATACATCTGACTCTCCCATACAAATTACCCAATTTTGTTAACATGTTACTGGCAGATATGCTTTTTGAAAATTTCAAGGCAATTGAGCTACTGCAATTCAAACCAATAATTGTTTGAGCTTCCAGGTCTTTATCAATCCATGATGATGCTATTTTATTCTCTTCTCCACCTTCAGGCTTAGCTTTGAATCGGGACAACAAGAGAAAGGTCAACGAGGTCGCAATGAGATAATTCCTTAACCATCCTGGCCGGGACATTTGTCCATCGAATGGCTTTTGATGGCTGCCGATTCGGAACGCGAGTTCCATGGTGACAAAAGTGTATTGACTGCCAGAGTCAAGGAACAGCCGGATATTTTGAAACCGTCTACCACCGCGCACATTGTGTCTAACAACAATTCATAGCGTGTGCCGGGGATGGACACATCACGTGTATGACCTGCGAAATCGCTAACGCCTAGTGAGTTTGTGGTAGGGGAGCCAGAGTCGGAAGTCTTTCCCACATGTAGCTGATGGTGGTGCTTCGAGTCTCATGAAGTACACCCAAAGATGACCGGAAGAGTGAAACGACGGGTCCCGGCTTTAGGCAATTCTCGCACAGCTCCGATGCCCTCACGAAGTCGCAACGCTCCTTAGTCGTTAGTTTTAAAAATCGGAAGCAACGCGCCAAAGAATGGCGCTACTCGCAGTTGGGTATGGTCTCCTTTGTAGGAGAAACCGAACAGTTGTACCGAAAATCTCTATGTGTTTGACGAGGTTTCGATCCACTAAAAAGGGAATGGTCTGGTGGTTAAGGTTAGGTCGTGGTCTAAATTCAAATATCCTGCCATGATGATGTTATATGTCACGTAACTAAATTCTGGCCTCTGATTGGCTGCCAAAAAGTGGCCAGCTCTCCCACTTCTTATCTACTGTTAAGGATTTATATATGGGTCAATCCATTTGAAAACGTCCAATTTTCAATAATTTTGCCGCTCGACATTTTTGATTTTCGTGATTTTTTGACCAGTCAGCTCCGCGGGCTAAAACATGTGATGGGAAAATCTTTCTAATTCCTGTAATTTTTAGATATCAAATCAAAACAAAAATTAACAATAAGATACGGACATGATTTGTATATTTTGTTCCCACAATTCATGTTTAAACAATTCTCGAAAATGAATAAAAAACGAGATTTTTAATGAGATAAAAGTATATAAAGGAAAAGAGACTCACTTTTTATTATTTTTCCTTAGATAGCTTAGTCGTAGTCCTACTTGCTGTAAATCTTTCGATCTTGAGAAAATAGTCCTTTTTTGTAAATAAATTTTCAAAATTGGCAAAAATTCATTTTTCGCAATGTTTACACGAGCATATCTTAAAAGGGACTGAGAGAAAAATTATGAAACTAATACAGATTACATATCTATACGATTGGTTAAGTAATATAAATTTGGTCTTTGAGACTAACCTGGTTCCGGAGTTATAAAGGTCTCTTAACTGTTAAAATAACGTTTTCCTTAAAAAATATAACTCAGGTAATTTTGCATATTTAAGAACCAAACAATAACTAGAATGATGATGAGAGTATTTTATATAATTTTGGTCCTTACAACACATTACCTAAGTAGCCAAGAAAATGGTTTAAGAAAATCACGAAAAATTACATCAACTGAAATCTTTGGCGCGCTATGACGAGGAAGGTTAGAAACGATATTCACGAATAATCATTTTCCCTTATAAAGGTTTTAGTTTGGCGCGCTATGACAAGAGAGGTTAGAAATGATTTTCACGTTGTTTTTTCCCCCTCATATAGCCTTTTCATTGCACTACTTGTAGAAATTTGGATCGTTTAAGCTACATTCTTTTATCATTATAAATTTTCAAAGAAGGATTATTTTCCATCTCAGTTATATTTATAGTAAAATATCTCAGAAAGTAATGAGTGAAAAATAATGAAACTCAAACAGATTATACCTCTATACGATAAGTTTTACAGGATAAAATTTAGTGGCTGAGACTCAACTGGTTCTAGTGTTATTAATTTGGTTTGTCTTATAATCGGTTGATGAGATGAGGGTCACTCTGGCATGACCCTTGGTAATTTTTCGTGATTTTTTTAAACCATTTTCTTGGCTACTTAAGTAATGTGTTACTTAATGTAAATTTTCAATTGGTGGTAAAACAGTTACAGCATAATTCACTTTTAAACGAAAACCGCGTATATTAAAAAACCTAGCACTTATAAAAACTTACTAAATAATACTTATTTTTAAATTTGTTGGTTAGCGATTTCAATATGAAAAATAGCATTACATTCTAAATAACCTCTAAATATATTTTAGCACAGCGTAATTTATAGAAAAGAAAGGTTGGTTAAGAACAGTTTGACATCACAACAGTATGGAATATTGAGGTGAGTGACTTATGTTTTAATAACTACCTCAGTAAGTGGTGGTACTGTGGGGCTGCCACGAGGCAGTTAATCCTTAGTAGTCCGTGATCTAGCAACGAAAAATGCAACACATTTTACCAATATTATTAGTATTTTTTATGCTAAGCATCTATTATAGTTAAAGCAAAAAATACACGTCTGCCAACTCAAAACAGGTGGATTACAAAATAGCGACCATTTAAAACAGTACCAAAAAGACGAAGTTCTGAATCATTTGACCACGATTTTCCTTATGACCTCATAACACTAAGCGATAATACGAGACTAGTCTGCCATTCACAGGTGAAAGGGTTGCTCCGGCAGACGCCTTTCAAAATTCACGCGTTTGGACCCCAAAATCTGTCTCGATTGACCACGATTTTCATTTTGACTTCAATATATTAGGTGAAAATAAGAATCGTTCGACGCTAGTCTGCCACTCTTGGGTGGGTGGGTTGCCGTGGCAAGCGCTTTTCCAAATTCGCTCTTTCGGACGCGAATATCGACTTATTTCACTACGATTTTTGTTTTGACCTCATAATACTAGGTTAAATTAGGAATCAAATTACACTAGTCTGCCACTTAAAAGTGGGTGGAATGCCGCGGCAGACGCCTTTCAAAATTCTATTTTTAGGGACAGAAAGTCTGACCCATATAACCATTGCACCGACATCATGTCGGTGAGTATTAGAGATTGTTAGGAACATCCGTTTCATGATATTAACCAAATTTATGATAAAAATAAGAAGGTTCTCGGTTTCCGGTTTTTTGTAAGAACTATATCTCTATAACTATTAGTCTTACAGACGTGTTTTACAACTCAAATTAAACGTGATTTAATTTTCTATAATAGATATTCTCTTAGAATGAGCCGTTTCCATGATAGTAACAATAACAATGTTAGAAAAGAGTGGTTTCTCGTTTTTCGAAATTTTTTGTATACCATACTCGTATAGTAGTACTAGTTTATACTGTGAAGGGCCTGGTGTGTGCGCTGGAGTGAGGTTATGGACACACAGCTGGTACGAGCAAGATGTTATGTGAAATGGATTTGTCACTGCCTTAAACATGTTTACATTTTTGTTCTTTGTATTTAATTTAAACTCATTTTTATTTCTTATTTTATTTTCTGTATTTTATTATTGTAGAAAGGTTATTTTATTTTACAGTGGCAAATCCATTGTAACCTCTCACCAGCTGTTGTCATGCTTCTCTCTGTTATTATTGTGCGCTCCACGTGTTGTCTCTCTTTTATTTTGTTGTTCATCATTTTGTTTATTTAACCACCATCGTTTTATTTGTTTAACCAACTTTACTTCCAGAACAATTAAAGAGTGTTTTTTTTCACAGTTGTACCAGGCTGTTATTTATTTTGCCCTCACCTCCATTAAAATACTATATAGTTGGCTATTAGACACAGAAATGCCTTTTACCAATCGAATAAAAACTTATTATTAAATACTTGATAATTTACTTTATAACGATTATCCTCATAGGATGAGCAGATTCCACGATGGTAACCATAATAATGTTAGAAAAATTATATCTAGTTTTCCGAAAAATAAATTTTTTAATACCTCTATATCGTTGAATACAAGACATACAAATCTCTTTTACCCTTTCAAATGAAAGCTTATTAAATACTTGATGATTTAATTTATAACGATTATCCTCATAGGATGAGCCGTTTTCGTGATAGTACCTTATATAATGATAAAAAAGAGTGATATATCATTTATTTTTTATTTCTATTTTCTATTTATTTATATAAAATTATGTATTTTCTCGTGGGGATCACTTGTAGCTGGGTGGCTAGCGTAACAGCCTCCCATGCCAAAGGTCACGGGTTCAATCCCGCAGGTGGTCCTAGGATTTTTTAATGGGAGTAAAAAATCCTTATTTACGCCGTCCTTCGGAGGGGACGTTAAAAGGTGGTCCCGAGCCTGTGCGATGTCAGGTACTCGTTAAAGATCCCTATCCTAATAAAACCTGGATAGGCAAAATTTAGGACTCCCACAGCAGCATCGTCCGATTAGCCACAGTAGCATAAAGTGACGTTAAATAATTAAATAAATAAATAAAAATGTATTTTCTCGTAATAAGAGCCGTTTTCACGATATTTAAAAGACGTTTTACTGAAAATACCAGTCTTAGAGTATCTCTTGTCGTGTTAAGTGAGAATCCCGGGAGAGTCTGTGGTGGGCACCATAATGAGCGTCGGCGCTGGCCTTGGTGTTCAGCTGACCATCTCACATACCATTCGATGACCTTTTTGAATCTACCCTTATCCAAATGTTTTCCAGCTACTCTAACATCATTATTTCTGGAGACTTATATTAATATGCTCTCAGAATCTTCCGATAAATATTTTATTTCCGATCTATTGCTTTCTCTGAATCTCTACCTCGTACCCTACTCTCCTACCCACCATAAGCAATTTTTTGATACTTGGTTAGACCTCCATATTATTGATTCTCCTCTTAAAGTCCTTTCGTCTTCCCAGCACCCAGTCCCACTTCTTTCTTCGCACGACCTTATCCAGATTACTTACAACCTACCCGTTAAATCCTACACTCCTAAAGTGATTTCTTACCGTAATTAGAACCGGCTCACCTACGAATCCATTCAAACTAACCTAGAATCTTTCGATTAGGATATCATTTATTCCTATAATTCCATAGAGCATATGGTTTCCGTCCTTACCTCCAATCTAAAATCCTTATTAGACTTACATGATACTCTCATAACCCGAACCTTACGCCACCCAACTGCGCCTTGGCTGACTCCTGAAATAAATGCAATGATGAAAATACGGGAAGCAGCAAGACGCAAATTGCGTCGTACTCGCCTGCCTGCTGACTTCGTACATTTTAAAGATCTTCGAAATGAAACCCAGGTCGCAGTTTGACGAGGTTAATCCCTCCATATCTATACCGCCCTCCCCAATGCTCCTAATTTCAAATCAAAATGGAAAATACTGCATAAATTATCCCTTCCAGAATCAAATAACCTCAATTCCATCCCAGTCACACCAGACGATCTCAATTAACATTTCGTTTCCTTCGCTCCTAACTTTTCATCCTCTACCGATTTCAAACTTCATAGATTTGACCCAAATAGCTTTTTCTTCTCTCACATCACATATGAGGAATTACTTACCGCCTTCCTAAAATCCCACACCAATGATTATGGACCTGCAACATCCCTGTAAAATTAATAAAATCTTGTCTTTCTGTCCTTTTACCTACTTTCTATTTCTACAATTTTCCTTACAATATTCCGTATTTCCTACTCTTTGGAAAACTGCCTTCCATCCATAACTCTGCCTCTATCATGTGGTGTCTCACTGGGCTCATCACTGTCTTTTGCTGTTTACATAAATGACCTTCCTTTTCTTATTGATCACTCACAATATCATTTGTATGCCGATGATTTCCAAATTTACCTGTTCTTCCTACCTTCGGATCTATTATTAGCAGCCGAAAAACTACCAAATGATTTAAATAGAATCAGTCAGTGGGCCATGGATAACAAGCTAAAGCTGAGTGTCGAAAAGACTAAGACTATTGTAGTAGGTTCCAGTCCCCGCCTTAAAACTCTCCCTCCCATTCCTACCCTTTTTTTTAATAACAATCCGATACAATTCCATCAATCTATCAATAACCTTGGAATCACCTTTGACCAAAACCTCTCCTGGAAAACCATATTTTCTGACATCTCCCGCCACTCCTTCATCACTTTAATGCGATTAAATGGACTCCGTGACCTCTTTCCACTTGAAACCCGTAAGCTTCTGATCTCCTCCCGGATGTTTCCCCACTATGACTATTGCTGTACGGTGTATGGGGGTGTCTCTGGAGATCTTTAAGAAAAAGTGAAACGGTTATTTAATTGCTTCATTCGATTCATCTTTGGGATATCCAGGGACACCTCTGTCGCTCGATTCTACGAAGAGTTAAAGTGGTTTTATCCTTCCTACCGTCGAAAATACTTCCTGGCTTCTTTCCTCTATCAAGTTATCCGATCTCGCCGTCCATCATACATCTCCGATCTTTTATCATTCAAATCCTCAATCCATTTTTTTTTGTAAATAAGTAAGAAGTGTATTTTGGTCTAGTTTATGTATGGGAACATGATAATTATTTATTTATTATATTTTTAATTTATCACTTATAGTTTTCACAAATATTTTCACATCCATTAGTTTTCGAAGATATATATTTGTTTATAATATTTTTATTTTTGTCATTTGTCTTATTGTTTTCCTTTTTACTTGTTATTATTCACTGTATATATATATATATATATATATATATATATATATATATATATATATATTTTTTTTTTTTTTTATCTTACTTTAAGACAGTAAATATCACATTATAGTATTTTATACTATTCTAAAGGGAGTTGTCCCAGAATAAATAAAGAAATTATTATTATTATTAAAAATGAGTGTTCACACCAATAGGCGTCCTTTGTAAAACAGATAGAGTGCACTATCTAAACGCTAAAGTGGCTAAATGCTCCCCTATGCTGATACGGCACTATAGGGATAAGCAAAAAAGAAGAAGTATAATTGTTCACCCAGTTGGGCTATTTTAATATCTTTACTTAGAGGTGAATTTTACATTTTCTGTTCTCAATATCTAATTGTATATTTTCCGATAAGTCTACCCATAACTTGCTATTGAATAGTTCTTTTGTTATAAAATTGGACAATCGTCCAAATTTTAGTGGGCGGTATGTTCACACCAATAGGCGTTCTTTCTAAAACAGATAGAGTGCATCCCCCCCTCTGTTTTTCAAATTTAATCCTTTCTGTTGGTTTTACGTCATGGATGAGATAAAGCTCACTTCTTCGTGTTCAAGACCTTTTAGCCTTCCATGTTTTGTTCAAGACTGTTTGTCTTCCATTTTTTTTTTTCATTTAAGCGTTAGGTTTTCACTCCTTATAGTTTTCATTTTAAACGACCTTTTTTAATGCCTTTTACTTGCAAATAAGAGTGAATTCAGCTAGAAGATTTCTCAACCGATTGGTTCAACATCTCGAAAGACTCTTTAAGCTTTCTCTGGACTGTTAAATGCATTTGTAGGCCCAGGGGGCTTTACGTACAACTTCACGATATCCACTTTGGTAAGTCAATTTTATTTTATTTGGTTTATTTATTCTAATTATTTTTCCTCTACAATTGCGAGCACTTTTTCAAGTTATCCTATATACAGTCCAACCCAGAGTGTACTTTTATTCAGACGAAGTGAACCCACGAGCTTTAAATCAGCATTTTGGTCCTCCGGAATGGATTAAAGTTCAAAAAACGTTCAAACTTTATTTCGTTTCTATTTATTTTAAGTTACGGTGAATTCTCGGTCTTAAAAACCACATTTTGCAATTTCACAATCTTGAACAAAGTATCCGCATTTTTAGTGAGATTTAATTTTCACCTTTTGCAAGTGAGACCCATATTATTTCATTCTAATAGCTATTTCATTAATTTTGACATTATAATTTCCCCAAACAATTATGAAAATTTTCCCACTTTTCATTGAAATTATGTTTTTCCATAATTTGCATACTAACACTCCACGCTATAGGCAGACATTTTTGTTAACCTATGACGATAAATTCATGTAGCTGTGGTCTGACGTCACAAAGTACGACTGTTGAGCTTACTTTAGCTTATAAACAATTTCATGACTCATCTCCCTTTTATTTTGAATTTTTCTCAGCATCTATTTCGCACTGAGTATCTAATTAAAGTAATTAAGTTTTCAAACGTTTTCTTTTCGTTAATAACGACAAAAAGGGTTGTCGAATTGTTAAATTTATTTAATTATTACCCTTTTACTTATAAATTAAAAGGTTATTTTACAATTAGTTTTTCGATTAGTTTCAAATACCATAATCGAATATGTTCAACATTTTTTTTATTAACTTTTCCTGTATATCTCAGGATTTGTTTTTAAACACTAACGGTAAAAAATTTTTAAACACTAAGGTAAACAAAGAACGGGATCACTTGTAGATGGGTGGCTAGCGTAACAGCCTCCCATGCTAAAGGTCACGGGTTCAAACCCGCAGGTGGTCCTAGGATTTTTTAATGGGAGTAAAAAATCTTTAGTTACGCCGTCCTTCGGAGGGGACGTTAAAAGGTGGTCCCGAGCCTGTGCGATGTCAGGTACTCGTTAAAGATCCCTATCCTATCCTAATAAAACCTGAATAAATCCGATCCTATCCTAATAAAACCTGAATAATCCGATCCTATCCTAATAAAACCTGGATAGGCAAAATTTAGGACTCCCACTGTAGCATCGTCCGATTAGCCATAGTAGCATAAAGTGACGTTAAATAAATAAACAAACAAACAAACAATTTTTATTATGCCCACTAGCTTTAAAAACATTGTGATTCAACCTTGTAGGTGGGATCAAAGAAAATCTTACACTTTTTCAGACATTTTCATAGTAAAAGCTCACTAAAAGCACACAGCTCTTGTATTCTTTTAAAACCAAATTTGAAGCAGGAAACGAAAAAAATGGTTGCCTTAATGCTCTCTTAGTGAAAGAAAATTCGGTTGATACTCAAGCTTCGATTGAGGCAATTGCCTTTAACAACATTTTACTTTAAATTAAAGCCACATAATTACAGCTAAAAAGGGAAGAACCCCATAATAGCTACTACGCCAGTAAGTAATGCCAGTCAGAGTTTTCAAGGTAATTTCTCGTTTCCATTCTTCAAAAATGGTTCCGCTATGTGATAATTTATTAAAATTTGTTACACGACAAATCAAAACATTATAAATAATTTCTTCCCTCATCAATCATAATAGAAATTATAAAGTAATGTTTTTCATTTCTAACAGCAGTCCAGTTTCTTTAGCAGAATAAAATAAAACTCGTGCTGTGCAATAAAGTTCATTTAGATTCAAATGCAAAATTTCAAAAGACACACCCTCTGTATTCCTGTCCTGCGTTTTTCTTCTCAGTCTATGTAAAAAAAAAAGTGAATTTCTCAAGAAACACGAGCGTTGTTTTAATTGTTTGGGTCCTCACTTAAAAATTAATTGCAAATCCACGTTCACGTGTCGTAAACGTAATTCCCACAATCACCACATGCTTTTGCATTTCCCCCAAGTAAGTAAATTCAACTGCACATTTGAACTCCGCGTCTAATCGCATATCGGATTATGTCAATCATACGCCTAGTAAACACTCATCCTCTTCCGCTGATCAATCACAAGTTGATTCCTCAATGTCTTTCAGTTGTATTACTTCAGGTAATCACGTAACTTCATTTCTAGGCACTTTTCGTGCCCGTATTTTTGATTCACAAATAGGTTACGTTCCCTTCGAGGAGTCACCGACCCTGGTTGATAACTTTCCTTTATCTTAAAGCCCCTTTTTGACCAGTTGAGTTGAAAAATGAGCGGTCTACTTATTACCGTTTCAGAGATCGGTGGATTCACTCCTGGCACTGTTTTGTGTGACATTTTTTTCAAGGCTTTCTCAGAGACACATTCTTGTCAACCCATCCGTGGTTCCTCATATTACTAGTCATTTGTCTCCTACAAGTCTTACCGCAAATTTTGCTCGCGCTTTCGAACATAAACGTTCCTGATTTTCACCGATCAGACAAAACTGACCTTACTCTAGGTGCTGATATCTACCTTTAATTATTTTTATATATTTTTGCCTCAACCTTTTATTCATAGTTCTATCGGTCCAATCGCTGTTAACACTATTTTGGGTTGTACAATCACAGGTCTTATTCAAACCCCATCTCGAAATTAGCCAACCACTTCATTAATTTCCACTTGTCAAATTCCCCGAGATCTCCACATGTTTTGGGAAATTGAGAATATTTATATTCCTACTCTTTAAGACCTTAAGCAATAATGAGCTAAAACTTGCCGATACATTTTTCTAATATCACAGCATAATACAATTCGGGAAAATCGAAAGTTGAGGAGTATATAGCAAATATCCAGCTGTAATTTGGGTCCTTTGATCAGACGATCATTGAGGAAAAGTTCAGTTGAGTCGGGGCTAGACGCATTGAAAACAACACGTATTTTGCTATCTCGATTGGTAAGCTTCGTAACAACTTAATGAGGAATAACGTATTTAGCAGCTTACTTGGAAACGGACATGTGACGCAAACACAAATATTCGCTAAGAAATCGGTTGTATTTCAATTTAAGCGAGGTAGTCTTATCAAGACGTTTGATAAATTAAGTGGGCGAGTAGTGTGCCACTTTCTGGTGACCAGCTAAAGGATTCACATCTGATTTAACAGATAAAGCGACCATCATCATTTCGATTATGATTATGAAGAACTACTGCAAAAACAAAACTCCAAAGAAATGGCTGATATATGTAGGGGTGCGTAACAGAACGAATGAAGAAGTGAGAAGAGCGAAACAGAAGTCGTGGGGAAAATTTGGTAAAAAGGCTAACCAAGACTATGAGGATAACATTAAGCAGTGCTGGAAGAAGATTAAAGCTTTAAGAAGCCGAAAAAGCAATTAGAAATATAAAGATTGAGCAAGGTAGGGTGGTCACGGAGGATAAGGCTCTTCTTGACGTCTGGTGCACGCATTACGAGAAGCAATTTTGCGTTGATGATACCTATCCAGCGAATCAGGAAGGACTGTTATATGATGCTGAGTTCAATGAGGTGATAGAGGAGAAGAAAATTGAAATGGCTATTTCGAGAAAGAAGACGGGAAGACATCGGGTCAAGACAATATAGTGGCAGAATATATCAAGGGTGGAGACCCAGAGTTAGTGAGGGCCCTACAAGTCCATTGCCAAAAAGCTTGGGATGAGAAGAGGGTCCCAACTGACTGGCGAATACGTTATCATACCGGTACACAAGAATGCTACGAAGAATGTTCCAGGCATAATGCTCGAATTATATATACGCCTCACCAATAATTTAGAAACTTTATACGTCTATTCTAGAGGGAAGGGTAAGACCTCCTGTAGAGCACCTAATCGGAAAAGAACAAGCCGGGTTCAGACTAGGACAGCAAACCTAGGACCACATTTTCTCTTTGCGGAATCTTCTCCAGAAATCTTAGGATAGAGATAAAAGTATGTATCACACCTTCCTTGACCTTGCAGCGACTTACTCCGTTCTATACATGAAATATGGGAAGCTCTCAGAGTTAAGAATGTCCCAAGAAGCTTGGTGGAAGCCATTAAATCCTGTTACCAAGAACCAAAAGGAGTCGGATGTCTGTAGCATAGCAAGAGGGGTCAAACAAAGGGACAGTTAAGCCCTTTGCTATCTTGCTTTACATGGATGGACTGGCCACCATATGAAAAAGAAGAAAGGAGAGGTCCTTCCTGGGCCGTAGAAACTTTCGCCAAGTGTTGATTCAACTTCTCCGACGACGTTGTTATTGTGGCGGACACTGTTGATAAATTATAGTAAGCGTTGAATAGCAAGAAGAGCTCGGCCGAAAGGAATGCAAATAAATACCAGCAAAAGTAAGATAGTACAAGTGGAAAGGCATGTGGAAGATTTCCATATACACTGTAACGGGGAGGAAATGGATGTGGTTACGGATTTCACCAACCTCGGCACTGTATTAGAAAGATCTGGGAAGGTGGACTCTAAATATTTAATAGCATTATAAAGGCAAATGCATTCTACTATCGGAACTGCAATTCTGTAATAGGGAGGCTAGAGGGGTTAAGCTCCGCATCTTCAAGTCTTTATACTTGCCGTTACTTTTGTATGGAGCTAAAAGCTAAATATTAACGAATCGACGGGAGAGCAGAGTCACAGCTGCTAAAATGAAGTTATAGCGAAGAACAGTAGGAAAGACAAGGCGAGGTCGTGTCTGAAATGAACGGATACATCAGAAACTGGGAGTTGCCCCCTTAAATGGTTCGGCCAAGTCATTAGGATTGAGGAACACAGGGATCCCCTAAAAACTATCGATTACGTGTCAGATGGGAGAAGGCCTCGGGTGCGACCAAGGACGTCCTACCTGGAGTATGTTGATTGGCTTAGTAGAGTAAGAGGGAAAGATCTTCGCCGGGCAAGGAACCTAGCTAGGAATAGAGAGGGTTGGAGCCGGTGGTTAAACGTTCCCCTATGCTGATACGGCACTATAGGAAGAAGCAAAAGAAGAAGTATAATTGTTCACCCAGTTGGGCTATTTTATTATCTTTACTTAGAGTTGAATTTAACATTTTTTTTCTCAATTTCAAATTATATATTTTTTTATAAATCTATCCATCAATAGTTCTTTTGCTATAAAATTGGACAATCGTCCCAATTTCGGTGGGCGGTATGTTCACGCCAATAGGCATCCTTTCTAAAACAGATAGAGTGCACTCCCCCCCTCTCCTTCCTGTTTTTCAGATTTAATCCTTTCTGTTTGGTTTAAGTTTTGGACGAGATAAAACTTACTTCTTCATGGAAATAAGCCAAATGCCTTCCACGTTTGTTTCAAGACTGTCTTCCCGTTTCTTTTTTTTTTCATTTAAGCGTTATATTTCCACTCCTTATGGTTTTCATTTCAAACGACCTTTTTTAATACCTTTTACTTGCAAATAAGTGTGAACTCAGCCAGAAGATTTTTCAACATCCTATATACAGTCCAACCCAGAGTGTACTTTAATCAGACGAAGTGATATCACTATCTTTTTAACATTATTTTGGATAAGATCGTGAAAATGTCAAACCCCACTAAAAATACTGTTATAAAATAAATTTAATGAGCTTTCATTTCAAACTAATAGTCAAAGACAAAGGCACACATCATTAACATCGGTTTTACGGAAAACTTGATATTACTCATTTCTGATATGGTTATAGGTACTATCATAGAAACGGCTCATCCCATGTGAATAATCGTTATATAGCAAATTATCTAGTATTTAATAATCTTTTATTTGAATTGTAAAAGACATTTGTATGTCTAATATTCAAGAATAAAGAGGTATTGAGGCTGGCTGTGCCCCAGAAAGATCTCCATACCTCAGAGTCACTCCACTGCTGAAATAAAGAATAAATAATTCTAATAAACTTTATTTAGATAGATAGATAGATAGATAAATGTGTTTTATTAATAAATTTTACATTTTTCTTTACATTTGTCTAGAGAACACAAAATACTGGCATGGATTTCCGTCTGCCAGGAAGTTGGTTTATTTATATACATTATTAATAAACAAAAGAATAAGCTTACAATAACAAACAAAAAATAAATAAACATTATACATTATTGTAAAAAGATAGAAGGATAATCTTTGTTTCCCAAATAGAATAAACAAAATATAATTATACTTTATCTGTGACAACATATTCTCTGTTTATTTGATTATTGTAATTGAATTCCTTTATTAAAAAGCTTCTGTAGTTAACAGCACATTTCATAAATTTATATAATGAATTCCAATTGTTTCCATTTAAAATGTCTATTATTTTGTTTTCAGTCAAAATACTTTCTCCAAAATACTTTTTCCTAAAATAATTAAATGCCGTACATTTACCTAAAAAATGAATTATATTTTCGTCCTCCTTACTGTTACAAATTGAGCATGTGTAAACTATTTCCCTCATCCATGGTTTACAATTTAGGGATATCATTTCGGCTCTTGTATAGTTTTTAATACATTATTTAATTCTTATTAATTCTATATTGTTTTTGTCATTAATGTAGTTTACACCATAATCTAGCTTCTTATAAATTAGATGGTGTTCGGCACCCATAACGGAGATCCCTAGTTCTTTTTTAAAAGTTTCCTTGGCTGCAGCTATTATATTAATCATTTGACTATTCCACCTCGCCACCGATACGAACTCCCTATCAAATAGACAGCCTAAATCTTCTGCTAGTTTTACCCATTCGTTTAGCCAGCTACAATTTTTGTTTTTCATACCATCAAGAGCTATAATTTTAGGTAAGCGTACATCACTATAGTTTAAAATTTTTATAATATAATTTAAATGCAAACTTCTTGTACTAAAACACAACAGATCCCTGCCCGTTTCCAGGTACAACATGTAGTTAGGTGTGTTCTTTGGTAAGTTAAAAAGTTTCTTCAAAAATAATCTATGAATAGTTTCTAATTGTTGGTAATTATGGTACCCCCAAAATTGCGCTCCATAGTACATTACAGATTCCACCACCGCCTGAAATACTTTATACTTGGCCGATATCGGAACATGTTTATTAATGAATACATTACTCCAGATACTATTGATACTTAACTTAACAGACCCAAATATTTATACTTCCTCACTACCTCCATCTCTTCTCCCTTATACCACCATTTATATTTTATTTTGGGTCTTCTCCTTTTCGCTTGACCAAAAATCATTATTTTTGATTTAGAAACATTCAGAGCTAATTTCCATTTATCCAAGTACATCTCTAATCGTGATATTATTTCTCTTAGTTTAAACGCCGAGTCTGAGAAAACTACAATATCATGGGCAAAAAGCAACGAGTTAACTTTAGCTGTTCCCACTTTGATTTCCTCTCCTAATTCCTGCGTTATGTCATTAATAAAGAGGGAAAAGAGTATTGGACTCAAAGAACATCCTTGCCTCAACCCCCTTTCTATACTAAATTCGCCAGAAATACCTTTTTGTGTCCATACCACAGCTTTCGTTTCCGAGTATAAAGTTTTTAAACTATTTACAAATTTTGTCGAAATTCCTAACGAGCAAAGTTTATAAAATAGCAGGGAATGATCCACAGTATCGAACGCGGACTTGAGATCTATAAAAAGACAAAAGATCTGTTTACCTTTAACCTGTAATTGCTGCTCGATTAAATTATACAGAACAAAAATGTTCAACAGTACTGTAGCCTCGCCTAAATCCTGATTGTCTTTCATCAAGTATATGATTTACATCCACCAAATTTGTAAGTCTTTCAACCAGCAACCCAGTATAATAAACGTTATTTATAAATCCATACCTTTCTAATACATATGCATCAGTGGAATGTCTATCGAATGAGTAAGAAATAAAAGGCATGAGGAAAGTAGCAATATCCAGCGGTACCTCTTCTCTTCCATTTTTTCTTTATAATTTAGTTATTTTATAATTAAAAAAAATTGTAATAATGATTTACAATAAAATTGTCACATTTTTCGGCAAGCCTTCCTTTAAATCAAATCTGCATTTAAAATAATCAATATTTCACCTCTGCTGAGGACGACAAATGGTGTAATATTTACATGAGCGAGGAATAACAAAAGAGTAAGCCGCCCGGATTTTTCGGTTATTCTTTTTGAGCATGTAAACATCTATTTATAGTGAGGGGGAAGAGAGAGTCTGCCAAAAAGACGGTTATTTTAGTTAGTTTGAGGGCTGAGGGGTGAGACTGAAGGCGGCATATATACTACACTCCCAGGTAACCCTAAGCTTTCTCAATCCACTTTTTTTTGCTTAAAAAAATATTTTTTCCATAAAAAATTGTTTGAAAATTTTTCTGTTCAACTTACTTTCATTCAATCATTTTGTTAAAATGATAACATTGCATCTGTAAATTCGATATGATTTCCAAACTCATGAATCTGCTATAGGATTAAAATAATCATGATTTGAGATAAATGTTATAAAGGTCCATATCATTGGTAATAATACAGAAAAATCGTAGAAGAATACATTTTGAATATTTGCTGGTCCACTTTCTTATCCAATATCTAATTCTCTTTCAGCACAAAAGCGATGTTTTAGCCTTATAAGAACATTAATAATTGTTTGTTAATGTAAACAAAAAAGTAAATGGATATAGAGTAAAGTGCTATTGCCTTAATACAGAATGTTTCATGTTTGGGATAATTTTATATGAGCCACATCCGCTTGTTTCGATGCTAAACTTATTATCCCGGGTAACAAATTCATCGTGCAAAAATGTAAGTAGTATAGACAATATATATGAAATATCGAAGAATGTTTTTGTTTAAAAGTTATCTTTGCTGCCATTTAATTTTACATTTTCTCCCTTTGAAGTTATCTGTTTGGGTTACATTATTTGTATGAGCCAGTGTTTTTAGAAACTATCGTACATTGGCTTTGATAAGAATGACACTCGTATATAATATAAAAAAAATTGTTTTTAACTAAATTAATTTTTATTTCGAACAATTCAAGAATGAAAAACCAAAATTAAATTCTATTTGAAGTTATTTTCAATCATTGGAAAATCAAATACCCTAAAGTTGAACAGCGATGCATCTCTTACGAAGAATTTCTGGTTTAAAATAATTATTATTGAAAATATTCATTGTACATTGATGTTCGGATTCGATGAAACCATGTAAATTAATATACATCGAATAATTAATATGTATTTAATATGTAAAAGTAGCTGCCTATAATGTATTTGATGAATTAATAGGTTAAGAGGAATATACCATGTATATAAAGAAATATTGCAAGATGCCTCAATAAAGTATCTAACTTATTGTTTTTTTTCCTAATTCAAAGAATTTTTTTCCACTCCCTATCAGCTTAATAACTGAAGAATGTCACAGATTCTGGAGATTCATAACATCATCCTACTGGAAAACAAAAAAAATCTCAGAAACATTGAAGGGCCACAGTTCAAGTAAATGTGGTCCCCTCGTCAGGTTTCAACCAGAAAATTTAAATTTTGTGTTTTTTAACTGTCACTTTTTTGTCCGATAGAAAGTGAACATTCAAAAAATATTTAAGGTAATTAAGCTCCAATTGTACCATTATTAATTATAAATAATTTCTATCAATAAATGTGATTTACCCTTACTAATTCCATTATAAGAGAGCACTGTAAAATTGAATAATAAATGTGGTGTGCTTGTCAATGAAATTTATTATTGTGATTTCACATTTTTTAAATGTTTTTTTGTTAGTGCTGTGGTAAAATACGTCTATTTTTTTAAAATAATTGAGCCATATTCGTTTTGACTTGTCAATGTTTTTAAAATGTTTGGGGAAATTTTCATTTCATACTTATTTACAATTTTTTTTTGTAATAATTTAGAGATAAAATTATTTTGTATTTCATATTTATATAATTTCACATTGTCTATATATAAATTGGATTTGATAAATTTGGTTCAAACTTTTTGACAAATCTGTAGCCAACTCGCGGTTAGTTCCAAAATACACTCGATTTTGTTTATACGAAATAAATTGTTAATAGAAGAAACTGTTTTGCTAGAAGCGGTCCATATAATGGCGTGTTCGATGCTGAGTAAAAAAAGTCAACAGTAACGTTTGATTTAAATAAATTATAAACATTTTCTCTACTCGTCTCTTAACAATGTATTAAATAGTACCAAAGTAGATATTTTAAAGATCATTTTTCAGTTAAATACTTCTTAAGATCTCATTCGTATCATCATAGATTCGTGAAAAAATTAAAAACACAGGTTACACCATAAAACGACTATGAAGATAACAATTGCCGTCGTTTAGGATATTACACGGTATTTACGGAGTTTAAGTGGTAAAAACTGGGATTTGATTACAGAAATGTAGAAATATAATAATATATATATATATATATATATATATATATATATATATATATATATATATATATATATATATGTGTGTGTGTGTGTGTGTGTGTGTAAAATATCGATATTTTACCATCCATTAAATAATCCATAAGTGTTAATTGTTAATTAGAAACAAGATTTTGAAGAAAAAAAATGGTTTATTTGTTTTTACGTGTTGTATTATTATTATAAGTTTTGAGTGTTTTAACCTCCTACCTCCTGATTCCCCTACCTACTGGCCAAATGATCCAAACCGTAATCCGGACGTCCTTGATTTCTTCATCCATAGCGGATTAGTTTCCCTAAACTTGTCAGTGGCTCGCCTTGATGAACTATCCTCTGACCAATGTCCATTGATCCTTAAGGTATGCCTAACTCCTATCCCTAAACCCATCCCGCCAGCATTTATCACAGGTCCAGTAAACTGGAACCTTTTTCGCCAAATCCTGTGATATTGACTTCAGAGTAAATCTAAAAACTCCAGATGACCTCGTTGCCATATATTCCTTCACCACAGCTATTCGACAAGCTGTTAGGACTGCCTCCTCTCCCAAGCACTCCCAGATAAGATATAACAAAAACCATTTACCGCAACACCTCATAGACCCCATCCACACTAAACGCCGAGCCAAATCCTTACAGCAACGCACCCACCATCCAATAGATCGCCGCTCCTATAACTTTTATTTTAGACAGTTAAAAAGGGAGCTGGCGACCTTCTGTTCCCAATCCTTTAGTTCTTTCCTTTCTTCTCTCTCAGCTCGGGACAATTCCCTGTTAAACGTCACCAAGGTAATTCTAAAATCCCACAAAATTTCCCATCCCCTCCGTAATAGTATATATATATCAAGTGAGTCATGCCATTCTTTATTATGGTGGCAGTTGTCGGTAATGTCGATCGAGAATTGCCGTTTGTGAGTGACCGTTGTGAAACATAATTATCCAATATAATCCGTTCTTTACTTATACATTTTGAGTTATTTATTCTTCCCAGGGTACTAAAGGTTAAGGGCCCAGTGTACCCATTTTGAGTTATGTTTTTTGGGATTTTGATAGTAACTTGGGATTTCGGTATTTTGAAGTGAGGCTACGTGTTGTCATTGAGTGAACTTTTCACGTGTTTGCCATTGAGTGAAGTTTTTGTTAATTATGGAAACTAAAAGTTTTGGAAACGTCTACGGTATTAAGTTCGATTCAATGAAATAAATTTCACCAATTGGAATTTCCGAATGAAATTACTTTTGGAACAGAATGGAGTACTTGGCCTATTATCACAGGAACCTCCAACAACGGCAGCCGAGCTCAAGGCTTTCAACGTAGAGAATGTTAAGGCTCGAAATATCATAGTACAAGGACTTGCTGACAACATTCTGCCTACGATCAAGGATAAACTGATTATAGAAGCTCTTCAGAAAACGTACGAGAAGCGCGGCATAAAATCGCTTGTAAATGCACAAAAGATGTGGAGGAAGCTGGAATACAGAAACGAACGACCGCTTCAAGGATTTTCCAGGAGTTCGAGTCATTGTCATCAGAAGTAAAAATTGTTGGAGGGAAATTAGAAGAAGACGAAGTTGTCAGTCAGTTGTTGGTGGCAATGCCATCTGACATGCATTGGTGTCAGCAATGGATATTCTTTTCAACCAAAATAAATCTTCCGTCAGTTTGGAGTATGTAAAGAATACCCTTTTGGCTGAGTACGAGAGATCCAAGAAGAAAGAGGACCAGTCCCAAAATGTATTCGCTGCCTACAAAAATAGAGGTAAATGGTCTAACAATTTTAGTAAATTTCCATCCACTTCTAGAAATTACAAGCCAAAGAGTAGTGAACCATCTAATAACAAGTCCAGTGTTATTTGTTATTATTGTAAAGGACGAGGGCACATAAAGAATATTTGTCCTAAGTTGAAAAAAAAAAAACTTTTGGCGCTACATCTGGTGATAACACTTGTGATAAGACTGATAAAGAATTTACTTTCATGGTTAACAGTGGTGAAATTTCTCATGTTTGTAAACATTCCTCGGATATGACATACTTTGTGGTGGATTAAGGGGCTACAAGTCATCTATTGTAAATTGATTATATTGACTATTTAAGAGATTCCACTAAGATTAATTTGAATATTAGTGTTGCCAAAATGAGAGAGTGTATTAGTGCTGTTGATATGGGTAACCTGATTTGCTTGTCTGAGAGTGGTGACAAGGTAAATATTTGTGATATTTTGGTTTGTGACAATTTATCAATGAATCTCTTATCTGTGATGGAATTGGAAGAAAAAGGATGTAAGGTGTTATTTGAAAATTCAAGTGTCAAAATTATTTCAGGGAGTAAAGTGTAAAGGGGAGAACTTTTTGGAAAACTTTATATTGTGAAGCTACATCTGATTCAAGAGCATATTAATTTGGTTTCAGCAAGTAATAAATTAATGCATCGGAAGATGGCGCACAGCTCACTCTTCCCGGTCGAACTTTGCGACATTTGTTTGAAAGGTAAACAAACCAAATAACCATACATGAAATCCATTTCTGACGAGTGGAAGGCAAGTAGAGTGCTCCAATGTATTTCTACAGATGTTTGCGGAAAAATATCACCTCCCACTTATGATAACTATAATTATTTCGTTACTTTTATTGACCATTTTTCAAATTTTTGTGTTATGTATTTATTACATTCAAAATCGGAAGTTTTTGACAAATTCAAAATTTACGTTGCGATGGTTGAGGCAAAGTTTGGTACCAAAATAGAAAATTTAAGATGTGACAGAGGTGGAGAACTCAGTGATGTCGCTGGTAAATTTATTGAAACAGGAGTGCTGCCATTGGGTAGTTCTTCTTCAAGTTTGTTTCAAGTCATTTAACTTTTGTCTCATTGACTTGTTGTACCTTAAAGTACAGTTGTAAATTTCAATAAATGATATTAAAAAAAAAAAAAAAAAAAAAATTTATTGAGTTCTGCCAGTCTAAAGGAATTACTATTAGTTACTCAATGCCCAGGAATCCGTATCAAAAGGGTAAAGCAGAACGAATGAACCGAACCATACTGGAGAAGGCTAGGTGCTTGCTATTGGACAGCAAATTAGATAAGAATATGTGGGGCTAGAGTCTTCCGTTTTGTCTAAAGGTGTCACTCCTGCTGAAGATGGTATGGTTACAAGCCCTATTTGAATAAAATTAAAGTTTTTGGTTGCCCTGCCTATTCGTTGATTCATAAAGAAGATGGACATGGGAAATTAAGTGATCGATCTAAAAAGTTATAGATGGTGGGATATTGTGATAATGGGTATCGCCTTTGGAACTCCAATACTACGAAGATCGAATTTGGGAGAAATTTTGTATTTGACGAGAAAATTGAAACCTCCAATCATGAAGAACCACGACATACAATAATATCTCCTGAACAGACATTCCCCGGTTGATGACGTTGGAGAAAATATTGAAACGTAGAACAAGAAAAATCCAAGTCTAAAAGAACCAGAGTTAAATCAAAATATCTCGATGATTTTGTAATATTTTCTTTTGATGAACTAGCTTTGTCTGCTAATTATGATTGTGACGTCCCCAAAACTTGAAGCAATTCGTGATCCCGGTTGGCGTGAAGCCATCAACGATGAATTAAATTCACTTGAAGCGAATGAAACATAAGAAGAAGTTGACGCACCACCTGACGAGACGCTAATTGACTGTAAATGGATCTTCACTGTGAAGTCTTCAGAAGACGATATGAAGAAGAAGGCCAGGCTTGTGGCGCGAGGTTATCAACAAACCGACAATCAGCCCGATGACCTCTATGCTCCAGTTGCCCGCTTCACAACCCTTCGGGTGCTCATAGCTGCTGTAGCAGAGAAAAATATGATTACGACCAACTCAATGTGAGAAGTGCGTTCCTTAAGTGCTATCTTAAAGTGCCTGTTTTTATTAAGCTTATTTTTATTTATTTTATTATTATGGTTTGAAACAAAGCCCTAAGTCTTGGAACGACCACTTAAATGACATTTTTATAAAATTTGGTTTTAATAGATCTAAAGTAGATCCATGTCTATATTTTGATGATAATAATGTTTATGCACTTATCTGGATAGATGATTTCCTTATTTTGGCTAGTTCCAAATCTGATTTGGATTTTGTAAAGAACTTGTTTATGTCTCATTTAGAATGTAAGGATTTAGGTAATAATAATTCATTTCAATTTCTGGATTTACATATTTTTAAAATGATTAAGGTAATATTATTATTAATCAAGAAGGTTTAATTAAAAGAATCATTAATAAATTTAACATGACAAATGCTAAGGGTAGAAAGGTACCTATTGAACCTAAATTGAATCTTGAAAAGGGACCGGTTAATAACTGTCCTAATGTTCCATACACGAAATTATTGGGTAGTTTAGTTTACCCTATGATAGGATCTCGCCCTGATTTGTGTTATTCGATTTCATATTTTGACGCTTTCAAAATTGTTACACAAATACCCATTGGAAACATCTCAAAAACGTCATTAAGTATCTAGTACAGCAAATTTTAGTTTAAGTTTTAAAAATTCAGGTTATAACTCTATTAATATACATGCATTTGTCGACGCTGATTATGCATTCGACATTAATGACCGAAAGAGTACATAAAGATTTGTCATTAAATAAAAATAATAATGTTGTCTCGTGGGGATCGAAAAAGCAACCAATTATAGCTGTTAGTACTTGCGAGGCAGAATATTATGCTTTAGCTGAGTGTATCAAAAAAACACTATTTTTAAAGAAAATATCATGTGAATTTTAATTTAGATGATGTAATACAAATTTATGAGGATAATCAAGGTGCAATTAAAATTTCAGGGACAATGGAAACCAAAAAGTCAAAACATTTTTATATAAAACACTATTTTGTGAAAGATTTGGTAGCTAATGGTACAATTAAAATAAATTATATTGAATCTTCTGAACAACAAGGGGACATTAAGACTAAAGTCTTTACCTGCAACTAAGTTTAATGATTTTTGTTAAAGATGAAATCTTGTCTGTACCTAATGAGCAATTAAGAGGGAGTATTGATGTTATTACGCATTAATTAATTATTTATTGATTTATATTTATTTTATATAATTATTTATTTATATATATATATATATATATATATATATATATATATATATATATATATAATATCAAGTGAGTCATGCCTGTCTTTATTATGGTGGTAGTTGTCGATAATGTCGAGCGAGAATTGCCGTTTGTGAGTGACCGTTGTGAAACATAATTATCCAATATAATCCGTTCTTTACTTATACATTTTGAGTTATTTATTCTTCCCAGGGTACTCTGCTGAAACTACTATATCATATAGACCAATTAGTCTACTTACAAACCTTTCAAAATTCTTTGTAAGAAACTTGTATTAGAATCCCACACTATTCCTTCCCAGCAGTTTGGACTCCGTTCCCAACATTCCACAGTTCAACAAGGAATCCGAGTTGTTTACTATATTTCCTCCGCCCTGGAAAACAAACAGTACTACTCGAGTGCATTTCTAGACATCACGTAAACACTTATACCAAGTCCTCCGATCCTATCCATCAAACCGCCCCTTCCGAGTTCGCTGTGGTGCAGAGCATTTCAATTATTATCCAGTCAAATCCGGTGTTCCTGAAGGCTGCGTCCTTGGTCCTATCCTTTACATTTTATTCACAGCTGATATTCCTGTTCATCCCAATACTTTCCTTGCAACGATCGCTGATGACACATCCATCCTATCCTCTCACTCAGATCCTGTAATTGTATCCTTGAACCTCCAAAGGCACCTTTCCCTAATAGAAGACTGGTGTAAGAACTGGCATTTCAAAGTTAACCATTCCAAATGTAAACATGTTAACTTCACGCTCCGAAGACAGTCCTGCCCTCCAGTTCACTTCAACTCTACTCTGCTCCCTTTCTCAGACACAATTCGGTATCTAGACAAAAGAAAGAACCATCACGGTAGACTTAAACAAGCCTAGCACTGGCTAGATTCTTCACTCATTGTGCTCTGCTAAACTTTGTAAATATTTTATTAATTCTTTATTGTATATTATTTTATATTTTTGTAAATATTGTATGAATGTAGTATGATGTTATACTTGATCATTATTATAACTGTCCTAATTTACAGATTGTAATATCATTTAATAAAAAATCATAAAGTTATAGTTTAAAAAATAGTTTTTGGTGGGCGTGGTGCGTATTTTTATAATAATAATAATAATAATAATAAACTTTATTCTGGGACTATGTCCCTTAGGAATAACAATATTGTACTGTGCACATTAATATGTATGTCTGGCCGAGAAACCAATAAAAAATATTTTTATTAGCGAATGTAGGGAACAAAAAATTCAACACAAATAAAACCTATATGCATATATGTAAAAAGAAAAAGAAAGAAAGAAATTAAATCCCATAAAAGCTACTAGGGTTGAGGAAATAAAAAAAATAAAAAAAACAAAACAAATTATTCCACAAAGGTTTGGGTAAAATAGATAATTATATTTTGCATTGAAATTAATATAATTGAATTGTTTGTTGTGCACCTAATTGCGATGCCAAAAGATGTTGGAATAGGTGGGATTGAATGAGAGAAGGGAAGAAGCATGGCGAATATGAGTAGACTAGGAATTCCAGATAGCTGCAGAGCGGGTATAAAAGGAATGATCAATAGATTTAGTTGTATTGGTGGGAATGTAAAGGTCGAAATGGCGAGATCTAGTTTCACGAGAGTGGACTGAGGATTTAAATTGAAGGAAACTGTGAATGCATGGAGTTAGTTGGGAGTTAATGATTTGGTAAAGGTATGACCAGAGAAATTATTGCCTCCGTATGGAAATTAGGTGATACTTCAACTTGCTATAATAATAATAATAATAAGTCTTTATTGATGTACATATAAACATTTATAATATATTTTTATTTTTTATGGGGTTTCCAGGAAAGGGTTTGATCAAAGTTAATACCCATTTTTTTGACAGAGGAACTGGGGACGATTAGGTGATCATTTAGGATTAGACTCGGAAAGGAAGTATTGGATTTGAGGAGGGAACTGGAACCTATAACAAAGGCATGTGGTTTCTTAGCATTAAATATTAGTTTATTCAGGGTTGCCCTGCCACAGATTCTATCCAGGTCTTCCTGAATATTGGCAAATACTACGAATAGCTCAGAAGGAGAGAAGAATAAGTAGATCTGAATGTCGTCGGCATATAAATTATGATAGCAGTGATGGATTGAACTGGGAAGATTATTAATAAAGGAATCGAAAAGAAACGGACCACACCTGCCGAAAGGCCAAGGAAAGAAGATAGAGGATGATTAGGAATGGTAACAGCTTAAGTCCTATCTAAGAGGAAAACTTGATTACGACGAATAGTGCTGTTGCAAAATGATAAAGATTTTAGTATGGAAAAAAGGATAGAATGATCAAGAGAATCACAAGCTTTTGAAAAGTCCAGAAGTATTAGTACCGTTAACTTTTTTTCGTCCATAGCAGTGTGTATATCGCTCGTGATTTTTAAAAGGGCGGATTTTGTTTAAAAGCCAGGTTGAAAACCAAATTGGAGAAGAAAAAGCAGTTTGGACTTTTCCAGGAAATTAGACAATTGTTATTGAGCTATTCTTTCAAGCGGTTTAGAAAGGTTTGAGATAATAGATATAGGGCTGTAGTCTTCCGGGGAAGTGGGATTAAAGGTTTTATTAATGAGATGTACAATAACTTTTTCCAGGGAGTAAGGAATACAGAATTTCGGATGGAAAAGTTATATAGCATTTACAAGTTAATTGTAACCTTTTGCAAGTCAAAATTGACTTTTTCCATTTGAAATGTAACCCTTTCAAAAGCAAATGTAATCTTTTCCATTTCAAATGTAACCTTTTCTAAAGCGCTTGTAAACCTTTTTTTCACTTCTAGTCTTAAATATTCCATTTTTGATATTTATTTATTGAATAATAATTAGTTTAATTAAAATTACGTCTTTTATAATAATGTGCGGGGGGTTATAATTACGTTATCGCTCCTGCGGATTTCCACTCGCCTTTATTTTTATTTTATACGAATCCAGTGACATTGAATAAGCAAATAAAGTGGAAAGGGAAAATATAGAAATCTACGGAAAATGTATCCCTTTCCTAAAGGAAAAGTTCCGCGAAAGCTTTAGTGAGAGACTCTTCAACGTGAAATGCCTATGGTTCGGAGCCCGTGGAACTATACCTAGTTCAACAAGGAGCTTCATGGAAGATACAGGTGTTGATGTCAAGGACGTAGCTAGGATAGCAGAGAATATAGTGCTTGACTCCCTGGGAACTATACACTATCACATTTACTCATAGTGGTTGAACGGGGATTGCTGGAAGGACATGGGTGTGAATGTTTTTATTTTTATTTTAATCGTTCAATGTTTTATTATGTTAGTATTATTATATCTAACTTTGTTATTTTTCTAATATATGCTAGAGATTCGATATTGAATCGGAGTGTAATATGGTTGCTGATAATTGATGAATTTTATTAATATATTTGATTTTTTTTTTTATATACATATACATATTTAAATTGTTATGAGAAATAAGCGAGAAAAGGAAAGCCAAAAAGAAAAAAAAGAAAAATAAAAGGAGTTAAATAATTTTAAAAAAAAGTTAAAGGAAAAAAATATATATTAATCTATTTTGTTTTTGTTTTTTGTTCGTTTTATGTTAAGATTTATATTATATTATTACTAAAAATTGTCCAATAAGAAAAAAAAAAAGGAGGCTGCGTGAATATCAACCCAACTAAGTTGGACAGCATCGCTTGTTTGTTTAATAAAGTGTATCTCTCTCTATAGGGATTGCTTATTTTATTTTCGGTTTTTAATATAACGTTTATTAAGCTGCATTTTTCATCTCTCGTGCTTATTTATTGTTTATTCGCCTTTACTTTTATTGTTTTTTTTATTGTTAAAGGGATCTATAATTGTGTTTTCGGCGGGTTATGAAAACGTTATTGGAGCTGTATTTCAAATCGCTCCTGGGCATTTTAGCTGCCTTTTACTTGTAATGTTTTGTTTTTTTATAAAGGGACCGATTACTATATTTTTTATAGTGCCTGCGCTTTTTAAAAATTTATGTTACAATTATTTTATAATTTCATTAGGGAATCGTTTATTCTATTTTCGGGAGTTCTGATAACATTTTTCGAACCTTATTTGTTATACCTCTTACCCATTTTAACTCACTGTTACTGTTTTTTAACAATTCGATAGAAAGATCGCTTTTTGTGTTTCGGGAATACCAATAGCGTTTATGACATTTTTTTAAAGCTAGTGCTCATTTTAACTTAAATGAAAAGAGTTCTCGAAAAATACGCTATCGCGATGCAATATCTTCTTGAAAAAACTAATCACAACCGGAAAAAACAGAATAAATGTTTATTAAATCAAATTATAAAAAAATATCAACGATAAGTAGAAACTCCCAAGCGCATAAAAGAGTAAAGTTTGAAACAAGTTAAAATGCCCTGAATAATGAAAAATTCAGCTCAATATACGTTTTATTCAGAATCGAAAACAAAATAATTATTCCCTATATGAATAAAAAACATTAACAGTAAAGGCGAGCTAAAATTCGCACGGGAAATATAAAATACAGCACAAGAAACGTTTTCATAACCCCCCGAAAACACATAATGGACCTCTTTAACAATAAAAAATATATGTAAAGGCGAGTTAAAATATGCTCGACCGAAAAAAAATTACTGCCCAAAAAAGGTAATCATAAGACCCAAAAACACAATTATCAACTCCTATATAAAAAAAAACATTAAATGTAAATGCATGTTAAAATGCGCGAGGTTGGTCAGAAATACAGCTCTAAAAACGCAATCATAACCTCCCGAAAACACATTAATTGATCCCTATAACCACCTCTTCCCTCTGAAATTTCAAAATCAATAATTATCTTAAAATTAAATAGACGATAATTAATTTTTCTAATTTTAGCTCGTTAAAATCAGCGCTTGACAGCAAATATATAAAAAGAAAAAATGTCAATAGGATATGCCAAAATTATTATAAAAGACATACTTTTAATTAAACTAATTATTTTTCAATAAATAACACGAAATCTTTAGAGCTAGAAGTGAAAAAAAAACTACCACTACAACCTATGAAGGGTCTTGGGCTCAGTACATATAGATATTCGTACTGTTTCTATACCAACGGCCGTGATTAGGCCTTGATCGCGCTCCGCCGCGGTGCCAGCTTTTTCCCCCAATTTTTTTTGGATACCCACGTTATAGAGGATGGGTCTGCCCCAGGAGGGTCTCTATATCCTAGGCTCCCCCCCCTACGACTGAATTAACAGAATAATTAATATTCTGCCACAGCCGGGTTTCGAACCCAGAACCCGGAGTAGTGCTCTATCCACTAGACCACGCTTCTCCTAAGTGAAAAACGTAATAATTACCCCCGAAAGCACATTATTATAAAATACAATAATTTTAATTAAAGTAATTATTAGTTAATAAATAAATAATAAAAACAGAATATTTAAGGCTAGAAGAAAAAAAAAAATATTCACAATTGCTTTGGAAAAAGTTACACTTGCTTTGGAAAGGGTTACATTTCAAATGGAAAAGGTTAAATTTGAAATGGAAATGGTTACATTTGCCTTGGAAAAGGTTACAATTGACTTGAAAATGCTATATATGAAGAGTAAAACTGCTAAGATTTCAGGAAGGAATAATTTTATCAATTTGACCGGTATACCATTAAATCCTACGGAGTTAGTGTGAAATTTCATGACCGAGGAAATTAGGTCAGATGGAGAAATATCAGAAAAATAAAAGTTGCTAGGGTTAAATGAAGGGACTTATAGAAAATCGGAGGGTAGTTTCGGAGAATCGTTAGAGGATGAAGATAAGAATTATGTGTTTGATTAGTCAGGTGAGACCTGAAATACCTGAGAGGAAGAGGATTCGTAAAGCAAGAGTTTACGGAGGAATAGCCATTTAGATTTGGAGTAAGGTACTGAGGAATGGGCTTCACGGATGTAGTTTGATTTTGCTTGTCTAATTGATGTCTGTATCTGTTAGACTTATATGTATAAAGGGTCTACGGGCTGCCTCACGACTCTTATGTAAATCTTTTATCTCTTGACACATGCAGAGATCAGGTCGACTACTACAGGTTGAGGTTTTGAGAGGAGCATGGGTATCAAGGATACTGAGTAATTTGGAGGAAAAGATATCTACCATCGAATCGATTGAGGAGCAGGAGTAAATTTCAGACCAGTTAAGGGATTCGTGATCGAATAAAATATTCTTTCGAGTAGAACATCTAGGTTGCGGAAAGTTATCGTTTTGGGTAGGACACTTTAGTTCGGAAATCATATGTTATTTGAATGAGGTCATTGAATGTAAGAACGGAACAGGTAGTTGGGAAGCGGAAAGAAGTTTATGCCGTGAATCAATTACATGCAGGTTCAGCTACGTGTCGGATCTGCAAGTGTAGTGATCAGGTCCATATGGAACGATAAAAAATAGGTGAAGAGAGAAGAAATGTTTTTATAGATACAGTTTATCGCTGGAGTCAATAAGAAGGTTGGTGTTAAAATCACCACTAATCATGATGTTATTGTACATAGGAATATATTTGTAAAGGAGAGATTCAAATAAGGGATCAAAATGGACCAAAGGAGGGCGATACACTACAACATATAGAAGAGGACGAGTGTTGTAGGAGATTCAAACGAAAAGGAATTCGATTTGAGGAGAATCGGAATTGATAGAGACATCAAGGACACGGGGTTTCAGGCTATTATGGATATAAAGTCCCTCACCTCCACCAGCTTGGCCAATCCTGTCATGGCTGATAAAGGAGTAATTAGGGAGGGAAACAGAAGAGGATGGCTTTAGCCATGTTTCGAAGACTGCGATAATGTGGTAGAAATTGTGGGTAAAATAATGAAGGAATTGGTCCAAGTGGACCGGCAAGGCCTAGGCGTTGACATGACAGGCGGTTAGAATATTAGAAATTTAGGAGAGGAGGAGGAAAACCAAAGAGAATGTGAAGGGATGAGCTAGAGTCACATTATGATAAGCAAAAATTTAACAAAAAATTGAAATAAAAATAATACAAATAGAATTTGAAGAAAAACACTATAAAAAAATCATATCCGTTATAATATAAAACAAAATAAATTTGGCAAAAAGAAAATTAGTAAATAAATATGCATGCAGAGAGAAAAAAAGTTAGATAGATAGCGAGATCATTTCCGGTTCAGAGCCATTGGGTAGAGGGGTGCCTAGAAGTCAGCCGAAGACGTCCAAATCCAGGGCTTTGTCGATAAATATGACCGGGTGGCTATCCAACTTCCAGCAGCGCACTCTACCGCAAGCGAACCAAATGCATTTTATTCTTTTCTCCGACCTCTTCTGTCAAGCGAGCCAATACAAATGCCTATTCATCGAAGACATCTCCTCTCTGAGATATATCCGGTGGGAATCGTTCTTCTGCCACCCAATATCCCTCGTTGAAAAGCCTCTTTTGACTTTTCTACACCAGCTCGTCAAGCATCGATTGCCTCAAAAATCGAGCTATGATGGAAGATGGTCACAGGTCATTTTTTTTTTGGCCGGCCTCTCCCCACCGAGTCTAGATCCTCCGCAGATACTTTGATCCCCCCGCCCGCCGCATCACTGGTCATAAGGGCCGCGGGCGTTTCCCCCTGATGTATTGGTATACATCTGATTTCAATCATTCTACAGAGTAGACCCTGCTCAGCCCTACTAAGGCGGACCTTTTATTGACATACTCTAGATTTTTAAATGATATTGTCATTGGTGACCACCTCGAGCTGTTTGGTGACCACCTTCACGGTTCGGCGATCTTTGGAGGACTCGTCGATTTTTCCCTGCTCACATTTTTTAAACAGGCAGGATTATTTTTAAAGCTTTCAAAGTGTTGATCTCTTTATCGTTTAAATTGCAACACTTGTCGTGGAAGATTACACGGCATTTGCTACAACTGATGTTTCCTTTTTCGTCTCTGGTGATGGTGTCACAGATTGAAAACTGGATCATTTTTACATCAGAGAGATAGAGAAAATATAAATCAATAAAAATATTGTGTATTTCAAAATGTTTACCCACAACCGAAGGGTTCGTAAACGAGAGTGAGCGTCGTTACTTAATCCTCAGATGTCTAGGGATTTATTGCCCCACTATAGTCCAGGAGTCACATTTATGGTTGACTAACTCATCGATCATACATCTAGAAATATTTTTAAAAACTTTTTTCTACCATACTTATAACAAAAATCTGGTGGGGGCAACACACGACTTTCACTTACCTCGATTTTTAAAATCAATGAAAGAATTTTCAAATACAGTTAGAGATAAACTATTAAACTTAGATAAACTATTACGTGAAACTATTAAGGAATTAATCAAATTGAATTTATATAGAAACATGTGTTTTATTAAAAAATCTATTATATTATTATCTAAAATAATCAGTTAGTTTTATCTTCTTCTCATCACTCTCTATTAAATTCTAAAAGCTTGTGTATGAGATGATATTTTTTCTAAAATCTTTAGCTTTCCAACGGTATATCATACATGTATATTACTGCTCTTATGTTAAAAAACGAAAAATTTCATTAAAAATATATTTTTTCTGTTTTCTCCTTTAATTGGGTATTGAATTTATTCAATTTATATATTTACCTGTTTTTCATCAGCGTTAACAAGATAATCTAGTTATTATTATTGAATCTAAAAAAATAAAGGTTTATAAAGGAAATAAAGGAAAATTTAAAATATCGGCATTTAAGTCCTGTCAGACCATTTTTATCCAAATAAAACCTACATGATATTAAAGCCCATTAAATTTTACATCGATATAGCGAGTTTAATCAAAATCGTCGGAACCGTTTTTGAGAAAATCGAAAAAAGGTGCAAAATGCATGGTATAAAGTGCCTCTTCTGGTAAGCTCATTTTGATGAAAAAAGTTTTGTCACGTCTCGGGCGTATAGTTGTCTTAAATATGAAATTTCAGTTTCATAGGACTTACCGTTTCCGCCCGGGAGTTACCACACACACACACACAGACACACACACACACACACACACACACACACACAGACCTTTTTGCGGGACTTGGTTATTTGGACTCAGGGGACCCTAAAACATGTATTTCCGTTGAAAACTGGAATTCGAAAATTTTCACGATCGCAATACTTTCCTTACTATATATAGTAAGTGAAAGTAAAAATGCAGTTCATGCGGTCCTAAAATTCTTAATATATATCTATATCATGAATTATTAGCTCGTCAGAAAAAATAAACAAAACTCTCAAATTAAAAAATTGTAGGTATTGATTTTTTTATCAATATATGACTATACATTTTTATTTTATTACATATACACACACACACACACACACACACACACACACACACACACACACACATACATACAGATATATATATATATATATATATATATATATATATATATATATATATATATATATATATATATATATATATAAATACTATGATCCTTAAAAATGACATAAATTCTAGCACTTTATTTAATGTATGAATATATCGGATGTTTCAAAAATTTCTTTTATGAATGCTGTTTTGTTTAAGGCCTGCTTTGATACATTAAAAAAATAAATAAACAAAATAAAGTAAATAAAAACCGATGAAAACATTTATTGTATTAATATTACAATTTTAGTTTATATACTAATTTATTTTTTAACAAACTTCATGAATTTTAGTTTTTACAACATTTACTGCGAAAACTTTTCATGGGTTGTTATTTATTTGTCATGAATTAAAGCAGGCATTAAGCGAAACGTAGCATTAATAAAACAAATAGTTGAAGCATCCGAAATATTCATGTTTCAAATAAAGTACTAGCATTTATGCCATATTTAGGGATCATAGTAAGTTTTCGTTTTCTTGATATCTGATATAAAAAAAAAAATGTATAGTCATGGATTGATGAAAAATTAATAACTACAGTTTTCTACTACCAATGCTAGAATTACAAAATGTTTTGTTTATTTATCCTAATGAGCTAAGAATTCATATATTAAATTTATTTTATTTTTATTATTATGATTTCTTGAGATTTACAACTGTTTAAGTTAATACATCATGTAAATTAGCTGCCAGATAAAATACATGAAGAGAAAATGCCCATTGGCAGCACTCCACTTGGTAATCTAAACTAGATGGTCTCGAGGCCATCTTATTTTCATACACCTCGGAGGATGTTCAGAAATGGAAGAGGAAGCAAGGATTGAAACTAGTGGGTCAGAGTGGGAGTGGAGTTTGTCATGGAAGGATTGATACCTAGTTCGGGCCCAATCAGCAACATACAGGATATTAAGGTCTATATGGATGAGTTTATTCGTGACAAAGTAAGGAGCATTGAGAATCCTTTCGAAGGATTTTGGATTGAATACGGCAAGAATTGGATGGTTTAGTAGAGACCCAAAGCTCAACTCCGTAAGTCCAGATAGGCCTTATGATGGTGAAATATATGAGCCTTTTAGGAAGGTTAGAGCGTCTGTCCAGTAAGTGTTAAAGTAAGCGAAAGCGACGGGCTGTTTCTTGTCGTTTTAGTCTTGTGTGCGGATTCCATGTTAGACGTTTGTCAAGTAGGAGACCTAGATAGCGAACCTGTTCAACTGCGACAAGAGGAATATTATTAAAGGACGCTGTAGTGCAGGATGTCATAGGTTTACGACGAAGGGTAAAAGTAATTTGGTGGGATTTGTTGGAATTGATTTTAATTCTCCAATTCTGACACCATACCTCAAGGTCTCTGGTGTGGGATTGAAGAGTTTGAGAGGAAATAGTAGGATCGTTATTGACTAATAACACACAAGTGTCATCAGCATAGGTAGGAAGGAAGGTGTTGGGATATCAGCTCTATAGACTGTAAAGGATGGGTCTTAGGATTCTACCTTGAGAAACACCAGCAGACTTTAATTAAAAAGGCATGAATAGGGTCTATTGTGGTTTATTATAAAGGATCTTTCAGAGAGGTAAGACTGGATAATGAGGTAGTATGTAGGAGGGAGGAATTTGCGGAATTTGTAAAGCAGTCTCCTGGTTGCCAGACTCGGTCAAAGGGCTGTTCTACTTCGAGGAAGGCTCCCGTGCAGTACAATCCGTGCTCCAATGCTGACGAGACAACATCCACCATACGATGACATTGTTGGATGGTAAATTGGGATGAGTGGAATCCAAACTGGTGGTTCGTATTTTATCATTAATTTTAAAACTGAAAAAACATTAAAATTTTGGCATTTTCTCAATTTGAAGACAATTTCAATTCCTCAATCAGCCTTATCATACTGTTATGGTCACATTTTTTTTCTTTTGTACGGTTTTCTTTTGAAAAATTAACCTGTTCTTTTTGCCTTAAATATTTTCATATTTAAATTTTATATATTCCTTTACTCATAGTAGCAGAAGAAATAAAAAAAGCAGAAGATATGTTACATTTAAAACAGAATTAAAATCTGATATATATATATATATATATATATATATATATATATATATATCGTATAATCTCATAATTACATTGCATAATATAACAATTATTAACTCAATCTGGTCTTATTTTAAGTCAATTTGCACTGAAATAGACACACACGGGAAATCTTAACGTATGGGCCGCCAGTCTCCACGTGCTTTCGCTGGACGTTTGCTCTTCTGGCGGTCAATAGTAAGAGTTTCTAAACCGCAAGAAATGTATTTTAGACATTTTTGAGACATAACAAAACAAAACTAATCGTATGTTTGATGGGCTAGTAATCGTGACATAATTCGTCACTTCATCAAATTAATGAGCTGCTTAGTAAGAGTTATAGGACCGTAAGAAATGAATTTTTGTAATAAGTATGGTAGAAAGAAATTTTTAAAATAATTTCTAGATGTAGTCAACCATGCATCTAGCTCATGGACTACTACTACAGGCTGCTCATAACTGTCACAATTTTTTCAACTTATTTTAGCTAGTAAATATATCTTAATGTCACTGAGCACACCGATAAACTATTTTAAATATAAGCGAAAAAACGAAAAAATCACACTAAAAAAACAACATAAAGTTCTATAAATTGCGGATGTAACGACAAAAGGAGCTATTAGATGTTGTCTCGAACCAGACTGTAATCGAGGTTTTCTTTGACCACAAACCTTCCGAATTCGTTTTTAATCTTGTTTTACAGTTTTTTAAACAGGATTATATACATCGCTAACACATTTTAAACAATTATTTGTAGTCAATAGAAATCCTTTGGTAGCTATTATATACTTACTTAGCAAGCCTTTTACGAAACATAGAATATACAATAGAACGTATTGTGATATAGATAAGATATGTTTAGCTATTGAATTTTTATTTCATAAGATGAGATTATTTTGAAGAAAGCCTACCTCGGAGGAGCGGGAGTCAGTCGACACTCACTTTTTTATTTCATCCTAAGTGCACCACTAGATTCCTTAGAATGTCGTCTTATTTATGATATAATAAACGCCCATGTCGCACAGTGGTCCAAAACACACTTTTTTCGGGACAAAAGTCTACCTTATTCGTTCTATTTATGATAAATCAGAACTCTCATCGATGATTTGTTCCTAATATTAAATTATCTTTAAATGGTAGGATGGCATATTTTTAGCATATTTGTTAAGGTCCTTTATTTGAAAAAAGTATAAAATTATTCTTGTCGTTTCAGGAAAAAGAAAATCTTACTAAACATCCTTTTATTTGTATTATCCTTTATTTGTAATTAATATTAGATACGTTTGAGAAAATTGGGTGTCATGCCACAGATTTTTTCATAAATTTTTGAATAAGCAGAATTTCTCTTTATATATGTATATTTTTTTTTTTTTTTGAAATTTTGATATTAGATATTATGTTGTAATTGTATATTAGATATATATCAGGGATAAAATAAATTAAAAAAAAGCAATAATACCATTTAACACAAACACATTTATGATTGTATCTATTATATCTGTATATCGCTTTGGAGATGTACTTCATATGGTTTTTCATCTGAAAACGTAAAGTTAGACATTGGAAAATTGTCTATGGAAATTTTATTCTGGTCTTTCCATTAAAATATTTTCAATATCAGTTATAAAATTCCACAATTCATCCCGTTCTCGCAATGGAAACCATTAGAAGAATAAATGAAAACGGATGATAAGGTGGGACTTAAGAAAAGGGTTCAAACCGATTATTTATAGTAAAGCTACTTAAGACATTAGTCGAGGTTAAGATCGTGTAAAGTGCATGAAGCCATTGAATTGCGCTTGCTACACTAATTAGAAAAAGACTCAGCGGAAGATAAATGAACAACTTAAAAATATGATAAATTTTCGATGCCCCGAAAAAACTTAATGCTTAAAAATAATTTAGACTGGAAATCAAAATTTAGTAATCCATGGAAATCAGCTTATTATTGGCGCCATATTAAAACTATTCTAATTCAGTCATTTCAAATCTGAGCAAACGTATTAGTGCTGTTCATTTTCTGATATATGATAATAACACAAATGCATAAATGAATTTTTGTAGTTCGATTTGTATTACACAAAGATATATATTTCGATTATAGAGAATATAATTATCCACTTTAAGTGAGGAGGGAAGTTATGTTTATAACTACTCTGCACAAATTCCCAGCACATCTGATTTTTTTTATTTTAATTTTATGATTTGTTGTTTGCAGATTGATTAAGATATTATATTGAAAACTTATGAAGAAAGTTTTGTTGAAATGAACTTAAAAAAAGGTAAGGTACAGGTGAGTGATAAGCGAACCTGAATTTATTCAAATATTTTTTTTGTTTTACTAAAACGATTATCAAACGTTATAAAACCACGCAACGATGTGCGTGTTTGATATTACATTGGTCGTTAAAATGAATTCGGGGAACCCGTGGATGTGTGGCTCCCAAGTCAAAGGTTCTGACTTGAAATTCCAATTCCTCCCGGGCTCTTTCCAACATCTAATTAAAGGGGATTCCCTTAGAGCCTGTATGTACAGTGACCGAAGAAAGTATTTGCACACCTCATTTCTTTAACAATAAACGTTATTTGAGCAATAAAGAACCCCTATTACTTCAAAAAGAAAAAGTATATTTATAACTCAATAACTACAATAAAAGGAACCTTTTATCGCTATTTAAATAGTAGGATTAAGGATCGAAGTTCAAAGCTGTACAGGATTAAGAAGTCCTATAACGATGTTTATATTAAAGCCATTAAGAAGGTTCAAAGTCCATGTTAACGTTTAAGCTTAAGGAAATTTTCATCGCTATTTAAATTGTAGTATCAAAGTTTAAAGCTGTAAAGGATTAAAAAGCACTATTACAATAGGTATATTAAAGAGATTAAGAAGGTTCAAAGTCCATGTTTACGTTTCACTTACCTGCATGCTTAAACATGATTCAAACCTGTTTGTACTTGCACAAACCTTTTTATACTTGCACAAACCTGTTTCTACATGATCCAACCTGTCGCTGCATACTCGAACATGTTCGAACTGCTTAACATAATTTAAATTGTGACGTCATTAAAACATAATAGCGTCGGGGTAGACTCATGCTCTAAAAAACCCAAATGGCGTCCAGGTAGACACATGCACATAAAACCAAAATGGTGATCGGGTAGACTCATGCCTTGTAAATTGTGACGTCATTAAAACAATATGGCGTCCTGGTAGACTCATGCATTATATAAATAGTGATGTCATAAAAACAAAATGGCAGCCGAGTTGACTTAGACTCTGTTTAAATTGTGACGTCATAAAAACAAAATAGCGACTGGGTAGAATCGTGTGTGGTCAATTGTGACGTCATAAAAACAATATGGCGTCCGGGTAGACTCATACATTATATAAATAGTGATGTCATAAAAACAAAATGGCAGCCGGGTAGACTCATTCTCTGTTTAAATTGTGACGTTATAAAAACAAAATGGCGTCCGGGTAGATTAATGATTAGTTAATTGTGACATTATAAAAACAAAATGGCGTCCAGGTAGACTCAACCTATACAAAAACTAAATTGCGGCCGGGTAGACTTATGCTTTATAAAGACATAATACGCTCAAAACGTAGGAGAAAGAAAATGGCGGCCGAGTAGACTAATGCTTAGTAAGTTGTGACGTTATAAAAACAAAATGTCGGCCGGGTAGACTCATGCTTTCTAAATACATAATACGCTCAAAACGTAGGGAAAAGAAAATGGCAGCCGGGTAGACTTATGCTTTATAAAGACTTAATACCCTCAAACAGCAGTAAACAGAGGTCACGTGACTGGAAAGGAGCGTGGTTTCGTTGGTTTAGGTTAGGTTGATAAAGGGTCACGTGACTAAAAAGGGACGTTGTCTAGTGGTTTAGGTTAGGTTGATGGCGCGAACCAGGGCAGTTAAGTTTAGCTCGTGATGACGTCATAGGTGTTTAAGAGTGGTACGGGAGGGGATGGAGGAATCGGTACGCCAGCTCCCGCAATTCTTATCTACTTTCAGAAGCTGCTACGGTTAGAGTGACTTGTTGCAAGTGAAGCTTTTTGGGAATGTAAAGCTCTTAAAAGTTAGTAATAATAACATTATAAAAAAAATGCATTGGAAATGAGTAAATAAGGAATGATAGAAAGAAGAAGCTTATTACATTTTTGTTTACTCTACGCACTTGGCCAGACAGAATGATGAGAGATGGATCAGGGCTTGCACGGAATGGATCCCGAGAGAAGACAGCGAAAAAAGGGGGCGACCACATCGTAGGTGGAGAGACGAATTGACGCAGATTGTAGGCGAAAACTGGTGGATCGGCTTCAAGGGATTGACGAGTTAAAAAACATAAAACAACCCTCGAAAAAAGGTCCGAACTCTCGTTTGAAAATATGGAGAAGCTTCAAAAAATCTAAAGCCTCCTTGAAGAACAAAAAAACTTAGTGGAGAGGTTGGTTATCTTTGGAAAATAATTTGTTAAAAAAAATAAATCTCCGTTTTAGAAGACCGGTTAAATAACTCGGAACAAGTTCAATTAAAAAATGCAATTGAAATCAGAGGGATCCCGGATAGGCCAGGTGAGACCGTGACTGGCACCATAGTCGGCGTCGGCGCAGCACTGGGCGTGAAGCTGGGCCCGGAAGATCTGGATAACGCCATACGTCTCAGGCCCAACGGAGCGGGAGCCGCAGTGACCATCATTGCTCGATTTGTCCGGCAAGCGGCGAAGGATGACTTAATTCGGTAGAGAAGAGTCTAAAGGGACCTTTCTACGCAGCACCTGGGCTGGGACGGAAATAACAGCCATCCTATCTACCTCAGCGAGGCGATGACATCCACTAACAGCCACCTTTATTGGCTGGCCGGGGAGAAAAAGGTGTCGTCCAAGATAAAAAATGTATGGTTTAGTGGCGGGCGCGTCAGGTGTAGTAAGTCCGATGGTTACCCGGCGTTAATTGTAACTAAACCGTCCGACTTAGATATTTTTATTTGAATTCTGATTACCAGTCACTACAATATTGTAATAATTTTATTTTATTCGTTTAAAAAAATATCTTATTTCTGTTTATCTTTGCTTTATTCTTTCTAAAAGGCATAAGTGCCATTTATTTTTTAATTTGGATTATTTTTATTTTTTATTTACAGTGTTATCATAGCTATATATTATTTACACTATTCTTTTTTAACTATCGCTATCTAAACGTTTTATTTCCATGTAATTTATTTTTTTCTAAAACTTCAAGTATATATTTTCATTTTTTCGCACAAATTATAAATGCCATTTATTTTTTAATTTGGATTATTTTTTATTTACAATGTGGTTACAGCTATATTTTATTTACATTATTCTTTTTTAACTATGGTTACCTAAGTGTTTTATCTGCATGGAATTTATTTTTTCCAAAACTTTAAGTCAAAATTTTCATTTTGACAGCCAGAGGAAAATTTATTTGGTTATGCAGTAAATAATTTATTTATTTCCTTTATATATGATGTATATTTTTTTTTATGTAATAGACTTATTTATTGTCTATAATGAAGATTTTTCTATTTTTATTTATATTGTACACGTAAATAGTTTAATTTCTCTTGCTATAGTTTTACCATATTTTTATTTTCTAATTATGTTAGTAAAGTCCAATGTACGTATGTATCATATTTTTGTATATAGAAGAATGTCTTTTTATCTTTTCATTTATATATTATTTTATTTTTTGAGAGGCTTCATTTTTAAAATGGAAAAAACTTCATTCACTTACATCGAAGATGTATTATTTACTCACTTTATATTAGAGATATATATTTTTATTTTGACCAAATCTCATTATCCATAATTATATTTTATCAGCTGTGATTATCATATAAGTGAAACTAACACATCTTCTCTGTACCATATTCAGTCTCGTTTTGTTTTTTCATTTACTAGTTCTTTACATTGTTTTAGTTCCATTTCTTTTTTCTCTCTATTATTGAATTTTTATTTTTTTTTATTCTGTTATTTACTTAGGGATATTTATGTTATTTTCATATATATTTTATTTCAATCTATAATGAAGATTTTTTTTATTTTATTTATTTATTCGTATAGTAAATATTTTAATTTGTTATTTTATGGTTATATCATTTTTTTATTTTTTAATAATGTTAGTAAATTCTAATTTAGTTATCATATTTTTTTATCTAAATGAATGTCTTTTCATTTTTCATTTATATATTTATTTTTTCAGAAACTTCAATTTCATTTTTAAAATGGAAAAAAAAATTTTTTTCTTACATTGAAGATGTTTTATTTACTCACTTTGTATTAAAGATATATATTTTTATTTTGACCGAATCTCATTTGTACATATTATTATATTTTATCAGTTTCCATTGTCATAGAATTGAAAATAGGACATCTTCTCTGTACTACATTCAGTTTTGTTTTTTTCATTTAATAGTTCTTTAAATTAATTTTATTTGATTTATTTTTTCTTTCTCCTATTATTGAATTATTATTTTTATTTTGGTATTTATTTAAACATATTTATGTTATTTTCATATGTATTTTATTTCGATCTAAAGTGGAGAGCTGGACGAAAAATTGTTATATCCTATTCCTCAGTCCTAATCCTTTTTCTGTTTTCCCTCATCTCAATCTCTCCATTATGACTAATATCCTAACTTCTTGTACACATAAGCGCACAATCCCTCTTAGCCTACTATGATGAATCCCAAAAATATTTCCTTAACAATTTTTATCATATAGTAGCCGCTTCCGAAACATGGATAAAGTCATATATCCCTTCCCTCTCAGGTTTCCCTTCAAAACTACTCTTTCCTACGACATGACAGGTCTGATCGCACGGGAGGTCCGACTGCTTATACATGATATCTTGAAAGCAAAAATCCTATTGATGTCTCCTCCTAATTCCTTTCCTCACATAGAATACATGTTTGTTGAAATGTCAACCACCTCCTTACCCTTGTTATACGCCGTTGTTTACCGACCCCCTCGTGTTCCATTTGATGACCTCTTCCAATCCTCCCTTGTCCAACTGGTCTCAACATATAATAATATAATTATCACTGGTGATTTTAATACTAACATGTTATCTGAGTCCAGCGACAAATCCTTCCTTACCGATTTAAAATACTCCCTCAATCTATACCTCGTTCCTTATCACCCTACTCATCACTCTCAGTATATTGATACCTGGTTAGAGCTTTATATTTCTGACTCTCCTGTAAAAATTATTTCCTCATCGCAGCATCCCGTTCCATTCTTATCATCACACGACCTTATCCATATTACTTATGATCTACCCGTCAAATCCTTCAATCCAAGAGTCATATCATATTGTAATATGGACCTTCTTTCCCATAAATCTCTTCAACCTGATCTGGACTCTATCCACTGGGACACGATATACCCCGACAACTCCATTGATCCTATGATCTCCACTCTCACCTCAAACTTCCGATCCATACTAGACATCCATGCTCCCTGAAAACCAGAACCTTACGCCGTCCTACTGCGCCTTGGCTTACCTCCGAAATAAAGGATATGATGAAGAGGAGGGAAGCGGCAAGACGCAAATTTCAACGCACTCGTTTGCAAGAAGACTATGTGTCTTTCAAGAAGCTCCGTAATGAAACCCAATGCTTAGTGCGACATGCTAAATCTCTCCATATCCATTCTGCCTTTTCCAATGCTCCTGATATTAAATCTAAATGGAAAATCATTAGAAAATTGTCATTTCCCGAACTCAATAAGCATTTTATATACTCAGCTTCTGATTCTTTGACAACTCCTGACATTACTTGCCGAAGCTTCAATCCCTACAGTTTCTTCTTTTCTCACGTGTCTTATGACGAACTACTTAATGTAATCTAAAAATCCCGTACTAACGACTATGGATCGGGCAATATTCCATTAAAACTGATAAAATCCAGCCTCACATCCCTCATACCGGTACTATATCATATTTATAATTTCTCTTTGCGAAATTCCACTTTGTCCGACCACTAAATAAAGTTCCGAATCCCACCTCACAACAAGATTTCCGTTCTATTTCTATTCTCTCCAATCTATCAAAACCGCTCGAACGCCTTGTCCAAACCCAACTATCAAATTTCCTTGAAGAAAACTCTCTCCTTAGTCCTCTCCAATCCGGGTTTCGACCTGGTTATTCTACCCAATCCGCTCTCCTTAAAGTAACACAAGACCTCCAAAATTCCATTGATAACCAAAAATTAACTATAATCATCCTCCTAGATTTCTCAAAGGCGTTTCACACGGTTGACCATAGTATCCTTCTTAACAAACTCTAAAATCTTTCAGTATCCAACAGTGCTTTGCGCTGGTTTCAATCCTTCCTCTCCGATCGCTCTTAGTATGTAGTAGTGCTAGATTAGCCTCCTTCCAGTATCCTACCTCTATCCTGCCGTGTCCCTCAGGGATCGTCTTTATCTCCTACCCTATTAAAGCGACTGTCTTCCCTCCGTCACCTATTCCCACTTGAAACCCGAAAACTCCTTGTTACCTCTCTAATATTTCCCCACTTCGACTATTGCTGTACGGTATATGGTGGTGTTTCTGGGGATCTCGAGGTAAAAATAAAACGCTTAATTAATTCCTTTGTTCGTTTCAGCTTAGGGGTCCCTAGATACACTTCTGTATCCCAATTTTATGGCGAGTTGAAGTGGCTTAACCCTTCCAATCGTCGCAAGTATTTCCTTGCGTCATTCCTTTACCAAGTTATCCAATCCCACCGTCCATCATACATTTTTGACCTCCTACAATTCAAATCCTCTGTCCATCCCCGTTGTACACGCTCCGGGCCTTTTAATTTACTCTAAGACTCTAAAGCCCTTTTTCTACATTCTGTATATTTTATTCTAAAGGGACATAGAATAATAAAGAATTTATTCATTTATATAAGTGTAGACACAATAATTATATAGACACCTATTTATAAACAGGCGTTTACCTTCCTCTCGTTTAATAACTGGTTCCAGCTTTTATAATTATCGAAAATAAAACACGAGTATACTGTTCCATGATTTTTAAATCTTTTTCACATATTTGATAGTACCAATGACAGATCCTCGAGGGGGAACAATTTTACCCGACTAGAATGACCCCTGAGAAGAAAAAGAAATAGAAAATGGCCTATGTAAAGCCATATGTTCCAAGCACATTGTTAATTTCCTTCTTAATTATCCTTGAATAACCCTTTCACTTTCATGCCTCAGTAAGGGACTTTTTCTGACAGTAATAAATGGACAAAAAAAAAACTCTTAACCATGAACAATCATGTTTCCTAAACAAGTTTTAAGATTCCGTGATTCCATCCCTCCAATAGCTTGGCTTCCTCCCTTGGATTACGACTGGATTGGGTTTAGTGGATTGTATACTAAGTTTGAGTTGAGACTAAAGAGACTTATGAATAGCTCAACCAGATTCTTCTTTTGTAGGATATTCATTCGCTTATGGTTCAGTCGGGACAAACTAGTTTTACACTGTTTTCTAGATGTTCATATTTGTCGCTCCTTTGAACTAAAATGCCTCATTCCAATCTCAGTTTTCTGACCACTCTACAAATATTCCCGTTAAGAAACCCTTTGCGATTCATACTAGCCTGTTTAGGAATATTTTGCTCATCTCTATTGCCAACAATTGAATAATCAATATTCCGTATATATGTATGTAAGAATCTAAATGGTGTATTTTTTCATCAAATTATTATGAAGTTTATTGTTTTAATTTAGTGTGGAATACATAGATTACTTTTGTTTTATTTATTTGTAAGGGCAATTAGCCATTTCACCCCAGGGTATAGTGTCATACGATAGTGTCAACAGTTTTTTGTGGAGCTTTTATTACAAATCGACCATAGAATAGTTGATTTTGGAGTTGTTAGTTATTAAATTTATAATTGTTATTATTAGTGTAATTGTTAAATATTCTCGCATATTATTTCAAAATTATTGTTATAAGCCAGAAAAATGTTACTGCAACTGCAAATGTTTCTTGTTTTATGCTATCAATACTTGATAATAAAAATTATTATCCATTCATTCATATTGATATGTCGATTTTATATTTTCATTTTATTTGATTAATGTTTTATATGATAATAATTGGATATGAGTAGAATTTCCTGTTGGGAAATAGAAGCGGTCGAGTTGGGAAGACGGGTGGGAGAGAGCTCTTATTGATCAGCTTTTGTTTGAAGGAGGTTAACAGGGGGTAAGTTGCGCAGGCTCTGCCTGGATCAATACTCAAACCTTTACCCCTCTCCCATTTCAATGATCAATTATAGAATGTATTTTCCTCAAGGTTTATTACGCAAAATTTTGTTCATGTTTAAATCAAGTTTTTATTTCATGAATCTAGCTCGAATAAAAATATATTTTAGTGACTGAAGACAAGGTGTTTTAAAAATATAAAATTCTTTCTAATAAAATTGTTTTTTAAGTATCTTATATTACTCCACCAATTTCGTGCCAACCGAACTACCAGCAGTATTACCTGCATAAAAATATATATGTGTATGTTCTCTAAAACTAAAACGGGTATTCCTATTTTAATTATTTGACACTAATAAATCCTTAAAGACGACTATGATGCATGTTTCTTTTACAGTTTTTTCCTTTTGGTATATCTTTGCCCGAGGATTTGACCGAACTTTTTCCTTCTTTCTTCCGTCCATGTGTTCTAGGGAGACAGTTTTTTACTGTCCACCAAAAGTACCGTATTTTTAACGGATTTCAGGTATTCTGTCCTATCATACATAAATCCTGCTTAATCCCAAGCCGTTGTGTTTCCTGATTGATTAGTACTGTGTATCCGTGATTGAACTTTTTCCTGATTTTGGCATTATTGGAGGGGCATTTTTTGTTATGAATGATGAATGAATCTCCTAAATTTTAACCCTGTACGCTATGCTTTCTTTCTTTGATGAATTTTTTGAAGATTACTTCGCCAAGGTATTTAAAGCTTTTAACCACTTGTATTTTACCGAAATCTGTATTTACACCTTTTATACCAAACTTGGGTTCTGTAGACATAAATTTGGAAGGTTTTAATTCCATTTTCTTCAGAAAATCAGCCTACATTTTACCATGACATTTTTTTTTCTAATTTCCGACTTTAGCTTCTGGTGTTTTTTTTTTCCCGTAAGGTCTTCATTGCTTAGTCGAGAATCTCTAATACTCTAATAGTCTAAAATGTAGGCTGATTTTCAAGATGAAAGAATGCAACATGGAAACCTTTTTCAAAATTTTCCCACTCTCTCCAGTTATCTGTTTTTAAACGACACCGATTGAGATGTGTGCCTTTAAATAATAATTTAGGAAGATAGTTAAGTAATTCAGCATCACCTATCTTACAAGTGCGACGCTTTTTTCATTTAGTCTTTGAAGAAAATCCTCTGCACAGAGAGTCGCGCTATTATCAAATTTTAGGGAAGTGAAAAATTGTAATGTATAATTAGGAGGAAACATCATCCACTTTGCCATAGCAACTGGCAGTATTTATTGAGATGGTCCGGTTCCTGGTCAATAGGCATGTTCGCTTCCTTATACTCTGAAGATGTCGAAGATACTGACCACAACCAAGGATTATCCAAAAAGACATTTCTAATTGCTGCCTCTAAGCTCTCAACCGTATTATCGACTATATTTAATCTCCAGATTCTCGTTAATTCTAATAGTTCAGTCTTTTTTTAACTGATAGAGCTAACTTAAGAGCGGTTCCTCCGAGCTGGACTGATTTTCATCGGAGTTGACCATTAACTATCTCGATACCCTCAGTAAAAAATATAATGGAAGTAGAATATTTAATTAAAAGGATAATCGTGTTTGGTGTTTAAGATAAATTCACTTTGTTGGATAAAATTAGAGGCTGATTTCTACTTCACCACTCTTTTATTGAAAATAATTACACTACGTTTCGGCTACATTTACGTTTATATATAATTTGTATTGTGGAATGATTTTCATTGTTCATGTTTAGTTATAATTTTTAAAAAATTTTAAATTGTTTTAATAGAATTTCAAGAATTTTAACATTAATCCCATAGATTATTAATAATTTTGACTGTATGCATATGCATGTATATGTATATAATAATAATAATTTATTTATTTATTCTGGGACAAGTCCCTTCAGAATAATACATATGAAAGTAAATAAAGTCTTAGATGCCTTAGAGTAATAATGGAAAAAAAAATACAGTGATAAAGTAAAAAATAAATACAGAAGACAAAGATAACATATAAAACCAAATTGATGGATATAATAAATCGACTTCTCATTCTAATGAGTGAGAGAAACAAAAAAAATATTATATATGTACATAAAACTAATTTAGATGATAGTTTAAAAAAAATAAATAAAATATAAAATTATCCTTCTGTTCTGTGCAGAGCTTTGATCAAAATTATATACAATTCCTATCTAATTAAAAAAAAAAAAAAAACAGGAGAAAAAAATAAAAATAACTTATATGTTAACACTTCTATGATTTTTTTTTTTTAATTTGAACATTCTCATTTAAAATTGGTTACTGTCGCGATTCCTAGGAAATTGAATGGATATGAAGTAATTAAATAGACGGGATTTAAAGGTTGGAAGGGTATTAGAGTTACGGATATGAGAAGGGATAGAGTTCCATACTGAAGATGATCGGATAATGAAAGATCTGGCGAAAACTGCGGTTCGATGGGGGGAATATACAAATTAGAAGGCCGTGCACGAGTGTTGCGGGAATGAGTCGAGGATTTGAATAGTAGGAGGTCAGAGATGTATGATGGACGGCGGGATCGGATTACTTGGAAGAGGAAGGAAGCTAAGAAGTACTTGCGACGATAGGAAGAATAAAGCCACTTTAACTCTTCGTAGAATAGAGTGACAGAGGGTGTCTCTGGAGATCCCAAAGATTAATCGGATGAAGCAATTAAATAGCCTTTTTAGTTTTTACTCAAGATCTCCAGAGACACCCCCAAACACCGTACAGCAATAGTCAAAGTGGGGGAATATTAGGGAGGAAATCAGTAGCCTACGTGTTTCTAGAGGAAAGGTGTGATCGCTTTAGAGTGATGAAGGAGCGGCGGCAGATGTAAGAAATATGGTTTTTCCAGGAGAGGGTTTGGTCAAAAGTGATTCTAAGGTCTTTAATAGAATGAAGGAATTCTATTGGATCCCAATAGTGGACCCGTAGCTAATCGAACAAGCTCCTCTCTTACTACTCCATCGGCTCCCGGAAACACCTCTTTAAACACTCCAATCGGCCATTTTAACGGAGGAAGGTTCGGCTGATCCACGATTACTATGGTTCCTTCCGTGAGAGGAGCAGAAAATTTCCTCTAGCTGATATCGCGTTAGGCGATTAACTGGGAGATATTTTAGAGGTGATTATATGAAAAAAATGAGCAGGAGCTAATGCAAGGGGTTCCCGCGGATCCGTACTAAGTGAACAAAGAGGCCTGGAATTCAGCTTCAATTTGAATCAAAACCGTATTAAACTCTTAGGTTAAACCAAGTAAACCGCAGGTGAGGATTTCAGTTCCAATTACGCGAAATAAATGGGATTTTACACTTTTTATATTAGTCCTCCTAATATCTCTCCTCTCCAAAGTGAGGAGCCCCAGGAGGAATAAATTTCCAATCAATCCTATATTATGAAAGTTGATTAGTCATGGTATCCTAATCTCTCGAACTAAGCAACTGTGACAATTGAGCCAACTCCTCTTGAGCACCCACAAAATTTGTTCCACGGTCTGACATGGCCCTCGGCGAGACAAAAATCGACTGGAAGCGGCCAAAAACATGGGGGTAGCTATAACTCTGACACCAATTCAATATGAACCGCCTTGGTGGACATAGACTCACAAAGGATTTCGTCTCCAAGCTATCGTAATGCGCATTGCCCCCGTGTAGTCTACTCCTGTTTGTTCGAAGGGCTTACATTGTGTAACCCTACAAGTGGGGAGATTACCCATTTCTGGAGGTACGACCGAGGGGCAAACCCAAAAAAAAAACTGCATTTTCTTATCTAACTTTCTTATTCTGGATTTCTCGACCGAGATTATATGATATAATCCAGAATTTTTGCCTAAGTAACGATATTATTATTAAAAATTCGGTCCAGCATGACAATTTTTCTCATGACAATAATCAATTAATTGAATGATTAAAGGATCATAAAGAAAATCGGATGACAGCTGTCAAACCCAATATCAGCATTCTGCAAACGACCACCGACGCGAATGATTCCACGGTCGTGGAACGGAGACAATCGTTGCAGATGAGTTGAACAAATTTTCCCGCTCTTTAATCTGTTCAATTCTTGTGGAAAATGAATCATTTGGACCACTCTACACAGATATATCTCTGTGGTATGTAATGTCTATTTTCCTAATACCTATCCCATTGGGTAATATTCGTAGAAACCTCAATACGAACACCATCATTCGTAATAACCGAAGTTAATTCGAGCAACGAATGAATAAAGCCCAAATGGAGTTTTCTTCTATCCTATCCGATTGCATTACGTTGAAAATGGTACTAATTTGAGTTTCCGAAGATTTTATAGTTCCTTTAAGTCTAGTTCAATGGACCAGACACTTTCATCTGAACACAGCCAAGTCGGTTCAGTCCACCATAGGGCATGACCAACAAGCTCACCTAGGGTTAAGCCTCTGAACAGACAATCCGCTGGATTGTCATTTCCTAATACAAGCATACAAGCATCTGCCATTTGGACGGTGGAGCTTTAATCCAATGCAATGCTAAAGTTGATTCCGAAAGCGCCATGATACGCTCGACCTGACAGGATGTGCAAAGGGTAGTTGCTGAGGCTCGCAACAGATTAGCTAACAGCAGGTCGGCCCAAAGCTCTAAGCGAGGGATGGTCAGGAACTTCGAAGGATGTACCTTCGATTTCCCACACAATAAAGAAACCCAAAAAGATTCCTGTCCCGTCTGTAACTTCGGACCCACGTGTAAAATGTCTTTTAATGATAAATGACAATTAGTTTTTGCGCTAGCATCGAAAACTATTTTAAGTGGCGTACTGGAATTACTAGGTTTGAATATACCATGATGTGCTATGTAATAGCCACATTTATCCCTTACTTTGTAACCAAGGACATATTCCCTTGCCGTAAATGATCTAATATAATCTCTTGATATAATGCCCGAAATTCCGAGTAGTGATCTAAACCTTTTTTATAGGCTTATAAATCATCGTTTGGCCATCTCAAACGAATCCTTCAACCGATCGGTATGATCCTGGAACGGTGACGACACCACAAACCGATCTGATTCCAAACGGCGCACTGAAGATTTAAAGATACCCTCACTCTCTAATTCCTTGGGTGAAAGAGATTGAAACATGTTTTCCCGAAATCGTCTCACCAAACTATCCAGCGATGAATGACAAACGGACAAACAATTAAACCCTTCGGGTGGTATGTCTAGAAGTGGAGCCCTTCCCATAAGAATGCAACCCAAAACACTATCTACTGCCATCAACTGATAAGGGTCTCGTCGATATTTCTTTTCTTTTTATAAATGAGGCACCGACTAGGCCCCTATTGACCCCATCGATATTATCCAGTAAATAAAATTTATCATTAACAAGTTTCAGATATTTCTTTTAAATAAGAAAGCCGAGACAAATCATTTTCCTTAGCTGGAAATTTCTCGACTATTTTATCCACTAGCAAAGGTTCAATTGTAAATGAAATATTCGGGTTAATTTTTGAACTAATATTACAGACCTCGCACGGATCTCATTTCCGCGTATGGGGAGCGTCCCACGGGTGGCGGATGTGGGGATGGTCGGTGGAATTTCCTCGGAAGCTTCTCCCGGCTAAGTCCGATGGACTCGCTGACCAGCAATGAGAGCGGCCCTCCAAGCTTGCTGGAGGGTGGACGTAGGTTCGAACGCCCTACTCACATATTTTAGTTCACAAAATACCACAAACAGACATGGATTCCTCTAAAGTAAAACGCTCATTATCCGGAGATAAACTAGTTCCCTGTTCGGGTCTCCGGGTGGTGACTGCTTCAGGGGAATCATGGCACAAGATGAAAATTAGAGATATAAAAATATTAACGTGGAACGTTAGAAGTTAAAATACGGCAGGTGGGTTAAAGTAGGTCGCGAATGAAGTTAAGGGGTACCATTGAGATATCGTTGCATTACAAGAGGTTCGCTGGCCTGGGGAGGGTTCGTTAACAGAAGGAAAGTATATATACTATTTGGTACGGGGGGAGCGTTAATTATTGTTTAGGTACTGGGTTTCTGATTAGGAATAGATTTCTTTCCGCATCACGGGACGTACAGTTCTTTAGTGAAAGAATATATCGGTTGCTATATTTCAAGGTCGTTAGTTAAAAATCGCTTTTATAAACATTCATTCTCCCACCGAAAACAGTGATGATGAAGTAAAATGCGAATTTCATGATAAACTAGAGTCGGTTTACGATAAGTTACCGCGAAATTACATAAAGATAATATTAGGCGACGCCAACGCAAAGGTTGGAAGGGAAGAAGTATGTCGTCCTACGATCGGTAAAGGAAGTTTGCACGGATATAGTAATGAAAATGGGACACGACTAATAAACTTGCCATTTCGAAAAACCTAGTAATCAAAAGCACTGAGTTTAAACATAAGGATATTCATAAGTATACGTGAACATCGCCGGATGGACAAACGCGGAATCAAATAGATCATGTTTTAGTACAAAACATATGGCAAAGTAGCATAATTAACGTGAGATCGTATTGTGGTGCAGAATGCGGTTCTGATCATGAATTAGTAATTGCGAAACTTCGACAAAAACTAAATACAAAAAAGAGAACACCGAACTATATTCATCCTGAGAATTTTGATTTAGTTAAATTGAACAATCCCGGAATTAGAAAACTATTCGCGATAGAAGTAAAAAATAGGTTCGAAGCTTTGGAATCTTTAGACGAGGAACACGAAGATGTAAACAAAATATGGGAAGGGATCAGGGATAATATCAAAGATGTCGGTAATTTGTGTCTAGGGAAAATCGAAAATAAAAAGAACAAACCCTGGTTCGACGGGGATTGTCAAAATATGTGTGAAAAAAGAAAAACCGCTAAATTGAAGTCCTTAAATAATCCAAGCGATAATAACGTAACTTACTTTCGGGTAGTAAATAAAGATACTTCGAAATTCTTAAAAAATAAGAAAAGAGAGTATCTAAAATGCAAAATATTAGAAATAAAAAAACACAGAAGCGAAAATAACGTAAGAGAGATGTACAAGGGTATAAACAAATCGCGTAAAAAATTTGAACCCCTATTGAATGCGGTTAAAGATGCAAATAACAATATAATTGCGGAACCGACTGAGATATTAAATAAATTTAAACAACACATTGACGGCATTTTAAATACGGAAAATTATAATCAATCTCCTCTCTCTGAATATCAGAGCGCTGAACCATGGATAGACGCACCGAGTAAAGAGGATGTTGATAGGAAAATTAAAACGTTATAAAGCTGCAGGAAATGATAATATCACAAGTGAATTAATTAAGGCGTGCGTGGAAGCGGGCGTTTCCAAATTACATGTTTTAGTTTAAAATATCTGGGAAAATGAAAAAATGCCTAGAGAATGGAAAGAATCATACTTATTCCGATTCACAAAAAAGGACCGTGGACGGATTGTAACAACTATCGTGGGATCTCTCTTCTCCCAGTATGCTATAAAATATTCTCGTCAATACTAACTAGCCGAATTACGGAATACGCTGAGGAAATTATCGGAGACTACCAATGTGGTTTTAGGCGGAATCGCTCGACTATTGTTCAAATATTTTTCTTACGTCAAATTTTAGAGAAAAGTCCATCAAATTTATATCGATTTTAAAAATGCTTATGATTCAATAGACCGTCAGAAGCTGTATAACATCATGATTGAACAGGGAATACCTAGAAAGTTAGTAAACCTAGTACAGATGTGTTTGTCGGAAACATTCAATAAAGTTTGAATCGGTCATAATTACTCCGAGAGATTTGAGGTGCGATCGGATTTGAAACAAGGTGACTCCCTTTCACCTGTGTTATTTAATATAGCGTTAGAATATGTCATAAAAATGGTTATGTGTACCGAGAAAGGTTTAAATATGGGTGACAGGATTCCGGTTTTAGGGTATGCCGATGATTTGGTACTGCTAGGTGAAGACATGGAAACCATACAACTAAATACAAGTGTCTTAATAAAAACCGGTAAAGAAATAGGACTCGAATTAAATACCGATTAGACGAAATATATGATTAGTAGCAGAAACGGTGGCGATCTTGGTGATATTGATATATCAGGGCATACTTAAGAACACGTAGAGAAATTTAAGTATTTAGGTTCAATGATAACAAGAAAAAATGAAATCCAGGAAGAAATAAAGTCCCGGTTAAAGGTGGGAAATGCGTGTTATTATTCAGTTGCTAAGTTACTTAGTTCGCGGCTTCTATCTAAAAACTTAAAGGTTAGAATTTATAAAACTATTATTCTTCCGACGGTTCTTTACGGATGTGAAGCGTGGCCGCTTACTTTGAAGGCTGAACAACAAGGTTTTCGAAAATAAGGTACTACGTAAAATATTTGATCCGAAGAGAGATGAGGCCACTGGGGAGTTTAGAAGGTTGCACAACGCGGAATTGCGGAAGTTGTATCCTGTCAATATAACTGAGTTCATAGCATCGCGGAGACTCAAATGGGCGAGTAAAGTTGTTGGGCTCGATGAGGAGCGGATTCCGAGAAAGTTGGTATTCGCTGATCTGACTGGTAGACGTCCGAAAGGTAGGCCGAAGCGTCGATGGGAGGATTGCGTTAAGGCTGATCTCGGGAGCTTGGGCTTGACCGGCGAACATTGGACGAGTCTATGTAGACAGAATTTGGTGGTATCGGCATCGAACCTTCGGGTTCGGTAAGCCTATTATCATTATTATTATTATAAAGTTACAGACTTCATTGCTGGGGGCGATCACAACGGCAAAGACCAACGGTGGGGATGCCGAACGTCCAATACTCGTGGCAGGATTCTTTCCAGAGTCAGCACCTCCAATAGCTATTCCATCTCGTCAACCCAGAATCCCATGTACTGGCCAACTTCCCTTAAAAAACGTCCAGATATCCTTGAAATATTATTATTAGTTCTCAAGTTCCCTCTCTCTGCTCAAACTACAATTAAATCCCTCGATGACCTCTCCTCAGATCATATGTAGCTCGGTTCTACTTCTCATGCATTCACAACCACTTATTAAAAACCCTCTCTTCTTTCCCTGATGAAAGGCCGCGTTGACTGGGACTGTTTTCGTAATGATTTAGAGTGCAAACTTGACATAAACATTCCCTTAAAAACTAAACATGACATAGCCATACAAGAACTTACGAAGTCGATAAAAACTGTCATAGACACCAACACATCGCTTCGCAAAATTGGACATCTTCATAAAACAAACTTACCGAATCACATCCGACCCCTACTAGCTGACAAACGTAGAGCAAGAAATAAAATGGCACAACACAAGATATCCATCGTACAAAAAGTATTACAATCACCTGAAAAACAAACTAAAAACCGAAATAAGAAAATTCAAAATCAAAACTTTCAGAACTTTACAGAGAACTTGACCACTTCAGACAAATCTTTATGGACAACAACTGCAAAACTGCTAAAATTTAAAACCTTTAATCATCCTCTTTTCACTAAATCCCAAACCTGATCGAGATCCGATGAAGAAAAGTCCCAAATCTTTGGAGAACATCTTTTCAACACGTTTAATCCGCATCCTGATATCCTATATCCCAGCCATAGTGAACATGTTGAAGCAGAACTAACTGCTCCTCTCCAAATGTCCCTTCCTCCTAAGGCCTTTCACCCTTCCGAAATCCATAACATCATTCAAAGATTACTATCCAAAAAAGCTCCTGGCCATGATCTCATCACATCCCATATCCTGAAACAGCTCCCCGAAAAAGCCATACTCTTACTCACCTACATATATATATATATAATGCCATACTTCGTTCTACCTACTTCCCTGATCCTTGGAAATTGTCCATTATCAAAATGATTCCTAAACCTAAAAAGCCTCTAGGAAACCCATCATCCTACCGTCCTATCTCTCCGTCATGGGCAAAAAACTCCTCCTAAAATGTCTATACCCAATCTTTGACATTCATCACGTTAATCCTGACCACCAGTTTGGACTTCGCTCATCCCATTCCACTATACAGCAGTATCACCGTGTGGTGGATATGATATCTTCCACATTGGAGCGCGAAATGTATTGCACTGGAGCCTTTCTCGACGTGGAACAGGTATCTTGGGTCCAATCCTTTATACCATATATACAGCTGATATTCCTATTCATCCTTGCACTGTCCTCACTACATTTGCCGATGACACATGTGTGTTATCTGTAAACAATGACCTATCTATTGCTTCCCAAACCCTTCAGTCTCACATTGCTTCCATGGAAGAATGGTGTCAAAAGTGGAGGATCAAAATAAAACCTACTAAATCCCACCAAATTACCTTTACCCTTCACCGCAAACCTATGTCTGCCTGTCCCACTATATCCTTTGGCAATATTCCACTCACCTCAGTTGAACAGATCCGGTACCTTGGACTGCATTTTGATAGACAACTTACTTGGAATCCTCACAATAGACTGAAACGACAAGAAACAGCTCGCAGATATCGTTTATTACATCATTTACTCGACAAACTTTAAAACTTCCCACCTACTACAAAAAACTAATTTAATTGAACTATGGGGATCCACCAAGCCATCAAATTCCTCTCGGATCTAATCGTTGCAATCCAAAATCCTCCGAAAGATCCTGAATGCCCCTTACTTTGTCACCAATAAAATAATCCATAAAGACCTGAATATCCCATTAGTTGCAGACTTAGCCTGAATTAGATATACTTCCTTTCACTCCAAATTACCAATCCACCCGAACCTACTTGTCCGCAATCTCTCATCTCCTTCTATTACTGATTATCCTCCGAAGTGGCTGAAAAGACGATGGCTTCGAGACCTACTTATCTGAATAATCTTTGAAGTGCTACCACTGGGTAGATTCTTCTCATGCCTATCATGTCCATATCTCAATTTTCACATTTACTTGATGTATTTTTTTTGTTTATATAGTTGTAAATATATCTATAATAAATAAAAAAAGTTACAGACTGTTTTCCTAAAACCTGATTAAAGATGTTTTCAACGGGAGAATTATTTTATTAATTTATTTATTAACAAGTCATATACAAATGCCTTTTTGCATATATTGTAACTTTGATCATCTTTATTTAACCTCCTCTACAGGATTGTTTTGAATGCGTGGGTGAAGAAACCTACCAGTGAAGGCACTCCTCTGCTAAAGAGGCGTTTCAGTCTGGTGGTTATTTGGTAGTGTGTCTGTCAGTATGTTTGTACCAGTAGGTTTGGGTATTCAGCGAGTGAGTCGTGAAATGCCTTGTAGTATTTTTTAATAACATCCGTTACGATTGGTACGTTAAGGTCTTTGCGTAATAATTTGTTGAATACGTAAAAGGGCCAGTGAATAATGAAGCGGAGCGTAATAAGATTAAGGACTGACATTTGGTATGAATTAATTAACTAGCGTGGGGAGCAGATTAATGAGTGGATTAATCATCGATTTAAATTCATTTGGGAAGGAATTGAAGGATAAAGAGAAAGCTTGAGTGCTTGAATGTGGATGTGGTGATGTGTTATTAAGTCTTGACTGAGATGAAGACATGAATTGTGGTTGTGTGTGAGGAAGCGTTGAGGAGGGAGGTGACATATTCATAGATTGAGGTGTGCGTGGGGGGGGGGGAGGAGTTTATTGAGGTGCTGTTTATTGGGGTTTAGTGTGTTGAGGTGTTGTGTATTGAGGAGCTGTATATTGGGGTGTAGTGTGCTGAGGAGGTGAATTTTGATGTCTTACGAATTGAGGTGTTGTTTTTTGAGAAATGGAACATTGTGGTGATGTGTAGTTGTATGTAGGGTTATTACAAACCGTCTGACGTTCTTCTGTGTCAAGAAGAGGGTAAGTAAGTCAGTCTCTCACCTCAGGAGGCAGGGGTTCTGTTCTACTTCTCTCCTCCTGACTTCGCACGTTGAGTCTTCTCTGTAATTCGAGGTGTACGGAGCATCCCCTATAGTTATAGGGTGAGGACATTCGCACAACGCACAGACTGGGGGCTCTTCTCGAGGCTTCTGGCATCTATCGCTGGGATGGTCATGACCGCACTTCACACATCTTGGTTTGTGGTGGCAAAATGCTCGTGTGTGTTCGTACTGTTGGCACCCCATGCATTGAACAATCTCTCTTCTTTTATGAGGTTCCTCTATTTTGACCTTTGTGTAGGCTACATTAGTTATGTTGAAGACTTCGGCACTGTTCGGAGCAGGTTCAATGTCAACAATAAAGAGTTGGAGAGTTCTTTAGTTCTGTTCAAACATTTGTGATGAGCCGGACGGTGAACCCCTATTCTCTCTACACCATATTTAATCATCTCGCGGGGTGTAGAGCGATGTAGATTCCTTATTACGAATCGATAGGGTTTATCTTTTTTTGGTTGGTAGGTGTGGAAACTATAACCACCTTTATTCTCCAGATATCGTGTACAGGCTCTGTAAGCATCACTATTCATTGTCTTTAAAGTAATAATAGATTTGATTGACATAAATTCGAAATTATTTTATTCTATTAAACTAATTATGTCTTAGAAAAAAAAGCTGGAAATTTTGTATGTCATTAATTTTTATTGGAGGTGGCTTGTGAATAACTGGGTTACATTATCTTCGTCTTCTATTTCGGCAGATAGGGGATCAAACATATTACTAACAGGTATGGTGGGGATACTATTTAAAGTGGTCGATGTATTGCTATTTATAATATGAGAATTAGTTATGAGTTGAGGTGTAGAATTAGAAATTAATATACTGGAACTATTATTTGAAATATTTAATGTAGTTGTTTCATTGTATGCTGAAGCACGTTGTTTCTTTAAATGAACATCTATTTTTGTTTGGTTAGACTTCATTGATGAAGTTTTTAACTGAGAGTCTTTGGAATTCATCCTTTTCTTTACTATTGGGCTACTTCTTGTACTTGTATGTACTTCTTACCTTTCTCTTTAATAAGGTAGAAACTATAGCTCCGTTACTTGTACCAGGTAATTCTCGGTCATTCATGACAAAAGTGTCCTTTTTCAGTTAAAACACAAACTTATGTAACTGTTTTAAGAAACCACATTTCAAAAATTTAACAAATAACCAGTTAAAAAACACAATAACCTCAAGACAAAATTTGTTTGCTACTTCATAATAAGAGTTAACAGCTGCTCTCTTAAACGGGAGAATAGGCAGTTTAAACTGTCGGCATGCTTTAGATGTTGGAAAATTACACTGGCTGCCTAAATCGATTAAAAACCGCGCCTCGTACCTTTTATCCTAGCTATTCTGTAAATTTACAACCGCAGTGGACTGCAAAACCATAGATCGCTCGGCAGGAAAGCGATTTTAAAAATCCGTCATCGAACAGCAATTAATCACTGGATTCTGCTGACTTTCCGCCCCCGAATGCCGGTCTTGAGTATTCTTTGAAAAATCAAAATGTAACAAGGTATTGTGTGGTTTATTACATTGGCCGCAGGGACTCTTTCTTGCAGTGAGGGGTGGTGAGGTGAAAAACATATTTAAACAACATTCCTTTCGTTTTATGAACCGAAATCTATACCACGGAGACATCTTTAAGCACTTAGCGTTTTCATGAGGATGACTGTTTGCGTTTCCTCCCGCTTGAGCGACGAAATCTTAGGTCTGGAATTTTTCGTGGAAACAATTTATCCGACCTGGGATTTGCCGAATAATGTCCCCAGGGAAGATTTTTAATTTGTTTTAATATTGGTTCGATTTTCTCACTAATTTTTAATTAATTAACCAGCATTAATTTTTTTGGACGTCTGTCTTGTACGTCTAAAGCGTCTACGGGCTGCCTCGCACCTCTTTTGTAAATCTTTTATTTCTAGAATCATCCAAGAAGCGGGGCGGAGACGGGAGGTACAGGTATTGAGTGGAGCATGTTTGTCTAGCATACTGAGGAGATTGGAAGTGAGAATGTCAACCATTGGGTCACAAGTCGAATAGGTATTAATTGTATTTCAATTCTTGGTCGGGTAAAATATTCTCTCGGGTGAGATTATCTAGGTTTCGGAAAGTTGATGTTTTGGGAAGAAACGCTGAAGTTTGGAAATTGTATGAAATATGGATAAGGTCGTGAGATGTTAGGAACGGAATGGTAGTTGAGAAGCGGAAAGAAGTGTTAGCGCGGAATCTATGATATTTAGGTCAAGCCAAGTGTCCGAATGGTAAGTATGAAGAATGAAACGATGAACAGATGTAGAGAGAAGAAGAGGTTATCAAGGTAATGTCTATCATAGGAGTCAGAAAGGAGGTTAGTGTTAAAATCACTGCACATTATGATGTTATTATACAAGAGGATATAGTTGCAAATGACAGATTCAAAGGATGCGTCGAAAGGTACAAAAGGGGGTCGGTAGACCACAGCATAGAGGAGAGGGTTTGCATTGTAGGAGTTTTCGACGAAAAGGAATTCAATATATGGATATTCGGAAGGAGGAGAGATCTCTAAGACATGGGATTTAAGGCTGTTATGGATATAAAGACCTACACCTTCGCCATTCCGGCCAACCCGGTCATGGTGAATTGGTGAATGATTGGGAAGGGAAACGGAAGAGGAAGGGACGTAAGGTTTTAACCAGGTTTCAGAAACTGTGATCATGTGGTAGAAGTTATCACAGTATTTAAAGAATTCGTCAAAATGGGCGAGTAAGGACTGGGCGTTAACATGACAGGTGATTGGGACATTAGACATACAGGAAAGGTGGTAGGAAAGTAAACAGAGTGAAAATTATTCAAATCCTCAAAGTATTCAAACTATTAATGCAATGTTAAAATACAATGAACGCGAATATATTGACACAGCTACAATCTGACTCAAATACAAAAATATAAAAACAGGTACAAACTGACTAAATCAATGTACGATCAATGTTCAGTTGTGCTATCACCTGACACATACTTTCTTTTTCTGCATCAAATGCCTCGGACCTCACTACTTTGATGACATCCTTCATCACAGAAATCAAATCCCTTGTTATGCCACTAATATCACTCCTTAATAATCTCGTATCAAATTTAATCCCTGCCTTAAATATCCTTAAATGACTTCACCTTTTTTCAACTCCTTATCCATTCTCCTTTGGAATGAGAATGGTGTTAGAAATCACACTGACGAAATTACAGCTTTATTGCAAGAAAACGTTGATGTAGCACTTTTTACTGAAACTAAACAAACCACTAAACAGTTCTTTAAAATACCTCAATACGTTACATACCGTACGGACCACCTAGACGGCAAAGCCCATGTCGGTAGTTCTGTCATTGTCCACCAGTCCCTCTCTCACCTCTTAATCTCAGTTCCCTCCTATGATTTCCTGCAATGCACCGCTGTAGTAATCAAGACTCTTTCCTTTACTATCACCCTAGCATCAGCGTCCTGCCCTCCTAAACATTCTATCTCCAACATTCTATTCGAATCCTGCGTGAACTCCTTAGGAATCCACTTCATTCTGGGTGCAGGCTTCAACGCTAAGATCCAACAACTCGTGGGCGGAATTTACAGTCTGCACTCAACTCTAGACGTTCCAACCTCCTAACTCCCCAGATAACTGGCCAACTGATCCTAATCGTAACCCTGACATCCTTGACTTCTTCATTTACAGCGGATAAGGCTCCACTTGTCAGTACCTCGTCATGATGAACTATCCTCTGACCATCGTCCATTGATCCTGAAAGTATCCCTAACTCTTATCTCTAAACCCATCTCGCCGTCACCAGAGGCCCAATAAACTGGAACCTTTTTCGCCGAATCCTGACCAATGATATTGACCTCAGATTGAATCTCAAAACTTCAGATGACCTTAACGAAGCCATATTTTCCTTCACCACCGCTATTCAACAAGCTGTTGGGACTGCCTCCTCTCCCAAGCACTCCCAGACAAGTCATAACCACAACCATTTACCAGAACACCTCATAGATCTCATCCACACTAAACACCCAGCCAGATCCTTGTGGCAATGCACTCGCAGATCACAGCTCCTATTACTTTTATCGAAGACAATTAAAGAGGAAACTGGCGACCTTCCGTTCTTAATCCTTTACTTCCTTCCTTTCTTCTCTCTTGACTCGTAACGATTCCCTGTGGAATGTCACCAAAAGGACATTAAAATACCATCAAGTTTCCCATCCTCACCGGCGTAGTGATGACTCCTGGGCTGCTTCTGATGAAGATAAAGCCCAGGAATTCGTCACACACCCCTCCAAAGTATTCACTCCTCACTCAGGATCCCATCCAAACCACACCGCAATAGTAGAAGACTTTTTTATGTCTCCAATCATACTTTCATTACCTCCTAAAGGAGTTAATCCCTCTGAGGTCAAATGTCTCCTGGATACGATCTCCTCACTCATCGGATCGTCAGACAGCTTCCATCTAAAACCGTTATATTCTTTATATATATCTACATCTCCATCCTACGCACTACCCATTTTCCTCTCTTATGGAAACAAACTACCACAATCCTCTTCCTAATACCAGGTAAATCGCTCCAAAATTACATCATATAGACCAATTAGCCTACTCCCAATCCTTTCAAAATCCACCTCAAACCCATTAAAATTACCTATATTAGAATCCCACACTATTTCTTCTCATCAGTTTGGATTTCGTTCCCAACAGCCCATCGTCCACAAACAGTACTGCTCGGGTGCATTTCTGTACATAACGCAAGCTTTTGACCGGGTATGGCATCGGGGTCACTCTTGAAGCTCAAAACCCATCTACCCCAATCAGTATACTAGTCCTCCAATCCTATCTATCAAACCGCTTCTTCCAAGTTTGCTGTGCAGCAAAATTTCCCAATTATTATCCAGTCGAATCCGGTGTTACTCAAGGCGGCTACTTACTCCTTGGTCCTATCCTCTACAATTTATTCACGGCTAATATTTCTGTTTACCCTAATACCTTCCTTGCGACGATCGCTGATGACATATCCATCCTATCCTCACTCTCAGATCCTGAAACTGCCTTCTTAAACCTCAAAAGGCACCTTTCTTTAATTGAAGACTGGTGTAACAACTGGTGAATTAAAGTTAATGAATCCAAATGCAAACGTATTAGATTCATACTTCGAAGGCAATCCTCCTCTCAAGTTCACTTCAACTCCACTCTGCTCCCTTTCTCCGACACAATCTGGTATCTTAAGTTCCTTCTAGATAAAAGACTAACATGGAACCCGCATACTATACTTAAACGACAAGAACTTAACCGACGATTTGGCCAATTATATAGACTCTTAAACAGAAAATCTACACTTTCTATCGAACAATAGTCCTTATTATGTGACCAAACATACCTTACACCACGACCTAAATATTTCATTTGTTTTAGAACTTATTCCATCAAAATTACCCTAATTCCATCAGAACCTTATCCATCTCCAGAATCCGCTAGTTCAATTCCTATCTAGCTCCACACACCCTTACCATTCCCCTAGAAGGTTGAAACGGCGGTGGCCCAGAGACCTGGATTTTCCACTCACACTAGAGTTTATACATATTTATTGACTATTTATTGTATATATATATATATATATTATATATATATATATAATATATCGTATTATTTTTTTATAATTGACCCAAACTGACTCAAATACAGACAGAAATATTTACAGACGGGAGCAAGGATGAAGAGAACTGAGGACTTGCTTATTTGTTAAACGACACAATTCGACTACAACAAATTAGATACCATTCGAGAAAAACTGATTCAGAACGTAATATTAAAACAGGGTACTTGGCCAGAAACAGAACAGAGACTGATGTTCTTTTCTTCTACTTCTTCTTTTAATAGCTCTACAACCCATAAAGGGTCTTGGCTTTCTCTAACAGCAACCGCCATGCTTCTCTGTGTTGTGCCACTGCCATCCAGTTTCGGACCTTCAAATATTTTAATATAAGTAGACTGATGACAAGATAAATAGTATTTTAAAAACTTCGTAAACAAAATAGACTTTAATCAAGTTACTATAGATTGTATGAAAGGCAGTTCAGGTTTTCTAATATCTTTTGGATTTTTTTTTTTTTTCAAATTCATTTTATTTTTATTTATAGCATTTCCATGTCAAATTAAATCTTTTCCAAGCCAAATTAAACCTTTTCCATGATTTAATTGGAACTAATATATATATATATATATATATATATATATATATATATATATATATATATATATATATATATATATATATATATATATATAATTTTCTGTTTTTTCTTAATCTTGAAATTTGTAATTAATATTATTTTTAGCTTTTTACTTTTATTAAATATATTTCGATTAGTGTTATTTTTTCTTTATTTTATTTGATATATTTATTGTTTTAACCGTAGATGAAAATAATGTAAATATACCATATATTTATACATGTAGTGTGATTAAGAACAGGCAAGGAACATGTATATAATAATCAATAAACTGTCCTTGTTTGGTGTTACCAAAGAAGAGGAGTTCCTAGTTGGGAAATAACCTGGCGGCTGAGTGTGATCTCGGCCTAATCACTTCCTTGCAAGGCTATGTGCCTAGAACAATATGCATCTCTATATGTACTGAGCCTGATTTGCCCAGGCGCTGAATATAGGGAATATAGTCTTCTTGAATATTGGCAAATGGAATTACTGACTCGGAAGGAGCAAAGGATAAATAAATTTGGAAATAATCAGCATATAAATGATAGGGGCAGTGATGGATAGAGCTAGGGAGAGCATGGCGCAGTAGGAAAAGGATAGGGATTGTAGTTTGGAGTAAAGGATAGAATGGTCCAGTGAGTCAAAAGCTTTTGAAAAGTCTAGAAGTATTAGTATAGTCAGTTTCTCTTCGTCTATTGCAGTATGTATGTCGCTGGTGATTTTGAGCAGAGCGGATTGTGTGGAAAAGCCAGGTCGGAAAGCGGATTGGAGAGGGCCCGATAGTTTTAAAATAAATAAAAAATACGATATTTGCTCATTAATTAAACATACCTTGTTAAATAAGTGAATTAAATAGGTTAAAATGGCTAATGACGGAACTGACCCGGAGATTGCTGCTTCAATTTCTATTGAGAGAAAATACCTAATTTTGGAAAAACTGAGCCGGAATTGTCGCGTATAAGCAACTTTTTCACGTGAGTAAATCACCAACATCCTAACCAAATATGAAATTATTATTCCCCTTCCCGACCTTGATGTATTGAAGGAGATTTCAGATTTATTTATAAATCACATTTCAACGTCATATGAAGACATAATGAAAAGGGTTATCAATTTATATGAATCCAAAAGTAAGATAATTCACGGTTTACTCGAAGGGAGACAATTAGGCGATGAAAAACCTACACATTTTCTTCGTTAAATGAAGCAGTTGGCCGGCGATTATTGCCAGCAAACACAAAAGCGATCCTTTTATGTACTGGTCACACGGATACTGACAAAGTCAGTGCGTGTTTATGTTTCGTGGAGTGTGGACATCTAGTGTTTAGAGCTCCGGAGGTTTAAGCACAAAGCGATAAGTGAACCTATACTATTATTCCCTCATCTTTTTATTTATTTTTTATTAAAATATATTTTGTTTAATTTATCTTAGAAGTAAGTTTTTTTTTTCTCTCTCTCTATTGTTTATTTGTTTTTTATTGGCGAAAATGGCAGATTCGCTTCCTTCGAAACGAAAAAAAGGGCAGAATTAAAGACCAAATTTTTGAAAATAATGATGCTAAACCAAAATCATCTTAGTAGAAGTTTTATCAGAAAATCAATCTATAAAACTACTTAAATGTGAAAACATATATAATAACTTTCCAGTTAAAGTTGAGCCACATGGCTGACTAAATGTAAATAAGGGTATCATTAGGTGCCCTGACCTTAATTACTGTTCAATTGATGAAATAAAGGGAGAACTTATAACCAAGTCCTAAAATGTAAGCGAAGTTAAAAGATTAACATATTTTTAAAATAATGAGAAACGGAACTATCTCCTAACCTTCAACTAATTCCTAGAAATAGTAGCTAAAGTTAAGTACTAAAGTAGGCTTCTATAACATTGCTATTCGACTATTTATTTCTAGCCCAACGAGGTGCTATAATTGCCTTAGGTTTGGAAATACCAAAATAACATGTAAGAAAGAACCCTTATGTCGTTTTGTGGTAACACTAAACATGAAGGTACAGAATGCAATAACCCCTTAAAGTGTGTACTTTGCTCAGGCCAACATGATTCTTTTTCGAAAATTTCCCTTATTTTTCTAAAAGCAAAAGAAATTAAAAGAATAGAAGAGACTGAAAAAATAGCTTATATAGCGGCTAAAAAGAAGTATGAACAATTACATCCTTTAACGACTACAATTTCATTTTCTAGCATAGTAAAAAACAAACAAACCGTTAGTGTTAGTGTACAGACCGACACAGATGATTTAAATGATAAATTTATTTTCGTAAAGCCGTTAGAAGTAAAGGCTTCATCGAGTAAGTCCCATACAGTTGATAGGGGGACAGCTACTGTACCAAGCCCCCCACCATGGCTCCTCCCCACTCCCTACCCCCACCATCCCTTCCTCCTACCACTCCTGCCCCTTCTACCTCTATTCCTTCTGATTCATTTCCTCACTTTCAAAACCCTCCCTAACTCCTCTAATCCTCCTATCCCCAACGGCTGGAAATTCAGCCAATTTTACGGAAGCAAGTAAAATCACTAATCATTCTTCCGTAATTCCGAACACATCTTCGGAAAAACAATCACCAGTTGACCCTCTCCTCGTTCATCGTCAGGAACATGGAGAGTGGACAGTAGTGAAAGAAAGGCGACCAAGAAGCAGATTTAGGAATAAATCTCCTAGGAAAGGTAACATGCAAATCGATTAAAATATAACTTTGTTTATATTACTATCGTTTAACTGTTTATCTGTTTTTGTTTTCTTTTATAATTTCATTTTTAAAATTTTTATTATTATTAAACCTAATTCTAATAATCTTTCCATCATGAACCTTCTACAAACGTTAACGGGTTAAAAACTCACTTTAACGATTTAAAAATACTTATAAACGAAACAGATCCGTTTTGCCTAGCTATTCAAGAGACCCACCTTAAAACTACAAATATTATCAATATTAAAAATTATGATTTATATTGAAAAGATAGTCCAAACACAAACCATAATCAACACGGAGTCTTAATTGCGGTGAAAAATAATCTTTATTCAGAACATGTCTCAATAAACTCCCCATTACAGGCTGTAGCCGTTAAAATTCACCAAACATTCACCTTTACTGTAAGTAATGTATACCTACCGCAGGACCGTATAATAAATACTCATCACTTAATAGACCTTTTTAATCAACTTTCTCAAACCTGTACTTTTCATTGCTGATATGAACGGAAAAAAAATTGTATGGGGCTCCCGAGACATAGGCTTTGTATGCCGCCAATGGTACTAAAATTAGAATATATGGGGAAGTAGAACTCGCGATATATTTTGGGTTTAGGTGATCATTTAGATGGAAATTTATCAGAGCCAACATGCCTAACCAACTATCAGTGCTGATTTCATGTTCTATTACGATCTGTTAGTGGATTTAAAGAGACAAATACTGATCGACAACAATACCCGAATATCGTCAACTGGTAGAGTGAGTAATGCCCCTCTTCAATATCATCAGTGCCCAATAAACACGCGTTTGCAGTTTCTCATGAGAGGATTTACCAAAATTACTCGACCTTCATCAAAAAAACAGCCGGTGAAATTTATGAAATCGGTGACGAGAAAACCGGTAACCGCGAAATCAAGAAGGTTAGCTCCAGAGCTATACAAGGTTGTCAAGGAAAAATTCAGTAGAATGGTTGAGGCAGGTATTTGTCGCCCTTCCAAAAGCCAGTGAGCTAGTGGACTACATGTAATGAAGAAGGACGGTTCTGTTCGACTTTGTGGTGACTATCGACGCTAAAACTATCCCTTAGAAGTGGGTATAATCGAATGATCGTCATAATCGGATGATCAGACTCCTTACTACCCCTGACCACTACGGAGTCCCAAATATCATGGACTTCAGGAGTAACCTCCACGGTATGAATAAGTTATGAGCTCATTTTAATTAAGTTTTATGTTTATAATATTTGGTATGTCTAAATTAGAATTGTAGTTTTGTTTCTTTAACTATTACTTTTTTTTTGTTTAATTCTTTCATTTTTATTAAATTGTTCTGTTTAATTCCTAGTTTACCATTGTCTTTATATTTAATCTTGCATAACGTGGCTAAATATATATATATATATATATATATATATATATATATATATATATATATATATATATATATATATATATATATATATATTGTTTGATCAGTTCTCGACTGTTGATAATTAAATTTGTGTTGTTCTTAGGTTGCAGTCAATGAATAAACAATTTTATCTATGCGACGTTTCGAGAATTTATTGTTCTCATAATCATGCAATTTTGGACAAAATAGTGTCTTAATTAGGCATGTTAAGCCTACAAGCTTTGAAAGAACACTGAACAAGAACACTTGTTTAATAACTTATATATATATATATATATATATATATATATAATAATATATATATTAATATTACATATATTATATATATATTATAGTTAAGGCAGATATCTAAGCCTTTATCTAATTCGCCGCCATGTAAACATGAGAGTATTATATATTTGATGGATTTATTAAAATAAATTGTGTTTTTGAATACCACACCGTTGTTCTGTGTCCTTTTATTTACTTTTTAAAATGTTTTATTCGGAGTATATATATATCTAAAGATATACGAGTCTGACCAGAGACGGTGATATACGAGTGAACTTCTCTTTTTTGTACCTCTTTCAATGAGGACGATCAGTTTTTTATTTTGCATCCACGCTCAACAAACATTCATTTGCATAAAAAATAGATTAAGAAACACAAGGAGTTAGGTGCCATGGCCGCTAGTGCAGTTTTCTATTTATATCGCTCTGCCATTATGACTCAATAACTATTGCCAATCGTTATTAACAATTATCAGAATTTGTAAAAAGTGAGATTAAGAACATTTGGACATTATAAGACTAACGAACACAGAGGTGTGTGGGTTTTGTTTAATAACTAGCTCAGAAAGTGGTGGTACTGAGCTAAGGCTGCCACGAGGCACTTAATCCCTTGCTCTTATCTCCAAGATTTGTAAGTTTGGCAAACCTACCTGCTTCCAGCCGGCTTCACTTTATAGGCAGACTATACAAGTTCTTTTTTATTTTTTTTTCTTATGTCCTTTTATATTTTTCCTTTTTAATTTCTAAAATGTATATATTTGTGTAAATAATTTAATTTTTAAGGATTTATTTACTTATTTTTATGTATATATAGGTTATATATTTTTTTCTCTTAATATTTTATTATTACTTCTTTTTTTTCTTTTGATGTAATAATTAAAATATGGATTTAGACCAAACCTCAAATGACGGCTCTGAGGAAGAAAGTAAATTTTCCGAAATCAGTGAAACCGATTTACATTCTTTAAAACAACGTACTCATAATAAAAGAAATCGTCATCCTGCCCCGAATTCATTGAGCAATTCACCGAACAAGAAAAAAAATAAATCGGCAAAACTAAAATAAAAAAAAATCCCAACTTATTACTCGCAGGGTACAATATACTGCAGCCATCACCTCACATATCTCTAAACCAAAATTCTCAGCCAGCAATAACCCAACTAACACACAAAACTAACCAAATGCGATTCCGGTGCCACAAGGTTTTACTAATCCTGAGCGACCGTCTATGAATCCAAAATTGAAAATTTCATCAAATTTAGCGAAGAAATAGCGAAACTAATAGGACCAACCGATTTTCGATATTTTTCTCGAGTTGATGACGTAATAATAAATACCTATAAAGAAACCTATAAAACATTAACCAGCAACCTCACATTAAAAAATTATGATTTTAACTGCTATCAATTAAAACAGGAAAAATCCTACAGAGCTGTCTCACGAGGTCTCCATTCAACCACCCCTACAGCTGTCATCAAACATGAATCAGAGGAAATTGGTCACGTAGTAAGAAACGTTTCATGTGTATCACAACATACATAAATATTCGCTACCGTTATTTTTCGTGGCGCTAAATGTCAAAATTTGTGGTATACAAAGACTTATTGCCACTATGGGACAGGTGCGTGAAATGTGCCAGTCCACACGCGTCCAACTCATGTAATAAACCCAGAGATGAGCCCGCAAAGTGCGCTCTCAGAGAAGAAGGCTCTAAATGCTCAATCTACAAAAGCCTACTCCTAAACTATTTCCTCGGATCATTTCTCTACCAAATCATTAACTCCCACTACCCATTTTATGTCTACTGCCTCCTGGTATTCAAATCCTTATGCGATTCCCAGAAAGCAAAATCCCGTCTAAAAACGTATGGTGAATCGTCTACTTACTTTTAATGAGGTGTACAAGTTAAACTTTATGTTTAATCTCATTAATTTTATTTTCAAAATATGTACGTAGAGATGTCAATATGATCTGATTTTTTTTTTATTCTTCTTACTTTTGTTATTTAAAAGTAGTTGTTTATTCATACTATCATCATAATTGTTTTATGCCAATTATAATTTTTATTTTGTTCATAATTGTTATTCTTTAGGGACATTATAGCATAATAAAGTTTCTGGTTCTATTCTAATATAATATATATATAATTATTATTATTTTTTTTTTCAGAACATGGTGTGAACAGTCTGGATATTGTTTACTTTTGATACATCTATGTAGGATGTATGTAGTAAATATTATTGTTCGAATATTACAAAGGTCCTTAGACCTCCAACAGTTGGGCCTAAAATGTGTGATTAGAAATCCTCGAATGTCAACCAAATGCAACGGAAAAGAAGTACAAGAAGATCATTAAAAAAGCAAAAGACATGGGGCCAAAGGCTCAAAGACTACTTACGGAATTTTGTTGCTTTTATGTTCAGCAACGTTGGCATTATAGGACTGGTTATAGGATACACGATAGCCGGCTCTTTCATGTTTATAGCAATCGAAAGTCCAAAATACACTAGCAGGATTGGTAAGTAGTTTCCTTCATTCATCTATATCGCTTATATCTAATTGCCATGTTCCGATTTAGAAATATTGCAGAACATTCGCTGATACCGCAAATGTAGAATTAATATTAATGTAAGAGCATAATTGATAAAGAGGTGGTTTGGTATATAAATTCTCCATACGATTTATGACCACAGTTTAGTTTTCTTCTTCCACCAGAGTGATAATAATTGAGACGTTGATTTGCAAAAGGTACTAAAGGACATTTTTACAAAATTTATATTTTGACATATTTGTTTTCTAATGGTTTAGTTTTCCCTAAATCTGTCATCAGATTTTATCCAAAAAACATACAAATCGTTTAAAAACCTATTTGAAAATTGCAGTTCATTCCAGAAGGTACTAAATCTCTCTTTCTTTTCATTCTAATAGGTACTAAATCCACTTTTTATTTCATTCCAAAACGTACTATATCCTTTGTGAACAGATAAACTTTCTTTTTATTTTCTTCCAAAAGCTACTACATTTTATATTATACATATTATAGTGCCTACCATATGTATTATACGACAGAAGCACCTAACTTCCGTAACATTTCACAATTAATTAATTGCTTTCTTCATTTATTGTTTTTTTATTGGCCCATTTACCACGTCTTGAATCATCGCTATTATTTTGATCAATGGTTTTAGCCTAATAATTAATTTTTAACAACTTAGTTGCTTTGATTTTTCAAGAAAAAGAAAGTCTTTTCATATTATTTCATTATGCAGCCACATAAAGTTTGTTTAAATATTTTCAGAAACTAACATTACAAGAGAATAATGGTATTTGATCCAGAAAATAGTTAGAATTGCCATTATCTGAACATCCTAAACTGTACCTGGTTTAACTTTATCAATAAAACAAATTAAAAAAAAGTAAAAAGACTAAAATAAAAGTTTAAAAGTTATTTATTTACTATCTCCGAACTCACTTCTTCACAGAATCCGCCCTCTTGAAAATTACCTAAGACATCCAATCTTCCATATTCAAATGGAAAATCACAACCATTGTTCTCTTTTCCAAAGCCGAATCGACCTAATGAATCATGATATTCTGCTTTCAAAACTCGAAAATCTGTCCCTATCAAACAGGGTTTTTTACTGGTTCCAATCCTACCTATCTCATCGTTTGCAAACAGTTGTAATCCCTGATAAACCCACTTTATCTTCACTCTTCTTACTAACCCGCCGTGTTTCACAAGGATCTTCGCTCTTACCGAATCTGTTTTCTTTATATATTAACGATCTACACTGCTCCACAAAAAATTGGTGCACTTTGAAAAACCATTTTATTAGTTTTCCTGTGAAAATAATGTGCATTACATCAACATTTTGATAAAAAGTATTCTTTCGGGATGATTTAGAGGACAAATTAAGATTGAGAAACAAAAATTAAAGATATATTTGGAAAGAAAGAGAAAATTAACAACAATTTATATTACAAAAAATTGTTTTTCGCTGTTGAATTCAACTTTCAATAACGGGTATTTCTTTATCTTGCTTGAATTACTAATAACCGCCGAACAAGTGACCAGTACCGTTGCTTTAGTCGAAAATGGCCAGTCAGAGAAACGTTGCTTGGGCATTAGAATTACCTGAAATGAAACCACTGAGTGTAGAGCAATCTAATGTTTTCGTTACACTGAACTTTACACACAGAGACCAGGTTCGGGTCGCCCAAGAACACACAGCCACGAGATGATTGTTTTATTTGTATATATACTTTTCGAAGTCGCTTTTCTACTGCTTCTGAGACTGCTGAAAGGATTCGGATGGTTCGTGATAGTTTAATTAGTGATCGAATTGTTAGAAGAAGACTTGCTGAAATGAGCTTACATCCCAGGAGAGTAGCCGCAGGTCCACAGCTCACTTTAAATAATCGAAGAACCTGTTTAGAGTTAGCTCAAGAATACATATTGTGGAATGAAAATGAATGGAGGACTGTATTTTTTTCCGAAGAATTACGCTTTTCACGTTACTCTCCGCGGACGTGTTAGAGTTTACCAAAGGCCGGGTGAGCATTATTCTAATGTAACATTCTGGATGCAAATTTGAGTTATCCAGGATGGTTTGGAGGAATCACAACTAAAATTGACTCTTTGCAGACAGACCTTACTAAATGAGATTTTAATAAAATCTTGAACAATATGTTATACTTTGCATACATTGTAGAAAAGTTATTTTTATGCATGACAATGAACTCACACTGCAAACTGTGTTCAGCATATTGATATCGATAATACATCAGACTAGGATGGCCACTCGTAGCCTGATTGAATCTTATGAACATCTCTGGGATGACTGCAGACGTGAGAGAAGAATTAACTCTCCTGAAACTACAGAGCTAAAACTTCTTAGTGGAACTTGTAGAAACTCGAAGATGTAGCAAACCTCTATTAAAGTATGCCTACAAGGCTCCAGGGAGTAATTCAACAAAGGAAGCAATACCTTATTTAAAGTTGAAAACAGAGAAAAACAATGTTTTTTGTATATAATCTAATACCTCTAAACTTCACACAAAAGAATAACATTTATAAAATTAGATTAATGCCATTCATTTTACGAAAGACAAATGACTTTCAAAGACGCACTTTTTTTGCTAGATGGACAGTGAATTTCTCTATCAACTTCACATACTTATAATTGCTGGATAGAACTTTCAATGCAATCTTACCTTTACCTTTTATCCTAGCAAAATGTATTGATTGCGATCAATAGGAAGACATAATATTTAAGAATTATTTAAGATGTGCCAATTCGATAAAAACTGAAAGTCATAACTCATAGGGGTTTTCTAATCATATCCTCTCAATTCTCTTTCTTTATTAGTCCATTAAAGGCACTATAAGATAGTAACCGTTAGGGAAATCTTTAGGCTTATCCCTTCGACCACCAAATTTTCATGGAATAACCATATATCCCATATCATTCGCAATTTCATTGCTACTCTTAAACTGTTTCAAGATTTCGTGACGCACTGCCTTTAAATTTCGTAGGCTTCCCTCATCATGACAACTTCAACTATGGCTTCCTGGTGTACGGTGGATTGTCTGGCGAACTTTGAGATGAGACTGAAAAGACATGTGAAATGTTTCATCAGATTCATCTTCGGAGTCCCCAGGTGCTCCAGGTTATTAGGCTCGCCATTTTAGCTCTGAAAATGGGGTTCACAGAAAAGTTTTGATCCAGGTTTGATTTTTTCATCTTTCGTGTTTTTTGGGTCGCTTAACAGGAATCTGAAGTTTGCGGCAAAAATGTTGCCAAGACATGTTTTTTTTTACCCTTTTTGCCAAAATGTGCATTTTCTGTTGTTTTTTTTACTATATCTCAAAAACAAAGTATTTTTGGACTAAACTTACTATATACACAATTAAAGTAAACAAAATTTCCCACATTTTTATATGTAAAGTTTTACTGTAGGATTGGCCCGTTTTGGCTCTAGAAAGCGTCAAAAAATGGGCACAATTGTCGGATGGTGGAAAATCCACGATTTTCGCTGAAACGATCCGTGTTATAACATGATTGTCATCAATGATTCTTGAAGAATGGTTGTGTATGTACATGGTAGAAGTGGTATGTAAAAATTATATTCCAGAAACGTGGATTTCCTGACAGAAGATGCAAATGACTTTTATATTTATAGAAAGTATACGAGTGAACTCTTATATGCTAATGTAAATTGTATTTCTTGGTAACTGTCCAATGCAATTTAAACAGCACTGGTCAAAATATATTTCGTATCTTTTTTTTAATTTAATAAACTTTGTTTGAGCACTCGTTAGCCGTTCGAACAATAACACGAATACAATTTTTAAAAACGCATTTCGATATTTATAGGAATGTCAATGATAAAATATTATTATGTTCCTAATATCCTTAATATTATAAAATACTATAACTTTATTATGATAATATCTCTGAACGGAGTGCCCTCACTTTGGGGGATACTTATGGGAAGGGATATAGAGGGGACAGAAGAAGGCGGCAAAGATCAAATGAAAAGGTTGGTTTTGTGGGACACATTTTAGCACTTAATATCCATAATTTTCAAGTACTTCTTGTAGGTAAGCTGTTTATCCCTGGTAAGCTGTTATGGGTAAGTCCCCGGTGTCTTGGGCTAAAGACCTTCAAGGCTATCGGAGTGAAGAAGTGGCACCCTTTGTAATGATGGTAAATATTAATGTTAATTATTGACAATTACTATTGTTGATGAGTCAAACTCATTCCATAACTACTCTCTCCTTAAGCAAGTCCGTTGAGTGCAATTTTGAAATATGTTTGTTGCGATTATTTTAATACTTGTTTGAAAGTCAATTGGAAATTCTGTTCAGGAAGGCGCAGAGCAGGGATAGGAACAGTTACTTTTTATCTTAAGCTTACAATAATTCTTAAAATAATGGAATTACACAAACAAAGAATCGTGAAGAAGATCGAGATATTAGCACTTTCGTTACATATTAGGATATAAAGAAAAACCTTTTGGAAAACATAACACATGCTATTAATTTAATCCATCCATAAAATATCTGTAGTACGATTTGCCTTTTTTTTGGGTTCCAGAAGCCTTAGCCCACATAACCGATTAGAGTTTATCAGCATGCCTATGTATGCTGACTTAATGTATTTATTAATTCGTAATAAAAGTCAGTTCTGTTCTCAGTCTACACGAATGTGATCCTTTTTCCTTTTATTTCTTGATCCTCTTTCTTTTATAATACTTTATAGAGCCGTACTTTAACTTATATAAATATATATATCGGTTTTGTAGCTAGAGCGCTTCAAAAAATTGCAGGACAGTGCATTAGGTGCGCGTGCGTGCTTGCGCGCGTTTGTTCGAGTGTGTGTAAAATTGTGTAATTATTTCTCTTCTGAATTTATTTAAACATAATTAAACGTCAGCAGTGTTGAAACACTGACCGTTTCCGCGAAAATCTACTGGCCGGCAATTTTGTCCATTTTTGACGCGCTCAAGAGGCAAACCGGTTAGTCCTCCAAAAAACTTTTTACGTGAAAAATGGAGGAAATTTTGATCACTTGGATTATGTATATAGTATGTCTTGTCTAACAACCCTTAGTTTTAGAGATATAGTAGAGACAAAAAACAGAGAATGTACCAACATTTTTGCTTCAAATGGAAAAAAAAGAGGTTCCAGGCAAAATTTTTGACCGCAAACTTCAGATTCGTGTTCAGCAACCCAAAAAACCTGAAGTGTGATAAAATGAAAACTGGATCAAAACTTTGCCATGAAAATGCTAATATGCCAGGCCTATATTCCTATTTAGCCCTTTCAAAACCAAATAATCATCCTACATTCTTGACCTACTCATCCCTTGTTCATCTGTACATTCGTTTAACACAAGATCCCAGCCCACTAACTTCTATTTTCCTTCTCATCGGAACATCTTCCTTTAAAAAATCCTCTGTTTTTTGTGCCACGGTGTTTTGGAATTCCATACCTACCTGTTTACGCAAAGCATCTTCTTTAACCACACAAACAAATTATTCCTTCATCTCATCAGCCATCAATCTTTCGAATAAATCCAAACAAAAAGACAGAATAATGTTACTGGTCATATTCCATTCTAAAATGAGTACCACTTTAAATTAGTGAGAAGTGTAATTATAGTATCTCTACATATACAAATGTTTGATGTTATTTTATTTTATTTTATTTATTATTTGGTAGGTCATACATTACATTTTCTATAAGTTAATATTCCACAAACTATAACATAATATATATGGTGCTACCTTCACCAGCTCAACATAGTATCTTGGATGCAGAATCCAAGGCCCAATAAATAGGACAATACATATGATCTTACTTAGCAGTATCCTATAACAGTGATAACAACTGCGTCACTATACTGATACATATTCACACCCACAACACACTACTAGTTCATAATAAATATGTTTCATAAACAATATGTTTCACTAATTCATGTTCCAGCCTGTAGTCCACGAAGCATCCCAAATCAACAACTGTAATTGAGGTTGAAGCCCCTGAGAACCCTTATGGTTATGAAGTTCAAGACCCTCAAGGGTACACCCAGCAGCCGAATATCCTCGAAGGAACGCCTGCACCAAACGCCTCTCCAAGTTATGGTGATAGGGAGCACTCTGATATCGATGCCCGGGACCCCTAACTCCCGTCCAATGGCTACCCGACAGTCCAAGTCTTGGTATTTTTCCCTTTTTAACTTGTTCCAATGGGTAGTACTGGGATTGTCCCTAACGATTTGGACGTCGAGGATGTAGTTCCCGGACGCAACCGAATTGCGTCCCATGATATTTTATGACCCTCCAAATATTCCGAATTGAGTCCCGCCTACCTCTAGGGGTTGGGTCCCATACCTGTAAAAGGTGTCAGGTATAGGAGCTCCTAATCAGCGCCACCGGGAGGTTAGCTCAGCTAACATAGCTGCATTGCTAATTCCAGTTAGTGAATTTTATGTCATAAAAGATTTCTGCCGACAAGAAAAACTACGTACATGGACTTAATCAATTTTGAATTAAATCACAGCCTAATAACACAGTGATAGATTAAATAATGCTTCATCAGATAAAAATAAATTTTTAGGAAGTAACGAAAAGTACTGTGATTTTATGTTTAAATATCAATGATTTATGTTCCACTTTACAACGGTATTAAATATAACGTTTACCAATATCAGTCACCATTAGTCGATAATTATTAAAAAGCTCATCGTAAACAGTATTTAAAAAGATATATTTTTATTTCATTAAGTAAAAATTAGTATATAAGGAGAAAATACTTAATTACTTAATACAAACTATTACAACATTAATTAAGAATATAACTAATTAAAATTTATATAAATATATATATATATATATATAAAATATAATTAATATATATATATATATAAATATTTTTGTTTTAGATCTGGACTGTTGATAATTTTTCACTCTTTTAGTTTTCAGTCGATAAATAAACAATTTTATTTATGCAACGTTTCGAGAATTCGTTGATCTCATTTTCATGCAATATGAGGTAATAGTGTCTTACATAGACATATGTGTATATTATATTAATACTAACTTGTTTTTCTAAGTTAATAGTATACACATATATCTATGAAGGACACCATTTTATTTCGAATCGGATGAACAATAAATTCTCAAATTGTTGCATAAATAAAATTGTTATTTATTGACTATATTGTCTATAATTGATTTATATATATGTTATATTATATATATATATATATATATATATATATATATATATATATATATATATATATATATATATATATATATATATATATATATATATTTATCGACATATATATAGACATACACACCACACACACACACACACACACACACACATCCATAATTAATATTTATCAAACTATACACATAATTATTGCTATTTCAAAATGCGATGATCATTCTCCGAACATTCTATTAAAGTGACCAATATTATTCTCATAGAAATAAATAAGAATAGATAAAAATCAGGTAAAAATTTTTTGTTTAATTTTATTAAACCCTTTAATTCATATTTATTCAACTTACAATATATTTTGAACATAAAGGTTTTGTAGGACGCTGATTAAAAATACGAATTAAGTGGTAGTTTATTTAAATATTTTTCGAGCAAAATAAAATTTTTTTCTAACTTTCTTATAATTCCTGTAATGTAATAATAATAATTAAAAAAAAAATTAAACACGGAAACAAATTTAATTTCAAATATAAAAGAGTAATATATTCTGTGCACTTGTTTAAGTACTAATGTAAAAAAATAAAAAATCTATTTTCTAGGTTTAATAACTTTATTAACGTTAAGGAATGAGATATATTTGTGCTTCATGTAAATTATACCAAAATGGAGATCAATGTCTCTTTTGTATAAGTATCAATATCAATGATCTCTAATTATATAAAATAAAGTATGATGAGCTATTTTCTGTAACGTTTTCTTTCATTAATTTCCCCTCAACTGCAATTTAATCTTTTTCGTATTAGCATAAACGAAATAAAATGTCTGCATTCCTCGTAATACCGGTATTGACATTAATTTTTGGCGAAAAATAGCTCATCAAATCCCGGGAAGCCATCTTACCCATGCATTTAACTATTGCCAGGTAAAACAAGTTGAAAGCATCGCGGAGACTCAAATGGGCGAGTAAAGTTGTTAGGCTCGGTGAGGAACGGATTCCGAGAAAGTTGGTATTCGCAGATCCGACTGGTAGGCGTCCGAAAGGTAGGTCGAAGCGTCGATGGGAGGATTGCGTTAAGGCTTGGGCTTGAACGGTAAACATTGGACGAGTCTGTGTAGGCGGAATTTGGTGGTATCGGCATCGAACCTTCGGGTTCGGTAAGCCTATTATTACACAACAAGTTCAGTTTAGAATATTAAAAAATACCAAAGGGGTTCCTAAAAAAAAAAAAAAAAATATATAATATATAAATAATATATATAATAAAAAATATATATATATATATATATATATATATATACATAACTTCTTCTTCTGTTAAGTAATCTAAAAAATGCGAAGAATAAAACATCTACATAATGGATCTAAATGTACTTGGTCATCAGGAAAAACCACAATTTAATAAAATAATCGAAACACGTTAGAATCGCGTTCTGTCGCAAGTGAATGTACTTTTTTTTTCGTTATGTATCTTTATTATTTTTTTTTTGTTATAGTATTTTGTATTCAATTTCTTAGTTTATATATAAAAACTATTATAAAGTATTTTTTATTCTAATTCTTAGCCAAATATATACATGTGTGTATTTTCAATTGAACACATGAATTTCTCATTACAATATTTAAAATACTAAGAAATCTTGTCTTTAAATGTGTCTTGTTTCCTTCCTTTCATGCGTACCTTGTCTGAAGTACGCAAAAATATCTCTTTTTGAAAATATATCGTAAAATATATTGCCTTTTTTTTTTTTTTTTTTTTTTTTTTTTTTTTTTTTTTTTTTTTTTTTTTTTTTTTTTTTTAATGATTTTTCAAACGTTTCTTGATTATTTTTATATGTCTCCGAACTATTCAAGCTGTCTTTTTGCCTTCTAAACCTGGGTGTACTGATAAGCCGTACCATATACCTAGCACCTTTTTCAGGTACCAGGCGGGACTCTGTAAGGATTCTGACTAGGATTCTGTAAAACCGACCCTGGGACTCAATTAGGAATCTTTTTGCCAAACGGGACTTAATTCGGACTCACCCGTAGTTCCACTTGGGGCACACACCTTTTCAGGCCTCTACCTCCTTCTGCTCCCAGCAAAGGTCACCTTGAGTACTAGTACTAATTAAGTACTTCCTGGTTTTGGAATCTTCAATGATAGTGTTCAATGAGAATATATTTTCGGCGGTACCATCAGCAGCAATAAATGCTCGCTGGGTTTAAATTTTGTAGGTCCATTTCATTATTCGTGTTGCTAAAATCTTGTGCAGCTGCCTGAGAGGAACTGAAGCCACCGTGATTGGTCTGTATTCACTAGGATCTGCTGGGTCTGTGGTTTTAGGTATGAATACAGTGCGGGCTGTAGTCAATTCTGGTACATGAGGTTGGTTGTGAAGGTATAAGTTATAAAAGATGGTCCGGCGCAGAGCGCTAACTGACTCCCACGGCTTAACAGTGATGCCTTCAGGTCCTGCCGAAGACTTACGGTCCATGCTACAATTTTCGACCTCTTCCACGGTTATTGGCAGCCATAAAGAAAACAAAAAAATGTGGTCTCCAGAATGCTTCAAGCTCTGCGATATCATGCTTGTTACGGACCGCAGTTCCGTTGAACACCACGTGGGCCGCTTTCTTTCTATCCTTAGCCCATAGTCTTTGAATATTCTTGAACTGCTCCTTTCTTCTAGCTGCTGCATTTGCAGGCAAAGACCTCTCGGCATGTTCAAAGAGATTTGTGGTTGTATTTTTTTTGCCCGCAAACTTGAGATTCGTGTTCAGCGACCCAAAAAACATGAGGTGTAATAAAATGAAAACTGAATCAAAACTTTGCAATAAAAATGCGAATATGCCTAGCCTATATTCCTATTTCGCCCTTTCAAAACCAAATAATCATCCTACATTCTTGACCTACTCATCCCTTGTTCATCTGTACATTCCTTTAACACAAGATCCCAAACCACTAACCTCTATTTTCCTTCTCATCGAACATCTTCCTTTAAAAAATCCTCTGTTTTGTGTGCCACGGTGTTTTGGAATTCCATACCTACCTGTGTACGCAAAGCATCTTCTTTAACCTCACAAACAAATTATTCCTTCATCTAATCGGTCATCAATCTTCCGAATAAATGCAAACAAAAAGATAGAATAATGTTACTGGTCATATTCCATTCTAAAATGAGTACCACTATAAATAAATTATGGTATTAGTGAGAAGTGTAGTTGTTGTTGTTGTTGGTTTGGGTTTTGAGGCGTAACCGGGTATCAACGCTTATTATTTGTTTATTATTTAATTTATCTAAATCAGAAAAAAAAAAAAAAAAAAAAAAAAAAAAAAAAAAAAAAAAGATTATTTTCTTATATTGCTTACTACAGGAATCCCTATATTTTATTTAACAGCTGCTGGGCCTTAAGAAAGTTTAGCAATAATTTTATATTATTTTCGTCATTGCTCAATAAGATTGCTGTATGAGGTCTTAAGCCTAATCTGTTCAAATATGATTGGTAAAAAGGACATTCCTCCAGTATGTGTCTGACAGTAAGTGGGTTGTTACAGTGTTGGCACTTTGGGGGTGGCTGTTTAGTGATATAATGTATATGTGTCAGGTTAGTGTGGCCTATTCTCAACCTAGCTAGGACAACTTCCTCTCTGCGACTTGATCGACTGGATGAGCTCCATGGCTTTACTGTTGTTTTGATTGTTTTCAGTTTGCTAGGAGGGCTTTCATCCCACATGGATTGCCAGGCATCTGCTATCTCCTTTTGAAGTGGATGACACATATCCCGAGGTGTTAAGATGGCAACACCTTGACCTGGAAGGGTGAGTGCTTGTTTGGCGGCCCTGTCCGCCAGCTCATTACCAACTATCCCCATATGGCTTGGGATCCAAATGAAGTATACCACTTTTCCTAAATCTTCTAGCATATTGATGCTCCTGTGGACTTCTTGGACAAGAGGATGCCTTGAATACATGTTATGCAAACCTTTTAAAGAACTCAACGAATCTGTTACTATTGTGATTGAGTGTGCATTAACTGACCTAGCATAGTTAAGAGCTGAAAATATGGCATGCAGTTCCGCTGTGTAAATACTGCACAGTTTGTGAAGTCTGAATTTGTGTGTTGAATTGTGGGTAACAAATGAACAAGCAGCAGATTCTTCGGATTTCGATCCATCAGTGTATATTAGATAAGTATCCGGAACACTTTGAAGCAGATTGGTGAACTCAGATTTGTAGTCGGATGGTGGAGTATTGTTTTTTATTAGTCTTGATAAGCCAAGCATAATTTTGGGGTGTTTGTGGATCCATAGAGGGCTTTGAATTTCAGTCTTTTTTACAGGTAGGTTTTTAAGGTATTCAATGACTGAATGCATTCTTTCTGATAACGGAAGGGTGGTGTTAGGTTTTTTTCTGAATGCATTCCTAAATTTTGGTTCGAATATGTAATTGTGGGTAGGATGTTCAGGTTGGAGAAGAGTTTTGGACATGTAGTTTACTGCTAGTTTTTTTCTTCTAAACAAAAGAGGTGGTATCCCTGCTTCAGCACACAAACTAAGAACTGGGCTTGTTCGGAATGCACCGGTCGCGTATCTGATGCCCATATGATGCACAGAATCGATCTTATTCAGAATGCGTTTACGAGCAGAGCCGTAGACGAAACACGCATGGTCTAGTTTTGAGCCAAGTACAGTTTGGTAAATCTTTAGCATCGTAGATCGATCTGATCCCCAAGATGTACCACTCAGGTATCTTAGTAAGATTGATTTTTTTGTTGTGGCGGATTTTAGAGCGGAAATGTGTGGTTCCCAGGACAGCCTTTTATCGAAAGTTAAGCCCAAGAATTTATGACTGTTTGTGTATGGTATAGGTGAATTTCTGAGAAGAAGTTCGAGAGAGAGAGCGGTGTTTCTTTTTCTGCTGAAATGTAGAGATTGCGTTTTTTCTGAGGAGAATTCGAGACCGATGGAAAGCGACCAGTTTTCAATTCTATTAATAGCGACTTGTAATTTATGTTGCATGGTGGTGATGTTTCCGGATCTGCAGGCAATGGCTAAGTCATCAGCGAACAGCATCGGTTTGACGCCTCTAGGCAAGTTGAGCCCCAATTCGTTTATAGCTAGGCAAAACAACGTTGGACTGAGCACACAGCCTTGTGGGACCCCGTTCATCTGTTCTTTGTACGCTGATAATTCACATCCAATTCTAACCCTGAAGAGACGATTTTTAAGGAATTGCTCTATGTAATGAAATATTCGACCGTTTATACCATGGGATAAAAGTTTAGTGAGGATGACAGAGTGTCTTATGTTATCGAAAGCTTTTTTCATGTCAAAGAATACTGCTATCAGTTGTTGGGAATTGATGAAGGCGTATTGAATTTCGGTTTCGAGTGTTATTAAATGATCAATTGTGCAGCGGCCTTTGCGGAATCCAGACTGAAATGGTTGAATTAAATTATTTTTTTCTATAATCCACATAAGTCTTTTATTGACCATGCGCTCCATAATCTTACTCAAACAACTGGTAAGGAATATGGGGCGATAGTTGTTTAGTAAACGCTTGTCTTTTCCATTTTTTGGAATCGGGATGACTATTGAATTACGCCAGGAATTTGGAAATTGTCCCGTACACCAAACATGATTATAATAATCAAGCAGCCATTTTAGTGTACTGCCTGAAAGGTTCTTTATCATATCATAATGGACGAGATCAGGGCCAGGAGTAGATCCTTTGACAGTGATCAATGTATTTTTAAGCTCCCACATTGAGAATAAGATATTGTAATTTGAAGAATCATGGCAAACAGCTCTATTTTCATATTCCATGGTTTCATCATCGGTGCTGTTTGTGACGGAGTAGATTCCTGAGAAAAAATTGCCAAAAGCTTCTGAGACGGATTTAGGGTTGTCAGAGAGTTGACCATTAATGAGGATCGTGTGATGAGATGACAGAGGGGATTTGGTGATTTTTCGGATTTTGTTCCAGACTTGAGTTGAAGTGGTGGACGAATTGATGGAGCTGATATATTTTTTCCAAGACTCACTTTTACTCACATTGATTATTCTTCGGCATATAGCTCTCTGTCTTTTATATTCCAAGAGGTTTTCTGAGGTCATGCACTTTTGGAATTTTTTATAAGCTTTTCGACGATCTTTAATTGCTTCCTTGCAAGCATCGTTAAACCAAGGTACAAGAGGTCTTTTCGGTGAGCCGGAAGACATAGGTATCGATGCTTTAGCGGCTTGAATGATCGTATTTGTGATAGTTTCACATCCTTCATCAATGGTCATTTCATGAGGAGGGGTTTGAGGAGTCGAAGCTAAAGAAGTAAATAGATTCCAGTCAGCTCTATTTAGTATCCATTTGGGGTTTGTTCGGGTCGGTTTCATGTTTTTAAATTTTATAAGCAGCGGGAAATGGTCACTACCATGCAAATCGGGTAAAACGGTCCAGTCTATGTCATTATAGAGTGTGGAGGTACAGAAGGAAAGATCGATTGCTGAATACGTCCCATAGCTGGAGCTTAGGAATGTAGGTTCACCAGAGTTGAGTAGTAGGAGATTGGAGGCATCTAAAAAACTTTCTATTGTTTTACCCCGAGTGTTTATGTTTAGGGAACCCCATAGTGGATTGTGTCCGTTTAGGTCACCTACAAATAGAACAGGCCGAGGTAATTGGTTATAAATGTCTAACAGTTGTTTTGTGTCTATGGTGGGATCTTGTGAGAGATAAATATTACATACGGAAAATGAAAAATCGCGATGAACTCTGACCGCGACGGTTTGTAGACGGGAATTGATAGGGATCGATTCAGAATATACTGATTTGTGCACTGCGATTAGGACGCCGTGGTGACTGTGGTTTGGATTTGGACTATCCTTTCTGTATATTTCGAAGTTTTTTAGGGAAAAAGCGTCTGTTGTTTTAAGCTTTGTCTCCTGAAGTGCTATGCAGAATGGGTCGTAATCATGAATCAGCATTTTCAAGTCGTTAAAATGAGTTCTCAATCCATTACAGTTCCATTGGAGTACCGTCATGATAAGAGGTTAAATTTAAAAGGTCAGGAGGTAATATAGGCATGTCATTAAATCGGAAGGAATAAATAAATAATAAAAATATGCAAAAATTATATTTAAAAAATAAAAGAAAAAAAAAATATATATATTTAAATTATTTTTATGAAAAAATAATAAAACAATGAAACTGTCACTTATTGTGTTTTATTTTTATCTTTATTTCCTAAATTTTCTTTTTTAATTTTTCCTTTTTTATTAATAACTTCAGTAAATCCTTCGTCGGCGTCGGATGGATCTACCTCAATCGCCTCGGTGCTGCAGGAATCTTCGATTGCCCCAACATTTAGAGACGTCAAAGATACGGAGCGGACCAAGGGGGTGGAAGGGGTTGATGTAAGAGAAGGGGTAGAGGAGGTGGAGGGGAGAGGGGTAGGGTAAGAGGGGGTAGAGGATGTGATGGGAGGAGGGATAAGAAGAGAGGTGTTAGAGGAGGTGGAGAGGGAAGATATATTGTGAGAGAGGGTAGAGGAGGAGGAGGTAGAAAGGAAAGATAGGGGAGGGTGGGAAGAGGTAGAAGTAGAAGTGCTTGCCTTTGAGCGCGTTAAGATCGTAGAGCGCTGAGGCTTCGGGGTGCTAGAAAGAGACGAGATATTTGTACTTACATGAGCTTGATTGTTTGTGGCAGCTTCAAATTTGAAATATGCATCAGTTTGTATACCTATTTCTTTGGTGTTTATTGTTTTGGAGGTTTTATTGTCTAATTTAGCAATTTCTGAAAAAGATTTATTTAACGTCTGGGGATTTTCCAATTTGTATATTTTTTTCGCTTCATGGTAGGAAACTTTCTTAGTAAACTGAATATTTTTAATTTCTTTATTAAGTTTGTAAATTGGACAGGATTTAACTAAACTGTTGTGCTCACCACCACAATTGATACATCTGGGACTTTTGGTGCATTTTTCATCAGTATGCTTTTCCTCACCACACTGGGAGCATAGGATTTTAGTGCTGGTGCATTTCAATGTATGATGGGAAAAACTAAGACATCTAAAACATCTGACCGGATTTAGCGAGTATTTTTGGACTTGGATATGTTGGAAACCTATCCTAAGAGTTTCGGGAGGAAAAGGAGTGGGAAACGTTACAATATAGGAATGTGTAGATTTTTCGTTGCCATTAATTTTAATTTTTATTCTATTTATATCTTTAATTTTACCATCGAGTTCGGATATTATTTCATTTTTGTCTAGATATTGCAAATCAAAACATTTTATTACACCTTTACTGTAATTTAAAGTAGAGTGTGGTTTAACTGATACGTTGAATTGTTCTGCAAAGTTTGTGCAGTCTATAAGCTTTAGCGATTGGGTTTTATTGCAGGTTTCAATAAGCAAACTACCATCTCGCAATTTTTTTATATTTTTAACCTCTCCTACTAGGTTAGTTATGAATTTATGTATTAGAAACGGAGACACTTTTTGAAAACCTGCATCTCCTTCTCTAAACATTAATAAATATGTTGGTACATTATTATTATTGTCATTTAAGTGTAGCGGGTCCGGCGGGGTTTTCATTCTCCCTCTTTTTCGTTTTTTATTGGAGCTAGCAAATGGCTCGTCCATATCAGTTAAAATGAAATATGCTTATTATATAATAGTAACTAATAAAAATAAAATACTTAAATCTAAAATTAGTGGAAATAATAAGAAAACTAAAGTAGCCTTAGCTGGAGTGGAACAAAGCCACGTGCAAACTGGCTGCTCTCCTGGCGCTGCCCACGGCCGATCTGTCTCCTGAGCTAGCTGGCTGGTGGTTCCTCTGTCTTCTAGGGGACTTCACGCACTAAGTTCACTAACTTTAAAACAAATTTAAACCTTTTTTTCTTCTTAAATAGACAAAAAATTAGGGAGCAAAATTTAACCTGTATGTAACCTTTATCACCATGTGATCATCTGAGAAGTGTAGTTATAGTATCTCTACATACACAAATGTTTGATTTTATATAAACATAAATATACTGCTATCAATATATGCATTACGTTTATTAATAATGTAAGTAGTAGCCGTAAGTCATATAAGTAGTCGTATTTACTGCTTTTATAAATAATATAAGTATTACCTTAATTTTTTTTTAAATGTTTTTATTTTAGTGCCAGACACAAGACTCAGTTTTTGTACATTACTGTAATGCTTAGAGGACTAAAGGTCTCAGAATAAAATTTGTTTTTATATCTTTCTATATCTACGTTTCATTCCAAAAAATACTATATCCATATTATATTGTTAAAAAGTCATAGGAAAAGTGCAATAATATGGAAACAAATCAGGTGTGGGCAACACACGATTTTCACTTACCGCAGTTGTTAAAATCGATTAAAGAATTTTCAAATACAGTTAGAGATAAAAATGAGTGAAAATAAAGAATTAATTAAATTAAATTTCTATAGAAAAATGTGTTTTATTAAAAATTATATTATATTATTATCTAAAATAATCAGTTTGTATCGGCTTTTAATCACTCTTTATTAACTTTTCCAAGCTTTTGTATAAGATAATATTTTTAGCTTTCCAACGGTATATTATACATCTATATTACTGTTTAGTTACGAAAAATTGAATTAAAAAATTTTGTTTGCACTTATCTCCTTTAGTTAGATATCGAATTCATTCAAATTATATATTTATCGGTTTCTTATCGTTGATAACAGGATTATCTTGTTATTTTTTTAGTATCTACAAAATTAAATGTACTTTAAAGGAAGAAAATATGTTTGCACTTTTCACCTTTAGTTGTTTATCAAATTCGCTCAACTTTCATATTTAGCCGTTATTTTTCTATGATAAGTGACTAATTTTTTGAAATATACAAAATTAAATGTACCTTAATAGAAGAAAATTTAAAAATATCGGCATTTAAGCCCTGTCAGGCTATTTCAATCAGAATGAAACTTACATGATATTAAAGCACATTAAATATTACATCGATATATAGAATTTAATTAAAATCGTTAGAGCCGTTTTTGAGAAACTCGTAAAAAAGGTGCAAAATGCATGGTATAAAGTAGCTCTTCTGGTTAGCTGATTTTTATGAAAAAGTTTCTGTAACATCTCGGGCGTATAGTTGTCTTAAATATGAAATTTCAATTTCGTTTACGCGCTGCAGTTACCACACACGGACACACACATACACACACACACACACACACACACACATTCACACACATACACTGACCTTTTTCGGGACTTGGTTATTTGGACTCAAGGGACCCTAAAACGTGTATTCCGCTTGAAAACTGGAATTCAAAAATTTTCGCGATCGCAATACTTTCCCTTATTATACATTTCATATATGGGTAAGTGAAAGTATAAGTTGGTAACACAGTTAAAAATCAACTTTCGATTTTAATATTAAAAAAATCAAGTAAATGGGTCGAATAATAAATAAATGACAGATTTTTGCATTTCCTGTAAAATTGCATAAAGTGGATATAGTATCTTTAGGAAATCAACGTCTCAATTAATATCAGAGTTTTAATGAAGGAATTGGTAGATTTTTGGAGGATCAAAGATAGGTTCTTATTAGTGTTTCAAGTCATCAACCCTGACGAAGCAACCACACTTGAAAATCAACAGTAAACACTACTACCAATTATAATCATATAATAATCATTACTGTATCATCTTCAAACCTCAAAACGAAGCTTAGTGAGTAAGGCTAAGAAATCATAACTTGTCATAATCGTCTTGAACATAGCTTGACAAATCATCATATTCGATGAAGAAGGACGGGCTTAGATTTATAAATTGATACAAATCATTCTTGTATTAATAATATGAATTTAGTTACGGATTACCTTAAACTTACATCACAATTTCAGGATCAAGCGCATGGTCATAAATTATGAGATGAAGAATAGTATAAACTAAGCAGTAAATAATTTAGCTAATATATGAACTAATAATATATATATATATGACAGCCTTAAAGCGATTTTTTGAACATTTATTAATAATTATTAATAGCATCTTAATGATTGGTTATCGCCAATCACCAAACAATATGCCAATATGCCTGTCTAATTATAAAATGTGAACGTTTTTGATAAAAATGGTACAAATTTCATAGTTTGATAGTGACAAATTAATGAAGTAAGTTACGGAATATTTCATTTGATGTACTAAAACTATATATGATATATGTATTCTAGTTGCTAGCAGAAGTAATGGTGAGATAAACAAGAAAAGATCATGAAATACGAATTTTTCGTATTTATGTTTTTCTCGAGAAAGGGGTGGTTCGATTAAAAAAGATGGCATGTGCAAGTGTTATTAAACATCATTAGCAGTAACTATTTAATACCAATCAATTGCTAAAAATGTTATTTTTCTAATAAACAGAAAACATACTCCGGCTTCGCAATTCGACTGCTAATAGGCTGTGGCAAACGACTTGTTGTGAAATCAATATGTTCTCTGAAGCGAGTTGGCGAAATAAAGTCGATCATGAACTGAAGGAGTTTCAGAACAGTATAGTTCATGAAGTTCAAATTCATGGCTATGAAGGTGAAGACATTTCAGCAAACAGGTGGTCATTTTCTGGAGCCTTTCTGTATTCACTAACAGTCATTACCACCATAGGTCAGTATAACTAAGCTTATATAAAATACACACACACTCACAAGTATAAAAAATATATGTATAGCGTAATCTTGTAAAGCCAGTGTGTGTGCCAAATTCTTTGTTTCTTTCTTGTAAGATGACATATTACGATTGCAATATTATAACTTGAATAGTTTCGAATGATTACAACTGTGTAGTAGTCTAAACACTCACATTACTACTGTTGACATTTCTAAAGTTACAAATTGCTAAGAAAATATTAAAAAATTTAATGTAATTAATTTGTTTTTTTACGAAACGGCCTTTTAAGACCAGGCGAATATCATTTTCCTTTCTCATTTCCTTTTTTCTCTTCCCTGAGTATCATCTCATTTTCTTCTCTTCTGTTTCCTCTCTTATTTGTTTTACATATCCTCCTACGCTCTTGTATTTACCGATTCTGTGAAAGATTCTTGTTTGGCCTCCCTTGGTCCGTTCCTATCATCAGTCCCTAGAATCTTAGTCTTCTGATTCTTATCTCGCTTTCTAGGTATTTTTTCTTCCTCTAGAGTTTCTGGTTGGGTCTTAACCTGTATGTACGAGATGTAGCCTTCCTATATTTTCATTTCATTATTATTCTTTAATTATTTGAACTCTCGAATTTCACATTTATATTTTTAAATTTAGTCAGATTACGAGATGTGGAAAGGCAGAGATTGTAAGGATTATAATCTATTAAGAATCCTAACGTTTTCAAACCAACCAGCTTTAAAAAACCAGCGCTGGTCCTTAATTAAACATTTTACCATAGCTGATTGAGCATAAAATTGGAAATCTCATTTCGAATTCATACACAATTTTATTTTCATGTATTAACAAACCATATAGTTAAAAGATATGAATTATTTTCAATTATAAAAATGGCACTGTGCATAATTAGACATTTTAAATTCTCGAAACTGCCTGCTCTAGTATTGCCGGCTTATATTTTTGAAAGATACGACCGAAAGACTCTCTAATGGTCGCAGATAATTTGTCATATTTTGCATGTTTATTTTCGTCTAGAAAATATTTTTTATTTTTTAAAAATAATTTTGGTTCTGTTTTGTAGCATACATTTATAAAAATACATTCTTATAAAACTGAATTTTATACATTAGGATATGGGAATGTGGCACCAAGAACGGAATGGGGTAAACTGGCAACTATTCTTTATGCGATTGCTGGAATGCCCCTGTTCCTTTTGTATCTTTCCAATATTGGAGACATTCTGGCCAAGAGCTTTAAGTGGACTTACGCAAAGTGTTGTCTATGTACAGGCTGTCAACTGAGTCGCCCTTCAAAGGTAATATTTAAAAAAAATACATTGTTCATTTCTTTAATCATACAGTCAACTTTTTTTTTTTTTTCACTATTGTATTATTGATAACTACTGATGTGACCAATAAATAAACAAACTTTTAGCTCGATATTGCAAGAAGGTCCTGTTTCAGATTTTGAACCCTCGAGAAAATCCTCAACAATACCAAAAAACCAGCCAAAATATTACTACAATGTTTCGGCCACTCTCAAACATACATACATGTGTGTGTGTGTGTGTGTGTGTGTGTGTGTGTAAACTGATTTGTAATGTGGTTAAATAGGGTTAACTTTAAACCAATATATCCCTAAATGAAAAAATTTAATATACATTATTTACTAAAATTAACAAAAATAAAGCAATTAAACATTAGTGTTACATAACAATCTTACGTAAAAGTAAAATCGGGTTTTAAAGTAAATTTGTCAAACAATATCTTTTTCCAATTAATTTATTAAACACAAAACTTCTTCTCTTAACTAATACATTAAAATGATTAATTAAAAAAAAAACATATGATCTTGAGGTTATAACGTTGTTATGATTAAATTTATTAACAATAAACTTGTTAAGGTTTCTTTATAACATTACTGTAATAATAATGTAATAATGCAACGGTTATTATGAGATAATTGTTTCGTAATTTATAACTTTGATATTTCTTCAGTTAAATATACGTAAACTAAAAACTCATACAATTTTTAAGGCTAGTTTTAGCTGTTTTTTCTATTAAATATACTCGTGTAAGATACAATTCGTCGTCATACAACTTTTTTTTTTTACAAATGTAACTTCACTATCTTCTTTTCACTATCTATGAATTTTTTTTTTTTTTTTTTTTTTTTTTTTTTTTGATCTTCTATGTCATTACTGACTAAGGGAGAACGTTGGCACTGATTGTTTGAAATCGCGTATCATATTGAATATAACTCTGTTCATAAATATAAAAAGAAGAAATATTTATGTTACAATTGATGATTTATATTAAAAAATCGCAGTTGTCCCTGATTATTTACGGTGGTAAACAATTTATTCTAAGAAAAAAAAGAAAACCAGTGTTATTACTCAAAGCACTAAATTGTAACTTAGTGGTGGCCAGGAACTCTGCAACACAGTGGTTCCCAAGTGGTGGCCAGGGGGTCCGCGAGCTCTCTCTGATTTTATTTTATTTTTTTTAATATAATAAATAATTAAAAAAATATTCGTTTAGGAGATAAATGTATAAAAAAGATAATAGGAGAAACAATTGTGAATTATAGTTTTAGCAAAATTGTTATTTTTTAAAAATATTATGATAATATTCTTACTATTAAATAAATTATATAAAATGTGTACCAGAATCGAAGAGGAGGACGAAACAAAAACAACTATTATTGTCAGTTTAAAACAAGAGCTCATTGTTTTCGAATCAAGTACTGTTGTTGTTTTTAAACTTCAGCCATTTTCACATCCACCCTTATATCTTGAACCATATTGTAGTTCGGAGGTAAGTGTCACTGTGCGTTTTTAAATTAATTATTGATAAAAGTTCGTTTTTTCGGGGAGTTATTTGTTAAAAATGGATCTTTGGTTAAAAAGTGGTTTACTTAAACGAGAAAGGTCTCCAGAAAAAGAGGAACAGGAGTTAGATCTTGACGGTTGCCTGAAACGTTACAAAAAACCCTTAATGATATTGTTAAAATAATTAATTATATTAAAACTCGCCCTCTGCAATCCAGACTATTTTCTTTATTGTGCAAAGAGATAGGCAGCGAACATGATCAGATCCTCACACTCACTGAAGTGCGGTGGCTCTCTCGAAGTAAGATCTTGACAAGATTTTTTGAGCTAAAAGATGAGGTCCGAATTTTTCTCCTTGACACTAAATACGCTAATGTTCTGTCTGACTTCTCTTGGCTGTGCATGGCTGCTTACTTAGCAGACATATTCGGACATTTGAATATGCTCCATTTAGGTTTACAGGGGAATAATATTGACATGTTCTTGGTTGAAGACAAGATTAGTGACATGGTAAAAAAGTGTCAGATCTGGGCGGAAGAGTGGAAAATGGATCATATACGAACTTCTCTACTTTAAAACTGTTTTTGGAGTCATCTAACGAGAGTTTGCCTCAGGAAGTAAAGGGAGTTGCAATCGAGCATCTTCATAACTTGGTAATTACATTTAGGGAATACTTTCCAGAGCCCGTTCCTGAAGACAGCTGGATTCGAAATCCATCCAGTTCACTCGCAATAGAAAATATAAAAAGCCTTTCAGAGGAAGAACAGGACGTGCTTATAGACTTGTCGACCAATGGTACAATGAAAAATACCTTTAACGACAAAAACATTGCCGATTTTTTGTTGACCGCTCGTAAAGACTTCAAAGGGATAGGCAATAAGGAAATGGAAAAGATTCTTCCTTTCGCAACGACATATATGCAGATGCGAACAAGCATTTGCAACCACGTACTTTATAAAAAACAAACACAGGAATCGTCTCGACATGAGGTCTGATTTAAGACTAAAAGTGTCAACTTTGGAACCTCATATTTCGGAAATGATGTGCTTCAAGTACAGGTTTAACTCGTCTCATTAAATAGGAAAGTATAGATAATGTTTATTACCATCTATGATTATAAGTTTCTTTAAAAATTAAGAAGAATAAATCAAGTTTTTCTTTATTATTTTATTTTTAAGTGTTGGGTCCCAATAAAAATTTAGTTGTTGTGGGGCATATTGCGCAAGAAAGTTCTAAATCCGAATTTATTTTTCATCTATTCTTTCGGTAATGATATATGTCAAAATTAATTTTAAAAAAAATTCAGCTGAATATAATGGCTGAATTTGAGACCTTGAAGAGATGTCATAAGAGTGCTCTTCAATGAGTTACAGAAAGCCATAACCTTTGATAAACAAGTCCATGAAACGACAGTCCAGACACCTCAGAAGACATTTTATATTAAGCGGCCTGATCTCCAAGAGCCCGGAAGAAGACGTTAACAACTATGAAAAAAAAAAGCTACGCTAAAAATTTCTCTTTGCCATGATAAAATATCCGAGAGGAATGTTGATCATCGTTCGTCTGGATCGACTGCAATATGCACCTTGCGGCTCTGTTCAGAATGGACATTTTTAAGTTTTATGAAACTTGTTATTTAGTCAATCTGGAACTCTGACTAATATAGATGACGGTGGTCGAAGGCTACAGGAATGAACTGATAAAGACATAAGTTATGTACTGCAAAAAAATCTGGTAAATGTAAATAATTTTAAATAAGTATAGTATCAGTAATTTTATTCACTAAAAAATTATCACTTTTAATTAAATATATTTGATAAGTTAATATATCGTAGTTCAGTAAAATCATGTATTATATTTAACCCAAAGGCTAACTAATGATGTTGAGATACTTTTATAAAAAGGTAAATAATGAAAAATTTAAGCGAAGTTTAATATGTTGTTTTCAACTTAGTTATATAGTTTATTAAATGTTTAAAGACCTTAGAACATCATAGCTCAACACGTTCATATTTATGCCGGTTATGATAGACTTTTTTTAATGTAGGGGGTCTTTGGCGTTACTGTGGTTGGGCAAAGGGGTCCGTGAAAACTTTCAATTCTTTCTTCCTCTTCAATTCCGGATAATTCTCCGAGGTGCCTAAAAAGGAGATGGCCCTGGGATCATCAAATTTAGAATATTTTTAGAGTGCTTCCAATGGGAAGTTTCTCTACATGAATATCATGTCATTGTATTCTATAACCATCACTTTTACTTGATATATTTTTTTTTTATGTTAATACAGTTGTAAATATCAATAAAATGTTTTAAAAAAAAACGATTTACACAATATTCACAATACACAAATAACTTTATTAGTAAACAATTGTTTTTATATATCGAACAAATTTGAAAATTCAATAATATTAAAAACATGTGTTTGTTTTTTCTATTAACATTTTGTTTTATCGATCAACATATTAATATATTACAGGCAATTCAGAGTAATTCATAATCGATTGCTAACAAAAATGTTTTATAATAAAAAAAAACATGTGTTTTAATTATCAATTGTAAAACAAAGGTTATAACCAGTGATCTTAGTGTAAATAGTTTCCTTTTGTTGTTTATGATTATATAATAAATATTTTATAAAAACGTCGTTACTTTTTACACCGACTTGCATTGGTGACTCCCGATCGGTAAGTTGAACATTATCATTCGTTATACTCTTTATGGTCATAGTTTTTAAAAAATTACTGGCAACAAATCCAAGGAAGATGTCGCCCAAGCCGCAGGCTTTTCACCCTCAATTAGGATTCCTTATTTTTCCAAGTATTATGGTTCTGTCAAATCGAGGCAGTTTTTTTATATAAGTAAAATAACTTCATCGAAAACGAAATTCCAAACGATACTACTACATCTCGAGTACGAAATATTGTCTCAAGATTCAAACATTGTTATGGATCCAACCGATACGCCCTACGGGACATGGAAGGAACGATATTGATACACGGGCATAAGTCTGGAAAAACGAGGTTAAAAAATTTTCAGAAGAAAGAATTTTGAGCAATAGCGAAAATCCAACTCATCTTCTTAATGAACTTAAACGATTGGCAGGTAAATCAGTTCCCCCAGATCTTCTTCGCTCTATAGGGGAATAAGTGTTTCCCAAACGCATGCAAGCTACACTAATGGTCACTCCAGAAACCGCCATCGATAAACTAACTAAATTGGCTGATGAAATGAATTACTGCGTGTAATACATGAACCCTGTGCAGCTAAAATCACACCGAACACCCTAGTACCAACCTCTATCAACATATTACTCTCTCCGCCACTTAATTAAATACTTTATTTTTTCACTTCTGTTGACCTCAGTTGGGTAATGCGTCTTTTGATGACATATCCATGATCCAACTCTATGAGGTAATGAAGTTTCCCTAAGCGTTTGATCACAGTACCGAATTTTCTGATATCAGAACCTGCGTAATTTCCTGCTCGAACTCTATCACCAGATTGAAAAACTATACTCGATAATAGTATGCTCGATTCCCCGTCATGATTATTTTTTTGACCTCTTTCTCTTCATCCAGCTGATCATTCATCTTAGATCCAAGATACTGGATGCTTTTAACCACATTGAAGCTATAGTTTTCAATTATATAATGACTTCGGGGCGGCTTATCTCTTCCTACAGAAAACCATTATCTTGGTTTTCTTTTCATTGATTTCCAGCCCTAACCTGCTGGCTTCAATTCCAGCTGCCTCCTTAATAGAGCTCAGGGACCTTCCAACAATAGCCACATCATCCGCATAGGCAAGGAACAGGATAAATTAATTAAATATTGTACCCCCTCTATCTAGCTCAGCTCTATTTATGGCAGCATGCGGAGCTACGTTGAATAGGAGTGGGGCCAGTGGATATCCCTGCCTGAGTCCAATCCCAACATCAAAAGGGTCCGAGACACTTCCGCAGTACTTCACCTTGCACTTACTTTCCAACAATGAACATTTTGTCAGTCTTATTGACTTGGGAGGGATTCCCTTTTCCGCCATTCCTTTGTATAGTTCATAACGCATGATAGTATTATATGCTGCCTTGAAATCGATGAATATCGCCCAACCTCAGTGAGAAGATTTGATCAACTGTTGATCTATTGCAACGAAATTCTCCTTAATATTCACCGATTGCTCTTTCTACATATGGTAGCAATCTATTATAGAGAGCAATAGAAAACACTTTATAGGTTGTGCTTAGCAGGGATGTACCTCGGTAGTTGTTGCAGTTGGCTGGGTCTCGTTCTACATTGAATATTGGCACAATATGGCTCTCTGTCCAATCCTTAGGGATATTCTCCTCTTTCCAGCATTGCATCAATATATCATAAATCTCCTTGGTGAACTCATTTCCATCCAATTTTAAGAGTTCTGATGGTATTCCATCTGGGCCTACAGAATTATTATTTTTCAGTTTTTTAAAAATAGTTTCGATCACATCCCTGTCTGGTGGTATTTCCTCCTTCTGCGCTCCATGGTCAGATAGATTTAGAAAATCTGTTTCAGATGCTTTGTCACTTTAGATGCTGGTGGAAATGTTCTTTTCACCTTTCTAGGGCATTTTCCTTGAGCATCAGGGATTCTTTCTTATTTCTTATGCTGCAGTCTTGACTCATGGTGCGTTTACGGAAGTTATAGATTTTCTTATAAAATTTTCTAGTTTCATTATTCGATCTGGTGTCCTCTATTGACTGAATTTCCTTGTTTGTGGCTTCTCTTTTCTTTTATTAACAATCTTTTTGACAGCAACTCTGGCATCTTTATAGTCCTTCCAGCTATGGCTCGTGCTTCTCTCTAGCCATTTCATTCTTTTGCGATTCCTCACGCTTACTGCGTTTTTGCAATCATCATCGAACCATTCATTCCTACGTTTTCTTGGTTTCTCTCCACAGATCTCCTTTGTGGTCTTAATCACAGTTTCTTTGATATCAGACCATCTGCTCTCTTAGGTTTTGCCTTCGACTGTCTCCGCCGGAATATCCTAGAGGCATTCGCCGGCTCTGTCCTGGAATAACTTTCTTCCCTCCTCTAATTTTAGGTTCCCTAATTCCATAGTGGGCCTTGGTTATTACTTAGCTTTGGCACCCTTTTTATTCGCTGTTTTAGTTTCATTATTACTAGGTAGTGGTTTGAGTTTATGTCTAGGCCTCTAAATGATATCAGCCACACTACTCTAGTGCCTAATGGTGATGAAGATATGCTCAATTTGGTTTGTTGTGCGACCATCTGTGGATTTCCATGTGTATGTTCTTGTGGGGGAACACTGTGCTTACTGCTTTTAATTCCTTGGTAGTCACGAAGTCAACTAGTATTTCACCATTGTCATTGGTTCGGTCATGGAGACTGTACTTGCCGATTGTGGCACAAGCTCTGTTTCTTTGCCAATTTGTGCATTAAAATCTCTCAGGATAATCTTGATATCATAAGAGTGGCATCTACCATACACCATTTCTTACTGCTAAGCTTCTTTATCCTCCTCTTCATTATCCATTGTTGGGGCATGCGCACATATTAGACTAATGTTGCGGAATTTTCCTTTCATTCTTAGTTTGTAGAGTCTTTCATTCACTGTTTGAAAATCGATAATTGCGTTTGTTATTTTGTTTGAGACGAGAAAAGCTGTGCTTATCTTATCCAAATTCATGCTTATCTTTGCTTCCACTATATAGCAAAGTGAAGTCATTCCTCTGTAAGGTCCCTTCACCAGTACATTTTACTTCCTGTAGTGCTGTTATATCAAGGTTACATTTGCCAGCCGCATCCCTGAGTTCCTTGAAGGCACCTGCTCTATAAAGGAATCTAACGTTCCACGTACCAATTTTTAAAAGTCCTTTTCCTAAGTCCGTTCCGTTTGTTCCATCCATTTCCGAGCCATTGTTGAGATTGCAAAACAGCGCCCAACCCACAACCTGGAGGGCCGGGATTTTTTGTCGGGGTTTACTCCCTAAGCCTTTAAACTTTCGTTCTAATACATAAGGAAGTAGGGGTTTATGAGATTCAGGATTAAAAGGATAGCATGAGAGGAGAATATTGGAAAGGTTAGGTGGGATGAAGGTAGTAGGTCCCTTTGTCCCTTTAGTCGCCATTTAGGACTAGCGGTAAGTTGCTGTGGGTCTATTCTATCCCCAAACCCACAGGGAAACACTGTCATTTAGGGTTCCCAAAAAATCATAATATCTTCAGGAGTTATTTAAAAAATATCCTTTTCGTGACTTCGGGCGCTGTAGCGTTATTTTTTTTTTTTTATTTATTCATATGTATTACAGTCTGTCACAATGGACATTAATAATATTGCTAAAGGATCCCATTCATACAATACTAACAAAAGAAATATCAAATTACATAAAATGAAACCAAACTAAATAAACGTATACAATGACGAAATATGTTGATAAAATAAATACAAATAAATGAAGTTAACAAAGAAATAAACAAAAAACAAAACATTTCACATTCATACGTATGTACAATCAGCTAGGGAACCCCGGACGGGGCTTGTCCCCCTACTTGTGGAAGGACAAGCAGAGTCCAAAGGATCCCAGCGCCTTCCTCTCAGCCGCATCACTGGTGAGAGCCAGCGGAAGCTAAGTGAGGGCGCCATAGCCACAATCACATCGCACTTGATAGGAGAATCTGACCAGTGTCAGAACTCCAGTATATATATTTACAATATATCTCGGGGCCACTGCCGTTTCAACCTTCTAGGTGGGTTGTATGGATGAGTGGAGCTGGATAGGGATCGTGCTAGAGGATTAGGATGATGAATGAGGTTCTGGTGGAATTTGGATGGAATTAGGTCTGATATAAATGGAACATTAAGGTCGTGGTGCAAGGTATAGTTGAATAAATAATAAGGAGCATTTACTATTATTCGGAGGACTTTGGATTGAATGCGTTTGATGTTAGAACGTTTAGCTGTCCCCCACAGTTCAAGTCCGAAGGTCCAGAAGGGCTTCAGTATTGTCTTATAAATTAATAATTTGTTGTCAACTGTAAGTTCAGATTTTCTGTTTAATAGTCTGTATAATTGTCCGAATCGTCGATTGAGTTCTTTTCTTTTAAGTCTGGTATGTGGGTTCCACGTCAGTCATTTGTCTAGTAGTAAGCCAAGATAGCGGACTGTATCAGAAGGAGGAATTGGAATGGAATTGAAGTATACTGGCGGACACCGGCCTCAACGGGATAAAAGTTGGAAAATTTTACACCACAGCAAACTTGAAAGGAGCGGTTTGATAGATAGGTTCTTAGAATGAGGTAGAGAGACTGGGGTAAATGCGTTTTAAGCTTGAAGAGTAATCCAGTATGCCATACCCTGTCAAAAGCTTGCGCTATGTCCAGAAACGCACCAGAACAATACTTTTTGCATTCGAGGGCTAAGGAAATATGATCTACAACTCGGAGTCCTTGTTGAACAGTGGAATGATGAGGACGGAAACCAAACTGGTGGGAAGGAAGGTTTTGAGATTCTAATATAGGCAGGATTCGTTTTAGAAGGAGCTTTTCGAAGATTTTTGAGAGGATGGGGAGTAGATTAATAGGTCTGTAGGATGAAGGTTACCTAGTTTTAGGAATAGAATGATTGTGGAATGTTTCCATAAGAGAGGAAAATAGGTGATGCGAAGGATGAAGTTGTAGATGTATGTAACAAAAATAATGGCTTTCTGGGGAAGTTGTCGCAGGATCTGGGGGGTAAGGAGATCGTATCCAGGATATTTACGGAGGGTCAGTTTCTGAAGAAGATATTTCACCTCAGATGGATTAATAGCTTTAGGAGGTAGGGATAGAGGTATTGGTGAGAAAAGGAATTCTTGAACTGTTGTTGTATGATTTCTGTTGGATTCCGGATGAGAAGTGAATACTTTGGGGAGGTGTGTGGCGAATTCCTCGGCTTTTCGAAGATTTTTGAGAGGATGGGGAGTAGATTAATAGGTCTGTAGGATGAAGGTTACCTAGTTTTAGGAATAGAATGATTGTGGAATGTTTCCATAAGAGAGGAAAATAGGTGATGCGAAGGATGAAGTTGTAGATGTATGTAACAAAAATAATGGCTTTCTGGGGAAGTTGTCGCAGGATCTGGGGGGTAAGGAGATCGTATCCAGGATATTTACGGAGGGTCAGTTTCTGAAGAAGATATTTCACCTCAGATGGATTAATAGCTTTAGGAGGTAGGGATAGAGGTATTGGTGAGAAAAGGAATTCTTGAACTGTTGTTGTATGATTTCTGTTGGATTCCGGATGAGAAGTGAATACTTTGGGGAGGTGTGTGGCGAATTCCTCGGCTTTATCTTCATCAGACGCAGCCCAGGAGTCATCACCACGCCGGAGAGGATGGGAAACTTAATGGTGTTTTAGGGTCTTTTCGGTCACATTCCACAGGGAATTATTACGAGCTGATAGAGAGGAGAGGTAGGACTGAAAGGACTGGGAACGGAAGGTCGCCAACTCCCGCTTTAATTGCCTACAATAAAAGTTATAGGAGCGGCGATCTGTTGGGTGTCGGGTTCTTTGCCATAATGATCTGGCTCGGCGTTCTGCATGGATGAGGTCTGCGAGGTGTTGAGGTAAATGGTTTTGCTGAAGAGTTATATTGGAGTGCTTAGGAGAGCAGGTAGTCCAGACAGCTTGCTGAATGGTGGTAGTAAAGGAGTAGACGGAATCATCAAGGTCATCCGGGGTTTTGAGGGTAACACTGAGGTCTATATTATTGGTCAGGATTTGGCGGAAGAGGTTCCAGTTGACAGGGCCTCTGATAAATGATGGTGGAATGGGTTTCGGAATAGGAGTTAGAGATACTTTAAGGATCAGTGGACTATGGTCAGAGGATAGTTCATCAAGGCGAGTTACGGAATAGTTCAGGGAGCCTAATCCGCTGTGGATGAAGAAGTCGAGGATATCTGGATGACGGTTAGTAGCGTTAATAATTGTATACGAAAAAAAAACTTATGTATATATAACTAATACGTAAAAATAATTAATTAAACAAGAATAGCGGTTATGGAATTATAAACTTATTAATATAATATATAATTAATTAATATACTCGAGTTATTAAAAAACAAATTAATATTCCATGAAGTAAAATAAAACAACAAAAGGAGACCCTACATTCAAATAAAAGTTTTATTATATGTTTCATGATATTGAGTTAAATAATGTTGTTGTTTTTTCATTCACCGGTTTTATATATGGAAAAGACCACGAAAACTAGGGGATTATATGAATAAAAAAAATATGAAATGAAATGAAGAAACTCGCTGTTGAAATGTTATCGAATTTATATCGATCCTTTTTATTTAACAACCAAAGGTGGCACAACAATCACATTTATTATCTTGCTCTATTATTGATACAACTATGTCACTAGATCATAATAAGTCACAGACAATGCTAAAAACATACCAATAATAGAAAACAAAAACTAATAAGAAGCTGAATTCGCGATTAACAAAGCCAAAGAGGGGGTAACAGGAGTGAGGGGATTTGGGGAGAGTTGGTGCTACTCCAGCCCAGCGCTTGCCACTTCGATTATATTCTATTTTCTGCGATTACCGATTATACCTTCTATTATTGCTAACGTAGATTCGTAAAAAGATATCTCCTTTTTGGTAACTAATGTTTCATTATTTCATTCATCAACCGTCATTATCATCATCATCATCATCATCATAGGCCGTCATCGAGCCTGGGTCTCTTCCAACAGTCCCCGCCAGTTCGCCCAGTCTCCTGCAGCAGCTCTCCAATTTCGGGTACCTAGAAAGATCCAGGTAGCTTCGGCCGCGTAGCTGTTCCGCAAATACCATTGCTGGAATCTGCCGCTAATCCTCTATACCAGTGGTTCCCAACAAAAAATGTTCGCGGACCACTTTATACGATTATTTCAATGGCAAGGACCCCCAAATACTAAAAATATAAATCCTAAATATTAAATATGTATATATTTAGATATTTAGTAGGATACACAGTACAAAGTGTATTTCCAACGGTGAAGTCTCATCTCGAAGCTATATGGTTCCTTCCGGACTGCTGGATATCACAATTCCTCACAGAGCTGGAGGTGGGGGGGGGGTTCGAGCTAAACTGCATAGTTTTGGCCTTGATATCGACCCCCCAATGCCCCACCTGCGGAGTCCCGGAGCAGCCGAACATGTGGTCACAACCTGCACCGCATTCGATTCCCTTAGATACAAATTGATGAGAGGCTCGGGACTGTTCGTTATCACTGAGGAGGAGTTTCCTCAATTAGTGAAACAAACTTCCGTGGTTCAAGGAGTTCATTTATGGGTGGAAGACAGCCTTGGGTCCAGCACACTTCAACGTTGGTGTTCAAAGAAGAAGAAGGCCAGTGCACAGAAGACCATTTCCGTAACTTCTAGTACCTGTGGATATCAGTTCTATAAAGAACTGATGCCAAATCCCGTGTAGCCGTTTAGGCCAGGAAGGGATGGATATATAATATAGATAGGTATTAAATAAAATAATCATAAAGAAATCAAATATCGTTCATCTGCCTTTTAAGCTCATTATTTTCGAAATGTTAAAGATGACCAATTCTAAGGTTGTGATTGTGCAAAAGCAGACACCCATCACTTGTTATGTATATAAAATACTGAGGGTTGGAAATTCATTATTGAATAACTATTATATTAATTAAATAAATATTGATTAGCCTATGTCGACAAAAGTACAAAGGGCTTGTACTTGCCCCCCCCCTTGGATTCTCCAATAGGCCCCTCGGTTTCCCCGTCGGTCTGGGAGACCAGGGACCCCTAGTAGTTTCCTCCAGTGGCAGCACAAGAATATAAAGGGTGGCCAAAAGATAAAAATAAGATCACAAAGGCTGTACCGCCAACCGGGTCACTTCCCATATCAGCCCCAGCCGAGGTGACGAAGATGAGAGAGAAGATCCGAAAAGTCAGACTTATAGGACAGTCGAGTTCTATCCCCAAGAAGAAGCAAGGTCCGTTGGGCGGTCAAAGCTGAGAGCAGCTGGAGGTCTGAGAGCCTAGAAGGGACGCCCGAGACAATTTCCACCTCCGCCAGCCAAATAAGTTTTTGTAAGGTTTATATCTGTTTGTATTATTGTATGGCAAGTTTAACTATAATGTCCCTAAGTATTCTCAGGCATTGTGTAAATATATTGTATATGCTTAAGTTAATTTAAATAATAATGTCATGTATTGAAACCTGTTTAATTTAATCTCACCCTGCATGCCACCTACCACGATTGGTAAACACGAAACCGTTGGAAAGGAAATCCAATGGTTTCATTAAATATAGTTTATATATTGATTAAAGATATCAAGTAAGCTAGTTTTTGAAGGTACCGCTGCGTTAGAAAAGCAGCCGGTCAAACATAGCACAATGATGACTAGCAATTCTATCACTTAAAACATTGAATTTATCTGTCTTGAGCATGGATGTTCAAAAGGCTAAGCTTCAAAAATATTTTATGCTGAATTAATTTAAAACTATTTCCCAATGACATCTCGCGGACCACCTGTTGGGAACCACTGCTCTATACATGCCCAGCCCATCGGAGTCATTCCAACTTAATGAAGTTGACAATATCTATGTCTTTGCATAAGTCAGATATATCCGTATTCCTTCTTCTTCTCCAGGCAGTACCCTTTCCAACAGGTCCGAGAATTCTTCTTAGATCGCTTCCTTCAAAAACATTTTGGCTTCGTCCAATTTTGTAAAGGCCCATGCCTTTGACCAGTAACAACTGGACGCACTAGCGACTTGTACAGATTAATCTTGGTCTTTTTCGAGAGTAATCCGCTCCTGAAATGCTTTTCACAGTATTTTTCAGATTCAAGAATGAATCACTCACGTTTTGATTTGGCGATTATGTCGAAGTCATCGTCGTAATCTAGTAGCGTAATCTAGGACCGTATTGTGGAGTAGTGTGGCCTGGAGTTGGATGCCTGACTCACGCAAAGCTTCCTCTCCCCCTAAACTGATAACAGGCAGGCATGGGCATCGCCTTGCTTTACTCTAAAGTTCAAAATTATTAATATTAATAGTTTTGGATATTATGGTCAAATATATCATCGAGGATTCTCTGTCTGATACTAACGAGAGTTCCTGTTCCTCATCTCCGATGCTTTTCCATTTAAAATAATATAAACAAAATCTTCACAAAATAAACTTAATTTTTTTATTTAGAGTTGAATTTCTCTCAAATTTTATGAAGACTATTGTGCTTAAAATAGTTCGATTTAGCTCGTCTTATAGTATCTGTCAAATTACGAAGTGCCCTAAACGCTTGATATTCATCTGTTAGTCTAAAGTGCCCACGCAGCCTCAAGTCTTTTTGTAGGTCTTCTATTTCTTGACACATCCAGGGAGCAGTTCAGCGACGAAAGGTGACAGTTTTTAATGGTGAATAGACATCGAAGATATAAATGAGATTAGAGGTAAGGATATCAACCATGGAGTCAATGGAGGTACAGGATTAGATTTCACTCTAGTTCATCTTGTCAAGGTCAGGTAAAAGGTTTTCTCGCGTCAGGCCGTCCAGGTTACAGAAAGTTACGATTTTTGGCAAGCTGAGGTTTAAAAATTATAAGATATTTGTATAAGGTCATGAGATGAAAGGAATGGTACTGGATAATGGAAAGTGGAAACAAGGTTATGCCTTGGTTCGATAACATGTATGTCTAGGCAGGTGTCAGACCTACAGGTATAAAGACAGAACGATATAGAGATGGAGAGAGAAAAAAACGTTTTCCAGGTAGAGAATATCATTGCAAGGATACAAATTTGAAAAAGTTCAGGGATTTGTGTACCTCGGGTCGTTTGTAGATTTCGAAAATAATTCCTCCAAAGAAATGGAGAAGAGAATTTTAGCTGCTACGATGGGTTATTATGGTCTAACTAGAAAGTTTAAAACCAAAGAAATTAATAAGAAAACGAAGGCTACGCTCTACAAAATCCTGATCAGACCCATACTGACTTATGGCTGTGAATCCTGGGTGTTACGGAAAGCAGATGAACAAAAGATTGCTGTTTTCGAGCGAAGAATACTAAGAAGGATTTATGGGCCTATATGGGAAAATGTTCTTTGGAGAATTAGACACAATCTAGAACTATATAAAAAATATAAGGATGTCCCAGCAGTAATATTTATACACATCAGCAGACTTCTTTGAGCTGGTCACGTTCAAACGATGGCAGATGATAGTATCTTCAAGAGAATCGTAAGCTATGCGCTGGTGGGCAAAAAGGAAGAGAGGAAGACCCCGATTGAGATGGTTAGACCAGGTTGGAAAGGATCCAGTGCGGCTGGGGGTGGGGAGGGGGGTCAGGCTGGTGGATGATGGTCAGGAATAGAGAAAAGTGGGGACGAATTCTTTTGGAGGCCAGGGTCCGAACTGGATTGTAGAGCCAAAGAAGTATGTATGTATGATTATATTAGAATGAGGCACCAAGAATTACATATTTGAGGCTGTTATGCACATAAAGACCCCACCTCCCCGTTTTTGCCGATACGATCGTGCCAAATAAAGGAATAATCAGGAATGGAAACTGAGGAAGAAGGAATGCAGGATTTTAAACAGGTTACATAGACTGCAATAAGGTGTTAAGAGTTTTGGGTGAAATAATTAAGGAATTTGTCATAATAAGCGAGTAAAAACTGTGTGTAAATATGACAGGTGGTTAGGAGATAAAGATTGAAAAAAAAAAAGACGCTTGAGAAAAAACAAAAAGGCGAATACAACTATGGAAGGAAGTGACTGTTGATAAAGAGATGACATAAAATGATCTGACAAGAAAAAAATAAAGTAAAATAAATAAATTTCATCTGCAAAAGAAAGACTCAATATGCTTGAATCAAAAAAAGATGTGAATTTGAGTGCACTAAGAATTTAGGTGATCGCCAGAAAGTAGACAGAAGCCAAAGTGTCAGCAGAGGACATCGAGATCTTGATACCTGTCAAATAGAAAAATGGATAGTCTTAAGTATTAAAAAAAATACACATATATCCGCGATATCATAAGCCAGTCCACTGAGGAATATGTCAACAAAGTAAAGAATCTACTGAAGAATTACTTTTTTCACATATTCTTAAAGAATATATTAAAGGGTCTAAAGAAACGAGCATTATTTGAAAAAGGTCTTTGTTAATTCGTTACCTCGATATCTTGGCTATAAATATACTAAATATGCTAAATATTTGGTTGAAGTTTAAGTAAAAGAAAAAGAGTAAAAATAAAGTTTTATGATTTATTCTTATTGATTAAATTCTAAATAACATTACTCATATTTTTATATGCCTAACATTTTTACCCTCGTTATCTAGCACTTTGTAGGAGTCATTTAACGAAAAGGGACTGAAGAAGTGTGAGAAGAAGCCAGGGATTTGATTTGATCAATGACTGTGCTTGGTTGCCAGTTTGCTACTGACAGCATTCAGCTCCACGCATAACCTACAGTGATGCGTCGAAAAAAGTTCTGTTACATTAACAAATCTATATGTGTGAACTATATAAATAAATATATTTATTGTTAATGATCAATGTTTGAAACAAGTGTAGATCATTTATAATTAATACGAGCAAGCCTTAAATTAGTCGCATATGATGTGTAACATTAGGATTAATACAATTTTGTGTTGAGTAGAATTATTTTTCTATTAATTAGAAGTTACTGATGCAGTTTTTCGAAGGTTTTTAAATAATTTGAAAACATAAGTATATGTCTCATATTTTAGTTATCATAAGTCTAGTCACCGCTCTTCTCTGAATTTAATAAAAATAATTCTATTCAATTAATTAATGTTTCACATCGACTACTATATGATACGATACTCTTCACGTTTCAAGCGTCATTTATCTTCTTATTATTTTGTCTTCTTTCAATGATATCTCTCTTTTTCCAATTTTAAGTATATTATATTTTTTTTAATGGCTATCAGGGTTTATATATATATATATATATATATAATATATATATATATATAATATATATATATATATATATATATACAAATCTTAAATACAAATTTTAATTAAAAGAGCTTTACTATATTGTTGAAATGTTGATGAAATAATACAGTAAATGTGAAAATACAACACAAATAAAATATTATATTATTCTGTTTCTATGTTTTAACTGATTTTTAATGAAATTTCATACAAGTCTGAAGGTTTCGGGAGTGGACGGAGGATATGAATGAAAACATTTCTGAAATGTAGGATGGGCGATGGAATTGGAGAACTTGGAGAAACAGGAAGTACTTACATCGGTAGGAAGGGTAAAGCCACTTCAACTGTTCATAGAAGTGTCTTTGGATATCCCGAAGATGAAGCGTAATAAGCAGTTGAATAATCATTTTAGTTTTACTTCAAGATTCCCAGAGACACCCCTATACACCGCACAGCAGTAGTCGAAGTGGGGGAATATTAAGGAGCAAACTAGGAGTCTACGGGTTTCAAATGGAAGAAGGTGACGGTGATGATTTAGAAGTTTTAACGTGGATATGGTGCGTCGAGAGATTTCAGAGACATGGTTCTTCCAAGAAAAAGTTTGATCGAGGGTGATTTAACGGTATGGTTTTTAACGGTATGGTGGAAGTTTATTGGATCATTATTGAGGAACAGTGTTGGGATTGAAGGGAGGGTTTAAGGAGGGGATTGGAGCCTATTATAATCGCCTTTATCTTCTCTGCATTTAACTTAAGCTTGATGGCTGATGCCCAATAACTAATTCTGTTCAGATCTTCTTGAAGTATTTCAATCGCTTGTAATAGGTCTGAAGGAGGGAAGGGTAGTTAAATTTGGATGCCATCTGCATACATGTAGTATTGGTAGTGATATATATTATGGGGAAGATCATTGATATAAATAGCTAACAGAGGGGGAGATGAGTGCAGATGAACCTTGCGGAACGCCACAGGATAGAGGCAAAGTCTGGAACTACCACGAACTGTGAGCGGTAGGAAAGGAAGGATTTGATCCAGCACAAAGAACTGTATATATATATATATATATATATATATATATATATATATATATATATATATATATATATATGAAAAACTTAAGGACATGAGTCGGGCAAAATTAGCCTTAATACCGTCTTGGGATGTAAATAAAATCCCGAATATAAAATATAAGGAGGATTACTTTCACCAATACAGCAGTATTGTTTCTGGAACCGTGTGGAACCTTTACATTTTCCTTTTTTCTTATTTATTTTTCTCGACAAAACTTAACTGGTTCCGAACCCTGGGACTCTGAGGAAAGCGATTTGGGACTTGGAACGTCTTGGTGGCGAGGTAGGTGACCTAAACCACTTCCTCAAGGGTGAATATCGTCTCATGGTCTGGATCGAGATTAAGATAGAAGAAGATCTAGGGGAACTGAGTGTGCACGCAGAAAGGCCACTGAACAACAACATGCAACGACATCCGGGGTAAGCAATGCTGGTTGTATATCATTAAAGTGTCCAGTAGGGTGAGGTGCTTAGTAGATAATGGAAGCTCTAACACCATTATGAGCCATGAGGCGTTGGAGAAGTTGTGTGATAGAGAGTGATTGCCAGTTAATCACCTTAGGAGGGACCATGTAAGTTTGGGGGAGAAGCAGAGATCGGGTTAGGTTGTAGGGTCTTTTAGTAAATCGGTAGACGAACTTGTAGTACACCTGCGCCGCGTTTTCCAGAGGGTGCTTCAGTTCGGGCTCAATTTGTCAGGAAAAAGTCGATACTTGAGCGGCGCAGATCAACTTCCTCGGCCATTAGATTTCACGTGAGGGAGTCAAACCGGACGCTACGAAAGTGGAAGCGATTCGACGTATGGTGATTCCCCGGGATGTAAAAGGGATCCGTCGCCTCCTCGGAAAAATCAATTTTTTTCGGCAGTTCGTGCCGAACATGGCGGAGTACCTGATCCCCAATAATAATTTGTTGAAATGCTCGTTGTGACGCCGAAAATGGAACATAACATCCATAAGTGCATGGGCCGTTTACAGGCGGAACCGGTGCTGGCGTTCCGGACTTTACCAAGCCGCTCATTATTATTACCGATGCCTGTGACTACGATGGGGGCAGTCTTGTAGCAGGATAGTGATAAGGATGATTACCCCGTAGCGTATGCAAGGAGGTGCCTCACGGATGCGCAGGCCAGGTATAGTGCTTTAGAGCAGAAGTTGTTGGATATCGTGGAGGCAATCGATCATTTTAGGCCCTACGTTTTCGGGAGGAAGTTCTGCGTCCATGCTGCAATGGGTCGGGAAGTTAAAGGAGTCCTCGGCTAGCGTCGCGAAATGGCTTTGAAAAGAGTTTTTGGGGCAGTTCAATATCGAGATAGCCTATAAGCCCGGAAAGGACAACGTTGTGGCGGACTGCCTTTCGAGAGCCATTGTGATCAATGCCATTGAGGAGACACAGCGACGTGAGGCAAGTTTTTGAGCAAGTGGACACATGAAGGTGAGGGGGAGGCTGGCACTGCAGGTACGGAGAGTGTTGCGGGGTCGCCGAAGGACGGTAGCTCGGTCCACTCCGTCACGGGGTTCTCCCCGAACGAGGTTTTATTCAGGTTGCGAGGGCAGCGCCGTGACAGGTTGGATACCACTACGAACGAGTGATGCGTAGGCGACATCTTTGTTAATAGGGTAGACATAGGCAACGTGTGGGGTAAGGGGAGGAACAAAATACGTTAGGTGAACAGTAGGCGCGTGGTGCGGGAAAACCTCAAACTGCGTGACCAGATGGGCGACATCAAGATAGGTACTATCGTCTATCGCAAACTGGCCACTTATAAGGGGAAGGAGTTGCTCCGGTACGAAGACCTGTTTAAGGTGACCGCGATCAGGGACATAATCTTGTCACGATTGCCAGTGTTCGGGATCCCAAAAGAGGGGCACAGTTCATATCGAACAATTAAAGCTTCCAATGGTGGATCAGCCACCGCGACCTGTAGTGCTCTCGCCTTTGTACGCCTCCCCTTTTTCCGTTATGAAAGCCCATACACTTTCTTCATTTACTTAGGAGCTTTTTTTCTTATAGACCAAGAGCTAGTGAACCCTCCGAGTAACGGTCTCCCTGTAAGGTTAGAAATTTGTACACATGTGATTTATAGCCTGCTAAGGGCGATAGCCATGACCTGGCAGTAGTATTATTGGCAGTTAGTATTGTCAGCAACTGAACTAAAGTAATTTTTTTTTTCAGGATTTAAAGTTAGGAGTAGCAGGAGAAAGTGGCACGTTTGAAGAAGGTAGTGATGACTCGAGCATTTATGATCCACAATCTGTAACTGTGCCCATCACTCTTTGCCTAGCAATAATGGTAGGGTGAGTAACAATACTCTATAAATCACTATAGTTACGCCAAGTATATATTGATAAATGAATGCCAAACCATTCATTTGTTACTTTAACTTAACTATTTATAGAATATATATTAAGGGAATGTATTGTTTTTACATTGGCTTACCTATATACGTGTATATAGCAATGGAAATTATTTTGAAGAGATCGTTAAAATATTCGAATTTGAGTTTTCAACGGAAATAAGCCAAAGTTTCAAACCTCAATGCGTGGCTTTTTTTTGTTTAGTTTTTCATTTTTTTAAATTATTATTCATAGATACATGTTCAATCTTTATTATATTTTTTTTAAATAATTCAAGATGACTAAAAAACGTTTTGTTTCAAGAACATAGTAAGAATTATTTGTCAACCCTAAAAAAAACAGGGGTTATTCTGCAGGAAGACACACTTACAAATGGGGTAAATGCACAGTTAGGCTATGTTGATATACAACTCTTATGTTTAGAATAAAAAACGATGTTATGGAATAATTTTGAAGTGGTTACATGGCAATGTAGGTATGTTATTGTAACCTAGAGTGAATAAAATTGATATCTGACATGGAGTAATAGTATTTTGTTTACCATACGCAGAGTAACATTGTTATTTCATGTGCGTTTTTTAGTATAACCCCACTGCACATAATGAAAGTTAAGATGTATTGAGTAATTATCGATATGTTTACTTCTTCGAGGATGTTTATTGTAAATTTGACCGAATAAAATCAGGATCTGGCAATAAATAACATCTTTCGTTGTACATAAAGATAGTGGAAAGAGTAGCTAATTGGCCGAGAGCGAAGTAATATGTATTTTTGCTACTCTTTACTATAAATGTGTACAATAAACAAAAAAATTAAATCTTCGCGAGCAAAGCTGCGAGATACAGATAGTGTAAAATAAAAACAGCAATGGTCCCAATGTACTTCCCTAAATAACGCCATAGTCAATGGGCAATTCCCCACTGTTTTTGCCTTCAACTGAGACATACTGCATTATGTTCTATACGTAGCCATAAAACCATTCCAGTACATTTTCACTTATACCTAATTCCATAATTTTTTCTAGCAATGTAGTTCTGTCAAAAGTTTTCGCCAAATCCAAAAAGACTCCCAAGACATTGTCCCCACAATCCAGAGCACTGCAAATATAAGAAGTTAAGTTCAAGATCCTCCGTTCCCTTGTCTCGTCTAGAGCCATACTGTTTAGGACTGATTCAGTTGTTTGTAAACAAAAAATGGGCTAGCTCTTGCTTAACTAACTTTTCTAATAATATAGACAACACGTTTATCATTGATATAGGACGGTAATTACCAAACTCATTTTTTCCCCCGCTTTTGTAAATCGGGACTACTTTAGCGGTTTTAAAATGTTTTGGAAAAGTCCATTGCTAAGACTTAAATTAATTATATTCGTGAGCGGTCCAGCAATATGATCTATATTTTGTTTTAATATTTCTGCACTGATATTATCCGGATCAGGTGCTAAACGACCCCTTAGCTCACCAACTTAAAGCCTAATATCTGCTTCTGTAAATTCCCTAAACACACACCACCTTTCTGGCAACGAACTAAAAACAGAACAGTACATTCGAGTTGGTTTTCCGAATTTTCCAGCAAGGGTTTGACCAAAATTCACAAAATACTCAATTGAATTTATCAAGCAATTTATTTTTATCTCCCGAATTATCAGTAAAGTCGGATAGGGAAACTGATTTTTTAGCTGGTCTACCCGATAGTTAATTGATAACTTGCCAAACATTTACTGGAGAATAAGCAGTTTCCATAATTATTTCGCTGTAATAATTTTCTCTAGCTTTCCTAATGATACTTTTTAAGTTATTCCTCTACTTTGTATAATACTCTTATAGTTTGCTATTGAATGGTTGATTTATATTTTTAATTATTTTGTGCACGAAATGTCAGAAACTTAGGCCACACCTAGTCCTATTGTTTTCACCAGGCCAGGTGCGTCAAATGTGCCGGCCCGCACTCATCTGACACCTGCCCAAAATCACCAAATGAGCCAGCTAAATGTGCTCTTTGCGGGGAGGCACATTCTGCGAGCTATAGAGAATGTGTTGTCTATAAAAACCTACTTAAGCAGATAACCCACAACGTGCCCGTAAAAAGCGTAGATCAGAAGATTTCCATGCAGGTTCCTTTAAATGACTCGGCGAATTTTCCTGTTCTTAACCATCGTCAACCTAACAACCCTCTCCAGCCTACTACACCAATAAACAAGGTTACCACTCCTCAAGCTACGAAGACACCTTCCATCACAAAGAATCGACAGATTCGACGTCAGGCGCCTCCATCCTCTCTTTCCAAACCCCATAATTCCCAACCACAACATAAAGTTCCACTCCAACCAACTCCTCCCTACCATTTACCCTTGCGGGTCAAGCTACCTCCTGAGCAACCTCATCAAGTCTCATCCCGTCCTAATATCCAGCAAAAACCAAATCCCCCTCCCCTATCATCACCGAATGAACCTCCTCGTACTCCAAGACGATCCCAGCCTACAATCATCACTCATGCCCACACATATCAAGCTCCTCAAGCTCCTGATACTCATTCCTTTACTCATCCAAATGCACCTGATATATGCTCCATATTGAATTCTTTCCTATCCGACCTTCAAGAAACCATAAGACCTCTTATCACCCCTCTTACCCGAATCCTGTCTGAGATCCCATTTACATTCCCACGATGAGTGTAAAGCCCCTAAATGTTCTCTTGTGGAACGCTAACGGACTACTTAACCACCGCGACGAACTTGACATATTCCTTCATGACAACCACATAGATATAGCACTACTGACTGAATCACATTTTACTCAACGATCACGTTTTTACATACAAGACTACATTACCTACAGAACAGACCACCCTGACAACACTGCCCATGCGGGCTCTTGCATCCTTATTCATAAATCCTTACCCCATTCCCTTGTCCCTTCTACTCCAACTGACGCTATACAATCAACCTCTGTAACCATTTCCACTCGTCCTTTCCAAGTGACGCTCGCAGCTGTATACTGCCCCCCTGGCAATTCCATTACTTATACCCTCCTGAATTCATTTTTCCTATCCCTTGGACCGCGCTTCATTGCCGCAGGAGACTACAACGCGAAACACCAACGGTGGGGTTGTCGAACATCCAACACCCGTGGTAATATCCTTTCTAGTCTCTCAACCTCAAATAGTTATTCTATCCTCTCTCCCAAGAATCCACCTACAGGCCTACTTCACCCAACAAACGTCCCGATATCCTTGACATATTTGTCACCTCTCAGCTTTCCTCCTCGCAAACAACAGTTAATTCCTTGAATGACCTATCATCAGACCACAGTCCAGTTCTGCTTTTCTTGCATTCGAGATTTGTTCCTACACCAACCTCTCCTAAACTAATCTTTGGACGAGTGGACTGGGACGGCTTTCGGACAGACTTGGAAACAAAATTGGACTTGACAATTCCACTTAAGACTAAAATAGATATTGACAGTGCCGTAGGAAAATGTACAGAATCAATAAGTAACAGTATATTCGACAACAGTACAAACAACAACACTAACATTAACAACCCTCAACAAACTAACCTGCCACAGCACATTCGCATCTTATTAAGGGAAAAACGTAAAGCAAGATCGAAGTGGCATAGGACTAGGTACCCAGCAGACAAAACATATTACACTAAATTGACTAACAAACTAAAATCGGAGATCAGACAATTCAAAAATCAAAACTTGCTGAACATGACTGAAAAACTCACTACAACTGACAGATCACTATGGACTACTACTAAACTTCAAAGATTTTAACCATCCTCTCCTTAATGAATCTCAATCCTGGACCAGGTCTGATCCAGAGAAATCCCAAATATTCGCTCAGCATCTTTTTAAAACATTTAATCCTAGAATTCGTTGAAGCAGAACTGGATATCCCACTCCAGTTGGCTCTTCCTCCTAAGGCATTTCATCCCTCAGAAATTTTAAACTTAATCCACAAATTACCTTCCCGGAAAGCTCCCGGGCACGATTTAATCATTGCCCAAATCCTTAAGCAACTTCCTAGAAAAGCCATTCTATTCCTAACATATATTTACAATTCCGTACTCCGCACTACATACTTTTCTCAATCCTGGAAATTAGCTATAGTTAAAGTGATCCCCAAACCCAAAAAGCCACTGGAGCTCCCTTCTTGTTACCGTCCTATTTCTCTTTCACCCATCATGGGTAAAATCCTAGAAAGACTTCTCTTAAAACGACTATACCCTATCCTAGAATCATATCACATAATCCCAGACCACCAGTTTGGGTTCCGTACTTCCCACTCCACCATCCAGCAATGTCACCGTGTGGTGGATGTGGTCTTGTCAGCATTGGAGCGTGGATTTTACTGCACGGGAGCCTTTCTCGACGTAGAACAGCCCTTCGATCGAGTCTGCCACCCAGGACTGCTGTATAAACTCCGTGAATTCCTTCCTCCAACATACTTTCTAATCATCCAGTCCTACCTCTCCGACAGATCCTTCAAATTAAACCACAATCGCTCCTATTCATCTCTTTTTACCCAGTCTGCTGGTGTTCCTCAGGGCAGCATTCTGGGACCCATCCTTTACTCACTTTATACAGCTGATATCCCAACCCATCCTAACACATTCCTTTCTACCTATGCCGATGACACTTGCGTGCTATCAGTTCATAATGATCCTAGTATTGCCTCTCAAACTCTCCAATCCCACATCAGAGACCTTGAGGTATGGTGTCAGAATTGGAGAATTAAAATCAATTCCAATAAATCCCATCAAATCACCTTTACCCTTCGTCGAAAACCTATGACATCCTGCCCTACAGTTTCCTTTAATGATATTCCGCTTGTCCCGGTTGAACAGATCCGCTATTTAGGACTCCTGCTTGACAAACGACTTACATGGAATTCGCATACAAGACTGAAAATACAAGAAACTGCTCGACGTTTTCGGCTACTTCAACACTTACTAGACAGACGCTCTAACCTTTCACTTAACTACAAAAGACTCATTTACATGACAATCATAAGGCTTATCTGGACCTACGGAGTTGAGCTATGGGGCTCTACTAAACCATCCAATTCTTCCCGTATCCAATCCTTACAATCGTATATATTATTCGTAAAATCCTCAACGCTCCTTACTTTGTCACGAACAAAATCATTCATAAAGACCTCCAAGTTCCGTATGTAGCCGATTTGGCCAGTGCCAGGTATCATTCCTTCCATGACAAACTCCATTCCCACTCTAATCCACTAGTTTCAATCCTTGCTTCCACTACAATCCCTGATAATCCATCGAGGCGTCTGAAGAGAAGATGGCCTCGAGACCTCTTGTTCAGATTGATTACTAGAGTGCTGCCAGTGGGCAGTTTCTCTTCACGTTTTTCATGTACATATTCTTTATCAGCATATTTACTTAATGTATTGTAGTATACAGTTGTAAATTTCAATAAAATATAATTAAAAAAAAAAAAAAAAAGATGTTGGTACCATAGTTATTACTTAAATATCTGATATACTGTTGAAAAATACCCATAAACGTTTGATTTTTTTTTTTTCTATTGTGATCTAAAAAGTAACAAACCACCATAGATAATGTAAAAACATTCTGTAACATCATTATCATCAGTTTCACATGTTGTTAAAAAATATCGTATAGCGTTGATTTCGTTGTTTTTCTCATTTCAGTGTTACAAAAAGTGAAAGAGGATAGGAAGCCAGCTCATAGTTAAAATATTGACGAAGTCCATCATTACTCTTTCTCATAAAGCATAAGCGTTGGAAAATTAGTTTTGTATCTACAGCTACTTCAGTATTATTAACTTTAATTTTACTGTTCATGTTCAATAAAGATTTAGTTGTATCTTTTATTGTCATTTTTAAATTTTTAAAGGTTAAACCTTTCATTTTTCTTGAATTAATTCCTATATCAAATGCTTTATAATAATCAATAATTTACTTACCTACAATTCCTGTGGAAATTGCTATTAGTTCCAGTACCTCTGGATAGGGGTTGTGAATATTAAAAAATTCTACAATTTTATTTACTGCTGAAGAATCTTCATTTATTCTGCTATCACTAGCGTCAGTGTGCTGGTATGATGATTTAAAACAAACTCGAAAAAATTCTTCCATTCCGTCCACTACACCTGTTGTAAATAACGTTGTTCTTATCCATTTGAAGACAACACTTGGTGTTGCTCCACGTCTGAAAGGACCACCCTCTGTTTTAATGGACTTCGTGAGAGTTTGCTCTATTCTTTGATCAGTTGATTTTTTTGTGAAATACATGTACAATTGTATTTTAACAACTATTCTTAACACCATAATTAATACACGAATATTTTTTTTCTAAGAAAACCACGCAGAAACTGATTTCTTTATATAAATAACGTGCATATTGTTTAAACAAAATAAAAAAATATTTCCTCCCTTTGAAAGGTTTCTGATTTTGATTATTATAAATAAACAAATATTAAAACAAAAAAAAAATGATCAAAATCGGAGCTGTTTCTGAGGACTTTCGATGAAAAAGCTTCATTTACGCGACTAACATTTCCACTCGCGTTAAAATTTAATCTTTAAAATTCGGCAACCCCGATTTAGACCAAGTTTTTTACTGGCAACTCTATATCAACGTGTTCGCAATTAAACAACGCTTATATTGATATTTCTATTATCAAGCCGGTGCGGATAACTCATATCGGCATACTCGCTTTTACCTGACAACCTGTCTGTCCAGGAAAAGATTAGGCAACCCAACGGCTGCACATTCTATACGTTTGATACTTTAAGTCAAGGTATAAATTTTCTTACTATCACGATGTTGCAAAATTTAATTAAAAATGGTATTTTAAAAAATAATTAAAAATAGTCTGTCCAGGATTTTTTTAGGCAACCCATTCTTAACATATTTTCTAATATACTAAATTTGTTATAAAATATGTTTCATTCTATTATCAGCTCGGTGCAGATCGTTTCAAGTTCGGATCTTCTACTAACAGGTTTTAAGGTCCCCTGAGTCTAAATGCCCGTCTAAAATCTAAAGTCCCGTAAAAAGGTCTGTCTGTGGGTGTGTTTGTGTGTATGTGTGCGTGTGTGTGTGGTAAGTAAAACGCAAAATTTAAAAGTCGTACGAAACTGGAATTTCAAATTTAAGACAACTATTATATTCCATAACAGTAAAAACAACAACACCAACATCAACAACCCTCAACAAACTAACCTGCCACAGCACATTCGCATCTTATTAAGGGAAAAACGTAGAGAAAGATCGAAGTGGCATAGGACTAGGTGCCTAGCAGACAAAACATATTACACTAAATCGACTAATAAAGTAAAATCGGAAACCAGACAATTCAGAATTCAAAACTTGCTGAACATCACTGAAAAACCCACTGACAAATCTCTACGGACTACTACTAAGAAGCTACTAAGCTTCAAAGATTTTAATCATCCTCTCCTTAATGAAGCTTAATCCTGGACCAGATCTGATGAAGATAAATACCATTCGCTCAGTATCTTCTTAAAACTTACAATCAGCATCCTGAGATCCTTAATCATCTTGAATTCATTGAAGCAGAACTGGATATTCCACTCCAAGTTGGCCATTCCTCCTAAAGCATTTCATCCTTTAGAATTTTTGAACTTAATCCACGAATTACCATCCCGGAAAGCTCCTGGACACAATCTTATCACAGCCCAAATCCTTAAGCAACTTCCTAGAAATGCCATTCTATATTTACAATTCCGTACTCCGCACTACATATTTTTCTCAATCCAGGAAATTAGCTAAAGTTAAAATCACCCAAAAACCAAAAAATCCACTGGAGATCCCTTCTTCTTACCGTCCTATTTCTCTTTTATGGGTAAAATTCTAGAAAGGCTTCTCCTTGAATGACTATACCCTATCCTAGAGACTTCTTAGATAATCCCGGTCCACCAGTTTGGATTCCGCTCTTCCTACTCCGTCATCGTGCGGTTGATATTGTCTCGTCTGCATTAGAGGCCTTCGCCCGAGTCTGGTACCCAAGACTGCTGTATAAACTCCGTAAATTCCTTCCTCCTACATACTTCCCAATCATCCAGTCCTACCTCTCTAACAGATCCTTCAAAATAAACCACAATCGTTCCTATTCATCTCTTTTTACCCAGTCTGCTGGTGTTAATCAAGGCAGTGTTCCAGGACCCATCCTTTACACAGTCTATACAGCTGATATCCCAACCCATCCTAACACATTTCTTGCTACCTATACCGATGATACTTGAGTGTTATCAGTTAATAACGATCCTACAGTCGCTTCTCAAACTCTGCAATCTCACATCAGAGACCTTTAGGAATGGTGTCTGAATTGAAGAATTAAAATTCAATTCCAATAAACCCCAACAAACTACCTTTACCCCTGTCGAAAACATATGACATCCTGCGGTACAATGTCCTTTAATGGTATTCCGCTCGTCAAGGTTAAACAGATCCACTATTTAGGACTCCTGCTTCACAAACGCTTTACATGGAATCTGCATACAAGGCATAAAGACAAAAACTGCTCGACGTTTTCGGCTACTCCCACACTTACTAGACAGACGCTCTAACATTTCGCTTAACAACAAAAAACTCATTTACATGACATCATAAGGCTTATGTGGACATACGGAATTAAGCTTTGGGTCTCTACTAAACTATCCAATTCTTCCCGTCTCAACCCTTACAATCCAAAATCCTCAACGCTTCATACTTTGTCATGAATAAAATCATACATAAAGACCTCTATGTTCCATAAGCTGATTTGGCACGTACCAGGTATCATTCCTTTCATGACAAAATTTCCCACTCTTATCCACTTGTTTCTATCCTTGCTTTCTCTTCAATTTCTGATAATCCACCGAGGTCTCTGAAGAGAAGATGGCCTCGAGACCTTCTTGTTTAGATTGACTACTATCTTCATGTTTTTTATGTTCGCTGTACTTTACGTTTTATTATAATATACAGTTGTAAATTTCAATAAAAATATATTAAAAAATAAAATACAACTATACGATCGAGATTTTCAGCAACTTTTCCATCATAATCAGCTAACCAGAAGAAACAATTCATATAATAAAATGCATTTTGAACCTTTTTATGATTTTCTCGAAAAACGCTCTAACAATTTTAGTTGAAATCGCAATATGAATGTAAAATGTAATGGGCTTTAATATGATGCAGGTCTCATTTTGATTGAAATATTGAAATAAGGAACTAAATGAAAATGAAACTAACTGATTGTTGTAGATAAAATTCTGCTGCGCAACACACGACTTTCACTTACGTACATTGTTAAAATCAATTAAAGCATTTTTAAATGCATTTAGAGATAAAAATACATTTTTAAAGAATTAAATAAATTGAATTTTATTTATTTATTGTAGTCGTCCATAATGTTTTGTCGGTAGTGTTGAGATTTTCGGTAAAATTGAGTAAATTTTGAATTTTTTTATTTCTGATTTTAGTTTGTTAGTCAGTTTAGTATAAAAAGTTTTATCGGATGGGTATCTAGTCTTATGCCACTTCACTCTTGTTCTACGCTTTTCTCTTAATAAAATGTGAAGGTGAGGTGGCAGGTTAGTCTGTCGGGTATTAATAGTAGTTCTGTTATATGTGTTATCTTTTATACTAATATGCATTGATGTAAGTTTTTCTATAGCTTTGTCAATGTCATTTGTTGTCTTAAGAGGAATTTTCAAATCTAATTTATGGTCCAAATCATGATGAAATCTGTCCCAGTTGATTTGTCCTATAATCAGTTTAGAAGGGGAAGGTATTGGGGTGAAATTTGAATGTAATAAAAGCAGAACTGGACTATGATCTGATGAAAGGTCATCCAAGGACTTGATGATTGCTTGGGAGGAGGAAATCTAAAACGTGACAAATATATCGAGGAAATCAGGGCGTTTTTTTGAGGGATGTAGGTCTCATATGTGGGATTCATGGGTGAAAGAATTGAGTAAGAGTTAAAGCTTGAGACATAAGAAAGGACATTACCACGGGATCGGATGATCGACAACACTATCGTTGGTTTTCAGAGTTGTCCTCCAGCTATAAAGCGCGGGAACGGAATAAGGATTCAAGATGGTTGTATGAAAGGGCATTGCCAGGAGGACAGTATACAGCTCAGAATGTTAAATGGTAAGGACGGGTTGTAATAATTACTGAGATTGATTGTATGGCGTAAGTTGGAGTAGAAGGAATAAGGGAATGGGTTAAGGATTTATGAATAAGAATACAACTATCGGCATGTTAAGTGTTGTCTGGGTGGTCCGATCTGTAAGTAATGTAGTCAGTCACGTACATAGAAATGTGATCGTTGGGTAAAGTGAGTTTCAGTCAAAAATGCAGTATCTTTGCTTTTGTTATGTAGAAATAGGTCAAGTTTGTCACGGTGGTTATGTAGGCCATTCGTATTCCATAAAACGATAGCTGGGGGCTTTGAACTCATCGTGAGATAGGAAGAGGAATTACAGACAAGATAGATAGATAGATAGATAGAGTTTGTTGTGTTAGGGCCTGAGGCCCTTTCTTACAGAAAAAATAATGAATTTTTAACATATATATGGGCCTATTACTACAGATATACCATGCTTATATCTTAAAATTATAATAATATTTATAAGAGTAGTGTTTTTATACAGAAACAACTGATTTTTTTGTTTTCAAAAAATTTGAATAGTATGAAGGGAAACTCTGAAGGAAAATATAGGGAGAGGAAATAATGATATTACTGTTGTAAACGGATCTTAGAAAAGGGAAAATCAACTGCTTGCTTAGAGTTGAAAGCTTTAAGTGCACTCGACGAGTCTCCGTCTAAAAATAGTCGAAGGCAAGAGTCTGGTGAGGAGGGAAATCAATGGGTTGATGGTTGATTGTAAATCTTAGAGGAAGGATAACAGAATGGAGGGGATTTCGGTTTGATTTCGGTTGTGAAGATAATAAGGATCAGGAGGTTGAGTTGAGTAGTTGATGTGATTATAATTGGTTGTTGGGGGCTGGGAACGCAGTGGTATACAAGGAGTTGGTTCGGTTTTTGAAGGTGTGGTTAGGTTTAAACGAATAGGCTGAGGAGTTAGAGTTGGGTGTGGATGCAGAGGCGGCAATGTAACCCGTAAGGGCAAGTGATTGGGTGGAATTGGCTGAGGTTTAGACTGGGAAGATCTTGCCTGAGGTTTGGTATGGCTTGGATTGAGAGATCTGAGGCTTGGGTCGGTAGACCCGAGGCGCCTGAGGTCTAGGTTGTTGATTCTTCGTTACTTCGAGGTAAGAGTTGATGTCCTGTGATGCGCATTTGCGCACCAGCACATTTCACGCACCTGTCCTGGTGGTGGCACACTAAGTCTTTGTATGCCCCAAATTTTGACATTTAGTGCATTGTACAATAATATTTTTTTGTCTCGGGTCCTCAAATTTAAACGAGCCTATTAACGTTAAATAAGCCTTACCTGGATTATTCGTCGCAGGCTCTAAATCCACGAAAAATAACGGTGGTGGATGCTTATCTGTAGGGTGTAAGACGTATGAAACATTTCTTACTTTGGGACCTATTTCCTCTAATTCTTGTTTGATGACAGATGTAGGGTTAGTTGAATGGAGACCTCGTAAGACAGCTCTGTAGGATTTTTCCTGTTTTAGTTGATAACAGTGAAAATCATAATTCTGTAAAGTGGGGTGGCTGATTAATGTTTTGTAGGTTTCTTTGGACGATGTATTTATTTTTACGTCAGCAACTCGAGAAAAACATTGAAAATTGGTAGGTCCTGTTAGTTTCGCTATTTCTTCGCTAAATTTGACGAAATTTTCTATTTTGGAAACATAGACGGGTGGTGGCTCAGGATCAGTAAAACCTTGTGGCACCGGATTCGCATTTTGTTAGTTTTGTGTGATAGTTGGGTTATTGCTGGCTGAGGTACTTGGTTTAGAAATACATGAGGTGATGGCTGCAGTAGATTGGCTGCGAGTGATAAGTTGTGATTTATTTAGAGGAGGTGGAATTTTCGTTTTACTTGATTTATTTTTTATTTATTCGAAGAATTGCTGGCGGAATTCGGGGCTGAATGACGATTTCTCGTCATACCTCGTTTTAAATATTGTGAATCGGTTTCACTGGTTTCAGAAAATTGAGTTTCTTCCTCATAGTCTTGGTCCAAATCCATGTTTTAATTATTACATAAAAAGAAAATAAAATAAAGTAATAATAAAATATTAGCAATTTAAAAAAATTAAAAAAGTATATATATATATATATATATATATATATATATATATATATATATATATTATATACGTAAAAAAAAAAAATAATAATAAATAAATTCTTAAAAATTAAGTTATATACAAAAAAAATTAAAATGACATTTTAGAAATTAAAATGAAAAATTATAAAAGAAAAAAGAACTTCTATAGTATGTATACGAATTCAGGACCGCTGGAAGCACGTAGTCGGCAGGCTGGCCGTGAACTTGGTGGTAAGAGCCGAGGGATTAAGTGCCTCGCGGCAGCCTTACCTCAATACCACCACTTAATTGAGCTAGTATTAAACAGATCTCACTCACCTCAGTTTTCTGTTGTCTTATAACATCCAAATGTTCTTAAACTCACTTTTTACAAACTCTGGTAACTATTCATAACGATTGACAATAGTTATTGAGTCACATTTGCAGACCGATATGAACAGAAAACTGCACTAGCGATCATGACACCTAACTCTCCGAGTGAAGATTTTAGCTAAAAAAAAAAAGGAGGTGCTTCCTTCTCCATAAAATACTCATTGGTCAGTTACGTGTAGCGAATTCTCAGTCGACAGATGACAACTTCTCTTCTGTTGTCGCTGTCCTGAATGCTGTCACTGATTCTAAGAAGTTGTCTTTGACTACGAAAGCCTTGACCAGAAGGATTTACTATTGACTCATTTGTCTTTAACATTCTTCATCAGTCTCCTGCAACACAGTACTGATATCCTGAGTCAATGTAATTGTGTGTCTATAAATATGAAGATATGTAGATTAAGGTCATGTGAATGTATGTATTTATGATCTTGGATAATACATGTGCATGCATGTATGGAAGTATATAAACTTACACAATACACATACTGTAAATCAGGAGGAATATTTTTCGAATACCAAGTGTGTTTTGCTATAAAATATATCCTTCTGGTAAATAAATTAATTATCAATACTGAGTCAATTGTTATTTAATATTATTAATATACAAATTTAAAACAATCCTTATTATTAATACGGTCTACAACTCTCAACACTAGTAAGGATTTTTATATCAAGTGAGTTTTTATTTAGAAAGACTCAGTTATCACAGTTATAGTAACTACTGGTGCTAGGCATTATTATTTATTCTTTTGAAAATTTCAACTACCAGCAGCTTTATCCAAACACGCATAATGTAGTTATTCTAACATATCTCATTTCAGTTATCAGGTTCCGACTAGATATTTAGCAAACATATTTGAGTATATTTTAAGCAGTAAATATATGTTTAATATTTAATATATATGTTCTTTTTAAATAATACCGTCAAATATCACTTCAAATGAAATTATTATACTTATAAATGCACAAAATATTATTTAATAAATAGTATTTTCAATAATTTTTATCTCTGAATTATTGAATTTTTATCAGACAGATCACACCTGTGCATAATAGTTTCGATAGCCCACCTAGGACAAACACCACTTTCAAGATATTATAAATGTAATAAATCATCTATTACTACAATTAACTATCAACAAACAGCTGCTGACCTAAAAAGCGTCCCATTATATTACCAAAGATAGTTCCTTTCTATTCATGTTCTCACATTTCTTTCAAACATTAAATTTGAGTTTACCACCGTTCATTACAATTTAATTTCAAATACTATTGTAAATAAATCTTCAAAGGAAAAACAAGTTATTTTGATGTATGAAATACTCTTCCGGGTTTCCCAAGGCGATTTTTTTTTCCAGTTTTGTTTTCTTATAAATATGTCCAATGAAATTTGCGCGGCTTTGGGTTAAGTACTGTTGCTTTTGTTCGTTTTTTTTTTTTTTTCAAAAATTTTAAACAATTAAAAGCAAACAATATTTTTTTTATCTGTGAGAAAAAATGTTTTTCAAAATTTCAAAGGAAATTATTAATACATACAAAAGAGACGTTTTACAAATTTGAAACACGCAGTCCGATTACATAAAAGGTTTATGTGTCTTGTAAAAATGATTGGTAAAGCAATATTTTTTTAAAAATAGCATTTCTGCAAACAATTCAATTTCCATAGTTAAGAAAGTTCAAAATTTAACCCGACCAAGAAGCTATGGGATCCCGCAACATGAGATTCCTTCATCTTACATAGGGCATAAGGGAACAGTTATATTCTATCCCATGTTTTTATAAACAGTCAAGTACTAACATTAGTATCATTTTTTAAGGAGAAATCAATCTTGTTTAAGGGGCAAATGAACAGTTTCTTTCAATGGTGGTATGATAATAACGAACAATTGTCACATTTATTTGGCATTATAATATGTAAACATAGACTTTTAGTCATCAGCTGGATGGAATGAGCAGTTACAAATATTTCATTGTTTTAGATATGTATATGGAGGAGCCATCTTATTTGGCAAGTGGGAAAAGTGGGGACTCCTCGATGGTGCATATTTTCTGCTTTATTTCCTTGAGTACTATCGGATTTGGAGATATTGTACCAGGTGATATGATTAGAAAAGACGAAGGCATTGAACTGAGGTAGTTAAAAAAGTTCATTCATCATATTTTCATTACCTTTTTCTTCTAATTTTTTTTTATTATTTTTTTTTTATGTGTAACATTTTTCTCTCACTTTCCTGCATTTTACTGGGAGCAATTTAACAAAAAGGGACGGAAGTGTTTGACAAGAAGGCAGGGAAGCTATATTTGATTTGTTTGTGTTTGTAGTTCTGGAGTTGGCAGCCAGGTTGGTGCTGACCAAGGTCTTTATTACGTACATACAGGTGTTTATTACATACATACAGGTGTTTATTACTTATAGAGAGGTGGGTTTGTTCCAGAAGGGGCAATATGGTGAACAATCCTGGTGTGGATCTTGGTCTTTGTTATTGTTTATGGCTGTGCTTGTTCTGGTTAGTTGGACAGTGCGCTTTTAGAGAAATGTTTTTTCTGTGTTATTTAATTTTTTTGTTATTTTCATTGACAATGTTAAACTTAAAACATTTTAAAACCTTGTGCGTTTGTGATTTGAAAAAAAAAGATAAAATATCAAGTAGAACATTTCACAAGTAAGGTTATAGTTGAAATATAGTAAATTTTTATGTTTAATTGTGCATAATAATATAAACTAAGCAATTTACGAATAATATAAACAACGTAATAAAAAGTATGGATGAAAAAATAAAAAAAAAAGTTCAGAGGTTAATTTAAACACTCTCTTAAAGAAGTATACACTCAGCACTATCTTTTTGTTTTATTTATATATTTTCGATCATATAGTTAGCAGAAATAAGAGCATAATTTGTATACCATGCCCCATTAAATTTAAAAAAAAAAATATATTTATTAAAATTTACAACTTTATTATAAAATGCATTCAGTAAATGTGATACAAGATTATACTGGCATGATTCACATGTAAAGATACTGACCATTAGCTGATCTCCAAAAACTATGCTAAACCAGAAGGTCTCGGGGCCATCTTCTTTTCAAATGCCTCGGAGAATTATCAGGGATTGTAGAGATAGCAAGGTTTGAAACTAGTGGATTAGAGTGGGAAAGGAAGGGCACGGGTTGTCATGAAAGGTGGGGTACCTGGTTGGGGCCAAGTCCTCATTAAATGTAAACAAATATATTCAATAATCACTACTTTAACTGTGAAATGAACTGTTTGTTTGGAGATTAATCCTTTTTTAAGTAATTAATTGTTCTTTTGGTCAAATCAGAAGTAAAATGCTATATTGTCTTGTAATTATTATTATTATAATAAACTTTTGTCTATAACTATTAAAAGCAGGTTTAAATATTAGTGTGTCCCATAAGTTTTTCCTTGTTCAGAATTTGGAAACAAGCCTCAACAATTTTGAAAAAGAAGGATTGAAGAATTTTATTGAGCTGATGGCTTTATTTATTCTACAGTAAATCATCCTCAAACAACATACGTTTTTTATTGTTTTTGCAATAAAACAAAAATAATGAAACTTATAGAACATTTATATAATGCATAAAATAAAAATTATTATGTATATTTTTGTGTATGTGAATCAAACTAGTGAATATAAATAAATTACCAATTGAATTAATTATTTATTACATTCTGCTTTTGGCTAGTACATTTGATTTTTTTTTCCATTCAAAATAAACATTTATTATTTACATCATGCAGTTTGATGACTTCAGTTTTTTTTTTTATTAATTTTCTTGTTTTACCCAAAGTTAGTGACTAGCTTTTATTTATTTATTGATTTTTCACATTAAAAGGCTAGTAACACATCTATAAAAATTATATAACAAGAACCAATGACGTTGCCAAAATATGTTGTGCGGGTTTGCCGATCAAAATGAGACCACCTCCCTCTATATATGCACCTTGGGTGCTGACGTCTATTAGTTATATGTTTAATCTACAGCATGCTGTTACATTTAAGGGGTATCTGAGCCTTTTTTAGGTTTAGAGAACAATAAATTGGAAAGCGGTGGAAAGGCCCAGAAAGTAAGTTACATATGTTAATGATATCTTAAAGAAACAAGCAATATTTATAAATTATAATAATAGTCTTTTAATTCACGTATAAGAATTCCGATCTCTAGGCCATTTTTCAATTGAGAATACATTAATATTCTTTAAGTCAGTACAAGTGGCTTGTTTAATTACAGACAAAAAATGAGAACAGTAATTTTATCATTACAAATTAAAGAAGGAAAGAGAGCCTTTAAGGAATACACTCTTTTGATAAATTCCCGGCTAACTTGCTAAGGATCACCACTTCTTGCGAAGGAATTTCAATGGAGCCAAACGATGTAACACATATTCTAACCTAGAAATCAGATTCCAGTATGGGAAATTAGAAGTGTCCTTTTTTGTTTTTTTCTTTTTAAAACGCTTTTTTCAGAAGATAATTAAAATAAATCTGATAAAGTGAGACTTATTACAGTCTTAATTAATTTACGGTTTAAGAACTCGTCTATTAGGACGCATGATCCATATGAAATAGTTTTAAAATCTCGATAAAATTTTTCATTGAATAAAAACACCACAGATAATTGCGCTAATTGTCGGAAAAGATGACAAAGTAGCACTTCACCATCAAATGTCTATTAGTTAGGTGTACCAGGTTCATTTCGAAATCCTTAAAATTATATAAAAAATACAATGACATTTTATTTTTCTACTGTTAATAATATAAGAAATAGAATCGATAAAAATTGAAATATAAATAGATAAAATACCAAAAAAAACCATTGGAAATCGTCAAATTTTCATTAATATTGTTGCACGACATTTTTGATTTCCGTGATTTTTTTTACCAGTTATTCTCTATCCTTTCGTGAATATAAAACCAGAAATATAAACATTTTCTGCTCAATACCTTTAGTGAGTATTGCAGCCGTTTTAAGTCAGCTTCGCGGGCGACAACATATCTTACTAATTCCTGTATTTTTTTAGGTATAAAATTAAAACAAAAATTAACTATAAGATAAGGAAATGCGTTGTATCTTTAGTCCTTATAACTCATTACCTAAACAGTGCAGAAAGTTGTTAAAAATTTTTTCGAAAAGAATAAAAAACGAGATGTTTAGCGAGGTAAAAGTATATAAAAGAAAAGAGACTCACTTTTAATATTTTTTTTTCTTATATAGCTTATTCATAGCCCTACTTGCTGTACAAATTTCCATCTAGAGAACATAGGGTAAACCGGACAGTTATTGGCACCCTTAAGACTACCCTTCCGTGGTAAAATTAAAAAAAAAAAACTTGTTATGAAGGGATCACATTGAAACTTTCTATTGCTCCTCTTTATCTATCCTTATAAAGACTCAAAAGGTTTTTTGGGTCAAAAGTGAAATAATTTTACCATATGGCAATATATATTGTTAAAAGTGCAAAAAAAATAGTTATTGACAATCTGTGGATGGATTATTGACACCATAGTTATTGATATCCCCTGTCTTTTCAACCTTTATATTTTTAAATTAAAATATTGAACCTCTTTATTTAACATTATAAATGAAACTATTTTAAATAGATCAAAAATTCCAGCAGGTGTATTAAACATAAAATAAAATAATTAATTTACATTTAATTATCTTTATTTGTATCTTCATATTCATTTATATCTGGATCAGACTCCATGATGTAACACGCAGGACAAACAAATTTATCGGACGCGTCACTTTCAGAGATATGTTCATATCCTTTTAAACTTTTTTTTTTTGTAGCCCTTATGGTATAATGAACAATAAAAATAAATTTCCTTTCGAATATTTATTAAATTTGTAACTTTTTTTTTTTTTTTTTACCCTCTTTTAGTTTGTTCATTTTTTGGAATTCTCTTTTATTTCTCCAGCTCCAACCTTTTTGTTTCCTTTTTTTCTATAAATTTTCTTATTTCTTCCATATAGGCTTCCATCATTAGTTTCTATCATTTAATTTTGACGAAATACGGAAGCCTTTGAGTATTTCTTTTCTTTTCGAAGATTCTGGCCAGTATAGCACTTCAGACAAGGATAACTCTTTGTTGTTAGATGAACCTAAGAGATTTTGTTTACGACATCTAGTTTCATCGGTATTGAAAATCTTTTTCGGATGAAGTAATACTTGTAAGAAATTCTCTTCTTCTAATATGTTTTAGACGTTCTTGAACCACTTCCTAACATTGGCTTCAGAAACACAACCGCAGACATTAGTAACGGCTTTGGAAGTACTCTCTGCTATAGAGGGGTGCCTTCGTAACAAATGCCAGCCATCTCCAGGAAAGTTATCTTCAAAGAGAAAGGTCATATTTTTTAATTCAATAAATTCTTATACTGATTTTAGGATGTCGTTTTCCCTCCTCGGGGATCCCTTTTTCACACATTTTTGTATCCAAGCAGCTAGAGTAAGTTCATCATATCTTATAGAATCAGCTGTGATCCAAACGATGATTTTACAAATTTATCGCTTAATTTGAAGTTCAAAGTTGCCCGAGGAACTACAAAACTTTTAGATGCTTATTTAATGGAGGAGTCATCCTTATTATCATCATCGTCATCATGAAGGAATGCTCTAAATCCTTCTGGCTATAACTGGACTTCTTAGGCATACTAGCACCCGTACACACACACAAAAAAAATACTTATAAGTTTGAGTGAATAAATCTATTTCTAGGTTTTTTTTAACACGTTCACGCCTGTGTGACCCACCGGTGGGTCAAACTTGACTATTACTTGACTCAAACTTGACTATTGGGGCGGAGTATGTTTGAAGCCTGGAACTGTTGTGATCTCGCAATTCACACTTGTAACAGTGTTGCCCTGTCTCACGCGAAAAAAAACGTAGATATTTGCCCCGGCGTGAACATGTAAACTGAAACGATTCTTTTACACTCAACACTACTTTATTTATTTTTTCTCCCTCCCTACGTTTTGGCCTCTGTCATTTTCATGGGTTCTTTAATCATTATTTCTTATTGCATTTATAAATAATATATTTTGCCACATTTTAAAATTATATACCATAGGCTGAAATAGCCTTACTATTTAATGCTATTGCAAGGTAAATAATAACAAGCTGTCAAGTCTAACACTTTTATCTCGTTAAAAGTCTTGTTTTTTATTCATTTTCTAGAATTCTTTACTCAACTTTCTTTACTATTTAGGTCATGATTTGTGGCGACAAAAAATGGAAAGCATGTCTTTATCTTATTGTTAATATATATATATATATATATATATATATATATATATATATATATATATATATATATATATATACACACAAACAAAATTAAAACAAATAAAAAAACTACAACCTAAAATTGAGATAAATACAAATTGAGAAATAAATTAATATCATAACTATATAAAATATTTATAATCTGCTTAAGGAACCCAAACTGGGCCTTTCCCTCCACTTTTAGAGGGAAAAGCGGAATCCAAGAGATCCTAGCGTCTCTCTCACAGCCGTTTCACTGGTGTGAGCCAGTGCAGGCTGCCTGGGGCGTAATAGCCACAAACATACAGAACATGAGTGGAGGATCTGACCAGTGTCAGAACTCCAGTATATATGTTTACAAAACGTCTCGCGGCCACTGCCATTTCAATTTTGATGAGGATTGTAGGGATGGGTGGAGCTGGATAGAGATTGTGCTTGAGGGTTAGTATGATAAGTAAGCTTCTTTGGGAGTTCTGGGAGTTCTTTTGTTACTTTTACTACAAAGAGGAAATTCTGTTTAATTGAAATGCATACAAAATTAGAGAAATATCGGAATCCTCCGATTATACAAATAAAATGAAACATAAGGGGTACTCACTACGTTTGCTATGCTATTTGTGTTATTTAGCTAAACCCGTCGAGTTTCTACAGTTATTTCCTGTAGAAAATTGATGGGTTTAGCACAATAGCACAAATAGCATAGCAAACGTAGTGAGTACCCCTATAATAATATATCATTATAACTGAGTAATTGTTTTTTTTTTTTTTTTTTTTTTATTGACCTTATGCTATCATTTCCTTAGACAATAGGGGTACTCACTACGTTTGCTATAGCATATTATTTGTGTTATTTTGCTAAACCCGTCCAATTTCTACAGTTATTTCCTGTATAAAATTTATCGGTTTAGCACAATAGCACAAATAGCATGCTATAGCAAACGTAGTGAGTACCCCTATTATATACTTTTGTTATTTAAAAACATGTATTGTAATGTTTTTGATTTGATAAAATTAAAATTCACGATTTTTCTTTAATGCATAAATTGTTTTTTCATTTATCATAACTTTAACAAATGAATTTTCAGATTTATTTTTTGCTCAATGTACTTAATGCTTGGAATGGCTCTTATCGCAATGTGTTTCAACCTCATGCAAGAAGAAGTCGTCCACAAAATTAGGACTTGTGGTGATACCATGAGGAGAATAACAAGATGCAACCGATGAAAATTCTAAATTTCCAGGTACAAAAAGGAAGTATACAAACTGGGAGATATTGTTTCATATAACTGGATAATAAATCAAGTTTTTGGTTGTAAATGAAAAAGTTAAATAAGAACCAACTATAAAAAATTAATAGAACGAGAAGATAATTGAGACGTTGATTTCCAAAAGTTACTAAAGGACATTTTTTACGAAACTGATCTTTTTACATATTTGTATTCTCATCACTTTTTGTAATCTAAATCTTCTATTTTATTTTATCTAATGAGCTCTCAAGTCCCTAAAAAAAACGATTTAGAAATTCGACCATTTTCTAAAAGTACTAATTACGCATTTACTTTCGTTCCAATTCATACTAAAAAATTTCATTTCAAAACTTTAATATGATGTTATTAATATAGTGAAAATACAATTATAGATTTTAATGCGAAAAGACCGAAATTTGGTAGTTTAATAATAAAGTAATGAGAGATTTTCGCGCTTCCTCTAAAATTTCCTAGAATGGATATAGTACCTTTTGGAAATCAACGCCTCGATTGGTTTTAAATATTTATGGAAACAGTATTTAGTTATTAAATTGTATCAATTTCTTCAGTAGTTGTAGTGTGGTGCCTTAACCATACACATAAAAAATACCTCCAGTGTTTATGTTTTTTCAAAATAATGTAAAACATTGCGATGAATTCAAGTGTTTTAATTAAATTATTTATTTTACTTATATATGTATATGTTTTGTTTTTTTCTGGCATGAAATATCTTATTAAAATTAATGAATATTTTTTCTCTAGTTTTAATACATCACCAATAATAAAACAAATATGTACAATTTTACAGAAGTCATATTTTTAAGTTAATCATGCTCATAAGCACTATGCATAAAAAGACAATATATTAAGTACGATATTATTTGTCTATACTTAGCGAACTGTTATTATGTATTCATATGACATTCCTTCATATTTAATCAAGGATGTTCATTTTTCTTTCTTTTTCTAGTTGGTAAATAGAATATCAACTTTTTTCTATTGTCTGTATTTTATACGTAATGATGAAAATAAAATGAGAACAAATTACTACTTTTTTTTTTTTTTTTTTTCTCATATATTTGTAACCACACGATTTTCCCCTTAAAAGCGGGTCTCCAAATCATTAACTTAGGTTGGCCTGCGAACACTACCAATCCGCCCCAATATATTTCATTTCATTGTTTTTTTTTGGGGGGGCCCTTCGAATAACCCAATATTTGGTCTTGTCTTGGTTGACGATTAGGCCAAGACGTCTTGCCGCACAATGGAGTGCCAGGAACACTTGCAATACAGCCTGATACGATCTTCCAAAGATGTCAATGTCATCAGTATACCCAAGCAGCTGAATTTTTTTGTTGAATACAGTACCTGTCATCTGAATTCCGGTTCGGAGGTTATTCAGCCAAGTAGGGGGCCAATCCGCACCCACCAAATAGCAGAGAGGACTGGCTAGAATGGGTTACACCCTGTGTGATAGTAGCACGACAGTATTGTTGGTTAGAAAGAAATAATTCACCCTGCGTGGTAGTAGCACGACAGTAGTGTTGGTTAGGAGGAGAGAAGGTACATGAAGGAAGTAAAAAGAAGATAGACCACATAATGATACAAAGGCCGAGTTAATCTGACCTAGGGAGATACCAGTTAGGTGATCTGAAGAGCTGTGCCAGCTCTTGGGGATGCTATTCATCCATGTCGATAATTGACGGTGAGAGCTATGCTACCAGACTAGCGTCTAGTCCCTAGGTCAAATTACCTAGACAGCTTTATTTATTCTTATCAATCAGTTACATAAACAAAGATATTAACAATGGTGTTAATGAGTTACATTATACAATATTATTAATTAGTACGTCTTCATATATTCGGCCGGTAATCCATATGGCCGCCGCTAGCGCTATCTGTGAGCGAGCGTGTGAAGCATCCTCCACAAATGCTATCATAAGCGGATCTGAAGTCAAGAAATAGGTGATGTGTCTTGAATCCATATTCTCCGAATTTTTCAAAATTTCACGAAGACTTAAAATTTGGTCTATTGTTGACTTTCTGTGCATGAATCCACACTTGTATTGTCCGATTTCCCGTTCGGCATATGGTAGGGGACGTTGCAAGAGTATAATTAATAGCACCTTGTATGCACTTGGGAGAAGGAATGTTCCTCTACAGTTACTACACATAAGCATATCCCCCTGCTGGTAGGCCATCGATACCAGAGGCTTTACTGTACTTGAGCCGCTCTATTGCCTGGTCAGCTTCCTCATCATCAGGAGGCTCTAGATCTCCTTCGAGTAGTACATAACAAGAGCATTTTCCATCTACCAACCTCCCCATTTTACAGGCTTTGCAAGTTCTTTTTCCATTCCGCCATGCATGACTCGGCATCAGTTAGGAGGCCCCTTTGTTGTTTTGACACATAGAGAGGATTTGGTTGAAAAGCTTCCAAGTTGTGTTGACTACCTGGTAGAATTTAAGGGCATTTTTGTCTATTCTTAAATTTTCCATATCTACCAGTTCAGCATGTTTTTGTTGCCTCTTCTATTTAAGATGGATTCACTTCTCCACTCTACTTCTGCAGTGCGCCGTGTCCTTCTCCTGGCCATCGCCTGGTATGCCACATTTTTTGCATTTGTAGCGGTTTCACACTCCTCATCAAACCACAGTGTTCGTGCTTCTCTTCCAGCTGTTCCCATGATTTCTTTAGCTGCCCGTGTAATAGCAAAATAACATCTTTATCGAGTAGGACAAGGATAGTAATTTTTTTATGTTCAATGGCAGATTGTAGGTCGTGGGTTATTTTTAGGAGAGCGGATTGCGTTGAATAACCAGGTCGGAAGCCGGATTGGAGGGGATTAAGAAGAGATCGTTGTTCTAGGAAATTCGATAATTGATTTTGTACAAGACGTTCTAGTGGTTTGGAGAGATTGGAGAGAAGAGAAATAGGACGGAAGTCAGACGGTGAGGTAGGATTTGGGATCTTATTTAGTGGTCGTACTAAGGCGGTTTTCCAATAAGAAGGGAATATGGAGTTTTGCAAGGAGAAATTGTAAATATGATATAAAACTAGTATAAGGATTGGAAGACAGGATTTTATTAGTTTTACTGGTATGTTGTCAGGTCCGTAATTGTTAGTGTGGGATTTAAGAATAGCTGTCAATAATTCTTCATAGGAAATATGGGTAAAGAAAAAACTTTCTGGATTAAAACTGTGGTGTTCAATGTCGGTAGTGGATGATGGGTCATAGGATAAGGATACGAAATGCATGTTGAGATCGTTTGGTGGGACAGGAATGGAATAGCAGTTATTGGATTCTGGAAGGGATAATTTTCGGAGGATTTTCCATTTGGATTTAGGATCTGGAGCATTGGACAAGGCACTGTGGATGTAGAGGGATTTCGCACGTCGCACTGCGTCCTGTGTTCTGTTCCGAAGTTGTTTAAAACTAGCGTAGTCATCTGGAAAGCGAGTGCGTCGGAATTTACGTCTAGCTGCTTCTCTTCTTTTCATCAGATCTGTCAGTTCAGGAGTCAACCAAGGGGCAGTGGGACGGCGTAAGGTTCGGGTTTTAAGAGGAGTATGGGTGTCAAGTATGGTTATTAGGTTTGAGGTGAGCGTTGATACCATACGATCGATTGAATCATAGGAAATATGGCATCCCAATGGAGTGTTTCGAGATCGATTTGAAGAGATAAGAGATTCGTAGGAAAGGAGGTCCAAACTACGATAGGTGACTACTTTAGGAGTGAAGAATTTTATAGATAGATCGTATGAAATCTCTATGAGGTCATGTGAAGAAAGAAACGGGACCGGGTGCTGAGAGGATGAAATGACCTTTACAGATGAATCGGTTATGTGAAGATCCAGCCAGGAGTCGGAGAATTGCGTATGATGGGACAAGGATTTTGCGAAAATCCCAAATCTTTGGAGAACACCTTTTCAACACGTTTAACCCGCATCCTTATATCCTTAATCCCAGCCATATTCAACATGCAACAAGCAGAACCAACTGTTCCTCTCCAAATGTCCCTTCCTCCTAAGGCCTTTCACCCATCCGAAATCATTAATATCTTTCAAAGATTACCATCTAAAAAAGCTTCTGGTCACGATCTCATCACATCCCATATCCTGAATCAGCTCCCAAAAAGGCCATACTCTTACTCACCTACATATATAATGCCACCCTTCGTTCTACCTACTTTCCCGATCCTTAGAAATTGTCCATGTCATTATCAAAATGATTCCTAAACCTAAAAAGTCTCTAGAAAACCCATCCTCCTACCGTCCTATCTCTCTTTTACCCATCATGGGAAAAATACTGGAAAAACTCCTCCTGAAACATCTATACCCAATCCTTGACTATAATCACGCTATTCCTGACAACCAGTTTGGATTTCGCTCTTCCCATTCCACTATACAGCAGTGTCACTGTGTGGTGGTTGTGATATCTTTCACATTGGAGCGCGGAATGTATTGCACTGGAGCCTTTCTCGATGTGGAACAGGCTTTTGACTGAGTTTGGCATCCAGGCCTGCTCTACAAACTTCGTCACTTCCTCACTCCTACCTACTTCTTACTAATCCGTTCCTACCTCACAGATAGAACCTTTAAAGTAAATCATAACCTTTCCTTCTCCTCCATATTTACTCAGATTGCAGGTGTACCCCAAGGAAGCATATTGGGTCTAATCCTTTATGCCATTTGAACTGCTGATATTCCTATTCATCCTCGCACCGTCCTCACTACTTACGCCGATGACACATGTGTGTTATCTGTAAACAATGACCCAACTATTGCTTCCCAAACCCTTCAGTCTCACATTGCTTCCATTGAAAAATGGTGTCAAAAGTGGAGGATCAAAATAAACCCCAACAAATAATCTTTACCCTTCGCCGCAAACCTATGTCTGCCTGTCCCACTATATCCTTTGGTAATATTCCACTCACCTCAGTTTAACAGATCGGGTACCTTGAACTGCATCTTGACAGACGACTTACTTGGAATCCTTACACTAGACCGAAACGACAAAAAACAGCTCGCAGATATCGTTTATTACAACATTTACTTGACAAACGTTCAAAACTTCCCACCTTCTACAAAAAACTTATTTATATTACCATACGTAGGCCTATTGGAATCGAACTATGGGGATCCACCAAGCCATCAAATTCCTCCACATCCAATCCTTGCAATCCTAAATCCTCCGAAAGATCCTAAATTCCCCCTCATACTTCCTTTCACTCCAATTTACCAGTCCACCTAAACCCTTTTTCTTCTTCTTTAGCTTTATCCTCGTGCCTTTCAGCGCGGAGATACTACAACCCGGGATCTCCATCTCTCTCTGTCTCCTGCAAGAGTCTTCATCTCCTGCATTGTTTTGCCCCAACTTGGTAATGTAGCCATCGTAGCTAAGCGTAGGTCTTCCTCTAGGTCTAGTGCCTACTGGTTTTGCTTTCATAAATTTGCGTGGGTCACAATCCTGGCTCATCCTACACACATGCTCGTACCACCCTAACTATCTTTTCTCCAGGGTCTCCTTCATTGCAGGAATGTTTAAGTGATCCACCAAGCCATCAAATTCCTATCGCATCCAATCCTTGCAATCCAAAATCCTCCGAAAGATCCTAAAAGCCTTTCACTCCAAATTACCAGTCCACCCAAAACCACTAGTCCGCAATCTCTCATCTCCTTCTATTCCTGATCATCCTCCAAGACGGCTGAAAAGACGATGGCCTCGAGACCTACTCATCTAAATAATCTTTGAAATTCTACCACTGGATATATTCTTCTCACGCCTATCATGTCCATTTCTCAATGTTTACATTTACTTGATGTATTTTTTTGTTAATACAGTTGTAAATGTCTCTATAATAAATTAAAAAAAAAAAATTGTATTTAATGCACTTTTCAGATTCGAAATCGAAGCGAAATGTGCCGTCGGGAACAGAAATTTACGATCTCAAAGAAATATCACAGCTACGACAATGGATGATAGTAAATAGAGATTGTCAGGTAGGTAGCTCAGAGCCCAACAAGCCGAGGCAGCCTTTTGGCTTCCTAGAGGGTCCAGTCATTTTGTATTTTAGAAATGATGGTATGTAACGAACCACAGTTAAAAATTAAATTTGTAAACCTTTTCTTTAAAAGTTTCAAATTTGGTTGGTCCAAAATAAATGTATAATTTATAAATAAATAAACATACAAATATAAATTAATTAAACACAAATATAAAATAATTAAACGTGAAATTATTATTTTCACTTAACGATATTTTTTATAAAACTTAAATTTTATATTTTAGAAGCGTATATGCCTGAGGTATAACCGCAACATTTCCAAAAAAATTAGCGAACCAGTAAAGCCACCTTATACCATTTATCGGAAACGGTTCTAATGATTATGAACTCGCAAAATCGATAAAACATTTAATGTGCTTTAATATCAGATAGCCTTTATTCTAATTGAAATATTATGAAAGGAGTATTGTACGATTAAAAACTGCTAAATATACAAGTTGAACGAATTTGATAACCATCTAAAGGAGAAAAGAGCAAAAATATTTGTTTAGGTAAACTATCGGAAAGCTAAAGGTTTTAGAAAAATTGTTTTCTCATTTACAAAGTTGTGGAAGGTAAAATAAAACTACGTATAGGACATACATTACCTTTGTTGATTGTTGGAAATAACAACCCGGAATCTTCTCTTTACAACGAAAAAAATGAATATTTTAAAATAAAAATCGATGAACTATTCCGTACAGATAAGGGAACATCGGAAAGCTAAAGGTTTTATAAAAAATGTTTTCTCATTTACAAAGTTGTCCAAGGTAATGCAAAACGACGTATAGCAGCCAAGAAAGCCAAATTATACCATTTTTAGGATTTATCGGAAACGGTTCTAATGATTTCGAACTCGAAAAATCGATAAAGCATTTAATGTGCTTTAATATCAGGTAGGCTTCATTCTAATTGAAATATTATTAAAATGAGTATTGTACGATTAAAAACTGCTAAATTTAAAAGTTGAACGAATTTGATAACCAACTAAAGGAGAAAAGAGCATAAATATTTGTTTGTGTAAGCCATCGGAAAGCTAAAGGTTTTATAAAAAATGTTTTCTCATTTACAAAGTTGTGGAAGGTAAAGTAAAACGACGTATAGGACATTAACTTTGTTGATTGTTGTAAATAACAATTTTATACTTTTATATTATTTAATCTAAAATATATAGCATTTCCAAGTCAATTGTAACCTTTTCCAAGTCAAATGTAACTTTTTCCAAGTCAAATGTAACCTTTTCCAAGTCAAATGTAACCCTTTCCATTTCAAATGTAACCCTTTCCAAGTCAAATGTAACCATTTCCATTTCAAATGTCACCTTTTCCATTTCAAATGTTACCTTTTCCAAGTCAAATGTCACCTTTTTCTTCACTTCTAGCCTTAAATATTCCGTTTTATTTTATTGAAAAATAATTAGTTTAATTAAAATTATGACTTTTTTAATAATTTCGGCATATCATATCACTGTTTTTTTTTTGTTTTTTTTTTTAGATATTTGATATCAAGTTCTGTCTTTTACGAACTAATATTTAAAAAAGATATTTAGTTTTAAAATAGTTGTTGATTTTGAATTTTTAGAGGGGAGGGATAGTTATTGGGAATAATTAATGTGTTTTCGGGTATTATAATTACGTTTTTCAAGATGTATTTTTTATCGCTCGCGTGCATATTAACTCGCATTTACTTTTGTATGTTTTTTATTAATATAGGGATTAATTAATGTGTTTTCGGGTATTATAAATTGCGTTTTTCAAGATGTATTTTTTATCGCTCATGCGTATTTCAACTCGCATTTACTTTTAATGTTTTTATTAGTTAATGAATCACACACAGTGGAGATATTAAAATACTGCTTTTATTATCAGAACAAAATAGATATTCAGAATACAATAAACTGTGCTGAGAAGTTAGGGAGACTACAAGTGTACATTCCGAGGTCTCCTTCTATGAGTGTGACACAAGTAAATGTTACAACTAGAGTGATGAGTTTTGAAGATCAAAGGGTATATATAACAAGGTTTTGTAGAGGGGATAAGGATTCGGCATGGGTACATCAAAGCAAGTGCCTCCAGGTGGTTGGGTCCTAAGTACAGGTATGTGTTCTTTGTCGGTACTTGGTCTGTCCTTTCTAGGTTTATGGGTGACACCCTCAGGTATAGAAAAGGAAGTTATTAATAATTACTGTATATTATTTATAAGTTAAGTCTCATTCTATAACTACTCTCCCCCTTAAGCACGAAGCCCCTTGAGTGCAATGTTTAAGTTTGTCAGTTAATATTGTTATGATATAGTAGTCCTTCAGCCGGAGGTTCTGGATAGGAAAGTGTATTGTAGGAAAGGATTCTATAGGAATGGGAACAGTTACATTTTTTGAAGTTTACAATAATCCTTAAAATATAAGTTATAAAATTAAAAACCTAGAAACAAGTAAATTACAATCTTGATGATATATACATTAATACATTTTTACAGATGTTCTTCACACCATACCATAGGATTATTATATCAATGGTTTTGAAATGTAACATTATATAATACAACAATTTCTGACAAATATTTAGAAATAATTAATACATAACTATGATTTGAGAAAATTAATAGTATATGATAATACAATTTATAACTTGTTTTCTTAACCTGTACACCTACTGGAGATTATTTATTGATTGCCATTTATTTATTGATACAATTTGCCTTTGTATAAAGGATTATTTTAAACAAATCATCACCATTTGAAATGGATATAAATATTATTACTTCAGAATGAATATTAACAAAAAAAATAGTTCTTAGGTGCTAAGAAAGCTGTTTTACTAATTATAAACATTTTTTTTTTTTTATAAATAGAGTATATGGAATTTTACTATCATCATTTATACTTTAATATTGAAATTATGTAGTTTAACAATAACACAACAACCTTTAAAATAAACAATATACAATTACATACAATTTCTCCTGCTTAATTATTTGCTATAACACTCAGTTCTTTACAATACAAAACTTTGAATTAAAAGATATACAATTGTTAGGTTATTTTCCTTTTTTATTATTTGGATTGTCATTTCGTTTGATCCATTACAAAAACTACTTTAAGATTTATTATTATTATTTTTCTTTTTTAATTAAATTTATTTAGAAATATTTTCAACCTCAACTTTTATTAAAGATTTGAAGAAAATGTCTTCTGAAGAAGACATTTATCCTCATTTTTTTATTTAATTGAGGGGGTTTCACTATCCCTTTCTTTTTAATATTTTTGTTTTATTCCTAATGTGAGTACGTGAATTATTACTATTATTATTAAAATCTAGCATTTCATTATTTTTAAATTTTAAAACATCACTAACAGCTGTGGGATCATCAAACATAGTAGTTCTTTCGTTTTTCATTGATTGTTTGTTATATTTAAAATTCTGATTTGATAATTTATTGACTTTTGTTTTTACTCTAAATTTACCTATTTTATTAAAATATTTTTTCGTTCCCTTTTTATTGTTTTTAATTAGGTTGGTACGATTTTTTTCCTTTTTTATATATTTTGGCATTATTCTTTTTCGTTTTCGACCGATGTGATTTTTGTTTTGTTGATTTTTCTTTTTTGATGTTTAGAATGTTATTTAAATTATCCCGCTTAGAATTTTCACTCTTATTGATTTCTTGATTTAAACTAAATGGTTTCCTGGTTTTGTTCCTATCTAGTTTTAGCGGTACTGTTTCAGAGGCTATTTCCTTTTCTTGAATATCAATTTTTGGTAATTGTTCAAATTTATTATTTAGAATTCCGGATTTTATTTTTGGCTGTTCGTCAGCGTCATTGCACAACAAATGTTCTGGTGGAAAAGGATTATTAAAATTTGTCTCGGTTTGTTCAACTTCCGGATCCTTTGAAGGCTCATAGGCTTTAGGCTCTATCAAAAACTTGGGCTTAGTCTCTTGGTGGAAATTTAAAGTTTGCGTAGAAAGAATTGGATCCATCTGTATATCACAGGGATTTTTATTATTATTAGACCTTTGTTGAGAACTAGGTCTGAAACTATTCGGGTTGGCTCTACTATAATTTTCAGGGCGTTTCTGCCATTTATTGTACTTAGATGGGACTTTTTGGTGGTCAGGATGACGGTACATATTATAATGTTTTTTGGTTTCGAAATTTTTATGGTTAAATGTTTCTCTTTAAAATATTTATTTTCTCCGTATTGCATTGAGTTATCAAACAGTAATTGGCCATGAATTTTAAGAGTATTGATTATATCATCCAGATCTTTCAATTCATCTAATTTAGTCAACAAATAGATTCTAACATGAAGCGGCATATTCGTGAGAGAAAGGTGTTTGATTAGCTTATCTATGGGTTTCATAAATGAATCATAATCGAGAATTTTGTCTATTTTATGTCTAAAAATGATTGAGGTTCTTTTCTTGTTGAGACGTTTTAAAAAATCAAGGGGATGCTCCTTGTTACCGATTTTAGAATGTAATAAATCTAAAATTAATTGCTCGATTGGGGTGTGATCTTTAAATTTTCGTATTAGAATATTTAACAAATCGTCAATATTTTTCAAATCATAAAATTTAATTTCATCCGCGACTTTTTTATCTAGGTGAAATTTGATCATGTTATAGATCCTGATTTCATTTACAACTCTAAAGGAATTACTTTCTGCACAAAAGATTTTTTTAATTTCTCTTACATTATTAACGAAATAATATAAATTATTCGGTTTGCCATCAAAGTTTGGTATATGTTCGAAGTCCGCGCTTTCAAAAAGAAATGATTCCATCTTTTTAACAATATTTAAAAGTCACTTATTTTAACTATAATAGTTAATATTTAAATATAATAATTTAAATATTTTTTTAATTGTGCTCTTTAATATAAAAAATCTTAATTAGGCCTGTTTCTTAAGCACTTTATATTATAGTATTATAAAAAATTTATAATTAAAATTTTAACATTTTAATTAAACAGCACATACTCTAAAAATATAAAATAAATAATTCTAAACTCTTACTGTGTTGGTGGTTCTTAACATTCCTCCTGGATACCTGTTGAGGAGTGAAGTCCAGTGAGGTTCAGCAGGACATCTCGGGTGAGTATTGTCTTGACTGAAGGAGGGTGCGAGATGATCTTCTTACTTGGTGTCTTCTTGTAGATCCTCTTTAGAAGTATCTTCGTCCTCTCGGAAACTGCGAAGGCATTCAAAATCTAATTTGATGCTTGCAGTGCCTGTCTCGGGCGCCAGTTAATGAATCACACACAGTGGAGATATTAAAATACTGCTTTTATTATCAGAACAAAATAGATATTCAGAATACAATAAACTGTGCTGAGAAGTTAGGGAGACTACAAGTGTACATTCCGAGGTCTCCTTCTATGAGTGTGACACAAGTAAATGTTACAACTAGAGTGATGAGTTTTGAGGATCAAAGGGTATATATAACATGGTTTTGTAGAGGGGATAAGGATTCGGCATGGGTACATCAAAGCAAGTGCCTCCAGGTGGTTGGGTCCTAAGTACAGGTATGTGTTCTTTGTCGGTACTTGGTCTGTCCTTTCTAGGTTTATGGGTGACACCCTCAGGTATAGAAAAGGAAGTTATTAATAATTACTGTATATTATTTATAAGTTAAGTCTCATTCTATAACTATTGATATAGGGATTAATTATTGTGCTTTCGGGTGGTTATGATTACGTTTATCGAGCTGTATTTTTTATCGCTCATGGATATTTCAACTCGCATTTACTTTTTATGTTTTTTATTGATATAGGGATGAATTATCGTGCATTCGGGTGGTTATGATTACATTTTTTGAGCTCTATCCTTTATCGCTCATGCGTATTTCAACTCGCATTTACTTATAATGTTTTTTATTGATATAGGCATTAATTGTTGTGTTTTTTTTGTTTTTTTTAGATATTTGATATCAAGTTCTGTTTTTTACAAACTAATATTTAAAAAAGATATTTAGTTTTAAAATAGTTGTTGATTTTGAATTTTTAGAGGGGAGGGATAGTTTTTGGGAATAATTAATGTGTTTTCGGGTATTATAATTACGTTTTTCGAGCTGTATTTTTTATCGCTCGCGTGCATATTAACTCGCATTTACTTTAATGTTTTTTATTGATATAGGGATTAATTATTGTGCTTTCGGGTGGTTATGGTTACGTTTTTGAGCTCTATCTATTATCACTCATGCGTATTTCAACTTGCACTTACTTTTAATGTTTTTTATTGATATAGGGATTAATTAATGTGCTTTCGGGTGGTCATGGTTACGTTTTTTGAGCTCTATCTTTTATCGCTCATGCGTATTTCAACTCGCATTTACTTTTAATGTTTTTTATTGATATATAGGTTATTAATTGTATTTGCGTTTCTTGTAATTACGTTTTTTGAGCTGTATTTATTGTCGCTTGTTCGCATATCAACTTGCATTTACTTCTTATCTTTTTATTGTTATAGGCTGTTATACAATGCTTTTTATTGTTGTTTTTGCACGTTCTGATTACGTTTTTGAACTGGATGTTACATCGCGCTTGCGCATTGTTTTAGATCACTTTTTATTTAAGTTAAAATGTGCACTAGCTATAAAAAAATGTCATAAACTCTATTAGTATTCCCAAAACACTATAAACAATCACTCTATCATATATTTATGAAACAGGAACAGTAACTTGAAATGAGTAAAAGCGATAACAAATAAGGTTCAAATAATGTTACAAGAACACCCGAAAATAAAATAAACGATTCCTAAATTAAATTATCAAATAATTGTAAGAACAAGTGAGGAAGTGGGTCCATTATAAAATATTTAGTTAAAAAAACTTACTCAGGACGCTAAAAAAGGAACTATAACTAATCCTTTTATAAAAAAAAAAAAAAATAAATAAAAATAAATAAATAAAAAAAAGCTAAATGATGTAGGTATATTCCAGCAACGTTATAATAAGAACTAGAAACAAAATAAGCAATCCCAATATCCATCAAAAACTTAATGATAACCACCCGAAAGAACATTAATTAATCCCTATATCAATAAAAAAACATAAAAAGTAAATGCGAGTTCAAATACGCATGAACGATAAAAGATAGAGCTCAAAAAACGTAACCATAACCACCCGAAAGCTCATTAATATATCCCTATATCAATAAAAAACATTAAAAGTAAGTGCAAGTTGAAATACCCAAGAGCGACAAAAGATAGAGCTCCAAAAGCGTAACCATAACCACCCGAAAACATAACAATTAATGCCTATATCAATAAAAAACATTATAAGTAAGTGCAAGTTGAAATACGCATGAGCGATAAAGGATAGAGCTCAAGAAATGTAATCATAACCACCCAAATGCATGATAATTCATCCCTCTATCAATAAAAAACATTAAAAGTAAATGCGAGTTGAAATACGCATGAACGATAAAAGATAGAGCTCAAAAAACGTAACCATAACCACCCGAAAGCTCATTAATATATCCCTATATCAATAAAAAACATTAAAAGTAAGTGCAAGTTGAAATACCCAAGAGCGACAAAAGATAGAGCTCCAAAAGCGTAACCATAACCACCCGAAAACATAACAATTAATGCCTATATCAATAAAAAACATTAAAAGTAAGTGCAAGTTGAAATACCCAAGAGCGACAAAAGATAGAGCTCCAAAAGCGTAACCATAACCACCCGAAAACATAACAATTAATGCCTATATCAATAAAAAACATTATAAGTAAGTGCAAGTTGAAATACGCATGAGCGATAAAGGATAGAGCTCAAGAAATGTAATCATAACCACCCAAATGCATGATAATTCATCCCTCTATCAATAAAAAACATTAAAAGTAAATGCGAGTTGAAATACGCATGAACGATAAAAGATAGAGCTCAAAAAACGTAACCATAACCACCCGAAAGCTCATTAATATATCCCTATATCAATAAAAAACATTAAAAGTAAGTGCAAGTTGAAATACCCAAGAGCGACAAAAGATAGAGCTCCAAAAGCGTAACCATAACCACCCGAAAACATAACAATTAATGCCTATATCAATAAAAAACATTTTAAGTAAGTGCAAGTTGAAATACGCATGAGCGATAAAGGATAGAGCTCAAGAAATGTAATCATAACCACCCGAATGCATGATAATTCATCCCTCTATCAATAAAAAACATTAAAAGTAAATGCGAGTTGAAATACGCATGAGCGATAAAAGATAGAGCTTAAAAAACGTAATCATACCACCCGAAAGCACAATAATTAATCCCTATATCAATAAAAAACATTAAAGTAAATGCGAGGTAATATGCACGCGAGCGATAAAAAATACAGCTCGAAAAACGTAATTATAATACCCGAAAACACACTAATTATTCCCAAAAACTATCCCTCCCCTCTAAAAATTCAAAATCAACAACTATTTTAAAACTAAATATCTTTTTTAAATATTAGTTCGTAAAAAACAGAACTTGATATCAAATATCTAAAAAAAACAAAAAAAACAGTGATATGATATGCCGAAATTATTAAAAAAGTCATAATTTTAATTAAACTAATTATTTTTCAATAAATAAATAAATAAAACGGAATATTTAAGGCTAGAAGTGAAGAAAAAGGTGACATTTGACTTGGAAAAGGTAACATTTGAAATGGAAAAGGTGACATTTAAAATGGAAATGGTTACATTTGACTTGGAAAGGGTTACATTTGAAATGGAAAGGGTTACATTTGACTTGGAAAAGGTAACATTTGACTTGGAAAAAGTTACATTTGACTTGGAAAAGGTTACAATTGACTTGGAAATGCTATATGTAATTTTGGTTTATTATTTTCAATAATGAATTTTGTAATCGGCCAAAAAAAAAAAAATTACCCCCCTCAAAATTGCGTTTCAAGATTTGTAGAATCCGAATAACGAATAAAAGAAAATCCATTTCTGCTAATTAATTTAAAAAATACCAACAATTTGCTCCTTATGCTGTTGGATAAACAATTAAATTGTGTGGTAATATGCAATGTTTTTTAACTCTAGCTTTATTTTAAACTGTCAACCGAGGTAAGTAACAGTCGTGTGTTGAGCACAACAGATTTTTTAAAAACTGATAATGACCATCTAATGACGCCATATATATATATATATATCACTTATGTTACTATCACGTGTAAACAAATGAAAATACAAATATTTTTTTTATTTCTTTAAAAAAAATATTATCTGCTAAGCTAAAGGTTACTGAGATTTTAAAAATTTTAAACACTCCCTTCTTGAAAATTGGAAATAAAAGATTTGATGCAACTATTATAATCAACGCCTACACATACACACAAATTATTCATCGTATACTTCAACAAAATCTGGGGCTAAACTGGAAAATGTTCAGCTTATAAATTAGTATATGTGATTAAAATATATTTATATTTTACCTATAATTGTTATATGTTGAAAAATAAGCCTTTGTAAATATATTGAAAGCTAATATTTTATCTTTTAAATGAAGCAATTGCAAAGGTGTAGTGTGAATTTCCTAAAAATTGAATACTCAACAAGATCAGTTAATTATAGATTTTACTGTAAAGTCCACTCAAAATTGTTTACCGAGGAAGAATTACATTAATTTATTTTTTATTTTTGGTAGTTGTTAAAAATCCATATTGATCCATTCAGATTTTTATGATTCCAAATAAGAAATAAACCGTCCGTTTGCAGCACTGATAAACGTCTTTACGTCTGTTAATTTCTAAAATATTAAATTTTCAAGATGACACTTTATCAAATTTAATTGACATTTTTTAAATATTTATTCAACTCCGGGGTGATGAAAAACACACCATATTCATCGTTTGCATTTACTAATAATGAACTTTTATCAGTAAGTGCCCAAAACTTATATAAGTTTTGTCAGCTGGGTATCGAGTCTTATGCCACTTCGATCTCGCTCTGCGTTTTTCCTTTATTAAGAATCGAATGTGCTGTGGCAGATTAGTATGTTGAGTTTCATTATCATTTCATTCATTGTCTCCTCCAACGATAAAGCGCGGTCCGAGGGATCGAAACAGGGTTTCAAATTGGTTATAGGAAAGGGTAATACCAGGACAGTATATAGCTGAGAGAGTGAGGTGGAAAGGACGAGTTGAAATGGTCACTGAGGTTGATTGTATGGCGTCAGTTGGAGTAGAAGGAATAATGGAATGAAGTAAGGATTTATAGATAAGGATGCATGACCCGGCATGGGAAGTAAGTAAAAACGTGTTCATCGTGTAAAGTGAGTTTCAGTCAAGAGTGCTACGTAAATATTCATATGTCAGTTTGGTAGAATAATTCTCTTCACCGACGATACAGCTATATTGTATAGAGGAACATTTTGGACTGAAGTATATGAGTTGGCGAATTCTCAATTGCGATCGATTGCTAACTGGTTCCATGGTAATTTACTTACAATTAATCCAAATAAACAACTAAATTAATCCCCTTTTCTATTTATCACGATGACTCAAAGTGTGAGCTGAAAATTCACATGCGAAGTGCTCGCAGCTCTCCTAGTAATTTCCCTGTTTTTCAGAAAGTTTATCAAGTTCAATATCTTGGAATTGTTCTTGATTACCAATTAAGATGGAATGTGCATACATCTAATGTCACTGCTCAGCTAAGGAAATATTTGTATGTATTCCATAAGTTAAGAGGTATTTTAATAATCAATAAATTATGATTAATTTACTTTGCATATATTCAGTCGCTGATTCAATATTTTATATTGATTTGGGGGAATTCTTTTACTGCACATCTTTTTCAGCTTGAGATTGTGCAGAGAAAGATTATTAAGGTAATTTTGGGTATCAATAAAGGACCCCCATCAATTAATATATTCTCAGACCTTAATATAATGTCTGCAAAAATATTATACACGGTCTCAATTATGAAGAAGCTGTATATTAGATGGGATGAGCTAGTCCGGAAGATTGACCACCGTTTTTCTACAAGACTGAAAAATTACTATAGCTTAGTTGTGCCAAGAGCAAAACATACTTGGACGACACACCAGACTTGCTATTCCATTGCTACTGTTTACAACAATATTCCTCCAAATTTACAATTTTCTCACACAAATCCTCCAAAGTATTCAAATTATTACTACAATGTTAAAATATGGGCAAAATCCCTCAGTGAAGAAAAAATTGCTGAATTATTGAATCCAAATTACTCATCGCTATAGACATGTCAATGCCAGCCTGCGTCCCTCATTCTGATATTAATCCTGTATACAAGTATATGTATTCTTTATTGCCTTTTGATTTTGTCAATTTCTTACTGTGTACAATCTTATGTTTCTTTATATTGCTTATTATGTAATTCAATCTTGTATTTACTTGCCTTAATTTTATATCTTGTATGTATGAATTTTTATTCTTTATTGCTTTTGGTTTAGTCAATTACTGTCTATTTCTGTGTAATGTTTTACTGTTTCTTATAATTGTTTTTTGTATTAATTAAGTATTATATAATTCAATTTTATATTTGCATGCCTTAATTTTATATCTTGTATGTATGTATATGTATTCCTTATACCTTTTAAGCTTAGTCAATTACTGCTTCATACTGTGCACTGTGTTACTGTTTCTTTATAATTGTATTTTATATTTCTTATGTATTATATTGTTTTTTGCTGTGTAGTGTGTTACGGTTTCTTTATAAAAATTGTATTATATTATATAAGTATTGTATTGTATCATACTGTGTACTGTTACTATTTTTTATTGTACTTTTATTGAATTGCTGCAGGTGAACTCCTTTTTCACACTCGGGCTCGCCTTAGTGGGATAGTTAGTCTACTTGCACTGTAAAATGTCTGTATTTTGATTTAAATAAAGAAGTTAAAAAAAAAATATGGTTGTCATGGAGAAATATGTCCAGTTCGTTACGGTGGTTGAGTAGGCCGTTAGCATTCCACAAAAGGATTGCTAGGGGATTTACACTCATTGTGGGAGATTGAATGGGATTTGGGTAAGGATTCTTGTGAGAAGGGTGATTAGTGGTAGGATAGTTTCTTTAAGATCTGAGAGAAAGGACTGGAGAATGGAGATATGTTGAAATGATCTTGGTAGGGATACGGGTGTGGGTAAGAGACTTGTGGATCATTTGTATGGTCAGGATTGTTGGCTGGGGGCTGGACTCGCCGTAGGGTACGATGATGTTCAGTCCGCTGAGGTACTTGAGGCGAGGGGTTTAGATGGAGCAGCTAAATAGAAGGAAAAAAAGGAAAAAAGTGTGGGCCGTATTCCACTGGTCTAAGAACGTATACGGGCCTGTGTACAAGTCAATATGTGCACATTTGCAGGCATGAATTCGAATACGGTAGTATAATATCTTATATTAAAAGACATAAAATTTAATATTTATGAATTTGTTTTTTAAATATGATTCAAATATTCTTGAAATAACTTCTTTAAATACGAATATCTATTTATTTACATATATCAACTTTCATACAGTTCTCTTCTCTATAATGAAATAATTTAACAAATATTTCTTAAAATTTATTTATTTGTGGAAAATGAAAAACATTAATGCAGTAATGCACTTATAAATTATATTAAAAAAGAAAAGAAATATTATCCATTTGATATATTTTTCTTGAGCTTATAATCTTATATATAGAAAGTAAAGCTTAGTAAATATTTTAACATTTCAAACCAACTATCTCACAGTCATATTCCACTGGTCTAAAAACATATACGGGCCTGTACAAGTCAATATGTGCGCATTTGCAGGGGTGAATTCGAATAAGGTTGTGTAATATCTTATATTAAAAGACATAAAATTTAATATTTATGAATTTATGAAAAGAAATATTATCCATTTGATATATTTTTCTTGAGCTTATAATCTTATATATAGAAAGTAAAGCTTAGTAAATATTTTAACATTTCAAACCAACTATCTCACAGTCATTTCCACTGGTCTAAAAACATATACGGGCCTGTACAAGTCAATATGTGCGCATTTGCAGGGGTGAATTCGAATAAGGTTGTGTAATATCTTATATTAAAAGACATAAAATTTAATATTTATGAATTTATGAAAAGAATATTATCCATTTGATATATTTTCTGAGCTTATAATCTTATATTTGAAAGTAAAGTTCAGTAAATATTTTAACATTCAAACCAACTATCTGAATAAACACTATGCATTCAAGAATAGGTAAAATGTTGAATTTTAAGTATTTACAGTGAAGTGTTAGGTACTCCACGTATGGATGGCTCATTGTTTTTCATAAGTATGTTTCTATTTTCTAAGTAAAGAAGTTTGCTATTATTCCAAAACATTGAAAGTTAAACAATAATAATAATAAAATTAATTCTTTATAATGAAGTGAAGTAAAGCGCTAATAAAAGCACTTATGTAACATTCAAAGCTGTAATTGAGAGTGATGATAACCGCAAAAAACTTTAGTTATTATCGTATATACTATATTATTATTTTTTTTTTCAACAACAATTTTTATTGAGTTAAATTACAATCTATCCCAATTTGGATATCAATAGTAGTGGTGAAAGATATCATACATACTACATTCATACAATATTTAAACAGCATAAAATTAAAATAAAATATATACACAATAATGAATCAATACAATAAAGTCAATAAATCGCTTATACCTATATACACATACATACACTCAGACATACATCACATTGAGTGGAGAATCTAGCCAGTGCTAGAACTCCAATATATTTACAAAAGGTCGCGGGGCAACTGCCGTTTCAACCTTCTAGGTGGGTTGTATGGATGAGTGGAGCTGGATAGGGATTGAGCTTGAGGATTAGGATGATGAATGAGGTTCTGGTGGAATTTGGAAAATTTGGATGGAATTAGGTCTGAAATGGATGGAACATTAAGGTCGTGGTGCAAGGTATAGTGTGAGACATAATAAGGAGCATTTACTATTGTACGGAGGACTTTGGATTGAAAGGATTGAATGCGTTTGATGTTAGTACGTTTAGCTGCCCCCCACAGTTCAAGTCCGTAGGTCCAGATGGGCTTCAGTATTGTCTTGTAGATTAATAATTTGTTGTCAACTGTAAGTTCAGATTTTCTGTTGAGTAGTCAGTATAACTGTCCGAATCGTCGGTTGAGTTATTGTCTTTTAAGTCTTGTATGTGGGTTCCAAGTCAATCTTTTATCAAACAGTAAGCCAAGATACCGGACTGTATCTGAGAGAGGAATTGGAAATGAGTTGAAATAAACTGGCGGACAGGATTTTCGTCTAAGAGTAAAGATTATGTGTTTACATTTGGCTTCGTTCACCTTTACACACCAGTGGTTACACCAGTGTTCGATAAGGAAAAGGGGTCTCTGAAGGTTTAAGGATGCTGTTTCAGGATTGGAACTGGATGATAGGATGGCGATGTCGTCTGCAAAAGTTGCCAGAAAGGTATCAGGATGTGTAGGAATATCAGCAGTCTAAAGGATGTAGAAGACGGGTCCCAAGACGCTGCCTTGAGGAACACCCGCCTCAACGGGATAAAAGTTGGAAAATTCTACACCACAGAATTTGCAAATTATAAAAGCATAATAGACCGACATAAAGCTACAGATTTTACAGAAAATATTAAATATTGAGGATGTATAGTCGACTGTAGAAACTATTATAGGTGGAATAATCAGGAGTCAGTCATTTTTTGAAAATTTTTAATTTTGTCCACGTTTCGACTCAAGCTTGTGAGCCATCATCAGGGCATTACTGAGCCATGTCCAAACATAAAATCATCAGTTATGGATAATATTTCTTTTATTTTTTAATATAATTTATAAGTGCATTATTGCATTAATGTTTTTCATTTTCCACAAATTAATAAATTTTAAGAAATATTTGTTAAATTATTTCATTATAGAGAAGAGAACTGTATGAGAGTTGATATATGTATATGAATAGAATATATATTAAAAAAAATTCATAAATATTAAATTTTATGTCATTTAATATAAGATATAATACCACCGTATTCGAATTCGCAAATGCGCACATCTTGACTTGACAGGTCCGTATACGTTTTTAGACCAGTGGAATTTGACCGTATCCCTTCGATACCTGTGAAATTCGGGCGTATACCTGTCTACATCTGTGAATATATTCGTATTTGTATTTTTTTTCGAAATACGAATGCATTCGTATTTGTTTTAGAAATACGAATGCATTCGTATTCTTTTTTGAAATACGAATGCATTCGTATTCTTTTTTTGAAATACGAATGCATTCGTGTTCGTATTTTCAAAACTCGATCTTCCCGAATGCATTCGTATTCGTATTTTCAAAACTCGATCTTCCCGAATGCATTCGTATTCGTATTTTCAAAACTCGATCTTCCCGAATGCATTCGTATTCGTATTTTCAAAACTCGATCTTCCCGAATGCATTCGTATTCGTATATCCGAATGCGATTTTGCCCATCTCTGCAGAAGGAGATGGTATTTGTGGAGGATGTTCAGGAGGCAATTTTACACGTAAGGGTAGATGGAGAGGAACGGGTCGATGTGCAGATAGTGGGTTAGGGTGGGAGGCCGGAGGCTTGTTTTGGGATTTAGGAGGCGCCTGTAGCCGTGGCTGTTTATTCTTGTAGGTGATGATCTCGGAGGAAGGTTTTTTGGTCTGCTGTATGAGTTGTTTGACGGCAGTTGTAGTGGGCATCTGTTGAACGATGATACCTGTTTGTTTCTGAATTTCCGCGAAGTTAGTCAAATCCAAATCAGGCACCTGCGGGCGAATCTTCTGTTCCACTCGTGTATTCGCTAGGTGGTGTGTCCTCTGCCTAAGAAGATTTTTATATACACTACAGCCCCTATAGCTTGCCGATTGGCCTTCACCAAAAAGTGCACACTTTGCAGGCTTTTTTTGTAACTCTCCTAATTGGTAGTATTAATTTTTATTTCGTTTATTCATGATAAGCATTGGAAGTTTGGCTGGCCTATTAGATCAGAAATTTCTTTACTGAATGAGAGGAAATTATATTTGATACAAATATTGGAGGTGGTTCGTGTTCAGAAAATCCTTTTGGTTCCGGGAGCTGGTTTTTAATGTTGGCGTTAGCTGAATTGCAACAGGTAGAAGTAGAAGCGGTGGATTTTGAAGTTGCGGTTGAAGAAGACGGTCCGGGTGATGTAGATGGCGCCGTTGACTCATTTAGGTTGGCTGCAGTGGTACTGCGAGTTTTAGGTGGTGATTGCATTGTTTTTTACTGCTGTTTGGTCTTAGCAGCTTTTTTATTTATTTTTTTATTTGGCCGGTTACCAGCGGAACCAGTGTTCTTTCTCTGGCGTTTCTGTAGTGTCCGTAGCTTCAAATACTGTGAGTCTGACTCGCTTATTTCAGAAAAGGGAGTCTTCTCCTCCGAGTCGTCACAAGATTGGTTCTTATATTAGATTTGGGTCCATGACTTAATTTAATAAGAAAAAAATATGTAAAAATAACATATATATGAACCTAAATAAATTAAGAGACCTATAAAAAATTAAAGAAAAAAAAAATATATATATATATATATATATATTATATATTTATAATTATTAGAAAAGAAAAAAGAAATATATTCTAAAAGAAATTACTAATTAAAAGAAAATTAACCTTAAATATCTTAAAATTAAACTATTTACATATACAATAAAAAAAACAAAAACAAAGCAAACATTTTTAAGTTAATGAAAAATAAATGTCTTAAAGAAAAAAATAAAAATCTGATGGAGGAAGAAAACTAATGTTTATAAATATTGTTAGTTACGTCGTTAAACAACAGTCCTGGCCAAGACCTTGTCAACACTAGAGAAGAATTAGCCGGCACAGCTATCTCCAGCCTTAAACGGCCACTAGTCTATGATTGCCTATTAAACAAAACATTAGTCATCTCTATTTGTGTGTTCGGTAAAGTGTTTAATAATGTAACAATTCACAAAGTTTGAAGGATATTCATGCGGTAACACAGTGATGAGAAGGTAAGAAAGATAGAGCTATACTTATAGTGAACTGTACTCGCAGCTATGACACTTAGAATTAGAATCGTTAAAATCGGCGTCTAGTATTAGGCGATCCCCTTCAACTATTCCAAATCGATGGTGAGCAGGCGTCGGTCTTCTTCATAAATAAATAAAGAATGGAGAGAAACAGCCTTCCAGTATCTGATGACCGACAGTAAAGTCGGAAATTAAAATCGTTAAAACCATGATTAGTTGTAAATAAAATTGATCAACAAATTTTAGTTAAACATTGCGTTGTTGTTATGTAAAGAAAAATATTAGCAATCTTGACACTTGAAATAATCGGAGATATCAAGAAAGGTTATGAGGGATCTCGGTGTTTATATAGAGAGAGGAGGGCTCCAAGGTGTTATGAAGAGTGTTATAGAGAGGTGGACTGATTCTGATCTGCAAACTCTCACAAGATATTTGTTCAACGTCATTGGCTCTTATTATGTTACTTGTATAGATGTGTTACAAGTATTTGTAATGAAAAATATATTAATAAATAAAAACTAGTCACTTTTTGGGGAGAAACAAAAAGAAAAAAAAGACTGGGTTTATCAAAATTCATTTGTTAATAAAAAACTGTTTATTTGGAATTGAAAAACATATGTAACAAATTCATTAGCCAAAATCAGAATGTACAAATAAATAATTATTGTGGATGTAATTAGTTGACCGTTGAGAATTACTGGAAGGAATTAGTCCGGGTGGCGGTCTTTATGCGCTCCATGCGCCCTGATGATGACCCACAAAGGGGGTCGAACGTTGGCAAACAATAAATAGTTGAAACTATTTAGTTGTTTCATTTAAAGACCGCCACCCGGACTAATTCCTTCCAGAAATAAACAATTAGTTCGATTGATAATACGTTACTTATTCAATTCACATACACATCAGTAATACATGGTTGATAGTTTATTATATTAGTGTTAAAATTAGAGGGGAAAACTTTAATGAAATATCAAAATGTGTCTCTGTTTATTTTATGTCGTTATATTGAATCTCTACTTCTGCTATTCCAATAGGTGCAAAAATACCCGATGTATAAGACAGAAATCGGATGTTGTTATTCTGAAGAATTTTAGTAAGGTTCAGCCGATTAACATTTAATTCGTTCAAGAGGGTATACCCTGCTCCTGAATCCACTTCAAATTGTTAAATTATTCGATTTATTTTTACATGAAAAAAACACTTCTGTGTATCTTGATCCTGACTGCTAATTTCATATACAGTATACTGGTCATGGAGGTATTAATCTTGTTCTGAGTCTACTGTTTGCACTCCTTTTTTCTCTGAGATTTATCTTTTTAAACATAGTTTTTCAACATGCCACCTCCCCCCCCCTCTCCACTTCTCACAGTATTGACAGTATAGTTGCATCAACTCTGAAATTTTAAGAATTGTGATTATTTTTGGCACAATTTAAACGAAGTCCTTCGATCCCTAGGTTTTTCAAATTAAGCCGTGAGCTTCTTGACTTTGATTGATCACTGTCTTGAAGGATAATTACTTTGACTCCTATTTTGAGGTCTTGAAAGTCTATGTACATTATTAGAATAATTTTCTAGTGTTATGTCAAATTGTTTACTTGCCATGTTTCATGATCCTAAAGTTTGTGCCATAGAGACCGCCTCAGAAAATGTTTTGGAGTCTTCCAAAAGAAGTTGATGGCGTATGTCTTGGTTAGACCACTGATAAACTGGGAGTGCAAAAAAAGATCAGCCACGGACTTCTCACTTTCACATTTAAAGTTGCATGCTGGAACAAATGTTCTTAATTAGATGACAAAATCGTCGATAGATTGATTAGGTGCTGTGCTTGTTTTTGTGACAGAAATTTGTGTCTTTCAACTAAGATATTTTTTTAATGATTTCATCAAATGTTAATGAATTAAGTTCTTTTAGTGCAACAGCTATCTTGAGCAATTCAAAATATTCAGGGAAGACAGAATTTTTTTTGCTAAGGTCTCCTCTGATGCTAATGCTTTTTGAGCAAGAATGTTGCCTAACCATTCTTTGTATTGTTAAAATGATTCGTTATTTTTATCAAAGTTATCATATTTACTTAAATTTGTTGAGGAAGTTTTGACGAAGAGCTTTGATTTACTGTAGAGAATTTTTATAACAGAGCTGTGAATTGCTGCTGTAGTTCCAAAAACTGTGTAAATTGAGCGGCATCTATTGTTCCTGGTTGACAATAATATTTGAGATTGAAATAACAGCTTCCTCTGTCTTTATTCTTGTCGCCACTTTGTTACATCTATTTTGGGTATTTAATGTGACAACACCCATAAGACTATTTATTGAAGGTCACTGAATAATATGTATGGCGAATTTCACTACACTGCTCTGTAAGCTAAAATAGGGAAGGTTATATGATGTTACATTTATAATCGATATTACAATAGAGGCACAACAGTTTCAAAAATCTAAGAGAATGACTGGACATCCCCTCTAGTTGTTGTTCCCCAGGCCAACAGTAAAGAACGCATATTTTTTGACTATAAGGTGGGAGTAAACCCTCAACTCTATTCAGGCTTACAAAGTGTACAATGAATAAAACGGTGGACTGAGTCAAAGTAGGCAGGAAAATCGGAGACTCATTCCCAGTGATCTCAGGGCTAAGAAATGGGGATTCTCTTGTTCCTCTTCTGTTAAACATAGTCATAAATGGGATTATAAAAAGATTAGGGTTGATGTCCCAAGGAAAGATCTGTAACAAAATGACTCAAATTATGGCATATGCAGACGATATTGTCCTTGCAGGAAGGACTCTCGACAAATCATGAAAGAAGTATTCACAGTTCTTGAGAAAAAAGGAAGAAGAATATGTCCTCAGATTAATGAACACAATACAAAGATTCTAATTCTGAGGAAGAAGAATCCATCCTACCCACAGAGACACATCATCGGGAATTATAAATAAGAGTGTATCAAAAGCTTAAAATACTTAAAATCGATGCTCAATGCTGCCTTGGACGAGGAAGAAAGTATAAAGTACAAGTTAATAACAGAAAATGAATCCTATTTCAGTATATCTAAACGTTTCAGAAGTAGGCTGCTCAGTCGCAAAACCAATCTCAGATTTTTTGAGCGCAGCTAGGATCCTGAGCATGGTCTAAGTAATCTTATTTCAAAGTTTTGGGAAATGGAAGAGGTCTAATCCATTTGACATATCGATCTCTTGGATATGAAATGTGAGGAGCATTTTGTTCAAACACATAGCCACCATAAGTAAAGAGGTCACACCTCAGTTGCCTTTTCGGGATGTTGTCTCTGGTCTCGAACAACCCAAGTTTAGGGCAATAGACCGGTTACAAACATTGGAATAACAAATTGCCCTGGATCCTCAATTGAAAGACGTAGGATTACATTATTATAAGCGTCTTTCAATTTAGGATCCAGGGCAATTTGTTATTCCAATGTTCTTTAGCTTTCTCCTTGTGCCTTTCAGCGTGGAGATAGTCCAACCCAGGATCTCCATCTCTCTCTGTCTCCTGCAAGAGTCTTCATCTCCTGCAGTGTCTTGCCTCTCGCTTGCCCCAACTTGGTAATGTAGCCATCGTAGCTCTAAGCCTAGGCCTTCCTTTAGGTCCGGTGCCAACAGGTTTTGCCTCCATTTTGCGTGGGTCACAATCCTGACTTATCCTACACACATGCCCGTACCACCCCAACTGTCTCTTCTCCAGGGTCTCCTTCACTGCAGGAATGTTTAATTCTTCCCTTATTGTTTCATTCCTGATCCTGTCCCTGCGGGTTTTGGAAGCCGCTCTGCGCAGGTATTTCATTTCTGCCGCTGTTATACGGCTCCATTTGTTGTCCGGGAGTACCCAGCTCTCTGCTCCGTATAGTAGAACAGGCATGTATACGGCCTTAAATATGTGGAGCTTGACATCTTTTTTAACCTCTCTCTTTCCTACTACTGTGTTGCTGATGGAATAGTAAATATTATTTGCTTTTCCTATCCTATGGGATATTTCGGGTTGTATTTTTCCATTTCCGCTTATCACAGTTCCAAGGATAACTCATTTACCACTTCAAGCTCCTCGTCATTGCACTTAATGTGGATTTGTTCGGGCTGTCGTCCCACTTGTAGGATCTTGCTTTTTCTGGCATTAATAAATATACCTTGCCGTCCTAATTATGCTTCCCATTCTATTAGGGCTTGTTGGAGCTTAACGATAGAGTCAGTAATAAGGACTATGTCATCGACATACACCATTACTTGTGCCTGTATAGTTCTCATATTACAATGACCAATCACCGCTCTTGCTGTTCTTCTCTTGCAAATCTTTATTATTTCATCCATAAAGATGATGAAGAGCAGAGGGCTGAGGCTATCCCCCTGTTTTACTCTTTTTGCCATCGGAAAGCTCTTCGACTCGAGACCGTTAATTCTTACAATGCCCTTTAGTGCCTGGTATGTTGATTTTATAACGAGTAGCAAACCCTCAGACACGTTCTTTACTCTCAGGGCGTTCCATATTTCCTCTCTAGGTACTGAGTCAAACGCAGCTTTAATGTCCAGAAAAGTAAGGTATAAGCTTTTATTTCGATCCTAGGCTTTCTCTATTAACATCCTCAAAGCAAAGATATGGTCTTGGGTTTGGCGTCCAGGGCGAAAAGCTCTTCTCGACTAAAGGTCTCAGCTTCTTTTCCGGAATCGAGGTATATATTTTACATACGACCTGTGAGAGACATATCAGTCTATAGTTAGTGCATTCGCTTGTGCTTTCCTTCTTATGGATGGGTATAATAATGTTATATTCCTATTTTTTAGGAATTTTCTTTTCCTCATAAATTTTTTGGAAAAGGTTCTGCAGTATCTTAATCATCTCCCTTCGGGCGTACTTAATGAATTCTGGAGATATGTTGTCCCTTCCTGCTGCTTTTCCAAGCTTGAGCCTCTCTATGGCCACTTCAACTTCTTCTTCCCAAATAATATCCAGATCTTCATCTTGTTCACAAGCATTGGGAATCGATTGTTCAAGGCTTGCTATTTTATTCTGCAAATATTGTGCCATAGTGCCTTTCCCATCTCTCTAGAATGCCAGCAGTATCGGTTAATAAATGTCCATTTTCATTTTTCACATTTCTAATGCGTTTACATCTTTTACCTCTAAGACCTTTAACTTTTCTCCAGAACTTTTTAATATTATCCCTGTAATTCTGGTCAAGTTCCTTTCCAAATTGTTCCCAAGAATTTTTCTTTGACTCTCTAACAATGTGCTTTGAGATATTCCTCTTTTGAACATAAATAGACCAGTTTTGCTGAGTCTTATTTGTCATATAATCTTTCCAGGCTTTCTTTTTATTTGCCACTGCACATTTAACTTCTTCAATCCACCAATCTGTTCTTTTTGCCCTCATATTTATTTTCTTCTTAGCACATTTTAATTTTCCTATCGCCATTTCAACTTCCTCTTTACTCGGTGCGTTTATCCATGGTTCAGTTCTCTGGTATTCAGAGTGAGGAGATTAATTGTTATTTTCCGTATTTAGAATGCCGTCAAAGTGTTGTTTAAATTTATTTAATATCTCAGTCGGATCCGCAATTATATTGTTATTCGCATCTTCAACCCCATTTAATAGAGGTTTAAATCTTTTACGCGATTTGCTTATACCTTTGTACATCTCTCTTACGTTATTTTGGCTTCTGTGTTTTTCTATTTCTATTATTTTGCCTTTAAGATACTCTCTCTTCTTATTTTTTAAGAATTTTGGTTTCATTTTTTACTAACCGAAAGTAAGCCACATTATCAAAGTAGAGAGTCCTATCAAACTATTTTTGCTTCATAATCTGATGATGTTTGATGAGGTGGTTCGACTACTTCTTAGTCACTGAAGTAGCTAGGGAAATCCAATATGGCGGTGTACAGTTGGAATAGGTTATATGGAATGGGGACTATAGTGCTAAATTCCCAATCTAAAGGAATTATCTTGTTATCCCATACAGTTTGGAATAGTCCTTGGATTACTTTTTTGAGCTTTTCAGCACCAAATTTCCAAATTTCAGGAATCCAGGTGAAATTCCATCTATTCCCGCTGCTTTATTTATTTTAATCTCTTTAAGAGCATTTTCCACCTCGTCCTCTTCTATAGGCTCTAGATTCTCCTGTGTTGCAAGTTGTGCATGCAGCACTGGTGTGCCATATTCTTCAGACAAGAGATCAATGAAAAATCGGTGCAGTTAATGCAATCGAGGTGGCTCGACTGCTTCTTAGTCACTGAAGTAGTTAATAAAATCCAATATGGCGGTGTACAGTGGGAATCAGTTAGCTGTCTTATTTTGCCCCGTAGCTCTTTCTAAAAATACAAACTCTTGCATCAATAACTATCTGTTAGAAATGAAAATTACAAGAACATCAGTGTCCGAAGCTTTTATTAGAATTCTGGAGCCTGGTGTTTTTTTATAAGTGAAAAACAATTCTCGTGTCTGCCTCTTCATGGTAGCACGTATAATCAACTTCTTGGACTTTTTAATACACTTGTTTTGATACACAAAATTGTTTCCTGAGCTTGGTACGAGTAACACAGATGTTCAAAAGTTAATTTTTTTTGTATTATTGACAGTAAATTTTTGTTTTCCCAATAATCAGCCAAAAAGTGTACCAAAACATCTTTGAAACGATAATTTTTAAGTCTTGCCCAAAATCTTTGGTTCTGATTTGTTGAGGTCCTGTAATTTTATATGGCATATCAAACCTTATATTCAAGGTCCCATTACGTGCGACTGCAATGTTGGGTCCGTTGTTATTAAACGCTATACCGCTATACTCTCTGTCACACATTTCCACTAGCGTTAAAATTTAATCTTTAAAATTCGGCAACACCGATTAGGACCAAGTTTTTTGCAGGCTACCCTATATCAACGTGTTCGCAATAAAACAACGCTTATATTGATGTAAAGTTTTTCTATTATCAATCCGGTGCAGATAACTGATATCGACGTATCCGCTTATACCTGACAACCGATAGTTTGTCCAAGGAAATAATAGGAAACCCAACGGCAGCACATTCTATACCTTTGGTACTTTAAGTCAGGGTAAAAACTTTCTTATTATCTTGATGTTGCATAATTTCATTAAAAATAATTAAATATAGTCTGTCCAGGATTTTTTTAAACAACCCATTCTTGACATATTTTCTAATATACTGAACTCGTTATAAAATATGTTTCATTCTATTATCAGCTGGTTGAAATTCGTTTCAAGTTCGGATCTTAGACTAATTCTACCTAGTAACCAGGCATGGATCCCCTCCACATGGAATCGAATACAAAACCGCACATCGATACACAACACAAGGGAAATACTGAATACTTTACAAAACACAGGACACTCGGGATGGCACCGGCATCCGTTCACGTAATTAAACTCGAAGCAAAACTACTAAAATAAGTTTATTTTAAGAAAACCAGTTTAAAAAAAAAAACCTTCAAATTCAAAATGGAAGATCATGTAAGGATCTAGTAGGGTACTAAATCTAGGTGTAATTTATAACTCGAAATTCCATCGACATTTTACCTTCTCGTAAAATGTGATCTAGAAAAAGTCGACATAATAACTCCGAATCCTCGATGTATGAATTCCAATTTTCGGGCACGAATTAGTACTAAATCTATGTAGGTGTAATTTGAAACCCAAAATTCCGAAGGTGCCGGGCTATCATACACTTTTTGAGATTCTATAACTTGAATTCATGAAAAATTGTAATCCATTAGTTTCTATCCTTGCTCCCTCTACAATCCCTAATAATCCTCCGTGGTGTCTAAAAAGAAGATGGCCTTCTGGTTAAGCATTTTTTTTCCCTGCAAAAATAATAGTCATTCTCGAACTCTGCTTACAAAACATTTTCCAGTTACTAAAATATTTTTGGATCTGTCCTCATGTTGCCCCTCTCGCCTGCTGTGCATATGTAGGACATGTTGGGAGTGGGAAAACAGTGCTGTGAGCTACGTACAAACCATTTGTTAAACCCACTTATGATTTCTTGGCTTACTATAATGATATCTCGTTGGATGTGTTTCTGTGAAAACAACAATAACCGCCAATACATTTAATTTGGTTGATTGTAGTTTGTATAGACTATTAGATCTAGTTTTATCATTTTCTCGCAATGGATTTGCTTAAAACTATTCAAAAGCGTAAGGAAGGGTTTGTTACTTCTCATAAATTTGATAATCATATGCAGTTTGAGCTTCTGAAAAGAGTTCATTCTCATCAGAAACATGGAGTATACCAAATTAGGTTTTCCAATCACTCAGCAGATTTTTCATTAATGAAGAACAGGTACTTTATTATTTTCAGTATTTTTACGTATTGTTGCTTGTAATATACCTGTACATTTTATTGTGTGCTATTCCTTAGTGGTTCAGCTTACATATCATGGCTTTCTGTTTGGAATTCTAGGTGTTTAAAATTAACTCTTTCTTCACACCAGTTGTAGAATATTTCAAACATCAAAACGAATTTAATAATTCCTACATTAGTTTATTTTACTGTTTTTCTAAAACTTTTGATGTTCAGGCTGTATTAAAAATTATCCCCAAACATTTTAGAGTAAAAAAAATGTTTACCATGTTTTTCAGTAATGCTATAGACTTAATTCAAATATGAAAAAGTTTAAGCAGAGTTACGAGTTTTTAGACAAACCCAGATAATGCATTTTAATGTCTAAATCATTCATTAACAATTTTCCTCACTAAAAATTGTTCCATCTCTGTTAAAAGAGTTTTCTGTTGATGATAGATCAGGTATTTATATTTGAGAATTGGCTACTTGATAGCCTTATTCTTATATTATATTTAAATTTTGTAAGAAACAGTTAATTTAGGCTCTTCTCTTGTTGGTCTCAGGAATTGATCTTATTAATAAATTTCAAATGTCAGGAAATACTTTCATCATATTTGGCTGCCATTTTCTAATATATAGTATATGAAAATTTAAGCAGTAGCTGTGGAAACTACTGTTTTAGTTCCTCACTCTGTGTTTGGGCCTTAACTATTTGGGAGTAATTGATTGCAGAGCATTGTTATGAGACATATTAACTGTTGCAACCTTGCAGCAACCGAAAAGGCTTTTTGATCCCAATCTAACAATAGCACTGCTATCAAGATCTCATGAGCAAACCTTACTTTTATCTCAAGTGAACATTTTTGTGAAATCGGAAGGATATTTTAAATGCTAAGTTCCTACCATAACTTGATGGCATGGTTTCTTAGAGCGTAAGCTTTTACGGTGGCATCTAGTTCATGAAAAACCTGTTGTTCCTCATTATTCCATTTTCTTTTCTCAATGTCAAGTTCATAAGCACTAGATATAGGGAGAGAATAAAAAAAAAAAAATTAAATAAGTCATGTATACAAGAAAACTATCCCTTTATATATAATGTGTATAATGAATTTTATATAATTTAAGTAAATAAATTATTTTAATTTTATTTGCATGATTCGAGATTTTTTTTCTGCACAAATTTTGGGCATAATTATCACACTCATAAAAAGATTATGTTTTTGTCTCGAACTATCATAGAAGTATCAAAAATACACTGCTTTGAGGGTGTGAACTACCACTTTCTTCAAACAGATCTTATTGAAAAAATTCCTGTAATTCTATTTGATTTTTCTCTGTTGAATTTTTCGAAAACACAGGCTAAATATTCTAAAAGTAATAAATAATTGACTGTTAAATAATGGCTTGATTGCTAGCACGAATTAACACCGGATGTTCGCTTTTGAGGAAGAAAAGAGATGCTTTGCATGAACTTTGTAAATTTCAATGTATTACAATATCATGATTACCTTAATTCAAACATCTGACAAAGACAAAAATGTAATTTTTGTCAGATGTTTGAATTAAGGTAATTGTGAAGTAGGAAATACATTAGTCATGAAGAGCAAAGCATCTCATTCTTTTTTGTAATGATCAGTCCTAATTTTGAACAATATAACTTACAAGTATAATTGATGGACATACAGCTAGCAATCAAGCCATTATCTAACAGTAAATTTTCTATTATATTTAGAATACTTACCTTATGTTTAACAAAAATATACTGAGAAAAATCCAATAGAATCCCAGGAATGTTTTTCTCTTCGGTACAAAATAGCTTCAGTTTCTCAATCAGATCTGTTTAAAGAAAGTAGTATAATTCACACCCTCAAAGCAGGGATTTTTGATACTTCTGTGATAGTTCTTCACTAAACCTTTCCATGGCCCATTTTCATAAGTGCCAAATCAAACTATGATTCCTTCATCAGAGTTGAAACTCCAGTAGCAATAAAATCTACGATTCCAGCGGTGAGTGATGATGGCCCGTCAATTAGCTTGACCTAAGTTACCTTCACTTTCTAAGGAAGGTTTTACTATGTTTCAAATCAGTAGGGGTTCAGCTGGTGATTTGTTAATGTTTATTTTTTTATAAATTTCTAGCATTTGGAACAATTAAAAAACTATTTAAATCAAGCTTGGTAAGATTTAGGATTCAATATTTATTATAAAGATGAAAATTTTTATGAGTGAGTCACAATTACAAGAGCAAATGGTTTACTCCTTATTAAATTATGTGCACATTAAGTTATATTGGTTCTGTTTCTTACAAACTTCTAATAAGTATAATAGACAGGAGGTTTACTTTAATGTTTGTTTCTTAATATATTTATATCAATACTGAAAGATTAATTTTCATTTTAAACACCAACTTGAACTACTAAATTTCCATACTTCACTTTTTCAGATTTAGCCTTTCAGAGATAAAATAATTGACAGTCATCTAAGCTTTCATTTTTTCCTTTTTTAAATTTCTGGTGAAGGGAAACAAAATTAAGTTATAAAATTATATGCCATACCACTTTTTGTCTATTCTCTCATTGGGCAAATGAAAAGATACACATTTCCCAGGTACAGATTATACAAACAACCAAGAATTGAACATCAGCTTTAGCATAAGCTGTAAAGATAAATGTACCAGAGAAGATGAACTAGTACTCCTGGTCAGAGGAGAAAAGGATTTGTTTTTTTAAGAACATTTAACAAAGGAAGAACAATATCTTTGTTAAGTAAGCAAATAGTACAAAATTTACATAATGCATTCACAAAATTTAAATAAAATTTACATCCCCTTTATTTGTTTCAATAGTACTTCTGTTGTTTATGATAATAAAATTACCATGATTTTACTTAATTTTATACTATCTATGTATTGATATAAAAATTTAGAAAATGGTAACTGAAAAATATATACTCTGACTATCCATAAGAAACCTAATAAGAAGTTAATTTAAAATTAATGATTGAACAGATTGTGTAAAGGACTTAAATCTTGTAAAGTGATTTACTTATTTAAAATCTCCAACTTCATGTTAAATTAAAAATGATAAATCTTTCCTTAATTTAATGGATTCAATAAAACATAAATGTGGACAATATTACTAAGTACTGTGTGTTCTATGTATATGATATAATATTATAAGAATAATAGGCATAGAGAAGTGGTGACCCGTCGCCCAGTCTCTGTACCGCAGTCAGACACTGACCCTCCAGGTTGTGGGAACAGTATATACATTCATTCACATATATATACAAAATGCAGCACACTACACACTAGGCCACTTACAGTATAAACCTTAGGACCACCTTCCCTAGGAATCCTGGAAGAGATAGCAGCCCCACCAGCAGACTAGGGTTTGGAGAGAGGGTGGATAGCCTCACTACCTGGAATATCAATTATTGTGAAACCTACATCAGCCTCGGATTTGATCAGTCTTAAAAGTAAACGACCCGGCACCCCCACAGGATTATCAACTTTGGATACTTGAATGGATTGTCTCTGTATAGACCTGGAGCAGTACAGCTGCTTTTAGAACAACTTGACAGGTATAAGATTAAAATAGGCGCTGTCCAGGAGGTCAGATAGACTTGTCAAGAAATTCTTGAAAAAAGGCACCACTCCATTTACTACAGCTGTCATGAGAGTCAGCATAAAGGGAAAGTATAGGCAAATGATAATTGGATTTAAAGCAGTGAGTCCACGAATTAGTCTCATAAGAATGCAGGGAAAGTTTTATAACTACAGTCTATTAAGTGTACATGCCCCTACAGAGTTGTCAGATGAAAATGAAAAGGTACTTTCTATAAACTTTTGGAAAGGACTCTGGATCCATGCCCCAGGTATGTGACATAAAAGTAATTTCTTGAAATTTCAATGCCAAGTTGGGAAAAGAAGTAATATACTAGCAGATAATAGGAAAACAGCTTCCATGACACAACTAACGGTGATGGACAAAGGCTCATTAATTTCACTGAGTCCAGGAATTTAGTGACAGAGAGTACTCAGTATGTGCACAAGAGCACATGGACATCACCCAATCAAATTTACTATATTTTGATCGGAAGATGTTATAGAAGCAATCTAAAAAACATGAACATTCAGAGGAGCAAATGTCGATTCGGACCACTTCTTGAACCTAGCGCATGTGATGGTGAAGATCTGCTCAGTAAGGAAATCAAAAGCTGCCAGAAGTCCAAAGTGTTAATCTCAGAAAGCTGAAGGATCTACAAACCCAGCATAACTACACCGAATTACTGGACATAAAATACGCACTGTTATGGAGCAATAATAAAAACACCCGAAGAAGTACATGAGAAGGAACCAAGATCACTGTACTTGAAGAACAATGCGTACCAAGGAATGATTAAGGCAACCACAGGGAGGTTTGTTGATGAACACCGAAAGAGGAGCTAGGCAGTTTATGCTTGGACATGACTCAGTAATGCCCTGATGATGGCTCACAAGCTTGAGCCGAAACATCAGCAAAATTAAAAATATTTAGAAGAAGACTGACTCCTGATTATTCCACCTATATTACAATAATGTAAAGTTATCTTTATTTTTAATATTATTTATAAATAAAGAAGTTTTAATTCTTTGTTTTTTTTTTAATTTCCTGGTTCTATCAATCTATCATGTATTAGAAATAATAAAACTGGTTTGTTACAAATTAAAAAAAAAAAAAACTTATGAGGCTCAGATATAATCACCTGGATACCTTTGTGTTGTATTAAGATTTTCAGATAGATACAGCCAATCACTCTTTTAGTCATTACTTTTGTGTCACAAATGTAAATAACTTAAATGCCATCAAATATATGTCCTCTGCTAGATAGTTCCTTTTTTTAGGCCAAGTACTGGATCAATTAACAAAGGGAAGGGAAGGTATTTATTTATAATTAGAGAATTTTGTTAAGAGTCAGCAGATGCATCTAAAATGATTATAGTATTTACATAATAATAATGCTATGTAAATAATACTAGTATTTACAGTACTAACATTTTATAAACTTCCAATCTTCTTTTTCTTCTTTGACTGCCTCTTTTTTGCCATTTAGGGTAGAGTGGCCATGTGAGCCATTCTTCTCTGTTTTGAGAAGTCCTTTTCATTTGAGTCAAGGTTTTTCCTCTTTTGGCTTCATTCTTTAGATATAAACCTCGTAGAGGATTCTCAGGCAACCATGGGGTCTTTTTCTTATTTGGCGGGCTTTCATTACCTTTATGGGATGCCATTTCTCATCCATCTGATAGATATGGCCGAACCACTTAAGCTGTCTTTTTTCAATGGCAATCTTCAGTTCAGCCGCGGATTTTTTTGGATCAGGGCCGTAATCATTGGTTCTGGATTTAAGAATAGAGGATAGTAGATCATCAGGTGAAATGTTCTGGAAATAGAAGTTTTCAGGGTCAAAGATGCGTCGAGGGAAGCAGGATTGTGGTGGGTGAGGCATAATAAGGGGATCAGCGAAATGCTTGTTCAGTTCGTTAGGAGTTGTAGGGTAGATGGAGCTAGATTTTGAAATGATCACGGATAATTGTTTGAGGATTTTCCATTTAGATTTGGAATCATGAGCTTGTGAAAGAGAATCGTGGAAATAGTTAGCTTTAGCATACATAAGAAAGATTGTGTGAGGTTTCGGAGGGATTTGAAGGTGGAAAAATCATTGGTAGTTCTATTGCTTTTGAATGTTTTTCTGGCTGCATCTCTCTCTCATCAATTCTCTTATCTCTTAATTAATCCATGGTGCGGGAAGGCGCTTGAAGGTGGATGTCTTGAGCGGAGCGTGTTTGTCAAAGCAAATAGAGAGATTGGAAGATAAAAATTCCACCATTTCGTCAATGGGTGAGGAAGAGTAGATAGGTTCCAAGGATTGGTATAACGGATCAAAGTATGGGTTTATCTTTTCCGCGGTTAAGGAATCAAGATCACGGAAACGAATCAAAAATAGGGTTTATATTATTGAAGATTTGGGAAGCAAAGGAACAATAGTAATAATAATATGAGATAAGCGTAAAATGCTTTCTTTGAGATACCAAGGAATGTTACATTGAATGATAAAAATATATTTATAAAGAAATAAAATATTCACTATTAGAAATATAAGAAAATAAATAAATAAACTTCCTAAATAAATAAATGAAATAAACTTCCCAAAATAAATAAACTTAAGTTATAACTAACTAACTTATAATTGTTAACATATAAATAAATAAAATAAAATTCCTTGTGAAAATATGATAGAAAAAAAGTATGAATGCATAAAATGGAACGGTTACTTCATTTCATTGGAATGATTCTAAATCGTCTATTTTGTTAATGACAATTGCTGGCTGGCCATCATCTCGCCGACAATAAACTCTGCCCCCAGAGAACCACACATACTTTATCTTGGCAGCGGCCTTCTTCTGCCTCACCAACCAGTATAGGTGCCGATTCGTTGAAGACATCTCCTCCGCGATGTAGATCCGGCCGTCGCTGCCCCATCCGAGGTGCCTGACTTTTACATTAGCGCATTTTATACCGCAAAGAATTTTGAGAGAGCGCCGTCTTTTCCTCCCTCGAGACATTTCCGTTGCAGATAGAGCACACTGCCATAGTGAGACAAGTGGTAACACTGAGTCGTGGTGGGGAGAAGGTATGGTGGGGGTAGCTGCGATGTTATTGCTCGAATACTAAGTCCCGCGTAAACAACTGCCTTGTAATACTTAGCAGTAAATAACTAATCAGCTTTTACTTTAAAATCTTCAAAAGTAGAGTAATCTGCTCAGTTAATCCCCTAGTGATTCTCTCGCACTTTAATATTTAAATAAAATAGTACTTACAAGAGCAGAAAGTAATTGATTAACAGATACCATTAGTAGATGTTCACTGAACAAAGGCTCAAGCCAGACTGACATTATAATTATTATTATGTGACATTATGATTATAACAGTATAATTGCTAAATTTTATATTTTAGCTTCATTTTGTTTTATTTTTTTATTTCCTATCAACACCTAAAAAAAAAAAATTAATAACAAACCTTATATTATATACTTTTTTTTTTTTTTTAATCATTTTATTGGTATTTACAACTGTATTAACAAAAATACGGAATAAAAAATATGGAGAGGAATATCGAGTTCTCCAAATGACCCTACCACCTAAATCATTTCATCCTTCAGAAACAGCCAATATCGTTCACAGATTACCTTCCCGCAAAGTTCCTGGACATGACCTAGTTACTTCCCATATAATGAAACAGCTTCCTCGAAAATCCATCATAAATAAATCATATAATAAATTACAGATATCAAATAGTGTCTAGAATTAAACCCTAATGTAACAGTTAAAATAAGATTAAAAATTAACTAGAACAGCATGAAAATGCGAATAACATCAATAATCAGTTTTTGTTTGACGATAATTGAATGTTTAAAGACTATTTAATATTTTTTGTTAAACTTAAATTTATTATTCAATGGGTATTCAAAGTTATAATTACAGTGTCAATATAATCAATTTGTTTGAAATGATAACGAAAACAACAGATAATATAGCTTGAATTTTCCCTATATAGGTTAGTTTCACTTATATTTGCCACCTTCATCCGAGCTTAACCGGTCACCGGGGTCCACTAAAGTTCACCCTCTGATAAGAATTTGAACCTACTTGGTGCAACAAACAAGAGCCAATTTTAACCAGGATTTAGCTTGAAACAGATAAACAGATTTCGTGCAGTAAAAAAATCTTGATTTGTGCAAACAAAATTTAAAATCCTTTTATTTAGTTACATAAAATACGTATATTGTTTTGTTATATACATGAGTTATTTTATTTTATCATTATCATTTTTATCTTCTCCCTTTAGTTTGTGCTTATGGATTTCACATAAAAAGGAGAAAATGGAATGATAAGGATCAACAGGTTTTTCATGAACTAGATGCCACCGCAAAAGCTTATGCCCTGATAAGCCATGCCATCAAGTTAAGGTAGGAACTTCGCATTAAAAAAAATTCTTCTAATTTCTCAAAACATGTTTACTTGTAATAAAAAATAGGTTTACTCATGAAATCCTGATAGCACTGTGCAATGGTTGGATTGGGATCAAACAGTTTTTCTGGTTGCTGCTAGGAGATTTTTTAGGAGTTTTGATTTACAAAATTCAATGCTTTGATTTTTTTTGAAACTGTAATGCATTAATTCATTACAAAGATAAAAATCTGGTGCACGCAACACATGACTTTCACTCACCTCCGTTGTTAAAGTCAGTTTAAGAATTTTTAAATACATGTAGAGATAAAAATAAATTGTTAAAGAATTAATTAAATTTAATTTCAATATAAACATGTGTTTTATTAAATAATCTATTATATTTTTATCTATAACAATTATTGTTTGGGGTTATCACCTCCAACTCAATGTCAAGATGATCACACGAGGGGCGTTCTGCTTCTTTGACAGACTGTCAGGTGGCAGCACCATCAACATGAATTTCCCTTTTCAGGAACCATAAACAGTTCGTTTTATCGGATTCTCATCACTTTCCATTACCCTTTTCAATTCCGTGTATCATATAATATTTTTTCTAAAATCTTTAGCTATCCAACGGTATATTATACATCTATATTACTATTCTTGTGTTCAAAAACACAAAAATTGCATTAAAAAATATGTTTTACTTTTCTCCTTTAGTTGTTTATCAAATTCGCTCAACTTTGATATTTAGCCATCCTTCATCAGTGCCATTAAGATGATATAAATAATCTTTTGGAATATACAAAATTTAAGGTAGTTTAATAATATTAATAATAATAAAAATAATAACAGGCCTACCGAACCCGAAGGTTCGATCCCGATACCACCAAATACTGTCTACACAGACTCGTCCAATGATCACCGTTCAAACCCAAGCTCCTGAGATCAGCCTTAATGCAGCAATCCTCCCATCGATGCTTCTTCCTCCCTTTAGGACGCCTGCCAGTCGGTTCAGCGAGTACCAACTTTCTCGGAAGTCGTTCCTCACTGAGCCCAACAAAGGTAGTTTAGGGGAAGAAATTTTGAAATTTCAGCATTTAAGCATTGTCAGACTATTTTAATCAGAATTAAACTTACATGATATTAAAGCCTATTAAATTTTACATCGATATAGCGAGTTTAATCTAAATCGTTGGAGCCGTTTTTGAGAAAATCGTAAAAAGGTGCAAAATGCATGGTATAAAGTGGCTCTTCCGGTTAGCTGATTTTGATGAAAAAGTTGCTGTAACATCTCAGGCGTATAGTTGTATTAAATATGAAATTTAAGTTCCTTACAACTTTTCGCTTTTGCGCTAGACTTACCACACACAGACCATTTTTCAGGACTTGGTTATTTGTACTCATTGGGTCCTAAAACGTGTATTTTCGTTGAAAACTGGAATTCGAAAATTTTCACAATCGCAATACTTTCCCTTACTATATATTTCATATAGAGGTAAGTAAAAGTAAAAAGGAGAAATTTTTCAATAGCCCTCCATTAGAGCGATGAGAACAAGAAACTGTCCGAAAAATAGGAAATGACAGTTCACCACACTGGGTTATGTTTTCTATTTTATGTTACATTAAAGAAAAAAAAAATTAATTGTTGGTGGAAAATGATCTTTTTATTTTTTATAAAACCCATTTAAAGGGTATACTTTTATGAATGTAAAGCAGGTTTCTATAAAAACAATGTCTATTTTTCCAAATAAAGTTTTATAATTTTAAACCTAAAGAAGGTTCAAAGTGTCATGGCCGATTGTCAAGTTCATTGTTCATGTCGCTCTGTCTTTCTCACTGTGTAACAGACGATTATCGAGTTAATCACCCAATCAGCCTTTGCAAAAGGTTTCCCATTTGAACATTTTCACGTTACGCCTATAGACTTTGAGCCAGCGCTTCAAGTCCACGGTCACGGCACTGGGAATCAGCCTGCCACCGTCCTGAGTTCGTATCCCGGACTAACTAAGAAATCTTTTTTTTTTCTTTGAATATTTTTTAAAAATTTCTTTAAAATGTTTTTTTTATTATTTGTATATAGTTATGTATATAATTTAATTTTTAAAGGGTTATTTAATTTTTATTACTAATATTTATAGGGTATTTTTTTTTTTTTTTTTTTTTTTTTTTTTTTGTAGATATATTTTCATTTATTATGATTATATTTTTACATTAATAATTTAGTAGGAATTTTTTATATGTTTTGCAATATATAAACATTATGTCTGATGTGAATGCAGTGATGGACACAGACAATGAGACTCCCTTTAGTGAAATTAGTGAGACTGATTCGCGGTACCTTAAAAGAAGGACGCGACAAAAACGCCACAGAAACGTTCTGCCAAATTCTGGGAGTAACTCGCCCAATAAGAAAAAAAATAAGAAAGCGAAGGCTAAACAAAACTGCACTCCAGAAAACCGAAGTACAACTTCAGCCAACACTCAACAAGCCGAAACTGCCTCAACATCTGTACCCTCCAGCAACAACGTTGCAGCCATCAATAACTCGTCGACAACATCCTCCACACCCCATGAATTCAATGAACCTGAGCCACCACCAGTGTATGTTAACAACATTCAAAATTTTTATAAGTTTGGCCAAGAAATATCTGCTCTTATTGGACAGACTAATTTCAATTGCTTCGCAAGACTAAAAGACGTGAAAATTAACACAACAACTAAAGATAATTATAAAAAACTTGTCAATCATTTGAAAGAGAAACAATACGAATTTCATTGCTACCAGCTGAAAGAAGAGAAGCCATACCGAGTAGTTTTAAGGGGTCTTCACTACACCACCCCCATAGAGGCCATCAAAAAGGACTTAGAAGAACTAGGATTCAGTGTGCGACACGTCTCTTGTATTGTCCATCCCACAGAAAAATTTCCATTACCCTTATTCTTTGTAGATCTCGAGCCTGCATCCATCAACCCCGAAATATTTAAAGTTAACAGGCTTGTTTATTCTTGTATTAAATTCGAAGAGCCAAGACAGAAAGATGAGATAGTACAGTGCGCAAACTGTCAAAATCTTGGGCATACGATGGGATACTGTCATCATCCAGCCAGATGTGTCAAATGCGCCGGCCCACATGCTTCTAGCACCTGTTTAAAGCCTCGGGACACCCAGCGAAATGTGCACTGTGCAGTGAAGCTCATCAGGCTAGTTACAAAGGCTGCATAGTATACAAAAATTGGATGAGACAAAAAAACCTAAATATAGCCTCTAGAACCCCACTGGAGAGTTCAAGAACTGATAATGAAGCACCCGGCCCTTCGACCAAGACTACCCCGATGATCCGTCGAACTCCAGGAGCCAGCGTTTATCAACCGCCATCAAGTTCCAACACATCCACCTATCCTGCAATAGCCAACATACCTCTGCCCCGACCTCAGTCGCCTCAAACCTCCACATCACATCCTCAAACATCCCATCCTCAACCCCAGATCCCCTATTACCAGCCACAGACCTTAAAATCACAGCCTCAGAGAACTCAACCTAAACCTCAAAATTCCCATCCTCAGACAAAATACCAATTAATGACCCAAAACCTGCTTCTCTGAGGGTAAAATTACCGCCACTAATCTCTCCACAGACCAATCCCCAACATCCACCTTCTTTAATGCCCACAGTTCAAGACCATTTCTCATTAGAAGCTCATGCTGAACCTCATCAACTCCCTCAGAGAAAAATCCTACCCACTCCGAGAGGAATAAATCCTTTATCCCTAGATACTCCTGCCTATCCCTATCAACCTCCAACTGATATAACATCTATTCTTTCATCCTTTCTTCTAGACCTCCAAAACACCATCAAACCACTCATCAATCTCCTTACAAATCTCCTATCACAGCTTCCTATTAATCTTCCAAGATGAAAAAGCAGACCCTAGCTATTCTCCTATGGAATTCCAATGGTCTGAATAATCACAAAAACGAACTAGACATCTTTCTTCACTACAATCACATTGACATTGCTCTGATTACTGAGACTCATTTCACAACTCATTCTCACTTTTACATACGGGACTACATTACTTACAGATCAAATCATCCAGATAACACATCCCATGCAGGCTCATGTATCCTTATTCACAAATCCTTACCACACTCTCTGATTCCCTCCACTCCAACAGACACCATTCAGTCAACCTCTATCACCTTATCCTGCCACCCCTTTACCACAACGATCTCAGCTGTATACTGCCCTCCTGGTAATTCCTTATCCTATAATCACCTTGATACCTTATTCAGATCCTTTGGCCCGCGCTTCATTGCTGGTGGAGACTACAACGCCAAAGACCAACGGTGGGGATGTCGAACGTCCAATACTCGTGGCAGGATTCTTTCCCAGATCACTCACTCCAATAGCTATTCCGTCCTTTCACCCTCAGACCCTACTTATTGGCCAACATCGCTTAAAAAACGCCCTGATATACTTGATATATTCGTTACATCCCAAATACCTACAGTCCAAACCACGATAAGAACCTTAGATGACCTTTCCTCAGACCATAGTCCAGTTCTGCTTCTCATGCATTCCAATCCTGTTCCGAAACCTTCTTTTCCTTCACTGATTACTGGACATGTTAACTGGGACAATTTTCGACTTGACATGGAAAGCAACCTTGACTTGACAATTCCATTAAAAACCAAACAACACATTGACTCAGCCATTGAACAACTCACAAAAACAATTGAGACAGTTATCAAAAACAACACATCACACCCTACAAACAAAAACCCTCAAGACCTTAACAATAACTTGCCACGACATATCCGAATGCTTCTTAAAGAAAAACGACAAGCAAGGACTAAGTGGCATAAAACTAGGTACCCATCTGACAAAGCTCGTTACACACAACTTACTAACAAATTAAAAAAAGAAATAAGAAAATTTAAAGTACAAACTTTACAGAAAACCTAAACACCTCTGATAAATCCTTATGGATAGCAACCAAAAAACTCCTTAAATTTAAATCATTTAATCACCCGCTCCTCAATGAATCCAATAACTGGTCACGATCAGATCAAGAAAAGTCACAAATATTTGGTAAACACCTCTTCAATATTTTTAACCCTCATCCAGATATCCTAAATCCAACCCACATTGAACATGTTGAGGCAGAACTAGCTATCCCACTCCAAATGTCCCTTCCTCCTAAAGCCTTTCATCCTTCTGAAGTAATAATCATAATTAAAAAATTACCTTCCAAAAAAACTCCTGGCCATGATCTTATCACACCTCACATCCTAAAACAACTTCCTCGAAAAGCCGTCGTTTTCCTTACCTATATATACAATGCCACTCTCAGATCCACGTATTTTCCTACTGCTTGGAAACTTTCAATAGTAAAAATGATACAAAAACCCAATAAGCCTCCTGAACATCCGTCATCCTATCGTCCTATCTCCCTTTTGCCCATCATGGGCAAAATCCTAGAAAAACTCCTTCTAAAGCGTCTTTATCCTATCCTAGAAATGAATCATGTTATCCCTGACCACCAGTTTGGATTTCGAACATCTCATTCTACAATACAACAATGTCACCGCGTGGTGGATGTAGTGTCCTCCACATTGGAGCGCGGAATGTACTGCACTGGAGCCTTTCTTGATGTAGAACAAGCATTTGATCGAGTCTGGCACCAGGGACTGCTTTACAAACTCCGTCAATTCCTCACCCCTACATATTTCCTATTAATGCGTTCCTACCTTACTGGCAGAACCTTTAAGGTAAACCACAACTTTTCCTACTCATCCACATTTTCCCTATCTGCTGGAGTGCCTCAAGGTAGTATCTTAGGTCCTATCCTCTACTCCCTTTATACAGCTGACATTCCACTCCATCCTCGCACTGTCCTCAATACTTATGCTGATGACACGTGTGTTTTATCAGTCCATAATGATCCAACTACTGCATCCCAAACCCTTCAGTCCCACATCAAAGCCATTGAAGAATGGTGTCAAAATTGGAGGATTAAAATAAATCCCAACAAATCCCACCAAATCACCTTTACCCTTTGTCGCAAACCGATGACTTCCTGCCCTCCAGTATCCTTTAATAACATTACCCTTACTTCTGTAGAACAAATCCGATACCTAGGTCTCCATCTTGACAAGCGCCTTACTTGGAATCCTCACACAAGACTAAAACGACAAGAAACTGCTCGAAGATATCGATTACTACAACACTTACTAGACAAACGTTCAAAACTTCCAGCACATTACAAAAGACTCATCTACATCACAATTATCAGACCTATTTGGACATATGGAATCGAGCTTTGGGGCTCTACGAAACCATCTAATTCCTCCCGCATCCAGTCCTTACAATCCAAAATCCTTCGCAAAATCCTGAATGCTCCTTATTTTGTCACAAATGAAATCCTCCATAATGACCTAAACATCCCATTTGTTGCAGACATAGCCCGTGATAGATACTCCTCTTTCCATTCTAAACTCCCTGCCCATACAAACCCACTTGTCCGTAATTTATCTTCCTCAGATATCCCTGATAACCCTCCAAGGCGACTGAAAAGAAGGTGGCCTCGGGACCTACTGTATTAAAATAGTTAGTGAAGGGCTACCACTGGGTGGTTCTTTCTCAAGACATTTTCAAGACTTTTTATATTCATTCTACATATTTACTTATTGTATTCTTTAGTACAGTTGTAAATTACTATAAATAAATAAAAAAAAAAAAAAAAAAAAAAAAAAAAAAAACCTAAAGAATAATATATTTTCAGATTATTGGTCGTCCGTACAAATTTTGAAGTTTCATTGTATGATGTTTCCAAGCCTCTAAGGTCTGGTTATAGACGTTTAAATGTTTGGACTATCCCAAGCACATTACGTACTGGTCTCGAGTGTATAAATTGGAATCATGAAGGGGAATTTTTTACATTCTCTACTAAGGACAAACGCCTTTATTGTGTAGATGTTGAACTAATGAAGGAAATAGACAGGATTAAAATCAATGGAGCTCGCAGAATCTTTCAACATAAGCCAAGTCCTCACAATCCAGAAATGGTAGCAGGTAACTAGTATAATTATTTCTCTATATTATAATTTTCTATGAATAATTCATTTTGTTTTATATTACAGCATTATAAAAGACTGTTTTTGCTGATCTAGTGGTTTGATGAAGAAATTAACTTTATTCTGGGACCAAGTCCCCTCAAAATAAAAACAATGAATACAAATAGATTATGAACTGCAGCTACCACTTAGTTTAATTTATATACAGATTCATTTACATATTCGCATATATACATTCGGTTTACAGGAAAATAATGCAGGATTTTGTATAAAAAAGAAAGATTTACAACCTCTAAAAAATCAAGATAGTTTCTGGTACTATCAATACATTTCTGCTAACGTGTTGGCAATTTTTCCATTTTCTTAAAAAAGAATTTCACATATCAAGAATTAATAAACTCCAAAAACACATTTTCTAATTCCCTTTGTCCTTCAAATTCTTTGTCATGTAAGCAGTGGTCCAGGTACCTAAAAATCTGATGATAATCCTTAGACAAAAGGTCCTGAGAGTGGAGTGGGGCTGATGTGGCAAACTTTCAGATTAAAGCTCCAACAGTTTTTGTGACCACTTGTGAGACATGTGGCTGGTTGTTGTCCATGTAACAAAATGGCCCCTTCTGATTGACCAAAGATGGCTTCATTATTGCCAATTTCTGATGCATTGCATTGATTTGGTTGCAATAAGATTCGGCAGTGACGGTTTCTCCAGAATTTAAGAAGCTGTAGTGTATTAAACCAAATGAAACCCACCAAACTGTAACCATCACCTTTTATTTGATGAGTTGGGGGCTTTGGAAAATGTGCTGCTTCTCATTTGTTGAGCCACTGTCCAGAACATCTACTCTTATCATGAAGTATCCACTTTTCATCACTAGTAAACTTTGCAGTTTACAGGCGCTCTTCAATGGTTTCAATCATTCCTTACCGGCCGTACCCAGTATGTTGTAGTTCCAAATAAACCCCGCTCCGACTCACAGCCTCTGACAAAAGGTGTACCCCAAGATTCCTCATTATCTCCTACCCTTTTCTCCACATTCATAAATCAGATTTATATTTCCTTTACCCCAAATAAATTTCCTGATGCTATCTCTAAACTTCAGGAGGACATAAAGAATATAAGTGCTTGGTCAAACAGCAACAAAGTCCTGCTAAGTGCTGAAAAAACAAAAGCCATCCTGATAGCATCACCTGCTCTCCTTAAATCCATTCCCAGCACCCCCAACCTTTTCCTAAACAATACTCCTATCTCTTCAGAGATGGGCGATATCGCATTCGGGTATACGAATACGAATGCATTCGGGAAGATCAAGTTTTGGAAATACGAATACGAATGCAATCGTATTTCAAAAAAGAATACGAATGCATTCGTATTTAGAAAAAAAATACGAATACGAATATACTCACAGATGTAGACAGGTATACGCCCGAATTTCACAGGTATGCAAAGGGATACGGTCATATTCCACTAGTGTGGGCCGTATTCCACTGGTCTAAAAACTTATACAGGCCTGTACAAGTCAATATGTGCGCATTTGCAGGGGTGCATTCGAATACAGTCGTATAATATCTTATATTAAAAGACATAAAATTTAATATTTATGAATTTATGAAAAGAAATATTATCCATTTGATATATTTTTCTTGAGCTTATAATCTTATATATTGAAAGTAAAGTTCAGTAAATATTTTAACATTTCTAACCAACTATCTGAAAATAAACAGTATGCATTCAAGAATAGGTAAAATGTTGAATTTTAAGCATTTACAGTGAAGTTTTTAGGTACTCCAGGTATGGAATGACGCATTGGTTTTTCATCATTATGTTTCTATTTTCTAAGTAAAGAAGTTTGCTATTATTCCAAAACATTGAAAGTTAAACAATAATAATAATAAAATTAATTCTTTATAATGAAGTGAAGTAAAGCATTAATAAAAGCACTTATGTAACATTCAAAGCTGTAATTGAGAGTGATGATAACCGCAAAAAACTTTAGTTATTATCGTATATACTATATTATTATTAATTTAATCTTATTAGTAATTTGATCTAAAATAAATGCTTTAATCGAAATTCAGTATAATTCTTTTTTCAATGTTAACTTTGTTTGAAGATAAGAAGTAATATAAAGCCGCCTTAGAACCTAGGCATCGGGAATTTTACCATGATACCTGCGACTTTGAACTTATTTAAAGAGGTGTGACAAAATTCTTAGGAAATATTGCAAGACTCGAAAGCTGAAGGAAGTCCCTAAATTAATTAAAAACACACTAAACAATTTTCACAATAGAGTGTAAAAAAATCGAAATGGACTTGGAATACCCATTGCTGTAGAGGCATTTTTGGAAAATATATCATGACCCTGTTTCTATCTTCTATGAAAATGAATGTAGTATATCCTAAAACATTGAAGTAGTTTAAAAAATAATTATAAAAATAAAAATAATTGGTTATAATGAAGTGAAGTAAAGTGCGGATAAAAATTAATATGAAAGGAATGAATTTGAAATAAATAGTTAATGTTGGAAAAGGAACTGAATTTTGTTGGAAGCATATATTTTAGATCAAATAAAATAACATAAGTATTACATACAATCATAACTAAGGTTATACTTTTTATATTATTTAACATTTTCTGTAAAATCTGTAGCTTTATGACGGTCTATTATGCTTTCCTAATTTGCGAATTGAAACATAACAACCTGGAAAAAGTTTATTTTTACTGTTTTTATTTCTCCAGTTAATTTAAATTTCTTTAATATTTATCCATTTATTCTTGACATAGCAACAAGAAGTGGTGAGACAATTAAAGTAAACAAAATTAACAATACATAAGGTCTTTTTTTATTTCATCAGAATAAACTTAAATCTATAGGTTTGAAATTGAATATGTAACAATTAATAATATAAATATTAATAATTGTTTCATATCCATTTTTATTGGCTTTGAGCAATATTTCCTAAGAATTTTGTCACACCTCTTTAAATAGGCTCAGAGTCGCAGGTATCATGGTAAAATTCCCGATGCCTAGGTTCTAAGGCGGCTTTATATTACTTCTTATCTTCAAACAAAGTTAACATTGAAAAAAGAATTATACTGAATTTCGATTAAAGCATTTATTTTAGATCAAATTACTAATAAGATTAAATTAATAATAATATAGTATATACGATAATAACTAAAGTTTTTTGCGGTTATCATCACTCTCAATTACAGCTTTGAATGTTACATAAGTGCTTTTATTAGCGCTTTACTTCACTTCATTATAAAGAATTAATTTTATTATTATTACTGTTTAACTTTCAATGTTTTGGAATAATAGCAAACTTCTTTACTTAGAAAATAGAAACATAATGATGAAAAACCAATGCTTCATTCCTTACCTGGAGAACCTAAAAACTTCACTGTAAATGCTTAAAATTCAACATTTTACCTATTCTTGAATGCATAGTGTTTATTTTCAGATAGTTGGTTAGAAATGTTAAAATATTTACTGAACTTTACTTTCAATATATAAGATTATAAGCTCAAGAAAAATATATCAAATGGATAATATTTCTTTTCATAAATTCATAAATATTAAATTTTATGTCTTTTAATATAAGATATTACACGACCTTATTCGAATTCACCCCTGCAAATGCGCACATATTGACTTGTACAGGCCCGTATATGTTTTTAGACCAGTGGAATATGACTGTGAGACCCTTTGCATACCTGTGAAATTCGGGCGTATACCTGTCTACATCTGTGAGCATATTCGTATTCGTATTTTTTTTCGAAATACGAATGCATTCGTATTCTTTTTTGAAATATGATTGCATTCGTATTCGTATTTCCAAAACTTGATCTTCCCGAATGCATTCGTATTCGTATATCCGAATGCGATATCGCCCATCTCTGTATCTCATTTCATTCATCCATCAAGAACTTAGGTACTACTCTTGACCAAACTCTCTCTTGGAAACCACACATCTTCCAAATATCCGCCGAACCATAGCAACCCTAAAGCAATTCCGTCGCCTCCATCACCTCCTACCATCCAATATTCGTAAACTCCTTGTTTCTTCCTTTGTCTTCCCCCACTTTGACTACGGTTGCGAGGTGTACAGCAGACTTGCAGGTGAGCTCGAAGCAAAACTCAAGCGTATTATGAACTGTGCAATACGGTTTGTGTTTGGGATCACCAGAGACACGCATATAACCCAGTATTACACCGAGTTAAGTGGCTTTATCCTTGTTACAGATGCCAGTATTTCCTAGCTTCCTTCCTCTACCAGGTTATCAGAACTCATCATCCCAGCTATATCTTCCAATCCCTTCAATTTAAATCATCAATTCAGTCCCGTTCTACCAGATCCCGACTTTCTGACCTCTACCCTCCTCCTCACCGCACTGCTGCCTTTGATAAGTCCTTTCTAGGCAAAGCAACTTCTCTTTGGAATTCTATCCCTCCTGAGATCCGTCATGTAAGAACGACTTCCTCCTTCAAATTGCTCCTTTTCAACCTTCTTCTCCTTACCCAGTCAAACAGACAATAACTTCCAACTGCAGATGCTATAAATTCCAATTATTATTATTGTATTTTTTTGTGTGTGTTTATATTACTTAACTTATCACTGATGAATTAGCTATTTCTATATATATACTTTTTTTTTTGTTGTTCGTTTTATTTTTATTTTTTATTTCATTCTGTAAGTCTGACTTGTAAAGATGTATATATATTACGACCTCTATTATTTTTCTAGTTTAGTAATTTGTCATTCTAAGCTATGACCACACTGTTCCGGTCATCAATTATGTACTTTATTTTATTCTTAAGGACTTTAGTCCCCGGATAATAAAGAAGTTTTTTCATTTAAAAAAAAAAAAAAAGTACAGATATGGATGGACTTCACCACTTACCTATTTACTGACATCTATACTGGTTCGGCTCATCCGTTTTATCCAATTCTCAAATACTTCTTCCTGTGTGGATCTATCAGGCTTGAATCTTGCACTGGACACATACTTTGTCTTTTCGTGTCAAATATTGTTTTTATCTAAATATTGAATTGCGTGAGGCACCCTGTTTTACAAAGGTGCAGTTTTCCCGGAACCATTTGCCAAGGTAATAGAACTTTGAAATGGAAAACCCGAAGGAAAGAAAAATCCAGATATTCAAATATCTGATCATATATTCCATATTATAAATATTCCTTCAAAAAAATAAATTTTGTTCAGTTATGAAAGTTCATTATTAGTAAGTGAAATACGATAAACATAAGGTATTTTTCATCACTGTGTTAAATAAATATTTAAAAAATGTCAACTAAATTTGAAATATTTTCATTTTGAAAGTTAAATATTTTAGAAACTAAAAGACGTAAAGACGTTTAGTAGTGCTGAAAACAAATGGTAAATAAAGTTTATTTCTTATTTGGAATCATAAAAATCTGAATGGATCAATATGGATTTTCTAATAACTACCACATTAAAAAAAAAAAAAAAAAAAATGAATAAATGTAATTCTTCCTCAGTAAAAAATTTGGAGTGAACTTTACGGTAAAATCTATAATAAACTAATCTTGTTCAGTATTAATTTTTAAGAAATACAGACTACACATTTGTAATTACTTCTGATAGGCTTTGTTTGATAAGCTAAAATATTAGCTTTCACTATATTTACAAAGGCTTATGTTTCAACAATAACAATTTAAAAATAAGTAAAATACAGATATAATTTAATCATATATACTAATTTATGTGCTGAAAATTCTATAGTTATTTTTTCGTTTGGCCCCAGACTTAGTTGCAGTATACGATGGATAACTTGTGTGTTTGTGTAGGTCAATATACAGTTGATTATGGTAGTTGCATCAAATCTTCTATTGCAATTTACAAGTCATGTAGTTCAAAACTATGTCCAGCAATATTTTTTACTAATGCCCAGTGTAGCTGGTATTTATTCCTTGGCACTTGAGAAAGGCTGCTTGGATAGAGGTTTGTATGAATCATTAAAATACAATTTATGATTTATTAATCAGTTTTGAAATCTCATTGACCTTTAGCGTAGTAGGTTTTATTGTTTTCAAAGAAATAAAAACAATATTTGTAATTTGTATTTTTTACATGTGCTTATAAATAAGCTGATAATATAAATGAAATAAGTGCCGTCATTATAAATACAAGTATTTTTGCTCTTTTCTCCTTTAGTAGGTTATAATATTTGTTCAACTACCATATTTAGCAGTTTTTTAAGAGTATTATATCTCTGTCAGAATATTTAAACTAGAATGAAGCCTACATGATATTAAAGCACGTTAAATTTTTTATCGATTTTGCGAGTTTAAAATTAATAGAACTGTTTCCGATAAATCGTATAAATGTGCATAATGCATGGTATAAAGTGGCTTTCCTGGTTTGCCAATTTTTTGAAAATGTTGCTGTTACACTTCAGGCATATATAAGCTTCTAAAATATGAAATTTCAGTTTTATAAAAAATATCGTTCAGTGAAAGTAATGTCATGTTTAATTATATTAAATATTTTTTTGTTTATTTATTTACAAATTATACATTTATTTTGGACCAACCAAATTTAAAACTTTAAAGAAAAGGTTAACAAGTTTAATTTTTAACTGTGGTTCAGTACATATCATCATTTCTGAAATACATAATGACTAGACCCTCCAGGAAGCCAAAAGGCTGCCTCCACTTGCTGGGCTCTGAGCTCACTACCAGGCAATCCCTACTTACTATCATCGATGAGATCAGGGGCAAAAATAAAATCAAACCGCAGTGCTGCGACCTTCATTATCGATTTCTCCCCAAAATTGTTATCTTCTTCCCAGAATCCAGTATCTTTCCTTTCGTACCATGACCGCATCAAGATTTCCTATAACATTCCATCTCCTAAAATTATCCCAAAACAAATATTCTGGCGAAATCTCAACTCCCTAACCTCTGATTAATTATTTCCTTTTCTCGAATCTTCTGAAGCCCTAGACCCTATCTTACCTTTTCTACAACTGACGAAATGGTGAAATGCCTTTCTATGAACCTCTTCCTATATCTAAATACCCATCCACCACTCAAGACCAATCTTTAAGGGTCCCGCTGCACCCTGGATTAATCCTGAAATAAGAGAGTTGATGAGGAAAAGATATGATTTAGGCCAACCGCATAGTGGAGCAAGATGCACGGGAAGCATCACTGGATACAGCAAAGAGCGCTTCAAGCAGCCAGTAGCCCACGCATAGTGGAGCACAGCGAGCAGATGAGTGGTAATCGGATAATGTCTTATTTTTATTCCATCACTTGCCTTACGAGCTTATTTTCTCCCTTATACAATTAATTTCCAGTTTATTAAAGGATTTTATTTAACACTATATATTTTTTTCTTAAACTGCAATCTATTAATATAAATAATATTAATTTATTTATAATTAATAATTATGTACTCTCACTAATTATATAGAATAGATTATTTGTCGTAAAACCATATATAATAATGATATTATAATAATAACACTTGTTTATAGCTCATATTTTATGTAATATCTCTAAAAACAACAGCATTAATCCCTAACTTGCTTCATGAAGTGCGACAAAATCAAACATTCTGAACTCACTGCTCCACTATGCGGGCACCTTTAGGTGCACATGAGCCCCTGATGTTTATTCCATGTTTAAGTCCCTATGAAACCTCGCTCAATCTTCCTTATGCCATGCTCAAGCATGTTTTTTCCATAATTCCTTATTTCCAGCATATAATCCTAAGATCAAGTGGGAACTACTTAACCTATCCATTATAAATTCAAAACCTTGTTCTTGTTTTCCATGTATTGGTTTGTCCGGAAAGTTCGTAGAGAAATTTGGACAAAAATTAAAATTGATGAACAGCTTAAAATTTATTTATTTAACCTACAAAATAGTTACTACCGTTAGCGATTACCCTTTCCTAACGGCTTGGAAGGTCCATTATCCCTTTTTTCCAAAATGCATTGTCCTTACTCCTGAAGAACAATAAAAGGTCCATTTTGACGTCATCTTCTGAAGAGTAGGATTTTCCTTGTAGAAAATTTTCGAGGGAATGGAAAATATGGAAATCTGAAGGAGCAATGTCAGGAGAGTACAGTGGGTGAGGTAAAACCTCCCATCTGAAGCTTAATAACTTTTGCAGAGTCCTTAAAGACTCATGGAGCCTAGCATTGTCTTGGTGGAATACCACTTCTTTCTGATTTCCCAACTCTGGCTATTTCTCTTCAATCGCTGCCTTCAATCGATCTAACTGGGCGAAGTAAAAGTCCGTATTTATAGTTTGGTTTTGAGGAAGGAGCTCAAAATGTATGGAACCTCATATTATGAAAAAATAGTTTATTTACAGATCAATAACTTTCTTGAGGAAAAAACCTTCTAAATCCTTTACATTTCGGTTTCTGCTCCCAATATTCTACTCAATCTGCACTGTTAAAAATCATATAGTTATCAAGACCTACAAAAATTACTAGTCTGATCCTCTTTGATTTCTCAAAAGATTTCGATTCAGTTAGCCCTTTTGTTACCAGCACCGGCTTTCGCTGGCAGCCACTGGACGCCCCGTGTGTATTAGTGCCCCCGGCTTTAGCTCGCATTTATTTTCCATTGTGTGTGTACCAACACCGAATTTTGCCGGCATCCATTTGCCTTATATTGTAGTGTTATTAAATTAATTTTTCTTATAGTGCAATCAGTTCTGTTATATGCGCCTTTAGAAAACAATTCTTTCAAAGTAAATTTCATATATGGAAACTGTTATAGAAAAGTTAAAAAAAAAGTATTCAAACATCAACTTGCCATTTGTAATGTGCACACTTCGTGCTGACTGGTTCAGTAGCACCACTTCGGCATAATGGACTGTGGTAACTCAAGGGTTAATCATATCATCCTTGTTTCCAAACTCCAAAATCTTCAGCTATCAAATAGTGTCTTAAAAATGTTTGTTTCTTTTCTGTCCTCTCTATCTCAAACTGTTATCATACTAAATGAATCCCCTTCCTCCTCTGTTTCACTAACACTTGGTGTTCCTCAGGGGTCTCGCTCTCAACAACTTTTTTTTTTTTTTTTTTTTTACATTTTTATCAGTGATCTCCCTGATTGGTATTTCACAATACCACCTGTTTCTGATGATCTGCAAATTTATCTTTCCTTCCATCCTTCTGAAATGCTCGAGGCTATCCAAAAACTACAACAGGATATTCTCATCATTGTCGTAATTGTTCTTTTGGTTGAATATTTGTTCGATAAATATTAGGCCGTTATACAAAAGAAATCTTGGATATATTTTTTTAAACAATTTATTTAATTTCCAGTCATCGCAACGTTTCAGCCTCTAGGGCCATTCTCAAGCTTCTGTAATCAATTAAAGTTTTATTGCATTTATACATTTTCAACATCTAATTACAAAACATAATAAATTATTTTTAAAAATTATGACGACGCTGCTGATAAGCAGTGAAATGAATTGATATGTAACATTGATATGCATGGTAGGTGACATAATTATTAAAAATAATTTATTATGTGTTGTAATTAGATGTTGAAAATGTATAAATGCAATAAAACTTTAATTGATTACAGAAGCTTGAGAATGGCCCTAGAGGCTGAAACGTTGCGATGACTGGAAATTAAATAAATTGTTTAAAAAAATATATCCAAGATTTCTTTTGTATAACGGCCTAATATTTATCGTACAACAGGATATTGATATCAATCTATAGGCCCCAACCAATGATTTGAAGCTAAATGCTGTAAAAACCTAGGCCATCCTCATTGGTTACAAGCACCTTCTAAATTTTCTTCCATATTATCCCTCGCTTTACCTAAATAGACTGCCTATCCAATTCCACACCTCAGTAAGAAACCTTGCAGTTATTATAGATCAAAATCTATGCTGGAGTAACCATATTTTTCATATCGCCAGAAAATCTATAGCTATCCTAATGCAATTCCTGAGATTTTGTGATTCCATCCCAGGTTATAGGTAGTCTCTTCTCTCATTTTCCCCTAATTAGATAGAAATGTTTGCCTTTAGGTTGTTAGGCATATTCATATGAGCTCTTGTGTTTATTACTCCAGTAGCTCGAAGGTGCCCTCTTTGAGTAGAACCAGGTGTTCGAATTACTTGGCAGGAAGCCGAAAGAATAAGAAACATCTCCAACATCACTTTGCTGTCTAAATTTAACTCAATGAGAAAGTAAAGCATGATGCATCTTTTTCTTAACTTACCGCGGCCATTTGCCCCTTTCAGTCGCAGATCGCATTTTTGGTTTATGTTTTATATTTCTGGGTTTATTCCCTTTAGTCTCCGGGGTCCGTCCTCCTTCCCAAAAGACATCAGGGATTCTTGCATGGTACTATCATCCAGGGCCAACTGAACTTGGGTTTTTAACCAGGTTTTACTCATCATTTTGCAGACGGCTTGGCAAAGTTCACCATGGACCCTCCTTACAATGAAATATGGAAGAAATTTTTATTTTTATTGCGTGAATGTTAAATTTATCTTAAAAATTTGAAAATCTTTCATTGTTTATTATTTTACTTTTTATGGTTTATTTTCTCTAGTAGAAATTGTTTTCGTTATTTCTATGATTTTTACAGGGATTTCCTCTAATTTCAATTCAGTTAGCTTCGTTGTCTCGTTTCAAAGGTATCATTTTTAACACATTTTTTTTTATTTTATCATTATTTATTGATTGTTTCTATTTTATTCATTTTTTTGGCATACAAAAGTTTACTATACTATTACCATATTTCTAGATAATGTGAAAAAAGATATAAAGATTAATTGTTTCTGATAGAAGAATTTTTCTGCATAATCAGTTTACCAAATAGTTGAAAGAATAAAAAAAAAAAATGGCAGAGTTGCATTAGCAATTTGAAAAGTTTTCATTATCATGCAGAAATTGATATTCTAGCTTGTAAATTTTAATGTTTTTTTGCTTATAATCTTAGTATTACCAAAAAAATAGTTACTATATAAAATTGCTGTCGATTTTTTACTACTTGCAATTTTTCATAAAACGCCAATGTTTATATTATTTTATTTTTAGAAACGATTGTGAATAAAAACATTTTTGTCTAGATGTTTATTTATAATTTCCTATATAGAGATGGATCTTGGTCAATTTATTTTTTCCCAATCATACTCATTTCCTTACCTCCAGATCATATATATAAATATATATATATATATATATATATATATATATATATTTAGAGGAGGTGAGGGCGAAATGACTACAGCCTGGTACTATTGTGACAAATGGTTCTTTTATTGTTCTTAAGGCAAAAAACGGTTAAATAAAGCAAGGAATAACAGAATACAAACAGAGGAAACAATATGAGGAACACACACAAATCGAGATAGATAAAACAACAGCTGGTGAGAGGTTGCAATGGATTTGCCACTGTAAAATAAAATAATCTTTCTACTATTATAAAACACAGAAAGTAAAATAATAAATAAAAATGACCTTCAATTAAATATAAAGAAAACTAAAATATAATCATGTTTGAGGCAGTGACAAATCCATTTCACATAACCTCTTTGCTCCCACCAGCTGTGTGTTATAATCTCACTCCCTCACACACATCAGGCCAATCACATATATATATATATAGAAAAAAGAGATAGATAGAGAGAAAGAGAATAATTTAATCCTAGCTGTTATTACTTGAAATAATTCTGAAAGGTTTCTCGTTCCTTTAAATATGTCTCTTTTAAGATTAACATCTGAGTGAATGAAAAAAAGGTGTAGGTAGTTTTTTTAAAGTGAAATTATGTAAAAAATATTAAAATCTATCATGAAAATTGACTGTTATCCGATGATTTTTTAATTATTTATGCTATCTTTTGAGTAAAACTTGAAATGTTTTAAATCTTTGATCATATATTTTATTTCCTCCACACTGGTTCCAACTTAATATCATTTTATTATTATTATTATTTTTATTTAATTAATAATGTTCAAAACATTTCCTAAAAAGGAAGAAAAACACTGACTTTAAATTTTCTTTTATGACTTGAAATTGAACCAGTGGAGGAGAAATATTTGAGAGCTATTTAAATTTAATATTGCTTTGAAAGTGTATAATATTTGAACCTTTTTTTTTTTTTTTTTTTTCAGTGGCCTCACCTTTGCCCAGAGTTGTTTTGGTGGATTTAAAGTCAGGCAACTTGACTTTTACTGCTCCATTTCATCCTAGTGGTGTGTTGTCTGTCTCATGGTGTGGCATTAATGAAAATTTATTGGGGACATCTGGAGATAATGGTGTCATATTTTGGGACATCAGACAATTTAAAAAGCCTATGTATGTTAATGGAGACAATTGTGCTATTAGTGGTGTCCTTCCCAATTTTGAAATGATTCCGGGTACCGATAACCTTGTGCTATTAAATTCTGACAGAACTCTGACCATATGGGATGCTCACAGGCTAAGGAAACATGCCCATTTTGGTATATTCACTAATTTACCTTTTGACAGACGGATAAGATACAAATTTGCTATGAGCGGAACTTCCAAGCCAGGGTTAATTTTCATGCCTGAAAATCAGGACATTGGGGTTTATAATTTTCAAACTATGGACATGATTTGTGCATTACAATTTGGGCATGTGATGCCCATACAGGTCATAAGTTTTAACAATCACCGGTCCCAGCTGTTTTCAAGTTCTATTGATGGAAGTATTGCATGGGTTCCAAAGCCTCTTCTTTAGGACATGTGCTGGTCTAGTCTTGTAGCAAATGAATTCAACAACTCATCTCTGAATCAATGCCTTTGTAATTCTTCTTTGATAGTATCTGAATGCCACCACTCTGTATTGTCAATCCATTAGGTATATCAATCCTTCTTTTACCAGGAATTTCTCTTGGAATGAGATTTCAAAGATTATCACTTTTTCAGTCTTGTCTTGTCAGGCCTTTTCCTTCTCTGTTCCTATCCATCTATTATTTCTACCTGGCAAAATGGTGTATATGTTTCTTTATCAAGTGAAATTTTTTTGTTGATGTATGTATATGGGGCAAACTCAATATATATATATATATATATATATATATATTATATATTAATATATAATATATATATAATATAATATATATTATTTGAGCTGTGTTTATAGTGGTTTAAGTCGAGAGTTTTGTTTGTTGCTGTTACTTTATTAACTGATAGCTTGTTAAGTAAAGTTAGTAATGCTCATTGTGATCAAGCCTCAAGTAAATAAAATAAGAGTGCTAATTGTATTCACTAAAGAAGACTGACTTCTAATTTTATATTAATTATATGTTATGTTTATTAAGTTTGTTAGAGTTGTCATTTATGTATGTGTATATATATATATATAAAGTTATACTTGTGCCAGAAGTTAATTATGAGATTTTGATAAGTTGTATGTGGTAAAATGTAGCTTGAGATTTCTTACATGGTTGTTACTCACAAGCTATTTAACTATGGAGTGGGCAGATTATCACTATCCCATTAGCAGACTCCACCCACTCCTAAATTCATTAGGTAGCTAACAGTTCATTAGCTAATAGCTTGTGAAGTAAAAAAATAAAATAAGATTGCTGCTTATATCTTTTATATTAAAAAAGACTGATTTGTAATTGTATGGTATATGTTATAGTTATTAAGTTTATTGGAGTTGTTTTATATATGTGTGTATGAATTGATTTGCATTAGATCAATATATCGATCTATATCAAAATTGACAAAATAAAATAAAATGTGCTCGTCTGCTCGAGAACAGCAGAGAAGCAGGCCGCCTGTTGAGAATACTTGGAAAACCTTCAGCCAACCTAACACAAAGATGATCCCTGTGAACCAGGCCCTTCCAGTGCAAGAAAAATTAGCCATCGCCACCCTAGCACCTGAGGAACCCATGAAGGCGCTTTTTCGACCACCACTTTATTTAAATGATTATGTAATATGATGGATTGTTTTGTTTAGCTTATTTTTTAAATTCATTATTGTATATTTTTAAACTTTTTTTATGCACGCTATGATATTTATATAGCCTTTCCTAGTCAATTGTAACCTTCAAGTCAAATGTAACCTTTCAAGTCAATGTAACCCTTTCATTTCAAATGTCACTTCCATTTAAATGTTACCTTTTCAGTCAAATGTACTTTTCCAAGTCAAATGTCACCTTTTCCATTTAAAATGTTACCTTTTTCCAAGTCAAATGTCAACTTTTTATTGTTATAGGGATCTATACATGTGTTTTCGGGGGGTTATGAAAAAACTTTTCTTGGACTGATTATTCTATAGCGCGTGCGCGTTTCAAGTTAGAGCTAATATAATTTTGTAATTTGATAGAGTGGTCTTTTTTTTTTGTTTTAGGGGATTCTCATAACGTGTTTTGAACTTTATTCTTTTATGCGCTTGGGAATTTATACATACCTAATTTCTACATGTTATAATTTGATGTAAAAATTATTTATTGTGTTTTTGCAGGATCTGATTACATTTTTGATCTGGACGTTACATCGCGATTGCGCATTGTTCTAGATCACTTTTCATTTAAGTTAAAATGTGCATTAGCTATAAAAAAATGTCATAAACTCTATTAGTATTCCCGAAAACACTATAAACGATCCCTCTATCGAATATTTATGAAATAGGAACAGTAACTTAAAATGAGTAAATGCGATAACAAATTTGTGGATATAATTGGTTGACCGTTGAGAATTACTGGAAGGAATTAGTCTGGGTGGCGGTCATTAAATGAAACAACTGAATAGTTTCAACTATTTTATTGTTTGCCAACGTTTCGTTGTTTGCTATATAGGCTAGTTTCCACTCGCCTACCAGACGCCCTGATGATGTCCCACAATGGGGGTCGAAACGTTGGCGAACAATAAAATAGTTGTAACTATTCAGTTGTTTCATTTAATGACCGCCACCCGGACTAATTCCTTCCAGAGATAACAAATTTGGTTCAAATAATGTTATCAGAACACCCGAAAATAGAATAAACGATTCCTCAATTAAATTATCAAATAATTGTAAGACCAAGTTAGGAAGCGGATCCTTTAAAAAAAATTTAGTTGAAAAAATTTACTCAGGACGCTAGAAAAGGAACTATAACTAATCCTTTTATAAAATAATAATAATAATAAAAAGCTAAACGATGTATATTCCAGCAACGTTATAATGAGAACCAAAAACAAAATAATCAATCCCAATATCAATAAAAAATTATCAAAAATAAAGGCGAGTTGAAATCCGCACGAGTGATAATAAAAAAGCTTTTAAACATTTGCATAACCCCGCGAAAACACAAGGATAGATCTCTATAAAAATAAAAAGATTAAAAGTAAATACAAGTTGAAATACGCATGAGCGATAAAAGATAAAGCTGGAAAAACGTAATCATAGCTCCCCGAAAGCACATTAATTAATCCCTATATCAATAAAAAACATTAAAAGTAAATTCGAGATAAATGCGTGGGAGCGATGACAAAATAAAACTGAAAAAACGTAATTATAGGACCCGAAAACACAATTATCAACCCCTGTATCAATAAAAAAAATAAGTAAATTTTAGTTAGAATAAGCGCGAGCGATAAAAAAAACGTAATCATAACCACCCGAAAGCAAAATAATTAATCCCTATATCAATAAAAAACATTAAAAGTAAATTCGAGTTAAAATAATTGAGAGCGATAAAAAAATACAGCTCGAAAAACGTAATCATAACCCCCCAAAGCACATTAAGTAATCCCTATATCAATAAAAAACATTAAAAATAAATTCGAGTTAAATTGCATGAGAGCGATAAAAAAATAAACCTCAAAAAATGTGATTATAGGACCCGAAAACACAATTATCAATCCCAATATTAATAAAAAACATAAAAGTAAATTGTAGTTAAAATAAGCGTGAGCGATAAAAAACATAGTTGAAAAACGTAATCACAAGCCCGAAAACACAATTATCAACCTTTATGACATCAAAAAATATTATCAGTAAATTCGAGTTAAAATGCACGCGAGCGGTAAAAATACAGCTCGAAAAACGTAATAATAAGACCCGAAAAGACAATTATAAACCCTTATGACAGTAAAAAATATGAAAAGTAAGTTCGAGTTAAAATGCTTGGGAACAATAAAAAAAATAAAACGTAACTATAAGACCCGAAAACTCAACTATCAACTCCTATATCAATTAAAAACATTAAAAGTAAATGCGAGTTAACATGCACGCGAGCGATAAAAAATACAGCTCGAAAAAAGTAATTATAATACCCGAAAACACATTAATTATTCTAAAAAACTACCCCTCTTCTCTATAAAATCAACAACTATCTTAAAACTAAATAGACGATAATTATTTTTTTACAATATTAGCTAGTAAAAAACAGAACTTGATATCAAATATCTATAAAACAAAAAAAATAGCGATAGGATATGCCAAAATTATTTTAAAGTCATAATGTTAATTAAGCTAATTATTTTTCAATAAATAAATAAATAAAGGGAATATTTAAGGCTAGAAGTGAAAAAAAGGTGACATTTGACTTTGAAAAGGTAACATTTGCTTTGGAAAGGGTTACATTTGAAATGGAAAAAGTTACATTTGACTTGGAAAAGGTTACAGTTGACTTGGAAATGCTATATAATGTGGGAAATTGTCGTGGATCGATTTGCATTAGATCAATATATCAAAAACGACAAAATAAAAAAAACATGTGCTATGTAAGAGTTGTGGTTATCAGTAAAAAAGTGGATGCATTTTGAGATGTGTATACTAAATTAATTATGATGACCAAGTATTTTCTTCTCAACATTACAACGTGTATATATATGTGTGTGTGTGTGTGATAAAAGATAATTAGAAGTTTAGATAAGTTGTCTGTGATAAATTGTATTTGAACATAACTTAAGGTTTCTTGGATTATTATGTAAACCGTTGATATCAAAGTAACTTTATTATGCATTCTCTAAAGTTTGTGATTATTTTTTACTTTGTATGACATTATTGTTTATAATAAAAGACTGATTATGGCTCCTTCTTCACATAGAATTATATTGTATTAATATTATATAATGTAGATATGGGTGTGTGCTTATGTTAATATTTGTGAAAAATTGTTATAGTTTTACCATTTCCTATAAAATGATTTGAAAATAAATATTATTCACAGCCGAATAGGTCCCTAAGAATAAAAAAAAAATCAAGTTTGATCACAGTTGTCTGGTCATTTTAAAACTTATGTATTGAGTTGGGACAGATTTGCCAGCCAGACTATTTTTCATCTATAAATTAAAATTTTACATTTGTTCAGAAGACTGATGGTTCAGGAGGTGAATAAATTGTTGTTTAAAAGAGGTTAATGATAAGGCTTTATGAATAGATGTAGATAAGAAATGCCAAAATAAAGTATAAACAAAAAATCAGGTGAAAATAGAAACGATTTTTTGAAGATGTTGGATTTGTGAGAAGGAATATGTAAGTTAGTGGGTTGGGACGTCTTTTTTACTGAATGGACAGAGGAACATTTGGTATGTATGTATATAAGGAGGGTTTTTGTTTCTGAGAGTTGGGTCCACCTGCTGGAGACATGTTGGCTGTTCTGAACATGAAACATCATTAGTCAAACCTACCATGCAGGAGGCAAACATTTTCAAAATAAGACAGGATACTAGAATCTGGTGTGTTTTCGGTGGAATAAAATTCAATGTTTGAGTGTCTCTGGTTTTATCTAGACCTGTTCTCGCTACCCATCTTATTTATTCAGTTATTTCCAGCTTTCTAATTTAAAACAATGCAATATTAAAATTTCCGTATTATTTAAGAAGTGACAGTACAATAGTCTTATTCAGTTATTTAACAAGTTAAATAGTGTTATTTTAATAAATTATTAGTTGGCAATATTGATATAGGAAGGTAAGTGATTTCTATACTACTAATAAGTAGTATTTTACCTTTAATTATTACCACTCCAGTGCCTACTTTGGGAATAGTTTCCAACCTAAATTTTCTTTTCCAAAAACCTGGTCTGGAGGATTTCGAGTGGATTAGTCTGTAACCTCCTGCGTGTTAACATGTAAAATAATATTGAATTATATTTTTATTCTAGGAAAAATAAAATACACCAATCACTCAATATTTACAAGAGCTATTTATTAACAATTCCTTATTAATGCAAACATTTGAAACATTATCCTAATACATATAAACCTTATACACTAACTACTTAGAGTTACGGAAACGTCACTTAATATACTAAAAACATTATACAAAAACAATAATTGTGGTCCTCTCTACTTCCCGTTCTAGCCACAAACTCATCCAAAATGTTATCGACACTGTTATTAACATCGATTACCTCCGCTACAAATACTCCCTCCTAATAACAGTGTCGAGGAACTTAACATTTGGCTTGATCCTTCGGCCGAATCTGCTGGTCTTGACTGGAGGTTCGGAAGGTATAGGAATACTTGCTTCATCTGATAGAACAATGTTGGTCTTCTCCGTTATGGGAGGAATGTTCTCAGCCAGAAGAAAAGCTGGCTTCACTCTGTCCAAAGACACAGTGATTTTCCGGTTTGGAAGCTGCAGGGTGCAGAGTTTGTCCGTACGGCTGGTGATCAGGAAAGGTCCAATGTATGGTGCCGAAAGGGCTTTTTTGATTCTGTCTTCTCTCAAGAAAGCATGCGTGCAATTCTCCGTGGCATGGTGGACAAAAATTGATTTGCTGCTGTTTCTAAAGGGCACTGGGCGGATTCGATCAACATATTCTTGTACTTCCCTCACAGCGCATTCTGTATTTGCTGGTAGGGCGACTGGTTTGAAAAGGTCCCCTGGAAGTCGGAGCGATTGGCCGTACAGTGCTTCTGCCACGCTGTATTCGGTGCCCTCCTTGATTGTTGTTCGGAGACCCAGCATCACTGAAGAAAGGTATTTGGTCCACCGATCAGTGTCAAGATGAGCCATAAGGGCGCTCTTCAGCGATCGGTGCCACCTTTCTACTAACCCATTAGACTGCGGGTGATATGATGTAGTCCGGATCCTCTCAGTCCCAAGGTAGCTCATGAGACGTCTAAAAAGGTCACTTTCGAACTGCCTACCTTGGTCTGTTGTTATTTTACAAGGAACCCCGAATCTACTGATCCATCCATTATAAAAAACAGCTGCGACTGTATCAGCGGTGATGTCTGCCACTGGAATGGCTTCTGGCCACCGGGTAAAGCGGTCAATGAGGGTTACACAGTACCTCATCCCTTCAGACGGCGGTAAGGGACCAATGATGTCTAGGTGGACATGTTCCAGTCGACCAACCTCTGGGAACATCCCTGTCGGTGATACGGTATGTCGGATGACTTTCGAGCGCTGACACCCTATACAACAACGAGTCCAATCGGAGACAACTTTGTTCATTTTGGGCCAAAAATATTTCTGTGCTATGAACTTCCGTGAGGCGCGTATCTCTGGGTGACTTAACCCATGAATGGAATCAAATACTGGTTTCCTACATCCTTCCGGAAGGTAAATCCGAGCTTGAGATGTCGTTGTCTCACATAGTATCGGTTGAGTTGCTCCAGGGAGATTCAGAAGTTTTAGATTCAGATTAGATTGCGATTTCAAAGTTTCGACCTCGGTATCGGATTTCTGAAGATTGGCAAGTTCCTCCAAATTGTTCAAGAGACTGATTTCTTCAATCCTTGAAAGAGCATCAGCCACTTGGTTTTCTGAGCCTTCGATATGCCGAATATCTGTACAAAATTGACTTACATAGTTTAACCACCTGATTCTGATAGGAGTTGAAGATAAAGCTTTTTGATGCATTGCGTAAGTCAAGGGTTTATGGTCTGTAAGAATGGTGAATTCTCTTCCCTCTAAAACAGGTCTGAAATGCTTTACACTTAAATAAAGAGCCAGCAATTCTCGATCATAGGTAGAGTATTTTTGCTGCGCCTCCGTCAGAGCCTTAGAAAAGAATCCTAAAGGTGTCCATCTCCCTGCATCCTTCGTTGAAGAACAGCTCCTATACAGTGGTTTGAGGCATCACAGGCAAGGGACAGTTCCGCTTCATGTTTTGGATGGGAAAGGAGAGCAGCATCTCTCAGTGTATTCTTGCATTCTTCAAATGCTTGTTCACTCTCTTCATTCCATGCAATAATACTTTTGTCACTTTTTTTACTCCATGAAGATAACTGTTAAGCGGTTTCTGGATTCCTGCAACCTTGGGTAAACATGGCCTATAAAAATTTAACATCCCCAAAAATCTTCGGAGTGCTTTGACATCTTTAGGCTTGGGGTACTCCAAAATAGCCTGTACTTTCTCCTTCTGAGGTGTGATTCCATTTAAAGTTATTTCATATCCCAAGAATTGTATTTCTTGCACACCAAATACGCACTTCTCAGGATTCAAGGTGAGTCCATTCTCTTCTAGTCGATGAAAAACTGTAGTAAGATGTTTCATGTGTTCTTCCTGATTATTTGAGGCAATTAAGAGGTCATCTAAAAAAATCCAGACGTAATCTAGATCTCTGAAGATCTCATCCATAAATCTTTGAAATGTTTGGGCAGCATTACGCAAACCAAAACACATTCTACAAAATTCAAACAACCCGAATGGAGTTATCACTGCTGTCTTCGGTATGTCCTCTTCACGTAACGGGAATATGATAATAAGCCCTTACAAGGTCTAGCTTACTGAAGACCGTTTTTCCATAAAGGTTATTTCGAAAATCCAAAATGTGAGAGACTCCGTAACGGTCGGGAATTGTTTGTGAGTTCAATTGCCGGTAATCCCCACACGGTCGGACTCCTCCGTCTGATTTATCAACAACATGCAAGGCACTAGCCCACTCGCTTTTAGAAGGCCTGCATATACCCTGTTCGACCATCCGCTGAAATTCCTGCTTTACCTTCTTATATCTCTCTGGAGGCAGTCTTCTGGCCTTTGCAAACACAGGCCGACCTGTAGTTTCGATCACATGTTCTGTTTTGTGTTTTGCAGGTTCTCTTGTCGGTGTTGGTCTTGTAATTCCTGGAAACTGGCTAAGTAGGTCAGCAAATGGATGTCCATACGGAACAGAAGAAATGGTTGAACATGGTTCCTTAAAAACTTTTCCCCTTGAAGAAAGACCAGTCAGTTTGTCAATCAGTTGCTTCCCTTTTAGATCAACAAGCAAGTTGAAGTGGTACATGAAGTCTGCTCCAATGATAGGTTTAGGAACATCGGCTAGTATAAATGTCCATGGAAAATCTCTTCTTAAACCTAGGTTCAGCTTCATGAACTTCTCTCCATATGTATTGATCCTGGTCCCATTTGCTGCATAAAGTGAAAATGATTCTGGCTTGGAATTCATGTTTATACCAGGAGGTAAAACAGAAATTGCTGCACCGGTGTCGATTAGAAATGCCTGACCTGTCCGCTGATCTCTGATGAAAAGGCGGCGTTGGGCTTCCACGGATTCGACTGCCGCTACTTCCGACCCGCTATCTAGTTTTCCGCCGGTTTTTGGATGTTTTTCTTCCAAGTGCATGGCTCCTCACATTTATTGGCTTTTTCTCTAAATTTATAGTGGTAAAAGCATAACCAATTTGGGTTGTCAGAGTTCCCTCTCTGTCGGCTATTAGATCTGTTCCTACTTCTGTATTTTGCCTCTCTGTCTGTTTCGATTTTGGTTTGTGCTGAGGGTGGCAACTTGTTGAGATAATCGTTGAATTTTCTCTTCTAGGTGTCTAATAATGTTTTCACTACCTTCGTTTCCAGAATTTCGGTTCCAAGTCGACGCTGAGCAGATTTCTACGGGTTGGTTAACCTCCTGAATTTTATCAGCTATATCAGCTAGCTTTGATAAATCAGCTTGCTCTGTACTTATCAAAATAGCTAGCATATTTTAAGGTAACGCACGCATCCATATAGTCTTCAGAACGCCATCTCCAACAGCACCTCCAGCTAGCTGCTTCATGTGTCTTAGTAGTTGCGAAGGTTTTTGGTCACCAAGTTTTTTACTCTCCAATAGTTGCTGGATTCGATTTGATTCAGAATCCGCGTAGATATTTACTAATCTATTCTTAATATCCTCGTAGGGAGTTTCGCTAGGTCTTTTTACAATATCCGACGCCTGTTCCAGTACATCAAAGTCGATTTTCGGGATAATTGTGTAAAATTTGGTTAGGCTACTTGTAACATTAGCCCTTGCAAAACTGCTTCAATTTGACAAAACCACAGCTCCGGGTCGCGTTTCCAGAAAGGAGGTATTTTGTCAACTGCCGAAAATGCAGAAATAACTTCTGAGTTGGAGGTTGGAAATTCACTTTTCGCTTTCTCTTCAGTTTGCGACATTGTGTTATCAATGAATTACAGATTATAAAAAAGGAAATTAATAAGTTAAAAGTATTAAGACGAGAAATAGTTGTATATACTGAGTGACTATGTTTGTTTTCTTTTTTTCGTCGGGGTCACCACTGTAACCTCCTGCGTGTTAACATGTAAAATAATATTGAATTATATTTTTATTCTAGGAAAAATAAAATACACCAATCACTCAATATTTACAAGAGCTATTTATTAACAATTCCTTATTAATGCAAACATTTGAAACATTATCCTAATACATATAAACCTTATACACTAACTACTTAGAGTTACGGAAACGTCACTTAATATACTAAAAACATTATACAAAAACAATAATTGTATAATAACCAAATAAAATTAACTTCCTAACCTGGCCAGACATGCATATGTTAAAAGATGAGAAGAAATATATCTGCTAAACACTCTTGTTGCAAGCATCCGCACATCACACTGTTACCTCCTCTCTACTTCCCGTTCTAGCCACAAACTCATCCAAAATGTTATCGACACTGTTATTAACATTGATTACCTCCGCTACAAGTCCATACAAATATGTTCATACTAAACTATTGTTTGAAGTTGCACTCATTTCAACAAATCTTTTGGTGAATCACTAAGGGGGAAGGCTCGGGAGCTTTTGATTCTGGTATTAAGCAACGTATATAAGGGTCAGAGAATATCATCATAATATTAAAAAGTCTTGGTTTTTAGCTAGGTGAGATGTTTTTCTTGTATGGTGGGCCCTAAACCTTTCCTACTAAGGAGAGGCATACCTACCATCGCGTAGGTAAGTAATATTTTCGTCGATATCTAAAACTACATTGAATTTAGATCTACAAAGCTACAACCTTCTTTATAAAATTTTGAAGGTCTTCTACGGTTGTGTGATACTGCAAAGGTTTGCGGAAAAGAAAATATAAAAATTTGCATTGGAAACTATTCCTAAAGTAGGCACTCGAGTGGTAATAATTATAGTTAAAATACTGGATTTATTAGAAGTGTAGAAATCACTTACCTTCGTAAATCAATATCGCCAACTACTAAAAATATTTTTTATCAAAGCTTTGGTAGAATTACAGTTTGAGATGCTGTCAATTAAAGCGAATCGAGCTACCTTTAAAAAAAATCACATTTTTAGGTTTTTTTCCATCTTTTAATCACTGTGGCGTACAAACGAATCTTTTTTATTCGCTTTTCGAGTTCTGCGTATCTTGAAACGTAAGTCCTCAAATTTTGAGAGTGGGTAAATTTTTTTTTTGGTCGATTACCAAGGTTCATTATTGAAAATAAAAAACAACAATCTATATTATAGAAAATAATAAGCGCATTACATAAAAAATAAAATAAATAAATTCTTTACTGCATGACTAAATACATTTTCCTCTAGTTGAAAAAATAAGATACCATTACAATGAAAAAATACGGTATTATGGTAATGAAAAACTAAAATATCTTCAAAGAAGAAATTCCCATTTGGATCTGCTGCTCAACTTCGCTGAGTCGCTATGAGTACACAGCATACTAGATCAATCCTGAAGACAATTTCAAAGAAAAAATAGAGGGAGATACTGCTAAGTAGAAATACATTGACATTACTCATTTCGTAATTGCTTATGGACTTATATAAATCCAGCCCAGCCTCAAAATATATGGTGATGCAGGATTCCCAGTGAATCTAGGATTATGGTATCCGTAAAAGTAAAATGTCGCTAATATTAAAATAATTATAAAAATAAATTTGATACGACGGAAATCCTTATTTCAGGAGTAAACTTCGAGATCTGTGGGTTTTGTTATAATAATAGCTGGGTAGCCATCAGTCTGCCGACACCTGACTCTCCTACCACTAAACCAGACATTTATTTTTTCCGATATATATTTTTTTTGTCTGGCTAGCCAATATAAGGTCATGGCGAATCGTTATCCCCCAGCCATGTTGACGTGTTGAAAAATCTCTTTTACTTCTTCTTTTAAAAATGTTCCCACAAATCGAGCAAAAATATGGCGTATTATTATAAGTATTATTTTCTAATGATGATTTTTCAATTTAGCTCTTCTAGGAGTGTTTCTAGTTTCTATTTAGACTTTAATAGGATTTTGGCTTTCAGACTGTCATGATCATGAATATACTCGTACACTCCTACTTCATCTCCCATGCGATCAGATCTATCATGTCGTAGGAAAGAGAGATTTAGAAGGGAAACCTGAGAGGAAGTGATAGATAAATGGTTTTAATACGGCTACCATATGATAACTATTGTCAAGGAAATATTTTTGGAATTCATCATAGAGGGCAAGAAGAGATTATGCGTTAATGTGACAAGAATTTAGGAGATTGGTCATGGTGGAGGGATGATTGAAAATAGGGATTAGGACTGAGGGATAGGGGATTGAAGTTTTTCGTCCACCACTATTGTAGATCGAAATAAAATACATATGGAAATAACATAAATATGTTTAAATAAATATCAAAATTCAATGATAGTGGAAAGAAAAAGTAAATCTTATAAAAACAATTTAAAAAGTAAATGAACTAATAAATGGAAAAAGAAAACTGTATGTGGTAAAGAGTCCTAAATAATGGCAGTACAGTTTCCCTAATATGATAATCGATATGATAGATTTTGTCGAAATAAACATAAATATCTTCAATATAAAGTGAGTAAATAAAACATCTTCGGTTTAAGAAAACTGAGGTTTTTTCCATTTTAAAAATAAAAATGAAGTTTTCAAAAAATATAAATAAAAAAACGTTCATCTATATAAAAAAATCTTTCCTTTCCCATGCTCTTGATACTAAATCTAAATGAAAAATTCTTCAAAACTTGACCTTACCTGAACCCAATAACCTCAGTTATTTCTAAATCACGTCTGACGAACTCAATAACCATTCCACTTCCTCAGCTCCTAATTCTTCGACAACTCCTGATATTACTTACCAAATCTTCAACCCAGACAGTTTCTTATTTTTTTCACGTGTCCTACGACGAACTACTTACTATTGAGGTAAATGGGTTAAATAAAAACTAGCAGAGTCGATAAAAGTTGAATATAATTATAAAAAAAGACTCATTACATATAAGCACATAACAAAACACTATGAGGGCATGAGCTTGGTTAATTAGCATGGCGGTAGAAGTTGGGTAGGTTGCAATTAGCAGTGTTGCCAGTGTCAACCGAATTACAAAGAGAGAAACTTAAGAAGAACTCGCATAAATCTTTCAATGAATAAATATAGGAATAAACAAAACCCAATAAAACAATTTACTTAACACTCCCTCTCATTGAAAATATTTTGAATTAAGTATTTTATTTTAGTCCAACCCTTTCCAAAACTGTTTTCAGTCGTGTTTCATGAAGATGCTTCGTTAGGAAATTCGTCAGTTGGTCCTGGGATGCGATTTACTGGATTTCAAGTTGTCCGTCTTACAAGACTTCCCGCACGAAGAAGTGTCGAATACGAATGTGCTTCGTCCGACGATGAAACGCCGGATTCTTTGCAAGCTTGATCGCGGCCTCGTTGTCCACAAATAGGGTAGGAATGGTGGTCGCATCGGATGGTGAGAGAGATTCAATTAGAGATTTCAGAAAAACAATCTCTCTAGTGGATTCACTGGCGGCCACCAGTTCTGCTTCTGTTGTGGACAACGAGGCCGCGATCAAGCTTGCAAAGAATCCGGAGTTTCATCGTCGGACGAAGCACATTCGTATTCGACACTTCTTCGTGCGGGAAGTCTTGTAAGACGGACAACTTGAAATCCAGTCAATCGCAACCCAGGACCAACTGACGAATTTCCTAACGAAGCCTCTGGACCACGACTGAAAACAGTTTTGGAAAGGGTTGGACTAAAATAAAATACTTAATTCAAAATATTTTCAATGAGAGGGAGTGTTAAGTAAATTGTTTTATTGGGTTTTGTTTATTCTTATATTTATTCATTGAAAGATTTATGCGAGTTGTTCTGAAGTTTCTCTCTTTGTAATTCGGTTGACAATGGCAACACTGCTAATTGCAACCTACCCAACTTCTACCGCCATGTTAATTCACCAAGTTCATGCCCTCATAGGGTTTTGTTACGTGCTTATATGTAATGAGTCTTTTTTATAATTATATTCAACTTTTATCGACTCTGCTAGTTTTTATTTAACCCATTTACCTCAATAGTAAGTAGAACACGCTACACTGGTCTGTCTTTGGCTTGTCCATGACACAAGTCCTCCAGAATATATAACTGTTTAGGCGGGAATGAATAAAATTATTTTATTTAAATTTTAAATTTAATACCGGAAGGTGCTGCCCCCTAATACCCTAGCAAGCCTACTAATCCTTGAGAGAAGTGGGCTCACTTCGTTCTAGAGCTTCGTCCTAGCACTTCGTCCTAGACCGCGAGAAGAGCGAGTTCCCGACCTTCGTGGGAGCTGATGGTGCTGGCTGAGGTAGTCCTAAGGATCCTCGTTATTTTCCTATTTAACCTCATCCTTTCCTATTTCCTGACCCCCCTTAGGAACCAGGACAGAAAGGAGGGACGAGAGGTGAGTTTTTTGTTTTTTCGTTTAGCGAACACACTGCTAAAATTTTTATTTTTGTTCGTATCAAAAACAATTATTAAGATACAATCCACAGGCTCATGCATTTTTGGTCCTCCGGTGGCAATTTGTTTTGTTTTGCCAATTATGATTATATTATGAACGAAAAATAAAAACTAATATATTCTACAAAAAAAAAAAAAAAAAAAAAATTAAATAAACGGTTGATAATAATAGAATAGTATATTTGTTTTACATTAGTTTTTGCAGCAACGGGCTAAATACAATGAACATAGAATTAGCATATATATACAAATACATATAGTATTTACAGAGTCCAACGGTCAATCCATTAATATATATATTTTAGCGTATTTTCTTTAAATAATTCGTAATAGAATTGCTTTAAAGTATAAACTTTAATTGATTAATTTAAAACACCGAATAAACCAACAGAATAAAACGAATATTCTGTATATTCTTGTGATTAACTTCAGTGTTTAATTTGGTTTAGAGTATGTGTCTATTATTTTAATGGTAATAATCTTTGTTTAAATTTAATTTAATTTTGAAATTAACCAAACATAGGAATGTTTTTTTATGTATTTCTTGAACTCTAGGTTAAGATATTTCTTTAATTATTAATTTGAAAAAAGTAGGAGATACGTTTATATATTTGTTTTGTGTCTATATTATTATTAAATCAATTAGTTACTATATATTTAATTAATAGAGTTTGTGGAAAAATCCAGTTCGTCTTTCTTTTATTTTCTTCTTAAATATAATAAATTAATTGAAGTAAAATCATTTTTTTAATTATTAATCTGATTAAAATAATTATTAACAATTAATCTTTTCTTTTTTTTATTGCTGATTATTATTCAAAATGAGTGAGAAAATCGAATCAACATTAAAAATTTGTCGTGCTAAACAAATGAAACTCTACCAGCGTATTCAAAGAGTTTACCACTTATCAAAAGGTGTAGCGGATAAAAAAGTTTTGCAACAATTTGAAACGCTTTATCGTTTAATACCGATTCTCATATGAAAATGATAGGCTACATTGAAGCGACTGCTGACAAGCTACAATTAAATAAAAAAAATTCTCGCCACTACATGGTTTCCGGGGCGCCATTACCAACCCAGTCGTCAAGTAAAACAGAGTTTAACCTTCCTAGGATAGAATTGCCGTCGTTTTCTGGAAATCATTCTCAATGGTCGGTGTTTTATGAAATGTTTAAATCGTTAATTAACGAAAATACAACTTTAACTGATCAGCACAAAATTCAGTATTTAGTTTCAAAGCTGACAGGGGAAGCGTCGAATATTTGTAAACATTTACCACCGGTAGTGGCAAATTATCCGATCATCTGGGGGGCTTTACAAAAGCGGTATAATGATCCTAGAGCCTTAACAGATACTTACTTAGAACAGATTTTCGAATTTAAACCATTAAAGGCAGAGACAAGAGAAAATTTAAATTCGATACTAGATAAATTTTGTTGGCCCATAATACCTCTTAAAATATTAAATATGGACAATTTATCTGATTTAATATTTTTAAATCGTGGTTTAAAAAATTTAGACCCCATGTCTCGTCGTGCGTTCGAAGCCGCGGTTCGGGAAAAAGATCTTCCCACACATGAGGATTTTGTTTCGTTCGTCGAGAAACAAATTAAAACTCTTCCCTGGGAACATAACTCTTCAAATCCCAGGTCGGATAAATCGTTTAAAAATCTCAGACCTAAGGTTTTCTGTCGCTAAAGCGGAAGGAAGGGCAAGTAATGATACTCGGGAAAATGCTAAGTGCTTAAAATGCAATATATACTCCCATCAATTGCTTAGCTGTAAAATATTTTTAAAGATGTGTGGCGGATGCTACACACGCTCGCTGACAGATAGCGCTAGCGGCGTCCCTATTCTTACCGGCCAAATATAAGAAGACGCTATATCCAATAATATTGTATATTGTTAATAATTAATGTCACTGTAACTATTTATACCGATATAACTGTTTTATGGGAATAAATAAAGCACTCAAGGTAATTTGACCTAGTGCCAAGACCCTAGTCTGCTAACAAAGCTCTCACTGTCAATTATCGACATGGATGACTAACATCCCCAAGAGCTGGCACAGCTCTTCAGATCATCCAAGTGGTATCTCCCTAGGTCAGATTAACTCTGCCTTTGAATCATAATGTGGTCTATCTTTAATTCACTTCCTTCTTGTACCTCCTCTCCTTCTAACCTTTGCTACTGTCGTGCTACTACCACGCAGGGTGATTCTCTCCTAATCCTCGCTACTGTCATGCTACTACCACGCAGAGCGAAATCTCTCCTAATCTACGCTACTGTCGTGCTACTACCACGCAGGGTGAATTTCTCCTAACCCACACTACAGGCGTGCTTCTACCACACAGAGTGTAATCCGTCCTTACCAGTCCTCTCTTCTAATTCATTACATGTCTTCTCCATTAAACTCTCTTCCTTGCATGAATACGCAATTGTCGAGGCCTTCTGATACTATTTCTTGTCTATTGTAACAACCATACCTCGACAAGTGGTGACCCCGACGTGACGTGTCGAGGTATGGTTGTTATCATTTAGTCCCTCACTGCCAGAAAGGGAGTTCCTGCGCCCAATGTAATAAACCACACCATACCTTGTAACATTTTGATTTTTCGAAAAATACTCCAGACCGACATTAGGGGCGGAAAGTCAGCAGAATCCAGTGGATTAATTTCTGTTCGATGGCGGATTGTAAAAATCGTTTTCCTGTCGAGCGATCTATGGTTTTGCTGTCTACTGCGGTTGTAAATTTACAGAATAACAAAGGTAAAAGGTACGAGGCGCGGTTTTTAATCGATTCAGGCAGCCAGTGTCATTTTCTAATATCTAAAACATGACGACAGTTTAAACTGCCCATTCTCCCGTTGAAAACATCTGTGGTAGGTTTTGGAGGAGGAGTTAATCAGGTTTTAGGGAAAACAGTCTGTACCTTCAGTTCAAAAATTAATCCGAATATTTCTTTTACAATTGAACCTTTGGTAGTGGATAAGATGGTCGAGAAATTGCCGGCTAGAGAAATTGATTTTTCTCGGCTTCTTATTTTAAGGGTCTGAAACGCGCTGATGAGAAATTTTATTTACCGGGTAATATCGATGGGATTATAGGGGCCGAGTTGGTGCCTCATTTATTGTAAGAAAAGAAATACCGACGAGAACCTTATCAGTTGATGGCAGTAGATAGTGTTTTGGGTTGCATTCTTATGGGAAGGGCACCAGTTCTATACATACCATCTGAAGGGATCAATTGTTTGTCCGTTTGCAATTCATCGCTGGATAGTGTGGTGAGACGATTTTGGGAGATCGAAGAGGTTCCAAACTTGGTTGATTCTCTTTCACCCAAGGAATTAGAGTGTGAGGGTATATTTAAATCTTCGGTGCGCCGTTTGGAATCAGGGCGGTTTGTGGTGCCGTTACCGTTCCAGGATAATCCCGATCGGCTGTGGGATTCGTTTGAGATGGCTAAAGGAAGATTTATAAACCTAGAAAAACGTTTAGGTCATTACCCGGAATTTAAGGCATTATGTCAAGAGGTTTTTTTGGATTATTTACGGCAAGGACACATGTCCTTGGTAACCAATCCGAGGGATAAATGTGGCACATCACACATACCACATCATGCTATATTCAAACCTAGTAGTTCGAGTACACCACTTAAAATAGTTTTTGATGCTAATGCAAAAACTACTTCTCATTTATCATTAAATGACGTTTTACACGTGGGTCCAAAGTTACAAACGGATATTTTCGTTTTGCTACTACACTTTCGTTTATTTCCTATAGCTTTGACGGCGGGTATCAAGCAAATGTATCGGCAAATTCTAATAGACGAATCTCATCGAAGTTACCAACGGGTATTATGGAGATTTTCGCCGGAAGATCCCGTGGAGATTTACGAATTAAACTGGGTCGTTTTTGGTATCACCTCATCCCCTTACTTGGCTCTTCGTACGGTTCATCATTTGGTCGAAGAAGAAGGTGGAAATTTCCCTGCCACCAAAGGTAGAATACCTTTGATAGTAGTAAATGTAAATAAATAAATAGTAGTAGGCAGATAGGCGATTTTTATTTTACACTAAATAAATCCTGCTGTAGAAGCCCAACTAAGTATGTTACAAGACTTTGGGACTCTTTAGGAAACATAGTTGAGCTTGATTTCAGTTTTTCGTTGACTCAAATAGGACAAATCTTAGCAACCATTTTTCAGTCATTTAATAATTATAAATTTTCCGTAAGCTCTAAATTCCTTAATAACGTAAATATAATAAAATAAAATAATAATATACTGATTTTATTTTATCTAGTATAAGTGACATCTATGTGGATATGTATATAAAAAATATTATTGCGAAATTGTGTACATTTTTTTAAAAAGTTTTTTCGCATTTTTATCTTTAAATTGAAATGACTCAGAGTTGGGGCTGATTTTTAATTTATTTTTCTCGTTTTTTTTTTTTTTTTTATTTACTTCTCTATTTCTCTGCTTCCTTTTGTTTCTATCTTTTATTGTTTTGTTTTTTTATCTTAATATAATTAATTTTTTAGGAGTATATATATGATGAATTGTTTAAAGTTTCATTTATTTTTTAGTTAGGTTATGATATTTGTAAGTTATATATCTTTTTTTTTTTTTGCTTCATTATATAAATTAAGCTGGTATGCTGTACGTTTCTATTTAGTTTGAATTCCAATTATTATTATTATTTCAATCATTATATTGTAATGTAATTTTTTTTTTGTATGATTTACCACCTGTATTTGGGCCTAGGCCTGTTGGTGGATCTTATCATGTATATGGACGATCTTATCACTTCGGTCCCCTCTGTTCAAGATGCCGACCGTCTTTATCACCAAACTAGTATTTTATTTGAAAAAGGAGGTTTTCAGTTTACCAAATGGGCTTCTACTAGCTCTTTTCTCGGACGAAGATAAATCTTTTTCAGCAAAGGATTTTGAAACCGGATTATCGTTAGCTGTTTTGGGTCTTGAGTGGCAACCAAGCGTGGATATTTTTCGTTTTCGAGTCAATCACGAATAGAAAACTGGAACAAAACGCAATATACTCTCGTCCGTAGCGAGAATTTTCGATCCCTTGGGCCTACTAGCACCTCTAACTTTGTTTCTCAAGTGCTTGATTAAAGAGTTGTGGCGTTTGGGCTTAGATTGGGATCAAGTTCCACCCAGTTCTGTTGACATTCAGGGCTTCTACAGCAGGATTTATTCAGTGTAAAATAAAAATCGCCTATCTGCCTACTACTATTTATTTATTTACATTTACTACTATTAAAGGTATTCTACCTTTGGTGGTAGGGAAATTTCCACCTTCTTCTTCGACCAAATTAGGAACCGTACGAAGAGCCAAGTAAGGGGATGAGGTGATACCAAAAACGACCCAGTTTAATTCGTAAATCTCCACGGGATCTTCCGGCGAAAATCTCCATAATACCGTTGGTAACTTCGATGAGATTCGTCTATTAGAATTTGCCGATACATTTGCTTGATATCCGCCGTCAAAGCTATAGGAAATAAACTAAAGTGTAGTAGCAAAACGAAAATATCCGTTTGTAACTTTGGACCCACGTGTAAAACGTCATTTAATGGGTTTCAGTAAGCCAATAAAGTGAAGAGAAGTTGGTGTCACTAAGCGTTGTTCGGTTGGACTCTTCTGTAAATTCAACAACAATCTTGGGCCATGGGAAATGTTGTTGTTCACTAATCTTACAGCGGATGCGATTGAATAAGATTTGGTTTAAACGTTCATCCAATCCATTTAAAAAGGGGCAATCTACTGCTGTGAAAATAAAAGTAATATTAAATCGACGAAGAATAGTTTTAAATGCTCTCGAGCTGATCTCTGCATATTGGTTTGTGAGAAGAACTTTAATAATGATTGATACGTCATAATAATTATTGGTTACTTGAGACGTTTACCTTCAGTCAGAGCAACACCGATTTATAAGAAAATAAAACGCTGAATGATAGAGTCGGCAGTGTGGCACAAATGAAATTATATGAACTCAAAGAAGTTATAAGGCAAGTAAATTTAATGTTTTCCACTACGCTTACAAAAATTGGTTATGGAGAAAAACTGGTCTCTGACGAATTGACTTCAATTGAATCACGATTCCCTTGGAAATCGTCTCCTTTTATCAAATGTAGCTGTTCAAAATTATAATATTCTTATAAAACTTCTACGACATTCGCTATTGGATAGGGCATTTTATGAATGGACCAATTTCAGGTGGCAGGACGTTGGCGTTCGACACTCCAATTATACCCCGAGAGCCAATAGCTATGTATGTGAAAAGCAAGTTCAGGGGTCAGAATGGTGCAATGCCCTGAAACTTAACATAAACTATGCTCCCCTGCGAGGAGTCCTAGGAGCCAGCGAACAAGTGAGAGAAGTAGGGTCCCTTTGTCGCAAATGCGGTAGAGAATCTGAAACACTAGCCCATGTGCTGGGATAATGCCCCAACAACTCCCTCCTCACCATGCGTCGGCATCACAGGGTTAAGATCGAGTTGTCAAAGCTCTTCAGAGAAAAATATTTCACCTGTTTTGACGAGGTCTAACTAATTGATACAGACTGATCAGTTAGGTACGCAGACATCGTTGAGTTCCCGAAGAATGGAACTACTGCAATGATCCTGAACCCTACCGTTCGATATGAGACCAATGACCTCGATCAAGCAGGTGAAGTGGAAAGGGTGAAGAGAGTCATCTACGAGAAATGCATCCCTTTCAAAAAGAAAAGTTCCGTGGGACATTTGGCGAGAGACAGTTCTCCGTTAGAGGTCTATGGTTTGGGTCTCGCGGAGCGATCCCTGGAAGCACAAGGAGATTTTTGGAAGACCTAAGTGACGATATCAGAGATGTAGCGGTGTTAGCAGAAAACGTGATTTTAGACTCCCTGGGGAATATCCACAATCACCTGTATGGCAATTAAATGGTTAATTTATTTATATTTCGATTATATAATGTGAACACCAGAGGTCTAAATTTCAAATATAGTTGTAGAGAGAAATAAAAAAAATAATTAAATTTAAAAAAAACAATGTAAATAACTAAAAGGAAAAAATTGTAAGTATTAGAAATTTATATTAGAATAGAAAAAAATAATAATAATAACATAAAAAAAAAAATTGAATATGTATGTGAAATATGTCCAAGGGATTGATATAGTATACTGTATTATTTAAGCCAAAGCATTGCTCATAAAGTAACTTTCATTGCAAAAGATACGGTTTGTCATAATGTTGAACAAGAAACTTTCATGAAACCAAAGTTGCATATTAAATAATAATTTTACCAGGTAAATATTAGCAAACGGTGTTGTAGGAAAATTGTGCTATATAGATTATGATGATGTTGGTGAAGTTAGCAGAGTTTTGACTATATTTCAAAATGCAGAAAAAGTCGGGAAAAAAATTCGGTGCAAATTATGGGGTACATGGTTGATAACAAAATTTTAAGAATGCTGTTCCAATCGCTAGATCATGTACCGTACCGCTAAATAATAATAAAACAATAACAGCAAGCGTAATCATTTTCCAGTCGTGTCAGCATGCGCAGTAACAATTCACAAGGAGCATCTTTTGATGACATTGATTATGACTATGAAAAAACACGATCTCAACAATTAGTATACGTTGCATTATCAAGAGTAACGCATATCGAAGGACTTCACATTGTAACTAAAAATAACAATCGCACATTCTTTCACGGTCGAAGGGAATCTGCATCTCTCACTGACTTACAAACTGAATTTAAACTGTTATCACAGAACAGATTTCAAACAATTACTTCTGTGTAAAAGACTTTATTTCCAACATAAATGTAATATCAATATATTAATTAACTTGTATAAGTCTTCACACACATATCCTGGATCTTGATGACGGTGTTGCTCAAAATTCAACGATATTGCTTTTATCTGAAACATGATTGAACAACGAAGAAAACATCGATATCCCAAATTTCCATTGTATTGCTTAATTTAAGCGACCTCAGTGCCAACCTGCAGGAGTAGCCACATATAAACGTTATAGAGACACGACAAACATTATAACTTCACTGATGGATGTAACATTTAGGAATTCTCAACCATCAACTATCAATGGTAGGAGTTGGGCAGAAAAAATACGTATTTTGTAATTCTGCCCTGGAACGCCGTTTTGTGAATTTTTTTCGTTTTGTAATGATATTCCAAGCATTTTTTATTTTTGATCACAACAATGTATTTATATTATACAAATGGCTCATATATGATTTAACCACCCTAATGTTGTTACGTGGATAAAAAAAAAAAAATTATGAATCTAAGTTGAATGAATTATTTATTTAATAATAATTAAGTTTTTTTATTGCCTCGAAGAGGGTTACACAAATTATAAAAATGTTAAAAAATAAAATAAAAAAAACAGATGTTAATAGACTTTTGTTTTTTTTTCGAGAGTGTTGTGTAGAATGTTTTTGGGAACCGCGAGAGCGAGGCCCCATTGTAAGTGAATGAAGAAAAACATTTTGAAGTGTAGTTCAAAAAGTAAGGTTGTGGCGAGTGACACTCGACGGACCAGGTACGAAGTCTGATCCAAGTGGAAAAGGAGCTACCAGAAAAGGGGGTCGTTTCTCGAGGCAAACAAACACAGAAACAAGGTGATTTATTTTTGTAAATAAACTTATAACCTGAGTGGTTAAGGTTCCGAAAGATAGAAGGACAAATAATTGTTTTTAACACAAACAAACAAATAAATTTAGGATATAAGTAGAAATAAGTTTTCCTTTCTTTTTTTTTTTTGATGTTAAAGAATCATTTATTTTGTCTTACTATTAGAAATGAAGTTTTGTATTTTTTTTTTGTTTAAGTATTATTTTCTATTTAATATTAACCTTAACAAGGTAATACTGTACAACCCTCGTCGAGTCTAGTACTGTGTAAAGGTATGGTTACGTCTTATGAGTCCATAGCTCATGGGATAGGTAAATGTATTCAGACTGTGAGGTAACGAGTTCGTAACCACCTGTTATTAATAACTTCTTTTTTTTTTGTAACTTTAATTTTAATTTTTTTTTTTTATTTTCATTAAAAATATTATTAATTTAAAGGGTTTCGCTATTTACCTTATTTCTTTTTTTTTTATTTAACAAATAGCGTGGCGCTCGAGATAAATTTGTTGTGGAACCCGCCCGTCTCCACTGAGTATCTGGGGCATAGTTACGGTTAGGGAATTCGTTTTTTTTTTATTATAAAATTAATTCTTTTTGCAAATTTTAACCGTAACAATGTATGCGCCGAGACCAAGATGTGCAACATTCTCGAATGATTTTCAAAACACTCTCTTCTACCTGAAGATGACGAAATTATGAGCATAAACACTGGAAGCTAGCAGGTAAATTGCTTCAAGTCTCGGCAAGTCGGTATGGGTAGTCCAGCTTGAGAGTCCCTCAAGAATAGTGGCAACAACCTTTGGCGAAGTTTCTTTCAAAAAGAAGGACGAAGTGATATCCCTAGCATCTGACAAGATCACTTTGAAGGTTGGGAAAAATATGGTAGCTGTGGATCCTCTCACTCTCAATTACATGATGTAAAAACAACCCAGAACTACCTTGTGAGCTTTAAGATTTCATTATGCCGTCTTTTCCTGGACGGAGTTTTAATAATAACTGTTTTAATAAACAGTTTAAGTTCAGTCAAGAATATAGAAGATTTAACAAAATTTAATATCAATTCAGATCACCGCCTTGTCAGAACATCATTAAATATTGATACGCTAAAGATGGAAAGACGATTTAAAAATAAGAAAAATAATTTCAAAACCCTAAATAACATGGAAATTTAAATGTTTCTATTAAAAACAAACAAGGACAAAGCACACCAAATATACAAGAGATGATTACAAAAGCAACATCTTTCTACAAAGAAGAGCGTTTATTGAAATCATCTTAACAATATACTGAAAATAACGAAGATCCAAATATTCTTAAATCAGAGGTAGAGAACGCTATAAATTATTAAAGTTATAGAGTATTAGGCAGTGGAATAAAAGAACCTTGTACTAGACAGCTTGTTTATTACTGCAATATATACAAACAACATGGCGCAGGGGACGCTACCAACTGGACTGTACTGTTTGTTGTTGGGCTGCTGTACACCTAGGTGGAAGTTCAGTGCCACAACTATCTTTACATATACAATCGATATTTAACACACCCCCTCAATTGAATGTTTTCAAATATATACATACACAAGTAAATATTCAATTGTATCTCACATACAAAACAAGTAAAAATATTATTCTACTACAAAATTCTACACCACAAAACAAGTAAAAATATTATTCTATTAAAAAATTCTACACAACAATTTTAGCACAATATATATAAATGACATTAATATATTAATTAATTAAAGCCTTCCGAAACATTTGAAACTTATCAAAGGCAAGTGGTTTTGTGAACAAATCTGCCACATTGCGGTCAGAATTGATGTGTTCCACAGATATTATTTCTTTGGAAATAAGATCTTTAACAAAATGGAATTTTATATCAATGTGTTTTGCTCGTTTAGAGTTTTCACAATTCTTTATAAAAGCTATAGCACTAGTGTTATCCACCAACAGTTTTCCACTTAATGTTTCACCACTGAACTCACTAATTATACCACTTAAACTCACAATTTCCTGTGATGCCATTCCTGCTGCAATGTACTCCGCTTCCATCGTTGACAGAGCCACACATGCTTGCTTTCTTGAATACCAAGCTATAGGATTTGGTTGCCAGATGAGCAGAAAGTTATTAGATCTAGAGATGTGATATTCGAGGAGAGCCAAATGCCCTATAAAGAAGTTAAAAATGTACCTATTGTCTATCATAATAGTGGTGGAAGCTATGAAGAGGAAAGGAAAAATGGTGAAGAGAATAACACTAATATTTCAGAGCAGCCAGAAGAAACTTCTAGACCTCAGAATGATTGTAATCCAGAGCAGTCAGAAAACCCTTCAAGACTTCAGAATGAAGAATCCAATCCAGAGCATTCAGAAGAAACTTCTAGACCTCAGAGAAACCGGTCAAAACCTCATTTCCTAAATGATTATGAGTTATATAATGCATACTGTATGGTAAGCCGATCAGATGGAGTTCCATCATCTTATGAGGATGCTAATAAAAAGGAGGAATGGCAGGAAGCCATTATTAAAGAATTAAAAGCTCATGAGAAGATGAACACTTGGTCTGAAGAGGAAGCACCGAATGGAAGTGTCCCAATCACAACTAAATGGGTTTTCACAGTGAAGGAAGATGGAATCAAAAAGGCCAGATTGGTAGCAAGAGGGTTTGAAGAACAAACTCAAGGTGATTGTGTATTCAATTACTCACCAGTTTGCCGAATGGATACTGTAAGAACTCTCTTGTCATTTGCATGCCAAAACGATTGGAGTATTAGACAAGTTGATGTGCCAACAGCCTTTCTCAATGGCTCACTGGACTATCCTGTGTTTATAAAACCACCTAAAGGTGTAAGTTGTTCTACAAAAACTCTGAGACTAAATAGGCCACTTTATGGACTCAAGAAAGCACCGAAGTATTGGAATGAAAGATTTAATTCTTTTATGTTAAAATTGGGATTTAAAAGATCCCAATCTGGACTGTACTGTTTGTTGTTGGGCTGCTGTACACCTAGGTGGAAGTTCAGTGCCACAACTATCTTTACATATACAATCGATATTTAACATAAATAAACTGAAAGCAAGAAAGATTCTGAAGTTTACTCTTTACTGAAACATGGATATCTAAGGCAACGACTTTCCTGTTCTGTTCGTCAATGAAGCATTTAAACATCTAGTTAATATCCAACCATTGTTATATCTTACTCATTTTAACTTAAAAATAGAGCAATAGTTTAAGATGTTAAGATAGTTACATTGCAAATAAGCTTTGAAAAAAATATTTTTGATTTAAAGGATTGGGCGGGGCTATAAAATACTTATTCCAAAAAGATTTCGTGCTTCTTTGGAATTAAATTTGTAACCCAAAAGATATGTATTTTTTTTTATTGTTTAAAGGTTCCTTTGAAATAAATTATGCTGTTGACAAAAGTCTGTTGGGATCCATTGGCTGTGTGTAATATCAATTAGTTATTCTTATCCTGGAATTATTGACGGACTTACTGTGTAAGGTATGCTAAATTATGTTATTTTTAATGCAGGATTAGAAATTATGTAAGGCAATTTTAAAACATTAGTTTATTAGTGACCCGATATAGTTTAATTATTATTTTAGTGTATAGATCGAAACTTCTTTCTATGATATAATTGGCCCCATTGTTTTTATAATTAAGAAAGAATGTTAGAGGTGTTTTATGAGCGAGATCCTAGATTTACTACAAAATTGTTTAAGTTTTTGACATTACTCATACCCCATAGCTCCCAAAAGTTTTCAATATTCCTCTATTATACTACATTTTGGCAATTTTATGTATTGAATTTATTAGTTTGCAACATCATCAAACAGTACGACAATTAAGAAAGATTTGATGATAGATGTCAGAACGACTAAATATCCTAATGATCCAATGGGAAGTGTTATAGATCTTAAAAAAAAAATAAAATTACCCACTAATATGTATCAAGTTCCCATAAGTTCTGAAATATTTATGAAAGTAATTAAATTACACAACTTGCCAGGAGAATTGCTAAAACAAAATAAACCTTTTACGGAAGTTATATATTGAAAAGTATGAAATCACCAGACAAGTAGTAAGAAGATCTCTCATAGTTCTGGAATTAAATAATATATAAATCTGAATTTATATAAAGGTTCATTTGGGAGGAAAATGGTATATCAAAATACCACTCAAAAGTTTAAGCTATTAAAAAAAAAAAAAAACCAGTTGATACTATTAAATGCTATGCATTTTCAGTTATTTAAGGGTGTTTTTCTCTTCTAGACGTTAGGTAAATTTTTTGTTTACCAAATGAATGATGGACTGGCATTATTACATTGTTATTTTAAAAGATAATTGAAGTCCTAGGTAATTTAGAAGGGTTATCTTGAACATAATGACTTTTCGCAAAAGGACTCGATGTATAGTGATTTGGAAAAAAAGGATGTGGTTGATTTATAACTGTCATTAAGGTAATTACCTTCCCTGTTAACTAACATGAACCATAGAGAAAATCAGAGGAATTATTAAATTATATTATGTATAAAATTATTTTTATAAAGGGATGACACAAAACTAAAAAATTACTGTGGAATTGTGTTGCTATTTAGTTTGTTTGTTTGTTTATTTATTTAACGTCACTTTATGCTACTATGGCTAATCGGACGATGCTACAGTGGGAGTCCTAAATTTTGCCTATCCAGGTTTTATTAGGATAGGGATCTTTAACGAGTACCTGACATCGCACAGGCTCGGGACCACCTTTTAACGTCCCTTCCGAAGGACGGCGTAACTAAGGATTTTTTACTCCCATTAAAAAATCCTAGGACCACCTGCGGGATTGAACCCGTGACCTTTAGCATGGCAGGCTGTTAGGCTAGCCACCCAGCTACAAGTGATCCCGCTATTTAGTTAATACCCAAACTTGTGTCTCTAACGATTGTAATGCTTAGCGGTGCTTTCATGAAATTAGTGGTTTTGGAATTCAATTCTGGAGTTATGGTCTATCTACAGCAAGCTAGATTTTCTTCGAGGAAAGCATCTGGTGGGCCTGACTCTATATATATGGCCTAACCACCAAGACACTTACAGGCCTCCTCATATTTTCTTTGTTACTTCTTGTCTTGCCTCCCATTTTTTTAAGGTACTTCATTTACGCCGCTGTACTCCACTCTAGTGCCAGTCCTGTATGATCTCGATCTCACATACATAATTAGACATAGGTCAGAATATGGACTTAACAATGTGGAATTTCATACTGTTTTCAACTTTTCTTTAACCACCACAGTGTTGTATAGCTGGTAGTTTAGTTAATAAGCTTTCTCAATCCTATTTGATAGCTCTTGATTTATTTTCAATTTGTACTGAGCACTCCCCAAGTGCTTTCTCTGAAATTTCTCCTTTGAACCATTACTTCCTCCTCTTCATATATTTATCACCTTGCTTTTTCCAGCAATAGATTTTTTTTTTTGGATTCTGCAGCTTCACAATGCCAATCTTCTTGTATTTTGGGCCTTTCCTTTCTAGGTTGAAGGATCTGATGGTCTCCAACGTAAGTAGAGAGTTTCTGAAGAAAACTAAGGTTATTTCTAGAATAAATAAATAATTAATCCATGATACACCAATAATTAAAAAAAAAAAATGTCATGTATAAATATATAAAAAATGTAAAGCAAAACGAATAGATTAAAAAAAAATTATTAGGAACCAAAGGCAGAGGATCGATCGAAAAAATACAAATTTTAAAATACCTACCATTAGATTAACTACCAGGCACAATAATAAAAAATATGTGATTTTACCTGCTTCTATTTAAAAAGAAAAATACATTTGTTTTAAATGAACAAAAATAGTATTTGAACTATTAACTTTTAAGATAAACAAATATTACATACCGACTTAGGTAATCCAAAGAATGAAGTGTTTCATAGTACTTATGATACTCGCTACAAGATATAATAATAAAAAAAGTAATAATTATTATATATGTTTGCTAGTACCATCATAATTCCTAAAAACAAATCATGCTTTTGCTCAACTCATTGCTTTTAGCTCATTATATTTTTTACTGGAACATCATATATTACATTACATTTTCCCAACAAGATAGAAATATATTTTTTTAGAATATTAAGCAGAGGAAATCCCATTATTTTTATTATTATATATTGTAACCAGTATCATTAGTACCATGAAAAACTTCATTCTTTGCCTTACCTAAGTTGGTATGTAATATTTGTTAATCTTAAAAGTCCTAAGTTCAAATATAATTTTTGTTCATTTATAACAAATATATATATATATATATATATTTTAAAATATTAAGCAGGCAAAATCACATCCTTTTTATTATTGTGCCTGGTAGTTAATCTAATGGTAGGTATTATAAAATTTGTATTTTTTTGATCAATCCTCTGCCTTTGGTTCCTAATAATTTTTTTTTTTTGTAATCTATTCGTTTTGCTTTACATTTTTTATATATTTATACTGAATTTTTTTTTTTTAATTATTGGTGTATCATGGATTAATTATTTTTTATTCTAGAAATAACCTTAGTTTTCTTCATTAAATCTGAAGTTTTCATACTGTTTCATAGGAAAATAACTAGTAGAATTTTATTTCTTTGAGCAAGCCAGCTTCTTTGGGAGCATTGAGGTTATGTTATGAAAACGCTATAGTTTGGGTGGCTCTAAATTGAAAACTAGTCAAGATAAAATAACAAAATTTTGTATATCATTATAAGTATAGGAAAGGATACATCGTGCCAAATTTCATGCATCTCTGAGGTCCTAAAATTTATGGATCTCATGAAATCACCCAGCAGAGATGGGGGAACCTAGAGAATAAGGATTTTTTATTTTATGAGATAAAGATGAGATTTATGGAATCGATCTGTACTGGAGAACTATGCTGGGTAGTGGAGAATGTGTGGGGGTGAGATATGATGTTGATTAGTATGAAAATAAAATTAAGAAATGAATAGAGGGATAAATATATATAAACGTACCATCAGTGAGCCATGTAAATCATAAAATGAGGAAAAACAGCAGTAGGTGTTATGGAGGGGTTTTTATGTAAGAACCCTAAACAGTATTTTGCTTTATATATAAGCACTACAGCTTGCGTTAACAGTACTTTAACCATATAAAAAAAAATAAATAAATAATAAATATAAAATAAATAAATATAATATATATATAATATATATATATTATATTATATATATATTTATTATTTATGCACAATGTTAGTTCTACATTGCTAACAGAAAATTTCAAAAAGGAGTATCTGATGTCTACCAAGAAATTATATAAATAAAAGAAAAATATATAGTTAATAAAATATGTATTATACAAAAAAATAAATAATAATAAGAAATATAATGATACAATGAAATAAAAGGTTACAATTTTAGGATGCAAAACATGTTGGAATATGAGGGAGTAATTGTTTCTCTTGACTTTATGGTCATGGGGAGCGACGTGGTCTAGTGCTAGTCTACTGTGCTCCGGGTCCTGGGTTCGAATCCTAGTTATGACAGAATATTATTTATTTTGTTATTTCAGCCAAGGGGGCGACCCTCCTGGAGCAGGCCCAGCCTCTATAAACTGGGTACCCAAAAATGGGGGAAAACCTGGTGGCTAAGCGTGATCTCGACCGAATCACCTCATTGCACGGCCGTTGGCCTAGAAACTGTATGAATCTCTGTACTGAGCCCAAGACCCTTCATGGGTTGTAGAGGTACAGGTTAGGTTATGGTTAAGGGATATAACATGTTCAGATAATTTTGAGGTAAGCATATTGTAGGAAATGAATAGAATGATGAATATTTGTGTTGATTCAAATTCATTTTTTTTTTATCTATATAGGAAGAATTACTATTTAGGAAGGAGCAAAAATTTTCTAAACTAAATTTCATTTTTGTAGAAAAATTATGGGCTCTTTAAGTTTGGTATTGAAATTCTTAATTTACAGTCATTTTTTAAACTAAGCAGAGATGGAGAGAGCTAGAGAATAAGGATTTTTTAATTTTATGAGATAGAGATGGGATGTATGGAATCGACCTGTACTGGGGAACTATCATGGAGTGAAGGTTAGAAAAAGTGTTTAGAAGATTTTCAATTAGATGGTCAGGAAAATAATTAGATGTTAGCATTTTTTGTAGTTTAATTATATTTTCTTTGCAGAATTATATTTATGAGATTTTTGGCAACACTGATTTTCTGGTGATGGGGGTGTAGAAAAAAATAATTTAGGAGGCGCCCAGAATAGGTAGGTTTTGTGTACCAAATGGTGGATGGAGAACTGTCTTTTTTTTATGATGAGTAGATGAAGGAAGGGAAGTAAGTTCATGTTTTCTAGATCAATGGTAAAACATAGTAGGAGGTAAAAGCTGTCTGGATATTTGGGGTTGAGGATCAATAAAAGGTCATCAACATACTTTTTAATGAAAAAAATATGAGAGGAAAAGCTAGTTACAATGTTGTCTAGAAGTTTATTGAGGACGATGTTTGAGAGGCTAGGAATAAGACACTTTAAGGTTTCTGTATGTAGGAAGATTAATTTGTTTGGTTTCGTGTTTTATATGATGATTCAATTTAGCTGTGAGAGAAGATGTAGGGTCACGTTTAGTTGGTAAATGAGTAGTATGGTCTGAAAGGTAGTAACTTTCTGCATGGTCCATTATAATTATATCATTGTTACCCATACAGAAAAAGAAATAAGGCTGTTAACATGAACTGTAACTTAATCATGTTAAGTACTACAGCTTGCCATAGTACTTTTATTTAAAGGAAAAAACCATAAGGGGTTCTTACGTCAAACCCCTCCTTACTATTTATTGATGTTTTTCCTCAGTTATGCTCTAGATGGCTCACTGATGGTACTTTTATATATATTTTTACCACTCTATTTACTTCTAAATGTTAATGTCATACTTATCACCATCTTAGTATTTATTATATTATTATTATTTGTATTTATAATATTATCTTTGTATACTTTATTTTTTTTTACTTTCACTTCTATAATATAAGTGATAATATATATAGAATATATATAGTTAGGGAACGTATTGTGATCTTGAAATTTTTTTATAAGTTTTTACGGAGATACACGTTTTTGGGTCCCTGAATCATAATAACCAAATCCATCAAAAAGATCTGTGTATGTGTGTGTGTTGTAAGTCTAGCACGAAAACGAAGAGTTTATTTGAAACTGAAATTTCATATTTATGACAACTATTGGCCTGAGATGTTACACCAGCTTTTCAACAAAATCGGCTGACCGAAAGTTTTACTTTATACAACGCATTTTGTACCTTTTAGGCTGAAAGAATATAGGCATGAATCAGATTAGTAGAGAAGCTACCCATTGGCAGCACTCTAAAAATCAAGAAGATATCGGGGCCATTTTATTTTCAGACCTCTCGGAGAATCATCAGGTATCGTCATCATCATCATCATTCGATTATGCCCACCCCTACAGAAAAGCTTCAGCGTTACCATGAGCGTACGATTTTAAGAAGTATTAATGAAAACCCTAAAATTAGTGCTCCTACATTAGGTACTAATTTATTGCGGGATTAAAACATTGAAATAACACCTCAAACGGTACGCAGTTCAATAAAATAAAAAAATCTTAAATCGCGAAGGGCTCGCAAGAAGCCGTTTATTAGCCAAGTTGACGAGCTGAGTGTTTGGCATTTGCGAAAAGTTGCCTTGATAAGCCTACCAGTTCTTGGAACAAAGTAATTTTTACATATAAGTCCAAATTTAATATATTCGGTGCTGATAGACGTTAGAGTGTGAAGGATAAAAAAACGAGGCCATGAAATTAAAAAACTTATGCCCGACAGTTATGCACGGAGGAGGAGGGATCATTGTTTGGAGCTTTTGTTTTCTGCTGGATTAGGCAACTTGAAGATCATCGAGGGAAGAATGGATCAATATGTATACATAGATATCCTAAAACAAAATCTGCGACCTTGGATCAAGTTAGGCCTAGGATCAAATTTTGTTTTTCAACAATGATTACGATCGTTATCGTTACGTCTATCAGCACCGAATATATTAAATTTGAACTTATATGTGAAAATTACTTTGTTCCAAGAACTGGTAGGCTTATCAAGGTAACTTTTCGCAAATGCCAAACACTCAGCTCCGTCAGCCCTTCGCCATTTAAGATTTTTTTATTTTATTGAATTGCATACCGTTTGAGGTGTTATTTCAATGTTTTAATCCCGCAGTAAATTAGTAGCTAATGTAGGAGTACTTATTTTAGGGTTTTCATTAATACTTCTTAAAATCGTACGCTCATGGTAACGCTGAAGCTTTTCTGTAGGGGTTGGCATAATCGAATGATTAATATGCATTCTGAGAGACGATATGCCACACTTCCCATATCTATGATGGCTGAGCCTAGGTACAAATATCCATATAATTTATGTGATGAGAAAGAAAAAAAAAAAAAAAAAAAGGTTTTTCGATTATCGTTAGAAATTCAGTTCGAATTATCATTCGTTTCTCCGAACAGATTAATCCAATAATCGATTAATTCGAATGATTGAAATAACCGAATGATCCGATAATCGTCATTCTATTATGCCCACCCCTACTCTTCTGGCAGTCCTGATCTCGGCCTTCTTGCAATGCAACCTGTTGTATTATGATTTCTAATAACAGTCTGAACCGTTGAAGGGGAGCCCGTGACTGAGAGGCTAGCACGCTAGTCTCTCATGCTAAAGTTTGAGTTCGAATCCCAGTCCCGGCGGGGCTTTTATAAGGATGTAATTAAATATGGATTCACTCACAGCCTATCCCTGGGTATGTGAGACCCTAATAAAATTAGGCGTAGGGAGTGATGACCCTACCCTGCAAATTGCATTGAGAAACGCGAGTGTAATCTCCCAGGAAATACATAAGGGGGGGAGGGGTTCGTATCCAGATTACACTATTTTTTTTTAAGGGTGCTCGCTCAAATATGAGTTTGTTATAACTGTTTCGTTTTTTTCGATACTAAGCTCAGTACTGCATTTCTGAGCGTTCGTATCCTGATTATACAATTAATTTTAAGAGCGCTCGCTCAAATACGGGTTTATTACAACTTTTTCGTATTTATTCGATACTAGGTTTAGTACCTGCGTTACCCGAAGGTTCGTATCTCGATCATACTATCAATTTAATGTGCGCTCGCTCAAATGTGGGTTTATTATATCATTTTCGTATTTATTCGATACTAGGCTCAGTAGTTGCTTCACATTAGCGAGGGGGGGGGGGTCTTTTCCTTATTATACTAATATTTTTACGGGCGCTCGGTCAAATATGGGTTTACAATAACTTTTTCGTATTTATACGATATTAGGCTCAGTAGCTGAGCTACAGAGGGTTCGTTCTCCGATCATACTATCAATTTAAAGTGCGCTTCCTCAAATGTGGGTTCATTATATCATTTTCGTATTTATTCAATATTAGCCTCTGTAGCTGCTTTAAGGAGGGTTTCCCGATGATACTATCAAGTTTATGTGTGCTCTCTTAAATATGGGTTTGTTATAACTTTTTCGCATTTATTTTATTTTAGGCTTAGGTTTTGTGTCGGAAGAAATTAGAGACAAGCTGCTGTCAGTTGTTTGGACCATATTAGAGGAGGATTTTCTCGAAATTCCCCACTCCTCCCCCTTGTTCCTCTCCCGATAGCATCCCTTAAACATCCGTTTTGGAAGTATTTTAGTTATTGCCTATAACTTCGCTAATATGCGTTCGATATTATTGCGTGGTTTTATTTCTTTATACATAAGCTATAAAACATGAAAAATGTTTGAATTGAAATTTATATTTTATGTGGTTGTCTTAAAATAAAATTTTTATTTGAAGTAACATCCGAAAAAATGTCAATTAAAAGTTTTAGAGCAGTTTTAATTGTATTTTAAGCTCAGTATTTGCGTAATGGGGAGGGGGAAGGGTTCGTATCCCGATTACACTATTAATTTTAAGAAGAAAATTTATTTATTTACATAATATTTACAAATGTACACTCAATACAAATATGTTTGGTTTCATGATTTCAGTGGACCTTTTTCATGATAACAGAATTTCAATCATCCTTTGAATTTACTAATTATCATACAATATTTTGTTTAAGACAGTAGGAAAAGTAACACGAAAAAGAACCTACACAATATAAATTACAATATTAATTTAAAAGTACATGTTTGGTTCTTTTGTGCGTGTAGCGCTTTAGTGATGTTTTTTTGTAATTACAAATTTCTAGTTTTAATGGGTTTTCAGAAGCTGTGGTTTTATCAAAATAGTTTTTGGTTACTGTGTATATATACTGTTTTAATGTTGGAAGATTTAGTTCAAAGAGCATTTTTGAAATTTTAGTATATCGTGGGTAGTTATTGATGATTCGCATACATGTATTTTGCATTGTTTCTATTTTTTTATAATTAGTATTGCAAGTCGAGTTCCAGACGGGCGATGCATAACAGATCTGGGCACGTATGACTTTTATATAGTAGTAGTTTGTTCTGAGTGCTTAAACTGGATTTTTTATTAAAATATGGAAACCTTTTATAAATACATTTTTTTGTTTTTTCGGATTTTTTATTGATATGTTCAGTATAAGTTAACGATTTGTCTAATGTTATGCCTAAGTATTTAACTGATTTAGACCAGTTAATGAGGACTGAATTTAATAAAAGTTGATGGTTTATTCTCACATAGAGGTCTCACTTGGTTTATCCGACACATACTGAATTCACTATTCCGAATTTTTTACATTGAACATCATGTTAAATAGTCGGGCAAGTCAATCTTGACGGTCACTTGTATATATTAAAAAAAAAAAAAAAAAAAAAAAAAAAAAAAAAAAAAAAAAAAAAAAAAAAAAAAAAAAAAAAAAGATGAATGTATAATATAAATCAGGTAAGGAGGGAAGTTGTATTTAATTAATTTGTAAATAAGTCCTGTATACCAAACGGTGTCAAAGGCCTTTTCTAAATCTATTAAAAGCATACCGGTATGTTTCTTTTCGTTAAAAGCTTTGGTTACGTAATCAGTAAGCCTTGCTATTTGGTCTACAGTAGAGTGGTGTTTTCTGAAGCCGAATTGGTCATCTATTATGATTTTGTTTTGTCTAATATGTCGATTTATTCTGGTTAATATTAGTCTTTATAAAATTTTAGATGAAATATTTAATAGGCTAATAGGTCTGTAATTCGAAATTTCTCTCGGGTCTTTATTAGGTTTGGATATTGGTATGGTTTTATGGGTTTCCCAGATGGTAGGAAAATATCTGTGTCTCAAGATGGAGTTATAGATTTTCGTCAAATAGAATATAGATTTTCTGCTAATATTTTTTATTACCAAGAAGAGAATACCATCATCACCTGGCGCTTTCTTTGTGACGAGTTCTTTGATGACTTTGCCTGCTTCTTTTGGTGAAATAGAGGAAAAGTTACTTATTATAGTGTTTATAGCAACCGCTTCAGTACAAGTCAAGTCGGGGGTTTGAATGAAGTGGTGCTGGACGTCGGAGCGGATTAAAAGCACGACTCCCCCTCCCGCCCTATTGCGATCTTTCCTATAAATATGGTATCCCGGAACCGAGAATCTGTAATATTAATTTTAAGGGCTCTCGCTATAATATGAGTTTGTTATAACGTTTTAGCATTAATTTTATTTTAGGCTCAGTATTTGCGTAATCTGGAGGGGGGGTTTCGTATCCCGATTATACTATTAATTTTAAGGGCGCTCGCTCAAATATGAGTTTGTTATAATTTTTTATTATCAATTGTATTTTAGGCTCAGTATTCGCGTAATGGGGAGCCCTTATGGTATGTCTAGCCAACATAAAAAAGCATTATAATTAATTATTAGATAGTAATAATAATAATAATAACAGGCTTAGCGAACCCGAAGGTTCGATGCCGATACCACCAAATTCCGCCTACACAGACTCGTCCAATGCTCACCATTCAAGCCCAAGCTCCCGAGATCAGCCTTAACGCAATCCTCCCATCGACGCCTCGGCCTGCCTTTCGGACGCCTACCAGCCGGATCAGCAAATACCAACTTTCTCGGAATCCGCTCGTCATCGAGCCCAACAACTTTACTCGCCCATTTGAGTCTCCGCGATGCAATCAACTCAATTATATTAACAGGATGCAAGTTCCGCAATTCCGCGTTATGTAACCTTCTAAACTCTCCAGTGGCCCCATCTCTCTTTGGACCAAATATTTTACGCAATACCTTATTTTCGAAAACCTTAAGCCGTTGTTCATCCTTTAAAGTAAGCGGCCACGTTTCACATCCGTAAAGAACCGTTGGAAGAATGATAGTTTTATAAATTCTAATCTTTAAGTTTTTAGATAGAAGCCGCGAACTAAGTAACTTAGCAACTGAATAATAACACGCATTTCCCACCTTTAACCGGGACTTTATTTCTTCCTGGATTTCATTTTTTCTAGTTATAATTGAACCTAAATACTTGAATTTCTCTACGTGTTCAAAAGTATGACCTGATACATCAATATCACCAAGATCGACACCGTTTCTGCTACTAATCATATACTTCGTTTTATCGGTATTTAATTCGAGTCCTATTTCTTTACCGGTTTTTATTAACACACTTGTATTTAGTTGTATGGTTTCCGTGTCTTCACCTAGCAGTACCAGATCATCGGCATACCCTAAAACCGGAATCTTGTCACCCATATTTAAGCCCTTCTCGGTACACATCACCTTTTCTATGACATATTCTAAAGCTATATTAAATAACACAGGTGATAGGGAGTCACCCTGTTTCAAACCCGATCGCACCTCAAATCTCTCGGAGTAATTATGACCGATTCTAACTTTATGGAATGTTTCTGACAAACACATCTCTACTAGGTTTACTAACTTTCTAGGTATTCCCTGTTCAATCATGATGTTATATAGCTTCTGACGATCTATTGAATCATAAGCCTTTTTAAAATCGATATAAAGTTGATGGACTACACCGTTGTATTCCAATTTTTTCTCTAATATTTGACGTAAGGAAAATATTTGGTCAATAGTCGAGCGATTCCGCCTAAAACCACATTGGTAATCTCCGATAATTTCCTCAGCGTATTCCGTGATTCGACTAGTTAGAATTGACGAGAATATTTTATAGCATACTGGAAGAAGAGAGATCCCCCGATAGTTGTTACAATCCGACCTCGGTCCTTTTTTGTGAATCGGAATAAGTATTGATTCTTTCCATTCTTCGGGCATTTTTTCAGTTTCCCAGATCTTTTTAACTAAAAAATGTATTTTGGAAACGCCCGCTTCTCCACACGCCTTGATTAATTCACTCGTGATATTATCATTTCCTGCGGCCTTATAACGTTTTAATTTTCCTATCGCCATTTCGACTTCCTCTTTTCTCGGTGCGTCTATCCATGGTTCAGCGCTCTGATATTCAGAGAGAGGAGATTGATTATTATTTTCCGTATTTAAGATGCCGTCAAAGTGTTGTTTAAATTTATTTAATATCTCAGAAGGATCCGCAATTATATTGTTATTTGCATCTTTAACCGCATTCAATAGAGGTTCAAATCTTTTACGCGATTTGTTTATACCTTTGTACATCTCTCTTACGTTATTTTCGTTTCTGTGTTTTTCTATTTCTATTATTTTGCCTTTAAGATACTCTCTTTTCTTATTTTTTAAGAGTTTTGAAGTTTCATTCTTTACTAACCGAAAACAAGCCACATTATTATCGCTTGGATTATTTAAGAAATTCAGTTTAGCGGTTTTTCTTTTTTCGCACATATTTTGACAATCCCTGTCGAACCAAGGTTTGTTCTTTTTATTTTCGATTTTTCCAAGACATAAATTACCGACCTCTTTAATATTATCCCTGATCCCTTCCCATAGTTTGTTTACATCTTTGTGTTCCTCGTCTGAAGATTCCAAAGCTTCGAACCGATTTTTTACTTCTATCGCGAATTGTTTTCTGATTTCGAGGTTGTTCAATTTAACTAAATCAAAATTCTCGGGACGAATATAGTTCGGTGTTCCCTTTTTTGTATTTAGTTTTTGTCGAAGTTTCGCGATTACTAATTCATGATCAGAACCGCATTCTGCACCCCGATACGATCTCACGTTAATTATGCTACTTTGCCATCTGTTCTGTATTAAAACATGATCGATTTGATTCCGTGTTTGTCCATCCGGCGATGTCCACGTATACTTATGAATATCCTTATGTTTAAATGTAGTACTTTTGATTACTAGGTTTTTCGAAATGGCAAAGTTTATTAGTCGGGTCCCATTATCATTACTATATTCGTGCAAACTTTCTTTACCGATTGTAGGACGATATACTTCTTCCCTTCCAACCTTTGCGTTCGCGTCGCCTAGTATTATTTTAATGTAATTTCGCGGTAACTTATCGTAAACCGACTCTAGTTTATCATAAAATTCGCATTTTACTTCATCATCACTGTCTTCGGTGGGAGAATGAATGTTTATAAACGCGATTTTAAACCAACGCCCTTGAAATATAGCAACCGATATTCTTTCACTAAAGAACTGTACGTCCCGTAATGCGTATATTGTACGTCCCGTAATGCGGAAAGAAAGCCATTTTAAACCTATCTAGTAGGTCAATATTTTTATTATTGAGGGTCCAGGTTTCTCCACCGTATGTAAACACTGTTCTTCTGCAGCATAAACTTGGTGAAACGACTCTTAAGCCTCCTGCTGATTTGGAAAAATGGGCTCTATTCCCAGCCGCTATTAGCTTTCTTACCCCTTTTTTTTCTTTTAAGTCATCATTGATAATAGAGCCAAGATATTGAAAGCTCTTAACCACTTCAAACTTATAGGGCCCCATTCATAATGAATCTACCTCTGATCCAGTCGTTTACCCAGTACTATATCTTGGTCTTTTGCTTGTTAACTTGTAGGCCAATCTTTCCTGCTTCAGCGTCCATTGCTTCAAAGGCCCCTCTTGTGCTCTGCAGGGATCTACCAATAATGACATCATCCGCATATGCAAGCATTTGTGTCATCCTCGTAAAATATCGTCCCTCACTGTTCTAATTTTGCTCTATTGATGATGGCTTGCAGAAAAATATTGAGCAGGAGAGAAGCTATTGAATCTTCTTGCCTTAGACCTTCTATACAACATTCTATACAACATACTAATCCTATACAACATACTATTCTATACAACAATACTATACATTCTATACAACATACTAATCCATCGAACTGGAGACCTTCTACTGTTGAAAGGTTTCAGCATATATTTTATATGGCGTAACTGAATCAAAAACAATTTATTAGAAAGAAAAAAACAGTCATCCTTTCTTTCTAATAAATTGTTTTTGATTCAGTTACGCCATATAAAATATATGCTGAAACCTTTCAACAGTAGAAGGTCTCCAGTTCGATGGATTAGTATGTTGTATAGAATTATCAGCTGAGAAAGCGAAATTATTTTCTATCTATCTATCTAATAATAATGATCTTTTTATTATTAGATAGATAGATAGAAAATAATTTCGCTTTCTCAGCTGATAATTCTATACAACATACTAATCCATCGAACTGGAGACCTTCTACTGTTGAAAGGTTTCAGCATATATTTTATATGGCGTAACTGAATCAAAAACAATTTATTAGAAAGAAAGGATGACTGTTTTTTTTTTTTTTTTTTCAGATTTAATCTCATTATGATAACACTTAACCTCTTCACCTTCCTGATAGTGCTGAAAAGTTGTGAAGGGGCTGAAAGTGATGTCAATAAGAAACTAGACTTGAAAAAAGAAATTTTACCACCCTGTCAGGCATGCAAAGCTCTTGTGAATTCTTTTTTAAAGGTATGATATATGATATTATTTATTTTAACTAACAATTTTTGAAATAATATGAGTGATGCTATTATGTTCCAACTTCTTTCTTCCTATGCTGCTGCTTTTTTTTTTATTTTTAATTGAGGCTACCACAAACTGGTGATGTACATTTCAAAATATTGCTGAAGAACAGGCTGCCCTTGGCCGGCTCAACAGTCGCCTGCCATTCTCGGTCTGTATTGATCCTTTCAAAGAGACCCTGAGTTATCTAAGATCCTTCCCTAGACTATCCCTCCATCAGCCCTTCGGGCCTACCACTCTGTTACTGTTCATCCTCATCACATTTCCAAACCATTTTAGTCTCTGTGTCTTGATGTGAGAGGATATTCTAATATCTTGGTAGAGCTGGAACAGTTCGCTATTTTTTCTTCACAGCCATTGACCATCCTCAAACGTGGCTCTCAGGATTCTCCTTAGGACTACTCGTTTAAACCTATCTAGTAGGTCAATATTTTTATTATTGAGGGTCCAGGTTTCTCCACCGTATGTAAACACTGTTCTTCTGCAGCATAAACTTGGTGAAACGACTCTTAAGCCTCCTGCTGATTTGGAAAAATGGGCTCTATTCCCAGCCGCTATTAGCTTTCTTACCCCTTTTTTTTCTTTTAAGTCATCATTGATAATAGAGCCAAGATATTGAAAGCTCTTAACCACTTCAAACTTATAGGGCCCCATTCATAATGAATCTACCTCTGATCCAGTCGTTTACCCAGTACTATATCTTGGTCTTTTGCTTGTTAACTTGTAGGCCAATCTTTCCTGCTTCAGCGTCCATTGCTTCAAAGGCCCCTCTTGTGCTCTGCAGGGATCTACCAATAATGACATCATCCGCATATGCAAGCATTTGTGTCATCCTCGTAAAATATCGTCCCTCACTGTTCTAATTTTGCTCTATTGATGATGGCTTGCAGAAAAATATTGAGCAGGAGAGAAGCTATTGAATCTTCTTGCCTTAGACCACCTTCGACTTCTAACCGCTCCGATAGTCCACTGCATTTCACTTGGCAGATTGTATTCACCTTTGTGCATTTTACTAAACAAATTAGTTTACATGATCCCAGTTCATGCATGGCTAACAATGATATCATAGACTGCCTTAAAATCAAGAAACAACATTCAGGTAGTCTAATGAAATTCCTTCATCTTCTCACAGATTTGCTTCAGGGCGAAGATTTAATCAATAGTAGACCTATTGGGCCGGAAACCACCCTGATAGTCATCCAGTTTCTGTTCCACATATAGGAGGAGCCTGTTATAAAGAGATATGGAGACAATTTTATATACAGCGCTAAGCAAAATTATCTCCCGGTAGTTGCTTCATAATGTTGACTTCTTCTTGTATACTTCTTGTGTCTAGTAGCATTTTTCCAATATTCAGGAAGACTTAGATAGAATCTGTAGCTGGGCAACCCTGAATAAATAAAGGCTAAATGTTATGAAAACTCAGGCCATTGTTATAGGTTCCAATTCCCTCCTCAGATCCCATACTACATTTCCAAGTCTAACCCTAAATGATCACCCTATCACCTTCACTTCCTCTGTCAAAAACCTGGGTATTACCATTGACAAAACCCTCTCCTGGAAACCCCCTATTGCCCAAATCTCCTGTAGAACAATAAGTACCCTTAAACTTTTCCATCTTCTTCCACCATCCACCCGTAAGCTCCTTGTCTTCTCACTTATTTTTCCCCATTTTGACTACTGCTGCGGAGTATATGGGGGCCTCTCAATCGTGCTCGAGGACAGTCTTAAGCGAATCATAAACATATTTTTAAGATTTGTCCTTGGCACACCAAAGAGGTCTCATGTGAACCATTTATACAGCGAGTTAAAGTGGCTCCTTCTCTCTATCCGCAGACAATATTTCCTAGAATCATACCTTTACCAAACCATCCATTCCCAGCTACCTCCCTATATCTAATTTAAATCGTCAATCCACTCCCTCGAAACAAGATCACACCATTCCGACCTTTATATTCCTATCCATTGGACAAAAACTTTTGATCATTCCTTTCTTGTCCGCTCTACTACTCTCTGGAATTCCCTACCTACTCATATCCGCCATACTTCATCCCTACCATCATTCAAGTCTCAGCTGTTCCAGTACCTACTGTCATCCCTAACAGATGCTCAACAAGCCTGATATTTCAAATCAAATATCAGTTCATAAAGAAAATTTATTATTTATTGTTTATATTAAACTTAGTTAATGAATCCTGAAACGCTTACCTCGAAAAGCAATCCTCTACCTCACTTACATATTCAATGCTACGCTCCGAACCACCTATTTCCCTGAACCTTGGAAACTGTCAATAATCAAAATGATCCCAAAACCTCAAAAGCCTCCTGATCATCCATCCTCATACCGTCCGATTTCCCTTTTGCCCATCATGGGCAAGATCTTAGAAAAACTCATTTTGAAACGCCTTTACCCGATCCTAGAAATGAACCACATAATTCCTAACCACCAGTTTGGATTTCGGACATCCCACTCTACAATTCAGCAATGCCACCGTGTGGTGGATGTTATATCCTCCACATTGGAGCACGGAATGTATTGCACGGGTGCTTTTCTCGACATGGAACAAGCGTTCGACCGAGTCTGGCACCCAGGACTCCTTTATAAACTCCGTCAATTCCTTATCGCAACATACTACTTGATAATCCGTTCCTACCTCACTAATAGAACCTTCAAAGTAAATCATAACCTTTCCTACTCTTCCATATTTTCTCAGTCTGCAGGTGTACCTCAGGGTAGTATCTTAGGTCCCATCCTTTATACGGTATATACAGCTGATATTCCACTCCATCCATCCACTGTCCTCACAACTTATGCGGTTGACACTTGTGTGTTATCTGTACATGATGATCCATCCGCTGCATCCCGAACCCACAGTCTCACATCACAGCCATTGAGGAATGGTGTCAGAACTGGAGGATTAAAATAAATCCTAACAAATCCCACCAAATTACCTTTACCCTTCGTCGCAAACCGATGACTACCTGCCCCACTGTATCCTTTAATAATACCCCACTCATACCTGTTGAACAAATCCGTTACCTAGGACTCCATCTTGACAAACGTCTTACATGGAATCCCCATACGCGACTTAAACGACAAGAAACTGCCCGTAGATACCGATTACTACAACACTTACTAGACAAACGTTCAAAACTTCCAATTTATTACAAAAAGCTCATTTATGTTACCATCATCAGACCCATCTGGACATATGGAATCGAGCTTTGGGGCTCTACTAAACCATCTAATTCCTCTCGTATTCAATCCTTTCAATCCAAAATCCTTCGCAAAATCCTAAATGCTCCTTATTTCGTTACGAATAAAATCATCCATAATGACCTAAATATCCCATTTGTCGCAGAACTAGCCCGAAACAGATACGCCTCTTTTCATTCCAAACTCCCAACCCACACGAATCCTCTTGTACGCAACTTATCATTCCCATCTATTCCTGACAACCCTCCGAGGCGATTGAAAAGACGATGGCCTCGAGACCTACTTTAATTAAATTGATTTTAACCACTGGGTAGTTTCTTCACAAGACATTATCACGCCCATAAGTGTCAATTAGCCCATTTACTTGTTGTATATATTGTATGTACAGTTGTAAATATCAATAAAATATTTAAAAAAAAAAAAAGAAGTTAATGTATCAGTTATTATGATATGTACCAGTTTCAATGTTTTGTTTTATTCACACTTTAATCTATAAGATGTTTTTTATTTTATTGTATACTTTAATCCCTTTTTTTTTCTGATATCATTATCAATACAAATTAATTATAATCCTTTGTTCTTTTGGCCAGACACATCGTATATCTTAATTGTACATTTTAGTTGTTCTTAAGGGACCCTGTCCCAGAATAATTTTTTTTTTCTATTCTATTCTATTATATACGAGCACTATTAGAGCCTCATTCGATTCTTCAGGTAGGCTTTCCTCTTTCTATATCTGAGCTATCGGTTCGTGCAATTCTTTAGCCACTTCATTATGCCCTGGTTTGAACAACTCTGAGGGTAGTCCATCATTAGCTGGTGTTTTATTATTTTTGAGTTTACTGAGGATGTGTTTGATGTCCTCTACATCGGGTGGAATGGTGTCCATGTCATCCTCATTTGAACCCAATGCTAACTGTGCATGGTCTTCCTGGTAGCTCTCCGAATCTCTTAGGTTCAGCAGGTTCCTGAAATGCTGTCGCCACCTTCCTTGTACCTCTTCTTCTAGTATTAGGATTTTACCCTGGTCATCCTTGATTAGCTTTCTTTTCCTAGTCGGTTCGCTTTTGATATGATTCACTGACCTGTAGAATTAGCGTGATTCATTTTTCGTTTTCAATGTCCTTAATTGGTTTCATTAATGCTTCCATCGTCTTCCTCCTAACCAACCTCTTCGCATGTTTTCTGGCATCATTGTACTGCTTGAAGCTGAACTGGGTGATAAGATTCCGGTTTTGGGATACGCTGATGATTTGGTACTGCTAGGTGAAGACACCTTAATAATAAGGACACCTTCGGGTAAGCCTAATTATTATTATTATTATAGTTTCCTGATTCTACTTACGATAGTCAATGACCATTCTAATTTTATTTTTCCCTCTAGCATTGCTCTTTTTTGGCACCACCCGAATTGGTGAGTTATATGGTGATTTACTTTTACGTATAATATTAGATTTTAGTAATTTATCAATTTCACGCGAGATGTCTTCTCGAAATGTGGGTACCGATAGTTTCTACTGTAAATTGGTTTATCGGTTTTTTAATTTATTGTATGCTTAAGCAATTTATTTGATTTAAGAGGATCATTTTCGTCTTTAATCATTGCAGGATATTTATTTAAAAGTTTAACTAACTTATTTAAATGCTCATTATCTATATGTTCATGGTGAATGAGATTTTTAATTTCATTAAATTTAATAATAATAATAATAAAACTCTATTCTGGGACTATGACCCTTAAGAATAACAAAAATGAACAGTAGATAATAATATTTATGTCTGGTCAAGAAGACAATAAAATTAAACACTACCTAGACTTATACACATTAATGTACAAAATAAATATATTAGAACTTTTAGACCATTGGCAAACAAAAGTTAAAGACAATCTTAATCTTCACTGAATATATACAAAATCTGTTGGGATATTTCTATGATTTTTCTTGATATTCAGGAAAATTTTATCATCTTTACTGACCTGAGGCTGACAGGGTACCTATTTGGGCGCCAGATAAAGAACTTAACCGCACGATGAACTTAAAAAAAACTTTATTGGTAAAAACAAATGGTTAGATGGACTGCACTACTATATACAGATAACTAGGCTAGTTCTAAACTACTACATGAATAGATAATTATGATCTGAATGAATGGATGACTCCTTACATCTCTAGGAGGGATATTTATACAATACTGGAAGGAGGAGGAAAGTGCTGATTTAGGGATGTAGTGTTTTGTACCTTGGCTGACCCTAAAATGCTTATATCCGTTGAAAACTGGAATTGGAAAATTTTCATGATCGCAGTACTTTCCCTTACTATATATTTCATATATAGGTAAGTGAAAGTAAAATTTGTAATTTATGCTCATATAGTTTAGTGCAGGTAGAGTTAGGTGTCAGAAGTCGGATGGCTTCCCGGCAATTATAGTAAGTAAGCCATCCGATTTGTATGTTGTTACATGAGATAAATTTATGCCTCCATCACATTGTAAAAGTTCTATCTATTTATTTATATTTTAAAACTTTTTAGTGGAAATAATTTCCAGCTGTTTTTATTTTTTACTCATATTTCTTGCGAGTATTCATTTTATACATATTCATTAATTCACCATTAATATATGGGCCAATCTATATAAAATCGTCGAGACCATTCCAAACTAATGTAAATTAGGCAATTTCAAATGGATTGAACCTTATTTATCTTATTTTTTCACATTTGGGCATTGTTTTGTTATGTTTTTTATAGTTAATCGAATGCAGAAATAAAATTCAGAATTTTTCAAAATCTTATCCAATTATATCTATAATTTCTTATAATTATGATTAAAACAGATTGGAATTAATTATTTTTATAAATATGTATCATTGTGATAGGGTATGAGCAACACAAATAAAAAGCATTTTGGTGGAGGTGATACTGCATGGGAAGAAGAAAAGTTGGGTGATTATGCTAAAAGTGAAGTAAGATTAATTGAAGTTCAAGAAACTTTATGTTCCGAAATTCAGAGAGGTCAACAACAGGTTAGTTGGTATCGATAATTTAATGTATCATATATTTCACTTAAGCTACATTAATCAGGACCAAATAATTAAGCAGACAACTTAATTTATGTGTAATGAATTTAATTATTTTTAGAAAACCTGTGTGTTCTATTAAGTAGTTTATAATTAACTAATTCCTAATTTTTCATTTTTTCCTCCAATTATTTTTTTTAAGTTTTAGAAAGACAAAACAAAGCTTTATGGATAAAAATATTAATATCCTCCTATACCATCCTTAGGTGTTTGCATATTAAGTAATAAAGGAAACAAATCTTAATTTTGGATTTATTTTTTAGTTGATTTATATATATTATCCACTATTTTTGTGTAATGAATTATGCCAAACTAATCAGATTATTGATTTATATTCTAATAATAATTTATGTTTTCAATTATATTTTTTGTTACTTGAATTTAATACATATTGTGGTTTCAGTAGTGGATATTAAGTATTATTGAAAGCAAAAATATGTTGTATTTAATTAAGTTAGAGCTGTATTGGCGTGAGTATTGAAATGGCTGTTAATGTGTTGTACAAATAAAAGTTTTTAGTTCTGATGAAACTCTTTACATGACAGTGGTGTCCTGAAAGACGGAGGAGTTAGAGCAAGCTTTGTTAGAGGCTATCAAGAAATCCGGTTGAGGTGCAATTACTTCTTTATCTGAGGTTAGACAGCCCAAGTATTTTTCAATCAGGAACTCACAAGATTAGGGTCAATGGATCAAAAGGTTCAAAGTCTATCGTTTGGCATCCAGATTAACAGAAAGGAGTGAGGTCCAATAAATAAATGTATTAGTATATTATTTAGACGAGGAAGAAAATAAATTTTTAACCTCAATTGCTTTACCACCTCAGAAGTTATGAGAGTTACTTCTGAATTGGTTAAAAATAAATTAAATGAATATGTTTCGGTAAATAAAATTTATTTTTGAATGAACTGAACTATTTCAGAGGGTTCAAGATACAGGGGAATCAATTGACGAACATATTACAGACTTGTACTAACTTCTCAATAGATTTGAATGGAGTTACGATAAATGCAAAATAGATGAGGATATTTTGCTTTTGAAACTAGTGACAGGCACGGCCAATTGTCAGTTGTCGATAGACCTATCGCTGCAACCCAAATTAACATTTGAGGTAGCCAAGTAATAATTTTTTATTCAATAAATTTTCTAAAGTAGAAGTAGTGGACTAGCATCGTCAGAAATCAGGTGAGAAAAGATATTTTAGATGTGGTGGGTACCTCTGCGAGAATAATTGCTCATTCAAGGAGGCGTTTGTTTTTTCTTTAGGTTAAGGGCCATGTTCGGAGAAGGCATGCCCAAACGAAAAAACATAAGAAGATGGAAGAAGTAGACCTATCATCGGAGTCAGAAGGGGACTAGCCATCCATTTGGTTTCAATCTAAGGCAAAGAGGCGGATTTAAACGCATACAAGAAGATTAATGTACGAAGTAAATCAAATAAAAAGTTGTATTTTGCTAGACACCGTCATGACAATTTTTTTATCCCTTGAGAAAATGGATGAGAGTGAGAATTGTGTGTTACAGATGATGAAGAGATCCATCTGAACATAAAGAACATTTCGTTTATCGAAGTGGAAGACGGGTTGTTCCTCCAAAGCAGAATCTATTCTAGCTTCAGAGAAGGGAGGATGTAGTGGATATTAAGTATTATTGTAGTGTTATAATATAATATAACCTCAATGTTAATTTCGATTGAGAGCAAACATATGCTGTATTTAGTTAAGTTAGAGCTATATTAGCTTGAGTATTGCTATGGCTGTTAATGTGTTATACTAATAAAAGTTTTTGGTTTTGTTGAAATTCTTTTCAGTTTCAAAGTTTGATTTAAATTTATTATCCTTTTAAAAGAATAATTCTGTAAGAAAAGTGCACTCACTGATGGCCATGAGTATTGAAGAGTCAATTTTTTTATTTGTTGTAAAAAAGATTTCAGCCATAAAGGCAGGATGGATGGATGGATGTGATTGTATTACTGTCTCTATGAAATAGCTTGGCTTAAGTGTTAAAACCATGATTTTATTGAAAACACAAAAATAATATTTTTTATTTAATTATTCATAGAAAAATGTTGGCCATTCAATGCACTTAAACACCATATCTGACATTTCTTTTCTAGTTATTAAATAATATCAATATTCTGCAACATCCATGTTAAATAATTTCGATATTTGTTACATTAATTTTAGATAGTATTGATATTTTGCTGTAATGATATTAATAATAATCGGTATTTGTTACATTTAGGTTAGATAATATTGATATTTCTTATATTTATATAAGGTGGTATCAATATTTTGCTATATTTATGTTGGATAATATCGATATTTGTTACATTTATGTTAGATATTATCGATATTACTAACAATTATGTTTGATAATATCGATATTAGTTATATTTACATTAGATAATATCCATATTTGATACATTAATATTAGGTAATATTGATATTTGTAACATTTATATTAGTGTTGGGGCAAGGGGCTTTTCTGAATTGAAAAACAAACCTCTCCCCGTAAGGCTGTTGGGTGGTTAAAATACGAATGGTGAGAAAGATGAAAACTTACCACCTGGGTGCTTGCTTCACTTTGGCTTCACGAGATTTTCTTAATTTCTTGAATGCAGGATTATTTAATAAATAAAGGTGGGATATTGTTTTTCTGGTTTAAAAACAACTCACGATAAAAGCTCACTCACTCTAGTAACATATGTTTTTTAACAAAATAAAACCCGCGAACATTATAAAAAACAAAAGAACATATGTTATCTTGATAACAATTATTAAAATTATAATTAATTGTAAATTTGGGCTTGAACATTTAGATAATATCGATGTTAGTAACATTTATATTAGATAATATCGATATTCTGCAACATCCGTATTAAATAATATCCATATTTGTTAAATTTATGTTGCATAATATCATTAGTTGCTTCAATTATGTTAGGCAATACCGATATTTGTTATAGTTACGTTAGTTAATATCGATATTCATTACATCTATGTTAGATAATATCGATATTTTGAGAAATGTATGTTTGATATTAAGATTTGATACAATTTTGTTTGATAATATCGATATTTCTTACATTTATGTCAGATAACTATATTTGTTACATTTATGTTAGATAATAAAATTATTTGTTACATTCATGTTTGATAATATGGATATTCTGCTACATAAATATTAGAAAATTTCGATATTTTGCTACATTTATGTTTTGTAATATAAATATTCTCTACATTCTTGTTAGATGATATCCATATTTTGCTAGATTTATGTTTGATAATATCGACATATGTAACATTTATGATACATAATAGCGATATTTACTCCATTTATGTTTGGTGAAATCGTTATTTTGCTACATTTATTTTATTTAATATCAATAATTTAACATATTTATTGAGGATGTATAGTCGACTGTAGAAACTATTATAGGTGGAATAATGGGGAGTCAGTCTTTTTCTAAATATTTTTAATTTTGCCGACATTTCGTCTCAAGCTTGTGTGACATCATCAGGGCATTACTGAGCCATGTCCAAACATAAACTGATGATGGCTCACAAGCTTGAGCCGAAACGTCGGCAAAATTAAAAATATTTAGAAAAAGACTGACTCCTGATTATTCCACCTATAATTTAACATATTTAGAGTCATATTTTAATGTTGTAACAATGATATTTTGCTGATCTTGTCTTATACAATATCTGCTTTGAACATTAATCAAATTAGATATATTTTGTCTGCAGATGGTGAAGTTGTGAGTATAATTTAATAGTCAATATACATAATACTTGTGATGCATATCAATGCAATAATAAAAGATAATGTTTTTTTAGGCTTATCGTAAATAAATATCGTAATATAGATATTTACTTGTAATTAGAAAATAAGTTAGTTATATTTTATATGTATGTATGAAGCATTTGCAGTTACCCCCAGCTCAGATTTTCATGAATCATGTGTGCCACACTGAACTGAACTACTGACTTTAGCAAATATGTTGATGCCTCACATGAATGAAAATTGATGAACCTGCCAAATTAGAAAAAAGCTAGCCATTTCTAAGAGCTATTATGATCAGATCGTTAAAGTGTTATGTATTGAGGATATTAAGGGCTGTAAATTCATTATTGAATAATTTTAATATTATTCAAGTAAATATTAATATGCCTTTGTCGGCAAAAGTTCAAAAGGCCTATACCTACCTCCCTTGCATTTCCCATGCAAGGCTTACTACGCCGTCTTTGAGATATTTAAAATATTTCTTAAAAGTAGTGTCTACAAAGGCTGGACTGCCCACTTCAGGCACTTCCCATATGAGCCAAAATAGTACTTTTGAAAAGAAGAGGGGGGAGAGGTGATGAGGATGGGGATTGAAAAAGAGATGAGGTCATTCGTGTTCCATCCATAAGAGAGACACAACAGTGGAAGACCTTCCACACTCCTTCGAGGTCATCAGAGATCCTTGAGAAGTCAGATGCTGGAGGATGAAGATGAATTCCACTTTCCACAACTATATATAATTTATGGAGATGTGAGGAGGATGGTTGCATGGTAAGAGGTTCTGGCCCTCGTTCTATTCTTAATCTCACCTTTGTTTCTAACTCCTCAGGAGATTGACACAAAGAGATGACAGTGTGTGTTACTGTCAGGGCAGGGGAACACTGGGAAGTGGCTTGTAGTGAGTGGGAAACTGTTTTTTGATCATTCTTCTACTCTCCTTGAATGACTGGAATGGGGAACCCCTCACCCTATTCCCTAGTCATATTTAGTTCTCTAGTCCTGTTACTCTATATATTTGTCCCTCGATAAATTTCTTAAATATTAACATCTTGATCAGCTTAAAAATGAAATCAACCTTTTTCTATGAAAGTGACAACTAAACCCTTATTTGTACTGTTTATATAGTTTTTGTATAGTGTATTTCATATAAGAGTTTGATTTCAAACTTGTATGGTTTCAATAATTCCTAACTATTTTTGAAAATATCAGATAGATTAAACTGAATTTGTGAATATAGTCTCTACATTTTTAATGTGTTTAGTCTCTATTTAGTTTTTAATATTTTAGAAGTAAAATAAGTCACTTTTTTTAGTTTATAGTAATTTTAATAGTTTTCCATTTCCTAGTGTTATAAACTAGCTGAAGACTGGGAACAATTGATTGAAGAATGGTGGTTCAATGCCCAGAGTGATGATTTGTTTAAGTGGCTTTGTATTGAGAAAATTAGACACTGTTGCCCAGAAAATCATTTTGGACCTGAATGTACCCCTTGTGAAGGATATCCTGGAATAGTTTGTTCCAATAATGGAAAGTGTAAAGTATGTTTTATACATTAAAGTTTAGTATTTTTGTAATTTCATTGACCATTTTTGTAAAATATTAATTTATAGAAAATAATGTATTAAATATGATATGTTAATGAGATATAAAATAGAATTAATTTCTGTGATATCTTCAGTTATTTTATTGGATGGAGGTTTCATATGAACAGATATATATCTGTTTTACACTTATACTTTGTATTTTTTTCAAAAACAGTCCTATTTGAGTTCGAAAACCTTTTTAAAGAAAACATTTGTGGCATATGTTTTATTACTTTTTTTAAATTTTAATTAATTGGTTTTAAATTTATTTTGAAATAACTTATATATATATATCTTTTCTTTTTTTTTTCAACCGTTTCATTAATTCGAGTTGTTTTGGGAGATCCATTTTGCACAGTGTTGTGGATGATTTTGTTGGGCACAGCAATTACTAATTATCTGAAGTTGTGCTATTCATCAACAGTCATGCATCTGTCTTGGGACTTATCTATCTTATGATTAGGTTTTGATTACTGTTCAGTTCTGTAGAAAAAGGAAATATAATCCATTCACTTCTTACATTGATGGAATATGTATGTTTATAATTTCCTTTAATGAAGTGGCGAGCAGTGGTTTTTAAATTGCTGAATTATTAATTATCATAATAAATATTTTGGTTTAATGAAATATTAGTTTACTGTGGGTAACTATTTTTGTGGTCTATTAATTTTTGAACTTCATATGTTTGCATTTAGGTTATCAAATTGTATTTTAATAAATATTCAAATTTTATATATATATATATATATATATATGTATGACTTATCTTCTACTGAGAAAAAATATATTAAATAGGGAAATAAAGAAGAAAAATAAAACTCACACTTACTTGATAACATATGATTTATTATCACTCATACATTAAAAGTTTTTATACATTCAGGTGTTGTTTACATTTATATAAAAGTGATTAAAGTTTATATTAAAACTCCTCCCATCTTAACTCCTCCCTGCCAGCTTACAAACACTCTTTGTAAACTACCTAAATGGATACAAAAATAAATTACAAAACCAGAAAAATAAACTAAAATTTACAAGAGATAACTGACTGAACAGCGGACTTAAACGTAACTTACCAACTGAACACAAGCTAGAACGAAAATTGCACCCCCCTAACCTGCAATTGCAACCCTAAACCTAACTTCATCTTCCCCCATAATTTGACAAGGGCCGCCCAGTTACTGACCAGCACGTCGGATAAGTTCCCCGCCGCCGCTGTGCCTCCGTAATCCCTGCGCCGGTTCTGCAGGCCAAAGAGAATTTCAAACGGTGAGAATCCCGTCGCCGCATGGATTGAGTGGTTATATGCCACCATCGCACACGGCATAGCCGATCCTTGTCCCTGGTCCACATGATACTCCCGCAAATGATCCCCTAGCCTACTATGCAGCATCTGATGTCCCCTAAACTCCTAGGGTTTCCCTACGTATTGAGATGCCAATCGATATCGAGTGCATTTATTGCCGAACGAATTGAACTATTATCAAACTCCTGAAGAGATCCTCTCGGGTACGCCATAGAACTGACAGATCCGATTAAAAACACTGCGCAGGTGGGTTATATGATACTCAGATTTACTAAAAATCAAAAGATCGTCCATATAAACTTGACATACTGCCTCGTCAATCCCCCTCCCCAAAAAAGCTCACTGATTAGGCGCTGAAAAGTAGGCGTTCTTTAGTCTGAAAGGTATCCATGTAAACTCGTACTGGCCCGATCAAACGAAAATGCGGTCTTTTGTTGATCACTCAGATGCATTTTTATTTGGTGATATCCTGCCATAAGATCTAGTGTACTGAATACCGTGGCCCCGCTGAGGTGGTCCAGGATGTCCTCGAACCTATGTATGGGGTATTTCTCGTCCACTGTGTTCTCGTTTAGCTTCCTGAAATCGACTACAATCCTGTATTTTTCGGGCTTCCCACCTCCCGTGCTCTTTTTCTTTACCGCCCAAAGGGGGCTGTTATAAGGGGACGTACTATCGACTATAATGCCTTGTCGCTTGAGGTCATCCAACTCTTCCCGAATGTGCCAACGTAATGCTTACTGGTACCGACGTTCTTTAATCTACTAGATAGTGGATAGGAAAGCCATTTTATCTTCTACTACCTCCGCATAGAGTGTTTCCTGCAATTTCTCTGTGATGCGGTTGTAACGGGCTAATAGTAATCCGGCATACTGTCCACTTGACTGAAATAGATGTTTCGTTTCCCGAAACATCTGAAAGATGTCTTTTTCCGGGACCCATCGATCTCCTTCGAATGATTTCTTGAGCCTATCTTTGATGATGCCCTACGGCGTGTTTTATATATTTATTTATATATGTATGTGTGTGTGTGTATGTGTGTGTGCGTGCGTGTGTGTGTATATTCATATTCATAATATACTATATTCATAATATATATTCATACATATATATTCACATATATATTCATGTCATATTCATGCCCTGACAGTAGAAAAACAAAACAGAATATTAAATTGTGTATACAATAGTTAATCAGGTTTCTATTAAAATTTGTAGTATACGTACATAGATCTGTAAGACACTGCTTTGTCTCAAATTGTAAGTAAATTTGCAATAATTTCTTTTTTAACATAAATTTTAAAAATGCAAATTCTAATTTGAATATCTCTTTAACTACTGCATATCTATTAATTGTACAATACATTCTTAAATTTATTCAAAAATGTTTTCTGTCTCTCTAACAATAACATTATCTATTAATTATTGTATACAAATTTTGATATTCTGTTTTTTATTTTTTCCACTGTTAGGTCATAAATATTAGAACAACAAGTTCTCAAAACGTAGCCTATTTTTTTTTTTTTCCAAGGGTGCATAATAAGAGCACTTCAGCCATATAGGTCTATTGTGTGCCATAGTTTAGTAGTTGTATGATTAATACATGAGTTTGTTTGCAATTGCAAACTTCAAAAGGCTGTTGGTATCAATTACCTCGATTCTTAATGGATGCTAAAGGCGGTCTACTCCTAAAAGTGTGTACCGTAGCCCTTCTGAGCATTTCCTGGTCAGTGAGTAGGCTTGTTTATTGCCGCTAATTCTGGTGTGCCCAGGTGCCCATTTGATGCTTACTCTATTGCTACGAGTAAGATTATTTAGGGTTTGATTACATTCTTCAACAACCTTTGAGGTTGTTGTATGATTATTTAGTTTACCAAGTACCACTTGACTGTCAGTATAAATGGTAATTCTTATACCACTGACTTTTTCAACTCTCAAATCAGAAGCACAATGGAGGATGGCGAGTAATTCAACTTGAAAAACTTTTATGTTTTTGCCTAGTGGAATGGTAGCTTCAACGTCCGGTTTGTCCTTCCTCCAGCTACACCTAAGCAACCAGCCATTAGTGAACCATCCGTATAGCAATTTATGCCATGATTGGGTCTGTGACTTCTAGATTTGTCAAAAGTCACATTATACTCGGAACTAATAAATTTCTGGATTTGAATATCTGGTTGACATATATATATATATATATACTCCAATAATAAATTAAGTATCATTTACAGTTACTATAGTTGTACTAATGAATGCAAATAATTTTATATTCTTGATTACCAATGATGATAAGAAAAATTAAATTTCATTAAACTGTATGAATCTTGGTACTTTTGTGGTGCTTAGTTTAAAATACCTGGCAAAAATTTGTTTTTATCCATTTATTTATTTCTAATTAAATAAAATGATCAATCTTCTTTTAGAACTTAGTAAAATAACTGAAGCATTGTCAAACCTAAATGGATAGTGTGAGAATTCTTGGAAAAAAACGGTGGACTGGAATGGTGCACACTTACTACATGGGTATCGTTAATATCTGTCACTTGTTTTTCTGCCTTACCCACTGGGCCGTCCTTCCAACCCGTCAGTTTTGACACACACAATCATTCTTTTCATGAGTTTTGAACGACAGGTTGAACATCATTCCAAACCGATGTTCAAGAATGTTGAAAAGAACGATCGTGTAAGTGCACCATTTCATAGATTCCGTCCCCTGATACACCTTCCAACCACAAAAATCTGATCACTGAATGTTGCTGTTCTGGTGAGAGTAGTCATGATTACCATCAAAGCAGTGGCAAAAGTAACCTAAAAACATGAAACTTGTACATTAATAATCACAATGAAACCATTAAGCAAAAACGAATTAATCACTATAGTCATTTCTAATCATTATAATGTCCCTCCATTGATTATTATTTACTTTATAAAAACAAAGTGATAATCAGTCTACAATAAAAAAGATGCCGACAATTACCAGATTTGCAATTTCTACGAGAGTTAGGTGGCGTCTCAAATCTGAAAGTCGTCTATGAAGCTACCACAATACCCTAAATATTGTACATAGTAGATATTTGATATTGTACAGTACATAGGAAGAGCAATGTGGACTAGGTAAAGAGACTTCAAAGACTTATAAGCAATCAAGAGTTGTAGAGGCTTCAGTATGCTCTCGTATGAGGTGGATGTTTTGCTGACTGGAATGCCACCAATTTTGAAAATGGAGAAGAAAATAGAATTATAAAAATATTAAAAAACTACATTCAAAACACGAACACATTCCACCGACATAGAGTTACCCTTAGACTTTTAAGAGATGATACATCCAACACCATATACTTTAATAATATCTAAAGTGCACTCTGCTGACTCTGACCTTACAAACATAAACACGAATTGTAGTAAGGATGATAACAAGGTTGGTTGTACTTGGTTTGGTTTGGATAGTTAAGGAAATATTTTTAAACACCAGCATAAACTAGCAGCATGGTGGTGCAACAAACAGGCCGAGAAACTAGCTGTCATAACATAGACAACATTAATTTAATTCATTATATACATAACACAAATATTCACGACCCCCTAACTGAGGAATTCATTTTAACTGTATATCAGACGATACATGTAACAAAGATGGACAAACTCTCAATTTCAAATACTTTATGACTGCAGACTATGTGTCAAACAAAGATAAATTTAATTAAAAAACATACTTGGTAATTGAGTTCTGTTCAAATAACCATATTGGCTTCAATCTGAATACTATCTCTTTTCCAAATTTAAGGCAGTCCTCGAAAAAAAATTTACTGACAGACTATCAAAGTGCAACCTAAATGTCTTCATATGCTTGTTAATTTTGTCTTTTTATTTCCTTATACAATATATATATGGAATAGCTGGCCCATTTTGTGAAGATAGTCAGTGGAGAATCCATACCAATTAAGAGCTGTGCTGAATGTATGGAAAACTGGATTTGGTTTCCATCTTGAGAGGAAACAAATCTGATGGCTGGAGTATGTAGCAGATCTGCCCAGGGTATCTATTCCCAATGCCTACTCGAGGACTGACCTGATGGTAGAGGAAGACCATGTCTTAGATGGCAGGATGAATTGGAGGACATCCTTAAGGAGATGAATAATAAAAGCTAGCATATGCTTGCTCTGAATCGGAGTGAATGGAAAAGATATATTGTATATAATGTTTGGAACCACTGCTGTAGAACTATCACCTAGCTGTCCCTAATATAACATGTTTGAAAAATTATTGTATTTAGTTTTAAAGAAGAAAAGCTTGTCTAGGAAATTATAGAATGAAATTCATTGAATTTGAAAGATCACAGTGACTTTCCCATACTTTAAAATTTAATTAAGTATTAAAAAAAAATAGCCATTTCATCAAATATATACATCCCAAGAACTGTAAACATGTGAATCCTATTGCTTACCAACTATGTATTATCTCTTTAGAACACTAATCTAACACATTTGTCACCATATATGTACTAGTGTTAGTTTTCATTGCGAAAGCAACACGACAGTGTCTTACAAAATACTTGTTATTTTAAGATATTACTGCAAAAAAAAAAAAAAAAAAAAAAAAAAAGAAATCACCCACTGAAACTGCTCGTGAAATCAACAAAATTGAAGAAAAAGGTTTCTTGACTGCACAGCCTTTGTTTAAAAATTTTCGAGTAGAGATACATGATTGGAAAGGAAGAATGGCTCAGGGTGACCATCATTCAAGAATGTCGAGGTTCTGTTGTGTGTCACCATGGGTTAGGTAAACAGGAGCATTTACTTACCGCACCTGCTTATCCCCTAACAAGTTCGTGAGGGGTTGGATATTTGCAAAAATCTTATAAACAATCCTTCCAATTTTTGATTTTACAAAAAAATTCTCACTTGTGATGGAAAGTACTAACTGACGAAATCCTAATACCACAGAGTAATGGTTAGATTAAGCTCAAACAGCTTTTCCGGTTTTGATAGAGGACAGTTTGAAATAAATCAATACTTTGTTTTTTAGAACTATAATGGAGTAAAGCATCATGGATTTGTTGTTGCAGCATTATCCAGCTTTCATGAACCATTAAGTTCTGTTCCAGCAAGACTATGACCGAGAGCATATTTTGTTTATTGAAAGTAAAACATTTAGTTGAGTGAAACATGGGTGCAAATATATATATATATATATATATATATATATATATATATTTTATATATATTTATTTTTTTTTTTTTTTTAAGGAAAACAAAAATTGATTTATTAATATTTATTTTTAATTTTATAAATTTAGGTAAAGCTATCCTATCCTGCAATTAAATTTAAATAAATATTTTTCCAGGGATCTGGAACTAGGAAGGGAAATGGAGATTGCATTTGCAACAAAGGATATGGTGGCCCTAAATGTAATTCTTGTGCTGAAATGTACTTTGAATCTTATAAAGACGATAACAAATTACTTTGCTCTAAATGCCATATTGCTTGTAAGAGTTCTTGCTCTCTTGCTGGTCCTAAAGGTAAATTTTGATGTGAGTCAATCTGAATTGATTTTTTCTCTGTAGTATTGAAGTTACATGGTTTATTAAAATGATTTCACCTATGAAAAAAAAAGAAAAGAAAAAAAAAAAAAAGCTAAGTGTAAATAATTTAATGAAATATGCAAACTACCATGGCAGTAAATTATCAAGTAAGAGTGATAATAGTTGGTCAAAGAGTAGTATTATGAACAAGGCCTGCATACTTAAGCCATTTCTTTATTTTCCGAGAGATAGCCAACCCAATAGTAGCAGTCTGAGACCATAAATTCCAGCATCAAATTAAATTTACCCTCAAGGAATAGGAATAATTTTAATGAAATTCATCAGTTAATTGAAGAATTTTTTTTTGTACATCAAAAGACACATTTAAAAAATTGTGGGTGGGGCAACACACCTGGCAGCCTACTAAATAATAAAGAGATAAAACCTCTATGTGTTTACTTCATATATACAAAAAATACTATTTGTGTTGCTATATACACGTCAAACATACAGCACATTGATTGGAGAATCTAGCCAGTGCTCAAACTCAAATATATACATATTTACAAGAGGTCACGGGGCCTTTGCCATTTGCCATGGAATTAGATCTAAAATAAATGGAATATTTAGGCTGTGGTGTAAGATATGGCTTTTGACATGATAACGAGTATGTACTATTGTTTGGAGGACTTTAGATTGAAAGGATTGAATGCATTTGATGTTAGAACATTTAGCTGTCCCCCACAGTTTAAGTAGGCCTAGAAAGGCTTTAGTATTGTCTTATAGATTAATAATTTTTGTCAACTGTAAGCTAAGATTTCCTGTTGAGTAGTTGTTATAACTGTCCGAATCATTGGTTGAGGTCTTGTATGTGGGTTCTTTAAGTCTTTAAGTCTAGATAGATATTTGGTGCCACATCAAGAAGGAATAGTGGAAACAAGAAAAAAAGAAACACCAAGTACTGGCACATAGCAAATTGAGAACCCAATTCTTCATGGCAAGAACAAAGGCATTCTAAAGGTATGTACACTAAATGTCAGGACATTGTTAGGTGAAGACAGGTTGGAGGAGCTCATACATAGTCTCGACGGCATTAAATGGGATATTATTGGTCTAGCAGAAGTAAGGCGAAAATATTGTTTGATTATAGAACAAAAATCAGGTCATATACTTATGCATAAGTCATCTAAAAATGGGATGTATGGTATTGGTTTTATTGTTTCGAAGCATTTAAAAGATAGAATAATAGATTTTAAAGAGATAAATTATAGAATAGCTGTGCTAGTTTTTAATATTACTCCCAGTAAAAAATTAACAATTATACAGTTACACACTCCTACAATGGATGACTCTAATGAAACCAAAGACCAATTTTATCAAGAATTGGAAATATTACTTTCCAGTTTCAAAAGAAAAAATAATTGGATTGTGGTTATGGGAGATTTTAACTACCGCATTGGGGTCAAATCAGATGGTGAGGAAAGAATTATGGGAAACTGGGGTTACGGAAAAAGGAATGAAGGGGGCGACAGGATAATAAATTTTTCTTATAGTCAACAACTTCAAATTCGTTTTTCAAGAAAACATTTAAGGATAAATGGACCTGGTGTTCACCAAAAGGCCAAAAATTTGAGCTTGACTATTTTCTAACAAATCAAATTAGCTTGATTAAAAATGTTGAGGTCATCAAAGCATTAAAATTCAATACCGATCACAGAATGCTAAGAGCAGAGATATATATTGAAAAATATAAGAGAAGAAGACCGTTTAAAGTAAAAAATAAAACTCTTTTACTTGAGGACCAAGCTCAAATTGAAAAATTCCTAAATGATCTCTCAACATATCTCCAGTCAAGTCATGAAAACAGTGAATCTCCCCGTACTGTTCAAGAAAAATATGATCTCATATCAAAAGTAATAGATGATAGTAGCAGATTAGGTACCGGTGTTGTTAAAAAGAGTTCAAACAAGTTATCGGAAACACTAAGGAACTATTAAGTGTTCGGATAAAAGAAAGAGGAGAACTTTCAGAAAATGAAAAGAAAGAGCCGACAAATTTAAATTGTCTCATAAGGAAAATGATAAAAGAAGACATTAAAAAATTTAATAAAAATACTGTAACCAAAATCCTTTTAAACAATAGGTCTACAAGAAAAATTCAAAAAGAGCTTGCAGAAGGAAAACCTTGGATGGTTGCAATAGAAAATCAGAGAAGGGAAATCACAACCAACCGAGAACATATTAATAAAGTGGCCACAGAATACTTCAGGAAACTGTACGATTGTAAGGAAACATCCTTTGAATCATGCGAGGAAGGAAAGAAGACTAAAAATTTGGAGGAAGTTCCACCGATAATGGAAGATGAAGTTACTGTTGCCATTAAAAGGCTTAAATCTGAAAAAAGCCCGGGACCGGATAACATAACAAATGAAATTTTAAAAGCAGGAGGAAAAGCTATAATTAAAGAACTGTCAGAATTATTTAACTTAATTCTCCAGGAGGGAAAAATTCCAAAGCAATGGGGAATCGCAAAGATAATTTTACTCCATAAAAAAGGCAGTATGCATGACATAGAGAATTACAGACCCATCTCCCTTTGTTCAACCATGGCAAAACTTTTTACCACCATAATTAAACAGCGACTCACAAAAAGAATTATGGAGTGTATAGCAGATGACCAGGCAGGATTCAAAAAAGGATTCTCAACAATAGATCACATCCAGACGGTAAATCAGATGATCGAGAAAGCCAAAGAATATAATTTCTCTCTCTACCTCTGTTCTCTAGATTTCAAGAAGGCTCTTGACACCATTTCACATGCAAATATAATTAAAGCACTTAGAGCAATAGGTACAGAAGAGAGATATATAAAGATCCTAACAGAACTTTATGCAGAAATGTCAGCATACATTATGACAAAGAAAGGTCAAAGCTTCAGGGTTAGGAAAGGGGTTCGTCAGGGAGACCCATTATCACCTATGTTGTTTATCTTGGTGTTGGAGCTGGTGTTTTGGAATCTTGAATGGGAGAATGTTGGTATAAGGGTGAATGGTAAATGGTTGAGCAATTTACGTTTTGCCGATGACATCATGCTCTTTGCCAAAAACAGTCGACAATTGGAGGAAATGATTTTACAACTTTTAAGGTTGTACGAACAAGTCGGTTTATATCCAAACTACAACAAAACCAAAATAATGTCAAATAGGGAGCCAAAAGAAATAAAAATAAATAAATACACCTTAGAATATGTAGACGCCATATGATCTAAAAAGGAAGAGAGGCCGACCAGTGAAGAGATGGTGCGATGTATTCAGGCGACGATGGGACCCCTCTGGTGGAGAGACGCTAAAGACAGGGTTATATGGAAAAAGAAGTGGACAGAGCTCACGTACCCCGCTTCTCAACAGGGCTAGTCACCCAGAGAAGTGCTGACTACTACTACTCCCTCACGGGAAGGGAAAGGCCTGTGCAGGAAGAAAGACATAGAAGAAGTGTATAATAGTGTATGTGTGTGTGCGTATCCATGTAGATATGCATGCTATTTTATATTAGTAGTTATAAAAATAAAAAATAAAACCATTGTACATATGTAACTGCTTATTTTGCATAATAAAGGCTATTTTATTTCATGTGGGTTCCATATCAATCTTTTGTCTAGTAGTAAGCCAAGATACCGGACTGTATCTAAAGGAGGAATTGGTATTGAGTTAAAATAAACTGGCGGACAGGATTTTCATCTAAGAGTGAAGGTTACAGTTTACATTTGGCTTAGTTCACCTTTATACGCCAGCTATTACACCAGTGTTCGATAAGGTAAAGGTGTCTTTGCAGGTTTAAGGATGCTGTTTCAGGATCGGAACTGGATGATAGGATGGCGGTATCATCTGCAAATGTTGCCAGAAAGGTATCAGGGTGAGTAGGAATATCAGCTGTGTATAGGATGTTAAGGATGGGTCCCAAGTTGGTGCCTTGAGGAACACCGGCCTCATCGGGGTAAAAGTTGTAAAATTCTACACCACAGCAAACTCGGAAGGAGCAGTTTGAGAGATAGGATCGGAGAATGAGGTATAGAGACTTGGGTAAATGGGTTCTCAACTTGAAGAGTAATCCAGTGTGCTGACCCAGTCAAAAGCTTGCACTATGTCCAAAAAACGCAGAACAATACTCTTTGCATTCAAGAGCTGAGGAAATATGGTCTACAACTCGGAGTCCTTGTGGAACTGTGGAATGCTGAGGACGGAATCCAAACTGATGGGAAGGAAGATTTTGAGATTCTGATGTGGGTAGGATTGTTTAAGAGGAGCTTCTCGAAGAATTTCGAGAGGATGGGGAGTTGACTAATAGGTCTATAAGATAAAGTGGTGTTGGAAGGTTTGCCTGGTTTTAAGAAAAGGATGATAGTGGAATGTTTTCAGGACAGAGGAAAATATATGGTGCGCAGGGTACAGTTGTAGATATATGTAAGGAATATAATAGCTTTCCCCTGAAAGTTGTTGGAGGTTCTGGGGGTTAAGTAGATCTTGTCCAGGAGATTTATGGAAGGTCAGTTTTTGAAGAAGATATTGACCTCAGAGGGATTAATAGCTTTAGGAGGTAGGGAAAGTGGAATTGGTGACACGAGAAAGTCTTGCACTGTTGTAGGGATTCTGGGTAAGGAGTGAATACTTTAGAGAGGTGTGTGACAATTCCTTGGCTTTATTTCCATCAAATGCCCTGGGCTGCATTCCACCGCACCGGTGAGGATGGGAAACTTGATGGTATTTAAGTATCTTTTTGGTGACATTCCACTGGGAATTATCATGAGCTGATAGAGAGGAGAGGTAGGAATTACAAGATTGGGAACGGAAGGTCGCCAACTCTCACTTCAATTGTCTACAATAAAACTTATAGGAGCGGTGATCTGTGTGGATGAGGTCTATGATATGTTGTGGTAAATAATTTTGGTGAGGATTTATATTGGAGTGCTTAGGAGAGGAGGCAGTCCATACAGCTTGTTGAATGGCAGTAGTAAAGGAGTTGACAGAATCGTCAAGGTCATCTGGGGTTTTAAGGGTCACTCTGAGGTCAATATTACTGGTCAGGATTTGGCAGAAAAGGTTCCAGTTGACAGGGCCCAAGGAATGGGTACGAATTAGATTTGATACAAGATTTGTACGGTGTGCTATTAAGGGCATAACAAATGATTTGATTTCGGAGATGAAGGATGTCATTAGACTGGATGTCATTCCGTCCTCTGAGAACTTCTCAGATTTCAGATTTTTGTGTAATGAACTCCTCTAGGTATGTTTGCAGTCCTCGGGCGAATTAAAGTGTTACCCGTTAAGAGAGTTTTGAAAGGCCTGAAATAAGTGAAAATCTGTTGGGGCAAGGTTTGGTGAATAAGGAGAATTACATCCCAGCCGAACTCCAATAATTTCCGCCAGGTCTGCAAAGACACGTGAGGAACGGACGTTATCGTGATGGAAATCTATGCCTTTGTGATTAGCCAATGCTGGACGCTTTTGCTCAACCACTACCTTTAATTATTCCAACTGGGCACAGTACCACAATTAATGGCATGCGGCCCAAAATATTCTTTTCCATCAAGTTGTGAGGAACCCATATTCTTTAAAAAACATATCCCGCAGCCTCCAAATGATTTGAGACACTTTCATGAGATATCTCAAGTGTTTCTGCGATATCCCGTGTCGTGTAGTGAGGGTTGTCCATGACCAATGCTTGAATTTAGTAATTACCAAAAATTGAATGACAACATAAGCATTTTGGGTCTTTCAAGTCAAAATTTGCTGTTAACAACCAAGCAAACCATTTATGGACAGTACTTTCTCCTAAGGCAGTGGTTCCCAACTAGTGGTCCTCGAACCCCTGGGGGTCCACAGACGATGTCTAGGGGGTCCGTGATGGGTCATTTGGAAATTATTTTTAACAAACTTAACTTAAAATATTTGTGAAGCCTTAGCATTGAATAAGAATCACGCACTCTACGCAGACAATTTTATATTCTAAGTGTTATAACTGCTTGTGGTCACTGACAAATGCTTATCTACTGCTCAATCACAACCTTAAAAGTGGTCATTTTCTACAATTTCGAAAATAATGAGGTTAAAGGATGGATATAGAGAAGATAATGAACAATGTTTGATTTCTTTATGAGTATATACCTTCCTATCTTGTTTAAGTTTTAAATTTTCTTTTCTTTTTTTCATTTAACATTACCGTTATTATTTTTTTATCATTATAGTGTTAATTTTTATGTTACTGTTGCTAATCGGTTTATATTTCATTAGAAGTTCTAAATTTTGTCTATCCAGATTTTATTAGGATGGAGATCTTATCTGACTTGCACAGGCTCTTGACCACCATTTTACGTTCCCTCGGATTGCTGCATAATGGAAGATTTTTCTCTCCCTTTTAGATTCATAAAATATGATTTAAAAAATCCTAGAGCCCTTTGCCAGGTTCAACACTAAAGTATAGTTATTCAATGTTTCAAGGATTGAAGTAGACACACGGTTGTTTTTTCTTCATTTCTTTATCCCCAACTGTGCCATAAGGATGGAAGGAAGTAGAAAAATAATTGAGCTACATAAAAATATTTTCTCTTCCATTTTGAGCAAGCAAAATACCGCTTAAAGATAAGGAATCTCAGTTAAAACTGATGCATAAAAGCAACTTTTTTTTTTTTTAAACATGTAAACATTATTAACCAACAAATAAACATGATTTTATAAACACAGCGAGGATTAAATTGAAATATTGAAGAACGCTACGAACATATTTTACAACCCTATACTTTGTTTAGAATTAATGGTACATCATTATTTCCTAGTGATGCGGTTATTTTATTAGTTTATTCGGTGTTTTAATTAATCGATGAAAGTTTGTACTTTGAAGAGGTTCAATTACAAGTTATAGAAAAAAAAATATGATACAATATATTAATGTGATATTTTATAAATGTATATATCAATGGATTGACCGTTGGCCTTTATTTATGATAGTTCATACAGTAATAAACACGTAGATGTATTTATATATATTTGTATATATGCTAATTCTATGTTCCTTCTATTTAGCAGGTTGCTGTAATAAACTTAATTTACTATTTATTTAGTATCCTTATTTTGTTTAATTTTTTTTTTTTTTTTTTTTTTTTTTTGTAGAAAATATTGATTTTTTTTGAAGAATAGTTGTTTTAATTTTTTTTATTTTCCGTTTATAATATAATCATAGTTAATGACAGGTTAATTTTCTTTAATTAAATAAAATCAATTGTCTATTAATCTAGAGGTTAGTTAGGAAAAAAAAAAAAATATATATATATATATATACACTAATACATATTGTATGTGCCTGTGGACTGTATCTTTAATAATTTTTTAGATACAAACAAAAAAATAAAAATTTTATCAGCGCGTTCGCTAAACGAAAAAAATAGAAAACTCACCTCTCGTCCCTCCTTTCTGTCCTGGTTCCTAAGGGGTGGTCAGGAAATAGGAAAGGATGAGGTTAAAGAGGGAAACAACGAGGATCCTTAGGACTGCCTCAGCCAGCACCATCAGCTCCCACAACGATAGGGAACTCGCTCTTCTTGCGGTCTAAGACGAAGTTCTAGAACAAAGTGAGCCCACTTCTCTCAAGGATTAGTAGGCTTGCTAGGGTATTAGGGGGCAGCACCTTCCGTTATTAAATTTAAAATTTAAATAAAATATTATTCATTCCCGCTTAAACATCCCCCCGCCTCTGTTATTGAAAGTTATTTTCAGATAATGTTCAAAAGACAAATAACAAGCAAACAATAATAATATTAATAAAACAAAACCCATCTCCATTTAACACATAATATTATATACACAATAAGAATAATTAAGAATCAGAATCATAATATACATACAAAAAAATTTATATATATATATATATATATATATATATATATATATATATTTATTTATTAATTTATTATACAAATATACATGTAAGGAGGATGAAAAATAAAAATTTTATTGTGTTCGTAAGGGGTACAGTTTGGTGACTGGTCTCCTATAGCGACCCGTCACTACTCGGACAACCACCGCTCTTACCACTCCATCGGCCCCCGGAAACACCTCTTCGACCACTCCAATCGGCCATTTTAACGGAGGAAGATTCGGCTGATCCACGATTTTTTTTTTTTATGGTGGTATGGAGTTTGCAACGCGACCAGTCGGTCTATTTAGCGCCATAGAATCATACGGTGGTAGATTTAAAACATGAATTTTGTTGCAAAAGCAAATTTCAAAAGATTATTAGGATTAACAAGTTTGTTGTTTATAGGATTTTCTAGGCGGACTTCACCAAACAGAGTGAACCTCAACTTAGCTAGCCTGTCACAATAGCAGGTAATATGGAACGATCTTTCGTCTTCCTGTCCACATAGTCTGCATAAAGGGGTATTAGAGATACCAAGTTTAAACATGTGGTAATTAAGTTTTCCGTCTCCTGTGTAAATAGCAGTTATGGTTTTTAGGCATGAACTACTCATACTAAGTAGACACTTCCTTCTGCTAATGCTAGGACCATCTAAAAATTTGAGTGAGTGTTTAAGTCCTTTATTTAACCAAAGTTGTTTAAATTTGATCAAGTAGGATTGTTTGATAGTCCTAAAGGCAGAACTTAAGCTGATTCCACATAGGGGTTCTGGTTGATGGGAATTATTGCTGATCCCTTCCTAGCTAGTTCATCAGCTTTCTCATTTCCACTGAAACCAGTGTGTCCAGGTACCCATTCGATGCTAATGATATTATTTCTAGCAAGATTATTTAGGGTCAGATTGCATGCCTCAACGACTTTTGAGGTAGTTGTGTAATTAATCAAGGCCCCAAGTGCTGCCTGACTATCAGTATAGATATATATCTTTTTGCTGCTAGTATTCTCAGCACATAAGTCAATAGCACAGTGGAGAATAGCGAGAAGTTCAGCTTGGAAAACTGTTGTGTGTTTGCCTAGTGGAATGATAGCTCTAGAGTTCGGTTTGTCTTTCCTCCAGACCCCAGCACCTGAGCCGCTGTCCATTAGTGAACCATCCATGTAGCAGTTAATACCATGATTGGGTTTGTGTTTCCTTGATTTATCAATGTTGACATTATAATTGGCACTGATAAACTTCCAGATTTGTAAATCTGAGGGCATAGCTAGGATATTGTTTTCATCAAGCCTGCTAAGCAAGTTGCAATGACCTTGATAGGTAAACTTATTGGAACACTTGCCTGATTTGGTAAAGTGGTAGATGGTTCTTAGTGCTTACGCTTCCACCTCCAAATTTAGAGGCATGATGTTCTGCATTGTCTCCATCGCAGCTGTTGGAGTAGTCTTAATTGCCCCAGTTATCATGAGGCAAGCAAGCCTTTGCAATTTACAAAGTACCTTTTTATTGTTCCCTATGTGAGCCCTGTGCCACCATATAACGGAGGAGTATGTGAGCATTAGTCTAATGGCCGTAGTGTAGAGCCAATAGACTATTTGGGGTTTGAGTCCCCAAACATTATTAATAGCACCTTTACACGCCCAAAGGCATTTTAAATCTTTACCAGCAATGTAAGAGATATGAGTGTCCCACCGCAATTTGTGGTCAAGAATGGCCCCTAAATGCTTAACTTCTTTTGAGTTGGTGATTTGTGTGCCATTAATACTAGGTAAGTTCATATTTACCTTTATTTTGTGTGTAAAAGTGCAGACATTAATCTTATGTGGATTGATGTTAAGTCTAGAAGATTCGCACCAATCACAAAGAATATAGATAGCATGTTTGAGTAAGGAGGATACCATGCATTCATGTTTGTCCCCCTATAAGAATCGCAACATCGTCTGCGTAGCCCTGTGTGTAGAAGCCTTGGTAGTTTAGTTTCTTGATGAGCGGATCAATCACCAAACACCAAAGTAGAGGCGATAGGACGCCACCCTGAGGGCAGCTGCCATGTGGTTTGATCCTTAGTGTAGTGTTGGATAATACCGATACTAAGGTTCTACTTTCAAGCATAACCATTATCCATCCTCTGATGACAGGATCAATGTCACAGTGAATCAGGGCACCCAGGATAGTGTTCTTAGGGAGTTCGGTCAAAGGCACCTTCAATATCGATAAAAGTGCCAATCATTATATCTCTGTTCCAGGGATATCTCGATCCTGGAGACTAGATTGTGTAGGGCTAATTCGCAAGACTTACCAGCCTTGTAGGCGAATTGAAGTGAATGTAACGGTTTGTTAAGAGATAAGTGTTCTCTAATATGCCTGTCCAGAATTTTTTCAAGAATTTTCATCAGAAAGGAGGACAGGCATATAGGTCTGAATGATTTGGGGTCTGTATAGGTACCTTTTCCAGGTTTGGGGATGTAACAGAGTTTGGATTCTCTCCAACTAACTGGTACATATTTCAAAGCCAAGCTACCTCTGAATAGTAAGAGAAGGTATCGTTTGATAATTGGAAGGCCTTTCTGTGATAGAGCTGGAAAGATGCCATCAATGCCTGGAGACATAAATGGGGCTAATGATTTAATTGCCCATTCAAGCGTGTTTGGAGTAATGATTCCTCTGGCTGTATGCCAGTACTCTTTGCTGGCTCGGTCAGTAGGGTAGACCACATCATTGTTGTCTAAGTTTATAACCTTACTGTTGGGAAAGTGTGATTCCGCAAGCATAAGTAGTGTTTCATATTTGTTTGTTTGTCATGAGTCTTCAGGGTTCCAAGTATCCCCTGGCCATGTTGTTTAGATAGGATTTTCTTAACACGGCAAGCAGCCGGTAAGTTGTCTATGTCATTGCATAAGTTCTTCCATGCCTGTTGTTTAGCGTGTCTGACAGATTTATGATACTCAGTTAAAGGTACTTTATAGGTATCCCATCTGCCAGTTTTTTTGGCTGAATTAAAAAGTCTCCTGGTGAGGACTCACAGCCTGTTAAGGTTGTTATTCCACCAAGGAGCCTTCTTATTGTTTGTGGACCTCTTTAAAGGGTTGCTTTCGAGGTAGGAATGCATTAGAGCATCAGATAATGAGGAGTTAAGACATTCAAGATTCCATGAATTATCAATCCTGGTAGGACAACTCTTGGCAGCCTCAGATAAATGTACAGAAAAGGAGTCCCATTTTTTTAGTCTGAGGTTCCTGAATGTTGTGAAGTAGGTTTCATCACATTTAAGATCGAACTTAATATATTTATGATCTGAACATGTTTCTTCCTCGACTATATGCCAGTTAGTAATGTGAGACCTTAAGGAATTAGAGGCTAAGGTTATATCTATGATCTCAGATTTGTTTTTGTTGAAAAAGGTAGGTACTCTGCCTTTATTCAAGGTAATGAGATCATTTTCAATAATGTAATCTAGGATTAGCTCACCTCTATTGTTGGTGTTCGTGCTTCCCCAGATTTTGTTCTGTGCGTTGGCATCCAGACCTGCAATGATACTTTGATTGCACCACTCCAGGGCTGTGCCAACGGTGTAGGTAGGGTCTGAATCCTCATACAGCAGATAGCCCACCACTATAGTCAGCTCCCTTTGTCTTGTGTTCCCTTTCAGGTTGAATTTTGCTACTGCTAGATCTCTGGAACAAAATTTCCAAAGAGGCAGCAGTTTTAGAGATTTTTTGAAAAAAATGCAGGCTCTGGGATTGCTGGCGGCAGAGATAATTTCAAAGCCTCTCAGATTCAATCCAGTAACCTTGCCATTTAATAAATATGGTTCTTTAATAAGAATGATATCAATGTTCTTACCTTTAATGAATTGCTGTAGAACACCACAGGCAGCAATACAGTGGTGGAGATTAATCTGCAGCATCTTCATGGTATGTTTTATTCAGTAGTGGGAGGACGGCCAGACCGCTGTGGCCGGGGTCCACCCTTAGGATCAGCATGAACTGAGCCCTTGGGCTTCTCCCCACCATCAGACATGTCAGGCCGCCTCAACCTCTCGTAATCAGTGGTAGACTTTGAGCCACCAGGGATGCAGGCGGGCACACCCGGCGGCAAGGGTTTGTCCTTAGGAGCAGCTTCCACTACCCCCTTGGAGGTCACCCCGCCAGCCATCGCCACCACCTGCCTCCCCTCAGGCTTTGACTGTTTAACCCCAGGAGGGATCGGACCAGGCGACAGCAGGAGCTGTGACCTTCGCCTTCTCCCCACCAGCCACTGCCACCACCGGCAACCCAACCCGGAATGTTCGCCTACAACGTCCATTTTAACTTCCTCTAGGATCCTGGAGACCTCTCGACCTCACCTTCATCTCGAGTCGGCACTCCCTGTTCTAGAGTGGATTCTTCTGTCTTCTAAGATTTAAGAATTCTGAGAGTCACACTGTTCATGCCACAGTTGAGTGCCATGTTCTTGATGTGAAAACTGTCCACGCTCGTCTAAGGTATCTTAAAGATAGCGTAGAAGCCTTTATCAAGCTCCTTAAGGTATAGTAGGGTCCAGGTATGTATGTCATCAACAATATCCTGCTTAGGATATTGGCCGATCACCTCACGCCTTCTTGATTTTCCTATGTTTCCATTATTTATGCCTATATAATATATCACAACAATATGTACATATTGTGTTGATAAAATAAAAGTTTTACTGTGTCGCTAATGGATAAAGCTTGGTGAAAGGTCTCCAAAACGACCCATAGCTACTCCAACAACAAGCTCCATTTTTACTGCTCCATCGGCTCCCGCAAACACCTCTTCAACCACTCCAAACGGCCATTTTAATGGAGGAAGGTTCTGCTGATCCACGATTACTATGGTTCCTACCGTAAATGGAGGATTTTTAAGGAGGAAGAAGATTTTGACCACTTGTTTTATGTTTGCAGCTTGTGGAGTTACCCCTTTCGTGATTAGCCCCAAAAAGATTGGACCAGTTGGTTGACTAGCTGATATCACGTTAGGCGATTAACCTCGATATTTTGTACATTGCGTGCTGGGAGATATTTCACAGGTGACAATGTCAAAAAATGAGCAGGAGTTAATGCAAGAGGTTCCCGAGGATCATAGTTTCCTAAAGTGAGGAGCCCTAAGTGGAATAAATTTCCAATCAATCCTATATTCTGAAAGTTGATTAGTCATGGTATCCTGATAGTCTCTCGAACTAAGCAACTGTGACAATAGAGCCAATTCAAAGTGGGTTTGGGTGAACTGGTAATTTGAAGTGAGAGGAAGTATATCTTATTCGGGCCTAGTCTGCAACTAATGGGATATTCAGGTCTTTATGGATTATTTTATTGGTGAAAAAGTAGGGGGCATTTAGGATCTTTCGGAGGATTTTGGATTGCAAGGATTGGATGAGAGAAAAATTTGATGGCTTGTTGGATCCCCATTGTTCAATTCCATATGTCCAAATAGGCCTAAGTAGTAGAAAAACAAAAAACTAACATTATCTTTCATGAATTTTAGATTTTACATTTATTGCGAAAAGTTGTCATAATTTCTAATATTTTTTTTATGAATGAAAAAAGGCCTAAAACAAAACATCTCGTCTGTTTAAAGAAAAAATTATGAGTTGCATTCATAAAACATATAGTCGAAACATCAGATATATTTATATATTAAATAAAGTACCAACATTTCTGTCATTTTTGGGGATCAATATAAGTTGTTTTTTTTCCTGATATCTGTTATAAAATAAAATTTTACAGTCATAGATTGATGTAAAATTAATACCTACAATTTTCTACTATCAATGGTAGAATGACAAAAAAATTTGGTTTATTTTTTCTAATGAGATAATAATTCATGATATATACATATATTAATTTTTTATTTATTTTAAAAAGTAAAACTTAAACTTATATTAAAATGTTGGCATTTTCTCAATTTCAAGACTTTACGGTCCTTAATCAGCCTTATCATATGGTTTCGATCACTTTTTTTAAATTTAATTTAGTCTTTTATTGTTGCCCTAAACATTAACATATTAAAATTGTAAATATTCCTTCACTCATAGCAGAAGAAAATACAAAATCCTAGATATTTTACTTTAAAAATAAAATTAAAATCTGATATAAATTAACAAAATCGTAAAACCTCACAATTAAATTACATAATATAATTATTATTAACTCAATCTAATCTTATTTTAAGTCAATTTGCACAGAAATATAAACATCAAGGGCCATTTTAATTCAGCCTTCACTTGATTTTGCTTTACATTTGCTCTTCTGGCGGTCATTAGTAAGTGTTTCTAATTCGCAACAAATATACTTTCTTCAATTTTGAGACATAATGGATTAGTTAAAACAAAAACTAATTGTATGTTCGATGTCACTACCGTTACCCAAAACCGTAGGAGGGATTACTTTTGGAGAATCCTCTCTGGTCCTGCGACCATTCTAGGCTTCGGCCAAAAATGGTATTACGGGCAGCAGTACTTGTACTATTGGGTGGTGGCATGGACATTCAGGTGCCGTGCAGCTGACGTACTGGCGGTGGTGACTAGAACGAGTCGACCTTAGCCTGCAAAGGAGTGGGTCTGTCTCAGGCTAGCGCGCTAGGTAGTGGAGGTCCCTTGTCCTCTCCTTTAGCACGGTGGATGGTGTATATGGTTATAATACTTCGTGTTGGTACAGGCCGCTCCTCCACATGTGCTCGACGAGTTATTTTCGTAACTCGCAGGAATTTCAAATGTTCGATGGGCTAAAAAATTGGATGTAATTGGTCACTTCATAAAATTAATTAGCTGCTTGGTAAGAGTATTAGGACTGTGAGAAATGCATTCCTGCAATAATTATAGTACAAACAATTTTTTTTTTTTTTTTTTTAAGCTATTGGTATTGGCAGGAAAGCAACCCCCCAACAAGCCAGAAGTGGAAGACAACAGTTGTAAACGCAAGCACTGTGGTCCTTAGATGGCCCAAACAAAACAAAAAAAACAATACTTTTTTTAAATATTTCTAGATGGATGTTCGATTTGGTAGTTAGCCATGCATCAAACTCCTGAACTATACGTGGATGTTACAATCTTTGATCGAAGATATTAGAAATATTAAAGATAGTGGTAAGATACGGAACTTCCTGAATTACAGCAGTCTAAGAGTAGCATTGTGAGTTAATTGTTTATGACTGTTGTGTCTAAATTATAATTATTGATATTTTTTGTGAATAAGGATATCTTTAGATTCCTACCTTACCGCTCTCTCTTTACCATTTCTAGCATTTTCATTCAGTGCTGGGTCAGATTTTTAAATTAAATATCTACTGCAATTAAAGATTATTGTTAGTTAAGATGTCAAATATGTTGTTAGTTAAAATATCTACTATGATAATTGACTATTTTTTTGTTTTGGTTTTGTGTTCTTTTTTTATATAAAGTACTAGGAAATAAAATAAGTAAATAAATATTCATAAACATTAATTTTAGACCCTTTTATGTATATATTTGTGTAATGCACGTGTCTATACACATTATTTATTTTAAGGATGCAAGGAGTGTAATGCTGGTTGGATAAATGATCCAGAACACGGTTGTTTAGATATCAATGAGTGTGCCACTTTAGATCCTTGTAAACAATCAGAGTTCTGTGTTAATAATGAAGGTTCCTTCACTTGCTTAGGTAAGTATGTTGTATCACAATTATTTATTCATATATGAACTGTTAATAATAAAATTAATTATTCGGAAGAAACATATATTGATAATAAATAGATGATTCTGTGCTTATCTGATGTCATAAGGATGAATAGGTTGAAGTTGTATGGACATCTGAACAGGATGGATGAGGACAGGCAAGTGAAGAATACCTACCAGGGAGCAATCATAGCCACACACAAAAAGGGGGGGGACGGCCAAGAGCACTATAGAATGATAAAATCCTGAAGGATATGCGGCGCACTGGTATCCATATGGTGGAGGATTGAGGAGTGTGGCAGGCTATGTTGAGGCAAGCCTGAGACCACTTTGGTCTATAGTGCCAGAAGAAGAATAACATATTTTTTATAATCTTTTTTTTCTTAATGAAACAAGTGCATAAATTATATTAATATTTCATAATAAATAAATGGTTCTTAGATCTTCCTCTTTAGTAGTTTATTTTTATATCAGTAACAATGAGGAGTCAACGTTTCGAGGGCCTTCTGCATCTTTAGAACTCACTACAATACATTATCACTTATTACTACAAAAAAAATTCCTTTATAAAAATTAAAATTGAGACTGGCCAGAGACGGCATTGAGGTAACATCTATCGCTCCCACAGTTATCGTTCATCACGTAATTATTATTATTATTTCCTACCTTTTTTTAATACAATTCTAGGTGTCGTTAAAAGGACTTAGTGTCACTTAACGTCACTTAAACGCACAAGAAATAGTATGGGAACACGTTCTATTAAAGTAGGAACTCACTGGACACCGTTAGTAGAGCGCAGTTATTAACTTCCTTAACGCATTAACTTCCAAAGGATTTTCAAGTCTGATAACAATTTACCATGCGTAAACATCGCTACTGTTTGTAAACATTATATTTATATCTATATATATATACATATATAAATATATATTTTAACCTTTTTTTTTTTCTCTCAGTAGCAAAATGGTTCAGTGCACTATCTGTGAGTGTGTGATTACAAGGGACGATAAGGGTAGTTTGGGTTGTAGCAAATGCCGAGTAATTTATCACGGTAAGTGCTGCAACCTAAGTGATAAGGAAATAGAACAAATTAAATCTCAAAAGAAAACCTGGTTCTGTAAAAAATGCGACCCGCCCAAGAGTCCAACTAAGATCGCCGAACCGGCAGTGGATATTCTGGCTGCAGTGAATCTATTAAGAACTGAAGTTAACGATGAAATCAAAAGTATTAAATCGTCTCTTGAAAAATATGGTGGGATGAGTTTTGAGCTGAATGACCGTCTCACGAAAATAGAGAAGCATCTTGAGGGTCAGGCTAAACATTTAGAAGAGGTCACAAGCGAAAATAAAATCCTCAAATCAAGGATGATTGAATTAGAGGTCCGCCTTAATAAGGCCAAACAGGGATTACTCTGCAGGTCGGTAGAAATTCGAGGGATCCTAGTGCGCCCCAGGGAAACACCAGCGGCCCTAGTGAACATTGTTGCCGCGGGTCTGGGGATAAAAATCTGTCCAGAGGATCTTGACATTGTGGAGCGGCGCAGACCGAAGAAAGACGACCAACGGCCTCCTTCTGTCATCGCTCGGTTTGTAAGACAATCGATGCGGGACGAGCTAATAAGAAACAGAAAAGTTAAGAGAGACTTCTCGACGCGGGATATTGGGTGGCAAGAGAACGATACTCACCGGATTTATCTTAGCGAAGAAATGTCTCCTATGAATAAGCACCTTTATTGACTCGCTAGACAAAAGAGATTGGAAAAAAAAATTAAATATGTATGGTTCGCTGCCGGCAGGGTGTGCTGCAGGAAGGAAGGTGGACATCCTGTTATCTTTATTGATAAATCTCAAGATCTAGACGTCTTTGGATGACTCATAAACACCCTTCTACTTAAGGTCTACATACTGGAAATGGTGTCTCGGCTTCTAATAATCTTTGTCTCCTCTGGAATCTCAATCCAACTACTTTGTTTCTTATAAGTTTACTTTGATAGATTTAACATTCTATGTTTTTTTTTGCGTTTAAATTGTTTCTCTCAAAAGTTATTTTGTATTTTTTCATTTACATTAATCAATTTATATCCAGTTTTAATTTATCATCTTGTGGCTCTAGCGTCTTCCCTTCACACTCTGTTTATTTCCCCACTTCCTTTCCTGTATGTCTAATGTCCTAATCGCCTGTCATGTTAACGCCCAGTCTTTACCTGCCCACTTTGACGAATTCTTCCAATATTTTAGGAATAACTTCTACCACATCATCGCTGTCTCTGAAACCTGGTTAAAACCATACATCCCTTCCCACTCTGTCACTCTTCCGATTATTCCCTAATTTGCCATGACCGGTTGGCCGGACTGGTGGGGGTGTGGGACTTTATGTCCACAACAGCCTTAAATCCCATGTATTAGAATTCTCTCATCTTTCTGAATTTCCTCATATGGAATTCCTTTTCATTGAAATTTCCTACAAAGCCAATAATCTCCTTTATGCTGTGGTGTATCGTCCTCCTCTTGTACCTTTCGATCCGTCCTTTGAATCCTTCCTTTATAACTATATCCCCTTGTACAATAATATTATAATATGTGGTGATTTTAACATCAACTTCTTTTCTGATTCCAATGATAGACAATACCTGGATAACCTATTTTTTTCTCTTCACCTGTTCATCGTTCCATATGATCCAACTCATCACACTCATTATTCCGACACCTGGCTTGACCTACATGTCATTGATTCTGCGCGAAACCTTCTTTCCTCTTCTCAATTGCCTGTTCCGTTCCTTTCATCTCATGATCTTATCCAAATCTCATACAATTTCCAAACTTCAGCGTTCCTTCCCAAAGCAGCAACTTTCCGAAACCTAAATAACCTCACCCGAGAAAATATTTTACCCGATATTGAGTCCTTGGATTGGAATAAAATCTATGTCTGCTCATCAATCGATTCAATGGTTGATATTCTCACCTCCAATCTCCTCAGTATCCTCGACAAACATGCCCCACTCAAAACCTGTACCTTCCGTCGCCGTCCTGCTCCTTGGATGAGTTCAGAAATAAAAGACTTACAAAAGAGGCGTGAGGCAGCCCGTAGACGCTTTAGACGTACTAGACTGACAGATGACTATCAAGCGTTCAGGGCACTCCGCAATCTGACTCAGGCAACTATCAGAGAAGCATAATATAACTACTTTTTTACAACCCTCTCCTCTGCACCGGATTCTAAATCAAAATGGACACTCCTTGGCCAACTGTCTTTCGGCAAATCCTCTTCCTTGCCAGTTTTTCAAGTATCACCTGATGAATTAAATTCTTACTTTTCTTCTTCCTCCTCTGATAATTCTTCACCACCTTCTTCCGAATTTTCCTCCATTCCATCATTTAATCCCGACAATTTTTATTTTTCTGATATTTCACCAACCGATCTTATTTCCTCAATTATGAAATCTCATACCAACTCCACAGGAATAGATGGAATACCTGTTAAATTACTAAAATTATGCCTTCCTGACATCCTACCAGTTTTTCTTTTTATTTATAATTTTTCACTTCAAAATTCCACATTTCCTACCAATTGGAAAAAAGCAATGTTCTGCCCTATCAATAAAATCCCTAACCCCACATCCCCTAAAGAGTATCGCCCAATTTCCATCCTCTCTAACCTTCCCAAACCATTAGAAAAAATAGTTCAGTCCCAATTGTCTAACTTCCTCGAAACATCCAAACTTCTTGATCCTCTCCAATCTGGTTTTCGACCTGGCTTTTCCACACAATCCGCTCTCCTCAAAATCACCAGTGACATACATACTGCCATGGACGAAAAGAAACTGACAGCACTAATACTTCTAGACCTTTTGACTCCCTTGATCACCCTATCCTTTTTTCCAAATTACAGTCTTTATCTTTTTCCAACAGCACTATTCGCTGGTTTCGATCATTTCTTTCAAATAGGACTAAAGCTGTCACTATTCCTAACAATCCTCTGTCTTCCTTTCTTGCCCTTTCGGCAGGTGTGGCCCAGGGCTCAAGTATATCTCCTCTCCTTTTTAATATCTATATCAATGATCTTCCCAATTCCATCCATCACTGCTCCCACCATCTATACGCTGATGACTTTCAGATCTACCTATTCTTCTCTCCTTCCGAGTCAGTAGTAGCATTTGCCAAAATTCAGGAAGACCTGGATAGAATCTGTGCCTGGGCAACCCTCAATAAACTAAGGTTGAATGCTATGAAAACTCAGGTCATTGTTATAGGTTCCAGTTCCCTCCTTAGATCCAACAATAAATTTCCGAATCTAATCCTAAATAATAATCCAATCACCTACAGCTCCTCAGTCAAAAACCTGGGTATTACCATTGACCAAATCCTTTCGTGGAAACCCCATATTGCCCAAATTTCATGCAGAACAATAAGTACCCTCAAATACTTTCATCGCTCCCGTCATCTTCTTCCACTATCAATCCGTAACCTCCTTATTTCCTCACTTGTTTTCCCCCACTTTGACTATTGCTGCTTAGTATATGGTGGCCTCCCGACAGTGCTTGAGGACAGGCTAAAGCAAATTATGAACATATTTTTAAGATTATACTCAACACTCCGAAGCGGTCTCATGTGATCCATTTATTCGGCGAGTTAAAGTGGCTCCTCCCTCCAATTCGAAGACAATATTTCCTAGGATCATTCCTTTACCAAACCATTAACACCCAGCTCCCTCCTTATATCCACAGTCTTCTACAATTTAAATCGTCAATCCACTCCCTCGAAACAAGGTCTCGCCATTCTGACTTTTATATTCCTACCCATAGAACAACAACTTTTGATCATTCCTTTCTTGTCCGCTCTGCAAATCTCTGGAATTCCCTACCTACTCATATCTGCCATGCTTCATCTCTTTCATCATTCAAGTCCCAACTGTTCCAATACCTCCTGTATTCCCAAACAGACGCTCAACAGCAATGACGTTTTATATCAAACATCAGATTTTGAATGTAAAAAGGAAATATTATTTATTGATCATACCTAACTTAATTTATTAATCTTTTTACATTTAGTTTTGTTCAGCAAATGTATGCATCTGAAGAAGTTTATTTATTTTACTCTTTTGTTTTATTGTAGATATATATAGATATATTTCTTTTTTTTTTTTATTTATTTTTTTTATTACTTTTTACACCATTGTAAATAAGAATTAATCATGATCATTTGGTATTTTGGCCAGATACACTGTATACTTTAATTGTACATATTTGTTGTTCTTAAGGGACTATGTCCCAGAATAAAGATTATTTTCTATTACTATTTCTATTTCTAAAATTCAATATTAAAACAAATAACAATATTACATAAAAGGCTATTTACCTGATAGCAATGTATGAGTTAAGTATATATCCATTTTATTTTAAAAAATTTCTTGAAGGAATTAGTCAGAGTGGCGGTCGATGAATGAAACAATTAGGTAGTTTCAACTATTTATTTTCTGCCAACGTTTTGACCGCCATTGTGGGTCATAAAAAAAAAAAAAAAAAGAAGTAAATAAATAAAATAAATACCTTTTGGGATAAATTGTAAAAACCTTAAGAATTTTTAAGCACATAAACAAATAAAATAAATAAATGTATACATAAAATAGGTAAAAAAACAAATCAATAAATAAACAAAAAAGTATACAGTGGGATGGGCACGGGAAGCTGTGTTACTTAATAGAGTTTAAGATATGGCTATTGGTGGAGGACATCTCTCCTGCCCGCTGGCATCTTTCAGTAGTCAACTGCAATCAGCCTCTGGCCCTCCAGGTTGGGAGACACTCATACTGACAGTCACACCGTACACTACCTACAGCACACTACAGACGAAGGTCACATACAGTACACACCCTAGGGCTACCTCCCCTAGGTAGCTGCCCAGGTAGGGGCTTAGGTCTGTAAGCACTAAGGTACATAGAGACTAAGGTACAGCAAGCTAGGGTACATAGAGAGGGTTGATAGCCTCACTGCCCGAAACCAAATTATTATGGAACCTCACACAGTAGCCTCGGATTCAAACTGTTACCAACAGAAAAAACATAGCAAACGGCACAGAATAAACATTGGATTTTGGAATCTACTCTCGCTTTACAGACCTGGAGCACTGATATTGCTCTTAGACCAGTTTAACCATTTTAAATTGGACATTACTGCTATCCAAGAAGGTCAAGGTGCACTAGAGAAGAAAAACTGATACATTTCATTATAGCTGTAGTGAACGACACCATAACTGGAGTTGGATTTGTTGTCTGAAAGCAATACAGGAACTTGGTGATTAGCTTCAAAGCAATTAGTCCTCGAATCTGTCTGTTAAGAATCAATGGTAAATTATGACCTCTTGATTGATTGAATTATTATCATCTGTTATTGTTTTATCTGTAGAAATTTGATATTGTTGATTTTACTTGTAGAGTCCTGATGATGGGAGTAAGATCCCGAAACGTTGATTTGATGGAAAAATAATAAATAAAGTGCTTGGAAGAAATATATCAGCCCTATTATCTACCTCTAATATTATGCTACTAGTTTTTCCGGTGATAGAAGTATGATAATAGTGAGCAAAAATAATACAAAGCCTGTCCTTATCTTGTTGTTAGTTTTTGTTTTGATATGATATCTTAAAAATTACAGGATTTAGAATGATTTTCCCAAGAGATGTTTTCACCCGCGTAGCTGTCTTAAAACAGCTGTAATAATAAAAGTATTGGCCGGAAATTTTTTTTATTTATGGTTTTATATTCACGAAAGGATAGAGAATAACTGGTCAAAAAAATCACCAAAATAAAAAGGACGAGCAGCTAAATTAATGAAAATTGGACAATTTCAAATGGATTGACTCATATTTAAAAAAATAACAATGTTACATAAAAGTCTCTTGATTTGACAGCAATGTATGAGTCAGGTATATATTCATTTTATTTAAAATTTTGTCCATTATAAATTAGATAATAATAAATAAAGCCATTTATTGCAAGAATAAACAAACATAACAATCATTTCTAGATTACTTATAATACAAATATATACATAAAACATAAGGTGTAGATTCTTTAAGGTGAAGGTCAAGGTGTATTAGAGAAGAAAAACTTCACAGTATATTACAGCTGTAGTGAATGACACCATAACCTGAGTTGGATTTGTTGTCTGAAAGCAATACAGGAACTTGGTGATTAGCTTCAAAGCAATTAGTCCTCGAATCTGTCTGTTAAGAATATCAAGGATAAATTTAGGAATATCACTATGTTAAGTGTTCACACTCCCACATGAGACACGGATGAAGAAGAGAAGGATGCCTTCTATGAACAATTGGAGGAAGCTTTGGACAAATGTTCAGGATATGATATGAAGATCATTGCTGAAGACCTTAACGCAAAAAATAAGAAAGGAAGTAATTTATTTCCCAACAATTGGCAAGCATAGTCTTCATGACCAATGCAACGATAATGAGTGGCACCTGGTGAATTTTGCAGCAGCTAAGAACCTTGCTATTGCAAGCACCATGTTTCCTCACTAGGACATACATAAAGGGACTTGGACATTGCTAGATGGTTAGGACTGTTAACCAAATCGATCACATTCTTGTTAGTGGGAGATATATCAGCTCCATAGCTAATGTGCTTATGTTTAAAAGTGCTAATGTTGACTCAGATCACTTTCTCTGCATAACGACTGTCATAGCAAGATTATACTATGCCCATCGTGGACAGACATAAATAAAATTTCAAACAAAGATATGTGTCAGCATTAGATCAGAAGCTCGCTGAAAGCCACATAGAAGAAGATATTAATGAGGAATGGGAAAGATGCTCTTTCGCTATCACACGAGCAGCTGAAGAAATTCTGTAGTTGGAGAGCTAGTGAACCCTCCGAGTAACGGTGTTCCTGTAAGGTTAGAAATTTGCATACTTACGATTTATATTGCATGCTAAGGGCAATAGCCATGACCTGGGACCTGGCAGGTGTCAGCCCTCAACATCATCATTCAATTTATTTTTTAAATTGTAAAAAAAAAAATATAGAAAAAAAAACTTGTTTCAGTAAGCTTGAAAAATTATTAGGATGTAGTTTATTTATTGTAAATCTTGAAAAAAAATTGACAGGCGATTAAATGACAAAAGTATTTGACAGGTGAATTGAAAGTTGATGAGGTAAAATAAACTTTCTGCTGTATAGTTGAAATTTGGATATATTTTTAAGTAGACGTTTTAGAACAAATATGTACAATGACAGGCAGTTTTGAATAACATAAGACCTCGGCAGGTGAGGGGAAAGCTGCTAAGGGCCTGCTAGTAAGAGGTGTTACGTGAACGCCTATGGTGCGAGTGACATGAAATAAAAATGTTCGGGAAAACAGATGTTCATTAAAAGTGACCAAATTGGTTCCATACCATTTAAAAAGAAGAATAGGAAGACAGTATAGGCGCTAGAGTGACTCCTTAAATTCTGTCGTTAGAAACAATTGGATGAGGGTCGCGAGGGATAAAGAAAAGTGGAAGGAGCTATGGAAAGTTAAACCACATCACCCTCAACTAGGGGAGGCCTGCAGGAGACAAAATATGTTTTATATATACAACTGGAGGCTGATTTATATCTTCACCATTCTTTTATTAAAAAATAATGCATGATGTTTCGGCTAAAATGCCATCATCAGGTGCTGTTGGGATGAGTGACAATAAAACTCAATGAGAAAATGTAGACTCAATCCCGTTTCGAAATGAGCTGGTCTTGAGTACTTAATCATTCAAAAAAAATAAAAAAAAAGGTAATATTAAATAAAAAGATAAAATTGAACGTAATGAAAATAAATAAAAGTTTAATAAAAAAAAATGAGGAAAATTTACAATATATAAAATATGAAAACAATTTGGTTTATAAACAAATAAAAAAAAAGGTTCTTCTATTAAAACTTAGCTTCCGTACGACGGGTAGGCGACTCTCCATGGAAGGATGGTGATCTTCAGAAGTCAACGAAATGAAGTCCTGATCGATAAATTGGTGAAGGCGCCAATCGATAAACAGGTACTCTAAGCTAGCTGGTTCCAACGGTACCCCCTTGAGGGCAAGGGGGACACTGTTATCAGTCTAATCCCTAACTGCACTTGAATAATATATAAACTAACAAAAAAAAATATTTTCCTCATTAAAAACTATTTTTAATTTGATTTGATTTTTAATTATAAACAAAATATATACAGGTAAAAAAAAAAAAAAAAAATTATAATTTCCAGGCTCAAACACACCGCCCACCAAAATTTATCATATTAAATTTTCAAAATTGTGGTTAATCCACATGAGGGAATAAGGGAGCTAATTTTGAAACCGGTCTTAGGTATTCTCCAGTTGCTGTTCTGACTTTTGGTACTCTAATTACCCCATCGTCTCCAGGAAACACACCAACGATACGACCCTTTGGCCATCGATTTAATTGCATGTTTGCATCCTTCAACAATACCATGGTGCCAGTTGTTACATTAGGTGTATCTGTAGTCCATTTTCCACGTTGTTGTAGGCAGTTCAAGTAGTCGTGTCTCCATCGATTCCAGAAATCTTTGATGCTACGCTTTAAGAGTTGCCATCGAGTGAGACGATTAGATGAAATGTCATGAAGGTCTTGGTCTGGTAATGCCAGCAATGGTGCACCAATAAGAAAATGTCCTGGTGTCAATACGTCAAAGTCCTCAGGAGAGGAAGACATGGGATGTAGAGGTCTGGAATTAAGAATAGCTTCGATACGCGCTGTTATAGTTGACATTTCCTCGTAAGTTAGACTTTGATCTTTTACAACCCGGGTAAGGTGAAACTTTAGCGATTTTACTCCTGCTTCCCAAATACCACCAAAATGTGGCGCTGAAGGAGGGATGAAACACCATTGAATGCCACGTGTTGTAAGATGGTCTTCAATTTTCTGCTTGGCTGGCTGAAGATTCCACCACACATATAATTCTTTTAAGCGTCGATGAGCCCCGATGAAATTGGTCCCATGATCGGACATGATTTTCTGCGGTAGACCGCGTCGAGCAATGAAGCGATCTAAACCCGCTAGGAAGGCTTCTGTTGTCAATTGAGAAATAATCTCCACATGTATTGCCTTGGTACTGAGACACACAAAGAGAGCTACATATGCTTTCTGAACTGCAGCTTTGCGCTTGAGCGAGTCTCTTAACAGAAAGGGGCCTGCGAAATCTACTCCTACTACGATGAATGGTCTTCCTTGCTGGAAACGAGATGGCGGTAAGTCAGCCATGCGATAGGTGTAATTCTTCGCCAACAACTCGTGACATCTTAAACACTGGTGAACTCGTTGTCGGACTAAACGCCGACTTGATAATATCCAAAATTTTCTTCTGAGTAGTGACTGCAAAATTTGAGGACCTGAATGTAGATATGTCGAATGGTAATAGTCTACAAGCAAATTGACAAAGTGTGATTTACGAGGGAGCAGTATTGGATATTTAGAATCTTCAGATATTGGTGCATTTCGCAATCTACCGCCACCACCTAAGGATACCCACCGAATCAACAAATGGAGACAACGATTGTAGACTTATTCTGTCGGATTTTTCAGTAGGTATGGCATTAGGGAAATGGTAAGTTTGAATAATTTTTATCAGCATAGTAGTGGTGTCTCTAACTTCATTCAACTTCAATGAACCAATTTTTCTTTCATTCTTGTGGGGTCTGACGTTATTACAGAATCTGCGAATATAGCTGAAAACTTTAATGAGTTTGGTAAATGAAGAAAACTTGTTAATTTCTTCTATGACTTCCAGAGTATTTTTACTATGTGTTAACATAACCATTACTTCTGATTTAATTTCTGGTAGTGGTGGAGTATTACAAATATCTATTTGATCTAAAGGCCATTCTGCCTTAGGAAGTCGCAGCCAATCAGGTCCTATCCACCAAGATGTATCATGAATTAGGTCTGTAGAATCGACACCACGAGAGGCGACATCAGCTGCATTATATTGGGAGCGAATATGGTGCCAGGAAGCTGACTTAGATAAATCCAGAATTTTCCCAACCCTATTAGCTACGAATGTCTTCATTTGATGGAATGGCATTTGAAGCCAAGCTAACACAGTCGCTGAATCAGACAGTAAAATTACTGGCATGTCCTGGAATTGTGATAAAAATTCTTGAAGAGCCTTTAAGATTTTCACTAATAGTACTGCGGCGCAGAGTTCCAGCCTCGGAATGGTGACTGGTTTCAAGGGAGCCAATTTCGTTTTAGCAAAAACAAGATTTGTTGTGACATGGCCTGTTTCACTCTCACTTCTAAAATAAATGACTGCTGCATATCCAAACGACGAAGCATCAGAAAACCCAACTAAGCAGTTCCGTAATTTTCTATTAGAAATTATTCTCCTGGGAATGCTTATTTCGGCCAACTTAGGTAATTCCGTGAAAAACGTGTGCCATCGTTTCTGAATGCTCATAGGAATCGGATCGTCCCAACCAATCTTGAGCCTCCAGAGTTGTTGTAAAAGTGTCTTCGCTCTAAAAACAACAGGTGCCAAATATCCCAATGGATCATACACACGGGCTATAGTAGACATGGGACCTCTTTTTGTATAAACGATGTCTCTTGGTGTGACACGGTACGATAACCGATCATGGTTTGGTTCCCACTGCATACCCAAGATTTTAATTGCTTTGTCTTCCATGTTACTAAATGATACAGTGGAATCAATCCCTTCAGATACATTTCTTGTAAGCTGATGGTCGTTGCTAAACCACTTCTTCAGTGTGAAACCACCTTTATTTAGCAGGTCAATAAGCTCTTTTTGTAGTTTCAAGGCCTCTTCTAGTGTTTCAGCACCAGTCAACAGATCGTCGATATACATATTTCCTAATAAAGCTTGTGAAGCAAGTGGATATTTATGTCCTTCATCTACGACAAGTTGGTGGATTACCCTTATGGCTAGGAAAGGAGAACACGATAATCCAAAGGGCAAGCGATTAAATTCATATTCCTGAATGGCATCAGCATGGTTGAAACGAAAAAATAGGTGTTGGAACAATCGATCATCGGGGTGAATCAAAATTTGTAGAAACATTTGGCATATATCGGCGGATATTACATATTGAGGTAAACGGAATTTTAACAAGATATCCTTTATATCGTGCTGTAATTTAGGCCCTGTTAGAAGATGACTGTTTAATGACCCCGATGCAGTAGTTGCAGAAGCATCAAAGACAATACGCAGATGTGTGGAAGAGCTATCCTTGTAAATTCCATGATGCGGAAGGAAGAATTTTCCTGGTCGAGATGTAGGCGAAAGGTATTGTTTGCTGAGGTACTCTTGAAATACATTATCATATTCAAGTCTCAGGTTAGGGTTCTTGGTCAACTTCTCCTCTAACTTCAAGAAACGATGGATGGCAATTAGTCTCGAAACTTGTAAATTAAACGATTTGCTTCTGAATGGTAGACTAACTATATATCTGCCATGATCATCCCTCGTGTGAGACCTTTTAAAATGTTCTTCAGCCTTAATATCTTCAGGATTCGACTGTGGAACTGTAGAGACTTCCTCGATCTCCCAAAATTTATTCATAATACACGGTAATGTTTCCTCTTCAATATCTGTTTCGGCTACAGTAAACATCGCTGTAGAGAATGAGTTTGGCGGCCCATTAGGAATTGGTCCAACTAATATCCAACCAAATACCGTATTAAGAGCATTAGGGAACCCTTCTGAGGTCTTTTGTATTTTACCCGTTAGTACATCACCAAATAAATCGGCACCCAATAAAAAATCGATAGGACCTGGTAAATGGCATATTGGATCGGCCAGTTTTAAATCTCTAAATTTATCCATCACCTGGCTGGGAATTGGATTAGAGGGCATGTTTGAACTAATTTGGTCAATTACAATAGCGCAAGTTTCCATCTCCGGACCATCTTCTGTTTCAGGTATGAGTGAACATGAAACTCGGTATTTTCCCCCCGAAATTGGTTGGTTCCCAAAACCTACTATTTGATGAGGATTTCTAAATTTTGATAGCCCCAATTTCTTCACAAGTTGTGAGGTGATAAATGACCTTTGGGACCCACTATCTATTAGTATCCTCAAACGATAATATTGTCCAAAATTGTCCTTTATTCTTGCTTGAGCTGTACCAAGTAGAACATTAAGGTTTCCAGAAGTTGATGACGAAAGGATAGTGGTATTATTTGATATTGAAGGTTCATTGGAGTTTGTCTGAAGCTGAGGCAGCTGGTGGGAAATACGTGGAACTGAAGATTGATTGGTAATCTCGTTGCTTGGTCCAGGGTAATTGGTTTTCCTACTATTTTGATTATTATGAGTAGGTGTTTCGAAGGTCGAAAAATGGAGTAAGCTATGGTGCCGGCGGCTACAATACTTACACGAATGTTTTGATGGACACTTAGCAAGAGAATGACCTAATCCGAAGCAATTCAAGCAACGATTTAAAATTTTCATCTGATCGAATCTTTGTTTAGGATTCATTTTTCGAAACGAAGAACAATCAACAATGCGATGAGAGCTATTACACATTGGACAAACAATATTACAATTTATATTGGACATGAGGACTCGTTTTGGAATTTTCCTGTCATCAGTGTACGACGGAGAACATCTGGAGGTCGAGGTTAAAGCTGTCGATTGCAGCTCCACTATTTGTTGAGTAATAAATTCAGAAAATTCTTGAAAAGTGGGTAATTCGGGTTTCGAACTAAATTTCATCTCGAAACGCTCTCTAGTTTTATGATCCAACAATCGAAGAATGTAAGTGTACAATATAAAACCAGATGGATCTGGGAGCTTCAATTTAAGAAATGCCGTTGCGCTCTCTAAAACAGTCGATGACAAATTTTCTAAAGAAGACAACGAATGTTTGGCCAGCGTTGGAAAATTAAAAATATTTACTAAATGATGGGTTGCCTGAATTCTTAGACTGTCAAAACGCTTAGTAAGGGCCTCCCAAGCTGTGGTATATCCTTGTTGTGATATTTGAATAGCCGATATTGTTTGTGCTGCAGCGCCTTTCAAATTCGATTTTAGGTAATGAAATTTTTGGACTTCACTAAGATCCTCATTTTCATGAATTAGAGAGACAAAAGTGTCTTTAAATGCAGGCCATTCCGATATATTTCCTGAAAACGAAGGGATATTAATTATAGGAAGTCGCAGATGAAAATTAGAATCTCGCGCATGCGTATCACGTAGAGATGCATCAGTAATGGCGGATTCCTTCTTAGACCCGGGCGAAATATCAAACGATAATGCCTCATAAAATTTGTTTCTTATTTTATCTTTTAATTCTTTGTACTCTTCGGTAGGTTCCCCCATTACTTTTGATATTTTCCTAATTTCATTATATTTATCAATAAATTTCTCGTGGGTGGAATCTAGTCGAGAAATTTTTGCCCTAAATAATCCCTTTTTACTAGGATCGGAACTCGATGCGCGCCCCAATGTACATGTTTCTAATATATCATCGGCGAGATCTTTAAATTCCTCAACTAAAAGTTCTAAATCAAAATCCCCCTTAGAAGATGGTGTTTTAGGTGGCATTATAGAGCTGTTAATAAAAAAATGATATTGGAACGAATAATAAAATATTTAAGCCTGAAAATTACACAACAAAAATTTAAAGAAATATTTAAAGAAAATCTAATATTTCAATAAATAATAATTAAATAAATGGTTAAATTTATTTGGTTAATATACGATCAAACTAACAATTAAGTACTCAAAATCCGGCCCGGAGGACCAAACTTATGTTGGGATGAGTGACAATAAAACTCAATGAGAAAATGTAGACTCAATCCCGTTTCGAAATGAGCTGGTCTTGAGTACTTAATCATTCAAAAAAAAAAAAAAAAAAGGTAATATTAAATAAAAAGATAAAATTGAACGTAATGAAAATAAATAAAAGTTTAATAAAAAAAAATGAGGAAAATTTACAATATATAAAATATGAAAACAATTTGGTTTATAAACAAAATAAAAAAAAAGGTTCTTCTATTAAAACTTAGCTTCCGTACGACGGGTAGGCGACTCTCCATGGAAGGATGGTGATCTTCAGAAGTCAACGAAATGAAGTCCTGATCGATAAATTGGTGAAGGCGCCAATCGATAAACAGGTACTCTAAGCTAGCTGGTTCCAACGGTACTCCCTTGAGGGCAAGGGGGACACTGTTATCAGTCTAATCCCTAACTGCACTTGAATAATATATAAACTAACAAAAAAAAATATTTTCCTCATTAAAAACTATTTTTAATTTGATTTGATTTTTAATTATAAACAAAATATATACAGGTAAAAAAAAAAAAAAAAAAATTATAATTTCCAGGCTCAAACAGGTGCAAAGGAACAAATTTATATGTAAGTGCAAAATATTGTCAACAATCAAAAATAATCAATCTAACAGTAAAAAAATAATCAATCTTGAAATTATGTAATGATACAAAGGTTTAATAAAAAAATAAAATTTATAGAGTCAAAATTGATAATAATCTATAAGATTAACGTTAAATTCCTAAAAATCTTTCAATAACAATTAAAATATACAATTACAATACATGTACTATACTCATCATCATTGAAATTCAATAAAAAAGATTAAAGTTAAATTAATAAATATGAAACAATAACTAATTAACTTTAAAATGTGCAAGTTACCTAGTGTGAGTGGATGCTTACAACCAGAAGCCTCGTGTCAAAATAGGATGTCCATGAAAAAGGGGAGAAGGGTGTTAAAATTAAGAAGGCTGATATTTAATAAATGTAAAAATTAAATATGTAAAAACATCTAATAACCAACATGATGAATGTCATTAGGAGGTATCATTTATAAAGATAAGCCGAAACGTCATGCATTAATTTTTAATAAAAGAGTGGTGAAGATATAGATCCTAAAATATAAGCCTCCTATTTTATTCATAGAATTTGACCTTCACCTTAAAGAATCTACACCTTATGTTTTATGTATATATTTGTATTATAAGTAATCTAGAAATGATTGTTATGTTTGTTTATTCTTGCAATAAATGGCTTTATTTATTATTATCTAATTTATAATGGACAAAATTTTAAATAAAATGAATATATACCTGACTCATACATTGCTGTCAAATCAAGAGACTTTTATGTAACATTGTTATTTTTTTAAATATGAGTCAATCCATTTGAAATTGTCCAATTTTCATTAATTTAGCGTCTGTCATCGCGCAGTTTGTAAGACCAACAACGCGTGATGAGTAGAAAAGTAAAGAGAGACTTCTCGACGTGGAACCATCGGTTGGCAAGAGAATGACTCTCACCGAACCTTACATCTCTTCCTCTTCCATTTCCCTTCCTGATCATTCCCTAATTCGCCTTGACCGGGTTGGCCAGACTGGCGGTGGTGTAGGTCTTTATGTCCACAATAGCCTAAAATCACATGTCTTAGAGATCTCTCCTGCTTCTGAATATCCTCATATTGAATTCCTTTTCGTCGAAAATCTCCTACAATACAAACCCTCTCCTCTATGCTGTGGTGTACCGACCCCCTTTAGTACCTTTTAATCCATCCTTTGAATCTGTCCTTTACAACTACATCCCTCAGTATAATAATTTCATAATATGCGGTGATTTTAATACCAACCTCCTTTCTGACTCCTATGATGACATTACCTTGATAACCTCTTCTTCTCTCTTCATCTGTTCTTCGTTCCATATGCTCCAACTCATCATTCTGACACTTGGCTTGACCTAAATATCATAAATTCCGAGCAAAACCTTCTTTCCGCCTCTCAAGTGCCTGTTCCCTTCCTATCATCTCACAATCTTATCCAAATTTTATACAATTTCCAAACTTCAACGTTCCTTCCCAAAACATCAACTTTCCGAAACCTAGATAATCTCATCCGAGACAATATTTTACCCGACCTAGAATCCATGAATTGGAATACAATTTATACCTGTTCAACTATTGACCCAATGGTTGACTTTCTCATTTCCAATCTCCTCAGTATCCTAGACAAACATGCTCCTCTCAAAACCTGTACTTTCCGTCACCATCCCACTTCTTGGATGAATCCAGAAATAAAAGACTTACAAAAGAGGCGTGAGGCAGCCCGCAGACGCTTTAGATGCACAAGACTAACAGAAGACTATCAAGCGTACAGGGCGCTCCGCAACTTAAAGTTTATGATTATTTTTTTTAAAATCAACTATTACAGTTTCCCCGAGTATTCTCTACACATAAAAATGTATATCTAAATATGGATATAGAGGGTGTATGGTGGTTTAGTTAGTGTGATTTTTTATTGTTAACTTTAATTGTTAACAGATATTTTCATTGTAAATATGGTTATTAGTCCTATGAAGTATGAATAGTGTTTCGATTAGTATTTTTGTCTAGTGTATTGAGATGATATAAAAATTTAGGTACCTTAATCAAATTTAGGGTCACAAAATGCGAATTTTGAAAGGCATCTGCCACGGCAACCCACCCACCTATGAGTGGCAGACTAGCGTCATTTGATTCGTATTTTTTTTTCCTAGTTTCATAAGGTCCAAAAGAAAATCGTGATCAAATGAGCTGATATATGAGCTGATAGATTTTTATTTTCTTATTGCTATTTATTTTAATTTAACTTCATTTATTTTTAAGCTTGTGATCAATCCTGTAATGGCTGTCATGGAGATGGTCCAGACATGTGTAACAACTGTGCTGCTGGATTTATACTGAAAGATGGGTTATGTATTGGTAAGACATTTATCTCTTTTACAATTGTAGCTATAAAACTTTGTGTGTGAATATGTATTGGGTTGTCCGAAAAGTCCGTAGAGAAAGTTGGACAAAAATTAAAATTGATTAATTTAACCTACAAAATAGTTACCTCTGTTAGCGATTATCCTTTTCCAGCGGCTTGGAAGGTCCATTACCCTTTTTTCCAAAAATCACTGTCCTTACTCCTGAAGAACTATAAAAGGTCTGTTTTGACGTCATCGTCTGAAGAGTAGGATTTCTCTTGTTGAAAATTTTTAAGGCAACGGAAAAGATGGAAATCGGAAGGAACAATAGTACGGCTCATGAGGTAAAACCTCCCATCTAAAGCTTAATAACTTTTGCCGAGTCCTTGAAGACACATGGGGCCTAGCGTTGTCTTAATGGAATAGCACTATTTTCCGATTTGCGAACTCTGGCCATTTCTCTTCAATTACTGCTTTCAATCGATTAAGTTCCAGTAAAAGTACGTATTTATAGTTTGATTTTGTGGAAGGAGCTCAAAATCTATGGGTCCCTTCCAGTCCCACCAAATAGTGTGCAACACCTTTCTTGGATGCAACACCGGCCTTTGGTGTTGCGAACGGCATCGTTATAGGCAACCCCAAGATTTTTTTTTCGGCTGGTGTTGATGTTGAGAATCCATTTTTTGTCACCAGTAACAACCCGTTTCAAAAATGGACCCTCCACATTTTTTTCAGCAGCAAACCACAACATGAAATCCTTTCACTGAGCTCATGGGGAACCCAAAGTCGTAAGGACAGACGTACCCGGCCTTCTTTGGATGATCAAAAACGGTCAATTTGCTGGCTCTTAACTCCGCAGCTATCTCATGGACAGTAATTCGAGGATTGTTTGCGATGACCGTCATAATATCCTCTATGTCAAGAGTTGAACTCCGGCCAGCCCGGGGTTGATCTTCCAAATTGAAATCTCCTGATCTACTAAGCCTTATAAAGACAAATTCCGTGTGTAAACATAGTTAATTCCATGAAAATTAAAGGCATATAAATAAACATTAGCTTTGTGAATCATTTTTAGTAGAAAAAATTATAAGTAAATTTTATTTTAAAAATCTCTACGAACTTTTTGGACAACCCAATACATCACAATGCCTTTAATCTTCATGGAATTAACTATGTTTACATACGGAATTCGTCTTTATAAGGCTTAGTAGATCAGGGGATTTCAATTTGGAAGACCAACCCCGATCTACTAAGCCTTATAAAGACAAATTCCGTGTGTAAACATAGTTAATTCCATGAAGATTAAAGGCGTATAAATAAACATTAGCTTTGTGAATCATTTTTAGTAGACAAAATGAAAAGTAAATTTTATTTTAAAAATCTCTACGAACTTATTGAACAACCCAATACATCACCATGCCTTTAATCTTCATGGAATTAACTATGTTTACATATGGAATTTGTCTTTATAAGGCTTAGTAGATCAGGGGATTTCAATTTGGAAGACCAACCCCCGATCTACTAAGCCTTATAAAGACAAATTCCATGTGTAAACATAGTTAATTCCATGAAGATTAAAGGCATATAAATAAACATTAGCTTTGTGAATCATTTTGAGTAGACAAAATGAAAAGTAAATTTTATTTTAAAAATTTCTACGAACTTTTTGAACAACCCAATACATCACAATGACGCAGTTGTTATCCTATTATGATACTGCTTAGTAGTTCACTATGTACATATACTAGTCATACTTGAGTCTTGCATTCCATACCCTAGATTTAATGTTAAACTGTTAAAGTTAGCGCTATGTATGCTTGCTAATTATTTATTTAGTATAAATTTCTAGAACATAATGTTGTATTGTAAGTACTGCCAAACAATAAATAAAACAGAAGTGTATGTATGTGTGTGTGTTTGTGGTAAGTTTTATGTAATTCAATTTTCTCATTTATGTGTGTGTAAAGCTACCTGAAAGTCACCTAATGGAGCATTTACCAGCCAATTTGACCACATCTTAATCAGCTCTGGTTACAGGTCCAATTTAATTGGAGTAAGAACATATATAGGACCAAACATGAATTCGGATCACTACCTCAGTATTGCCCGTATACGTGCCCGAATTACAACAAAGCGAAACTCAGGTATTGGAGAAGCTGTAAAGAAATTCAATGTCCATAAACTGAAGGATCCTGAAATCTGTAAAACCTATCAGAACTACCTTGAAGCTAAAAGCTGGTGGAGGAACTAAGGGATGAGCAGTGGTCAGTAATTCCTAGAGTGCTGAAATCTACTGCAGAAGAAGTCCTTGGATTCCAGACAAAAAACAGGAGGTCCCCTTGGTTTGTGATGATGAGTGCGTTGAGGCAACAAATAAGATGAATGAAGCATATAAAAAGGTTATCCAGCCCTATACACGTCTATCACTGTCTAAGGCTTAGCTGGAAAAAATGCAAAGAGAATAGAAAAGTTACCCATCACCTCTTGATTTTAAAGCCGCCTATGATAGTGTAACCCAGCCGGAGCTCTATCAGCCTCTGATGAAAATGAACGACCCGACAAAACTGATACACTTCGTGAATATGATGATGACGGGTTGAAGTGTGCAGTACGAGTAAGAAGTGGCTACTTGGAAGATTTTAATACTGACTGCGGTGTTAGACAGGAGAATGCTCTAGCCTGTCTTCTTTTTAACTTGCAGTGAAAGCAGTGTGTATGTCATGAATCCAACTCCATGCAACATTCCTTAACAGCACAGTTCAGCTTCTAGGGTACGCTGACATCTTCAATATTGCTGAAAGATAACAGTACCGGTAGCTTTGTGGTAGGACCATATAATTTCAAAAGAGTAGTAAGTAGCTTTGTCTACCTCAAATCTGAAATTAGCTCGGAAAACGATTTCTCTAGGGCAGTGGTTCCCAATAGGTGGCCCGAGGACCCCTTGGGGTCCGCAGACGAAGTCCAGGGGGTCTACAAGATGTCATTGGGAAATTATTTTAAATTACTTTAACATAAAATAATAGTGAAGCCTTGGCTTGAATAATAATCACAAATTTACACAAACAAATTCAACATTCTAAGCGATGTAATTGCTAGTAATCTCTGGCAAGCGACTGCTACTACACTATCACAATAGTTAAATTGATGGTTTTCTAACATTTTTAAATAATGAGCTTAAAGGACAGATGTAACTTGGTAAAAGATAATGGACAAAATTTAATTCCGTTCTGATTATTTGAATAAATATCTAATGTGTGTGTGTGTGTGTGAAGTCAAGCTCGAAAACGATAAGTTTTATAAAATTGGATTTCCTCTTTTAAGACAACAATGTATATTAGAGATGTTGGGTAACCAGAAAAGCCACTTTATACCATGCATTTTGCACCTTTTTACAATTTTATAAAAAACGGCTCTAACCATTTTGATTAAACTTGCTATAGCAATGTGAAATTTAATGGGCTTTAATATTATGTAGGTTTTATTCTGATTGATATAGTCTGATAGGGCTTAAATGCCGAATTTTTTAATTGTCTTCCTTTGATATACCTTTAATTTTGAAGATTCCAAAGAATTAACCATATCATCTTATTATCATTGATAAAAAAACGGCTAAGTATATAAGTTGAACGAATTTGATAAGTAAATAAAGGAGAAAAGAGCAAATATTTTATTTTAACTCAAAAATATTAATATAGATGTATAATATACTGTTGGAAAGTTAAAGATTTTAGAAACAATTGTTATGTTATTTACAAAACTGTAAAACGTAATACAGTAAGATGAAATGGGTATAAACTTAAGTGATTATTGTAGAAAATAATTTATTTTGTTAGATCATTTAATCTGAAACACATTTATCGAAACTCTATTCAATTCTTTAACGTTTTTTCAACTCTTAATTTTATTTGAAAGTTTTTAAATTGGTTTTAACAATGGAGGTTAGTGATAGTCGTGCGTTGCGCCCTCCAGATTTTTTTTCTTGTGCTTAAAATGAACATTGAAAGAAAAATTCAACAAATCCTTTGACATTCTTTTAATTTTTCAAACCAACTGTCTGAAAATAATATATGCATCTAAAATAGGATAAAATGTTTAATTTCAAATGTTGGCATTGAAGTTGATGTATCTCAGGTTTTAAAAATAAAGTTAGAGACTGATATTTAATTTCACCACTATTTTATTTAGTTATGATGCCCCTCGTTTCGGCTATGAAGCTATCTTCCGGTGCAAAGAACAATTTTTAACAAATCAAACAATAAAAGTTAAAGATGAATTAGTTCTGCAAACTTCTGCGATTAAATCTGTAGATTACGATAACATCCCTACAGTTAATGATGACCCACATATTTCGCTAACATTTTTAACTGTAGGTAGGAAAGATATAATATTGTCTGTATATCCATAACGGACTCTGAAAGTTAAATGGCCAACGCTTTATTTTTCTTAAATGCAATGTTTATCCATTTCTTCTTAGTACATTTCTAAATAGGAGTTGGTTAATTATTTTAACAAAAAAATAAGATAACGTAATAAGATTTATTATTGACATGTTTTGATAAATAAATACATATAAACAAAATTAGAAGAGATTGTTCCAATTGATATAATCATTCTCATAATTATAAAATCAAAATAACGTAACAATACAAAATGTTTAATTATGATTAATAAAATTTATGAAGTAAAATTGCTAATAATTTATAAAAAAATTAACGTTACATTTTTAAAAATGTAAATTTTTAAAAACTTGCACTAGGATACAATTTTAATACCATACCATCCAACATAAACAAAAAATAATAAATATAATAGCAGACACAGAGATATAGCATTTCCAAGTCAAATTCAACCTTTTCCAAGTCAAATTCAACCTTTTCCATTTCAAATTCAACCTTTTTCGATATCAATAAAACAATAAAAATCAGATTAACATGATTTTATGTTTTTATGGTTATTTTAATTACACATTATGTTTCTAACCCTTGTGGCTTGTTAGATGTTCCCAGGGGCCTTTTTACATATAATTAGTCACGATTATAATAATATGTATAACCGATACTTTAATTTTTAGACATTTTCGATACAAGATCTGGTAGTCAGATTAGCGGGGGTCCGTTTTATTTTAGTTTTATGATCGCGGGCGAAAATATTATCAATAGAGGTTTATTTTAACTTTTTCGTATTTATTGGATACTAGGCTGAGTAGCTGCGTTCCCAAAGGTTCGTAACCGATTACACTATTAATTTTAATCGGGCTCGCTCGAATATGGGTTTATTATAAATTTTTCGTATTTATTTTATACAAGGCTCAGTAGCTGCGTTCCCAAAGGTTCGTAACCGATTACACTATTAATTTTAATCGCGCTCGCTCAAATATAGGTTTATTATAACTTTTTCGTATTTATTGGATACAAGGCTCAGTAGCTGCGTTCCCAAAGGTTCGTTACCGAATATACTATTAATTTTAATCGCGCTCGCTCAAATTTGGGTTTATTATAACTTTTTCGTATTTATTGGATATAAGGCTCAGTAGCTCCGTTCCCAAAGGTTCGTTACCGATTACACTATTAATTTTAATCGCGCTCGCTCAAATACAGATTTATTATAACTTTTTCGTATTTATTGGATACTAGGCTCAGTAGCTCCGTTCCCAAAGGTTCGTTACCAATTACACTATTATTTTCAATCGAGCTCGCTCAAATATGGGTTTATTATAACTTTTTCGTATTTATTGGATACAAGGCTCAGTAGCTCCGTTCCCAAAGGTTCCTTACCGATTACACTATTAATTTTAATCGCGCTCGCTCAAGAAGAAGTTTATTTTAACTTTATCGTATTTATTGGCTACTAGGCTAAGTAGCTGCGTTCCCGAAAGTTCGTTACCGAAAACACTATTAATTTTAATCGCGCTCGCTCAAGAAGAAGTTTAATTTAACTTGTTTGTATTTACTGCATACTAGGCTCAGTCGCTGCGTAACCAAGGACTCCCTACAGATTATACTATAAAATTTAATTGCGCTAACTCAAGTAGAGGTTTATCAAATAAAAATGGACGTATAAAATCGTTCTGTTTAGCTGATTATTATCAAACTCCAAAATATTAACAAAAAAGATAACTTACTATCCTGACAAAAAGGATTAGCGGTAAGAGATGAAATTTACAAAAAAACACGAAATAAACATACATTAGACCAACTGACTAAAAAAACATTAACACATTCACTAACAAAATCCCCCAAAAACACAAATACAAAAATTAGCATAGAAAAGAAACACGAAGTTATAATAAAGCGATAAAAATTAACAGTATGTAATTAATCGGTATCGAACCTTTGGGAACGCAGCTACTGAGCCTAGTATCCAATAAATACGAAAAAGTTATAATAAACCTATATTTGATCGAGCTCGATTAAAAATAATAGTGTAATCGGTAACGAACTTTTGGGAATGCAGCTACTGAGCCTTGTATCCAATAAATACGAAAAAGTTATTATAAACCCATATTTGAGCGAGCGCGATTAAAATTAATAGTGTAATCGGTTACGAACCTTTGGGAACGGAGCTACTGAACCTTGTATCCAATAAATACGAAAAAGTTATAATAAACCCATATTTGAGCGAGCGCGATTAAAATTAATAGTGTAATCGGTAACGTACCTTTGGGAACGCAGCTACTGAGCCTTGTATCCAATAAATACGAAAAAGTTATAATAAACCCATATTTGAATGAGCGCGATTAAAATTAATAGTGTAATCGGTAACGAACCTTTGGGAACTCAGCTACTGAGCCTTGTATCCAATAAATACGAAAAAGTTATAATAAACCCATATTTGAGCGAGCTCGATTAAAATTAATAGTGTAATCGGTAACGAACCTTTGGGAACGGAGCTACTGAGCCTTATATCCAATAAATACGAAAAAGTTATAATAAACCCATATTTGAGTGAGCGCGATTAAAATTAATAGTGTAATCGGTAACGAACCTTTGGGAACGGAGCTACTGAGCCTTGTATCCAATAAATACGAAAAAGTTATAATAAACCCATATATGAGCGAGCGCGATTAAAATTAATATTATAATCGGTAACGAACCTTTGGGAATGCATCTACTGAGCCTACTATCCAATAAATACGAAAAAGTTATAATAAACATCTATTGATAATATTTTCGCCCGCGATTATAAAACTAAAATAAAACGGACCCCCGCTAATCCGACTACCAGATCTTGTATCGAAAATGTCTAAAAATTAATGTATCGGTTATACTTATTATTATAATCGTGACTAATTATATGTAAAAAGGCCCCTGGGAACATCTAACAAGCCACAAGGGTTAGAAACATAATGTGTAATTAAAATAACCATAAAATCATGTTAATCTGATTTTTATTGTTTTATTGATATCGAAAAAGGTTGAATTTGAAATGGAAAAGGTTGAATTTGACTTGGAAAAGGTTGAATTTGACTTGGAAAAGGTCGAATTTGACTTGGAAAAGGTCGAATTTGACTTGGAAATGCTATATATAATCTGTAAGAGTTCCATCATTTTTCCCAATACATTTTTTTCAGCCCCGAACCTGTCTTAAAACTGTTGCAACTGTAAAAGTATTAGCCAGAAAAATATGTTATCCACGGTTTTATATTCAGGAATACATTCAGAATAATTAGTAAATAAATCGTGAAATTCTAAAATGTTGAGCGGCAAGATCTGGAGATTTCAAATGGATTGACCGATATGAAATAACACGCAAGACCAAACGCCAAAGACACAACCCCCTTTGCCCTTTCGTTTTTACTTTTTCTCTTTTAGCTCCTATCCAATGTTTATGTATAGGGTAGGGTCATCACTCCCTATGCCAATTTTTGTGAGTGGCCACCAATTGGCTGACGGGTCTCACATTCCCGGGGGAGAGGCTGTGAGTAAATTTTTGAAAAAGTCCAAGTTGTATCCAATAAATACGAAAAAGTTATAATAAACCCATATTCGAGCGAGCCCGATTAAAATTAATATTATAATCGGTAACGAACCTTTGGGAATGCATCTACTGAGCCTACTATCCAATAAATACGAAAAAGTTATAATAAACATCTATTGATAATATTTTCGCCCGCGATTATAAAACTAAAATAAAACGGACCCCCGCTAATCCGACTACCAGATCTTGTATCGAAAATGTCTAAAAATTAATGTATCGGTTATACTTATTATTATAATCGTGACTAATTATATGTAAAAAGGCCCCTGGGAACATCTAACAAGCCACAAGGGTTAGAAACATAATGTGTAATTAAAATAACCATAAAATCATGTTAATCTGATTTTTATTGTTTTTATTGATATCGAAAAAGGTTGAATTTGAAATGGAAAAGGTTGAATTTGACTTGGAAAAGGTTGAATTTGACTTGGAAAAGGTCGAATTTGACTTGGAAATGCTATATATAATCTGTAAGAGTTCCATCATTTTTCCCAATACATTTTTTTCAGCCCCGAACCTGTCTTATAACTGTTGCAACTGTAAAAGTATTAGCCAGAAAAATATGTTATCCACGGTTTTATATTCAGGAATACATTCAGAATAATTAGTAAATAAATCGTGAAATTCTAAAATGTTGAGCGGCAAGATCTGGAGATTTCAAATGGATTGACCGATATGAAATAACACGCAAGACCAAACGCCAAAGACACAACCCCCTTTGCCCTTTCGTTTTTACTTTTTCTCTTTTAGCTCCTATCCAATGTTTATGTATAGGGTAGGGTCATCACTCCCTATGCCAATTTTTGTGAGTGGCCACCAATTGGCTGACGGGTCTCACATTCCCGGGGGAGAGGCTGTGAGTAAATTTTTGAAAAAGTCCAAGTTGTATCCAATAAATACGAAAAAGTTATAATAAACCCATATATGAGCGAGCGCGATTAAAATTAATATTATAATCGGTAACGAACCTTTGGGAATGCATCTACTGAGCCTACTATCCAATAAATACGAAAAAGTTATAATAAACATCTATTGATAATATTTTCGCCCGCGATTATAAAACTAAAATAAAACGGACCCCCGCTAATCCGACTACCAGATCTTGTATCGAAAATGTCTAAAAATTAATGTATCGGTTATACTTATTATTATAATCGTGACTAATTATATGTAAAAAGGCCCCTGGGAACATCTAACAAGCCACAAGGGTTAGAAACATAATGTGTAATTAAAATAACCATAAAATCATGTTAATCTGATTTTTATTGTTTTATTGATATCGAAAAAGGTTGAATTTGAAATGGAAAAGGTTGAATTTGACTTGGAAAAGGTTGAATTTGACTTGGAAAAGGTTGAATTTGACTTGGAAAAGGTTGAATTTGACTTGGAAAAGGTTGAATTTGACTTGGAAAAGGTTGAATTTGACTTGGAAATGCTATATATAATCTGTAAGAGTTCCATCATTTTTCCCAATACATTTTTTTCAGCCCCGAACCTGTCTTAAAACTGTTGCAACTGTAAAAGTATTAGCCAGAAAAATATGTTATCCACGGTTTTATATTCAGGAATACATTCAGAATAATTAGTAAATAAATCGTGAAATTCTAAAATGTTGAGCGGCAAGATCTGGAGATTTCAAATGGATTGACCGATATGAAATAACACGCAAGACCAAACGCCAAAGACACAACCCCCTTTGCCCTTTCGTTTTTACTTTTTCTCTTTTAGCTCCTATCCAATGTTTATGTATAGGGTAGGGTCATCACTCCCTATGCCAATTTTTGTGAGTGGCCACCAATTGGCTGACGGGTCTCACATTCCCGGGGGAGAGGCTGTGAGTAAATTCTTGAAAAAGTCCCTCCGGGACTAGGATTCGAACTCACAACCTTTGGTGCGGAGAGACTAGCGTGCTAGTCACTCAGACACGTGCTTCCACTTCTTCCTTAGAAAAACTAAAATATATATACTTAAATGCACGTAAAGAAAAAAAAGTGATACCCCATGAAAGAAGAGAAAATTTCCCTGACCTAGACGTCGAACCCTCAAAATAGGAAAGTAAGTTTCTCAATGCGTCATGCAGAAAATTTTTAATAATATTTGGACATTTCAAGCAGCTATTACTCTTCTATCGTTAGGTTTTAAATTTTCCGGATCTCAATAAAACTTCTTCATTTAATTAACTTTAAAATGGTGCAAAACAAACCTACCTTCATTGGCCAATGCAAGGAGGCAAGAATTAAAAAAATAAAATAATAAGGACCATAAAGAACCTTTTTGATTAATATGTGCCTCATAAATGTCTAATCATATTGTGGTAGCATTTAATAGACTTCAAGAGAAATAAAAAAGTTCATATGAGCCATATGGAGTCTGAGCGGGGTTCCAGCCACCAACAGGTGGGGTATCCTCAAAAGGTAGGTTGAATCTTGATATCTGGTACTGAAGAGTCAGTCAAGTCTATTATGGTATTACGTTTAATGTATGCGGTCCCTGTTTGGGGTTCAATTAAGAAACTCATCTGCGGAAAAGTAAAAAAAAAAAAAAAACTTTATTGTAAAGCAAAAGAGATACAACTGGCATTATGGTGTGCTACAGGTACATATTTCCTAGGTACAGCCTAGGTTTTATGGGGTATATACAAGAGTAAGAGAAGGAGGTGGTACCAAGTGTCAACTCAGTTGAATTCCTTACCATAACTCACTATTAGTTTGAACAACTTCAGAACATAGTTACAGTTTCAGAACAGGGAACCATAATACAAAATATAATTTTTAATGTGCTAAACTTTTTATAATTTATTATGTTGATAGCTTTTATTCAATATGCCATTAATTACATATGAGAATTTAAAAAGCATTCCTTTTTATATCCATCATTCCGAAATTCTCCAGATCTTCTAATCCCGTTTGTTCAAACTTTTCCTGTCTCCAATTTCCAAATGAACCCAACTGATTGGCAAATTTCATTAAAAATCGACAGAAAGAAACGATTATCATATTTTATTTTGTATCGTATTTAAAGATTTATGAATTTTATATCACACATTTTCATAACCATTATAAATTTATTTTGCACTGTTTATATGAGCATATTTTTATTCTTGTCTAATTTTTTTTGTTTGTTTTTCTAAATAATTATAAGAAGCTACCTATTAATTTATAATTATTATTCATTTTCTTTGTTATTTCTGTGTTGTTTTTTTGTGTGTTTTTACTCTAAGACACCGAAGCTCTAATTTAATTTGTCTGTAATATATTCTGAATGGTCTTGTCCCAGAATAAATAAATAAATTATTATTATTGACCCTAGTTCTTCTACTTCGGAACGCCGAAGGTCTGAATAATCACCAATACGAACTTGACATATTTCTTCATGACAATTACATAGACATAGCCCTGATTACTGAAACCCATTTCACTACTCATTCTCACTTTTAACACTTAACTACATTACCTACATATCAGATCACCCAGGCAGCACATCCCACACAGGTTCATGTATCCTGATTCACAAATCCTTACCTCACTCCTGGTTCCCTCCATCCCATTGACATCATTCAGTCGACCTCTATTACCTTATCTATCCTACCATTTAACATAACTTTCTCAGCTGTATATTGCCCTCCTGCTACTTCTCTCAACTATAACAACCTTGAATTCTTATTCTGATCCTTTGGTCTGCTCTTCATTACTGGGGGCGATTACAACACCAAAGACCAACAGTGGGGATGCCGAACATCCAACACTCGTGGCAGGATTCTTTCCAGCTTCACAACCTCCAATATCTATTCCATCTTGTCACCCCAGAATTACATGTACTGGCCAACTTCCCATAAAAAAGTCTTGATATCCTTGATATCTTTATTAGTTCCCAAATTCCCTCCGCCCAAACTACAATCAAATCCCTGGATGAACTCTCCTTAGATCATAGCCCGGTTCTACTTCTCATGCATTCACAACCTGTTCTTAACCCTCTCTTCCTTCCCTGATTAAAGGACACGTTGACTGGGTAAGTTTTCCTAATAATTTAGAAAAAACTTGACTTAAACATTCCGTTGAAACTTAAACATGATATAGACTCCCCTATTGAAGAATTTACAAAGTCCATAGAAACTATCATAGATACCAACACATTGCTTCGCAAAACTGGACATTTTCATGAAACAAACTTACCAAATCATATTCAACTCCTACTAACTAACAATAGTAGAGCAAGAAAAAAATGACACTGCACAAGATATCCATCAGACAAAAAGCATTACAATCGCCTGACAAACAAACTAAAAACAGAAATAAGAAAATTCAAAATACAAAACTTTCAGAGCATTACAGAGAACTTGACCACTTCAGACAAATCCTTATGGATAACAACTGCAAAACTGCTAATCATGCTGTTAAAACTTTTAATCATCCACTTCTCACTAAATCCCAAACCTGGTCGAGATCCGATGAAGAAAAATCCCAAATCTTTGGGGAACACCTTTCCAACACGTTTAATCCGCATCCTGATATCCTTAATCCCAGTCATGTTGAAGTAGAACTAACTGTTCCTATCCAAATGTCCCTTCCTCCTACAGCCTTTCACCCATCCAAAATCATTAATATCATTCAAAAATTACCTTACAAAAAATCTCCTGGACCCGATCTCATCACATCCCATATCCTGAAAAAGCTTCCCAAAAAAGCCATACTCTTACTCTCCTATAATGCCACCCTACTTTCTGCCTATTTTCCCAATCCATGGAAATTGTCCATTATCAAAATGATTCCTGAACCTAAAAAGTCTCTAGAAAACCCATCCTCCTACCGTCCTATCTCTCTTTTTCCTATCATGGGCAAAATATTGGAAAAACTTCTAAAACATCTATACCCAATCCTTGACATTAATCACCTGTCCCAATATGTACTTTTGCAATATTCTATTCACCTCAGTTCAACAGATCCGTTACCTTGGACTGCATCTTGACGGATGACTTACTTGGAATCCTCACTAGACTGAAGCGACAAGAAACAGCTCACAGATATCGTTCATTACAACATTGACTTGACAAAAGTTCAAACTTCCCACCTACTAAAAAAAACTAATTTATATTACCATCCTTAGACCTATTTGGACATATTAAGTAAACTATGGGTATCAACCACCAAGCCATCAAATTCCTCTCACATTCAATCCTTGCAATCCAAAATCCTCTGAAAGATGCTAAATGCCCCTTACTTTGTCACCAATAAAATAATCCATAAACACCTGAATATCACATTAGTTGCTAACTTTGCCCGAATTAGATATACTTCATTTCACTCCAAATTACCAATCCACCCGAACCCACTTGTCCGCAATCTCTCATCTATCTTCTATTCCTGATCATCCTCTGAGGTGGCTGAAAATGCGATGGCCTCGAGACCTACTTATCTGAATAAAATCTGAAGTGCTACCACTAGGCAGTTTCTTCTCACGCCTATCATGCCCATATCTCAATGTTCACATTTACTTGATGTATTTTTACTTTCACTTACTATATATAGTAAGGGAAAGTATTGCAATCATGAAAATTTTCTAATTCCAGTTTTCAACGGAAATACACGTTTTAGGGTCCCCTGAGTCCAAATAATCAAGTCCCGCAAAAAGGTCTGTGTGTGTGTGTGGTAACTCCCGGGCGGAAACAGTAAGTCCTATGAAACTGAAATTTGATATTTAAGACAACTATATGCCCGAGACGTTACAAAACTTTTTTCATCAAAATCAGCTTACCAGAAGAGGCACTTTATACCATGCATTTTGCACCTTTTTTCGATTTTCTCAAAACGGTTCCGACGATTTTGATTAAACTCGCTATATCGATGTAAAATTTAAAATGTAAAATTTAATGGGCTTAAATATCATGTAGATTTTATTCTGATTAAAATGGTCTGACAGGGCTTAAATGCCGATATTTTAAATTTTCTTCCCCTTAAGTACCTTTAATTTTGTAGATTCAATAAAAATAACTATATTATCTTGTTAACGCTGATGAAAAACAGGTAAATATATAAATTGAATAAATTTGATACCCAACTAAAGGAGAAAACAGAAAAAATATTTTTTTAGTGCAATTTTTTGTTTTTGAACATGAGAGCAGTAATATACATGTATGATATACCGTTGGAAAGCTAAAGATTTTAGAAAAATTATTATCATACACTCAATCTTTTAAAAGTTAATAGAGAGTGATAAAAAGAAGATTAAATTACCTGATTATTTTAGATAATAATATAATAGATTTTTTAATAAAACTCATGTTTCTATATAAATTCAATTTAATTAATTCTTTAATAGTTTCACGTATTTTTATCTCTAACTGTATTTGAAAATTCTTTCATTGATTTTAAAAATAAAGGTAAGTGAAAGTCGTCTGTTGCCCGCACCAGATTTTTTTGTTAATACAGTTGTAAATATCACTATAATAAATAATAATAAAAAATTATTATTATTATATATTTGTTTTTGTTTTTCAGCTAAAGATCTAAATAAGAATATGGAATGGATTCGATACTTGACCTACTTAGGTCTTTGTATAGCTACGTGTATCATTTTTCAAAAAAATACAGTTATTGCCAGTTTTGTTGGTTTGTCTGTAGCTATCTATGTATCAGCTTCTGAATACATGCTTCATAAACTTTCTAATGAGAGCCAATTGTAACAATCCATACGTTCTCTTGTTAAATTTTACTTTGTTTTTGGGTTCCATAATGGGTTGAAACCATAATGGAAGAATGTTAGAACTAGTGTATTGTAATAAATCTCATTCAAGCTTCAGTAAAATTTTTTTTTTCAAACATCAATGTTTTAAGACTGATCATATATCATAATTATGTAACATCAATTAGAAGAAATAAATAGCTATAAGTGTATTTCTTTTAAATTTTTCCATAATAACTATGCAATTTTTAAGAACAATTTATACCAAAGAGTTATTAAACTTAATTTTTTGTCATCATGATTTATGTATATTATTATTAATTAGAGTATCTAAGTTAGTCTATGTATATGATTTTTTTTTTCAAATTATTTATTGGAAGGGGAACATTTATTAATTGATTGAATATTAATACAATTGAACTATCCCCTCACTTTTAAGAAGTAATGGACTTACCAAGATATGATCTGTTGAATAAATATTTTGTTGTTTTATGATTGTGTTTATCTATTCAGATTGTTAATGTTGATATAACACAACTCAAATTTAATTAATTAATTAATAAAGCAATATTATTTTATCTTCTTCTTATCAGTTAGAGAATTGGTTTAAATGCTGGAACCCCAATAAATTAAAGAAGTAGCTATTGCTTTATCACTGAATTTTTATTATTATTATTTTATTATTATTATATATATATATATATATATATATATATATATATATATATATATATAACACATAGGTATGTATGTATATATATATATAGTGTAATTGTATGTAATTGTCAATCTTATTCTAACTTTAACATACTTTATTTTTTTTATTAATCCTTAAACCAGGTTTGATTGTGATTTACTGTAATATAAATATAAGAGGACAAGTTAAATAAGACTTCTAGCTGTTTATTTAAATTTTATTATTGTTTTATAAACATTTTATTGAAAGCTTAGATTGTTCATTCCAAAAGATTATATACACATGAAATAACCAATGAAAAATACAAAACAAATTTAAAAACATAATAATTTGTTTTTAAAATATGCATGTATTGGTTCAATTAGAAATTACTTTCAATCCAATAAAATCAATAGACAATGTTTGTTGTTTGAGGATAATTAACTTTACTAGAAACTTACTGAAACTCAGTGTGGTCTAAGGCTCTAAAGAGAAAGCATCCTCCTTATCGTTATAGCTATAATAGTTAATAGTAATTGCGAAGGTATATGTAGTGTGTATGTGTGCGTAGGTGCAGTCCAACAATTAATTGAAGCACAGAGCAGTATTTTTTATTAGAGGATTTTGCTGAGAACAATTAGATATTACATTCTTGATTCTGTTAAGGAAATTAGATATGAACCACGCCTGATGAGCGAGATAAGAAGCAATCGAGAGTCAGTACCTGATCAGCCGTCTAGTAGGGTCTTCCTGCATTCTTTCTCTTTTCCCATAATTCGCATATAACTTCGTAATGTTTTCATTTTATTTTTATTTTTCCATCTTGTATTACAAAAATGGTTGTCTGCCTAAACTGTAAGCAAGTCGTAACTCGATAAGTCAAAACTACACTTACCTATTTCCAGTATAGAAACTTTCCGAGCAATTTTTTATAGTAAATGCCTCAAAATTGACGACCTAGATGTTGACAAAATTAAAGCTTTAAAAAACAGATGGGTCTGCCCTAGCTGGGATAAAGCAATTAAGAGGTTTGCCAGTTGGGACAGAAGTACTAGTCCCTCCACGTCGGTCCCCCAGAGTAGAGACAGTGAGGCCGACGTACTTCAAGTATTGAAGGACCTCATGTCTGAAATTAGAGATCTTAAGTTCTCACTCGTCGCCAACACCAAAGAAATAAAGGATATTAAAGATATTCTTGATAAGCAGGCGACGATTAGCTTTGAGAACGCCGAGCGTTTGAAAACAGTCGTGTGGCACTCCTGGAGGCCCAAAATAAGAAATTTGATGGGCTAATTCAAGAAAACTTCACGCTCAAAACAAGAGTCTCTGAGCTTGAAATAAGGCTTATCAAATCTGAACCAAAAATTCTCTCTAAGACCGTAGAGATAAGGCCCAGAGATACCGATAAGGCCCGGTGAGTCACCGATGGACCTGGTGATGAGCGTTGGTGCCGGACTAGGTCTTAAGCTGGAAGTGCTAGACATCGACCATGTTGAGAGGCTCAGGTCGAGGAAGGATGATGTGCCTGGGCCTCTAATGGTCCGTTTTATGCGCCAGGCAGTGAGGAAGAGAAAGGTTGTCAGGGACTTTTCTACTCGCCACCTAGGATGGCAAGAAAACGATGCTCACAAAATATTCTTGGGTGAGGCGATCTCCCCGACCAACAGGCATCTCTACTGGCTGGCCCGGCAAAGAATAGCCGCTGGCAAATTGAAATATCCATGGTTTAATGATGGTAAAGTGAAATGTCGGCGTGCGGATGGACAACCAGTAATAGTCATCGACCCGCCTTCGGAACTAGAAGTTATGAGTGACATCAGTGACCACTTTTCACCTTTCCGGATCATCGGCTGCTGACCATTCGTTTTTTAACCATCAATTCACGATCTTCATCACCTTATTATTTTCATTTTTTTCTTAATTATTTCCGCTGTTTTTATTTTTTTTCAACGCTGAGCAAAGAAGTAAGTTTTTTTCTTTATTTCCAAATATACGGAAATTTTTCGTTATCTAACTCTACCAGAGTCATAATCATTTTATTTATATTCGCTATGTATCTACTAGCTGCTGTTGACAATGTAAAAATCTTTTTTATCTTCTATATTATGTTTATTTTATTTTTATTTGTTAAGAATTTTTATGTTTCTAGTACTGTTTCCGCAATTAGTGTCAATGCTCTGTAGGTTTATTCACCTTCTCATCCTCACTCTCTTTTTCTCATAGCCCACCATCTCTGTTCACTACTTCCAGCTTCCCTTTCCCATGACTAATGTCCTTTTAACCTGTCCCGCCAACGCACAGTCGAACCTAGTCCATATTGATGAATTTCGTGACTTTTTCCTCCATAACTTTTATCGCTTAATAGCTGTTTCTGAAACCTAACAGAGACCTACATCCCAAGTTTCCCTTCCGAATTATACATTGCTCCGTCATGACAGAGAAGACCGAACGGGTTGCAGTGTGGGTCTCTTGGTTCATGACAGCCTTAAATTCAAACAACTCCTTCAATCACCCCATTACGATTGCCCTCACCTCGAATACCATTTCGCCCTCCCAGAGTACCTTTTGAGACAGTATTTGAATCTACCCTTTACAATCTAATCCCATCTTATAACAATATCATCCTAAATGGGGATTTCAACACCAACCTACTGTTGCCTTCCTCAGACCATGCCTACTTAACCAACCTGTTCTTCTCTCACGATCTCTATATTTTCCCTTATAATCCCACTCACCACAGCCAGTCCTCAGAATCCTGGCTCGACCTGGATTCTGCCGATAAACTCCTCGTCTCGTCTCAACATCCTGTTCCGTTCTTGTCCGCTCACGGCCTTATTCAGATATCTTACCTGTTAAATGTTCCACTTGATAATTTTAAGTTTAAACACTGTCAAAGAACACTACAAAACAATTAATTAGCACAGAAAACAAATTCTAAACACCTCAATAGCGCACTGACCTACTACGCAGAACAAGCACAGCCATGAATAAAACAAAGGACCAGTGACGTCATAAGGATTGAACTCCATACTGTGCCTCCTGGAACGAGCCTACCCTTCTATATACTTTGACCCTGAAATACCGAAGTGTTTATATACATAGAGTAGGGGTGGGAGTAAAAACGCTACATTTGATAAAAACTGTTATTACTAACCGATAACAACTGTTATTTTTTATTTTAGTTCTCACCTTTACCACCAGTTGTATTGTTTTTATATTTTATATCGTTTTGTGAAGTATATGTTGTGTGCTCATTAGAGATGTGTTGTGACTTTTTTTTACTGTACCTGTTCCAATACACAAATGGAGCTGTTCCAAATATATTTTTAAGAATAACAGCAAAGAAGATAAATTGTTAAGCATTGTTTATACAATTCCTCTGAAATTTGAAAGAAATTTCAGTAGCAATGCTTCACCTAATTAATAAGTAGGAGGGAGGAATTTACGAAGTTTGTACACCAGTCCTGGGTGCCAGACTCAGTCAAAGGCCTGTTCTACGTCGAGAAAGGCTCCCGTGCAGTCCAATCCGAGCTCCAATACAGACGAGACAACATCCACCACACGATGACATTGCTGGATGGTGGAGTGGGATGTTCGGAATCCAAACTGGTGGTCTGGGATTTTATGATTAAGTTCTAGGATTGGGTACAGACGTTTAAGGATGAGTCTTTCCAGGATTTTACCCATAATAGGTAAAAGAGAGATAGGACGGTAGGAAGAAGGGAGTTCTAGCGGTTTTTTGGGTTTAGGGTCATTCTAACGATAGATAATTTCCAGGGATCAGGAAAGTATGTAGTACGGAGTATGGAATTGTAAATGTAGGTGAGGATTAGGATGGCTTTTCTAGGAAGTTGTTTTAGGATATGGGCAGTGATTAGATCGTGTCCAGGAGCTTTACGAGAAGGTAATCTTTGGATTATGTTTGATATCTCAGAAGGGTGAAATGCTTTAGGAGGAAGTGCCATCTGGAGAGGAATATACAGCTCTGCTTCAACACATTCGAGGTGATGGAGATTAAGGATATCAGGATGCGGATTGTAAATTTCAAAGAGATGTTGAGCGAATGTCTGAGACTTTTCTTCGTCGGATTTCGTCCAGGATTGGGATTCATTAAGGAGTGGATGATTAAAATATTTAAAATTCAGGAGCTTTTTAGTGGTCGTCCACAGTGATTTGCCGTTAGTAGTGAGGTTTTCAGTCATGTTAAGTAAATTTTGAATGTCCTAATTTCTGGTTTTAGTTTGTTAGTTTGGTATAATAGGTTTTGTCTGCTGGGTACCTAGTCCTATGCCACTTCGATCTTGCTCTGCGTTTTTCTCTTAATAAGATACGAATATGCTGTGGCAGGTTAGTTTGATGGAAAATGTTAATGTTGGTGGTTGTTGTGTAATCACTTATACTGCGAGTTATTGAGTCAGTAAGTTTTTCTATGGCTCTGTCAATATCTTGTTTGGTCTTTAGTAAGAGTGTTAGGTCCACTTTGGTTTCCATGTCTGATCGAAATCTGTCCCAGTTTACTCTTCCATTAATCAATTTTGGAGAGGTAGGTTTAGGGACAAAGTTTGGATGCAAGGAAAGCAGAACTGGACTGTGGTCTGATGATAGGTCATTTAAGGACTTAACTATTCCTTGGGAGGAGGGAAATTGAGATGAGACAAATATATTGAGGATGTCGGGACGTTTTTTGGGGGATGTTGGCCAGTAAGTTGGGTTCATGGGAGAAAGGATAGAATAGTTATTTAAGGTGAGACAGTAGAGAGGATATTGCCACGGGTATTGGAGGTTCGACAATCCCATCGTTGGTGTTTAGCAAAATAAAATATTAAAACTGCTTAAATATTACAAAGAATGTTTTTAAATGTTGAAAAAGAATTAATTGAGTGTAAATTACCTATTATTCTCTAAGTAATGATTATTTAACTTATAGGGCTCATTGTTTTCCTAGCCCATTTTTTTAATATAAAAAACCCAGTTACATGCCCACTAATTCAGATGTATTTTGCAACCTTACAAAAATTTTATATTAAATAAAATAATGTAATGTAAAGCTTGGTGTATGAGTATTATTCTGACAAATAAAAAAAAATTTATAGTTCCTCGAGAAAATACCGTATAAAATGTTAAACATATGGCAAAAAACTGTTAAAGTGATCAAAGTTAACAAATTCAAAAGTTCTGTTTTGTTTTTTTTTCTTTTTCTGAAAGAAACTGCAACGAAACAAATTAAAATCATCTAATGATGAATTACTATTGTGCATTCTTGGTAATTTCTTTTGTAAGAAGTATTTAAATATAAAATATTTGGTTTTATAATAAGGAAAATGTATGTCTAAACATTGGAGAACAGTGCAGTCTTCAATATAATGGAGAAGTATATGAACAGAAATTACATTGTATTACAGCTTCGTTTCTTGTGGAACAATTTAAAATAAAAATTACATCGTCCCAAAGGTACCTGATTTATGAAAAAAAGCAAGGTATAAAATATATATCTGTACAGTCTTGGATATCTCAATATTAACTTTCTGGTATGGATTCCAACTAACTTTGCAGCGAAGGATATGTAAATTTAAAGATTTTGTTACTTTATACCTATTTGGAACTTTATTCAAGGGATTAACATGATTCCAAATTATTATTAATCAAACCAATAAAAACAAATTTAACATCATTGACAATGGATGAGCACAAATATTTTATGAATTTTAAACACATAAGAACAAAGTTAGCTTAACATAGTCACTGCAGAGCTGAGAAAATTAGACATTTTTTCCTTCTAGTAAATGATTAGAAATCAACTAGAAAAAATTGAGGTAAAATTATTCTTTTGAATGGTGTGTAGTTTAGAGGAAGGCTGTTTGTCTAATGAGTGCTGCATTAGCCAAATGTGGGAAGCAGTGTAAGTTTTTTTTTAGAAATAAAGAAAAATCATTGATAACAGATATTTATTTAAAAAACAAAACAAAAACCTGTACATAAATTAATATTTAAAAATATAATTCTAATTCATAATTAGAATTAACTTCTAACCAGTTCTAAGCATTTTAGCTTCTCTTTTTTCTTGAAGTTCTTTTTTCTGATCAGCGACTACTTCCTTCCTGTATTCTAGAAATTGCTGGTACTCATCGGGATTCAATTCTTTAACTATTTCTATCCCACAGGAGTGAGCAATGCCAACAAACTTTTTACAGAGATCCTCTAAAGACAAACACTCATTAACTGGATCAGTAGATTTAATCTTTGCTATTTCGTACAGATGTTTCAGTGTGATTTTGCCACAAACTTCTTTTCCTGAAATACAACACACTCTCTAAACCATTTATCTGTAATCTTAAATAATTATGCACTCAAGACTAGATATAAAGTGGGTATGGCTGGCAATATGATATTTACCTATCATATTCATTCCTTCCAAAGCAATCTGTCATGTGATAACTAATTTACAAATAAATGATGTTCAACAAATCTGCTAAGAAACAAATCTTTTAAAATAGAACCATTATAATAAACGCATTGACCATATTTTTAGAAGCCATACTAAAATTTCAAATATGATAACTAAACTCAAACCTGTGAGCTGTCTCAGCTCCTGCAAGTGAAAATATGTCAGTAAGCCCATGACCGAAGATCTACATGGTCTATCTAAAGATCTATGGCGCGGGAGCAAATGGGCTGGGCAACAGAAGGAATAGAGAGGAAGACAGGTGTGGGCATCTCCCCCCACTCTTTGTGAACTTATCAAGTCATAGTGCCCTACCCAAACCTTGATAAACTTCCAGTCCTCCCTATCCCTATCCCTATTAATGCCTACTGTCACCTACATGTGGTGCCCCGCAGGGAGTCTGATGGGACTCGCAAATGACAGAGGCAGACCCTGCAGGACCCCTTCACCTTGGTGAGAGAATCAGAGTAAAGCGGCTTCTGGGATAAGCTCAGAAAAAAGAGTATGGCAAAGAGAGCCACGAGTGTAGTTCCTAATGTCATCTCTAATTCTGGCTAATGGAGGGAACAAAGTAGCAATTATCCCCATTCGATACCCAGCTGAACAGCTCACTTGGGTGTAGAATGAAGAGGTTAAAAAGGAGCTGGTCAGCTTTATTGATCAGCTGGAGGAAGGTGGCACCCAGGCTGAGTTTAGTGGCTTTAACTAAAATCCTGAGTTTAGGATGGGTGGATGTGTGGTGGTTTGTGACAATCAGGATACTAAGACCTGGCTGTCGGAAATCACCAAAACTCTCAAGATCAGCAGAGGCTTAGTGCTCTATACTGGTGACATTGAGGAACTCAACAAGCCTTTAAAAGTCTGTAGTTTCTTCCCTGGGGAGAAGCTTCCGGAGAATCTCTTCTGCTGGTGATTGAGAATCCAGAACTACAGTATACCGGACGTGGACAGATGGTGACTGCTGGGTGTCAAGGAGGAAAGGCTTGGATTATTTGCTATAATAAGGATCCCTGAGTATAGCCTAACCTAACTTGAAGGTAGTAATTGGCTGGTGACCTATGTGATGGGTAAGATTCCTCTTTGGTTGTTGGAGAAAAAGAAGCCACCAAAGCAGGCAATGGAATAGGTAAAAAAGATTCCATCTGATGCTAGGGATGAGGAGAAGATGGAGACTGCCCAACAGGGAGGAGTGCCATTCTCTACTAAGGACAGGGCTGTTCTGGCTGCCGGGGGTGGCCCTGCGGTGGGGGTTGGGTAGCCTGCTGATTTAGGTATCTCTGTAGAAAGGACCAGAGAAGGCATGGTTTCTCAGCGCCCGCCTGGGGTTGGCTCTTTGGCAGGGTCCAGGGATCCCACTGATCCGGGTGCCTTCATCAAGAGGACCAAAGCAAGCTAGGTCTCTCGGCGGAATCAAAGTCGGAATATCGGAAAGGTGAGTCTCTATTAGGAATATTCTAAACAATGATCTTGAAATCCAAAACAAGGGCAACACTGCCACCTTTGTAAACAAAATTAGAGTCAAGGTCAATGACATTAACCTAAGCACACATTGTGCAAATGAGTTGATTAAAAACTGGTCTGTAAAAAATATATCACAGATATATCAGATTTGATATAGCCCTTAATTTAATGACATGTCGGAGTCAGTGTACAGGACCATACACTTACTGACCGGAATTCCTATTGCACCCAACTGCAACAAGGAGATAGGAGATGTCCCAAGCTAATTAAGGGCAGGTAGCAAATGGATTGGCTCAATGTATCACTAACTGAGGCAATAATGAAATCTTGTACCGACAACAACAGTGTCTGTACAGTCAAATACAACACGAACGTCACCTGATGGAATAGCAAATTTAAATTTAAACGGGAATAGCAAAAAAAACCTAACAGTTGGAACATGGCTAAAGTGTGCTACATACATGCATACCGAGAAAAGAGACTTACACCCATGGCTTACAGACATATATGTCTGACATTGCTTTTAATAATGATATTAGAAAAAATTATTGAGACATATTAGGGATAATATACAAGCTGATAGACCTACATGGCGCTCAATATGCGTATCAGCCTGGTAAATTGAGTAAAACTGCTCTATATTTCTTATTCTCCAAGATTGAAAAATTCTGTTTAACAGAGACATTGCGGCAGGCCAAACTCCCTATGATACTATGGCAATAGCCTTAGAAGGGAGGGGTGTGGGACGACAGACCTCTGGCTAGATTAATGCTATGCTGGAGGGAGGATGATCACATCTTAACTAGAACACAACAAACTGTGGATCAGACCAAGATGAGGATGTCCACTAGGTAGTGTGTTATCTCCACTGCTATGGTACCTGGTTGTCAACTCTGTGGACAAAACTGAGCACCGTAGGTCTTTTTATAAAATGGGATGTGCTGATGATATCACTGTGCTAATACAAATTTCCAAAGACAATCAGGGAACTGTTTATGACAACAATGCAACTTCTGAGGGACTGGTGTCAGATGAAAGGTCTTATCAAACCTCAGAAGATTAATCTTTGTATCTTCACAAACAGGAGAAACATAAAAATTAGGCCACCCAAAGATTAAGGTCAATATCTGTAGTGAAGTCAAACAATTGGGAATTACACCTGATGGCAAATTAAAATGGAACAGCCACATCGATAAATCTTGCACTAAGGCAGTTAAGTGTCTATATGCGTGCAAAGGGGCTGTTGGAAAAAACTGGGGCCTAAAACCTAAGATATTCTTTCTGATACACACTACAGTAATAAGGTATATTATCTTATATGCTGCTGTAATGGCATTAGACAATTACATGCTAATCTAGACTACTGCTTGGAAAGTTGGAAAGATCAGCATGCCTCAAAATAACCGGAGCTATGAATACCACTTCGACTGCTGCAATGGAAGTTCTATTAAACCTAACACCATTGCACATAGCAGTAGAAACATAAGCACTTAGCACAGCCTACAGGCTCTTAGGAAGTTGGGAACAAGATCTAACTCCATAGGTTACCAGAGACATGGTAATTTGTTCAGAAGGATTGATGAAAATTCAGTACTTACCATGCACTCTGATCTTTAGGTCAAAAAATATACGGACACACTTAACTGTGTAGAGATTACTAGGACTGGCTCGAACAGACTGTGCAATGGAGTCGATTGTTACACAGATGGATCCCTGACGGAATTAGGTTCAGGGGCGGGAATATGGAGAATGGATAAAGCTAAGGAGGGGATCTCCATCTCTCTAGGTAAACATATATCAGTCTTTCAGGCTGAAGTAATCGCAATAAATATCTGTGCTCAAACCATAATTTTAGAAGGGATCAGAGACAGACTTATAACTATCCATACTTATAGTCAAGTTGCAATTGGAGCTTTGGGTAACTACATGACTCTGTCCAAACTAGTGTAAAAGAAATCTCAACACCCTTTCCCGGCAGAATTAGGTCCGAGTTCATAGGCTGCCTGGTCACTCAGGCATCTTAGGCAATGAGAGCTGATATTCCCACAAGGAGGGGTTCTGCTCAGATACCCTCCACACCCGAACCTGTTTGAGGAATAAGCCTCACCTATGAAGGTCAAAAAGTCTTATCAAGACGCTTGCTGGCAATAGAACCAGGCTCTGGAGGGATACTGAAAATCAGCATCATTATAAGATGTTTTTGGAGGGACCCTGCAAAGAGAGAGGCTGTACTCTTCTCTCAAGGGGCAGGATAACTCTGAGGAGGGTGAAAGGACTATATACAGGACACTTTCAGCTTAAGCTCCTCCACAATATGGGGTTGATAGTCTCACCAACATGTAGATGAAGGAAGATGAAACTACCAATCATGTGACAAATAGTTGAGCAGAGATTGCTAGGATAAGGTTTTACCATTTTGGCAATGACAGTATTTCAGATCCTAAGCTGTGTGAACTGATTCACTAAGGCAATCGACCTGTATTAACAGGATAATGGACGGCTCACAATAAGCCTAATTGAGGCTGCAGTGCAAAAAACTATAAAACGGTGAAATGAAAATATTATAGTATATAATTTAGAAATTTTAAACATTAATTGTGAGGAAATAGTAAACAAAAATGTAAATATAACTAAAACCAAATTATTTATGTATTGCCATACCTGGTTCCATTGAACACCTCTGTACACCAGCAGCTTGTTTTAAAAAAAATGTTGTTGGGGGTTTGTGTATAACTAAATTATAACTTCTATCTGGGTTGACAGATACTCGTGTTGGTAATGGAATACCTTCTTTAATATCCTTTGTTTTTTCATTAAAATCTTTACAAAAGGCAGCAATATTCAAACCAACCTAAAATATTGAATAAACTGTTATTTTCAGATTAAGAGTAATGAATTTTAGAACATGAGGAGTTAGTAAGAGTTTATGTCAATTGAATTAAGAATAATGATTTCATGAAATTAACTTCAATATTCAATTATTCCTCTAAGCTACTTCTGTGGCATATATGTCATTAGTGTGTCCAGGGAACGTAGTGAGATATAGTACTATGAACTGTTCAGGAGGTGGAACCCTTAACACTGCTAAGAGGAATTTCAGCATAAGATTTTTCCACAGTGTATGAGGAAAATCATGCTGTATATTGAGTTCATAGCGGTTTACAATAAATTAAATCCTTCATGTGTTTTAAAAGCATTGTTTATTTAGTCAATAATGTTTACATCTTTAAAAAGGGATTAGTTAAGGTGCTTGCAAGCATTAGTTTCAGTCAAGATCACATATCTTTAAGAAGTGTAGAGATTAAAATTTAAGAAAATAAAGTGCATTTTTTATATTTAATGTTGTTTTTTTTTAAATTTTAGTATAGGAAAATAAGCAGTTCAAATCACTAAAAAAATTTGTATTTTAAAGGGGGATAGTGTGTTGGGAAAAACTACTGCCTTTAAGTGGTTTTCTCTCTTCCAATAATTTTGATTTGAGAAGTGTTCCTCGCTCCGGTCATCCTTCATTTGATAATGACAGCAAAATTGAAGCATTGGTCACAAAAGACTCGCACAGACACTACAGATATCTCATTAAAGCAACTCAAAACATTTAGGAGCAGCAGGATATGTTTCTAGGAGTGATATATGTGGGTTCTTCATAACTTGATGGAAAAAAATTCCCACCAGTGATTCTTTTTTTAAACATCATACACTGCTCAAAATTAAAAGATCACTTACAAATATTTATATTATTATTAAATAAGAGATAAAAATAGGAATTCCTTTGTCCCAGACTAGACTTTGTGTTGTATCTTATCAAGTTCATCCTCTACCTGTTTATATTCCCACCCATTTATGGAGAAAAGTTAATCCTCTAATCAGTAAATGGTTAATCCTCTAATCAGTAAATGGTTAATCCTCTAATCAGTAAATGGTTAGTTGTTAGCAAATTTATCTTATTGAAGATTTTCTAACATTTAAGAGACTTTAGTTTTTACTTGTGAGTTTAGTAAGAACGTTGTGATGGCCAACAGAAAAGCATTGACCGAAGAGGAATCACTTCGTGCTGTTGCTTTGAGTGAAGAAGGGTTATCTCAAAGGCATATTGCGCAACGGCTCCAGCGGTCACAATCCGTAGTGTCCAGGGTGCTTAATAGGTACTGTCAAACTGGAGGGCATACAAGAAGAGTCAGACAAGGCCGTCCGAGGTCAACTTCCCAACGTGACGAGAGATTTTTGCAACTGCATGCTCTTCGGGATCGCCGATAAACTGGTAACAGTCTGTGTGGTCTCCTCCAGAGGTTCAGGAATGTGCAAATTTCAGAGCGAAACCGTGAGAAGACGACTCAACAATTATGGATTGACCTCCCATCCTTCAGCTACTGGACCTCTTCTCTCCAGGGAACACCGGGTTGAGTGTTTCAGGTTTGCTCGGGAGCACCTAAACTGGACTCAGGAAGATTGGAACCTCGTATTATTCACCGATGAGTAAAGCCTTTTTCCGATCTCCAGATGGACGGTAAAAGGTATGGAGAAGGCGGGGACAGATGGTGTGGGGGGGCATAAATTTAAACTCACGTACAGAGTTGGTTCTTGTGAACCGTGGCTTTATAACTGCTGACAGGTACATAAGGGAGGTACTTGAGCCACATGTAATACCTTTCGCCAGAAATATCGCAGGTAACTTTATTTTATGCACGATAATGCCCGACCTCACGTTGCTCGATCAGTGCAAAATTTCCTCAGACAAGAAGAAATTGATGTTTGGGTTTGGCCACCCAGAAGTTCAGATATGAACCCAATAGAGCATGTATGGGACATGCTTGGAAGACGTGTCCGCGCCTGAGACCCACAAAATTTGGCAGATTTAAGAGAAATGTTAGTGGAAGAGTGGAACAACATCCCAGAACAACATGTAAGAGCCTTGGTCGCTGGAATGGGCAGGAGAATGGAAGCAATTACCAGAGCTAGAGGTGGGAATACCAATTATTGATCGTTTTCCTCTAATTCTTCTTTTTTATTCAGTTTTGTTATTTCATTTCAAAGATTTACTTTTTCATTTTGAGACTGTAGGAAATTTTTATTTTTTGATTTGTTTTCCTATTAAAAATTTCTACAAAAGAAATTTTTATTTTTTATTATCCTTATAATAAAGTGTGACTTCCAAAGAAAAAAGAATATTTTTAAAAATACCCTATACAGTTCAGTAATTTCAAAATATTGAAGTGATCCTTTAATATTGTCCGGCAGTGTATTTAGACCACCCAGTAAATTAAGGAAATTAATTCATTTTTAACAGCTGTACCTACCAATGCATCCCTTGGTACACTTACATGACATTTTGTTTTGCACCTAAGGTGGGACTGACAATGTGGAGGAGGATGAGAGGCAGATATATGAAATGCCATCACTAACCGCTATACCTTATCCTTTGATCCTCTAAAGAACCCGGACCATTCCAGGAATGCTTTCCACGCCGCGGCAGCGAGAGAGCTCAACCAGCTACTGGTAAAAGTCAGGTTTTGTTCTTCTTTCCTTAAGGCTGGCCTTTCACTATTCGTCAAGTGCGTCTTGAAGCTCTGAGCAAACATGTTGATGTTTCCTTTCCCTTCCCAATATCCTGTTTCTTTCTTTATTTATTTTTCCTTAATCTCTTACTTCAGTGTTTATTTATTTTATTTTTAAATATATTATATCAATTTTTTTTTTTGTATAATTTTAATGTTTCTGTTTTACGTTTTCTAGTTTAAAAGAAAAAGTGTTATATATGTATTGTTCAATAGTCTTTGTTGGCACATTTATTAGTGAAAAAACTATAATTTTGTCTGTAAGAAAGGGCCTTAGGTCCTAAGACAATCAAAATCTAATCTAATCTAATCCTTTCAATCACACCCCCAAGAGAAGAATATGAATTTCACTTAATGAATATTTGAAAAAAACCACTACTCCAATGTACATTTTTAATAATATAGATTAAAGTTTACTGCAATGTAATTAAAATTACATACCATATATAACCATACCTACACTTTCTTCTATTTTTTAAAACTATGCCGTGTGTAATATAAAGAACATTATAAATAAAAATAAAGAATATGAGAGAATATGTTGATTGAATCGTATCAAAGAAGTACTTTCAGGACTAACTTGAATATGAAATTACTATTAAAAGTGGTTTATGTTGCAAACATCATTATTACAAGTAAAACTACAGCATCATCCACTGCAGAATATTTTTAATCAGACATTTCAAGCAGAAATTTTTCACAAGCCCTACATGTGTAAAGGAAAATCGATAAAATTTTTTTTTGAGGGATCGTACCTAGCAAATTTAAAACTTAGAAAGCCTTTTAGACTTGAAATTTGATGCTACAGCTTTCATTCCATGATTTTTTTTTTTCCATTGGGTTGCCTTTAAGTTAAAGCTGTCTCTTAGTGACCAAATTGGATTTTTCAACGAAGATGGAAAAATTTTCCTATTTCTGACCACCGTTTGTGGAATTATTACAGAACCAAATTTAATGACTAAGATAACTTTTATTCTGGAAAGGTATTTTTGTAGTGAGAACCGTTTTTGAGCTATAAATAAAAAAAATGAGAAAAAAAAGGGAAAAATTTGAGGTTTTTCGGCTCCAAAAATGAAGCTCACAATCTGTGATAGGGCAAACTCAGATTACTTTTATTTAGAACCATTCATAGGCATTAATACAATTTCCAGCTTTGTCTGAATTAATTCCCACCAATCTTGAATTTTGGCTTTATTTTACTGGGCTAGTTAACAAACCATTTTTAAAGAGACTCGCAACTGGGGATGAAAATAATTTTGTAAGAAGGAAAGAATGGGGGGAAAAGGAGTAACCTACATCAACATCAACAGGATCGCATCCAAAAAAGGTAATGTGAAGCATTTGGTGGGGTTGGAAAGGTGTGCTTATTGAGATTCTTCAGCCCAACTAAACAAAAACTCTCCAAATTGTTTATTAGAATTAATTATTTGTGGCCTAATATAAGGCAAAACGAAATTAAACTTGACTGTTATCATTAACACAACTATTCTTCAAGACCCTGTTCTCCTATGATAACTGTACAACCACTTGGTAATTTAATCTATAAGTTTAAATGATGGTGTGATTATCTCTATTCCTGTGAATGTTTTATACTTTAAATTGGCTCCTGAGTAATAGTACACCAAGTGCCTTTTCCAAGATAGCCCATCTGGTTGCTTGCTGCCTGGTATTTCAGAATACAATAAATGATTACATTATCAAACAAAATACTTCCTCATATCAATTAGATCAGCACTATTTCAGAATAACGTTCAGTAATAATTTATTTAGTAGATTCGTCCAGTATTAGTACAACAAATTAAATAAAATACATCCAATATACTTAAGTATAGTAATTAAAATATATTAATTAAGAAAATTTTCCAGTTTAATTCTATAAAACTCATAAACAGTTTACAAGCAAATACAAATGTATTACCTGACCCAGCATGGGACCTAAAGGAGGTCCTGGAGTAGCCAAACCAGCAGGTATATTAGTTTTAACTTTGTTGCCATGATTAACTTTTACTAACGATTTTTTAAAATTTTTTACAACCTTCCCAGCTTTAGACATATTTCTAAATAAATACAGTGAATCGCTAATGGATCATTCAGATCAGAGAGTTGATAACAATATCTATTATAACCTCCTTGGTTCATATAAACTCCATTGGAACTTTGACCTTAAAATAAATAAATAACAAGTTTTACTCACTTAGGTCTACAAGCGCGGACAAGCTTCAACTATTTCATAATTTTTTATACGATTTAGAAATGAAATTAATTTGTAGATGTAATTAGTTGACCGTTGAGAATTACTGGAAGGAATTAGTCCGGGTGGCGGTCATTAAATGAAACAACTAAATAGTTTCTATAAATAAAATAGTTGAAACTATTTAGTTGTTTCATTTAATGACCGCCACCCGGACTAATTCCTTCCAGAAATTAATTTGTACTTTAACCCAAGTGTAAACATTTTCATTCTTAACCAAACAAACTGTTTTTGTATTTAAAATATGTCTCATCTTAAATCTTATGTATTAATATTTTGTTATTTGTTAATACAAGTTTTTATTGATTCATTAATCTTATCTTCTTCTACCGTTGGTCAGTGTAGAGGATCATGCTAAGGGTGGGCATAATCGAATGACGATTATCGGATCATTCGATTATTTCAATCATTCGAATTAATCGATTATCGGATTAATCGGTTTGGAGAAACAAATGATCATTCAAACTGAATTGTTTAACGATTATCGAGGGCTTATAATGGAGCGGCGGGGATAACCGAATGACCTTTTTATATATATATATTTTTTTATGTGTTTGGGCACTCCTCTCATTCCTAAGAAGTCTGTTTTTAGTAAGTGAAAGCATTTGCTGACTAGTTCCATCCATTTTCTCCGTACACTAGATATGGAAAAACTATTATTTTTTAGTAACAAGTACTACTTGTTTCGAACCCGAAGAAATGCTTGTTACGAATACCTGTTGATAGACTTCGCAAACTTTTTGTATAATTCGTGAAAAAATCATGTTTTGTTTATAATAAGCTGAGTTTTGAAATTATTAGAGGGTTAGTTTTATTGGGGGGGGGGAAGAGAAAAAAATATATATAGCATTTCAAAGTATTTTCCAAAATGTAACCTTTTTCATTTCAAATGTAACCTATTCTATATCAATTTTAACCTTTTTTTATTTCGAGACTTAAATATTTCACATCATCGATTTATTTATCGAACTAATTATTTTAATCAAAATTTATAGTTTAAAATAACTTCGGAGTCGCCATTTTGGACGCGGAAGGTTATAACTGTGATAAGTTTGCTCTCTAGTTTTTTCCGATTTTTGTTATGTTTTAAGTGAAAAAATTTAGTGTTTACAAACAAACTTGCTTCCTAACTGTGTGCTGAACAAGCAAACAAGAAGAGAAGTAAAATTTATTTAGTGAAGTGGGTTCTCCCACTGAAAAAATGACGGAAGCCTCAACTTCAAGTGCTCCAACCAGTGGCTTAGACATTTCCAATAATGCTATCGAGCACGAAAATATCTCCTGGGAGCTTGTGTCAGGAAGAAAAAGACAATTAACTGCAGAAAGAGACCCCAGGAAAATTATGAAGGTTAGTCCACCTACAAATACTCAGAACAGGTTCGAACCGTTATCACCCTCAATAGATGAACCTGAGCCATCAACTAATCAACCTACCAACACCAAACCGCCACCCATACATTTATCTGACGTTAAAGATTACCCTGCACTCATAACATTCCTTCATAATGAGGGAGGGGCAAACAGTTTCAGGCTCAAGACATCTGTCAGGGGAGTAACCGTATACCCTGAAAACTCAGATGTTTACCGAAAGTTAGTGACTAGTTTAAGAAAGGGAGGTGCGTACTTCCACACATATCAACTACCAGAGGAAAAAAGTCCACGAGTTGTTATCAAAAACCTACACTACGGCACACCACTAACCACCATAAAAGAAGAACTGGCCAAATATGGATATGAGGCAACAAGTATTGTCAACGTCATTTCACGATTTAAAACACCCCTTCCCATGTTTTTCGTGGACGTCTCAAGAGCAACATTCAATGACAAAATCTTTGACATTGAATTTTTGTACTATACCCATATAAAAATAGAGGAACCGCGCAAAAGAAAAATGATTCCTCAATGTATTCGATGCCAGCAGTACGGACACACAAAAACGTACTGCAACTACCCACCAAAATGTGTAAGATGTGGACTGGGCCACGAAAGCAGTGCTTGCACAAAACCAAGAGAAACAGCTGCAACCTGCGCCAACTGTAATGGCGCTCATCCCGCCAACTATAGGGGCTGCCAAACTTTGAAAGAACTTCGAAAACATCGCTCGAAGCAGTACGCTCCTCAGCGACCTCCAACAGTAAGACATGCACCGCCTGCCCTCAATGAGTTTCCACCTCTTCCACAACTAAATCAACCTCAGCCACCTCATCCAAGAACTGACCGGGAGCATCAGAGGCAGTTGAATCAACCAGCTCTAGCACCAGACCATCAAGATCAGAGACCGCCACAACAACCAGCTCAAGCCCAGTACCAACAGCACCAGAGACAGCCGCAACAACCATCGCAAGCCCCACACCAACAGCTACCAGCTCAAGCGCCACACCAACGACACAGATATACAGGTATGAGTGGGGGCACTACCCTACCGGTCCCGCCGGTAGATAACTCCTCTGGCCAGTTATACAATATTATCAATAACTTAAACAATCTCATTCAGCCCCTCTTCGGTCTTCTTCAACAACTCTCTCAAACTACCCTTGCCCTTAGACAATTATATGCCCATTAATCAGATGACTGTAGGCTCCATGTCTATCATACTATGGAACGCAAACGGACTTAATCAACATAGGACAGAACTAGACATATATTTACACGAGAAACGAATTGACATAGCACTAATCACTGAAACACATTTTACACCAAAATCCAAATTTTACATTCATGATTACAAAATCTATAGAACTGACCATCCAGACAATACTTCACACGGAGGCACTGCTATTCTCATCAGATCAACACTAAAACACCATCCTTTGCAATTACCCATATCACCTGACATACAAGCTACAGCCATTTCACTATTCTCTGAACATCACAACATTACTCTTGCTGCTGTTTATTGCCCTCCGAGATATGTCCTGACTTCCACGATGTTTAGTAACTTCTTCAAACGTCTCGGCAGATGCTTTGTCGCAGGTGGCGATTATAATGCTAAAGACCCGACTTGGGGATCTAGATTATCAACCCCAAGAGGAAGAAATCTCAGGTATGTCCTTCACGAACTTTCATTAGACACGATATCACCACACTCACCTACTTACTGGCCAACATCTAGACGTAAGACACCAGATTTACTTGATTTTTTCATAACTAAAGGACTCCGCACTACACCTCACACAATAAGTACGAGCACAGATCTTTGCTCTGATCATTCTCTTTTGCATTTAGAACTATTTGAAGAACCACTTGTAACTAAGAAACACACATCTCTCACAAATGGCATAATGGATTGGGATGCGTTCAGAAACTGTCTAAATACTGCTCTCTCCATTCCTTTGGCTATTAAAAATGAAGAAGAGCTTGAGGATGCTGTAGAATGCTTCACACAGAAGCTACAAGACGCTGCATGGTCCTCATCAATTCCTAGACGAAGAAAACATGAAAAGCTACCAATTTATCCACAGTACATAAGGGATTTGATCAGAGCAAAAAGAAGAGCCCGGAAAATATGGCAGACAGACCGACTTCCATCAGACAAACAAATTTACAACCGACTCAACAACGAACTCAAACGACAAATTGCAAAATTTAAAAGAACAACTTATGATAACTACATTAGTAACCTTTCGACTGATGATGGCAGCTTGTGGAGGCATACTAAAAACCTTACTAAGCATCGGGAAGTGCCTGCACCCCTCCGAAAAGAAGATGGCTCCTGGGCCATGGCTGACGGAGAAAAATCCGAACTGTTCGCCGAATATCTATCTTCTATCTTTACACCACACACAGAATTCAACAACATCGAACATGATAAAATTGTACTTAAAACTCTGGATGAACCTTTACAACTGACATTACCTCCTCCTTCCTTTACACCTGCTCAAGTCGCTGAACAAATCAGAAAGTTGCCTAAAAAGAAAGCCCCTGGACACGACTTAATTAACGCTGAGGTACTCCAGCAAATGCCCAGGAAAGCTCTAGTGTTTCTGACTTCAATCTATAACGCGATACTGAGGACAACCAAATTCCCGCTTCAATGGAAATACTCACATATTACAATGATTCACAAGACCAACAAGGACAAAAATACTCCCTCATCATACCGACCAATAAGCTTACTTCCGCTATGCTCCAAAATTTTCGAACATCTACTACATAAAAGACTTCTTGATGTACTAACTAACAACGACATCGTACCAGATCATCAATTTGGATTTAGAAGACATCACTCGACATTGCACCAACTACACAGAGTGACGGACTACATATCCACCGCACTAGAGCAGAAGTTATACACTACTGGCGTATTTCTCGACGTTGCTCAAGCCTTCGACAGAGTTTGGCACCAGGGGCTTCTCTTCAAACTCAAGACTATCCTTCCGCCTACTTACTACCTCATTATTCATTCTTTCCTTTCTCACAGATTTTTCTCCGTTCGACAGGGATCAGAGCTATCTGCCATGAGATCTATCGCAGCAGGAGTACCCCAAGGTGCAGTGCTCGCTCCGTTACTCTACATTCTTTACACTCATGACATACCTTACAGCCCCAATATTCTAACAGCGACTTATGCCGACGACACGGCGATCTTAACAAAACATAAAATTGCAACCCACGCCTCAGAGATCCTACAACAACATCTAATAAAATTACATGACTGGTTCAAACTCTGGAAAATCCGATTGAATAATGACAAATCACACCATATCACCTTTACTCTTCGACATGACACGAGTCCTCCCGTTTTCTTAGACAACACACAAATTCCACAGACGGACACTGTACATTATCTTGGTTTGACGTTTGACAGAAGAATGACTTGGGGCCCGCATATTAACCAAAAAAAAAAACCCTTAACCAAAGACTGAGACTTCTTTACTCACTCTTTTCAAAACACTCGAAACTAAAACTTCGACAGAAATTAAACACCTATACTTACCTACTGAAACCTATTTGGACTTACGCATCACAGCTATATGGGACAGCTAAAAAGACTCACATTAACAAACTTCAAATCTTTCAGGCTAAAACGTTTAGAACAATTACAAAAGCACCGTGGTACGTTAGCAACATAACTTTACATACTGACCTTAAGATGCCAACCGTCAATGAGCACATACGGACACACTACAAACGTTTCCACGACAAACTACAAGGTCACCCTAACACACTAATCAATGACATGGCCACAACACTCATGCCAGGAAATGCCTACAGAAGGCTGAAGAGGAGTTGGATGAGAGACCTTCTCCTTTAGTAATATACACTAATTTCATGCCAGGAGTAGGTACCGCTGGGTGCTGCTCTCCCTCATGCCTATCACGCCATGTTTCTTAAAATTGACCGCACATTCACTGATTGTTCATTGTATTATTTACAGGTGTGAATAAAGATTTAAAGTTAAAAAAAAAAATAAAAAAAAAAAAAAAATAACTTCGGCATGTCCTATAGACATTTATTTTACTTTTTTTTAGATATTCCATATGGAGTGCTGATTTCAACGACTTAAAATTTGTAAAATTAAATTATTGCTAATTTTTCAAAAGAATATTTATTGATTATGTTTTTTGTTTTTTTAGATTGAAGGGTTGGTTATAGAAATTGATTATTGTGTTTTCGGTGGGTTAAGATTAAGTTTTTTTAAACTGAATATACATCACTCGTGCGCATATCAACTCGCGTTTAAATTAATGTTTATTTTCGGTATAGAGATTAAATAGTGTGTTTTCGGGGGGTTAAAATAACGGTTTTTTGCACTAGATATTTAGGAGCGCGTGGGAGTTTTAACTTAATGTTAATATTATTTTTTATTTTGATAGAGTGGTGATTATTTCTGTTTTCGGGGGTTCTGATTTCGTGTTTCGAACTTTATTTTTACCGCCATTCCCACTCTGATTACAGGACGAGTAGACTGGGACGGATTCAGAAGTGACTTGGAAACCAAACTGGACTTAAAAATCCCACTTAAGACTACACATGATATTGATAAAGCCGTTGAACAACTGACTGACTCAATTAGCAGAAGCATACTTGACAACACTTTGACCATTAATACTACCAACTCACAGGAGACTACCCTGCCACAGCACATTCGAATCTTATTAAGGGAAAAACGCAGGGCAAGATCGAAGTGGCATAGGACTAGATATCCATCAGATAAAACTTATTATAATAAACTGACTAACAGACTGAAAACAGAAATCAGAAAAGCAAAAATTCAAAACTTACTCAACTTCACCGAAAAACTTACTATTACAGACAGATCATTATGGACGACGACAAAAAAGCTACTGAAGTTCAAAAACTGTAATCATCCACTCCTAACAGAATCCCATGTCTGGACAAGATCTGATGAAGAGAAGGCCCAGATATTCGGTGAGCACCTTTTTCGAACCTTTAATCCACATCCAGATGTCCATAATCCTGGTCACATTAAGTTTATAGCAGATGAACTAGATATCCCACTCCAAATGGCCCTTCCTCCTAAAGCGTTCCATCCGTCAGAAATATCTAACATTATTCAGAGTTTACCATCCCGCAAAGCTCCTGGGCATGATCTTATAACTTCCCATATTTTAAAAGCACTTCCTCGAAAAGCTATCCTCTATCTCACTTACATATATAATTCCGTACTTCGTTCCACCTACTTTCCTGCCTCCTGGAAATTATCCATCGTCAAAATGATACCCAAGCCTAAGAAACCGCCTGAAAATCCATCTTCTTACCGTCCCATCTCACTTCTACCAATCATGGGTAAAATATTGGAAAAACTTATCCTAAAACGCCTGTACCCCATCCTTGATACTAATTCCATAATTCCTGATCATCAGTTTGGATTCAGGACGTCCCACTCCACTATCCAGCAATGTCATCGTGTGGTGGACGTTGTCTCGTCTACATTGGAGCGTGGCTTGTATTGTACTGGAGCCTTCCTTGACGTGGAACAGGCCTTCGACCGAGTCTGGCACCCGGGATTGCTTCACAAGCTCCGCCAATTCCTTCCCCCTACATACTTCCTTATTATCCAGTCCTACCTCACTGGCAGATCCTTCAAAATCAATCATAATAATTCATTTTCGTCCATTTTTAGTCAGTCTGCTGGTGTTCCTCAAGGTAGTATCCTAGGACCCATCCTTTACACAGTTTATACAGCTGATATCCCAACCCATCCTAACACCTTCCTTTCTACCTATGCTGATGACACCTGTGTGTTATCAGTCAATACTGATCCAACTATTGCCTCTCAAACTCTCCAATCCCACCTCAGAGACCTTGAAGTATGGTGTCAGAACTGGAGAATTAAAATAAATTCCAACAAATCCAACCAAATTACATTTACCCTTCGTCGTAAACCTATGACTTCCTGCCCTACTGTTTCCTTCAATAATACTCCTCTTGTCCCGGTTGAACAGATCCGATATCTAGGACTGCACCTTGACAAACGACTCACTTGGAATCTTCATACTAGACTGAAACGACAAGAAGCTGCACGACGTTTTCGACTACTTCAACACTTACTGGACAAACGTTCTAATCTTCCACTTAACTACAAAAGACTCATCTACATGACTATCATAAGACCAATATGGACTTACGGAATTGAGCTCTGGGGCTCTACTAAACCATCGAATTCTTCTCGTATCCAATCCCTTCAGTCCAAAATCCTTCGCAAAATCCTCAATGCTCCTTACTTTGTCACCAACAAACTCATCCATAAAGACCTTAATGTCCCATATGTTGCTGATTTGGCCCGTACGAGGTATCAATCCTTCCATGACAAACTCCATTCCCACCCTAATCCTTTCGTTTCAATCCTTTCTTCCTCTTCAATTCCTGACAATCCTCCGAGGCGTCTGAAAAGGAGATGGCCCCGGGACCTTCTAGTTTAGAATATTTTTAGAGTTCTTCCATGGGGAAGCTTCTCTACATGTGTTTCATGCCTTTTTTATGTTTCATTCAAATTTACTTGTTGTATTACTTGTTATACAGTTGTAAATTCCAATAAATAAATATATAAATATAAAATATATATTTTTACCGCGCTTGGGAATTTCTACTCATCGTTGATATTATTTAGTAATTTGTTGTAGAAATATTTTTTTCTGTTTATGCGGGTACTGATAAACTTCACGCGCTGCACTAAAGTCACGGCCAGACAAAATAAGACTTTCTCATAATATTGTAGCTCATTTATGCTATTGTAAATATTTTTGTTCATGTTACTGTTTCAAGATAACAAATAAACCATTCAAGGTAATTTGACCTAGGACCAAGATACTAGTTTGGCAGGGAAGTTCTCACTAACAATAATATATATTTCGGCATTAATACAGCAAGGATTAACTCGGCTATTCATATCACCAATCCGCTTCTACCAGGTAGTATCTCCCTAGGTCGGAGTATCTCTGCCTTTGTATCATAATGTGGTCTATCTTTATATCCTGCTCTTCATTTACCTTCTATCCTTCATCCTTCTCCATCCCCCTTATAGGATGGGGTGCATGACTTCTACACATGTGCACCCATGAGTAGTCCTATCCCCTGCTGTTAAGCTTCTACCTCACGGGGCATTCCTTCTTTACCAGTACCCTAGGTAGGTGATAGGTGGTAGGTGATAAGTGGTAGGTGTAGGCTCGCCCCCTACATGGCAGGGTTACCTTAAACCTGGTGCTGCGTATTAGCTTCTACCACCAACCTCGATCTTACTCTCTTCCTATAATAAACATGCATTGTCGAGGCCTTCTAACGTTATGTTAGAAATATAGCTGGCTGCAAATAATAAGCTGGTTGCGTATATTTTGAAGTGTAAAATTCTTTTGGCACACCATACACAGATTTTTGTTGGCTGTGAGTGACGCTGATCGTCACGCACTAGGGTTCGATCGGGTGAACTCGGCCGATTGTACACGAGCGAGAAAGAAGTAGCCACCAGCTCTTCACTGCTGTGTCGCTTTGTTTACTATATTCAATTTATATGTAATAATTAATGATTATCATTTATTTAATATTTATTATTTTCACAATAATTTGTTTTACATTTTTGGTTTATATTTTGAGGTTAGTGTATGTAGTTAGTGGTGTATTATATAGTGGAAAAACATTAAACATTATAAAAAACATAATTATTGTTATTATAAAGAGTGATTCAATCGTATAAGTAAGTCATTTCATGTTTATATACATATAAAAACATGTATGCATATTTATTTATATATAATTATATTATATTTATTTATAATATAATTAAAAATTAACCTCACATTTATTATTTGTTAGCTTTTACTTCCCCTATTAAAAATCCAATATAATTATTAGTTAAGAGTGATTCGATCGTATAGGTGAATCACTTCTTGTATACATACACATACAAACCTCCCCTCCCCTCCCCCCCACACACATATACAGACATGTATGTGTGTGTGAGTAAATATAATAAAAAGTAATAAATATGTTTGAGACACAAGTTCTTTTTATGAGTAAAAATAATATGAAATATTAATGATTATTGAATACTGTCTTTTTCAAATAGCAAAATCGATGATGGATTAGAAAAACAAACTTGACGACGAATAAAAATGAAAGAGAAAATTAGCTAATACATGCTTAAAAAAAATGATGAAGATCAACAGCAGAAATTACTCTCCCAAAATGAACCCAAATACGTTAATGAACAAAAACAGAAAAATATGTTTGAACGACAATGAGAATTATCTAGGGAACGCTCTAAAACATATCGTGATAAGAAACGGCTTTTTTGTCAAAAATTTAACATGCGATTGATGATACAGACATTCCCATACCATCACATGGAGAGTCTACATCTGTAACTGAATAACAAACTGAATTTAGAAGGTTAGAATTGAAAACTGAACAGACTTCAAACAATTATTTCTGTTTTAAAAGACTTTATTTCCTACAGAAATGGAATATCAATATATTCATTAAATTGTCAAAGTCTGCGCGCATCTGTTCTGGTTCATGATGACGGTGTTACTCAACAACGATCTTGCTTTTTATCTGAAACATGGTTGAACAACGAAGGAAACATTGATATCCCAAATTTACATTGTATAACTAAATTTAAGCGACCTGAGTGCCGAGCTGCAGGAGTAGCCATATATAAAAGTAATAGAGACCCGCCAAACATCTTAACTTCACAGATGGATGTAGCATTTAGGAATTCTGAATCATACAGTTTTAATGACTCGTCTATTGGAGACATTGGGGTTACAAAATGTAAAGCAGAAAATAAAACGAATTATCATAAGTGCTATCATTTACATTTCACCTAATCAAAGTGTAAAGAAAATAATTGAATTCATCCATGAAAATTTACCTATATATACAACAGAAGGGTATGCTTTGCTTAATCGGAACTTAAATATGTTTATTACCCATGATCTTGAGTGGAGATTTCAATATCAAATTTTCACAAGAAACATTAAAGTCTGTAATTGATTTTCAAAGACCACATTGTATTTAAATATGTCAAATAATAGAAATTAAAGTACAACAACATGCGGAACTACAATTGGTGCCGTTTTTTTTCTAAATATACCAGTAAAATTCAATCAAAATTATTCATTTCTTATTTTACTTATTACAAACCCATTGTATCATATGAAGAATACGAAAACGAAAATAAATAATTTGATTTGTATAGAATTAAAAAAAAAATTATAACTTTAGTTATTGATTTGTTTCTCACTCATCCTACTAATTCGATCCATAATAATAATACATATTATTTACTTTATATTATATATATATATATATATATATATATATATATATATATAAATTACGATTCGCAATGAAGTTAACACTTCTGCCATGTGTTCTTAAGAATACACATTTTTATCGTTTTGTATCGTCGTATGTATCGTCTTGAGTTTAAACAAGAGACCCTAGTGCCAGGATTTGTCAAATGCTTGAGGGACATCAAGGAATACACTAGTTGCATATACTTTTTGCTCTAGTGCAGTTGAAATGAAGTCAGTCGCTTTATGTAATTCATTCTTTGTGAAGTGGAGATTTCTAAATCCAAATTGACGGTCGGGTATCATTTGGATTATCAGCTCGTAAATCTACATTGAGTGTCAAAAGTGTAGAGGAATGGTTATTACTATGGGTGAGATTGGGTCACAGAAGGCCTCGACAATTTCGTGTTCATGCAAGGAAAGAGAGATAGATGGGAGGTGTTACTCGCCACTGTAGAAACACATACCGCAGCACCAGGTAAGAGGTTACCCTGCCAGGTAGGTGGCAAGCAAGCACCCATCAATTAGCAGAGGGGACTGGTTAGGACGGAAATGCTCCGAGAGGTAGAAGCTCAACTGCAGCGGATAGGATTCCTCATAGGTGCCCATGGGTTGAAGCCATGCACCCCATCCGATGACGGGGTTAGTAAGGAAGGAGAGAAGGCAGATGAAGGATGAGAAATAAAGATAGACCACATTATGATAAAAAGGTAGAGATACTCTGACCTAGGGAGATACCATCTTGTAGATTGGTTAGTGATCTGAAGTGCTGAGCAAACTCTTGGGGATGTTAAGATAGATAAGATAAGCCTTTATTTACAATTGAAACATAAAGTTTATATATTTTTAAACCCTTTTAATAGTTGATTTAAATAAAAAGAAACAATATTTGACAACTTTTTAAATAAAATTTCTAAGAACTTTTTTAATAAAATTGCAACAAAAAAAAAAACTTGTTGGGGATGTTAATTCACCATGTCAATAGTTGATGGTGAGAGATTCTCTACCAGACTAGAGTCTTGGCCCTAGGTCAAATTACCTAGAATGGTTTATTTATTCTCATAAATCAGTTACATGGATAAGAATATTTACAATAGCATAAATGAGTTATAATATACAATGTTATTGAATATAGTTTCTTATTATATTCGGCCGGTGACTCAAGTGGACGCAGCTAGCGCTATCTGTGAGCGAGCGCGCGAAGCATTCGTTACCGGATGAAGCATCCGCTACAGGACTCCCCCTCCTTGTTGACGGAGTCAGTATGGGGTCTTGTTGAAGAAATTGTCTTGGTTGGTTGCCCCCGCCTATGTTGGAATTCAGGTTTGTTTCTGGGGTGAATGTTGGATTATGTTCGGAGTCTTGAGTCGCTTGACGAACTGCAGAGTCTTATTTGGTGAAGTTCGGAGTACTGAGTCGCTCGACGAACTGTTGATTCGTTTGATATAGTTCGGAGCAGTCAGTCGCTCTGTGAACTGTAGTGTAATATTAAGAGAGGATTGCCGGTAAGAGTGGGAGCGAGCTCCTTTGTATGCCCCAGTGGGAGATATGAAGATGTGGCTGGCAGAGTTGAGGACATCATCTATACTGAATTGCAGATAAGATGGGATATGGGAGAAACTGGAAGGTTGACCCACGAGTTCTTGCCTGATGTCCGAATTAGACTGAAAAACAACTGGTTCCAGCCGGACTTTTGGACCGTGCAACTTCTAACGGGACAAGGAAATATAAATGAGAAACTTCACCGTATTAGAGTAAGAGTCTCGCCAAATTGTTGCTGTGGTGCTATAGAAGATGTAAAGCACCTGATATTTGATTGCCCACTCTACACGAATTACCGACTAGCGCTGGCTGGGGAGTATTCTTTGCTGGATTGGCCCCCTCGATCTCTGGATGAACTGGTAGCAACCCCTGAAATGTTTGGAGCCTTTAAGAGATATGCAAGGAATATCTTCAGACAGAAAGAAGAAGTGGCCGGTCAAACTGATGCTTGATTTGTACGAGAGAGTGCGGCTGAGAAAGTGATAGAGAGAGATTTACCTCTTTGGAATTATTTCCAAAGTTGTTCTATGCAATTGTAGCCGTGTTTTGGATTTGAATTAAGAACATAGTTGATAAGATTGTTTACAAATTGAAGTTCATACAGTTTAGTCTTGTTAAGGTGCCCAACTGACCGATGGATTTGTTTTAAGGTATTTGTTTTGGAACTTAATATTTAATTCATAACACTTGGTAATTTTTCAAATTTTATGAAACTTCATAATTTATAGTTATAATTTTCTTAGGACAGGTTTTAAGTTCTTCCATATCTTAAATTATTTAATGGTATAATTGTTGTTACTCGACTTAAATTTGTTGAAGTATATGCTATATATTTATAATGAATTGTTTGATTATGAATAGTGATTTTGAAGTCAGGATTTATACACATTAGTTATTAAAGAACAACACAATCTTTAATGTATTTTACTTTTGCTGACACCTAGGTTTTTTAATATAATTTTGATTGTGTTTTAAAGATGAATGATTTCCGTATGAAACCTTTGACTAAGTAATGTAGGAAGCTCTTCGTAAAATAGATAATTACAAAAACAAATAGTTTGATTAATGTTTTTTATTTTTATTATTTATAAACTATATAAAATTTGTTAATAACTTTTTGATCGATAATACTTAAAGAACACATATTTTTCAATATCACTTTTAGTATTTTGCTCTTTAGATTCTATCGTTTTATTTAATTTATAGCTGTTCTTTTTAAATATTATTAGGATATCTTCAGCAATGAAAAATAAATTCTTACTTTATAACCTGTATTACTCTTAATAATTTAGTTTCTCTTTCTGATAAAATAATGTTAATTGTAAATTATCATGATTTTATCGCGCTAACACTAACTATGGAAGTTTAATAATTGTTTCAACTACTCACAAATTCTGATATTTGCTGCCAACTCTCCATGGTAAATCTTATAAAGTATATTCAGGGATGCCCCATGGGAGCAATTTCGGACCTTTAATGTTCCTTTGTTTTATAAACGATTTTAGTCAAATATTCTGTTTCCTGATGATTTGAATATTTTCCGGGCTGTTGTCATAGAGGACTGTGTTAAACTTCAACTTGATCTGGAAGGTTTGATGTAATAGAGTACTGCAAATTCGCTATTGTTAAATACTAAAAAATGTGTGGTCTTCTACTCAGGGGGAAAAAACACATATCGCTATAATTTTAGGATAGGGGGTAAAATATTAGACAGGCAGTACATGGTGAGAGATGTAGGTATATTATTTGACAATCATTTAACATTTAAACTGCATGTAACCGAAATATTGGGTTTATTAGAAGAGCAGAATATGGTGCTCTTATCCGGAAACCAATATAAGCATAAATTTGATAGAGAGGTTGCAAAAGCGATCACTGACATTTTATTTTAAAAGTAATATTTATATTACCCTAGTTAGGAAATTTCGTACACTCAACTAATGCATGAGTTTAATTTTAAACACATATTGAAAATCACACATCTACAAAATTTAGGTCTTTATGGAGGAGTTTATGTGTGACAATGTAAGGAGCGTTAAGGATTTGATGAAGGATTTTGGATTGTAAGGATTGTTTGTTTCAGCGTTTGTCAAGTAAAGTGTTGAAGTAATCGAAAGCGGCGAGCAGTTTCTTGTTGTTTCATGGATTCTATGTCAAGGAGTAGACCTAGGTAGCAGATCTGTTCGACCGGGACAAGTGGAATATTATTAAAGGACACTGTAGGACAGGATGTCTTTGGATTTTGAAGGAGGTTAAAGGTTATTTGGTGGGATTTGTCTGAGTTTATTTTAATTTTCCAATTCTGACACCATACCTCAAGGTCTCTGATGTGGGAATGGAGAGTTTGAGAAAAAACAGTTGGATCGAACACACAAGTGTCATCAGCATAAGTAGAAAGGAAAGTTTTAGGATTGGTTGGGATGTCAGCTGTATAGATTGTGAAGAGAATGGATCTGAGGATACTGCCTTGTGGGACGCCAGCGAACTGAACAAAAAGGGATGAATAGGAACTATTGTGATTTTATTTTGAAGGATATGTCAGTGAGATAGGACTGGATGATGAGGAAGTATGTTGGAGGGAGGAATTTTCAGAGTTTGTAGCGCGCTAGCCACTCAGCCACAGGCTCCCCATATCTATCATTTTTACTGTGGATAGTTTCCAGGAGTCAGGAAAATATGTTATGTGGATTACATTATAAATGTAAGTAAGGAATAGGATGGCTTTTAGTGGAAGGAGTTTTAAAATTTGGGATGTGATGGGATGTGTCGGGCCCAGGAGCTTTGTAGGAAGGCAGACTATGAATAATGCTGGAAATTTCTGAAGGATGGAAAGCTTTAGGTGGAAGGGACATTTGGAGAGGAATAGTTAGTTCTGCTTCAATACATTCAAGGTGATTGGGATTAAGGATATCAGGGTGTGGAATAAAAGTTTTAAGAAGGTGCTAACCAAAAAGCTGTCAGTTTTGTTTAATAAGTTTTATCGGATAGGTATCTAGTCTAATACCACTTCACTCTTGTTCTACGTTTTTCCCTTAATAAGATGCAAAGGTTAGGTGGCAAGTTAGTCTGTTGTGTATTAATTGTAGTTCTGTTTGATGTGTTGTCTTTTATACTGGTCTGTATTGATGTTGTAAGTTTTTCTATAGCTCTGTCAATTTCATTTGTTGTCTTGAGAGGGATTTTCAAGTCTTATTGTCCAAATCATGTCGAAATCTGTCCCAGTTGATTCATCCTGTTATCAGTTTAGGAGGGGAAGGTATTGGATCAAAATTTGAATGTAATAAAAGCAGAACTGGACTATGATCTGATGAAAGGTCGTCCAAGGGCTTGATGATTGCTTGGGAGGAGGCAATCTGAAACATGACAGATATATGGAGGATATCAGGACGTTTTTTGAGGGATGTTTTCCCATATGTGGGATGCCTGGGTGAAAGAATTGAGTATGAGTTAGAGCTTGAGACATGAGAAAGGACATTGCCACAGGAATTGGAAGATCAACGACCCTATTGTTGGTGTTTAGCGTTGTAGTCACCTCCAGCTATAAAGTGCAGTCCGAGGGAACGGAATAAGGATCCAAGATGGTTGTATGAAAGGGCATTGCCAGGAGGACAGTAGAGAATGTTAAATGGTAAGAGCGAGTTGTAATGATTACCGGGGTGGATTGTATGGCGTCAGTTGGAGTAGAAGGAATAAGGGAATGTGGTAAGGATTTATGAATAAGAATACAAGAACCGGCATGTGAAGTGTTGTCTGGATGATATGATCTTTAAGTAATGTAGTCACCTACGTAAAAATGTGATTGTTGAGTAAAGTGAGTTTCAGTCAGAAGTACAGTATCTGTTATTGTCATGTAGAAATATGTCAAGTTCGTCATGGTGGTTAAGTAGGCCATTAGCATTCCACAAAACGTTAGCAAGGGGCTTCAAATTCATCATAGGATAGGAAGAGGAATTACAGACAAGAGTCTGGTGAAGAGAAAAATCAGTGGGTTGATGGTTGCTTGTAAATCTGAAAGGAAGGATGATATAATGAAGGTGATATCGGTTTGATTTTGGTTATGAAGAGAATAACGATCAGGAGTTTGAGTTGAGTAGTTAATGTGAATATAATTGGTTGGTGGGATGGTTATGATGTGGTATACGTGGAGCTGGCTTGGTTTTTGAAGGTGCGTTTAGGTTTGACCAAATAGACTGAGGAGTTTGACTTGGGTATGGATGCAAAGGAGGCAATTTAACCCGCTAGAGCAAATGATTGGGTGGAATTGGCTGAGGTTTGGTATGGGAGTTCTGTGGCTTGGTTTGAGAGGTCTAAGGCTTAGGCTGGGAGGCCCGAGCGCCTGAGGTCTCGGTTGTTGATTCCTCGTTGCTTCAAGGTAAGAGTTGATGTCCTTGTGGAGGATGATGGCGGGTCGTTGTCGTAGAGGGTTGCTGTATGTTAGCTTGAGTATGTGTTTTATCCAATTCAGGAAAACTAGCCAAACATTCAAGGATGGACGTTAACTCTTCTCCTGTCGTTTATTTGTTGTGTTTAGAGTTTGGTTTCTAAGTAGGCTTTTATAGACTGAGCATCCTCGGTAGTTCGCCTGGTGCCCTTCTCCACAGAGAGCACACTTTGCAGGCTCATCTCTAGGTTTATTACATGTGTTGGACCGACACATTTCACATACTTGTCCTGATGATGGCAATGAGTCTTGGTATTTCCCAAATTTTGACATTTAGTGCACTAAACATTAATATATTTTTGTCTCGGCTCCTCAAATTTAACAGTGGAGTAAACGAGCCTATTAATATTAAATATATTTGGATTATTTATCGTTGGCTCTAAATCCACAAAAAATAACGGTAGCGGATATTTATCTGTAGGGTGTAGAGAGAGAGACACACTTTATTCATAAATAGACAAAACTATGCTGCCTAACTTGATTGGGTTGCTATAACACAGCATACCAATTGTTTCCTTTAGGAATATTCTTATTATTATAAATTATAATATAAAATCCTTAATTATAAGCACAATATATTTGTTTTCTCTCTTTTCTATTCTTTTTAATTTTTTTTTTACTTTATTTTTTTCCCTGTTTTTATTTCTTTCTTCATCGTTTCCCATTTTCTTTCAAATATATAGATCCATACATATAACGAAAAATTAAAAAAAAAAAAAAAAAAAAAAAAAAAAAAAAAAAAAAAAATCGATATAATCATAAAAACCAATCAAATCATCCCGTATATAATATAAAAACAAAACAATACAATAAAAAAACACTTAGCATCCAAAATCGATATCCTATTATGTACAATACTATTTAAAAATAAAAAAAATCTAAACAACTATGACTAAAGTGCTAATGCATGCATCCCCTCCAATTATACCCGTTATGAGTAGATGTGATAGTGTATAATTCCCAGGGAGTCGAGAACCACACTTTCTGCTATCCTTGCTACGTCCTTTATATCGACACCTATGTCCTCCATGAAGCTCCTTGTTGAACCTGGTACAGCTCCGCGGGCTCCGAACCAAAGGCCTTTTACGTAGAAGTCTCTCTCGCCGTAGCTCTCGCGGAACTTTTCCTTGAGGAAAGGGATACATTTTTCGTATTTTTGTCTTTTTTCCCTTTCCACTTTACTTGCCTGTTCAAGGTTATTGGATTCATATCTCACGGTAGGATCCAGAATGATAGCTGAATTCCCGGTCTTAGAGAATGCCACGATATCAGCATATCGCGTGGATCCATCCGTATCCACACATTAGACTTCCTCGAAGCAGGCAAAATCTCTTTCTTTAAGGAGCCTCATCAACTCATGCTTTACTCTATGGTGACGGCGTGTTATCAGGAGGGAGTTGTTGGGACATTTTTCCTGCACGTGAGCTGGTGTTTCTGGCTCTCTGTCGCATTTGCGACAGAGGGACCCAGCATCTCTAACCTGTCCGCTGACACCTGGGACTCCACTCAGGGGTGCATAATTTATATTAAGTTTCAGGGCATTGGGCTATTCAGACCCGAAAGTATCTGCTTTTCGTACATAAATTTTTAGCTTTCGGGGTCTCTTTAAAATGTCGTACCCCAATGCCCTGCCACCTGCAGCTGGCTCATTCCTCGAACGAGTTTTCTCGTAGCGACTGCCGTAGAGCTCTCATATTCCGGTTACCCTGCTCAACCCCCAGTCTCTCAGCACATAAAGCGACTTCGGTTGGATAATCAAATGTAGACTGGAACAGGGGATCCGGGACATTGGACAGTCGCTGAGCAATGGACCAGTGTTGTAGAGGGGCCTCCCATTGGCAGTGGATCAATCCTAATCCTCGGTATCTCCTGGGAGCATATAACATCGCCGTGGAGGTGTTCGCAGGGAGTCCAATGATGGCCTTAACACTCCTGCGAATCATGGTGTCGATACCTTCTAATATTTCTGAACGCAACTTTGTGAGGGGCGCAGTTTGGAGAGGGTATATGAGATCCGGGAACAAATATTGATTGACAATGTTGAGGTTTTGCTCAGGCTTAAGCAAGCAAGAGGTAACCAACTTGTCCAGGTTCTTATTTAACTTTGTCACCGAATCATAGCTCCCCCGAGAATGAGCATCCTAAATACTTTATGGTTTCATCATGCTTCAAAGTTTGGATGCTATCTCCATTCTCAAGGGAGAGCCTCGTTGCTTCCAGCTCTCCTTTGTTGAGCATTATACCCACACTTTTTCCCGGATTTATCGTTAAACCAATCTCCGTGAGGATCTTATGGACTCCATCAAGATCCTTTCCGCTGCACCCTTGTCATGCGCTGTGACCGCCTGATCACCAGTTAAACCTATAAGGACCACGCATTCTTGGCACTTTTTAACTTGTATCCAAACTTTTTTGTAAATTCTACGTCGCACAGGTCTCGGTATAAGTGATCGATAGCTAGATTAAAAAGCGACGATGACAAGGGACCGCCTTGTGGTACCCCGCGTAGTACATTTATCGGATTCGTGGTGTGGGTTCCGATGTTAATTTTAATTATGTTGGTGCAAAGGAGAGTTGATATCACATTTTTGAGGTCCGGTGAAACACCTCTCGCTTCTAATGAGCTGGTAATATGAGCATGCCCAAAATTGTCATAAGCACCGCCTACGTCGGGAAAGACAACAGCGCAGTTACTTTTCTTATTTTTGGCATCTTTCAATATTGCCTCTATAATTCTCGCGTTGACGTGCGTTCCCGAAAGACCCTTAATAAAACCTCTTTGATTCCTGCTGAAGATGAACTGTTTTCTGAGTGCCTGGTCCAGAACTTTTTCTATTATTCGGCGCACAATTGAATAGATGGTGATCGGCCTCCAGGAAGAGATGTTTGTTGTTTCCCCTTTGCCTTTATATTTCAGAATTGTGCGCCCTTGCCGAAGTGGTTCTGGTACGTAGGCCACCTTCAACATTATCTCCGCAATGGTCTTGATTATATGAGATATATCGAAATATTTTATCGTGCGGATTAACACCCCATCAGGCCCCGGCGATGTGTCTAAAGACGTTGATTTTATTGCTTTTTTTACAGATTCAATCTCTATGGACGTTAGATTTGGCATTGGGGCAACCTTTTCATAATCCGCACGTTTGCGGAGATTTTCGGTCTCAAAGAGGCTTTTATAATGACTTTGAACGTCAGATACCTTTAGAGGACATTGCTTAGGAGCGTCGGCGTTTATAATGTTGTGCACAACTTTTTTTCTTCTATTATAATGATTATATTGAGCAACGTCATATTGATATCGCTATTGCCGACGTCTCCTGTCTGCCTTGTTGGCCCTCTGCGGTTTCGAAACTATCCCAGCACCCTTGCTTGACATGTTGGTTTTATTATTTTTTCTCATTCTATAAAATTTAATAGCAGGATGCTGGGGACCTGACAGTACCGAATTTATATCCTTCAAGAATTTTAGAAACTTATTCATGGCTGCATCGAAATCCGCAGGATTCATACTATTATCATGCAAAAGACCTTTAAACTTGGCAAACCACTGTGCAATGTCCTCTTTTATCTGCTCACCCTCTCCATGTTTCGGGCCTATTACATTTTTTACTATTCCCCTCAGTGTGTTGTTGTTAGCCTCCCTGGGATGCTTCTTAGCGATATGGGTTCCAAGACCACGTTCACCCTTAAAAGAAAGCCCACTGAGCGGACAGACTTTGTTATTGCGTGGCCTCTTATCTTGCCTCTCACCGGCCGGCTCTGCGACTCCTGGTTGAACCTTCGGTTTTCGGGGGAAAACATTAACTCCCCAGTGTTAAACCATCTGCGTCAGGCCATTCAACTTGGACGAATTCCTTTTCTCCGCCTCCCGTAGCCGCAACAGACATCCCAGATACAACCACCGCCTCTTGAACTGGTCCTCCAGTCCTCAGAACCCATACCGTCTGACCAATCTCTATTTTCTTTTTTGGCAAGACCTTGTAACAATAAGCAATTAAATAAGTTATCTCTATACGATTGTCATGGAGGGGGAAGTGAAGCGCTACGAGTGGTGACTCTCGAAGACACAGAGAGAGGCTTACGAACTTTCCAAGAGTGCACTTGTGGTTTTTGTATAGTACCGTTCATTTCTCTAGTTTTACCTTTTCGTATGTACCTTTAGAATAATAGTTTTCTGTGGCCACACTCACACATGTAATCATTTAGTTCATAATATAATAATAAGTATGGAATCAACTGTAAGTAGTTTCAGTTATTTATTTTGTATATTATATTAATAAAAGTGGCTTATAGCCTGGCGCCCAACATTACGTTTTCTATTTTCTCTTCCCGAAAATTAATTGGTTACATATTTGGCGCAGCCAACGTGGGCGAACTAAAACAATACTTAAAATTAAGATAATTAAAGAAAAATAAAGACCATCAATGATTGCAAATTTAATTATGTTGTCAATATATTAAGGAAAAGAACTTTATTTTATAAAATATTCTGGTCAGATGATGTGTTTTTTTGTGGACTTTTAAGCAATTTCTGGAGTAATAATTTGTTTAATTATTATATACATTAAATAATTGTGCATTATATTTAACGTTTAAATAGATATATATTGCCAAGTTATCGTCAAATAATAATTTAATAATTATATATTGCTAAAATTTTATTTTAGTTAAGTTTAATATTAAAACGTAATTTTATATTACATTTTAATTTAAAGAAATAATAAGTTAGAGTAACTGTTTTGTATTTAGAATTAAGTCCAAGTTTAGGATTGGAATTACAGAGTAAAAACCATTGCCCTGACTAATTTGTAAATATTTACTTGTAGGATTTAATGTTATCTTAGTTTTCTAATATAAGTCTTTAAATTTTATTTGTTTGTTTAGAAGTAAAATACTTTATTTTTCTTTCGAATTTACGAAAAGGTTTTTTCAGTAAATTATAATTTATCTTATATATCGTCTGTAACTTGAAAATAATTTTAGTTAATACCTCATTATCGTATTTGAAGAAGAGAATTTATGTATTTTTTTTATCACATGCTATTATTACATTTTCTATTATTAATAATAATTATTAATATGCCTAATATTGAATTATTCTGAATAAGACTGATTTTTAATTTCTTTTCACTTCATTTTATTTTCTCTTATATATTTTAAATTAAGAATATTTGAATAAAATAATTCTGATATAAATTTTTGTATGTGTGTATACTTAGCGTTTATTTTTATTTTATTTTAATGATTGCATTAATGATTTTTTCTCATCAATTTAGCATTTCTGTTTTTTTCAATTTAATATGTTTTTGTTCATTTTTATTTTTTTGAAATTCTTTTACGTTTTGTAACTTGGGGTTGTCTCCTAATTCATTCATACATTCCTTTCTGAGAAAATTCCGATTTTAAATAGGGTTGCATTAGTTCTCAAACCTCTTATATGGCCGACGAAAAGTCATCTGACGAAGAATCGACACTACCATTAGATATTCCACAAGGCAAACCCAGACTTCAGTGGATTTACGAATTAAAGAAAGCTCAACTGTTAGAAGCTCTCGCTGAATTTTCCCTTCCACTAGAGGGTACTGTTGAGACATTAAGGGAACGATTGCGTGATTATATTCTAGATAGCCCTTTTCTGTGGAGTGTTCCTTCCAATTTAGCAATGCCGATTGAGACTAAGCCTGCGGAGACTCAGCAAACTCCGGCTATACCTACCGCATCTAGTGCTAATCAACCATTTATATTCCCTATGAATTATTCACCATCCTTCCAAACCTTACCGATTGGAGATATTAAATTTGATGGATCTTCCACTCATAGCGCGGAAGATTTCCTAACTTCACTGGCCGAACGCAAACAGATATATGGCATACCTGATACCACATTATTGCTTTGGCTTCCACAGCTATTAACTGGACCACCTCTCTTGTGGTATCGGCTTCAAAAATCAGGATGGTCAACTTGGGAAGATTTTGAGAAAGAATTTCGAGATACATATTTCCCTTTCGATTATCAAGATCAACTCAAAAGAGAAATTGAGCGACGTACCCAAGGCGACCTGGAGGACATATCTACTTTCGCCATCAAGTTGCGGACACTTATGAGTCGCCTATCTAAACCTTTGACTGCCCGGGAACAACTGGAACGAATTTACAAGAACCTTTTACCTAAATATCAGATGCAAATACGAATAGCAGAAGTTACTTCAATTTCACAACTTGTAAAGCGGGGCCAAGAACTTGAGCAAGTGGAGGAAAGATCCAAGTCGTTTCGACCCCCACCTCCGAAAAATAGATCCCTATGTCCAGAAGCCGCATACGAGCCTCCGCCGAAACCTTCAAGTAAACCAGGCCCAGAGAAACCTATTCATGCCATTGACACCGCTAGACCGAAAGAGGCGCAGCTACCTAGGAACCAAAGTCCTCCTAAGGACAAACCAAAACCAAAATTGGATACATCAAAACTCTCTAAATTGTCTTCAATAACTACGAGTCATTGCTGGAACTGTAAACAGGCAGGCCACAATTATTCAAAGTGCTCTAAGCCTCGAAATAATTTATTTTGCTACCACTGCGGCAAACAAGATGTCACTTTTAAAACCTGTCCCAAGTGTTCAAAGCCGGAAAACTACAACTGAGTCGTGACATCAGGGTCAACCGCGACTCAGAGCAACAAGACCCTGCCGAAATTCCCTTGGGCATAGAAATACCTCAACGTAGTACACTACCTTCTCTTCAACTACCTAAGGAATCTCTGGAAAACAAAGATTCCCGGTTCTACCTTCAATGTACTACCTTGGGACGTTCTTGTCTAGCACTAGTAGATACTGGAGCAGCTAACTCCTACATCAATGAAGATACCGCTACCGTGCTGCAACAGTTAGGGTTGGTGGGAGGGCATGTTAGTCCTTACCCAGTTGTTATGGCTAATGGAGTTGAAGAAAAAGTTACTTTACACATTACCGCTCCCGTAACAGTGAGGGACAAAACCAGACATTTACGCCTCGCTGTGCTACCTTCTCTTTCCGTCCCATTTATTTTTGGTCTTGACTCGCTAGCAGCTATGGAGATTGTCATCGATCCCGCAGGGCTCCAGTGGTTCTTCAGAAACACCCCGGAAGCTGCCTACCCATTTGACGCGGCTCCTACGGAATCCACTGGTCATGGTTTAGCAGGTCTTCGACGCCTTACATCAGAAGAAGAGCTTCAACTCAATCGCCTTTTAGAAGAAGAGCTGAAACACGAGGGAGATTACGTGGGATCAACCCGTTTAATTGAACATGTGATAGAAGTGGTAGATCATGGGCCGATTAAACAAAGAGCTTATGCCGTTTCGCCCAAAATTCAAGAGATCATCAGTGCGGAGATCGATAGGATGTTAGCCGAGGATATAGTTGAGCCTTCAAAAAGCCCTTGGTCAAGCCCTATTGTGATGGTCAGAAAACCCAACGGCAGTTACCGTTTTTGCGTTGATTTTCGTCAAGTAAACAAAGTAACGAAAAAGGATAACTATCCCCTACCGTTAATGAATAACATTATAGAACAACTTCCCTCCTGCAAATATTTGAGCAAGTTGGACTTGGCCCATGCGTATCACCAGATACCAGTCTCTCCGGGTAGCCGGGAGGTTACTGCCTTTATAGCCCAAGGAAGGGGCTTATTCCAATTCAAGAGGATGCCCTATGGACTTTGTGGAGCTCCTGCCACCTTTCAACGATTATTGGATTCAATAATAGGCCCCGATTTGTCACCTTATGTTTTCGCTTATCTGGACGATATCATCATTGCGACGGATACCTTCCCAAAACACTTGGAATATCTTAAACTGGTGATCCGTCGATTACAGGATGCGGGTCTAAGGTTGAATCCCAAAAAGTGTGAGTTCGGCTGTTGCGAGTTGGAATTCTTGGGTTTCCTTCTAAATGAAAAAGGGGTTCAAGTAAATCCAGCTAAGGTGGAACCAGTGAAAAATTATCCGCAACCGTCGAACCTTACAGAGTTGCGCCGTTTCATTGGGATGACGTCGTGGTACCGCCGCTTTATTGCCCGCTTCTCGGACGTCGTACAACCCTTAACCCAGTTACTGCGGAAAGGACAAACATGGGATTGGGGTCCGCCTCAGGAGCGAGCGTTCCAACAATTGAAAGAAGCCTTAACTACAACACCTATCTTGGCAAGACCCGACTTTAATGTACCTTTTGTCTTACAAACGGATGCAAGCCAGATGGGCCTGGGTGCAGTTCTTACTCAAGTCCAGTCGGGAGAAGAACGAGTCATATCTTACGCGAGCAGAAGTCTGAGCCCAAGTGAGCGGAACTATTCCGTCACTGAAAAAGAATGCTTGGCGGTAGCTTGGGCAGTGAAGAAATTTCGCCCCTATTTAGAAGGATATACCTTTACGGTGATTACAGACCATAATTGCCTCCGATACCTACATAATTTAAAGGACCCCACCGGCAGGTTGGCAAGGTGGGCCTTAGATTTACAAGGTTTTACCTTCGATGTGAAATACCGGAAGGGAGCTTATCACTATGTACCTGACGCACTGTCGAGAATTCCCACGGCAAAGACATATTGCGCTCCGATTTCGACTGCGGAAGAGAACCAGGAACAGGATATATGGTATCAGACCAAAGTGAAACAGATACAACAATCTCCCAATCATTATCCAGATTGGAAGTTTGAAGAAGGAAGCTTGTATCTATACAACCCCGACATCCTGAAAGCGTCACTAGAAGATGAATGGAATGCCTGGAAACTTGTCGTTCCAGTGGATCGGCGCCAAAAAGTGATCTCTGATGCTCATGACAGGCCTGATGCGGCGCATCTAGGAATCGAGAAAACCGTTGCCCGAATCAAAAATAATTATTTCTGGCCGCTGCTTTATCAAGATGTGGCTAACTATGTCAAACGCTGCAAAACTTGCCAACAGCATAAACCAGAACAGCGCACCCCGCCAGGACTGATGAAACCGCCACTTCCGTCCCAGCCATGGCAACGTGTCTGTTCCGATATTATTGGCCCTTTACCTCGATCTAGCCAAAACAATTTATATATATTAATGTTTCACGACACTTTTTCAAAATGGACTGAACTCATACCTATACGCACTGCAAATGCAGCCACAGTGGCTAAGTGGCTCAAGAGGAGCATAATATTCCGTTGGGGAACACCACAGGTACTTCACACGGATAATGGCACACCTTATGTGCACAAACTTATGAAGAACTTAGCACAGGCCTTTGGAATCCAGTACACCCGTACTCCACCTTATTGGCCGCAAGCGAACCCAGCAGAGAGGGTAAACCGGGTAATAAAAACAATGATTTCTTGTTACGTGGAAAAGAATCACAAGACGTGGGATTCACATCTTTTTGAGGTTATGTTCGCGCTCAATACCAGTATGCATACATCGACTGGCTGCTCTCCAGCGTACCTTAATTTGGGCCGCGAACTAATGCAACCTAATCTACAGGTGGTTAATCCACTCTCTTTAAATTCCGAATCCTCCCAGGAGGTTACCCCCGATAACGCATTGTGGAGACAACACCTGGGAAAATTGAAAGAGCTAAAGGTTATGGTTGAGGAAAATCTTTTGAAAGCGGGCCGAAAGCAGGCTCACTATTATAATCTGCGCCGTAGGTTCAAACAATTTAAAGTAGGTGATAAGGTTCTTAGGCGAGCTCATCCATTGTCGGATGCTCGTCGCAATTTCTCAGCGAAGTTGGCTCCCAAATTTGATGGGCCTTATCTGATCAAGAAGGTTATCTCCCCAAACATCTATGAGCTGGCTACTCCAGAAGGATGCTCCACTGGAAGGTGCCATGTAGCCCAGCTAAAATTCTTCCATGACTGAAGCTCGGGAACCCTCGCTCCGGAGAAAGGGAGGAGATGTAACAATAAGCAATTAAATAAGTTATCTCTATACGATTGTCATGGAGGGGGAAGTGAAGCGCTACGAGTGGTGACTCTCGAAGACACAGAGAGAGGCTTACGAACTTTCCAAGAGTGCACTTGTGGTTTTTGTATAGTACCGTTCATTTCTCTAGTTTTACCTTTTCGTATGTACCTTTAGAATAATAGTTTTCTGTGGCCACACTCACACATGTAATCATTTAGTTCATAATATAATAATAAGTATGGAATCAACTGTAAGTAGTTTCAGTTATTTATTTTGTATATTAATTAATAAAAGTGGCTTATAGCCTGGCGCCCAACATTACGTTTTCTATTTTCTCTTCCCGAAAATTAATTGGTTACAACCTTTAAAATCCGTAATTTTATTCTGAAGAAACAACCAACACATCCACTATTCAATAAAAAAAGGACATACATGCTCACAAATAAATATTTAAAATTCACAAAATGAACTATACTATCACAGTCAATTTATATATAGCATTTCCAAGTCAATTGTAACCTTTTCCAAGTCAAATGTAACTTTTTCCATTTCAAATGTAACCTTTTCCAAGTCAGATGTAACCCTTTCCATTTCAAATGTCACCTTTTCCAAGTCAAATGTCACCTTTTCCATTTCAAATGTTACCTTTTCCAAGTCAAATGTCACCTTTTTCTTCACTTCTAGCCTTAAATATTCCGTTTTATTTATTTATTTATTGAAAAATAATTAGTTTAATTAACATTATGACTTTTTTAATAATTTTGACATATAATAATTCATAATTTTTTTGGGTCTCTTAGATATTTGATACCAAGTTCTGTTTTTTACTAGCTAATATTTAAAAAAATTAATTATCGTCTATTTAGTTTTAAGATAGTTGTTGATTTTGATTTTTTAGAGAGGAGGGGTAGTTTTTTGGAATAATTAATGTATTTTCGGGTATTATAATTAAATTTTTCGAGCTGTATTTTTTATCGCTCGCGTGCATGTTAACTCGCATTAAATTTTAATGTTTTTTATTGATATAGGGATGAATTAATGTGCTTTCGGGTGGTTATGATTACGTTTTTTGAGCTGTATCTTTTATCGGTAATATAATAACCACCCGAAAGCATAATAATTAATCCCTATATCAATAAAAAACATTAAAAGTAAATGCGAGTTAAAATACGCATGTCCGATAAAAGATACAGCTCAAAAAACGTAATCATAACCACCCGAAAGCACATTAATTCATCCCTATATCAATAAAAAACATTAAAATTTAATGCGAGTTAACATGCACGCGAGCGATAAAAAATACAGCTCGAAAAATTTAATTATAATACCCGAAAACACATTAATTATTCCAAAAAACTACCCCTCCTCTCTAAAAAATCAAAATCAACAACTATCTTAAAACTAAATAGACGATAATTAATTTTTTTAAATATTAGCTAGTAAAAAACAGAACTTGGTATCAAATATCTAAGAGACCCAAAAAAATTATGAATTATTATATGTCAAAATTATTAAAAAAGTCATAATGTTAATTAAACTAATTATTTTTCAATAAATAAATAAATAAAACGGAATATTTAAGGCTAGAAGTGAAGAAAAAGGTGACATTTGACTTGGAAAAGGTAACATTTGAAATGGAAAAGGTGACATTTGACTTGGAAAAGGTGACATTTGAAATGGAAAGGGTTACATTTGACTTGGAAAAGGTTACATTTGAAATGGAAAAAGTTACATTTGACTTGGAAAAGGTTACAATAGACTTGGAAATGCTATATTATGTATGTACAACGGGCGAAAATAGTATAAAAAATAGTAAATAAATAAATATATTAAAATTTAAATATTATATACTGAAATGAAAAAATAATTTTTATTCTGGGACAGCTAGTCCCCTAAGAATAATATAAATGTACATTAAAGTATTAAACTTCTTGCTATTACGTCTACAAAATATACATCATATAACAAATTATACTCATATTATGAATAAAAAAAAAATAAATAAAAAATGCATACATACACTTAAACACACGCATATATATGTACAAGGTAATATTGCAACCATTATAATTAATAAAATAAATAAAATGAACTGAAGCATTGAATAATTAAAAAAAAAATTAAATAAATAAACAATATAATTAGTCAAAACTTATAAAGGCGCGGTAGACTGATATTCAAGGAGATGGATAAATAGTTTATGCTTGAAGGAAGTTAAGGATTGGGATGTACGAATAGGCATGGGTAAGGAATTCCAAAATGAAGTAGCACGACTAACGAAAGATCTCTTGAAGGAAGTAGTTCTGTAAGAGGGAATGAACAAGTTCAGGAACTGGGATCTTGTGTTGATAGAGTGGACAGAGGAGAGTGGGGTGAACATGTTATAGATATAGAAAGGTTTTTGGGTTCTGAAGGATTGGTAAAGATGGGTTCCTAGGAAGTATTGCCGTCGGAATTTAGGATAAAGCCACTTCAACTCGGCGTACCAGGTGGAGACCTGAGAGCGCCTGGGAATTCCGAAGATGAATCTAATGAGAAGTATATACTCATACTATGGTTAAAATAAAACAATAAATAAATTTAAAATAAAGTCAGTCATTTAATCATGAAATGTCATAAATATTAAAATATATCTAAAAAATTAATAAGTAAAAAAAAATTATATGGTAACCATTAATGGAGTAAAACCATAACGTCGATTTTTAAAACATATGAGCAGACTAAAATGAATCATAATAATGTAAACTCTGTACTTGTACATACATCTCATCATCAAAATTGTACACTGACCAGATAGGATTTGTTATCAAGTCTTGAGGGTCATTTGTAATATAAATAAATAATAATGTAAAAAAATAAATAAGAAAGAATAACTCAAAAAATAAAAAATAAAATAAAAAATGAAAAAAAAAATAAAAGAAGAAGGATAAATTAGAATACTATGAAATATCTGATGCTAAGGTATGGTTATATCGAAGTGGTTGCTATTCATAAAAAAAAAAAAGTAAAATCACTCTTTAACCTTGCCTAGGAGACAGAGCGTGGTGGGGGCGTGCAAGTCCTAAGCTGCTCGCTGATAATAGTCCAGGAGCCAAGGCCGAAAAATGCGAATTATAAGAAGAAAATTTTCAATGTGATTTTCTTATTTTAGCCAACTTGCACAACATTTTTTTTGTCTGCCAGCTCATACTGGTCGGAATAAAAAATGGCGGCCATTCAAAACGGTCACTAAAAACCGAAAAATATTATTATTTGAAGACGATTCTTTATTTTCATTTATTAAATTAGGTCACTACCTGGTACAAAAAAAAATTGTCTGCCCATTCTAGGTGGTCGGGTTCATCCGGCAGACATGATTCAAAAAGCACGCTCTAAGAACCAAAATTTTGTATTATTTGAAGACGTTTCTTTCTTTTCTAATATAAAACTAGGTCTTTACCTGATACAAAAAAACTTTGTCTGCCCATCGTATGTGGTCGGATTAGCAGAGCAGACAAAATCCAAAAACACGCTTTAAGGACCGAAATTTCGTATCATTTGAAGACGTTTCTTTTTTTTTCTAATATGAAACTAGGCCTTCGCCTGATACGAAATAACCTTGTCTGCCCATCATAGGTGGTCGGGTTCAACTAGCAGACAAAATCCAAAAACACGCTTTAAGGACCAAAATTTCGTAATTATTTGAAGACGTATCTTTCTTTTCTAATATGAAACTAGGTCTTTGCCTGAACAAAAAAAACTTTGTCTGCCCATCGTAGGTGGTCGGGTTCAACTAGCAGACAAAATAAAAAAACACACTTTAAGGACCAAAATTTTCTATTATTTGAAGACGTTTCTTTCTTTTCTAATATCAAACTAGGTCTATACCTGATGCAAAAATCTTTGTCTGCCCATCGTAGGTGGTCGGATTCAACTGGCAGACATGATGCAAAACCACGCAATAGGTTAAGACCCTAAATTTTGAATTATTAGAAGACGCTTTTTTCCTTTCTTATCTGAAACTAGATCTTCACCTATAACCAAAAAATATTGTCTGCCCATCCTAGGTGGTCGGGTTCATCCGGCAGTTATAATTCAAAAAGCACGCTCTAAGAACCAAAATTTTGTATTATTTGAAGACGTTTCTTTCTTTTCTAATATAAAACTAGGTCTTTACCTGATACAAAAAAACTTTGTCTGCCCATCGTATGTGGTCGGATTAGCAGAGCAGACAAAATCCAAAAACACAATTTAAGGACCGAAATTTCGTATCATTTGAAGACGTTTCTTTTTTTTTTCTAATATGAAACTAGGCCTTCGCCTGGTACGAAATAACCTTGTCTGCCCATCATAGGTGGTCGGGTTCAACTAGCAAACAAAATCAAAAAACACGCTTTAAGGACCAAAATTTCGTAATTATTTGAAGACGTTTCTTTCTTTTCTAATATGAAACTAGGTCTTTGCCTGAACAAAAAAAACTTTGTCTGCCCATCGTAGGTGGTCGGGTTCAACTAGCAGACAAAATAAAAAAACACGCTTTAAGGACCAAAATTTCGTAATTATTTGAAGACGTTTCTTTCTTTTCTAATATGAAACTAGGTCTTTGCCTGAACAAAAAAAACTTTGTCTGCCCATCGTAGGTGGTCGGGTTCAACTAGCAGACAAAATAAAAAAACACACTTTAAGGACCAAAATTTTCTATTATTTGAAGACGTTTCTTTCTTTTCTAATATCAAACTAGGTCTATACCTGATGCAAAAAATCTTTGTCTGCCCATCGTAGGTGGTCGGATTCAACTGGCAGACATGATGCAAAACCACGCAATAGGTTAAGACCCTAAATTTTGAATTATTAGAAGACGCTTTTTTCCTTTCTTATCTGAAACTAGATCTTCACCTATAACAAAAAAATATTGTCTGCCCATCCTAGGTGGTCGGAATCATGTGGCAGACAAGAACCAAACACTCGTCCTATTTCTCTTCTCTCCAATCTTTCAAAACCGCTCGAACGCCTTGTTCAAACCCAACTCTCAAATTTCCTTGAAGAAAACTCCCTTCTTAGTCCTCTCCAATCCGGTTTTCGATCTGTTTATTCTACCCAATCCGCTCTCCTTAAAATAACACAAGACCTCCAAACTGCCATTGATCACCAACAAATAACAATTCTTATCCTTCTCGATTTCTCAAAGGCGTTTGACACCGTTAGGTATCCCCTGTTCAATCATGATGTTATATAGCTTCTGACGGTCTATGGAATCATAAGCCTTTTTAAAATCTATATAAAGTTGATGGACTACACCGTTGTATTCCAGCTTCTTCTCTAATATTTGACGTAAGGAAAATATTTGATCAATAGTCGAGTGATTCCGCCTAAAACCACTTTAGTAGTCTCCTATAATTTCCTCAGCGTATTCCGTGATTCGGCTAGTTAGTATTGACGAGAATATTTTATAGCATACTGGGAGAAGAGAGATCCCACGATAGTTGTTACAATCCGTCCTCGGCCCTTTTATGTGAATCGGAATAAGTATTGATTCTTTCCATTCTTCGGGCATTTTTTCATTTTCCCAGATCTTTTTAACTAAAACATGTAATTTGGAAACGCCCGCTTCTCCACACGCTTTGATTAATTCACTCGTGATATTATCATTTCCTGCAGCTTTATACCGTTTTAATTTTCCTATCGCCATTTCAACTTCCTCTTTACTCGGTGCATCTACCCATGGTTCAGCGCTCTGGTATTCAGAGGGAAGAGATTGATTATTATTTTCCGTATTTAGAATGCCGTCAAAGTGTTGTTTAAATTTATTTAATATCTCAGTCGGATCCGCAATTATGTTGTTATTCGCATCTTTAACCCCATTCAATAGAGGTTCAAATCTTTTACGCGATTTGTTTATACCTTTGTACATCTCTCTTACGTTATTTTCGCTTCTGTGTTTTTCTATTTCTATTATTTTGCCTTTAAGATACTCTCTTTTCTTATGTTTTAAGAATTTTGAAGTTTCGTTTTTTACTAACCGAAAGTAAGCCACATTATTATCGCTTGGATTATTTAAGGAATTCAGTTTAGCGGTTTTTCTTTTTTCACACATATTTAGACAATCCCTGTCGAACCAAGGTTTGTTCTTTTTATTTTCGATTTTCCCAAGACATAAGTTACCGACCTCTTTAATATTATCCCTGATCCCTTCCCATAATTTGTTTACATCTTCGTGTTCCTCGTCTGAAGATTCCAAAGCATCGAACCTATTTTTTACTTCTATCGCGAATTGTTTTCTAATTTCGGGGTTGTTCAATTTAACAACATCAAAATTCTCGGGATGAATATAATTATTTGAAGACGTTTCTTTCTTTTCTAATATGAAACTAGGTCTTTGCCTGAACAAAAAAAACTTTGTCTGCCCATCGTAGGTGGTCGGGTTCAACTAGCAGACAAAATAAAAAAACACACTTTAAGGACCAAAATTTTCTATTATTTGAAGACGTTTCTTTCTTTTCTAATATCAAACTAGGTCTATACCTCATGCAAAAAATCTTTGACTGCCCATCGTAGGTGGTCGGATTCAACTGGCAGACATGATGCAAAACCACGCAATAGGTTAAGACCCTAAATTTTGAATTATTAGAAGACGCTTTTTTCCTTTCTTATCTGAAACTAGATCTTCACCTATAACAAAAAAATATTGTCTGCTCATCCTAGGTGGTCGGAATCATGTGGCAGACAAGAACCAAACAGTAAGCATTGAGACTTTTTTAATCGTTATTTTGTTAGATACGGGGTTTGATATTAGCATAGATGAAATTGAAGTTCGTGATTTCTAGGAATCAATGTGTGTTTATGGTGGCGGATCCGAAGGGAAAAGGTCTAAAATGATCTAGTTCTGTTTTTGGAATAGATGGGGAGAAGTAATAACGTAATTCCCATAACATTATGTATAATATGGACAAATATATCACGGTACCTATAATACCTACAGACATCTATTCGATCTCGAATTGATGCTTATTCAATTTCCATTAATGTATATTCTAATGAGTATTTTCGTATAATGAGTGGTATCGGTGATTTTTACCTTCAAACGTTAATACGTTAAAAAGAATTATCGTATTCAGAACACAATACATTATATGGACAAAGAAATCTTGGTATCTATATGATCTACAGACGTCTATCACTTCTTATCTTAAAGCTTATTAGAAGCTTGTTTATTTTTATTATTTTGAGTAGTTTGGTCAAATGAGCGGTTTCTATGATATCGGGCTGAAGACTGTTAAAAGTCGATCAATTCCTCTGCTTAAGATACAATGCATCATATAGACAAAGATATCTCGGTACCTGCAAGACCAACAGATAGCTATCAGCTTTCAAATTGACGCTTATTAAATTTCGATTAATGTATATCGTAATGAGTATTTTCGTTTAATACGTGTTTATTGTAATATTTACCTTCATAATGCTAAAATGAGGTCAATTCCTGTATTTCGGACCGAATGCATTCAATGGACAAAGAAATCTCGGAAACTATAAGACCTACAGGCGTCTATCACCTCTTATATTAAAGCTTATTAGAAGCTTGTTAATTTTTATTATTACGGATATTTTGGTAAAATGAGCGGTTTCTATGTTATCGGGCTGAAGACTGTTAATGATCGACTTTTAACAGTCTTCAGCCCGATATCATAGAAACCGCTCATTTGACCAAACTACTCAAAATAATAAAAATAAACAAGCTTCTAATAAGCTTTAAGATAAGAAGTGATAGACGTCTGTAGATCTTATAGATACCAAGATTTCTTTGTCCATATAATGTATTGTGTTCTGAATACGATAATTCTTTTTAACGTATTAACGTTTGAAGGTAAAAATCACCGATACCACTCATTATACGAAAATACTCATTACAATATACATTAATGGAAATTGAATAAGCATCAATTCGAGATCGAATAGATGTCTGTAGGTATTATAGGTACCGTGATATATTTGTCCATATTATACATAATGTTATGGGAATTACGTTATTACTTCTCCCCATCTATTCCAAAAACAGAACTAGATCATTTTAGACCTTTTCCCTTCGGATCCGCCACCATAAACACACATTGATTCCTAGAAATCACGAACTTCAATTTCATCTATGCTAATATCAAACCCCGTATCTAACAAAATAACGATTAAAAAAGTCTCAATGCTTACTGTTTGGTTCTTGTCTGCCACATGATTCCGACCACCTAGGATGAGCAGACAATATTTTTTTGTTATAGGTGAAGATCTAGTTTCAGATAAGAAAGGAAAAAAGCGTCTTCTAATAATTCAAAATTTAGGGTCTTAACCTATTGCGTGGTTTTGCATCATGTCTGCCAGTTGAATCCGACCACCTACGATGGGGAGTCAAAGATTTTTTGCATCAGGTATAGACCTAGTTTGATATTAGAAAAGAAAGAAACGTCTTCAAATAATAGAAAATTTTTGGTCCTTAAAGTGTTTTTTTTTATTTTGTCTGCTAGTTGAACCCGACCACCTACAATGGGCAGACAAAGTTTTTTTTGTTCAGGCAAAGACCTAGTTTCATATTAGAAAAGAAAGAAACGTCTTCAAATAATAGAAAATTTTGGTCCTTAAAGTGTGTTTTTTGTGTTCCTCGCGCGGATCTCATTACCGCGTATGGGGAGCGTCCCACGGGTCGCGGATGTGGGGATGGTCGGTTGAATTTCCTCGGAAGCTCCTCCCGGCTAAGTCCGATGGACTCGCTGACCAACAATGAGAGCGGCCCTCCAGGCTTGCTGGAGGGTGTGACGTAGGTTCGAACGCCCTACTCACATATTTTAGTTCACAAAATACCACAAACAGTCATGGATTCCTCTGAGGTAAAACGCCCATTATCCGGAAGTAAACTAGTCCCCCGTTCGGGTCTCCGGGTGGGGACTGCTTCAGAGGAATCTAGGCGCAAGATAAAAAGTAGAGATCTAACAATAGGGACGTGGAACGTTAGAAGTTTAAATACGGCAGGTGGGTTAAACTAGGTGACGTGAACGCAAAGGTCGGAAGGGAAGAAGTATATCGTCCTACAATCGGTAAAGAAAGTTTGCACGAATATAGTAATGATAATGGGACCCGACTAATAAACTTTGCCATTTCGAAAAACCTAATAATCAAAAGTACTACGTTTAAACATAAGGACATTCATAAGTATACTTGGACATCGCCGGATGGACAAACTCGGAATCAAATAGATCATGTTTTAGTACAAAACAGATGGCAAAGTAGCATAATTAACGTGAGATCGTATCGTGGTGCAGAATGCGGTTCTGATCATGAATTAGTAATCGCGAAACTTCGACAAAAACTAAATACAAAAAAGAGAACACCGAATTATATTCATCCCGAGAATTTTGATGTTGTTAAATTGAACAACCCCGAAATTAGAAAACAATTCGCGATAGAAGTAAAAAATAGGTTCGATGCTTTGGAATCTTCAGACGAGGAACACGAAGATGTAAACAAATTATGGGAAGGGATCAGGGATAATATTAAAGAGGTCGGTAACTTATGTCTTGGGAAAATCGAAAATAAAAAGAACAAACCTTGGTTCGACAGGGATTGTCTAAATATGTGTGAAAAAAGAAAAACCGCTAAACTGAATTCCTTAAATAATCCAAGCGATAATAATGTGGCTTACTTTCGGTTAGTAAAAAACGAAACTTCAAAATTCTTAAAACATAAGAAAAGAGAGTATCTTAAAGGCAAAATAATAGAAATAGAAAAACACAGAAGCGAAAATAACGTAAGAGAGATGTACAAAGGTATAAACAAATCGCGTAAAAGATTTGAACCTCTATTGAATGGGGTTAAAGATGCGAATAACAACATAATTGCGGATCCGACTGAGATATTAAATAAATTTAAACAACACTTTGACGGCATTCTAAATACGGAAAATAATAATCAATCTCTTCCCTCTGAATACCAGAGCGCTGAACCATGGGTAGATGCACCGAGTAAAGAGGAAGTTGAAATGGCGATAGGAAAATTAAAACGGTATAAAGCTGCAGGAAATGATAATATCACGAGTGAATTAATCAAAGCGTGTGGAGAAGCGGGCGTTTCCAAATTACATGTTTTAGTTAAAAAGATCTGGGAAAATGAAAAAATACCCGAAGAATGGAAAGAATCAATACTTATTCCGATTCACATAAAAGGGCCGAGGACGGATTGTAACAACTATCGTGGGATCTCTCTTCTCCCAGTATGCTATAAAATATTCTCGTCAATACTAACTAGCCGAATCACGGAATACGCTGAGGAAATTATAGGAGACTACTAAAGTGGTTTTAGGCGGAATCACTCGACTATTGATCAAATATTTTCCTTACGTCAAATATTAGAGAAGAAGCTGGAATACAACGGTGTAGTCCATCAACTTTATATAGATTTTAAAAAGGCTTATGATTCCATAGACCGTCAGAAGCTATATAACATCATGATTGAACAGGGGATACCTAAAAAGTTAGTAAACCTAGTAGAGATGTGTTTGTCGGAAACATTCCATAAAGTTAGAATCGGTCGTAATTACTCCGAGAGATTTGAGGTGCGATCGGGTTTGAAACAGGGTGACTCCCTTTCACCTGTTTTGTTTAATATAGCTTTAGAATATGTCATAGAAAAGGAGATGTGTACCGAGAAAGGCTTAAATATGGGTGACAAGATTCCGGTTTTGGGGTATGCCGATGATTTGGTACTACTAGGTGAAGACACGGAAACCATACAACTAAATACAAGTGTGTTATTAAAAACTGGTAAACAAATAGGTCTCGAATTAAATACCGATAAGACTAAATATATGATTAGTAGCAGAAACGGTGTCTATCTTAGTTATATTGATGTATCAGGGCAAACATTTGAACACTTAGAGAAATTCAAGTATTTAGGTTCAATTATAACAAAAAAAAATGAAATCCAGGAAGAAATAAAGTCCCGGTTAAAGGTGGGAAATGCGTGTTATTATTCAGTTGCTAAGTTACTTAGTTCGCGGCTTCTATCTAAAAACTTAAAGGTTAGAATTTATAAAACTATTATTCTTCCAACGGTTCTTTACGGATGCGAAACATGGCCGCTTACTTTGAAGGATGAACAACGGCTTAAGGTTTTCGAGAATAAGGTACTACGTAAAATATTTGGTCCGAAGAGAGATGAGACCACTGGGGAGTTTAGAAGGTTGCACAACGCGGAATTGCGGAGTTTGTATCCTGTGAATATAATTGAGTTGATAGCATCGCGGAGGCTCAAATGGGCGCGTAAGGTTGTTGGGCTTAGTGAGGAACGGATTCCGAGAAAGTTGGTATTCGCTGAACCGACTGGTAGGCGTCCGAAAGGTAGGCCGAAGCGTCGATGGGAGGATTGCATTAAGGCTGATCTCGGGGGCTTGGGCTTGACCGGTGAGCATTGGACGAGTCTTTGCAGGCGAAGTTTGGTGGTATCGGCATCGAACCTTCGGGTTCGGTAAGCCTATTATTATTATTATTATAAAGTGTGTTTTTTATTTTGTCTGCTACTTGAACCCGACCTCCTACGATGGGCAGACAAAGTTTTTTATGATCAGGTGAAGTCTACGTTTGATATCAGAAAAGAAAGAAAAGTCTTCAAAAAATACAAAATTTTGGTTCTTAAAGTGTGTTTTTTGATTTTGTCTGCTAGTTGAACCCGACCACCTACGATGGGCAGACAAAGTTTTTTTTGTTCAGGCAAAGACCTAGTTTCATATTAGAAAAGAAAGAAACGTCTTCAAATAATTACGAAATTTTGGTCCTTAAAGCGTGTTTTTTTATTTTGTCTGCTAGTTGAACCCGACCACCTATGATGGGCAGACTAAGTTTTTTCATATCAGGCGAAGACCTAGTTTCATATTAGAAAAAAAAGAAACGTCTTCAAATGATACGAAATTTTGGTCCTTAAAGCGTGTTTTTGGATTTTGTCTGCTCTGCTAATCCGACCACCTACAATGGGCAGACAAGGTTATTTCGTATCAGGCGAAGGCCTAGTTTCATATTAGAAAAAAAAGAAACGTTTTCAATGATACGAAATTTCGGTCCTTAAAGCGTGTTTTTGGATTTTGTCTGCTCTGCTAATCCGACCACATACGATGGGCAGACAAAGTTTTTTTGTATCAGGTGAAGTCTACGTTTGATATCAGAAAAGAAAGAAAAGTCTTCAAAAAATACAAAATTTTGGTCCTTAAAGTGTGTTTTTTTATTTTTGTCTGTTAGTTGAACTCGACCACCTTCGATGGGCAGACAAAGTTTTTTTTTGTTCAGGCAAAGACCTAGTTTCATATTAGAAAAGAAAGAAACGTCTTCAAATGATACGAAATTTCGGTCCTTAAAGCGTGTTTTTTGGATTTTGTCTGCTCTGCTAATCCGACCACCTACGATGGGCAGACAAGGTCATTTCGTATCAGGCGAAGCCTAGTTTCATATTAGAAAAAAAAGAAACGTTTTCAAATGATACGAAATTTCGGTCCTTAAAGCGTGTTTTTTGATTTTGTCTGCTATTGAACCCGACCACCTATGATGTGCAGACTAAGTTTTTTCATATCAGGCGAAGACCTAGTTTCATATTAGAAAAAAAAAGAAACGTCTTCAAATGATACGAAATTTGGTCCTTAAAGCGTGTTTTTGGATTTTGTCTGCTCTGCTAATCCGACCACCTACGATGGGCAGACAAGGTTATTTCGTATCAGGCGAAGGCCTAGTTTCATATTAGAAAAAAAAGAAACGTTTTCAAATGATACGAAATTTCGGTCCTTAAAGCGTGTTTTTGGATTTTGTCTGCTCTGCTAATCCGACCACATACGATGGGCAGACAAAGTTTTTTGTATCAGGTAAAGACCTAGTTTTATATATAGAAAAGAAAGAAACGTCTTCAAATAATACAAAATTTTGGTCCTTAAAGCGTGTTTTTTGATTTTGTCTGCTATTTGAACCCGACCACTTATGATGGGCAGACAAAGTTTTTTCATATCAGGCGAAGACCTAGTTTCATATTAGAAAAGAAAGAAACGTCTTCAAATGATACGAAATTTTGGTCCTTAAAGCGTGTTTTTGGATTTTGTCTGCTCTGCTAATCCGACCACCTACGATGGGCAGACAAGGTTATTTCGTATCAGGCGAAGGCCTAGTTTCATATTAGAAAAAAAAGAAACGTCTTCAAATGATACGAAATTTCGGTCCTTAAAGCGTGTTTTTGGATTTTGTCTGCTCTGCTAATCCGACCACATACGATGGGCAGACAAAGTTTTTTTGTATCAGGTAAAGACCTAGTTTTATATTAGAAAAGAAAGAAACGTCTTCAAATAATACAAAATTTTGGTTCTTAGAGGCTTTTTGAATCATGTCTGTCGGATGAACCCGACCACCTAGAATGGGCAGACAATTTTTTTTTGTACCAGGTAGTGACCTAGTTTAATAAATTAAAATAAAGAATCGTCTTCAAATAATAATATTTTTCGGTTTTTAGTGACCGTTTTGAATGGCCGCCATTTTTGATTCCGACCAGTTTGAGCTGGCAGACAAAAAAAATGTTGTCGTGCAAGTTGGCTAAAATATGAAAATCACATTGAAAATTTTCATATTATAATTCGCATTTTTCGGCCTCGGCTCCTCGACTATAAGGGACCTCGCAGCCCTAGCGGCTCCAATTCTTCTCTTTTCGCTCACAGAAAAACTTCTCGCTAGATTTTCACGAGAGTTTACGAATCGAGCCGTCGAATCCCACACACACTCAAGCGAATTTTCACCAGAAATGGGTGTAGATAACAACAATCATAAAACCGATTTAACACGGACTCGGTGCGTACTTCAAGCCAGACTCAATTTCTTCATGAAATGAAACACTTCTTCTGACATGAAATATTTCTTACTATGTGACAAGTTTCCTCTAATTCTTGTTTGATGACAGCTGTAGGGGTGGTTAAATGGAGAACTCGTTATACAGCTCTGTAGGATTTTCCCTGTTTTAATTGATAATAATAATAGGCTTACTGAACCCGAAGGTTCGATGCCGATACCACCAAATTCTGTCAACACAGACTCGTCCAATCTTCGCCGGTCAAGCCCAAGCTCCCGAGATCAGCCTTAACGCAATCCTCCCATCGACGCTTCGTGGCGTATTATGATAAACCGACTCTAGTTTATCATAAAATTCGCATTTTACTTCATCATCACTGTCTTCGGCGGGAGAATGAATGTTTATAAACGCGATTTTAAAGCAACGACCTTAAAATATAGCAACCGATATTCTTTCACTAAAGAACTGTACGTCCCGTAATGCGGAAAGAAATCTATTCCTAATCATAAAGCCTGGAGGGCCGCTCTCATTGTTGATCAGCGAGTCCATCGGACTTAGCCGGGAGGAAATTCCACGACATTCCACCGATCATCCCCACATCGCCCACCCGTGGGGTAATGAGATCCGCGCGAGGACTGTTTTAATTGTTAACAATGAAAATCATAATTCTGTAATGTGAGGTGGCTGATTAAAGTTGTGTAGGTTTCTTTAGATGATGTATTTATTATTATGTCAGCAACTCGAGAAAAACATCGAAAATTGGTAGGTCCCGTTAGTTCCGCTATTTCTTCGCTAAATTTTATGAAATTTTCTATTTTGAAAATATAGACGGGTGGTGGCTCAGAATCAGTAAAACCTTGCTGGTTGGGTTATTGCTGGCTGAGGTACTTGGTTCAGAGGTATTTGAGGTGATGGCTGCAGTAGATTTTCTGCAAGTATTAAGTTGAGATTTATTTAGTGGAGGTGGCATTTTTGTTTTAGTTATTTATTTATCTTTTTATTCAGAGAATCGCTCGCTGAATTTGGGGCTGAGTGTCGATTTCTCTTTTTAAGTGTACGTCTTTTTAAATATTGTGAATCGGTTTGATCTGTCATCAGTTAGTGAATCGGTTCCTCAGGGTCATCATTTGAGGTTTGTTCCAAATCCATTTTTAATTATTATATAAAAAGAAAAAAAAGCATTAATAATAAAATATTGAAACAAATATATACAAAAAAATAAAAATGACGATTCACATATTTAAATAATGCTTTTTTTTTTTTTTTTTTTTTTTTTTTTTTCTATTTCCATCGATTGGACCGAATAGCAGTCATGATTAGGATGGAATGAATATCCACTTCAATACTCAGACATATTTGTTAAAGAAAAATTTGTCATTTTAGATTCACAAACTGATTTCGAGCAGCAAGTACTTAATAAAATAAATTATTCATTACAAATAGGTTGTTGAAGAACTTAAGGCATTAAAATATGTCCTCCACCATCTTTTATCAGATGATATCTATCCGTGTTTTGCTTGTTTGTTACCTATTGTACTTTTAAACCACGCTCATAACATAACACACTTCATTCATGTTTGTATAACTATTCCTTATAGTTCAAGAGCAAATACTTATTTGCCATAGCTCCATTTATTATCAGCTATCATTGTTAAGTTAAATACAGAAGCTTGTTGCTGAGCTTCAGGGGAAGATTTAATTATTTTAACTGCTGTTAATTTTCCTAAAGTCTGACAATAAGTATTAGCATCGAATTCTGCCATAGCTTGTGTAAATAAATAAATGATTTTTTTTTTCTAAAATCATGGCTATTTCATCGATATGTCCATTTTATAATATGTTAAATCTCTTTTGCCAATTAAAAAAAATAAATAAATTTGAAGAACTTACGAGTACATTCAGAGTTTTACTCTTTTCTAATCGTTTATGACTACCACATGAATCATCTCATCCTTCATAAAAATATATTCCTGTTTGTTTAGTGTCGGAGCAACTGCTAAGTTAGCATATCTGTGCCTGTTCCTTTTGACAAGCCACTTATAAATCTCCTTAAGCTTTATTTTAATGCAGTATTTATTATATTTAATTCCTCAAACTGTTCAGGAGGTCAGAGTTATTAATATTTAAAGCAAGTTTTGTTTATATAGGTTTTTCCCAAGAGGTGCTGCACTGTACAACCTGTAGTTTTTCAAAAGATATATTACAAGAATGAATTTATGTTTGAGACTCTAAATTGTTTATAGTTCGGTGTTCTAGATATTCTTAAAAGACAAATTTGCATTCATGGTTGGATAAAACATATACATGATATCTATTTACTGTTTTTCCCATTAAAGAATCGTCTGAACATCAACATTACTCTCTGCAATTTTTCATTATGTGCCTTTCCTTTCTCGATAGGCATTAAGTCATGCAAATGGTCTTGAAGCTAAATTTCATGATACATCTTATCTTATTTTCCAAGTAATAAGATAAGATGTATCATGCGTAAATCAGATGAGATGTGCTAGTCATTATTACTTTTTTTGATTAAACTTCTACCTTTCCCAGCTGTGTCTCCGTCAAGACTTCATAGACTTTTTTCACGCATCTTATGTGTCACTGAGATATCTTCATAATTCACTGATCCATAAAATTCATACCCTAATGTTAACAATAAAAGTTTTTTCAGAATATTTTTTGAAGCCATGAAGTAAGGAAGATAGCCCGAGTGGCATTTAAGATTATGTGTTGCAGTAGACTTAAATATTTATTACTAACGTATGTAGGTCCTCGTAGGTCTTCATCAGGTACTCAAGGTACCTTAATCTCTTCATATCAAGTTAAAGAGAGAAATATCAAACCTACGATATGGACCTAGAAATATGAAGACTATTTCTTTGCATTTTCTTGACCGACTCCTGGACTATCTTCCTTCTGAAATTTTTAATTATTAACTATTGATATTTATTATTAAAAAATATGATTGCTTGCATAGTAGAAATACTTAAGATCTTCTATTAACAACTTTATTTATTTATTATTTTAAGAAATGAAAAAAAAAAAGTTTAAAGAAATCCTTTCACCAACACCAAAAAAATATTTTAAAATAAAATAATTGTTTCACATTTAAAAATTTAATATGTCAGTACTACATTGTTTAAACAATGTGTTTTAAAGGTATTTAATTTATACTTGAATAGTCAAAACTGAGCTCCCAGCGTCATGGTGGCCTCATTTTGAGTGGCTTTTCGTTATGCCTATAAATGGGTGTGTATGTAAATTGGTGGTTATATATATATATATATATATATATATATATATATATATATATATATATATATATATATATATATATATATATATTATATCATTTAAACAATAAAGGTTCGACTACAAATTTTATTTGAAGATTTTTGAAAATTATCATCTGACAATATTTTATTAAAGAAAGAAATTATAGGCTTATTTGACTTAAACTTGGGGGATTGGGTGTTGAATAAAAATAATTTACCGAAATTTGTAACTTTTTAATTCAAACAGTTTTCGAGATTTTTTAAAAAACCTCTTTTTTTGATTTTTTTTTTTTTTTTTTTTTAAATAGGAAAATATGAAATTAGTGAATGGTGAATTTTTTCTCTGATTCTTAGGAGTTTAAGGCATGAAAAAATTATATGATCATGATTCTTAAACGAAAATTCACTTTTTAGAGGAACAAATAAAACCAAAATATTTATTTTTTTAACCTTTTTGAAAAGTGTCAATCACCTATTTTTTTCAGAAAACGTCTTTTATACTGCTCTATACACAGGAATTTTTTGAAGTGGTGGAACATTATGAAAGAAAAAATAAAAACTTATTTTCTTTCTAAAATCTTTCATTTAACTTATATTTTTCATCATTATTCAATATGTGTAAATCAATGTGTAAACCATTATTTCTCACCAAAAATTCAGAATTACATTATTTATAAAACATTTTCAATCATTTTACTTCAAAATCATTGGATAAATGTTTTTCAAAACGCCCTCCAGTCTAGCGCTCTATACACCGTCTATTTAGCCACAATCAATCATTTCTTCTTAAGTCTCGCTTGTTCAGGTGTTCTCTAGACCTTCTCTAGAGAGGATGTATTTTTGGTTAAAAAAACTAAATTTTCTACACATTTTTCGAAAATCTAAAAACTAAAAGTTTCTTAAAACGCAAGATTAAAAGGTTAAAAAATGTATTGTTATAATATTTTATTTTTTAAAAGTTATACTATTTAATTTTGAAATGAAAAATGAATGGTAATTTTAAGGTTTCAAATTATTAACTCTCAGTCTTGGCTAAGATTAAAAACAAACTTATATTCTTTAAGAAATATACAATTATATAAAACATAACTTAAATTAAAAACTTAAACAGTTAAATTTTGAATATATATAAAAATTTAGTAATTATCTGATTAAGTCGTCTTCAGTTGATTTTCCATTCCTATTTTTCAAATGATGTCTTCATAATTCCTTGATTTGAAAGTATTATTAGTGCTCTAATGATGGTTTGAAATCAAAATGAGTTGATGGTTGGTGGCATAATCCAATCACGTGTCTTCAACGTCTTGCTTCGTCCACGGATCACAACAGAAGAACGAGATTGCCGGAACCCACGCCTCACGTAACATGCTCTATTGCGCATTTTGATTCATTTTTTCTCATTGGCCTTCTTGATCTTCTCAATTCCTTTTTCTCATTGGCCGTTCACCTCGATCATTCTTGATTTTCCACAATTTTAATTATTTCTGCCTATATAATATATCACAACAATGTATTTTGATTTTCATTCATCTAATAAAAATCGGTTTTTCGTTTAAGAATCACGATCATATAATCTTTTTAAGTCTTTGACTCCTGGAAAATGATTATTTAGCTCTTCATCTAAATTGAGTTAAAAAAAAAAAAAAACAAACTTTTTTCCATTTTATATATATATATATATATATTATATATATATATATATATATATATATATATATAAATTTTTTTTTTTAGTATTTCAAAATTAGTTATGCATTTTTGAAAGGTGTCACTCACAGAATTTGGTCAGATAATGTATTTTATGCTTCTCTGTACTGAAGAATTTTTTGAAATGGTGGGACAATATGAAGAAAAATTAAATTATTTTTATTTTGTGTATATATTCACCCATAATTTTAAATTGTAATTAATTATGTTCCTTTTGTCTGTTGGTCAGACATGTTGAATGTTTCAACTGCACATACCTGTTATTCTTAAGGAATCCAGTCCCAGAATAAAAAATTTCTATTCAATTCTATTGTAAAGGGAAATTATTAAATCTAACTAAATTTCTAAGGCTTGATCTAAAATAAAAAAAATAATAAACTTTATATCTATAGTAATGATAACTTCAAAGCCTTTGGATTGGAGGGCTACCAGATCTTCAGATGAGAAAGATGGTTGTGGGGTGCGGTCATCAGAAAAAAACACACACACATTAAGATGATGTAGTAATTATTTTAATTGTGTGCCAATGTTTTGGGCCTACATTGTGGGCCTTCATCAGGGTGATTCTGAGACAGTGTCTAAAGAAGTCATTTTAATGTGTATTTCTTTCTGATGACCTGAACCCCAACCATCTTCCTCATCTAATATTCTTTACAGTCAACTAGATCTTTAGGTTTATCATTATTAATATATCAAATATTATTCATTAGTGTGTGTCCACTGGTATGCACAGATGCGTATTGTATTTATTAATATATTATTTTCATTTATTTTAGCCTTAGACTCATACATCATATTATGTTTTTAGTTTTGAAAAAAAAATTGATGGAGACAGAACTAAACAGAACCCCCGTCAAAGCTGAATTTGAATATGACAGTGAAAGTCCTGTCGGTAATTTTTCTGATACATTGGAAAAGTCTGATTCACCATCTTATGTTAAATGGGACTTTGTTGTTCCCGCATTTTCTGATGGTAAGTTGTTGATCTATCAAACTTAAAGCTGCTATTTTTTCTGCCAAAATGTAAAAATAATCACATTCCAAGCAGCTATTACTCTTTTATCATTAGGTTATAAATTTTGATCTCAAAAAACATATTCATTTAATTAGCTTTCAAATGGTGCATAGTGGTGGATGCGGGGAGGCAAGAATATAAACAAAATAAAAATAAAGAGACTAAAACGGAAATTTATGTTTAATATCATGCGTCTCATAAATGTTTAGTCATATTGTGGGAGTGGATACTAGATCTCAGGAGAAACAAAAAAGTTCAGGTAACCCATAGTTCAATTGTAAATGGTTGGGAAGGAAAATAAAATGTTAAGCATTTTTCTATTATCCATGGTTTTCATCAGAAATAAGATCTATCCAGATAAGAGAGCTCCTATATCAAACAAACAATACTCAGAACTGTTAGGTTTTCTACTTGCCTATCCTATTTATATAAAATGAGTGAAAATTAGTTCTAAATAAAACTTTTCACCAAATACTAAGTATTATAATATAATATTACTAGCTGTAACCCACGGCTCTGCTTGCCCACATTGTAGGTTTAAATTTAGCTTTTATGAATGATTTTTTTCAAGTCCAATAAAAAAATCGATTTCATTCACTAAAAATCATTTTAAAACGGTCAGTTGCAAAAGTTGCAAGTGATTTCATGGTGCATAAAAGCCTTGAATATGGTCTCATATGCTTTAATATTTATTTTATTTTATTTTTTTTTTTGGTAAAACCGATCAATGATTTTGCGTTCATGTGGTAAGAAATTGGACCAACTTTCAAATGAGTACCTATAATTTTTAACATAATTTGTTTAAACATTTTAAGCTAAAAAATATAATAAAAAGAAATGATCTGTTACTTTCGACCTCCTTAGTTTTGTTTCCTTGTCCCTATTAGTTAAATTGCGTCTATATATTTTGAGGTAGTGTGCTGGACTACTGATCTCCGGATTCCGATTTAAAGCCCGGTTGGGGCAGGATAATTATTTATTTTTATGATTACCGCCATGGAGTGCTCTTGGGGTAGGGAGACCTTCCTGGTACTCGTCCAGCTTTTACCAAGTAGGTTCCTGAAAACGTGGGAAAATCTACAATAACATGTACTGAATCCCAGACCGTCTTATATTTAATTTTTTTTTTTTTTATTAAACCCTGTTGGGTGTAGCAAGCACGACTTCTGCCAGTCCAACACCAACCTGAACCAAAAATAGAACCTCCAATGAAGGGATGCATTACTGTTTTTACTATTACAAAAAACAGTAAAAAATCCTTAGTTATGTCATCCTTCGGAGGGAACATTAAAAGGTGGTCCTGAGCTTGTGCGATGTCAGGTACTCGTTAAAGATCCATATCCTAATAAAACCTGGATAGGCAAAATTTAGGACTCACACTGTTGCATCGTCCGATTAGCCACAGCAGCATAAAAGGACGTTAAATAAGCAAACAAATCTTTACTATAATAATAATGTTTTTTACTATAATAAAACTAAACGGGAAAAAATCTAAATAGCTTAACTATCATAATAACGTAGCTTACTCGGGTTGAAAACATAGTTAATCCTATCTGTCTCTATTTCGGTTTACATATCAACCAAAACCTTGTTGAAGATACTATGATTTAGCATAATAATGACGTTTAGCAGCTGATATAACAATTATATTTCTTACCGTGTAGGTTTTTAAGTTCAATAAATCCTATCCTAATTAAACAGATATGCAAAATGTTGGGCTCCCACTATAGCATCGTCCAATTAGATGCAGCCGCTTGAAATGGCGTTCAATGTGTAGACCAAACAAACAAACACTTTTTTTAATTTTTATTTATTATAGAGATATTTACATCTGTATTAAAAAAAAAATACATCAAGTAAAAGTGAACATTGAAATATGGACATGATAGGCGTGAGAAGAATCTACCCAGTGGTAGCACTTTAAAGATTATTCAGATAAGTAGTCCTTGAGGCCATCGCCTTTTCAGCCGCCTCGGAGGATGATCAGGAATAGAAGGAAATGAGAGATTGCGGACAAGTGGGTTCGGGTGGATTGGAAAGGACGTATATCTAATTCGAGCTAAGTCTGCAACTAATGGGATATTCAGGTGTTTATGGATTATTTTATTGGTGACAAAGTAAGGGGCATTTAGGATCTTTCGGAGGATTTTGGATTGCAAGGATTGAATGCGAGAGGAAAGGGTCTCCAGATGACCCTACATCCTACCGTCCAATCTCTCTTCTAAACACTGCGGGTGAAATTCTGGAGAGGATTGATTGCAATAGAATTATAAAGCATATTGAGGAAAGTCGAGGATTGTCTGAAAATCAATATGGTTGACAGAATCCTGAGGTATGCAACAGACGCAGGACCAAAAACCTACAAAATAACTGGTGGCGTTCCTCATGGTTCCGTATTAGGACCGTTGTTATGGAATGTTATGTACGATGCCGTACTCAGACATCCTATGCCAGAAGGAACTACCACGGTAGGATTCGCAGACGATCTTGATATCATTGGTCGAGGAAAGCTTTTGGAAGAGATAACGTACAAGGCCAGCAAAGCAATATTTAATATTAGCCAGTGGCTCTCGTCCTTGGGCCTGCAACTGGCTGACCATAAGACTGAGGCTGTACTTATTATCAGCAGGAAAGTGAGGGAAAAAATCAATTTGACCCTTGGAGAGATTAACATCCCCTCAAAGCCCTCCATTAAATACCTAGGTGTGCAGATTGATGCCATGCTGCGGTTTGATGAACACTTGCAGGTAGTCAGCATGAAAGCAACGAGGGTAACGAACATACTTTCCAGAATCATGCCAAATATCGGTGGGCCTGCACAAAGCCGGAGGAGGCTCCTTGCTAATGTAACCAACTCAGTGCTTTTGTATGCTGCACCAATCTAGTGTCATAGCTTCCAAGTGAGATCATATTATCGTAAGGGCGATATCAGCGTCCATCATAGAAATGCTCTGCGCGTCGCAAGAGCATTTCGCACTGTATCATATGATGCCGTGTGCATCATCGCCGACATAATTCCAATAGATCTACTGGCCGAAGAGCGTGGCAGAATCTACCGCAGAAAACGTGAAGCGCCAGAGGAGCATTGGCTAACGTTAGCGAAAGACGAGGACTGGAAACTCTTCGCATATGGCTGAGACGCTGGGACTCATTAACATCTGGAAGGTGGACAAACCGCCTGATATCAGATATTACATCTTGGGTGACACGCACACATGGAGAGGTTGATTATTACCTTACTCAACTGCTCTCTGGACATGGCTGCTTCAGGTCATATCTCCACAGGTTCAAGCTGGATGAAGAATCATCATGTACCAACTGTCCTCGTTTGAGTGAAACAGTGGAACATGCTTTCTTCGCATGCAAGAAATTGACCGTGGAGAAGGTTCAGCTAGATATGGTGCTGGGTGAAAGATCCACACCAGAAAATCTGCTACAGCTCATGTTGACCAGTCAAGAAAACTGGAATGCTGTTTCAGATTATGCTGGGAGAGTCGGAAGAATACTGAGAACCGAGGAGCGAGCGAGGAGAGGTCAAATACCGTCAAGTATGCAGTAGAGAAGTGGGCGCTTAGCCATCCTGTCCACCGCGAAGTAATGTTTGCAAGCAGTTCCGCAATGTGTCATCGCAGAGAATGTAGGTGGTTTTTAGTGAGTAAGAATCTCACACTGGTGTGGATTCAGGAGCCCACTACGTCTTATGAAAGATTTTCACCTACAAAAAAAAAAAAAAAAAAAAAAAAAAAAACCCACACGCACGGACACACAGACCTTTTTGGGTGACTTGGTTATTTGGACTTAGGGGACTCTAAAACCCCTTCTGTTGAAAACTGGAATTCAAAATTTTTACGATCGCAATACTTTCCCTTACTATATATTTCATATATAGGTAAGTGAAAGTAAAAATGACCATGTTCTCAAGATGGAAGTTTTCATAGCAAGTAGGATTATGACTAAGCTATGTATGGAAAAATAATCAAAAGTGAGTCTCTTTTCCTTTATAAACTTTTAACTCGCTAAAAGTTTCATTTTTTATTAATTTTCGAGAATTTTTTCAACCACTTTTTATCTTTCACTTACTATATATAGTAATAGAAAGTATTGCGATCGCGAAAATTTTGGAATTCCAGTTTTCAACGGAAATACAGGTTTCAGGATCCTTCATCTTCTTCTTCCTCCTTGGTGTCTTTCAGCGTGGAGGGGCCTCGTCTATCCACCTTCGCCAGCCATCGCGGTCCTTTGTCAACGTCCTCAAAGCACCCAGCTGCTTCCCCTCTTCTCTCCCAATTTGGCAATCTCATCCGACCATGTTTTTCGAGGTCGTCCCCTAGGCCTCTCGTCAGTCGGTCTTGCCTCAAAGAATTTTCGGGGCTTCCTTTTCTCGCTCATCCTTATCATATGTCCAAACTATTTGAGCGTTTTACTTTCCATAGTTTTTAACAATGGAGTCACTTTAAGATCTTCTTGAATCCGTTCGTTTCGGATAGGGTCTCTTCTGGTTCGGCCAGCCACTCTCCTTAGGCATTTCATTTCCGATGCAGTCAGTCTGCTTTTATGTTGATCCTGTAGGACCCAGCTTAAGCATCCATATAGTAAGGTCGGAAGGTACAGTGCATTATATATGGTCATTTTTGTTTTATTTTTGACCTCTCGTTTCCCTATGACAGTGTTACTGATTTGGTAATAGACGCCATTAGCTTTTTGTATTCTATTCGATATTTCATGGCCTATTTTTCCCTTTCTTCCGATAACTGTTCTGAGGTACACATACTCATCGACCATCTCTAGAGTCCTACCCTTACAGTTAATCTGTATGTCCTCATCAACACGCCTTATCTGCATAACTTTTTGCTTTTGTCCTCATTTATCAGCATTCCTTTTCTTTCTAGTTCAGCTTCCCATTCTATAATGGTTTGCTGCAGTCTTTCTGCTGAGTTTGCTATGAGGACAATATCATCCGCGTATACAAGAGCTTGTGCTAATATTGTTCTCAAATTCCATTTCCCCATTACTGCTCTTGCTGTTCTACACTTACAGATTTTAAGGATCTCATCCATGAAAATGATAAAGAGTAGAGGGCTAAGACTATCGCCTTGTTTGACTCCTCTATCCATCCTGAAGCTCTTAGATTCCTCACTATACCCTTGGAGTCTTTATAGGTCAACTGTATTGCTTTGATAAGGTCTCCAGGGATGTTCTTTTTTCTTAATGCATTCCAGATCTCTTTTTTGCGAACTGAATCAAAGGCTGCCTTTATATCCAGGAAGGCTAGGTACATGTTTTTGTCTAGCTCCCATACCTTTTCCATTATGGTCCTTAAAGCAAAGATATGATCCTGCATTAGTCTCAATGGTCTGAAAGCTGTTTGTTCCTCTTCTAGTTGGCCCTCCACCAGACTTCTTAGTATTTTCTCCTGGATGGTTGTGTATATTTTGTAGACAACTTGAGATAGACGTATGGGCCTATAGTTTTGGCATTCGCTCTGACTCCCTTTCTTATAGATGGGAATGATGATGTTATATTCCCATTCTTTGGGTATTCGTTTCTCTGAATACACTTTTTGGAATAGACTCTGAAGTGTCCCAATCAGACTTTGCCCTCCATATTTTATGAATTCGGGCGCGATGTTGTCTCTTCCAGGTGCTTTTCCTGTTTTTAATCTTTCTATCGCTGCTTCCACTTATTCTTCCCAAACCGTTTCGTCATGTTCCTGATGTCCTTCTTCTTCTGCCATTTCACTTATAGTTTCTTCGAACACTTGAGAGTAGTGCTGTTTCCATCTGTCTAATATATCCTTATCTTTTGAAAGTATTTTCCCAGATATATCCTTTATATTCCGGATCGGCTTGGATTTTTTGCCTTTTATTGCTTTGATCTTTTTCCAGAATTTTCTTGAGTTATTTTTATAGTCATCCTGAAGGTTTCTCCCAACTTTTTCTTTTTGCAGTTCTTATGACCATTTTTGTCTCGTTTCTTCTTCTGACATACAGTTCCCATGTTTCGTTCCATTTATTACTATTGTAATCTTTCTTTGCACAGATGCCTTTACTCGATCGCTCCACCAATCTGTTCTTTTTCCGCCATTTGAATATCTTTTGAAACCACATACTAACTTTGCAGCCTGTAGGATATGTTTTTTAATTTCCGGCCATATGCTTTCCTCATTTCCTTCCATGTTGATGCAACTTTAATAACTCACTAATCGGCTGACAGGAAGTCCTACTTTATCCCATGCATTTAGCATCTTTTTGCGATTTTCTCAATAACGGCTCTAACGATTTTGATTAAACTTCCTATATTGATGTAAAATTTAATTCTGATTAAAATAGTCTGATGGGGCTTAAATGTAGATATTTTAAAATTTCTTCCTCTAAAGTATCTTTAATTTTGTACATTTAAAAATTTAAGGCATATCATCTTATTAGAATTGATAAATAATGCCTAAATATGCAAGTTGAGCAAATTTGATTATCAGCTAAAGAAGAAAAGACCTAAAATAATTCTTTATGCAGTTCTTTCTCTGCTTGGCCGCTTGATGGCGCTGTCATTGCTGTAACCAGAAGTCCCGCTTTTGGCGGAACAGTCCCGATTTTTCAAAATTTGTCCCGCGTACCGCAATGTTTTTTGAAAGTCCCGACTTTTACAATTAAATTAAATTTTATATTAATGAAAGTTATTGTTTTGCGTTCTAAGAATCCTTCGATTTGTTCTGTGTTCTAAGAATCCTACGGGCTACGACGACTAACATATTGCTTTTGCTACCCAGTTACATTGTATTTTTCTCTCAGATGATACACTTTGTGTTCGTACTGCATGCTAGCAAGTTAATTAAACAAATTAATATTACAAATCTGCTACTTACCATAGAAAATTAAGGTAAGTAATTTATTTATATATTTCATAAATATATAAATTGTCTTAAACTCAGCTTAAAATACTCATAGTCTACATATTTTAATATAATTTAATGAAACAAAATCAATCAAATAAAAATATTTCAAGGAATAAAATACTATATATTTTTGATATTTATAAATTGTATAAATATTAAGTTATTATTTTTATTCCTTATGAAAATTTTTTGTTGATCTCCCCCCCCCTCCTTCAGAGTTGTCCCGCTTTGCCCATCTAAAAATCTGGTCACCTTATTCTAACACGGAGTGATGAAAAGCCAAAAAAAAAAAACTTACTGAATTTCGTAGATAATATTATAACATATTATTTAATAACATCTTTCTATAAAAATCAAATGTAAATAATTCTTTAACAATTTATTTTCGTTTCTAAATTTGTTTAAAAATTTTTAAATTGATATTAATAACAGAGGTAAGTGAAAGTTGTGTGTTGCGCGCTCCAGATTTTTCGCTTTTAAATAAATAAGTTGTAAGGACAAATATATAAAGCACATCCTTATCTTATTGTTAGTTTTTGATTTGACTCGATATCTGCAAAATTTATTAAAGTTATAGAGTTATTAGGCAGTGGAATAAATGAACCTTGTACTAGACAGCTTGTTTATTACTGCTATATATACAAACAACATGGCGCAGGGGACGCTACCAACTGGACTGAACTGTTTGTTGTTGGGCTGCTGTACACCTAGGTGGAAGTTCAGTGCCACAACAATCTTTACATATACAATCGATATTTAACACACCCCCTCAATTGAATGTTTTCAAATATATACATACACAAGTAAATATTCAATTGTATCTCACATACAAAACAAGTAAAAATATTATTCTATTACAAAATTCTACACAACAAAACAAGTAAAAATATTATACTATTACAAAATTCTATACAACAATTTTAGCACAATATATATAAATGACATCAATATATTAATTAATTAAAGCCTTCCGAAACATTTGAAACTTATCAAAGGCAAGTGGTTTTGTGAACAAATCTGCCACATTGCGGTCAGAATTGATGTGTTCCACAGATATTATTTCTTTGGAAATAAGATCTTTAAGAAAATGGAATTTTATATCAATGTGTTTTGCTCGTTTAGAGCTTTCACAATTCTTTATAAAAGCTATAGCACTAGTGTTATCGACCAACAGTTTTCCACTTAATGTTTCACCACTGAACTCACTAATTATTCCACTTAAATTCACAATTTCCTGTGATGCCATTCCTGCTGCAATGTACTCCGCTTCCATCGTTGACAGAGCCACACATGCTTGCTTTCTTGAATGCCAAGCTATGGGATTGCTTCCGCAGAATGCTGCAAAGCCACTTACACTCTTTCGTGTTTCTATGTCACCTGCCCAGTCAGCATCTGAATAACCAATAAGTCCTAGGTTCTCACTTGGTTTGAAAGTAAGACCCATATCTCGAGTTTCTTTGAGATATCTGAGTATTCGTTTTGCAGCTTTCCAAGACTGCTGAGTAGCTTTATCTAAACATCTAGATAAATAGCTAATTGGGAATGATAAATCCGGGCGAGTTGTTGTGCTCAGATACATAAGTCCACATACCAAGCTCCTGTATGGTATATTTTCATCTAAAGGTGGACTATCAGCGTTAAGCTTAAATCCAACCTCCATGGGGGTTGATACCTTCCTGCACTCTACCATATTATAATCTTCAAGGAGTTTATCAATAAAGCGGGTTTGTGTAACCCTTATTTTCTTTTCTTGCCTTTCAATCTTCATCCCTAAAAATTGAGAAGCCTTCATTTCTTTAATGCTGAACTCTCCTTTTAAATTGTTCACTAATTCTTCAATAGCCTTTTCATCCCCTGTAATTAGGCCATCATCCACAAAAAGAACAAAGAACACCCTACTCTTGTAGTAAAGGCATAAATCATATTGGGATCTTTTAAATCCCAGTTTTAACATAAAAGAATTAAATCTTTCATTCCAATACTTCGGTGCTTTCTTAAGTCCATAAAGTGGCCTATTTAGTCTCAGAGTTTTTGTAGAACAACTTACACCTTCAGGTGGTTTTATAAATACAGGATAGTCCAGTGAGCCATTGAGAAAGGCTGTTGGCACATCAACTTGTCTAATACTCCAATCGTTTTGGCACGCAAATGACAAGAGAGTTCTTACAGTATCCATTCGGCAAACTGGTGAGTAATTAAATACACAATCATCTTGAGTTTGTTCTTCAAACCCTCTTGCTACCAATCTGGCCTTTTTGATTCCATCTTCCTTCACTGTGAAAACCCATTTAGTTGTGATTGGGACACTTCCATTCGGTGCTTCCTCTTCAGACCAAGTGTTCATCTTCTCATGAGCTTTTAGTTCTTTAATAATGGCTTCCTGCCATTCCTCCTTTTTATTAGCATCCTCATAAGATGATGGAACTCCATCTGATCTGCTTACCATACAGTATGCATTATACAACTCATAATCATTTAGGAAATGAGGTTTTGACCGGTTTCTCTGAAGTCTAGAAGTTTCTTCTGAATGCTCTGGATTGGATTCTTCATTCTGAAGTCTTGAAGGGTTTTCTGACTGCTCTGGATTACAATCATTCTGAGGTCTAGAAGTTTCTTCTGGCTGCTCTGAAATATTAGTGTTATTCTCTTCACCATTTTTTCTTCTCTCTTCATAGCTTCCACCACTATTATGATAGACAATAGGTACATTTTTAACTTCTTTATAGGGCATTTGGCTCTCCTCGAATATCACATCTCTAGATCTAATAACTTTCTGCTCGTCTGGCAACCAAATCCTATACCCACCACCACAATAACCAACCATCACCCCCTCCTTGCTTCTGGGATCCAATTTGGAACCTTTAGGAAGAATGGTAGGCCATGCTCGGCAACCAAATATACGAAGTTTAGACAGATCATTTCTGCCATTCCATATTAATGAGGGAGTTTCACCTTTACTTAAGACCTATTCAGTTCATAAGCAGAACATCGAGCTGCTTCCCCCCACAAGAACTTGGGGATACCGGAATCTGATACCTTAGTACGCATCATGTCTAATAGTGTCCTATTCATTCTTTCACTCTTTCCGTTCATTTGAGGGCTATATGGCAATGAATATTCTAATTTTATACCTTTATCTGAACAATATTTTTGAAAAAATTTAGACGTAAATTCTCCTCCATTATCTAAACGTAGCCTTTTCACTGGGACACCCTGCTGCCTTTCTAGTTCCGCTATATAATCCATCAGGTTTGTTTCAGCTTCGCTCTTCATATGGAGAAGTTTGACATGCACAAAATGAGTGAAGTCATCCAAAATCACCTGCATATACCTATGTCCTTCAACTGATTCAGGATTGAAAGGACCACATATATCAGAGTGAATTAATTCACCCACCTTTGATGTGCGTTTCCTATTATTTGAAAAGGGCTGTCTAGTAGCCTTACCTTCAATGCATGCCGAACACTTCTTGTCACTATAGGGTAATCCTAAACTTTTGAGTCCATGCCGATTCAAATGTCCTAGCCGTTTATGCCATAGATCTCCATCCGTAGCACTTGAAATGTTGCACTTGACTTGATTATCACTGGGTTCATCAAACGTAAATATGTACAATCCATTCACTCGTGGACAACTCAGCTTAAAATTTCTTCCACAGATTTTCATCTCCTTAGAATCTGTAATCACTTTTAAGCCTTTTGAGGTAACTGCACTCACTGATAATAAATTATGTTTTAACCCCGGAACTATTAAACCTTTAATGTTTACAATCCTACCTTGAGAGGTTACTCTTAGGGTACCTTCTTTTCTAGTAAACATCTTATCACCATTAGCTATATGTATGGCAACATCATGATCAAGATTCGAAACATTTGACAAAAGGGGTTCCAATTCTGCCTTAAAAAGATGGTTACTCGCACCTGAATCAACTAAGAACACATTGTTAGATGATAGTTTAATATTACCGCAATTTAGGGCCACCATTACAACTTCTTCTTCTACATCTGCCGTATTTCCCTGGATTGTTCCTCTTCTTTTCCCACGAAAGCTTCTATTAAAAGATTTACTTCCACGGTTCTGCTTATTTTTGGGACATTGTGCCTTGAAATGTCTTTTATCCCCACATATAAAGCAACCACTCTGTGCTTTAATTGATACTTCTGATGTAGTAACTGACGCCATAGTACCGGTAAACAAAAATCACTAATAAAATAATATCACTTCGCGACTACGCGTTGACACTATACACAAATACTATGCTCTGCACAAAAATACTCTGGGCCCATAACCTATTAAAGTTATAGAGTTATTAGGCAGTGGAATAAATGAACCTTGTACTAGACAGCTTGTTTATTACTGCTATATATACAAACAACATGGCGCAGGGGACGCTACCAACTGGACTGAACTGTTTGTTGTTGGGCTGCTGTACACCTAGGTGGAAGTTCAGTGCCACAACAATCTTTACATATACAATCGATATTTAACAAAATTACCAGAATTAGAGAGATTTTCCCAACACTAAAAGTATTTGGCAGAAGAAAAAAATTATCCATGGTTTGTTGTAGGGTAGAGAATAACTGGTAAAAAATTCATTAGAATAAAAAATGTTGAGTAGCAAGGTCTGGACGATTTCGAATGGATTGAATCATTGGTAAAAGGATTAATGGCATCATCAAGATTCTCTTGGGTCTAAGGTCAGTATTTGGTGGAAGAGGTTCCAGTGACTGGGGCTCTGGTGAATGACATTGGAATAGGAGTTAGAGATTCTTTTTGGAATAATGGATTATATTCAGAGGATAGTTCATCAAGATTTCTTATGGGTAAGCCTAATCTACTGTTAGTGAAGATGTCAAGAATGTCAGGACATTACTTACATCACTTACCCAGGCACAACATTACTTACCCTTTACGGTAAGTAATGTTCCCCACCGAACATCCACGTATTGAATTACTATTTATCAATGTTCCTTTCAAAGCAAATCCTCTTCTATAACTTATAGCCCTCTTTTAGTGCCTTTTGATGAATCCCTCAAAACCTACTATTTCCTTTTTATTACAGCATAATAATATTTGGCAACCTTAATACCAACCTCCTTTCTCATTCCAATGATAGTCTATTTTGAAAACCTGTACCTTTCTCTCCCTCTATTTACCATACCCTTTGCTTCCACCCACCACATTTGCTGCTCTGATTGGATTGATAGTTAGATGTTCATATCATCGATTCCAGCACAGAGCCTTCTTTCCTCCTTACTATTGACGGTTCCGTTTCTGTCATCCCATGATCTAATATAAAGATCATATAATATCCAAACTCCACACATCCTTCTGAAAACTGTAACTGAAGTTATTCAATTATTCCTGCCATCTTCGTCCACAGTCCACTGGTAAGCTCCTCATTTCCTCACTTATTTTCCCCCATTTTGACTACAGTTTTTTGGTGTGTGGTGGCCTCTTGACAGCACCAGAGAAATGAGTGAGGCATATAATGAATGGTTTTTTTCATCTTTTAGGAAAGAATGAACAATAAAATTGTCATATTATAGTTAAATATTAAATACTTTTTAGTTAAATATTATGCACTACTACTAATATTATATACTATTTAGTTGAAATATTATATAATATTTATTATAGGTGGAATAATCAGGAGTCAGTCTTTTTTTAAATATTTTTAATTTTGCCAACGTTTCAGCTCAAGCTTGTGAGATATCATCAGGGCTACAAACATCAGAACAAAAGAGATACATATTAATGTGACAATGAAAATTTTTTGAATGTAGTGACAATGATAACATTTGAAATAAAACAGAAAATATACCAACATACTTAACTATTATAGATACAAATAATGATAATATGATAAGCAATATGATGATGATAAGCTTTAGACAAACAAAGCTTTAGACTTTAATATAGAAGTAAAAAATTATATATAAACGTACCATTACTGAGCCATGTCCAAGCATAAACTGAGGAAAACCATAAACATAGGTAGTATGGGAAAGAGTTCATGTTAAAACCCTGAAGGTTTTCCGGTCTAAATATAAATACTACAGCTTATCTTTGTTTTTTAAAAAGTTTTACAAAATTATGCAATGGAAAAACAAAACAATATATGTACAATAAGGCTCAACATTTTTAACAGAAAATTATAAATACTAGAATCTGAGGTATTTAAAAGATCTATGAGGTATATAAAAATAAAATAAAATAAATAAATAACAAAAACCAGAAGTGTTATTAACGAAAATACAAATATACAGTAAATAAAAATAAATTATATAAGCTAATTATACAATAAAGTAAGAAAGTTCTTAATTGAGGAGACGAAAGACGTTGGCATGCAAGGGAGAGATTTTTTTTTCTTCTGTTTTTGATTGACGGGTACTCGATCTTTTTCCATATTACTATGTTCGGTGGCATATAGGGTAATAAACTAATTTACTTTAAATATACATTTATTTATAAAATAACACTTATTATGATACGTAAAAACATCGTACAGTTGAGGCATTGTTACTATCGAGAATACTGAGGTTCTATTTACCACATCATATTACATATAGGTAGGTACCTTTGACAGATCTGTATAATTTCTTTCCTGGCTTGACCCCGACATGGCTGGACTTCCTTCCTCTTCCTCTCCGCTTCGAGCTCAGACTCCCCAGGTACTCCGCTATTCCTGCTGTACGAGTGGAAGGGTCTATTTTTTGTATAGTCCTTCTAAGAAGCCTTCCAGCTTGTCGCCCGGAAACTGCTCTATTTTGTACAATTCAAAAATATTTCTTCACCTCCATAGCAATATGGATGTGTATAGCTTCGGAGAGGAGTCGCTTTTTGTAGTTAGGTACGGTGGCTAGGATTTCAGGATTATCTAAATCAAAATGATGGTCGAGGGATATAGTATGTTCGGATAATTTTGAGGAAAATGGGTTACGGGTAGATATGGTATATTGGTGCTGATAAATTCTTTTTTTGAGATAGTTTTTGGTCTCGCCTATGTAACATGAATTGCAATTTGGGGAAGAGCAGGGAATACGATAAACTAAATTTGATTTTTTTAGGAAAGGGATGGGATCTTTTAGTTTTGAATATAAATTCTTTAATTTGTTATCATGTTTTAAAACTAAGCGGAGATGGAGAAAGCTAGAGGATAAGACTTTTTTAATTTTTTGAGATAAAGATGGGATGTATGGAATGGATCTGTACTGGGGAATTATTAGTCGCGTCAATAAAGCTTTTTCGTCGAAAGTCCTCAGAAACAGCTCCGATTTTGATCATTTTTATTTTAAATATTTGTTTTTTTATATTAATCAAAATCAGATACCTTTCAAAGGGGAGAAATAATTTTTTATATTGTTTAAACAATATGTACGTTATTTATATAAAGAAATCAGTTTCTGTGTGGTTTACTTTGAAAAAATTATTCGTGTATTAATTATGGTGTTTATAATAGTTGTTAAAAGTACAATTGTACGTGTATTTCACAAAAATTTCAACTGATTAAAGAATAGAGCAAACTCTCATGAAGTCTATAAAAATAGAGGGTGGTCCTCTCAGAAGTGGAGCAACACCAAGTGTTGTCTTCAAATGGATAAGAACAACGTTATTTACAACAGGTGTAGCGGACGGAATGGAAGAATTTTGTCGAGTTTCTTTTAAATCATCATACCAGCACACTTACGCTAGTGATAGCAGAATAAATGAAGATTCTTCAGCAGTAAATAAAATTGTAGAATTTTTTAATATTCACAACCCCTATCCAGATGTACCGGAACTGATAGCAATATCCACAGGAATTGTAGGTAAGGAAACTCTTAATTGTTATACAGTATTTGATAAAGGAATTAATTCAAGAAAAAAATGAAAGGTTTAAACTTTAAACATATAAAAATGACAATAAAAGATACAACTAAGTCTTTATTAAGCATGAACAGTAAAATTAAATTTAATAATACTGAAGTAGCTGTAGATCCGCCAATGGAAATAGTTATACTAAGGCCATTGCCAGTCCCAAGCCTGGATAAAGGAGGAGGGTTGGGTCATGGGCTGACTCCCCATGAAACGTAAAAAATTACAATGTTACGAATACTCAACAAAGCCTCGGATGTAGAATTGATTCACGGAAACGACATGGACCTCGGAAACGGACATACAAAATTGGCACATGGAATGTACGGACCCTATATCGAGCTGGAGCTTTTAAGGAACTTGCTGATGTGTCCCAGAAGAGTCGCTTAGACGTTTTAGCTGTACAAGAACTTTACGATGCTATATAGTGGGTCAGAAAACAGACATGAGTTTGGAGTAGCATTTATGGTCTCCAACAGAATAAAATCTGCAATCCTTGAATTCCAACCAATTAACGAAAGGCTTTGCAAACTACGCATTAGAGGGCATTTCAGGAACATTAGTTTGATTTGTGTTCATGCACCCACAGAAGAGAAGGATGAGGAGGTGAAAGATACCTTCTATGAACAATTAGAAACTGCTTATAATACCTGTCCCAACTATGATATGAAAATCGTACTAGGAGATTTCAATGCGCAAGTCGGGAAGGAGATAGAGCTGAGACCAACAATTGGAGCGCATAGCTTACATCAAGTGACGAATGACAATGGACTAAGGATGGTAAGTTTTGCAACCGTGAAATCCATGGCTGTCATGAGTACTATGTTCCCTCATAAAAAAGTGCACAAAGAAACATGGCACTCACCATATGGTACCTCTGCAAGCCAAATTGATCACGTACTGGTTTCCACCAAAAATTTCAGCTGTGTAAATGATGTACGATCATATAGAGGATATGATGTTAACTCCGATCACTACTTAGTAATCATAAAAATTCACCAAAAAATAAAATGCTCTACAAAGAAACCAATGCCCCGAAGTGAGCAGTGGAATACAGAACGCCTCGGGACTGAAGAAGAGAGTGATAGATTTACCGAGAAGTTCCACGAGACAGTTATGAGCATACCAGTTAGTGAAGGTACGGAAACTATTGAAAGTAGGTGGAGACGCATCAAGACATGTTTAACGCAGTCTGCAAAAGAAGTGTGTGGAGTAAAGAAAATAAGACATCGTAACGGTTGGTTTGATGAAGAATGCGAGCAGGCTGTCCAGATAAGGAATGAAAAAAGACTAATCTGGATTAGTAGAAATACACGGCAGAGCTTCAAGCAGTACAAAGATGCCAGGAAACACGCGAAGGGATTGGTTAGGAGAAAAAAAAAGAGGAATCACTAATGAAGCAAATCAAGGACATAGAAAACGCAAAAAGAAAAAATGAATCACGCAAATTCTACAGATCGGTGAATCACATCAAAAGCGAACCAACTAGGAAAGGAAACCTAATAAGGAACGACCAGGGTAAAATGCTAATGCTGGAAGAAGAGGTACAGGAAAGGTGGCGACAGTATTTCAGGAACCTGCTGAACCCAAAGAGATTCGGAGATCAACCAGGGAGATCAAGCCCAGTTACCATTGAGGACAAATGAGGATGACTTGGAAACCATTCCACCAGATGTAGAGGACATTGAAGACATCCTTAATAAACTCAAAAATAATAAAGCGCCAGGTAATGATGGACTACCCGCAGAGTTGTTAAAAGCGGGACATAATGAAGTTGCAAAGGAACTGCAGGAACTTGTAGCTCAGATATGGGAAGAGGAACGTCTGCCTGAAGAATGGAATAAGGTTTGAATGGGAAAAGTCTCGTTTCGCTTAAAATCAGTCGCTGAAATGGTGAGATATTTTTACTCTATAGGTGTAGCTCAGATCTAAATTTGACGAAAGTTTTCTAATGAGAACTTTAATGCATAATATATTTTTTTAAAAACATTGTTTGCTTGGACCTACCTTTAAGGAGTCATATCAGTATGATGTTATAAAAACAATCATATTTAGCCCTAACCTTGTCTTCACCCTCGAAAATATAATACGTTTGCTCGCTCTAGCTCTCTTGGAGTTGCTCCAATCCAACTGTACCCGAAAATTTTAAAATCAGAATTTAGAAATATTTCCATATTAACGTTTTAGGGGACGATATAATTTTGAAATAGCCCGGAATCAAATTCGGAGGTAGGAGCTCTTTTATTTTTGAGCTTGAGGTGATGTAATTTGTCTTCTAACATATCTTCGCACCCGAATCCACCTCCATTTTAAAAGGCTTACATTTCAGTGTTACAATTATAAAATAATTTCCTGAGCAGGTATTGAGTCATATAAGTCAACCACGTAAGAGGAGACATGTGTAATAACATAACATCCGTCAAACTGGGTTGAGTGTTTAGAGCCCCTTCCGACAGAGTCATACTCAATTGCTTAAAATCATCGGATGTTTAAGACAAGGTTAAGTTACATACTCTGGAAACATGGCTCTTTGCGAAACATAAAGTGCGTCTTGTCTTTCTCGGTTGACATTGCATTCATTTGACTAACGGGAATAAAACATTAATTCTCAATACCCAAAGGCGAAAAATAATCCCGGGGACATGATAGAGGATCATTCCAACCAAAACTTAGAGCACCTGAAGTGACGTCACAAGGCTGATTAGGACGCCAACTCGAGCTTCCTGTTCTTAAACGACGTGAAAATTCGTTAACGTCACTGGAACTTGACGTAGTTCCGGTGGTAGGTTCAGAGCGGAGCTACTGCTACTCATTGCTTTACTTTGGATTCGCAAAGCTTCTAAAGCCAATGTTTTTTTTTAATTTTTTGTCAAAATCAGCTATGTTAGCTTGTAGTGTTTGTGAATCATTCGAATTCCCCTAACAAACTGAGACCTCATGTAAATTTCAGATTTAGAGATTTTTTTCTGCTAGCTGATTGAGAGCAGTCGATATGAAATCCACAATCCGACAGCTATGTAATCAGATTATAGATTGAGAGGTATCTCAGTTAAAAAAACAAATAAATAAATAAAGTTAGGAAATAACCAAGTTTTTATGGGAATCAGCAATCGAACAAATTTCTGCGAATGGGATTTGAAATTAAGAGAGTTCAACTGATTCTCAGGAACTAAGAATGCGGCCAAGATTATTTATGAAAAATTCGTTTTTTCAACGAGAGTTTTAAGACCGCATAAAATGCATTTTGTAATAAGTATAGTAGAAATAAATTTTAAACAAAAATTCTAGATCTATTTTCGATATGGTAGTCAACCATCTGGCTCCTGGACTATATGGTCAACTAGTCATTAATGCGATACTGTTGTAAATTTCTAAGAGAGAAAGTTTGATAATTGTAGTGCCCGTGTACAAGAAGAAGGGCGAGTCAACAATATGCAGTAACTATCGGGGGATTAGTTTGCTAAGTGCGGCATATAAAATTTTCTCCATAACCCCTTATAACAGGCTTCTCCCATATGTAGAACAGAAACTGAGTGACTATCAGGGTGGTTTTCGGCCCAATAGGTCCACTATTGATCAAATCTTCGCCCTGAAGCAAATCTGTGAGAAGATGAATGAGTTTCAGCAGACTACCTGGATGTTGTTTGTCGATTTTAAGGCCGCCTATGATACCATAGTTAGGAGTAAGCTCGTAGTAGCCATGCATGAACTGGGACTACCATGTAAACTAATTCGTTTAGTAAAATGCACAATGGCAAATACAATTTGCCAAGTTAAATGCTGTGGGCTATCGGAGCCGTTTGAAGTAGAAGGTGGTCTGAGACAAGGAGATCCAATAGCTCCTCTTCTGTTCAATATAGCTCTGCAAGTCATCATCAATAGGGCGGAATTAGAACAGCAAGGGACAATATTTACGAAGATGTCTCAAATTCTCGCATATGCAGATGACGTGGTCATTATTGGTAGATCCCTGTCGAGCATAAGAGCGGCCTTTGTAGCAATGGACAAGGAAGCAGGAAAGATCGGCCTAAAAGTCAACGAGCTGAAAACTAAGATAATGGTACTAGGCACACGAATGGACCAGAGGCAGAGTCATTATGAAATGGTACCCTATAAAATAGAACTGGTAAGAAGTTTTCAATATCTAGGCTCTATTATAAATGATGACCTGAAGGAAGAAGAAGAGGTAAGGAAGCGTATAGCGGCTGGTAATAGAGCCTATTTTTCCTTATCAAAGCTATTTAGAAGCAAGCTTTTGAGCCGCTCCACCAAGTTGATGCTATGAAAACCCTTGTAAGACCAGTGGTTACGTACGGTGGAGAAACGTGGATCCTCAACAACAAAAATGTGGACCTGCTTGATAGGTTTGAACGGGTAATCCTAAGGAGAATCCTGGGAGCCGTATTTGAGGATGGTCAATGGCGGCGGAGGAAAAATAAGGAATTGTTTCAGCTCTACCAGGATATCAGTATCTCCTCTCATATTAAGATACAGAGGTTAAAATGGATTGAGCACGTGATGAGGATGAACTGTGACAGGGTTGCAAGTAGAGTGTTCAGGAATGTTCCGGATGGCCGGCGCCGCCGTGGCAGACCGAAGGGTCGAGAGGAGCTGAGGATCGAGAAGGATGGTTGGCGACTGTTGAGCAGGCCAAGGGCGGTCTCATGCGCCTGTTGAGCCAGTAGAAGAAGAAGCTGTAGATTCAAATCTAATTTTCCAGCGCTTATGCTTTATGAGAAAGAGTATTGATGGACTTCGTCAATATTTTAACTTTTAGCTGGCTCCCTATCCTTTTTCACTTTTTGGTAACACTGGAATGAGAAAAACAACAAAATCAACGCTATACGATATTTTTGAACTACATGTGAAACGGATGTTAATGATGTTACAGAATCCATTATCATATTAATCATGTTATCCATAATCATGTTACAGAATACCATTATCGATGGTGGTTTGTTACTTTATAGATTAAAATGGGGAAAAAAATCAAAAGTTTATGGGTATTTCGTTTATGGTACCAATGTCAAAGTTGTTTTTGATGAATACAATAATGATGGAAATAAAGCGTCCGAGAGCAATCGCAGATATATTAGTAATACTTTAATTGATTATTTGTTTGAAGAAGATATGCTGCTGAATACAAGTAAAGAGAATTTTTTTAGGGAACAGCAAAAATAAAAATAGATTTATAAATCTTTTCTACAAAAAATTGGCTGAAAATAATATTGAATGGAGTCATGCAGATCATTTAATTGTACAATCAGCTCTTAATAGTTCCTTCCATGATGTATTCGTTGTTGCAGAGGACATTGATGTTTTAGTGATATTGATGGGTTTAGCACCTGATGATATAGAAATATTTTTCTTCAAACCAGTCAAAAATAATGTGTTGGCAACGAGTTTATTCAACAAAACCATGTTAGTAAAATATCCAAATATTATTGAAAGTTAAATTTTCTTTTGTAAAAATAAAAACAAAAATTGAAAAACTGGAAGGAATCCTCAACTAATTATATCCACAATGATGAAACATTGAAAAAGTTATTTGTTTTATATTTTTGTTTAGTTTTAATAAAAAATAATGAAGCAAACTTTTTTTCCTATTTAATAATCATACATATTGTTTCAAAAATATTAATTATTATTTCTCCCCTTTGAAAGGTTTCTGATTTTTATTAATATAAAAAAACAAATATTTAAAAAAAAAATGATCAAAATCAGAGCTGTTTCTGAGGACTTTTTAAGATTGCCTGTTATATGGCTTCATTGACGTGACTGTATGACGGGTTGTGGAGAGTGTGCGGGGGTGGAGTGAGGGTTAGAAGAAGTTTTAATAAGGTTTTTAATTAAGTCTTCAGGAAAATTGTTAGATTATAGATTTTTACTAGTCGGGTTATATTATCTTTGTGAAATTTTGTATCAGAAAGTGTTAAGGAAATTTTCTTGTGATAGTGGTGTAAGGAAAAAAAATTAAGGAGACGGCAGGAATATGTAGGTTTAGTGTACCAGTTGGTGGATAGTGAATTATCGGGAATTTTGATGATAAGGAGGTCGAGGAACGGAAGTGAGTTCATGTTTTCTGTTTCAATGGTAAATTGGAGTCGAGGGTGGTAAGAGTTTATGCTTGGACATGGCTCAGTAATGGTACGTTTATATATATACTTCTATATTAAAGTCTAAAGTTTTGTTTTTATGCTTATCATAATCATATTGTTTATCATGTTATCATTATTTGTATCTATAATATTTAAGTATATTTTCTGTTTTATTTCAAATGTTATCACTACATTCCATAAATGTTCATTATCACAGTAATATGTATCTCTTCTATATTTTTTTATGTAGTAATATGTAGTTCTGATGTTTTAGCCCTGATAATGGCTCACAAGCTTGAGCCGAAACGTTGGCAAAATTAAAAATACTTAAAAAAAGACTGACTCCTGATTATTCCACCTATATTAGTTTCTACAGTCGACTATACATCCTCAATATATAATATTTAGTTAAAATATTATATACTATTTAGTTAAATATTATATACTATTTAGTTGTTTCATTTACTGACTGCCACCCAGTCTAATTCCTTCCAGTAATTCTCAAACGGTCAACTAAATAATTAATTATTAAAAAAAAAAAAATTATGATTATGTATGAAAGTTTAACTTTTATCCCAATATTGACCATTTTTTCTTGAATATCGAAATCAAATTGATGTATTGTGTAATGGTTATTATTTTTAATTCCTGTTCTTAATAAAAAATCATAAAAAAAATAATAATAATAATAAAACAAGGGGAACTCCTAGACAATAGAGGCTTATAAAAATTATTTACATTTCTAATCAATTAAAAAAAAGGTATGTGTGTGTATATATATATATATATATATATATATATATATATATATATATATATATATATATATATATACAAGTCAGTCTTAGAGTATATCTCGTGCAGTAAGGTTGTGTTGTTCTGTTCTCCAGTGCTTTCGTCTATTTACAATAGAAAATTTTGGTGTTTCCCGTTAAATTCTTTAACAATATTGAATAACTCCAAGAGGTGACGCTAAAATTTGATTTATTTTTGCCACAATATATAAAAACAGTGAAAAAAACAAACAAAAACTAAGTATATTGAGTGTGAGCTGTAGTGTAGCAGTAGTGGGGGACAACCTGTTTACAAGCCCTAATCCTAATATGCTCCGCGTAAACAAATTGTATCATTATTATTGTTTTAGCATTTATATTTCGTCACGTATATTTTGCAATTTAATTATTAATAATGGTTAATTGCAAAATTTGTAATAAATCAACAGGACGAGATGACAAATTAAAGCTCGCCTGTACTACTTGCACAAACTTTTATCACATGAAGTGTATAAAAATAGAGGCTATAGACACCGAATCACTTAAAAAATGGACGTGCCCTGATTTTGAGATATCATCACGGCCATTACCACAATCGGAGTCTAGTGCAATGATGGACCTGCTGAGGGCGCTGGCGGAGGAGATCCGGGAAGTGAAGGCTAAGCTTCACGGAATTGACGAAATCAAAGACATAAAGGATACTCTCGATAAACAAACCGAACTGTCCTTTCAAAATATGGAGAGATTAGGAAAAAAAGAAAACTTACTAGAAGAACAAAAATGTCAGCTTGAAAAACTGACCCTAGAAAATAATACCTTAAAACTCAAAATTGTTGATTTAGAAGGCCGTCTAAATAACGCAGAACAAATTAACCTCAATAATACCGTGGAAATACGAGGTATCCCAGAGAGGCCAGGCGAGACCGTTATGGGCACTATACTCAGCGTCGGCGTGGGCCTGGGCGTCCAGCTCAGCCCGGGAGATCTCGATCACGCGGTTCGTCTCAGGCCCAAAGAAGCGGAGACACCGGGGACTATAATCGCTCGGTTTGTTCGGCGGACCGTGAGAGATGACTTAGTGCGGCAACGAAAAGTAAAAAGGGACTTTTCTACCCGACACCTGGGCTGGCAAGATAATGACAGTCACCGAGTCTACGTCAGCGAGGCGATGACGTCCACTAACCGACACCTCTACTGGCTAACCCGCCAGAAAAAGGTAACTGCCAATATAAAATATGTATGGTTCAGCGGGGGCAGGGGCAGGTGTCGGAAGACTGACGGTTATCCAGCGGTCATAATCAGCAAATCATCTGACTTAGATGTTTTTAGTTGAATTCAGAGGTCAAGTCTCCTCATTATTATTATTTTTGTAGAACATTATTTTATTTGTAAAAAGGATAATTTTGTTTTACTAATTATTGTTTTTATTTCATACTTAACGGACAAAAATATTAGTTTGTTTCATTGGAAGGCTATCAATATTTTCTATCAACTATCTTTAAATCATCGTGTTCACCTTATCTCTCCTCATTTTGATAGTGGTTATCTGTATGTTTTATTTGCTATAGTTATAACATTTTATTTTATTTTCCAAATGATCAATTATTTTATCAAAATTATTAATAGATCATTCATTTATTTACTCCTTATACTATTTTATAACTTTACATTAATTAATTCTGAAATTATGCATATTTTAAAAATTAGTTATAGCCTATTTCTTATCCTCTACCAACCTTTTCTCGTATATCCCATCTTCCACATTAATTATGACTAATATCCTTACATCCTGTCACGTCAATGCACAATCCCTTATTGCCCACTATGATGAATTCCAACTGTACTTTCTTGATAATTTTTATTATATCATTGCAGTATCCGAAACCTGACTAAAACCATACATCCCTTCCTCACAAGTATCCCTCATTAATTATTCCTTTCTCCGCCATGATAGATCTGATCGCAGAGGTGTGGGGCTGTATGTACACGATAGTCTCAAGGCCAAAGTTCTCCAATCCCCTTCTTTTGACTATCCCCACCTTGAATACCTTTTCGTGGAAATCTCATCTTATAAATCACAGCTCCTGTATGCCATAGTATACCGACCTCCTCACATTCCATTCGATAACCTTTTTGAATCCTCCCTTACCAGACTTGTCTCCAGTTATTCCAATGTTATTATCTCAGAAAATTTCAATACAAATATGCTTTCGGAATCCTATAATAAATCTTTCCTAGATAGCTTACTTTATTCTCTGAATCTTTACCTTGTTCCTTACTCCTCCACCCATCATACCCAATTCTCCGACACCTGGCTTGACCTTCACATTACTGACTCTCCTCTAAAGGTCCTTTCATCCTCCCAGCACCCGGTTCCATTTCTTTCTTCACACGACCTTATCCAGATCTCATATAACTTACCAGTGAAATCCTTCATTCCTAAAGTGATCTCCTATTGTAGTTTGAACCACCTCTCCTTCGAATCCCTTCAACCAGATCTGGAAGCATTTCCTTGGGATACCATATACTCCTATAATTCCATCGATCCTATGATATCCACTCTCACCTCAAACCTTAAATCTTTACTAGACCTGCATGCACCTTTAAGAACCAGAATGATACGTCGTCCAACTGCGCCTTGGCTAACCCCTGAATTAAGGGAAATGATGAAAAGAAGAGAAGCAGCGAGGCGAAAATTTCGCCGCACTCATACACCAGCTGATTACGAATGCTTCAAAAAACTTCGCAATGAAACCCAGGCCGCAGTTCGACGTGCTAAATCCTACCACATTCATACTTCCCTCTCCAATGCTCTTGATTCCAAATCCAAATAGAAAATAATCCGAAAATTATCTCTCCCAGAATCCAATAGCTTCACTCCCCTTTCTGTTTCTCCGGACCAGCTCAACAATCATTTTATATCCTTTGCTTCTAATCCTTCTCCTGCAGCTGATATCAACCATCATAATTTCAACCCAGAGAGCTTCTTCTTCTCTCACCTTTCCTATGTTGAAATACATACAGCTATCCTTAAATCTCAGACCAATGATTATGGACCCGACAATATCCCAGTGAAACTAATAAAATCCTGTCTACCCGTCCTTATGCCAATATTCTATCATATCTATAATTTTTCCTTTCAAAATTCCATTTTTTCTACACCTTGGAAAACTGCTTTAATTCGTCCATTAAATAAAATTTCAAATCCATCCTCACCGTCTGATTTCCGTCCCATTTCGCTCCTTTCTAATCGTTTGAAACCCCTGGAACGTCTTGCACAAAACCAATTATCAATTTTTTTAGAAGAACGTTCCCTTATTGATCCTTTCCAATCCGGCTTCCGACCTGGTTATTCAACACAGTCCGCTCTCCTAAAAATAACGCACGACCTCCAATCCGCCATAGAACACCAAAAACTAACCATCCTAATCCTTCTAGATTTCTCTAAAGCTTTTGATACAGTTGACCATAATATCCTCCTTACCAAACTACAAAATCTTCCTTTATCCAACAGTGCTTTACGCTGGTTCAAATCCTTCCTCTCCGACCGCTCACAATATGTAGTTGTCCCAGGTCAACCTCCTTCCAAGACTTTACCTATGTCCTGTGGTGTTCCTCAGGGATCATCACTATCCCCCACCCTATTCGCAGTATACATTAATGACCTTCCTCTAAGCATCCATCATTCCCAATACCATATCTATGCTGATGATGTCCAAATGTATCTATCCTTTCCTCCTTCCGAACTATTACTAGCCACAGAAATGCATCAAGAAGATTTGAATCGAATCAGAATGCTGAGAACAAGCTCAATTTGAACGCTGAGAAGACCAAGGCAATTGTAATAGGTTCCAATCCCCTCCTTAAGACCCTTCCATCGATTCCTACTCTGTTTCTGAATAACAATCCAATAAAATTCCATCAATCCGTTAAAAACCTCGGCACCACCTTTGATCAAACCCTTTCCTGGAAAAACCATGTTACCGAAATCTCCCGTCGTACATTTTCCACATTAAAACTTCTGAATCATCTACGTCCTCTCCTTCCAATGGAAACCCGTAAGCTTTTGGTTAGCTCCTTAATATTTCGCCACTTTGACTATTGCTGTGTGGTGTATGGGAGTGTCTCTGGGGATCTCGAGGCAAAACTAAAACGAATGTTTAATTGCTTTATACGTTTCATCTTTGGGATATCTAAAGACACTTCTGTCACCCGATTTTACAAAGAGTTAAAGTGGCTTTACCCCTCCTTCCGCCGTAAGTACTTCCTAGCATTCTTATTTCTTCCTCCTGTTGTTATTTTTACTTATATTTATATTTTTAATATGTTTACTCTAAGACTCTAGTCTTAAGACCCTTGTTTATCTCCTGTAATATTATTCTTAAGGGACTCGTCCCAGAATAAATAAAGAATTATTATTATATTATTATTATATATATATATATATATATATAATATATATATATATATTTTCTAATCTAATCTCTATATTCTAATTCTAATCAATTAAACAAAAATTAGTTGAACAATTAAAAAAAAGGTATGTGTATATATATATATATATATATATATATATATATATATATACACACACACACACACAGACAAATACACATATACATAATACACTGTTTCTACTCTTAATTTGATTGACTTAAAATAGTCAAATAGAAATGCAAGTTCAAAATTCTCCATACATCTTGTTCCATTGTCCTTCAATTAAATGAAGCATGAATGTGTGTTTATACCTTGTTTATTGATTCATAATTTAGTACTGTGTGGTGGACTGAAGTTTTAGACTTCATTTTGTTTCTTTCAGAAATAAAAAATGCTGCTCTGAAGGTAAAATCTGATTATCATCGGAAAAAGCGTTTTAAACCTCGAAGCTTAAGAAGGCGCTGTCAAGATAGTTCCAGATTTACTCCTACTAAAAAACAAAATGGGAGTCCATTCAACAGGCCACTTCACACATCTGTTAAAGAATGTAAGCATTTTGCAAATGTATCATTTATAAACTGTTAATAAATTTAGTTAATCAATTATGTATTTTTTACATAAATTTAAAATGTTTACTTAATAGCAGAAGTATACTCAGCCTCAGCCTCTCCATCACTTGATCAGATATTTTTTAGATTATTATTCTTAGAATCCTGAATAAATCCTTGTTTCTCTTAAATATTTTTCAATACCTAATCAGTCAACATTTAGTCATTAATTATCTCTTCTTCTTGTTCAATCGGCACAATAATCCATCACTGGGTCCTGGCCTCCTCAAGTAGTTTCCGCCAGTTTAATCTTTGAAGTACAGATACCCTCCAGTTCCGAACCCCGAGTAAGGTCTTTAATGCCATCCACTCATTGGAGTTTTAATTGGCCTCTCGGTCAGGTTCCAAATATATTCTTCTCAAGGAGTTTCTCCGGGATCTCATTTGGCTCCATCCTGGCCAAGCCTGCTAATGCTGATAATCCTCCCGACATCAGGCTCATTTAGCAGCAGGTATACTTTATAAGTAGTACATCTCTTCCACGTAGATCCATCTTTTACTGGGCCGTATATACACCTGAGAACTTTCCTCTCAAATGCCAAGATGTCTCTTTCATCAGCCTTTGAAAGAGCCCACATTTCTGATGTGTAAATAAGCACTGTTCTAGTGTTATGTGTTATGCACTAATAAGTGTTTTGTATATTCTTGTTTTGTAGTTCTCAATATTGAGTTAGTTCCCAGGTGTCAATGCAGTCCATAATAGCACCTGTTGACTGAAGCTATTCCCCTCTTTACCTCAGCTGAGATATCATTATCTGTATTAACCTGTGACCCCAGGTACACAAACTGGTCTACTCATTCGAAAGAATGAGATCCTCTCTGGACAGTGTCTTCCCTGTGACCTTTATATTGACCAGCAATAATATATTTGGTTGTTTTTTTTTTTGGTATTAACGGCAAGTCCTAGCTTCCTTGTAGCATCTTTGAGGGCAAGGAAGGCTTCATCCACTGCAGCTTTCTTCCCATCTTCCCACAATGTCGATTTTGTTGGCGTATCCCAGAATCTCATGGGATTGAGGATTGTTCCACTTGTCTGGATCTGAAATTCTCAGACTGCTTTTCCCGAACCAATGGTGAAGAGCAGACATGCCAGGGAATCTCCATTTCAAACTTCATTGATAGATCCCTTTAAACCTTTATCATATACTTGATACTGTTGATTGTAAGCTTTACCAAATGGATGAGCTTAATAGGTATATTCAGATCTTTCATGGCTTGATAGAGGGGCTCATGCTAATTTCTATTGTAGGCAGATCTCAAATCCACAAAGAGATGGTGCGTTTGGTTCCGGTATTCTCTACCTCTGTCTAGAATAATTCGTAGGGCAAATATCTGGTCTATTGTGGACTTAATTTACGAAAGCCTCATTGATATTTTCCCAGCACACTTTCAACATGTGGTAGCAGTCTTTGGTACAAAATATTCGAGAAGATTTTGTAGGCACATGGCAGGAGGGATATTCCCTGGTAATTGTTGCATTCAAGAAGGTCTCCCTTCTTGTGAATAGGACATAAGATCTTCTTATTCCAGGCTTTTGGGATGGTTTCCTCAGTCTATATCATAATGAGAAGATTGTGTAATGTTGGAATAGCCTCCCCCTTTCTTAAATAGTTCAGCCGACCGTTTGTCAAAGCCTGGATCCTTGTGGCTTTTTAACTTCTCTATGGCCTCACTCAGTTCCTCTTCGTCAGGGGGCTTGAGGTCATGTCCAGAAAGAAGTTCTTCCTGTGTTAACCTCACCCTGTAGAGCTTCTCGTTCCTGGTTCCCATTCAGCAGGAGGTTAAAATGGATGTTCCATCTTTGTAGCAATTGAGTTTTCTTATTTAATAGAGATCCAACAGAGTCCTTACAGGCTGAGATTCTTAGCTTGAACTTTTTTCGAAAGGATGATTATTTTTTCATAAAATTTACGACATACTCCAGTGTTCCTTAATTTTTTTTTTAATCTCATACCAACTCCACAGGAATAGATGAAATACCTGTTAAATTACTAAAATTATGCCTTCCCAACATCCTACCAGTTCTTCTCTTCATTTATAATTTTTCACTCCAAAATTCCACTTTTCCTACCACTTAAAAAAAAGCAATAGTCCACCTTATGAATAAAACCACTAACTCCTCATTCCCTAAAGACTATCGCCCAATCCCATCCATCCTCTCTAACCTTTCCAAACCACTATAAAGAATCGTCCAGTCCCAATTGTCTAACTTCCTCGAAACGTCCAAACTTCTTGATCCTCTCCAATCTGGTTTTGGACCTGGCTTTTCCGGACAATCCCCTCTCCTCAAAATCACTAGCGACATAAATATCGCCATGGACAAAAAGAAACTGACAGTACTAATACTTTTAGACTTTTCAAAAGCTTTCGACTCCCTTGATCACCCTACCCTTTTTTCAAAATGAGTCTTTATCCTTTTCTAACAGCACTATTTGCTGGTTTCAATCATTCCTTTCAAATAGAACTCAAGCTTTTCACTATTCCTAACCATCCTCTATCTTCATTTCTTGCCCTTTCGGCAGGTGTGGCCCAGGGCTCAAGCATATCTCCTCTCCTTTTTAATATCTATATCAATGATCTTCCCAATTCTATCCATCACAGCTCCTACCACTTATATTCTCATTAGTAGCATTTGCCAAAATTCAGAAAGACCTGAATAGAATCTGTGCCTGGGCAATCCTGAATAAACAAAGGCTGAATGCTATGAAAACTTCTATCCTATATTGTTATAGGTTCCAATTCCCTCCTTAGATCCAATAATACTTGCGAATCTAATCCTAAATCATCACCCAATCACCTTCAGTTCCTCAGTCCAAAACCTTGTTATTACCATTGACTAGGAAAGGGTACTCCTGGATACCCCATATTGCCCAAATCTCTAGAACAATAAATACCCTCAAATATTTTCATCGTTCCCATCATCTTCTTCCACTATCCACCCATAAGCTCCTTATTTCTTCACTTATTTTCCCCCACTTTGACTATTGCTGCTTAGTATATGGTGGCCTCTAGACAGTGCTTGAGGACAGGCTATTAGAATTATGAACATATTTTTAAGATTTGTCCTCAACACTTTGAAGAGTTCTAATGTGAACCATTTATACAGCGATCTAAAATGGCTCCTTCCCCCAATTCGCAGACAATATTTCCTAGGATATACCTTTACCAAACCATTAACACCCAGCTCCCTCCTTATATCTGGTCTTCTGCAATTTAAATTGTCAATCTACTCCCTTGAAACAAGGTCAGTAGATTAACTGTGTTAGTTTGAGTAGATAGGTCTCACCATTCTGACCTTTACATTCGTACCCATAGAACAACAATTTTTGATCATTCCTTTCTTGTCCGCTCTGCTTATCTCTGGCATTCCTTACCTACTCATATCCGCCATGCTTCTTCTCTATCATCATTCAAGTTCCAACTGTTCTAATACCTCCTGTATTCCCAAACAGATGCTCAACAACCCTGATATTTTATATCAAATATCAGATTTTGAATATAAAAAAAAAAATAAAAAAAAAAAAAATGATTTATTGCTCATGCCTAACTTAGTTAATTAATTAATTTTTAAATTTAGTTTTGTTCAGCAAATGTATGTATCTGAAGAAGTTTATTTATTTTATTTTTTTGTTTTATTGTATAGATATATTTCTTCTTCTTTTTTTTTTTTTTTTTTTCTTATTTCTTATACTATGACACACATTATAACTTATAACTACACACACTTAATACAAAAATTGAGTCGATTTGAGCAATTTTTACCTCTGTAACAACAGATAAACTTAAGAGCGATGTGCACACTATCATGGCTGATGAGCAACTCTCGAGTTTTCTCATTTAATATAGATCCATCGGAGTCCTTACAGGCTGAGATTCTAGGCTTGAATGGTTTTCAATCACTGTTTATTTTTTCATAGAATTTAGGACATTCTCCAGTGCTCCTTAATTTTTCTATTTTCTTAAGCTTTCTATTTTCCCAGTTCCTTATTTACTTAAGGTTATTTACTTGTAATTTAATTATTCTTTGTGATATAATAAAATCTGTTAAAACCAACTTACATCCATATTAGCTCCACGGAAAGTTCTAACATCTAAAAGGTTTGATCTGTGCCTAGCACTTATAAGAAAATGATCAATCTGATTAATTGTATTTTTATCAGGAGACGTCCAACTGCCAAGGTGAATTCTTTTGTAAGGAAATGCTGCCAACCACAAGGTTTTGTGATGCACAGAAGTTGACAAACCTGATAAGAACAGTTCAGGAAGACATTTGAAAATAGCCAGATCTGCACTCCAATCCAGGAAGGTTATCTAGAGGAGGAGACCTTAGGGTTTGTGCATAGGGACTGTGTATTTACTTTGTCTACTGTGTGGGGGTACTGTACTGTGCTGTATTAGCTATGATTATATGTGGTACAATATGATTCATTGAGTAACCATCACTTTTGTTGATGAGTTGGGGGCTTTGGAAAATGTTTTGCTTCTCTCTGTTGAGCCAATGTCCAGAACATCTACTGTTACCCTTAAGTATCCACTTTTCTTTACAAGTAACAATTGTGGACAGAAAGGGGTAATTTTCGTTTCAACAAAGAAGTGTCTGTACATTTGATCTTATGTGGTATTCCCAAATGCTCCTGTTATAATAGGTAAACCGAGTTGAAGTGGGTCTACCCTTCTTTCCGTCAACAATACCTCCTTAGTCTATCTTTTGTGATCCTTAAAAAAAAAAATAAATACTTGATATGCTTACCACATGTTCGTCTGTCCATTCAGTAAACACGAGATCTCAACCCATGAACTTCTTGTATATATCATCTCACAGATCCACCTCCTTCAAAAAGTCTTATGTCATTCTTCCTACCCCATTTCGGGATTCATTGCCTCTATCCATTCTTAAAGCCTTATCGTTAACCACAATCAAACATCTATTAATGGGTTGTCTGGAAAGTTCGTAGAGAAACTTGGACAAAAATTAAAATTGATGAACAGCTTTAAATGTATTTATTTAATCTACAAAATAGTTACCATTGTTAGCGATTAACCTTTCCCAACGGCTTTGAAAGTCCATTATCCCTTTTTCCAAAAATCACTGTCCTTACTCCTAAAGAACAATAAAAGGTCCGTTTTGACATCATCTTCTGAAGAGTAGGATTTCCCTAGGGCTGCGTTTTTCCATTTTTTTAAATGTTTAAAGTTGTGTTGGTTCTAATTTTTTAATTCTTTGAAATTTTGTTATTTTTCTTTTTTATTAATTGGTCAATTATCAATTTAGTTTCACATGAGTTACTCGACACATTAATAATAGTAATTTCTTTAATTATATTTCTTAAACTTTTCACTTTTATTTCTATTTTATTATTATTTTCTTTCCTACTTGACACATTACTAATTGTATTTTTTTCAATGATATTTTTAAAACTTTTCCATTTCTTGATCTATTTTATTATTTTTATTAATATTTTCTTTCCTATTCGACACATTATTAATCGTATTTTCTTCAATTATATTTTCTAAACTCTCCATTTCTTTTTCTTTTTTATTATTTTTAGTTTCACTCAAATTATTTGACACAATACTAGTAGTATTTTCTTCAATTTTATTTTTTATACTGTCCACTTCTTTCTCTACATCATTATATTTAAATTCACCCAAATTATAAGACACATTACTGATCCTATTATCTTCAATTTTATTTTTTAAACATGCCGGTTCTTTTTCTATTTTATATCACCTTTCTGAATTTCTATTTCTGTTTTTAAATCCCTTTCTAAATGCAATTTTTTATCAAATCTTTCATCAATTTCCATGGGAATCTTATTATTTCATGTACAATTATATCAAGTTTACTGTCTAATTTAAAAAAATTGTCATTGTCTTCCTTTGAAAGTTAATTGATTTTGTTAGATATTTGTTGGTTTTCATTAAAATTTTTTTTTTTAAATTTTGTCGGTTTTCATCAGAATTTTGTATTAATAATTTAAAAATTTTATCTAAAGTATTTTTCCCCCATGTTTGAATTATTTAAGCTAATATCCTTTAGAATAATCGATATTTCTTTCATATTTGATTGTTCAACACTTTAATTAATTTTATCACTTTCATATATTTCCATTTTTGACTAAAAATTATGTACTATGATCTCTAATAAACTTATAAACTTTTAGTGACACTTTCTAATTTCACCTTAGCCAAACTTCTATTAATTTGTCCTCTTTTGGGCGCCATATGTTATAATATTTTATTTTTTTATTTTTATGTCCCTGTTCAGGCGCCAAAATGTTATATTTTATTTTTTAAAAGAAATAATATTTAATATTTAAATGAAAAATGAATGGTAATTTAGGGTTTTTCAAATTAATAACTCTTGAATCTTGGCTAAGGTTAAAAACAAACTTATATTCTTGAAGAAATATACTACAATATAAAACATAACTTAAATTAAAAAATTAAACAATTAAATTTTGAATATATAAAAAAAAATATATAAATTATCTGTCTTCAGTTTGATTGAACTTCACTTAAGACTCTGAGATACCAATTGAAGTAGCCGTTATATATGACATCTTGCATATTTGTATACAGCTGTGTAGAATTAAAGAAGAAATGTACTCTAAGAGTGTAATAGATTCGTTAAGCCAGGCCACAGATAGTAATACGTTTTGGGAACTAATTAATCTTCTTCGGCCAAATTAGAAATTTCATACTCCAGTAGCCCCGGAAAAATGGGAATATTATTGCCGCCAAATTTTTTTTCCGCCATAACCAACCGATAACTGTATTTTCTTTGGAACCTTACACCCTCTTTTGGACTCTCACATTTCCGTCGAAGAAATTTAGACCGCCCTAAACAATTGTAAATCCCATACTTCTGCTTGAACTGACGGGATAACATATAATTTTTTTTTTAACTTGCCTTCGAATTGGAAACTCTACCTTCAATTTGATTTGATATAGAATTTAGAAGCCCCAAACATAATTTTATACATCTATTATGTAGTGTGTGTAATTTCTTTAAGGTATTATCAGGTGCTTTGCCATAAATCGCGATTCCATAATCGAGTATCGCCCTTATAATGCTTCTATAAAATAATAGTGACATATTAAGATCTGCCCCATGACCTGCTGATTCCTGTTTAATTTTCTATCAAAACAGAGGCCTAAAAAAAGCACTAAGGTGACATAGGGAAAGGCAGTCCCTGCCAGTAGAACCTGATCTCCAAGGCGGAATGAATGCTCTCTACTAAACGGTAAACTATAGACTTGGAAACTAAGATACTTCAACCTATATCTATTTTCCTTTCCTTGAGATCTTTTGCAACTTCTAGTAGCTCGAGGCAACAGTTTAGTTTTTTTATGGTTACATATATACAGATATCGTCAATGGATTGTAGTATATTTACATCCTTAGGCAAATATTTCTTTAAATCTTACCTCTTTCGAAAGTGAAATCCGACCTGTGTTGGTCCCTGTGATGCATCCTAATCTGGTGGTATCCCGCCTTAAGATCTAGTGTGCTGAACACCACCTCTCCACTTAGCCTATCCAAGATGTCTTCAAATCTAGAGATGGGTTAATGCTCATCGACCGTATTTTCCTTAAGCTTTCTGTAGTTGATGACCAATCTATATTTTTCTTCACCAGGCGCACTTACTTTTTTACCACCCGAAGAGGACTGTTTTGTAGAGATGTACTATTTACGATAATACCATGTTCCTTTAGCTGGTCTATATCCTCCCTAATGCTGCCGTAACGCGTGGGGTTCCTACTCTCTTCACATACCTCACTATTTCCCGTTTCAAACGAATTTCATGGACAATCACTCCCAATATATCACCTTCTCTGAAGAATGTATCATGCTATTTATCCCTTAACCCCTTCCTCCAATCTTCCGTGCGGTGAATCGCTCATACTCTTTTACAGCCACCCTTTACGGACTTTTGGCAGTTGTACCTCATCTTCCCTATCCTAATTTTCCTCCCTTGGGTTAATAGTCCCTTCTCTATTCTAAAGCACACTCCTACCTTTCCTAAAAGATTGCAACCTATAATACTTTTGTATTCACGAGGCATCTTTCCCAGGCAAACTGACCCACCTATTTAACTCTATTCACAAGGGCCACCTAGAACGGTAGTATTCAGCACACGAGATCTTAAGGCGGGATAACATCAGTTTAGGATGCATCCCAGGGACCAGCACATGTCGGCTTTCACTTTCGAAAGAAGTCATTAGATGGATAGACAGATAAACGTGTTTTATTATTAAATTTTACATGTTCCCTTACAGTGTCTTAAGTACACAAAATACTGGCATGGAATTCCGTCTGCCAGGAAGTTGGTTTATTTATATATATATTATTAAAAAACAAAACAAAAAACTTACAATCAACAAAACAAAAAAGATAAATATAACTTATATTAAAATTACAACTTATTTTCTATTTATTTATTTATTGTAATTGAATTCCTTTATTAAAATGTCTATAGTTTACAGCACATATCATAAATCTGTATAATGAGTTCCAATTATTTCCATTTAAAATTTCTATTATTTTGTTTTCGGTTAAAATACTCTCTCCAAAATGCTTTTTCCTAAAATTATTAAATGCAGTACACTGACCTAAAAAATGAGTTATATTTTCATCATCCTTAATATTACAAATTGAGCATATGTAAACTATTTCCCTCATCCATGGTTTACAATTTAAGGATATCATTACAGCCCTTGTTTTAAAAATCATTCTTATTAAATCTACATTGTTTTTATCATTTATGTAGTCTACACTATAGATTAGATGATGTTCGGTACCCATAACTGCGATTATTAGTTCGTTTTCAAAATTTTCCTTGGCTGCTTCTATTAAATTAGTCACCTGACTCTTTCACCTTGCCACCGATACAAACTCCTATCAAATGGACACTCTAAATCTTCTGCTAGTTTTTGTTAAGGATTATGGGGATGATTAAAGATATAATAATAATAATTTATTTATTTATTCTGGGACAAGTCCCTTCAGAATAATACATATGAAAGTAAATAAAGTCTTAGATGTGAAATCGATTAAAATTTTCAAAAAAATTCTGGATTAAATTTTCAAAAAAATTCTCAGAACGTATTTGTTAGCTGGAAATCTAGTAAAAGCAATAAATGCATGGGCTATTCCAGTACTGACTTACACTTTTGGAGTTTTAAAATGGTCTAATACGGAACTTGAAGAAATGAATCGTTTAGTTTGAGTCCTGTTTATGTCAGAAAGAAAACGACGTCCCAAATCATCAATAAAAAGAATGTACTTACCAGGTAAGCAAGGTGGAAGGGGACTTTTTCGTCTGTTGAGAAGCTGCAGAGAGCAAGAAAATAATTTAAGACGCAGTTTCCTAGATAATGATTCTCCAATATGGTCTGCAATAAAAGCGTTAGACATTGGATACACAGCTCTAAACCTTAATTCAGAAGAGCATAAAGAGGGACCTACCGAAGAAACTCTGATTGAAAATTGGAAAAATAAGTCACTACATGGTCGATTTCATAACTCTATGTCCCAATCGGGTGTAAATTGGGAAGCTTCTACCTTCTGGCTTAAAAAAGGTCACTTATTTCCCGAAACGGAAGGATTTATTTTGGCCATACAAGATCAAGTGATTTCAACCAATGCGTATAGGAAATACATTTGTGGAGAGAATTTAAGTGAACGATGTCGTCTTTGTAAAACGGCTATAGAGTCTACCCAACATGTATCATCTGGGTGTCAGGCATTGGCAGGGAGAGAATATCTTATGAGGCATAATAACTTGGCAAAAATTATTCACCGATTGCTGGCATTATCATACCAAATGATAGCAGACGAGTTTCCGTATTACCGATACAAACCAAAACAGGTTCTCTCAGGTGAAAAAAGAACAATATACTGGGATCGTTCCATTATCACCGATCACATGATATTAAACAACAAGCCGGACATAGTGGTTATGGATCAAAATGTAAAAGGCGGCTATGTCATCGATATTGCTGTCCCGAATGATGACAATATCGACAAAACTATTGCTGAAAAAATACGAAAATATCAAGATTTGTGCCAGGAACTATGTCAAGTCTATAAGCTGGAACAAATCAAGGTATATCCGATAATTATCTCATGCAACGGCCTCATTCCAGATGACACCATTTTAGCAACTAAAAACTTAAAACTGCCCGAAAAGGTTCTGGAAGAAGGATAGAAAGCAGTTCTCCTCGGTACAGCCAGTATCATCAGAAAATTCTTAAATATAGTATAGTATTTTTTGCCTAGCCCTTGACTTTGGTCGGGGTAGGTAAATATTCTGGTAAAAACAAGAAAATTTGCAATAAAAAACAATAATAATAATTTATTTATTTATTCTGGGACAAGTCCCTTCAGAATAATACATATGAAAGTAAATAAAGTCTTAGATGTCTTAGAGTAATAATGGAAGAAAAAAAAAAAAAAATACAGTGACAAAGTAAACAATAAGAACAAAGATAACAATAAAACAAAAAACCAAACTGATGGATATAATAAATCGACTTCTCATTCTAATTCGAGTGAGAGAACCAAAAAAAATAATATATATGTACATAAAACTGATTTAGATGATGGTTAAAAAAATAAATAAATATAAAATTATCCTTCTGTTCCTGTGCAGAACTTTGATCAAAAAATAATTATATACAATTCCAATCTAATTAAAAAAAAAAAAAAAAAAAGCAGGAGAAAAAAATAAAAATAACTTCTATGTTAACGCTTCTATGATTTTTTAAAATTTATTTATTTATTTATTTTTTTATTTAAACATTCTCATTTAAAATTGGTTATTGTCGAAAATCCTAGGAAATTGAATAGACGGGATTTAAAGGTTGGAAGGGTATTAGAGTTACGGATATGAGAAGGGATAGAGTTCCATACGGAAGATGATCGGATAATGAAAGATCTGTTGAAAGCTGCGGGAATGAATCGAAGATTTGAATAGTTGGAGGTCAGAGATGTATGATGGACGGCGGGATCGGATTACTTGGTAGAGGAAGGATGCCAAGAAGTACTTGCAACGATAGGAAGGATAAAGCCAATTTTAACTCTTCCTAGAATCGAGTGACAGAGGTGTCTCTGGAGATCCCAAAGATGAATCGGATGAAACAATTAAATAGCCTTTTTAGTTTTTCCTCAAGATCTCCAGAGACACCCCCAAACACCGTACAGCAATAGTCAAAGTAGGGGAATATTAGGGAGGAAACCAGTAGCCTACGGGTTTCTAGAGGAAAGAGGTGACGGATGCCGTTTAATCGCTTTAGAGTGATGAAGGAGCAGCGGGAGATGTCAGAAATATGTTTTTTCCAGGAGAGGGTTTGGTCAAAAACGATTCCAAGGTTTTTAAAGGAATTCTATTGGATCATTATTTAATACATGAAACATAACACGTGCTTTATTAATACCTCAAACAACCAACATGAGAGTGTGGTATCACCTTATATATAACCTTCCTTCACAACCAACCAGTGTTGCCATTACAATACATTATATTATATTCAATAAATCATTGTTAATTAACACCTCCTCCCAATGATTTATATTAATAAAATTAATATTACAATGAATTGTATTAACATAACTAACAAACTAAAAATACAAAATGCAAACTAAACTCTATTCCAATCCTAATTTATGTACAAAATAATTATGAGAAGTTTTGTTTAATGGTTCCGTAAAAATATCGGCTATTTGTTGCTTTGTAGGTATATAAATAACACAATTTTCCTTTCCACAAAAACTAGCATCAGCATATCCAACTAGTGGTTCGGAATTACAATTCTTATTATATTTTAAATTATAGTTAATGGTATTTGTCTAACCATTACACTTCATTTAATAAAATATCAACTTTAAAATCACTAAAATAACATTTTATTGTCCCTACACCAACACCTCTAAATCAACACCATTTTTGGTAGCTGAAATTTTAATTGGCTTCTCCAATTTACAATAATTAAAGAATAAACTAATGTCATTTACTAGATGAAATGAACCACCTGAGTCAACAACCCATTTTAAGCTATTCTTATTCTGCTGTTCGGTTTCAGGGTTAAAGGACATAAAACTTACAAATTTGTTATCATCAGTATTTTCAGTATCTGCAAGAAATGACTTTCCTCTACCTCTCCCCTGGATCTGATGATGAGCTGCCTTACTGTCGTCTGGGCCTCCATTGTACTTACAGTCGCTACGTCCACGGCCGTGAAGTCTCCAGTCCTATGTCGTGTCTGCTGAGTGCTCCTACACTGGTATTTTTTGTGTCCGGGGGTCCACATCCATAACACAAGAAGATTAAAGAGTCAAGGGATTTGGTCGCTCCTCTGTTCTGTTTTTCCTCTTTCCCAAGCAGTCTGTTTTTCTCGAAGTCCATTTTCAATTCCTCCACAGTTTAAAAAGCCGTGATAATGCCTTCATAAGATTTAGGCATAGATAGGAGTAAATAGTTAACCTTTTTTTCCTCCGAGAGCTCACTGCCAGCATCCCCGAGTTGTGCAAATAGCTTTTCCATGTCAGTAAAATGTTCTATTAGAGGTTTCCGCTCGTCAAATTTCTATCGGACAACTCTCTTCTTATAAATAATTTAGATCTTGTACCTTTCTTCTTAAAGCTGTATTCCATGCTTTTAATAATTTGATAAGTAGAGTTTCTTCTTATCTGTATATTTACTAAAATCCTCCTTTTCGATCGCCTCTATTGCTCCATTATCCCGCTTCTTTCTTATTCTTTTCAACCGGAACTCCCACACGTTGTAAATGTCCCCTGCGAAAGGCACAATTTGATATTTTTCTTTTGACATTTTCTGTCCTTTAACACTTAATTCACTATAAAACGCGATGGCCGTACTGGGCTCATAACCCTGTTAAGGATTATGGGTATAATTAAAGATATAATACATGGAACATAACACGTCCTTTATTAATACCTCAAACAACCAACATGAGAGTGCGGTATCTACTACTACTACTACTATCGTTGCGCTACAACTCGGTGACGAGTCTTGGCCTCCTCCACCAACTTCCTCCAGTCATCTCTGTTCTGTGCAGCTATCATCCAGTTCCCAACTCCCAGGACATCTCTGGAATCCTTCGCAACACCGTCTGACCATCTCAATTTTGGTCTCCCTCTTCTTCTCGTACCGTAGAGAGGATCTTTCAGGATCTTCTTTGCTATTGCTTCATCCTCCATCCTTGCCACGTGCCAGCCCATCTAAGTCTTCTGAGCTTCATCCTCAGGATGACATCTTGATCATCAAGCATTGCATAAATTTCAGCATTTGTCCGCCTTCTCCAGTTTCCACCGATCTGTACTCCTCCAAATATTCTTCAAAGAATTTTCCTCCCAAAGATTAGGAGGTCTTGTTCCATTCTTTTTGTTGTCGTCCATGTTTCCGATGTGTACAGCAGGACTGGGCGGATTAATGCTTTGTACAGATATAGCTTGTTCGGCCGGGATAGAAGGCGAGAGGTGAATTCCTTGCTAAGGGCAAAGTAGCACTTATTAGCCATCAATATCCTTTTCTTGACTTCCACTTCAGTTGCTGTTGTCTTGTGTTACCACTGATCCCAAATACTTGAACTGCACTACTTTTTCAAAGGTAAAGGTGCCGATATTGTTGGTCTCACCAGGTCGAGGGATTTCTCCCGAGGCCATATATTTAGTTTTGCCTTCGTTCACTTCTAACCCAAGTGCTCTAGCGGCCTCCAACAAAGCTAAAAATCCCTCTCTGGCGGAATGCAACGACCGCCCCGCGATGTCCACATCATCCGCGTAGGCCAATAAATGGACCATCCGATTATATATGGTCCCATTAGTCGGCAGACCAGAATCCCTCACTGCCTTCTCCAGTGCCAAGTTGAACAGGAGGCACGCTAGCACATCACCTTGGCGAAGTCCTTTTGTTGAGGGAAACTCTTCTGTCCTGTGACCACCAACCCGCATGGTAATCTTTGCATCTCTCATGGTTAGCTTGACCAGTCGTATTAGCTTCTCTGGGATGTTGAACCCTTCAAATGCCTTGTACAGTTCTTCCCTGTCAATGCTATTGTAGGCTGCCTTGAAGTCAATGAAAAGATGGTGGGTTTTTATCTGATGCTCGTTTCCTCTCTCCAGTATTGTTCTAAGGCAGAATACTTGGTCTATCATGGATTTGCCTTGTCTAAATCCGCATTGGTAGGGACAAAGCCTCTGCTCTGCTAAGGGTAGAAGACGGAACAGGATGTTAGATAAAATCTTATATCCAGAGGAAAGAAGAGAGATACCCCTATAATTTTTACATTGAAGTTTGTCACCTTTTTTGAAGATAGGACATATAACGGATTTTTTCCAGTCTTCCAGCAAAACCTCTTCCTTCCAGATGGTCATGATTAGGTTCTGGATCCTTTTAATCAGTTCCTCGCCTCCGTTCCTGAAGAGTTCAGCAGGCATGTCTTCGGCTCCAGGTTTCTTATTATTCTTTGATCTGATCTCTGGTCCCTGACATCCAGGAACAGGTCCTCTCTTGTATCAGACCCAGTGTCTGTTCTACAGGGGGCTGAGTTGAGAAGCTCGTAAAAATGGCTTTTCCATTGCGATAGGACATCACTCTTGCAGGCCACTATGTTGCCAACCTGGTCTCTACATGTTTCAGGTACATTTCTTCGAGGTCTTCTCTTTCTATTGATGATCTTGATAAGGTCCAATTCGTCCTTTTCTCTCTGTGTTTTTTCCTTTGACGAAGTCGCTTTTTCTCTCTCCTCTTCCTTCGGTATTCCTCAACAGCTCTCCGTGTCCTTTTTATCAACATTTTCCCGTATGCCATGAGAGTGCGGTATCACCTTATATATAACCTTCCTTCCCAACCAACCAGTTATGCCATTACAAATACAATATTATATTAAATAAGTCATTGTTAATTAACAGTTTTACCCACTCCTTTAGCCAACTACGATTTTTGTTTTTCATGCCTTCAAGAGATATAATTTTAAGTAAGCGTACATTGCTATAGTTTAAACAATTTATAATATAATTTAAATGTAAACTTCTTGTACTAAAACATAACATATTCCTGCCCATTTCCAGGTACAACATGTAGTTAGTTAGGCGTGTTCTTTGGTAGGTTAAAAAGTTTCGTCAAAAATAATCTATGAATAGATTCTAATTGTTGGTAATTATGGCATCCCCAAAATTGTGCTCTGTAGTACATTACAGATTCTACCACTGCCTGAGATAATTTATACTTGGCCGATATCGGAACATGTTTATTACTAAATACATTACTCCAGATACTATTCGGAGAGCTCCAGATACAGAGAATGGAGAGCTCGAAATCCTTTTTGGACTTCGTGAATGGCATAGAGATAGCGTGAGTACCACAGTGGATGAGGTGCTGTTGAAAAGCATGATGAACAATCGAGAGGAAAAAGATGAGATGGGTAGCCAGTGAGAATCGGGATGTTAGAGACCTAATGGGTGCCTTTAAGATTGTAAGATAGGATGACGGTATATTAGCGAAAATGGTCTAATCATAGGAAACAGCTGGGGTGGGAAGTGCCATACTGGGATAGTCATTCCTGAGCACTATGTTGTCACCATAGGGAGTCTCAGTGAGCTCAAAAAGGGACGTTTGCCTAGAGCAACTTAAGGTTAACGGTAGGGACTGTGAACCAGCTTCTTTATCTTACTTTCATTTTTGTTAGAATTTTTTATTTATATATAAAATATATATATATATATAACAATAATTTATTTACGTAAGCCTACATTGTCTTTAGTAAGGTAATCCTAACTTGTAGTTTTATATTATATATATATATATATATATATATATATATATATATTTTTTTTTTTTTTTTTTAATACTTTTTTTTGTTTTTATTTTCTTTTTTTTAGTGCAAAACACTATTGATGAATTATTATGTGATAATGAGATTAGGAGGGCATCTAAGTCATCTGAAGCTTCCTCCAGCCAATTAGTTTTGGACAATAAATGTGATAAAACTGAAAATATTAACCACAGTATAGATCTGTTGCACAGTGATACTAGTGATGTAGATTTGTTTAATGATTCTGTAAATGATTTATTTTCTGAATGCTCTCAGACAGTGGAAGATAAATTTTATAAACAACCCAAAAAAAAATTGTTTTCCAAAGAACAATTAAAGTATGAAGAGAATCTGCCTGGTATGTCTTATTTAATTTTTCTTATTACTTTAAAGATGATCAGTGGTTGACTTTGTAGATTATGGGTATTTAAGAATAAGGATTAACACATTCGAAATCGTCCAATTTTCATTAATTTTGCTGCTCAACATTATTGATTCTCATTATTATTTTTATTATTCACACTTATTCTGTATCTTTTTTTTCCTCAATATAAAACCAAGAATAAAATATTTTTCTGGTTAATACTTTTTGTTAGGTTAATACTTGTAGTGTTGTACTATGACTAAGCTATATAAGATAAAATAATCAAAACTAAGTATCTTTTCCTGTATACATTTTTAACTCTTTTAAAATGAGGTTTTTGTTTATTTCAAGATTTTTTTTTTTTACTGCTTTCGTACTTTTGAGTTGCGAGAACAAAAATATAAAGCATATCCTTATTATATTGTTAGTTTTTGTTTTGATTTGATTTTTACAAAATTACCAGAATTATAGAGAGTTTCCCATCATATGTTTTCACCTGTGAAGCTGACTTAAAACAGTTGCAACACTAAAAGTATCAGGAAGAAAAAAAATGTATTCAAGGTTTTATATTATAAAAATGATACTGAAAGAGTGGTAGAAAAATAATGAAAATCTAAAGTGTTGAGCGGCAAGGTCTGGATGATTTATCAAATAAACCCATAACTTATCTAAGTGACTAAACACAGAACTGCATAGATATGTTTTTTCTAACAAGCTAGCATTTCATATGGATATGGGATGCCTTCTGGATTAATAGAAAGGTGTACAAAATATGAAAGAAAACTAAGGAAAATTTGAGTGTAAGAGGTTTTATACATTAATAAAAACTGGTGCATACATCACACACTTAAATTAACTCTCAACTGAAATAAATAAAAAAAATTAAGATAAATAATATTTACATTGGGTTTCAATAGAAACATGTATTTTCTATTAAATGCTCGAATTTATTATCTACTACAATCACTTAAGTTTTTTTTATTTTCTCATCATCGTCCTAAGATTTCTTTTGGTTCAATATTTTTGTAAGATTTATTTTGGCCATTTCCTAAAGAAGTTGGTTTATTTTATTTTCTTATTTTACAACGTTACGGCCTTTAGGGCCATTTTCAAGTATCCATCATGCTAATTTCTTAATATCTAATCTTTCACCGCTTCATCAGCAGTGTTGTCAAGTTTTTTTATTTTATTTTTTTACTCTGAACATTGTATGTCTGATTTTTTAAAATTTATCTTTCCAGCAGTATATTATTACATTTTTAGTGAATTTTCACTATTCTAAGATTACCTATAGTAATTTTTCATACAGAAGTAAGAACGATTTTTCTAAAATTTGTGCTTATAAAGCTGAAGAGTTTGTTTGTTTGTTTGAATGCTCTAATCTCAGAAACTACTGGTTCTAATTGAAAAATTCTGTTTGTGTTGGATAGTTAATGAATTTAAATGTTCACAGATCAGTCTCACACTAAAATACATGGTTCCTATGGAAAAATTATGGTTAGGGGAAATCAAATAAAAAATTTAGTATATCACAGTGAAACCCTTAAGCGGTCATAGATGGTTAGGGCTGTTTATCTTTGTAAAAAGGTTGATAAGATTGGATTCTTGAAAGATATTATTGATAGATAAGTGTATTTTTTTTGTATGAAAAGCCAGAATTAAAATTAAAAGAAAAATAACGAATAAATTAAATTTTTTACTTAAGCGCGACCATGACTCAGGTATGTGTACGTTTTTATTTAGTTTTGGTTGCTGTAAAATTTTCTTACAGTTCTCAAAATATCTCTTCCATTATTTCTTATAAATTTAATTAAACTTTTGTGAGCCCCAATAAAAAGGAATATTCTAACATTATAAAGTGTGTAAGAACTCTTTGAAAACAGAACAAATAAGTCAAAAGCAAGTAAATTACATAATGATAGTGAATTCTGAATACTTTTGACGCTTAATGTTTATGTCGCATTTTCAAGATCGGGTTGCGGAGAAAATCAGTATGTTATGTCACAAGAAAATAAAACTAAAAATATCATTTAAACAGAAGTACATTAAAATATTGGGTTGTCCAAAAAGTTCGTAGAGATTTTAAAAATAAAATTTACCTTTTATTTTTTTAACTAAAAATGAATCAAAAAGCTAATGTTCATTTATATATCTTTTAATCCTCATGGGATTAACTATGTTTACACTCTGAAATCGTCTTATTTATTAAGGTTCAGTAGTGTAGTTTATTGCAAACCAACATGAGCGATGGTTCAGTTCATTTTTGGCATATTATGCTTTTCTTTTTAAAAAAAGAGAAAAACACAGCCCAAACTGCAAGAAAGATTCAATTGCTGATAGCATGGTTCAGAAGTGGTTTTCGCGGTTTAGATCAGGAGATTTCAATTCAGAAGAGCAACCCCGGGCTGGCCAGAGTTCAACTCTTGACATCGAGAATATTTTGACTGTCCGAACAAACAATCCATGAATTACTGTCCGTGAGATAGCTGCGGAGTTAAGAGCCTGCAAATCGACCATTTTTGATCATCTAAATAAGGCCGGGTACGTCTGTCGTTATGACGTTTGGGTTCCCCATGAACTCAGCGAAAGGAACCTAATTGAAAGTAGTAAATGTTGTGATTTGCTGCTGGTCAAAAATGTGGAGGATCCATTTTTGAAACGAGTTACTACTGGTGAAAAAAAATGGATTCTCTACATCAACACCAGCCGAAAAAAAATGTGAGGGGTTACCTGGAACGACACTGCTCGCAACACCAAAGGCCGGCTTGCATCCAAGAAAGGTGATGCTCAGTATTGGTGGGATTGGAAGGAACCCATACATTTTGAGCTCCTTCCACAAAACCAAACTATAAATACGGACTTTTACTGCGCCCAGTTAGATTGATTGAGGGAACCAATTGAAGAGAAACGGCCAGAGTTGACTAATCCGAAAGGAGTGCTATTTCACTAAGACAACGCTAGGCCCGATATGTCTCTAAGGACTCGGAAAAAAATATCAAGCTTCAGATGGGAGGTTTTACCTCACCCGCCATACTCTGCTGACATTGTTCTCTCAGATTCCCATCTTTTCCGTTCCCTCCAAAAGTTTCTACAAGGGAAATCCTACTCTTCAGAAGATGAGGTAAAAACGGACCTTTTATTGTTCTTCTAGAGTAAGCAGAGTGATTTTTGGAAAAATGGGATAATGGATCTTCCATGCTGTTGGGAAAGGGTAATCGCTAACAGTGGTAACTATTTTGTAGATTAAATAAATAAATTCCTCCGAGGGCCTGAAAATAAGATGGCCTCGAGACCTTCTAGTTTAGTTTCATAGTGGAGTGATGCCAGTGGGCATTTTCTCTTCATGTATTTTTCATTTATATAATCTGACAGCTAATTTACTTGATGTATTTACTAATACAGTTGTTAACCTGAATAAATAAATTTATTTTAAGCTGTAAATCAATTTTAATTTTTGTCAAATTTCTCTACGAACATACCGGACAACCCAATATATTCTTTTAAAAACTTCTTAATCGTGATCATAATAACAGAAATTGACCCAGACGAATTCATGGGAAACATCTAGTTTTATATAAAAGAGTAGAGTGATAACATTTTTAATTTCATGATAACTGATTTAGGAATAGAAGTTTAACAAATTTAAGGAGAGAGTAAAATCATTATTGATTACAATGAATAAATTTTCTGTTCTATGTGAATGAATATATAAACATTAGACAAGCAGGACTGTATATTGCTTAAGTGAATTTCAGGTTTAAGTTAAAGGAATCCTCATACCTCCCGACGGGTACAACCCCTAACCATCACTTCTACTCACACGAGTTATGCTCCTCAAGCCTCTGATACACATCCCTCTCCTAATCCAAATGCATCTGACATACATTCCATCTTGAATTCCTTCCTCCTAAACCTTCAAAAAATCATCAGACCTCTCATCACCCTTCTCACGAGATTTCTCAGTGAAATCCCATTCAATCTCCCATGACGAGTGTAAAGCCCCTAGCTATTGTTCTGTGGAATTGCTAATGGACTACATAACCATCATGAGGGACTAGAAAATATTTTATATAACAATCGCATTGATATAGCACTACTCACAGAAACTCACTTCCCACAACGTTCACATTTTTACATATGTGACTATATTACTTACAGATCAGACCACCTGACAACACTGCACATGCGGGTTCTTGCATCCTTATTCATAAATCCATACCACAATTCCTTGTTCCTTCTACTCCAACTGATGCCATTCAATCAACATCTCAACCTGTCCTTTCCAGGTACCTTTCACAGCTGTATACTGTCCTTCAAGCATTGCCATTTCTTATAACTGCCTCAACTCCTTTTTCCTTTCCCTCAGATCGTGCTTTATTGCTGGAGGAGACTAAAATGCTAAACACCAACGAAGGGATTGTCGAACATCCAATATCGGATATATCGGTGGAAATATCCTCTCTCGTGTCTCATGTTTAATTAGCTATACCATCCTCTCCCCCATGAATCCCACTTATTGGCCTACATCCCGAAAAAAACATCCTGATATCCTAGATATATTTGTCACCTTCCAGCTTTCCTCCTCACAAACAACTGTTAAATCCTTGAATGACCTCTCTTTAGACCACAGTCCAGTTATGCTTTCTTTGCATTTGGGCTTTGTTCCTAAGCCAACCCCTCCTAAATTGATTTTTGGACGAGTGGATTGGGATGGATTTCAAACATGCTTGGAAACCAAATTGGACCTAAGAATCTCACTAAAGGGGGAGCCCGTGGCTGAGTGGTTAGCGCGCTAGCCTGCCACGCTGAAGTTGTGAGTTCGAATCCCAGTCCCAGGAGGACTTTTTTCAAGCATACAAATAAATGGGGATTCACTCATAATCTCCCCCGGGTATGTGGGACCCGTCAGCTAATTGATAGCCACCCACAAAAATAGGCGTAGGGAGTGATGACCCTACCCTATAAAATATCATCGAGGATCGCGGTGTGGACTTAAAAACCATACCGCGCGGCCAAGGGCCTCCAAGGCCTGTCGCGCCAACCGAAGAAGAAGAATCTCACTAAAGACTAAACTAGAGATATTGACAGACCTGTAGAACAACTTACTGACTCAATAAGTAGTAGTATACGTGATAACACTACAAAAACCAACACCAATAACACTTAACAAACTAACCTGCCACAGCACATTCGAATCTTATTAAGGGGAAAATGCTGAGCAGGATCAAAGTGGCGGCATATGACTAGATACCCAGCAGACAAAACTACCTATACCATTCTGACTAAACAAACTTAAAGCAGAAATCAGGAAATTCAAAACTCAAAACTTACTGAATAAACAGAAAATCTCACTACTACTGATAAATTACTTTGGACTACTACTAAGAAACTGCTTCAGTTCAAAGATTTTAATCATCCTTTCCTCTATAAATCCCAATCCTGGACCAGATCTGATGAAAAAAAAATCCTAAACATTCACTGAACACCTTTAAAACCTACAATCCACATCCTGCTATCCTTAATCAGCATCACCTTGAATGCAGTGAAGCAGAACTGGATATTCCACTCCAGTTGGCCCTTCCTCCTAAAGCATTTCATCCTTCTAAAATATCCAACATAATCCGCAGGTCATCTTCCCGCAAAGCTCCTGAACACGATCTAATCACTCCCAATATCCTAAAACTAATCCAACTAGTTTGTTTTTTCATCGGGAGTTCTAAGCGTGCATCACCAAAAAAAGTGAACCTTAACCTTGAAAGCCTGTCACAGCAGCAGATTATATGGAAAGATGTTTCGTCTTCCTGTCTACACAGTCTACACAAAGGGGTATTTGAGATACCAAGTTTCCAAGTTTGAACATGTGGTAGTTGAGTTTACAGTGTCCTGCATAAATAGCAGTAATGGTTTTTAAGCAAGGACCCGTACCTGAGCCACTGTCCATTAGTGAGCCATCATTGTAGCAGTTTATACCATGATTAGGTCTGTGCTTCCTTGATTTATCAATAGTGATACTGTAACTGGCACTGATAAACTTCTGGATTTGTAAGTCGCCAGGATATTGTTTTTATCGAGCCTGCGAAGTAATTTACAATGTCCTTGGTAGGTAAACTTATTGGAACACTTGCCTAATTTTGCAAAGCGATAGATAGTTCTTAGTACTTGAGCTTCCACCTCCAAGTTTAGAGCCGTGATGTTCAACATTGTCTTCATCGCAGCTGTTGGAGTAGTCTTAATTGCCCCTGTTATCATAAGGCAAGCAAGCCTTAGCAATTTATAAAGTACTGTTTTGTTGCTCCCTATGTGAGGCCTATGCCACCATATGACGGAGGAGTATGTGAGCATTGGTCTAATGACCATTGTGTAAAGCCAATAGACAATTTAGGGTTTGTGTCCCCAAACATTGTTAATTGCATTTTTACATGCCCAAAGGCATTTTAAAGCTTTACCAGCAATATAGGAGATATGATTGTCTCACCGCAATTTGTGGTCAAGAATGACCCCTAGGTGCTTTACTTCTTTTGAATTGGTGAGTTGTGTAGCATTTATACTAGGTAAGTTCGTCATTACCTTCCTCTTGTGTGTGAATGTGCAAACATTCATCTTATGTGGATTGAGGTTAACTCCAGAAGTTTTGCACCGATCACAAAGAATGCATATTGCATTTTTGAGTATTTAGGATATTACGTATTGATGTTTGCCACCTATCAGTATTGCAATATCATCTGCATAACCTTGTGTGTAGAAGCTTTGGGAGTTTAGTTTCTTGATAAGCGGATCAATCATCAAACACCAAAGTAGAGGCAATAGAACGCCACCCTGAGGGCAGCCACCATGTGATTTGATCCTTAGTATAGTATTAGATTATTCCGATACTAAGGTTCTACTTTCAAGCATAATCATTATCCATCCTCTGATCACAGTCAATCAGGGTGCCCAGGATAGTGTTATAGTGAGGCGGTCAAAAGCACCTTCAATATCAATGAGGGTGATTTTTTTCAAGAATTTTCATCAGGAAGGAGAATAGGCATATATGTCTGAATGATTTAGAGTCTGAATAGGTACCTTTCCCAGGTTTGGGGATGTTGCAGAGTTTGGATTCCCTCCAACTAACAGGTACATTGTTTAATGCTAAGCTACCTCTGAGTAAAATAAGGTATTGTTTGATTATTGAAAGGCCTTTCTGCAGTAAAGCTGGAAAGATAACATCAATGCCTGGGGACTTAAAGGGGACTAATGAATTAAATTGCCCATTCAAGTCCGTTTGAAGTAATAATTCCTCTGGCCAAATGCCAGGCCTCTTTGCTGGCTCGGTCAGTAGGGTAGAGTTAATAACCTTGCGATTGGGAAAGTGAGATTATGCTAGCATAAGGATAGGGTCATGCAGAAATTTCTCCATACCTAACGTTTAGCATGTCTGACAGATTTGTGATACTCAGAGTTGCTTTATAAGTTTCCCATCTGTCAGTTTTTTTGGCCGAAATAAAAAGTCTCCTGGTGAGTGTTCTCAGCCTATTAAGATCATAGTTCCACCAAGGAGCCTTCCTATTATTCGTAGACCTCTTTATAGGATTGCATTCAAAATATGAATTCATAAGAGCATCAGTTAATGAGGAGTTGAGACATTCAAGATTCCATGGATTCTCAATCCTTGTAGGACATCCTTTGATTGCCTCAGCCAATTGTAAGAAAAAGGATTCCCAGTTTGTTATTCTTGGGTTCCGAATGCTGTGGAATAGTTGTCATCAAATTTTAGATCAAACCTAATGTATTTATGATCTGAGCATGTTTCTTCATCAGCTACATGCCAGTCAGTAATATGTGACCTTAACAAATTTGAGGCTAAGGTTATGCCAATGATATCAGATCTATTTTTATTGTGAAAGTGCACTCCCTTTGTTTAAGATAATGAGATCATTTTCAATTATATAGTCTAGGATTAGCTCACCTCTGTTGTTGGTGTTCGTACTTCCCCTGATTTTGTGATGTGCGTTAGCGTCCAGTCCAGCAATGGTGCGTTGATTGCACCACTCCAGGGTTGTGCCAAGAATGTAGGTAGGGTCAGAATCCTCATATGGCAGATAACCTGCCCCTATGGTGAGCCCCCTATGTTTTATGTTCCCTTTCGGGTTGAGTTTCACTACTAATAAATCTCTGGAACAAAATTGCCAATGAGGCAGCAGTTTTAGAGTCTTTTTCTATAAGATGCAAGCTCTTGGGTTGCTGGTGGCAGAAATGAGTTCAAAGCTCCTTAGTTTCAATCCATTAACCTTGCCATTGAGTAAATAAGGTTTTTGAATAAGAATGATGTCTATATCCTTACCTTTGATGAACTGCTGTAGAACACCACAGGCAGCAATGCAGTGGTGGAGATTTATCTGCAGCAACTTCATAGTAGTGTGTTAGTCAGTAGAGTGAGGTCGGCCAGATTGCTGTTGCTGAGGCCCACCCTTAGATTGAGTTTGCACTGAGCCCTTGGGCTTCGCCCCACCCTCAGACAGATCCGGTCGCCTCAACCCCTTGTGTTCTGTGGTTGACTTGGAGCCATCCGCGCAGGCACACATGGTGGCATCGGTTTATCCTTAGGAACAGAAACCCCGCCTCCTGTTGTCCCAACCTGCCTCCCCTCAGGCTTAGACGGTTTAACCCTGGGAGAGTTTGGACCAGGTGACCGCTCCGGTGGCAGCAGTTGTGACCTTCGACTACGCATCCCATATGCGTCACCGCTCCGCCACTCAACCTAGAATATTCACCATCGACATCCATTTTTACCTCCTCAACGATCCTGGAGACCGCCTCAACATCACCTTAAACTCACAACGGCTCTGACTGAATCTGAATCTGAAAAAGAAATAGTTTTAGTTGATTTATAAGTAGGATCAGACATTTTGTTCCCACAAGTGTGGGGGTGTAAAGATATTACAGGTACTACCCCCTCTCCCTGCAGCAGGCAAGTAAATACAATGGGGTGCACCAGGTGCCCCAAGTGGGTGTTTCGAAGACAGTGTATTTTTATACACTTCCTGCCATCCAGCAGCAGCTCGAGCTCCCTCCACCTAGTTTGGGTGTATGAAAGGGTCATTACAAGGTGACGAATCCCCTGCCTCTGTTGTCCGCGAGTCCCATCAGACTCCCTGGGGGCACCACTAGGAGGTGACAGTAGGTGTTGGTAGAGATAGGGAGGACTGGAAGTTTATGGCAGCAGTGGGCAGGGCACTTTGGCTTGATAAAATTCACAGAGAGTTGGGGAGACGCCCGCACCTATCTGTCCTGTTACTCTACCCATTTACCCCCCTCCCCTCCCCCCTCTTCCTTCCTCTTACCATCCTATATCACTTTTGCCCATTATGGGTAAAATCCTGGAAAGATTAATCCTTAAACGACTCTATCCTATCCTAGAGACTTCTCAGATAATCCCGGACCACCAGTTTGGATGCTGCTCTTCCCACTCCGCCATCCAGCAATGTCATCATGTGGTGGATGTTGTCTCATCAGCATTGGAGTGCGAATTGTACTGCATGGAAGCCTTCCTTGACATAAAAAGGCCTTTTACTGAGTCTGGCACCCTGGTCTGCTTTACAAAGTCCACAAATTCCTCCCTCCTACATACTACCTCATTATCCAGTCCTACCTCTCTGGAAGATCCTTCAAAATAAATCACAATAGTTCCTATTCATCCCTTTTTACTCAGTCTGCTGTTGTTCCTCAAGGTAGTATCCTAGGTCCCATCCTTTATGCAGTCTAAACAGCTGATATCCCAACCCATCCCAACACCTTCCTTTCTTGTGTGTATCAGTCAACAACGATCCTGCTATTGCCGGTCAAACTCTTCAATCCCACATCCGAGACCTTGAGGTATGGTGTCAGAATTGGAGAATTAAAATAAATTCCAACAAATCCCACCAAATAACCTTTACCCTCCGTCGTAAACCTATGAAATCCTGTCCTACAGTATCCTTTAATAATACTCCGCTTGTTCCAGTTTAACAGATCCGCTACCTAGGACTTCTACTTGACAGAGGTCTAACATGGAATCCGTACACAAGACTGAAACAACAAGAAACTGTCCGTCGCTTTCCCTTACTGCAATACTTACAGGGCAGACGCTCTAACCTTCCAATATATCACCATCATAAGGCCTATCTGGACTTACGGAGTTGAGCTTTGGGGCTCTACTGAACCATCAAATTCTTCCCGTATTCAATCCTTACAATCCAAAAACCTTCAAAAAATCGTCGATGATCCCTACTTTGTCACAAATAAACTCATCCACAAAGACCTTAACATCCCACATGTTGCTGATTTGGCCCGAACCAAGTATCAATCTTTCCATGACAAACTCCACTCCCACTCTAAACCACTAGTTTCAACCCTTGCTTCCTCTTCTATTCCTGACAATCCTCCGAGGCGCCTGAAAACAAGATGGCCTCGAGACCTTCTAGTTTAGATTACCTAGTGGAGTGATGCCAATGTGCATTTTCTCTTTATTTATTTTTCATGTATATTATCTGACAGCTAATTTACTTGATGTATTACCTATTACAGTTGTAAATCTCAATAAATGAAGAAAAATAAATTTAAAAAGTTAAAGGAATTGTATCAAATAAAAATTCTGTAGAAATCTTCTTCTTTCACAAGCTCCTTAGTGCCTTTCAGCGTGGAGCTCCAGCTTCAGTCCATCGCTTCCACTCATCCCTTTGAATGGCCATATTTTTCATTTGGGTAACTGATTTGCCTCTCTTTCTTCCGAGTCCTTCCAGGTACTGCATATACGTAGTTCTGGGTCTGCCAACCATTCTCTTTCCTATTCGTTTGGCTTCCATGAACCATTTCACTCTCCTGTCTTCAGGAAGTCTGCACACGTGCCCAAACCAGTGCAGTTGCCGTTCTTCTGTTATCTCCTTCAGAGCCACCACTTTTAATTCCTCCCTGATGACTTCGTTCTTAACGCAGTCCCTTCTTGTTTTTCCAACTATCCTTCACAGGAATCTCATTTCTGAGGCCGTCATTCTATTTATAACTTGCTTTGGGCCTGTCCAGTGCTTTCCTCCACACAGCAGGATGGGAAGGAAAATTGTTTTATAAAGGACTAATTTGGTGGCATTAGTTATTTCTTTTGTTCCTATTATGTGACTGATTTGATAGTATGCGAGGTTGGCCTTTCTAATCCGGCTATTTACTTTATGTTCTATCCTTCCATCATTGCTTACGGTTGTGACCAAATACTCGTATGTTTTTACAGTTTCGAACAATTCACTATTGCAGGTCACATTCACGTTTGTTTCGTCTCGCCCTACTTTCATGATTTTACTTTTCTGTGCATATATAGTCTTCTCTCCACTCATCAACTGCTTGTTGTAGGTTCTCCTGTGATCTAGAACTGTATCATGAGTGAAAATCATGGCTTGGGCTGATACAGGCATCAAGTTTCTATATCCAATCAGGGTTTGTGTAGTCCTTCTCTTACAAATTTTTAATATTTCGTCCATGAAGGTTATAAATAGCTGTTTGACCCCAACGTGGAAATAGAAAGGCTAGGATTCTTTTCCATTTAGGCGTATTACTCCTTTTGGACTCTGATAAATGGACTGCACAGCTGCAATAAGGTTTGAGGGAACATTTTTATACTGCAAAACTGCCCATACTTCATCCCTTGGCACTGAATCGAATGCAGCTTTGAGGTCTATAAAGGCCAAATAAATATCCTTCCCTATTTCTCATGTCTTTTCAATTATCATTTTGAGGGAGAAAATATGGTCTTTTGTTTGTCTACCGGGTCTGAACGCTGCTTGTTCCTCTTCCAGGTCTTCCTCTATGAGTTTCCTCAGCCTTTATTCCGAAATTCTGGTATATATTTTATACACAACTGTTGAGAGACATATAGGCTGATAGTTTTCACATTGGGTTTGAGATCCTTTTTTATGAATAGGTACAATAATATTGTACTCCCAATCTTGGGGTATCTTCTTCTCATCCCATATCTTTTGAAAAAGCACTTGGAGTGTCTTGTTTATTTCTTTGCCTCCATACTTAATAAATTCAGGCAGAATGTTATCTCTTCCTGAGGCTTTACCCAGTTTTAGTCTCTGTATTGCCAGTTCCACCTCTTTTTTGTTGATAAATTTTGCTGGCTTGATTACCAATTTCACAGGGTTTCTTTTTTCAACATATACATGCCATGCTTGTAGATCCTTTGAGCTCAAGTAGTTTCTCCAGGCTTCTTTCTTCTGTGCCATAACCTATTTGACCTCCTCACTCCACCAATTCGTTCTCTTAGTTTGTGGTCCTATTTTACTAACTCCACAAACTTCTGTTGCTGAGGTAATAATGGTCAATTTAATTGTCTCCCACATCTCATCTAGGCTTTTATCTGCATTTACTTCGCTAAGTTTCCTGCTGAGAGCTTCCTCATATTGCATTATTTTTCTTTCATCTTGATAAGTTCCAACTTTAATTCTTTCGTACTTGTTAGCCTGAGAGTTCCTGCCTTTATTTAGAGATATTTTTGTATCCATGACCAGTAGCCTATTATTTGTGGTCAGCTCTGTTCCTCTTATCACCTTGACATCAGTTACATACCTCCTTAAATCTTCATCATATATAAAATAATCAATGATACTAGTAACATTCCGTCCTTCACCCACAAATGTAATTTTATGGATATGTTTGTAGTTAAACCAGGAGTTAACCAGAAGTAGATTATTATCTGTGCACAAGTACAATATTCTTTGCCCATTGTCATTTCTTATATTTTCTCCTCCATAAGGACCCATGACTCCGAGATTCTTGTTATTCATTCCTCCTACTCTTCCATTCATGTCTCCAGATATAATTATTTTATAGTTCTTATATCTGGATTTATCTATTTCCCTTTGAAGGTCGCTATAGAATTGTTCCTTGTCAGATACTGATGCATTTTCAGTTGGAGCATATACTTGGATAATGGTGACTTTTCCTATTTTAAGCTGCAGATCAGCAGTGATAATTCTTGAATTTACTGCTTTCCACTGTTCAAGTTTTTTAAATATTTGGCTCAATACAATCCCGACTCCCTCATTTGCTCTTCTATCCAATTTTTTTTTTATTTTTTTTTTTATTTTTTTTTTTATTTTTTTTTTTTTTATTTTTTTTTTTTTTTAGCTGGCATAGGGTTGCACCACGACCAGACAGTCTGTTGTGCGCCATAGAATCACACGGTGGTAGATTTAAAACATTAGTTTAGTTGCAGAAGCAAATTTCAAAAGAATGTTAGGATTAACAAGTTTGTTGTTTATCGGGTGTTCTAGGCGGACTTCACCAAATAAAGTGAACCTTAACTTAGCTAGCCTGTCACAGTGGCAGACTATATGGAACGATGTTTCGTCCTCCATGCCACATAGTCTGCATAAAGGGGTGTCAGAAATACCAAGTTTAAACTGGAATCAGAGTGTCCAGGTACCCATTGGATACTAACGATATTCTTCCTAGCAAGATTATTTAGGGTCAGATTGCATGCTTCAACGACTTTTGAGGTAGTTGTGTAATTGTTCAAGGCTCCAAGTTCGGTTTGTCTTTCCTCCAGACACCAGCACCTGAGCCGCTGTCCATTAGTGAGCCATCCGTGTAGCAGTTAATACCATGTTTGGGTCTGTGCTTCCTTGATTTATCAATGTTGACATTGTAGTTGGCACTGATAAATTTCCGGATTTGTAAGTCTGAGGGCATAGCTAGGATATTGAAAATTTCTAGGATATTTCTATCCATACTTACCCCTGAGTATATCAGTTTGAATAGTTTTTTCAGTCTTTCAAACCACTTCCCTTCTTCTTTACTTCACTTATTCCTAGGAGATCTATATTGTATTTTTCCATCTCCTCAATCAACTCCACGTCTTTCCCTCTCAGTGTCCCATTATTCCATGTGGCCAGTCGTATATCCTTATTCATGCCAGGTCTATTCCATGAAATCTGTCCGTTTCCAAGGCTTGGTGTTTTACTTTGAATCATTGGTACTCCAGACGAGTGATTGGCCCTGTACTGGAGGCCCCGTTACCTCAGGACAATTGGAGTCATTTTATGCTCAATGACTATTGAGTCTTCCCAGGGGAGGTAGCCCTGGGGTATGTACTGTTACTGACCTAATGTTAGTGTATGTGTGTAGAGTACTGTTGTGGTGAGGTTGTGTGTTAAGTACTGACCTCGGGACTGTTGTCGACGGGATTGTTAATCCCCTCCAGACTAACACACAAGTCTAGACCCTGCGGGAAATTCTTATTATTCTTCATCAATACTAGAAAATCAGGATTATATTCTTCAATCCTAAATAAACTGTTCAAATTCTGAAAACTTAATAAAATCTTATTGGCCAAGATTTTGTAACAAATATCTTTTGTATTTTCCTGTTATGAGTTGAGTATTTGTTAACCTGAACCTGATGGTAAACACTAGGTATGGACAACTAATGTTGAACAATTAAAAATTCATATTATTTCCCCAATTATTAGATTTGAGGGTGAAAATGGAATTATAGGAGGGAATAGGATTGTGGTGGCCCGTCAAACAACAATTTTAAATCAATCAATCAAAATCCATTCTGATATCCTCCTCTTTTAATTTATTCTGAGCAAATTTAATGTCACTAATGTTTTTATTAAATTATTTTTTCCTATCAATATTTTATTTATTTATTTTTCCAGGTAATATATATTTTCATTCACCTTTTTTTCATTTTTATGTAACATGCCAAATTATTCTATGATCATCCCACTCCATGTTACAAAGTTATAGCCTCATAGCTAATTATTAAATTTGCTGGGAAAGAAATTTATAACGAGTGTTCAGAAAGTTTCATAATAACAAATTATACCAGAATATAACTTAACTATATTGTTAATCTGTACCTTAGTATGTAGTATTAGTACATTTTAAAATATTATCTTCACAATAAAAAATCTTTAAATTTTTATGAGAAGGCTCTGCTATTTTGAAGCCATTGTCCATTCTTATATCATATCATAGGTATTATGAAGCTCGCCATTCTTTGTTTATGAAATGATATTATTTTTTTTTTTTACTGTTTGGACTCTTGCAATAATTATTCCAAGGGATTTTGGTCTCCCAATTTTCAGGCTCTGCTGTTGGTTTAGATCACGCACTTTGTCAGTAAAGACATCCAGAGTTGTTTTCCAGGATCTCCTTTGGACCATAGTGTTCCTCAAGATCTTGTTTTTTTGTCCTGTTCCAGGTTTCCTTCACTGAACCATCTCTCTTAGGTGAGCTTTGTAGAACTTCCAGAGCCATTCCAAGCATTAAAAGAATACAGGAAGTCACCTTCTTCTTGTCAGTCATTGTATAGTATAATTATATATTAGAAGTTAATGACAAGATATAGAAAAGGTGATATTATATTATAGGTCTAAGATTTTGATTTTTAACTTTTAAACTTTACAATGTTTTAGGCATGTTAAGTTAATAATTTTACCAAGCTTTAGTTGTGTAAATTTTGCATTGGCTAACTAGTTTTTATTACTAAATCAAGTAAAATATTGAGAGATATTATTTTAGTTTATTATTCCTTGCTTTAATTTTTTTTTTTTTTATTTCGATACCTGGATAGGTTAATTTATTTTTATTTTTGAATTCAAAACATTGATTTTTTTTGTATTTTTTGTACTGATGATATGTTCATTAAAACAAAATTGTAAGTTTAGTTATTTAATGCTATTTTAATAGACTTTCAAAGTTAGCTATCGAAGTTATTCATTTCCTGGGTAGATACTTTCCAAAGTAAGATAGGATTGGTAGTCCAAAATGATTTTTTTTTTTATTTATGTATTTTGTTCCTCTATTTATTTTGGGTTTAATTCGGTCTTTTCATTGAGAAATGAGATTATTTTAACTCATTTAAGACCATGTTCAGGTCTGAAACATTATACTACATCAGGTTGGACCATTGGCTAGACTCTTTTAGGTCTTATTGACCAAATGAGATTGTTCGTCAAAAAGTGTTTATTTTTTTGGTAAAATCCTCTGTCTTATTTGTTAAAAAGATAGATTTTTCTTCTGTACTTGAAATCCTTGACCAGTCTCAATCTATAAGTATAATAAAATTTTACTTATTAAAATCTAAATTATCTAACCATGAAATTTTTTTTTAAGACCTATTTTAGTTGTTTGTTTTTTTAATAGCCCAAAATAGCTATTATTATTATTTTATTTTTTGTGCCTCTATTTATTTCGGGTTTAATTTGGCCTTTTCATTGAGAAATGAGATTATTTTAACTCATTTAAGACCATGTTCAGGTCTGAAACATTATACTTCATCAGGTTGGACCATTGGCCAGACTCATTTAGGTCTTATTGACCAAATGAGATTGTTAGTCAAAAAGTATTTACTTTTTTGGTAAAATCCTCTGTCTTATTTGTTAAAAAGATAGATTGTACTGCATAATCATAAATTTTACTTGCTTTATAATGTCTGTTTATTTGGACTTATGATAAAATAAGTCTCATTAAAGCTGGAAGTCATCCTAGTAATCAGATTTTAGTATATTATTTGACTGGGTTTCTAATTAAATATTTGAAAGTTCTTTAATTTTATGTCATTTTATTATATTGGATTTAGAGGAAATATTTTGTTTTGAACGATTTAAATTTGTTTACTTTTGACCTCTAAATTTAATTGAAAGTAGTTGATATTAAAAGATTTTAAATTTTTATTTGATTTTATTACTACTTAATTTTTAGAATATGTTTAATATTCATTTGTTTATTTATAACTCTTGTATGTTTCCTGTACTATTGTTGTTATTTATTATTATTATTATTTTTTTTTTTTTTTGCAGGATGTATTGATGAATTAATCAATGAAAAAGATGACGAATTATTTTTGGAAGTTGATTTGAATAATCTTGATAATAATTTATAATCATTTTTATACTTTTTTGTATTTTTTTTCTTTAATTTATTTTTTTTTTTTTTTGGAGGGGAGGGGTGCTCCAGTCTGGACACTAAATTATGTCATTTTAGCAAATATATGCTGTGTTGTATTTTTAATAATATCTAATATTATGATTTTTTTTTTTTTTTTGTTTTGTATCAAAGTTTTGTTTGAAGTGGTTTCAAACATGGATAACTCATAAATAAATATCTGTCTAAATGCCTTAATAAAATTAATTACTTTAATTAGAATTATTATTAAATATGCTAGTTTATGGAATAATTATTGTCTCCTTTTGTTAATAAATGAAAGTTTATTTGACTGATTATTTTAAAAACTATCTTTTATTCTTATGATTAATCTAAACTAGGGCTTTTTTCTTTTTATTTTTTCATTAAATTAATTGTGATTTATCAAAATGTGACATGTCCCAAAATTAGACATTTAAGTTGTTTAGTTTGGTGAACTTAATTAATAGTTGTTTATACTTATTATTTAGTACTTTTGTTGTATGACCTACATCATTATGAGAGTAAGGCACATAATCATTTTGTACTTCTATGAATACATGATAGTCCTAAAATGCAGATAGAATATTTCTTTATTAATTTTTCAACATTTAATTAAGCTTTTCTCTACCAATTACATTTTATTATGTTAACTTATAATTATATATAGTCGACGTTTTGGGTTTTTTCCCCATTTTCAAGACTTGAATAAAACAGCAAAATAAGTTAATTAAATCAACATACAATTTTTGTTAAAATTAATTTATTGTAATATATGTCAATAATAGCAGAGATATAATTCAAATAAATTTACAAGTCACCTTTTTATTTGTGTGATTATTTATTCAAAACCCAGTTATTGACATTATTATAGCTACTTATCCATTCTGAAAGGGTTCTATTGGCTCATTGTTTCATATTGGTTTTAAAATTCCAGACTTTGTACCTTGTGTATTCAATTATTACTCTATTTAAATCCTATGGCTTGTTTTCATTTTATATTATGATGGTATTGTTTTTGGTTTACTTTCCTATTTATTTTTGTTGTATTTTTATAAATTTACATTATTTATGTCTTGTAATGTGTACCTAGATTTTTTGTATCTGTTTTGTTTTTTGAAATAAGAGAAACAGAAAGATGCAAAGCTTTATACATTATCAAAAATAATAATAGAACCATAAACTGCATGTCTCATCCATAATTGTTTCAAGCCCTACTCTTTACCGGTTGTCATTAACATACTTTTATAGTTTCCATGTCTTCACCTTGCAGTACCAAATCATCAGCATATCTTAGAACCGGGATTTAATCACCCAGTACACGATACACTTCACCTTTTCTATGACATATTCGTGTGCTAAATTAAATAAAACAGGTGAATGGGAGTCACCTTGTTTCAAAAACGATCTTACCTCAAATTTCTCGGAGTAATGATGACCGATTCTAACTTTATGGAATGTTTCCGACAAGCACATCGCTATAAGGTTTATAACTATTCTAGGTATTCCTTGTTCAATCATGTTGCTATAAAGCTTCTGAAGGTTTATGGAATCATAATATTTTTTTAAATCAATATAAAGTTGATGGACTACACCGTTGTATTCCAAATCGTTCTCTAACATTTGACTGAAGGAAAATATTTGATCAATTGCCAATCGATTCCGCCTGAAACTACATTGGTGGTCTCCTTTTAATTTCCTTAGCGGATTCGGCTAGTTGGTATTGACGAGAATATTTTATAATATCCTGGGAGAAGATTCCCACGATATCGGTTTTTTTTTGTGAACTGGAATAAGTATTTTTTCTTTCCATCCTTCCGTAATTTTTTCATTTTCCTAGATATTTTTTAACTAAAACACGTATTTTAGAAACGCCCGCTCCCCTATGTGCCTTAATTAATTCACTCGTGATATTATAATTTCCTACTGCTTTATAACATTTCAATTTTCCTTTCGGCATTTCGACTTCCTCCTAACTCAGTGCTTCTATCCATGGCACAGCGCTCTGATGTTCAGAGAGAGGAAATTGATAATTATTTTCCGTATTTAGGATGCCGTCAAAATGTTGTTTAAATGTATTTAATATCTCATAGCCAAGTAAAATAAGGATATTTTAATTAAGGAAAGCTGGAAATCGTTTAATAAAAGTAATCTGAGTTTGCACCATCACAGGTGGTGAGCTTAACTTTTTGGAGCCGAAAAACCTCAATTATTTTGCACTTTTTTCAGTTATTCTTCTACTACTCTTAAACTGTGTTTCCTGCAGAAAATATCTTCCTTTTCAAAATGAGAGGACGTTAAATTTCCTTTCTAAATGTCATCTTAGTTGTTGAATTTAGTTCAGTAATATTAACGGAATCGTTCATCAGGAATAGGCAAATTGTTCCATTTTTGTTAAAAAAACAATTTGGTCACTAATATACAACTGCAACTTGAAAACAACTATCCAGATCGAAAAAAGTGATAGATCAAAAGTTGTAGAGCATCAAATTTCAAGTCTGATACCCACTTCAAATTTCAGATTCGGTTGGTACGAACCCTCAAAATAAGGCTTGTGAGAAATGTTTGGTGGATACGGCAGATTTAAAACATTCTGTAGTGACTGCTGCCGTAGTTTTACTGAGAATAACGACATACTCCATATCATGCCTAGCCAAATGGCAGCTTGTCTCTATGTGGATTAGTTATACCACTTTTAATTGCAAGTCTAACAATTTAATTAAATATTCAAGTTAGGTCTGAAAATACTTATTTGATACGTAGTAATCAACATATCTTAATATGTTCTATTTTGATTTATAATATTCTTTATATTACGCTCGACATAGTTCAAAAAAATAGGAGAAAGTGTAGATTGGATAAATATAAATAGGTTTTTGTACCATATTATATTTATGTTTGGTAGGTACCTACCATTAAACTGCTGTGAAATTTAATATACATAAATAAAAATGTATATTGGGGAAGTGAGTATTTATCCATCTGTCGTAAAGCATTTTCTTTTGTTGAGGATGTGCTTGAAAGGACAAAGGGGATATTTCCTGGGACGGTCTGGGTTCTTTAGAGAATGAAGGGTCTTGTATGGGATAAAGTATAGCGGTTAGCGATGGAATTTTATTCATCAGCCTATCTACCTCGTTCGCATCATCATCACAGTATTATTGTCGTCAGCCCAACCTTAGGTGCACAACACAATATCATGTAAGTGTACCAAGCGATGCATTGATAAGTAGAGCAGTAGTATATGTACCTCATTTAGTATATTTACCCGTACATTGGAGAAGCTATTTAGAATGTATTCATCAGGTAAAATGCTTGTTATTTTCTTTGGTATTTGATTGAAAGGATGTGGAGGATATTTCCCGAGACGGGTCTTCCAGTATAGCAGCAAGCGGTACCAGATGGTTCCTGGTATCAGATCATTTATCTCCCTCAATACCTCGTTATTGTCTATATCTTTATCATTAATCTGAAATTAAGTTTCTGTCTCTGTGGGGCGTTCAAGCAAGATTACCCTTGCAGCGGTATTGCATATTGTATGTATGCGATTGCTGTACCTATCTATATATTCCTTCGTACACCTACATGATATTGTGTTGTGCACCTATTTCGTCTTATCGGTATTTAGTTCATGTCCTGTTTCTTTACCGGTTTTTATTAACACACTTGTATTTAGTTGTATGGTTTCCGTGTCTTCACCTAGCAGTACCAAATCATCGCCATACCCCAAAACCGGAATCTTATCACCCATATTTAAACCTTTCTCGGTACACGTCGCCTTTTTTATGATATATTCTAAAGCTATATTAAATAAAACAGGTGAAAGGGAGTCACCCTGTTTCAAACCCGATTGCATCTCAAATTTCTCGGAGTAATTATGACCGATTCTAACTTTATGGAATTTTTCCGACAAACACATCTCTACTAGGTTTACTAACTTTCTTGGTCTACTAACTTCCCTCTTCAATCATGATGTTATACAGCTTCTGACGGTCTATGGAATCATAAGCCTTTTGAAAATCGATATAAAGTTGATGGACTACACCGTTGTATTCCAACTTTTTCTGTAATATTTGACGTAACGAAAATATTTCATCAATAGTCGAGCGATTCCGCCTAAAACCACATTGGTTGTCTCCGATAATTTCCTCAGCGTGTTCCGTGATTCGGCTGGTTAGTATTGACGAGAATATTTTATAGCATACTAGGAGAAGAGAGGTCCCACGATAGTTATTACAATCCGACCTCGGTCCATTTTTGTGAATCGGAATAAGTACCGATTCTTTCCATTCTTCGGCCATTTTTTCATTTTCTTAGATCTTTTTAATTAAAACGTGTAATTTGGAAACGTCCGCTTCTCCACAACACGCCTTGATTAATTCACTCGTGATATTATCAATTCCTGCAGCTTTATAACGTTTTAATTTTCCTATCGCTATTTCGACTTCCTCTTTACTCGGTGCGTCTATCCATGGTTCAGCACTCTGATATTCACAGTGAGGAGATTGATTATTATTTTCCTTATTTAGAATACTTTCAAAGTGTTGTTTAAATTTATTTAATATCTCAGTCGGATCCGCAATTATATTGTTATTTGCATCTTTAACCCCATTCAATAGAGGTTCAAATCTTTTACGCGATTTTATTATACGTTTGTACATCTCTCTTACGTTATTTTCGATTCCGTGTTTTTCTATTTCTATTATTTTGCCTTTAAGATACTCTCTTTTCTTATTTTTTAAGAATTTTAACGTCTCATTATTTACTCTCCGAAAGTAAGCCACGTTATTATCGCTTGGATTATTTAAGGAGTTCAGTTTAGCGGTTTTTCTTTTTTGGACAGGCATTGTCGAGGCCTTCTGAAGACCTGTCATTGAAGTAATACCTCAACCTCGATAGATCTCTAATTTACATCTTGCGCCATGATTCCCTTAAAGCAATCCCCACCCAGAGACCCGAACGGAGGACTAGTTTACCTCCGGATAATAAGCGTTTTACCTCAGAGGAATCCATGACTGTTGGTGGTATTTTGTAAACTAAAATATGTGAGTAGGGCGTTCGAACCTACGTCAAACCCTCAAGCAAGCCTGGAGGGCCGCTCTCATTGTTGTTCAGCGAGTCCATCGGACTTCGTGGGACGCTCCCATACGCGGTAATGAGATCCGTGCGAGGCAAAATAGTGTCTTAAAGTAGACATATGTGTACACCAAAAACTTTGAAAGAACACTTTGACAGTGTTTCATAAAAAATTACATGATTATAAGAACAATAATTTCTCGAAACTTTGCAAAAACAAAAATGTTTATTTATTGACTGAAACCTAAGAACAGTAGAAACTTAAATTATCAAAATTCAAGAACTGATCATACAATACTATATATATATATATATATATATAGCATTTCCAAGTCAAATTCAACCTTTTCCATTTCAAATTCAACCTTTTTCCATTTCAATAAAAATCAAATTAACATGATTTTATGTATTAAGGTTGATTTAGGGCTGAATAATTCTTCCATTAATACTGATCATTTATTTCATGACGTTTCGGGATATTCTCCCATCTTCAGAAGTCTCGTTATATATTCTGTATTCCAACATTTTACTAGTCACACCTTCAGCCAGGTAAAAAATATAAAAATGAAGTCAAATTCTAAACACTTCAGATCTGAGCAAGAGTATTGCTCAGATCTTTGTCCTCAACTGTTTAGAACATATTGATATAATGATTTTATGGTTATTTTAATTACACATTATGTTTTTAACACATGTGGCTTGTTAAATTTTCCCAGGGGCCTTTTAACATATAATTAGTTACGATTATAATATTAAGTATAACCGATACTTTAATTTTTAGACGTTTTCGATACCAGGTCTGGTAGTCGGATTAGCGGGGTTCGTTTTATTTTAGTTTTATTATCGCGGACGAAAATATTATCAATAGAGGTTTATTTTAACATTTTAGTATTTATTGGATCCAAGGCTAAGTAGCTGCATTCCCAAAGGTTCGTTACCGATTATAAATTAATTTTAATCGCGCTCGCTCAAGTAAAGGTTTATTATAACTTTTTCGAATTTATTGGATACTAGGCTGAGTAGCTGCGTTACCAAAGGTTCGTTACCGATTACACTGTTAATTTTAATCGGGCTCGCTCAAATATGGGTTTATTATAACTTTTTCGTATTTATTGGATACTAGGCTCAGTAGCTGCGTTCCCAAAGGTTCGTTACCGATTATAATATTAATTTTAATCGCGCTCGCTCAAGTAAAGGTTTATTTTAACTTTTTCGTCTTTCTTGGATACAAGGCTAAGTAGCTGCGTTCCCAAAGGTTCGTTACCTATTACACTATTAATTTATAATCGGGCTCGCTCAAATATGGGTTTATTATAACTTTTTCGTATTTATTGGATACTAGGCTCAGTAGCTGCGTTCCCAAAGGTTCGTTACCGATTACACTGATTAATTTTAATCGCGCTCGCTCAAATATGGGTTTATTATAACTTTTTCGTATTTATTGGATACTAGGCTAGTAGCTGCGTTCCAAAGGTTCGTTACCGATTACACTGTTAATTTTAATCGCGCTCGCTCAAATATGGGTTTATTATAACTTTTTCGTATTTATTGGATACTAGGCTCAGTAGCTGCGTTCCCAAAGGTTCGTTACCGATTATAATATTAATTTTAATCGCGCTCGCTCAAGTAAGGTTTATTTTAACTTTTTCGTCTTTATTGGATACAAGGCTAAGTAGCTGCGTTCCCAAAGGTTCGTTACCTATTACACTATTAATTTTAATCGGGCTCGCTCAAATATGGGTTTATTATAACTTTTCGTATTTATTGGATACTAGGCTCAGTAGCTGCGTTCCCAAAGGTTCGTTACCGATTATGATTAATTTTAATCGCGCTCGCTCAAATATGGGTTTATTATAACTTTTCGTATTTATTGGATACTAGGCTCAGTAGCTGCGTTCCCAAAGGTTCTTTACCGATTACACTGTTAATTTTAATCGCGCTCACTTAAATATGGGTTTATTATAACTTTTTCGAATTTATTGGATACTAGGCTCAGTAGCTGCGTTCCCAAAGGTTCGTTACCGATTATAATATTAATTTTAATCGCGCTCGCTCAAATATGGGTTTATTATAACTTTTTCGTATTTATTGGATACTAGGCTCAGTAGCTGCGTTCCCAAAGGTTCGTTACCGATTATGATATCAATTTTAATCGCGCTCGCTCAAATATGGGTTTATTATAACTTTCTCGTATTTATTGGATACTAGGCTCAGTAGCTGCGTTCCCAAAGGTTCTTTACCGATTACACTGTTAATTTTAATCGCGCTCGCTTAAATATGGGTTTATTATAACTTTTTCGAATTTATTGGATACTAGGCTGAGTAGCTGCGTTACCAAAGGTTCGTTACCGATTACACTGTTAATTTTAATCGGGCTCGCTCAAATATGGGTTTATTATAACTTTTTCGTATTTATTGGATACTAGGCTCAGTAGCTGCGTTCCCAAAGGTTCGTTACCGATTATAATATTAATTTTAATCGCGCTCGCTCAAGTAAAGGTTTATTTTAACTTTTTCGTCTTTCTTGGATACAAGGCTAAGTAGCTGCGTTCCCAAAGGTTCGTTACCTATTACACTATTAATTTTAATCGGGCTCGCTCAAATATGGGTTTATTATAACTTTTTCGTATTTATTGGATACTAGGCTCAGTAGCTGCGTTCCCAAAGGTTCGTTACCGATTATGATATCAATTTTAATCGCGCTCGCTCAAATATGGGTTTATTATAACTTTCTCGTATTTATTGGATACTAGGCTCAGTAGCTGCGTTCCCAAAGGTTCTTTACCGATTACACTATTAATTTTAATCGCGCTCGCTCAAATAGGGGTTTATTATAACTTTTCCGTATTTATTGGATACTAGGCTCAGTAGCTGCGTTCCCAAAGGTTCGTTACCGATTATAATATTAATTTTAATCGCGCTCGCTCAAGTAAAGGTTTATTTTAACTTTTTCGTCTTTCTTGGATACAAGGCTAAGTAGCTGCGTTCCCAAAGGTTCGTTACCTATTACACTATTAATTTTAATCGCGCTCGCTCAAATAGGGTTTATTATAACTTTTCGTATTTCATTGGATACTAGCTCAGTAGCTGCGTTCCCAAAGGTTCTTACCGATTAAATATTAATTTTAATCGCGCTCGCTCAAAAGGTTTATTTAACTTTTTCGTTTTTTGGATACAGGCTAGTACTGCGTTCCAAAGGTTCGTTACCATTACACTATTAATTTTAATCGCGCTCGCTCAAATAGGGTTTATATAACTTTCCGTATTTATTGGATACTAGGCTCAGTAGCTGCGTTCCCAAAGGTTCGTTACCGATTATAATATTAATTTTAATCGCGCTCGCTCAAGTAAAGGTTTATTTAACTTTTTCGTCTTTCTTGGATACAAGGCTAAGTACTGCGTTCCCAAGGTTCGTTACCTATTACACTATTAATTTTAATCGCGCTCGCTCAAATAGGGTTTTTATAACTTTTCTATTATTGATACTAGGCTCAGTAGCTGCGTTCCCAAAGGTGTTCGTTAAAATATTTATTAATATTACTTTTATGTCGCTGACGCTCAAGTAAAGTTTATTTTAACTTTTTTCTTTCTTGGATACAGGCTAAGTAGCTGCGTTCCCAAAGGTTCGTTACCATTACACTATTAATTTTAATCGCGCTCGCTCAATAGGGTTTATTATAACTTTTCCGTATTTATGGATACTAGCTAGTAGCTGCGTTCCCAAAGGTTCGTTACCGATTAATATAATTTTAATCCGCTCGCTCAAGTAAAGGTTTATTTTAAACTTTTTCGTCTTTCTTGGATACAAGGCTAAGTACTGCGTTCCCAAAGGTTCGTTACCTATTACACTATTAATTTTAATCGCGCTCGCTCAAATAGGGTTTATTATAACTTTTCCGTATTTTTGGATACTAGCTCAGTAGCTGCGTTCCCAAAGGTTCGTTACCGATTACTATTAATTTTAATCGCGCTCGCTCAATAAGGTTATTTAACTTTTTCGTCTTTTTGGATACAGGCTAAGTAGCTGCGTTCCCAAAGGTTCGTTACCATTAATATTAATTTTAATCGCGCTCGCTCAATAAGGGTTTATTATAACTTTTCCGTACTTTATTGGATACTAAGGCTCAGTAGCTGCGTTCCCAAAGGTTCGTTACCGATTACAATATTAATTTTAATCGCGCTCGCTCAAGTAAGGTTTATTATAACTTTTCGTTTTTTGGATACAAGGCTAAGTAGCTGCGTTCCCAAGGTTCGTTACCGATTATAATATTAATTTTAATCGCGCTCGCTCAAATAAGGTTTATTTATAACTTTTTCTCTATTCTTGGATACAGGCTCAGTAGCTGCGTTCCCAAAGGTTCGTTACCGATTAAACTATTAATTTTAATCGCGCTCGCTCAATAAAGGTTTATTTTAACTTTTCGTTTTCTTGGATACAGGCTAGTAGCTGCGTTCCCAAAGGTTCGTTACCGATTACACTATTAATTTTAATCGCGCTCGCTCAAATAAAGGTTTATTATAACTTTTCGTATTTATTGGATACTAGGCTCAGTAGCTGCGTTCCCAAAGGTTCGTTACCGATTAAATATTAATTTTAATCGCGCTCGCTCAATAAAGGTTTATTTAACTTTTTCGTCTTTCTTGGATACAAGCTAAGTAGCTGCGTTCCCAAAGGTTCGTTACCATATTAATATTAATTTTAATCGCGCTCGCTCAATAAGGTTTATTATAACTTTTCCGTATTTATTGGATACAAGGCTCAGTAGCTGCGTTCCCAAAGGTTCGTTACCGATTAAATATTAATTTTAATCGCGCTCGCTCAAGTAAAGGTTTATTTAACTTTTTCGTCATTTCTTGGATACAAGGCTCAGTAGCTGCTTCCCAAAGGTTTGTTACCGATTACATATTAATTTTAATCGCGCTCGCTCAAAAAGGTTTTTATAACTTTTTCATATTCATTGGATACAGGCTAGTAGCTGCGTTCCCAAAGGTTCGTTACCGATTAAATATTAATTTTAATCGCGCTCGCTCAATAAAGGGTTTATTTAACTTTTTCGTCTTTTTGGATACAAGGCTAAGTAGCTGCGTTCCCAAAGGTTCGTTACCGATTACAATATTAATTTTAATCGCGCTCGCTCAAATAGGGTTTATTATAACTTTTCCTTTATTGGATACTAGGCTCAGTAGCTGCGTTCCCAAAGGTTCGTTACCTTATAATATTAATTTTAATCGCGCTCGCTCATAAAGGTTTATTTTAACTTTTCGTCTTTTTGGATACAAGGCTAAGTAGCTGCGTTCCCAAAGGTTCGTTACCTATACACTATTAATTTTAATCGCGCTCGCTCAATACGGGTTTTTATAACTTTTTCATATTCATTGGATACTAAGGCTCAGTAGCTGCGTTCCCAAAGGTTCGTTACCGATTATAATATTAATTTTAATCGCGCTCGCTCAAGTAAAGGTTTATTTAACTTTTTCGTCTTTCTTGGATACAAGGCTAAGTAGCTGCGTTCCCAAAGGTTCGTTACCGATTACACTATTAATTTTAATCGCGCTTGCCTCAAATAGGGTTTATTATAACTTTTTCCGTATTCTTGGATACTAGGCTCAGTAGCTGCGTTCCCAAAGGTTCGTTACCGATTATAATATTAATTTTAATCGCGCTCGCTCAAGTAAAGGTTTATTTATAACTTTTTCGTCTTTCTTGGATACAAGGCTAAGTAGCTGCGTTCCCAAAGGTTCGTTACCTATTAACTATTAATTTTAATCGCGCTCGCTCAAATAGGGTTTATTATAACTTTTCGTATTTATTGGATACTAGGCTCAGTATCTGCGTTCCCAAAGGTTCGTTACCGATTATAATATTAATTTTAATCGCGCTCGCTCAAGTAAAGGTTTATTTTAACTTTTTCGTCTTTCTTGGATACAAGGCTAAGTAGCTGCGTTCCCAAAGGTTCGTTACCTATTACTACTATTAATTTTAATCGCGCTCGCTCAAATAAGGTTTGTTATAACTTTTTCATATTCATTGGATACTAGGCTCAGTAGCTGCGTTCCCAAAGGTTCGTTACCGATTATAATATTAATTTTAATCGCGCTCGCTCAAGTAAGGTTTATTTTAACTTTTTCGTCTTTCTTGGATACAAGGCTAAGTAGCTGCGTTCCCAAAGGTTCGTTGACCGATTACACTATTAATTTTAATCGCGCTCGCTCAAATAGGGTTTATTATAACTTTTTCGTATTCATTGGATACTAGGCTCAGTAGCTGCGTTCCCAAAGGTTCGTTACCGATTAATATTAATTTTAATCGCGCTCGCTCAAAAGGTTTTTATAACTTTTCGTCTTTCTTGGATACAGGCTAAGTAGCTGCGTTCCCAAAGGTTCGTTACCATTAAAACTATTAATTTTAATCGCGCTCGCTCAATAAGGGTTTATTTAACTTTTTCCGTATTTATTGGATACAAGGCTAAAGTACTGCGTTCCCAAAGGTTCGTTACCTATTAATATTAATTTTAATCGCGCTCGCTCAATAAAGGTTTATTATAACTTTTTCGTCTTTCTTGGATACAGGCTAAGTATCTGCGTTCCCAAAGGTTCGTTACCATTACACTATTAATTTTAATCGCGCTCGCTCAAATATGGTTTATTATAACTTTTTCGTATTTATTGGATACTAGGCTCAGTAGCTGCGTTCCCAAAGGTCCGTTACCGATTATAATATTAATCTTAATCGCGCTCGCTCAAATATGGGTTTATTATAACTTTTTCGTATTTATTTGATACTAGGCTTAGTAGCTGCGTTCCCAAAGGTCCGTTACCGATTATAATATTAATCTTAATCGCGCTCGCTCAAATATGGGTTTATTATAACTATTTTGTATTTATTCGCTATTAGGCTCAGTTGCTGCGTTACGGGGGATTCTATCCTGACCATTCAATTAATTATTCGTGCGCTCATTCAAATGTGGGTTTATTATAACTGTTTCGTATTTATTCGCTATTAGGCTCAGTTGCTGGATTATACTATAAATTTTAATGGCGCTAACTCAAGTAGAGTTTTTCAAATAAAAATGGATGCATAAAATCGTTCTGTTTAGTAGATTATTATCAAACTCCAAAATATTAACCAAAAAGATAACTTACTATCCTAATAAAAAGGATTAGCGGTAACCCAATAATTGAAAAGTTACAAAAAACACGAAATAAACATACATTAGACTAACTGACTAAAAAAACAATAACACATTCACTAACAAAAACCTCCAAAACACAAATACGGAAATTAGAATAGAAAAGAAACACAAAGTTATAATAAACCCATATTTGAACGAGCGCACGAATAATTAATTGAATGGTCAGGATAGAACCCCCCGTAACGCATCAACTGAGCCTAGTATCCAATAAATACGAAAAAATTATAATAAACCCATATTTGAGCGAGCGCGATTAAAATTAATACTATAATCGGTAACGAACCTTTGGGAACGCAGCTACTGAGCCTAGTATCCAATAAACACGAAAAAGTTATAATAAACCCATATTTGAGCGAGCGCGATTAAAATTAATAGTGTAATCGGTAACGAACCTTTGGGAACGCAGCTACTGAGCCTAGTATCCAATAAATACGAAAAAGTTATAATAAACCCCTATTTGAGCGAGCGCGATTAAAATTAGTAGTGTAATCGGTAACGAACCTTTGGGAACGCAGCTACTTAACCTTGTATCCAAGAAAGACGAAAAAGTTAAAATAAACCTTTACTTGAGCGAGCGCGATTAAGATTAATATTATAATTGGTAACGAACCTTTGGGAACGCAGCTACTGAGCCTAGTATCCAGTAAATACGAAAAAGTTATAATAAACCCGTATTTGAGCGAGCGCGATTAAAATTAATAGTGTAATCGGTAACGAACCTTTGGGAACGCAGCTACTGAGCCTAGTATCCAATAAATACGAGAAAGTTATAATAAACCCCTATTTGAGCGAGCGCGATTAAAATTAGTAGTGTAATCGGTAACGAACCTTTGGGAACGCAGCTACTTAACCTTGTATCCAAGAAAGACGAAAAAGTTAAAATAAACCTTTACTTGAGCGAGCGCGATTAAAATTAATATTATAATTGGTAACGAACCTTTGGGAACGCAGCTACTGAGCCTAGTATCCAGTAAATACGAAAAAGTTATAATAAACCCGTATTTGAGCGAGCGCGATTAAAATTAATATTATAATCGGTAACGAACCTTTGGGAACGCAGCTACTGAGCCTAGTATCCAATAAATACGAAAAAGTTATAATAAACCCATATTTGAGCGAGCGCGATTAAAATTAATATTATAATCGGTAACGAACCTTTGGGAACGCAGCTACTGAGCCTAGTATCCAATAAATACGAAAAAGTTATCATAAACCCATATTTGAGCGAGCGCGATTAAAATTAATATTATAATCGGTAACGAACCTTTGGGAACGCAGCTACTGAGCCTAGTATCCAATAAATACGGAAAAGTTATAATAAACCCCTATTTGAGCGAGCGCGATTAAAATTAATAGTGTAATCGGTAACGAACCTTTGGGAACGCAGCTACTTAGCCTTGTATCCAAGAAAGACGAAAAAGTTAAAATAAACCTTTACTTGAGCGAGCGCGATTAAAATTAATATGATAATCGGTAACGAACCTTTGGGAACGCAGCTACTGAGCCTAGTATCCAATAAATACGAAAAAGTTATAATAAACCCGTATTTGAGCGAGCGCGATTAAAATTAATAGTGTAATCGGTAACGAACCTTTGGGAACGCAGCTACTTAGCCTTGTATCCAAGAAAGACGAAAAAGTTAAAATAAACCTTTACTTGAGCGAGCGCGATTAAAATTAATATTATAATCGGTAACGAACCTTTGGGAACGCAGTTACTTAGCCTTGTATCCAATAAATACTAAAATGTTAAAATAAACCTCTATTGATAATATTTTCGTCCGCGATTATAAAACTAAAATAAAACGAACCCCGCTAATCCGACTACCAGACCTTGTATCGAAAACGTCTAAAAATTAAAGTATCGGTTATACTTAATATTATAATCGTAACTAATTATATGTTAAAAGGCCCCTGGGAAAATTTAACAAGCCACAGGTGTTAAAAACATAATGTGTAATTAAAATAACCATAAAATCATGTTAATTTGATTTTTATTATTTTATTGAAATCGAAACAGGTTGAATTTGAAATGGAAAAGGTTGAATTTGACTTGGAAAAGGTTGAATTTGAAATGGAAAAGGTTGAATTTGACTTGGAAAAGGTTGAATTTGAAATGGAAAAGGTTGAATTTGACTTGGAAAAGGTGTATTTGACTTGGAAAAGGTTGAAATTACTTGGAAATGCTATATATATACCTAAAAATGCGGTGAATAGGAACACTCTATGGTATCTTGAGCAATATAACAAATTTATTTTTTATCTGAATTAATTGAACTATACATCGAATCTTAGGTCCACATCCCCTCTGTTACATATTTACTGGGTGTGTGTTTTTCAGTTGTAGTAGAAAGAAATTAGGTGAGCTCATTTATGGATTTTTTAAGGTAGGAATGAGATTTGATACAAGATTCGTAAGAATTAATATTAGGGGCATGACAAGAGATTCGATTTCGGAGATGAAGGATGTCATAAAACTGGTAAGGTCTGTGGCATTTAAAGAAGGGGGGATATGAGAGATTTGCTGTGGATGAGGATTTTTAGGACTGACTACGTTTTGAGGAAGAGGTATTTGTGGAATGGATTAGGATATTGTGGTACATTTTGTAGTTCCGGCAGGGCTTCGGCTTCAGTACTTTGGTTCCCACCTCCAAGTAAGTGGGCAAATGATACATTGGCATCGATTAGTTTTAAGGTTTCTAATACCTGGTCCTTAGTACCTTATAGATCAAACACGAAGTCATATTACAACCGTAAAGAAATCCAAATAATAAAAAATATTAAAACAAAAAAAATAATAGAGACAATTAAGACGAAAATAAAAATAAAGAGGCCAGATAAAGTTTATAAAGGCACGGCAGTTTGATGTTCGTGGAGATGGATAAATAGATGATGCTTAAAGGAAGTTAAGGATGGGCATGTACGAATCGACATGGGCAAAGAATTCAAAAATGAGGATGTACGTATGACGGAAGATCTCTTAAATGAAGCAGCTCTATGGGATGGAATGAGCAGATTCAAGGGTTGGGATCTTGTGTTGATGTAGTGAACAGAGGAGAGTGGGGTAGACGAATTGTACATATAGAGGGGTGTTTTGGTTTTAAAGGATTGGTAGAGGTAGGTTCCTAGGAAGTATTGCCGTCGGGGCTTAGAGAAAGCCTCTTCAACTCGGCATAGCAGACTGAGACACGAGAGCGCCTGGGGATTCCGAAGATGAATCTAATGAAACAGTTCATTAGTCTCTTCTCAAGCGTCTCGGACCATCCGCCAAACACCAGGCAGCCATAATCGAAGTGGGGGAAGATAAGGAGGATAATAGGAGTTGGCGGGATTTAAGGGGTATTAAATCACGTAATCTGAGGAACTGTTTAAGGATGGCTATGGATTATCTAGAAATTTGAGAAATGTGATTATTCCAGGATAGGTTTTGGTCGAGGAATACGCCTAGGTTTCTAATGGACGTTTGGAAGATGATGGGTTTATGATTGAGGTGGAGTAAGCGGTGAAAGAAGAGGGAGTTAAGCAGATGTTTGAAACCGATGACGATGGCTTTCGTTTTATCAACATTAAGTTTTAGACCATTCTTGATGGCCCATAAATTGATATTGTCGATGTCTTTTTGTAATTTTTGGACCATCTCAGGCAGATAGGTGGTATTTAGAGTGAAGTATGGAATTAGGTAGGTCATTAACATTGATAGAGAATAGGATTGGAGAAAGAGCTGATCCCTGAGGAACTGAGGAATGTATAAGCAGAATAGGTGAGGAAAGAGGTTTATTTGGGATTATCAATGTTTGAGTTCGAGCGGATAGAAAGGAAAGAAATCAGTTTATGGCACTATCGGATATATTGATAGGTTTCGGAGTTTGGAGAGATGGATTTCGTGGTTTACCATATCAAAGGTTTTTGAGAAGTCAAAGAGGACCAGGATTGATTTTTTTTGTTTGTCTATGTATGATTGAAGGTCTTGGGTAAGTTTCAGGAGAGCTGATTATGTGGAATATTGGAATCTAAAGCCAGACTGGAAGGGAACAAGTGTCACAGCTGACAAAAACTAGGGTTGGAACAAACCCTCGCTCTGATTAAATCATCTGATATTTTAATTAAAATTGATTTGAAAATAAGGCACGTTAGAAAACATTGTTTTTATGTGTTATTGATTATATTTGTCTTGTTCAGTTAATGTTCCATGTTTATTTTGTTAGTTTTGTTTTGTTTTATTAATGAATATTGAACCCGTAAGGGTATGTTTATTTCACGTATTTCACATATTCATGGTGGCTTAGGACGGTCGACTGTCACCTCAGGGTTCAAAGAACGTTGGAAGCCGTCATAGTGACAGGGTAATGTTTTTAATGGCTGAATTGTGGAACAAAAACCGACGATCAAACTATCAACCGTTTCCCCTTGCGATTCAGCCACTATATCACCTACTGAAGATCAAAAGTCGAATATAAGAGATATCAAGGCTTACAACTTGGGCACTAAAATTTTCAGTGAGTACATCTTTGAGTTCATTTTTGGAAGAAGTAGAAGAGCGAAGATTAGCACGTGGTATAAGTCAAGAAGAGTTATTTCAAGCGGCGGGAGATATCTTAACTGGATCGGCATTGGTTTGGTTTAGGGTAAATCGAAATCGGTTTTCTAATTGGAGTTAGGTAGTCAGTCGGCTCAAGCAGGAATTAAGGTACAAAACCCTACATTCCTGAATCAGCACTTTCCCCCTCCTTCTAGTATTGTATAAATATCCCTCCTAGAGATGTAAGCATCCATTCCTTTCACTCTAGTCAGTTAGTCAAATCTATGTAGTAGTTTAGTTCTCTGTATGTAGTGTAGTCCATGAAACTGTTTGTTTTTACCAATAAAGTTTTTTTTATGAGTTCCTCGAGCGGTTAAGTTCTTTATCTGGCGCCCAAACAGGGACCCTATCAGACTCAGGTCAGTAAAAGTGACGAAATTTTCCTGAAGATCAAGAAAAATCGAAGAAATATCCCAACAGATTTTGGATCTAATCAGTGAAGACAGCCTTGAACGGAAACTCAAGAAAGACCGAAGAAATAGTCTTTTGATAACAGGTCGTGGAGTAAACCATCTGAAGTTTGTGTTTCTACACTTCAATAGAGTCAAGAAAAAAATGATAGAACTCCACAGAACTGAGAAAAAACTTGAGGTACTTATTAGTTTAAGATTTATTTTTTTATGTATGTCTAAGGATAAGAAAAATATAGTTAGGTTATATATAAGTGAAATAACTGACCAGTTAAGCAATTTGTTAATTAAGAATAAAAATACTGATTTAACAGACAATATGACTACCATTTCATATTCTATGACAAAAGAGGATTACGATCACATCCCAACTTATGATGGAAATTCTGAAGATTTAATTTTATTTGTAAAAAATGTTAAAGCAGTATATGACACAGTTTGTAGTGAAAATATCTCTTTAAGATTACAAAATCATGCCCGACTTCTTAGTAAAGTAACATCAAGGTTAGTAGGTAATGCTAGACATTGTTGATTAACAAATACCTTTATAAATGTATCAGAACTTTTAAACCATTTGCAAACAAATTTTAAAGACTCTAGAACAGTTGAATAACTGAAATTAGAATTATTAAATATTAAAGCAGGACCAAAAGAGCACCCTATTTCATTTATTGATAGGATAGCACAAATTAGAGCGTTAATATTCTCTAGAATCTCCCTAGACGATGAAATTATAAATAAGACACAGTTATGAAATTACAAGATCGGGAAATCAATTATCATATTAAAGCAAATTTACAAACACAGCTTTGTGATTTCCTAAATCACTTGAGACTTTCAGATATAGATGATATTAGAAATGCGATTCAGAATGACTGCTCTTTTATTTTAGAAAGACTATACTGACATCATAATAATTTTACACCAAAAATAACTTTAGATACAAAAACAATAAACATTTTAAACCAAAAAATAATTTTAACTATAATCACAATTATAATCATAATTATAACCAAAATCCTTATCTCAATTATAACCAAAATCTTTATAATAATCATAATCAAACTCCTTATTTTAATTCTAATCCTAATCCTAATTATAACTTTAATCCTAATTTTAATGATCATTCAAACCTTAATTTTAATTCTAATTTTCATTCAAACTCTAATTTTAATTCAAATCCTAATCTTGAGCCCACTCCTAATTGTAGTCAAAATCAAACTAGTAAAGACTCAAGTCAATTGGGCGTTTCAGTCAACAAAGCACCAATAATTTCGCAGATTTTAACTGGGATCAACAGAGGCAGAAGACGACTTTTCCCACAGACCTTTTTAAACCAGACTTAGCAAATACAGTGTCTATGAGAACTGTGAGGTCGAATAACGCGCCTGTAAACCACGTAACTCAAAAAGACGGCGAGATATTTAATAATAATGGTTCTCTTGAATATGTTGATACTTGTAATAAAATTACTTATAGATAGATAGATAGAAAAGTCTGTTTTTATTTTTCAAAATTACGTCAAATAGCAAATAAACAAATAAAAATTACAAAATACAATAATAAAAATCAGACACACTACATGGTCTATTGACCGTCTGTGGAGTCTGTGTTTATTAACAAAATTAATCTTTAATCTATCAATATAAATAATCAATAACAAAATAAGAAACAAACATTTCCCATGTTATTTATGTACTAAAATTAATTCACAAATTGTCAAATTCACAATTAGTTAAATTTAATTTAACAAATTCACTAATAGTTAAATTCTTTCATTAGTAACATTCTATAAGAGAAAGCCGATCTGGAGAAATTAACTAACGCCAGCCAATCTTTTCCATTTATCAACTCTAAAATTTGATCCCAAGTTAAATTTTTAGAATTAAAATATTTTTTTCTAAACTCGTAGTAAAAGTATCAGACAGGCAGCTAAAAAGTGAAAAAGATCTTCTGTTTCATTTGTATTGCACAAACTACATTTATTATTTGTTTTCATGAAATTTTTATAATTCAGGTTTAAAACATAAAACCTCCAGTGAACATTTGTCAGTAATGTAATTTACTATGGTTAAATGTGGATAAAAGGGAGAAGATTTAGAATTTCTAACTTAAATAATGTTTGGAGTATAAATATCTTTTTACATTTGAACCCTTAATGCTGCTGGACTATTTTTCCATAACTTAATATCATCACAATTTAATAGATTTAGCACTAGTCTGCTGTGCTCCGGGTCCTGGGTTCGAATCCCGGCTGTGGCAGAAATATTATTTATTCTGTTAATTCAGTCGGGGGGCGACCCTAGGGTATGGAGACCCTCCTAGGGCAGACCCAGCCTCTATAAAGTGGGTACCCAAATTAATTGGGGAAAAACCTGGCGGCTGAGCGTGATTAAGGCCTAATCACCTCATTGCACTGCCGTTGGCCTAGAAACAGTACGAATCTCTCTATGTACTGAGCCCAAGACCCTTCATGGGTTGTAATGGTACAGGTTTTTTTTTTTTTTTTTTTAACAGATTTATTTTAAAATTTAATGCATGCGATTTTTTCAGATATAGTATGTTTTGGAACCATGCTAATATCTAAGCTATTTATATTGTAATGCTAATATCTTTGGATATCTATGTGGTGGTAAATTCAAAATTCTAATAATATAATCGAAATGAATCTTTAGGGTGAACATAAATATTGGATCTATTGTTGTTTCAAAATGGAGAAAATGAGTTGGAGTATATTTTGGCAATTTAAATAGTTTTTTAAGAAAAAATCTTTGTAGTTTTTCCACGGCATCATGACTAACCCCACCCCAGACTTGTGCTCCATAGCACATAACTGCCCTACTAATGGAATTACTTTTTTGTAAGAACTATGTCTTTGTTTTCCATAAACTGGCCCCAAATCGAATTCAAACCCACCTTAGCTTTATCCACTTTTTCTTCGAGGTGTTTTGACATTAAAAGAGTAGGCGTAAGAGTGATCCCTAGATATTTGTACTGCTGTACTACTTCAATATTTTCTGAGCCTAAGAACCATTGACAAAACCGCTGGCCTACCACCATTTCGAAAGACCATTATTTTTTATTTTTCCAGATTTATTCTCAGATTCCATTTAATGCAGTAGTTTTCTAGAGAGTTAATCATATTCTGCAATATCGAGGGATGTGAGGATAAGGACACGATATCATCCGCATAGGCTAAGTATTTAATTTTACAATTTTCTTCAACCAAAATACCACCATCTAAATTTTCTTCCAAATCATTTATATATATATAGAGTAAAGAATCGGACTAAGCAAACAACCCTGCCTCACACCTGATTCAGTTCCAAATGGTTCAGTCAAACCATCCAAATTCCAAACAGAAGCATTAGTTTCACTAAGCAGATTTTTAATTGAATTACCACACTGTCGAATGCTGTAGAAAAGTCAACAAAAATGCACAAACCTTTTCCCTTTTCTTTTGTAATTTTATCTTAATTAAACTAGTTAAAGTGAATATGTTGTCAATTGTGGATAGATAGATAGATAATAGATTTTTTAAACCCCAAAGGGACAACTCCCATTTCGAAAATTCTATTAAATGTAGCCAATAAAATGTTTAAAAAGGAATCCGGAGCGTACTTATAAAATTCATAAGGAATCCTATAACTTCCTGGTGCCTTATTATTTTTTGAGTTAGCCAAAACTGCTTTCAACTCACTGAGAGAGAAGGGTCTATCCAAAATATCATTAGAAATATATGGTTCAGCATATAAAATTCTATTTGAAATTAAAGGAGGGTTGTACAGAGTTTTAAAGTGGATAACCCAATCTTGAAATGATATATTACCTACTGACCAGTTATTACTTTTCCTGAATACTTTTACAAGCTCCCAAAATTCTTTACTGTTTTTTACTGTATTTAGACGTTGTGCACATTCTATATAATATTGCTTCTTTTATAATAAACATAGATTTTTATAAGTTCTATTTGAATTTAAATACTGCAATCTATGGTTAGGAAACATTGTTTTTCTAAATAACTTCAGGAAATCAAATACCTCATTTTGTTTTAACCAATTTATTTTAGAAAGAAGAGGTAAGGTAGATTGTTCAATTAGCCTGTTACTGAATTTAAAAGAAGTAATAATCAGCATGTGATCCGAAAAAAATTAATTATCGCCAGTGAAATTTCTAATTACCGATAATAACTCCATATTTACAATAGCATAATCTATTACAGAATTCCCAGAAGCTCCCAAGTATGTAAAATCTTTTATATCATTCTTTACACGACCATTTAAAATAACTAAATTAAAATCGTTACAAAGTTCTATTATTTTTTTACCATTGACATTTAAATGAGAGTCTCTTGAATTTCTATACAAACATTCAATATTGGCATTAAAATCTCTATATTTGTTTGACAATATTTGTTGAGCTGATACTCGACTATTAAAATCCCCGACCAAACAAACATTTAAATTATTTACCTCATAAAGGAATTCAAATAAGCTATTGTAATCTCTTTCCCAGCTGTTACCGTTTAAATACACAGGCAAAACATAAACATCAAAGTTATATAAACTTAACATTACTAAATATTTTTTTGAGATTTCACAGAACATAACATAATTTTTATAAGGTCTTTTTAAATTTACAACATATAAACTGCCGAAAAATTACTTATAATACTACTAATAATAATGATGAAATTAATACTATTAATAATAAATATGATGATGATGAAATTAATACTATTAATAATAAATATGATAATAATGAAATTAATACAATTAATAATAAATATGATAATGATGAAATTAATAAATTAATAATAAATATGATAATGATGAAATTAAAAATGTTATTCAAACTAACAATAAAGTAAACTATAGCACTAGCAAAGATAAGTTTAATGATAAGAATAGAAATAATATTAGTACTAATTCTTATAAATTTAATGAAATTAAAAATCTCATTCGCTATGAGCGTATGGATAATGAGCATTTGAATAAATTAGTTAAACTTTTAGATAAATATCCTGCAATGATCAAAGACGAAAATGATCCGCTTAAATCAACTAAATTACTTAAGCATACGTTTAAAAACGGACAAACCAATTTACAAGAGAAATTATCGGTACCCACATCAATTTAGAGAAGACATCTCGCGTGAAATTGATAAATTATTATAATCTAATATTATACGAGAAAGTAAATCACCATATAACTCACCGGTTTGGTGGGTGCCCAAAAAGACCGATGCTAGTGGAAAAAATAATATTAGAATGGTCATTGACTATCTTAAGTTGAATCAAGAAACTATTCCGGATAACTTTCCTTTACCAAATATCAAGACCTTAATCAACTAAATAAAGCCCAGATCTTTTTCACCATAGATTTAGCATCTGGCTTTCACCAAATTGAAATGGATGAGGAATCAATAGAAAATACTGCCTTTTCTACAGAATCTGGTCACTATGAATTCCTTCGAATGCCATTTGGCCTTTGCCATTTCAAAAACATTTCAAAGGGCCATGGATATGATATTAGGAAACACACCAAATTGTTTAGTCTACGAGTATATGGATGATATCATAATTTTTTCTAAAAGTATAGAAGATCATATGAAACACTTAGAAATGATTTTTGAAAAACTCACTTCGCATTCATTAACAGTACAACTTGACAAAACCGAGTTTTTAAAAACGGAAATCCCGTTTTTAGGCTATATAGTTTCAAAAGATGGATTAAAAACCAATCCAGCTAAAGTGGAAGCCATAGAAAAATTTCCCTTACCTATAACTCATAAAGGTATAAAAAAATTCCTTGGCATGACGGGATATTATAGAAATTTTATACATAACCATGCCCACCTAGCCAAACCTCTTACTCAGTCTCTTCGGATTTAGGAAAAAAGGATTCGCCCAGCCTCTTATAAAGAAGCTTTTAATATTTTGAAACTACACCTCTTAAATGTTCCCATACTTCAATTCCCTGATTGGGAACTCCCATTTAATGATGCAAGCTCGGTAGCAATTGGAGCCGTCCTATCACAAATCTCTGAATGTAGAGACCATCCCATAGGTTTTGCTTCCCACACACTGTCCGATACAGAATAACGTTATTCAACTATCGAAAAAGAGCTATTAGCCATTGTTTACGCTTGCAACAATTTCAAACCATATCTTTATGGAAAAAAGTTTGTGATACATACCGATCACAAACCATTGACTTGGCTGTTCACAATGAAAACACCAATGCTAGATTAATAGAATAGATATTTCAGCTTTCGGACTTTAAATTCGAAATTAAGCACATAGAAGTAATGATAGACACCTTACATTATGAGAAAAAGTTTATTATTACAATAGTAGATACCTTCTCTAAACGCTTTTTCGCTAGATTGACGGATGCTTGTAATTCAATACAAGTTTCTGAGTTATCATGGAGTATTTAAAATTATATCCGTCTCCTGATCGCATAAAAATGGATAACGGTCGAGAATACAAAAATTATTTAGTAGAAAATTTACTTCGTTCCCAAGGCATTGAACCTTATTACGATACTCCCGACCATCCCAACTCCCTAGGACTCCTTAATAGAACACTTTCAACACTAATTGAAATATTGAAAACTAAATGCTGAAAAACAAAAGCCATTGTAATAGGATCCCATCACCTCTTGAAAACTGTTCCATATATCCCAACCCTCTTCCTAAATGATAACCCATTTAAAGTTTTGCCCGACCGTCAGGAATCTGGGAGTAACCTTTGATCAAACCCTCTCTTTCAAGAACCATATTTCTGAAACTTCCCGCGGCAACTTTTTTACCTTAAAGCGACTGAATTCCCTTCGCCACCTATTCCCGTATGAAACCCGGAAGCTCTTCATTACCTCTCTAATATTCCCCCACTTCGACTATTGCTGTACGGTATAAGATGGTGTTTCTGGGGATCTCGAGGTGAAAATTAAACGCTTAATCAATTGCTTTGTCCGATTCATTTTCGGGGTCCCTAGCTGCACCTACGTATCCAAATTTTATGGCGAGTTGAAGTGGCTTTACCCATGCAATCGTCGCAAGTATTTCCTTTCGTCATTCATTTACCAAGTTATCCAATCCCGCCGCCCATCATACATTTTTGACCTCCTACAGTTCAAATCCTCTAACCATCCTCGTTGTACACGCTGCAGGGCTTCAAATTTATACAGTGCGGCCCACCGAACTGCACATTTCGACAGATCTTTTCTCATTCGATCCACAATCCTATGGAATTCCATTCCTCCTTCCATTAGTCACTCCAATTCTCTTTCTACCTTCAAATCCCGCATATTTAATCACTTAATGAATATCCAGGCACAATAAAATTGTAAATAATTTTTTTTATTTTATTTTATTTTTTTTTGTTTTCTTCTCATTTAAATATGTCTATTTTATATAAGTAATTATTAACTAGTAATTAGATGTATTTAATATGTTCCAAGACTCTAAAGCACGTTTTGTACAATCTGTACACTTTATTCTAAAGGGACATGTCCCAGAATAATAAAGAATTTATTTTTTTTCTAAATATACTTCCTCCTGAGGTGATGCTCAGTATTTGGTGGGATTGGAAGGGCCCATACATTATGAGCTCCTCCCACAAAACCAAACTATAAATACGGACAAAAGTAAAAATTGTGCCCATTTAGGTCGCTTGAAGGCAGCAATTGAAGAGAAACGGCCTGAGTTGGCAAATCGGATAGGAGTGCTATTCCACCAAGACAACGCAAAGTCCCATGTGTCTTTAACGACTCGGCAAAGGTATTAAGCTTCAGATGGGAGATTTTACCTCACCCCCCGTGTACTCTCCTGACATTGCTTATTCGGATTTCCATCTTTTCCGTTCCCTCGAAAATTTTCTACAAGGGAAATCATAATCTTCAGAAAACGGACCAATTATTGTTCTTCAGAAGTAAGGACAGTGATTTTTGGAAAAAAGGAAACATGGACCTCCCAAGCCGTTGGGAAAGGGTAATTGCTAACAGTGGTAACTATTTTGTAGATTAAATAAATAAATTTTAAGCTGTTCATCAACTTTAATTTTTGTCCAAATTTCTCTACGAACTTTCCGGGCAACCCAATATATTGGAAATAATTAGTCAGGGTGGAGGTCAGTTAATGAAACAATTAAGTAGTTTCAACTGTTGGGGGTCATCAGCAGGGCTAAAAAGATACAAAAGGAATACAATTACAAATGGAATGGAAACAAGGTTTAATTAGTGGAATGGTATGTAGGTAGAATTGGAAGTACGTACGAAATGTAGGTAATACCTACCGGTAGTTTAGACGGACTCTGACAACAATGAGTAAAATTATAGTACTAACATAAAAATAATTAATCAAATTAAACATATAATAGTAACAATATGATATAGCTCAGTAAAATAAGGATATTAGTTGGCATTAATTTGAACAAAGCAGGAAATTATTTTAATACCTAAATAAAAGTAATCTGAGTTTGCACCATCAAAGGTAGTGAGCTAAACTTTTTGTAGCCCAAAAACCTCGAATTGTTCGCACTTTTGTTTTTGTTTTTTATTTGCAGTGTTTCGTCTATAACTCGAAAACGGTGCTTTTCCTACAGATAATATTTTTATTTTAAAAATGAAAAAACGTTAAATTTCCTTTCTGAAAGACACCTTAGTTAATGAATTTGATTCAATAATATTGCCGCCACCGTTCGTCAGAAATAGGCCAATTTTTCCATTTTTGTTTAAAAACCCAATTTGGTCTCTAATAGACAATTGTAACTTGAAAACAACTATCCAGATCGAAAAAAGTCATAGATCAAAAGTTGTAGAGCATCAAATTTCAAGTCTAATAGCCTCAAATTTCAGATTCGGTTGGTACGAACCTTCAAAAAATATTTGTTTCTCGATTTTCCACTACACGCGTCAAAAGGCTTGTGAGAGATATTTGCTGGATACGGCCGATTTAAAACATTCTGCAGTGACTTTACTGGGAATAACGATATTTGCAACATAAACCATATCACAACCAGCTAAATGGAAGCTGGTCTCTATGTGGGTTAGTTATACCACTTTTGATAGCAAGTCTAAGAATGCAATTTAATATTCTAGTTAGGCCTGAAAGTACTTTTTTGATACGTTTCAATCAACGTATTTTCTAATATTCTTTATTTTAATTTATGATATTCTGTGTATTACGCACGACATATTTAGAAAGAATAGGAGAAAGTTTAGTTTGGATAAACAGAAATAGGTTTTTGCACCATATTATATTTATGTTTGGTAGACATTGGAGAAGTGATTGTTGCCATTGAGAAATGCTACCGCTTATTGCTGTACTTTTTCCCATACAAGACCCTTCTTTCTCCAAAGATCCCGTACCGTTCCAGGAAATATCCCCTTCCTCCGTTCCATCACACCCCCAAGAGAAGAAAATGCTTTTCAACTGATGGGTATAAATCACTTCTCCAATCTACATTTTTATTTTCAGACTGATGTGGAGTCATTCCATGCCAATTCACACAGAAATTTTAAGATCTCAGATTTTCAGAAAGGCACGATGTATCCTTTCATGGAAATAGGATGATATACAAAATTGTATTATGGTTATTTTCCAATCAAACAGCATGAAAAATTCAGATTATATGAATGAAACTATGCTTATGTCTAGAATAAATAAGTAATTAATCAATGATGCTCCAATAATTATGAAAAAAATATCATGTACAAAAATATAAAAAGTGTAGAGAAATAAATAATATGAGTCAAATGTCATTATTTAAGCAAAATAATGAATTTTTCCTGTAATAATTTTCATACTGGCTACAATATATAATAATAAAAATAATGACATTTTACCTGCTTAAAATTTAAAAACAAAATATATTTCTTTCTTGTTGGTAAATGTAATGTAAACTTTGATGTTCCATTAAAAATATAATAAGCCAATAGCAATGATTCAAGCAAAACCACGATTTTTTAAAGGAATTATGATGGTACTAGCTGCCATATGTAATAATAAAAATCATGGGATTTCAATAGCTAAAAATTAAAAAAATATATTTGTTTTCAATGAACAAAACATTTAACTATGAACGTTCATGAAAAAACAATAATGAATCAAAAGTAATAATTTAAACGAAAGAATGAATTTTTTCCACTACTTATGATGGTAACAGCTTTAATATATAAAAATAAAAATCATGGAATTTCACCTGGTTAATATATTTTTTTTTTTTTATATATACATATATATTGTAAATATATATTTATCATGTCAGAAAAAAGAGATGTTGCAGTGTAAAAACATTATGAATCAAAATCAATGAGTCAAGCACAATGTTTTTTTAGGAATTATGTAGACAGAAGCTACTATATAAATAATAATCTTAATAATGAAATTTCATCTGCTTAATATTTAAAAAAAAATTCTATCTAATTGAAAAAAATGTAACATAAAATACGATATTCAAAACGTTATAAGACCTGCTTACCAAATAAACTCTAAAGTGCTACCACTGGGTAGATTCTTCTCAAGACTTTTCCAAGCCAATGTTCTGTAAATAGCTCATTTACTTGTTGTACTGTCTACAGTTGTAAATATCAATAAAATAATTAAAAAAAACAAAAAAAAAACAACGCTATAAACCAAAATCAATATCTAAAACAAAAGCATGATTTATTTTATTAGAACTTATGGTGGTATTAGCTACTATATACAATAATAAAAATAATGGGATTTTAACAGCTTAATATCTAAAAAATACTATTCGATATAAATTAAAGAAGAATTAAGATAAACCATAGATATTCAAAAAATAAGGTAATTATGAACAAAAAAAAAAAAAATAAATAAATAAGTTAAGCAAAATAATGGATTTTTTTCAATACTTATTATGGTACGAGCTACAACATAGAATCATGGGATTTCACCAGGTTAATATTTTAAAATAAATATATTTGTCTACACTGACGAATCGGCGCACCTAGATTTTTATTAATGCATGTATCTTAACGAAATTAAAACGGGTCTTAGCATCTATTTTTCATTTCTTATCTAAAATTAACACAATTCACTTCAATATTATGTTAATAATCCTTCGTATTAAACAATAAACCGCTTTATTACAACGTTTAACATTAACGTTCATAAGCAAGACTGGATGAGTAGATAATGGGACTTTAATGTTACACGTCTTCCTTCATAAAGTGCTTTTTGTTTTGTTTTTTTGTGTTCGGTTGTTCTTTAATAATTTTCATTTAATAAAATAGTGTTACAAGCGACGACAGTTGCCAGAATAATTGCGTAGGTGGACAAAGGTAGAAGATAACGTAGACGAAGCCTACCAGAAACTACGGTTCGAAGAGACGTTTAGAGATATCGGGAGACGGGACTAGACACGAAAAGCCAGGATCAGGGCACCCCAGAACGACTGAGCCAGCAGAGGACCGTTTCATCATGCCAGTATGAACTGGCTCCGTACTTGATACATTTTGTCTGTATTAACTAATTTTCGATATCAGATGCGAAGTATCTGATTTATACTAACTGACCCATCTCTAGTTTCATTATCTTTTGGCCTGTCTCTTGTGAGTTACAGAGCATCCTTGTACACAGAACAACAGTAATCCGTAAGCATTGCTTCATTCTAACGGCCCCCTTATTTTTGTTCCATTAGGGAAATATCATGATAGAATCGTTCTCCGTGTTCATCACCAAAATCTCCACAACCAGGAGGAAAGTTTAGAAGGGAGTGGAGAAAATGGATTTTAGGTGACATGTTGCATCGAAGTTGGTGGTATTTTCGTAAAAGCATTGTCAGCAACTAACGACAATTATAATCTCTTTTGTTCCCCAAATATTCATAAATAACAAGGCATTTCAAGCATTCTTATTTCCTCCTCCAAAGTTCGGTTAACAACAATACCTTTATCTTTTGCATCACCAGGTAAAGGTGTACCTTTTCCCCGTTTTTTTTTTCTTTCTTCATCGTTTCCCATTTTCTTTCAGATATATAGATCCATACATATAACCCAAAATTAAAAAAAAAAAAAAAAAATCGTATATACATCATAAAATACATCAGAACTCATACCATCATTCAAAAAAAAAAAAAAAATACAACAACAATACATTTAGCATCCAAAATCAATATCTATATGTACAATACTACGATATATACAAATTAAAATACAAACAACTATGACTAAAGTACAAATGCACATGCATGCCCCTCCAATTATACCCGTTATGAGTAGATGTGATAGTGTATAATTCCCAGGGAGTCGAGAACCACACTTTCTGCTATCCTTGCTACGTCCTTTATATCGACACCTATGTCCTCCATGAAGCTCCTTGTTGAACCTGGTACAGCTCTGCGGGCTCCGAACCAAAGGCCTTTTACGTAGAAGTCTCTCTCGCCATAGCTCTCGCGGAACTTTTCCTTGAGGAAAGGGATACATTTTTCGTAGATTTGTCTCTTTTCCCTTTCCACTTTACTTGCCTGTTCAAGGTCGTTGGATTCATATCTCACGGTAGGATCCAGAATGATAGCTGAATTCCCGGTCTTCAGGAATGCCACGATATCAGCATATCGCGTGGATCCATCCGTATCCACACAGTAGACTTCCTCGAAGCAGGCAAATTCTCTTTCTTTAAGGAGCCTCATCAACTCATGCTTTACTCTATAGTGACGGCGTGTTATCAGGAGGGAGTTGTTGGGACATTTTTCCTGCACGTGAGCTGGTGTTTCTGGCTCTCTGTCGCATTTGCGACAGAGGGACCCAGCATCTCTAACCTGTCCGCTGACACCTGGGACTCCACTCAGGGGTGCATAATTTATATTAAGTTTCAGGGCATTGGACTATTCAGACCCCGAAAGTATCTGCTTTTCGTACATAAATTTGTTAGCTTTCGGGGTCTCTTTAAAATGTCGTACCCCAATGCCCTGCCACCTGCAGCTGGCTCATTCCTCGAACGAGTTTTCTCGTAGCGACTGCCGTAGAGCTCTCATATTCCTTTTACCCTGCTCAACCCCCAGTCTCTCAGTACATATAGCGACTTCGGTTGGATAATCAAATGTAGACTGGAACAGGGGATCCGGCACATTGGACAGTCGCTGAGCAATGGACCAGTGTTGTAGAGGAGCCTCTCATTGGCAGTGGATCAATCCTAATCCTCGGTATCTCCTGGGAGCATATAACATCGCCGAGGAGGGGTTCGCAGGGAGTCCAATGATGGCTTTAACACTCCTGCGAATCATGGTGTCGATACCTTCTAATATTTCTGAACGCAACTTTGTGAGGGGCGCAGTTTGGAGAGGGTATATGAGATCCGGGAACAAATATTGATTGACAATGTTGAGGTTTTGCTCAGGCTTAAGCAAGCAAGAGGTAACCAACTTGTCCAAGTTCTTATTTAACTTTGTCATCGAATCATCATTGAATCGTAGCTCCCCCGAGAATGACCATCCTAAATACTTAATAGTTTCACCATGCTTTAAAGTTTAGATGCTATCTCCATTCTCAAGGGAGAGCGTCGTTACTTCCAGCTCTCCTTTGTTGAGCACTATACCCACACTTTTTTTCCGGATTTATTGCTAAACCAATCTCCGTGAGGATCTTTTGGACTCCATCTATGATCCTTTCCGCTGCACCCTTGTCATGCGCTGTGACCGCCTGATCATCAGCGAAACCTATAAGGACTACGCATTCTTGGCACTTTTTAACTTGTATCCAAACTTTTTTGTAAATTCTACGTCGCACAGGTCTCGGTATAAATGATCGATAGCTAGATTAAAAAGCGACGATCACAAGGGACCGCCTTGTGGTACCCCGCGTAGTACATTTATCGGATTCGTGGTATGGGTTCCGATGTTAATTTTAATTATGTTGGCGCAAAGGAGAGCTGATATCACGTTTTTGAGATCCGGTGAAACACCTCTCGCTTCTAATGAGCATGCCCAACATTGTCAAAAGCACCGACAACGTCGAGAAAGATAACAGCGCAGTTACTTTTCTTATTTTTGGGATCTTTCAATATTGCCTCTATAATTCTCGCGTTGACGTGCGTTCCCGGATGACCATTTAAGATCTTGGCAAGTCAGTGTTGTTTTAGTCTGTATTTATAAGCAGTTTCTTGTTGCGGCAAGGGACATAGGGATCCAGCCAATTTCCCCAATTATTGCTTTTAACTTATTCTTATTGAAATAGTTTGAATGTGCTTTCCAAAACTAAATCTGAAGTAGCTTTTACTTTTATTATTTAAACTAGTAACACTGTTAAATTAGAACTATCAAAAATAATTAACACTATTTCATTAATATTATTAAAATTTAAATGCAACTATGAAAGAATTTGACAATTAAATAAATGAGAAATATTTTCCCAGTTGAAAAAAGAAGGGTCTAGAAATGAGAGCAATAATATTGATGTATATGTCAGGAGAAAGTTATAGATTTTTAAGAAAAAAAAATTGAATATACTCAGTGGGAAGTAAATGCATACAATTTTAACTATTTTAACTTTGAGAATTACCCCCATCTTCATACATATATAACTATCTTTTTCTCAGCAGAAATTTACATTATTATTCACTTTTGTCACTTTATTAACCTTAAGTTCAACAATTAGTTATTTATGTTCGTTTAATTTTTTTCCAAAATTACTCCTATCTTCAGATATATAACAAATTTTAGACTACTATATAGCCTATGAGAATTCACTTTATATAACTAAAGTAATATCATTTGTGATTTATTTATCGTTAAATGTATTTCCTTTTTGTCTGATTATATCCAATAAATAAATGTGATCCAGATACCCCAATATTTTAAGCATAAACCTAAGTTATTGTTATAGAACAATGTACATTAGTATTGATGTAGATTATGCTCATAATACAAGCATCTGATAAATATATACATATTTTGTGTCTTCTGATGATTTATATTTGACAGTTACAATAAATGTAATCATTCAAATGAGTTCTTATAGGGTTGTGGAAATAAGTGTTCTCTCTTCACACATTTCACGACTGACATACTCTTGTCATAAATATGATTCTCAACCTATAGTTCTTAAGGGCTTGCCAAACAGGGGAGCATGTATAATCAATAAGCTGTATTGAACATGCCTGCTTCATGGCCCATGTTAACCTCATCTTTAAGTATGGAATCACTAGAATCTTAACGACACTTTAAAGAAGCATGAAGCTCTTAAGATCACTTGAATGACAAAACATATGAAATTAATAACTTAGGTAATGATAAATTCGAATAAAATTGTGTCCATTTTCAAAATAAGTAAAACATTGTTGTGATAACAATAGCTGTTTTAAAAATAAAAAAAAGAATATCAAAACAGAAGCATCATAGATAATCAAATCAGTGTCGATGTTTGAGAGACTCAGATACTGGTTTCTATTCAATTAGCTTATCACTTATACTCATGAAACTGAATGGACTCAATTCAGCCTGTTAATGGTCTGTTTTTCCCTTGACCAAAAAAGTGATTGCATAAAATGTAACTATCAGATATAATATTCAATGACTAATTCTACAGCATTTGTAACTTTATGGGTAGCAAAATGCAAATAGTCGTTATTTGTATTATACTAAGACACAACAATCTAAGTAATATACAATACAGTTATTTATTTTGTACAAAAATCAGTTATAAAATTAACATTTTATAATATAGCATACTATATTGGCTAAAGTGATCATAAAATTTTATAGATTACACAAGACATCTACCTTTGTTTAGTCTTCTATGAGATATAATGCATATACATTAGCAAGTGGTATTTAAGTACATTACTGTAAATGAAACTGGGATATTTAAAAGGAGTGATAAATTACTATATACTATGGTAAATTAAAACTCATTATATACACAATCTCTGTAGAAATGATATTCAACATTTCATCTATTATTCAATTTACAACCTAGATAAGAACTTTACAAATAAATATAAAAGAATTTATATCTATAAAGAGTTTAAATTATACATTAAATGGTATGTTAGCTTGAAATAACAGTGGAAAATGTATAGGAAAGTTAAAACATCCTAAAACATTGTATAAACACTGCTAACTACACTTCCACCAATAATAGGCTAGGCAGTTTTATATGAAAAAATATTTAGTACAATATACACAGAATTTCAGCAAAATGGACATGTTTGCTGATTTATAATTTTAACAATTTTTCTTTATTTACAATGTCAACCTTCACAGTTATTAACAATGCATGGAAATTAAGTATCCATATGAAAAATTAAATAATAACAATAAAAATAATACTCCTGAAAATTGATTCAACTTGAATTTGAAATTTTAAAAATATACAAAAGTTGAAACAACAATTACAAATTATTGTAGAAATTTTCATAATAAAAACATAAATGCATGTAAAAATTTTTTCGGTGCTATACTGTGTTGTGGAAATGGCACTCAGCTTTTACTAACTATACGGCACATAAAGGGAATGGTAGGAAATTAAAAATCAGAATACTAGTTATAGATGCCATCATTCTTAATATTAAAAGAAAAAAATAATAATGAATTAAAAAATATTTTAAATATTCCACATCGTTTATTGACACACAAACATTCAACATGTGTGCATGGTGAAATATGCATGCCACCAGACAATCAATAAACTAATAATTACGAAATAAATTTTTTAATTAAAATATCAAAGAAACAGAACAATGCTTTTCAAAATTAAAATGGGACATTACAAACAGAAATAAATAAAAATAAAAATAGGGGTTGAATAACTAAAAATCATGACAAAACAAAAAGAAAAAAACCACGTCTTTTTATTGCCAATACTTATTAAACCATAATAAGAGTTATCACAAATAATAAAATAAATAAAAGAAGGGAATGGATACTTGAAAAAAAAAAAAAAAGGTAAACTATTTCAATATGAAATTCACAGTGAAAAAAGTAAGCATTTTAGCTTTTGTTCTAACATTCACTTAAAGATATATACATATGTTATTAACTACAAGTTTAATCTTATAATTTGGGTGAGGTACTGGTATACATTTTAGGGCTGGGTAAATAGATGTAATTTTGTTAAAAAAAGGCATGAAAAACAAAAACTTAAATCGAATTTGAAAATAAATGAAAACTGAAATTAAATTATACAAAAGTAATTTAATGGTACTTTCATTTATTTCAAAGTCTTAAGATTCCCTAAAATATTAAATATTCAAGTAAAAATAACAGAAGCAAACAATCAATTAGGAAAAAGCAGTAAAAAATAATAATTAAAAAGGACATAAAGGCAGGATATTGACCCATACGAGTTGAACTTAATTGGCAACAAAAAGACAACAAACAATAAAAAATATGATGAATATTTTACTCTACATATTTTATATTTCTCTTTGTACAACAGGATCGTATACCCATGAAAGAAAAAGAAAAAAAAAAAAGGTTTGTGTTAATAGTTATTTTTATATACTCTTCTAATCCATACATTAAAGCTTTGCTAAAACTTTAAATAATAATTATACAGATCTACAAATGAATAACAAAGAGCATGCCATGAACTAAGTCTTCAATAAGTATAAAATTAGTAAATTAAATAAAATATCACCGTAATGTCCACTAATTCTAAATTTACATAATACATACATACATATAATATATATATATATATATATATATATATATATATATATATATATATATATTATATATATATATATAAATGATCATGGAGTTTGATTAGGTAAAAAACTTATAAATTGCATCATAGTAACCCCAAAAATCATCAATCACAAAAATAATAAACAATGTAGATTAAATAATGTATCTCTAAGTATCACAGAAAAAACTTATTCCACATATATTTTATTTTCAATAACATGAATTGGTAAATTTTAATGTTACAAATGAAAATTATGTGGAAAAAACAAATTAAAACCTTAATTTATGAAATAAAATAATAATAAAAAATGAAACATTTCAATACATGGCAGATAGACAGATAATTCTGTTTATGTACATCTATTTTATTTATTTAGTTTCTCAATAGATATACCGTCCAGAAAATGATTAAAGAAAAAAAAATACTATAACTTATGCAATAAAGTATTGAACACACTTTATAGCAAATAACTGAACGTTCGATACAAATACATGTTTTATTTATTAAACAACATAAGAAACTAAATAATCTTCATCAATATTATTAAAATCTAACCATACAAATTAGATATAGCAGGTATAGATTATCTAAGACAGTGTAATTGAACAGAAAAGAAGTTTCCCTTTCCCCCCCTTTTTTTTAGCTAAATAAAAATTTAAAAACAATTTACAGTTCTAAAATAAATAATACATCACATTTTATAGTTCCTAATTCAAAGATAAATAAATTAACCAGGAATGCCCCTTTACAAATTATTCCAAAACTTTAGAATATTCATACTGAAGAATTATAAAGATAATACACATTCAAATATGATAAATATTGCAGGAAAACCTATTGCTTTGTGATTTTTCATTTATAAATATTTATATAATACAGACCTTAAACATTCATTCGTTATCTGAAAACTAGTTTATCATACAAGAGATAATATACACTATTTACAATTAGTTTATTTTCACATGCCTACAGGCCGACTAGAAGACCAATTAGTACACTCGAGGAAAACCATAGCACAGTATTTATGGTGATATGATGTCCAGAACTGTAGGTTAATTCTTCATTCTTAACAACCTCATTAGGATGTTTTTCATGAACTTCTGAAACAAATATAAATAAATTAAGGAAATATATTAAACTGTTAGGAGATCTTATATCTTTATTAAAAGTACTGACAATCATTTAACTTAATAATATCCCCCTCCCCAGAAAAAAGAGAAATAAAAAGTTCAGAAGGACGATAGAAAAGATGGCAAGGAGGGGGAAAGAGGTTGAATAAGTTAAAAGTCTTAAATATTAAGGCCATTATTAATCAAAATTCCACCCTACTCAGTAACCAAAATCTACTTGGCAACACGAATTTCTGTAAGTGATTCACTATGGAAACGGCAACAAAATGACCCATATTTGAAAAGATTGGTAGCAGAAGATGAAAAATGGATGTTTTACGATAATGTAGTCAGTAGAATATCTTGGGGACCTAGTAGTGAGGCTCCTAGAATAATTTCAAAACCTTGTTTGAATCCAAAGAAGATAATGCTTTCCATATGGTGGGAATTAAAGGGTGTTATTTCTATGAGCTACTGTCATCACAACAGAACAAACAATTGATTCAACTCACTACTGCTCACAATTACCAAAATTGGATCAATCAATAAAAAACAAATGTTCAGAACTGGCAAATTGGAAGAAAGTAGTGTTCCACCAAGACAACGATATGCCCCACACCTCATTGGTCACTTGCAATAAATTATTGAGCCTTGTATGGGACCTTTTGCCTCACCCTCCTTATTCACCAGACCTAGCTCCAACTGACTATCACTTATTCCGGTCTCTGCAGAACCCTATGAATGGAAAGAAATTCCAAAAGGTTGGATCAGTTTTTCAACAAAAAACTCCCGACATTCTATGGACATGGCATTATGCAGTGAGTGGAAAGATAGGTAAGTCATTTTACACGTTCATGTCAGCATGACCCACAGGTGGGTCACACTCGTCTCTTCCGTAGGGTGGAGTGCATTCGAGGCTTGGAACTGTTGTGATATCGCATTAAACACGTTCGAACCTGCAACAGTGTTGCCCTGCCTCAAGTGAAAAAAAAACAACGTAAGTATTCGCCCCCTCCCCGGCATGAACGTGTTAAAGAATGGTCAATATATTGTAGAGTTAAATTAATTTTAGGTCTATAATACACAGAAGCAACACTGAGTTTAATTTGACCCAGAACAACCGAAAGAACTTATTTGCCAACTCAATAGTTGATTAGAAAGAGAAAGATTCTTTCTTCTGAATTGCCTAAAGGTCAACTATTAATTATAAAAATTTTAGATTGTGGAGGCTAATAACTATGCAAAGTTTTAGCATTATAGTTGAGGAGGCTCTTCCCTTCCTAATGGAATATAATACAACATTGGGCCCTGTGACTACCAAACATGTCTCATCAACCATCTTGTATTTAACATAATGTTAAATGATTTAATGTTAACTGGTATAATCTTTAATTAATTCATTATTAACTCAGTCTTTTGGCTAGATATGGCTTTTCTGTTATTAAGTTCGAATATGTTATTCTTAGGTCCAATACCAAGTCCTGGTTCAAACTAAGATTTGGATATCTCTACTGAGATATCTAAACTATATCTAAACTACAGGTAACAGTTTGCATACATTTTCAGCAGTATATGTTCTAGGTTTGCGTAGTTACTGTCAGTTTTCAACCATTATTAAAACCGATTTCTGGTATTTTGAACAACTCAGAAACAAGTGAATTCTAGGTAGATACAATTTATGATTTTATATTTATCATAAAGATGAAGATTTAATAAAATTGAATCTTAATTTACAAAAGCACATGGTGGTCCTTTTCAAGTTATATTTACAAGAACAAATTAATAATTCTTACACTAATTTCGCATAAGAATAAATCGATAGTCAAGATATTTACATTACTGTCCATTTCCTAAATATTTATAACAAAACTTTGGGGTTTGTTTAAATACTATCCAGCAATTGAAACACTTAAACATTTCTTAAACTTAAACATTCCCTTGCTCCACAATTTCAAACTCTATAAGAATCTCAGATTAATTATTTTTTTTCCTTTACTACATTGCTGGTAAAGAGAAACAACAACAATGTAGTTATTATATTTTTCAACAATATCATTATATTCTAGAAAGGATATGATAGGTCTTCAGTAATTCAGGTATAAAACAAACATTTCTGATTTAAATTTATGTTGATTTATTATTTATTATTAGGTCAGCTCTACAACCAGCAGGCGAGTCTTGGCTTCCTCCACTAGCAATCGCCAAGCGTCCCTATCTTGTGCTGCTGCCATCCTCTGCCTTACTCCGATAGTCCTTTTAAATCAGCTGCAACACAATTCGACCACCGCAACCTAGGTCTCACAACCTTTAGCTGGCCAAACTGCTGCTCCGTCAGTATCTTCTTTGGGATTGAATTATCAAGCACCCTTGCGAGGTGTCCTGCCCACCTTAACCTCCCTGCCTTGATAATTGCAACAATGTCAGCATTGTTATATAGGCCATAGATCTCTATATTCCTGCGCCTTCTCCATTGTCCATCCTAACAGATGGGCCCATAGATTTTTCTAAGGATTTTCCTTTCGAAAGTTAGGAGGTCTCTCTCATTTGCCTTTGTAGTGGTCCATGTCTTAGAAAGTCAGAACAGGGTGGATGAGGGTTTTGTAAAGAATTACCTTAGTGTGTTGCGAGACAAGTTTGCTTGAGAAGTGTGAACAGAGTCCATAATAACAACAACGATTTGCTGATATTCTTATTCTCTGTATCTCCGCTGATATACTGTTGTCCCACGTTACTTGTGCACCAAGGTGTGTGAATTCTGACACTTGTTCGAACATGTAAGGGCCAAATGCTACTTCATTACCAATTTGTCGGGGTGGGTGATCAGACACCATATATTTGGTCTTTTATGTTGATAGCGGGTAGAAACTGACTGATCGTCGTTTTATATTTCCGATCATTGGAAATAGTTAAACCTAATGTTTCAATCAGTAGATCTGTATCATATACAAAATTATTATAAAATGTCTTCTTCCCTATCTTCCTCCCTTATGCCATTATTAGCATGCTCCATGGAGGGGACTAAATTTAACCTACTGGGCTTCATGATCCCTGAGAGCTGCTTTAGTTTTTGGAGAGATTTTCCTCCAATTCTCTGGAGTTGTTGTTTCTCAAGGGTCTCTCTCAGGGCAGGATTTTTAGCTTCTTTCTAATCTTTTTATCTCTTACACAGCCTATTTTAGTTTTTTCCTGCGACTCTATTTAAGTACCTCATCTCAGCTCAAGTTATTTGGATTATCTGTTTATCAAGCATTATCCAGCTCTTGCTCCCTTAGATAAAAGTAGGGAGGTATACTGATTCGTAACTGTGGAGTTTCCTATCTGGCCCCACATTTGGATGCCTAGCAACACTGTAGCATATGCTATAATAGCTCTGGTTCGCTTTACCTATCCTGTTTGCAATTTTCCCATCATTTTAACCCTATCTGTTTATGTTGGAGCCTAAATAGAGAAAAATCTTAACTATTTCCATAACCTCAACATTACAAATTACTTCCACTGTCTCCTCCTCTCGGAACAGGACAGCTCTAAGAGACATTGATGGTCATTCCTTTTCCCTGAAGTTCTTCCTGTCATTCCAGCAGAGTCTTCATTTGTTGAAGAGTCAGTTCTAATTCTTCTTCATTAATGGATTCTTTGATGACTTCATAGAATGTCTGTTTCTTTTGTTCTCTTGCTGCTTCTTCACAAGCGAAGAAATAAAGGTAGTGCCTATGCCATCTATCTTAATATTTTACATGTTTTAGTCAGCAATTTACTGTTAATATCTTATTATCTTAACATTTCTAACTGGTTTTGCTCTTTAGCCCTTCAAGAACTACATAGTGCACCAAAATGTTTTGATATTTTTCCTATGATTTTCATGTAGGTAGGCTCTTCTCGATTCTTCCCATTTTTTTATTTTTATTTTTTGCTTTAGCTTCTACTTGTGACTCATTTCTTGCTCTTCTATACTCAGCAAAGTTTATCCATGCTTGCTTCTTTCGGTTTATAACTAACTTAACATTATCGTTCCACCATTTGCTGCATTTGCCTTAATAGGCGAATTTTGGTAGGCCACAGATTTCCTTGGCAGTTCTAAAGATGGAAGTTTTGAGAGCACCCCATTACTTCTCCATGTCACGGTTTCAATTCAGAGCTCTGAGGCTTTCTTCCACTTTGAAAAAGTATAATTTTCTCTTATCTGGATCATCTAAAGCTTAAACTTTTATTGTTTCATAAACTTTAGCCTGAGGCTTGCCAAGATCTTATTCAGTTTAAAATAACATAAATTTTCTGAACATTTCAGGTTAAACCTTTGTTATATTACTCCAAGTATATAACATAATGGTTTAATATCGATATTTTATCACAATTAGATGATAATAAGATTATCAAATTCAAATGAAACATCACTATTATTATCGTGAATTAAATATAGATATTATAATATCTACCTGCATTAAGTTGTCCTTTTACTATAAATATTGCTAATATTAAATATTATGGAACAGATTATTTCTGAATGTTCAACATGTGTATGAAATAAAGATATATTTAATTTAATAAAAAGTGAGGACATTCTAAAGTCTGGTTCTTACTTTGCTATTAAAAATGATTTTTTCTTAAGTTAATTTGCCAATGGTAAGCAACCAAATACCTCTTAAACCGAGTTATATTGGTTCAAAGGTAATGTTTATATCAGACATATTCTGGAATGTCTGTAGTTGTCTAACACAGAGATAACCTCAGTCTTCCTTCCAAGGGAACAAAAAAAAAAACCAGATATTTTAGTAAGTCAATAAGGGGGACAAATGGGTAGGGCAACAAATGCAGGGCTAGAGGGAGAGAGATAGGTGTGGGAGTCTCCCCCACTCTCTGTGAAATGATCAAGCTAGAGTGGGCTACTCACTGCCTAAGAAACTTCCAGACATCCCTATCCCTACCAACACCTACTGTCACCTCCTTTTGGTGTACCCTGGGGAGTTTGACGGGAGTTGCAGACAACAGAGGTGGGGTCTTTCACCTTGGTGACAGCCTTTCTTTAGACACCCAAGCCAGGTGAATGGCACTTGCACTGAGGCTGAATGGCAGGGAGTATATAAAAATACACTATCTTTAATCAACCCACTTGGGACACCTGGGGCACCCTATTGTACCTAATACCCGCTGCAGGGAGAGGGGGTTGTACCTGTAGCGTAATTACCCCCATACTTGTGAGACCAAAATGACAGAATAAATTACTCAAAATGACAGAATATAATACTATTTTTGTTGGATATGAGAAGGCGGAAGAGGCTGAGGTGTTGTTGTATCTGATGGCTCTCAACGCCCGCCACTGCTACGCATGGCCTGGTAGGGACCCAAATGGACCGATCGCTAGTAATTGGATTTCAGCAGCAAGGTGAGGAGTCTAGGAGCACCTTAGCAATACTCCTAGATGAGGTAAGGGACCTCACTGTAGGGACCTGTTGATCGGAGTATCTCAATAGAGAGGAACGTAGAAGGTAGCCTCTCAGTGCCAGCCAGGGGTTGGCTCTGCAGTGGGGGTCGGAGGGGTGCACCGATGCAGATGTCTCCGTGAAGGCCGTCCTCAAAAGGACAGAATGCAGTAACAATGCTGTGGCTGTTATAGATCAATCTATTTATTTAAAGACAGTATAAAGGTTGGACAGTTGGACTAGGAAGGAAGAGGTACGGTGTTACAGATCATGTGCTCCAGGACCTGCATTCCATATAAAAGTAACTTAAAGATGCTGCCTCTGTGGCAACATTGTTGTAGAGATCTTACAGCAGCCAGATTGATGCTCTTAGAGGAATATATCAGGAGGTAGATCACAGTTTGTACGGCGTATTGCCCATATATATGAGAAAATCCCTGTTGAGGCACTTAGGAGTATAACTGCAGGGATGGATGGCGAAGGTGCCCTAATGGCATCATTGGACACCAAAGCGTATCACAAGCTCAGGGGTAGCCCCATTGATAAACAGAGAGGTGAGTACCTAATAGAGTAAATTTTAAATAATAATCTTGAAATACACATGAAGGGCAACTCTGCTACCTTTGTTAACAAAATTAGAGCTAAGGTCATTGATATTACACTATATTACACATTGTGCGAATGATTCAATTAATGACTGGCATCTTTCCAATGAAGAATCATGAACACATCACAGATATATCATTAAAAAAAGATTGATTAACAGAGAAATTGTGGCAGGCATGATTATTGATATTGAAGGTGTCTTTGAACGAACTCCCTATACCACTATGGCAATAGCCTTAGAAGGGAGAGGTGTGGAGCTACTGACCTCCAGCTGTATTAATGCTATGCTATGCTGAGCATAAGGATGCTCCCATTCTGAACTAGGACACACCAAACATTGGATGAGACTGAGAGGAGGATGTCCACATGATGGTGGTGTGCTGTCACCACTCCAGTGGTGTCTGGTTGTAAAATTTTTGTTGACAAAAGTGAGCACGGCAGGATATCAATATCTGATTTCATATGAGGAAGATGGTTGGGGGTGCGGTCATAAATTAAAAACACACAATTAAAAATAAGCGTTATTTTAATTATGTGCCGACGTTTCGGCCTACAATGTGGGCCTTCATCAGGGCTAAAAGAAACAAGATAACAACCAATGTAATTATAGACTTAATAATGCGTTAGGTATATAATAATAATATGACAGTAATAAATTATGGGAACATAAATAATATTAAATGTAAAATGATAATAAGATGACAATTATAAAGTATGGAAATAAGGTGACAGTTATAAAGTATGGAAATAAACAAAATTAAGATGATAGTTATAAAGTATGGAAGTAGACATAATTGAGATGATAATATTGTAATGAGAATATATAAATAGAGACTAAGTAAATGAAAAAAAAAAAAAAAAATGATAAAGGAAAAATATGTGAACAATTAAAATTTTAAATATTAACAATTTTGAGTTGATATATGACGGTAATATATTAAAAACATAGTTAAGAGTATAGGTAATATATAAAAAAATATAAATAAGGAGCTGTCGAAGGAAATGATAAATAAACAGTAATCTAGTAGGTAAACAAATAAATAAATAAAAAAGGGGAGTACGAAAATTAAATAAATATATAAATAAAAAAAATTGATAATAAATAAATAAAAATAAAATTATGAAGAGATGATCAGATGGTTGTTTAAAAAATGAGCTAGGGATGCTTTATTAAATTTAATATTTGGGGATAAGCTAGTGACAAGTTATGTTTGTCAGTCTTTTGATTAACAGGAAGGGGTTCTAGTTGTATGTAAATGCATTCTGTAATGAGTCGTTTGTCATGGTTGGGAACAGTGGCAAGAATGGATGTTTTATCAAAATCAAAGGAATGGTTAAGGGTTAAGGAATGTTCTGAAAGTTTTGAAGCGGTAGAATTTTTGGAGGAAATTGTATATTTGTGTCGGGTGATGCGATCTTTGAGAAGGTTTTTGGTTTCACCAATATAGGCAGAGTTGCAATTAGGAGTTCTGCAAGAGACTCTATAAACAATTTTTGAACGGTGGTCTGTTGGTATACTGTCTTTAAGTCGGCTGTAAATATTGGAGAGTTTGTAGTGAGATTTGAAAGCAAGTCTGAGGTTTGGATAGAAGGATTTTAATGATTTTTTAATTTTTTCTGAAAGAGAGGGAATGTAAGGTACGGATCTATATAAGGGAGTTGATGATGATGATGGAGTAGAAAGAGAGGTTAATTGAGATTGAGACTGATTTCTGTAGTTATTTATAAGTTTGTTTATGATCACGGTAGGGAAGTTATTGGCCAGGAGAATTGTCTTTATGCGGTTAATGTTGATGTCGTGGAAACGGGGATCGGAAAGGAAAAGGCTTCGGTGTATAAGATTTTTAGCAACGTTAATTTTTTGATGATGGGGATGTTGGGAATAAAAGTTTAATAGTCTGCCAGAGTAAGTCGGTTTTGTGTACCAGTCAGTGGATATTGTGTTATTAGGGTTTCTAATGATGAGGAGGTCTAGAAATGGAAGGGAATTGTTAGTTTCGGATTCAGCGGTAAAATGTAGGCGGGGGGTGGTAAGAGTTAAAGGCTAAAAGTATGTCAGTAATTTTGTCGGGGTTAAGAACAAGGAGGAGGTCGTCTACGTATTTTTTAATAAGAATAATATCCTCAGGAAACTGAGGGATTATCAAATTTAGTAAATCGTAGTAAATTTAGTAAATCCAAACCTCAGACTTGCTTTCAAATCTCACTACAAACTCTCCAATATTTACAGCCGACTTAAAGACAGTATACCAACAGACCACCGTTCAAAAATTGTTTATAGAGTCCCTTGCAGAACTCCTAATTGCAACTCTGCCTATATTGGTGAAACCAAAAACCTTCTCAAAGATCGCATCACCCGACACAAATATACAATTTCCTCCAAAAATTCTACCGCTTCAAAACTTTCAGAACATTCCTTAACCCTTAACCATTCCTTTAATTTTGATAAAACATCCATTCTTGCCACTGTTCCCAACCATGACAAACGACTCATTACAGAATGCATTTACATACAACTAGAACCCCTTCCTGTTAATCAAAAGACTGACAAACATAACTTGTCACTAGCTTATCCCCAAATATTAAATTTAATAAAGCATCCCTAGCTCATTTTTTAAACAACCATCTGATCATCTCTTCATAATTTTATTTTTATTTATTTATTATCAATTTTTTTTATTTGTATATTTATTTAATTTTCGTACTCCCCTTTTTTATTTATTTATTTGTTTACCTACTAGATTACTGTTTATTTATCATTTCCTTCGACAGCTCCTTATCGTCATTCGTTATTACCTTATCATCATTCATCATTTATCATCGTCATCCGTTATTACTTAAAATCTTTCAATCTTTACCTCGTCACTATTTCTTACAATTTTATCAAATACTCATAAGTAATAACTCAAGTACTCTCAAGTAATGACTTTTGGCTATTTTTTAACAATCGAATCAGTAAACATAACTTAGCTTCTTGGAATTTTCCTAACGGACATTCTAGTTCTCATATTTTCCGTTCCACGCAATGAGAGTTTTTTAAACTGGGAAACATCACTTCTGTAGACAACGCTTTCACGTCGTCACGTAAGTATTTTTTCTTATTGATAAGGGTTTTTTTTTCATCGCCCATTTCTTTCTCCCCCTTTCCATACTCATATCTTTCTCCGTTACATATCCTGACATATAATTATTAGTTTAATATTACATTATTTTAAAATTTAAATTATTATTTTTTATTCATACTGTTTCTCTTTTGTAATGACTATATTTTTTTATATATTACCTATACTCTTAACTATGTTTTTAATATATTACCGTCATATATCAACTCAAAATTGTTAATATTTAAAATTTTAATTGTTCACATATTTTTCCTTTATCATTTTTTCTTTTTTTCATTTACTTAGTCTCTATTTATATATTCTCATTACAATATTATCATCTCAATTATGTCTACTTCCATACTTTATAACTATCATCTTAATTTTGTTTATTTCCATACTTTATAACTGTCACCTTATTTCCATACTTTATAATTGTCATCTTATTATCATTTTACATTTAATATTATTTATGTTCCCATAATTTATTACTGTCATATTATTATTATATACCTAACGCATTATTAAGTCTATAATTACATTGGTTGTTATCTTGTTTCTTTTAGCCCTGATGAAGGCCCACATTGTAGGCCGAAACGTCGGCACATAATTAAAATAACGCTTATTTTTAATTGTGTGTTTTTAATTTATGACCGCACCCCCAACCATCTTCCTCATCTAATTTCTCTACGGTCAACAAAACTCCATCATTCTGATTTCAAATAGTGTACTAATTTACTAAAGATCTCCATCTTTATGTTAATCATGAAATGATTAATCTACTATTATCTGTATTTTCAATATTTTTATAAAAAAAAAAAAAAAAAAAAAAAAAAAAAAAAAAAAAAAAAAAAAAAAAAAAAACCCTGTACCGCTACAACCTATGAAGGGTCTTGGGCTCAGTACATATAGAGATTCATACTGTTTCTAGACCAACGGCAGTGCAATGAGGTGATTAGGCCTTAATCACGCTCAGCCGCTAGGTTTTTCCCCAATTAATTTGGGTACCCACTTTATAGAGGCTGGGTCTGCCCCAGGAGGGTTTCCATACCCTAGGGTCGCCCCCCCCCCCCGACTGAATTAACAGAATAAATAATATTCCGCCACAGCCTGGATTCGAACCCAGGCCCCGGAGCACAGTAGACTAGCGCTCTATCCACTAGACCACGCTGCTCCATTTTTATAAACAAAGGAATTATAATTATACTTGTTTGCTCATTACCTGTTCCTATCAATGTAATATATAATTATAACAATAACATCCCAGTGCGCCCTGGGGAAATACCAGAGGCCCTTGTGACCACCGTAGCGGGCGCATTAAAAATTCTTCCTCTTTAATATATTAAATCCCGCAACAATAGTTCTAGGCCATCCTGCCTATGCCTACCTATGCCCTATTAAACTGCAGCTTTTGACAGATCTTTCCTAATAAAATCCTTATCTGTATGGAATTCTATTCTATCTTATGTCTGGGTCTTAAATTCTCTTCTGATTTTTAATCCTGTCTGTTCAATTGCTTCCTCCACGTCCATCCAATTATCCTTAGTTGAATCCTTAGTTGATTTGCTAATTTCAATTGAAATAAGTAAATAAACCAGATAGAAACCTTTAATTACTTACTACATTTTATTTTCTGTTGTATTTTACACATTAAAACGCTTTATTTCATCAATAAAATCATTTCATATATTCACAAGCGTGGAGCGGCGTGGTCTAGTGGGTAGAGCGCTAGTCTACTGTGCTCCGGGCCCTGGGTTCGAATCCCGGCTGTGGCGGAATATTATTTATTCTGTTATTTCAGCCAGAGGGCGATTCCTGGGGTATGGAGACCCTCCTGGGGCAGACCCAGCCTCTTTAAAGTGGGTACCCAAAATGGGGAAAAAACCTGGTGGCTGAGCGTGATCTCGGCCGAATCATCTCATTGCACGGTCGTTGGCCTAGAAACAGCACGAATCTCTACATGTACTGTGAGCCCAAAACTTTTCATAGGTTGTAGTGGTACAAGTTTTTTTTATTTATTTTTTTTTTTATAATCACAAGCATTGTAACTGGTCTAGTTCAAAAATTATCACTCAAAGTTACAGCTTGATTTATTATTAATAATGTTACCTATTTTTTTTTTTTTTTTTTCATTTTCCTGAGATATTATTTTAAAGGGATTAGTCCCAGAATGAATAAATAATTTATTATAATCATTTCTAAATGTACTCTCGAGTCCTATAATGACCTCATTTAAAAATTGTTTTAATATTCAGGGAAAGAAATGTCACAAAGACTCAGATCAAATGAATAGGGAGGCCAGGGAGCAACAGGAATACCTTAGAGAGGGCAAATATACAATGCCCGGTTCCACAGGAATCAACTTCTCAGCCTTTCAAAATGATTAGTGGCAGTGAAAAACTTCTGAAATTGTGCTCTTGACAGGGAAAGTTCCCCATAGGTCTATTTCCACTTATTAAAGATCATACTAACGGATTTCTTAAGTTTAACACAAGACTTGATGGCATACTATTGTTCGTAATTCCGATATCTCATTTTTGTAACAATTTTAGTTTTTTTTTTTCCAATCCTACCTGCTACCAGTAACAATTAGGGTCAATCAGCTACCTGAAGAAATGCTGAAATGATTTGTCAAATAAATGAAAAAGAAAAATGAAAGTTTTGAGATTGCTATTTTAAGTTAATAAAAAAAAAAAAAAAAAAAAAAAAAAAAAAAAAAAAAAAAAAAAAATTTTATGATGAAAATGATGATGTTTGGTGGATGAAAAATATAAAGAAGTTTATGTAAAAATTTCTTCCTAAGAACATAGTACTTTTTTTTATATGAATTTCTAAACAAGACAGAAAATCAGTTTTCATGATATTAAAGGAAAATATCTCAAAAGGGACTGAGTGAAAAATTATGAAAATAGTACAGATTACACATCTATATCATATGTTCAAATGTAAAATAAAACATTTCTATAAAAATTATAAACTCCAGTAATTTTGCACATTTCAGAGCGAAAAAATAATAGAATGATGATAAAAGTACTATCTATGTTTTTGGGATTTATGACAAATTATCCAAGTAGAAAAAACTGTTTAAAAAAATTTACGAAAATTTGCACCAAACAAAACTATTAGCATGCTGTAAAAAAATAAGTTTAGAAAAGAGACTCAAACCCTCCCCCTCCCCTCCCCTTGTATAGTCCTATAATTGCAGTCATTTTTGTAGAGATTTCGACCTTGCGAGCATTGTAATTTTTTTAATATGTTTTCAGAAATGGTTCATTGCCAAGTTCAGCAATATTTATTAATAATAATAAATGCTTTATTTATTCTGGGACAAGTCCCTTTCGAATAATATTACAAAATATATATATTTTTTTTTTATTATATTTTATTGAAATTTACAACTGTATAGGAATACATCAAGTAAATGTGCTGATTAAAGATAGTGTACATGAAAAACCTGAAGAGAAACTGCCCATTGGCAGCACTCTATTAATTAATCTAAACAAGAAGGTCTCGAGGCCATCTTCTTTTCAGATGTCTCGGAGGATTGTCGGGAATTGAAGAGGAAGCAAGGATTGAAACTAGAGGGTTAGAGTGGGATTGGAGTTTGTCATGGAAGGATTGATACCTGGTTCGGGCCAAATCAGCTACAAAGGGAATATTAAGGTCTTTATGGATAAGCTTATTCATGACAAAATAAGGAGCGTTTATGATTTTTCGAAGGATTTTGGATTGTAAGGATTGGATACGGGAAGAATTTGATGGTTTAGTGGAGCCCCATAGCTCAACTCCGTAAGTCCAGATAGGTCTTATGATGGTCATGTAGATGAGTCTTTTGTAGTTAAGTGAAAGTTTAGAGCGTTTGTCTAGTAAGTGTTGAAGTAACCGAAAGCGGCGAGCAGTTTCTTGCGTTTCAATCTAGTGTGCGGATTCCATGTTAAACGTTTGTCAAGTAGAAGCCCTAGGTAGCGGATCTCGGAACTGGAACGAGCGGAATGTTATTAAAGGATACTGTAGGGCAGGATGTCATAGGTTTACGACGTAGGGTGAAGGTAATTTGGTGGGATTTGTTGGAATTTATTTTAATTCTCCAATTCTGACACCATACCTCAAGGTCTCTGATGTGGGATTGGAGATTTTGAGAGGCAACAGTGGGATCATTATTGACTGATAATACACAAGTGTCATCTGCATAAGTAGAAAGGAAAGTATTAGGATGTGATGGGATATCAGCTGTATAAACTGTATAAAGAATGGGTCCTAGGATACTGCCTTGAGGAACACCAGCAGACTAGGTAAAAATGGTTGAACAGGAACTATTGTTGTTGATTCTGAAGGATCTGTCAGAAAGGTAGGACTGGATAATGAGGAAGTAAGTAGAAGGCAGGAATTTACGGAGTTTGTAAAGCATTCCCGGGTGCCAGACTCGGTCAAAGGCCTGTTCCACGTCGAGAAAGACTCCCGTGCAGTACAATCCACGCTCCAATGCAGACGAGACAACATCCACCACACGATGGCATTGCTGGATAGTGGAGTGGGATGTTCGGAATCCAAACTGGTGGTTTGGGATTATGTGGTTTAATTCTAGGATTGGGTATAGGCGTTTAAGGATGAGTCTTTCCAGGATTTTACCCATTATAGGTAAAAGAGAGATAGGACGGTAGGAAGAGGGAAGTTCTAGCGGCTTTTTGGGTTTAGGTATCATTTTAACGATAGATAATTTCCAAGGATTAGGAAAGTATGCCGTACGGAGTATGGAGTTGTAGATGTAGGTGAGGAGTAGGATGGCTTTTCTCGGAAGTTGTTTTAGGATATGGGCAGTAATAAGATCATGTCCAGGTGCTTTCCGGGAGGTTAACCTTGGGATTATGTTTGATATTTCAGAAGGATGAAATGCTTTAGGAGGAAGAGCCATCTGGAGGGGAATATCCAGCTCTGCTTCAATACATTCGAGGTGATTGGGATTAAGGATATCAGGATGCGGATTGTTAATTTTAAAGAGATGCTGTGCGAATATCTGGGACTTTTCTTCTTCAGATCTAGTCCAGGATTGGGATTCATTAAGGAGGGGATGATTAAAATCTTTAAAATTTAGGAGCTTCTTAGTGGTCCTCCACAGTGATTTGTCGGTAGTACTAAGGTTTTCAGTCATGTTAAATAAGTTTTGAATTTTAAATGTCCTAATTTCAGATTTCAGTTTGTTAGTCAGTTGGGTATAAGTTTTGTCTGCAGGGTACCTAGTCCTATGCCACTTTGATCTAGCTCGGCGCTTTTCTCTTATTAAGGTACGAATGTGCTGTGGCAGATTAGTTTGTTGAGAGATGTTAATGTTGATGGTTACTGTGTTATCGTATATACTGCTAGCTATTGAGTCAGTCAGTTTTTCTATGGCTCTGTCGAAATCGTGTTTAGTTTTTAGTGGGAGTTTTAAGTCCATTTTGGAGTCCAAGTCCGATCGAAAACTGTCCCAGTTTACTCATCCATTTATTAATTTAGGAGGTGAAGGTTTAGGGACAAAACTTGAATGCAAGGAGAGCAGAACTGGACTGTGGTCAGATGAGAGGTCATTTAAGGACTTGACTATTGCTTGGGAGGTGGGAAATTGAGATGAGACAAATATATCCAGGATGTCGGGACGTTTTTTGGAGGATGTTGGCCAGTAAGTGGGAGTCATGGGCGAAAGGATAGAATAAGAATTTGAGGTTGAGACGCTAGAGAGGATATTACCACGGGTATTGGATGTTCGACAACCCCACCGTTGGTGTTTAGCGTTGAAGTCTCCTCCAGCAATGAAGCAGGGTCCAAGAGATTGGAAGAAGGAATTAAGATGGCTATAGGAAATGGAGTTGCCTGGTGGACAGTATACAGCTGACAGAGTTATTTGGAAAGGACGAGTTGAAATGATTACAGAGGTTGATTGTATGGCGTCAGTGGGAGTAGAAGGAACAAGGGAATGGGGTATGGATTTATGGATTAGAATGCAAGAACCAGCATGTGCAGTGTTGTCTGTTGAACCAGCATCTGCATTGTTGTGTTGTCTGATCTGTAAGTAAAGTAGTCCCGTATGTAAAAACGTGACCGTTGTGTGAAGTGCGTTTCAGTCAGTCATGCTATGTCTATGTTGTTGTCATGTAAAAATAAGTCCAATTCATCACAGTGGTTATGCAAGCCATTAGCATTCCACAAAATGATGGCAAGGGGCTTTACACTCATCGTGAGAGATTGAATGGGATTTCGGTGAGGAGTCTATTGAGTAGGGAGATGAGAGGTCTGATGGTTTCTTGAAGGCTGAGGAGGAAGGAATTTAAGATGGAATATATGTCATGTTCATTTGGATTAGGAAAGGGATGTATATCAGTAGCTTGTGGAGTATTATTTGTATTTGTGGGCTGTACCTGTCGTCGTGGGGTACGAGGATACAAAATATATAAAAAGAATTTTAGTGTCTTAAGAGTACAAAAATAAAATAAACAAAAAATAATGTAAATAAAAAACAAAAGTAAACAGTAGTAATAAATTAAAAGGTAGCTTTTAATAATAATAATAATTCTAATTGTTAACAGGTTGGGCCCGGCAGCAAGCCCTGAGGACCAGCACTAGAATTGTTTTACTGGCATCGGTCCGTGTATCTTCACTATCTGATTTTGTATCTTCACTAACAAAAGAAATATAACCATCAGACCACCCCACCTTGGTGAGGCTGAGGTCAATATCTGTAGTGAAGTTAAACATCTAGGAATTACTCTTGATAGTAAATTAAAACGGAACAGCCACATTGATAAAACCTGTACAAGGGCACTTAAGTGCTTCTTTGCATGTAAAGGGGCTGTTGGAAAAACATGGGGCCTCAAACCGAATGTGGTCCTCTGGATATATAAAACAGTTATAAGACCGATGGTCCTATATGCAGCTGTTGTGTGGTGGCATAAGGCAAATACATGTAAATCCTTGCTGCAGCTTGGGAAGCTGCAAAGACTGGCATGCCTTATGACAACCCCGACTGCTGCAATGGAAGTTTTACTCAACCTAACACCATTACACATAGCAGTAGAAACTCAAGCACTTAACACAGCCTATAGGCTCTCTAAGTTAGGAACAAGATCCAGCTCTTTGGTTTACCGGGGCCATGGCAACTTGTTCAGAAGGATTGATGAAGATTCGGTGCTTGCCATGCATTCCGATCTTCAAGTAAAGAAATACAAGGACACACTTTACTGTGCAATGATTAACAGGACTGACTCGCACAAACCGTGCAATGGAGTCAACTGTTATACAGATGGATCCATGACAGAGCTAGGCTCAGGTGCTGGAATATGGAGAATGGATAAACCTGAGGAAGGGTTGTCCATTTCTCTTGGTAAGCATACCTCAGTCTTCCAGGCTGAAGTAATGGCTATCAATATCTGTGCTCAAACCTTAATTTCAGAAGGGATGAGAGACAGACAGATAACTATCCATACTGATAGTCAAGCTGCTATTGGAGCTTTGGGTAGTTATATAACACGGTCCAAACTAGTAGAGGAATGCAAAAACAATCTAAATATGCTTTCCCTGCTAAATAAAGTCCGGGTATATTGGGTGCCTGGTCACTCAGGCATCTTAGGGAATGAGAGGGCTGATAGCCTCGCGAGGAGGGGTTCTGCCCAGCTACCCCCCACACCTGAACCTGTGTGTGGAATTAGCCTCAGCAAAGCCAAAGGACTGATTAAGGCTGCTGCTGATAATAGATCCAGGCAATACTGGAGGGATACCGACAAGCAGCATCACTCCAAGATGTTTCTGGATGGACCCTGCAAAGAGAGAAGTCATATTCTACTCTCTATGGACAGGACAACCCTAAGGAGGGTAACAGGACTATATACTGGACACTGTCAACTTAATAAGCATCTCCACAATATGGGTTTGGTGGCCTCACCGACTTGCAGATTCTGCAAGAAGGAGGATGAAACTGCACTTCATTTGATATGCAGTTGCCCAGAGATTGCTAGGACACGGTTTTACCATTTTGGTGTCGACCATATCCCTGATCCCAAGTTGCGTGAACTGATTAACCCCCACAGGTTAGTCAGATTCACCAAGGCGCTAGCCGTGTATTAACAGTATATTGGACGGCGCACAATAAGCCTAAATTGGCTGCAGTGCATTGGATTAGCCGGCAAAAAAAAAAAAAAAAAAAAAAAAAAAAAAAAAAAAAAAAAATCGGTCCGTGATACTGATTGTGTTAAAGTTAAAAAAATAAAATTAGTCTCAATGAAATGTGATCCAATATGATTTTAATGAAATTTATTGAAACATTCTGAACAAAAATGCGGCTTATCTTAACACATATTACAATACGTAACAACTTTTTGGGTAATATTTGTAGCTATCTTTTGTCCAAATAGTTGTGAATTCTTATCATAACACTTCTAACAATATCTTTAGACTTTATGTACGTCTCCTTCCTTTCTATATAATTTATGAACAATTTTTTCCAATTCAACAAATTTTTCTTTTCACGAACAATCTGTTCACTTCGGTAGGTCTCTTGTAACTGATCACCTCTCAAAGGTACGTATGTGGTTTTACGTCCAAAATAGCGCGACAAAGAAGAATTCTTATCTCATTAATACTAAAGTAATCTCTTGGCGATAGCATATAACATTGCATCGCTCACCAGCTGTCGGCCGAACAGAAAGGACAGCGAATTCGGCGCCGCGCTCAACGTGTTAATAACAAAACTAGACAGAAAATAAAACAGAAACACAAGTGCACATATAAAAATCTTAACTACAAATTTTAATTAAAAGTGCTTTACAATATTGGAGGGATATTGATGAAATAATTAAGTTAAATGTTAACACAAAAAAGAATATTATATTTAAATAATCGTTTCTATATGTTTTTTATTTACTATTTTTATAGAAATTTACAAATCTATTTAGGGTTCTTTGAAAATCGAATAAAGAGGAAGTGATCAAAATGGCAGGATTTGAAGGTTCGAAGAGTATCAGAATGACGAATATATAAAGGAATAGAATTCTATACGGACGGGGAGCGGAATAGGAAGAATCTGCCAAAGCTGGAGTTCGACGAGGCATTATATACGAGGCATCCTTGTGTTAGAGTAGGTGTATGGTTGTGCAGTGAACTGAGCTCGGGAGACCGGGAATGCGTTAATCCCCTACTTTGCATCCAGCTATTCCCTGCAGAGAGAAGCTGAACCACACCAACAAAAATTTGGTTCTGCAATGGATTCCCACTCACTTGGGTATCGGTGGATACAACGTGATATACAATATAATGAGACAAATCCCTTTAAAATAATATCTCAGGAAAATGAAAAAAAATAAATAAAACTTTAGTGTCTTATAGAAAAAAAAGAAATAACATTAATAACAAACAAACAGAGTACTTTAAACAAACAGAATAGTAGATCTAAGAAATAAATTTAATATTTTATTAACAATAAAAAAATAAAATTAATTACATATAATTCAACCCATTCGAAATTGTCCTGACCTTGGCGCTCAACATTTTTTATTTTAATGATTTCTTAACAAGTTATTCTCTATCCTTTTGTGAATGAAAAACCGTGGATAAATTTTTTTACCCGGCAAATACTTCTGGTGTAGCAGCTGTTTCAAGTCATCTTCGTGACTGAAAACATGTGTTGTGAAAATCTCTCTGATTCTGGTAATTTTGCAGATATAGAGTCAAAAGTAAAACTAACAATAAGATAAGGATATGCTTTATATATTTCCTTACAACTCTTTACCTTAGAAGTGAAGAAAGTGGCTAAAACAATTCTCGAAAATTAATGAAAAATGAAACTTTTAGCGAGTTACAAATCTATAAAGGAAAAGAGACTCTGCTGAAAAGAGAGAATGCTTAATTTCTATGAAATTAATCAATTCAAAATTTCTACAAGTAGCGCAACGATAAGACTATAAAAGGAAAAAAAAATTAAGTGTGAGACTCCTTTTTAACCTCCCTTGTTATAGCCCACTATAAGTTTTAGTTGATTAGATTTTTTTTAACAATTTTCTTGGCTACTTAGGTAATATGTTGTAAGGACCAAAACTGTATACAGTGCTCTCATCACCATTCTAGTTTTTGTTTCGTTCTGAAATTGCAAAATTACAGGAGTTAATAATTTTTAAAGAAAATGTTATTTTAACAGCAAAGAGAATTTAAAACTGAGGAACCAGCTCAGGATCAGTCACCAAATTTATGTCACTTATAAACAACTTTTAGATGTGTAGCCTGTGTTAGTTTCATAATTTTTCACTCAGTCCTTTTTGACATTTTTCTATGTAAACTTCTAGATAAGCAAAGAACTTTGCCATTTTTGAAAATTCATACACAAAAAAGGACTATGTTCTTAAGATCAAAATTTATACAGAAAGTAGAGCTGTGACTCAGCAATGTATTAAAAAATAATTAAAGGTGAGTTTCTTTTCCTTCATAGACTTTTAACTCGCTAAAAGCCTCATTTTTCATTAATTTTCGAGAATTTTTTTAGCCACTTCCTTCACTTCTAAGGTAAAGAGTTTTAAGGACAAAATATATAAAGCATATCCTTATCTTATTGTTAAATTTTCTTTTGACTCTATATCTGCAAAATTACCAGAATCAGAGATTTTCACTGAAATCTGACTGAAAAGTCACGAAGATGACTTAAAACAGCTGCAACACTAAAAGTATTTGCCGGAAAAAAAATTCATCCACGGTTTTTTATTTACAAAAGGATAGAGAATAACTCGTCAAAAAATCATTAAAATAAAAAATGTTGAGCCTCAAAATAAATAAAAATTGGACGTTTTCATCAAATGGATTGACCCATATATAATCTCAAAACTACATGTAAAATCTGAATAGAGTTTTGCTGATGTGTGTTTATATACAAAATATTATTATTATTATTAAACTGAACACTAATAAATAAGATTAAAAATTAACTAGAACAGAAAAAAAATGCAAATAACATCAATAATCAATTTTTGTTAGGTGAAAATTGAATGTTTAAAGAGTATTTAATATTTTTGTTAAATTAAAATTTATATTTCAATGGATATTTAATTATAACTTTAAATATCCAGTGTCAACAATATATATTTGAAATTATAACAAAAAAACAACAGAGAATATAGCTTGAATTTTTCTTGCATAGGTTAGTTTCACTTATATTTGCTCTTCACTCAACCTTAACTGGTCACCAGGGACCAATAAAGTTGACTCTCCCAAAAGAATTTGAACCTACTTGGTGCAACAGGCAATAGGTGATTTCATCCAGGATTTAGCTCAAGCAATGTTGGTGCAAGTGGCCATGATAAACATGCCCTCATTAATGTTCAAAGCAGTAATTCAATCATATTCATTTAATAGATGGTTCATCAAACAAAGGATTAAAAAGCAAGTTTAAAATCAAATCCATCAAAAGCATAAGGCAATTCTTCAGAAATAAACAGGTCACATTGAGCAAATCCTGAACTTATTTCATTTATTTAAGATATAGGAGTTGAAATCCAGTTCAGTCAAAAATAACCAAAATAGTATAAATAACATTTCACTTATCTGTCTCCTAAATACAAATTTCAAAACCTAAACCGTATATGTTTTTTTCTAAAAAACATTACCCAATGATATGGGGGGGGGGAGGGAGGGAAGAGAACTTTCTGAAACTACACCACAATTTAAGTGTAAGTGGTAGCAGATGTTTTTCTAACCACTTTCTCTTAATTATAATTCTGCATACTATTCATTAATAAATATAAAATAAATTAACATACTTGATTTTTTAGTAGTTGTTCTAATGTATGTCGGTACTGTAGGATGAGAATGAACCGATGGAGAAAGAGATGTTTTTGAAGTAGGAGATGGATTCCTTGTAACAGTTCCAGAAGTACCTATAATAGGAGTGTAACTACTACTTTCTTCCTTACTTGAGTTCATACCTACAACAAATTTTGTTAAATCATATATTAAAGATTATCCTTGGGTAAAATAACTTATCTTCTTAAATATTAATTTTTTATTGTAACATAGATTAGAAAAAAGGCAGTTATATAAATGAAAAAATTGAGAGAATGTTCTCGGAATTTGAGGGAAGGAAATGGACAGCCAACCCAGTTGGATAAAGAACAGAGAGAGGAAGGTTCATCAGAAAAGACAATTTTATAGGAGACAAACTATAGGAAGTGCTGCACAGCATGAAACTGGGTAAATCACTGGGGAGCAACAACATAACTCTTGAAACATAAAACATAACATAACATAAAAGGTGAAAAATTCTGCTGCGCTTTTTGAACCTAGTGTGGAAACAAAAGAAAATCCTGAAACATTGGGAATCCGCTGTTATCATCCCTATATTTAATAATGGAGACAACAATAATAACAACACCTACAGAGGTATATACCTCCTAAGCTACCCCAGCAAGAAATATTCAAAAATCCTGGAGATGAGAATGAGTTGAAGGATTGCCAGAAGAAGAACAGTATGGTTTCCATGCAATCATTATTTTTCACAGGATTATAGGAATCTTCAGTATAATTTCAATAGGTTAAATGAAGAATTGATGAATATAAATATAACCTATAAAACCAAAAGTAATAAGAATAGGGAAGAAGCTAAGGAGAAGAATGTGTGTAATTACATGATGATGATGAGGGAACTAGGAGTTCCTTAACAATGCTCTTAAAGATGAGGTAAGGGACCTTACTGTAGCACCGGAGAGTGATCAGAGCTTGGATGGGACAACTGATACAACCCCCAAGCTCCTGGAGGTGAGGAAGTTCTCCAGCGCACAGAGGAGGAAATACAAGAGAAAGATCCTGGATCAGACGAAGAGAAACAGAGTAAGGCAGAGATATAACCCTTGAACAAGTGGAAAACTTCAAATACCGAAAATGAATGGATTGATCAGGAGGTGACTGAATGGCAGTTGTTGGCAGGATGTTTAAAGGAATCAAAAGGGCTTCTTAAAACAGCGAGAGGATTAAAGTGGAACTTCTCCCGAAAAATCAAACTTCTCCACATTCTGACGTATTCTTAGGAATCACAGACATGTACAAAGAATCATCAATCACAAATAAAAACATTAGAGATAAGAATTCTCAGAAAAATTAAGGGAAAAACACGAAGAGGCCAGATTCGAAACAGCACTATACAGGTCAATCCTTAACATCAAGCCAGCCAATGTTGTAATAGAGGAAACCTAATGAGATTGCTTGGACAAATTTTATGAATGAGGATGAGGTTAAGAAGGACTTCCAGAAAACAGGATTGGACTGGAACAGAAGAAAGCTCATTGTAGAAGACCAGCAGAGCTGGAGAGTGCTCTATAGACTTCCTCCTCACACGGCATGTAAAGCAGATCACAGAGGAAAGATTATGATGATGATCATAATAATCATCATCATAGTCATATTGACTTTTGAAGGGCCTAGTGTATGTAATTTATTCATATCAGCACAAAATTTATACCATTGATATACATTTATGAGAAACAGCCATTTGCAAATTTTTTACCTTAATCGCTATGAAAGGAGGTTATGGAGAGGGAAAGAAAAAACATTTATTCCAGAACGGTTCAACCAATTTTCATGAAACAAATCTACATGTTAGTGGTTTTCCAAAAAAATTAAAAAAAAAAAAAAAAATTAAGCAAAAATGTTAATTATAATTTTTTAGCTTATGTCCGATTGTTACACCTACAATTTTTCACTTTTTTCATTGGAGGGTCCTGCACAATATATATGTATATATATATATATATATTTTCATTTTCATCACAAATGTACCCCATGATAAAAAAAAAAGCATTTTATCAACTCTCTCACCTGCCATGCAGTGAGTGGTCACTGGTCACGCGTGAAGAGTTGGGCAGTAGGAATGTCAAGTCATTAGATATTATTTACACACACAAATAAAAATTATTTGACCAGCTGAAATATTAAATAAAATTTTTATTAAAAAAATGGACTTTATTTTCCTACTGCTCCCAACTCATCACGTGTGACCAGTGACCACTCACAGTATGGCAGGTGAGAGTACTGACAACAGGTTTCAGAAGCCACGGAAGAAGACAAACAGAAGCTCCAAGTGAATATTCTGTCATATTCAGTTTAACAACATATCAGTAACAGTGCTACATGTACAGTGGCAGTTGAAGTACTCACACTCACTAAACTATATGTCAAGCCTATGAATGTTATCTTTGCAAGGCATCAGCTAGCGACTCGTGATCAGCGACCCGGTGAGTCTATAGACTGTTATTTAGAGGAACTAAAAATTTTAAGTAAAAATTGCCAGTTCAAAGACGTAATTGCTGAAGAAAACAGAAACGACTATGTTCGAGATTCGTTTATTCAAGGGATGAGTTTGTCACATATCCGACAAAGAATTCTTGAAAAACCGAAACTAACACTATCAGAAGCTTACAAACAAGCCCGCTCCTTAAAACTAGCTCAACAACAATCAGAGTCATGTCTTCCAGCGTCAAATTTAAACTCACTAACTTGAGTCAAGACCATGCCAACGAAGTGAAAAGTGTGGTTCTTCGGGATCATCTGGATCTAACACTCCTGGGGACAATCTCTGCCATAAATCAAAAATACTTCTTTTGCAGTAAAAAGAGACACTCGAGATCCCAATGCCTCGCTAGAGATGTCGCCTGTGTAATGGTTATGGAAAAAAGGGTCATTTTCTAAAAGTTTGCAGATCCTCTACAAGCAACTATAATAAAAAAATCTCCTACTCAAAAGTTTCACTCATCTGCTGTATTTTTAATCACTTATTCTACCACTCCCTATCTGTCGAATTTGTCCAAAAGTATCGTGCTTGTGACAGTTAATGGTAGAAAGATCCAAGCATTGATTGACACTGGAAGTACAGGCAGACTAAGTTTTATCAGAGAACACTTGGTCGGCCATTTGAAGTTGTTGGTAACACCCTCTACTGGTGAAGTAATCATGGCTTCTACATCTTTAACATCCCCAATTTGTGGACGTCAATCTTGAAATTCTCGGAAATAACTACAAAAGAGTTTCACTCGATATTCTATCTGGCTTTTTTCTGATCTCATCATTGGACACATCCTTTTACCTTATGATTCATCTCTAGAACTATCATTTGGAGGAAATAGAACTCCGGTAGTTATATGTAGCGTTACTGCAGCTAAAATAGAACCTGTATCTTTATTTTCCAATCTTCCACCCGACTGCAAACCCAATCACCATTAAAGCCTGCAGACATTCAGCCTCGGACTCTGAGTTTATAGCAAAAGAAATAGAACACTTAATGAAAGAAGATATCATAAGCCCGAGTGTCTCCCCATGGTAAGCTCAAGTTCTGGTTTTGAATAATGAGAATAGTTGTTGAGGAAGAATTGAGAGAAACAAGTCATAATAAATTATCAGGATCACAAAACAGTCCTAACAACTGACAAAAAATCAGCTTGTCTCTTCTAACACAAAACCTTCATTGCCTGGACTACTAGGCATCCACAGTGCCTAGCAACAAATCACTATTATAACTGTTTGCTGTTCCTATGCTGATCCATATGGCCTGTTGGCTATCAATAATAGGTTTATGAATGTGATCCTTTTACATTCCAGATTTTTTCCATTTAAACAATCTTTTTCTGAGGCCATTTGGGTTTCTTAGAATTAAAAGTTCTCATGCTTGTTGGAATTTATTTTTATCCTACAATTCTGACACCATACTTGAAGGTCTCTGATGTAGGATTGAAGGGTTTAAGAAGCAATAGTACAATCATTATTTACTGATAACACACATACTGATTAAAAAGGGATGAATAGTAACTATTATGATTTGCAATGCGTTTTTCTCTTAAGAACATATATCTGTAGTACATATATCTGGAGAAACGCGTGCAGTATAGTCTGTTGAGTAGTATTGGCGTTGAATATGGATGAAGTTTTATCACTTATAGGGCTACTTATTGAGTCAGTCAGATTTCAAAAGCTTTATCAATATCCATCTATTGTTTGGAGAAATTTTTAGGTCCAATTTGTTCTTCACGTCGAATTGAAATCCGTCCCAGTCTACTCATCCTGTAATTAATGTGGGAATGGGAGGTTTAGGAACAAGGCTTCTGCAAGGAAAGCAGAACTGGACTAAGATCTGATGAAAGATCACTCTGGTGGTTGATCATGGTTTGGGAGGAGAATAACAATGAGGAGACAAATATATCCAGGATATGAGGACGACCTATATTTATAACAGACAGTACCAAGGAAAAACCACACTTTCGAGTGGTGACAGCCAAAAAATTAGGGAATTTACAACATCTTGAGAGATCTGAGATTCTTAGACTTCAAAAAAGTTCTATAATTGAGATAGAAATGTCACCATAGATACGGAGATAACAGCCAAATATCTGTAATCTTACCAACCAAAGGGAGTAAGACCATGAAAAATGGAATAGCATAATTGCAGATCTGACTACTAGCAGACTTTCTCTTAGTCTGGCTGAAGACCAAGAAGTCTGGATAAGAGCATTGAAACAGATCAAGGAGCACCTGGGTAAGAAGGAAAATATCAAGTTAAACTTAAATAATTCAGTAAATATTTATAATTCATTAAAACTTGCCTTTAAAATGAGTATTGCCAATAAATATAATGAATCTTTTTTAGCATATGGAGAAATCTCAATCAATCATACAAAATTATTAAAGACAGAAAAATTTAATAAAACCAACATATTGCACTTTGCTTTATAGGAGATTAAAAATAAAATAATGAATTGGTGAACAACATAACAAAATTCAAATTCTATACGAAAAACGATTACTTAAATTATCATTAAATGAAACATATAATTGTTAATGAAGTTAATTTTCCAACCTTTCCTTTTTGTTTAACAGTTTTGGTATTAGGTTATCATGTGAATGAATTTCTTTAAAAATCAGTTAATTCACAAGTGAAAAAATCATATGATCTCACAATAATCTACTAAAAAAAACATAAAGAAAAAAACTTAGCAAACTTAAATTTTCAATGCCTATAACACCAAAATACACTATGCATATACACACATATCTACTTCTACTGAGCTATATCAAACCCATAAGATCACACATAATAAATCTTGTTTGTATCCTCCACAGAACATCTTAATCTACAACTCAGATATTTACTAGTCAGGCTAGTGATTAATCCATTTTATACCAACACAAAAATCATATAAAGCAAACAAAACTACTTTAACTCACTGTTGTTTTGAACATCTTCAGGTCTACAGCAGACTTTAAAAACTACTTTCATGTTATCAGAAGAACATCGTCCTCCAATGCGCCTGTGAAGATCATCTTGTGATGACGTAGCTAAAACAAAATGTATAATAAATTACATAACTGAAATACTCAAAACATTTTCCATTAGGTAATAGGCAGTGATTAATAAACAATGCAATTAGGTGTATAAAATAAAAGAATTAGATTGTATTTTATCTCATTAACTGTGCAGCCATGGAATAAAAAAATTAGAAAAACGATATGCATTAAAGTAGTAAACATATTCTGAAATAAGGTGAAATAGAATAGAGTTTTTACCAATAATATATATTACTATAATGCTGGAAACTTGAAAGTGACATGAGCATAATCAATAAAATCTAATTCATTATCAACCAATTATTGAATATAAGTGATGTGCAATATCCATGTTAGTAAGTGGGCAAGACTCCTTTACCATGTACCTCCCCCCCTCCCCCATCCCACATCCCTATTATTGCATATCTTTGGTGTTTCTTATGAATAATGATTTAAAAAAGTTCCTAGAAGAAAGTGAGCCAACACTCGTCCAAATATGGCTGATTACCAACTTAGAGTTTGGACATTTTTTTGGTCACTGTCATTTAGCTCTGTTCAATCTCGCTGTAATTAGTCTTTTATTTAAGCTGGATAGCCAGAAAGTAAGACAACATCGGATAATAAAAACATGATTTGGTTTAGACTTCATTAAAGTCAATTACGAAAGTTGATATTTGAAGCCATACTATTCAAATGGTAAATGCTACTGAAAAAATTGTTTCTAATAAAAAATACATATCACTTATGTAAAGTTATCAACAGTAACTTTTAAAATATTTGAAATGGTTTCTCAAAAAAAGTAAATAATCATTGGTGTTTGTAGTCGTCTACTACACCAGTGGCCTTTGTAGTCGCCTACCACATCAGTGGGTACTCATAAATGGTTCACTTGCCAGCTTCATTGCCATTATTTCTGTAAATTACATTAATTAGCATATTAATCTCTGTTCTCAGCATTCTTATTACAGGCGATACTTCAAAACAGCTATACAATTACAGCACCAATTCTTAAAATAAGCCGATTTGCCACCATATCCAACGGTATATACTTAATTAACTGAATCTAAAGATCCCATTCTAGTATAAAACATTGAAATATGGGCTAAGGACTTCTACTTTCTTATGGATGAATTTCAATTTTATTTTTAATATATATATATGGGTCAATCCATTCGAAATCGTCCATACCTTGCTGCTCGACATTTTGATTTTCGTCATTTTTTGACCAGTTATTCTATATCCTTTTGTGAATATAAAACCATAAATAAAAATTTTTTCGGACCAATACTTTTAGTGTTGCAGCCGTTTTAAGTCAGCGTCACGGGCGAAAACATGTGATGGGAAAATCTTTTTAATTCCTGTAATTTTTTTATATCAAATCAAAACACAAATTAACAATAATATAAGAACATGCTTTGTATTTTTTTCCCTCACAACTTATTGCCTAAATAGTGAAGAAAGCTGCAAAAAAAATTCTCGAAAATGAATAAAAAACGAGATTTTTAACAAGATAAAAGTACATAAAGGGAAAGAGACTCACTTTTAATTATTTTTTATTATATAGTTTAGTCTTAATCCTACTTGCTGACAAAATTTCGATCTTGAGAACTTAGTCCTTTTTTGTATATGAATTTTTAAAATAGGCAAAAATTGATTTTCCACGATGTTTACACGGAAATATCTCAAAAGACACTGAGTGAAAAATTATGAAACTAATACAAATTACCTATCTATACAATCTGTTTAAGTGATAAAAATTTGGTCTTTGAGACTAAGCTGGTTCCGGAGCTATAAAATTCTCATAACTGTTAAACCAACATTTTCTTTAAAAAATATTAACTCCAGCAATTTGGCATATTTAAGAACCAAACAAAAACTAGAATGATGATGAGAGTATTTTATAAAATTTTGGTCCTTACACCACATTACCTAAATAGCCAATAAGATTTTTATGCTTAATTATTTTTCCTTATTATTGCACTACCTGTTTTAGAAATTTTGATGGTGTAAGCTATATCCTTTTTTTCAATATAAATTTTCCAAGCAGTTTTTTTTCCAGCTTAGAAATATTTATAGTATATTATCTCAAAAAGGACTGAGTGAAAAAAGATATAACTCATACAGATTATACCTCTATATATTAAGTACTATACAATACAATTTAGTGGCTGATGTGGTAATGGTTATTGACATCTGTATATTAAATAGTTTCTGAGATACCTAACTTTTCTCAAGATACACCTGACGTGCTTGAGTCAAAATCTTGTTCCATTATGTTCACACAATGTTAATTACCACTTAAAATTAATGAATGAAAGGATGAAAAAAAAATGGGGTAAATAAAACACGTATATTCTTATTCTAAATCTTCTTATGTAGGGGAACTGGATAATTTGGTGGGGAATAGGTTTCCTTTGTTTAACCAAACTCTTAAATTTCTACGAATTTTGGTCCTCTAGACAAGATATCACTTTAACCATTCTATTGTATTTTGGTCCTCGATGGTACCAGTTTCACCTATATTCTAGATTGGTTTTAATTTAGGGAATCCCCAAGTATATTTTTTTGACTGGAATTACCCAACTCACTATAAGTTACCCACCTTTAACAATGGCTCCATAATATCTTAATCCTAATGAGGAGCAGCTAGCTAAACTAGCTGATTTAGAGGTGAAAATAGCTGAGTTGGCAGAATACATACAAAATATATTAAGAGATAATTTAAAAGGTACACGCTTCGTTCTAAGAGGCAGGAAGAGAGGCAGATGGATGAGACACTACCACTAACCACTTTTCTTCATCCTATACCTAACCCTTTATGTATATAATGAATGAATATATTTATCAGTTGAAATTAGTTGAAGTGTATAACTATAAAAATCACTATGCCTGCTATGATGAAAATGTAGAGGAGGCAGATCAACGAGATACTGCTATACTTCATCCCATACAGGACCCTTGATCCTCTGAAGAACCTGGACCACCCTAGGAAATATCCCCCTCATCCCTATAATCCCACCCCCAAGAAAAGAAAATGCATTTCACCCAATGAATATAAACTAAATAATTTCTTCAATGTGCATATACTAAATTTTACTGCAGTTGAATTGTAAGTGCCTACCAAAGATAATATGGTTCAAAAACCTATTTTCACTAATACAACCTACACTTTCTCCTATTTTTTAAAACTATATCATGCCTCGTATAAAGAATATTATAGATAAAAGTAAAAAATATTACAGAAGATGTTGATTGAAACATATCAAAGGTACTTTCAGTTAAACCAAGAATATTCCATTGACTTCTTAGATGTACTATAAAAACTAGCATAACTAACCTGTAGGAGACAAGCTCCCATTTAGCCCAGTAAAATAAGGCCAAAAATCAAGGTTTGTGGGAATCAATTTGGAAAAAATTGGAAAACATTTTAATACCTCTTAATGGTCCTAAATAAAAGTAATCTGAGTTTGCAGCATCACAGGTGGTGAGCTTAACTTTTTGGAGCCGAAATACCTCGAATTCTTTGCACTTTTTTCAGTTTTTCACTTACAACTTAAAAACGGTGCTTCCTACTGAAAATATCTTTCATTCCAAAATGAAAGAATGTTATATTTCCTTTCTAAAACTCACCTCACTAAAGGGAGCCCGTGGCTGAGTGTCTAGTCTCTCATGCTCATGGTTGTGAGTTCGAATCCCAGTCCCGGCGGGGTTTTTATAAGGATATAATTAATTAGGGATTCACTCACAGCTTCTCCCCCGGGTATGTGAGACCCGTCAGCCAAATGGTGGCCACTCAAAAAATTAGGAGTAGGGAGTGATGACCCTACACTACAAAATGCATGAAGAAATGAGTGTAATCTCCCAGAAGATTACACCACGAGGTCTAGGGCCTACACACCCTGTTGTGCCACTGCAAGAACAAGAAGAAGAAAAATCACCTTAGTTATTAAATTTGGTTCACTGATATTGCCGCAATCTTTCACCAGAAATAGGTAAATTTTTCCATTTTTGTTGAAAAACCCAATTCGGTCACTTAGATACAGCTGTAACATTGAAAACAACTATCCAAATAGAAAAAAATTTGTGGATTAAAAGCTTTATTAGAGGATCAATTTCAAAGTTTAAAAGCATCTCTAAAATTTATATTACGTAGGTACGAACCTTGGAAAAAATATTATTTCATTGATGTTCTCTACACGTCCCAGGGCTTGGGAGAAATATTTGTTTGATACGTCCTATTCAAAACATTCTGCAGTGACTAGTGCCGTAGTTTTACTGGGAATAACAATATTTAAAACATAAACCATATCATAACTAGCAAAATGGAAGCTTGTCTATATATGGGTAAACAATACCACTTTTAATAGTAAATCTAAGGCCCCCAAGGTCCTAGCCCATCCCTAACTCTGTTTATATCTGACCTCCCAAGCATCACTCAGTATAGAGGTCCTTATATATAGATAATATAGCATTGTGTACCTCTTCATACTGAATACACTAGTCAATCATTTGTAACGATTCTTAAAAAAAAAATTAATAAATACTGCATCAAGTTGAAAATTAAAATCAATGCTAACATATCTGAAGCAATAATTTTTATATATGCCATCCACATATAAACTATCATATTGTAATAAACTTAACTCACATACCTTGGCCAAAATTCATTCAATACCTTGCCTCACCTTAACAGACACAGAAAAATATAGAAAGCCAAAAAAAAAAAAAAATCTTTAATATGTTTTCTTATTTTAACAAAAAATTTGCCTAGTATATCTTCCCTTATATCTTCCTAATCATGTGTTGTTAAGTTAACACTGCTAATTTAATGTAAATTATTCTTAGTTTATATTTTATATAATTTCTTCAGCTATTTATTTGCTTTTTATGTGTGTAGGTTTTTTTAGTTTTTTCATTTTATTTATTTTTTTTTTTTTTTACAACTTTTCCTACAGATAAGAACAAATGTAAAGAACATTTCATAAAGTGTTATTGGGTTTTGTCACATGAAATGTCCGTTTTCAAGGTAAAGGATTTTTATTAAAAATACGATATGAAAACAAGATAATTTTATTCGAAGTATTTACCTTCTTTTTCTACATATTTTTCCCAATGTGACACCAACTTTTTTATCCCCGAACTGAAAACTCTGAGCTTTGAAGTGAAACAAAATCTGAAAACGCACTTTTCACTTGATCATCATTCTCAAAAAGTTTTCCTTTGACGAAGTTGTCTAAATTCCTGAACAGGTGGTAATTTGTTGGAGACAAGTCGGGAGAATATGGTGGGTGCGGAAGAACTTTGTAGCCCAGTTCTTTCAATTTTTGCACGGTATGTTTTGAAACATGGGGTCTTGCTGCTGCTCAGTGAGATCATGAGGTACCCATGTATCAAGCTTTTTTACTTTCCCAATACACTTTAAATGTCTGGAAACGGTAGATGCACTTTCATTTAGTTGTGCTGAGAGTCCATTAACTGTTTGGTAGGATTTTCCTTCTACTGTATATTTGAGGACATCATTGTCTATTACGGACGGAGGTCTTCCTCGGGGCAAGTTTTCTAAGTCGGTATCCCCAGCTGAAAACTTAGCAAACCAATGGCGAATGGTCCATTCATTAACACTCCCTTCCCCAAATGTCTTACAAATATTTCTAGCGGCCTCAGCTGCTGAATGGCCGAGTTTAAACTCGTACAAAAATATTACTCGAAAATCGCGTGTTTCCATGTTCATATGTGGAGGTATACTAAAAAGTGGGTCATTGATTGGGAAGCTAATGTTTATAATACAAAGGTAGAGGATTAGTTACGGTTTACTTTAAAAATGTAAACATTCGGAAGAAAACAACTGAGACCTACAAAATCCTTTATGTATTTCAGAAACTATAAAAACGGACAATTCATGTGAAACAACCCAACACTTCAAAATATAACTGATTTGGTGCAAGGTTGTATAGATCATTTGGAATCATATGCACAAATATTCTGTTATTTTATGTTTGCCCAATGTTTAATTATGAAACTGTATTAAGCAATAAATATCAATATAAAACATAGATTTATTAAATCAAGTCATTAATTATTTGAGAACCTCTTTGTATTTTGCTTAATTTATTAACTGAGCAGAAGTCAACAATTTTACACAACTTAAAATACGCAATTATGATCTGTTGTTATCCTTAAAATTTATATTTTACTTACATATAAAATAATAATCCTGGCCAGGCTGAAATTCAAGACCACCTGGCTGTGGTGTAAACGATCGAAAAGTAATTGTGAAATACATCAGTTTATAAGGCTTATCACAAATAGCAATAATGCGTGGATTGGGATTTGTAATTCGGCATGTATCATATTCCTCTTTAGAAACCTGAAAGATTGATTCATATATTATTAGTTTTAGAACTCCAAATAAGCAATTGATGATATTTAACAAAACAGATTAACATATTTCATACAAAGCTGTTATGATTATAAAAGTTCTATTCAATTAATTATCATTATTATCACTATTTACCATTATTAGTTTCTAATGGTAGAAGCCGAATATGAAAGGCATTATTAAAAAAAAAAATTAACCATTAAAAATAAGTAAGTTAGGTTAATAAGTGAATTAATTGTCACTTCAAAGAATGATGTAACTATAACTAAATCATTTATTAGTATTTTTTTAGAATGGTTCATTAATACATAGTACCAAATTTTGATTTCAGTAAACTTATATTAATATAAGTGACAAAATAATATGTAGAATATTGAATCAAAGAGGACACTCAGTATTGTTCACCTGAGACCAAGTGTAGCTAATGTAGGAGCTACCTAGATAGAACCTTGGTTTAGATGCCACTGATTTTGGTATAGGATCATTAAAATATTAATCAGTGCTTGGTACAGCAACCAGGTATCTGAATGAGAAACAATACCAGGTGGAAGGACCTTATCCTTCTGAGTCAAAGTGACAATCTGGAGTAAGCAGTGACAGGGTTCTGTCACTAGCTACCTAGTATCATAACCTACTTTGCTAACTATTCCTTGGTAGTACTTATGCAGTAACTGAAAATAGTACAAAGATGCAAAATGAATGTTATAATGTGGCACTTCTGATTTGTCTGAAATGTGAAATACAAGGCATGTTTTTTAAGTAAGTACCGTTTTGAAATTAAAAAAAGACGAGCAAAGATATCGCAATAATTTTATTTTTACATGAAAGCCTGCACCTTAATCTACTTTTCTATATAATTTCCATGAATTTTCTTCATTCTATACGTTGTTTACTGAGTGTTTAAGATGCCTCCGACAATCGTGAGTCCTGCTGATTGTGAAGTACGGGCTGTTATACGATTTCTTAGTGCTAAAGGCGTAAAACCGATCGATATTCATCATGAGATCGTTGAAGTTTATGGACAAAACATAATGAGGTCAAAACATGGACGGTCGGCGTCTACAAGACGATAACGAAGTCAAAACATTTGTGATGCAGTGGTTAACAGCGTAGAATTTTTTGAGGAGGGTATTCAAAATCTGGTGCCGTGTTATGACAAGTGCCTCAAAATTCAAGGAAATTATGTAGAAAAGTAGATAAAGGTACAGGCTTTCATGAAAAATAAAATTATTGCGATATCTTTGCACATCTTTTTTTAATTCCTAAACGGTACTTACTTAAAACACATGCCTCGTAGCAGTTTCGTATGACTTTTCATTTTCGAGCTAGACTAACCAACACATGCACCATTTCAATTTCATGTGAGAGCCTTAATGAACAATCTGGTAATATTGACCAGTATAAATACAAAAATTTTCATCACAGTAGAAAGATCATTCATAATTGGAGGTTTAAAGTTTTTAGTACAAGGAAATGGCACTTAGATCTTTAACAAATTATGATCTTTAACTATTTATTTTCTAACTGGTTAATTATCAAAGTAAAAAATTTAAAAGCATATGATACAATACTATAATTATCAAAATAAATTGACTTACATTATAAATTATATACTTTTCAGCATCATCTTCATGTGTTCCGGGAGTATAAGTAGGACATATGATATTAACTTGATCATACTCAAAAGGTATATTTCCCTTATTAACATCGATAATATGATCAGTATTGTCTATCCTAAAGCTAAAAAAAAGTACAAATAAATACAATGAGCTGCAGTGATACAAGCAAGATGACAACTAAAATAATTAATCAATAAAAATTCATTCCTTTAAATTGCTAAAGAATGCTTAGTATTATCATAACAAAGAGCAATTTTTTTTTAAATCTGAGATATAATAAGAAATAGACATATTTAAATAAAAGATAACGAATATTTTCAACAATAACATTTTATAAGTTTATAAATAATATTAATTAAATTTTAAAATAAAAATAAAATAAGAAAACTCTGGTGCGTACAACAAAAAACTTTCACTCATCCCCTTGGTAAAATCATTTTTGGAACTTTTAAATAAAGATAATTTTTAAACAAATAAATAAAATGTATTACATTGCATTTCTATGGAAACATTTATTTTAGACTAAATAATATAACAGTATATATATATATATATATATATATATATATATATATATATATATATATATATATATATATATATATATATATATATAATTTTCTAGAGCAATTACTTAAGTTTATGCCCTTATCGTCACGTCATTGTGCATCACTTTTCACAACTTAATATTTTAGATAACATTTTTTCTAAAATCTTAAGCTTTCCTATGCTATATGTATACACCTCTATTACTATTCTTATTTGTAGAAAAATAAAATTCACCTAAAAAAAATATTTTAGCTGTTTTCTCCTACAGTTGGTTATAAAATTCTTTGATGTTATATATTTACCCATGTTTTATCAATTGTAACAATAAGAAATGGTTAATTATTTGAATTAACTAACTAAAAGATAATTCAGAGTAAGAAATTTGGAATATTGGTAATATAAACTCAGGCTATTTTAATGAAGGTAAAATCTACATGAATTCAAAGCGCAGTTAATTTTATATTGATCTGATGAGTTTAACCAAATCGTGAGAGACGTTTTTGAGAAAATTGTAAAACTCATGGTATTGGGTTGTAAAAATGAATCACAAAAGCTAATATTTATATATATGCCTTTAATCCTCGTGGAATTAACTATGTTTACACACTGAATCCATCTTCATTAAGGCTAAGTAGTGTAGTTTATTGCAAACCAACATGAATGACATTTCAGTTCATTTTTGGCATATTAGGCTGTTCTTTTTAAAAAAAAAAAAAGAAAAACACTCTTTTCAATCAGGAAAAACGATCAGGAGATTTCAATTTGAAACACCAACCCGGGGCTTGGCAGAGTTCAACTCTTGACATCGAGGATATTATGACGGTCATCGCAAACAATCCACGAATTACTGTCCGTGAGATAGCTGCGGAGTTAAGAGCCTGCAAATCGATCGTTTTTGATCACCTAAAGAAGGCCAGGTACGTGGTCGTTATGACGTTTGGGTTACCCATGAGCTCAGTGAAAGGAATCTTATTGAAAGGATTTCATGTTGTGATTTGCTGCTGGAAAAAATGTGGAGGATCCATTTTTGAAACGAGTTGTTAATGGAGACGAAAAATGGATTCTCTACATCAATACTAGCCGACAAAAATCTTGGGGGTTGCCTGGAGCGTTGCCGCTTGCAACACTCAAGGCTGGCTTGCATCCAAGAAAGGTGATGCTCAGTATTTGGTGGGATTGGAAGGGACCCACCCATTCATTTTGAGCTCCTTCCACAAAACCAAACAATAAATACAGACTTTTACTATGCCCTGTTAGATCGACTGAAGGCAGCAATTCAAGAGAAACGGCTGGAGTTGGCAAATCGGAAAGAAGTGCTATTCCACCAAGACAATGCAAGGCCCAATGTGTCTTTAAGGACTCGGCAGAAGTTATTAAGCTTCAGATCGGAGGTTTACCCTCACCCGCTCTACTCTCCTGACATTTCTCCTTCGGATTTCCATCTTTTCCATTCCCTCGAAAATTTTCTACAAGGGAATTCCTACTCTTCTACAGAAGATGATGTCAAAACGGACCTTTTATTGTTCTTCAGAAGTAAGGACAGTGAGTTTTGGAAAAAAGGGATAATGAACCTTACCCAAGCCATTGGGAAGGGTAATTGCTAACGGTGGTAACTATTTTGTAGAATAAATAAAATTTTAAGCTTTTCATCAATTTTAATCTTTGTCCGAATTTCTCTACGAACTTTCCGGACAACCTAATATAAAGGGGCAATTTCTAGAGTCTATTTTTTTGTAGCTGTTGTACATCACAGGCTTATACTGGCCTGAAATATGAAATTCCAGTTTTGTATGACTTTTCATTTTTGAGCTAGACCTACCCCACACAGAGAATGTAAGTTAACATGAATGTTCTATAGATAAGACTATTTTAGACCTTGAAAAGATGTGAACAATGAAAGAAGTTGCAACAAAGTGGTAGGTATCAGTTAATCCCTATCTATTTATAATAATTTATGTGTAATTTATAGGATATTAACTAGTAAAACTAGATAATTTATGAAAAAAGTAGTTTCATGTCAGTTTGTTTTACTCTTTCATGAAACAGCCTTAAAATACCAAATAAATATCATAAATCTAATGCTTCCTCTTCATCTGTCTCCATTAGTCACTCATGAGCTCTGCTTGCCTACGTTTTCTCTCCTCAGACCAGACAAGACCCTTTCTGGAGCGCTAATTCTATCATTATTATTATTTTGCATTGTAAAACTAACATTTATAGCTTTACATTGATTCGTTTATAAAATTATCATCCAGATGAAAGCTGTAGAGCATTAACTTTTCTTTAAAACTGTAATGTATATCACTACATATCTTTGACTAATGTCAAAATTTACTGCTGTTTCAGTTTTAAGATTCTACTTTAGCTATTTACACATTCCAGTTTATCAACTTTCAGAACTATGAAGATTTAAAATATAAAATTAAAAATAATTTATTTAGCTAAATAACCTATAACTATAAATTGACTAGAATTACCTATGGGTTAATCCATTTGCATAGTCCAATTTTAATTAATTTTACAACTTAACAGTTAAGATTTCATTATTTTTTCTTTACGAGTCATTCTCTATCTTTTCCTGAATTTAAATCATGGATAAAACAAATTGGATTTGGAGTTGTTTATTGACCTGGATAGGCAAAATTTAGGACTACCACTGAAGCATTGTCCGATTAGCCATAGTAGCATAAAGTTATGTTAAATGAACAAACAAACAACATTTTTACAGCAAGTAGAATTATGACATGAATAAAAAATAATCAAAGCTGAGTCTCTTCTCCTCTATAAACTTTTAAGTATCAAATGTAATTAAGTACCAAAATTATTTTTTAATTTTTGAGATTTTTTTATACCACTGTCTTCACTGCTTATGTAATGTAGTGTGAGGACAAAAAATGTAAAGCACACTCTTATCATATTGATAGTTTTTGTTTTGATATGAAATCTTCAAAATGACTAGACTTAAAAAGGTTTTCCCAATATTGTGGATGTAATTAGTTGACCGTTGAGAATTACTGGAAGGAATTAGTCCGGGTGGCGGTCATTAAATGAAACAACTAAATAGTTTCAACTATTTTATTGTTTGCCAACGTTTCGACCCCCTTTGTGGGTCATCATCAGGGCTAAAAAGATAAAAAAGAATATAATTTCAGTGACATTACATACAATATTATATAACCTATTTAGCTAGAGAACGTCGGTATTGAAAAAAAAAAAAATAAAAAAAAATAAAAAAATAACAGAAGAACTGTATATGTAAAAAAAAAAAAAAAAAAAAAAAAAAAAAAAAAAAAAAAAAAAAAAATTAATTAAAATACAATGACCATATTATAATAATGAAAGTGTTATACAGAAAAAATAAAAATGTTCACTAAACAAAATTTACACAGGTATCAATAATTTACATGAAATATGAAATATAAAAATATGAAGTAGAGTGGAGATACGTACCGCATGGTGGGAGAATGGAAACTAGGTACTGTTTGGTAGATGGGGGGTAGGTAGGATGGAAAATACGTAGGAAAAGGTGGAATGGAAAATACGTACTGATTTATGGACAGGGCCTGACAACAATGACTAAAATTCTTAATACTACCATACAAAGAATCAATGAAATTTAACTTATGATTATAATAATGATACAGAATAAAAAATTATGATTTAATTCTTGAAATATCACCTATATAATAGTAAGAACAGTGATGGAAGATGTATATGGAGAACTGTAATGAACTGTTATAATAGTAAGAACTTCCATCACTGTTCTTACTATTATATAGGTGATATTTCAAGAATTAAATCATAATTTTTTATTCTGTATCATTATTATAATCATAAGTTAAATTTCATTGATTCTTTGTATGGTAGTATTAAGAATTTTAGTCATTGTTGTCAGGCCCTGTCCATAAATCAGTACGTATTTTCCATTCCACCTTTTCCTACGTATTTTCCATCCTACCTACCCCCCATCTACCAAACAGTACCTAGTTTCCATTCTCCCACCATGCGGTACGTATCTCCACTCTACTTCATATTTTTATATTTCATATTTCATGTAAATTATTGATACCTGTGTAAATTTTGTTTAGTGAACATTTTTATTTTTTCTGTATAACACTTTCATTATTATAATATGGTCATTGTATTTTAATTAATTTTTTTTTTTTTTTTTTTTTTTTTTTTTTTTTTTTTTTTTTTTTTTTTTTTTTTTTTTTACATATACAGTTCTTCTGTTATTTTTTTATTTTTTTTTATTTTTTTTTTTTTCAATACCGACGTTCTCTAGCTAAATAGGTTATATAATATTGTATGTAATGTCACTGAAATTATATTCTTTTGTATCTTTTTAGCCCTGATGATGACCCACAAAGGGGGTCGAAACGTTGGCAAACAATAAAATAGTTGAAACTATTTAGTTGTTTCATTTAATGACCGCCACCCGGACTAATTCCTTCCAGTTTTCCCAATATATGTTCTCAGCCAGGAAGCTGACTTAAAATAGCAGCCTAACTAAAAGTATTAGTCACAATTTTTTTTTTTCCACAGTTACGAATTCAGGAAAAGATGGAGAATCATGAAAATCAAAAATGTAGAGTGACATGGTCTGAACGATTTCTCAGGGATTGACTCCTATTTATTACAATCAAAATTAACCAAATATTCAGTACATTTTTTTTCTTTTTTAAATATACTAATTTTATTTTACTTTGATTAAAGGGGCTGCTCATGTTATTTATTTACTTGACAAATGATCCAAATTTACAGCAAAAAGCTAACTAATATTAAGATCATTAGGCCTAGTGGGTGGGACATTCGAGATTTAGCATTGTGGCTGTATCAAATTCACGTCTGTGAAGTTGGCCCCCCATAGTCGAAAAAATTGATTTCTTTTTAGAGTTCTGGTAGCCCCCCAAAGAGTTCTAGAGTTCTCGACCATTTTTAGAAATAGTTCTGTAGTTTAAGCCACTCAAAATGACGACCCAAGTAGCGGGGGGGCTAACTTCACACGTGTTGCAACTTGGCGGTCTTATAACTTCCTTCCTATTAAGTTTAAAAAAAAAATTCAAATAGAAAAATGTTAGAACTCTTAGGGGGGCAAACAGAACTCCGACTAAAAAAAAACATTTCCGAAAAAAAGAGTTTTGAAAAAAATTTAAAAATCAAAAAAAATTAAAAATATTGATTAAAAAAAATTTTTAGAGAGAGTTCCAGTATTCCATCGACTAGATCTAAAAAAAATTATCGAGAAGTTTTGCTCTGTAATTACAAATAAAAAAGTTCTGGGACCTTAAAGTTTTTAACATTTTTTCGAAACTTTGCGGCGTTGTAAGTCCGATACTATCAACTTTAGAGAAAACATTCATAAGGATAATTGTTAGAACTCTTAGGGGGGCCAACAGAACTCCGACTAAAACCAACGAATTCCAAAAAAAAAAATTTCAAAAAATTTTAAACGAAAAAATTTTAAACATTAAACCATAAATTATTTTTTTTGACCGGAGTTCCGATGGCCCCCCAACTAGATCTAAATATAATTATTTGAACGTTTTGCTCTGAGATGCGAAATAAGAAAGTTCTGGCCTCTCAAATTTTCAAATTTTTTTTTTGCAACTTTGCGGGCTTGTAGGTCCGATACTATCAACTTTAGAGAAAACATTCATAAGGATAATTGTTAGAACTCTTAGGGGGGCCAACAGAACTCCGACTAAAAACAACGAATTCCAAAAAAAAAAAATTCAAAAAATTTTAAACGAAAATATTTTTAACATTAAACCATAAATTATTTTTTTTGACCGGAGTTCCGATGGCCCCCCAACTAGATCTAAACATAATTATCTGAACGTTTTGCTCTGAGATGCGAAATAAGAAAGTTCTGGCCTCTCAAATTTTCAAATTTTTTTTTTGCAACTTTGCGGCCTTGTAGGTCCGATACTATCAACTTTAGAGAAAACATTCATAAGGATAATTGTTAGAACTCTTAAGGGGGCCAACAGAACTCCGACTAAAAACAACGAATTCCAAAAAAAAATTTGCTCCGAAATTTTGACCAACTATTTCAAGTCCGAAAGGGGTATAAAATTTAACCGAAAAATTTTTTTTTGACCGGAGTTCCGGTAGCTCCCTGCCTAGATCTAAATATAATTATAGAGACATTTTCCTCTGAGATGCGAAATAAGAAAGTTCTGGTCACATACATATTCAATTTTTTTTTTTTGCAACTTTGCGGCTTTGTAAATCCGATACTATCAACTTTAGAGAAAACATTCATAAGGATAATTGTTAGAACTCTTAAGGGGGCCAACAGAACTCCGACTAAAAACAACGAATTCCAAAAAAAAATTTGCTCCGAAATTTTGACCAACTATTACAAGTCCGAAAGGGGTATAAAATTTAACCGAAAAATTTTCTTTTGACCGGAGTTCCGGTAGCCCCCCGACTAGATCTAAATATAATTACAGAGACATTTTCCTCTGAGATGCGAAATAAAAAAGTTCTGGTCACATACATATTCAATATTTTTTTTTGCAACTTTGCGGCTTTGTAAATCCGATACTATCAACTTTAGAGAAAACATTCATAAGGATAATTGTTAGAACTCTTAGGGGGGCCAACAGAACTCCGACTAAAAACAACGAATTCCAAAAAAAAAAAATTTCAAAAAATTTTAAACGAAAATATTTTTAACATTAAACCATAAATTATTTTTTTTGACCAGAGTTCCGATGGCCCCCCAACTAGATCTAAATATAATTATCTGAACGTTTTGCTCTGAGATGCGAAATAAGAAAGTTCTGGCCTCTCAAATTTTCAAATTTTTTTTTTGCAACTTTGCGGCCTTGTAGGTCCGATACTATCAACTTTAGAGAAAACATTCATAAGTATAATTGTTAGAACTCTTAGGGGGGCAAACAGAACTCCGACTAAAAACAACGAATTCCAAAAAAAAATTTGCTCCGAAATTTTGACCAACTATTACAAGTCCGAAAGGGGTATAAAATTTAACCGAAAAATTTTTTTTTGACCGGAGTTCCGGTAGCCCCCCGACTAGATCTAAATATAATTATAGAGACATTTTCCTCTGAGATGCGAAATAAGAAAGTTCTGGCCTCTCAAACTTTCAAATTTATTTTTTGCAACTTTGCGGCCTTGTACGTCCGATACTATCAACTTTAGAGAAAACATTCATAAGGATAATTGTTAGAACTCTTAGGGGGGCCAACAGAACTCCGACTAAAAACAACGAATTCCAAAAAAAAATTTGCTCCGAAATTTTGACCAACTATTACAAGTCCGAAAGGGATATAAAATTTAACCGAAAAATTTTCTTTTGACCGGAGTTCCGGTAGCCCCCCGACTAGATCTAAATACAATTATAGAGACATTTTCCTCTGAGATGCGAAATAAGAAAGTTCTGGCCTCTCAAACTTTCAAATTTATTTTTTGCAACTTTGCGGCCTTGTACGTCCGATACTATCAACTTTAGAGAAAACATTCATAAGGATAATTGTTAGAACTCTTAGGGGGGCCAACAGAACTCCGACTAAAAACAACGAATTCCAAAAAAAAATTTGCTCCGAAATTTTGACCAACTATTACAAGTCCGAAAGGGGTATAAAATTTAACCGAAAAATTATCTTTTGAGTCCGTCAAAAAAAAATTTGAAAATTTGAGAGGCCAGAACTTTCTTATTTCGCATCTCAGAGCAAAACGTTCAGATAATTATATGTAGATCTAGTTGGGGAGCCATCGGAACTCCGGTCAAAAAAAATAATTTATGGTTTAATGTTAAAAATATTTTCGTTTAAAATTTTTTGAATTTTTTTTTTTGGAATTCGTTGTTTTTAGTCGGAGTTCTGTTGGCCCCCCTAAGAGTTCTAACAATTATCCTTATGAATGTTTTCTCTAAAGTTGATAGTATCGCACCTACAAGCCCGCAAAGTTGCAAAAAAAAATTTGAAAATTTGAGAGGCCAGAACTTTCTTATTTCGCATCTCAGAGCAAAACGTTCAAATAATTATATTTAGATCTAGTTGGGGGGCCATCGGAACTCCGGTCAAAAAAAATAATTTATGGTTTAATGTTTATAATTTTTTCGTTTAAAATTTTTTGAAATTTTTTTTTTTGGAATTCGTTGTTTTTAGTCGGAGTTCTGTTGGCCCCCTAAGAGTTCTAACAATTATACTTATGAATGTTTTCTCTAAAGTTGATAGTATCGGACCTACAAGCCCGCAAAGTTGCAAAAAAAAAATTTGAAAATTTGAGAGGCCAGAACTTTCTTATTTCGCATCTCAGAGCAAAACGTTCAAATAATTATATTTAGATCTAGTTGGGGGGCCATCGGAACTCCGGTCAAAAAAAATAATTTATGGTTTAATGTTTAAAATTTTTTCGTTTAAAATTTTTTGAAATTTTTTTTTTTTGGAATTCGTTGGTTTTAGTCGGAGTTCTGTTGGCCCCCCTAAGAGTTCTAACAATTATCCTTATGAATGTTTTCTCTAAAGTTGATAGTATCGGACTTACAACGCCGCAAAGTTTCGAAAAAATGTTAAAAACTTTAAGGTCCCAGAACTTTTTTATTTGTAATTACAGAGCAAAACTTTTCGATAATTTTTTTTAGATCTAGTCGATGGAATACTGGAACTCTCTCTAAAAATTTTTTTTAATCAATATTTTTGATTTTTTTTTATTTTTAAATTTTTTTCAAAACTCTTTTTTTCGGAAATGTTTTTTTTTAGTCGGAGTTCTGTTTGCCCCCCTAAGAGTTCTAACATTTTTCTATTTGAATTTTTTTTGTAAACTTAATAGGAAGGAAGTTATAAGACCGCCAAGTTGCAACACGTGTGAAGTTAGCCCCCCCGCTACTTGGGTCGTCATTTTGAGTGGCTTAAACTACAGAACTATTTCTAAAAATGGTCGAGAACTCTAGAACTCTTTGGGGGGCTACCAGAACTCTAAAAAAAAATCAATTTTTTCGACTATGGGGGGCCAACTTCACAGACGTATCAAATTCCTAAGATTATTATAGGTGGAATAGTCAGGAATCAGTAATTTTTTTGAAAATTTTTTTAATTTTGCCAACGTTTCGGCTCAAGCTTGTGAGCCATCATCAGAACAAAAGAGATACATATTAATATGATAATGAAAATTTTCTTTTGAATGTAGTGACAATGATAACATTTGAAATAAAACAGAAAATATACCAACATACTTAAATATTATAGATACAAATAATGATAATATGATACATAATCTGATGATGATAAGCATAAAAATTTTTACAAAACTTTAGGCTTTAATATAGAAGTAAAAAAAAATTTATATAAACGTACCATTACTGAGCCATGTCCAAGCATAAACTGAGGAAAACCATAAACATAGGTAGTATGGGGAGGGGTTCATGTAAAAACCCTGAAGGTTTTCCCCTCTAAGTGTAAATACTACAGCTTATCTTTGTTTTTAAAAAGTTTTACAAAATAATATAATGGAAAAAACAAAACAATATATCCGTATGTACAATAAGGCTCAACATTTTTAACAGAAAATTATAAACACTAGAATAAAAAATAAAATAAAATGAATAAATAAATAACAAAAACAAGAACCAGAGGTGTTATAAACGAAAAGATAAATATACAGTAAATAAAATATACATTACACAAGCAATTTGTACAATAAAGTGATAGAGTTATAATTTAAGGAGACGGAAGATGTTAGCATATGAGGGAGAGATTATCTCTTTGTCTGTTTTATGATAGACGGGTACTCGATCTTTTTCCATATGGATATATATAGCTTCGGAGAGGAGTCGCTTTTTGTAGTTAGGTACGGTGGCTAGGACTTCAGGATTATCAAAATCAAAATGATGGTCAAAGGATATAGCGTGTTCGGATAATTTTGAGGAAAATGGGTTACGGGTAGATATTGTGTATTGGTGCTGGTAAATTCTTTTTAGAGATAGTTTTTGGTGATGATGGCTCACAAGCTTGAGCCGAAACGTTGGCAAAATTAAATTTGTTTTCAAAAAATGACTGATTCCTGACTATTCCACCTATAATAGTTTCTACAGTCGACTATACAATCAAATTCCTAAGGTTTCTAATCCTTGTAATCCAAGCTTCCAAAAAGCCAAAAAAAAAAAAAAAAAATGCCTCTTATTTTGTTAACTATAAAATAATCTGTAGTAAAATAAGACCTTAAAACATCCCATTTAACGCAGACTTAGGGCCTTTTCACACATACACGGCTGCCGTAAAAAGGCTTATCTGCCGCGCTGTTCATTAATCCCCCCTTTTCACACGTACACGGCAGCTGCATGGCAATATCCGGTCGATACACGGCTATGCACGGTCGTTACACGGCTCTATACGGCAGCTACGCTGTTTATTTTATTTTTCTTCTTTCAGTTGTTTTATCTTTCAATTTTCAGTTAAATAATGGAGCCCGAACAACCCGCAGCGGCCTGGTTGCTTACAAAGAAACTTAAGAGGAAAAAAAAAGAAGGTTATATTGGGGACACATTATTAATTCGGAGAGAATGGAGTATGGGGCTTATTATATTCTGTATCAATTTCCATTATGGATTAAGAACTGACTCGTGACAAATGTAAGAGATGATAAACAATAATACATTGTTGTTTCATTATCCAATACAATAGTAATACCCTTTATTGGATTAGTATTGTGTATTTTGAATATTTAATAGCAATAACCTTATGCGGTTAAATATTCACTTTTGTTTGTAATGAATATATAACGAATTGTATTTAGTGATTCTTTTTATTTTAATGATCAGAATGTCTTTGAAGATTTGTGTATTAATTTGAAATATATACTTATAATATAATATATTAGTAGTTTGAAACATAAAATATTTTAAATTTAGTATAATTATAATTGATAATTCTAATAACTTCAAAATATAATAATCTTTATAATTTAATATAATAGTCTTGAATAACGATTGCATTGATATAGTAGCTCTAAAACAAATAGTAACAACATCGAAAAGAAACGACAGTTATGTATTTAAGGTTCCTACATATTTGCACGACAAAAGGAGCTCTTGACACATTTAATTATATTTAAGTAATTATCTTTTTCTCAATCATAGTGATAAAAAAAATGGATAAATAAAACTATAAAACAATTTGTTGTTAACTAAAGAAGGAATATTTCCCTGCGTTGAAACTAATCCCACAGTTTTCAGCAATCAAAGAATATGAATTCTTAACATATTTGAATTATTTATAAAAAGGGATAATAAATTTCCAACCATAAGTAAAAGTTTACCTCACTGAATTTAGCAAATAATAAATAACTAAGTTTTATGATTATTAAATATAAATAGCATTGCAGATATTAATTAATTCATTTATAGAATTTTATTTTATGTACAATTTTCCTTTATGTAGGTTTTCATCTATCCTTCTTTTATTTGTAAACATCTATTAAATTTTTTAATTCAATAAAAACTACTACTTAGATTATAATATATAAGATTGAAAATATTAAGTTAAAAAGCATTTTTTTATAAGAATTTAAAAATGATAATTTCCTTTTGTTATTATTATAATTAATTGCAATTACTCGTTAAAACAATTTTAAATTAAAAGCTACCATTTTAGTAAGTTATTAATTAAATAATATTTCTTAGTTATAGATTTGTGACGAAATAATTATTTAAATCATAGTTTTGAATACTAAAAAAAAATGTTATTAAATCAATATAAAAAAATTAAGTTATTCAACATTTATTTACGTAATTAATTAGTTTATGCTAGTACAATGATATTAGTTGGTCTGTTTTGAAACAAAATTTAATTATTATTCAAAATAAATTACACGGCGCCGTGTGGTTTCAGTGGTAATAGCACGGCTGCTACACAGCAGATAATCCTTTTTACGGCAGCCGTGCATGTGTGAAAGCATCAACTATGTTCCTATCTCAACGACCGTATAAACGGCTGCTACACGGCTGTTTTTCCTATCCGGTCGCTACACGGCTATAAAGAGGATTATAAACCGTCCCAACGGCAACCGTGTATGTGTGAAAGCTCCAACTATGTCCCTACCTCAACGACCGTTTGGCCGGCTGATAAGCCTAGGATTATAAACCGTTTGGATGGCAGCCGTGTATGTGAAAAGGCCCTTAGTCCAGAATAGATATACCTCTCACATTCTTAACTCCCTGTCCAGACGAACTCACTTGATGGTAACTTCTGATTCCTATGTATCCCAAACACCCTCTGAGGCAACTGAAAAGATAATAGCCTTGGGATCTGCTAACTTAAATAAGGCATTGAACCACTGAATATTATCTTCACAAGACATTGTCAAACCCCATAATCTTATTAGTACACATCTATTAGTTATATTAGTATAATACAGTGGAACCCTATTCCATATGTTGCCCACACTTAAGAGGAGAAGGATGTGGGTTCAAATTTATCTTCATCAATGATAATGGACGTCAAGTTATTTTTAAATAAAAAAAATTCTGGATTTACCTTTACAGATATTAACCAACAAAAACAAACATTTATTTGAAAATAAAAAAAAGTAATTACACAATATGTCACTTTATTAAAGGAAAAGAAGAAAATAATTCACACATATATAAATATATTTACAAAATAAACGAATATAAAAATCTCTTTCCACCAAAAAAGAATATTACTGATACTCTAATAACAAATTATTAAAAAAATAAAAAGACATAGTTCATCCTCTATATTAGAAATAAATCTATGTACTCAGTGTTCATTCCCCTGGCCAGCGGGATCAGTATAACACATAAAAACAAGGAGACGTGTTATTTATGCATTCCCAGTTACCAGAAGTCCTTGAAAGACACTTAAAACTTCTTTCGGATCACTTCACAGCTTCCTCTCAAAGTCTACAGGATGAAAAATTGGACGGAAAAAATCCAGCATAGCTGTAACCTAGGTGCTTTGTAACAGCCTCTCGGCACACCAATCTCTCGTATGCCAAATGCACTTGCCACTTCTGCACATTTCCCACCACTAATTAACAATATATATATATATATATATATATATATATATATATATATATATATATATATATATATATATAAAGTACAGTCAAAATATACGTAATATTTACGACACCTAATAGTGCAATCATAACAACAGATGCATATTTCAATATACTATTAAAAACCTAATTATTATTTTATATTTGGATCAAGATTTTTATACTCTTATTCTTCTCACCCCAAACAATCATATATACATGATTTATACTTGAAAGTATATGTAGCCTATAAATGAAGTATTATATTATATTATAATTATAATGGAAACATGCTTTTTGGAATTGGTAAAATAGTCTAAAGAGAAAATTAGTTCTTAAGAAACGTGTAGTTCCTGTCAATGAACAAAAATAAGTCAAGTAGAGATCAAATACAAGGAGAGAAAGATTTATACTTTGGGAATATGTTGGGTAAAGTTTAATTGGTAAATGAGGGGAGGGGAGTTAATAAGTCCTTTAAAGAAAGAAACATTAGTTCATCCTAAAATTGAACCCAACTAAATTTCCTGAAATATTTCATTCATTCCATGACCTATCATCACTAGAAAAACTGACCATGTTTGGAAAATAATCTAATTCTGAAATTTCGGACTGTCATGAGATTTGACAAAGGCAACCCTCTAATTCATATAACTTGGAAGGTAGCCAATTATCTCATGTTTTGGTGTTTTATGTCTTCATTCTTCCACCAATCGTTGATAAATTCAGACCTTATGTTGGCTAGATACAATTTTTATTATTAAAAAATAATATTCAAACAGCTTTTATCTTTGCTCCAGTCCATGATGATCATCTTGCTCTGATTGGGAAATCAAATATATTCAGGGTTGTGGGTAAGCATAATTACTTAATTCCTGTATTCATCAAAGACCTATGGAACTAAAATCAAACTTAGGATTTTAAATAATTCAAATGCATTTATTACACACGAGTTAGAAATATCTGTAGGAAGGTAGCAAACAATTCTTCCTTTTTATGTCAGAAGCAAGATGATTATTCATTCTGCTATTTCAGCTCTGGGGTTAAGAGATCATCCTGGTCTCGCCCAGTATTTTTATGGTAAAAAGGAAAGATCTTGTGGCTGAGCGTGAACTCGGCCTAATTATTTTTTTGCATGGTTGTTGGTCTAGAAATTGTAAGAATCCCTGTACGTATTGAACCCAACATCCTATTTTTTTAAAATTATATTCTTCTTTTGTTTTTAATCTTTTGAAATTAGTTTTATAAAATAAACCAGTTAGGAAGAACTCAGAAGGATGTAGATGTGGAATGAAATGGAGTGAAGCTGAAGCAGGTGAGGGACTACACATTCTTTGGCAGCAATATTGACAGAACTGAGAAAATAAACTCAGAAATTTATATTTAGATAGAATAGGACAAATAATAAATACAGATAAGACAAAGTATATGTGCACCTTACCTACAGGTGAAGAGCAACCGAGATATGTATCAATTGGTAATAATAAATTTGAAAGATTTCAATACCTGATCTACTTAGGAACCTAAATTAACAGTTACATTAATATACAGGAGGGAGCGGTGTGGTCTAGTGGATAGAACACTAGTCTACTGTTCTCCAGGTCCTGGGTTCAAATCCCGGCTATACAGAATAATATTTATTCTGTTAATTCAGCCGGAAGGTGACCCTAGGGTATGGAGACCCTCCTGGGGGCAGGCCCAGTCTCTTTAATGTAGGTACCCAAATTGGAGTAAAACCTGGCGGCTGAGCATGATCAAAGCCTAATCACCTCATTGCACAACCATTGGCCTAGAAACAGTACGAATATCTATATATCCTGAGCCCAAGACCCAAAATGAATTGTAGAGGTACAGATTTTTTTTTTTTAATATATAGAAAGAAATACTTACAATCCCCGAAAGCATTTAAGAAGAATGTATGTAAGGATACAAAAACAAGAATATATAAGAAGCTCATTCAACTGGTCCTTTCCTAAGACGAGGAATGTTGATCGATGACTCAAAATTAAGAGCAAATCCTTCTTAGGTTTTAAAGAATACTAAGATGAATATAAGGCAGACTATAAGAGCAAGGCTCTTGGATAAGGAGAAGCAATATTGAATTAAGTGTGATTTATTGAGATGTGAATGTCTGTACCCTAATTAAGGTGTCAAGGCTTTGCTGGACTGGTTATTTAGTGCGAGTAGAGCCAAATTAAATTTCCTATAGTGTTGAGGAAGCAAATTTATGGGAAAAGAAGAACTGGGAATCTAAGTTTTGCTGAGAGAATGGAATAGAGACCGATGCAAGAACCTTGCTTGGTCTGAGGTATCAGAGGGCAGCAGCTAGAAACAGAGAAGGATGGAAACCTATGTTGGGGCAGGCTTTGACTCAGCACCTGGGTCATAACGCCAACTAATAATAATATAACAACCTGTTTACATCTGCAGTATAGTTCATTTTTATTAATGTTAACACTGATCAATCTTCTTACAAAAGAAAATGTTGATTAACCTCTGTAGCATTTTACTAGTTGGAAATAATTAATTTTTTACTGAGATGTTAAAACAGGATTTTATTGTAAGTTAATTTTACAAGTTTAAACTTGACTAGAATGGGGATAATGGTCTAATAGCTAACTAATAAAAAGTGCTAATAGCAATGAATAGCCTTAATTGATTATAAACTAATGGATATTTAAAGATGAACTTCCTTAAAAAAGAAAGTAAAAATAAACAGACTGATGGGCAATATTAAGAAAATAAAGCAGCCAAATAAATATACTGATATGACCAGATTTTAAAATAATTGGTTAAAAAAAAAAAAAATAAAAAATAGATATGTTCAGAAACATGTAAAATAAATACCAGATATATTTCTCAGACTTATACAACAAAACATTTAAAATAATTAATGGATGTAAGGAATGTACTAAAAACATAGATGTGGGTGATTTGTTTAATCTATAGATAAAGATAAATTAATAAAAAAAAACTAATATAAATATGATGAAACTAAAAATATTGGAAAAATGCAGGAAAATACGTGATTTACCTTTGCCAGCAAAAATAATTGCACTGAATGAACAACTAATTTATTTTGAAACTATTACATTTTTTTTTAAATATATATAAAAAAGAATATTCTGATTGCCATTGTATCCATTAAAGCATAGCCATCTATAAAAATTTTAAATGGAGGGCTTGTAATAGAGGCCACATTATCTTGAAATATAAACTATTGATTCGAGCTTGAACCAAAAACAACAAATTTAACCTCATCAATAACAAACTGAAGAACAATAAGGTACATAGGAAATAAAAAATTCTGTAAAATTAAAACTTCCAAAGATATAAATATACTTTTAACGTAATATATTATATAACGATATAAATAGATTTAGGTCAAACAATATTAATTTATAAATTTTATAGTGTGAGTGCACTATCATCAGGCAGATTCTTTGTATGTTTCAGGTCATTTTTCTATCAGCCTATTTACTTGATGTATAATTAAATACTGCACCAAATTTCAAAAAATAATAAGAGAAATAAAGTTTTATAAGAAAAACAAAATGATAATAATAAAATAAACAAATATGTTATCAAGAATATCAAATACAGAAACAATGTACAATATAGCCTGTAGGAAATTTCACAGAATGAGCCATGAACTTCCACAAAAACTTGAACATGGCCAGTCTGTTAATTCCTGAACTAATAATTTATCATAATGCTGATGAAGATGTGTTCCTGACATCAGATTATAACAATTATAAATGTTAACAAATAACAAAATTGAATGGATATAATCTGATAAGAAATTAATGAAGTTTGTTGATGAAATGCAAAACATTTAAATATTTATTAAAAAAAAAAAAGGACATCAAATATTTTTCTTTGAACAATTATATATTCATGATTAACAAGAGAAATATCAAAAAACAATTATCTATCATAATAGTACAATGAGGTATGACATACGAATAAAAGACTATCTATCACAATGGTATTCTATCACCAGATAATTAAACATGAACCAGCAACATAGCAATGAAACTTTAACAAACAATATACACTAATAATTCATTGAATGATAGAAGCAACCATGGACATTCCTATAATTCCTAATGATTTCTTGAAGACAAATAAACTGTTCAAAAAATAAAATGTTTTGAAGTCAGACAGATTTTAAATTCTGGCAAATAGTTTATCAGCAACATATGTAGAATTTGGCTTAAGTTTTGAGTAAATAATATTACTTATTAATTAAATATCAAATGGGGTGTAAAGAATTATACACTACTCAGGTATTTCATTCAATAATTAATCACAAAATTCAAATAATCAGGATGATGGATTTGATCTACTGAACTTACATATTTCAAGACAATAGTATTCACCAATTGAAAACAGAGTACTTCTTACAAAATGTCAAAAAGATACATGATTAAATAATGAATATTTACTTGATATACTTTACTAGATGTTATGGCCAATTTTTTAATTCATCAAGTTAATTATGACTAACTTCAAATACTTCTTTGAAGTGACTATTTGATATAATTTCATCAACCATTTTAACAAGGAATCTACTTCAAATCAATGCAACTATTAGTAAAAAAGAACTAATACCTAATAAGAAGTGTAACCTACAGACAACAAATATGCATATAAATATATGTAATATTACAGTACATAATTAATTTACTTAAATACTTACATAGGATTAGTTCTGTTCCAATGAACATAAAACGATTTCGTACAGTCACTCACTGTGGACAATAGAACTGTTTCAAAACATATCAGTAGCACTAATGTCAAGCAGGATGTAACTTTTGCACAGGGCAATTGAAGAATTGGCTTAAGAGCTTGAACAATAACTCTGCACAACATGTCCGGCACAGTAATAACATACTCCAGTACCATTTTCGCATATGAAATATTATAATACATTCAGAATTAATAGTTCAAATGTATACAGGAGCAGCGTGAAGCCATTTTCAAGCTTCATCTGTGAACCTCCTCTGATCCAAATAATAATAGTAATCTTACAAGATCTCCTAAAACCTATCTTGCCTAAGAGTAATCCATAAGACTTGATAGTTGTAAACACCGTAGAAAGATGAAATTATACGAAAACTAATCGCACAATATTTATAGAATGTAAATTGGTATGTACAATGTCTACGAGTACATTCTGTTCAAACCACTATGGCAGCAGACTATAGATTTTACAGTGTAGCCAGATAAAAGTTCTGCTTAATAAAACTTGAAGATGAAGTTATTTCGTTCTAATTCTCAAATAATTAACGTGAATATTTGTTATTTAAATGAGCTTATAATCCCAAAATAATTTAATCTATTCCAGGAACATAAACAAAGAAAAAAAAATTGTCCAACCCAGCTTTTAAAAACCGATTTTTTTTCTATTCAGAAGTTATCATTAAAGATTAAAATATTTTGCAGAAGATTAAAATACTTTTCATGAAAATAATAGTCCTAAAAATAGAGTCAAATTATAAAAGTTTCTTAAGTAAAAGTTATAAAGTGTGTTGATGAAAACTCCGATCAGTTGAATATTCATGAATCGAAATGAATTACTGAATTCAGGTTATAAATAAAAAAGTCCAAAAAAGAAGTCGTGCGTAAATTAATTTAATTGATACAATGGATTTTTTATCAAGCCAAGAGTATGTTGTCAAGCTAAGAAGAATTTCAAATTTATCTTTTATCATACTGATTGTAAATATAATTTTATATTGAGGATGTGTAGTTGACTGTAGAAACTATTATAGGCGGAATAATCAGGAGTCAGTCTTCATCATCAGGGCCCACAAGCTTGAGCCGAAACGTCGGCAAAATTAAAATATTTAAAAAAAGACTGACTCCTAATTATTCCACCTATAATTTTATAAAATCCATTATTCTCGATTCTACTTAAAATACAATACTATACCATAATATGCTGTATAAAGAACATCGGAATGTGAAAGCTCAACGGCAATCGCTACGAAAAAGCTCGTTTGAAGAATGGGTCAACTGTTGGTAGCTGGGAATTGGTTTTCGGCACTTTAAAGAAACCACGAAAGCTAATCAATTTATATGAAAAGCAAATACTTTCAGGGTCTGAATGGGCTTACGCACTCAAGCTAAACATCAGTTATGCAGGTTAGAGATGTTGGATCCCTCTGTCGCAAATGCAACAGAGAGTCTGAAACTCCAGCACATGTGCTGGGAAAATATTCCGAAAAATTCCTCCTCATAACACGCCTTTACCACTCAAGCATGAATTGATGAGGCTCCTCAAACTTTGAGGCTCAAATAAGGAAACTACACCTGCTTTGATGAGGTCTATTGCATAGATTTGGATGGATATAGTTTTTTTCCCGGCTAATCTGATGCACTGCAGCCTTATTAGGCTTATTGTGCGCCGTCCAATCTACTGTTATTATTGTGCGCCGTCCAATCTATAGGACTAACTATCTATAGGCCGTGGTGAATTTGTCTAACCTGTAGGGGTTAATCAGTTCACACATCTTGGGATCAGCGATACGGTCGACGCCAAAGTGGTAAAACCTGGCAATCCCTGGACAGCTGCATATCACATGAAATGCAGTTTCATCATCCTTCTTGCAGAATCTGCAAGTCGGTGAGACCACCAAACCCATATTATGGAGAACCTTATTAAGTTGACAGTGTCCTGTGTACAGTCCTGTTACCCTCCTTAGAGTTGTCCTGTCCATTGAGAGTAGAGTATAACTTCTCTCTTTGCAGGGTCCATCCAGAAACATCTTAGAGTGTACCCGGACTTTATTCAACAGGGAAAGCATATTAAGATTATTTTTGCATTCCTCTACTAATTTGGATCGTGTCATGTAACTACCCAGAGCTCCGATAGCAGCATGACTATCGGTATGGGTAGTTATCTGTCTGTCTCTCATCCCTTCTGAAATTAGAGTTTGAGCACAGATATTTATTGCCATTACTTCAGCCTAAAAGACTGAGGTATTTTTACCAAGAGAAATGGACATCCCTTCCTTTGGTTAATCCATTCTCTATATTCCAGCATGTCTAGCGCCGAATCTTCATCAATCCTTCTGAACAAGTTGCCATGACCCCGGTAAACCGGAGAGTTGGATCTTGTTCCTAACTTAGAGAGCCTATAGGCTGTGTTAAGTGCTTGAGTTTCTACTGCTATGTGCAATGGTGTTAGGTTCAGTAGAACTTCCATTGCAGCAGTCGAAGTCGTACTCATAGCTCCAGTTGTCATAAGGCATGACCATCTTTGCAGCTTCCCGAGCTGCAGCAAGGATTTGCATGCAATTGCCTTATGCCACCACACAACAGCTGCATATAGAACCATAGGCCTTATAACTGTTTTATATATCCAGAGGACCCTCTTAGGTTTGAGGCCCCATGTTTTTCCAACAGCCCCTTTACATGCAAAGAGACACTTAAGTGCCCTTGTACAGGTTTTGTCAATTTGGCTGTTCCATTTTAATTTACTTCAAGAGTAATTCCTAGATGTTCAACTTCACTAAAGATATTGACCTCAACCTCGCCAAGGTGAGGTGGTCTGATTGTTATATTTCTTCTGTTAGTGAAGATACAGAGATTGACCTTCTGAGGGTTGATAACGATTTTTCTGACACCAGTCCCTCAGACGTTTCGTGGTAGATAATGAAGTTTAATGATCTCCTAAAAATCACTAGCCACATTCATACTGCTATTAACAAAAAAAAAGTTGACAGTGCTCATACTTTTGGACTTTTCAAAAGCTTTTTACTAATCTTGACCTTGGTATACTTTTATCCAAACTAAAATCTTTATAATATTTCACTGACACTATTCGTTGTTTCCAGTCTTTCTTTTGTGACAGGACTCAAGCTGTTACCATTCTTAATCACCCCCTATCTTCCTTCCTTGCCCTTTCGGCAGGTGTGGCCCAGGGCTCAATCATCTCCCTTCTTCTATTCAATTACTATATCAATGATCTTTCCAATTCTATCCTTCACTGCTCCCATCATTTATATGCTAACGACTTTCAGATCTACCTATCTTTTCCTCCTTTTGGATCATTAGTAGCATTTGCCAAAATTCAGGAAGACCTTGACAGAATCAGTGCCTGGGTAACCCTGAATAAATTAAGGCTAAATGCTATGAAAACTCAAGCCAGTTCCTCTGTCAAAAACCAAGGTATTACCATAGATCAAACCCTTTCCTGGAAGCCCCACATTACTCAAATCTCCAGACGATCTATAAGTACTCTTAAGTATATTCATCGCTCCCGTCATCTTCTCCCTGTTCCCACCCGTAGAACGCCATTCTGACCTTTACATCCCAACCCATTGAACTAAATATTTTGGTAATTCCTTTCATATTCGCTATGCTTCTTTCCTTCTCTCATTCATTCAAATCCTATTTTTTCCAACACCTTCTAGCATCACAAAGAGACGCACATTAAATGAAAAATTGTAAATCCACTATCCTACTTTCAACGTAAGACACAATTATTTATTTTACTAAAATCCTAGAGTTATGGAATAATTCGTTTATTTTATTTATTTAATAATTGCTTAGCTCTATCATTTTATAGGAGACTTTTTTTTTTCGCTTGTTTATATTACACATATTTATATAAATAATTGTGGATATAATTAGTTGACCGTTGAGAATTACTGAAGGAATTAGTCCGGGTGGCGGTCATTAAATGAAACAACTGAATAGTTTTAACTATTTTATTGTTTGCCAACGTTTCGACCCCCATTGTGGGTCATCATCAGGGCGTCTGGTAGGCGAGTGGAAACCTATTTATATAGAATAGAATAGAAAAAAATTTTATTATGGGACTAGGTCCCCTAAGAATAACAGGTTTGTACAGTATATGGAAATATACATGTCTGGCCAACAGACAGAAGGAACATAATCAATAAATAATTACAATTATGGGTTAATATATGTGTGCATATCATAAACGCATATACACACATATATCAAAAAAAAATAAATACAATGATAAAATTAAAATAAAAACAATTCTTAGAAAGTATTTTGTTGAACAGAATTAAAAATTAATTAATAGATAACAGCATTTAAATATAGACAATGAACAAAATTATTCTTCATTCAAAGTGTGATGTCAGAAATAAAAATGTTACAGTTTCTGAGCGTCTTTTTGGGATAATAAAAGGTATTGGAAAAGTTAGGATTTGAATGAGGAGAGGGAAGCAGCATGGCGGATATGAGTAGGTAGAGAATTCCAGAAATTAGAGGAGCGGACAAGGAAGGAACGATCAAATGTTTTAGTCCTATGGATAGGCAAATAAAGGTCGGAATGGCGCGATCTTGTTTCAAGTGAGTGGACTGAGGATTTAAATTGTAGGAGACTGTGGATGTATGGAGGGTGTTGAGAGTTAATGATTTGGTAAAGGTATGATCGTAGGAAATATTGTCTGCGGATTGGGGGGAGGAGCCACTTTAACTCACCGTAAAAATGGGTCACATGAGACCTCTTCGGAGTACTAAGGACAAATCTTAAAAATATGTTCATGATTCGTTTAAGCCTGTCCTCAAGCACAGTCGAGAGGCCACCATATACTAAGCAGCAATAGTCAAAGTGGGGGAAAATAAGTGCGGATACAAGGAGGATACGGATGGATAGTGGAAGAAGATGGCTGGAGCGATGGAAATATTTGAGGGTACTTATTGTTCTTCGGGAAATTTGGGCAATATGGGGTTTCCAGGAAAGAGTTTGGTCAATGGTAATACCCAGGTTTTTGACAGAGGAAGTGAAGGAGATTGGGTGTTCATTTAAGGTGAGACTCGGAAATGTGGTATAGGATCTGAGAAGGGAATTGGAACCAATTAGAATGGCCTGAGTTTTTGTAGGATTTAGCATTAGTTTATTCAGGTTTGCCCAGGCACAGATTCCATCAAGGTCTTCCTGAATATTGGCAAATGCTACTAGTGAATTGGAGGGAGAGAAGGATAAATAGATCTGGAAATCGTCAGCATATAGGTGGTGGGAACAGTGATGGATAGAGTTGGGAAGGTCGTTGATATAACAATTAAAAAGAAGAGGAGAGATGCTTGAGCCTTGGGCCACACCTGCCGAGAGGGCTCGAAAGGAAGATAGAGGATGATTAGAAATAGTGACAGCTTGAGTTCTGTCAGAAAGAAATGATTGAAACCACATGATAGTGCTGTTTGAAAAGGATAGAGACTTTAGTTTAGAGAAAAGGATGGAGTGATCCAGGGAGTCAAATGCTTTCGAGAAGTCCAGAAGTATTAGCACGGTCAGTTTCGTTTCGTCCATAGCAGTGTGTATGTCGTTGGTGATTTTGAGGAGAGCGGATTGTGTGGAAAAGCCAGGTCGGAAGCCAGATTGGAAAGGATCAAGAAGTTTAGAATTTTCAAGGAAATTTGACAATTGTTTCTGAACTATTCTTTCTAAAGGTTTGGAGAGATTCGAGAGGATGGTAATGGGGCGATAGTCTAAAGGGGATGTAGGGTTGGAACTTTTACTGATAGGATGGACTATTGCTTTTTTCCAATTAGTGGGAAATACGGAATTTTGGAGGGAAAAGTTATATATAAATAGAAGAACTGGTAGGATTTCAGGAAGGCATAATTTTAACAGTTTTACGGGAATTGCATCAAATCCAATGGAGTTGGTATGAGATTTCAGTACAGCGGAGATAAGGTCAGTTGGTGAAATGTCAGAAAAATAAAAATTATCGGGGTTGAATGATGGAATTGAAGAGAAGTTTGAAAAAGTTGGTGAAGAATTATTAGAGGAGGTATTTGAAAAGTAAGAATTTAATTCATCGGCTGAGACCTGAAAGGTTAGTGAGGAAGAGGATTTGCAGAGAGAGAGTTTGCGGAGGAGTTGCCATTTTGACTTGGAATCGGGAGTAGCGGAGAAGGCTGCGTGAAAGTATTTTGTTTTTGCTTGTCTGATTGTCGCCTGAGTCAGATTGCGGAGTGCCCTGTACGCTTGATAGTCCTCAGTCAGTCTTGTACGTCTAAAGCGTCTACGGGCTGCCTCACGCTTCTTTTGTAAGTCTTTTATTTCTGGACTCATCCAAGGAGCAGGGCGGTGACAGAAGGTGCAGGTTTTGAGTGGAGCATGGATGTCGAGGATACTTAGGAGATTGGAGGTGAGAATGTGAACCATTGAATCGATGGAAGAACAGGTGTAAAACGAATCCCAATTTAGAGCTTCAATATTGGGTGCGATAATTTCTCGGGTAAGGCAATCGAGGTTTCGGAAAGTTAAAGTTTAAAATTAAATGAAGATATGAAGGAAATAAAGGAAAATATGAGCAAACAGGCTGATATTAGTTTTGAAATTCACGGAAGATTAAAGATAATGGAAGCTCGAACAAAGAAGCAAGATGAACTAATGGAAAAGCTGTTAAATGAAAATATTAGTTTAAAGAACCAAATAAAAACAATGGAGGTTCGGCTTAATCAGGCAGAGCAAGCTCATCTCTCTCACTCCATTGACGGTCTGGGACGAGGTGATTCGCCTTCGAAAAGTTAAAATGGACTTCACCACTAGGCACCTCGGCTGGGACAGCGACGACCGGATTTACATCGCGGAGGAGATTTCCTCAACGAATCGGCACCTATACTGGTTGGCGAGGCAGAAGAAGGCCGCTGCCAAGATAAAGTATGTGTGGTTCTCTGCACCCAGAATGAAACGATTTTCTAAGGAATTCAGGAAGGATACAAATTCGTGATTGGAAATGGAATGTTTGGGAGGGCAATATGCAGATGTGACGGTTACAGGAAAGGGAAAAGTCTTGATTACTTTGGCTGTGGCTTGTAGGAAATCATAGGTGGGAAGTGGGAGTAAATGCTGAGAGAGGTGGACTGGAAGGGGTTCAAAAGGTTATTTTGCTTGAGGTAGAGGGATAACTGAGATTGGACCAGACGCTCTAAAGGTTTAGATAGGTTTGAAAGGAGCGAAATTGTGCGAAAGTCATTAGTGGATACCGGATTTGAATTTTTCTTCAGTGGACGGACAAGAGCGGTTTTCTAGGAAGCTGGAAAGGTTGCACTGTCTAAAGAAAAGTTATAAATATGATATAATATTGGAAGGATGGAAGGAAGCGAGGCTTTGATTAGTTTAACTGGGATATTTTCAGTCCGTAGTCATTGGTTCGGGAATTACGAATAGAATTAAAGAGGTCCTCCGAGGTGATATGGGAAAAAAGAATGAATCCGGATTGAAATGGTGCTTGGGTGTAGGCGTCAGATATGATAATTGAGAGGAGCAGGAAGTAAAGTGGTTATTAAGATAATCAGCGGAAATAGGAATAGCTTGGTTATGGGTGTGTTTTCCTAAGGATAGTTTACGCAGGATTGTCCATTTGGCTTTGGAGTCGGGAGCACAAGATAAGGATTGCTGAAAATATTGGGATTTAGTTTGGCGTATAATGGATTGGGTACTGTTTCTGAGATGTTTGAAGGTGAAGTAATCCCTAGGAAGACGGGAGCATCTGAATCGTCACCTTGCGGCATCCCTGTGCCTCATGCATTTTCTAATTGCAGGCGTTAACCAAAAAGGAGGAGGGTTTTGGATTTTCTTTGTGAAAAGAGAAGCATGGTTTTCTAGAACATTATGGAGATGGCAGGTAAAGATTGATTGAAGGAGTTGTTTGATTTTGAGGCTGTCATGAACAAAGAGACTCACACCGCCATCCGTTCGGTCTTCTCTGTCATGACGGAGCAACGTATAATCCGGAAGGGAAACTTGGGATGTCGGGATTGTAGGTTTCAGCCAGGTTTCAGAAACAGCTATTAAGCGATAAAGGTTATGGAGGAAGAAGTCATGGAATTCATCAATATGGGCTAGGAGTGTCTGTGCGTTGACGTGACAGGTTAAAAGGACATTAGTCATGGGAAAGGGAAGTTGGAAGTAGTGAACAGAGGTGGTGGGATATGAGAAAACAGGAATGAGGATGAGAAGGTGAATAAATCTGCAGTGCATTGACATGAATCAGAACTAGAAACATAAAAATTCTTAAGAAATAAAAATAAAATAAACATAATATAGAAGATAAAAAAGGTTTTTACATTATCAACAACTGTTAGTAGATACATAGCGAATATAAATAAAATGATTATTACTCTGGTAGAGTTAAATAACGAGAAATTCCCGTATATTTGCGAATAAAGATAAAAAATAACTTCTTGGCTCAATGTTGAAAAAACATACAAATAGCTACAATAGTAAAGAAAATATAAAAATAATAAGGAGATGAAGATCGTGAATTAACGGTTAAAAACGAATGGTCGAAAGCTGATGATCCGGAAAGGTGAAAAGTGGTTCCTGATGTCAGTCAAAAACTTCTAGGTCCGAAGGCGATTACTGGTTAGCCATCAGCACGCCGACATTTCACTTTACCGTCATTAAACCATGCATATTTCAATTAGCCGGCGGATCTTTTTTACCGGGCCAGCCAGTAGATATGCCTGTTAGTCAGAGACATCGCCTCACCCAAGAATATTTTATGAGCATAGTTTTCTTGCCATCCTAGGTGGCGAGTAGAAAAGTCCCCGACAACCTTTCCCTTACTCACCAACACCTCCCTCACCGTCTGGCGCATAAAACCTTCATGATATGAAAATAATCAAATAAGTTGGTTTAATAATAAAGAAATTAGATATTTTTGCGCTTCCTGTAAAATTCCCTAGAGTGGATATAGTACCTTTTGGAAATCAACGTCTCAATTCTCTTTGTCATATTTTCATTTTATATCCACAATCTTTTTATTTTAATATTTTATTTATCTTTATATTATTTTATTTTTTACCTTTATTATCTTTATCTAAATGTTCTATATGCCTGAATTTGTTAGTTTTTATAAATCTTTTCTATCTATCGGCGCTATGGTCCTTGTAGGACCTTGGCCTCCTCAACAATCCTCCTCCATTCTGACCTGTCTTCGGCAGCTCTTCTCCATCCGCTGACTCCTAACGACCGAAGGTCCTCCTCTACGTCCTGTAGCCAACGAAGTCTAGGTCTGCCCCTGCTCCTCTTTCCACCAGGGTGTCCCTCCATCATCATTTTGGGCAGCCTCCTACTTTCCATTCTCTGTACATGCCCCAGCCATCTTATTCTGGCACTCTTGATTTTGGCAACTATATCAGGTGTTTGATACAGAGTTCTAATTTCCTCATTCGTCTTCATTCGCCAACGATCTCCTTCTTTTGTAGGACCAAAGATTTTTCTGAGAATTTTCCTTTCCCACATGTTTAGTAGTCTTTCATCATTGCGTGTTAATGTCCAGGACTCGCTTCCGTACATGACCACTGGCTGAAGGACAGTACAATATAGTCTTATCTTCAGTTCTCTGGATATATTCCTGTTCTGAAATATTTTCAGAAGAGACCAATAGCATCTATTGCCAGCTGTTATCCTTGCTTTAATTTCGTCTCTAATCTTATTGTTCTCTGTGATAACAGTGCCTAGATACTTAAACTGTGGTACTCTCTCGAACCTATATCCAGCCCCCTCGATATACCTGTTTCCTCCTTCTTCCCTGCTGATCCTCATATACTTAGTTTTTTTCGTATTTATGATCAGTCCTGTTCTCCTCGCAGCCACTTCGCATTCCTCGAAAGCTCCAAGTAAAGCACTGGTTGTTCTTCCGGTTATCACAAGATCATCTGCAAACGCTAGATGTTGCGTCAGTCTGTGATAAATACATCCTCCAGGCCTTGTCCTTATTGACCTCATGACCACTTCCAATAACAAATTGAATAGGACTGGAGAAAGAGGATCGCCCTGCTTAACACCTTTCTGAATTTCAAAAGAGGTTGACATTTCACCTTGAATTTTGACAACTCCTTGACTATTCTGCAGGGTCATCTTGATAAGCCTGATAAGCTTTAAAGGATATCCTAGGTGTTTTAGCTTTTCATAGATTACGCTTCTATTTATGCTGTCGTATGCTTGCTTGTAATCAATGAACAGATGATGTTGTTCAACATTCCATTCCCAGCATTTTTCTAACATCATCCTCATGCAAAAGATGTTGTCTATTGTAGATCTTTCAGGGCGGAATCCACACTGGTAATCGCCCAACACCTCTTCCGCTCTCTTGACAACCCGCTTCATTATCAAAGTTGACATCACCTTGTAGACTACACTAAGTAATGCAATACCTCTATAATTCCCGCAATCCAGTTTGTCTCCTTTTTTATGAATAGGCAACATAACAGCCACCTTCCACTCACTGGGCATTTCCTCCTTCGTCCATATCATCAAAATCAATTCGTATATTTCTCTATAGAGTGCCTCCCCTCCAGCTTTGATTGCTTCTGCTGGGATCCCATCAATTCCTGGCGCTTTGTTATCTTTTAAGGACATAATTACTTCTTCTACTTCTTCCGGATCTGGTGGTTCCAGCTCTACGTCCTCTTCTACTGTTCCGAGATCACAAATTGTCTCTTCACAGTTTTCGTCTGGATTTAGCAGCTCTTTAAAGTATTCTTTCCATCTGTCGATCACTCTATTCTTGTCACCCAAGAGTAGACCTTCCTTGTCTTTGCAAAAAGATATCCGGGGTTGGAATCCTTTTCTTATGTTTTTTACTCTGCCATAGAATGACCTGCTGTTTTTGTTTTCGAAATCCTGCAGCATTGCGTCTAGATCTTCTTTTTCCTTCTTCCTCTTTTTATACCTGCAGAGCTGCTTCACAATTTCTCTTTTCCGTTTATATTCTTCGCTGGCCTGTCTTGTCCACCTTTGAAGCATCTTTTTATGAGCTTTTAACTTCTCCTGTACCGCCATTTCACACTCATGATCGAACCAACAGTTCTTTTTCTCTCTCTTTTCCTCGCCTATCGTCTCATCCGCCGCATTCCTTACAGCTTCACTTATTCTACTCCATTTCTTTTGCACGTCTTCTTCTATTTCAGGTGCATTGTTTTGTAGCTTTTCTTCCACTTTTCTAACATATTGCTGTTGCTTCTCAGGACTTTTCAGGTCGCCGATCTTATATATTTTCCTTGCTTTCTCTGTTTTTCCTCTTGGTTTAACAGCCAGTCTCTGTTTATATATTATCCGTACCAGATAATGATCTGTTGAGCAATCGGCACCTCTATAGCTCCTCACATCTTCTATATCACTTTGGTGCCTGCTATCGATCATTACATGATCAATCTGGTTTTTGGTTTTTCCATCTGGCGAAACCCATGTTTCCAAGTGGATAGTTTTATGTTGAAAGGAGGTACTAGATATTTTTAGATTCTTGCTAGAGGCAAAGTCTACTGCTCTGTGTCCATTATCATTGCTATGCTTGTGCATTGTAAACTTCCCCACTCCTCTTCCGAATGTTTCTTCTCTCCCGATTTTACCATTAAAATCTCCGAGAATAATTTTTACATCGTATTTGGGAAGTTCGTCAAACACTCTTCCTAACTGATCATAGAAGGTATCTTTATCTTCATCTGTCTTCTCTTCCGTGGGTGCATGCACACTTACCACAGATATATTAAAGAATTTTCCCTTCAATCTTAGTGTGCATATTCTTTCATTGACAGCCTTGAATCCCAGAATAGCGTGTTTTATTTTCTTATTTACCATGAAGCCAGTTCCAAATACATTTTCTTCATGCCCACTATTGATAATGACATATTCCTTCAGCTCCATTATAGTCGGCTCTCTCTCTTCCACCTGATTTCTTGGAGAGCCACAACGTCGATTCTATATTTCATGAGACAGTCTTCTAGAATCTGGCTCTTTCCTATTTGTAGGAGACTACGTACATTCCACGTTCCCAATGTTAATTTCCTGTCCTTTCCGGGTCGTTTACCATTTATCTGTCCGAATCCGAGGCTTTTTTGAGGTTTTTCAGCTTAATGTTTACACAAGTGGGGGTGCTGGCCCCACAATGTGCCCCTTTTTGTCGCCTTTTACGACTGGCAGGAGATACCCCAGGCTTATTCTGATCCGAGCCTGGACGGCGATAAATCTTTTAGCCTATACTTATATTTACCTTTAAAACTATCAATTATTCCATGGAATATTTTTAGTTTATATCCACATTATTTTAGTTTTAATATTTTATTTATTTAGAGTGCTGCCAATGGGTGGTGTCTCTACATGTATTTCATGTCAATTTGCCATATGTCCATCACATTTACTTGATGTATTTTGTATACAGTTGTAAATATCAATAAATATGTTTAAAATGAAAAAAAATGAAAAAAAAAAAAAAAAAAAAATATTTTATTTACTTTTACACCTTTATAATCATTATCAGTCTGGCTTGAGCCTTTGTTTAGTGAACATCTACTAACGTTATCTGTTATTTCAACCTGTTAATCAATTAGTTTCTGCTTCTGTAAGTACTATTTACTTTAAGTATTAAAGTACGGGAAAATCACTTGGTGATTTTTTTTTTTTTTTTTTAGCTTTAAATCTTTATTCACACCTGTAAATAATACAATGAACAATCAGTGAATGTGCGGTCAATTTTAAGAAACATGGCGTGATAGGCATGAGGGAGAGCAGCACCCAGCGGTATCTACTCCTGGCATGAAATTAGTGTATATTACTAAAGGAGAAGGTCTCTCATCCAACTCCTCTTCAGCCTTCTGTAGGCATTTCCTGGCATGAGTGTTGTGGCCATGTCATTGATTAGTGTGTTAGGGTGACCTTGTAGTTTGTCGTGGAAACGTTTGTAGTGTGTCCGTATGTGCTCATTGACGGTTGGCATCTTAAGGTCAGTATGTAAAGTTATGTTGCTAACGTACCACGGTGCTTTTGTAATTGTTCTAAACGTTTTAGCCTGAAAGATTTGAAGTTTGTTAATGTGAGTCTTTTTAGCTGTCCCATATAGCTGTGATGCGTAAGTCCAAATAGGTTTCAGTAGGTAAGTATAGGTGTTTAATTTCTGTCGAAGTTTTAGTTTCGAGTGTTTTGAAAAGAGTGGGTAAAGAAGTCTCAGTCTTTGGTTAAGGGTTTTCTTTTTTTGGTTAATATGCGGGCCCCAAGTCATTCTTCTGTCAAACGTCAAACCAAGATAATGTACAGTGTCCGTCTGTGGAATTTGTGTGTTGTCTAAGAAAACGGGAGGACTCGTGTCATGTCGAAGAGTAAAGGTGATATGGTATGATTTGTCATTATTCAATCGGATTTTCCAGAGTTTGAACCAGTCATGTAATTTTATTAGATGTTGTTGTAGGATCTCTGAGGCGTGGGTTGCAATTTTATGTTTTGTTAAGATCGCTGTGTCGTCGGCATAAGTCGCTGTTAGAATATTGGGGCTGTAAGGTATGTCATGAGTGTAAAGAATGTAGAGTAACGGAGCGAGCACTGCACCTTGGGGTACTCCTGCTGCGATAGATCTCATGGCAGATAGCTCTGATCCCTGTCGAACGGAGAAAAATCTGTGAGAAAGGAAAGAATGAATAATGAGGTAGTAAGTAGGCGGAAGGATAGTCTTGAGTTTGAAGAGAAGCCCCTGGTGCCAAACTCTGTCGAAGGCTTGAGCAACGTCGAGAAATACGCCAGTAGTGTATAACTTCTGCTCTAGTGCGGTGGATATGTAGTCCGTCACTCTGTGTAGTTGGTGCAATGTCGAGTGATGTTTTCTGAATCCAAATTGATGATCTGGTACGATGTCGTTGTTAGTTAGTACATCAAGAAGTCTTTTATGTAGTAGATGTTCGAAAATTTTGGAGCATAGCGGAAGTAAGCTTATTGGTCGGTATGATGAGGGAGTATTTTTGTCCTTGTTGGTCTTGTGAATCATTGTAATATGTGAGTATTTCCATTGAAGCGGGAATTTGGTTGTCCTCAGTATCGCGTTATAGATTGAAGTCAGAAACACTAGAGCTTTCCTGGGCATTTGCTGGAGTACCTCAGCGTTAATTAAGTCGTGTCCAGGGGCTTTCTTTTTAGGCAACTTTCTGATTTGTTCAGCGACTTGAGCAGGTGTAAAGGAAGGAGGAGGTAATGTCAGTTGTAAAGGTTCATCCAGAGTTTTAAGTACAATTTTATCATGTTCGATGTTGTTGAATTCTGTGTGTGGTGTAAAGATAGAAGATAGATATTCGGCGAACAGTTCGGATTTTTCTCCGTCAGCCATGGCCCAGGAACCATCTTCTTTTCGGAGGGGTGCAGGCACTTCCCGATGCTTAGTAAGGTTTTTAGTATGCCTCCACAAGCTTCCATCATCAGTCGAAAGGTTACTAATGTAGTTATCATAAGTTGTTCTTTTAAATTTTGCAATTTGTCGTTTGAGTTCGTTGTTGAGTCGGTTGTAAATTTGTTTGTCTGATGGAAGTCGGTCTGTCTGCCATATTTTCCGGGCTCTTCTTTTTGCTCTGATCAACTGATTGGTGATTAACTGAGCAATTTACTCTAATTTTGAAGATTTTAGAGTAATAGCGGATTAGTTATTAACTGCTACATATTACAAGGCAGTATGTTTACGCGGGACTTAGTATTAGCGCAATAACATCGCAGCTACCCCCACCGTACCTTCAACCCACCACAACTAACTACTCAGTGCTACCACTCGTCTTACTTTGGCAGTGTGCTCTATTTGCAGCGGAAATGTGTCGAGGGAGGAAAAGACGGCGCTCGCGTGTTTCTCATGCAAAATTATTTGCCATATAAAATGTGCTAATGTACAAAAGTCAGACCATGCACAAGCGAGAAAAAAATGGCTATGTGGCAGTTGCGAGATGTCGGGAAAATCCCAAGTGACAAAAATTTCCATCGCTTCTGTCTGTAAAAATATGGAGGAGAACATCACAACTATATAATTCGCGTTGGGAAAATTAAATGAAGATATGAAGGAAATAAAGGAAAATATGAGCAAACAGGCTGATATTAGTTTTGAAATTCACGGAAGATTAAAGATAGTGGAAGCTCGAACAAAGAAGCAAGATGAACTAATGGAAAAGCTGTTAAATGAAAACATTAGTTTAAAGAACCAAATAAAAACAATGGAGGTTCGGCTTAATCAGGCAGAGCAAGCTCATCTCTCTCACTCCATTGACGGTCTGGGACGAGGTGATTCGCCTTCGAAAAGTTAAAATGGACTTCACCACTAGGCACCTCGGCTGTGACAGCGACGACCGGATTTACATCGCGGAGGAGATTTCCTCAACGAATCGGCACCTATACTGGCTGATCGATAGGGCGTAATATACAAATCAGAAGGCCGCATATGAGTGTAGCGGGAACTTGAATAATAAGATATCAGAGATGTACGATGGATGGCGGGATCGGATATCTTGGTAAAGGAAGGAAATCGGGAAGTACTTGCGACGGTAGGAAGGATAAATTCACTTTAACTCTTCGTAAAATCAAATGACAGAAGTAGCCTTGGAGAACCCCAAGATGAATCGAATGAAGCAATTAAATAAACATTTCAGGATTTCCAGAGACACCCCCATAACACCGTAGAGCAATAGTCAAACTGGGGAAATATTAGGCAAGAGACCAAAAGCTTACGGGATGCAAGAGGAAAGTCCATTTAATTGCTTTAAACTGATAAAGGAGCGGCGGGAGATATATAAATATGGTTTTCCATGAGACGGTTTGGTCGAAGGTGATTCCAAGGATTTTAATGGGTTGGTGGAATTTTATAGGATTATTATTTGGTGAGCGCTCCTGGAGGCCCAAAATAAAAAATGGAATAGCTCAAGAAACATCACACTAAGAGTCACTGAACTTGAAATAGGGCTTAACAAATTAGAACTAAAAATTCTCACTATGCCGTAGAGATTAGGGGCATACCGGTGAGTCACCGATGGGCCTAGTAATGAGCATTGTAGCCGGACTAGGTCTTACGTTGGAAGTGCAAGACGTCGACCTTGTTGAGAGGCTCAGGTCGAGGAAAGCCACTAATGCTAACTAAATATTTTATGGTTTTATGCGCCAGACGGTGAGGGAGGTGTTGGTGAGTAAGGGAAAGGTTGTCGGGGACTTTTCTACTCGCCACCTAGGATGGCAAGAAAACTATGCTCATAAAATATTCTTGGGTGAGGCGATGTCTCTGACTAACAGGCATATCTACTGGCTGGCCCGGTAAAAAAGATCCGCCGGCTAATTGAAATATGCATGGTTTAATGAAGGTAAAGTGAAATGTCGGCGTGCTGATGGCTAACCAGTAATCGCCTTCGGACCTAGAAGTTTTTGACTGACATCAGGAACCACTTTTCACCTTTCCGGATCATCAGCTTTCGACCATTCGTTTTTAACCGTTAATTCACGATCTTCATCTCCTTATTATTTTTATATTTTCTTTACTATTGTAGCTATTTGTATGTTTTTTCAACATTGAGCCAAGAAGTTATTTTTTATCTTTATTCGCAAATATACGGGAATTTCTCGTTATTTAACTCTACCAGAGTAATAATCATTTTATTTATATTCGCTATGTATCTACTAACAGTTGTTGATAATGTAAAAACCTTTTTTATCTTCTATATTATGTTTATTTTATTTTTATTTCTTAAGAATTTTTATGTTTCTAGTTCTGATTCATGTCAATGCACTGCAGATTTATTCACCTTCTCATCCTCATTCCTGTTTTCTCATATCCCACCACCTCTGTTCACTACTTCCAACTTCCCTTTCCCATGACTAATGTCCTTTTAACCTGTCACGTCAACGCACAGACACTCCTAGCCCATATTGATGAATTCCATGACTTCTTCCTCCATAACCTTTATCGCTTAATAGCTGTTTCTGAAACCTGGCTGAAACCTACAATCCCGACATCCCAAGTTTCCCTTCCGGATTATACGTTGCTCCGTCATGACAGAGAAGACCGAACGGATGGCGGTGTGAGTCTCTTTGTTCATGACAGCCTCAAAATCAAACAACTCCTTCAATCAATCTTTACCTGCCATCTCCATAATGTTCTAGAAAACCATGCTTCTCTTTTCACAAAGAAAATCCAAAACCCTCCTCCTTTTTGGTTAACGCCTGCAATTAGAAAATGCATGAGGCACAGGGATGCCGCAAGGTGACGATTCAGATGCTCCCGTCTTCCTAGGGATTACTTCACCTTCAAACATCTCAGAAACAGTACCCAATCCATTATACGCCAAACTAAATCCCAATATTTTCAGCAATCCTTATCTTGTGCTCCCGACTCCAAAGCCAAATGGACAATCCTGCGTAAACTATCCTTAGGAAAACACACCCATAACCAAGCTATTCCTATTTCCGCTGATTATCTTAATAACCACTTTACTTCCTGCTCCTCTCAATTATCATATCTGACGCCTACACCCAAGCACCATTTCAATCCGGATTCATTCTTTTTTCCCATATCACCTCGGAGGACCTCTTTAATTCTATTCGTAATTCCCGAACCAATGACTACGGACTGAAAATATCCCAGTTAAACTAATCAAAGCCTCGCTTCCTTCCATCCTTCCAATATTATATCATATTTATAACTTTTCTTTAGACAGTGCAACCTTTCCAGCTTCCTAGAAAACCGCTCTTGTCCGTCCACTGAAGAAAAATTCAAATCCGGTATCCACTAATGACTTTCGCACAATTTCGCTCCTTTCAAACCTATCTAAACCTTTAGAGCGTCTGGTCCAATCTCAGTTATCCCTCTACCTCAAGCAAAATAACCTTTTGAACCCCTTCCAGTCCACCTCTCTCAGCATTTACTCCCACTTCCCACCTATGATTTCCTACAAGCCACAGCCAAAGTAATCAAGACTTTTCCCTTTCCTGTAACCGTCACATCTGCATATTGCCCTCCCAAACATTCCATTTCCAATCACGAATTTGTATCCTTCCTGAATTCCTTAGAAAATCGTTTCATTCTGGGTGCAGAGAACCACACATACTTTATCTTGGCAGCGGCCTTCTTCTGCCTCGCCAACCAGTATAGGTGCCGATTCGTTGAGGAAATCTCCTCCGCGATGTAAATCCGGTCGTCGCTGTCCCAGCCGAGGTGCCTAGTGGTGAAGTCCATTTTAACTTTTCGAAGGCGAATCACCTCGTCCCAGACCGTCAATGGAGTGAGAGAGATGAGCTTGCTCTGCCTGATTAAGCCGAACCTCCATTGTTTTTATTTGGTTCTTTAAACTAATATTTTCATTTAACAGCTTTTCCATTAGTTCATCTTGCTTCTTTGTTCGAGCTTCCATTATCTTTAATCTTCCGTGAATTTCAAAACTAATATCAGCCTGTTTGCTCATATTTTCCTTTATTTCCTTCATATCTTCATTTAATTTTCCCAACGCGAATTATATAGTTGTGATGTTCTCCTCCATATTTTTACAGGCAGAAGCGATGGAAATTTTTGTCACTTGGGATTTTCCCGACATCTCGCAACTGCCACATAGCCATTTTTTTCTCGCTTGTGCATGGTCTGACTTTTGTACATTAGCACATTTTATATGGCAAATAATTTTGCATGAGAAACACGCGAGCGCCGTCTTTTCCTCCCTCGACACATTTCCGCTGCAAATAGAGCACACTGCCTAAGTAAGACGAGTGGTAGCACTGAGTAGTTAGTTGTGGTGGGTAGAAGGTACGGTGGGGGTAGCTGCGATGTTATTGCGCTAATACTAAGTCCCGCGTAAACATACTGCCTTGTAATATGTAGCAGTTAATAACTAATCCGCTATTACTCTAAAATCTTCAAAATTAGAGTAAATTGCTCAGTTAATCACCAAGTGATTTTCCCGCACTTTAATACTTAAAGTAAATAGTACTTACAGAAGCAGAAACTAATTGATTAACAGGTTGAAATAACAGATAACGTTAGTAGATGTTCACTAAACAAAGGCTCAAGCCAGACTGATAATGATTATAAAGGTGTAAAAGTAAATAAAATATTTTTTTTTTTTTTTTTTTCATTTTTTTTCATTTTAAACATATTTATTGATATTTACAACTGTATACAAAATACATCAAGTAAATGTGATGGACATGTGGCAAATTGACATGAAATACATGTAGAGACACCACCCATTGGCAGCACTCTAAATAAATAAAATATTAAAACTAAAATAATGTGGATATAAACTAAAAATATTCCATGGAATAATTGATAGTTTTAAAGGTAAATATAAGTATAGGCTAAAAGATTTATCGCCGTCCAGGCTCGGATCAGAATAAGCCTGGGGTATCTCCTGCCAGTCGTAAAAGGCGACAAAAAGGGGCACATTGTGGGGCCAGCACCCCACTTGTGTAAACATTAAGCTGAAAAAAATAATGTGGATATAAACTAAAAATATTCATGGAATAATTGATAGTTTTAAAGGTAAATATAAGTATAGGCTAAAAGATTTATAAAAACTAACAAATTCAGGCATATAGAACATTTAGATAAAGATAATAAAGGTAAAAAATAAAATAATATAAAGATAAATAAATATTAAATAAAAAGATTGTGGATATAAAATGAAAATATGACAAAGAGAATTGAGACGTTGATTTCCAAAAGGTACTATATCCACTCTAGGGAATTTTACAGGAAGCGCAAAAATATCTAATTTCTTTATTATTAAACCAACTTATTTGATTATTTTCATATTAATTTTCATTATTAATTTTCATATTAATAAGATTATTCGCATTAAAATCTAGAATTATTTCTTTACTATATTAATAAAACCATATTAAAGTTATGAAATGAAATGTTCTAGTATGATTTGGAATGAAACTAAATGTGTAATTAGTATTTTAAGAAATTAATAGCACTTCTAAATCACGTTATTAAAGGACATGAGTGTTCATTTGATACAATCAAATTTAAGATTTAGATAAAACTCAATGAGGAGAATATACATATGTAAAAATATCAATTTCGTAAAAGATGTCTTTTAGTACCTTTTGGAAATCAACGTCTCAATTGATAATTATAAAGACAAATATAAATTTAGCCTAAAAGTTTCATAGGATAAAATAGCCTAAAATACAGGTACTAAAATACGGGAAAAAGGATAAAGCCACTTTAACTCTTCGTAGAATCGAATAACAGAGGTGTCCCTGGAGATCCCAAAGATGAATCGGATGAAGCAATTAAATAACCGTTTTATTTTTTCTTCGAGATCTCCAGAGACACCCCCATACACCGTAGAGCGATAGTCAAAGAGGGGAAATATCAGGGAGGAGATCAGAAGCTTACGGGTTCAAGAGGAAAGTGGTCACGGGGTCTATTTAATCGTTTTAAAGTGATGATAGAGCGGCGGGAGAAGTCAGAGATGTGGTTTTTCCAGGAGAGGTTTTGGTCCAAGGTGATTCCAATGTTTTTGATAGATTGATAGAATTGTATCGGATTGTTATTCAGAAAAAAGGTAGGAATTGGAGGGAGAGTTTTAAGGAAGAGACTGGAAACCTATTACAATAGCCTTAGTCTTTTCGACATTTAGCTTTAGCTTGTTATCCATGGCCCACTGATTTTATTTAAGTCATTTTGTAGTTTTTCGGCTGCTAGTAATAGATCCGAAGGTGGGAAGGACAGGTAAATTTGGAAATCATCGGCATACAAATGATATTGGGAGTGATCAATAAGGAGAGGAAGGTCATTTATGTAAACAGCAAATAGGGTGGGTGGGTGACAGTGATGAGCCCTGTGGGATACCACATGATAGAGGCAGAGTCATGGAAGGAGGTTGTCCTGGAACCACCACATCCTGGGAACGGTCGGAAAGGAAGGACTGGAACCATCGCAGAGCACTATTGGATAAAGGAAGATTTCTAAGTTCTAATACTTTAATGTACATTTATATTATTCTTAAGGGACTAGCTGTCCCAGAATAAAAATTATTTTTTCATTCATTCAATTCATTTCATTTCATTCATTTATTCATTTCATTCATTCATCTATATGTTCGATCTGCCTGTATTTATTTTTTCTCTCTTCTAAAACTTAGACTAAATTTATATTTTCTTTTAAAATTATCAGATTTTCTTAGGGATCTCTTTATTTTATATTCACTTTCTTCTTATTACTATTTACTTTTGATCTTTATAATCGTTATTTATGTGTTCTAATTGCCTGTATTTGTTATAATTTTATTTATTTTCTAAAATTTTTAGTATACTCGTATATGGTATATATTATTATCTTTTATTTTATTTTTTTCTTCTAAAAGTTTTAATCTAAATTTATATTTTCCTATAAAATTATCAATTTTTCTTTCCTTTATTTTTTAGCATGTTTTGCTGGATACATACACTATGCGTGCTTTGGAAATGATGTACATCTTAAGAAATTGCAATAACCTACCTCTTAACTTCCAACCCTTTCATAAATATTCTAATTCCCACTTCCGCAGTCATGTCACATTAATGCGCAATCCCTTATTGCCCACTATGATGAATTTCAAAAATACTTTCTTGACAATTTTTACCACATGATAGCAGTATCTGAAACTTAGTTAAAACATTTTATTCCTTTCTCCCATGTATCCCTCACCAATTATTCTTTCCTTCACCATGACAGATCTGATCGCAGGGGTGGTGGAGTGGGGCTGTATATACACGATAGTCTTAAGGCCAAAATCCTCCTCCAATCTCCTTTTCCAGATCATCCTCATATCCAATACCTGTTTGTGGAAATCTCAACTGTTTCATCTCCTCTCCTGAATGTCATTGTTTATCGACCTCCTCATGTTCTATTCGATTACCTTTTTGAATCCTCCCTTGTCCAATTTGTCTCCAGGTACTCCAATATCATCATCTCCGGAGATTTCAATGCTAATATGATCTCTGAATCACACGATAAATCCTTCCTGGTAAACCTACTGTTTTTCCTTAATCTATGTCTAGTTCCATACTTTCCCACCCATCATACGCATTTCATCTTTAGCGTGTTGCTAATAATTTAATAATGTACACAGTTTCACACAAAAACTCTTTATTTTATACAAGTCTAACCTCTTTATAACTTTCTTTCCAACCGCCAAAATCAACCATATGTTTTTATCAATTAGTAACAATTATCAAAAAAACTATATCATTCTGAGGAAGGTAATAGTTGGTTTGCTAAAATAAATTTATAATTAGAGCAATAATAGTAAGAAAAATAATGAATAATTAAACTGAAGACAATAATTGAAAATTTGGAGATATTAAATTTATATAAAAATCAATGCTGCATTACATTGGCAAACCAACTTTACTTAACCGCTTCGGCGTCATGTGACACCGCTGCTACATCATCTCCCTCCAATGACTTCGTCGCAAAAGCGCAAAGGAAGCTTCGGGATACATCCACGACGGGTCCGTTGCTCCGTAGGGGCTTGGTCTTCCTGCTCTTCTGAGTCGGAGTCATTTAACGTCGCTGGTGCATCCGAGGTAGCAGTTGTTGCTTGTGGTTGTGAGTTGCTACTACCAGAGTCTTCATCGTCCTGCAACAGATACGCTGGTTTCAGCCAGTCAATAGAGACTGTTCGTGGTCCTGAAGGCAGCTGCACGGAAAAGATCTTCTCACTTCTGCTGAGAACTTGGTGTGGACTGGTGTAAGGGGGTGTCAACGGTTTATTTACTTTGTCATCCCTCATAAAAATATGAGTGCAGGTTTGAAGGTCTCGATGCACAAATGTCTTGGTTGTCGAAGACCTGTGTATCGCTGGCCTTAACCGTACCATATGCTCTCTAAGGTTTTGTACAAAACTCTCGGTGCTCGGAGCTTGCCTGGACTGTACTATGAGTTCGCCTGGTAGCCGGAGGGGTTGGCCGTATGTCATCTCGGCTGCACACGTAGCATTGTGATGAGCGCAGGCCAAGAAGTACCATAGGCAGCTTGGTCATCCAGTGATTCCCATCCAGTTGTGCTGTGAGGGCCGTCATCAGAGTGCGATGCCAGCGTTCGACACATCCATTCGCCTGGAGGTGGTATGAGGTAGTCCTTATACGCTGGAATCCTAGAGCCTTGGATAACTCGAGGAACAAATTGGACTCAAACTGTCGCCCTTGATCTGTGGTGATCCTAGCGGGTAATCCGAAGCGTGTAATCCACGAGAAACACAAAGCTTTAGCGCAGGTGGTTGCGGAGATATCTTCGATAGGTTGTGCTTCCGGCCATCTAGTATATCTATCGACAATGGTCAATCAATATCTCATACCATCTGAAGATTTTTGGGCATGGTGACCTATTATGTTAGGTTTATCCCAAATATTTCATCACTAACCTATCCACTCAGATTACTTTAACAAAAGCAGCAAAAATTCTCCTGGTCCTCCGAATGTGAATCAGCATATATACAACTGAAAAACGAAATAGCTAGTGATAGAGTACTAACACCCTTTAATCCAGAACTCCCTCTCTCAGTAGCTTATGTCGCCTCACCAACTGGGGTTGCTGGAGTACTATCACACATCATTAATGGCATTGAAAAACCTATAGCTTTTGCATCGCGTTCCTTGACCAAAACCGAAATGAACTATAGCCAATTGGACAGAGAAGCCTTGTCTATTGTTTTTGCTCTAAAAAAATTCTATTATTATATTGATGGCAGAAAGTTTATCCTTTATACGGATAACCGGCCTCTGATCCATATTCTGCATGAAAATACACACTTGCCAGCAATGACCTCTGCAAGACTTCTACGTTATGCAGCCTGGCTCACAAATTTCGACTACCAAATTGAACATAAAAAGGCAGAAGAAAATGTGCATGCAGACTTCTTATCAAGATCTTCTATTCAAGAGGATATTTCCCAAATTGAAAAAAATATTAAAGAGGAAGTCTCATTGATTTCTAACGAAACTATATACACCATTTCCAATGGTGAGCTTAATTATAAAACCCTCGCTGAAGAAACCTCACGAGATGAGCAGCTAACCAAAATAAAATCAGACCTTTTGAACGGCAAAAATAATGACACTGACCTCTACTTACAAAACGGTATAATCTTTAAAGGACAACGAGTAGTCGTTCCAATGACATTGCAAGAAGCAGTCCTTAATGAACTTCATCACACCCAAGCAGGGGTTGTAAAAATGAAGCAATTATCCCGCCGATGTCTACTGGAAAAATCTAGATAAGGACATAGAACATCTAGTTAGAGCTTGTCGGGAATGCGGAAAAGTTAGAAAAAACCCGGCCAAAGCACCTATCCATCACTGGGATGAACCATCACATAATTTTGATAGGGTTCATATTGACTATGCAGGACCATTCCAAGACCACCATTTCCTTGTTTTAGTTGATGCAAAGCCCCGCTGGCTAGAAGTCCGCTTCTCTAAAAATGCACCGACAACAAAAACAACAATTCAATATCGTCAAGACATATTCTCAACTCATGGCCTACCAAGAGTCCTAGTTTCCGACAATGCAAGTATATTTAAAAGCGAACAATTTCTAAAATTCTGTACCAGCCATGCCATCCAACAAAAATTCATAGCACCTGGGCACCCTGCCACCAACGGTATTGCATAACGCAACATACAGACCTTTAAACAGAAATTACAGGCAATGATAAATTCTACCTTACCCCTTCAAAGAAAAGTACAAGAAATATTAATGCGATATAGGTCAACCCCACTAGCATGTGGGAAATCTCCTGCAGAATTGTACCTGCAACGCAGAATACAGATTCAATTAGACCTGCTGAAACCACCCCCACTAACACCAGCTCTTTCCAGCACCACTCAGAGGATACGTCAACTAAGCGTGAGAGATCGGACACAAGCGAGGTGGTACCCCCACACTGGCAAACCAACATGGAGATTTGGAACCATAATTCAAAAAATTGGGAAACTATACTACATAGTGAAACTCGATATGAATGAATATACCCTGAAAAGACACATCAATCGATTACTTTTCATTGAGAGTAATATGAAACCCAAGAAGAGAGTTTAGAGAAGAGTAATGTTTACTCTACCACTAAAGGACCCAGCCAATGATGTGGAACCAAAAAGTAATCTCCCATATAACATCCAGCCAGAACCAAGTCCAAGATCATCTACCTCTCCCCCCGCAACAACAAGAGGAACCTCAGGTCCAGCAAGAACTAAGTTCAAGACCATCCACCTCTCTCCAGCAACAACAAGATCAACCTCAGGTACGCCAGAACCCATTCTGAGACGATCAGACAGAAACCGAGGGCCACCAGAAAAAACTGAAAGATTATGTAACATAATTTACTCCTTGACTACACAGGCTATTAATTTTCATAATTATTTCAATAAGCGTGGGAGACTGTTGTGTCTCTATGTAATTTCGATTGTAAATATAACAATGTAACCTTTCCCCTTTTTCCTAGTCTTTGGAGTGCAGTGTAGTCAAGCCCGCCATTGTGTATATAGTCTGTTTATTACCATCAATAAAAAGTGTTATATGTATATTGTCTTGTTAAACAACTTAATTAGATATAACACACTCCAACTCTCTTTCTACCCTCAAAACCCGCATATTTAATCACTTAAGAAATATTTAGGCTTTTTTTATTTTTATTTTTTATTTTGTTGTGATTGTTGTTTTCTTGAAATTTAAATATGTCTAGTTTATATTATTAAAGTTATAGAGTATTAGGCAGTGGAATAAAAGAACCTTGTACTAGACAGCTTGTTTATTACTGCTATATATACAAACAACATGGCGCAGGGGACGCTACCAACTGGACTGTACTGTTTGTTGTTGGGCAGCTGTACACCTAGGTGGAAGTCAGTGCCACAACTATCTTTACATATACAATCGATATTTAACACACCCCCTCAATTGAATGTTTTCAAATATATATACATACACAAGTAAATATTCAATTGTATCTCACATACAAAACAAGTAAAAATATTATTCTATTACAAAATTCTACACAACAAAACAAGTAAAAATATTATACTATTACAAAATTCTATACAACAATTTTAGCACAATATATATAAATGACATCAATATATTAATTAATTAAAGCCTTCCGAAACATTTGAAACTTATCAAAGGCAAGTGGTTTTGTGAACAAATCTGCCACATTGCGGTCAGAATTGATGTGTTCCACAGATATTATTTCTTTGGAAATAAGATCTTTAACAAAATGGAATTTTATATCAATGTGTTTTGCTCGTTAAGAGTTTTCACAATTCTTTATAAAAGCTATAGCACTAGTGTTATCCACCAACAGTTTTCCACTTACTGTTTCACCACTGAACTCACTAATTATTCCACTTAAACTCACAATTTCCTGTGATGCCATTCCTGCTGCAATGTACTCCGCTTCCATCGGTGCTTCCTCTTCAGACCAAGTGTTCATCTTCTCATGAGCTTTTAGTTCTTTAATAATGGCTTCCTGCAATTCCTCCTTTTTATTAGCATCCTCATAAGATGATGGAACTCCATCTGATCGGCTTACCATACAGTATGCATTATATAACTCATAATCATTTAGGAAATGAGGTTTTGACCGATTTCTCTGAGGTCTAGAAGTTTCTTCTGAATGCTCTGGATTGGATTCTTCATTCTGAAGTCTTGAAGGGTTTTCTGACTGCTCTGGATTACAATCATTCTGAGGTCTAGAAGTTTCTTCTGGCTGCTCTGAAATATTAGTGTTATTCTCTTCACCATTTTTCCTTCCCTCTTCATAGCTTCCACCACTATTATGATAGACAATAGGTACATTTTTAACTTCTTTATAGGGCATTTGGCTCTCCTCGAATATCACATCTCTAGATCTAATAACTTTCTGCTCGTCTGGCAACCAAATCCTATACCCACCACCACAATAACCAACCATCACCCCCTCCTTGCTTCTGGGATCCATTTTGGAACCTTTAGGAAGAATGGTAGGCCATGCTCGGCAACCAAATATTCGAAGTTTAGACAGATCATTTCTACCATTCCATTTTAATGAGGGAGTTTCACCTTTATTTAAGGCTGAAGTAGGTGACCTATTCAGTTCATAAGCACAACATCGAGCTGCTTCCCCCACAAGAACTTGGGGATGCCGGAATCTGATACCTTAGTACGCATCATATCTAATAGTGTCCTATTCATTCTTTCACTCTTTCCGTTCATTTGAGGGCTATATGGCAAAGAATATTCTAATTTTATACCTTTATCTGAACAATATTTTTGAAAAAATTTAGACGTAAATTCTCCTCCATTATCTAAACGTAGCCTTTTCACTGGGACATCCTGCTGCCTTTCTAGTTCCGCTATATAATCCATCAGGTTTGTTTCGGCTTCGCTCTTCATATGGAGAAGTTTAACATGCACAAAATGAGTGAAGTCATCCAAAATCACCTGCATATACTTATGTCCTTCAACTGATTCAGGATTGAAAGGACCACATATATCAGAGTGAATTAATTCACCAACCTTTGAAGTGCGTTTCCTATGATTTGAAAAGGGCTGTCTAGTAGCCTTACCTTCAATGCATGCCGAACACTTCTTGTCACTATAGGGTAATCCTATACTTTTGAGTCCATGCCGATTCAAATGTCCTAGCCGTTTATGCCATAGATCTCCATCCGTAGCACTTGAAATGTTGCACTTGACTTGATTATCACTGGGTTCATCAAACGTAAATATGTACAATCCATTCACTCGTGGACAACTCAGCTTAAAATTTCTTCCACAGATTTTCATCTCCTTAGAATCTGTAATCACTTTTAAGCCTTTTGAGGTAACTGCACTCACTGATAATAAATTATGTTTTAACCCCGGAACTATTAAACCTTTAATGTTTACAATCCTACCTTGAGAGGTTACTCTTAGGGTACCTTCTTTTCTAGTAAACATCTTATCACCATTAGCTATATGTATAGCAACATTATGATCAAGATTCGAAACATTTGACAAAAGGGGTTCCAATTCTGCCTTAAAAAGATGGTTACTCACACCTGAATCGACTAAAAACACATTGTTAGATGATAGTTTAATATTACCACAATTTAGGGCCACCATTACAACTTCTTCATCTACATCTGCTGAATTACCCTGGATTGTTCCTCTTCTTTTCCCACGAAAGCTTCTATTAAAGGATTTACTTCCACGGTTCTGCTTATTTTTGGGACACTGTGCCTTGAAATGTCTTTTATCCCCACATATAAAGCAACCACTCTGTGCTTTAAATGATACTTCTGATGATGATGCACTAGCTGATGACTTTGACTTTAACTTTGTATCTGTATCTAGAAGTCTGGCTCTCACAAAATCCATTTGGACTTCTAAATTAGTTTCTAGAGCTGTCACAACTGTGTTAAATTCATCAGGTAAAGACATCAAAAGGTGACATACCTTGTCTGACTCTCCTAGAACTGTGCCTTGTTCTTGAAGGTTTCGGATAATGGTATCAAATGCCAAAAAATGTTCTTCCATATTTCCTTGAAGAGAATATTTCAGGCCCATCAACTTTCTGTACCAAGTCAATTTTGAAAAAGAGGTAGATCTGACAAAAACCTTCTTTAAAGCATTTATCATTTCCTTGGAAGTTTGGCAATCCATGATTATTTCCAGATGTTTATCTGAAATGCCTTGGATAATGATGGACTTTGCCTTCGAGTCCTTAATGAGAAATTCCCTTTTCTCAGCACTAGAGGTAGGAGGATCTGCTTCCAACACATCTTTTACCTGTTCTCTTTCCAAAATAGATGACATTCTGAAAAACCAGCTGTTAAAACTTGTTCCGACGAGTACTGGAACTCCTGAAGTAGTAACTGACGCCATAGTACTGGTAAACAAAATTCACTAATAAAATAATATCACTTCGCGACTACGCGTTGACACTATACACAAATACTATGCTCTGCACAAAAATACTCTGGGCCCATAACCTATTAAAGTTATAGAGTATTAGGCAGTGGAATAAAAGAACCTTGTACTAGACAGCTTGTTTATTACTGCTATATATACAAACAACATGGCGCAGGGGACGCTACCAACTGGACTGTACTGTTTGTTGTTGGGCAGCTGTACACCTAGGTGGAAGTCAGTGCCACAACTATCTTTACATATACAATCGATATTTAACATATATGAGTAATTCTTAATTTGTTTATATGTATTTAATATACTTTAAGACTCTAAAGCACACTTTGTACATTTTGTATAATTTATTCTAAAGGGACATGTCCCAGGATAATAAAGAATTTATTTATTATTATTAATATAAGTGATTTTATAACTCTTGGAAAAGAAATAGCGAATCTCATCGGCCGGACCAATTTTAAATGCATCTCTAGGTTTAAAGACATTAAAATCAACACTAAAAACAGAGATAGTTATGAAAAATTGGTGAGCTATTTAACCGACAAAAATTAAGATTGTCACTGCTACCAACTTAAAGAGGAGAAATCGTATAGGGTAGTTCTTAATGGCTACATTCCACAACACCCACCACCGTAATTAAGAGAGACATCGAAGAGCTAGGTTACAGAGTTAGAAATATCTCCAATATTATTCACCCAACGGAAAAATATCTTCTTCTTTTGTTTTTCGTCGACCTGGAGCCTGCAGCCAACAATACCGAAATATTTAATGTAAACAGACTAGTTTACTCCGTAGTATGTTTCTGCCAGAACCTTCTGCGTGGAAAGAAGAAGTGTCCTTAGGAAATAATGTTGATAATCAAGACATTAGACCAACGCCCTCCAAGATTAAGACCTCAAAATTTTCAAGTATCGACTGGAAACCTCGGCAATAGACGCCTTAACAAGTTTCTTTACCACCTCCTCACACCAGCCATATTAATCCTCATATCACTTTTTCTCATCCTCAGACCTCCCTTCCTTACCCCCCGACATATCTTCCTCAGCCCCAGACATCCTATCCTAATCTTCCGAATACTTGTCCCTATTCCCAACCTAAAAATGAAGCTTCCCCGAAATACGTATTAAAGGTTAAGCTGCCACCCCAGATAAATTCCAAACACCCTATCCTGCCACATTATTCCTCTCAAGTTAATCCTCCACTAGATCCTCAAACAAACATCAAGCCTATGCTGCGTTGGAGGGAACATCCCCCACCCAGACAGATTATTCCTCCAATTCAAGACCCTTTAGTAGAGATTGGAAACAGGGAATAAAATCAACTTATCCGGACACATCGACGGGACCTGATGGGGTGTTAATCTGCACGATTAAATATTTTGATGTACCTCTTATAATCAAAACGGTTACGGAGATAATTTTGAAGGTGGTCTGTGTATCAGAACCACTTCGGGAAGTGTGCACAATTCTAATATATAAAGGCATAGGAAAAGCAGCAAACATCTCTTCCTTGAGGGCTATCACAGTCTATTCAATTGTGCATCGAATAATAGAAAACGTTCCGGACCATGAAATCAGGAAGCAGGTCACCTTCAGTAGGAATCAAGGGGGTTTTATTAAGAGTCTTTCGGGAACCCATGTCTACACGATAATTATAGAGGCAATATTTAAGATGCCAAAAATAATTAAAGTAATTGCACAATAGTCATTCTTGGCTTGTCCGTGCGTTTGATAATGCTGGCACGTTCATATTAACAGATTATTAGAAGCGAGAGGTGTTTCACCGGATCTCAAAAACTTGATATCAGCTTCCCTTGTACCAACAAAATTAAAATTAACATTGTAACCCACACTACAAGCCCGATCAATGAACAACAAGGAGTACCACAATTTTGTCCCTTGTCATCGTCGCTATTTAATCTAGTCATTGATCATTTATACCGCGACCTGTGTGACGACGAAATTACAAAAAAGTTTGGACTGGGTTAATAAGTGACTAAAATTGAGCGTGGTCCTTACAGGTTTTACAGATGATCAGGCTGTCACGGCGCATGAAAAGGGTCTCCGGGTGATTGGGTTAGCAATAAATCCGGGTAAAAGTTGGGGTGTAGCGCTGTATAAAAGAGGGCTGGAAGCAACGAAACTCTCCCTTGAGAATCGAGATAGCATCCAAACTCTGAAGCGTGGGAAAACCATAAAGTATTTATTTATATAATATAAAATATAAACGATATAATATAATATAAAGTATAATAAAGTGAAGTACTAGGGCCATATGAGAGGGAACCTGGCAGAGCGAGGAGCTAAAAAATATTTAAATGCTTCATAGCAGCAAAGAAAGTAGGGGTTTCTTCAGATTGGTCAATAAGGGAAAAAAAAACAATAGGTTAGGTAAAGTGATATCTAGTAAGGATAAACATGGAAACTTGTTGACCAACAAGTCTGACGTTCTTGAAGAATGGAGGGATTATTCCATTAATCTTCATGAAGAATTAGACAATCAAGAGGCAGAAGAAATCAACAGAATACCAGTGGGAGAACAAGGAATAGACATTAAACCCACCTGATGAAGAAGAGATCATAGATACAGATGCCATCAGCAAACTAAAAAATAATAAAGCCCCTGGAATTGACGCACTTCCTGCTAAACTCTTGAAATACGGTGGAAATGAGCACAACAAAGCATTACAAGATCTTCTCCTTGTGTTATGGACAGATGAGGTAATGCCCTCTGATTGGAACAGATCAGTTATCTGCCCATAAAAATGGTGACAGGTTACTTTGCAGCAGTTATCAAAGCATCTCACTACTATCCTGCGGCTATAAAATATTATCTAATATTCTTTTTAGACGTCTCTTACCATTTGCTGGGAGTGAACTCGGTACCTACCGACCAGATGTTCTGTGTGCGAAAAGGCCATGAGTACAAAACCAAAACTCACCCTTTTTTCATAAATTTTAATTGATCTTGTTCAATCTAGCACTTGAGAAGGGCCGTAAGAGGCGCTAGTTTACGCGAAAGAAAAGGGAATATATTTACCAGACTTGTCCAGCTGTTCGCTTACGCAGACGATGTAGACATTGTGGGACGCTTTCTGCAGGCTGTGACTGAAGCCTTTCTGGCTTTGATGGGTCCTGCCAGCAGACTTGGACTGAAAGTTAATGAGTTCAGAACAAAATATATGGTAGCAGAAGAAATCCCAATGCTAGGCGAGGCAGTCACTATCGGAGTTTATAAGTTTGAGGTCTCACACCTAGGATCAGTGGTCAACCAAGATAATAACCCCGACATCGAGATGCTTCTTCTCATCTTATTAATAGCAGCTAACAAATGCTACTTTGGGTTAGGCAAGCAGCCAAACCAGGCGCATACTCTTAAGACAGACCAGGCTCCACCTCTATAAGACATTGGGGCGTCCCTTACTGCTCTATAGATCGAGTGTTGGGCGACCGAAAAGGAACTCCTTATTTTTGAAAGAAAAGTTCTCCGCCGTATTTTTAGAGGAGTGGAAGCGGCGCACAAATCAGGACCTCTATAATGCTTTTGGAGAAGGTGATGTGATCTGGGCAATGAAGTTAATCCGCTTAAGATACGCAGGGTATATTGCCAGGATGGCAAATTGAGAAATGCCCAAAATATTGCTCATGGGATAAGAAGAAGAGGAAGACCAAGGTTGAGATGGACGGACAGTGTGGCAGCGGACGCTAGCAGCATGCTGGGAGCTAGGAGCTGGATGGCTGTGATGATTGGAGGAAACGGTTGGAGGAGGCCAAGACCCGTGACCAGGTTGTAGCGCCGTGAACTCGCCGTCCAATCTCTATGGACGTTAAATTTAGCATCGGGGCAACCTTTCCTAGTCTGCACGCATTAAGAGATTTTCGGTCTCAGAGAGGTCTTTAAAACGATTTTGAACGTCCGATACCTTTAGATGGCATTGTCAAGGAGCGTCAACGTTCATGGTGTTTAGCAAAACTTTCTTACTATTATTGCAATAATTATATAAACCAACGTCATATTGATATCGCTCTTGCCGACGTCACCTGTCTGCCATGATGTCCTTCTACAGATTCGAAACTTTCCTAGCAACCTTGCCTGACTGTTAGTTTTATTATTTTTTCTTATTCTATAAAAGATGTTGGGGAACTAGCAGTTCCGAATTTATATCCCTCAGAAATTTTAGGAAGTTACCCATAGCTTTATCGAAATCTGCAGGATTCATTGCATTATCAACCAAAAGGCCTTTATACATGGCAGACCACTATACATAAATTATTATTATATTGAAATCTTCTTTATTTATTACTATTTAAAGTATGTTTAAATTATAGTGTGTCCCATTAGTTTTTTCCTCGTTAAATATTTTAAAAAGTCTCAACGTCAAAGTACTAAAGTAAGTCTCAACAAGATGGCCGAACCTACAGTTCAATATTCATATCGCTCTGTATTTGTTACCTTGCCATTTCTGTTTTACTGGGTAAACAGCCCTCAAACTTTGTGAATAGTGATTTAGTGACCAGTTAAACACTTTATAAATCACAACTGGAGAGACAGGTGAGTGCAGATAACTTTCATAAACACGTTATACACTGGTGACCGCCGAGGCCTCGAAGAGGTACGAAGCTACGAGCGAGACTTGCCGAGAAGCTACTAATTCCGTCCGCCCAGCTATTGTTTACAAAGTCTTGACCAGCACAGTTGTCAATTCCCACTTCGTAACCGAGACATTATTCATATCTATATTATTATTACTTATATTTCTTTAAAGTTATTTTTTGTTCTATTTTATTTTTAAAATTTTTGAGTTTTCTTTTATTATTATCTTATTTCTTCTTTCTTTTTTTTTTTAACACTCAGATATGTTTCTTTCAATTCTGTTTTTATGTGAATAAAATGTAAAAATAGTTTAGTTTTAAAGTTTCAATTTTTTTGTAGATAAATATTCTGTTTATTAGCTATTGTAGGTATATAAATATTCTGTTTATTAGCTATTGTAGGTATATAAATATATATACATATATATATATATATATATATATATATATATATATATATATATATATATATATATTATTTTATTAAATTTTCTTTATTTGTGATCATGGACTGAGATAGGATTATATAGTCTGATGACTCGGACGGAGAGACACATTTTTCGGAAATTAGTGAATCTGATTCACAATATTTAAAGCGTCGTTCACTACAGAAAAGAAGTCGGCACTCAAACCCTGAATCCCAAGATAATTCCACAATCAAAAACAACCGGATCCCAAGATCAAACAACCGCCACTACAAATTATATAACAGCCTAAAACCCGCAGTACTACTGCAGCCAACAAGAGCGAATCAATCATGCCGTCAACGTCTACAGCACAGTCTATCTCTACTGATCAGACTAACTCTAAAGCTCAGTCAGCATCTACCGCTCCATCTGCTTCTGCAAGCAAAAACTCAGTTGCAGCTAAAAACTTGAATGAGATTCCGGTCCAAGGGTTTACAAATCCAGAACCACCTCCTGTATTTGTCTCAAAACGATTTTATGTCCTTCGGCCGAGAAATAGCCAACTTGATTGGTCAGTCTAATTTCCGTTGCTTTTCAAGACATAATGACATCAAAATCAACACCACCAGTAAAGATGGTTATAAAAAACTAATAAATTACTTAACTACAAACAATTATGACTTCTACTACTTTCAATCAAAGGAAGAAAAATCATACCGAGTGGTCTTGAGAGGACTTCGCTTAACCTCACCTAAAGTAGTCATCAAAAGAGACCTGGAAGAAATTGGACATAGCGTTAGAAATGTTACACCCGACTGAAAAATATACTTTACCGCTATTTTTCATTGCTCTTGAATCGACCAAAAACAACTCCGAAATATTTAATATTAATAGATTGGTCTACTAATACTCTACAGTCCGTTTCGAAGAACCGAGAAAAAAAAAAAGCATCGTTCAATGCACCAAATGTCAAAACTTGGGGCACACAAAAGCTTACTCTTTTCACCAGGCTAGGTGTGTTAAATGTGCTGGTCCCCATGCTTCTGAAACCGTCTGAAGCCTTCTAATGAGACAACAAGGTATGCTCTTTGCGGCGAGGTCCCTCCGGCGAGCTACAGAGGGTGCACGGTTTACAAAAATCTCCTTCGACAAAGATCGCAAAACACAACGGGACGAAGAATAAAACAGAAGACATGCAACCAGGCACCTGCACTAGAAATTTGGTTGATTTTCCAAAAATTCAGCAATCACCACCTATCATCGCGCAACCGCAGCCTTCTACCTCTACCATCAGCAATGCTAAAGATGACTCCAGGAAATCATTCTCCCAGACGTCAGGCGCCTCCTACCTCCCATACTAAGCCTCTGGCTTCCCATCCACGTCCACAAGCTACACATCGGCCAATCCCTTCCAACCATCCAACCTCTGCGTGTAGAACTTCTTCCAGAGCATCCTCAGAAAATCAAACCCAGTCCCATTGTTCAGATAAGCCAGCCGAAACCCTTACCTCAAGTACCACAGAGGACTGAACATCCTTGTACCCAACACCAAAGCCAGTCTCCTGATAACACTCCTGACCACATAACATATCCTATCCTTTTCATGTACCTTGTCCGCACAATTTTCCAACCAAGATCTATCTAGCATATACTCCATCCTGAACTCCTATCTCTCAGATGCTGCAGAAACCATTAAACCTCTTGTCACCCTTCACACTTGTCTCCTTTCCGAAATCCCATTTAATCTCCCACGATGACTGTGAAGCCCCCGACCATAGAATTGTGGAATGCTATTGGCCTACATAACCACCGTGACGAACTCAACATATTTCTACATGACAAACAGATAGACGTTGCACTACTGACTGATACCCAATTCACTCAACAATCAAAATTTTAAATACAATACTACATCACTTATAGATCAGACTACCCTGACAACACTGCCCATGCCGGATTATGCATCCTTATCCATAAATCCCTATCCCATTTCCATCTACTCCAACTGACACCATACAATTATTTCAACACGTCCTTTCCATGTTACCCTTTCATATAAAAAATCTGTGTTCTCGAGATCTAAATTTTTACAGCTAGTAGATTAATGATTAAGCTATAAAAGAAAAAAATAATCAAAGCTGAGTCTCTTTTCCTGTATAAACTTTAAACACACTAAATGTGTCATTTTTTAAAATTAATTTACGAGAATTTATTTAAATTACTTTATTCACTGTTTAGGTAATGTGTTGTGAGAATAAAAAATATCATATCATTATGTTGGTTTTTGTTTGGATTTGATATCTTCCAAATTATTCGAGTTCTACAAACTACAGAAGAAAAAAAATAATATAATTAATCAATAGGTAACTTCTAATTTTAATGATTTTAAAAAATATATAAATTTAAATAATAATTACAAATAAAATAAAAAAATTATCAGTATTTCCATGTAAACAGATAAAAAAGGATATTCAAGGCTTATCCAATTTACAAAAAAAAAAAACACTTCTATCTTCTTCTTTTATCTATTTCAAAATTTTGATTCAAACTGGAATCTAGTCAGGTTTATTGCGAAATTTAATGGATAGGAAGTAATTAAATGGATGGAATCAGGAATATACTTCAATATGCAGGAGAATCGGATTACGAAGAAAGCTGTGGTTCAAAGGGGCATTGTATGCATATCAGTAGGCCACACACAGGTGTTGTGAGAATGGATCGAGGAATTGAATACAGGGAGAGCGGAGATTTATGATTGAAAACAGGATCAGATAACTTGGTAAGTAAAGGATACCAAGAAGTACATTCGATGGTAAGAAGAAGGAAAAGCCACTTAAACTCTTTGTAAAATCAGTGACAGTAGTGTTCCTGAAGATCCCACATAATTGTTGTTTTTTTATGTTATTATAATATAAATTATAAACCACTGATTTCATTAATAATTAAATAAAAAGCACAGGGGAAAACATTATATTTAATCAACAATAATTGTGGAACACAAAATTAGGAAACCTTAAAGGATTTAACTGAGTATGAACAACACAAAAGGACTTGGTAATAAAATGTACATCTGAGTCATAGAATAGAATAATAATGTTTTTGACTCATCCCCTCTTCAGGGTGTTTTGACAATATCAAATGTTTTATTGTTGTTTTATAAATCTGATGGAGTCTTCTTGTGGCCACACTAGAGTGTACATCGTTTCTGTGACTGAAGTTGGTTTGAAGGGGTTTACGTTCATCAAATGCGACAGTTTTTGGGATTAGTATAATTCATAGTAAAGTGAAGTTGATTCTGGATTTTGGAGCCAATTGCATTTTTTGGTTGAGGAGTGCATGCCTGAAGAACGGAAAACAGCAAAAATAATACTAATACATAAAAAAGGAGATAAAACTAAAATTGATAATTATAGACCCATATCCTTATGCTCAAACATGGCAAAACTTTTTCCAACAGCAATTAATAGAAGAATAGCTCCGTATACCTCAACAACTCTTTCAATAGAACAAACTAGTTTCAGGAAAAACTACTCAGTTATTCACTACCTGCAAGTAATAAACCAATTAACTAAAAATTCTCACAAGTATAATTTCCCTTTATATTTTTGTTTCGTAGACTTAAGGAAGGCCTTCGACAGTGTCTACCATAGCAGTATCCTTGAGATAATGAATGAAATAAGATTACAGAAAAAATATATCTCAATTATAGAGAAATTATGTAAGGAAAATTCAGTGTATATTGAAATGGAGAGAAGAGGTCTAGTCATCTGCATTGGTAGGGAAGTAAGACAGGGAGACCCGCTATCACCAACTTTATTTATTACCTTACTTGACAAAGTGTTTAGGGCAAATGATTGAAGCAATGTAGGTGTCAGTATTCATGGAACTAAGCTAAGTAATTTAAGGTTTACTTGAGGGATAAAGAAAGGTGGAAGGAGTAATGGAAGGACATAACAGACTCCACTTCCCAGTAGGGTTGGTCTCCGGGGAAGATAGACCATCACCCAAACTAGGGGAGACCTGCAGGAGACAAAGTATGTTTATGAATATATTTGTATTATAATTAATTCAGATTACTTTTGTTTGTTTTTCTTGCAATAAATGGCTTTATTTATAAATCTGATAGTTAAAAATAACTGAATAAGAACCTTATTAAATACTTAATACTAATATTTATATTTTAATTTTTCAAAATATAATTACATGCACCCCCAAACCAAATACAGTGTTCTAATATTTAATACACAGGATCATCTTTCTTTTTAGGATTTATTTTAAAACCTCATACAGTATTTATTTGATTTATAGAGAAAAAGCTGCTAATTGGTTATCATTGCCCATTTCCTGTGATTATATTAGGGTTTGGATTCCAATTTGTTTTGAGCAATTGATAGTTCTGGAGACGTGATTCTTCCTCATATGAACTTCAATGTCAGTAACTTAATGTTCTTAAATTGCAAGAAAATACAATCATGCTAATATATTAACTATAAATTATCAGACAGATAAATTGCAGCATCATATTCCTTTGCTTCCCATAATATCTTCAATAATAAACCAACAGTTGCTTCCCTAGTTTTTGCTTTCTTCCAGCTAACTAGCATTTGGCATACCAAGAACTCCATCTGAAATAAAATAATGATGACATATTCAAATTTAAATACCAATAAATTATACAATATTATGTAATGTGACTCTAACTAGTTAGGGTGAACAAATATTAAAAGACATGTTAAACCAATATGAATATATCATACAAGTAAATATAATATTATTAAATTATAGCTACTTTATTAATTATGGTTTGAAGAGGAAAATTCCATTGCAGCACTTAAAAAGTAAAAATTTGGTTAATATTTAGAACCCTGCACAATGATCCATACTATGTGTCACTTAATTTTGCCCATTATTTATAAATAACAAAGCTTTCCCATTTTTCTATACAAATACATATGAATCTATTGGTCTGTAATCTTGTTTCATTGACAAATGGTGGTAATTTTTAAATTAAATATAATGAACCTCAAAGTCTATCTAACAAGTTTGAAATTGACAATTGCAAGTCTTACCAGATTAAGCCACAATAAATCAGTTTACTAATACATTAATTTTTACACCAGAAAAAATTAGAAGCATTTACACCAGAAAAAGAAATGACAGAAAGAGAGCGAGGAGCTAAAAAATATTTAAATGCTTCATAGCAGCAAAGAAAGTAGGGGTTTCTTCAGATTGGTCAATAAGGGAAAAAAAACAATAGGTTAGGTAAAGTGATATCTAGTAAGGATAAACATGGAAACTTGTTGACCAACAAGTCTGACGTTCTTGAAGAATGGAGGGATTATTCCATTAATCTTCTCAAGAGAAGGAGACTCTCATGATGAATTAGACAATCAAGAGGCGGAAAAACATCAACAGAATACAAGTGGGGGAACAAGGAATAGACATTGAAACACCTGATGAAGAAGAGATCATAGATACAGATGCCATCAGCAAACTAAAAAATAATAAAGCCCCTGGTATTGACGCACTTCCTGCTAAACTCTTGAAATACGGTGGAAATGAGCTCAACAAAGCATTACAAGATCTCCTCCTTGTCATATGGACAGATGCCCTCTAATTTGGTTATTGGTATGCAACGGGAAGATCCTAAAAGTAGTACATGAATTCAACTGGGAATCATTATAGATAGGTCTGATAGCATTGCCCAAGAAATAGGAAGCAGGGTCAATAAAGCGAACCAGGAGTACTACCAGATCGACAGAATAACAGGATGCCCTGAGAGATGGGGCAAGATGCTAAGATACACATCTATAAAGCTATTCACCTAACAGTCCTCACATAGGGTAGAAAGAGCTGGGTGATGCACAACAAGCATATTAACTGAATCACTGCAGCTCTGATGAAATTCCTACTTAGAGCAGTGGGAAAGACAAGGTAAGACTGTGTCCGAAATAATACCATCAGAAAGCAAATAGAAGTACTACCACTGAAGACAATAATGGAAAACAGACAATTAAAATGGTTTGAAAATGTTTGTCGAATGGATGAAGTAAGGGAATCCAGAAGGACACTGGAAGCTAGATGTACAGATAGAAGAACATGCGGCCGACCTAGAATCTCCTATCAGGAACATATCCAGATGATAAGAATTAACAGAGGCGAGACTCTTGCATAAATGAAGCGACACATCAGAGACCAGGATAACTGGCAGCACTGGATTGAGGCCCCTCTATGCCAATAATGGCTCAAAGAGGCAGAGACAGGTAAAGAAGAAGTACTGATCATAAACAGGTACAGTCTGTACAAGTCCCTTTCATGATATACTGCTTTTAATTTTGCTGGACTGGGCAATAATCCTTCTTTGAAAAATTATATTTAAAAAAGAACAATGCTTTCATGATGGAAATTTCTTCAACAAGTTGCAAAATGATAAGAGAGTAAAAGAAAAAAAATTAAGTGTGAGACTCCTTTCTAACCTCATTTCCTTGGCTACTTAGATAATGTGTTGGATGGACCAAAATTTTATAAAGTACTCTTATAAACCAGCTTAGTCTCAGAAACTAAATTTATATAACTTGTACTCATTGTATAGATGTGAAATCTGTATTAGTTTCATAATTTTTCACTTAGTCCCTATAAGATATTTCCGTTTTAACATAGCAGAAAACAAATTTTTACCATTTCTGAAAATTCATATACAAAAAAGGACTATGTTCTGAAGATCGAAATTTTTACAGCAAGTAGGACTATGAATAAGCTATAAAAGAAAAAATAATTAAGGATGAGTCTCTTTTTCTTTATATATTTTTATTATATTGCTAAAAGTCTCATTTGTTATTGATTTTCAAGAATTTTTTCCACTATTTACGTAATGAGTTGTGAGGGCAAATATATAAAGCATACCTTATCTTGTTAATTTTTGTTTTGATTTTATATCTAAAAAATTACAAGAATTAGAATGATTTTCCCAACACATGTTTTCAGCCCCAAAGCAGACTTAAAATGGCTGCAACAATAAAAGTATTAGCCATACTATAAAAATATTATATCTATGATTTTTATTCAGAAAAGGATAACTGGTAAAAAAAATCATGACAATTAAAAATGTTGAGCGAGCAGCAAAATTAATGAAAATACGACGGTTTCAAATGGATTGATCCATATATATGCAACTACTAAATTCATGCAAAATCTGATTCTGGACATGTGGGTAGAGGAGTGCATTCCTGAAGAATGGTAAAACTATTTAACAAATAAACTAATATTTTTATTGTATAGTAAAACAAATAAACTATTATTTGTCCTATTCATAAGAAAGGGGGTCCTCTAAACTGCAAAAACAACAGAGGAATATCCATCCTGCCATCTTCCTACAAAATACTTTCTAATATTATTTTCCACAAACTCTTTCCGTTTGTTGAAAGCAGAATAGGCCAATATCAAGCAGGCTTCAGGAGGGGCAAAGGTACAACAGACCAGATCTTCTCAGTTAAGATGTGTCAAAGCTGATAAAAACTAGGGTTGGAACAAACCCTCGCTCTGATGAAATCATCTGATCTTTTAATTAAAATGTATTTAAATTAAGGGAGGTTACAAAAGATTGATGGTGTTATTGGTTAAGTATCTTAGTCTTGTTCAGTTTATGATACATGTTTATTATGTTAGTTTTGTTTTGATTTATTAATGAATATTGAACCCGTAGGGATTCAATTACCTGATGTTGTTTTGGGAAAATAAAGAAGTTTCAAGTCAAAAATGGTTACTACTCACTCCCCCTCCGCTGGGCTAGCACTTATTCAAATAAATAATTATATAACGTAAATAGAGACATTACAGAAGATGAAGGAGAGAGCAGCTGAATACAATATCCACACTCACCATCTCTTCGTGGATTTCCGAACTGCCTATGACAGTATGATCTGAGTAGAACTGCATGAAGGAATGATTGCTCTCGGTATCCCTCCAAAGCTAGTCCGCCTTGTCAGGATTACAATGAAGACTAATCAGTGCTCAGTGAGTGAGGCCAGAGTCACATCTGAGTTTTTTCAAGGTGATTGCTAAGCATGCCTGTTGTTCAATATTGCTTTGAAATGCACCATCAGAAAGTCAGGAATCCAGGTAGGAGGAACGATTTTCAACAAATAGTGCTAAATCTTAGCCATGCTGATGATCTGTGTATTATTAGACGCAGTTTTTCCAGCATGAAGAGTGCCTAAATCTCCAAAGAACAGCGGCTAAAATTGGACTACAGGTGAACGAGAAAAAAAACAAAGTATAGGCAATCCTAACAGAGGAGTTGTGAAAATAGAGGACTTCAGCTTTAATTGTGTAGAGGAATTTATCTACCTCGGAATACAACTAAACTCAGGCAATGATAAGCAACCGTAGATAAAGTGTCGGATTTTAACGGCCAACAGGTGCTACTACAGACTTCTGAGGCATCTAAGGAGCAAGTCTCTCTCCAGGACAACAAATATAAGAATATATAAGACTCTAATCAGGCCTGTCCTCGTCAGAGGGCTGGACGATGAATAAAACCCAGAAATCGTCCCTACTAAGATTAAAAGGAAGATCTTGAGAATTGTGGTGCCTGTGTATCACAACGGTGCATGGAGAATAAGAAAAAAAATGCTGAGCTTATGTGTCTCTATTAAGACCAGGACATTATACATTTTATTAAGTCTGGCTGTCTGAGATAGGCAGCGCAGATTGCAAAAATGAGTGGTAATGAAATCCCCAAAAAGCTCTTTGAGGAAAAGATTTTTAGATTCAGAAAAGTGAGTAGACATCGTCTGCGGTGAGATGATATTTGGCTGCAGATGTGCAGAAAATGCTGGGAAGTGGAAATTGGAGAGTAGCAGCACAAAACAGGGAAGACTGGTGGCTCAGACAAAGGGTGGTCTTCATGAGTTGAAGCGCCATAAAAAAAGATCATATATATTTAACAAATAATATTTATTGGCTGAAAGATTATTTATTCTAACAATTTTTATCTTTTGAATAAATTTTATTAGAATAATCACCTAAAGATGACAGATAAACCAAATTTATTTGATACGAATATAAAATTATTCTTTATTCAAACTTTTGAATAAATAATAGAAGATTTATTAGTTATTTTAAAGTTTTAAATAATTGATGATTTATTCAATAACCTAAAGTTTCGAATAAGAGATAATTTATTCATCATTTTTTATCTATTATGATAGATAAATTTTGCCCAACTTTGCTTCTAACTATATGGAATCCTTGAAAGATACTAGAAAGGAGAGAACAATGGAAATAATAGGAGGGAAACAAAAACTGACATGTAGGTGACCCCTGTCAACTGCACTACTATTTCATAGTTAACCTGTGATTAACAAATATAACTGGGATAGAGATGTTTAATATACCTAAGGCTGCAATAAATAAAAAAATTCATACCTGAACACGATCTGAAGAATGGAATTGATCTTCAGGGAACCCAAGTTTCTTCTCTAAGTGTTGGAAGTCATTAATCTTTGAGCTAATTAATTCAAAGTGCTCAATAGTGGCCTGTGATATATTTGAAAAGTTATCTTAAAAAAAAAAAGTTAAAATAATAATATGTTTCCAAAGGATTTCTTATCTCTGAGGATACAAATGATTAAGAACAATTAAAATCCAGCTGCCATCTAAAAAAGTAATTTGAAAAAAATCCTTAAGGCTAAAGGGGACGATAGTTTAATTTATTTCTTAAACAACAGATCGCAGCAACATCGTTCAATTTTGTTTTAGCCCCTGATCTCATCGAAATAGTTGTCCTATTTTTATTTTTTTTCGTTGTAAGAGGAGATTACGGGAAAGTTGTTTGCGAATTTCCTTCTTAAAAATTTGAAATCTAAAATCTTTATTATGCATTTTTTCAAAAAAATGTGACAGAGCAAAATTGCAGAAAAAAATCTTGAATTTAATGCACTTTTCAGATTTGGAATCCGTCCAACAGTGCCGTCAGAAACAGAAATTTACGATCTCAAAGAAATATCCCAAATGGCCTCTGTGTGTGTATGTCATAAGTCAAGCAAGAAAACGATATTTTTTATAAAAACTCATTACCAGTTAAAATGAGAAAATAATGGTATGAAGGGGAGTTTAATTATCACATTACCTATTTTAATTAAAATATCAATAATAAACTAATAAATGAATTAGGTAATCTGCTTAGGAATACTTTAGAATTAAATATTGTTTTGTACTTAATATTACAACGGAAAATTACCGATATGGACTTCACCACTTTCCTGTTTACTGACATCTACAATGGTTCGGGGATCATCTGTTTCTTCCATTTCTCAAGTACTTCTTCTTGTGTGGGTCTATCGAGCTCGAATCTTACACACACTTTGTCTTTTTGTGTCAAATACTATTTTTATCTAAATATTTATTTGTGTGAGGCACCCTGTTTTACAAAGGTGCAATTTTCCCGAAACCATTTGCCACAGGTAATAGACCTTTGAAATGGAAAACCCGAAAGCAAGAAACATCCAGATATTCAAATATCTGATCATATATTCCATATTATAAATATTCCTTCAAAAAAATAAGTTTTGTTCAGCTATAAAAGTTTATTATCAGTACAATATGACAAATATGAGGTATTTTTCATCACTCCTGTGTTGAATAAATATTTTAAAAATGTCAACTAAATTTGACATATTGCCATCTTAAAAGTTTAATATTTTAGAAACTAACGGACTTAAAGACGTTTATGAATAGTGCTGAAAACAAACGGTAACTAAAGTTTATTTCTTGTTTGGAATAATAAAAATCTGAATGGATCAATATGGATTTATAGCTACCACAAATAAAAAAAAAAAAAAAAAAAAAAAAAAAATATATATATATAATATATAAATATATATAATATATATATATAGATATAAATTCTTCCTCGGTAAACAATTTTGAGTGAACTTTACAGTAAAATCTATAATAAACTAATCTTGTTGAGCATTAATTTTTTAGGAAATACACACTAAACATTTGTAATTACCTTGGAGAGGCTTTATGTTTCAACATATAACAATTTAAAAACAGGTAAACAAATACATTTTAATCAAATATACTAATTTATGAGCTGAAAATGCTCAATATTTTTTTTTTCGTTTAGCCCCAGATTCAGTTGCAGTATACAATGGATAACTTGTGTGTATGTGTAGGCCAATATACAGTTGATTATGGTAGTTGCATCAAATCTTTTATTGCAATTTACAAGTCGTGTAGTTCGAAACTATGTCCAGCAATAATTTTTACTAATGTCCAGTTTAGTTGGTATTTATTCCTTGGCACTTGAGAAAGGCTGTTTAAATAGAGGTTTGTATGAATCATTAACATACAATTTATGATTTATTAATAAATTTTGAAATCTCAATGACCTTTAGCGTAGCAGGTTTTATTGTTTAAAATAAAAACAATATTTGTAATTTGTATTTTTTACATGTGCTATATACATGCTATATATTTCACATTTAGGTAAGCGAAAGTAATAATTTTCATTATATTAAACATAATTTTATATTTATGTTTATTTATTTATAAATTATATATTTGCTTTGGACCAACCAAATTTATAACTTTTAATGGAAAGGTTAACCAATTTAATTTTTAACTGTTCAGTTCATATCATCATTTCTGAAATACAAAATGACTGGACCCTTAAGGGAGCCAAATGCTGCCTGCCTCTACTTGCTGGGCTGTGAGCTTATTATCTACTTACTATCATCCGCTGTCGCGGCGGTGATATTTCTTTGAGATCGTAAATTCTGTTTGTGTGCATTAAATTCAAGATTTTTTTCTGCAATTGCGCTCTGTCACATTTTCTGAAAAAATGCATAATAAAGATTTTTTATTTCAAATTTTTAAGAAGGAAATTTGCAAATTTTCCCCTAATTTCCTCTTACAACGAAAAAAAAAAACACGAATATTTTGAAATAAAAATGGGACAACTATTTCAATAAGATCAGAGGCTAAAACAAAATTGAACGAGAGGGCTGCGATCTTTTGTCTAAGAAACAAAATAAAGTCTGAATTATTTAGAAAACATGCCGATCAGAGAGAATTAACAGTTCACTTTTTCAATCAAATTGACATTGAGGTATGAAAATCACATAATTTTGTGGGATTACTATGTAAAAAAAAATTGCAGCAGCCAAAACTAAATGTTTGACAGGGAAGAAAAATCTTCACGTTTATTGACAAACAGTGAGTTTGCAAAAACAAAATGTAGTTTGCCAAAAATGTTTGAGGTTCAATCTGATGTACTACATTTACAAGAAAATGATGTAACTGAAAAAAAAATATAGATATTACGTTTTCACAATGTTTTACCACATGAAATAAAAATAGCAATTTACCTTTTACATTATTTGGAATAACTTGAGAAGAATCATATGTTTTTTTTTCTGAACTTCGCACCTGTTCTTCTTTATTAATTACATTCGTAGTGATCAAAGTAATATTATTCCCAAAATGTAAATTAGGACAATTTTCAATCCGAATGTTACTTCCATTGGCTATTGGAAAAGATAAAATAATAAAATTGATAAAACACTAAGCAACATAATTCATAGTTTATTATTATAAAAATTTCATAACAACCCCATTATTACTGTCCACAGAAAAATTTATTTTTATGATTAATAATTGACTAAACTTCTAAATTGTGGACTCTTACTTATATTATAATTTAATTAATGTAAACAAAACATTGGTTCTTTAAATCGTATATGGACAAACAACTAACAGAAGAAAAATAAATATCTAATCACTAACACTTTCTGAGTTCCTCATAGGGCAATTAAACAAGATTTTCAAAAATCAATTACTATTTAATTAACCTTGTCCTTAGGGGGGTAAATGGGTAGGGTAACAGGAGGCCTAGAAAGAGAGATAGGTGTGGGCGTCTCCCCCACCCTTTGCGAATCTATCAAGAAATAGTGCCCTGCCCACTGCTTGGGAAACTTCCAACATGCCTCTGGGCGTCCATCTGGAGATGCCTCTTGGGAGGGATCCGGGGAGGCCTGCTGATCCGGGTGCTTCTGCGGAGGGTGCCAGAGGCACCCGTTTGGAATTGGCTCTTCAATATGCAAATCAGCCTGGAATATCCTGTGAGACTGCTTTACATTACTTGGTCTCTAGGATTGAAAAAACTGACTAACAGAGAAATTGTGGCAGACATCTTTATTGACATTGTGGGTGCCTTTGACCGAACTCCTTATGATACTATGGCAATAGCCTTAGAAAGGAGAGGTGTGGGACGACTAACCTCCGGATGGATCAATGCCATGCTGTAGGGAAGGATGTTCACATCTGAATTGGGGCACTCCAGAGTGTGAATGAGACCGAGGGGAGGATGCCCACAAGGTGGTGTGCTATCTCCACTCATATGGTGTCTGGTTGTCGACTCTTTGTTGACAAAACTGAGCACCACAGGTCTATACGCCAACACTCATCACAGACTCTGGGGCAGTACAAATAACAACGTCTTCCACAAGAATAGAAAGCAGTAATGGTACTACCGCTGATGCAGATTAATCTACATCACTGCATAGTGGCATGTGGTGCCTTGCAGCAGTATGTAAGAGGTAAGAATATTGATATTATATTAATACAAGAACCTTACCTTTTTAAGGACAGTATTAAGGGACTGGAAATGCGGGGTTACAGTGTAATAGCCATGTCGATGCGCTCTAGGACCTGCATACTGTACAAAAATAACCTTAAGATGCTACCCCTGTGGTAATATTGTTGCTGAGATCCAGCAGCAGCTTAAGTGACCCTCCTTGGAGGTAAAATAAAAGGGAGATCACAGTTTGTTCTGTGTATCTTCCTTATGAAGAGGACATCCCCACAGAAGCATTTAGAAGTCTAATCGCAGGGATGGAAGGCGAAGGTGCCCTAATAGCATCATGAGATGCCAACACTCATCACAGACTCTGGGGCAGTACAAATAACAACCAGAGAGGTGAGTCTCTATTAAAGTTTATTTTAAGCAATGATCTTGAAATACACAATAAGGGCAATAATGCCACATTTGTAAAATGATCAGAGGTCATTGATTTCACACTAATTCCCAATTGTGCTCATGATTTCATTAAGGGACTAATGTTCCTTGTGAGGAGACATGTTCAGATCATAAATATATCAAATTTGATATAGATGTTAATGACAGGTTTTAATCGGTGTAAAGGAACCCCAAACTTACTGACAGGAATTCCTATTGTACCCAACTCGAACAAGAAGTAAGTGTCCCAAATCAATTAGAGACAAATGACAATAGGATTGCCTCAATGTATCACTTACAGAGACAATAATGAAGTACTACACAGACAATAACAGTTTGTGTACAGTCAAATCTAACAGGAATGTTACCTGGTGGAACAGTGATCTAGGCAAATTGAGAGCTTTTACTAGGAAACTCTTCAACAAAGCCAAAAGTACAGATAGTTGGGATGCTTATAAGCAAGCACTAATTTACTACAATAAAGCCATTAGGAAAGCTAAGAGAGGGGCATGGAGGAATGTTGGCAATGACATTAATGACACATCCTCTGCTTTTAGAGTAAATAGAATCCTATCAAAGAGGCCGGGCCAGAGAGCTATGGGTGCCATCAGTGTGGAAGGGGTCCATACCGATTCAGAGATCGGAACCCTGAAGGCACTGGCAACCACACACTTCCTTGGCTGCGAGCTGATGAGTGAGATACCAACTAATCCCACAGACGAAAGACAGACTGTTATTACGGAGAGGTGGGCTGAAGCCAACAGACTAATTCATTCCGGAAAATTGAATGGGCAGTTAAATCATTTGCCTCATTCAAATCAGCCGGCACTGATGGAATTGGAAAAAAATATTGACAGACATATTAGGGACAATATACTAACTGATACATCGCTACATAGCGCTCAATATGCGAATCAGCCTGGAATATCCTGTGAGACTGCTTTCCTTTCTTGGTCTCTAGGACTGAAAAAACTGACTAACAGAGAAATTGTAGCAGGCATCTTAGAAAGGAGAGGTGAGGGACGACTAACCTCCGGATGGATCAATGCCATGCTGGAGGGAAGGATGCTCACATCTGAATTAGGGCACTCCCAGAGTGTGGATAAGACTGAGGGGCCCACAAGGCGGTGTGCTATCTCCACTCATATGGTGTCCGATTATCGACTCTTTGTAGACAAAACTGAGAACCACAGGTCTATATGCACAGGGATATGCAGATGATATCGCTGTGCTAATTGAAGACAAATTTCCAGAAACAATCTTGGAATTGCTTAAAATGACAATGAGACTTCTGAGGGATTGGTGTCAGACAAATGGTCTCAGCATCAACCCTCAGAAAGTCAATCTCTGTATCTTCACAGAAGAAATATAATTAGACCACCCCACCTTGGTGAGGTTGAGGTCAATATCTACAGTGAAGTTAAATATTTGGGAATTACTCTTGATACTAAACTAAAATAGAACAGCCACAGCGACAAAACCTGCACCAAAGCATTTAAGTGTCTTTATGCATGCAAAGGGGCTGTTGTAAAAACATGGGGCCTTAAACCTAAGATGGTCCTTTGGATATATAAAGCAGCAATAATGCCTATAGTCTAATATGCAGCTGTTGTGTGGTGGCACAAGGCAATTACAAACAAATCCATGCTCCAGCATGGAAAGTTGCAAAGATTAGCATGCCTTATGACAACTGGAGCTCGGAGTACTACTCCAACTGCTGCAATGGAAGTTCTACTGAACCTAACACCATTGCACATAGCAGTAGAAACTCAAGCATTTATCACAGCCTATAGGCTTTCTAAGTTAGGAACAAGATCTAACTCCCAGGTATACCAGGGTCATGGTAACTTGTTCAGAAGGATTGATGAAGATTCGGTGTTAGCCATGCATTCTGATCAGGCAAAGAAATATATGGACACACTTTATTGTGTAGGAATTAATAAAACTGACTCACACAGACCATGCAACGGAGTCAATTGCAATAGACGGATCCCTGACAGAGGTAGGCTCAGAGGCTGGAATATGCAGAATGGACAAATCCAGGGAAGGGATATCCATCTCTCTAGGTAAACATACTTCAGTCTTTCAGTCTGAAGTAATGGCGATAAATATCTTTGCTCAAACCCTAATTTCAGAAGGGATAAGAGACAGGCTTATAACTATCCATACCTATAGTCAAGCTGCAATTGGAGCTCTGGATAGTTACATGACTCAGTCCAAATTAGTAGAGGAATGATGCAAAAGTAATCTCAATACGCTTTCCCAACTGCTGAATAAAGTCCGAGTTTAATGGGTGCCTGGTCACTTAGGCATCTTAGGCAATGAGAGGGCTGATAGCCTCACAAGGAGGGGTTCTGCTCTGTTACCCTCTACACCTGAGCCTGTGTGTGGTATAAGCCTCAGCTATGCATTGAAGGTTTGATCAAGGCGGCTGACGGCAATATCAGTGTGGTCTAAGCCTTTAAAGTGGTAGCATCATGCTTATCATATTAGCCATAATAGTTATTAGTAATAACAAATTGCGAAGGTGTAGTGTGTATGTTTGTGTAGGTGCAGTTGAACAATTATTTGAAGCACAGAGCTGTATTTTTTTTAGAGGTGTTTGCTGAGAACAGTAAGAAATGATATTATTAATTCTGTTTAAGTAGCTTGATAGATAACCACATTATAGCTTGGAGTGGGGACGCACACGCACATTTACCATGCGAGGGAGATAAGAAGCAATTGGAAGTCAGTACCTGATCAGCCGTCAAGTAGGTTTCTGCCGGATTTTTCCCTCTTTTTCACAATTCGTTATAACTTCGTAAAGTTTTCATTTTATTTTTATTTCTCCATATTAAATATCAAAAATGGTTGTCTGCCCAAAACCGTAACACGAGATGACAAAACTGCATTTACATGCAGTATAGAAACTTGCTGAGCAATCTTCCATAGTAAGTGCCTTAAAATTTACGACCTGGATATTGAAAAAATCAAAGCTTTAAAAAACAGATGGGTCTGTCCTAGCAGCGATAAAGCTATTAAGAGGTTCGCCAGTGGGGACAGAAGCACTAGCCCCTCCATGTCGGCCCTCCAGAGTGGAGGCAGTGAGGCCGACGTACTTAAAGTATTAAAAGACCTCGTTTCTAAGATAAGAGATCAATCTTGAAATAAGTCCTCACTCGTCGCCAACACCGAGGAGGTAAAGGATATTAAAGATACTTTAGATAAGCAGACGACGATAAGCTTCGAGAACGCGGAAATCAGTCGAAGCACTCCTGGAGGCCTAAAATAAAAAAAATTGTGTGCTCTTTCAAGAAAACATCACATTAAAAAAAACATTGAACTTGAAATAAGGCTCAACAGGTCAGAACAAAATATTCTCACTAAGACCGTAGAGATTAGGGGCAAACCGGTGAGACCTGGTGAGTCTCCGATGGGCCTGGTGATGAGCATTGGACCAGACTAGGTCTTAAGTTGGAAGTGGAAGACGTTGACCATGTTGAGAGGCTCAGGTCGAGGAAAGAGGATATACCTGGGCCGCTAATGGTCCGTTTCATGCGCCAGACTGTGAGGGATGAGTTGGTGAGGAAGAGAAAGGTTGTCAGAGACTTTTCTACTCGCCACCTAGGATGGAAAGAAAACGATGCTCATTAAATATTCTTGGGGGAGGCGATGTCCCCGACCAACAGACATCTCTACTGGCTGGCTTGGCAAAGAAGAGTTGCCGGCAAATTGAAACTGTATAGTTTAACGACGGTAAAGTGAAATGTCGGCATGCGGATGGCCAACCAGTAATAGTTATCAACTCGCCTTCGGACCTAGAAGATTTTGACTGACATCAGGGACCACTTTTCACCTTTCCGGATCATCGGCTTTCGACCATTCGCTTTTTAACCATTAATTGACGACTATCATCTCCATATCATTTTCATTTTTCTCTCTATTATTGTAGCTATTTTTATTTTTATTTTTGTTCAACATTAAGCCAAAAGGCTATTTTTTTCTTTATTCACAAATATACGGGAGTTTTTCGTTATCCAACTCAACCAGAGTAATAATTATTTTACTTCTATTCGCTATGTATCTACTAGCAGCTGGCGATAATGTAAAAACCTCTTTTATCTTCTATATTATGTTTGTTTTATTTTTACTTCTTAAGAATGTTTATGTTTCTAGTTCTTATTCCACAAATAATGTTAATGCACTGCAGGTTTATTCACCTTCTCATCCTCGCACCCCTTTCCTCATGACCCACCACTATGTTCACTACTTCAAACTTCCCTTTCCCATGACTTATGTCCTTTTAACCTGTCACGTCAACGCACAGTCACTCCAAGCCCATATTGATGAATTCCATGACTTCTTCCTCCATAACTTTTATCACTTAATAGCTGTTTCTGAAACCTTCAATTCCAACATCGCAAGTTTCCCTTCCGAATTATACATTGCTCCGTCATGACAGAGATGACCGAACGGGTGGCAGTGTGGGTCTCTTGGTTCATGACAGCCTCAAATTCAAACAACTCCTTCAATCACCCCATTCCGATTGCCCTCACCTCGAATACCTTTTCGCCGAAATATCCACAGCTTCCCATTCCCTACTATTTGGAGTCATATACCGCCCTCCAAGAGTACCCTTTGAAACAGTATTCGAATCCACCCTTTACAATATAATCCCATCCTATAACAATATCATCCACACTGGGGAATTTAACACCAACTTATTCTTGCCTTCCTCAGACCATGCCTACTAAACCAACCTCTTCTTCTCTCTCGATCTCTATATTGTACCATATAATCCCACACACCACACCCAATCCTCAGAATCCTGGCTCGATCTGTATGTTCTGGATTCTGCTAATAAACTCCTCGTCTCGTCTTAACATCCTGTCCCTTTCTTGTCTGCTCACGACCTTATCCAGGTACCCTATAATCTTCCGACCACGCATTTTCCCCAAGTCCATTTCTTTTCGTAACCTTAACACCCTTTCCTCTGAAATCTTGGCTCTAGGTCTTGAAGCTATCCCATGGGACCCTATAAATATAAAAATATAATATATATATATATATATATATACACTTTACCAATGTCTTGGAAGGTCCATTATTGCTTTTTTCTAAAAATCACTGTCCTTACTCCTGAAGAACAATTAAAGGTCTGTTTTGACGTCATCTTTTGAAGAGTAGGATTTCCCTTGTAGACAATTTTCACGGGAACGGAAAAGATGGAAATCCGAAGGAGCAAAGTCAGGAGAGTACGGTGGGTGAGGTAAAACCTCCCATCTGAAGGTTTTTGCCAAGTCCTTAAAGACACATGGGACCTAGCATTGTCTTAGTGGAATAGCACTCCTTTCCGATTTGCCAACTCTGGCCGTTTCTCTTTAATTGGTCCCTTCCAATACCACCAAATACTGAGTATCACCTTTCTTGGATGCAAGCCCACCTTTGGTGTTGCGAGCGGCATCGTTCCAGGCGATCCTTAAGATTTTGTTTTGGCTGGTGTTGATGTAGAGAATCCATTTTTCTCAGCAGTAACAGTAACTCATTTCAAAAATGGATCCTTCACATTTTTTTTCAGCAGCAAATCGAAACATGAAATCCTTTCAATAAGGTTCCTTTCACTGAGCTCATAGGAACCCAAACATCGTAACAACAGACTTACCCGGCCTTCCTTAGATGATCAAAAACAGTTGATTTGCAGGCTTTTAACTCCGTAGCTATCTTACAGACAGTAATTCGTGGATTGTTTGCGATGACCGTCATAATATCCTCGATGTCAAGAGTTAACCTCCAGCCAGCCCGGGGTTGGTCTTCCAAATTGAAATCTCCTGATCTAAACCGCGAAAACCACTTCTGAACTGTGCTATAAGCAATTGAACCGCTGCCATACACGGCACGAATCTTTCTTGCAGTGTGGGCTACACTTTTCCTTTTTTAAAAAAGAACAGCATAATATGCCGAAAATGAACTGAATCGTCACTCATGTTATGTTGGTTTGCAATAAACTACACTACTGAGCCATAATAAAGATGAATTCAGTATGTAAACAGAGTTAATTCCATGAGGATTAAAGGCATATAAATAAAAATTAGCTTGGTGATTCATTTTTAGTAGATAAAATAGAAGGTAAATTTTATTTTTACAATCTCAACGAACTTTTCGGACAACCCAATATTAGTCTAATAAATTGTTTTATTTCTAATCTTTTTTTAACAGGTTAAAAAATCTGTTCATGTAATATGTTAATAGTTTTAAGATTTGATGTATCTTAAAATAATAGTAAATTTTAAATAATGTTATATGTTATAACTGACTAGTAACTGGGGAAGGAACCCCAAAACATTGACTGAATATATGGAATTAAAGTTTTTGGAAGAATTTCATAAAGAACATTCACTACCCCTAATAAGCAGAAATCATGTTGCTTAAGACTATACTCTCATGTATTTAAAAACATGAAGGAAAAAACACATTATCAAGGATTGGAACCATGTATTATAGGGCTAAGAAAGCTGTGGTGAAAAGGCCAAGACCCACCCACGGTATAAGTGCTAGGAAAGTAAGGTAAGAAAGCTGTGGATCAGAATCCATTCAGGAATGCATTAATTAATAATTAATAATATTACATGTAATATTAATAATATTATATTATTTAAATAAAGTTGAATGTAATATAATATTTTACAATCATTACCATTTAAATATTCTAATGAAATGTAAATGATTATTGTGCTTACAACAAGAACATGATGTCTTATTTCTGCCATAACAGAAAACTTTAAAAGTTGATGTTTGTTGAGCAAACTGTTAAAGTAGATAAGTATTGACTTTTTTTAGTCAATAATGTATAAGAGACAGCCTAGCATCCACATGTTAAAATTTGATTTCCTATTTATATACTTATAGAGCGGAATATAACAGTGGATAGGGTAAAAGTCTGGCTAGGACAGATAATTATTTATTGAATACTAAATAGTTGGCCATGTAGTAAATATGAGGGATGAGATGATTAGGGTGGTAGTAAAAAATAGTTAAAAACTATTAAATAACCTACATCTCGACACACGTTGGGGATCTTCATTCAATCTAAAAACTAAAAATATACAGAGTAGGTTTTCCATAAATAACTGACCACGAAAAATTAACAGAAATAAATAACAATGAGTAAAAATAAGAACACAAGAAATAAAAAAGAAAGTAATAATACCTAATTACGAAATAAATTAATATATCAACATGAGTTAATAGAGAAATGAAAAATGAATATAGGTATCCAAAGAATATAATGTACAATGAATTGAAGTAAAGATAACAAAAAACAGAATAACAATTAGAAAATGAAAAGTAAATATAAAATAAAAGTATAACGTACATTAATTTTTCCTAACAAGAAATATGAAAATAAAGTCAAACAGCTCAATAATGCAGATTTTATGTGTTTGCATAAATAATAAGTAGTCATAGGAGTAATAAAAAGTAAAATAAAAATATAAGGAGATGGTGGCTAACCTCCATTGAAGTAGGGAAGCTGAATCACAGTGGATTTGACAGATATTTAACATTATATAAAACAATGAGGCGGGGTCAAATCCATATCTGTTAAAGTATCCTGTTATATTTTAGCCCTGATAAAGACCCGCAATGTGGATCAAAATGTAGATCAATACTTTTACACTATGGTCACAATCATCTCATCCTTCATAATTATTTATTGTTTTATATAAGCTGTAGGCTGACCCTAGAAGATTGGAAGACCCTCTCAGGCTCACTCCTTTTTATTTTTTGTTTTCTAATATACCTAAGGAAATTTGACTTCTTTCAGTATTTTCATTATATTACAATTTATTTTTAAAAAATGTCAACTACTGTTCGTTCCTTCACTTACTTGGTACACTATCGTTTTGTGGAGCAAAATAATCTGGCTGAGATTTGAATTTATGTTTCTTATTTTTTCCTTTGAATGAAACAGCATCAGAAGTAACTTTATGAAAGAAAGATTTCATCCTAAATTATAAATAAATTTAATTAAAAAATGACAACAAATTCAGTTATTTTATCAGACACAAAATAGTGATACAACTAATAAGATAGTTTTTAGAGTCAATGATTTATGAATTTATAATTAGTTATGCTATTTTTTAAAAATACATTTTTTTTTATATTTCAATAATTGAATGGGTTCAATGCAAAAGTCAATAACAAACAACAATCGTGGTTTGGAAAAACTGGTAAAAAAAAAAATAAAAAAAATAAAAAAAAAATAAGTTAGTCTTATAATTTTAGATTTATAATAATTTCAGAACATTAATCTATTTAACACTATCCATCCAATTTCAGATCATATCATGGGAATTGCAAAATTCATAATTATGTATCACCAAATTTTAATATTAAATTCTAATCTAATTCACACCATAATTGTCAATAAGAAATAAATTAAAAGTTTATCAAGTGCAAAAGATGAGGTTAAAATATAATCTAAAATAGGCTTAAGAGTATTTATTTTATTTCATTAGGTAGGATAAGAAGAAGTACTTTATACTGAAAACTGAAAATTCTGGTGTCAATAATTATTTGTAAACAAAATTAATATATCTAATTTTGATAACAGAAAGTTAAAAATCAGTAAAACACAGAAAAAAAACTTTAAAAGTTTTTAAACCTAAATAAATATATTTATATATAATATATATATATATATATATATATATATATATATATGTGTGTGTATATATTAAACATACTCCAAAATGTTTGTGTTGTCTTAGTTATGATATCTTCCAGTATATAAGTCACTTGCCATGAGATATGTTATCAAACAAATGTCACCTGTTGCTCCAAAGAACAAATTTTTTACGATTCAAATGTATATGTATATACATGTGTTAAATGAAATGAAAATAAATTTTATTCTGGGAAGAGTAGTCCCCTAAGAACCATTTTTTTTTCAATTAGTTTTCATTTTTTCAAAATTAATAAAGACTTGGTATAATATTGGTCTAATTACGAATACGAATGTATGCAAACAGGATCAGGAGGTACTGAAGCACTGATGAATAGGAGAAGGCAAAACCGTATATTTAACACAATGGACAAAAACTTCTACATGCAGTTAACACCGAAAGCAACATTTAATCAAATAACCCTCCCAGACCCCAACGAAGTATCTGAATAATGGAAAATAAACAAGTCTACAAAAGTGATGCGCAATGGTCAGAAACTATCAGCAGTTTTCTGACTGACATTGAGCCCATGGAATCAACCAGCATTAGCACAGAGGATATAACTAAGGCACTTAAACCAATGAAAAACTGGAAAGCTTCTGGAACAGATAAAATACAAAATCATTGGTTGAAATATTTTAGCAATGTTCACAGCTATCTTGCTTCATGGTACCAGAAACTACTATGTCAAGAGATAGAGATCCCTTTTAACTTCTGCACTAGTGAGACATATTTAATAAAAAAAAAGGAAATAAAGAAAAATTAAAGCCGCAAGATCTGAGGCCCATAACTTGTCTCAACGGTGTATATAAATTACTGACAACAGTATTAATGACAATTATTAAAAACAAGCTAACTGATTACAAGCAAGGAAAATGCATCATGGCCGTGGAGCATCTAGAAAATAAGGCAGGTTCGAGAGGTTGCCAAGAATAATTGGCTTTAGAAGTATTGAGGATTTACAAAGTAGAACATGTAGTAATAGACTAAAGACGTCTCATGAACCAATGGAATGTGTTACTATGTACACGAGGATGTACTGATGAATATATATCTAAAAAAAGGGGGTATATTTGAAGGTGCCTTGCTTAGTTCTATGAGGTTCTGCCTTGTACTTAACCTTCTTAGCAAATTGCTAGAAGATACAATGAAAGGATACCACATCAACTTTGAAACGAAGATTTCGCATTCATTTTAACAATAATAATTTGTTTATTTATTCTGGGGCAAATCCCTTTAGAATAATACAAAATACAGTAGTGTGAGATTTACAGTCTTAGAGCAAGAATAACAAAAAGAAAAAGAAATATACAATGAATAATAATAAGTAAAAACTAGAGAGAGATACACTTTATTAAACAAACAAGCGATGCTGCCCAACTTGATTGGGTTGCTATTCACACAGCCTACTTTTTTTCCATATTGGACAATTTTTAGTAATAATATAATATAAATCTTAACATACAATGAACAAAAAAATGAAATAAATCAAACAATTTTTTTTTCCTTTAACTTTTTCTTTTTTTTTTTAACATTTTTTTTCTTTTAACATTTTTTAAAAATTATTTAACTCCTTTTATTCTTTTTTTTTCTCTTTTTGGCTTCCCTTTTCTCGCTTATTTCTCATAACAATTTAAATATGTATATATATGTATATGTATATAAAAAAAAATCAAATATATTAATAAGATTCATCAATTATCATCAGCCATACTACACTCCGCTTTAATATCGAATCTACTAGCATATATAATTAAAATAATAAAGTAAAATATAATAATACTAACAAAATAAAACATTAAAATATAAAATATAAATAAAAACATGCACACCCATGTCCCTCCAGCAACCCCCATTCAAACGCTATGAGTAAATGTGATGGTGTATAATTCCCAGGGAGTCAAACACTATATTCTCTGCTATCCTTGCTACGTCCTTGACATCAACACCTATATCCTCCATGAAGCTCCTTGTTGAACTAGGTACAGTTCCGCGGGCTCCGAACCATAGGCCTTTCACGTTGAAGCGTCTCTCATTGAAGCTTTCGCGGAACTTCTCCTTGAGGAAAGGGATACATTTTTCGTAGATTTCTCTCTTTTTCTGCCACTTTATTTGCCTGTTCAATGTCATTGGTTTCGTATCTGACGGTGGGATCCAGAATGATAGCTGAATCTCCGGTCTTAGGGAATGCCACGATATCAGCGTATCGCGTGGATCCGTCCGTATCTACGCAGTATACTTCCTCGAAGCAGGCAAAATCTTTTTCTTTAAGGAGCCTCATTAGCTCATGCTTCATTCCTTGATGTCGGCGTGTTATCAGAAGGGAGTTGTTGGGACATTTCCCCAGCACGTGAGGTGGTGTTTCTGTCTCTCTGTTGCATTTGCGACAGAGGGACCCAACATCTCTAACCTGTCCGCTGACACCTGGGACTCCACGCAAGAGTGCATAGTTAATGTTGAGCTTTAGGGCATTAGACCATTCAGACCCCAAAAGTATCTTATTTTTGTACATGAATTTATTAGCTTTTGGGGTTTCTTTGAAATGTCGTACTCCAATGCCCTGCCACCCGCAGCTGGCCCACTCCTCGAACGAGTTTTCTCGTAGCGAATGCTATAGGGCTCTCACACTCCGTTGTTTCTGCTCAACCCCCAATCTCTCGGCGCATTCAGCAACCTCGGCTGAATAGTCAAACGTGGATTGGAACAGGGTATCCGGCACATTTGACAGCCGCTGAGCAATGGACCAGTGTTGCAAAGGAGCCTCCCATTGGCAATGGATCAATCCCAGTCCTCGATACCTCCTGGGAGCGTATAACATAGCTGTGGAGGTGTTCGCAGGGAGTCCAATGATGGCCTTTACACTCCTGCGAATCATGGTGTCAATGCCCTCTAATATTTCTGGACGCAGCTTCGTGAGAGGAGCAGTTTGAAGAGGGTATGTGAGTCCCGGGAACAAGTACTGGTTGACAATGTTTAGCTTCTGCTCAGGTTTCTGTAAGCAAGGGGTAACAAGCTTATTAAGATTTTCGTTCAACTTTGTCACCAAATCCTCGTTGAAACGTAGCTCTCCCGAGAATGAGCATCCTAAATACTTTATACTGTCTCCTTGCTTCAGAGTTTGAATGCTATCTCCATTCTCAAGGGAGAGCATCGTTGCTTCCAGCTCCCCTTTATTCAGCACGATTCCCACACTTTTGAGTGGATTTATTCCTAAACCTATTTCGGCGAAGATTCTTAACACGCTGTTTATTACCCTTTCCACAGCGCCCTTGTCACGCGCCGAGACAGCCTGATCATCCGCGAAACCTGTAAGGACTACACTATCTTGGTCACTTCTTAATTTGTAGCCAAATTCGTTAGAAAATTTCTCATCGCACAGGTCGCGGTATAAATGATCAATAGCCAGATTGAATAGCGACGATGACAAGGGACCGCCTTGTGGAACTCCGCGCAGAACATTGATGGGACTTGTAGTGTGGGTTCATATGCTGATTTTAATTTTATTAGTGCATAGGAGAGCTGATATCAAGTTTTTCAGATCCGGAGATACACCTCTTGCCTCTAATGAGTTGGTAATATGAGCATGCCCAACATTATCAAAAGCACCAACAACGTCGGGAAAGACTACTGCGCAATTACTTTTCTTATGTTTTGCATCTTTCAATATTGCGTCAATAATTCTCGCGTTGACGTGCGTTCCCGGAAGACCGTTGATAAAACCTCTTTGATTCCTACTGAAGGAGACCTGCTTCCTGAGTTCGTGGTCCAGAACTTTTTCTATAATTCGGCGCACAATTGAATAGATTGTGATAGGCCTCCAGGAAGAGATGTTGTTAGCCTCCTCTTTGCCTTTATATATTAGAATTGTGCGCCCTTCCCTAAGTGGATCTGGTACGTAGGCCACCTTCAACATTATCTCCGCAATCGTTTTAATTATGTGAGACACATCAAAATATTTGATCGTGCGGATTAACACCCCATCAGGCCCTGGAGATGTGTCCAGAGAAGTAGATTTGATTGCCTTTTTTACTGTTGAAATCTCTATGGACATTAGGTTTGGCATAGGGACAAGCTTTTCATAATCCGCACGCTTGCGGAGATTTTCGGTCTCAAAGAGGTCTTTATAATGTTTTTGGACATCTGATATCTTTAGAGGTCATTGCTTAGGAGCGTCAGCGTTCATAATGTTCTGCACTACTTTTTTCCTTTTGTTAAAATAATTATATTGAGCAACGTCGTATTGATATTGCTCTTGCCGACGCCTCCTGTCTGTCTTGTTAGCCCTCTAAGACAAACGGCAAGCAAATAAAGATATAATAAATTAATACGTGGGTGAATCAAATATAAACGAGACTTATTTTTTAATTTTTACTTTGAACACAAAGAAAAGTACACCTCATTTTTCTACATAGTCTCCTGATTTGGAAATACATTTTTCCCAGCGCATAGGTAATTTTCCAATTCCGTGCTCATAGAATGAAATAGGTTGTGTCTTCAGAAAATTGAGCACGTAGGCTTCAATCTCATCGTCACTGACGAATCTCTGACCTCCCAAAGCTTCCTTGAGTGGGCCAAACAGGTGAAAGTCACATGGTGATAAGTCTGGACTGTAGGGAGGGTGTTCCAGCGTCCCCCAGCCCAGTTGCTCCAATTTTTCTCTCGTCAGTGCCGCAGTATGCGGGCGAGCATTGTCCTGTGGAAGAATCACTTCTCTCATCGGTAGATCTCTTCTTTTGCGGCGATATGCAAGTCTGACTTCATTCAATATGTCGCAGTAGTATGCGGCATTGATAGTCCTGCGTTCATGCAAAAAATCAAGATGCAGCAAGCCACGCTGGTCAAAAAACACGGAAGCGTTCCCGCACCTTCACTGGGATTCCAGGACAAAAAGTCTCGTTTATATTCGATTTACCCACGTATATAGCTACGAAAATGAATAGCTGTACAATATTAGTAAAAAAACAGAAATGATAATTTATGAATATAATAAATAAATAATCGCCATGTTCTCATACATAACCTCGTTTAAAAACAAAATATAATTCTTATATTTAACTAAAAATCAGTGATATTATTTTCAGTCATTCTCTTTTTTGAAAACTCTTTAATTTTGTGTTTCTCTGTTATTTTTTACTTAAATTGTTCACCAATCATCAAATAAATACAATCAAGAGTTCCCCGATTGGGGGCCAAGCACGACTTATGGCCGAACAGACAGCTAGCACGTCAACAAAACGTAAAAGAGGTGAGTTCAACATTGAAACCTCAAACAGCTTTGATATACTTTCCGATTTAGATGAAGAAGATACTCTTAACAAACATAGTAAGCCATAAAGAGAATAAAAGTCAATATCCCCCATAATAGTAAATTCATCTTACAACAACATCAGTGGTGCTATTGACAATTTAAAATTAAAAGTGAAAGACTTAAATATAAAATATAATATGAATAAAACCACAATCTATGTCCAAAACAGTGAAGACTTAAAAAATCTCAATCTCGGCTTTCACACATTCACCCAAAAAAGTGAAACGAAGCCCAAAATTATTTTAAAAGGTACGTTATGCCTCCTCAGTTCCCTATTGAAGAAATTTCGACTGACCTGCAAAATCAAGTTCTAGGTCATTCATAAAGTCTACTAAATGGAAAAAAAATCCGAAAACGGGCCTATAAAGCTTCCGATATTAATTGTAATTTTGGACAATAAAGAACAGCTAGCCAAATTAAATAGCATTCGCAATAGTTGTAACATAGTAATAAAATTGGAAAAATACAGGTCTAACAAAACTTTAACTCAATGTTACAAATGTCAATATACAATTCATATTAACGTAAGTAAATTAATTACAAACTTTACAAAAAATTTATTACAACTAAAAAGCGCCGAAGACGGCATGTCAAAAATCTTTACTCTCGTAGAAGGATTACTTTCTATGTTTGATTAATGGTCATTCTATTGTGCAAAAATATTCATAATATTTATTTATTCAAATCTCTTATGAGTGTTAGCGATGTAGAGTTGTTTAAACAGAGTGTCTGGCTAAATTCCTTTTGTATAAGCTACTGTATGAACAACTTAAGCCTTTGCTTTAATTTCACAATAATAATTATGAGCTATCTTTATATACCGTACTCTACTACAACATACTTTCTCATTTACATTACAATAGATGCTACAACTCATTCAGAAAATTCTAATGACTAGTAACAATAATAAAATTAAACTTATGATGTGGAACGCTCAAACTATTCGCGGAAACGACGTAGAGTTTAAATTATTTTAAAATCATAAATCAACCCCATTTAGTCTATGTTTGTGAAACACGTCTTTCTGAAACTGATCGTTTCTCTCTCCAGGATATGTCATTTATAGGCGAGATCGTAGTAGAGCTTGAGGGGATCATGCTTTAGTGCGTTCCGATATTCAGCATCATTTTATACACGTTCCTGACTTAATGTTTATCGAAGCCGTTGCGGTTAATACAATTATTAACAAAAAATCAACCAATGTAATATCTGTATATATCCCACCAAATAAAATAAATATCCCTGATATCACTAAACTATTTAATTTAAATAAACAAGTTATCAGTTTTGGCGATCTAAACGCTAAACACTCAAAGTGGAACTGTAACAGAACAAATAAAAACGGTAAATTAATTCTAAATTTCATCGTAAAAAAACATATTTAATTACACAGTCCGTCTGAACCAACCCATACACCGACTCAACGTAATTACAAATGTAGCGGAGGTAATCGATGTTAATAACAGTGCCGACAACATTTTGGAAGAGTTGGTGGCCAGAACGGGAAGTAGAGAGGAGGTAACAGTGTGTGATGTACGGATGCTTGCAACAAGAGTGTTGAGCAGATATATTTTTCCTCATCTTTTAACTTATGCATGCCTGGCCAGGTTAGGAAGTTAATTTTATTTGGTTAACCACTATTCTTGTTTTTTGTATAATGTTTTTAGTATATTAAGTGACGTTTCCGTAATTCTAAGTAGTTAGTGTATAATGTTTATATGTATTAGGATAATGTTTCAAATGTTTGCAATAATAAGAAATTGTTAATAAATAGTTCTTGTAAATATTGAGTGATTGGTGTATTTTATTTTTCCTAGAATAAAAATATAATTCGAAACTATTTTACCTGTTAACACGCAGGAGGTTACACAAACCTTGTATCATTGATTTGGCTCTTACAAAAAATATTTACAACTTATAACCTCTTATCGCTTTACCATGTTTAAATTCGGACCACAATCCCGTGATTTTTCGTATTCAATCTCCCTTATCTAAAATTTCAAAAATACTCAAATTTTCGCTCAATCACGCTGACCGGCAAAAGTTCAGGAAGAGCTAGATTCCCGAATCAATATAAACCCAACCCTAAATAATTCGAAAGAAATCGATACCACACTAATCGATTTTTATAAACATATCAAATTATCTATGTCCTTATCCATTCCACAACAATATTACCGCCCGGATGTCATACTAATTTACCATATCGACTAAGAGCCTTAATATACTTAAAAAATAGACTAAAAAGGTATTTCCAGCGTAATAAAAACCAAAAACCAAATTAATCTATAAAAAACTAAACAGTTACCTTAAAAGACGTCTCGATAATTGGAAAACGAAAACTGGGCTACGGTTTTGAAATCTGAGGTCATTATACGCCGATGATACAGCATTGTATACCTCATCATATCGCATATAAACAATAGTTAATCGTCTTCAACAATATTTTTAAGAAATTAACAAATATTGCATAAAATGAAAATTGAAAATAAATCCTTCCAAATCTGAAGCAATTCTTTTCACTAAACATCGCCCACAAATAAATCACCAAATCACGATAAATGCAGCTCCCATCCCCCAAGAGAGGCAAAACACTCTAAGAAATGAAGTGGCTTAGAAGGAACCGAGAGGCATGGCTGCATTAGATAGAGGCTCCTCGACGCTAGTGATGGCACGAAGAGGAAGAAAAAGAAGAAGAAGAAGAAGCTTGATTCCGGAGAGTACGCTAGAATCAACCCAACGACGTGAGCTACCAATGAAGATTCTAGCGGGGTTTAGCAAGCAGTCGTTCTGGGAACGGCGACAGTTCGAAACTTCTTAAATATAATAACATAATCTGAGCCTAACCCTTGGCTCGTTAAGTCCGGGTAGTTGAATATTCCCAGCATGGACTGAGGAAGTGCGAAATTCTGAAATAATAATAATAATTGGACTTGGCTTGGGACAAGGAACGATAAAGGCAAACCAATCACCCCATGCTGGCAGAACAGGTTAGAAAATAAAATAACCTCACTAAGAGCAAACATAGGGGTTATTACAGGTTTATAAAAAAGCCATTTCGAGCAAGTATGAGATTAAAAAGAAAGATTGATGAAATTATTGTGCAACAAGTAGGGATGGTGCTAGAATCTGAGCTTGTGGAAAAATTGACTGTACATGCTGACTTACCAAAACAAAAACGTGCTGTTTATGCCAACAGATCACGAAGATATAAGAAATCGATGCTTCGTGAACAGCAAAACAAAATTGAACAATGAGAAGCAGTTGTATCGAAACTTAGATAGCGAAAAAAATTTATATGTAAACATGCCACAAACTGAAAATAGCGAAGAATATTGGTAGAAGTTGTGGGAGAACAGCGTAATTCACAATGATTAATGCTGAATATCTAAAATCAATGAATAATGATTTTAGGGAGATCCCTCAAATACCAGACTTCAGATGTAGGCGGAGAAACAAAGAAATTTAAAAAAATTGGAGATAAAATTCAAAATTACTGGTTGAAAAATATAACCTGTTTAGACGGAATACTTGCAATAAATTATCAAAACATTATAAAAGGGCAAATAGATATCCCTAAAACGTTTCGATTAGGTATTATGGTACTAATTCCAAAAAAACAGGAACCCTATGACTTCCGGGCAATAACCTGTCGCAACGGAGTATATTAGATATTAACCTCAATTCTCACAAGTAGGATTGAGTATAATCTCCGCAGCAATAATTTGATCCCATTCAGGCAATTGGGTTGTAGGAAAGAAGCCCAGGGATGTAAAGAGCTACTTATTATAGACTTATTCATAGCAGGCCAAATTACCATGAATTGAAGAAATATCCTGGATCGATTACAAAAAAATCATTCAACTCAGTCCCTTTACACATCACAGCTTGCCGGTGAAAGTATTAGAAATGTATAAAGTAAATCCGCACGTTAAAGAGTTCTTGAAGATATTGAACAAGCAACATTGAGGATTGGACATGAGAAGTCGTCGGACTCTTTGGAGTATATTACCATATCAATAGGTATATACCAAGGGAACTGCCTTAGCCCCCTTTGGTTTTGCGATGGCATCATTATCATCTTTATTCCCTGAGGAGGGACATGAATTTAAAGTAAATTTTAATGAATAACCAGGGTGATCCGTCATGCCTTCTACATGGATAATTTGAAACTTCACACAAGAAATAAATCTCTCCTGCAGTCTATGGTGAAGTCGGTGGCCTATTTTAGTGACAAGATGTCCCTTAGTATCGAAAAATGCACAGATCTGCAGATGGTAAAAGGAAAACATCTACTCCTAAAAACATGTGTGATCAAGAACTATGTTTGAATTATCTTCAAAAAGAAGGAAATTACGAATCTCCTGGATAGAACAATATGCAAAAATAGCAAAAAAGACAAGAAACAAAGACTAGCAGAGTCATTAAGGCTAAAGGGTTCAACACTTTAATTTATTTCTGAGGCTTGAGATGGCACCAACCTTGGCCGATTTTGTTTTAACCCCTGATCTCATGGAAATATTTGTCCGATTTTTATTTTAAAATGTTTTTTTTTTCTTCGTAAAGAGGAGATTCCGGTAAAATAGTTTAAAAAAAGAAATTGAGCGCAATTGCAGAAAAAAATCTTGAATCCAATGCACTTTTCAGATTTGAAATCCATTCAACGGTGCTGTCGGAAACAGAAATTTTCGATCTGAAGGAAAGATTACCGCCGCGAAAATGGATAGTAAGGAGGGATTTCCAGGTAATGAGCGCAGAGCCCAGGCAGCGGAGACAACATTTATCACTAATATCACTAATAAGAGTATTGATAGTTTTATTCCAGCCAGAAAAACTGTATTGGTTTATGGTTTAAACCTCTGTGCCATAATTTCTGTATTAGTTATATTGGATAAAAATTTTCTAATAGAGTGTTGTATACATTGTCTTTTGTTACATCTAAATAATTCAAACTTGTTAAAGTGATTGCTCGGTATATCAAATTATATGCAGTATTAACTATCCTTTGCACCTGAAGATGGCATTTTAGCCGAAATGTCGTGCATTTATTTTAATAAAAGAGTGGTGAAGTATAAATCAGCCTCTAATTTTATCGACAGAATTTGACTTTCACCTTAAAGAATCTACACCTTATCATTTTGTTTTGTTATGAACCAATTAAATATCAAACATTGCTAAAATAAGTTATTATATATTCAAAACCTCCTTTAAATACAGTCCAATCATTAGTCATAATCTATCAATGATCCGTGGGCAATAAATACAGTCCAATCATTAGTCATAATCTATCAATGATCCGTGGGCAATATTCATGTAAACAAGTTATAATGAATTGCCGAGATCACAAAACAGCACATTTTCACAGTTTATCGGAAACGGTTCTAATGATTATTGTAACAACTTTTAATTTTACTGCTCTGTTTTCGTCCGCCCGGTGTCTTGACTTAATCCTATATAAGTGAACGTACAATGTCGCTGCCTATGATGAATACCAATGAGATAGAGGGATTCTCCAATTTTAAGTCATTCCCGTAGGAAGCCTCTTCCCGAATACATAGATGGAAGTACCAAGTACCGAAATAACCAGGAGCAGTTTGAGGCTATTCTTATTTAATTTTTTTCGTTATATTATTTTGTACCCAGCGGTAAGCATCCTATGTTAATTTTTCTTTGAAGGTTAATCGATATTATTTTCTTTTTTTCTTTTTAAAACTACTTATTATTTATTACTTTTAGTTGGTGTTATGATAGAATTTTCTACCGTATGACTTAAATCTTGTATACCGCTTGTTGAAGAAAATAAAAGTATAGTACTTTAATAATTTTATTTATGATAAAGGACCTGGACCCCAAAACTACGAAACCATGTCACAAATCTATGACTGGGGAACATCCTGATAAATAAAATTATATGAATTCAGATAGGTAGATTGGTTTTTCAAATATAGTCATTATTAGATAAACACTATTTCTTGGGCTTATAAAGAATTTAAAAAAAAGAAAACTGATATGTTTTGTTGATCAGAGAATAATAAGTTTGAACATCTCATCACATTTTAATGGTCCCAAGCTAAATATAAAGTATAAAGAGAACATTTTTGAAAGGAAGGCACATTTTCAAAAGAAATAAAGAAAATAAGATGAAATAACAGAAAAAACAAACAAACACAAATTGTAAAAAATAACATTTGCTGGAATTAAAATAAATTGTGAAACACAATGGTTTACACAAGATATTTTTTTATTTTATTTTTCTTGAGACTGGTGGGTGGCACTTGACCAATTTCCCAGAATTAAACCGTTCTCATCCAGTTGGACTGGCGATGGACTTTGCTGCTCTCCTTCTTACTAGCTTGGATTCTGAAGGCGGAGAAAGGCCAAGTGGGATGAGCCCTCCTCAAGCTCGCTATAGCCACTGCCTCCGTCACCATAGATTGAGAAATGCTGCAATATCACCCGTTTCACGGACATAGCTGATTCTGCGTATGAAGACAAGTCTCTTGCAGAATTGTTTCTTCTGATTACGGCAGGAGTAGGAAGTTCCCTGTCCTAGGTAGCCTGCTGCAACCATGGGTGAGCGAGGACTTGGGAAGCTGTCAGCCTCACCGCAGCCTCTTTGACCAGGAGTTGCCAAATCAAGTCAATAGCCTCAGCAGACACGGTTGCCCATTCACTTAATGGAAACTTCAAACGACTTTTGAGTATTGACTGGAAGAGCGATGCTTGGCATAGATGACATGTTTCACCAGCTTCCCATCGACAGTCTGGTGAACCACAAGAACCCCAGAATGGTGGATAGCCACATAGCAGTATGTACACCACAACACCTAAAGACCACAAGTCACACCTCTTATCATAAGCTGCTGCTGTAGAAGAAGTAAATGCTAAAGAACCTATATTAACAGTAAATTTTTGTTTTCCCAATAATCAGTCAAGAAGTGTACCAAAGCATCTTTGAAACGATAATTTTTATGGCTTTGCCCAAAATCTTTGATTCTGATTTGTTGAGGTCCTGTAATTTTATATGGGATATCAAACTTTCTTATATATAATGTCCGATTACGTGAGGCTGCGACGTTGGGTCCTTTATTATTACACGCTATACTCAACTCGGATCTCACTGTCACGCATTTCCACTCGCGTTAAAATTCAATCTTTAAAATTCGGCAACCCAGGTAAGGACCAAGTTTTTTGCAGGCATCCCTACATCAACGTGTTTGCAATAAAACAACGCTTATATTGGTATTTTTTTTCTATTATCACGATGTTGCAATTTTTAATTAAAATTAATTTTTTTTTAAATAATTAAAAATAGTCTGTCCAGGATTTTTTTAGGCAACCCATTCTTAACATATTTCCTAATGTACTAAATTTGTTATAAAATATGTTTCATTCTATTATCAGCCCGGTGCAGATCCTTTCAAGTTTGGATCTTCTACTATAAAGATTAAAGTCAACCACTATGAGGTAGAAGCTTCCATATAGAGAGAATGCCCTCAAGCATCAGCCCTTGGTCATGCACTATGAAAGCTAGTTTTTGATGAGTTGCTGGGGTTTTAGAAAACGAGCGGTTCCCGGCCACTATCTATGTCGATGGCTGCCGTTGTGGCGTCTAACAGCAGAGCTGGGATTAAAGCAGAAGCGGAGCGCTGCGCCAACCTATTGGCGAGTGGTGTGAGATGAAGAAGTTGAGAATGGCTGCAGAGAAAACCTAAGCCATTCACCAAAAAGGCACGTCGGAGAGGACAAACCCTATTATCTTGTGTATTGAGGGTCGAATAATACATCGAATGGAGGTGATAACGTATCTTGGCGTAAGATTAGGAAAAAGGCTCGATATATCACTTCACTCGGAGTATTTATCAACGAGGGTGACCCAAGTCATGAATTTGCTGAGTCGTGTAGGAGCAGCTTTTTGGGGCCTGAGATACCTAGCGAATTGGTAAGGCAATATATATAGGAGCCATACTGAGTGTCTTAAGATACCCCTTCCCCCCACCTATCTTGGTATCGAAAATTCACACTGCCCCAGAGAAAAGGTTGTCTTCGATCCAGAGAATGGCTGTGCTTTGCGTTCTGGGGCCGTGCAGGTTTAGCAGAGGCGGTACTTCTCAACCTCCTCCTGCGAGAAGATGTGACCAAATATATGTACAGAACTGAAGGCTTGGCAGGTCTACCTGAAAATCTCCGGGTCAGGATTGTGGAAGTACCGACGAAATGGAAAACGAAGATCCGGGAGGAAACTATGCAGGTATGGAGCCTGCGGTGGATTGATACTCCTAAAGGGAGTTCGCTTCGAAAATATTTTCCAACGGTTAAGTCCTGTATCGAAGCTAAATGGTTCCTTCCGGATTACTGGATATCACAATTACTCACAGGGCATGGAAGGTTTTGAGCTAAACTGCATAGTTTTGGCCTTGACAAGCTACCCGTGGTTCAAGGAGTCCATTTATGGCTGGAACACAGCTTTGGGTTCCAGCACACTTCAACCTTGGTGTTCGAAGAAGAAGACCAGTGCACAGAAGACTTCCGTAACTTCCGGTACCTGTGGGTATCAGTTCTGTAAAGATTTGATGTCAAATCCCATGTAGCCGTATAGACCAGAAAGGGATGGAGAAATAAATATCATGTAGGCTTCATTCTTATTGAAATATTATGACAGGGATATAATACGGTCGAAAAATTGCTAAATATGCAAGTTGAACGAAATTGATAACCAACTAAAGGAGAAAAGATTCTAGTCTTTTCATTGAATAAATCTCTATGGCCCACTATTCGTTCTACTTTACTAAAAGCGTAGAAATCAATTTAGGGTTTTGAATTTTTTCGGTAAAAACTAGAACAAAACAAATTTTGAAAGCAATTTTCACTTCATTATTTCGTGTATGTGTAGAAATATTTAAAACAATTTTAATAGTTATGACATTTTTTTGAAAATTCTTAAAAAATCACCACTTCGTTATCTGGAAACCAAAGTTTACTTAAACTTATCTAATAACGATTGTAAACAAAGCTAAATGAAGGAAATATAGGTATATATGAGAATAATTAGTTAAAAAGACATTTCTCTGAAATTATTGACAAAACCTATATATTTTTTATGACATAAAAATGAGCTCCGAAAAATTCCAATAATACCATTGAAATTAAATTTAGTAGGAACAAAATGGCTGTATATATCTTAAATAGAAAGACCCGAGCAGACTTTTGTCCTGACAAAGTGCGTTTGGCGCCACTGTGCGCCCCTAGAGTTACATACTTTTCTATCTACCATGGTCAATTGCATAGAGTAAAATAAATTAATTTGTTTCGCATATTCTACCAAACCTTTAAAGATTACCAAATTGTTGATTTTATCTTGCACAAGGGACAACTCGACTACTGTTAAATCTGCTGTTTCTTTTGCAAAGAACTGTTTCTTTTGACTCGACGGCAACTATGGGGGGAAGAAGGTTTTGGGTTTTTCCACACAACAATGTATTTGAATTTTAACTCCAAACGAGATTATAAAGACATGTGAATCATTAAATTCTGGCTCAGATTATTTCTGCTTGTACTGCTCTTGAGCAGAACCACCGCTTGAAAATTGGAATTAAATGCCTCAAGAGGCAGCATTTAATGTAGCTATAACTTCACGTTGAGTTTCTAGGCCCTTGCACACGTATGTTTCAATAATGAGGGAAGTCCTACCTCAGCAAAAGATTCCATTACGTAATACACCAGGATAGCATTTATTCTTTCACGTTTTTAGATGGGAATAATTACACTTCCATCTCATACAAGTCGACAAAATCAAAAACAGAGCTCGTTCCGGGGACATGGTGATAGGATAAAATAACATCGCCTTTCGATAAAGGTCGGCTTTAGACAGAGATCCCTGACCAAAAATGCAGCACTATTGTTACGGCTACGGGGTGTGAGAAATGAACTACTTCAGTTTACAAATTACAAATATTTATTAAATACAGAATGTACAAATACAAAGGGATTACTGACCATTATACTTACAATAATAATTGAGTTACTAGCTTAACTACTAATCAGTCTCCATATAAAATCAGGTATTCCTAACAAATAAACTACTTACGTAAATTTATACAATCTGCTAGACTTATTCTAAAACTTACAACTATAAATTATATATAACCTACAGTCTTCTAATTTCCCACCGACCGGTTATAACAAGACTGACACACAGTTTTACTACACTGTCACAGTTCAACATCATGATACTTGTTGAGCCGGATTAAGACTGACTCCTCAGACGTAGTGGACCGGTATTTGTACCATTACAGAAGGGCCTAGACACGGCAGGTAGGCAGGTATACCCAGGGAGGTGGATGGGTCGTTCTAGGTCCTTCGAGGACCGTCCAGGTGCAGAAGTCTCTAGCCAAACCCGGACCCCTCTAGGCGTGGTTCACCTGTCATTGTCTTGACCGTAACACTATTTTGACCTTTGGCACGAAGGCTCATCTGTTCAGTATTAGCAAATTATTTCCTGGATGATTGAGATCTCAAATCCTCAGTCATTCGACACCGACTTCATGCATACCTTTGCCATAGGGAAATTGAAGGGTTCCACTAAGCCACGACTGTTCTTTTTTTATTTATATTTTTTTTTTTATGGCTTGTTTCCACGAGCTTTGCCATTTTGGTTTGATACTGAAATAAAACGAGCTTAGTTTGGACCTTAAATAGGCGACGTCGTCGCCATATTATAGTCCGGAAACATGGATAATTTTTATTTTTTATTTAATATTGTGATATTTACAACTGTATTAGCTAAAGAAAATACAACAAGTCAGTGTGAATTCCTCAAATATCAGCACACTGCCAGCGAAGGTGGAGACCATAGTATTCTATCCTAGACCAGCTGCGATCAAGAACATTGCGAAGGTTTCTGGATATATTTAACTTCTGTCGTCGTTGCTTACCCAGGGCGGCGGAAATGCTAAACAGGTTCCTCGCTGGTGTGTTTTGGTCTCCGGAACGCATCAAAACTTACCAACGGTTTCTATACCGAGTCATTTGAGGGTTGTAGTTTGCCTAGTGGTTCCTTGCTGAAATCATCTTCGATTCAAGAGATGAAGAGAAGCAGAAACCACATATAAAGTAAGTGCTAAGGCGGTTGCAGGGCCAGTTTTATTTACAAATAAAAAGCTAGGCAATCTGGCCAGCGCATTGGAGGTCGATGCTGACTCCACCCTAATTTTCTCCTCCTGTGTATCCAGCGACAACAGATCCTAAACTTAGGGCATACTGGTAATATATTTAAACAAAAGAGTAAAAATAAATAAAAACACCATGATGTATGAGTAAGGTTATAGTAACATACCAAGGGGGTTGTAATAGTATTATTAGTATCATTATTTTGTAATGGTACTATTAAAATCTCAATGTGACTTACCGATTGTTATCGGGCGTTATATTCCTCCAAAAAATACAATATCGCTTTTAATTCTTTCCAAAAACTATTAAATTCACATTTCATTCCAAAAAGGTACTATATCCATATTATATTGATACAAAGTAACGGGGAAAGTGTAATAATTAGGAAAAATAAGTTGTTAAAACAGTAAAAAAATCAATTTATATTAAAAAAAAAAATAATCAAGTTAATTGGTCAAATAATAAATAAATGACAAATTTTTTTGTTACCTGTAAAATGGTCCAATTTGAGTATAGTACCTTTTTTAAATTAACGTCTCAATTGAAGAAGGAAAGAGAACCGGTCAAGGCCATGGAAGTTAAAGGGTCCGGAAAGCGTCCCAGAGGACGGCCCAGGATGTCCTATGATGACTATGTGGAAGGAATAGGAAGGAAACGGGGAAAATCCATTGCTCAGATGAAAAATCTAGCAAGGGATAGAAATGGCTGAAGAGAGTGGCTGAATGCACCTCCACGCTAATATGAAGATAGATGGAAAGAGAAAGAAGAAGAGAAGAAAATCAAAGTTGAATTCTAAAAGGTATTACTGAAGGACATTTTTTACGAAATTGACATTTTGACACATTGGTATTCTCATCATTTAGTTGTATCCTAATTTTCCATTTGATTTTATCAAATGAACTCTTTAGTCCTTTTAAAAACGCTGTTTAGAAATGCAATTATTTTCTAAAAATGCTAATTACGCATTAAGTTTGTTTCCACATCATACTAAAACATTTCATTCCACAACTTTAATTTAGTGTTAGTAATATGGTTTAGCAGCTATCCCATTGATCGCACTCAGCAGGTCAAACTTAAAAATGTTTTATCGCAGTCTTATTAAGTTAAATCTGTGTACGTCAGGGGTCACACCTGGGTCCAATCCTTTTCCTAACCTTTATTAATAACCTGTCCTCTACTCTGTCATCAGTTCAACTCCAAAATGCGCTTTTCCAATTTGACAGCTGGTGTTCAATAACAATTTTTTTTTTCTTTTTTTTTCTGCTACAACCTTTAACGTGGTTGTACAATTTGGGATTTGGTCGCCCAACCTTCCCACTAACCTCTTTGGGTGCTATTTGTGGGAACAAGTGAGGAAGGGGGAGTGATGGTTTCAGTACACATCGGTGAGAAATTAAGTTGTTAGTTGACAGTATGATACTGATTGTTATTCGGGGAGGTTCAGAGATGAGATTAGTATTTCACCAAAATCTGCAACGAATTATTCATTCGATTTTGTTTTAAAGTTTTATATTATGATGTGTTTCAGTTTCTGAAGTATAATTTTCGAAGAAAAATAAACATATACTTCCATTTAAAAGTAGGTTTCTTGTAGCAATTTATGTTTACTAAATGCGCTCATAGATAAATACATTAGAATGCTTGCCCCACCTGATATCTTATTTGTTATGTTATAAAACGATATATAAAATATATATTTTTTTTATTGTTAATTGTGCTAGTCACAGTATGATTTTAACTTATGCATATCATTGGTGGCTCCAATGTCATGATTACTCTGAAATATTCAAGTTTACTCTGAAGTTCTATGGTTAATGAAACTAAATGCTTTTTAGGTGTTTAAATGTTTATCTCGAAATATTAAAGTAATTCTAAAAGTAGCATCTGACTAAAAAAAAAAATCTTAGCTTGATTTAAAGAATCGAAGCTCATTTTATTTTAGTCCAATGGGTTATATTCTATTACTATTTATGTTTATAAGTTATTTTAGATAGTATTGGCCATACATACATGTTTATCAAATATTACATTATGGATCCGTGATCAGATAGTTTGCATATTGATGTTTTCACATCAGATTACAGCTCTAATAATTTTTACTGTCGTATTATATGGCTTATTCACATTTTTTTTTTTTTTTTTTTTCATAAAAACAAATCCTATGTATATTATATTATTCATTGTAATTAGGGATGTGCTAGGTTTTCAGATTGGTTTATTTTATGGATATTTTTGGTTCTAGATGTCTTTAACAGTGCAGCAAATTGTTATGGATGCTAAAAACTTAGCTAATAAACTAAAGGATAGTAACAATGCTGCAGATGCATTGTTAAGTCAAGGCCAGACAGTTCATAGACAGATTGATACTATGAAACAAGTGAGTTTTTTTATTTATTGTTATAATTTATCAATAATTCGTCCATAATTTACCTTTGTTTTCTATGAGTTGTGTAAATGTATTAATTGGTAACACATTAACACATGTTTCATTTATTGAGTTTATGACCTCCTGAAAGGGCTTTAGTTCTATCTAAATTTTAGATTGTGTGAAATAATATAGTATTCAAGCGGGTATTGCTTATGTTGCTTTTTATAGTAAAAAATGACGACGAGATAAGATGTCTTACAACTTTTAAGATCAGATGTTCAATAAGTAATCCAGAATGTTAAAGCCAAGCAACCCACCAGTCAATCGAATTGAGCTTTTATTTGCTTAAAATCAAGGAACAATAAAGACACTAAATCCTTCTTCCTATCGAAATCCGTAAGCTCTTGGCTAGTTCCTTAATATTTTCCCACTTTGACTACTGTTGTACAGTATATGGAGGTGTCTGTGGAGATCTTGAGGTAAAACTAAAACAAATGTTTAATTGTTTTATACGTTTCATCTTTGGGATATCCAGAGACACCTCTATCACCTGATTTTATGAACAGTTGAAGTGGCTTTACTCTTCCTACTGCCATTAGTACTCCCTGGCATACTTTCTCTACCAAGTTATCCAATCCCAGTGTCCGTTTTACATCTTTGATCTTCTTAAATTAAAATCCTCCGTTCGTTCCCATAACACCCGCTCGCGGCCTTCTGATCTGTATATAACGTCCCATCAATCCACAGTTTTCGATAGATCATTCTCAATCCGATCCGCATCCTTATGGAACTCCATTCCTTCTAATATCCAGAACTCCCAAACTCTCTCAACATTTAAATCCCGTTTATTTAGCCATTTCCTATCAATACAATTCCTAAATAATCCCAAGTAGATGCTAATTTCAGGGGAGATCAACAGATAAAGTAGACAGATACGTTTATTTATCTATTCAATTTTCATTTTCTCGGGTATATTAACAGCAAATATTATTTAAATTTTTTTCTTTTAATCCTTTCAAAGATGTAAGATTAAATTATTTATTATTTTACAAACACTCAGAAGATTTGTAATTTATTTCTTTTTTTTAAATTTTATTTTAAAATTGTATATATCTTTTTTCTTCCTATGTTAACATACATTGAAGAATTGTAATTTCTTTTCTTTTTATATTTTATTTTAAAACTGTAGGTATATTTTTTTTCTCTTTTTAAATCTTATTATAGTTTTTCATTATATCTTTTTTTTTTTTTCTTAGGTTAAATTTATTTTTCTTAGAATTTTGATTAGAATCTATGTTTTATTATTATCTTTTTTGTTCATGTTGTTAGTTTAATTTTATTGTTTTCAATTAATACACTCTAAGACTACAGTCTTAAGTCCACTTTTTATTTCCTGCTGTATTATTCTAAAGGGACTCGTCCCAGAATAAATAAAGAATTATTATTATTATTAAATGTTCAATCCCGGGTATTGGGACAGTTATCGCAATCGTACCACAGCTCTCTAACTCAGTCAGTTCACACAGATTACTTTAATAACCCTAAAATTGTTTGATAAAAGGAATGAGACATTTCAGTAATTCAAAGAGCGCATGGAAAACTATTTTGAACTAATAAAGAAGCTGTTAGGGGATAGTGCAGAAGTAAAATCGACAAATGCTTAGGTATTAATAAACACTATAGGAGCTAAATACTATCAATTGCTATTGAGTTTACTTCCCTTGAATTATGTTGCAACAAACGGGCTAGCTGAAAAGTCTGCTTAAAATTTAAAGCAAGAGTATGGTAGACAATCCAGGAACTTTAAAACAAAAATTGAATTTAATTCTTTATTCAAATATCGATCAACTACTCTGGCTAATGGCAGGTTCCCAGCTGAACTCCATTTGAACAGAAAACAGCGAACACGCTCACATATAATTAAGTCAGACAAAACATATAAGTCATCAACTTCATATGTGAAGCATAGTTAGAGTTTTTCAATCTGGCAATAGAGTTCAAGCGAGAAATTACTCAGCTTCAGATCTATTGAAATTCGGAACTTTGATCGAAAGCCAAGGGAACCTACCCTACCTCATTGAATTGGATCATCGGTATGTTTTCAAAAGGCACATCAACCAGCTGAGATCTACAGAAGTGAAAAATCCTTCAGATCCAAAAGGCAATTTATTTTTATTATAATTATTTTTAAAAAATCTTAATTGCAGTATATAAAATAATATATTGTACATATATAATTCTGTACCGCAAAGTAGACTAGTATCTTAAGTAACCATATGACAACATTAAAGTAGGATAAAATCTTCCAGTGGCACGACAGGCAGTATAGGCCCTGGGCCTCACGGTGTAAACTCCTCCGAGTTTACACTCACGTTTCACGATGCAATTTTTAGTGTAGGGTCATCACTCCCTACGACTAATTTTTTGAGTGGCCACCCTTTGGCTGACAGGTCTCACATACTCGGGGGAGAGGTTGTGAGTGAATCCACATTTTTTTACAGCCTTATAAAAGCCCCGCCGGGACTGGGATTCGAACTCAGAACCAGTAGCTTGAGAGACTAGCGTGCTAGCCACTCAGCCACGGGCTCCCCTGGATAAAATCACATTAGTAAATGAAAGAGAAAATAAATACAAAAACTTCCTCACTTTGAAAAAATAAAAAACTACAAACATTTGTATGTATCTTGCAATAATATATGTTTAGTTCGTTTATGTACATACCGTCTTGTACTATTTTTGATATAATTTCCAATATTTCATGTAAGATAATATTCGTTTGTAATACATTACAAAAACATTGCCTACTTATCTTGGTAATGTATTATTTTATAAGAAGTACTCCCATTCCTGAATGCATGGCTTTTATTTTAGTATTATATGGATAATTTCCACTGATTCTTAAACATTTATTTTGGTGTGTTTGCTGTTTTTTAACACATATTTCTAAGACTTTGTGACTCTATCCCACCTAAAACCCATATGCTACTCGTCTCTTCGCTCATTTTCTCCCAGTTTGACTACGGTTGCCTCGTATATGGCGGGCTGTCTGAGAAATTCGATATGAGACTCAAAATACTTATGAATTGTTTTATTAGATTCACATGTGAATTCCCCAGATGCTCCCATGTTTCAAAAAGGTATACCGAGCTCTATCCCTCTTTCCGTCGGCAGTACCTCCTAGGTGTCTGTCTCTTCTGATTTTTAACTCAAAAAAACCTCCTTATATTCTTGACATGCTTACCACTTGTTTCTCTGTCCATTCAGTAAACACTAGATCCCAACCCATAAACTTGTATATACCTTCATACAGATCTGCCTCCTTCAAAAAATCCTTTTTTATTCGTGCTACCCTATTTTGGAATTCCTTGCCTATATCTATTCGTAAAGCCTTATCATTATCCACTTTTAAACACCAACTATTTCTCCGTTTCCTATAGTATCAATCTTCCCAATATATGTAATATTTAAAATTTATAGATGATAACTATTCACTGTCACAAAATCTGTATTTTATTGTTAAACTTAAGTCTTAAACGACCAGACAATTATCATGTATATTGTTACTTCTCTTGTTATTCTTAGGAGACTACTCGTCCCAGAATAAAAATACTTTTCATTTCATATAGCTAATTATTGAGAATGAGTCAATCTATTTGAAATCATCCAATTTTCATTAATTTTGCCACTTGACATTTTTTATTTTTTGACCAGTTATTCTCCTCTACCCTTTTGTGAATATAAAACTTAAATACAATTCTTTTTAGGCCAATACTTTTAGTGTCGCAGCCGTTTTAAGTCAGCTTCACGGGCAAAAACATGTGATGGGAAAATCTTTTTAATTCCTGTAATTTTTTAGATATTAAATCAAAACAGAAATTAACCATAAGATAAGGACATGCTTTGTATTTTTGTCCACACAACTCATTACCTAAAAAGTGAAGAAAGTTGGTTAAAAACTTCTTGAAAATGAATAATAAATGAGATTTTTAATGAGAGAAAAATATATAAAGGAAAGAGACTCACTTTTAATTATTTTTTCTGATATAGCTTAGTCATAGTCTTACTTGCTGTAAAAATTTCGATCTTGAGGACATCTTTTTTTGTTAATGAATTATCAAAATTGGTAAAAATTGATTTTTCTTGATGTTTACACGGAAATATCTAAAAAGGGACTTAATGAAAAATTATGAAATTAATAGGGATTACCTATCTATATGATGTGTTCAAGAGATATAAATTTAGTCTTGGTGACTAAGCTGGTTCCGGAGTTATAAATCTCTTACATGTTAAAATAACGTTTTCTTTAAGAAATATTAACTCCAAAGAGTGCTGTCAATGGGCAGTTTCTCTTCATGTTCATTCCATGTGTTATAACATTACAGCATATTTACTTGATGTATTTTTTGTACAGTTGTAAATTTCAATAAAAATAAATAAAAATATTAACTCCAGTGATTTTGCATATTTAAGAACCAAACAAAAACTAGAATGATGATGAGTTTATTTTATATAATTTTGGTTCTTACATTACATTACCTAAGTAGCCAAGAAAATGGTTTTAAAAATCATGAAAAATTACATCAACTGAAACCTTTGGCGCGCTATGACAAGGGTGGTTAGAAATGATTTTCACAGAAATTACCGGAGTTAATATTTTTTTATCTTTTCCTTTATATATTTTTATCTCATTAAAAATTTTATTTATTATTTTTTTTTAACAACTTTCTTCACTATTTAGGTAATGAGTTGTGGGGTCAAAAAATACAAATAATGTCCTGATCTTATAGTTAGTTTTTATTTTGATATGATATCTACAAAATTACAGGAATTAGAAAGATTTTCCCATATCATATTTTTGCCCGTGAAGCTGACTTAAAACAGCTACAACACTTAAAGTATTGGCCAGAATTGTTTTTATTTAAGATTTTATATTTATGAAAGGATAAAGAATAACTGGTCAAAAAATCATCAAAATAAAAAATGTCGAACAGCAAGGTCTGGACAATTTCAACTGGATTGATCCATATGCGTAAGTAAGAATTGGTCATAGACAAGCTTTCTATAACCATAATCTATATGAAACTTTTAATATTATAGAGTGTCTGTTAAAATATGGATATATATTACGCAGAGCTTTTTTGGCTTGTTATTGTTCCCTACATAATTTGTGTGCTGAGTAAAATTCATTCTTTTATCCTTGACTTGTTCCAGATATTTTATGTCATTTTACCAAGCTATATGCTTATTTTTACCAGAAAGTTGGAGGATAGAATGAGGTCTTCTCTTTGTAAATAGTATAGTTTTACTTTTATCTTTATTAATCGTGATTTTCCATTTATTATAAAATCTCTCAATTTTTTTTAATTGGGTGGTCAGTCTGTTAGTAATTGTGTCTGGTCTGTAACTTGAAGTGTAAAATGCTGTGTAGTCTGCAAATAGAGATTTAAGTACTTTATGTGTGTTTGGCATGTCAATATATGTATATTGTATAGTGATGGTGAAAGAACCCCGTCTGAGGAAGTCCAGCTTGGAGCAGTATTGGCCATCAACAAATTCTTGTATCATTTGGTTAGATAAATAGGATTTTATTAAGGATATTATGTGGAAAGTTGTGAAAAATTAACTTATGTACAAGCTCATTATGCCAGATACTGTCGATCGCTCTTTAGACATTCTCGATTTTTTTATCGGGCACTGTTTTCAAATGATTATGTAGACTGCTTGTGCTTGATCCTTTGCAATTAAGCATTTTATTGTAATAAATACTACGGGGTTTTTCTTTTTCTACTTTTATTAAATAATTCCACACGTCTGACATTTAGTACTACAAATATATAAAAAATATAAATAAAAATTTATATTTTTAAAATATGTTACCTACTTGTCATTTTCAATTTTATTAAAAGTGTTATTCATACATTGAAAACTGGTATTTTCTACTAAAAAAACCGGTTTTCGTATTTCATAATTATCTCCAAAAAAAACGGTTTTTAAAAACTGACAAACCATAATATAAGATTTTAACTCTAACTTACTTTTAATATTTTTTACTGGTATAAGGGTTAATAATTGTGTTTTCGGGTCTTGTGATTACGTTTTTAAACTGTGTTCTTTATCGCTCTCGCTTATTTTAACTACAATTTACTTTTTATGTTTTTTATAGATACAGGAGTTGATAATTGTGTTTTCTGGTCCTATTATTACGTTTTTTTATTACTTTTATTTTATATTTTTATTATTATTTTTTATTAAAGGATTAGTTATAGTTACTTTTCTACTGTTCTGAGTAAGTTTTTTCAACTACATGTTTTTTTTTTTTACTAATTTTAGGTTCCTGTTCCTATTTCATAAATATTCGATAGAGGTATCTTTTACAGTGTTTTCCTGAATGCCATTATAGTTAATGACATTTTTTAATAGCTAGTGCGCATTTTAACTTAAATCAAAAGAGATCTAGAAGAATGCGCAATCGCGATGTAATGTCCAGATAAAAACGTAATAAGAATTTGCAAAAACACAATAACTAATTTTTACATCACATTATAACATAATATCTACGGTAAGTAGAAATTCTCAAGCGCATAAACGAATAAAGTTCGAACACGTTTTCATAACCCTCAGAAAACACAAGTATACATCTTTATAACAATAAAAGATTAAAAGTAAATGCAAGTTGAAATGCGGGCGAGCGATGATAAATAGAACTTAAAAAACGTAATCACAAGGACCGAAAATACAATATCAACAGAAAATCAACTTCTATAACTTCTTTTAACAATAAAAAAATAATAAAAGTAAATGCGAGTTTAAATACGCATGAGCCATAAAAAATACAGCTCAAAAAACGTAATCATAACCACCCGAAAGCACATTAATTAATAGTTACATCGATAAAAAAAAATAAAAGAAAATTCGAGTTAAAATGCGTAGGAGCGATAGAAAAAAAAAACAACTCAAAAAACGTAATTAAAGGACCCGAAAATACAATTATCAACTCCTGTATCTATAAAAAACATAAAAAGTAAATTGTAGTTAAAATAAGCGTGAGCGATAAAGAACACAGTTGAAAAACATAATCACAAGACCTGAAAACACAATTATCAACCCTTATGACAGTAAAAAATATTAAAAGTAAGTTAGAGTTAAAATGTGCGGAAGCAATAAAAAAATAAAACGTAACTATAAGACACGAAAACACAATTATCAACTCCTATACCAATTAAAAACATTAAAAGTAAATGCGAGTTAACATGCACTCAAGGAAGAAAAATACAGCTCGAAAAACATAATTATAATACTCCTAAACACATTAATTATTCCCAAAAACTACCCCTCCCCTCTAAAAAATCAAAATCAACAACTATCCTAAAACTAAATAGAAGGTAATTATTTTTTTTAAATATTAGCTCGTAAAAAAAGGAATTTGATATCAAATATCTATTTAAAAAAAAAAAAAAAAAAAAAAAAAAAAAAAAAAAAAAAAAAAAAAAAAAAAAAGCGATAGGATATGCCAAAATTATTAAAAAAAATTAATATTTTTAATTAAACTAATTATTTTTCATTAAATAAAACGGAATATTTAAGGCTAGAAGTAAAGAGAAGGGTGACAATTGCTTAGAAAACATTTGAAATGGAAATGGTTACATTTGCTTTGGAAAGGGTTACATTAGAAATTGAAAAGGTTACAATTGACTTGGAAATTCTATATAAATATGTTTTGCTAGACTAAACTATGAGGATTAAACATTTGTAATAATGTTTAATATAGAAATAAATCATAATGTTCAAAAACTTCAAGTAAATAATGTAATTGATTATTTCTGATCAGGAGTAGATTAAAGAATAAGTGAACTAAGCAGCCTTTTAAGCCCCCAAACCCTTCAACCTGGGGTACATAGGGATCATATTAACTCTTGTTGTAATACTATTTTTTTGTTTAATTAATTTTTGATACTTTACCTGCATTATATTAAAATAGCGTAAATTTCTAGTGTTAATAAAAGTTTTACAGGAAATAAATTTTCTGATATGAAGGGCCTCTTTTCAGTTAATATCTTTATTATCCATTTTTTATCTTTCATAGGTGGAATAATCAGAAGTCAGTCATTTTTTGAAATTTTTTAATTTTGGCCACGTTTCGGCTCAAGTTTGTGAGCCATCATCAGGGCTACAAACATCAGAACAAAAGAGATACATATTAATGTGATAATGAAAATTTGTTGAATGTAGTGACAATGATAACATTTGAAATAAAACAGAAAATATACCAACATACTTAAATATTATAGATACAAATAATGATAATATGATAAACAATATGATGATGATAAGCATAAAAACAAAACTTTAGACTTTAATATAGAATTAAAAAATTATATATAAACTTTCCATTACTGAGCCATGTCCAAGCATAAACCGAGGAAAACCATAAACACAGGTAGTATGGGGAGGGGTTCATGTAAAAATCCTGAAGGTTTTCCCCTCTAAATATAAATACTACAGCTTATCTTTGTTTTTAAAAAGTTTTACAAAATTATATAATGGAAAAACAAAACAATATATGTACAATAAGGCTCAAAATTTTTAACAGAAAATTATAAACACTAGAATCTGAGGCATGTAAAAGATCCATGAGGTATATAATAAAAAAATAAAATTAAATAAATAAATAACAAAAACCAGAAGTGTTATAAACGAAGAGATAAATATACAGTAAATAAAATATAAATTATACAAGCAAATTGTATAATAAAGTAAGAAAGTTATAACGGAAGATGTTGGCATACGAGGGAGAGATTATTTGTTTGTCTGTTTTATGATTGACGGGTACTTGATCTTTTTCCATATGGATGTGTATAGCTTCGGACAGGTACACCATACGCTTTTTGTAGTTAGGTATGGTGGCTAGGATTTCAGGATTATCAAAATCAAAATGATGGTCAAGGGATATAGCGTGTTCGGATCATTTTGAGGAAAATGGGTTATGGGTAGATATGGTGTATTGGTGCTGATAAATTCTTTTTTTGAGATAGTTTTTGGTCTCGCCTATGTAACAGGAATTGCATTTTGGGGAAGAGCAGGAAATACAATAAACTTTGATTTTTGTAGGAAAGGGATGGGATCTTGTAGTTTAGAATATAAATTCTTTAATTTGTTACCATGTTTCAAAACTAAGAGGAGATGGGGAAAGCTAGAGGATAAGACTTTTTTAGTTGTTTGAGATAAAGACGGGATGTATGGAATGGATCTGTACTGGATAACTAAGATGGGTTGTGGAGAGTGTGCGGGGGTGGAGTGAGGGTTAGAAGAAGTTTTAATAAGGTTTTTAATTAAGTGGTCAGGAAAATTATTAGATTTTTAGGATTTTTTCTAGTCGGCTACAAGTCAAAATACAAGGAGCCAAAGGATGAAGTGCGTTTAAATGGACAGGAGTCTAAAGTGTTTAGGATGGCAAAGGGAGTAAAACAGGGCGATTCTTTAAGTCCTCTTCTTTTTATTGTATTGCCTCTATTTGCAAAAGACACACAGCCAGAATGCACATGGGCTAATGGAACTTATATCCTGTTGTGATACATTTCCTCTTGCGCAAGGGCACAAATTATGCTTCACTATAATGCATTCAGACCCCCGTCCATTGATTTCCCTATTTGTTTGGGCAATGTTGCACATCATGGTCATGGCGCATAAATCATATATGAGGCATTTGTATTACTTAAATTCCTTATTGTTATTAAAAAAAAATGCTTGATCCAAAATGAAATTTTAAAATAATAAAAGTTGTATAGAATTCAACAACCTTTTAAGTCCTTGTCTTATAAACCTCTTTTACTAGTAATAATAGGAGTGGGGGTAATTTTAAGAAAAGTGATTCTGCCGTGGAAAGCCATATAGTGAAAGTTTTTCCTTTTTTAATGATAATCCAAGCATTTCTTTTAATAACAAAAAGGAATTTAAAATAATACGTGGGTGAATCAAATTTAAACAAGGCTTTTGTTTTTTTTTTACTTTTGTAAGCCTAGTGAAGGTGCGGGAACGTTTAAACGAGTTGCAGATCTTGTAATAGACGGAATCAGCCTTGGAAATTCTGCTTGAGATTTCCAAATCCAATTTTCCAGATCAACTGATCACCGTGCCTGGGTACTTGAAATCTGTAACCACCTCTATCAATTCTCTGCCACAGGAGATCTGTACATCTTCTTGATCTGTACCATCTTGAAGAACCTTGATTTTTCTGGAATTGATAGTCATTTCTTTTCTCTTCATTTCCTCATTCCAATCCGTTACTGCCTGCTGAAGCTGCTCTGGGGATTCCGCTATAAGCGCGTTAGCGAACAAGAGGAAATATATCACAATAGGATATAAGTTCCATTAGCCCATGTGCATTCTGGCTGTGTGTCTTTTGCAAATAGAGGCAATACAATAAAAATAAGATGACTTAGAGAATCACTCTGTTTTACTCCCTTTGCCATCCTAAACATTTAACCTCCTGTCCATTTAAACGCAATTCATCTTTTGGCTCCTGGTATTTTGACTTAATAACACCTTACAACTTCTGGGGAACGTTCTTTGCTCTTAAGGATTCAATATTTCTTTCCTAGGTACCGATATGAATGCTGCCTTCAAGTCTAAGAAAGCTAGATAGACGTTTCGGCCATTGTCCCAAGAATTCTCTATCACGTTCCTCATGGTGAAAATCTGATCCTGAGTTTGTCTGTTGGGTCTAAAAGCACTCTGTTCTTCCTGCAGAATAGGCTTCACTATAGGCGTCAACCGTCTCTCAAGAATAGAAGTATAAACTTTGTAAAGCACGGGAAACAGGCAAATAGGTCTGTAGTTTAAGCAATTCCTTTGAACTCCTTTCTTGTGGATGGGGACTACAACATTTTACTTCCATTCCTGAGGGTTTTTTTCATCCTCTCAAACTTTGACGATGAAATTCTGGGACTATGTTGTTTCGTCCTACTGCTTTTCCTGTCTTCATCTTTGCATTGGCCCTTTGAAGAGGAGGTCTTCAATCGGGTCATTTTCTGGATCGCCCTCGAACTGTCTTGCGCAGTACTTACTCCAGGTCTCCTAGACTTATTTCTCCTGAGATACCACCTCTCCTTTTTCATTCTTTATATTTCTTATTTTTGTGGGTATTCTGCCTCTGAGGGTTTTTATTTCCCTCCAAAAGAGTTTGATATTCTCCCTATGGTCATCGGCCAAACTCTTTCCAAGCTTTTCCTTTTGCTTCTCTCACTGCCATCTTAACTCTGTTTCTCGCACCTTTATACAGATTGCTTCTGCTTCTTTCTCTGGAGAATTTTTTCCAGAAGTTCTGCTTTTCCCTGATAACAACCCTAAGCTTCTCAATCCACTAATTAATACCCAAGGGTAGAATAAAAAAATTGTGAATGAATTCATATCATTCAAAAGTAATTGTTGGAGATACAAACCTTTTGGGATAGCATCTCCATGTATGTATATTTTGTTTCTTTGTTATTCCTGCTTTTATTTGATTACTGATTAAATCGAGCTATAAGAATTGTCTGAGGAGGCTTTTTTTTTTTTTATTATATTTTTGATATTTTCCAGGATCTTAATAAAGATAAAAAATGGATAGTAAAGATATTAACTGAAAAGAGGCCCTTCAGATGAGAAAATATATTTCCTGTAAAACTTTTATTAACACTAGAAATTTACGCTATTTTATATAATACATGTAAAGTAACAAAAATATTACAAAAGTATTACAACAAGAGTTAGTATGATCCCCTTGTACCGCAGGTTGAAGGGTCTGGGGGCTTAAACGGCTGCTTAGTCCACTTATTCCTTTATCTACTCCTGATCAGAAATAATCAATTACATTATTTACTAGAATTTTTTGAACATGATGATTTATTTCTCTATTAAACATCATTGCAAATGTTTAATCCTTATAGTTTAGTCTTGTACTAAAATAAAAGTTATTGCCTTAAAGGAATCTATCAATTAAGAACCCATGCTGTTACCAGGAATAACTAGTAAATCAATCACTTAAGAAAGCAGTTTGTTTCAATACACATGCACAACTCAAGTCTTGGCTCTTTTTGAATTATACTTAAAGTAAAATTACATGAATGAAGATACAGGCCTTAGTGGCTTGGTATGTTCTAGGTGAAATGTTTATATTTTTAATAATGTATAAGTCTTAAGATATTGTCTTAACCTACTTTATACTGATAGCATTATTTTTATAGTATGCTGATGAGGTTAATGATCTGAATGAGATGGCAAAACATCGGCCTCACACTGCCCTTGTCGCTGGCATACAACAAGTAAGTTGCTTATTTTTATTTATTTTTCTTTTTTTTTTTATAAACTTCTTTATTCGAATCAAAACACAGACATATTACAGTGCAAGTAGAAGTCACTATCCCACTAAGGCGAGCCTGTGTGTGGGAAAGGAGTTCACCTGCGGCAATTCAATAAAAGTACAATAACAAACAGTAACAGTACACAGTATGATACAATACAATACTTAAATAATATAACACAATTTTATAAAGAAACAGTAACACACTATACAGCAAAAAAAACTATATAATACATAAGAAATATAAAATGCAATTATAAAGAAACAGTAACACACTACATAGCAAAAACAATATAATACATAAGGAATATAAAATACAATTATAAAGAAAAAGTAACTCAGTATGAAGCAGTAATTGACTAAGCTTAAAAGCTGTAAGGAATACATATACATATATACAAGATATAAAATTAAGGCATGCAAATACAAAATTGAATTACATAATCCCTAATTAATCCAAAAAACAATTATAAGAAACAGTTAAACAGTACACAGAAATAAACTGTAATTGACTAAACCAAAAGCAATAAGGAATACAAATTTATATATTCAAGATATAAAATTAAGGCAAGTAAATACAAGATTGAATTACATGATAAGCAATATAAAGATACATAACATAGCACACAGTAAGAAATTGACAAAACAAGAAGTCAATAAAGAATACATATACTTGTATACAGGATAAATATCAGAATGAGTGACGCAGGCTGGCATTGACAACATGTCTATAGCGATGAGTAATTTGGATTCAATAATTCAGCAATATTTTCTTCACTGAGGGATTTCGCCCACATTTTAACATTGGAGTAATAATTTGAATACTTTAAAGGATTTGTGTGAGAAAATTGAAAATTTGAAGGAATATTGTTGTACACAGTAGAAATGGAATAACAAGTCTGGTGTGTCGTCCATGTATGTTTTGGTCTTGGTACAACTAAGCTAAAGTAATTTTTCAGTCTTGTACTGAAACTCTTTACTAGCTGTTCGGTGTACAACTTTTTGGTGTCAGTATCTTGTAACTTCCTAAGATTATAATGGTTACATTTTAGGGCCATAACTCCAATCCTTTTGAATGATAGCTTTGGTGTGAGATGGGCAATACACAAAGTGGTCTGAGTCCACATTGGCGCTTCGAAATATTCTCACATTTTGAAGACTGGACTTATGACTTTTATCGACAAGGATGTGATCTATTTGGTTGACATGTTTCCTGTCAGGTGTGGTCCAGGTATACCCTTGTGGATGTTTTTATGTGCGAAAAGGGTACTTCCAATGACGATGTCCCTCGAGGCTGCAAAATTAATAAGCCTCACTCCATTTTCATTAGACTGGTCATGGAGACTGTTTTTTCCTATTGTTGGGTAATACATCTCTTCTCTTCCTATTTTTGCATTACCATCTCCAGCAATAATTTTCATATCATACTTTGGACATTGATCAAGGGTTCGCTCCAGTTGTTCATAAAATAAGTCCTTTTCTTCCTTTCTCGTGGTCTCTGTTGAAGCATGTATATTTATAATACTAAAATTATAGAATTTTCTATGAATTCTCTGAACACAGATCCTTGGATTTACAGGTTTAAAGCCAATGGCCAATTCTCTTAGTCGCCCTCAAACAACAAATCCCACTCCGTATTCATGGAGGGTTTCACTGCAACTATAGCAGATGGTGTGTCTTCTTTTCTCAAGAATATCTTGGCCAATCCACCTGATTTCCTGGATGGCAGCTATGTCCAGTTTGAACTGATCAATTTGATCTAAGAGTAATTTCAATGCTCCGGGTCTGTGTAATGAGAGAACATTCCAATATCCAAGGTTAAAGGTCCTATAGGGGTTGCCGGATTGTTTCCGTGTGTGACAGTCAATATCCGAGGCTGATTTAGGTTCCTGTGAAATTTAAATTTCAGGCAGGGGGGCTTCTAACCCTCACTCCATGCCCTAGTATACTGGTGGGGCTGCCACCTTGGTGCATGTATACCTGCACCCCCATCCGGGGAGGCTACCTAGGGAAGGTGGCCCTAGGGCGTGTACTGAAGATGACCTTTATATATGGTGTAGGGGTGTGTGTTGTGTACTGTAATACGTATAAATGTGTGGGCGTCAGTGTACTGTTCCCCCAACCTGGAGGACCAGTGGCTATTTGCGGTACTAAGACCGGGTGATGGCGCCGCCACCTCCCTACGCCAGTGTATACTGATAACAAAGCATTTATATCTAGCAACAAATAAGGTAAGGAATTTCCAATCAAAAGGGGAGTCAGGCAAGGTGATGGGCTATCACCACAGCTGTTCAGTATAGTACTGGAACTTATTCTAAAGGATGTGGAATGGGAAAAATATGGAATAAATATAAATGGTATTCAAATAAATGTACTTAAATATGCTGATGATGTGCTATTGATTTCCGGAAAAGAAGAAGAGATAGTGACAATGCTGAAACAACTTAGGTATAGAAGTGCACAACATGGACTGTCTTTGAACTTGGCAAAAAACTAAAATAATCACTAGCTCCAGTGTCGCAAAAGTAAAAACAGATCTTCCTGAAATAAGTGTAGTAGATGGAATCAAATATCTTGGACAAGTGATTTCTTTTAAAGATAGATAGTCTACTGAAATCCAAACTAGGACAGCTATGACTTGGCAGAAATATTGGAGCTTAAGGATGATAATGAAGAACAACAATATCAGCCAACCTCTAAAAACATTAGCCTTCAATAGCTGTATTTTGCCTGTTCTATCTTATGGATGCTAAACATGGTCCCTCAACAAGCTTCATGAGAGAAAAATAATAACATGCCAAAGAGCAATGGAGAGGAGCATGTTAGGTGTAAGGAAAAGCCAAAAGCTAAACAGTCAAAAAATAAGAAAAGCTAGTGGTGTCACTGATGCAATCAGATTCATGAGTCATCTAATGAGGAAAAATGATAAAAACTGGGCTAAAATGTTAACTGAGTGGACCCCATTGGATAGGAAAAGGAACCAAGGCAGGCAAAGAAGAAGGTGGGTTTACGAAATTAAAAAGGCAGAAGGGATGCTATGGTCACATAAAGCCAAGAACAGAGAATTTTGGAATTACGGAAGTACGGGTAGTCACCGTTGAAGACTTTAAACTCATGAAAAGGAAGGTCTATGTACATATATGTATATAAAGAAAGAAAAAAAAAAAGTTTGTAAATAAAAATGTATTATAAATGTTTATATGTACATCAATAAAGACTCATTATTATTATCATCTAAAGTTATTAAATAAATTGAAGAAATCAGTGGCATAGATTCCAAGTATGCATTCATAAATACATTTGTATCTCATTGCATAGTGATTTTATTTAATCTTGTTAATCTTAATTGTTTGTATTATGATTATTTTCTTGAATGTTTTTTCTTATTAATTGTGAAATTTAATTAATATTCATTAAATTATTTATTCATTATTTTTTTTTTTTTTTTTTAGGAAAACAGACATTTGCGTGATTTGCAACAAGAAAATCGCGAATTAAGGGCTGCTTTAGAAGAACAACAGAATGCTTTAGAACTTATTATGTCTAAGTATCGCCAGCAGATTACTAAATTAGCTCACTCGTCTCAAATTGATTTAACCAAGTTGTATAACAAAAAATACACCGAGGCTAGTATTTTAGGTCACATCAATCAACAAAAAGGGTGTTTTCACACTCAGTGGCAGATACTATCGTCTCTTATCACCATCTATTGCTGTTTTAGTGCCCTCACCCTACTCGTTCCCAGGAGATACTCATTTGTAAACATACTATGATTTTTGTCATAATGATTAAAACAAATAATGTAATCAGCAGACACCTCAGGCCTTCTTTATTTTAGTTTTTTGGCTAAGGATATAGGATTATTTGATAGCAATGAAGTATCCATTTCACTCATCTTCAGAGCTGTAAGAGATGATGGAATATGAAGCAAAAAATACATGTTCTGTTTGTATAACAAGTATGCTCAATTTAATAAATGTGCCACAAGCTGCCATTTTTGCTAATAAAACACATGTTGAAAAAGAGAAGTAGCCATAGTAGCAGCAAGTGCACTCAAAACGATTCCGTTTTATTCAGACTTCACAGCCTAATGACGATGGAATAGAAGAGAAAACGGTCACCCTAGGCTAGACGATGAGATGAGGAAGAGAAAAGAAGAAAATCACAAGCATATGTAAATATGAGTAAATGTAAAGCCGATCTAAATCCAAAATTGTAATTGTGACCTTCCCCTTTGTCCAAAAAACAATTATACCAATATTTCATTCAATTTAAGCCTAAGCAGTATCATTTTTCACAATTCTAAGCCTGGTGTTACAAAGTTATAAGATGTTATTGGGGAGAAGTATGAGTGCAGTCAAATAAACACTCGATTAAGTAGAAAACAACTTAATTTTATAATATATAATTTATATTATATATATAGTTTTCTACTTAATCAAGTGTTTATTTGACTGTACCCAGTACCCAATCTCCCCTATATATACACACAATTAACCATTCTCACATCATTATGACTTCCAAGATGTTAGTTCATTATTCACGTGAACATGGATGAACTATTGGTTTGTTTGTTTCAAATCACAATTAATATATTGTAAGGTCTTATTATATATGAAATGAAATGAAAAAAATAAATATTATTCTGGGATCAAGTTCCCTTAGAATAACGAACAATGAACAAAAATAAACCCTTATGGTCTGGTTACTTAAAGAAAATATATTTATAAAATATATATATATATATTATATATATATATATATATATACAATACATAATATAATATTAAATAAAAAATCTGTATACATATAAAAGATCAAATATTCATTATATCTATAAATCTTTACGAATTTATACTATATATACCTATATTTTACATTGGAACGGAAGATTGAGATGAGAGTAGGTAGTGGAACAATTGATGTTTGAAGGAAGAAAGGGAGATGGCTTTACTAATAGAGATGGGCAGCGAATTACAGAAGAATGAGGAACGAATGAGAAACTATTTGTGAAATGATGCAGGTTTGTGTGATGGGGTATAAATATTGATTGATTGGATTCTAGTATTTAGGCAATGGATATCAGAGCGGAGGGTAAGGTGCTCAGTTATGTAGGAAGGTTTTCTAATTTTTAATGTTTGGAATTGGTAAGAACCAAGGAAATATTTCTGTCGTACAGAAGGATAAAGCCATTTTAAGATGGTATAATAGCCAGAAATATGGTCACGTCTACGGGCTCTGAAAATAAATCTTATAAAACCGTACATAAGTCGTTTTAATTTTATTTCTAGATCATCTGTTAGTTCCCCATACACCAGACAGCCATAGTTTGCCATTGACAGTTTTGATTTATATCATACTGTACTTTATGAGTTGCTTCTATAAGATTAGAAGGGTAGAAAGAAAAGTATATTTGCAGATCATCATCGTAAAGATGGTATTGGGAGTGATGAATGGAATCTGGTAAATCATTTACATAAATCGAAAAAAAAAAAAAAGTAGGTGAAAGGGACAAACCTTGAGGAATACCACGTGAGAGGAGATGAAGGACTGGATGTCTACTGTCTGCAAACGATGGGATAAGAAGGAATGGAACCATTTCATCGCATTATTGGATAAGGACAAGTTACGGAGTTTGGATCGTAGAATTTAATGATCAACACAATCGAAAGCTTTGGTAAAATCAAATAGGATTAGGTTGTTATATTTTGTTCCTCAATGGAGGACTTTATGTCCTGTGTGATTCTTAATAATGCAGATTGGGTGGAATATCCAGAGTGAAAACCTGATTGAAAAGGGTTTAGGAGAGAGTTGTGTTCTAGGTATGCGGAAAGCTGGTTTTGGACTAATCTTTCTAATGGTATAGATAAGTTTGAAAGAATGGAAATAGGTCTGAAATCAGAGATGTTGGTTGGATAAGAAACTTTGTTAAGAGGATGTACAAATACCTTTTTCCATGCTGATGGAAAGATGGAGTTTTGGAGGGAAAAATTGTAAATGTGTAAAAGAATTGGAAGAATGGCTGGGAGGCAAAGTTTAATCAGTTTTACCGTTATGAGATCTGAGCCGTGGTCATTGGTTTTAGATTTAAGGACAGAGGAGAGTAGATCATGAGGAGTAATATACAGAAAGTAAAAATTTTCAGGATTAAATCTAATTCTAGAAGGCAAGGCGGGAAGAGTATGGTTTACAGAGGTATGAGAAGAAGAGAAATAGGAATTTAGTTCATCGGCAGAGAAAGGATAATTATTAGAAGATTTAGAGTTTATAACAGAGAGGCTTCTAAGGATCTTCCACTTAGACCTAGGATCAGGTCCTTGGGTTAAAGATTCATGAGAGTACCGGGCCTTGGCGCTGGTATAAATGACTGGGTGAGGTTTCAAAGATATTTAAAGGTATTATAATCATCAGGAAGTCGATTGTGGCGAAACCTCCTCCTTATTATTGTTATTTATAACGATTTAGTTCAATGTATGCTAGGTTATTCTATCAAACATTATCCCAATATTATAACTGAATTATATTTAAATTCAGGTTAATTGACCCATGTTTTCACATTTATATTACATTGCGTATTATATTCATAAAGCTCACATTCAATTGGACTCATAAAATATTATTTTGTCGATAGGTTAAGAAATAGATGTCCTCAGTTAAGGGTTAGTTAAAATCAAGGATGTGGTTAATTAAATTATATTGCATGTTGTTCAATATTGATCATTTGCCATAGTGATTTTAGAAAATATGTTAATATTTAAGTTACTTTTACTGCAGAAATTATCAAAATCGATTTTTATTCACTATTTTATTATAATTTAAGATTGTAAAGCATGTTATCACTTAAGCCAAGTTTCTGATTGATTCTTCTTATGCAGTAATTACTAGAAAGCTTTTGTTAGAGATATTGATACTCTTCGAGGTTATTCATTGACATAAGAAATTATGGCTCAGTACAATCTTTTAAGTTTTTCATTTGTGATGGTCACCTATGTTAGGTTCATGTTTTTTGTTCCATACATGTCATTTTACTGTCATGTTAATTTAAATTATGATTGGTCTCGTTTCTTTTGTACCTTTCACAGATCCTATATTTTACCAATTCTTTACTTGCAGCTTTCATATATTGTACATTTCTCTTGTTTATGTTCCTGTTCTTCATTTTTTTCTCACTGATTTTCTCCTTTGTCTATCATCAGCCTTGGGAGACTATTTGAGTTTATAAATCGTTGAAAATAAAGGTGTTTATAATTATCAAATCAACACACTGGAATGCTAGATTGTTGGTGTAAGTGAAAATCAATATCGAAGATATAAAAGATGAAGAAAATTATTCCTTCCAGGCAGTGTTTCACAATGCAAAAGAAGAGTGGGATGTGTTCTATGCTGCTTGGGACCAGATTGATTCCTTGTATGTAATCATTAGAGAAAGCAAAAAGTTTCCGATGAAAGCATTGTCAAAGCTAGTGGTATTTGCCTGTCTCTTCACTAGTGAAATCCCTATTATTATTACACCTCCATATAGTAAGTACAATAGAATAAAATTTAGTGGTTGAGACCCAGTTTGTTTTTTAAATATAATACATCAAATATTACTTCTCTCATCAACCAACTATAAGACAAACCAGATTATTAACACTAGAACCAGCAGAGTCTCAGCCACTAAATTTTATTCTATCATACTTATTATATAGAGGTATAATCTGTATGAGTTTCATTATTTTTCACTCAGTCCTTTTTGAGATATTTTACAATAAATAGTACTGAGCTGGAAAATAATCCTTCTTTGAAAATTTATATTGGAAAAACGATATACCTTAAATGATCGAAATTTATAAAACAAGTAGTGCAATACTAAAGCTATATAAGGAAAAATGATTAATCGTGAAAATCATTTCTAATCTCCCTTGTCACAGCGCGCCAAAGATTTCAGTTGATGTAATTATTCGTGATTTTTTGAAGCCACTTTTTTGGCTACTTAAATAATTGTTAGGTTCCTTTAATTAAAATGATCCATTTTCATTCAACTCATTTTATTTTCTTATTTTTTCTCCCTACGTTTCAGCTTTTTGCCATTTCAAGGGATCTTTTTAATATTCCATCAATTAAAAAGATCCTTGAAAATGGAAAAAAGCCGAAACGTAGGGAGAAAAAAATAAGAAATAAAATGAGTTGAATGAAAATGGATCATTTTAATTAAAGGAACCTAACAATAAAATTATTCATTCAAACAACTTTTAATTGTAATACTTAAATAATGTTTTGTAAGGACCAAAATTATATTAAATACTCTCATCATCAATCTAGTTTTTGTTTGGTTCTTAAATATGCAAAATTACCGGAGTTAATATTTAAAAAAAAAAAAAACCTGTACCACTACAACTCATGAAGGGTCTTGGGCTCAGTACATATAGAGATTCGTACTGTTTCTAGGCCAACGACAGTACAATGAGGTGATTAGGCCTTAATCACGCTCAGCCGCCAGGTTTTTCCCCAATTAATTTGGGTACCCACTTTATAGAGGCTGGGTCTGCCCCAGGAGGTCTCCATACTACAAAAATGAATTTTCGCCAATTTTGAAAATTAATATACAAAAAAAGATTATGTTCTCAAGATCGAAATTTTTACAAGTAGGACTTTGAATAAGCTATAAAGGAAAAAATAATCAAAGGTGAGTCTCTTTTCCTTTATATACTTTTATCTCACTAAAAGTCTTGTTTTTTAGTCATTTTCAAGAATGTTTTAAAAACATTTCTTCACTATTTAGGAATGAGCCATAGAGACAAATAATACAAAGCATGTCATTATCTTATTGTTAATTTTTATTTTGATTTGATATCTAAAAAATTAGAGGAATTAGAAAGATTCTTCTATCACATGTTTTTGCCCGTGAAGTTGACTTAAAACGGCTGCAACACTAAAAGTATTGACTAGAAAAAAATTTTATTTATGGTTATATGTTCACAAAAGAACAGAGAATAACTGGTAAAAAAATCACGAAAATCAAAAATGTCGAGCGGCAAAATTAATGAAAATTGGATAATTTCAAATGGATTGACCCATAACCATTTTATTTTCTTTCTTTCTTTCTACTGGCACAACAGACGCATGTAGCCGTCCTTGGCCTGCTCAACCAGCCATTCCCTCTGTGCTCTATCTTCAATCCGAGACTTTGTTGAGTGTTCATAACAACAGGTTTTTTTATAGGAGTGGGTAGTCGGCCCTACTCACCAACCCTCCTGCTTTATCCGGGCTTGGGACCGGCAGTGGTGTTTAGCAATCTAACTCCACAGGCGCAGTTACTTTTATTTTTACTCACTAAAAATAAAATGGTGATTTAGTTAAAAAAGATCACCATTTTGTTTTCATAGAAATTATAAACCATTAGATCATTCCTGGAATGAATAGAAATTTTAAAACTGATGAAACATAACAGACAATTTTTATATTCTTGGTCTTGGTTGGAAAAGTTTGTTGGCTATATTTGTTTCTATTTTCGTATTTCATTATTTTTTTTTTTTAATGCCTGATGCCAATGACTATGCATTAGGATATTGAGTCGGGAAGAGGGTAAATGGAAAAGGATTTCTGGCCCATGAATTAATACATTGAACACTTTGCCACTGAGTGTTGAAATTCATGCATTTCTTACGCTAAGGTTGATAATGAAATTAATGATCATATCTTATTTTTGCAGATAATTATTGATCAGGCTATTAAAATTAGTGAAATGACACATATTATGGGAAAAGCAGTACAAGCTGATGAAGATAGTATTCTTAAAACAGAAGAAGAACTTCACCAATTAGCTACTGAAAATAAGGTGACATAATATTTTAAAATTAAACTATTTTATTATTAGTACTTGGCTAGTATTCTTGGTAAAATTTTGAAAAAGGAAATTTTTTTTTATTGAAATCAAGAATTTTATTATAAATTAGTACATATATATTAGTTATGCCAGAAATAGTCATGGATGCTTCTGAGGTAAAATTCTCATTAACCTGGAGGTAAACTAGTCCTCCCATCAGGTCTCCAGATGGGGACTGCTTCAGGGGAATCATGGAGGAAGTTGAAAATTAGAGATTTAGTTATTGGGACATAGAATGTTAGAAGTTTAAATACACTGCGCCAAAAAAAAAGTGGCGCACTCTAAAAATTGATTTTTTTAAATTTCAAAAAATGATGTTTTTTTATTAGGATAATTTTATGAAATAGAAACCTCTGTTGTTTGTTGTTTATTCCTCTAATGTCACTTTTATGCTACTATGGCTAATCGGACGATGCTGCCGTGGGAGTCCTAAATTTTGCCTATCCAGGTTTTATTAGGATAGGGATCTTCAACGAGTTCCTGACATCTCCCAGGCTCAGTAACCTCTGTTTTCTTTATGTAAAGAAAAACATGACCTGTGGTATGATCTATAATGTAAACAAAACCATGAACTAAGGTAATAATCACTTTACAAATAACAGTTCTTATTGGGATTTCGTGGCAACAATATTAAAATAAGGTTTAAAAACTTGTTAATTACAATTATGATTAATCCTTAAAATGGTAATAACCGCCGAACAAGTGATCAGTGCTTTGCTCCCTTCAATTTAGTCGAAAATGGCCATAATCAGAGAAACACTGCTTGGGCATTAGGATTATCTGGAACCACTGTGCATAGAGCGATCCAACGTTCCAGCCACGAGATGATCGGTTTATATTAATATATATTTTTCAATATCGCTTTTCTACTGCTTCTAAGACTGCTCAAAGGCTCGTGATGTTTCAATTAGTGCCAAAACTGTCAGAAGAAGACTTGCTTAAATGAGCTTACATCCCAGGAGGGTAGCCACTGGTCCACTGCTCATTATAAATCATCAAAGAGCGCTTTTAGAGTTTGCTCGAGAACACATGGAGGACTTTACTTTTTTCCGATGATTCATGTTTTTCACTTTACTCTCCAGATGGACGTGCTAGAGTTTACCGAAGGTCAGGTTAGCGTTATTCTGAATGTACCATTGCTGGGAGAGTGCAATTTGGAGGTGGTTCAGTGATGGTGTGGGGAGGAAGAATAAAGAAAAGAAGAAAATTTATCTCCATGTCTTCAACACACCTTCCTTAAATGCAGATTTGTACATAACAAAGATCCTTGCACAATATGATATACCTTTTACTCCATTTATTGGAGACAATTTTATTGGCTTGCATGACAATGCTTGACCACACACTGCAAACTGTTGTCAGCAATATCTTAATGATACACAAATTCAGACTTTAAGATGGCCAGCTCATAGCCCTGTCTTAATTCCATCTCTGGGATAAACCTGGCAGACATGTGAGAAGAAAAATTAACCCTCCTGAAAACGTATAGTAGGAGCTAAGAAGATGTTGTAGCAAGCCTTATTAGAAATATGCTGACAAGGCTCCAGGCAGTAATTCAAGCAAGAGGAAGCAATACCCGTTATTGAAAGTTGAAATGCTTTTGTAATATAAATCTTCGTTAATTTTCTCTTTTTTCCATTTTTTTTTTCTAAATAAATCTTTTTTTCTTAATCTTAATTTTACCTCTAAATCATCCCAAAAGAATAATATTTTATAAAAATGTTGATGTAATGCATATTAATTTCACAGGGAAAAAAATAAAATGATTTTTCTAAGTGCACCACTTTTTTTGTGGAGCAGTTTAGATACAGGTGGGTTAAAATTGGTCTTGAATGAAGGTAGGAGTACCTTTTATACATTGTGGCATTACAAGAGGTTCACTGGTCTGTGAAGGGTTTGTAATGAAAAGGAAGTATACTATTTGGTACAGGAAGGGGAGAGAGGAGGGCTAATTACTGTTTAGGTACAGGTTTTCTGATTAGAAATAGATTTCTTTCTTCATTGAGGGAGGGATTTACAGTTTTATAGTGAGAGAATATCAGTCAGGGGTGTTGCTTGAAATCGGATTCATAAACATTCATTTTCCTACTGAAGACAGCAATGAAGTAAATTTTATATGTTATAATCGGTTTATAATAAATTAAAAACTACATGAAAACAATGGGAGAGGTGAACGCAAAGATGGGAAGGGAAGAAGTATACTGTCAAACGAATGGTAAATAAAGCTTGCACTAATATAGTAATGATAATGGGACCCAACCAATAAACTTGGCAGTTTTAAGAAACCTTATACTTAAAAGTTCTACGTTTAAACATAAGAATATTCGTAAGTCTTCGTGGATATCACCAGATATCCAAATACTGAATCAGATCGATATCTTAGTACAACACAGATGGCAAAGTAGCTTAATTAATGTGTCGTAGTGCTGAATGCGGTTCATATAAAAAATAAAAAAAATGAACAGTACTGGTCTCGAAAAATTTGATTTAGATAAATTAAAAATTTTAATTTGAAATCAACTTCGATAAAAGTAAAAAATAGGTATGAAGCTTTTGAATGTTTAGATGAGAAATGGGAAGTTGTAAACAAATTATGCTAAGAGAACTCCCCAGCTGTAAAGAATGAGATGTCAAAATACCTTGAAAAAAAAAAGAAGTATTTCAAAAGCAAAATAATAGAAGTAGAAAATCACATATTAAAAAATAGGATAAGAAAGCTGTTCAAAGGTATAAACTGGGATGCAAATAACACAATTGTGGATGCGATTGAGATATTGAATACATTTAAACAAAATTTTGACAGTAATTAGTAATCAATCTCCTCTTTCTGAAGATCAGAGCGTTGATAAATAGATAGAGGATAGAGGAACTGAGTAAGAAGGAAGTGGAAATGGCCATATGAAAATGGAGGCACTATAAAACAGCAGAACTTAATAACATTTTGTGTTGATTAATCGAGGTGTCTGGGAAGTGGGCTTAACGTCAGAGGAATTCGTAACTACCCATGGTATCAGGTAGGGATGCAACCTGAGCCTATTTTATCTGCACATGGCCCTGAACAGAACTAAGTCAAAAATAAGACCTTGCCATCTTGGACATAAAAATCTCAGGCCAACCCACCATAGTATCCTCGCATTTGCTGACAACATGATTGTTTTTGCAAAACATTGTGGGAGAAAAACCTCCATTTCAATTTAACCATTCTAAAAAAAATATTTTGAAATCATCAACATGGCAATAAATACGAGGAAAACTAAAATAATGAGGATAGGAAGAAACAGTGAGCAGGGGGGCAGAATCATAGGACTGAACAACCCAAGGTTGACTAGCAAGTAAAGGATTTAAATATCTCTGTATTCTCCATAGCGAAAAAGGCTGAATAGGTAGCAAAATAAATGAATGAATAGAAGTTGCCAGTAGATGTTCCTAATTCCATTTAGAAAGGAATCGTCGGGAAAAAAGAACTTAAAAAAGGCAGTTTGTTAATACTCTTTCTTACCCATTCTCACCTATTCAAGCAAATTTTGGACTATAACCAAAAAGCACAAGGTCAACTTTAAATCTTGGACATGTGATATTTTAAAAGAATGGAGGGGAAGACTGGAAGAGACCAAGTGTGAAACGTAACACTGGAGTTCTGCCAGCTCTGGATACTATTAAAGAGCATCAACTGAGATGGTTCGGCCATGTTTCCAGAATGACAGAAAACCGAGTGGTAAAAGCTAGACATGAGACATGGGTGGAAGGTCTGAGACTGAGAGGAAAGGAAGACCAAGCAATACCAATCTGGAATGAAGTAGAAGAGGATTGGTACGAGAGAGGGATTCCTGGATCTCTGTGCTGTTGCTTGCTACTTGTGGGAGGATCCTGATCACACCCTCCCCTGTGATCTACCTCCAAAGATACATCAGATTATACTCCAATGAGCTTCAAAGGAACTTTTAGTTCACATGGGGCTGCATAAAGTTAATGTCCCTTCAAATTGTCATAGCCACCCCGTAACACCACACTTCCTATCATTCTCTGTTGTTAAATATGTTTAAAAATTGTTAATCTAGCTATTTTATATCAGGGAGAAGTTGATTCCGTGTGCAGTCAACAAAACACTTAATTAAGTAGAAAACTTAATTTATTTGTACCAACGTTTCGGCCTTCTTCAGGGCTATAAAACAAAAGATAACAATCAGTTATAGAATACAATATATAAAGATGATAAGTAAAAGAAATTATACTGATAATCAGAAACAAAATAGAATAGTAGTTATGATAATTAACAAATATTATAATAATTAGAAACAAAAGGGCAAAAGAAAAAGTTAATAATTTAATAAAAGGTAAATAATTAGATATGGTGTGAAAAAAATTAAAAAATTTAAAGTGAAAAAAAAGAGTTCTATATCTATGGCTTACAAAATGTCAATACTCTCTTAAAATGTGAAACATTAAATATGAAATGTTGTGAATGATGTAGTATGTATAATATATATATTATATATATATATATTATATATATATAAATATTATATAAAATCATTATTATTTTTTTTTTTTAACCTTCTTTATTTAAATCGAAATACAGACATTTTACAGTGCAAGTAGAAGTCACTATCCCTCTAAGGCGAGCCCGTGTGTGGGAAAGGAGTTCACCTGCGGCCATTCAATTAAAGTACAATAACAAATAGTAACAGTACACAGTATGATACAATAAAATACTTAAATAATATAACACAATTTTTATAAAGACAGTAACACACTACACAGCAAAAAATATAATACATAAGGAATATAAAAATACAATTATAAAGAAACAGTAATACAGTACACAGTATGAAGCAGTAATTGACTAAGCTTAAATGTTATAAGGAATATATATACATATATACAAGATATAAAATTAAGGCATGCAAATATAAAATTGAATTACATAATACCTAATTAATACAAAAAACGATTATAAGAAATAGTAAAACAGTACACAGAAATAAACAGTAATTGACTAAACCAAAAGCAATAAAAAATACAAATTCATATATACAAGATATAAAATTAAGGCAAGTAAATACAAGATTGAATTACATAATAAACAATATAAAGAAACATAACATAGTACACACTAGGGAATTGAAAAAATCAAAAGGCACTAAAGAATACATGTACTTGTATACAGGATAAATACCAGAATGAGTGATGCAGGCCGGCATATACGACATGTCTATAGCGATGAGTAATCTGGATTCAATAATTCAGCAATTTTTTCTTTACTGATATAAGCAGTAACATTTCTTTATTCATTTATTTCTTTACTTTTTGTTTTATTGGGAGCGGCGTGGTCTAGTGGGTAGAGCGCTAGTCTACTGTGTTTCGGGTCCTGGGTTCGAATCCTGGCTGTGGTGGAATATTATTTATTCTGTTATTTCGGCCGGGGGGCGATCCTGGGGCATGGAGACCCTTCTGGAGCACACCTAGCCTTTATAAAGTGGGTACCCAAAAAAGGGGAAAAACCTGGTGGCTGAGCGTGATCTTGGCCGAATCACGTCATTGCACGGCCGTTGGCCTAGAAACAGTACGAATCTCTACATGTACTGAGCCCAAAACTCTTCATGGGTTGTAGTGGTACAGGTTTTTTTTTTTTTTTTTTTCATAGTTGGTTTTTTTTTAATTTTTACCAACAATAAAAACTATTGATGAACAAAATAAATTTTAATAAGTAAGTTGTGCATTGTAAATGAAACTCCAATGTTTCTTAACTGTACAGATGTATTCTATACAAATAAAGATTTGATGTTGTATATATAAAATAAAAAATACATATCTCTCTGTCAAAAAGAAAAAAAACAATATGTTGGAAAAGGAAGAATACCTATTGAAGGAAGGAGATCACAACAATGACAAATTAAGTAATTATGGCACTTGAGGTGGGAGAATGATGAATTGAACTTGGCAACAACAATGGTATCAAAGTAAAGACATAATTAAAAAAAATTAAAATACTGAGAATGATGAACTGAACTTGGTGGTAACAATGGTATCAAAGCAAACACATAAATTTAAAAAAAATTAAAATACTTTAGATTTTAGACTGGGTAAACACTGAATGTATTCCTAATGGTCGAAAATATTAAATACTGAGTATAAAATGTTGAATTGGCGTTATATTATTAGATGAGTAAAAAAAGACTGATGTAAAAGAGAAGAAGGGGCTCTGATAGATGGTGGGTAATTAAGGAACTATATTATTTGAATAGTTTGTAATAGAAAAGAAAACGAGATTGAATATTGGATTGTGAAAATTAATGTTAGTTCAATGTATACTATTACCTAAATGATGTGTATGTAGGGTACTATACCGTACAGCCGCCACAAAACAAATCATATTTATGGAACCGGATTCATTGTAAGAGCCAAGCAATTAGTAATGAAGTTAACCCCCATTTCTTCTAGATTATGCTACTTACGTTTTAAGGGAAAATTCTTTAATATCTTGATAATCAATTGTCATGCACTTATTGAAGTGTTGTCTGAAGAAGAGAAGGACACATTTTATAAAAATCTCTCTAAAGTACTCAAAATTTGCCCAGCTCATGATGCTAAAATAGTTTTAGGAGACTTGAATGTCCAGATAGGCACAGAAAGAATACACCTACCAACAATCCGAACCTTCAATCTTCATCAGAACACAAATGCCAATGGCCAAAGAGCGATTGCCTTTTCGAACACTCACGGTCTGCTGGTAGGAAGTACCATGTTTCCAGACAAACATATACAAAAACATACCTGGAAATCACCTAATGGAGCGTTTATCAGCCAGATCGACCACATCTTGATGACAGGTCCAATTTAATTGGAGTAATAACATATAGAGGAGCAAACATGGATTCGAATCACTACCTCAGTATTGCCTGTATACATACAGGGATTACCACAAAGCACAACTCAGGCACCAGAGACACTGTGAAGAAATTCAATATCCATAAACTGTATTATTCAGAAGTCTGTGAAACCTACCTTGAAGCTAAGGGGATAGGAATGACCAGTGGTCGGGAATTTCAAGAGTGCTGAAAACTACAGCAGAAGCTCATGGATTGCAGACAAGAAACAGGAGAACCCTTTGGTTTGATAATGAATACATAGAGGCAACGAATAAGAAGAATGAAGCATACAAGTAGGTTATCCAGCACCACACACATCTATCATCTATCACAGGAGACATAACAAAATTAAAAAAAAAAAAGAGGAAAAGAGATTGCACAGGAGAAAGAAGAGAGATTGGTAGAACTGCAAGATGAAGGGCGCAGAAAACACTCACCTCTTCTTTCAGAAAGTGAATGAGGACCGCAATGCCTTCAAACCAAAAGTAACAATGTATGAGGATAGGAATCTCTTGAAGGAAAGAGAGGAAATCCTGAAGAGATGCCAAAGACACTAAAGCGGTGCGCTTCAAAGAGAAAGAGAGAACTTTGAAATAGAAATAGCTTGGGAAGAGGATAACTTCTCTAACAATTCCAAGCCACCGGATGATGAAGAAATAAAAGCAGCCATAATGAAGCTGAAAACCAAGCCTCCAAGACTGGATAGAATTCAAGCAGAGCTGAACACTATGGAGGAATGCAGCTGAGAAAGGAACTCCATAATCTCATTTTGAAGATATGAGAGGAGGAGAAGATGCCTGAAGAGTGGACAAGGGGAATTACCTACCCACTGCACAAGAAAAGAAACCAGTCGGATTGCAACAATTATTGAGTGTTCCTCTCATGTGCTTATGAAGTTCTCTCAATCCTTCTATTTGAAAGACTAGTTCCTCATGCCGAGAGGGAAATAGGCAAATATCAGGCGGGATTCAGGCGAGGGAGATCCACATTGAACCAACTGTTTCACTGAGGCTGATGCTGGAGGAATTCTCTCTGAGGCTGATGCTGGAGAAATTGAAAGAATATAGAACAGTTACCCATCACCTCTTCGTTAATTTTAAAGCCGCCATGATAGTGTAACCCGGCCGGAGTGCTATCAGATCCTGATGGAAATGACGATGATGGGCTCGAAGTGTGCAGTACGAGTAGGATAGATTGGGAGTTAACTTGACAGGATAGTAGGATGTTAGACATTTATGGAAGGAAGGAGGTTATTATTATCTAAAATACGGGAAGCAAAAGAACAATCGTAATAACAATATGAGAATAGTAATAATATGTTTACATGGAGATAGCCAGGAATTCTAAATAAAAAAATAAATATCAATGTATAAAAAAAGAAAATTACTAGAAGGAATTAGTCAGTGTAGGTTGATGAATGAAATAATTAGGTAGTTTGAACCATTTATTTTCTGCCAATGTTTCGACCCCCATTGTGGGCCATCATCGGGCTAAAAAGATAAAAAAGAGATACATTCAAAATAAGATTAAATATACTATTTTTAAAAATATTGAGCTAAAGGATGTCAATATTAAAACATAAAAAGGAACTAGATGTGTAAAGAAATTGATTAATTAAATTATAATGACTTAAGATGATGTACAAAGGTATAAAAAATTACATGAAATAAGAAACATTAAAATATGGAGTAGAGTGGAGATACTTACCGTATTGTAGATGAATGGAAACTAGGTACAATTAGGTGGAATGGGATGTTGGTAGGTAGATAGGAAAGTATGTACGAAAGGTAGGTAGAATGGAAAATACGTATTTACAACACCACAAGTGGAGCCACAAAGGGCATTCTAGCAAAGGCGAAAAGTAAAGATTGGGGTTCGAAGAGGAAACTGTGAAGCGATGGTCCTCAGTGTTCTACTCTACGGTTCGGAGGTGTGGGGAGCTGCGCTATCTACTAATCCTAGAACAAAGTCAGCTTCAATATTACAAGAGAATACTGGGATTACACCGTACCACACTAGACTACATTTTCCGGCTTGAATGTGGAGTCCTTCCTGTATCAACTATTGTACTCTAAAAGCATTGAAATGGACTGATAAAATTTTAAATATGGAAGACTCCAGGTATCCAAAAATATGTCTTACCAAACTCAGTAGATTGGCTGAGAAATTTCCCCATACCACAAAAAAAGAACTTTTTGCTACAACTGAGACAACTAATCAGCATATGTAATGAAAAAGACACAATTACAAATTTTAAGGATGAAAAAGAGAGGAAAAATATAATTAAAACTGTAATTCAAAAGCATAAAAATTCTAAAAATGGTTGATTTAACCAAAAAGAAAATGTCCAATTACTGTCCGAATTATATAGAAATGTTTAATGGAACCCAAATAACTCAAATCTACCTCACAACTGACCTGCCCTTATCTCATATAAAACTTATGGCTCAAATCCAGACTGCTAATAATAAATTCCAGCAAACCACTATGAAAACCATAACACATAGATTCAATGCAATAGAAAACAGCACCATCTGCAATAAGAAAGAAGCGGACAATATTCGCCGTTTCTTCACATCATGCCCAGCATATTCCTACCACTCCACCATCATACCAGTTATAGTATTTTATGTGTGAGTCACCATCCATTCTTGCAATATGACCGAGTATGAATAAAAAAACTATTATTTGGGTACGAGGTTGAAAGGAGGAAAAGGGGACGTCCACGACTAAGATGCGTAGACAAGGTCGAGGAAGACGCCTATTAACTGTTGGGAACTAGAGCTTGGTGGATCCTGGCCCAGAAAAGAGAAGAATGGAGGCAACAACTTGATGCGGTGAAGACCCGAACCGGGCTGTAGAGCCCGTGATGTTGATGATAGCCCAGTTAACACCTTTAAACTTCTGCATTTTTCTCAAAAATATATCTTCTCAAAATACTAAAAGACTGTACTTTTACACCAGAGTGTCTATGTTAAAGAAATTATTGATAGATCATTGACTTAAAAATGTATCTTCATTTATTTATTATGATTTTGTTATTTTTTGGAGCCATAAGAAATGGATATATATATTTTTGCTATTTTTTTTTTTTTTTTTAATCGTTCTGGCGAACATGGGACCATGCTACTACTGTTTTCTTTTGGCCCAATATTGTCTCATCCTTTCTGCATGCTCCCGTTTCCTCTCTTCGGTCCATTTCTTGCCTGTTTTGCGCTTGGGATTTGTCTCGAAACTCTGGAGTCCTTGAAGTTTCTTTTTCAGAGGATCATGCTCCTGAGCATCTGTCCACAAGATTTCCTACTCCTTCAGATCCTTTTCCTCCTCCGTTATCCAGGCCCCTTGGTCTTCTTTTTCAGAAAGTAAGTGAAAATTCTATTATTCAACTTTACTTGGCTCATATGTGCCATGATCCTTCTCTTCAGCATGACATCCGTTATTTTTTCCATATTATTATATAGTTACTTGTTATTTCTTTTTCTATATATACCATTTTCCTTTACTGGGCCTTCTCCTTCTTCCTTAGAATCCTTCTATCTCTTATTTCCAGACTTTCTATCATTCCTTTCCTATTTATTCCAAGGCACTCTGCAGCATAAAATACTCCTGGTCGAATGACGGTTTTATAGTGCCTAAGCTTAGCATTCCACAATATTGATCTCTTATTATAGACACCCTTGGTCAGATGGTACACACTCTCCATTTTTCTAATTCGCGATGTGAAAGCTTCCTTCTCTGTGATGCTGGGTCCTACCCGTTCACCCAGGTACTTAAACTTTTCAACCTGCTTAATTTTATCTTGTCCCACGACAACTTCTTTGGGTACTGACTTGATATTGGTGATAAACTGGTTCTTATCAAATGATATTCTTAAGCCTGCCTTTGCGGTTTGTTTATCTAGTTGAATGATTTGTTCTGTGGCTTTTTCGAGGGAATCCGAAAAAATGGCCTGATCATCTGCAAAGGCAAGACTGTCTATTATCAGTTTTCCCTCTGAATTCCTGAAATGAAGACTCGACAGAGAGTATTTACTCAAATGCTTTTTAAATGTTTTATAAAAGTTCCGCGTGTTATTCTTCTGGAACTCGTGTTCAACTTGAGCTAGATGATTTTTGTTGAAGGCACATTTTACTCCACGGATAACTTTTGCTGTGATTTTTCTCATAATCAGGAAATTCGTCCAGTTATCTTCATTCTTATAAGAGTTCCATCTTTACCAAGCAAATCTTATTCATTTGACCACCACGCATGTTTCCTTTGTTTTGTTAGTGGGACTGTCTCCCGCGCTGTCTCGACTAGGTCCTGTTGTAACTATTCCCAATTCTGGGAGTTTAAACATTCAAGCTTCCTAGTTTACTCTTGGTCTGATCTCAGTTTTTCTGTTTCAGACCTGTCTATCCTTACCTTTTGGAACTTTACAGTACTTCTTGGAATGAGTTTCATTTTTCATTTGAAAATGTTCGACGGGAATGAACAAAGAATTTAAATTTAAGAAGATACATGAAATAAGTAATATATTGGACATTAGGATTGAAGCACTTGGTTGAGGAAGGATGCCAGGAAGGGGAAAGGTTTTTAATGGTTTGGTGGAATTGCATTGGATTTTTATTCAGAAACAGAGTTCAAATCAGTGGAAAGACTGTAAGAAGATTAAAATCTCTTACAATTGCCTTAGACTTCTCAGTGTTCAAATCGAGCTTGTTTTCAGCACAGTTTCAGATCCTCTTGATGCTTTTCATGGGCTAGTAATATATGCAAAAAAGAAAGGATAGATACATTTGGAAATCATCAGCATAGATATGGTATTGAGATGAATATGAAGGGAAACATCATTAATGTAAACAGCAATTAGGGGGATAGTTATGTGAATCGTGAGGAACTCTACAGGACTGGGGTTTGGAAAGATTAGAAAGGAGAGAAATAAGACAGAAATCAGATGGTGAAGAAGGACTTGGAACTTTGTTTAATGGACAAACTAAAGCAGTTTTCTAAGGTGAAGGAAATATGGAACATTAGAGAAGGCGATATGAATGTGGAGAGATTTAGCAAGTTCAACTGCGTCCTGGATTATATTATGAAGTTTTTTAAAAAATTCATAATCAAATGGCATACGAGAAGACAAAATTTGCGTCTTGTTTCCTCTCTTTTTTTCACCATTCGTTTAGTTCAGGAATTAGCCAAGACACAGTTGGACAGTATAACACTTGGGTTTTTAGAGGTGCATGTCTGGATAGAATCGATAGAATTATAGGAGTATATGGTATCCCAATAGAGTGATTCCAGATTGAAAATTTGTTGTCCCAACTACAATAGTAGACCATTTTGGGAGTGAAGATTTCATAAATAGGTATGAGATCTCGATTAGGTCGTAGTAATGAAAGAACCTTCAGTAATGTGAATCTCCTGCCAGGTGTCAGAGCATTGGGTATGATGGATAGGGGAGTGAGGAACGAGATAAAGATTTAGAGAATAAAGCAGATTAACTAGGATAGATTAATTATAGGATTCCAAAAGCGTTTTGATATTAAAATCTCCAGAGATGATAACATTAGAATAACTGGAGTTATTATTGAATGGAACATGAGGAGGTCAGTATGCTAGGATATATAGAAGAGGCGATGTGTAAGATGAAATTTCTACGAATAAATTTTCAAGGCAGGGGTCATGATAAGGGGACTGATGGAGGATTTTAGCCTTGAATAGAAACCGGATTTTTGTACAGTATAAATTTGAAACATGTGCAAATTCGTGCAGTAAAAATCCTGAAATTTGTAAAATAGTGCAGCAAATCCCCAAAATGTGAAATTGACAGTATATATACCTTTAGCATACAAAAAATCATTAATATTGCTTCATTTATAATGTTAATACGTATAATTTCAAAGTTACAGCTGATGAATTAAAATGTTTCTACAGCAAATACATGTAAATTAACCTAAATCTATATGAAAGAAGAACTTAACCTATAAAAGTTGTTTTTATGAGAAATTACTGAAAGGGGATACCTTGGCAGTTATCAATTTCAAGCTAGGTTGCTTTTCTGCTTCCCTTTTGAGATTAGTCACATTGTCATGTGGTCCATAAGTGATGAATAGTGAATGCAGGACATTTACATTGTGCACTTCTACCTGCATGAGTCGTGTCACTAACAGCCTTCCAATCCTTCATATATTAAGCTAATTGAAATGAAATGAAAAAATAATTTTTATTCTGGGACAGCTAGTCCCCTAAGAATAATATAAATGTACATTAAAGTATTAATCTTCTGGCTTTTACGTCTACAAAATATACATCATACAACAAATTATACTGCATATTATGAATAAAGAAAAATAAAATAAAATAAATGCATACATACACTTAAACACACGCATATATATATGTACAAGGTAATATTGCAACCTTATAATTGATAAAAGAAATAAAATGAACTGAAACATTGAATAATAAAAAATAAATAAACAGTGTAAATAGTCAAAACTTATAAAGGCGCGGTAGACTGATATTCAAGGAGATGGATAAATAGTTTATGCTTGAAGGAAGTTAAGGATTGGAATGTACGAATAGGCCTGGGTAAGGAATTCCAAAATGAAGTAGCACGGATAACAAAAGATCTCTTGAAGGAAGTAGTTCTGTAGGAGGGAATGAACAGGTTCAGGGACTGGGATCTTGTGTTGATAGAATGGACAGAGGAGAGTGGAGTGAACATGTTATAGATATAGAGGGGTTTTTTGGTTCTGAAGGATTTATAAAGATGGGTTCCTAGGAAGTATTGCCGTCGGAATTTCGGATAAAGCCACTTCAACTCGGCATACCAGGTGGAGACCTGAGAGCGCCTGGGAATTCCGAAGATGAATCTAATGAAGAAGTTCATTAGTCTCTTCAGCCTCATCTCAAGCGTCTCTGACAGTCCCCCAAACACCAGGCAGCCATAATCGAAGTGGGGGCAGATAAGAGAGGAAACTAGGAGCTGGCGGGTTTTAAGAGGTATTTGATCACGGAATCTGAGGAACTGTTTGAGAATGGCTATGGATTTTCTGGAAATTTGAGAGATATGATTATTCCAGGATAGGTTTTGGTCAAGGAATATACCTAGGTTTTTAACAGATGTGTGGAAGATGATGGGTCTATGGTTGAGGTAGAGTAGTGGGTGACAGGTTAGGGAGTTGAGGAAATGTTTGGAACCAATGAGGATGGCTTTGGTTTTGTCAACATTAAGCTTTAGACCATTATTGATGGCCCATAAATTGATGCTGTCAATGTCTTCTTGTAATTTTTGGACCATCTCAGGCATTTCAGATGGATGGAAGGAAAGGTAAATTTGGAGGTCATCAGCATACAGGTGATATTTTGAGTTATGTATGGAATTTGGGAGATCATTGACATAGATGGAGAACAGGATAGGTGAAAGTGCTGACCCCTGAGGAACTCCATGAGTTAACGGAATAGGCGAGGAAGGAGGTTTATTTGGGATTATCACATATTGGGATCGATAAGATAAGAAGGAAATAAACCAGTTTATTACATTTTCGGATACTGGAAGGTTTCTGATTTTGGAGAGAAGGATTTCATGGTTCACCATATCGAAAGCTTTTGAAAAATCGAAGAGGACAAGGATTGATATTTTCTGTTTGTCTATAGAGGATTGAAGGTCTTGGGTTATTTTCAACAGAGCAGATTGTGTGGAATATTGGGATCTAAAGCCAGACTGGAAGGGAACAAGTAGGGATTTTTGTTCAAGAAAATTATTAAATTGGAAGTGGACTATTCTTTCGAGAGGTTTAGAAAGGTTGGATAGGATCGATATGGGTCTGAAGTCCGATGCTGAGGAAGGGATAGGAACTTTGTTTAAAGGACGAACTATAACTTTCTTCCTGGCAATAGGGAAAATGGATCGTTGGAGGGAAAAGTTATAAATATGTAAGAGAGCTGGAAAGATGGCTGGGAGGCACAATTTTATAATTTTGACAGGAATTTGGTCAAGTGCGCCTAAAGGGATTGAGAGTTAACGTGACATGATAGAAGGATATTAGAAATTTAAAGGAAAAATAGGGTTTGTATTATTGAAGATGTGGGAAGCAAAGGAACAATAGTAATAATAATATGAGATAAGCGGTAGAATGCTTTCTTGGAGATACCTAGTAGTATTACATAGAACAATAAAAATATATTTATAAAGAAATAAAATATTTACTATTAGAAATAAAAGAAAATAAATGAATAAACTTCCTAAATAAATAAATAAATGAAATAAACTTCCCAAAATAAATAAATAAAATAAACTTAAGTTATAACTAACTAACTTTTAACTTATAACTGTTAACATATAAATGAGATAAATAAATAAAATAAACTTCCTTGTTAAAATATGAAAGAAAAAAAAATACATCTAAACTAAATGGAATATTTTTAAATAAAAAAAAAAAAAAAAAAAAAAGAATGCATAAAAGGGAACGGTTACTTCATTTCATAGGAATATTTCTAAATCGTCTGATTTGTTAATGACTATTGCTGGCTGTCCATCATCTCGACAACAACGAACTTTGTCCCCTGAGAACCACACATACTTTATCTTGGCAGCGGCCTTCCTCTGCCTCGCCAACCAGTATAGGTGGCGATTCGTTGTGGACATCTCCTCCGCGATGTAAATCCGGTCGTCGCTGTCCCAGCCGAGGTGCCTAGTGGTGAAGTCCCTTTTAACTTTTCGAAGGCGAATCACCTCGTCCCGAACTGTCTAGCGAACGAAGCGCGCGACAATCGACGGTGGTCGGGGATCCTCTCCTCTTGTCCTTTTTCTCTCCACCTTACCCAGATCCTCGGGCGAGATTCGTACGCCCAGAGCGGCTCCGATAGCGCAAACAACTCCCTCAGGGGATTCCCGGATTTTACCGGGATCCCTTTGATTTCAATGGAGTGAGAGAGATGAGCTTGCTCTGCCTGATTAAACCTCCATTGCTTTTATTTGGTTCTTTAAACTAATATTTTCATTTAACAGCTTTTCTATTAGTTCATCTTGCTTCTTTGCTCGATCTTCCATTATCTTTAATCTTCCGTGAATTTCAAAACTAATATCAGCCTGTTTGTTCATATTTTCCTTTATTTCCTTCATGTCGTCATTTAATTTTCCCAACTCGACTAATATAGTTGTGATGTTCTCCTCCATATTTTTACTGGCAGAAGCGGTGGAAATTTGGAAAATCACTTGGGATTTTCCCGACATTTTGCAACTGCCACATAGCCATTTTTTTCTCGCTTGTGCCAGGTCTTGTGCCTGTACATTAGTACATTTTATATGGCAAATAATTTTACATGAGAAACACGCGAGCGCCGTCTTTTCCTCCCTCGATACATTTCCGCTGCAGATCGAGCACACTGCCATAGTGAGACGAGTGGTAGCACTGAGTAGTTAGTCGTGGTGGGGAGAAGGTATGGTGGGGGTAGCTGCGATGTTATTGCGCTAATACTAAGTCCTACGTAAACAACTGCCTTGTAATACGTACCAGTTAATAACTAATCAGCTATTATCTGAAATCTTCAAAAGTAGAGTAATTTGCTCAGTTAATCACCAAGTGATTATCCCGCACTTTAATATTTAAAGTAAATTGTACTTACAAGAGCAGAAAGTAATTGATTAACAGGTTGAAATTATTAAAGTTATAGAGTTATTAGGCAGTGGAATAAATGAACCTTCTACAAGACAGCTTGTTTATTACTGCTATATGTACAAACAACATGGCGCAGGGGACGCTACCAACTCAACTGAACTGTTTGTTGTTGGGCTGCTGTACACCTAGGTGGAAGTTCAGTGCCACAACTATCTTTACATATACAATCGATATTTAACACACCCCCTCAATTGAATGTTTTCAAATATATACATACACAAGTAAATATTCAATTGTATCTCACATACAAAACAAGTAAAAATATTATTCTACTACAAAATTCTACACCACAAAACAAGTAAAAATATTATTCTATTACAAAATTCTATACAACAAAACAAGTAAAATATTATACTATTACAAAATTCTATACAACAATTTTAGCACAATATATATAAATGACATTAATATATTAATTAATTAAAGCCTTCCGAAACATTTGAAACTTATCAAAGGCAAGTGGTTTTGTGAACAAATCTGCCACATTGCGGTCAGAATTGATGTGTTCCTCAGATATTACTTCTTTGGAAATAAGATCTTTAACAAAATGGAATTTTATATCAATGTGTTTTGCTCGTTTAGAGTTTTCACAATTCTTTATAAAAGCTATAGCACTAGTGTTATCGACCAACAGTTTTCCACTTAATGTTTCACCAATGAACTCACTAATTATACCACTTAAACTCACAATTTCCTGTGATGCCATTCCTGCTGCAATGGACTCTGCTTTCATCGTTGAAAGTGCCACACATGCTTGCTTTCTTGAATGCCAAGCTATGGGATTGCTTCCGCAGAATGCTGCAAAGCCACTTACACTCTTTCGTGTTTCTATGTCACCTGCCCAGTCAGCATCTGAATAACCAATAAGTCCTAGGTTCTCACTTGGTTTGAAAGTAAGACCCATATCTCGAGTTTCTTTGAGATATCTGAGTATTCGTTTTGCAGCTTTCCAAGACTGCTGAGTAGCTTTATCTAAACATCTAGATAAATAGCTAATTGGGAATGATAAATCCGGTCGAGTTGTTGTGCTTAGATACATAAGTCCACATACCAAGCTCCTGTATGTTTTCATGTTTTGTATGGTATGTTTTCATCTAAAGGTGGACTATCAGCGTTAAGCTTAAATCTAACCTCCATGGGGGTTGATACCTTCCTGCACTCTAGCATATTATAATCTTCAAGGAGTTTATCAATAAAGCGGGTTTGTGTAACCCTTATATTCTTTTCTTGCCTTTCAATTTTCATCCCTAAAAATTGAGAAGCCTTCATTTCTTTAATACTGAACTCTCCTTTTAAATTTTCACTAATTCTTCAATAGCCTTTTCATCCCCTGTAATTAGGCCATCATCCACAAAAAGAACAAAGAACACCCTACTCTTGTAGTAAAGGCATAAATCATATTGGGATCTTTTAAATCCCAATTTTAACATAAAATAATTAAATCTTTCATTCCAATACTTTGGTGCTTTCTTAAGTCCATAAAGTGGCCTATTTAGTCTAGAGTTTTTGTAGAACAACTTACACCTTTAGGTGGTTTTATAAACACAGGATAGTCCAGTGAGCCATTGAGAAAGGCTGTTGGCACATCAACTTGTCTAATACTCCAATCCGTTTTGGCATGCAAATGACAACAGAGTTCTTACAGTATCCATTCGGCAAACTGGCGAGTAATTAAATACACAATCACCTTGAGTTTGTTCTTCAAACCCTCTTGCTACCAATCTGGCCTTTTTGATTCCATCTTCCTTCACTGTGAAAACCCATTTAGTTGTGATTGGGACACTTCCATTCGGTGCTTCCTCTTCAGACCAAGTGTTCATCTTCTCATGAGCTTTTAGTTCTTTAATAATGGCTTCCTGCCATTCCTCCCTTTTATTAGCATCCTCATAAGATGATGGAACTCCATCTGATTCGGCTTACCATACAGTATGCATTATATAACTCATAATCATTTAGGAAATGAGGTTTTGACCGGTTTCTCTGAGGTCTAGAAGTTTCTTCTGAATGCTCTGGATTGGATTCTTCATTCTGAAGTCTTGAAGGGTTTTCTGACTGCTCTGGATTACAATCATTCTGAGGTCTAGAAGTTTCTTCTGGCTGCTCTGAAATATTAGTGTTATTCTCTTCACCATTATTTCTTTCCTCTTCATAGCTTCCACCACTATTATGATAGACAATAGGTACATTTTTAACTTCTTTATAGGGCATTTGGCTCTCCTCGAATATCACATCTCTAGATCTAATAACTTTCTGCTCATCTGGCAACCAAATCCTATACCCACCTCCACAATAACCAACCATCACCCCCTCCTTGCTTCTGGGATCCAATTTGGAACCTTTAGGAAGAATGGTAGGCCATGCTCGGCAACCAAATATACGAAGTTTAGACAGATCATTTCTGCCATTCCATATTAATGAGGGAGTTTCACCTTTATTTAAGGCTGAAGTAGGTGACCTATTCAGTTCATAAGCAGAACATCGAGCTGCTTCCCCCCACAAGAACTTGGGGATGCCGGAATCTGATACCTTAGTACGCATCATATCTAATAGTGTCCTATTCATTCTTTCACTCTTTCCGTTCATTTGAGGGCTATATGGCAAAGAATATTCTAATTTTATACCTTTATCTGAACAATATTTTTGAAAAAATTTAGACGTAAATTCTCCTCCATTATCTAAACGTAGCCTTTTCACCGGGACACCCTGCTGCCTTTCTAGTTCCGCTATATAATCAATCAGGTTTGTTTCAGCTTCGCTCTTCATATGGAGAAGTTTAACATGCACAAAATGAGTGAAGTCATCCAAAATCACCTGCATATACTTATGTCCTTCAACTGATTCAGGATTGAAAGGACCACATATATCAGAGTGAATTAATTCACCAACCTTTGAAGTGCGTTTCCTATTATTTAAAAGGGCTGTCTAGTAGCCTTACCTTCTATACATGCCGAACACTTCTTGTCACTATAGGGTAATCCTATACTTTTGAGTCCATGCCGATTCAAATGTCCTAGCCGTTTATGCCATAGATCTCCATCCGTAGCACTTGAAATGTTGCACTTCACTTGATTATCACTGGGTTCATCAAACGTAAATATGTACAATCCATTCACTCATGGACAACTCAGCTTAAAATTTCTTCCGCAGATTTTCATCTCCTTAGAATCTGTAATCACTTTTAAGCCTTTTGAGGTAACTGCACTCACTGATAATAAATTATGTTTTAACCCCGGGACTATTAAACCTTTAATGTTTACAATCTTACCTTGAGAGGTTACTCTTAGGGTACCTTCTTTTCTGGTAAACATCTTATCACCATTAGCTATATGTATGGCAACATCATGATCAAGATTCGAAACATTTCACAAAAGGGGTTCCAATTCTGCCTTAAAAAGATGGTTACTCGCACCGAATCGACTAAAAACACATTGTTAGATGATAGTTTAATATTACCACAATTTAGGGCCACCATTACAACTTCTTCTTCTACTCTGCCGTATTTCCCTTGATTGTTCCTCTTCTTTTCCCACGAAAGCTTCTATTAAAAGATTTACTTCCACGGTTCTGCTTATTTTTGGGACATTGTGCCTTGAAATGTCTTTTATCCCCACATATAAAGCAACCACTCTGTGCTTTAAATGATACTTCTGATGATGATGCACCAGCTGATGACTTTGACTTTAACTTGGTATCTGTATCTAGAAGTCTGGCTCGCACAAAATCCATTTTTACTTCTAAATTAGTTTCAAGAGCTGTCACAACTGTGTTAAATTCATCTGGTAAAGACATCAAAAGGTGACATACCTTGTCTGACTCTCCTAGAACTGTGCCTTGTTCTTGAAGGTTTCGGATAATGGTATCAAATGCCAAAAAATGTTCTTCCATATTTCCTTGAAGAGAATATTTCAGGCCCATCAACTTTCTGTACCAAGTCAATTTTGAAAAAGAGGTAGATCTAACAAAAACCTTCTTTAAAGCATTTATCATTTCCTTGGAAGTTTGGCAATCCATGATTATTTCCAGATGTTTATCTGAAATGCCTTGGATAATGATGGACTTTGCCTTTGAGTCTTTAATGAGAAATTCCCTTTTCTCAGCGCTAGAGGTAGGAGGATCTGCTTCCAACACATCTTTTACCTGTTCTCTTTCCAAAATAGATGACATTCTGAAAAACCAGCTGTTAAAACTTGTTCCGACGAGTACTGGAACTCCTGAAGTAGTAACTGACGCCATAGTACCGGTAAACAAAATTCACTAATAAAATAATATCACTTCGCGACTACGCGTTGACACTATACACAAATACTATACTCTGCACAAAAATACTCTGGGCCCATAACCTATTAAAGTTATAGAGTTATTAGGCAGTGGAATAAATGAACCTTCTACAAGACAGCTTGTTTATTACTGCTATATGTACAAACAACATGGCGCAGGGGACGCTACCAACTCAACTGAACTGTTTGTTGTTGGGCTGCTGTACACCTAGGTGGAAGTTCAGTGCCACAACTATCTTTACATATACAATCGATATTTAACAGAAATAACAGATAACTTTTGTAGATGTTCACTAAACAAAGGCTCAAGCCATACCGAGACTAATTCTTGATGGAATTGGCATGCCATTCCACTCTTTGCATGCTCAACATGATTGACTCCTGCATATAACAATATGTGGTCATCTATATTATGTTCTCCCTTACTTTTCTTCTTAGTCTCTGTGATACCTAAAATGTCTATTCTCACTCTTTTCTTCTCCTCCATTAATTCATCTTCCTTCCCATTTAAGTCCTAAATGTTTCTTGTACCAGTTCGTGTAATCCGTTTTCCTCACCATGTCCGTTGCCATAGTCAACTTATTTCTATCTTTACTTATCATTGGTTGTTATCTTGGGAGTGCGAGGTATGGGCTCATAGCTCTTAAAGCCAAATAGAAGGGCTGCTTCCTCAAAGCTGTCTGGCCAGCTTCCCCTCTACTTCACAGCATGGATGGAAAACTGCTGCTAATTACCTGAGATGATGCTTGGCTCCAATATAGTACACCCATCCAGGCTGTAGTTGGGACCCCTCCTCCTTGGGACCTGCAACTCCCCTCATGAGAAAAGTTGGCGGAGTTATAATATTTTAATCTTAAATATTATTCAATGGTCAAACCAAAAATCAAAAACCTATGCTTTTTATAAGCTTTTTTTTTATAGCTTCAATAGATGTTTTTATCCAGCTAACAACTAAATAAATAATAAACATTTTTGTAACTTGCATTCTAAATCATAACTAGGAAGAATTTTTTTTACAATAAGTGTCCATTTGGGATTTTATTTAACACCCAATTGATTTTGACTGATCACAAGAAATACAAAGCACAGTTTTCCCATCAGTTCTAAGAGAGAGAGAGATTTTATTTACCTTTTAACATATTTACAGTTTTACATTTTAATGCTCTGAGACAATGGAGTCTCCTTGAGCAATACAAATAAATATTATATCAGCCGACAATTTTTATAAAACAATAATTATAAGTAAATGAATAAAAAATTGTAATGAACATAAAATGAATAACTATTGAATTTTAAATTAATTAAATTTAAAAAAAATCAAATAAAACTTTTCTTTACAAATAAAAATATATAATTATTCTGAAAAACTTGAAATTTCACAAAAATTAAGCTAAAAATATTTACCTATAAAGAAAAATTGTCAAAAATATCTATAAATAAAAAAGTAAATACTTGTGAATAACTCAAATTTTACAAACCAGATAGAAAAACAGTAATCATAGATAGAAACAAAGTCAGAAAAATAATGAAAATAAGATAACTATTTGTTGAATCTTAAATTTTTTAAGTATTTCTTTATACAAAAACAAATAAAAATTTTCTTTACAAATAAAAATGTATAAATAATTGTGGAAAAACTAAAAAATTTACAAAATGAAACTATAAATATTTAACTTTAAATAATTTTCTCAAGAATATCTATAAATAAAAAATGCAAATACTTGTGCATAACTTAAATTTTACAAACCAAATAGAAAATTTAAACTCAAAAATTAGTAATCAACATAAGAATCAATAAAAACAATAATCATAAATATAAACAAAATCAGAGAAATAATGAACATAGAATGAACAGCTGTTGAATCTTAAATTATTCAAGTATTTCTTTATACAAATTCAAATAAAACTTTTCTTCACAAATAAAAATAAATAAATAATTTTGAAAAACTTGTCGAGGTATGGTTGTTATAATAGACAGGAAAAGGTATCAGAAGGCCTCGACAATTGCGTATTCATGCAAGGAAGAGGGTTTAATGGAGATGACATGAAAAGAATTAGCAGAGAGGACTGGTTAGGATGAATTACACTCTGTGTGGTAGAAGCACGCCAGTAGTGTGGGTTAAGAAAGGATACGCCCTGCGTGGTAGTAGCACGACAGTAGCGTGGATAAGGAGGAAATCGCCCCGCGGGGTAGCAGCCCGAAAGTAGCGAGGATCAGGAGAAACTCGCCCTGCGGGGTAGTAGCCCGCCAGTAGCGAGGGTAAGAAGTAGTCAAGGTAGAGGAAGGAATTGATTTAAAGATAGACCACATTGTGTTACAAAGGCAGAGTTAATCTGACCTAGGGAGATACCCGCTTGGGTGATCTGAAAAGCTGAGCCAGCTCTTGGGAATGTTAGTCATCCATGTCGATAATTGACAGTGAGAGCTTTGCTAGCAGTCTAGGGTCTTGGCCCTAGGTCAAATTACTTTGAGTGCTTTATTTATTCTCATACAACAGTTATATAGATATAAATATTTACAGTGACATTAATTATTAACCATGTACAATATTATTGGATATAGCGTCTTCTTATAGTTGTCAGTAAGTCATATGGAAGCCGCTAGCACTATCTGTGAGCGAGCGTGTGTAGCATCCGCCACAGGACTCCCCTCCTTGTAGACGGAGTCAGTATGGGGTCTTGTTGAAGACGTCTTGGTTGGTTGCCCCGCCTATGTTCCTATGTTGGAATCCAGGTCTGCGTTTGGGGTGAATGTCTGCCGATGTTCGGAGTCATTAGTCGCTCGACGAACTGCAGAGCCTTCTTATTTGGTGAAGTTCGGAGCAGCGAGTCGCTCGACGAACTGTTGGTTCTTGTTTGATGTGGTTCGGAGCAGTGAGTCGCTCGACGAACTGTAGATCCTTGTGTGTTGGAGCAGTGAGTCGCTCTACAACTGTGGATCCTGGTGGGTCGGAGCAGTGAGTCGCTCTACGACTGTAGATCCTTGTGGGTCGGAGCAGTGAGTCGCTCTACGACTGTAGATCCTTGTGAGTCGGAGCAGTGAGTCGCTCAACGACCTGTTGATTGGTGAGAACCTCTAGTCGCCTCACAGACTGTAGTTGTTAGTATCCCAGTTGAGTAGGGAGTATATTGTGCTCAGCAGGATTGGAGATGCATCTAGTGGCCGCTTGGTGCCAAGTTTAAGCTGCTAGGCTAGATGACTTCGGTGTTCCGCTGTGGGTAGAGTCGAAGCATCTGGTATGCCGCTTGCTGGCCGGATGTCTCCGTGTACCTCGTTAATGAGCATTTGTACCCTGCGCCGAGTAAGTGCCAATTTGGACATGTTTAGGCGGTGAATGTGGTACAGTTGATTTGATTCAGCTTCCGGAGCGAGTTTCTTCATTTGGAAATTCTGCTGGAGCTGTTGCTTAGGGCTAATTGCCTCTGGTTAGTGATGACGACCTATGGCCGGTTTACCTTTGGGAATATGTCATCCTTCTCGTGAGTGTGGGCCGGTTGGCTGACATCTCTTGTAGAAGTTGGTATTCTTCAGGCTGTTTAGCGCTGAGTTAGTAGTCTGATTTGAAGCAGCTGTCTGAGACCTCCCGTAGGTCCATAGGGAGAAGTTCCAGGCATGCTTTGGTAGAGTCTAGCCTTGAAGGTCATGGTCGTGTTGATCCATGTAGTAGTCAGGCTGGTTGTTGAAGCTGGCAATGTTGACAGTCTTAGCTGGTGCCGCTTCGGATGTTGGTGGTCTATCTGCGATGTTGAGTCTTGATTCCTTCTCTCTCTCCTTGTTGGTTGAGTTTTTGGCTTCCCTATCCGTGCTGTTACAATTTTGTGCTTTTACAATTATTTGGTTTTTAAAATTTTGTTCTGTTACATGTTTGTGTTTGTTTACAAAAGTTTATCTGACAATATTCTCTTTACATTTTTACAAATCAGTTCAAAATTATTACATTACAAGTTTTCGATTTTTACAGTGTTACAATTATACAAAAGTAGGTGACAGGCTGTGCTGATCGTTATTTATTTTCCAGCACTTCTATTTTTTTAAACAAGCCTTAGTACACCTTTACAATTTTTTTGTCTTTTTTATACAATATTATGAACAAGTTGGGGTGTTAGGAAATAATATATACTCCATATATATACCAGTCTCTTTAAAATCATGCATTATGTATCATCTTAGAATTTCATTTGAAATTTCTCTCTTAATATTTCATGCATTATATCATCTGACGACTAGTGGTCAAATCAGGATTTCAATCATGTCGGGCTTAAAATCACATTGGATTTTTAGTCATGTCGGGATTAAAATCACATCGGATTCTTAATCACGTCGGGATTAACCACTTGTCGAGGTATGGTTGTTATAATAGACAGGAAAAGGTATCAGAAGGCCTCGACAATTGCGTATTCATGCAAGGAAGAGGGTTTAATGGAGATGACATGAAAAGAATTAGCAGAGAGGACTGGTTAGGATGAATTACACTCTGTGTGGTAGAAGCACGCCAGTAGTGTGGGTTAAGAAAGGATACGCCCTGCGTGGTAGTAGCACGACAGTAGCGTGGATAAGGAGGAAATCGCCCCGCGGGGTAGCAGCCCGAAAGTAGCGAGGATCAGGAGAAACTCGCCCTGCGGGGTAGTAGCCCGCCAGTAGCGAGGGTAAGAAGTAGTCAAGGTAGAGGAAGGAATTGATTTAAAGATAGACCACATTGTGTTACAAAGGCAGAGTTAATCTGACCTAGGGAGATACCCGCTTGGGTGATCTGAAAAGCTGAGCCAGCTCTTGGGAATGTTAGTCATCCATGTCGATAATTGACAGTGAGAGCTTTGCTAGCAGTCTAGGGTCTTGGCCCTAGGTCAAATTACTTTGAGTGCTTTATTTATTCTCATACAACAGTTATATAGATATAAATATTTACAGTGACATTAATTATTAACCATGTACAATATTATTGGATATAGCGTCTTCTTATAGTTGTCAGTAAGTCATATGGAAGCCGCTAGCACTATCTGTGAGCGAGCGTGTGTAGCATCCGCCACAAACTCAAAGTTCACGAAAATCATACTAATAATATTCAACTTTTAAGAATATTATAAGTGAATTAAGCAAATACTTGTGAATAACTCAAATTTCACTAAACCATATAGAAAATTTACAAATCAAAATGTAATAATCAACATAGGAATCAATAAAAGTAGTAATTAAAAAAAAGTAGAAAAATAATGAAACATAAAATACAATTTTAATCACCAATCCATCGAAATCACAAATGATTTAAAATATTTAATCTTACAGAACAAAATCAAAAGTTCTCTTTATAAAGAAAAGTACATAAGTACTTGTAAACAACTTAAAATTACACAAAAACGAAACTGAAATAAAATTCAATTTTAAACATAAACAGAAAATTTACATGTTTTATTTAAAATAATATCGAAATCATGAAACCAAGCATATTTGTATTGAGTGTACATTGTACATATTATGTACTTCTTTAAAATAATAAACCATAATACAATTTTTAAACACCTTGCCGTCTTACTAAAATCATTTTTTTGGAACAAAATGAAAGTAAAATAAATTAAAACGTACATAGAGTTTTATACCCCCTTAAAAAACTAGGCAGAGCCATATTGCTAAAGAAAATTATGGAAGCAATAAAAAAACAAATCAAATTAAATTTACATTAAGAAACTAAAGGTAGAAAGAATATAAATATATAGAATATTTGCCGTTTAACCAATCAATACTCAATATCGAATTTAATAAAACTAGTGAAGAGAAAATAATTTATGAAAACAAAATAATTGAGTAGAGTGTGTCAACGAAATCAGTGGTGGAGAAAGGGGTCAATATTATGAATCTAAAAGTTCTTTGTAGTACCAAATTTTTGAAAATCGAAAGAGATTTTGATTCTTTGATGATAAAAGGAATTTTATTCCATAAATTTATAATGCTTATTAATAAAGATTTATCGTATCGCGTTGTACGTGTACAGGAATATTGTATAAACTACGGGTTTCTCTCATCGGACGCGTTGGAAGAGACAAGTGGTTTTCGAAAAATTCCAGGATATAATTCGGAGTTCTTTTATTAAAAAGTTTGTATAGGAAAATTCCTAACAAATATTTTCTTCTTTCGGGAATATTTAGCCAACTGAGTTTTTTAAATGAGGGTGTTACATGATCATTAATTTGAAGATCAAAAATAAATCTTACGCACGCATTTAACGCTCCCTGTAATATCGTTATGTCTCTATTAAACACATCAGTAAATAATATGCTGCAGTAATCAACGTGCGGTATTATAAGTGTGGAAACGAGATGTTTTCGAACCTGTACATGCAAATAGTCTCTGTTTCTACGTAAATAGCCTAATCGTTTAAAAATTATTTTTGATATATTTACAGCGTGATTTTGCCAGTCAAGAGTACTAGAGAAGGTAACACCCAAAAGCTTTAATGATTCAGAGTATTCAATATATAGTTTTTATCCAGCTAACAACTAAATAAATAATAAAAATGTTAGTAACTTGCATTCTAAATCATAACTAGAAATAATTTTTTTTACAATAAGTGTCCATTTGGGATTTTATTTCACACCCAATTGATTTTGATTGATCACAAGAAATACAAAGCACAGTTTTCCCATCAGTTCTAAGCTCAGGGTAATTAGATATCCCGGTTTTAATTTTCGATAAGAAACTTGTTCCTACTTTCGCCATTATTTAAAAATTGATATTTATCTTTTATAAGAACAATAACCACTACAAATTCTGAAGAAAATTTGATATTGCTCTTAAAACTATATACTCTAAGAGAATAGAAGAGTTGTAAACCGAGTGGGAATATGGTATCACAAGAATAACAATGAACTTTTTTGAATTAGTATGTATAGCGGCTAATTCCAAAGTGATGTTAAATGAATAAAAATATGAATGTCTTCAAAACACTGAAATGCCTTATGTTAGACGGATGTGTTTTCGTACTGAAAACTACTGACTTACAAATATTACTGTTCATTTTTTCTATTCTTAAATAATTATTTAGATTAGATTTAATAAGAGAAAAATACTGAAATATACTTTTAAATATTTATTAGTATATGCATGTATTTTTACCTAGAAAGTTAGTAAACCTAGTAGAGATGTGTTTGTCGGAAACATTCCATAAAGTTAGAATCGGTCATAATTACTCCGAGAGATTTGAGGTGCGATCGGGTTTGAAACAGGGTGACTGACTCCCTTTCACCTGTGTTATTTAATATAGCTTTAGAATATGTCATAGAAAAGGTGATGTGTACCGAGAAAGGTTTAAATATGGGTTACAAGATTCTGGTTTTGGGGTATGCTGATGATCTGGTACTGCTAGGTGAAGACACGGAAACCATACAGCTAAATACAAGTGTGTTAATAAAAACCGGTAAAGAAATAGGACTCGAATTAAATACCGATAAGACGAAATATATGATTAGTAGCAGAAACGGTGGCGATCTGGGTGATATTGATGTATCAGGGCATACTTTGAACACGTTGAGAAATTCAAGTATTTAGGTTCAATGATAACAAGAAAAAATGAAATCCAGGAAGAAATAAAGTCCCGGTTAAAGGTGGGAAATGCGTGTTATTATTCAGTTGCTAAGTTACTTAGTTCGCGGCTTCTATCTAAAAACTTAAAGGCTAGAATTTATAAAACTATTATCCTTCCGACGGTTCTTTACGGATGTGAAACGTGGCCGCTTACTTTGAAGAATGAACAACGGCTTAAGGTTTTCGAACATATGGTACTGCGTAAAATATTTGGTCCGAAGAGAGATGAGGCCACTGGGGTGTTTAGAAGGTTGCACAACGCGGAATTGCGGGACTTGTATCCTGTGAATATAATTGATTTGGTAGCATCTCGGAGACTGAAATGGGCGAGTAATGTTGTTTGGCTCGATGAAGAGCGGATTCCGAGAAAGTTGGTATTCGCTGAACCGACTGGTAGACGTCCGAAAGGCAGGCCGAAGCGTCGATGGGTGGATTGCGTTAAGGGTGATCTCGGGGGCTTGGACTTGAATGGTGAACATTGGACAAGTCTGTGTTGGCGGAGTATGGTGGTATCGGCATCGAACCTTTTGGGTTCGCTAAGCCTATTATTATTATTATATGCATGTATTTTTAATACCGAAAATCGGGTTCGATCAATTTTGATATTAAAAATTAATAATCAAATTTAAATCATAAATGTAATACAAATAAAAAACGCGCAATTTAGCCGTCAAACTTGCAATTTTGTGCAATATCATATTGTGATATATTATTTCTAAGTTGATGAATCAGATAGCTGTTCGGTTTTGAAGCTGATACATGCAAGGAAATAAAATGTGCAAAATCATGGAAATCCCTCTCTAGTCTTGTATATACAGCCCCACACCACCATTCCTGTGATCAGATCTATCATGGTGAAGGAAGGAATTATTGGTGAGGAACGTATGTAAGGTTTAGCCTTAGTGTAGGCTTTATTTTAAGGAAACAGAATTTACTTGTTGTATTATTAAATACAATTGTGAATTTCTATACATAATAATAATAATAATAAAAAACATATTATGTATTTATATTATGTTGGATTCAGAAATAGCTCTCAATAATTCATTTATTTATTTTTAGGGTCTTCGGGAGCTATTGGCTATTTCATCAAAGCAAGATCAAATTTCTTTAGTAAATGAGCCTTATACCTAACTGAAGCCTACAATACCTTCATTTAACATAGATAGCTGTCCAAAAAGGAATGTATTTTTATATACACTTATTTTTCATAATTCATGACTGACATTTAATTAAAAACATACTCTTGAAGTAGAATGAATCTCTTGTGGCATTTATTTATTATTTGCCCTTGGTTTATGTAGTATTAGTGTGTGTGTATGTATGTGGTGTTTATATATATATATATATATATATATATATATATATATATATATATATATATTATATTTGTACAACTAATGAGTATGGAATATTTAAATAAAATCTTGAAATTTCATAGTTAGCAGTTCTTAAATCTTTCTTTATAGCCTTTTTCTGGTTTTGACTGTGTTCAAATTCTCCACCAACTTTTTTTTCACTGACCATGCTGCTGATTTCTGCAGAGTTTGTGTAACAAGAAGCTGGTAGTATGTATGGTGAAACTTTGAAGGAATTAAAGATTTGTTTAAAACCAGAAAACAACTATGAACACAGCAATAATAGAGTGTGGAAGCCTAAAGGAGAATTCTGTTTTTAATCTTCAAGTTATTTTAATTATGTTAGTAGTGCTATGATATTTAATAATGAAATATAATCTTAATAATTTAATGTTATTGGTATCTTTATGATTAAAACTATTTATTAATTAATATTAAAAGTTCCAAAATACTTCAAAAATATACATCCTAAATTCATCAAACTATTTTAAGTAGCTTACTTGTTAAATATTGATTTTAATTAAGGTAAATTATAAGTGTTGGTGGTATAACATATGTTTAAATCCAAATAGTGTTGGGTTGCCAAATAAGTCCTTTATGATTTTAAGGGTAAAATAAAACTCATTGTATTATAGACATAAAATTTATTTTAATCAACGTATTGACCATTATTGATATGACTTTTCCCATCTTTTCATTAACTGTGTCATGTAGTGCCATGTTTATAATATATCTGGAGTTTATAGTTAAAAAACTGATCCAATTTATTTTTGATGTCCTCTTCCTTTTGGAATTTCTTTCCATTCATGGAATTTTGCAGAGAGCTGAATACATGGTAGTCACTTAGAGCTAGGCCTAGTCGTTTTGTTGCTGTTTTTGTAGTAAATGGCAACAAAACGACTAGGTTGCCAAGTTGACTTTGGTTAGAGAGTTAGGGACCCAAACATTAAGTATGGAAACATAGCCGAGCTTGTTTTTCTATTCTTCAGTATGACACAGCATATAGGGCCATAGCAATCTCGCACTGACTGGGTAGGATTTTGATCAATAATGGCCTTAAGATTGCTCATTACAATTTCATGTGGGCGACCAGAGTGAGCATCATTGATGTCCGCATATCCTGAATAAAATTTGGTAAACCAGTTTTGACAGGTGCGTTTGGTTAAGGCATCATCCCCATTAACACTGCAAATTTTTCTATGAGCTTTTGCTTCACGCTTACTTTTTTTAAAAATAATACTACAAAATATACCGATAATGAATGATATTTTCTTCCATATTCATAGTGCAATAACAAACACAATACTAAGCTAGTTTCAACAAGAGTTAACAGATATAGTTGTTGACATATTACAAACAGGATAAACAATCCACTACCTTATGGATTAATTCACCAGATAAGAAATATATTATAGGACATACAAACTAAAAGGACTTATTTGCTAACCCAATATACTCAATATTATTTTCCTCAATCATTGTCTTTCATATTGAAACATAAATTTATTTAAAGTAGTTAGTGAGTTATTTATTATATTACTTTTAAAAAATGAATAGAAACATGCCCAAACATTATAACTAGCAAAATTATTCATAAATGACTAATTTATTTCTAGTTTTTTAACAATGACCATGGGATCTTTGATTTAATTATTTGGTTAATGAACTGCTTTATCTGAGTAATGGAAAACTTAGTTCTTGAAATACAGAAACATGATTATATAAACTCATTATTCATCTCATTATTGCTAAGATAATGCTGATTACGTTAAGCAGAAGATTAAGACTTGATCTTACATTTGGTAAGAATATTTTATTTTTTTTTTTTTTTGGCAATAGAACTATTTAACTTATTTTTTCATGTTATTTTACGTATTTTTCACAACCAAACTATCCACAAAGATTTTAGTTGTAATTTTTTTATTTAGTTGTTATTTTCTCAACTTACCTTATTGAATCCTCCAATAGGCACTTTATCACACTGCTATACATGAAAAATGGGTTTATTTTATTTTTATTATTTATTACAGAGATATTTACAACTGTATTAACACAAAAAATACATCAAGTAAATGTGAAGATTGAGATATGAACATGATAGGCGTGAGAAGAATCTACCCAGTGGTAGCACTTCAAAGATTATTCAGATAACTAGGTCTTGTAGCCATCATTTTGGGTTTATTTAAATTTATTTTTTCAGGGAAAAATGTATATTTAATTGATATGTATATAAATGTAAATGTCAATTATTTATATGCTCTCTATTAGAATTTATACTTATTACTTCTTCTTCTTCTTCTTCTTCTTCTTCTTCCAGTGGCACGACAGGCCGTGTAGGCCCTGGGCCTTGCGGTGTAAATTCCTGCAAGTTTACACTCATGTTTCATGATGCAATTTTTAGTGTAGGGTCATCACTCCCTACGACTAATTTTGTGAGTGGCCACCCTTTGGCTGACGGGTCTCACATACCCGGGTTGTGAGTGAATCTACAATTTTTTTTTTATCCTTATAAAAGCCCCGCCGGGACTGGGATTCGAACTCAGAACCTGTAGCATGAGAGACTAGCGCGCTAGCCACTCAGCCATGGGCTCCCCATATATTTATTACTTATTACTACTTATTATTATTATTATTTTATAGGGTTTTGAGATTCAGCCATTAAATATAAAGCTATGTTTAGGCAATATTTCGAGGATTTACTGCCCTTATATTCATACACTAACATTGAAAAAAACAAAATGTTACAAAATACATACAATAATTGATAGCAATACCACCACAATTAAGCAAAAACAAATTAGAATATGCTAACGATATGCAGTGCATAATGTGCAATTGAATTGAATATACAGGGATTAATTAGATATCGTAATGGTGTCTAAATTTTTATTATTGTTATTTGTTGTTATTATGAGTTAATTAAATTAGAATAACATCAATGATTGGAATGTTAATCAACGTTAAGAAACTTCTTTATTATCATAAACCATCTACAGTGTCAAAAGTATTCGGGATTCATATATATATATATATATATATATATATATATATTCTTTCTTCATTTAATATATATTTTTCACAATATTAATTTGGATAATTCATTTAAACTAATAAATCGTTAAAAAAGATCCTCACAAAGCAAGATCACCAGTAGATATCCGAAAAGTATCTTGTTTTTATTAAATATCCTGTTAATAAAGTAAAAATACTTCATGCAGTGTCAAAAGTATTCGTGAATCAATATACCCTGTAGTTTACTGCTTTCAAATGTTCATAGTCCCATTAATCCTCAATATAATTTTATATTCTAAACAATTCTTCTGAATTGTAATCCCCTTAAGGAGGGGATTGGAATCTATTACGATTACCTTGGTCTTCTCAGCATTCAAATTGAGCTTGTTGTCAGCTGCCCAGTTGCTGATTCGATTTAGATCCTCTTGAAGCATTTCCGTGGCTAGTAATAGGTCGGAAGGAGGAAAGGATTGATAGATTGGAGATCATCAGCATAGATATGTATTGGGAGTGTTTGATCTGGAGGGGAAGGTCATTAATATAAACTGCAAATAGGGTGGGGGATAATGATGATCCCTGAGGCACACCCCAGGATAGAGGCAGGGTTCTGAAAGGAGGTTGACCTGGGGTCACTACATACTGTGAGCGGTTGGAGAGGAAGGATTTGAACCAGTGCAGAGCACTGTTTGATAAAGGAATATTTCGTAGTTTGGCCAGAAGGATATTATGGTCTACCATATCGAAAGCTTTGGAGAAATCTAGAAGGATGAGGATGGTTAGTTTTTGGTGTTCTATGGCGGATTGGAGGTCTTGAGTTATTTTTAGTAGAGCGGGTTGAGTTGAATAACCGGGTCGGAAGCCAGATTGGAAAGGGTTGATAAGGGAACGTTCTTCTAAAAAATTTGTTAACTGGATTTGTGCAAGGCGTTCCAGGGGTTTGGATAAATTAGTAAGGAGAGAAATAGGATGGAAATCAGAAGGTGAGGCAGGATTCGGAAATTTGGTTAATGGACGAACTAAGGTGGTTTTCCAGGAATTAGGAAATATGGAGTTTTGAAAGGGAAAATTGTAGATATGGTAAAGTACTGGTGTTAGAACGGGAAGACAAGATTTTATTAGTTTTACAGGAATGTTGTCGGGCCCATAATCATTGGTCTGGGATTTAAGGATAGCTGTTTGTATTGCGTCATAAAAGAGGTGGGAGAAGAAGAAACTTTCTGGATTGAAACTCTGATGGTCAATATCGGCGGCAGGAGAAGATACAGGAGCAAAGGATATGAAATGATTGTTGAGATCGTCCGGAGAAACAGAGAGAGGAATGTGGTTATTGGGTTTTAGGATAGATAATTTTTGGATAATATTCCGTTTGGATTTGGAAGCTTTGGAGAGTGCATTATGGATGTCGAGGGATTTAGCACGTCGAACCGTGTCCTGGGTTCTATTATGAAGTTGTTTAAAATGTTCGTAATCAGACAGCGTACGCGTGCATCGAAATTTTCTTCTTGTTGCTTCTCTTTTTTTCATCATCTCCTTTAGGTCATGGGTTAGTCAAGGCGCGGTTGGACGGCATAACATTCGGTGTTTCAAAGGTGCATGAAGGTCTAGGTAAGGTTTTGAGGTATGAGGTGAGAATGGATATCATGTGGTCTAGAGAATTAGAGGTGTATATAGAATCCCAATGGAGTGATTCCAGGTCGGTTTGAAGGAATTCGTAAGAGAGGAGGTCCAAACTACGATAGGAGACCAATTTGGGAGTGAAGGATTTCACGGGTAGGTTGTATGAGATCTAGATGAGATCGTGTGATGAAAGAAACGGAACCGGGTACTAGGAGGATAAAAGGACCTTTAGAGGAGAGTCAGTAATGTGAAGGTCAAGCCAGGTGTCGGAGAATGGGGTATGATGGGTAGGAAGGTAAGGAACGAGATAAAGATTCAGAGAATAAAGTAGGTTTACTAGGAAAGATTTGTCATAGGATTCTGCAAGTACATTGGTATTGAAATCTCCAGAGATGATAACATTAGTATAACTGGAAACCCATTGGACAAGGGAAGATTCGAAAATGTTATCGAATGGAACACGAGGAGGTCGATATACTAGGATATATAGAAGAGGAGTTTTAAAAGATAAAATTTCAATGAATAGGTATTCGAGGTGGGAATGATCATAAGATGGAGATTGGAGAAGGATGTCTACACTCGACACTGTCATGTATATACAGTCCCACACCACCACCCCTTCGATCAGATCTATCATGGTGAAGGAAGGAATAATTGGTAAGGGATACTTGGGAGGAAGGAATATAAGGTTTAAGCCAGGTTTCGGATACTGCTATAATGTGATGAAAGTTATCTAGAAAATACTGTTGGAATTCACCATAATGGGCAGTAAGGGATTGTGCATTGATGTGACAGGATGTTAGGATGTTAGTCATGATTAATGAGGGAGATGGGATAGCCGAGAAAAGGTATTGGTATAGGAAATAGGTTATAACGAATTTTTAAAATGTGCATAATTTCAAGTTTGAAGTCATATAATAACAGATGAAGTAAACAAATAAATGATCTATTAGTAATTTTTATAAAATAATTAAAAATAAAATATTATAACAAAATCAAATAAAGCATACAGATAACTGTTATTAAAATAAAGAAAAATAAAGCGAACGATAGAACGAATATCATAAAGATGTAACAAACTAATATTTTTGTCAATGGAATACAAAATAAAAACAAAATAAAGTTATCCATAAATAAAATGAAGTTTTACAAAAATAATAGACCAGAGGAGACTTGATCTCAGAGTTCAAATGAAAACATCTAATTCAGATGATTTATTTTTTATAACAGCCGGGTAACCGTCAGACATCCGACACCTGACTCTGCCCCCGCTGAACCAAGCGTATTTTATGTTGGCCAATATATTTTTCTGGGGGGCTAGCCAGTAGAGGTGTCGGTTAGTGGACGTCATCACCTTGCTGACAGAGACTCGGTAAGTACTATTCTCTTCCCAGCCCAAGCGACTTTTGTTAACTATATTTGTCTTTCATTTCTCTATTTACTTATGTTGATATATTTACTGTTTCTTTTTTAATGAGGAAGATGGTTGGGGCTGTGGTCATCATTGATGGCCAAACTCCCAACAATCTTCCTTATTCAATGTTCTCTATGTCAACTAAACTCCATCACTATGGTTTCTTTTTTAGTCTTTATTGCTTTATTTTTCTGTTCCTAAGCTATCAATTTTACTCATACAACTTTTATTGTTTATGTTCTTTTCTGTTATTATCAAACACCCACACTTCATCATGTATTTTAGCCCTGTTGAAGATCATGGTTTGAAATGTTGGATATTAAATATTTTTTTCACTATTTGCTGTTCTTTTTTTTACCGCCACCCAAACTATCTGAAATTCATTTCACGCTCTACCCTTAATCATTCAATATTTTTATATTTATTAATTGACTAAACCTCAAGACCCTTAGAAAATTTATATTATTAATAGTTCAGGTACCATTTCATTCATCAAAATATCTCGGCGAAGCTTGACTTTTATATAATCAAGTATAAAAGTTATAATTAGACTAAATAACAACCTTTAAAAAAAGAGGGTTTCAGTCACATTAACAACAGGACATCTAGAAATCAACTAATATTATTATCTTTGAGACCTCTTACATATAGTAACAGAGATTGTTGATAAACAATAACATTATTTTGGGGCCAGCGAAGAGGTCCTCCTTAGGATTTCCTTACACTGAGCCTGGTAAACTGATTCACGGGATTTGTTTCTTAAGATTAATTTATTGCAAAATGGATAAACTTGATTGGTAATTTAGTTTTGCTTTTGTTTTTTTAATTTCATTTATTGAGATTTACAACTGTATTAGTTAATACATCAAGTAAATTAGCTGTCAGATAATATACATGAAAAATACATGAAGAGAAAATGTCTCACATCACTCCACTAGGTAATCTAAACTAGAAGGTCTTGAGGCCATCTTCTTTTCAGGCGCCTCGGAGGATTGTCAGGAATAGAAGATGAAGCAAAGATTGAAACTAGTGGGTTAGAGTGGAAGTGGAGTTTGTCATGGAAGGATTGATACCTGGTTTGGGCCAAATCAGCAACATATGGGATGTTAAGGTCTTGAGTTTATTTGTGGCAAACTAAGGAGCATTAAGGATTTTTCAAAGGATTTAGGATTGTAAGGACTGAATACAGGAAGAATACAGTTTCTTGTCGTTTCAGTCTTATGTGTGGATTCCATGTTAGATGTTTGTCAAGTAGAAGTCCTAGGTAGCAGATATGTTCAACTGGAACAAGTAGAGTATTATTAAAGGATACTGTAGGACAGGATGTCATAGGTTTACGATGAAGGGTAAAGGTTATTTGGTGGGATTTGATGGAATTTATTTTAATTCTCCAATTCTGACACCCTACCTTAAGGTCTCGGATGTGGAATTGAAGAGTTTGAGAGGCAATTGTAGGATCGTAATTGACTGACAACATGGTAATTTAGTTAAATAAATAAATTGGTATTATAGATAAATTTTAGTTACAACTGGTTAGTTAAAACACAATATTAATCGCACTGTATCTTTACATCAACTCTGTTCCAACAGTAAAACATATGTTTTTTTTTTTTCTTGATTCACGTAATTAAAAAACTTGATAAAAATAAAAATAAAATTTTTTAAACAATTAGTTCTTGAGGAATTTAGAGTATAAAATAAAAATAAGGAGAAAATAATAAAAATAGCATAAACATCCCACCCACCCAGATTCCAAACTCACTGGATGGTGAAGATTCAATGGTTTCAGATGCTGGCTTCTTGTATAAGATTCCGAGTCCTTGATAATTAGTGTCATTCTTTGTTGAGAATATTCATAACTTGAGGAATTCTCTAATGGTAGGTTACTAACTAGCTCCGCCCACCATAAGGAATGATTGGAGAGTTCTGCAGGGCATAACCTCCTGGATCCATAATCTGCCGAAAAGATGATTTGGATTCCACCAATGCCTGAAAGGGTGATGCCTTCAAGGCATAGGTGATGGTGTTGAGTTCAAAGGTGCTTAAATCAGGTTTGGGACAAGGAGATGGAAGTGCCACCATATAACAATCAGCATCTCGGTAGGTAGTTTTCAGAAAGAATCCTTCAAATTCATGGCCTTCATTTGATGGTGGAATTGGTCTGTTAACTTCCTTAGTTTTTGAAAATCCTTGATCAATACTGATTGTAGAAAGAAAGTGTTACTTATTCGATGAATCGATGGTTTTAATCAACAGTCCCATAATCAATTTTCCAAATACTGTGTCTAAAAATGGTGGTTTGTTGTGAGATGTACTGCTCAGGACTTGGGTGAAAAGGGCAGCACCAATGAGAAAATCTATTCAGCTGGTATGCCAGATCATGGTGAAGGTATGCCTGAATTTCTATTTGTGGTAGATGTTCTCGAGGTAAGGGACTTGGAATAACAATTGCCTTGGTCATAAATTTGTGTTCTGAATTCTGAGGTTTGAGGGTGGAGTGCACTACACCTTCTGGTGATGGCGTAGGGGTATCATTCAACCCTGATATATGGCACTCCGTCCATCCAGGTAAGAGCCCAAGTTGCTTAGAACATGAGGCAGTCATATATGAATTTTGACTGCCACAGTCTAGAACCAAAGGAACATCCGAGAATAATCTTTTGCAATTTCTAATTTGAGCCAATGCAGTTCCTAACAGTATGCTTGAATCAGAGGAATCTGTAGAGGCTAAAGTTACAGCTGGGTTCATATCCTCAGTTGATTTGATTGGGGTGAATTGCATGGGTGAAGGTAGGTGCAATAATGTATGATGTCTTCCCTTGCAATGCCTACAGCTAAACCTTGAAGTGCTTTGTTGGGTTTTGTGTTTTAGACTCAAACAATTCCTGCATCCAAACCTACAGGTTACGTCTCAAATCACTGTGCAGGTGAACTAACATGACATTTAGGACATTGAGTTATTATAATAATAATAATTTTTCATTTATTCTGGAACAAGTCCCTTCAGAATAATAATACAGACAAATTAAATTGGAACTTAAGTATCTTAGAGTAAAAAACAAACAAAAAACGACAGAAATAACAAATAAAATGAATAATAGTAATAAATTAACAGGTAGCTTCTAATAAAAATAATTTGGAAAAACAAATAAAATAAACAAGAAAAAAAATAAAATGTTTATATATTCATATATACAGGGCTAATTAAAATAAATTTACAATGCTTATGAAAAGTGTAAAAGAAAATACATAAATGTTTAAATACGATGCAAAATAAAATATCATATATTATTGTTTTTCTCTGCTCTATTTACTGATTTTTGTTGAAATTTGCTAATTAATTGGGGTTATTTGATAATCGGATTGACAGAAAGTGTTTAAAGAAACGGGATTTGAAGGTCGGAAGAGTATTGGAGTGACGAGGATCGGATAAGGAAAGATCTGTCGAAAGCTGAGGTTCGATGAGGCTTTATATACAGGTCCGAAGGTCGCGAACGTGTGTTGCAAGAGTGGACGGAGGATTTAAATGAAAATATATCTGAGATGTACGATGGACGTTGGGATCAGAGAACTTGGAAGAAAAAGGATGCCAGGAAGTACATAGAACGGTAGGAAGGGTGAAGCCACTTTAACTCATCGTAGAATAGGGTTACAGAAGTGTCCCTGGATTCCCAAAGCTGAAACGTATCAGGCAGTTAAATAATCGTTCAGTTTTGCTTCAAGATCCCCAGAGATACCCCTATACACCGCACAGCAGTAGTAAAAGTGGGGGAATATTAGTGAACAAACCAGGAGCCTGCGGTTTTCAATTGGAAGAAGGTGGGGGTGGTAATTAAAAATTACATGGTTTTTCCAGAAAAGAGATTGATCGAGGATTAATCCTAGGTTTTTGAGGGTTTGGTGGAACTTTATTGGTTGATTATTTAAAAACAGTGTTGGGATTGGGGAATGAGTTTTGAGGAGTGGATTGGAACCTATTACGCCTTATTTTTTTCAGAATTTAACTTTAGCTTGATGTCAGCTGCCCAACAACTAATTCGGTTTAAATCATCCTGAAGCTTTTGTGTTGCTAGTAATAGGTCCGACAGAAAGAAGGATAGGTAAATTTAGAGTTCATCCGCATACATATAGTATTGGGAGTGATGGATACAGAAGGGAAGGTAGTTTATGTAGGTAGCGAAGCGAGTAGGAGATAGTGATGATCCCTAGGGAACACCTGACAAAGGCAGAGTCCTGGAAGGAGGTTGGCCTGGGACCAACACATACTAATAGCGATCGGAGAGGAAAGACTTGAACAAGTGCAGAGCACTGTTGGATAAAGGAAGATTTCGTAGTTTGATGAGAAAGATTGTATGGTCAACTGTATAAAACGTCTTGGAAAAATGTAGCAGGGCGAGAATAGTAAGTTTTTGGTGTTCTTTTGCAAATTGTAGGTCGTGAGTTATTTTTAGGAGAGCGGATTGGGTTAAGTAACCCGGTCGGAAGCCGGATTGGAAAGGATTGATAAGGGAACGTTCTTCTAAGAAATTTGATAATTGCGTTTTTACAATACGTTCTAGTGGTTTGGAAAGGTTAGAAAGAAGGGAAATAGGGCGGAAGTCAGACGGTGAAGTAGGATTTGGGATCTTATTAAGTCGTCGAACTAAGGCGGTTTTCCAAGAAGCAGATAATATAAAGTTTGTATAAAGGAAAATTTGTAAATATGATATAAACTGGTATAAGGGCTGGAAGACTGGATTTTATTAGTTCAACTGGAATGTTGTCAGGTCCGTAATCGTTTGTGTGGGATTTAAGAATAGCTGTTCATTTAAGAATAATTCCTCATAGGAAAGATGGGTAAAGAAGAAGCTTTCTGGATTAAAACTGTGGTGTTCAATATCAGTAGTGGATGGTGGGTCAGGAGATAAGAAAACGAAATGCTTGTTTAAATCGTTTGGTGGGACAGAAATAGGATAGCAGTTATTGGGTTCTGGAAGAGGCAATTTTCGGAGGATTTTCCATTTAGATTTAGGATCTGTTCTCACTACTTACGCTGATGACACATGTGCGTTATCCGTAAGTAGTGACCCAACGGTTGCATCACTATTCCTACAGTCTCACATCAATTTACGTCTAGCTGCTTCTCTTCTCTTCATCAGATTCCTTTAGTTCAGGAGTCAGCCAAGGAGCAGTGGGATGGCGTAATGTTCGGGTTTTAAGAGGAGCATGTAAAAATGTAGCATGGCGAGAATAGTAAGTTTTTGGTGTTCTTTTGTTCTTAATGTTCGGGTTTTAAGAGGAGCATGGGTGTCTAGTATGGTTTTTAGGTTTGAGGTGAAAGAGGATATCATTGAGTCGATTGAATTATAGGAGTATATAGTATCCCAATGGAGTGTTTCCAGATCGGTTTGGAGGGATTCGTTGAAAGGAGGTCCAAACTACGATAGGTGAAACGTGAAGGATTTTATGGGTAGGTCATATGAAATCTCTATGAGATCATGTGATAAAGAAACGGTACTGGGTGCTGAGAGGATGAAAGGACCTTTACATATAATCAGTTATATGAAGATCCAGCCAGGAGTCGGAGAATTGCGTAAAATGGGTGGGAAAGGATGGAACTAGATAAAGATTTGGGGAAAACAGTAGGGTTGCCAGAAATGATTTATCGTGTGATTCAGAGATCATATTAGCGTTGAAATCTCCGGAGATGATGATATTGGAGTACCTGGAGACGAATTCGACTAGGGAGAATTTAGAAAGGGTGTCGAATAGAACACGAGGAGGTCGATAAACAATAGCATACAGGAGAGGAGATGAAAGAGTAGAGATTTTCACAAACAGGTATTCGATATGAGGATGATCAGGAGAAAGGGATTGGAGAAGGATTTTGGCCTTTAGACTATCGTGTATATACAGCCTCACTCCACCACCCCTGCAACCAGATCTGTCATGGCGAAGAAAGGAGTAATTGGTAGGGATACATGGGAGGAAGGAATAAAAGGTTTTAACCAGGTTTCGGATACTGCTATGATGCGGTAAAAATTCTCGATAAAATATTGAAAAAAAGTGAATCAAATATTCAAGTAAAAATAGTGTGAATATAAAATAGTAATTACCTAATAACGTGGTGATTTGCGTATAAAGCGTTGAAGTCCTTGTGATAATGGTCTTGAAGTGTTAGGAGAGTGTGGTAACCCTGTTTGACTGACCATACTGACTAGCTATTGGTTTAATAGGTGGTGTTTCTTGAGTTGATCGGTATAGATGGGATAATAGGCAGTGTCCAAAGATGATCTTGGAAGCCTACCTTCTATAAAAGACCTAAGATGTGAGTAAGATGGGTGTACTTTATCAGAGTGTTCCTTTTCGAATTCCAGGCGAAAAGACGGATCAAGAGAGCGCAAGACAATTTCGAATAGTAAATAGTCTTCCCTATCTTTTATGTCTAATGATTTAAACCGCGACCTTGGGCATTTTACATCCTTAGTCCTTTACTAAATCTATTATGGGTCATCTTTGGCGCAGTGGCTAGCATAACTATCACAACAGCCATCTACGATCAAATTCGCGGGTTCAAACCCTGCAGATAGCCCTTGGATATATTTTTAACCACATTAATATTTTTTAAATCCCTTAAAGAAGGACGATATAGCGAAGTACTTTTTACTTTCTTAAAAGAATTCCAGGGCCATCTCCCAGGTTTGCAACCGCGACTTATGTCATGTTACAATTCCTTATTATATCTATTATGGGTCATCTGTTGCGCAGTATCTAATATAAATAGGACGACAGCCTTCTACGCCCAAGCTTGTGGTTTCAAACCCGACAGATGGCCATAGGATTTTTTTTTTAAAAGTAAAAAGTTCTTCGTTATATCGTCCTTCAAAAGGGATGTGAAAAAGTATTAATTTGGTTAAAAGTATAAAAGAAATATCTCAGGGCCATCTGCGAACTTGATCGTCGATGGCTGTTGTGCTACCCGCAGCAATACAGGTGACCTTTGTAATTACTAAAAAAAATTATAAATAACTTGAAAGAAATTTAAGATTTTCAGAATTCATATATCCCAATGGTATAATATAAAATTTATTTTATATTACTACTCCTTGCTGGAAACAGCGAAACTTATTTTTAAATCATGGAAATATTTCCCCTTCAGTTAATTTAATCATGTTCATATTTATCGGTTTTTATTTATTACTAACAATGAGAGACGGATAATTGCTTAATCTTTTTTATTTTAAATTTTTTTTTTTTTTTTTTTTTTTTTTTTTTTTTTTTTTTTTTTTGTGGTCGATTACAAAGGTTTATTTAAATAATAAACCAACCAATATAAATTAATTGCAAGCAAAAGCTAATATTACGAATAATAAATCCATAAATGTTAGCAAATTTAAAGTAGACTATCCTATTTAAGAAATGTACTAGGAAATGTAGTTAAGAATGAATCAAAAATGAAAATATTTCTATTAATCATATCACAGTTTTGTACTGTGTCATATGAAACAATAATTTTTTTTTTTTTTTTTAACCTCTATTTAATATCCTGGAAATTGATGCGAAACATTATAACATTAATTGAAAATAATCCTATTCTTTAGGACAAAAACTTAATAAAACTTTTGGCCAAAAATAAAACAAAAAGTCCATAGTTTCAGTTTTTAGACCTTTAAATAATTAATGGAATTCACGTCGGAGAAAAACAAAACAAAAACAAGGTGGCAACTGGCCTAATAGATAATACATGACAATTTTTTTCCTGGGACTAAAGTCCCTTAAGAATAAAATAAAAATACAGATTTGATGACCCTAAAAATGTGGTCATGGCTTTAAACAACAAATTTCTGAACTCAAATAATTATTTGAGGTTATAAAATGTGTACATTTTTCAAATCAGACTCTTAGAGTGAAATAAATAAACAGAAATAGCTACTCTATTAGTGATAGTTGAAATAGTATTAATTTTAAGAAATTGACATTTTCTAGCATCTGCGGTTTGAGGTTTAAGTATGCTTGACTGGGTGAGGAAAAGGTGGATAAAAAGGAGGCTAGGAATGGATTTAAGGAGAGCGAGGGATGCTATCAGGATGGCTTTTGTTTTTTCAGCACTTAACAGGAGTTTGCCCAGACATTTATATTGTTTATGTCCTCCTGTAGTTTAGAAATAGCATCAGAAAAGTCATTTGGGTAAAGGAGATATAGATCTGAACATCGCCTGCATAGAGAAGGTATTGGGAGTGCTTAATGGAGAGCGGAAGATCATTTATGAATTTGGAGAATAGGGTAGGAGATAACGAGGAGCCTCGGGGTACACCTTTTGTCAGAGGCAGTAAGTCGGAGCGGGGTTTATTGGGAACTACAACATAATGAACGGCCGGTAAGGAATGATTGAAACCATTGAAGAGCGCCTGTGGATACTGGGAGTCTATGGAGTCTAGTTAGGAGGATACTATGATCGACAGAATCAAAGGCTTTGGAGAAATCAAGCAAAATAAGGATTTCTATTTTATTCTGATCTATGACCTTGTGGAGAGTTCTATAGATGCATATATGCGTATGGCGATGTCATTCTTCTGTCAAACGTCAAACCAAGATAATGTACAGTGTCCGTCTGTGGAATTTGTGTGTTGCCTAGAAAACGGGAGGACTCGTGTCATGTCGAAGAGTAAGGTGATGTGGTGTGATTTGTCATTATTCAATCGGATTTTCCAGAGTTTGAACCAGTCATGTAATTTTATTAGATGTTGTAGGATCTCTGAGGCATGGGTTGCAATTTTATGTTTTGTTAAGATCGCTGTGTCGTCGGCATAAGTCGCTGTTAGAATATTAGGGCTGTAAGGTATGTCATGAGTGCAAATAACGTAGAGTAATGGAGCGAGCACTGCACCTTGGGATACTCCTGCTGCGATAGATCTCATGTCAGATAGCTCTGATCCCTGTCGAACGGAGAAAAATCTGTGAGAAAGGAAAGAATGAATAATGAGGTAGTAAGTAGGTGGAAGGATAGTCTTGAGTTTGAAGAGAAGCCCCTGGTGCCAAACTCTGTCGAAGGCTTGAGCAACGTCGAGAAATACGCCAGTAGTGTATAACTTCTGCTCTAGTTCGGTGGATATGTAGTCCTTCACTCTGTATAGTTGGTGCAATGTCGAGTGATGTCTTCTAAATCCAAATTGATGATCTGGTACGATGTCGTTGTTAGTTAGTGCATCAAGAAGTCTTTTATGCAGTAGATGTTCGAAAATTTTGGAGCATAGCGGAAGTAAGTTTATTGATCAGTATGATGAGGGAATATTTTTGTCCTTGTTGGTCTTGTGAATCATTGTAATATGTGAGTATTTCCATTGAAGCGGGAATTTGGTTGTCCTCAGTATCGCGTTATAGATTGAAGTCAGAAACACTTGAGCTTTCCTGGGCATTTGCTGGAGTACCTCAGCGTTAATTAAGTCGTGTCCAGGAGCTTTCTTTTTAAGTAACTTTCTGATTTGTTCAGCGACTTAGGCAGGTGTGAAAGAAGGAGGAGGTAATGTCAGTTGTAAAGGTTCATCCAGAGTTTTAAGTACACTTTTATCATGTTCGATGTTGTTGAATTCTGTGTGTGGTGTAAAGATAGAGGATAGATATTCGGCGAACAGTTCGGATTTTTCTCCATCAGCCATGGCCCAGGAACCATCTTCTTTTCGGAGGGGTGCCGGCACTTCCCGATGCTTAGTAAGGTTTTTAGTATGCCTCCAAAAGCTGCCATCGTCAGTCGAAAGGTTACTAATGTAGTTATCAGTTGTCCTTTTAAATTTTGCAATTTGTCGTTTGAGTTCGTTGTTGAGTCTTTTGTAAATTTGTTTGTCTGATGGAAGTCGGTCTGTCTGCCATATTTTCCGGGCTCTTCTTTTTTCTCTGATCAAATCCCTTATATACTGTGGATAAATTGGTAGCTTTTCATGTTTTCTTCGTCTGGGAATTGAAGAGGACCATGCAGCGTCTTGTAGCTTCTGTGTGAAGCATTCTACAGCATCCTCAAGCTCTTCTTCATTTTTAATAGCCAAAGGAATGGAGAGAGTAGTATTTAGACAGTTCCTGAACGGATCCCAATCCATTATGCCATTTTTGAGATATATGTGTTTCTTAGATACAAGTGGTTCTTCAAATAGTTCTAAATGCAAAAGGGAATGATCGGAGCAAAGATCTGTGCTCGTACTTATTGTGTGAGGTGTAGTGCGGAGTCCTTTAGTTATGAATAAATCAAGTAAATCTAGTGTCTTACGTCTAGATGTTGGCCAGTAAGTAGGTGAGTGTGGTGATATCGTGTCTTATAAGGTTCGTGAAGGACAGACCTGAGATTTCTTCTTCTTGGGATTGATAATCTAGAACCCCAAGACGGGTCTTTAGTATTATAATCGCCACCTGCGACAAAGCATCTGCTGAGACGTTTGAAGAAGTTACTAAACATCGTGGAATTCAGGACATATCTCGGAGGGCAATAAACAGCAGCAAGAGTAATGTTGTGATGTTCAGAGAATAGTGAAATGGCTGTAGCTTGTATGTCAGGTGATCTGGGTAATTGCAATGGATGGTGTTTTAGTGTTGATCTGATGAGAATAGCAGTGCCTCCGTGTGAAGTATTGTCTGGATGGTCAGTTCTATAGATTTTGTAATCATGAATGTAAAATTTGGATTTTGGTGTAAAATGTGTTTCACTGATTAGTGCTATGTCAATTCGTTTCTCGTGTAAATATACGTCTAGTTCTATTCTATGTTGATTAAGTCCGTTTGCGTTCCATAGTATGATAGACATGGAGCCTACAGTCATCTGATTAATGGGCATATATTTGTCTAAGAGCAAGGGTAGTTTGAGAGAGTTGTTGAAGAAGACCGAAGAGGGGCTGAATGAGATTGTTTAAATTATTAATAACATTGTATAACTGCCCAGAGGAGTTATCAACCGGCGGGACCGGTAGGGCAGTGCCCCCACTCATACCTGTATATCTGTGTCGTTGGTGTGGCGCTTGAGCTGGTAGCTGTTGGTGTGGGGCTTGAGATGGTTGCTGCGGCTGTCTCTAGTGCTGTTGGTACTGGGCTTGAGCTGGTTGTTGTGGCTGTCTCTATTCTTGATGGTCTGGTGCTAGAGCTGGTTGATGCCTCTGCCTCTGATGCTGCCGGTCAATTCTTGGATGAGGTGGCTGAGGTTGATTTACTTGTGGAAGAGGTGGAAACTCATTGAGGGGCAGGCGGTGCATGTCTTACTATTGGAGGTCGCTGAGGAGCGTACTGCTTCGCGCGATTTTTTCGAAGCTCTTTCAAAGTTTGACAGCCCCTATAGTTGGCGGGATGAGCGCCATTGCGCAGGTTGCAGCTGTTTCTCTTGTTTTAGAGCTAGCACTGCTTTTGTGGCACAGTCCACATCTTACACATTTTGGTGGGTAGTTGCAGTACGTTTTTGTGTGTCCGTACTGCTGACATCGAACACATTGAGGAATCATTTTCCTTTTGCGCGGTTCCTCTATTTTTATATGAGTATAGTGCAAAAATTCAATGTCAAAGATTTTGTCATTGGATGTTGCTTTTGACACGAGAACGAAAAACATGGGAAGGGGTGTTTTAAATCGTGAAATGACGTTGACAATACTTGTTGCCTCATATCCATATTTGGCCAGTTCTTCTTTTATGGTGGTTAGTGGTGTGCCGTAGTGTAAGTTTTTTATAACAACTCGTGGACTTTTTTCCTCTGGCAGTTAATATGTATGGAAGTACGCACCTCCCCTTTTTAAACTAGTCACTAACTTTCAGTAAACATCTGAGTTTTCAGGGTATACGGTTACTCCCCTGACAGATGTCTTGAGCCTGAAACTGTTTGCCCCTTCCTCATTATGAAGGAATGTTATGAGGTCAGGGTAATCTTAAACGTCACATAAGTGTATGGGTGGCGGTTTAGTGTTGGTAGGTTGATTAGTTGATGGCTCTGGTTCGTCTATTGAGGGTGATAACGGTTCGGACCTGTTTTGAGTATCTGTAGGTGGACTAACCTTCATAATTTTCCTGGGGTCTCTTTCTGCAGTTAAATGTCTTTTTCTTCCTGACACAAGCTCCCAGGAGATATTTTTGTGCTCGATAGCATTATTAGAAATGTCTAAGCCACCTGTTGGTGCACTTGAAGTTGAGGCTTTCGTCATTTTTCCAGTGGTAGAACCCACTTCACGAAATAAATTTTACTTCCTTTCTTGTTTACTTGTTCTGCACACAAATAGGAAGAAAGTTTGTTTGTAAACACTAAAGTTTGTCACTTAAAACATAACAAAAATTGGAAAAAAACTAGAGAGCAAACTTATCACAGTTATGTCCCACACTTTAAAACCCTTTTTCTGATGCCGACCTTATTTCTAACTAATAATACAATAAAATACCATCAGTCCATTAAAAACCTTGGAATCGCCTTTGACCAAACCCTATCCTGGAAAAACCATATTTCTGACATCTCCCGTTACTCCCTTTTCTCTTTAAGGCTAAAGGGGGCGACTCTACTTTCTTTCTGAGACACCAGATCGCAGCCCGCCCGTTTTGATTTTGTTTTAGCTCCTGATCTCATCGAAACAGTTGACCGATTTTTATTTCAAAATATTCATTTTTTTTTTTTTTTTTTTGTAAAGAGAAGATTCCGGGAAAGTAGTTTTCAAATTTGAATCTAATCTAAAATCGTTATTATACATTTTTTCAAAAAAGTGCAAAGTGCAGTTTTCAGATTCAAAATCCGTCCAACGATGCCGTCAGAAACAGATATTTACGAAATCACTGCCGCGACAGTAAGTATGACATAAAGATGATAGTAAGTAGGGGTTGCCAGGTAGGCAGTTAGGTAGTAGGTTAGCTCTGAGCCCAGCAAGCCGAGGCAGTCTTTTGGCTTCCTAGAGGGTCCAGTCATTTTGTATTTCAGAAATGATGGTATATAATAACCACTGTTAAAAATTAGATTTGTAAACCTTTTCTTTAAAAGTTTTAAATTTGGTTGGTCGAAAATAAATATATAATTTAAAAATAAATAAACATAAAAATTTTTAATGTAATTAATTAAAGGTGAAATTATTACTTTCACTGAACGATATTTTTTATAAAACTGAAATTTCATATTTTAGAAGCTTATATACCTGGGGTGTAACAGCAACTTTTTAAAAAAAATTAGCGAACCAGGAAAGCCACTTTATACCATTTTTACGATTTATCGCAAACGGTTCTAATGATTTTGAACTCGCAAAATCGATAAAGCATTTAATGTGCTTTAATGTCAGGTAGGTTTCATTCTAATTGAAATATTATAATAGGAGTATTGTACGATAAAGAATGAGCATGGGAAAGTGGTTAGGGAAGATAAGGCTATTCTGGATGTTTGGTGCAAACATTACGAGAAGCAATTTCGGGCAGATAATACCTATCCAGTGAACCAGGAAGAACCGTGGAATGAGGTTGATTTTAATGAGGTGATAGAGGAGGAGGAAATCGAAATAGCTATATCGAGAATGAAGACAGGAAAAGCACCGGGTCGAGACAACATAGTGGCAGAATACATCAAGGCGGGAGGCCCAGAGTTAGTCAGAGCCCTACAAGTTCTTTTCCAAAAAGCTTGGGATGAGAAAAGGATCCCAACGGAATGGGAATACAACGTTATCATTCCGATACACAAGAAAGTGTCCCAGGCAGAATGCTCGAATTATCGCCCTATATGCCTATCACCAACAGTCTACAAACTTTATACGGCTATTCTGGAGGGAAGGGTAAGACCCCTAGTGGAGCACCTAATCGGAGAAGAGCAAGCCGGGTTCAGACCAGGACGGCAAACCCAGGACCACATTTTCTCTTTGCGAAATGTTCTCCAGAAATCTTGGGATAGAGACAAAAGTATGTATCTCGCCTTCCTTGACCTCAAAGCAGCGTTCGACTCTGTTCCAAGAAATGAAATATGGGAGGCTCTCAGAGCTAAGAATGTCCCAAGGAGCTTGGCGGAAGCCATTAAATCCATATATCAAGAACCAAAAGGAGTAGTAAGGCTGGACGGACAGGAGTCGGATGCCTTTAGCATAGCAAGGGGGGGGGGGGTCAAACAAGGGGACTGTTTAAGCCCTTTCCTATTCTTGCTCTACATGGATGAAGTGGCCACCATATGTAAAAGAAGAACGGAGAGGACCTTCCTGGGCCGTAGAAACCTTCGCCCAGTAGTGATTCAACTTCAAACTCTACGCGGACGACATTGTTCTTGTGGCGGACAACGTAGATAAATTACAGCAAGCCGTAACTGAATGGCATGAAGAGCTTAGCCGAAAAGGAATGAAAATAAATACCAGCAAAAGCAAGATTCTACGAGTGGGAAGGCAAGCGGAAGATGTCCATATATACTGTAATGGAGATGAAATGGAAGTGGTTACGGATTTCACCTACCTCAGCACAGTAATAGAAAAATCTGGGAAAGTCTGAAATATCAAATACAATCATGAAGGCAAATGCAGTCTACTATCAGATATGCAATACTGTAGTAGGGAAGCGAGAGGTGTTAAGCTCCATATCTTCAAGTCAGTATATTTACCTATACTACTATATGGAGCTGAAAGCTGGATATTGACGGACCGGCAGGAGAGCAGAGTCACAGCTGCTGAAATGAAGTTCCTACGAAGAATAGTGGGAAAGACGAAAAGAGATCGTGTAAGGAACGAGCGGATACGCCAGGAACTGGAAGTTGCGCCATTATTTTGAATATTATTTTGATGGGAGAGAAGGCCTCGGGGGCGACCAAGGATGTCCTACCTGGAGTACGTCGACAGGCTTTGCAGAGGAAGAGGGAAAGATCTCCGCCAGGCCAGGAACCTAGCTGAGAATAGAGAGGATTGGAGACGGTGGCTGAACGCTCCCCTACGCTGATACGGTACTACAGGGAGAAGCAAAAGAAGAAGAAGTATTGTACAATTAAAAACTGCTAAATATACAAGTTGAACGAATTTGATTTTACCAACTAAAGGAGAAAAGATCAAAAATATGTGTTTAGGTAAACTGTCGAAAAACTAAAGATTTTACAAAAAAAAATTTCTCATTTACAAAGTTGTGGAACCTGCTACGCTAAAGGACACTGAGATTTCAAAATTTATTTATAAATCAGAAGTTGTATTTTAATGATTCATACAAATCTCTAACTAAATAGCCTTTCTCAAATGCCAAGGAATAAATACCAGCTACACTGGGCGTTAATAAAAAATATTACTGGACATGGTTTCGAATTTTTACATGACTTGAAAATTGCAATAGAATATTTGATACAACTACCACACTCAACTGTATATTGGCCTACGTATACACACAAGTTATCTATTGTACACTGCAACCAAATCTGGGCCCAACGAAAAACAAACTTCTTAAATACACAAAATTACCGGAGTTAATATTTTTTAAAGAAAACGTTATTTTAATAATAATAATAATAATAAATCTTTATTTATTTTGGGACTAGTCCCTTTAGAATAACATGACAAGAAAATTAAAATAAAAACTTTAAGGTCTTAGAGTATACAAGAACAATAGAAATTACAAACAATGTATTAAAAAGAAGCCTCAAATAATAATATTGAAAATTAAACTAGATAATAAACATAATAAGAAATATGTACATATATACAATTTTCATTAAAAAAACATTACAGTGTTGTTTTTTTAACAATATACAAATAATATAATAAGTGCAAATTACAAGATAACATAAAATATAATAGGTAAATAAACGTTTCTATCTGTTTTGTTATAAATTTTAATCGAAATTAGAAAACTAATTAGGATTCTTCGAAAATTGGAGAGAAAGGAGATGATTGAACAGGCGAGATTTGAATGTAGGAAGATTATTGGAGTCACGGATGTAAGAAGGAATAGAGTTCCATAAGGTTGAAGATCGAATTAGGAAAGATCTGTCGAAAGCTGCAGTTCGATGGGGCGTTATGTACATTTCCGAAGGCCGTGAGCGAGTGTGGCGTGAGTGGACTGAGGATTTGAAAAGGAGCATATCTGATATGTAAGAGGGACGGCGGGATTGGAGAACTTGGAAGAGAAAGGAAGACAGGAAGTACTTACAACGGTAGGAGGGGTAAAGCCACTTCAACTCTTCGTAGAATCGGGTTACAGAGGTGTCCCTGGGTATCCCAAAGATGAAGCGGATAAAGCAGTTGAATAATCGTTTTAGTTTTGCCTTGAGCTCCCCAGAGACACCCCCATACACCGCACAGCAGTAGTCAAAGTGGGGGAATATTAAGGAACTAACCAAAAGCCTACGGGTTTCTAAAGGAAGAAGGTGACGAAGGTAATTTAGGTGTTTTAAGGTGGAAAATGTGCGACGAGAGATTTCGAAGATATGGTTTTTCCAGGATAAGGTTTGATCGAGGGTGAGTCCTAGGTTTTTAACGGTTTGGTGAAACTTTATTGGATTATCATTGAGAAACAGTGTTGGGATTGGTGGGAGGTTTTTAAGGAGAGGATGGGATCCTATCACGATAGCTTTAGTTTTATCTACATTTAGTTTTAGCTTGTTTTCGGCTGCCCAAGAACTAATTCGGTTGAGATCGTCTTGCAGCTTTTCGATTGCTAGTGATAGGTCCGAAGGAGCGAAGGATTGGTAAATTTGGAAGTCGTCAGCATAGATATGATATTGGGAGTGATGAATATGGAGAGGAAGATCATTAATGTAAATAGAAAATAAAGTGGGAGACGGTGATGAGCCTTGAGGAACACCACAGGATAAAGGTAAAGTTCTGGAAGGAGGTTGGCCTGGAACTACCACATACTGCGAACGATCTGAGAGGAAGGATTGAAACCAGCGCAGAGCACTATTGGATAAAGGGAGATTTCGTAGTTTGGCAAGTAGGATATTATGGTCAACTGTGTCAAAGGCTTTAGAGAAATCTAGAAGGATGAGGATAGTCAGTTTTCTGCTTTCAATGGCGGATTGGAAGTCTTGGATTATTTTTAGGAGAGCGGATTGTGTGGAATAACCAGGTCGGAAACCGGATTGGAGAGGATTGATTAGGGCGCGTTCTTCTAGGAAATTTGATAGTTGGTTTTGTGCCAGGCGTTCCAAAGGTTTGGAAAGATTAGAAAGTAAAGAAATAGGACGAAAGTCAGACGGTGAGGAAGGATTTGGAATTTTGTTTAATGGAGGAACTAAGGCAGTTTTCCAGGAAGTAGGAAATATGGAGTTTTGAAGGGAAAAATTTATATATATGATAGAGTACTGGAATAAGAAATGGTAGACAGGATTTAATTAGTTTTACTGGTATGCTATCGGGTCCATAATCATTAGTGTGGGATTTAAGAGCAGTTGTTATTAATTCGTCATATGGAATATGGGAGAAGAAGAAACTTTCTGGATTAAAAGTATTATGTCCAAAATCGGTAGTGGAAGATGAGGAAGGTGATAAGGATACGAAATAATTGTTAAGTTCGTCTGGTGGGACAGAAATGGAATTGGAGTTATAAGATTCTCGAAGAGATAGTTTGCGGAGGATTTTCCATTTGGATTGAGAGTTTGGAGCACTGGAAAGGGCACTATGGATGTAGAGGGATTTTGCACGTCGCACTGCGTCCTGGGTTTCATTTCGAAGCTGCTTATAATTTGAGTAATCATCTGGAAAGCGAGTGCGACGGAATTTACGTCTGGCTGCTTCCCTTCTTCTCATCATTTCCTTTATTTCAGAGGTCAGCCAAGGAGCAGTGGGACGGCGTAAGGTTCGGGTTTTAATAGGCGCATGTATTAAAACATAGGATATATATATATATATAAGTTAAGGATAGGAGTCGGGCAGTATTAGCCTTAATACCATCTTGGGATGAACAACATCCCAAACATATAAAAGGAGGATTACTTTCATGAATAAAGCAGTATTGTTTCTGGAACCGTGAGTGTTGTTTCTTCTTAACCTTTTTCTTTTTTTTAATTTATTTGTCTCGACCAAGCATAACTGGCGCCGAAACCCGGAAACTCAGAACGGGCAGGCTATTGAAGTAAGTGACTCGTTTTTTTTTATCCGCCGTACATTTCGAAGTTTTATTTTTTTTTCTGTATTGCTCCGATAAGCAAGAAAAATGGACGGCTTGATAAGACCAGCAGTTTTGAATATACAGGATAACCCGCAAGTCCAGGAAGTTCAGCCACCGCCTGTGCCGGAACTCCCTCCGTTACCCACGAATACTCTAGCGGAAGCACATGCTAATGCCATGGCATGGATGAGGATTTAAACGGCGACATGCCAAGATCTGAGGAAATCTATTTCGGATCTAGAACGTTTCGGTGGCGTGGTAGGTGACCTAAACCACTTCCTCAAGGGCGGAGATCGTCTCATGGCAAGGATCGAGGCTAAGGTAGAAGAAAACCTACTACCCCAGAGGGACGCCGAATATTTGAGGGCGGCCTTAGTTTGTCGCGTGAGACGTAACATCTTGAACCAGATTCAGGCGGACGAAGAAACACCATGGCCGATAGTCAAGGAAAGATTGAAGAAAGCCTTCGGCGGAGGACGCTGGACCCAGGAAGAGGATATCTTCCAGATGTTTCGGGAAAGATGTTCACCTCGCCAGACAGCCGGACAATATGCGGGAATCCTACTTGCAAGATACAATAGGATAACCGAGAAGATGCGGGAGACAATGAGTGCGCCCGAGGTAGAAGGCCGAATGAATTTCCTATCAACGATTCTCAAGGTGCAGTTGGCCAAAGAAACTGGGAAGAGAGACTACCTACCGCGGGATCGTACATTCATCGAGTGTGTCCAGGATATGGTAGATTCCAGCGCTAGAGAAGAAGAATCCAGGATGAAAGTAGAGGAACCAGGATGGAGCACAATACCCGACAGACGTCCTCGGAACACGCAGACAACTTGGAGAAGGAAAGATCAGGCGTATGGAACCAGTGACAGACCTACGGCGGGAGGAGAGAGGAGGTCAGGACAACAACGAACGAGGAATGGGTTTCGAAGAGACGATAGGAAGTGCCACGGTTGCGGAAAGCAGGGACATCTGGTAGCCCAGTGTCCCCGTAATAAATGTTTTGAATGTGGAACCGAGGGGCACATAGCCAGACAATGCCCGTATATGGTTAGAAGGCAAAATGCCTCGCGGGATGAACCGATGGAGGTAAATATGCAGAGAATAAAGAGAACTCACATCCCATCTCGAAGAAGCGGACCTTCAGTAGAGGTCACCGAGGCTTCGGATACTTCGGAGACAGATGGTGAAGAACCAGGGAGCAGCGGCAGTGGAGGAGAGGGAGGCAGCAGGTGGAGCCAACTAGCCCAGTAGAATTAGACCAAAAAAGGGGGTTGGCTAGAAAAAGGTGGAGTAAATTGCTAAAACTCCCCGTATCTACTAAGCACTTTACTCCTCTAGACACTTTAATTATAGGCAACCAGCATTGCTTACCTCGGATATTGTTACATATTGCTGTGCGGTCGCCTCTCTGCGAGCACACTCCTCAGATCCCAGCTCTCTGCCTCCTTCCGGCTGCTGCTCGTCGCGGTTTAGCCCAGTAGAAATAGGATTTTGGCTAGAAAAATGTGGGGTAAATTTAACTTTTAGGCACGATTGTTTGTACTGCCCTCCTTATTAAAAACCCAAGTTTTCACACTTTTCACCCTTGTGCGTTTTCCGCCATCTTGGAAAAACCTCTAAAAAATAGCACTTTTTTCAGTTTTTTGCTTCTAAATCTCTTCCTGGACATTTTAGAGCAAACTTTGTCGTTAGCAATTTTAAAGAACAATAAATTGCCTACATGGTTTGTATGTAACATATTGGAGAATTCGGCACACCTACCGAGATACGTGGTTGTCAATATTGGCCAAATTGTAAAAAAAACACAAAGTGTCAGAAAAGTCGGTGGTTTCGCTTCTATAACTGTTTTGGTGTGCAGTTTATTAAAAAATACATAAGAAACAATCTTTTAGAGCATTAAATTTCTAACAAGATAGATGTATACGATTTTTAATTACTCCTAATATACACCAAGAAATGTTGAAATAACATTTTTAATGAAAGTGCTCTATTAATGAAAAATAAAATACTCCGTTTTAATTAGATCTTCTTAACATAATATTATCTTAAAACCATTATTGTGTATATTCTAGGAAAAGAAAAGCGTTTTTTCAACTAATAAGTACAAATTTCCAATATATTAATTAATTAATTTAAAAAAAAAAAAGCATTTTAATGATACTCAAACAACTTTAAATAAAATCTAAAGCATTTTTGTTAGTTTCTTTTTCGTTTTAAGTCTCAAATGTACTTGATGTATGTAATGTATCACTTAAAACGAAAGGCTGCGTATCGTCAAACTCGTCATCTTCCATGTTATATTCAATATTTGGTCTATTATTGCAAGATTTGAATCCGCAATAAAAACAAAACATTGAAGCCCCCCTTTTTTGAATTCGCATTTCTCTTTGCATCTCTAGGAAATCATATTCAGTATTGTCGATAGTGCTGGTTCTTTAATCATGGTCACTGATGTTAAGTGTCACTGATCATAATCACTGATGTTCTTTAATCATGGTCACCTATATCCCTTTTCCAACCCAGCTTTAAGGGGTCTTTCACATTTTCTATCTGTATTTCTATCTGCAGATGGGCATACAATTTAACTGAATCCCTTGTTGGAGGTAGACGTGCCAAATCGAGCTTAGCTCTTACTGCAACTTATCTATAGAAGTGTCCATATCGCCACCATAAACAGACAGTAGAATTTTTTTTTTTAATAGCATGGATAAAAAAAATGTTTTCACTAGATGTTTATATTTAATAGATCTTGTGGAGTAGAACATATCTGCTATGCCACGTCTTTCAGGTTTGGAGAAATACACATAATCTGTCGCCATAGCCGTCACCAAAACTAACAGATCAATGTCTTCTCAATCACAAATACGAAATCATGTTTCATGTCATCATGTGGCATTTGCGGAAAATTTCACCATTAAAAAAAACTGAACAAGACTGTAGCCTGGAACGACGAGCTCTTTCAGAGTTTTTTGTACTTCTTTTAATTTTTTGTTTAGTGGGGTATACATTGATGACTACCACAGCCATGATTTCGCTTTCTATATGTCACATAGTTCTTAAAAATAACAGAAAAACGTTAGCTCCGTTGATGGATTCCAATGTACTCTGTGTAGATGATAGTCTGCACCTACTACATCAATTTCATTCTTTCCGGATATTGTTTCATTTGGCAAAGAGGTAAAACAGAGTAAACAGAGATGTTGATTTCTTCCCTCTTCGAAAGATTTCCTCTGAGAAATGTGACAATGGAAACGGAGAAAGTTCATATTCGAAATAGTTTTTCAAATTATCGTCAGAATGTTTAGCGATGATCATTCTGTAAATAGTTATCAAAGGATCCAGGTCTACTTTTCCTTTTCTAGTATTGATGTGACGACCGACAGATGCCAAGGAAACCACTAAATCTTTACATCGGAAATGAACGTTCTCAAAGTTGTTCGCAATTCCTTTCGTACAATATGATTTCCTCTGAGTGGATATAATTAGTTGACCGTTGAGAATTACTGGAAGGAATTAGTCCGGGTGGCGGTCAGTAAATGAAACAACTAAATATTTTCAACTATTTATTGCTTTCCAACGTTTTGACCCCCATTGTGGGTCATCATCAGGACGCATGGTGGGTGAATGGAAACTGAAAAAACTGACCGCTACCCGGACTAATTCCTTCCAATATGATTTCCGGTAGATAAAAGATAAATGTGGTAATAAGTGAAGCTGAAAAAAAGGGGAGACTTCAATGTTCTGTTTTTATTGCGGATTCAAATCCTGCAATAATAGATCAAATATTGAATATAACATGGAAGATGACGAGTCTGACGATACGCAGCCTTTCGTTCAAAGTTATACATTACACACATCAAGTACATTTGAGACTAAAAACGGAAAAGAAACTAACAAAAATGCTCTAGATTTTATTTAAAGTTGTTTGAGTATCATTAAAATGCTTTTTTTTTTTTTTAATTAATTAATTAATATATTGGAAATTTGTTCTTATTAGTTGAAAAAACGCTTTCCTTTTCCTAGAATATACACAATAATGGTTTTAAGATAATATTACGTTAAGAAGGTCTAATTAAAACGGAGTATTTTATTTTTCATTAATAGAGCACTTTCATTAAAAATGTTATTTCAACATTTCTTGGTGTATATTAGGAGTAATTAAAAATCGTATACATCTATCTTGTTAGAAATTTAATGCTCTAAAGGATTGTTTCTTATGTATTTTTTAATAAACTGCACACCAAAACAGTTATAGAAGCGAAACCACCGACTTTTCTGACACTTTGTGTTTTTTTTACAATTTGGCCAATATTGACAACCACGTATCTCAGTAGGTGTGCCGAATTCTCCAATATGTTACATACAAACCATGTAGGCAATTTATTGTTCTTTAAAATTGCTAACGACAAAGTTTGCTCTAAAATGTCCAGGAAGAGATTTAGAAGCAAAAAACTGAAAAAAGTGCTATTTTTTAGAGGTTTTTCCAAGATGGCGGAAAACGCACAAGGGTGAAAAGTGTGAAAACTTGGGTTTTTAATAAGGAGAGCAGTACAAACAATCGTGCCTAAAAATTAAATTTACCCCACCTTTTTCTACCCAAAATCCTATTTCTACTGGGCTAAACCGCGACGAGCAGCAGCCGGAAGGAGGCAGAGAGCTGGGATCTGAGGAGTGTGCTCGCAGAGAGGCGACCGCACAGCAATATGTAACAATATCCGAGGTAAGCAATGCTGGTTGCCTATAATTAAAGTGTCTAGAGGAGTAAAGTGCTTAGTAGATACGGGGAGTTTTAGCACCATAATGACTCGGGAGGCGTTAGACAAGTTGTGCGATAGAGAGAGAGCAACTCAGATTCGAAAATGCGATAGCCAGCTAATTACATTTGGGGGACCGTGTAAAGTAGAGGGAGAAGCAGAGATCGAGTTAGGTCGCTGGGTGGAAAAAGGGGGAAATTTAAAGGTACATAAAGTGGGTAACATGACCCGGGAATACCAGGTGATAGTGGGGTGCGACCTGCTAGGACGGGTAGGGGCAAGAGTCAGAAACCGCCAGGGGATCTGGAGCATTAGGCTCGGACAACAGACTTACACATGTCGGAAAATTGTAAGTGGAAACAAGTCGCGGATAGGCGCAGTTAATAAAGTTGACGACTGGAGGGACCTAATAAGGGCGGAATTTGGCGACATTTTTTTTCGAGAAGGTGAGATCTTAGGCGTGACGGGAAGGACAGTCCACGAGATCCCCCTGAAACAAGAACGGATCACTTATGTAAAGGAACGACGGTATCCTCAGGCGCTCCGCAAGCACATTCTGGAGGAATTAGACAGTTTACTGGCACAGGGGATCATCGTTAACAGCACTTCACCGTATAACAGCCCTTTATGGGCGGTGAAAAAGAAGGCAGCCCCAGAGGATAATACCGAACGGTACAGGGTGGTGATAGATTATCGGCTCCTAAACGATAATACGGTGGACGAACGTTATCCGATTCCCCGCTTTGAGGATATCTTAGACAGACTGAGCGGAGCGGTGGTATTTAGTACGTCGGATCTTAAAGCCGGATATCATCAGATCAAGATGCACCCACGGGATCAACCCAAAACGGCTTTTACCTTTGAAAGGGGGCACTACGAATTTACTAGAATGCCTTTCACCGGCCGCTGCAATGGATCGGGAAGTTAAAAGAGTCCTCGGCGAGGGTCACGAGATGGAAAGAGTTTTTGGGGCAGTTCAACATCAAGATTGTCTATAAGCCTGGGAAGGACAACGTCGTGGCGTACTGGCTGTCGCGAGCCATTATGATCAATGCCGTAGAGGAGGGAGAGCCGTCCCGCGACGTGAGGCAGTTTTTGAGCGAGTGGACACCAGACGGCGAGGGAGAAGCTGGTGCTCCAGGAGTGGGGGTGATGCGGAGTCGCCGGTGGACGGGAGCTCAGCGGAGGATAGGCCGGTGGAAATGGAGGAGATACACGAAATCATCTATGATAAGCGTCGCCAGGTCATTTGGAAAACGCGAACCGAAGGGACGGTAAAAATCGAATATCGCACATATGGGAAGTGCAAAATTAATATCATCTGGTCTCAACCGGGGGTTTGCGACTATCAAATTTGCAGGGCGTTGCTGGATGCATCGGAACCGGGGAAAGTGCACCACCTTTACGTGAGGAACGCTACTATTTGGGACAAGGTTAGACGTATATGGCGCTGCGAGAGGATCGGTGTCGATCAGTCGTTTATCCGGTGCAGATACTCCGTGGAAACGCTTCAGGACGAGGAGCAGCAGAAGGAGGTAACCCTCGCGTACCACCAGGGTAAAACCAACCCCCGCGGTGTGAATGAAACATTACACGCGTTGCGTAGGAGGTATTTTTGGTGGGGGATGAAAAAAACCATCCAAGACACAATCGGTGCGTGCAAAGTGAGTCTGCGCACAAAATACGACCGTCACCCCCCACGGGGTATCCAGGAAGAGACACCTACAGGGGACGCGCCTCTCCAAGACCTCCAAATCGACACTTTCATCTGGAGGGGTTGCAAGTGGGTCACCATTATAGACCTCTTTAGCAAGGTGGCCATGGGGTACCAGGTGCTCGACAAGTCCGCAGAAGCAGTATTAGAGGCCCTTCATGTCTGGATGCAATTTTATGGCGTACCTGGGAGAATTTCCTCGGATGGGGGACGGGAATTCGATAACGTTGCGCTACGGGAAGAAGCGAAACGTCTCGATATAGCATTGCATTTCACAACGCCGGGTCATTCGAAAAGTAGGGGTAGCATTGAGAGGCTGCATAGCACTCTGAGCGATCACCCCCCTGTGTTTCAGGGCGAGAAGGGTTTGGAGCCGGACGTAGCTATGAGGAAGGCAATTGTGGCCTACAACCACTCCATCCACTCCGTCACTGGGTTCTCACCGAACGAGGTTTTATTCGGGTTGCATGGGCAGCGTCGCGACTGGATGGATACTACTACGAACGAGCGTTGCGTCAGCGACATCGTGTCCAATAGGGTTGAGATAAGTAAAGTATAGGGCAAGGTGCGGCACAAAATACAGCGGAAGAAACGTAGGCGAGTGGAGCGGGAAAAGCTCAAACCGCGACCTGTCTTGCTCTTGCCTCTGCACGCCTCCTCGTTTCTCGTTGTGCAGTCCCATACATTTTTTTTTATTATATAAGTTTTTGTATTCCTGTTAGTAGTGGTGAGGCTGTCAGTGCACCGTTTTTGGAGAACTTTGTTTCTAATGTTATTTTTGTATGTTTTGATTTAGGTTAGTGTGTACATAGTGAGAAGTGTTATTCTAGTTTTTTTTTTCTTTCTAAGTTTAAAAGCATTTGTGTTTTTGTTTTAAGTGATAGTTCTGTGCAGGTCTGTTATTTTACTTTTTTCAATCATTTTAGCTTGTAAGATTGTAATTAAATTGTCATAGTAATAGTACAGTTAGTTTTGGATTGTAAGGTATCAAGGCTAAGGACGGCTCTCTCAGTTTTGGGGATACTTACATTAGTGTGAGTTTCCAAAAATTGAGAGTATCTTTGTAAACTGGTGGGGGGAAGTTAAGGATAGGAGTCGGGCAATATTAGCCTTAATACCATCTTGGGATGTAAACAACATCCCAAACATATAAAAGGAGTATTACTTTCATGAATAAAGCAGTATTGTTCCTGGAACCGTGAGTGTTGTTTCTTCTTAACCTTTTTCTTTTTTTTAATTTATTTGTCTCGACCAAGCATAACTTTATATATATATATATATATATATATATATATATATATATATATATATATATATATAAAATTGTGCTTAAATATTTCTGTTACTGGAGATCTTCGAACTAGATTAAAGTAAGAATTGCTGGTACATAAACAGTTATGTATGAAAGTTCTGGATCAACGCAAAAAGTAAGTGTTTCCTGGAAGTTTAATACTGGTTGAAATGACACTGCTAATCCTATTAATCAGTAAAGAAACCTTTGTACCAGGTTTCACTTCATTAACAAACATCGTTTACAGATTTTGACCTCAATCTTCGAATATTTAACCAACCATGGGGAGTCAAGTTAATCTGGTAAACCTTACAATGCAGGTGGTCGGTCCCCAGTAGTCCAGGAGTCAGATTCATAGTTGACTACCTCACCGGACATACATATAGAAATATTTTTAAAAAAATTAGTTTATACCATTTTTTCCCGGGGTTATCTCGTGCACGGTAGCCTCTTATACCATACTTATTATGGAAATGCATTTCTTGCGGTCCTAAAATTCTTCTAATCAGCTAATTAAATTGATGACGTGATCAATTATATCCTATTTACAAGCCCATCGAACATTAGTCTTTGTTGTGACTGCAATGTTATGTCTCAAAAATGATAAAAGTATATTCCTGGATGATTTGAAACCCATTCTAACGACTGCCAGAAGAGCAAAGGTCCAGCGATGCTGACGGCATACACATGAAAATGGGTCTTTGGTGTGAAACTTCCAATAAAAATCGACTCGAAATAAGTTTAAATTTAATTCATCAGTGAGATTATAAAATTTTGTTAAGTTATGTCATTTTAAAAAGGCTTATGATTCAATAGACCGTCAGAAGCTATATAACATCATGATTGAACATGGAATACCTAGAAAGTTAGTAAACCTAGTAGAGATGTGTTTGTCGGAAACATTCCATAAAGTTAGAATCGGTCATAATTACTCCGAGAGATTTGAGGTGCGATCGGGTTTGAAACAGGGTGACTCCCTTACACCCGTGTTATTTAATATAGCTTTAGAATATGTCATAGAAAAGGTGATGTGTACCGAGAAAGGTTTAAATGTGGGTGACAAGATTTCGGTTTTGGGGTATGCTGACGATTTAGTACTACTAGGTGAAGACACAGAAACCATCCAACTAAATAAAAGTGTGTTAATAAAAACCGGTAAAGAAATAGGACTCGAATTAATACCGATAAGACGAAATATATGATTAGCAACAGAAACAGTGGAGATCTTGGTGATATTGATGTATCAGGGCATACTTTTGAACACGTAGAGAAATTCAAGTATTTGGGCTCAGTGATAACAAGAAAAAATGAAATCCAGGAAGAAATAAAGTCCCGGTTAAAGGTGGGAAATGCGTGTTATTATTCAGTTGCTAAGTTGCTTTGTTCGCGGCTTCTATCTAAAAACTTAAAGGTTAGAATTTATAAAACTATTATTCTTCCGACGGTTCTTGACGGATGTGAAACGTGGCCGCTTACTTTAAGGATGAACAACGGCTTAAGGTTTTCGAAAGTAAGGTACTGCGTAAAATATTTGGTCCGAAGAGAGATGAGGTCACTGGGGAGTTTAGAAGGTTGCACAACGCGGAATTGCGGAACTTGTATCCTGTGAATATAATTGAGTTCATAGCATCGCGGAGACTCAAACGGGCGAGTAAAGTTGTTGGGCTCGATGAGGAACGGATTCCGCGAAAGTTGGTATTCGCTGATCCGACTGGTAAGCGTCTGAAAGGCAGGCCGAAGCGTCGATGGGAGGATTGCGTTAAGGCTGATCTCGGGGGCTTTGGTTTGAACGGTGAACATTGGACGAGTCTGTGTAGGCGGAATTCGGTGGTATCGACATCCAACCTTCGGGTTCGCTAAGCCTATTATTATTATTATTATAAGTTATGTCAGTTTTTAATTTCCGTTTTTGAAAAATATCTAGTATTGTTTTTTTTTCTTCTGGTATTAGTAATGGAATATTAATATTATAAATGGCCAATATAAATATATTTAAGGCAATAATCAAAGATTTTATTGACAACAGAAAATTATGCGTATGAGCGTATCATAAGTCTGATTTAGGAATGTAAAATACATTTTTATTTATTATAATGATATTTACGACTGTATTTACTAAAACATTTAAAAAAAAAAATACATTAAGCAAATTTGATCAATTACCTTGATTCAGGCGTGTGAATAAACTAACCAATGGTAGCACTTCAGTCTTTATTTAAATCAGTAGGTCTCGAGGCTATCATCCTTTCAGCCGCCTCGGAGTATTTTCAGGAATAGAAGGAGATTAAAGGTTGCAGACGAGTGGGTTTGGAGTAAAAGGAGGCACATTTCTTTCAAAACTTCATTAAGACCTCATTTCTGGAAACTACGAGACCCCGACAGCACTTCAAATGGCATCATTTTCAAGAACTAACGTGTTTTCATACCTGAAGCCCTTCGAAAACTGTTAATAAGTTTCTCCTGAAAGTACATCGAAAAAGTGGGCATAGTAAAAATAAAGCAGTTGGAAAACATCGACAAAGATATAGAAGCAATTGTAAAAAAACTGGACTTGCCAGGAATGCGCACTATCCCAGAAAAGTCCAGCTAAAGTCCCTCTCCGTCAATGAGATGATCTATGGCATAATTTTAAACGTGTACATATTGATTATGCTAGCCTTTTTTGAAACACAATTTCCTTGTTCTTATTGATTTCAAGTCAAAGTGGACTGAAATTCGCATCACCAAAGAAGCCCCGTCCACCGCAACCACCATAGAGCTGCTCTCGGACATTTTTTGCACTCATGGGTTTCCTAAAACCATGGTATCGAATAACGCGACTGATGGGATTTTGCAAAAGTTTATAGCATCAGGGCATTCTGCAACCAACGGTTTACCTGAAGGCTATATACAAACATTGAAATCAAAACAGAACTGTATGACCGAGCCAGGTACCATTCAACACAAAGTCCGTGAAATATTACTCAGGTACAGAGCTACCCCTCTCCAGAATGGCAAAACTCCAGCCGAATTAGTTTTTTTTTGTATTTAAACTTCTGTATTTAAATCAAATTACAGACATTTTTACAGTGCAAGTTGATTTGAATCGGAACATTAGGTGCCAGTTAAACGTCTTTAAGGCTCATTCTCCCAAAATCCAAAAGCGAGTGCGATTCGAACTGCCACAATCTCGAAAATCCAAAATCGGATGGTATTCAAACAACAAGGATATTTGGAAAATTGGTTCGATCATCTAAAAATTCGGATCTCCTGTACCAAGTCGAACTGGATAATGGCTACCGTTTCAAACGACACACGAGGAAAACCAACGTCAATACCAGCTCGAACCGCCAGCCCTATTGCAACCTCTACAAACATCTTCAGATCCGGAACCACCCAAAATCAATCACCTCCACTAAGAATTAGCGCCCCTGCTCCTACCAGCCAATCCTGATCGGACGTGATTTCTGATGTCGAAGCTGAACCTCCAGAAATTGGAGGCCTTGATGTAAAATATTTGTAAAGCCTCGGCTTTTAATAAGAATTTGACATGCTCTACTCAGACAAATTTAACATACTAACTGGTATAATTAACACGAGTTATGCCATGGTATAATTAGCAGCTAGTGATGGTCACTGACAAGTGACTGCTCCTGCAAAATAACCATCTTAAAATTTCTCATTTCCAAAAATTTCGAAAATAATAATCTCAAAGGACATATGAGTAAATCTCTGACTTAGTCTAAGGTTGAAGTTCAAGGCTTCTAGATCACTTGAGTCTTGCTGGATAAACCCGAAGGACATTCTTTCTTTATTTTACATTCTTTAGTTAAATCTAAAACACAAAAATTCAAGCTATTTATATCTAAAAAAAAAAATATTCACTCCTAGAATAATGGTAGCAATTATGATAAACAAATTGTATACAAAGGACCAGTCTCCTGTGCCCACCCACCACAATTTTCTCGCATACAAGCACTGAGTGCTGAAATGACAACAAAGAAGAGGAAAAATAATCAATGTACAAAACTCCTCTTGGTCCCAGACGTGTATACTTTAGCACCTTATATATCAAAAATACCATATTTCCTACTTTAGCAAATATCGCACAATTCAATGACCACCGTTGGTCCTCTTTATATCCCACTAAAAATAACTTCAACGCAACACATGTAGGGTTACATCCACCCTAGAAACGAGGATTAGAAGAACTGTTGACTACCAGATTAGGTTGGAACAGTATGGTTTCAGAAACAGGAGGAGCAAACAACATTTTTACTGATTTTTACATTGATGTAAGTTACAGAGAAGTTCATTGAATGAAAGGGAAAGAACTTTCTGTTTACTTTGCAGGTCTGGAGAAGGCTTTTGACAGAGTACAAAAGGAGGATATTAAGTAAGCCCTGTCTGAAAGACAAGTATATTAGTGTGCAGGCCGACTTTCCTGCCTATTCTGTCCTCTAAATCATGGACACTCACATCAAAGTATAGCCACCAGATCCAGAATAGAAAATGAGGTACCTAAGGAAAATTTTAGGGAAGACTAGGAGAGATATGATCCAGAATACGATTATCAGGCCAAACCTTGAGTTGCAACTGCTGGAAACTATTCTAGAGGAGAATGAATTGAGATGATTTGGCCACCTTCTTAGAAAGAATCTGGGTAGGACTGCCAGGCTGACTCCAGTAGTAGAGGGATGAATGCCTCGAGGGAAACCTGGGAAAACCTGGGGAGAAGGTGTGAAGGAAGCATTCAGTAAGTGTGGGCTAGACTAGAAGAGAAGATACCTGGTTCAGGAGAGGGATATGTGGTCCAACCGAAGAGTGCAGTATAGCAGCGGTAGAGAGGACTAGATTATGATGATGACCACACACAATACACAAAGATTCATGATAATAAGAAAACTATGTATACTCATTTAAGATTCATATTTGTTCATTTTATTTTTACAAACTTATAAAAATGAAAACATAGTAAAAGAAATAACAAACTCCAATACTCCTCAGACACTTGGAACCAATCAAGATACTACAAACTATAATTGTAATACCTTAAATAAATACTTTTTAACCTTTAAATCGATATGGCACCAAATTGCCAATTTATTCATCGCTCAAGTACAACTTAAATATTACAGAAGGTAACTTGTCATATATAATTTTAATCTTTTAAGAAAGTAATGATGACAGTAATAATAATAATAATGAGATACATTTATGTAGAATAAATTAACACATACTCAAGTTTATATATATATATATATATATAAGGAAACTGGACTAAAGGAAATAAATAATCTAAAAAAAGATGCATCAAAAGTATTTCCTCATGCTGTTTTAAAGTCATCTAAATATATATATATTTTAGAATTTAATTTAGAAGCTGTTTATCTGATTTGTTCCAAGTGTGAATTATCTAAATTCACTTAATAATTAATTTATCTGTACAAGTTAAATTATATAGAACATTTCTGTTTAGACATTTGGCACTTTAAACATTGATAAAAATCTTCCTAATTTATTACTTCTTTTCCTCCTGGGCCTCTTTCTAAGAAAGAAATATCTATATATGATAAAAAGCACTGAAGGGACAGTAATTAAAATCATTAATATGGGGAAAAGGTCAATGTCATCATGGTCCATATATTCAGCAGTCGGAAACCAAGCTTTACTGTCATGGCTGAAAACTGGAAGATCAGCATCAACTTGAACCGATAAAAGCTTCTGTGATTTGTATAGGTTTCTGAAAAAAAAACATATATATAATTAAATAATTCATCAAAAGGTTTAGTTATTGATATATAACAGATTATTTTTTATGTACGTACTTAAGAGAAATAAAAAGTCAAACAGAGTTAAGAAATTATTGTGGAATATCCCTGATCTGAATAGTGCAAAAAGGGTTCTCTATTGCGTTCAGTAGGAAATGAGCAAAATGTTCTGATAATGAAATAGCTTCAGACCTGGTTGGTCTATCACTGAGTGATCATATATTCTCAGTGAGACGAATCCTAGAAGAATCAAATGAATGCAATGGAACTTTCCAGCATATATTCATTGGTTTCAAACAGACCTATGATATAGTTGATAGGGAGAATATGTGCCGTTTCCTGCATTATTTAGAATCTCCAAAAACTTATTAGGTTCATTTGTTTTAAACATTCAAGAATACATCTTATAAGGTCACGAGTGGACCGAGATGTCCCAAGGGATTCAAAGTAGGAAAATGATCAGTCCTGCACCTCAAATTAGTTATTGTGAAATGATAATAACCTTGAAGTAAAGGCTTTATTCGACATTAGTACAAAGCTTATGTTTTAAATTTAAATGATAAAATGAAGAAGGATAGTTAATTCCTTATCACTCTGCTCCGCTATATTTAAAAACATTGTCCTTCAAGTAGGGCAAAGGCCTTGAGATGTGAGTTGACCTACTGAATGGCTGGTTCTCTTGTGAGCTCCCCTCTCCTTGGGTCTAGATGATCAGCTGGCTGAGGCTACGTCCAATTGGGACAGCTTGTGCTGGCTGAGGATCGTCCTCTGGCTCGGGGAGGTTGTCTAAATCCAGTAAGTCTACTAAATTGGATTCACAACTTCCTGCGAGCACGAGGTGCCACAGATTAACTGTTGTCTCCTTCCCATCGGGCAATTGTACTAGAGCGTAATTGGGATTAGACTCCAAGGGGTTAGACTCATATTTACTCCATCGAAAAAAAAAAAAATGTTACATTAATATTTTACCAGGGGTACAAATATGAAAAATATCTGGCTCAATGCACCAATCACAATTTTTGATAATAAATCCTGAAAGGGAACGGAAAAGGGTATCTCATCAGTTATTGTTAGAAGGTATTTACACCAAGTATCAGACAGCAGGGATCCTTTAAAATCTATGCTGTCCTTCAAACAGGGTTGTTATTTTGATCTGAGTGCTTTTTGGTTTAAAAACCAATTTTGTTTTATTAAAGCAAAGGTATTACAAGTCATCATCACTTTCCTAATTTTAGATAGCATATATAAAGACTTAACTAAAGCATTCAATAGGATCTCGAATAAAATAATGATAGAAAAACTTAAAGGATATGGATTACATGGAAACATTCTCCAATGGCTTAGGGCTCAGTTCCTATTTAACTAATCAAGAATCAGTAGTTAAAATGGGTACTGAAACTTCTTCATCTTTCATTCCATCTTCTGGAGTACCTTATGGATCACACCTTGGCCCATTGTTATTTATACTATGTATGCATGTATGTATGTATATGTATATATTGTGTGTGTGTGTGTGTGATAGTCACAATTTTTACTGAAATAAATGTATTAATATTTGCAGATAACCTTCAAATTATTGAGAGAAATTAACTCTATGAAGGATTCCGTAATATTACAAAATAATCTAAATTTTATGAATAAATGTCTTTTATAATAAGTTTGGCATATCTTATGGACCTTTTTTTTTTATTTTTTTAGATATTTGATGTCATGTGCTGGTTTTAATGACCTTAAAATAAAAACAAATTAATTATCATCCATTTATTTTTTAGATAATTATTGGTTTTGATTTTTTTTTAGAGGGGAGGGGTAGTTATATTGATTATTTAATATGCTTTAGGGAGGTTATGATTACGTTTTTCGAACTGTATTTTTTATCGTTCTTGCGCATTACAACTCGGCTTTACTTTAAATCTTTTTTATTAATATAGGGTTTAATTAATGTGTTTTCAGGACGACATGATTATATTTGTTATCGCTCGCGCGCATTTTAACTTGCATTTACTTTTAATGTTTTTATTTTTATAGGGCTCTATGCTTATGTTTTGGGGGGTTATGATAAACGTTTTTTGTGTTGTATTTTTTTATAGCTCTTGCATATTTTAACTCACCTTTACTTATAAAATAATTTTATGTGGGGATTGACTCTTGTGTTTTCCGGGGTTTATGATTACTTTTTTGGACTGATTGTTTTATGCGCTTGGGGATTTCTACTTACTGTTGATATTATTTTATAATTTGATATAAAAAATCCTTTATTGTGTTTTTTCAGGTCCTGATTACGTTTTTAAATAAATAAATAAAATTTTTATTATCCAGGGACATGTCCCTTTAGAATAAAAATATACAGAACGTACAAAAAGTGCTTTGGAGTCTTAGAACATATTAAGTACATATAAACAAGTTAATAATTACTTATATAAAATAGGCATATTCAATTGATAAGAAAACAACAACAAAAAAATAAAATAATAAATAAAGCTTATTTACAATTTTATTGAGTCTGGATATTCATTAAGTGATTAAATATGCGGGATTTGAAGGTAGAAAGAGAATTGGAGTGACGGATGGTAGGAGGAATGGAATTGAATAGGATTGTGAATCGAATGTCAAAGGATCTGTCGAAATGTGCTCTTCGGTGGGCCGTACTGTATAAATCTGAAGGCCTGGAGCGTGTACAACGAGGATGGACAGAGGATTTGAATTGTATGATGGATGGCAGGATTGGATAGCTAGGTAAAGGAATGACGCAAGGAAATACTTGCGACGATTGGAAGGGTAAAGCCACTTCATCTTGCCATAAAATTGGGATACGGAGGTGTACCTAGGGACCCCGAAGATGAATCGGACAAAGCAATTAATTAAGCGTTTAACTTTTACCTCGAGATCCCCAGAAACACCATCGTATACCGTACAACAATAGTCAAAGTGGGGAAATATTAGAGAGGTAACGAGGAGTTTTCTGGTTTCAAGCGGGATAGGTGACGGAGAGAATACAGTCGCTTTAAGGTTGAAAAGGTACGACGAGAGATTTCGGAAATATGATTTTTGAAGTATAGAGTTTGGTCGAAGGTTACTCCCAGATTCCTGACAGTCGGGTGGAACTTTATAGGATTACTATTTAGGTACAGGGTTGGGATATGTGGGAACTGTTTTCAGGAGGTGATGGGATCCTATTACAATTGCTTTTGTTTTTTCAGCATTAAGATTTAACTTATTGACTACAGCCCAGTGACTTATTCGATTTAAGTCCTCTTGTAGTCTTTTTGTAGCTGGTAATAGGTCGGAGAGTGAGAAGGAAAGGTATATTTGGAAATCGTCAGCATAGAGGTGGTATTTAGAGTGATGGATAACGAGAAGGAGGTCATTAATGTAGATAGCGAACAAGGTGGGGGATAGAGACGATCCCTGAGGGACACCACAGGATAGAGGCAGGGCACTGGAAGGAGGTTGATCTGGCACTACTACATACTGAGAACGATTGGAGAGGAATGATAGAAACCAGCGCAAAGCGCTGTTGGATACTGGAAGATTTTGGAGTTTGGTTAGAAGGATACGATGGTCAACTGTGTCAAACGCCTTTGAGAAAATAGGAGGATAAGTATAGTTAATTTTTGGTTATCAGTGGCATTTTGGAGGTCTTGTGTTATTTTAAGGGGAGCGGATTGGGTAGAATAACCGGGTCGAAAACCGGATTGGAGAGGACTAGGGAGAGAGTTTTCTTCAAGGAAATTTGATAGCTGGGTTTGAACAAAGCGTTCGAGCGGTTTTGATAGATTGGAGAGAATAGAAATAGGACGGAAATCTTGCGATGATTCGGAACTTTATTTAGTGGTCGGACGAGAGCGGTTTTCCAGGAAGAAGGAAAATTGGAATTTTGCAGAGAGAAATTATAAATATGATATAGTACCGGTGTGAGGGATGGGAGGCTGGATTTTATTAGCTTTACAGGATATTATCCGGTCCATAGTCATTAGTACGGGATTTCAAGATTGCAGTAATTAGTTCGTCGTAGGACACATGAGAAAAGAAGAAACTGTTTGGATTGAAGTTTTGGTAAGTAATATCAGGAGTTCTAAGAATTAGTAGGAGCTGAGGAAATAAAATGGTTATTGAGTTCGTCTGCCGTGATTTGGAAGGAACTGAGGTTATTGTGTTCAGGAAAGGACAATTGTCGAAGAATTTTCCACTTAGATTTAGTGTCAGGAGCATCGGAAAAGACAGAATGGATATGGAGGGATTTTGCACGTCGCACTACGCATTGAATTGCATTACGTAGCTCCTAGAAAGACACATGGTCTTCTTGCAAACGAGTGCATCGAAATTTACGTCTTGCCGCTTCCCTTCTCTTCATCATATCCTTTATTTCGGGGGTGAGCCAAGGCGCAGTAGGACGGCGGATGGTTCTGGTTTTCAGGGGAGCGTGGATGTCTAGTATGGATCATAGGTTTGAGGTAAGAATGGAGACCATAGAATCAATGGAATCGTCGGAGTATATCGTGTCCCAGTGGGTAGAGTCCAGATCAGGTTGAAGAGATTCATAGGAAAGAGGTCCAAATTACGATATGATATGACTCTTGGATTGAAGGATTTGACAGGCAGATCATAAGTAATATGGATAAGGTCATGTGATGATAAGAAAGGAACGGGATGCTGTGATGAGGAAATAAATTTTATAGGAGAGTCAGAAATATGAAAGTCCAACCAGGTATCAGTATGCTGAGAGTGATGAGTAGGGTGATAAGGAACGAGGTATAGATTGAGGGAGTATATTAAATCGGTAAGGAAGGATTTGTCGCTGGACTCAGACAATATCTTAGTATTAAAATTTCCAGAAATAATTATATTATTATATTCTGAGACCAGTTGGACAAGGGAGGATTGGAAGAGGTCATCAAATGGAACATGAGGAGGTCGGTAGACGACGGCAACAGAATATTACATCGCGATAGCACTCCTTCGAAAACTCTTTTCATTTAAGTTAAAATGCGCACTAGTTATAAAAAAAACTGTCATAAACGTTATTGGTATTACCGAAAAAACTATAAACGATCTCTCTATCGAATTGTTATTAAACAGTAACAGTAAGTTACTTACTTAACTTAGTAAGTTAACTTACTCAGTTTTTATTAAAGATATATATATATTTTTTTTTATTTTGACCGAATCTCATTGTACCTATAATTATATTTTATCAGTTGCCAGTATCATAAAAGTAAAACTAAAACATCTTCTCTGTACCACATTCAGTCTTGTTTGTTTTTTTCATTTACTAGTTCTTTAAATTGTTTTTATTTAATTTATTTTTTCTTTCTACTATCATTGAATTTATTTTTTATTTTTGTTATTTATATAAACATATTTATGTTTTGTTTTTTTTCAAATGTATTTTGTTTCAATCTAAAATACAGTGCTGGACGAAAAATAATTATATCTAATCCCTCAGTCCTAATCCTTTTTTTAGTTTACCCACCTCTCAATCCCCCTACTATGACTAATATCCTAACTTCCTGTCACATCAACGCACAATCCCTCCTAGCCCCCTATGAAGAATTCCAAAAATATTTCCTCGACAATTTTCATCATATAGTAGCCGTTTCCGAAACGTGGTTAAAATCATTTATCCCTTCCTCTCAGGTTTCCCTTCTAAATTACTCTTTCCTACAACATGACAGACTTGATCGCATGGGAGGTGGAGTCGGGATGTATATTCATGATAGCTGAAAGCAAAAGTCCTATTGTAGTCTCCTCCTAATCTTTTTCCTCACATAGAATATATGTTTGTTGAAATTTCAACCATCTCCTCACCCTTGTTATACGCCGTCGTCTACCGACCTCCTCGTGTTCCATTTGATGACATCTTGATGACCAATTTTCCTTCTTCCTGGAAAACCGCTCTCGTCCGACCACTAAATAAAGTTCCGAATCATCGCAAGATTTCCGTCCTATTTCTATTCTCTCCAATCTATCAAAACCGCTCGAACGCTTTGTTCAAACCCAGCTATCAAATTTCCTTGAAGAAAACTCTCTCCCTAGTCCTCTCCAATCCGGTTTTCGACCCGGTTATTCTACCCAATCCGCTCCCCTTAAAATAACCCAAGACCTCCAAAATGCCACTGATAACCAAAAATTAACTATACTTATCCTCCTATATTTCTCAAAGGCGTTTGACACGGTTGACCATCGTATCCATATCCTCTCCGATCGTTCTCAGTATGTAGTAGTGCCAGATCAAACTCCTTCCAGTACCCTGCCTCTATCCTGTGGTGACCCTCAGGGAACGTCTCTATCCCCCACTCTATTCGCTATCTATATTAATGACCTCCCTCTCCTTATCCATCACTCTAAATATCACCTCTATGCTGACGATTTCCAAATATACCTTTCCTTCTCACCCTCCGACCTATTACCAGCTACGAAAAGACTACAAGAGGACTTAAATCGAATAAGTCACTGGGCTGTAGTCAATAAGTTAAATCTTAATGCTGAAAAAACAAAAGCTATTGTAATAGGATCCCATCACCTCCTGAAAACAGTTCCACATATCCCAACTCTGTTCCTAAATAGTAATCCTATAAAGTTCCACCCGACTTTCAGAAATCTGGGAGTAACCTTCGACCAAATTCTATCCTTCAAAAATCATATTTCCGAAATCTCTCGTCGAACCTTTTCAACCATAAAGCGACTATATTCCCTCCGTCACCTATTTCCATATGAAACCCGAAAACTCCTCATTAACTATCTATTATTTTCCCACTTCGACTATTGCTGTACGGTATACTATGGTGTTTCTGGGGATCACGAAGTAAAAATAAATCGCTAGTTAGTTATAGCTTTTTTTAGTCAAATTAATAATTTTTTCAAACAAATTCTTGAATTTTTCAATCAATTTCATAATTTCTTGAATCCATTTTATAAAGTTAATTTAATGAGGTTGTTTGTTAATTGAAAGTCACTTATGTCACTGTGGCTAATCCGACAATGCTCTCCCACAGGGGAGTCCTAAATTTTTCTAATCCAGGTTTAATAACGTTAAGACATTGGTCGCCTTGTGAACACCAAAAAGGAATAAGGTTACTCTTTCATGTGTCACTCATTTTGGATAAAACTATGTTTTAAGTGCGTTTTAGTGTCCCAAAACGTGTTTTTACAACTTTTTTAAAACTTTTTCCTTAGTTGATATTAACTCATATTTATTTAACTTACAGAAAATCATATGTGACAGTTATAGATTATAAATGCTTAGTAATATATTCTATGAATATCTCTAAATAGCCGATTATTAGGCTTATTTCGAAGAGACCGTTACTAGAAGTGCCAAGAAACATAAATCCAACCCCAGCGATGGGGAAGCTGTCAGCGTTCAAGTTTTCGGTTCGTGAAATGGACATTCCTAAAAATATTAGGGACGAGAATAGTTCATGGAAGCTAGTGATAGGAAGGAAAAGGCCTTTGAATAGTGAAAAGAGTACCACCTATTTTAATATGATGTCAAGAAGTCCTTAGATGCTAAGAATATTATTGAAAAATACCCTTTATCATTCTATAATATTCTCCTCTATATGAAAAATAACAATTTTCACAACAAATTTTAATGCCCTCAATATAAGTATTTTTATTCTTTATAACTGTGTGAGATTCTATGTGTCCCCAATTATGTCTATGGTTTTAATACTGACTTGTATTTTTACATTGGAAAATAAATTTTCAACATCATAACTAACCAGTGTTAAATTATCCTGAATAAATGGTATTTTTTCAATAATATTCTTAGCATCTAAGGATTTCTTGACATCATATATATTCCATATATAGATGGTTGAGTGTTGGGTTTAGATATTTAGACAATCTCTCTGTGATGGAACCAGTATTATCAACTATGAGCCTAAGTGAATGACCAACTTTATGAGTCTTAACCAAACCATGCATTCTAGGATTGATATAGTTGGGATTAATAAGTTTGATTTTATTCTCTTTTTTAATAAAGCCTTCAGACTACAGGGACTATTATAAATAGAACCGTACAGCTCCTGGCATACGCCGACGACATCGATATAATCGGACGCTCAAGGAAGTCAGTTGAGGAGGCATTCCTAACTCTCGCAGAAGCAGCAAGAAAATTCGGTCTTGTGGTCAACCATGATAAGACCAAGTATATGATCGCTGAACAACGAATTTGTCTCTTTCAATGGGTATCTGAGTTTACATATCTTGGCTCACAAGTCATATGCGACAATGCCATTGAAACAGAGATAAATAGAAGGATGTTGGCCGCAAACAGATGTTACTTTAGTTTGAGGCAGCATCTGTCAATCAGGTCAGTGACCAGGAAAACAAAAGTCACTCTGTACAAAACATTGATTCGCCCAGTCCTTATGTATGGAGCGGAGACATGGACCATGGCAAAGGAGATGTATCAGAAGTTGGCCGAATTTGAGCGAAAGATACTCAGAAAGATTTTTGGACCGGTGTTGGTTGGTGGAGAGTGGAGGAGAAGGAAAAATGATGAGGTTTACCTCTTTGGAGAGCCTGACATTGTTAGCGTAATCAAGCGACATCGCCTAAGATGAGCTGGACATGTGGCCAGGATGGAGGAGTATGAAACTCCTAAAAGATTATTGACAGAGATAGTCCATGGCCGGAGGACAGTTGGCCGCCCCTGCCTTCGATGGACTGACTGTGTGGCCACGGATGCGAGTAGTGTAGGGGTTGTTAAGAGAACAGGGTCCTTAACACTTTTACTAGTGCCATCGAGTAGACACTGGCATAATTACAGTCATAACAACGCCATCTAGGGGCACCCAGAGGAAGAGACCTCTGCCAAAATTGGCAAGACCCCCATGCAAGTTTGCATGGGAGACAGAGACTTGTAGTGAAGTGAGCACATGTGCCCAACAGTGTAAGACATTTTTCATTACATCATTACATTAAGAATTACCTCATCATGGAAGAGTAACCCATAGGAGCTGCCTACCCATGGGCCGAGAAGGGAGAGGACGAAGGGGAAGAAGAAACAAAGAAAATACAGATATGTACAATAGGTTAAGATACTAACTCCTCCATACCATATGTAGGAATAGTAACCAAAATATACAATTCATTAATACAGTCCACGATTCATTGAAAAACACAGCACATCAATTAATTTATTATTATCAAAAGTTCCCTGGAACGCCCCAGGCCTTAGATAATAAACAGGGGTCCACAACTAGATGGCTGCAGCACGGGACAGAAACTTCTGGAGGTTGCTGGTTGAGGAGGCCTGGACGCGTCAACGTGTTGTAGCACCAAACCAACAATAAAGCTTTCCCTAATTAATTTATTAACATAATTATTAACTATTTTGTATGTGGATTTGGCTGGATCATGTCTAATCTTCCAATATGTATTTTTATCTTCAAGTAATAGTTTGAGCTTAATATCATAATCCTTCTCCTCCATGATTACTGTTTTATTAGTTTTATCACTTTTAAGTACAATCAAATTCTTATTGTTTTATTTTTTATTTATTTTGTTGCCAATAAGTCTAAATTAATTTGTTCTTGTAGTTTTTCTTTCAGGAAGTATAATGACTTATTATTATATTTATCAATAATTTTTATCTTATGATTATTATCTATGTAATTACTTATATTTTTGTTGACCTCATTTCTAATACATGCCTTATGGTTGTCAGATATTAATGTGTCATTAATAATGACTTCTGTGTCAGCTATTATATTTAATATTTCTTTGTTTATGTTGGATGGTATGGTATTAAAATTGCATATGAATTCACTTATGAAGTAGAAACAGATCACCATTTAAGGTTTTTAGACATCAATATATATATATAATATAAATAATAACAGACTGTCTACAGAATGGAAAAAGAAAGAAATTACCAGTAATAGAATTTTAAATTATTATAGTAATAATAATAATAGGCTTACCGAACCCGAAGGTTCGATGCCGATACCACCAAACTTCGCCTGCACAGACTCGTCCAATGTTCACCGGTCAAGCCTAAGCCCCCAAGATCAGCCTTAATGCAATCCTCCCATCAACGCTTCGGCCTACCTTTCGGACGCCTACCAGTCGGTTCAGCGAATACCAACTTTCTCGAAATCCGTTCCTCACCGAGCCCAACAACTTTACGCGCCCATTTGAGTCTCCGCGATGCTATTACTCAATTATATTCACAGGGTACAAACTCCGCAATTCCGCATTGTGCAACCTTCTAAACTTCCCAGTGGCCTCATCTCTCTTCGGACCAAATATTTTAAGCAGTACTTTAAGCCGTTGTTCATCCTTCAATGTAAGCGGCCACGTTTCACATCCGTAAAGAACCGTCGGAAGAATAATAGTTTTATAAATTCTAACCTTTAAGTTTTTAGACCGAAGCCGCGAGCTAAGTAATTTAGCAACTGAATAATAACACGCATTTCCCACCTTTAACCGGGACCTTATTTCTTCCTGGATTTCATTTTTTCTTGTTATCAACGAGCCTAAATACTAAATACTTAAATCAATATCATCAAGATCGCCACCATTTCTGCTACTAATCATATATTTCGTCTTATTGGCATTTAATTCGAGACCTATTTGTTTGCCGGTTTTTATTAACACACTTGTATTTAGTTGTATGGTTTCCGTGTCTACACCTAGCAGTACCAAATCATCGGCATACCCCAAAACCGGAATCTTGTCACCCATATTTAAGCCTTTCTCGGTACACATCACCTTTTCTATGACATATTCTAAAGCTATATTAAACAAAACAGATGAAAGGGAGTCACCCTGTTTCAAATCCGATCGCACCTCAAATCTCTCGGAGTAATTATGACTGATGCTAGCTTTATGAAATGTTTCCGAAAAACACATCTCTACTAGGTTTACTAACTTTTTAGGTATCCCCTGTTTAATCATGATGTTATATAGCTTCTGACGGTCATATGGAATCATAAGCCTTTTTAAAATCAATATAGAGTTGATGGACAACACCATTGTATTCCAGCTTCTTCTCTAATATTTGACGTAAGGAAAATATTTGATCAATAGTCGAGCGATTCCGCCTAAAACCACATTGGTAGTCTCTGATAATTTCCTCAGCGTATTCCATGATTCAGCTAGTTAGTATTGACGAGAATATTTTATAGCATACTGGAAGAAGAGAGATCCCACCATAGTTGTTACAATCGGTCCTCGGTCCTTTTTTGTGAATCGGAATAAGTATTGATTCTTTCCATTCTTCGGGCATTTTTTCATTTTCCCAGATCTTTTTAACTAAAACATGTAATTTGGAAACGCCTGCTTCTCCAGATGCCTTGATTAATTCACTCGTGATATTATCATTTCCTGCAGCTTTATACCGTTTTAATTTTCCTATCGCCATTTCAACTTCCTCTTTACTCGGTGCGTCTATCCATGGTTCAGCGCTCTGAGATTCAGAGGGAGGAGATTGATTATTATTTTCCGTATTTAGAATGCCGTCAAAGTGTTGTTTAAATTTGTTTAATATCTCAGTCGGATCCGCAATTATGTTGTTATTCGCATCTTTAATCCCATTCAATAGAGGTTCAAATCTTTTACGCGATTTGTTTATACCTTTGTACATCTCTCTTACATTATTTTCGCTTAATTATTATAGTAACCATAGCAAAAAACAAATGGTTAATACCGCTTATAATTTTATATACCAAGCAAATACTTTAACAAGTTCAAATTATTTAGACATAACAAAAGATAGAATATGCAATATTCTATTAGAAAATTGGTACCCAATAAAACTAATACATAAATTATGGCACAGAGGTTTAAACCACAAAGCAATAGATTTTTCTGACATGAATAAAACTATCAACACTCCGAATAATGATATTAAAAATATATTTAACAAACATATAGTTCAATTAAATAATATCAATAGCAAACTCATCACTCGTTATTTTCAACCGACCGTCTTTAATGTTAACAATAGTAATAATCCAACCAATAATTTAGATAGGGACACAGTTATTAATAATACCAATAGACCTAAATATTATTCCATAACAAATATCCACAATTTGACTGATCTAATTATACAAACTTTCAAAAAATATGATATAATAGATATTACTTTCGCAAAAAAACCGGTTAATAAATTAGCTCTAATCCATACCAATAAAAAAGACAAGGTAGATAACCTAAAAAAAAATAATGACATTTATAAAATAAAGTGTTCGGATTGTAATAGAATAGATAATAAAGCCTTAAGTTACATTGGACAAACCAAACAAAATTTAAATAATAGAATCACTCGACACATTAGTAATTGTAAATCCACCATTAAAAAATATAACAAAGCCACTGGTTTATCCATTCATAGCACAGAAAAACAAGCACCAATTTGATTTTAACAACCCAGAAATTTTAGCCATAGAAAGTAATAGTAAAAAAAAGGAGAATATTTGAAGCCATATACATTACTAAAAACATCCAACAAGTGTGTAATTTCCAAGAAGATACACAAACATTATGTAACTCATACACCAACATTACCTCAAAACTAAAAATATAAACTGAAGGAATTAGTCCGGGTGGCGGTCATTAAATGAAACAACTGAATAGTTTCAACTATTTTATTGTTTGCCAACGTTTCGACCCCCATTGTGGGTCATCATCAGGGCAGTGGGTCATCATATTGCCCTGATGATGACCCACAAAGGGGGGTCGAAACGTTGGCAAACAATAAAATAGTTGAAACTATTCAGTTGTTTCATTTAATGACCGCCACCCGGACTAATTCCTTCAGTAATTCTCAACGGTCAACTAATTATATCCACAATGATAAAAATATAAACTATATTGAGAATGTATAGTCGACTGTAGAAACTATTATAGGTGGAATAGTCAGGAATCAGTCATTTTTTTTTTTTAAATTTTAATTTTGCCAACGTTTCGGCTCAAGCTTGTGAGCCATCATCAGGACTACAAACATCAGAACAAAAGAGATACATATTAATATGATAATGAAAATTTTTTCTTTTGAATGTAGTGACAATGCTTATTGTATTGTTGCAGATAATGTTTAAGTATGTTGGTATATTTTCTGTTTTATTTCAAATGTTATCATTGTCACTACATTCAAAAGAAAAATAATGTTTAAGTATGTTGGTATATTTTCTGTTTTATTTCAAATGTTATCATTGTCACTACATTCAAAAGAAAAATTTTCATTATCATATTAATATGTATCTCTTTTGTTCTGATGTTTGTAGCCCTGATGATGGCTCACAAGCTTGAGCCGAAACGTTGGCAAAATTAAATTTTTTTTAAAAAAATGACTAATTCCTGACTATTCCACCTATAAAAATATAAACATAGTAATGAAATGGATATGTATAAATTATAATAAATTTTAATGATTAAATTGTGAGATTGATTATTTTTAATTGGACGATATTTTGTACTTGCAGATAAAATTATTCTTATGCACCTGAAGATGGCATGTTAGCCGAAACATTGTGCATTAATGTTTAATAAAAGAGTGGTGAAGTTATATATCGGCCTCCAATTTTATTCACAGAAATTGACCTTCACCTTAAAGAATCTACACCTTATTTACTATTTCTAATTACAGATCATTACATCATGAATTGTTTCCAGATTATTCTATTAAAAAATTATAATCTTCCATATTTTTTACCTGCATTATTTTTTTCTACAGAGGGCCTAGCTGAATAAGCACATGAAATCTACTCCCATGTATATCAGAACCAAATTTATACCATTGATTCAAACCTATGTGAAACCACCTTTTGCAAATTTATAGCCCCATAATCATTATGGGAGGAAAGATATAGAGAGGGGAAGAAAAAACAAAAAAACATGTTTTCTCCTGAAAAGCTCATCTGATGATATATATATATATATATATATATATATATACACGTATGCGTATATATATATACGCCCATGTAAGATGGGCGGCTGGATTGGAGAACTTGGAAGAGGAAGGTTGCCAGGAAGTATTTACAACGGTAGGAGGGGTAAAGCCACTTCAACTCTTCATAGAATCTGGTAACAGAAGTGTCCCTGGATATCCCAAAGATGAAGCGAATGAAGCCGTTGAATAATCGTTTAAGTTTAGCTTCGAGATCTCCAGAGACACCCCCATACACCGCACAGCAGTAGTCAAAGTGGGGGAATGATAAGGAACAAACTAGAAGCCTACGGGTTTCAAGTGGAAGTAGGTGATGTAGGAGTTTTAAGGTGGATATGGTGCGTCGAGAGATTTCGGAGACATGGTTTTTCCAGGAAAGAGTTTAATCGAGGATGATTCCGAGGTTTTTAACGGTTAGGTGGAAATTGATAGGGTTATTATTGAGGAACAGTGTTGGGATTGGAGGGAAGATTTTAAGGAGGGGATTGGAGCCTATTACAATCACCTTTGTCTTCTCTGCACTTAACTTAAGCTTGTTGGCTGTGGCCCAATAACTGATTCTGTTGAGATCTTCTTGAAGTTTTTCAGTAGCTTGTAATAGGTCCGAAGGAGGAAAGGATAGGTAAATTTGGATGTCATCAGCATACATATGGTATTGGGAGTGATATATACGATTGGGAAGATCATTGATGTAAATGGCAAAGAGGGTGGGAGATAGTGATGAACCTTGAGGAACACCACAAGATAGAGGCAAAGTCTTGGATGGAGGTTGGCCTGGAACTACCACATACTGTGAACGGTCGGAAAGGAAGGATTTGAACCAGCACAAAGCACTGTTGGATAATGGAAGGTTTTTTAGTTTGGTAAGAAGGATTTTGTGGTCAACTGTATCAAATGCTTTGGAAAAATCAAGAAGGATCAGGATGGTTATTTTTTTTATGTTCGATAGCGGATTGTAGGTCATGGATTATTTTTAGAAGAGCAGATTGTGTTGAATAGCCTGGTCGGAAGCCGGATTGGAGAGGGTTGATGAGGGAATGTTCTTCCAGAAAATTTGATAATTGATTTTGAACTAGGCGTTCCAATGGTTTGGAGAGGTTTGAAAGTAGAGAAATAGGACGGAAATCGGATGGTGAGGAAGGATTAGGAATTTTATTTAGTGGCCGAACTAAGGCGGTTTTCCAAGAGTTAGGGAAAATGGAGTTTTCAAGGGAAATATATATATATATATATATATATATATATATATATATATATATATATATATATATATTTTTTTTTTTTTTTTTTTTTCAAGTAATAGGCTGTGTTGGCCATTGACCAGTTTAAGGAACAGGAGATCAAAATACAATTAAAAATGTTGAGGTGTAAACACAAACATACATACATTTGTTTTTTATGATATCTGCTTTTCAAAAGGAGATTATTAAAAAAAATTAAACAAAATGTTATGTATTATAAAATATTATAAAGACTATAATACTAATAGTTTACCAGAAGTAATAAAGTAATTATAGGTGTTAAGAATTGAAATAGTCATGTGTTTATATTTCTCCATTTGTAATTTTATTTGATTTACGTTGTGATTCATTATGTGCAAGTGTGACAGTCCATTGTTTTATTCAATTTGAAACAGCTGTTAATTGACCGCAGGGCAGAGGGCATTGTGGTACAGAGGGAGAGTTAATAGATTCACTCACGAGAGTAGACTGTGTTTAATTAAGAGATAAGTCGTCACAGATTGAAAGAACCACTGCTTTTGTTTTATTTTAATTAAGATAAGCTTATTTATGTTCTCTATTTACTATATATCTAGCTTATTCATCTATTTACCCTAAAAAAAATTACACAGATCGGCAGATAATTCAGCGATTCATAATAACGACCGGGTTGAGGCTGCAAGCAAATGCGTTAGTCACCCCTCTTCCCAACAATAGGTAATAAACATTAGATATTAGTAAGCAATTCATCATTCTTAATTTTCATTTCAGTTTTAATAAGTAAAGAGTGCATTGCTAAATTTAAACTGTCCATACTTCAGATCTAGCTCTTTAAATAAATAAATTTAACTGGTATAGACTCATAAACTAAGAACAGCATGAAAAAAAATAATAAGAAACATTTTTTTTTTTTTTTATTATTATTTTGTATTATTTATCAATATTAATAAAAAATATAGTCATAGGGGAAAAAAAAAAAATAGTGATATAAGAAAAGTCAAACGTAAAAAATACTTACGTTGGTGCTGACTTATTTAAAGGGTTTGGAAAGGCCCAAATTAAATGAGGACATGGAGGTAAATCTCTTATCATCAGCTTGCCAGTATCAACCACATGATTTACAAGAACTTTTGAATACCTGAAATAAAAATATGACAACAGTTATGATTAAATTTAGATCAAACTACACTGGCAGACAAAATTAAAGCAACACTTCAATTCTTTCATTTCAATAGTTATTTCCAGGATGTTGATGGGATATGAAAAGAGTGTCCAAGGGCTACTGTTTTGTTATTGGGGTGATGAAATAATTAAATAATGAAAATTGAAATAAATGCAAATTACTTTTTTTCAAAGATACTATTTTTATAATCCAAGTAATCCAACTGAACTTTGAAAATCTAATAGATCACATGTTATATATTGGTCACAACCATATGACAAAAATAACGATACCTCAAAAATACATAATATACTCTTACCTTGAGAAATATACAGAGAATATTTCTCAAAAACGTTGTAAAAAAATATGAGAATTTAAAGGATACCACCCACAATGAAATGTTTTCCCAATAATATTATAGGTGCTCTGAAGTCAGCCGTATCCTTTCTGGCCAAAATTTTCATTCTCACATGAATAAGACTATTACAATCTAACTGTGGCTTCAATCTTCTAATCAGCTTATCTTCTGCTTCTAATCTTTTATGGGCTGATTCGTAATTTGAAGATAATGGTGGATGACCCTCTATTCATGGTAATCTAACTTCATAGCATCCATCAGGTAGAATATACATAGTTTTTAAAAAACCTTATTTAGCGGCTAATGATAACTCTTCTTTGGTTTTTGTTTGTTCTGAATCAACTATGTTACTTATGCCCAGAGTAGGGAGCGGCATGGTCTAGAGGGTAGAGTTCTAGTCTACTGTGCTCGGGTGCTGGGTTCGAATTCCGGCTGTGGCGGAATATTATTTATTCTGTTATTTTGGTCGGGGAGGGATCCTGGGGTAGGGAGACCTTCCTGGGGCACACCCAGCCTTTATAAAGTGGGTACCCAAAAATGGGGAAAAACCTGGTGGCTGAGCGTGATCTCGGCCGAATCACCTCATTGCACGGCCGTTGGCCTAGAAACAGTATGAATCTCTACATGTACTGAACCAAAACTCTTCATGGGTTGTAGTGGTACAGGTTTTTTTTTTTTTTTTTTTTTTTTTTTTTTTTTTTTTTTTTTTTTGAATCAACTATACCAATACTAGTCTAACCTCCCTAGTTGGGTGGTTGGTTTGGCAAAGTAAATTCATAGTTTAATTTATTCAACTATTGAAAGGGCTATTACCAATAAATTCATGACCACATTCTGAGTTTTTACCCATAATAAACCATCCTAATTTGTTCTCAAGAGCAACTATACCAGAATTTAATTCAACTTTTCGCCCTGTCATAATTTTACCTACAATATCGGCTCCAACTAACAGATTTATTGGCCCTTTGGACATATCAGATGATAAAATTCCCTTATATACAATTATTGAATCCAAGGGGACCCTAGATAAGGGTTATGTACTAGAGGAACGCAGTGACTAATCAGTTCTGATTCTAAAACCTCAAAATTACATCCATAATTTTTATCAATATTCTAAACTCCAACTTGATAGCATGAGTGCTTTTCACTTTCGGGAATTAAAGCCACTTAAATCGTGTACAAGTTCCTTGATGAATTTCTGGATGACCTAATTTATAAGACATATATTTGTATATATGACTGTTGTGACCCGGTATCTATTGGGACCCAACATTTTCTTCGACTTTGCCTTTCAAAGTTACCTGAATGGTTTGTATTAAAACCATAGTAAAATTAGTTTTAGCTAGATTTTCCACAACATATTCAATTTGTTATCCTTCATTATTTGCCATGTTATTTACTGTTTTTTTTTTTGTTTTTTTATAATTTGGACATAATATTGGCAAATGTCTATTTCCACAAATGATACAGCTTTGCATTGTACGGCTAAATGTCCTTTTCTTAGGAATTTGAAACAAAGGACCCTCATGTTTAATGATATCTTGTAATTTAGCCCAGGCAATGTAGCTTTTGTTAGAAATTAGAGACAAGCTGAATTTTTTCAGTTGTAAGAACCTTATTGGAGGAGTATTTTCTCAAAAATCCCCACTCCTTAATCTTGTGATCCCCCGCTATTCCCCCTTGAACATCCGTTTTGGGAGTCTTTTAGTTATTATCCACAACTTGGCTATTATTCGTTCGATATTAATGAAATGAAATGAAAAGTTTTTTACTATCCTGGGACTAAAGTCCCTTAAGAATAAAATAAACATACATAATTGATGACCGGAACAATGTGGTCATGGCTTAGAATAATAAATTACTAAACTAAAAAAATAATTAAGGTCGTTATATATGTACATCTTTACAAGTCAGACTTTCAGAATGAAAAAAAAAAACAGAAATAGCTAATTCATTCATCATTAAAAAAAAAAATTAATAATAATAATTGGTATTTATAGCATCTGCAGTTTGAAGTTATTGTCTGTTTGACTGGGTAAGGAGAAGGTGATTGAAAAAAAGCGATTTGAAGGAGGAAGCAGTTCTTACATGACGGATCTCAGGAGGGATAGAATTCCAAAGAGAGGTTGCTTTGGCTGGAAAGGACTTGTCAAAGGCAGCAGTACAGTGAGGAGGAGGGTAGAGACCAGAAATATGGGATCTGGTAGAACGGGATTGATGATTTAAATTGAAGGGATTGGAAGATATAGCTGGGACGATGATTTCTGATAACCTGGTAGAGGAAGGAAGCTAGGAAATACTGGCATCTGTAACGAGAATAAAGCCACCTTAACTCGGCGTAATACTGGGTTATATGCGTGTCTCTGGTGATCTCGAATACAAACCGTATTGCACAGTTCATAATACACTTGAGTTTTGCTTCGAGCTCACCTGAAAGTCCGCTATACACCTCGTAACCGTAGTCAAAGTGGGGAAAGACAAGGGAAGAAACAAGGAGTTTACGAATATTGAATGGTAGGAGGTGATGGAAGCAACGGAATTGCTTTAGGGTTGCTATGGTTCGGTGGGATATTCGGGAGATTTGCGGTTTCCAAGAGAGAGTTTGATCAAGAGTAATACCTAAGTTCTTGACAGATGAATGAAAAGAGATAGGAGTATTGGTTAGGAAAAGGTTGAGGGAGCTGGGAATGGATTTAAGGAGAGCAGGTGGTGCTATCAGGAGGGCTTTTGTTTTTTCAGCGCTTAGCAGGAGTTTGTTGCTGTTTGACCAAGCACTTATATTGTTTATGTCCTCCTGAAGTTTAGAGATAGCATCAGGAAAGTCATTTGGGCTAAAGGAAATATAAATCTGAATATCGTCGACATAGAGGTGGTATTGGGAGTGCTTGATGGAGAGTGGAAGATCATTTATGAATATGGAGAAAAGGGTAGGAGATAACGAGGAACCTTGGGGTTCACCTTTTGTTAGAGACAGTGAGTCGGAGCGGGGTTTATTGGGAACTACAACATACTGGGAACGGCCGGTAAGGAATGGTTAAAACCAATGAAGAGCGCCTGTGGATGCTGGGAGTCTATGGAGTTTGGTTAAGAGGATATTATGGTCCATAGTAAATCATTTTAATGATCTCGAAGCTAAATTGCATGATGTATCTTCTCCTATTTTCAAATTTTATCGAGATGTGTGAATTTTATCAATGTGCTGATCATTACTACTTTCTTTTATAAAACTTTTTTCTTTCCCAGCTTGGCTTCTGTCAAGACTTTGAAGATATTTTTTGCACATCATATGTGTCCCTGAGATATCTACTGAATATCAAAATTCATTGATAAATTGGATCCATGCACTAATGTTAACGATACAAGTTTTTCAGATTATTTTTGGAAGCCAGATATCTTGTACGAAAGACAGACCGAGTGGCAGTCAAAATTATTTATTGCAATAGTCTTACTAATACTAGATACTAATAGATAGTAATACTATCTATTGCCAAGGTATGTAGGTCCTTGTTTTAAGCCTTCGTCAGATTATCTCAAGCTGAGAAATATCAAACCTACAATATGGATCTAGAAACTTTGGCAATAAATAGTTAAGAAAATATCTTTGTATTTTCTTGACCGCCACCTGGACGATGTTCCTTCTGAATTTCTTAACGATCAACTATTGATATTTATTATTAGTAAACTTAATTATTTGAAAAGTAAAAATACCCAAGAACTTCTATAGACAAATTTTATTTATTTATTTTAAGAAAGGAAAAAAAAAATTGTTTAAAGAAAACCTCCCACCAAACTCGAGCTAATTATTTCTAGAATTGTTGATCTAAAACACACCAACTACCGCTTATCCACTTAAGACACGGTGGTTTTATTGTTAGTGGATAATAAAATAGTCTTCAATATAAAAGTCATAAGCAAAATATGACTTGAAACAAAATTTTTAAAGTACATTTTATAATTTTTTTGTTAACAATTTATGTACAATGGACTATTATAGTACCATTATTAATAATATTTAATCAGTTCTGAAGAAAAGGAACTGAAAAAAGCATTATACTAACTAGATACAGCGAGCAACTCCGCAATATCCGAACACGCTTTAGAGCTAGCTTGGGGTCGAGCGCGTACTAATACTTGGTTGTCTGTAGGTTCTCGACCGCAAACATATAAAGTTAGGGACACATTATAAAAGAATAGGAACTGCGCTACAACGTTTATTTGAAATTTTTTCGGATATAACTTCAAGTAAAAATTCTATTTCAAGAAAACCACATAAAGTATGAATTATAATTCGAAAATTTTGCATGTTTTAGGAAATTGAGGTGAAAGTATAAATTTTATGCAAAAATGTTATAAAATATGTTATAAACCTTATAGATAAAGAAATAAAACGACACATTACGCATTAATATCGAACGAATATTAATAGCCAAGTTGAGGATAATAACTAAAAGACTCCCAAAACGGATGTTTAAGGGAGGCTAGGGGGGGAGCACAAGGGTGAGGAGTGGGGACTTTTGAGAAAATACTCCTCCAAATAAGGTTGTAACAACTGGCTAAAATTCAGCTTGTATCTAATTTCTATTGGCGAGAGCATTTTTGACCTTCATTGCCTGAGCTAATTCCGACAAACTAAAGACATGTGCTTTGAAGCAATACTCACTCTGATGTCTGCCTTCACAGAATACTAAAAAATCTTTTGGCTGAGACTTCACATTCATTACTTTCAGCATACTTTTCAGTACTCACACCTAAGGTAGATAAAGCTTATGAATTGTGTTTGCAATTGCTCATTTAGTGAACTTAACGAATAAGTCTTACTGTAAGCATTTTGCAACACTTAAGATAACAACTCCCTGATGTACATCTCAATCAACAGATCATCTCAGCCAAATCTCTGTTTCATAAGTTCAATTGTGTATCATAATTCTCTCCACACGGCGGAAAACTAAATAATAACCCCCCCTGGTGAGCCTTTGACTGTGGAGTGCACTAAATAATGAAATTCTAAATCTAAATCCACCTTAAGATTTTCTTTAGATCTTTTTAAATTAGCCCCAAATATTAATCCATTGCTTTATGTCCCCATCATAATAATCAAACTTTAATTGTATATACTTATAAAATTTATAACCTCTAGTAAGAATTATCATTTTTCTCACCTTCGGTTTTTATTTTATCATTTTTATTTACTAGGATGGTCTATCTGTCTCTGTAGGTTTCTATTAGATCAAACTTTTGGTTAATATCTACTTTACCCAACTCAGTAGAAAACTGAAATTCTCTTACATTTTGGTCCAGTTGGAACAAATGTTCTGCTTTGTTAGCTAGTTTAGAAAATTCTTCACCCAACGTTTCATAACATAAAGAGTCTTCTTATTAGCGTTCTTTCACCTTTAAATTTATTCAGTTCCATGACAAACATTTTCCTTCTTAAATATTTCCCCACAAGATATGCCAAATGTTTTGTTATTGGGGTGAAGGAATAATTAATGAAATGAAAATTGAAATTAATGCAAATTACTTGTTTTCAAAGATACAAATTTTATTCAAGTAATACAGCTGAACTATCAAAATCTAATAGAACACATGTTATATATTGGTCACAACAATATTACAAAAATAATCGATACCTCGATAATACATTATAGCTACATCAACTATAGAAACCTGATGACAGATTTCTTCAACTTAATGGATTGTTGTTTCGCAAGGCCAAGCTTTAGGATGCATTTATTATACGTGAGAAACATTCAAGTTTCAGCTCAAACTGTAAGTATACCCAAACTTTCTGAGTCTGTTCTATCGTTTCACCTTCCATTATCAGGTCTCCTCCTCACTAGATAACACTGAGATGCAAGGATTTAATTCACTAAACATAGACAGCTGGAGATTGGGACTGAATTTTGTTTATTCAATTAATTAAATCATGATCCGTTATTTCTAAATCAAGTTATCAATTACATAAGAAAATATCCCATTACAAAATCAAAAGTTTTTTTTTTTTTGTAAAAGTAGGCTTTTCATTTGTTAACTTACTTTTTTTATTTAATTTAAGATCCATTTTACATTAATTATTAATTGATTTGAGTTAATTATTAGTCATTAAAACATTAGGAAAATAAAATTTCTGATAAACCTTTTCTACATAACATCAACTAATTCTAACAATAAATAAATATAAAATAAGACTTGTATTGGAAAATTTGAAAACATCTCTGCACAACCAATATCACGAAGATTACTTAAACTGAAATTAGTAAAACTTTCTTCCTTTGCTCAATTTACTACAATTTTATGTGTTAATGTAAAAATCCACATTTTATAATTATAACATAGATTTGCTTTTAATTTATATAAAAAAATAAAGCTAGATTTAGTGCTCTGTCACTCAACAGATCTTGAAGGTTTACTACTTTACTTGTATGCATAAACAATGGCAAAACGTACCTATACAAATGATTTCCTTCCATCCTTTGTGGGTAGTATCTAACTTCCTCTGTTATTTTAAATTCATTTTGCAAAAATGATGAAGGGATGTGTGAACTTGTAGTATATTCTAGTATAGCATCCAAAAGCCAAAAACAATCTAAATAACAATGAAAGCAGAATGAGAAATACTAACAAATATTTCACTATAAATAGGAATAACATATAAACTACCTTTTTGCAAATGACTATTATCAATACAATTCGAATCTCCATAAACAGCAATTCGCCCACTGCTGACACTGTTCTGGGTTTGATATAAACCCAGAATAGGAACCTTTTCTTTGAAAGACCTTCCACCGATTATTTTTGAACCTATAATAAAATAATAATTAAAATAAAAAACTTTATAACAAGATTAATAAGAAGTTATTGAAATAAAGATCATTGATTACAAACTTTCTTTTTACAAAATGAAACAAAGTCTATTTTTTTTATTTTTGTATATAAGTTGTTAAAATATTTTTGAAAAGGCCTTCAAATTAATATGATCAAGTCAGAATAATTTTAAATTAATTAAAAATCAAAACAAAAATTTAGCTGAGAATTCTAACCCCATATTTCAATGCTACTATTGTTCTTACTCATCATTTATCATTCTATAACCTATAGTAAAGGGTGAATATGGCCTACCATGATTTTCTTTTCATTATTAAAATTAATTTTACAACTATTTAAGACACCCAATAACTGAAATACTCAATGAATATTTTAACTGTTATTAATGAAATAAATATAATGTGATCGCAGACGACAGAGGCTGAAGTCTCTCACTGTTGTGACAACCCTGCAGACACCCAAGCAAGGTGGAGGGTGCTGGAGCTGAGGCTGAATGGCAGAGGGTGTATAAAAATACAGTCTCTAATTGAACTATTTGGGGCACTTGGCACACCTCATAGTATCTGATGCCCGCTGTAGGGAGAGGGCAACCCCTATACCTGCAGTGTATTCCCATTCTTGTGGGAAAAAAAATGAACAATAATCCAATTTTTTTTTTCCAGATAACTCTAACACTTCTTTATACAAGGAGGAACTGCCCCCCTTGGAGCTTCAAAATGCCTCAAAGATTTCACCTGAGGAAACCTTAGGTGAACTTTCGGAAACCTTAATGGGGTAAATTGAGGGGTATCACATAGAGACAAAACAGGAAATACTTGTGACCACAGCAATTATTGCATATTGCAAGCTGGAATTATTGCCCTCACTTCTCATTCACTCAAGGTAAATTAACCAATCACCTATAATACAAATCTTCAAGACCTTAAGGACACCACGATGGTAGGTGGTGCTTCATCATCCCTGATGTGGGTCCCGCCACATTTAGGTTGTCATGATCTATGAAAAGGAGAAAAGAAGGATGTAGACAACTGCAAAGATTACACTGAAAACAACTGAGTCTGATTCACAGCCCACTTAAGGACACTCAGCTAACAAGGTCAGACCGAAAATACATTTGATTTGATCTGCTAATTGACTGGGATTCCTATTCATTACATCTATCTGAGGCGGTAAAAGGCTGTACCAGGAGGATTGACTGTTCCTGGAACCTTGAATGTCTCAATACTTCATGATCTGATGCTATCAAAATATCTCATTTTGATAGCAATCCTGCTAAACTATTTATCATTAAAAGGAAAGTTTGTAGGTGGAATGAGCATTCAAGCAGACTAAAAAGACTTACGAGGAAGTTGTTCAATAGAGCCACGCAATCTGGCAGATAGGAAAGATACAAAGCTACTCTTACAGAGTACCACAAATCTGTTAGATATGCAAAATGACAGTCATTAAAGAGTTTCTGTACTAACATACACAACTTACCGGCCGTTTGGGGTGTTGAAGTTGGGTCCCTCTATCGCAATGTAGCAGAGAGTGTGAAACACCAGTTCATGTGCTGGGAAATTGCCCCGACAACTCCCTTCTCATCACACCTTGGCATCACAGGGTGAAGCAAGAGTTGGAAAAGCTTCTTAGAAAAAAATATTTCATCTGTTTTAAAGAGGTCTAGACATCTGTTCTAACGAGGCATTGACATGGACGGATCAGTGAGATAAGCAGATATCATTGCATTTCCGAAGAACAGAAGTACTGGAATGGTACTGGACCCTACAATTCGATATTAGACCAATGACCTTGATCAAGCAGGTGGAGTGGAAAGGGAAAATAGAGCCATCTATGAGAAATGCATCCCTTTCCTAAAAGAAAAGTTCTGCGAGACCTTCAGCGAGATACAGTTCCTTACAGAGAATGGTCTTTGGTTTGGGACTCGCAGAGCAATCCCTAGCAGCATAAGGAGCTTTTTAGAAGACCTGTGAGTCAATATCAAAGATATAGCAGTGTTTGCCAGAAACATAATTTTAGACTCCCTTTGCTGCAGAAAGGTTTCCTAATCATCAAACTCTAGTAACCTTCTAGAACTTTTTAGAGGTAGTTTGGCAATTAAATATGTGCCTATTGGAGAAAATCCAAACTATTCCCATGCACGGGGCTGAATCCAAGTATGGTGTTCTGGCAATATGTGGCTGCCATCAGACCTATGCTAATATACTCCTCGGCCATTTGGTAGCATAAAGCCCACATTTGCTGCAACAAAACTTCACTTGGAAAATTGCAAAGGCTAGCCTGCCTTATGATGACAGGTGAAATTAGGGCCACACTGACAGCTGCCATGGAGTTGGTGTTAGTTATCATGCCACTTCATCTAGAAGCAAAAGCGGATGCTCTGAGGACCCTCTGTAGTTTTGTCAAACTAAACATCTGTTCTTATAAATTTACTTACAACGGACATTGCAAATTACTTCAAAGGATTTTTTATTTAAAATACTTCTTACCTTCATTGAAAAGTGAGGCTGCAAAAGTAATGCCATTGGCTGGAAACTTGATTAAATGTGTTCCTGAGCCATATGTTATGATCTGTTTAGCAAGACTATAGTCTCCTTCATACACTCCATCTCCTAGCACGATATTCCAAGAAGACAAAAGGTCATTAAGAGCAGGAATATTGGCACCTCCAGTATCAGGCATCCACCATTGCCTAGTAATATATGTATATGTATATGTATATGTATGTATATATATATATATATATATATATATATATATATATATATATATATATATATATATATATATATATATATATATATATATATATATATATATATAAATATATATATATATATATAATTTTGTTTTAAATAATTCGGGTTTTGGGCCATTAAACTAATACTCCTTCTTAATTTTCTTTATTTTGAAGTTTCGATCCTCCGTCCATGAATACACATAGGATCCTTTTCAACACTGCAACAAAGAATTTTATTGAGCACCGGCACACCACTCAGGCTAACACAGGGCACTGTGTAAAGAGTGCCCTGTGTTAGCCTGAGTGGTGTGCCGGTGCTCAATAAAATTCTTTGTTGCAGTGTTGAAAAGGATCCTATGTGTATTCATGGACGGAGGATCGAAACGTCAAAATAAAGAAAATTAAGAAGGAGTATTAGTTTAATGGCCCAAAACCCGAATTATTTAAAACAAAATTATAATATAAAAAAAGGGTCGATGAATTAATTTCTTGTATATATATATATATATAATATATATATATATATATATATATATATATATATAATATATATTATAAAGTTTTCTACGGGTCTTAAGGTTCAGTCAATAAATAAGCAATCGTGTTTCAGGTGCATTTTGAGAAATTATTGTTCTCATATTCATGACCTAACAGTGGAAAAAACGACAGAATATTAAAATTTGTATACAATAATTAGTATATGATATTGTTAATGAGACAGAAAACATTTTTTAAACAATTTGAGAACACAGTGAATTCCCAATGAATGGATGTATAGTTGTAAAATAGACATCTTAATTGTAAAAATGTAAATTCTAATTAAGATGACAATTTAACTACTATATATCCATTCATTCTGAATACACTGCATTCTTAAATTTATTAAAAAATGTTTTCTATCTCTATAATAATAACATCATTTACTAATTATTTTATACACATTTTAATATTCTATAGTTTTTTCCACTATTAGGGCATGAATATGTGAACAATAAATTCTCAAACTGTAGCCTAAACACAGTTGCTCCATTATTGACTGAACCCTAAGACCCGTAGAAAACATAAATTATCAACAGTTGAGAACTAACAACAATACTGTATATATAGATTGATAAGAAAATTATTTTATTCTGGGACTTAGTCCCTATTAAACTAATGATAAACATGAAACAAATCTGGCCAAAATATATATTGGGTTGGCAAATAAGTTTTTCGGTTTTTCAGGAGTAAGTCTTTCTCAATTTTGCCGACGTTTCGGCTCAAAATTGTGAGCCATCATCAAGGCTACAAACATCAGAACAAAAGAGATACATATAAATATGATAATGAAACATTTTTGAATGTAGTGACAATGATAAAATTAAAAATAAAATAGATAAATTTTTTTTTTTAGCTTCTATATTAAAGTCATAATATTTATGAATATTGGTATGTTTTCTGTTCTATTTTAAATTTTATCATTGTCACAACATTCAAAAAATATTTCATTATCATAATCATATGTATCTCTTTTGTTCTGATGTTTGTAGCCCTGATGATGGCTCACAAGTTTTAGCTGAACGTCTGCAAAATTAAAATATTAAAAAAGACTGACTACCAATTATTTCTACCTACGATAATTTCTACAGTCAACAATACATCCTCAATGTATACTCTTCATGATTAGTGATTCGGAATTAAATATTGAGTTTTTTGCTGTTATCCATGGTTTTCACCAGAAAAACTCAAATATATCTACTGAAAGTGCACGCCCAGAAAAATTAGTGGAACCAAATAAAAGAACTATTATAGGTGGGTGGAATAATCAGGAGTCAGTCTTTTTCTAAATATTTTTAATTTTGCCGATGTTTCGGCTCAACCTTGTGAGCCATCATCAGGGCATTAGTAAGCCAGTTTATGCTTGGACATGGCTCAGTAATGCCCTGATGATGGCTCACAAGCTTGAGCTGAAACGTCGGCAAAATTAAAAATATTTAGAAAAAGACTGACTCCTGATTATTCCATCTATAATAGTTTCGACAGTCGACTATACATCCTCATTACAAATAAAAGAACAGAAAATTTCCAGGAAGGCAAAGGAGACAAACCTTCCAAACAAGGAAGTAAGTGTCGAATAATGACATTCAGAAAATTAAATTTTAATATTTTTAAGAATATTTGGACATTTCAAGCGGCTATAACTCTTCTTTCATTGTAAATTTCCCGGATCTAAAATAAAACTTCTTCATTCAATTAGCTTGAAAATGGTGGAAAACAAGCCTGCCTAATTGGAAAATCAAGGATGTGAGGATGCAAGAATTAAAAAAAAAAGGTCCATACAGAAAATTGATGCTTAATACCTTCATCTTCGCGATCTTCATTTTCAAGTCAAAACAGTTGAATAAAATTAAAAGTACCATTGGATGTTTGAACCAACACCACTGAGACCCACGTCTCCAGTATGTACCCTGCCACACTGGCGGTCCTCTTACTTAAAAAATTTATACTGTAATATAAAATGTATCTAATTGAACATAATTAGTTAATTGTCTTATTTAATTAATTATAAGAACAAGAATACTTCATAGTAGCTGCCCACCCAAAACGTAATGCATTTTGAGGCAGCGAATATTTTTTATTAAAACAACTTTTTATCACTCATTTCATACGAATAGGGTGGGTAAGTAGGAAACCTCAGAGTTCCAAGGATTGTTTTTTGGATATAGGAGCCCTCTATTCTGGATGGATCTTATTTCTGATAAAACCATGGATAACAGCAAAAATCTCAAAACTTGATTTTCTCCCTAACCGTTGACAACCGGACTATGGGTCATGGTCTTTTTTAGTTATGAATTTTTTGTTTCACTTGTCTAATATTTGATCTCACAATAAGATACAGATATTAAACACAAATTTCCTTTTTGGTCCTTTTTTATTTTATTTTTTTTATTACAATAATTTTTTTTTAAATAAGTGGGTCTCAGTGGTGTTGGTTCAAACCACCAATGGTATTGGGTATTTTTATTCGACTGCTTTGAATTAAAAATTAAAATTTAAAAAAACTTGACAACGAAGATCAGAAAGATGAAGATATTAAGTATAAATTTTCTTTATGGACCTTTTTTTAAATTCTTGCCTCCTCCCATCCTTGATTGGCCAATGAAAGTAGGCTTGTTTAGTATCATTTTAAAGCTAATTAAATGAAGAAGTTTTTTTGAAATCCGAGAAATTTACAAGCTCTAGAATACAATATAGAATACAACCTCTAGATAGAAGAGTTATAGCTGATTAGAATATCTGAATATTCTTAGAAATATAAAAATTTCGGCATGATGTGTGACATTTACTTTCCTATTTTGAGGGCTCGACTTCTTAACCTTTGGGGAAATTTTCTCTTCTTTCATTAGATATCACTTATTTTTCTGGGCGTGCACATCAATTAGTTTTTTTTTTAATTCAATCAAGTAGTTTGAATTTTCTTATGAAAACCATGGATAACAGCAAAAAGCTCAAAATTTGATTTTCCTCCTTAACCATTAAAAATAGGACTACAAAAAAGGTCATATGAAATTTTTTGTTCCTCTTCAGGTCTAGTTAGTATCTGCTCCCACAGTACGACTAAACATTTATGAGACATCATGTATAGTCCACAGGAGAAAAAACAATATAAATATATGGGAAAACAACAACACAAAAATAATGAATTATTCAAAACATAAAATATAATATTCTAATAGAAATCACACCTATATTAAAGTTTCACAATCAAAGCCCTTCTGATTGGGAGGTCAGGAGGTGTCAGAGAAGAATAGATTTGAATGAGGATAGTGAAAAAGTGTTGAGGATATTGGAAGAAATATAATTTTAGAGAGTAGGGGAACAGGCAAGAAAGGATCAAAGAAGTTTTCAGTTATGTGTGAAGGGATAGATATAAAGGTCAGAATAATGTAATCTTGTTTCAAGCAAGTGAACTGAGGATTAAAATTGAAGGAGAGTGTGGATGTAGGAGAGGGGTCTCCGGGGGTTTATAATGATAATAATAGGCTTACCGAACCCAAAGGTTCGAAGCCGATACCACCAAATACTGCCTACACAGATTCGTCCAATGATCTCCGTTCAAGCCCAAGCCTCCGAGATTAGCCTTAACACAATACTCTCATCGATGCTTCAGTCTGCCTTTCGGATCCCTACTAGTCAGTTCAGGGATACCAAATTTTTGGGAATCTGTTTTATACTGAGCCCAACAACTTTACATGCCCATTTGAGTCTCCACAATGCTATCACCTCAATTATATTCACAGAGTACAAGTTCCACAATTCCATGTTGTGCAACCTTCTAAACTCTCCAGTGGCCTCATCTCTCTTTGGACCAAATATTTTATGCAGTACCTTATTTTCGAAAACCTTAAGACGTTGTTCATGCTTCAAAGTAAGCGACCATGTTTCATATCCGCAAAGAACCGTAGGAAGAATAATAGTTTTGTAAATTCTAGCCTTCAAGTTTTTAGACAGAAGCCGCGAGCTAAGTAATTTCGCAACTAAGTAATAACTCTCATTTACCGCCTTTAACCGGGACTTCATTTCCTCCTGGATTTCATTTTTTCTAGTTATCATTGAACCTTCATACTTAAATTTCTCTATGTGTTCAAAAGTATGTCCTTATATATCAATATCACCAAGACCGTCACCATTTCTACTACTAATCATATGTTTTGTTTTTCGGTATTTATTTCGAGCCCTATTTCTTTACTGGTGTTTATTATTGATTTGGGGCTTCCTCTGTTATCATGTACTTGGTTTTTGTCGTATTGACCTAAAGTCCGAGCTTCCTGGCTTGGCCAGCCAGGGCTTTAAAGCTTATTGCACAACACCACAAGAGTGACCAACTTTATCTAGGTCATCAGCATATGCAAGGATCACCTCACATCTATTGAATATTGTTCCTCCAATCTGGATCCCTGCCTCTCTAACAGCCTTTTCAAGTGCTAAGTTAAATAGAAGACATGGTAACGCATCTCTCTTGTCTCAAACCCTTATCTGAAGAGAATTCCTGCAATACTTCACTTATATTTTCACTGAACATTTGCACATTTTACAGGTATATTTAGCTCAATTTTTCAGGGATATTTACCTCATAGAGTTTCTCTCTGTTAATATTATCATAGCAGCCCTGAAGTCTATGAATAAGTGGTTCGTTTTTATATTATATTCTCCTCCTCTATCTAGGATTCTCCTCAATCTGAAGATTTGATCAAATGTTGATTTGCCTTTTCTGAACCCACATTGATAGGCACCAAGTTGAATCTCTGCAAAAGGTAGCAACCATGCAAAGAGGATGTTCGAGAATTTTAATATTTTTAAAAATAATATTTTAATATTAGGCAAGGAGATACCTCTATAATTAGAATATTTTTGTCTGTCCTTTCTTTTATGGATACTGCAAATAAGAGAGAAATTTCATGTTGTTGATATTACTTCTTCGGTCCAGATGGTAATTATTATGTTCTGCAGAGTCTTAAAAAGATCATCCCCACCACTCTTAATCAACTCGACTAGGATACCATTGGTGCCTGGGGCTTTATTGTTTCTCAATTTATAAATATCATATATCAGTTTGTCCTCATTTGGTGGTTCGATGTCTGTCATGTGGATTTTGCTTGTTCTGTTACCTACACTTAATTTGTCATATTTCTTGGTCCTGTGGGTAACATTAAGAAGACATGAGAAATGATTCATCCACTGCTCCAAAACTTCCATCTTGTTAAAAAAGAGATCATTGGGATCATTCAAGCAGCAAAATTTTTTTGTTGAGAAGGGTTTCCTACTTCTATTGACCAGGAAGAAGTCACGACTCATTTTGTCACCTTTAGTTGCCGCTAAAGTAATAAAAATTCATAGAAAGAAATATATTTGGGTTTAATAAAGGGTAAACCGGGCCAAGGGAAATATTTTGTTTCCATATCAATATAAAAGAGATGAATTATGGAATGTACATTTATAAAACTTATATACAGCATTTCCAAGTCATATTCAATCTTTTCCAAGTCAAATTCAACGTTCCAAGTCAATTACTTTCCAAGTCAAATTCAACCTTTTTCATTTCAAATTCAACCTTTTTTTTAATTTCAATTAAATAATAAAAATCATGCTAACATAATTTTATGTTTTTATGGTTATTTTAATTATAGATTATGTTTTTAATCCATGAGGGCCAGTTAACTGTTTCCAGGGGCCCTTTTACATACAATTACTCATGATTATAAAATAAGTATAACCGATACTTTACTTTTCAGACATTTTCGATACAAGGGCTGGTTGTACGGATAAGCGAGGGTTTATTTAATTCAAGTTTTAAAATCGCAGGATAGAATATTCAATTATTTTAGCTATTCAGATTTATTGGATACTACACTCAGTAGCTACGTTACCAGGGGTTCGTATCCCGATTTTTCTATTTTTTTTTAGTGAGCTTGCTCAAATATGGATTTGTTATAACTTTTTCGTATTTATTCGATATTAGGCTCAATAGCTGCGTTACGGGGGTTCTAACCCGATTATTCTATTAATTTTTAGTGCTCTTGCTCAAATATGGGTTTATTATAAGTTTTTCATATTTACTCGATAATAAGTGCAGTAGCTGAGTTAACAGTGGTTCGTATAGTGATTATACTCGTATAGTGATTAATTTTAAGATCGATCCACAAATATAGATTTATTTTAATTTGTTGGGATTTTTTTTAAATTCTATTGTAGTAAATACATTTAGTTTTTAAGGTATATGGTTAGTGAATAAATTATTGTTTTTTTTGTCGGTTCAATCTATGTTGGGATTTAATATCACATAATTGGTTGATTCTATTATCAATTAAATATCACGTCTACACAAATCAGGATCTTTCACTAATTATTATCTGAATCTAAGAAAACATATAATTCGGCTAAAATGATAATGAGGATCAGCGGTAACATGATCACTTAAAAAACTTAAAATAAAACTACACTAAACCAACTGACTAAAAAACAAGTATAATTAAAAGTAAAGTATATACTTTCACAAACCGAACTCACGAAAAAACCAGTTCAGAAATTAGTATACAAAGGAAATCTGAAAAAGATGAAATGAATCAATCCTTTTGCAAATGAAATTGAAATCATTAATATGTTTAATATCTGAACCCAGGAAAAAAAAAAGAAATACAGACATTAATATAATATACAAAGGAAATCCGAAAAATTTAAAATAAATCAATGCTGTTTTGAACGACTATAAAATGATTAATACCTTTACTAACCGAACCAAATACAGAAATTAGCATTGAAAAAATTGAAATAAATATATACTTTAAGGAACGAACATGAAATAAATAGCATAATGAGTATATGAACCACCCCCCTCCCAATGCAGCTACTGAGTGAGTGTAGTATCAAATAAATACTAAGTGAGCATACTTAAAAATGAATAGAATAATTGGGATAGAACCCCCCGTAACGCAGCTACAGAGCCTAATATCAAATAAATGCGAAAAAGTTATAATAAATCCATATTTGAGCAAGTGCACTAAAAAAAAATAGAAAATCGGGATACGAACCCTGGTAACGTAGCTACTGAGTGTAGTATCGAATAAATCTGAATAGCTAAAATAATTGAATATTCTATCCTGCGATTTTAAAACTTGAATTAAATGAACCCTCGCTTATCCGTACAACCAGCCCTTGTATTGAAAATGTCTGAAAAGTAAAGTATCGGTTATACTTATTATTATAATCATGAGTAATTGTATGTAAAAGGGCTCCTGGAAACAGATAACTGGCCTCATGGATTAAAAACATAATGTATAATTAAAATAACCATAAAGTTATGTAAACATGATTTTTATTATTTTATTGAAATGGAAAAAGGTTGAATTTGACTTGGAAATGCTATACACTATAACTTCACCAAAAATAAAAAAGACACTGAAGTCATACTTGCTGTAAAAATTTAGATCTTGAGAACTTAGTCCTTTTTTTGTATATGATTTTTTAAAAATGGTAAAGGTTCATTTTTTGCGATGTCTACACAGAAATATCTCAAAACGGGCTGAATTAAAAACTGGATATTGTAAAAGGGACTGAATAAAAAATGAAACTTTTACAGATTATACCTCTACCAGGAGTAGAAGTATGAAACCGGAATTCCCCAATAGATGGTGCTCGCTTCCAGTTTAAAGACTGTAAGACCACTTCTGTAGCGTCATCTTCTTTCTTTAAGAACTGAAGAAGTTTGTCAAAACACAATAACCTAAGTTCCATACATCGGTATATTTTCTATAACCTTAAACATGTCAAGTTTTGTGCCTATGAACTATGATTTGTGAATAGCATTGGTTTTCTGCTATCATTTGAAGACAACTACTGCAGAATCAAATAGAATGCTTGTGGAAGCATACGGTGAACATGCTCTTGCTAAAATTCAATGCTTCGAGTGGTTTAAAAAATTTAAAAGTGGTGATTTTGACGTGAGAAACTAGGAGCGTGGGAAATCACCGAAAAAGTTTGAAGACAAGGACTTGTAAGCCTTATGGGATGAAAACGATACTCACACTCAACAAGAACTCGCGGAACAATGAAATGTGAGACAAAAAGCAGTATCTCTTCGTCTGAAAGCTATGGGAAAGATTCAGAAAGTGGGAAAATGGGTATTACATGAACTGAATGAAAGACAGCAAGAAAATCGAAAAACCGCTTGTCAAATGCTGCTCGTCAGATGAAAAAGAAAATCATTTCTTCATCGAATAGTGACAGATTATGAAAACTGGATATATTTCCAGAATCCTAAGTGTCGTAAATCATGAGTGAATCCAGGCTGGCCATCAACATCCACTGCAAGACCAAATAATTTATGAAAGAAAACAATGCTGTGCTTTTGGTGGGATCAAAAGGGTATAATACATTATGAGCTACTGAAACTTGGTGAAACCGTTAACAATTATCGTTACCAACAAAAAATGATTGATTTGAATCGAGCAATACGTGATAAACAATGGGAATATGCAATAAGACAACATAAATTCATTTTCTTCATGATAATGCCCCCTCACGCACAGCAAAACAGGTCACAGATACGATCAAGGTGTTCAATAGGGAAATACTAGCCTACACAGCTTATTCTCCAGACTTGGCTCTGTCTAATTAGCATCTATTTGCATCATTGGGACATGCACTTGCCGAATAACACTCTGATACGTATCAAAATGGCTCGACAACTGGTTCTCTTCAACGGAAGAATTGTTTCTTTGGTGTGGCATTCATAACCTACTGAAGAGGTGGGAAAAATGTATAAATTCCAATGGAGACTATTTTGAATAAAATATTTTTTATAATTTTCAAACAACAGACGTGCAATTTTTACAAAAAAATTCTGGATTCATACTTCTAAACCTGGAATATGATAAGTACCGTAGGATAAAATTTAGTGGCTGAGACTGTTTGTTTCTGAAATATAATATATTAAACATTACTGCCTTGCAAGAGTTGCCCTCATCGTATTAACCTCCTTTAAGCCAAACCAAATTAATAACACTTAAATCAATTGAGTCTCAGCTACTAAATTTTATCCTACAGTACTCATCATATAAAGGTATAATCTGTAAAAGTTTCGTCACTTTTTATTCAGTCCCTTTTACAATATCCCACTTTTAATTTTGCTGACTTGGCAATAATCCTTCTTTGAAATATTATGTTAAAAAAAAAAAAAGACAATGCTTACACGATTGAAATTTCAACAGTAAGTAGTACAATGATAAGACTATACAAGAAAAAAAAAATTAAATATGACAGTCCTTTATAACCTTCCTTGTTACAGAGCACAAAAAGTGTCAGTAGTTGTAAATTTTTGTGAATTTTTTAAAAACTTGGCTACCTAGGTAGTATGTTGTAAGAACCAAAATTGTATAAATTACTCTCATTGTCATTCTAGTTTTTGTTTTGTTCTCAAATATGCAAAATTACCAGAGTTAATAATTTTTAAAGAAAACATTATTTTAACAGCAAAGAGAATTTTATAACTCCGGATTCAGCAAAATCTCAGCCACTAAATTTACATCACTTGTACTCATCATATAGATGTGTAATCTGTATTAGTTTCATATTTTTTACTCAGTTCCTTTTGAAATATTTTCATTCATTTTCGAGAATTTTTTATATCACTTTCTTCACTAATTAGGTAATAAGTTGTGAGGAAAAAACTTAATCCAAAACATATCCTTTCTGTTTGCTAGTTTTTGTTTTGATTTTATATCTAAAAAATTACAAGAATTAAAACGATTTTCCCAACACATTTTTAGCCCGAAGCTGATTTAAAATGGCTGCAACATTAAGAATATTAGCCATAAAAATTTTTATCTATGTTTTTTTATTCAGGAAAGGATAGAAAATAACTGTTAAAAAAATCATGAAAATCAAAATTGTTATGTGGCAATATTTAAGAAAATTGGACAATTTCTAATGGATTGACCCATATGTATTCCTTAATGATTTTTAGTTAAGTCATTTACTGTTTCTTATAGTTTCATTGTACTCCTATTAAATTGCTACTGGTGAACTCCTTTCCCACACATGTGCTTGCCTTAAAGGAATAGTGACTCCCACTTACACCGTAAAAATGTATGTAATTTGATTTGAATAAAGTAAAAAAAATCTGCCACAACTGGGGTTTGAACCTGGGATATAGAAAACAGTAGCCAAGTGTTCTACCCACCCACGCACGCACTCACACTAAATCATTCAGGGCACTCTGCAACCTGAAAAAGACAGGCAAAATCTAACTATTCCACTCTGTTTGCAAATCTCTTCCTCACAGGTCTTTCAGGTCACACCCAATGAATTAAATTAATATTAATAATCTACCTCCTTTAATGATTTTCTGTCATTATCCTCCGACTTTTCTTCGATTTGGAATCATAGAATCATATTACAACAATTCATAAGCTCATTATTACTACAGTTCATGAATTTTATTCCAATAAGAAAAAGTATGACAGGATTCCAATTAACACAAAATTACATATCAAGGTGATCAATTAAAATATATTTTTTAAAATAGCTGTGTTTTATTGAAATATTACCATTAACACTATTATTAAAAAATGTAAATTATGTTAAAGAAATTAAAGAGACAGTGGTTACCAGACAATTACTATGAAAACAGCAAAATTTTGATGAATACTTTTAACACTGATCAATAGCAAAATTATATTGTTATAAAACACATCTCTGAAAAAATGTTATAAGGATTTTAATACCTGATTTTAACATGGATCACACTAAGCTACTTTTAACAGAATTTCAAACTAATCAGGTATTTCAGACTTTATTTTGCTAATATTTTATTTGAAGTTGTCACAACTGTTATGATCAAAGACTGAAGTATCCTGAAAGAGGAATATATAAAACAGCGGCGGATCAACTTTGGAAAGAGATTGGTAAGTACCTTAAACTTTCCAAATCACCTCTACCTCCAAACTAAAACTTCTCTTCAAAAGTCAGAAGTTCCCTAACCCCTCCAAAAAACAAAATAATAATAATAAAAAAAATAAATAAATAAAAATGTAATTTTTACGCAAGAGGAACTGGACTTGCAAAATACGATTGAATTAGAAATAATTTAAGGCTAAAATTGATCCTTAACAATTATATAATTAAACATTGAAAAATATACAAACAATATGAAAATGAAACATCAATTAAATTTTATCATTATACAAAAAGGTCCCAATAATCAATAAATGACTACATTTTTAAAAATTATTGTCCTTAAATTGAATAATTAAAAGTGTAATTGACTCAGCAACAAGAACCTAGAAAGTCAGAGTAGACCAACATTTGGATAGTATTAGGAATGAATGTTTAAACAACTTGCACCTATGTTTAGAACTTAAAAATGAATATAAATGTATAATTTTTTTTATTTTGAAATGAAAATGAACCAATGAAACTAAAAAAAAGTTATAGAGCTGATCAGTATTTATGGAGTACGACCCGGGGCAGAAAAAAGATTATATCAATAGATAAATAGATACATTGAATAGGAAAAGAGGAGAAACTGATACAGAAAATAAAGAAGACATAAGTCCACATAGTAGGCATAACTGAAACTAAAAGGAAAGACAGAGGCGAGGCAAGGATAGGAGAATATGGCCAGATTCAATCCCGAGTGAACTCTCAAGAACATGCTAAAAGTGGAGCTCGCTGTATTTTCCATACTGACTTGAGCTCCCGCATTATCGACTGGAAAGTGATCAGTGACAGGATTCTGATAAAACTAATATTAGGAGCCAACAAATTCATGTAGCATATTATTTATGGCCCCAATGAAAACACATGCAGGCCAAATAAATATATATTCTACGAAAAACTTTAGCGATCCCAGATATTAAATATATGCCTAGTAAATGGATTAGCAGAGGCCAATAGTACATTCACTCATAAGAAAATTCACTAATATATAATAGAGGAGTCCACCCATGACTAAAACTCTATTATTGATTATTTTCTGATCCCAAAAGAGATAATAAAACTAACACTGGATATCAGAGTGAAAAGAGGTTATGAGGTGGACTCTGTAAATTTATTTGAAGATGGATATGATTACTGACAGTGAGGATAAGACAATCAGGAAAAAAAAAAAAAAAAAAAAAAAAAATTAGGGGTTCGTACAAGATCAGCAGCTATGAACTCAATTCAAAGGAAATCAGACAAGCCTACGAGTCAGCATTTGAGGAGGAAGCTCAAAGCAGAGATTACCCATGGGACTCTGATGATATTGAGATAAGTTGGAATTCATCCAAGGGAATTTTCAAAAATTCTTCTGAGAGAGTGGGAAAACAAGCATAGATCAGAGAAATAAACAAATTGTATGGTGGAATGAGAAAATAAAGATCAAAAACTAGTGAAAAAAAATTCTTTGGAAGCAGTACCTCCAAACAATCCATGACTCATTACGCTGAGTATAAAGAACAGAGGAGGAAAGTAAAGGAAATGGTCAGACAACAATAGAGAAAAGCGTGGGATGAATTTGGAGAAAAACTGGAAGAAAACTACAAGGAAAATCAAAAGCTGTTTAACAGATCATTCAACAATATGCTTAAACATGTCAGAAATAAAGATGAAGATGTGCTGACCGAATCTAAGAAAATCATGGAAAGATGGATGGAATACTTTATAGACCTATTAGACTGCAGCGGAATATTAACAGATAATTCTGATGAAATTCAAGAAGAAGTAAACTTCATTATTTATGGATTATGGAATAGCAAAAGACAAGATATCAAAAGCAATAGCATCTCTAAAACTAGAAAAAGCAGCTGTTATAGATGGAATAACACCAGAAATGATAAAATAGATGGAAATAAAAGATGAAGAAATATTCCAGCATCTGTTTAATCTAGTCTACAAAGAAAAGAAGTTACCAAGAGATTGGGAAGTGTCTATTATTCTTTCTATACATAAGAGTGGTGACCACATAGAATGTAAAAAACACACAGCCATCTTGCTTCAGAGCGTTCTGAGTAAGGCCAATTCCACAATCCTTGAGAGAAGGCTAAGGAGCAAAATTAATCCATATCAATTGAGGAAGAACAGTATAGATTCATAGAAGAAATCAGGAACTGATATTCACTATGAGGAAGATCTCTAAAAAATTTATAGAAAAGAATAAAAGTGTTCTGAAATGATTTTTTGATCTGAACAAACCATTTGATCAGTATAGGAAGCAAGATATTGTGAGGGATCTTAATGAAAGAAGAGTCCAGAAAGGACCACAAAATGCTGTCTCAGGGATTTATATGAATCTGAGAGGTATCATTAGAACCTATAACAATTTGTCAAAAGAACTAAAGATCTTAAATTTGCAAAATTATAAATTTTAAAGATTTAAAAAAAAAATTGTTTCCTCATTAAATACACATTTTAATGGAAAAATGGAGATTATAAGTAATTGAACTCATTTTATAACAAGGAATCGCCAATGATTCTTTGTTGGCTTTAATATTTGTTACACTGTTGATAAGTTCGTACCGTGTTGATAAGTTACACTATCAACATCTAGAAAACCAATTAAATCAACTTTTTTGTCCTCAAAAACATGGCTGATTACTAAGTTTAATTTTGGAAAGAGAATTAACTTAATGCTGATTAGTATCAATACATTTAGGCCGTTTTTTCCCTAAACATGGTTCATACTGGTTAAAATTAAATCCTTTTCTATAATGCAACATATATAGTTTGAAATGATCTGTATACGTCATAAACTTTAAAAGTGTTTATTGCAACCTAATTTGTTGGCTGGATCAGTGCTATAGTATTTTGAAGAAAATACTCAATCTTCAGATAATTTGGATAAATTAACTATATGCCTAAGAGTCTACGTTCTTGTCCTTAAATATACCTTACTTTTGAGTAAATTAATTTTCCATCCCATCTTTAAAGATAATCAATAGTAATATTTCCAAATGATGGGCACCATTTCATGTTTTTTTTGTTTTGTTTTTCAATTCTAAAAAGAAATAGAGGAATTCTGGATCAACACATGAAGAATCGTGAATAAGGTAACATCAAAGCAGAAAGGAGTTAATTATATGTCTGTTGTATTGCATTTCAATTCCTTATCTCCTGGGGAGTCATCATGGTTGGAAGGTGAGTGCAGCCATAACTCTGGAAAAATGCTATAGACAAGGTGATGATATAAAGGTGGACAAGAGGAATAGTGATAATGTTAATATGGTACGAGGGCAAATCAGATAAAAACGGTAATTTGCTATGTTGCTGAGCATACTGTTCTAAGCTTTATAATGGAGAGAGAGGCAGATGTTTGGTTTGGGAGCAATGGAGTATTGGCTCGATTAATGGCCACACTATTTTCTATCCTCATTGTAGCTTACTTCATTTGCTTATTGTTACATACGGGAAGACACAAATACTACAATGACAAAGAAGAGGAATGGTCATTAGTCTTCACCCTTCTGCACGACAGCACAAGGACTCACAACACACATTTAAGTTGTGATAAATTGAAAGATATGGACTGGAAAATTTTCGAACCCTCCTTACAGTCGAAAGTTATCCCTATTTTTGTTAGGGTCCTTGAAAAAAATACATTTAAAGCAATGAAGAAGTTGAGGAGCTGAAAACAAGCCCTCAAACCAGAAACAAAAATGTTTGGATCAGGAAGGAGACCACATTGAGAAATACATAAAGTATGGTTTATGTAAAACATTAATCATTATATGTATACAAAAATAATTACTGTTTACATTTTATTCACCCTCATATTGAAAATACCTTTATGTTGGCCGGTAGAAGTTATATCCATGAACATCGGATAAAGTAGTATATATAGTGTAGTTTATAGATATAATCATTTCCTTCTTACAGAGACCCTGAAAGAAGGGATTACATTTTTACTTAACATATGCACCATAAAGTTTACCAGCATACCATTGTATTCAAAACCATTGTATCTGAGAAAAACCGTTATATTTAAATTGGAAAATTATAGTAAATGTAAACTTATTATTATGCTGAATGCTGTTGTATCCTGTTTATATATTATTTTTACTTGGAATAATACATAGTCTAAACTTGATTAGTTTGTAATTCTTAACCTCAAATGTTCTATATTTTGTACCTTTTAGGACAGTTGCAACAAAATGATTGGTGTTTCGTGAATTTAATTTTGAAATATTCAACTGTAACAGTTAATGAGCACCTAGTAAGCTATTTAATTAAAATAAGGTATAGATTAAACTACAGTCATTGATTTGATCTATAAATACGTGGTTATTCATGAATATTGGACAAATGCTGCTCTTTACAGGATATTTAAAGAACTGGAGAAAAAAAGGAAGCTTGGGGTTCATAACTAATTGTGAAAAATGAAATCTATAAGAAATATTAGAAAGTACAATGCATTTGCTACCTAATTAAAATTTAATATATATTGTTTTTTCTTACATAATGATAGAAACTTCTAAAAAAATTCTAAAAGATGGCTGTGTAGTAAGTGTAAAAACAAATTATATTAACCTTGTATTTTCATCAAAGAATTTTACTTTTTTCATAACTGTCACATTGTACCAATCAGCAAAAACAACCAGTGATAAACCAGAGTCAACATCTCTTTTAAGCTTCGCAATTTCCTCAGGAAAAAATTCTTCTTCAGGATCAACAATTAAAAGTGTGCCATACTGAGAAGCATCAAAACAAGTGAATGGAACTCCTAATACTTCAATATAATATCCTGAAGCTCTCAAGTGAGTATACATATCCTAAAAATACAGTAATCTAATTAAAAATAATTTAAATCATTTAAGGACAACTTTAATGTTTATTTTAATTTTTTTTCATTAAAAAGAATATTTTTAATAATATTTAAAAAATAATCATTTAAAGAATATTGCTGAAGTATAGTAAATATTATAAGTAACATCGGTGCTAAAGAATGAATATTTAAGTATAGTGAAGTATGAAGTTAAAAGTATAGTTTCCCATTGTTAAAGAATATTAAATTGGTCATATCTTTTAGCAAATTCCTATTATTATCAACTAATTACATAATAAAACGTCTTTAATTCTATATGATTCAGGATCAGCAATTAATTTGAAATATGAGAATTGTTAAAATTGAACACAGATTTCACAGATATAGATAACAATTAAATTATGGATTTTTTAAAGATTTTTCATGGGTGTTCATATCAGTTTTTTTCTCCAGAGAGGTAAATTGTTCATACTCCTTATACTCAAGATTTCAAAGACACTGAAAAATTCCCTTTTCAGTCAAATTCATAATTTTTTCAATCAAATTCAATTTTTTTTTCAGTCAAATTCATTATTTTTTAATCAAATTCTTAAAAAATGGCTCCAGAAGCCTGCAACACAAGGAAAATGTTTAAAGATCCATATCCTTATGAAACCTGGATGGGCAAAATTTAGGACTCCTGCTATATCACCATCGGGTTAGCCACAGTAACATAAAGTAACGTTAAATGAACTAACAACAACAGGATTTAATAAAAAGATTTAGTTATTGATAACAAAACCTCATAAAACTAAATATATAAAATAAGTTCAAGAAATTATGAAATTGATTGAAAAAATTATGAATTTGATTGAAAAATTATGAATTTGATTGAAAAAATTATGAATTTGACTGAAAAAAGCTATAATAGTTATTCATTATACCTTATAAAATCACCATGAAAATATTTTTTACCTTAAAATTAGTATGGATATGGTCAGCATTCCAATCTAATGGGTCCACTTTCATTCGCAAATTATCCCTAGGGAAATATCCTGGAGGATACCTGAGGTTGTGAAACTGATCCCATAAAAGTCTTTTCCTGCAAAATTTCAAAATCATAAATATATTCAGCAACAAATATATAAATTCAACTTTATCTTTGAGAAAAAAGAAGTCAATGAAACAGTGTTTGCAGTCAATGTAACCTTCTCCGGATCTGATGATTTTTCTTTCTCAAGATGACTGTCTCACCTGATGAGATACTATCTCTAGTCCTTATTTAATAAGGTCATCATAATCCAGTCTCTAGTTATAAATAATAAATTTAAAAAAACATTTCCATTTCAACCCTATTTTATGTATGCATAACACCATGCTCAAGATAATTTAAATAATTTAATATGAACATTAAAAATTACTTTTAAATATTTCTATATTAGGATTAGTTAATTTAAATACCAACTATTTATTTTTTTATTTGATGAGGGTGCAGTAATGAAAACAAAAATTACACACTAATATGTAACACTCATTGTAAATGTGTGCTGACATTTCAGCCTATACTGTAGGCCTTCATCAGGGCTAAGAGAAACAAGATAACAACCTATACAATTAGAAAATTAATAATAAGTTGGGTACAATAATATGATGACAGTAAAACAACATGGAAACAAACAAAAAATTAAATTAAGATGATAACAAGATGACAGTAATAAAATGTGGAAGCAAACATAAAATTAAGATGATGATATTGGAATGAAAATATTCGAAGACTTTAAAGTAATATAAATAAATAGTAATACAGCGGTAGTAGTAGTAAAACGTGCAATATAACATTTTAATATATTATTTCCCAGTTGATGAATCGGATAGCTGTGTAGGTTTGAAGCTGATACATACGACCAAATAGAATGAGCAAAATCATGGAAATTCGGTCTCTATTTATAACCATATAACAGACCTAAGAAAATTGCTTCGTTTGTTTCTTATAACAATTGATATATCTAGTGCACATTAACTTCAAATACTTACTGTTTAGGGGGAGTTGGTATAATATTAGCTCTAATGGGCAATTTCACAAGAGATATTTTTGAGGCAAAGTCACCATAATCAGATGGAGATTCAATGGTAAGTTCAATGTGTCCTTGAGCAGTACCTGTATAGTCTGCTGCATTACTTGATACACTCAAATATACTGCTAACCAGCCTGACCAAGGCCACAATACATTACTATAAACAACAGAAACCTGCAATATAAACCATGTTAATCATAGAAATAAATGTTTACTTTTTCATTAGAAAGTACAAAAGAAATAACAGACTACTATGAATGAATGAATGAATGAAAAAAGAACTTTATTCTGGGACTAGGGCCCTTGAGAATAATACACATGTACAAAAAAAATAATGATTACAACTGGCCAAAAAACACATACAAAAAAACTAATAATATTAATGATTACAATAAATATTTACAATTATTTTAATTGATGAAAAGAGAGAGAAATGAAAAATGAAAATAAAAAAAAATACAATAATATCTAAATGTAATATAGAACTAACAAACCAAAATACAAAACAAAAAACATTAGAATAATTAAAAATAGAAATGAAAATAAAGTTTACTATCATTTATGTTATGAAGTGTAGACATTTCTCACATCAATTTAATCGCTATACTGAAATTAGTTGGCATCTGATTGGGAAGCAAGAAGGTGTTAAAAAGGAGAGATTTGAAAGAAGACTGGGAAGGAGCATGACGGATGTGTGTTGGAAGAGTATTCCAGAAAAAAGTGGACCGGGCTAGGCTAAGAGGGAAAATTCATATTTTTTGGTTCTATGGGAAGGCGTATAGAGGTCGGAAAGACGGGATCTGGTTTCCTAAGTATGGATTGTGGATTAAAATTGACTATAGATGTAAGAGGGACGGGGGGAACGGATGACTTGATAGAGAAAGGAACCAAGGAAATATTGCCTTCGAATCGAGGAAAATAGCCAATCATAGAGGTGAAACACATGTGACCGTCTAGAGGTACCGAAGACAAATCTTAAGAAACAGTTCATGACTCGTTTCAATCTGCCCTCAAGCAAATTCGAGAGGCCACCATATACTGCACAACTATAGTCAAAATGGGGGGAAATAAGAGAGGATACAAGGAGCTTCCGGAAGGATTGTGGGAGAAGGTGACGGGACCGCTGCAATAGTTTTAGTGTACTAATCGATCTTTTGGAAATTTGGGCAATATGGGGTTTCCAGGATAGGTTTTGGTCAAGGATTACGCCAAGGTTTTTGATGGAGGAGCTGAAGGTAATAGGGTGATGATCAAACAAAAGAGAAGGAAGGGTGAAGATAGAACTAAGGAGGAAATTGGAACCGATTAAAATGGTATGTAATATAATATGGTAAGTAATATACTGAGAACAAGCCAGATATTGATTTAACTGAACCGACTAAGAACAAGCAATTGTATCAAGCTAAAACTTTTAAGGAGCTGGTGTTATAGAAATGAGCAAGGAATGTCTTGCTCTCTGCTCTGGTTGCTTTTAATGTCCAAATATTGGGTTGTATAATAAGTTTGTAGCGTTTTTTACTGGTGATTTCAATGAAAACTTCAGATTCTCGTAAATATTTTTAATGAGATATTTTAAGCGTTTCTGCTAGTGAGGATGTCATAATAGAGTGAGGGGTTGTCAATGAGCAATGCTTGAGTTTGGTCATCATCAACAGTTGAAGGACGACCTAAGTTGCTTTGGGTCTTCCAAGTCATAATTTTTGGTTCTGAACCGAGAAAACACTTACGGACGGTGCTTTCTCCTAAGGCATTATATACACTGCAAATTTTGTTAACAGTCTGTGCAGCAGTAACTGCTAGTAAATAGTATATTGTATAGTACTGATAGTAAATAATTATATTGTACTTCTAAATTTTAGTAATTCACTGAGAAAAATGTTTTGCGGACTGTAGCCGTTTCACAGAGCTTGGGTCTTTTAAATACTATAGGATATTAATTTATTTCAATCTCAGTCACTCAATCATTATTCCACTATTTCAATAACAAAACGTTACTGAAAGTCACATTTAAATTAAGATGCCTGATTTTCAATAGGTACTATATCCATTTTAGGAAGCATTCAGTATTCTTTTATTGAACCATTTTACTTGATTATTTTTTTTTAAGTTTAGGGGTCCTTGTCATTATGCTGATTGGATAAAAGGTTCCCAAAAATCTTATTGCTTTATGTTAATGATACTGTATTTATTATAAGTAAAATTACATTCCACACAAGTAAAGATAAATATTCTTAAGGAACATCAGTTCCTGGTAATATATAAAAAAACCAACAAAAAAAAAACCTTGGATATAACAAGTGAAAAAAAATCTTCAGGTTAAAATTGTTATGACGCTTTTACTAGTTATTGGGTTGTAAAATAAGTTCATAGCATTTTTTAATATTTCAATTTAATCCTCTCTGTGTTTATAAAATGGTGTTTTTTTCAGTTGGCGTGACACGCCATGGAGGCCCTTGGCCGAGTGGTATAGTTTCTTAGGTTTCCACACTGCGATACTCGATGACATTTTATATGGTAGGGTCATCACTCCCTATGCTTGTTTTTGTGAGTAGCCATCAATTGGCTGGTGGGTCCCATATACCCAGGGGGAGATTGTGAGAGAATCCCGATTTATTTGTATGGTTGAAAAAACCCTCCTTGGACTGGGATTCGAACTCACAACTTTGGCATGGTAGGCTAGGCTAGCATGCTAGCAACTCAGCCACGGGCTCCCCCATATAAAATCATGTTAAAAAAGAATTGGTTAAGGTGCTTTTATGCATCAGTTTCAACTGAGATTCCTTATCTTTAAGTGGTATTTTGCTTGCTCAAAATGGAACCGAAAAAATTTCATTTTTTGTCATTTAATAATTTTTTATTGATATCTAGTCATTATTGATAAGTATTCCTGTTTTCCATTGGCATTTCCTAGTAGACACACCAGCAGTTCCACAGCCATTCAATACCTTTCACAATTGTATTCAATTTTTGGATTTGAATTGGAATACATAAATTCTGATAGGGGTTCTTTATTTATTTCTCAGGAATTGGCCACATTCTAGCATTCCTGCAGAGTACTATGAGTTGAGCAACCCCATATAACCCACAAGGTAATTCTCAAGTAGTGACTCCAACAGGATACTTTGGAGAACCATATTGCTTGCACTGAAATCAAGAAATAAAAAAGTAAGAAGAAGTATTCATGGAATCTCTCCATACTGTCAGGTGCATTGCCATGTTCTCTTGTGCATGTAGACTGACAGCACACCACACAAGAGGTTCTTTAAGCACCCTTGTAGGGCCATCAATGGAGCCATCTTGTTTAGGTACTACACCCTGGTCTTGTTTTGTTATCCAAGCCGGTGTTATCAAGCAAATACGATGACTTATTGGAGAAAGTTAAACTGTTTGAAGGGCACCCCTGGGAGATGGGAAAGAACTAGTGTTGTAAAAAAAAAATCACCTAATTGAAGGCTTAGAGACTTCTAGCCTAGTGTTGTAAAAAAAGCCTCGAAAATTGAAGGCTTAGAGACTCGAGCCATAGCTTGAGCTCAAGCCTGGAAGGCTCTGTTTGAGCCCTCAGCTAAAAGCTCGAGCCATATAGCCTCATAACAAAATACTCGAATCTTATCTCAACCTTTATGAAGCGCTATGATGGGCTTAAAACATTTTCTTAAAGCAAAAGTTTTCAAGACAATTATGCTGTATAATAATCAAAAGTTTTCAAAATTTCCCTTAATTAAATGCTAATTTTCATTCGCTTTTCTGGTTGTATATTGTAAACGAAACAATGGATTTTTAGTGTTTCCACAATTTTCCGACTATTTTGGGGTAACCTGATACGATAATCATCATATCGTTTCCCCCCAAATTTCCATTCGCTTTTCTGGTTTTATCTCATCAACGAATCAATGGGTTTTCACCATTTCCACCCTTCATTACCTTTTACAAATTTTTGTGTATTTTCTGAAATCTATCTCTACCTAATGGTATATTATACAGTATTTTACCCATATCAAAAAATACAATTAAAAATATTTATGCTCTTCTCTCATTTAGTTATAGACATGAAATTCGTTCAACTTCTATATTCAGCAGTTCATTATCAATGCTTATAAGATGGTATAGTTAATCTTTAATAAGGTTAATCGTATTGTTACGGGCTACGGGGTGTGAGAAATGAACTACTTCAGTTTACAAATTGCAAATATTTATTAAATACAGAATCCACAAATATAAAGGGATTAATAACCACTATACTTACAATAATAATTGAATTACTAGCTTAACTACTAAACAGTCTACATATAAAATCAGGTATTCCTAACAAATAAACTACTTACGTAAATTTATACAATCTGCTAGACTTATTCTAAAACTTACAACAATAGCTTATAACCTACAGTCTTCTAATTTCCCACTGACCGGTTATCACAAGATTGACACACACAGTTTTACTACACTGTCATGAATTATCCACTGTCACAGTTCACTGATACATCACTGATACTTGTTGAGCCGGATTAAGACTGACTGACCCAGGTTTAGTGGACCAGTATTTGTACGACTACACAAGATTCTAGACAAAGAGAGGGCAGGTAAATGGCGAAAGGCGGATGGGCCATTCTAGGTACTTCGAGGACCGTCCAGGTCCGGAAGTCTCTAGCCAAATCCGGACCCCTCTAGGCATGGTTTACATGTCATTGTCTTGACCGTAGCTGTATAATAATTAGTAATAAAGTTACTTCATTTAGTTATAAGTTTCATTTCATTAATACATTTATGCCCTATTCGTCACTCTCCATTACCTTTACAAAGTTTTATATAAGATAATCTTTTTTTCTAAAATCTTTATCTTTCTAATGGTTTTGCTATGTCGTCACTACTCTCCCCTCTTCTTTTCAAAAAGTCCCATATTTTGGATATTGCCAATCTCTTATCGGACAAAGGGAGGCAGGGCTGATATGGGAAGTGCCCAGTGCAGAGAGTTCCAGGTGTACAGCGAGGGGCAGCCCACAGACAGCCCAAGCCCATGGACAATCCAAGAGGGTTTGGGAAATGCCTTTTGACTTTTGCCAACAAAGCTTATTAATATTTATTTAATTAATATAATAATTATCCAATCCTAACTTACTCCCCTCAGTATCCTCAATACATTACAGTATATTATAAGTCTAAAATACTGTCCTTATTATCAAAAAATACAATAAAAATATTAATGCTCTTTTCTCCTTTAGTTAGACATCAAATTTGTTTAACTTCTATATTTAGCAGTTCATTATCAATGCCAATAAGAAGATATGGTTAATTTTTTGGAATGTACAAAATATAAATTCTACAACAATATAGTGAGTTTATTCAAAATCGTTAGAACCTTTTCTGAGTGAATAATAAAAAAGTACAAAATGCTTGGTATCGTATAAAGTAGCCCTTCCGGTTCTATTGATGTAACATCTTGGGCGTATACTTGTCTTAAATATGAAATTTTAGTTTTGTATGTCTTTTCGTTTTCGTGCTGAACTTACCACGCACATAGAGACCTTTGTGTGGGACTTGGTTATTTTGACTCAGGGGACTCTGAAATGTGTATTTCCATTAAAAACTGGAATTCGAAAAATTTAACGATCGCAATACTATAATCAGCATGTAAATAGTCGGAAAATAGTCGAAATAGTGAAAATCCATTTATTCGTTCACGAGATAGAGCCGGAAAAGTGAATGAAAATCATATCAGGCTACTCCAAAATAGAGGAAATGATGAAAATCCATTGATATGTTCAAGAGATAGAGCTGGAAAAGCGAATGGAAATTCGGGAGAAAGCGATATGGTGATTACCATGTTAGGCTACCCAAAAATAGTTGGAAAATTTTGGAAATGGTGAAAACCCTTTGACTGGTTTACAACATAAAAGCAAATGAAAATTAGCATAAAAATAAGTGCTAATTTTCATTTCAAGGGAAATTTCCGAAAATTTTGATGATTATTATACAGAAAAATTGTTTTATAAAACTTTAAATTTAAGAAAATGTATTAAGCCCATCTCAGTGCTTCATAAAGGTTGAGATAAGACTCGAGTCTTTTTCTGTGAGGCTATAAGGCTCAGAAGGCTCGAGCCTTTTGAGTCGCGGCTAGTCAGGGCTTGAACCTTATAGCCTATGACTCAGCTCTTTTACAACATAAGGCTAAAGGCTCAAAAGGCTCGAGCCGCGACTCGAGTCGTGGAAGCTCGAGCCTTATAACCTTACGGCTCAGCTCTATTACAACACTAGAAAGAACCCAAAATAAATAAGGAAGCCGTTGTTGAGATGTCGGATGATGCATTAACTGTATCTAAAGAAGGGAATTAGCCTAAGGAAGATTTGATGGTGTCTCCTGTTAGATGGGCGGGTCAACTCCTGCTCATAAGGATACCCCAACTGCAACAGATTAATCTAGTGTGAAAAAGGGTGATAAAGAAGTCAGAGATTATGTTTTTCCTTATAAATTTATAAAAGTTTGCATAAAAGCAGCAGGGAGAAAAAAATATTTGTAATTACATGTTTAATTATTTATGTGTTAAAACCTCTTGTACTTATGTACTTCATGTTTTAATTTTTTTTTTTTTTGTTTCATTACAAATATGATTATTATCAATCTTTGTATTTTATCTTTGGCTTATGAAAAAACAATAAATTTCAATAACAAGCTTTCACAAATCAATTTAATTGAATACATTTGGATATTTATATAATATTTAGTCATGATGTGATTAACATTAACATGACTATTTTCAATGTAAAATTTAAAAATCAAGAAATAAGAGTTAATTTCAATCTCTGGATTTTTGTGTTCCCAAAAATTTTACAAAATGGATTTAGTACCTTTAAGAAATCATCATCTCAACTGGGAGATAATTTATTATTATTTTTCATATGCTGATGAGGTAGAAAAAGAACCCATGAAATGTTCAAACATAAGAAAAAAAACACAAATTTAATGTTGTAGATTTCTGTGGTGTTTAGCCAAACCAAGGATAGATAAAAATACACCGAAAGGTCAAAGATTCAAAGTTATTAATAAAAATAAATAATGGACACTATTTATTTATTTATTTTTTGAGAAAACAAATAAATAAATAAAGTAAACTGATGTTTCCATACATACAGATACATACCTCCAAATAATGACCATTCTGAGGAATGTATGGATACCAAAGAGGTTTTGATGCAATACGTCCAGATACACCAAGACCATTTAATACAGTAACATTAACAATTGTTGGCATTGCTCCATAATACAAAGGCTGAGTGCAATAAGGCCACATGTATTGGCATTCACCCAAGTCTATATAGCTACAAACAGAAAGTGGAGAGAAGGAAAATAACATTAAAAAAAAAAACATTATCTAACAACAAAAATAGAATTAAAATTAAAACATTAATAAATAGAATAAAAATATGATTTTATTATCATTAGGAAAATCAAAGTTAGGAATTTCCAAATAAATAGTGGAATTTTATTGGTCATTTGACTTAAAAGACAAATTTCAGAAAAAAAAAAAGAAAGAAATTATTACATATAAAAACTAAACAGCAGAGGAAACGAAATTAAATAATTAATGTAAACTTATATTGCAAGAGAATATAAATATAAATAAATATACACAATACATCATTTCCATCATAAAGGAAGAAAAAAATAAGAGTAATCAACCAATGAATCTTTATTTTTAGTTTATATTGTTCTATGGGTTGTTTCATAATGAAGCACATCATTAAGCTTTCTTACAGAAATATCAACAATTGGGAAGGTGAATCAAGAAAAACAGCCTTGAAATTCATCAAAATAGAAGGGAATACACAAATTAAAACAGAAGTATAAAATAGAAGTGATCTTACCCTGACTACGACACAGGGTACCGTGGATTTAATAAAACTATCAATAATAAATCCATAAGTTTTCATTAGCGAAAAATGTAATTCTAAGGTATTAGGAGATGGTAATTATTTCTATTTAAAATCCTGTGGCCTTCAGCTGAACAAACGTTAGTAACCTCAAATAAGTCATTTAGATTTGATTAAAAGGCCCATCAGCCATACATAAAACACTAAGAAAAACACAGCAGGTTCAGGTTCTTACAATCTAGACAATGATAAAACATTACCAGTATCATCTTACAAATTATTTTAAAGCATTTACCTTGGGCTTAAACTAGCCTGTGGGGTGTAACTATTTAGTATATGGTATGCTTTTAGAAGGTCTAATTTACCATGGCCTTGCTCAAACATGTTGATGCCAGGGAGTCTACGGGCAGAGGCCATTAAAGCTTGTTTCATACTAGCTGGATTGATCGCATTTCCACGGTGAAGCACCCCACTGAAAATTGTTAAGGATCAGAAACATAGTAGAAGCTAATTATTTTGATTATTTATAATGAAAATAAAAGTAAAGGAGATGATGGTAAATGGTATAGACAAAAATGAAAAACATGCAGTATAAAATATTGGACAATTTAATGTGTACCAATGTTTCGACCTACTTTGTAACTCTGCTTGAGAAGAAAACAAATAATGCAAGGTCAAATCATGTTTAAAACGTTCATGCCGGGGTCTGCCACCAGTGGCTTGCACTAGTCTGTCTCATGGGGCAGCATGAACCACTGGTAGCACACACTCGTCTGTCTTATCGAGCAGCACGGACCAATGGTGGTATGCATTCAATTTTGTTATTAGATGCCGACAATAAAAATGATGAAAAATCAAAATTTATTTATAATAAACACTTTTTTAATAACAATTATAATTAATAACGAATTATATAACACTCCAGATGAAACGTGACTTAATTAAAGTGCCGCCTCACAGCAAAGAAGATGAAAATCGGCCCTGGTGTGAACATATTAAGAGGTGAGGAGCTTAGCTAAACAGCAGATATTGTAAATATATCCCCTTGGGCTTACCTCACCTCTCAATGCTATACTTTTCTCTTAAGCCTATCACATTGTTACTCTCTTCTCTGAGTCTCACCTCACCTTGAAATTTTAATATTTTCGCTAAGACTCAGCACCATGTAGTCAGAATACAGAACACAGAGGTCCGTCGGAGGTCTGAGAGCAGATATGGGGAACGAACCAAGATGCCTGAGACAAATTATATCTTCGCTAGCTGATTAAATTGTCCTAAGGTAACCTTTTGTAATATTGTATAGCAAAGGTAGTAGTACGATACCTCAGAATTCTCAGTCATAGTTTTAGGCATCGTGTAAATAGATTGGATATGTATTAGCCAATTTTAAAAAAAATGCCATTAATTGAAACCTGATTGATTTAATCTTCCCCTGCATGCCACCTATTGGGATTGGTAAGCATGACACTTCTGGAAAAGAACTCCAATGGTTCCAAAAAGTATAGTCCTTAAATACATTAAATATATTAACTAATCTAGTTTTTAAACTAACACTGCCTTAGAAAATCAGCTGGGCAAAAACAGCATTTAAAATTTAAATTTAAAGGTAATTAGGTAATTTTAATCATATAATAGAGTATCATATAATGTCTAAACATCATCCATTAAAATTGTATTAGCATATACTTAACTAACTTTCCTTGCTCGCGAATATTTTTCAAGTGGCTATTTTTTTTGTTATTAAGGATATTTTGTATTATTTTCTTTGTGTATTTAACTTGTGGTGTTAGCATTTAAACCCACCGTCATGATTTTTTGAATATTATATTATTAAACTGGGCATTTTCTTACGCACACAATTCTCTATTATGGCTTCAAGAGTAGATATGCTACCAGACCCTATGAGAAGAAGAATCTGGTCTGGAGTTTACTAAGATAGTCTCACTTTTGAGTATAGTAGAGGCACAGATCCTGAAAAAAAACACAGGAAGAGTAGAATAGAATGCCAACTAAGGAACAGCACCTAATATTAAAAATGCTCCAACAAATTCGAAATATGATTGAAGAAAATACACTTTTACAAAAGATAGTAGGTAAAATAAATAAGGAGATCGAAATTTTTAAAGAGAGTTCCGAGAAAATGATAGGTGAGTTACACTCGACTGTAGCCATGGTCTGCTCTAAAAATCCTGACCTCCAAATTCAGATGACGGCCTCCACTGAAGAAGCAGAAGAAGTAAGCAAGAACATCAATCTTAGTGGCCAGGAGAGTGAAGAACTCAGAACACAAAAGGAACCTCCTATTAGCACAAATAAAGGACCTATATTAATGACTGCACCCAGAAGTGATTTGATTGAAGAGGCTCAGACAATACCCTAATAAATATTTCTACTGATATTAAGGATAGTATTAACACCATAAATATTTGTAAGGTGCAACCCAGAAAATATTCAACTTTATATTAAGCTTTTTAAGTTTCCAAAATAAATCCCAGATGTCATCTTACTGGTTAGGAACTATAAAAATTTTGAACATGGGTTACCTGGTCACATTTAAATGTTGGTTAATTAAAATAAATAAATTTCATTAATACAGAGATGTGCAAATAGAACAGAATATCATCAAATTTTTAAAATATGCATTCTATAATGGTTAAATGGTCTTGGACTATGTCAGGAGAGAACGCATACCATATTTGACCATTAATGTTATTCTGAAGGGACATTGTCCCAGAATAAAGTTTATTTTCTATTCTATTCTATTCTATTATGGTAGCACACGGCGATCTTTATCTTTTTCCAGGGGATATAAGGGGTAATTAGCTTTCCCTCCGTCAGAGGAGTTAAAACTGGCTAGTCTGAGCCACGCTCAGGCTGAATCATACTGGAAAACTTAGTAAATAATTTGTATATATTTTGTAAAAAGTTGAATAAATTTCTGTATAGGTAGGATCAGGGTTCATTGTAAATAATAAGCTTATTATTTTGATGTTAGTTTAATTAGGATTAGTTTTTTTATCTACTAAATAAGGAATGGATCTCAGGGTAATTATTGAATGTCATAGGTTAAAGGTGATGAGTCATAAAAAAAATTGTAGAGAATTCATTTCAGTTAGCAACTTTTTCAGATGAAAGTTAAAAATTGAACTTCATGCTAAAAGACCTAACAGAAAAAATCATATTAAATTTTATTAATTTATGAAGGAATAATTAGGATAATTTAACTTAAGTCGAGATTTCAAAGGCCTATTTTTATTGATGAGCAGTTTTATTTGTACCCTTATTTTTAAAGACAGTATCTTACGATGTTCTAGTTTGCAGTGAAAACCGTTTTTATTAAACTTAAGTAATCATCTAGCACTAATGAGCATCCCTTAAATTACAACTTGATACATTTGATCTAATATTTCTTTTCTAAAATCCAAAGGTGGATTTGTCTTATATTATTTGGGAATGATCACCCTCTAAGGTGGAGTTGACATGGGTCCTCCATTCATCCCTACAAAGGGTTTATTGTCTTATTATAGATCTTGTCAAAGGAAAGACCCTTTTTTTTTTTTTTTTTTTTTTTTTTTTTGCCGGCTAATCCAATGCACTGCAGCCAATTTAGGCTTATTGTGCGCCGTCCAATATACTGTTAATACAGGGCTAGCGCCTTGGTGAATCTGACTAACCTGTGGGGGTTAATCAGTTCACGCAACTTGGGATCAGGGATATGGTCGACACCAAAATGGTAAAACCGTGTCCTAGCAATCTCTGGGCAACTGCATATCAAATGAAATGCAGTTTCATCCTCCTTCTTGCAGAATCTGCAAGTCGGTGAGGCCACCAAACCCATATTGTGGAGATGCTTATTAAGTTGACAGTGTCCAGTATATAGTCCTGTTACCCTCCTTAGGGTTGTCCTGTCCATAAAGAGTAGAATATGACTTCTCTCTTTGCAGGGTCCATCCAGAAACATCTTGGAGTGATGCTGCTTGTCGGTATTCCTCCAGTATTGCCTGGATCTATTATCAGCAGCAGCCTTAATCAGTCCTTTGGCTTTGCTGAGGCTAATTCCACACACAGGTTCAGGTGAGGGGGGTAGCTGGGCAGAACCCCTCCTCGCGAGGCTATCAAGCCCTCTCATTCCCTAAGATGCCTGAGTGACCAGGCACCCAATATACCCGGACTTTATTTAGCAGGGAAAGCATATTTAGATTGTTTTTGCATTCCTCTACTAGTTTGGACCGTGTTATATAACTACCCAAAGTCTCCAATAGCAGCTTGACTATCAGTATGGATAGTTATCTGTCTGTCTCTCATCCCTTCTGAAATTAAGGTTTGAGCACAGATATTGATAGCCATTACTTCAGCCTGGAAGACTGAGGTATGCTTACCAAGAGAAATGGACAACCCTTCCTCAGGTTTATCCATTCTCCATATTCCAGCACCTGAGCCTAGCTCTGTCATGGATCCATCTGTATAACAGTTGACTCCATTGCACGGTTTGTTCAAGTCAGTCCTGTTAATCATTGCACAGTAAAGTGTGTCCTTGTATTTCTTTACTTGAAGATCGGAATGCATGGCAAGCACCGAATCTTCATCAATCCTTCTGAACAAGTTGCCATGGCCCCGGTAAACCAAAGAGCTGGATCTTGTTCCTAACTTAGAGAGCCTATAGGCTGTGTTAAGTGCTTGAGTTTCTACTGCTATGTGTAATGGTGTTAGGTTGAGTAAAACTTCCATTGCAGCAGTCGGGGTTGTACTCATAGCTCCGGTTGTCATAAGGCATGCCAGTCTTTGCAGCTTCCCAAGCTGCAGCAAGGATTTACATGTATTTGCCTTATGCCACCACACAACAGCTGCATATAGGACCATCGGTCTTATAACTGTTTTATATATCCAGAGGACCACATTCGGTTTGAGGCCCCATGTTTTTCCAACAGCCCCTTTACATGCAAAGAGGCATTTAAGTGCCCTTGTACAGGTTTTATCAATGTGGCTGTTCCATTTTAATTTACTATCAAGAGTAATTCCTAGATGTTTAACTTCACTACAGATATTGACCTCAGCCTCACCAAGGTGGGGTGGTCTGATGGTTATATTTCTTTTGTTAGTGAAGATACAGAGATTGACCTTCTGAGGGTTGATGCTTAGACCATTCGTCTGACACCATTCCCTAAGAAGTTTCATGGTTGTTTTGAGCAGATCCGATATGGTTTCCAGAAACTTGCCTTCAATTAGCACAGCGATATCATCAGCGTATCCCTGTGCATAGAAACCTGCATTACTCAGGATTGTCAGCAACGAGTCGACGACCAGACACCACAGAAGTGGAGATAGCACGCCCCCTTGCGGACATCCTCCTCTCGGTCTAATCCACAATCTGGAGTGTCCCAGTTCGGATGTGAGCATCCTTCCCTCCAGCATGGCATTAATCCATCCGGAGATTAATCCTCCCACTCCTCTCCTTTCTAAGGCTAATGCCATAGTGTCATAAGGAGTTCGGTCAAAGGCACCCTCTATGTCAACAAAGATGCCTGCCACAATATCTTTGTTAATCAGAGTTTTCTCAATCCTGGAGACCAGGAAGTGTAAGGCAGTCTCACAGGATTTGCCAGGGTGATAAGCATATTGAGCACTATGTAGTGGTTTATCAGCCAGTATATTGTCTCTAATATGTCTGTCAATAATCTTTTCCAGTGTCTTCAATATGGGAAGACCCTTTATGTGGAATAATATTGATTGATATTTTTAATTTTTGAGATTAAGAATCTTTTTTGTACCCCCAGAGTTCTGAGGTTGTATTGACTCATAGGTTTATCTATAAAAATTATACCATCTAAATGATGAGGATCAACTATTAATTATAGAAAAACTAGTGCTTATATCACATAACTGGGAACCATTTACGATTCCTCACGTCCAAAGAGCTAAATTAACGTTTCATAAGTGAATATATTACTTTTTAAACATAAAATACTCTTTTACAGATAATTAATATCTCATCAAGAAAAATTTTAAGTACCTGGTTAGTAATCTATTACAGGGTCACTTAGTAATCTATCAAATGTATGTATATGATAGATTATTCTAATTTAAATTTGATATTTTTATTTTGTCATGTCATAGCTTCAAAGTGTTGACAACGTTCTTGCTGCTTTTATTTTACTATTCAGTGATATCAGTTAAAACAGTGATATTAGGGTTCAAAAGTGAGTTAATAGGAGAAGTTGAACAGTTAAGCAGTATTTTATCCAACTATAGAAGAAGATTCTTCGAAAAAAAAAAACAACATAAGAAATTACTTTCTTATTTCTTTTAAGGGAATTAGTTAGCCACGTTATAGTAATGAGTGGGGACATGCACGCGCATCGATCACACAGTATTGAAAAGGAACTATAAGGGCCAGTACCTCAAGAGCTCTTGAGAAGGTTGCTACTCTTTTTTCCATTCGTTATTTCGTAATTTTAAAAAAAATTGTATTCATCCATTCCTTTTATTATTATTATTTTTATTTATTACGAAAATGGTTATCTGCCCTAAAAGCAATCAGATAGTATCACGTGATGATAAAACAACCCTCACCTGCGATATTGAAACCTGCCGTACGATCTATTACAGTAGGTGCCTAAAAATCGACGACCTTGATACAGATAAAATCAAAGCTCTTAAAAATCGATGGGTCTGTCCAAGTTGCGAAAAGGCTATATAGAGGTTTCCAGTGGGGAGATAAGTAATAGCCCCTCCTTGTCGGTCCCCCAGAATAAAGACAGTGAGGCCAATGTACTCAAAGTCTTGAAGGACCTTGTGTTGGAAATCAGAGATTTAAAGTCCTCTCTGGTCGCCAATACCGGAGAAATAAAGGACATAAAAGATACCCTTGACAAACAAGCGACTATTAGCTTCGAGGCAGTCGAGGCGCTCCTGGAGACACAAAATAAAAAAATTGATGGGCTGGTGCTAGAAAACCAGTCACTCAAAACCAGGGTCTCCGAACTGGAAATAAGACTCAATAAATCCGAACAATAAATATTATCGAATACTGTCGAGATAAGAGGCATACCAGTGAGACCAGGTGAGCTACCGATGGGCCTGGTGATGAGCGTGTTGGTATCGGACTTGGTTTGAAGCTGGAGGTGCAGGATGTCGACCATGTGGAGAGGCTCAGATCAAGGAAGGACGATGCACCGGGTCCTTTAATGGTCCATTTGTTGCACCAGTCGGTGAGGGACGAGATGGTGAGGAAAAGAAAGGTTGTTGGGACTTTTCTACTCGCCATCTTGGATGACAAGAAAATGACGTACATAGAATCTTCCTGGGTGAGGGGATGTCCCCGACGAACAGGCATCTCTACTGGCAGGCACGGCAGAGAAGAGCCGCCGGCAAATTGAAGTACGCCAGGTTCATTGACAGCAAAGTGAAATGTGGGCTAGCGGATGGCCACCCAGTTGTAGTCATCAACTCTCCTTCCGACCTCGAGGCTTTCGACTGACCCTAAGGACCACGTTCAGCCCCCATAATTTATTTCAGATTCCTTATTTTTCTTTTTTTATCTTCTTTAATTAATTTATTTGTATTAATATTCTCTAATTATTATTTTACACAGCATTATATACCTCTCTTTCAAATCTTACTTCCTTCTTTAATATTATTTTTTAAAGCCTTAAAGACATTATTAGCTTCCCAAATTCTCGAATTTTTGGATTCACTTTTTTATTTTATTTTTATTTTGTATGTTTTTAATTTTCTCAATTTATATGTATGCATCTACCTTTTGAGTGTTGTTTCAAATTTATTAATTTCGATTGTTAGAATCTATTTCAGGAATTGTAAGATCATACATTTAGAGAATGTATACTTTTCAAACTATAATAACTGCAATTGTTCCTTAATTCCTAACCAATTAAAAAATCCATATCTAGTAGAACATCTTTTCCTGATATCTCTATCCATTCCATCATATGACTAATGCACTTTTAATGTGTCATATAAACGCCTAATTTCTAACTGCGCACTATAAATAATTCCTAGATCATTTTCTACATAATTTTCACCATATAATCTCTGTCTCTGAAACCTGGCTCAAACCTGATATTCCTTCCTCTTCTGTATCAATCCCTAACTACTCTCTTTTTCGTCACAATAAGTCCGATCAGACCGGTGGAGGCGAATGCTTGTTCGTCCACAATAGTCTGAGAGCTAAAATCCTTCTCAAATCACCCTCCACTGACTCCCCACATATAGAATACCTATTCACTGAAATTTCCTCTGGCTTTTTTTCCCTCCTGTTTGTCACAGTGTACCGAGCCTCTCATGTTCGATTTGAACCTTCCTTTGAATCTTCCCGTTTCACCAATATTCCTCTATTCGAAAATATAATTGTTTCAGGAGATTTCAATACAAATTTTTTGGCCAATTCATCTGATAAATCCTATCTTATTGACCTTTTCTTTTCCCTTAATTTATTTATACGTGGGTGAATCAAATATAAACGAGACTTATTTTTTAATTTTTACTTTAAGCACAAAGTAAAGTACACCTCATTTTTCTACATAGTCTCCTGATTTGGAAATACATTTCTCCCAGCGCATAGGTAATTTTCCAATCCCGTGCTCATAGAATGAAGTAGGTTGTGTCTTAAGCCAATTGAGCACGTAGGCTTCAACCTCATCGTCACTGACAAATCTCTGACCTCCCAAAGCTTCCTTGAGTGGGACAAACAGGTCAAAGTCACATGATGATAAGTCTAGACTGTAGGGAGGGTGTTCCAGCGTCTCCCACCCACTTACTCCAATTTTTCTCTAGTCAGAGCCGCAGTATGCGGGCGAGCATTGTCCTGAAGAAGAATAACTTCTCTCATCGGTAGATCCCTTCTTTTGCGGCGATATGCAAGTCAGACTTCATTCAAAATGTCGCAGTAGTATGCGGCATTGATAGTCATGCAAAAAATCAAGATGCAGCAAGCCACGCTGGTCAAAAAACACGGAAGCCAAAACCTTCCCAGCTGACAGCCGTGACTTGGCTTTCACTTGGCGGCGATATGCAAGTCAGACTTCATTCAAAATGTCACAGTAGTATGCGGCATTGATAGTCATGCAAAAAATCAAGATGCAGCAAGCCACGCTGGTCAAAAAACACGGAAGCCAAAACCTTCCCAGCTGACAGCCTTGACTTGGCTTTCACTGGTCCAGGTTCCCCTTTCAGTCGCCTTACCATCCATACTCGCTTATTTTGATTCAGGGGTGTAATGGTGCACCCAAGTTTCATCGCAGGTGATAATGTGAGTGAGAAATGAGGCTCCCTTAGCCTGAAATCTTGCAAGAAGACCTTCACAGACCTGCAAACGATTCAGCTTCTGCTCAGCTGTGAGAAGTCGAGGAACCCACCTGGCACACACCTTATGAAACCCTAGCTCCTCTGTGAGTATGGAAAAAGTGCTTCCATAGCTTATCCCAACCTCACTTGCAATGGCACTGGTGGTTAGACGTCTGTCACCTTCAATAATAATAATAAAAATAACTTTATTCTGGGACCATGTCCCTTAAGAATAACGTTGTAGTACAGTAAATATACACTTCAACATATACATGTCTGGCCGAGAGACGAAAAAAATAAATTTTTATTTATAAATGTTCAAAAAAAAAAAAAAAAAATAATAAAACCTATTTATATAGATTTATACAAAATATATAGAATATAAACAAATGGAAAAAAAAATTGTTATAAAATAATACAGCTGAACAATTTCCAAGTAAATAAAATAAATGAATTAATCCATAACTCTAGGATTTTAATAAAATAAAAAAAATCTGTCCTTCGTTAAAAGTAGGATGTTGGATTAACAATTTTACCATTAGTGTGCGTCTCTTTGGGATCCTAGAAGGTGGTGGAAAATATGGGATTTGAATGAGAGAAGGGAAGAGACATGGCGAATATGATTGGGTAGGGGATTCCAGAGAGATGCAGAGCGGATATAAAAGGAATTATCAAATGATTTGGTTCTATGGGTAGGAATCTAAAGATCTGGTTTCAAGTGAGTGAATTGATGGTTTGAATTGAAGGATACTGTGAATGTATAGAGGATGTTGAGAATTAATGACTTGGTAGAGGTATGTTCCGAGGTAATATTGTCTACGTATGGAAGGTAGGAGCCACTTCAATTCGCTGTACAAGTGGGTTACTGGGGACCTCCTGAAGGCACCGAAGATAAATCTTATAAACATATTCATAATCCGCTTGAGTCTGTTATCAAGTATGGTCAGGAGGCCTCTATATACCACACAGCAATAATCTAAGTGGGGGAAAATAAGCAAGGAAACCAGTATCCTACGGGTGGGAAGTGGGAGGAGATGACGGGAGCGATGGAAGAACTTATACTTCGTCTGGAAATTTGAGCAATGTGGGGTTTCCATGAAAGGGTTTGATCTATGATAATACCTAGGTTTTTAACAGTGGAACTGAAGGTAATTGGGTGATCATTTAGGATTAGACTTGGAAGTGTAGTATGAGATCTGAGGAGGGAGTTAGAACCTATTAGGATGGCCTGAGTTTTCATAGCATTTAGCCTTAGTTTATTCTGGTTTGCCCAGGCACTGATTCTATCAAGGTCTTCCTGAACTTTGGCAAATGCTACTAATAACTCAGAAGGAGGGAAAGATAGGTAGATCTGAAAGTCTATAAATGATGGGAGCAGTGAAGGATTGAATTGGGAAGATCATTGATATAGGAATTGAACAGGAGAGGAGAGATACTTGAGCCCTGGGCCACACCTGCCGAAAGGGCTAGGAAAGGAGATAGAGGGTGATTAGGAATGGTAACAGCTTGAGTCTTGTCGGAAAGGAAAGATTGAAACCAATGAATTGTGCTATTGGAAAATGATAAAGATTTTAGTTTGGAAAAAAGGATAGAATGGTCAAGAGAGTCAAAAGCTTTTGTAAAGTCCAGAAGTATGAGCACTGCCAACTTTTTTTCGTCCATAGCTGTATGAATGTCGCTAGTGATTTTTAGGAGAGCGGATTGAGTGGAAAAGCCAGGACAAAAACCAGATTGGAGAGGATCAAGTAGTTTGGAATTTTCAAGGAAAATTGACAGTTGAGATTGAACTATTCTTTCGATCGGTTTAGAAAGGTTTGAGAGGATAGAGATAGGGCGGTAGTCTTTAGGGGAAGTGGGTTAAAGGTTTTATTAATAGGGTGTACGATTGCTTTTTTCCAGGAGGTAGGGAATACAGAGTTTTGGAGGGAAAAGTTATATATTCCTTAAATACACTAAATATATTAATACCTTATTTTAAAAAAATAATCCTATAAAATTCCATCAATCCATTAAAATACTTGGAATCATCTTCAACCAAACCCAGGAAACCATTCTCCTGGAAAAAACACATTTCTAACATCTCCTGCTGCTCCTTCATCACTTTAAAGCGATTTAAATGGACTCCGTCACCTCTTTCCTCTAGAAACCTGTAAGCTTCTGGTCTCCTCTCTGATGTTTCCCCACTTTAACTATTGCTCTACGGTGTGTCTCTAGAAATATTGAAGAAAAACTAAAAGGGTTATTTAATTGCTTCATTCGATTCATCTTTGGGATCTCCAGAGACGCTTCTGTCACTCACAAGTGGCTTTATCCTTCCTATCGTCGCAAGTACTTCCTGGCTTCCTTCCTTTCCCAAATTATCCGATCCCGCCATAAATCATACATCTCTGATCTCTTATTATTCAATTCCTCAATCCATTTCTGTAACACACGTATGCGGCTTTCTGATTTTTATATTACGCCCCATCGAACCGCAGCTTTCGACTGATCTTTCATAATCCGATCCTCTTCCATATGGAACTCTGATATCTGTAATTCTAATACCCATCCAACCTTCAAATATCGCCTATTCCATTACTTCCTGCCCATTCAACTTCAAAAGAATTCTGAATGATCTAGTTTCCATGAAAATAAGTAAATAGAAAAAGTTATAGACGTGTTTCTTAATTTTATATTTTATTTTATTTATTAGTTAAATAAGAGTTGTAGTTTGTTTTTCTGTCGAGGTTATGTATGTGAACATGATAATTATTTATTTATTATATTCTTTAACCATTATTTATATTTTTTACTAATATTTTTACAGCCATTAATTTTGGAAGCTATCTATATATTAATTTATTATGTTTTCATTTTTTTGTCATTTGTTTTATTTGTATTTTATTCTTTCTTTTACTTATTATTATTAACTCTATATTTCTTTTATTACTTATTATTATTAACTCTATATTTCTTTTATTACTTATTATTATTAACTCTATATTTCTTTTAGTTATTTTAAATATCACACTATTGTATTTCATATCATTCTAAAGGGACTTGTCAAAGAATAAATAAAGAAATTATTATTATTTAATAATAATAATAATTAAACTGGATTAGTTTTGAAACTACCACTGCCTTAGAAAAGCAGCCTGTCAAAAACATAGCATCAATTTCCTTTTTTTTTCTTTTTCTCAATGATCTAATGATATTAGTGATAAGTACAATTATAATATTTCTTTATTTGTTGTTTATTCGTTTAACGTCACTTTTATGCTACTATGGCTAATTGGACGACGCTACGGTGGGAGTCCTAAATTTTGCCTTTGCAGGTTTTATTAGGATAGGGATCTTTAACGAGTACCTGACATCCCACAAGCTCGGGACCACCTTTTAACGTCCCCTCAGAAGGGTATTAGTTTTAAGGCATAACTAAGGATTTTTTACTCCTATTAAAAAATCCTAGGGACACCCAGGTTTGAACCCGCGACCTTTGGCATAGAATGCTGTTATGCCAATGTTTTTAATATTTCTTTAAACATATATGTTTATATTGTAATAAACATATATACTAGGCGTAGAAGTATGAAACCAGAATTTAAAAATTGCAAGTCTGTTATTTGAACATTATAAAAAATATTTTATTCAAAATAGTCTCCATTGGAGTTGATATATTTTTCCCACCTCTTCAGCATGTTATGAATGCCACGCTAAAAAAACAATTCTTCCTTTGAAGAGCACCAGTTGTCGGGCCATTTTCATACAAATCGAAGTGTTGTTTTCGGCGAGTGCATGTCCCAATGATGCAAATAGATGGTAATCAGACGGAGCCAAGTCTGGAGAATAAGCCACATGCGCTAGTATATCCGTGACCCGTTTTTCTGTATGTGAGGCGGCATTATCAAGAAGCAAACTGAGCATCCACTTTTCATCACCTACGATTATCCGGTGAAGAGTAATTTTCTTTTACATCTGACGAGCAGCATTTGACAAGTGTTTTTTTTTATTTTCTTGCTGTCTTTCATTCAGTTCATGTGGTACCAATTTTTTCACTTTCTGAATCTTTCCCATAGCTTTCAGATGAAGAGATACTGCTTTTTGCATCACATGTTCTTGTTCAGTCTGAGTATCTTCTTCATCCAATAAGGCTTGCTAGTTCTTGTCTTCAAATTTTTTCCGTGGTTTCCCACTCTTCTCATTTCTCACATCAAAATCGACACTTTTAAATTTTTTAAACCACACAAAGCATTGAGTTTTAGCAAGAGTATGTTCACCGTATGATTCGACAAGCATTCTATGCGATTCTGCAGCAGTTTTCTTCAATTGATGGCAAAAAACCAATGCTGTCAGCAAATCATAGTTTGTAGGCACAAAACTCGACATGTTTGAAGTTATAGAAAAATATACTAGTGTATAAAACTTAAGTTATTGTGTGTTGACAAACTTCGTCAGCTGTTAGAGGGAGAAGATGGCCCTACAGAAGCGGTCTTACGGTCTATAAACTGAAAGCGAGCACCATCTATAGGGAAATCCCGGTTTCAAACTTCTACACCTGGTATACTACTATTGTTCAATTCAATACTTTTATAAATAATGTTAAGTATTAGTCGTATGTCGTACAAGTAGTCATATATACTACTTATATAAATAATATAATTATATCCTAAGTTTGTATTTTTTAAATGTTTTGGTTTCTGTGTCAGACATAAGTCTCAGTTTTTGTTTCTAACTGTTATTCTTCCTCGTGCGGAACATCCCACGGGTAGCAGATGTGGGAATGGTCGGTGGAATTTCCTCAGAAGCTCCTCCCGGCTAAGTCCGATGGACTTTCTGACCAACAATGAGAGCAGCCCTCCAGGCTTGCTGGAGGGTGTGACGTAGGTTCGAACGCCCTACTCACATATTTTAGTTCCCAAATACCACTAACAGTCATAGATTCCTCTGAGGTAAAACGCTCATTATCAGGAGGTAAACTAGTCCCCTCCTCTGCTTCAGAGGAATCATGGCACAAGACGAAAATTAGAGATCTAACAATAGGGATGTGGAACGTTAGAAGTTTAAATACGGCAGGTGGGTTAAAGTCGGTCGCAAATGAAGTTAAGGGGTACATTTAGATATTGTTGCATTACAAGAGGTTCGCTGGCCAGGGGAGGGTTCGTTAACAGAAGGAAAGTATATTATTTGGTACGGTAGCGTTAATTATTGTTTAGGCACTGGGTTTCTGATTAGGAATAGATTTCTTTCCACATTACAGGATGTACAGTTCTTTAGTGAAAGAATATTGGTTGCTATATTTCAAGGTCGTTGGTTTAAAATCGCGTTTATAAACATTCATTCTCCCACCGAAGACAGTGACGATGAAGTAAAATGCAAATTTTATGATAAACTAGAGTCGGTTTAAGATAAGTTACCGCGGAATTACATTAAGATAATACTTGGTGACGTGAACGCAAAGGTTGGAAGGGAAGAAGTATATCGTCCTACAATCAGTAAAGAAAGCTTGCACGAATATAGCAATGATAATGGGACCCGACTAATAAACTTTGCCATTTCGAAAAATCAAGTAGAGAGAAATGCTTTATTTTATCAAAATTACAATAAAACAAAACCGTGCTGCCCAACTGTATTAGGTTGCTATCATACACAGCGTACTTATCAATCTTGATGGCATGTGATAAATTTACAATACAATTACTTTCTTTATCAACAGATTTCTATGTTATATCTTATAATATGTAATATAGTCTATAATCCAAAGCAAAATACAAGCATAAAAAAACAAAAAGAAACAGATTTGAAAATGCACACCTAAAGGACCAACAGAATCAATGACAAAATTTAAGCAAAAAGATAAGACGAATAAAGAAAAACATAAATATAAGTCTTGTAAGGAAAAATCTTAACCTACTAATATCCATAGAGGTGATGATGAATAATCCCCAGGGAGTCCAATATTATATTCTCGGCCATCATGGACAATTCACTATTACCAACACCGAGTTCTTCTAGAAGGCTCCTTGTTCTACTAAGGATAGTCCCGCGAGATCCGAACCAGAGGCCTCTCACGGGTTCATCTCACTCTCCGAAGGTCTCGCGGAACTTCTCTTTTAGGAAAGGGATACACTTATTGTAGATCTCTCTCTTTTCCCTATCCACTTCATCTGCCTGATCGAGGTCGTTTGTTTCATACCTGACGGTCGGGTCGAGGATCAATGCTGTTTTCCCGTTCTTGGAGAATGCTACAATGTCAGCATACCTCGCAGAACCGTCCGTGTCCACGCAGTAGACCTCGTCAAAGCAGGTATAATCCTTTTCCCTAAGAAGCCTTATTAACGCATGCTTAACTCGATGGTGCCGGCAAGTAACTAGGAGGGAGTTGTTGGGCCATTTTCCCAGCACGTGGGGTGGTGTTTCTGACTCTCTGCCACATTTACGACAGAGGAACCCAACATCTCTCGCCTGTCCACTGACTCCTGGGACCCCTCGCAGGGGTGCATAGTTGATATTCAGCTTCAGGGCGTTGGACCATTCAGACCCCAAGAGAACTTGTTTTTCGCATATATATCTGTTGGCTTTCGGGGTCTCTTTAAAATGACGAACGCCAACGCCCTGCCACCTGAAATTGGCCCATTCTTTGAAGGCATTCTCTGTAAGCGACTGTCGTAGAGCTCTCACACTTCGGTGGCTCTGATCCACATTCAGTCTTCCCGCACATTCAGAAATTTCGACTGGATAGTCAAATATAGACTGAAACAGAGCATCCGGCACATTTGATAGTCGCTGAGCAATGGACCAATGTTGTAGGGGAGCCTCCCATTGACAGCGGATCAGACCCAATCCCCGATATCTCCTTGGCGCATATAGCATTGCCGATGTGGTGCTGGCAGGGAGTCCGATGATGGCCTTAATACTTCTCCTTATATTAATATCTATACCCTCCAATATCGCAGAAGGTATTTTTGTAAGCGGTGCGGTCTGGAGAGGATACGTTATTCCGGGAAACACATATTGGTTGACCACGTTGAGCTTTTGTTCCAGCTTGAGTAGAAAAGAGGTCACCAGTTTATCAAGATTGGTGTTTAGTTTTGTCACGACCTCTTCGTTAAATATCAACTCTCTGGAGAACGTAAATCCTAAGTATTTAACGACTTCTCCTTCTTTTGCTGTGGGGATGACTTCTCCGTTCTCCAAAGAGAGTGTAGTCGTCTGCAGCTCCCCATTGTTGAGGATAACACCAACACTTTTCTGTGGATTTATAGCCAGACCAATCTCCGCAAGAACCCTCTGTACGCCATTTATAATTCTTTCAGCCGCACCCTTGTCACTTGCCGTAACAGCTTGATCGTCCGCGAAGCCAGTGAGGACCACGCTATCTTGGTCACTTTGAGGTTATATCCAAACCTTCTGGCAAAGTTGTGTTTTAATCCCTGCACCTGGGGGTTCCTTTGATGCAGCTCTCTCTATAACCTTTAAGCCTTGAGAAGTTAGTGCCATTTTAGCAGCTACATAAACCCAATGCTTAAAATCAGTTATGGTTTCAATCCTGTCAACATGTTTTTCAACTAATCTATTAATCTGTTTAACTATTTTTAAACTTTAAGCGCTATAAAGTATTTGGGGCATTATAGGTCTCTCTTCCAAGGGGATGCCGTACCATTTCATGGGTTCAGTTATTAGTTCATCTTCTAACTTAACTTCATTGTCGATAACTTGCTGTGACTCTTGACGATCAGCCGATTCATTATGAGCTCTCTGAGGTATCCTGTTCTAAATTTGTTGCCAAGTAGTAAGCTCGGATGACCGCTCTGTTCATTTCAGGCGTCCATTTCATCCTTGCTGGAGCTACTCTTGGTCTCTGTTGCTGAGCACGAGCGGGGAGAGTAGCCTCTTCCAAGTGCGAGTTCAGACGATGGGCCGTAGAATGCAGTCTTGTGGTCCGTTGCGACAGGGTGGTGCCACTTGCCTCGCCAGGTCCTGAAGGAGGTTGTCGAATATTTCCGCCTGATGCGACCTCAGTATTAGGCTCGTCCGAGGCTAAGAATATAATATGTGGCTCCATATTAATTATATGGATTGCATTTTATACCTTCTGCCAGGTGTGTTAACAGGCGTCCCTGACATGGGAACAGACCCTGACCAAAAAGCCGCCCACTGTGGGATCAGTCGCTTCCGTTATTATTATTAACTGTTATTCTTAGGGGACTGAAGGTTCCAGAATAAAATTTTCTTTTCTTTCTTTTTTCAACTATCCATATTTGCTGATGTCTTTATAAATGGTTATGAAACTTTCTCAATATGTATGGGCAGAGATTTTTCAAATAACTGATATAAATTTCAATCCTTCTAGAATAAAGTTCGAACCCAAAATAAATGAAGTTGGAACCTCCTTGAATAAACCATTATAGCCAACAATAATATGTCTGTTCTGATTTTGACTCACTAAACCTTTCACAGTAAATTGCTTTAAAAATTACTTTTTATAAAATAGAATAAAAAAATAGTATGTTTTTAAACAATTTTTGAGGCAATTTTTAAACGTTCAAGAAGTTGAAATGATGGATAGTTTAGTAATAATTTATAAAGACTAGATTAATGTCACTGCCTCATATTATATTTAAATAACTTACAAAACATTTTCCAAGCTAGTGATTAAAAATAACATCTAAGTAATGAGAATTAAATTATCATTTAATGTAAAAATATTTCCTATCTTAAACTAAAATAGAAATTAAAAAAAAAAAAAAATTAAAATTAGATCTAACGAAATGGTACCACTACTACATAATAGAAATGGATTCACCATTTCCCAACCTTGCTAATAATGCAACAGCTCCAGTTACAACAGGGGATGCTACACTTGTACCAGAAAGAGTTCTGCATCCACCATTTATACTTGAACCTCTAACAGATGAGCCATAAGTAACTATGTCTGGTTTAAGTCTCCCATATCTGAAAAAAAAAAAAAAAAAAAAAAAAAATGTAGCAAGAAATATAACAGGATATACTTGGATAGGGAACCAAACGAAACAGTCATCCAGCTATGAAGCAAATTGTCTCCATCAAGGCCGTCACTGTCAAAATAATGGGGTATATAAAATAAAAATAAAAAATGACCGTTTTTCAACCAAATATTTGTATTATTATTTCTTTGATATAAAACACAAGTAATACTCAAAGTATTGTCCATTGTTACTGTTATTAGCCATCTACTAGCCAATTTCTCGATCCCATACTGATATTCAGGTGAGTTAAAAACAAAAAAAAATTACCGTTTTTAGTATTAAAATTAATTTATTTTTTATTTATCTCAAATAAGCTTTAGGCATCGAAGTATTATGTTATGCTCAATGGTTTGTTTCCATCTAGAAGCCAGCTGTTCCATTCCCTGTAGCGGCTATTCTGAATAGAGTACTGAATCAACAGAGCGCCCATCTGGCACAAGTGTGAACAACTCCTTCAAAATTAAAAAAAAAAAACGAAAGCAGGGTCTTTTTTTTTAAATTGACTTCCCTTATCGACTGGTAAAGCTGGCTGGCCTTGGTCTATCCATTGTTCTGATGTGTTAAGATTGCACCAGCAAATCCACTTTTTGCCACAGGCGACAATTCGTTAGAAGAAATGTTCATCACTTGGATTTTGGAGTAGCAAACAACATGTTTCCAGGCCACATTCGGCTTGCTAGTGGATGAGCTAATGGTGAACTTCTCTATATGATCTTTTCACTTTCCTCAGTAGGTGTAAGTGACCATTCACACTTGACTGAGACACTCCAAGTTCAGAGGAAAGCATCCAAGTGCTTTTTGTCGGATTATTCTCAATTGCATCTCGAAGAACCTCTCTGTCCGTAACGATGGTCGCCCTGAGCCTGACTGCCTTTGTAACTTGTATTCAAATTTAGCAAAACACCTCCTCACAGTGAGGTTCCTCTTCAATTTTCTGTATTAAACGTGTGGTTTTGGCGGCTGTAAATTTTTGTTTTCAATAGTGCCACAATAAAACCTGAATTTCGCAACTTAGTGTCATTTTGGTTGAAGGAATGCCTAATAAACCCAGAGTCTCACAGAGAGGCATTATGTTTACTATATGATTTAATATAATATAGTATCAGGATGATACCAATAATAATAACATCAAAAACTGAAAAAGAAAGAAATGTCAATAAATATATCTTGAGTATTAAAAAAACGTTTTTTTTTTTTTTTTTACTCACCCCAATCACACAATACAATTCTTTGGGATGGCTCTCAAAAACTCTTGAACTGCAGTTTTAACTTCCAAAAAATCAACAAATTTTTTCCCTAAAAGAGAATGGGCAGAAAAAAAAAAAGCGGTCTACTGATCTTTTTCTCCTTCCCCATGGAGAGTAGATGATGATAACGGTATCTTTCGACATACCACACTCCATAGCAAGTTTAGGAGTAGTTGTGGTTTGTCTCAACTGCTTCCTCCAGAGCCTCATCAATATCCATTAATGGTCACCTGGAGCTCTTCTGCCTTTCCAACATTGTATCTCCTAGATTGACTAGCGCACCAACCACTCAGCCATGGGCTCCCCCTGACATTGTACCTCCACTGCTAAATTTTTTACAAAAATGCCTCGCCGTGCGATGGTCAAGGACACCTTTACCTTCATATTTAATAATTACACGAGTTGCTTCAGTGGTTGTTGAATTTTTTTTTTTTTTACAGTAATGCTTTAAAATTATGAGAATTTCATAGGACACTATCATGTTTCTTCTTTGAAACAAATAACTAAACTGAGGTTGTTTTTTTTTTCTTTGTAGAATTAGAATGGGATTAAACAAGCAGAGAATGACCTTAAAGGGATTATTAAGTATTGATTGTTAAATTATTTCAAATTAGTTAAAATAATATAATATTTATAAATGGTCGATGATTGAATAAAAAATATACATATTATCTAACGGATCTTTAGGTCAAATTAGAAGCAGATACCCTACAGCAGTGAAACAAGAAGAGTGGAAGTGAATTTTTGAGGAGGCCTATGACCCACATGGAGTGTAGCGCCAAGAAGAAAAGGTAAAATAATATCTGATCTTGCATTTCAGTGGTTTCCAATCCGCTGAAGTTTGAGCTCAAGATTGAACCATATACAAACCATCACTCTAAAAAGATGGAGATTACAATGCTCAAAAGAGTATTTTGAGGAACTTTAACAGCATTTACCAGTTACTACTTTTCAACTAACACAAAAATAATTCACAATCCAATATAATAAAATAACTTATTTGTTCTTTTTATGTAAATATTAATTTTGGATATTTGATAACAAATAAAAATAATTAAGGTAAAATAAAGATTACAAAGTTGATATTCATATAAAGGAAAAATAATTTGTATTTTGTAAATCTTATAGACAACTAAATATGTTAATTTATAAAGTCAGATAGAATCTTGAAGTTTTTAATATAAAATACTAGCACATTGTTTTATATAAAATAACATTAAACTACAGTCTAATTCTCCTTCTGTTAAGTTAACTAACTTTTTATTCTATTTAAAAAATTAATTTTCATTTTTGCATAACATTTATAAATGTATCTCTTAATGTAACTATTGTATTGTAAACATTTGTGTTAGTTGTGTTCATTTGATATATCTTCCGTTAGAATTTTCCATTTACCAGTTAATACTTTTCAACTGACACAATAATAATTCACCATCCAATTTAATAAAATAACTTAATTGTTCCTTTTTTAATTTTAGATAGATAGATGAGCAGAGCAGATCGATGAACTGTCTCAAGAAAAAAAAATGTTTTTCCTCATATAAAATAGATACATAAGCCTCAAAGAAGGAAGTAATTTTAAAACAGAAAACCAATAAATTATATATTAAATCAAATTATATTACCAACCTGATAATTTTCTTTTATAAGGAATGATTTTTGTTGAGATTTCCATTAAAAATGCAACATTAGAAAAATCCTGGCGTTTTTAGTAAGATCGACACTTTAGCTGTTAATTGATAAAAAAGCAATTTTTTTTTTTATTGAAAAATGCATTTATGTTTTAATTAAATTTTGCCTCATCATAATTTTACAAATTACTTTAACTGAATTTTTTAGAGCAAGTTTAAAGCTTCAAAACAATACATTAATATCTTACTTAAATTATAGAGATATAAGAAGCATAAGGATAGCGATGGAACCATACAGCCGGATGCCTAGCAAGCAGCTCTGCTCACACTATTTTTGTTTAAATTCAACAAATTTATGTTAACCTACTACACTGTTTAATATGAAATAATGCATTTTAATGATTTCTATACCTACAAACTTTTAGACTCAAGGAAAAATTTAGAAGGATTCTAAAAGATAGTGTGAGGTAAATTACATGATGTAGAAATGAAATCTTAGAATCCAAAAAATTTGGTTTGAGAACATAAGCCTTATTTGATAACGTGTCCCACATCAATGTAATAAAACATTTATTGAAAGAAATGAAATACAGAACAATGTTAATGTATATAATAATACATTTGTATAAAATAATGAATTTTCTATTCATTGTGTGATCTACTGAAACCTCTTATGGAGGAATAGTGAATAAATATTGCGACAGATGTTCCATCCAGATTTGTCTTTGATGAATACCCTGTATATCCATCATCCAAAAATGATAAGCAATCTAGAAGAATCACAAACAAACATTCTTTCGACATACACTTTCAATGACACAAAATGTGTAAAACATCTAAGGAAATCTTTGGAAAAAAGTTTACTTTAAAATTTACAATAGCTTAAGAAATGGATAAAAGGAAAATGTCAACATTAACAGCTGAAGATGTTGACATAGTAAACATTGCTATAGCAGAAAAGCTCAAGGAGAGCCGTAAGGTAGTTTTCATAGGATTAATCACATATTTGTTAACTTTTGCTTCGGAATCAGAAAATAAGGAACTTTATTTTTACAAATACAAAGTCGGTTATAGTTCAATTAAACAATATTATAGTAATAATGTATCAATGGTTAAACAATAGCTTGCAGCATGGAAGTAAGAGGGAGTAAATGATAGTGGAGGAGAGGACATAGTTTTTTTACTTGAAAGTTCTTTGAAGCCAGTTTGCACATGTTGATTTTTTACAAACAGTAAAATGATGGTGTAAATCAGTTTGTGGAGGTTACAGTGGATGCAAAAAGTCTGCTTTTTTATTGTAACAAGATGTGTGAGCACTGCAGCAGGATTTTTACCATAATTTTTAAATCATGCTGATTTTACAATTTCGGAAAACTACAATTTAAATATTAATCAATAAATATTTGGTTATTGTAAACATATGTTTTTTATTTATTTATTTTTTTGTAAAAATATAAGAGAAGACCAATGACATTGTACAACTATTTCAATAAATAAAGTGATTAAGTTGACATACTTTTATTTTGTATCATTGGTAGACAAATTCAATTATTTTACTATTCGATCACTCACTACTAAGAACATAGATAGATGTTAAAGAAAAAAAACTTTTTCCGAAAACATGATAAAAGAAATATAGAATTCATTCATTTCATACATTTTTAAAGTTGGTCAATTGCAACATTGTTTCTTTTTCATGGAATTTAAAACATGATACCAAAAATAATCAGAAATACTAACCCTTGTGGTAATTCCCAGGTTGTCATTCCTCTTGAAGAAAATTTAGCTATCTGATCATCAAAGTTGATTCCACCAACTCCAATAACATCCATCTGATCTGCAGGATTATTTAACGTTCTATTGTAAAAAAAAAAAAAAACACTAATCAGGGTTTTATATATGTTCAAGAATTATTTTACAGACCTATGATTCTCATAGTCTTTAAATATTGCTTCAAAAGAAAACACATAACATAGATAGTGAAGAAAGTAATTTAAAATGTTTTCGAACATGAGACTATTAGCGATGTAAAAGTTTATTAGTCAAAAGAAACACCTTTCATTACTTTTTCTTATATAGATTAGTTATTATCCTACTTGCTGCAAAAATTGCAATCATGAGAACATTGTTTTGTTTTTTTATATCTAAAAGGAATGAGAAAATTATTAATATTAAAGTCATTAATATGAAGGGTATATTATTTTTATATAAATAAATGAAGAACTATTCGTAACAAAATGAGTAAAACATAAGAAACTAATACAGCTTCCACATCTATATGATGAGTACAAGAGCACCAATTGAATGATTGAGACTCAAGTGGTTCCAACGTCATAAATTTCTGTTAACTGTTGAAAAAACATACTTTTGAATAATCAATAGCTTTGATAATTTTGCAGATTTCAGAACAGAACAATACCTAAATGATGCTGAGAGTAGTCTCTACATTCTTGGTTACTACAACACACTACTTAAGTAGTGAGAAAAATTATTTAAGCAATTCTTGAAAATTTACATCAACCAAAACTTTCAACACTGTAAAAATGTACTAAGGAAAAGATACTACGTTTAATTTGTGGTATAAATTTCAATCTTATGAACATAGTCTTTTTTTTTTTTAATACAAATTTTTAAACATGCCATTTTCAGCAATACCTCAAGTGGAAAATCTCAAAAGGAACTCAATACTATAGACTGAAATCCAGTTTTTATTGTTTAGGACTACGATAAATAAAATATCTACTTCTTATCTTTTCCTCAGAAGACTCTTAAAGGGCCTAGCCGGATAAGCATGTGAAATCTGCCCCCGCGTGTATTAGAACCAAATTTATACCATTGAGTCACACCTATGAGAAACAACCTTACGCAAATTTTTAGCCCCTTAATCCTAACGGGAGGGAAATTATGGAGGGGGAAAGAAAAAACAAAAAAAATTGTTTTCCCCTGAACAGCTCAACCGATTTTCACAAAAAAAATATATGTTATGGATTTTACAAATAGGTTTCAAAAAATATTATTTTAAAATTTTTTCCACGAAAACGCTGCTCAAAAAATTTTTTTTAAATTTTTCAAAAAAAATATTTTCTGGTTATGATGGTTTGGTACACCTCCAATTTTTAGCTACTTTACTTCATTGGAGGATCCTCCATAACATATATTTTTTTCAATTTTATCGCAAGTGTACTCCATAGTGAAAAATAAAAAAAAAACAATTTTTTCTCCCGAATATCATGAAAAAAATATATGTTAATGGTTTTCTAAAAGAGTTTCAAAAAACATTTTTTAAATTTTTTATTTTGAAAACGTGAGTCAAAATTTTTATTTCTTTGGTTTGGTACACCAACAATTTTTTGCTAATTTAAGTCATTAAGTCAATATATATGTTTTTCGAGTTGATCTAAAATGTACCCAATAGTGAAAAATAAAAACAAACAGCATTTTTTCAGCTCTGAGTAGTAACTGGTCACGCATGAAGAGAAGGGATAGAGCTGTAGGATCGTAATGCCATTAGATATTACTTACACACTATGCACATACATACTATTTATTATACCTATTATTATAAATATCTTATATTGGATGAAATATATTTATTTTTTAAAATTTATTTTATTGTTTTTGACTTGGATAACTACTACATAGCACTATATGCTATATTTATATAAAACATAATTACAAAGATTCTTTTAATATATATTTTTTCATATTATTATATGTTAATCCAAAAAGTATTGATGAGAGACTTGACAGCATGCTATCTAAGTTCGAGAAAATGTCACTATATTCGTCTCCCAGATGAACTTTTCCGTTTTTCATGAACATTAAAAAATATTTATTCTTTAAATGGCAATTTCTATGTAAATATCCTGAAGTAGCGAAAAATACTGTTATTTATATTATTAGAGATCTTCTACTGGATGTAATTTCCAAGTAAAAACAATAAAATAAATAAGAAAAATAAATATATTCCATCCAATATAAGATATTTACAATGATAGGTATAATAAATAGTATGTATGTGCATAGTGTGTAAGTAATATCTAATGACATTACAATCCTACAGCTCTATCCCTACTCTTCATGCGTGACCAGTTACTACTCAGAGAGCTGAAAAAATGTTGTTTGTTGCTAATAATTATTTTTGTTCATTAAAAAATTCATAAAAAAATTATTGTTTTCATTAATATATATTGTTATTATACATCTACTTTTTACCTCTGGATGGATGGTCCTGAAGATGGGATAGACCCTGAAATGTTGGGATGAAATATTTTATATTTCTTTAACAATAATTGATAGTAACGGGAGAAAATAATTATATATTTATTTATTATAATTATAAATAGTAGTCTTTATTTCAATTGAAACTTGGATAACTTTGAGATTCTTCTAAGGAAAATATATGAAGTAGACATGTAATAGTAATATGGATAATGAGGACAACTATATTTTAAAACTAAGGAATTGAAGAAAATTCTGAATAGGTTTGAATTGGCAAATGGATGGTCCTAAAGATGGGCTATACTCCAAAATGTTAATAACAAATATTTTGACAATACACTTTTTCTTAAAAAATTAATGATTCTCTACTGAATCACACAGAAATATTAAACATGTGAATTATTTAAAAAATAACCACATCTACTACTACTTAATAAATGACTATCTAAGCACCATGGGTATATAATTTCTCTAGTCCCTGAGCCGGCAGCAAAAAATGCAACCCATTTTACCAAACTTTTTAGTACATTTTAGGCAAAGCATACTCATGGTAAAACAAAAAATGGACATCTGCCTACCCAAAATGGGTGGATTACAAAATGGACCTTTTCACCTCATAATTCTAGGTGGAATTATGAATAAAATGACACTAGTATACCACACATAAATAGTTCGAAAGCTGCGGCAGACATATTTCAAAATTTGATTTTTAGGAACAGAAATTCTGACACAGGTAACCATTGCACTAACATTGTTGGTGAGTATTAATACAAAATTTGTATTACCTCTAAAAATAAAGCTAATTCTATGCCTCTTAATCATAATTAAGTAATAATTATAATTATATTCTTAGTTACAGCCATTTCCATGATATTAACCAAATTAATGTAAAAAATAAGGTTTTTCTTGGTTTTCAGAATATATAGGTTCTTGTAAGAACTATACCTCGATAACTATTAGTCTTACAGAGGTGTTCTACAACTCAAATTAAAGGTGATATAATTTTAGATAATAATGTTTATAAATAAATAGCTTCGTAGAAAGAGCCTTTTCACTGATAGGAAGTTATAAATTTAACTAGCTCCCACCAAGACCTGAATCAGCAGTAAGAGGGATCAAGTATATATACGCTTCAGATCTAGCTCATCTCCATCATTATCATACCATTAGTCGTACCTATAGTGTCATGTAGTCTTATTAGTTATAGTTAACTATTGTTTTTCTCAAATAAAGCTTTTAAAAAGTGATTTAGTGAGTTTAGCTATTTAATTGGTGCCCGAACAGGGCTGGTGTGCTTCAAGTCAGAAGAGAAGACTGTTGACTCAGATATAAAAAAAAAAATCTGTAAAGAATAGATTCGTTGTACTTAGTACGGACGACAGGATTTGGGATATCGACTCTACCACTCTAAGAAACTGGTCACGAAGGCCTGAAGAAATAATAACAGGATCTGGAGCAGCTCAATTGAAGGTTTCAATACTTCAGCACCGGTCAAAAGAAATATTAATTACTGAACTTCACTTCCAGAACATCACTTCTTTATAAAAGTTAATACTTGTAATATTGTTAAAATAGTTAAAGCTTTATGCCAAAAAATAAATTACAAAATATATAAAATAAAAATAGATTTGAGTTAGAAACAATTCAAGAAGAAAATATCACAATGTCAGTTATACAAATGACAAAAGAATGCTATGATGATTTACCTAATTATAATGGTGACCCATCAAACTTTTTTTTTTTGTCATAAAAGCTTTAGAATTGATTTATAATGCTAATTGTCATGACCGGGTAATGCTCTTGCATGCCTTCTCTTTAATTTGGCTGTTGAGAGAGCACTACGTCGATCAGGAATCCAAACAAGGGCCACCTTATTCAACCGTACGGTCCATTTATTGGGATAGGCAGACGACTTTGACATAGCTGCCAGATCTAAGGGTGCCATAAAAGAAGCATTCCTTGCTCTGGTACAAGAAACAAAAAGTTTTGGCTTGGTCATCAATGAAACCAAGAAAAATTACTTAAGAATAGGAACAACAGAGGTAGGGGCAGGATTTTTTGAAGCTGGGCCTTGCAGATTTAAAGGAGTGCGAAGTTTGGTTTACCTGGGTTCAGAAATAAATGCTCAAAACAACCTGTCCGAGGAGATCAACCGAAGAATTGCAACAGCCAATCGGAGTTATTTTGGGCTAACAAAATACTTCAAAAGCAGGCACGTCTCAAACAAGACCAAGATCGGCTTATTTATACAGCGCTCTGGTTCATCCGGTTCTTATGTATGGATCAGAGACACAGGCCTTCACCAAAGCCAATGACAACATGCTTCATGCGTTTGAAACGAAAATATTAACATGAATTGTTGGCAACAATGAGAGCAGCCCTCCAGGCTTGCGGTTCGAACGCCCTACTCACATATTTTAGTTCACAAAATACAACCAACAGTCATGGATTTCTCTGAGGTAAAACGCCCATTGTCCGGAAGTAAACTAGTCCCCCGTATGGGCTCCGGGTGGGGATGTAAGGGAATCAGCACAGTGAAAGTAGAGATCTACCATAGGGAGTGGAACGTTATAAGTTAAATAAGAGGTGGATTAAAGTCGGTCGCGAAAGTTAAGGGACCATTAGATATAGTGCATTAAAAAGGTCGTGGCAGGGAAGGGTTCGTTAAAAGGAATTATACTATTGGTACTGGGGGAGCATCAAATTATTGTTTAGGTACCGGGATTCTGATTAGGAATAGATTTCTTTCCGCATTACGGGACGTACAGTTCTTTAATGAAAGAATATCGGTAGCTATATTTCAAGGTCGTAGGTTTAAAATCGCGTTTATAAACATTCATTCTCCCACCGAAAACAGTGATGATGAAGTAATATGCGAATTTTATGATAAACTGGAGTCGGTTTACGATAAGTTACCGCGAAATTACATTAAGATAATACTAGACGACGCAAACGCATAGGTTAGAGGGGAAGAATTATATCGTACTACAATCAGTAAAAAAAGCTTGCACGAATATAGTAATGATAATGGGACCCGACTAATAAACTTTGCCATTTCGAAAAACCTAGTAATCAAAAGTGCTACGTTTAAGCATAAGGATATTCATAAGTATACGTGGACATCGCCAGATGGACAAACGCGGAATCAAATCGATCATGTTTTAGTACAAAAGAGATGGCAAAGTAGCATAATTAACGTGAGATCGTATCGTGGTGCAGAATGCGGTTCTGACCATGAAGTAGTAATCGCGAAACTTCGACAACAACTAAATACAAAAAAGAGAACACCGAACTATATTCATCCGAGAATTTTGATTTAGTTAAATTGAACAATCCCGGAATTAGAAAACAATTCGCGATAGAAGTAAAAAATAGGTTCGAAGCTTTGGAATCTTTAGATGACTAACACGTCCCATATAACAAACTATGGCAAGGGATCAGGGATAATATTAAAGAGGTCGGTAATATGTGTCTTGGGAAAATCGAAAATAAAAAGAACAAACCCTGGTTCGACGGGGATTGTCAAAATATGTGTGAAAAAAGAAAAACCGCTAAACTGAATTCCTTAAATAATCCAAGAGATAACTTGACTTACTTTGGGGTAGTAAAAAAAGAGACTTCAAAATTCTTAAAAAATAAGAAAAGAGAGTATCTTAAAGGCAAAATAATAGAAATAGAAAAACACAGAAGCGAAAATAACGTAAGAGAGATGTAGAAAGGTATAAACAAATCACGTAAAATACTACTGACTACTGATCAAATATTTTCCTTACGTCAAATATTAGAGAAAAAATTGGAATACAACAATGTAGTCCATCAACTTTATATCGATTTTAAAAAGGCTTATGATTCAATAGATCGTCAGAAGGTATATAACATCATGATTGAACAGGGAATACCTAAAAAGTTAGTAAACCTAGTAGAGATGTGTTTGTCGGATACATCCCATAAAGGTAGAATCGGTCATAATTACTCCTTGAGATTTGAGGTGCGGTCGGATTTGAAACAGGGTGACTCCCTTTCACCTGTGTTATTTAATATAGCTTTAGAATATGTCATAGAAAAGGTGATGTGTACCGAGAAAGGTTTAAATATGGGTGACAAGATTACGGTTTTGGGGTATGCCGATGAACTGGTACTGCAAGGTGAAGACACGGAAACCATAAAACTAAATACAAGTGTGTTAATAAAAACCGGTAAAGAAATAGGACTCGAATTAAATACCTATAAGAGGAAATATATGATTAGTAGCAGAAACAGTGGCGATCTTGGTGATATTGATATATCAGGGCATACTTTTGAAAACGTAGAGAAATTCAAGTATTTAGGTTTCATGATAACAATAAAAAATGAAATCCAGGAAGAAATGAAAGTCCCGGTTAAAGGTGGGAAATGCGTGTTATTATTCAGTTGCTAAGTTACTTAGTTCGCGGCTTCTATCTAAAAACTTAAAAGTTAGAATTTATAAAACTATTATTCTTCCGACGGTTCTTTACGGATGTGAAACGTGGCCGCTTACTTTGAAGGATGAACAACGGCTTAAGGTTTCCGAAAATAAGGTACTGCGTAAAATATTTGGTCCGAAAAGAGATGAGACTACTGAGGAGTTTAGAAGGTAGCACAACGCGGAATTGCGAAACTTGTATCATGTGAATATAATTGAGTTGATAGCAACGCGGAGACTTAAATGGGGGAGTAAAGTTGTTGGGCTCGGTGAGGAGCGGATTCCGAGAAAGTTGGTATTCGCTGATTCGACTGGTATACGTCCGAAAGGTAGGCCGAAGCGTTGATGGGAGGATTGCGTTAGGGCTGATCTCGGGGGATTGGGATTGAACGGTGAACATTGGACGAGTCTGTGTAGGCGGAATGTGGTGGTTTCGGCATCAAACCTTCGGGTTTGGTAAGCCTACTATTATTATTATTTATTTTTAATGTTATTGATCGATATAGGGATTGATAACTTTTTTTTTCGGGGGTCATGATTCCGTATTTTGAGCAGGATATTTATTTGCTCGTGCGTATTTTAACTCGCCTTTATTTTCAATGTTTTTTGATTTTTTTTATCGAAATGGGGATAGATTATTTTGTTTTGTTGAGTAGTATTTTTATTCGCTTCTAGGTATTTTAACTCGCCTTTATTTTTAATGTTTTTCATCGATATAGGGATTGGCTACTTTTTTTTTCGAGGTTTTTGATTACGTTTTTTTATCAGTATTTTTATTCGATCGTGCATATTTTTACTCACCTTTATTTTTAATGTTTTTTATCGATATTTTATTTTATTTTCGGGGGTTCCGATAAGATTTTTCGAACCATATTTGTTATCTGTTATACTTGATATTTGTAACCATTCGATAGAGGGATCGTTTATAGTATTTTCGGGAATACCAATAGCAATTAGGACATTTTTTTATAGCGAGTATGCATTTTAACTTAAATGAAAAGAGATCTCGAAGTATGCGCAATCGCGATGCAATAATAAAATAACTGGACAAAATAAAGGGAATGTTACATCAAATTATAAAATAGCATCAACGATAAGTAGAATTTCCCAAGCGCATAAAAGAATAAAGTAAAAAAAAAAAAAAAAACACAATAAAATTATAAAATAATATTAGCACTAAGTTGAAACGCCCACGCACTATAAATAAATCAGCCCAAAATCGTAATAATAAACACAAGAGGCAATCCCTACATTAAATTATTTTATAGTTAAAATGCGCCCGAGCGATGTAAATTGCAGCTAAAAAAACGGATTCACCCCTCCCCCTCCCCGAAAAAACAATTATCAAGCTCTATAACAATAAAAAACATTAAAAGTAAAGGCGAGTTAAAATCCGCACAAGCAAAGAAAAATACAACTCGATAAATGTTATAATAAGAACCGAAAACCAAATAATCAATCCCTGTATCGATAAAAAAACATTTAAAATAAAGGCGAGTTAAATCCGCACGAGTGATAGAAAAGAGAGCTCAAAAACCGTAATCATATGACCCGAAAAAACAATTATCAACCCCTATATAAATAAAAAAACATTAAATGTTAATGCGAATTAAAACACGCGCGAGTGACATAAAATACAGCTGTAATAACGTAATAAAAACACCCCGAAAAACGTTTATTAATCCCTATATTAATAAAAAACATTAAAAATAAAGGCGAATTAAAATACGCACGAGCGAATAAAAATACAGCTCAAAACCGAAATTATAACCCTCCGAAAACAAAATTAATCAATCACTATTTCGATAAAAAACATTAAAAATAAAGGCGAGCTAAAATAGGCACGAGCAAATAAATATCCTTGTGGATGTAATTAGTTGACCGTTGAGAATTACTGGAAGGAATTAGTCCGGGTGGCGGTCATTAAATGAAACTATTTAGTTGTTTCATTTAATGACCGCCACCCGGACTAATTCCTTCCAGAAATAAATATCCTGCTCAAAAAACGGAGTCATAACCCCCCGAAAAAAAAGTAATCAATCCCTATATCGATAAAAAGCTTTATATGGGTCTCGAGTCACATGAAGATTACTGGTAATGAGCTTACAGACCAAGCGGCGAAACAAGCACTTACCATTCCAGGGCGAGGAACAGCCATGCTGACCCCGTCTGAACTTCGTAGACCACTAAAGAAAATAGTAGAGAACAACTGGCAGGCAATGTGGCACGAGAGTCCATCAAGTAAATTATATAAATGTTATAAAAAATCCATCAAGCCCTGGTCCACATCTAACCGTAGTAGCCGCCAAGAGGAAGTAGCGCTGACCCGACTAAGGAGAGAACACACCCGACTAACACATTCTTATCTTTTTGCTCGGGAGCCCGTGCCCCCTCGCCAACATTGCAATGGAGCCCTCTCGATTGCTCATATATAACAAGAATGTCCTCATTGCTTAACAAGATAGGACTCATCTTGGATATATCGAGATTCCTAGGAAATAATGAGGATTCAATTAAATTTCTTATAAAAAATTCTATACTGCCGAAATCATAAAACTTAACCTTATTCTTATTTGTATATTAATTATTTATTTTACTTTTTATTTGTTTTTAGTATTATTATAATTTCTTCTTGTTAAAAAATTTATAATTATCCGTAAAGGCGTTGATGACCTAGATATTTTACGCCTCAAAGCCCAAGCAAACGTGCGAGCGATAACAAATACAGCTGGAATAACATAATCATAACCCCCCCTCCCCCCCAAAAAAAACACATTAATCAATCCCTATAACCACTCCTCCCCTCTAAAAATCATAATCAATAATTATCTTAAAAGTAAATAGACAATAATTAATTTTTAAAAATTAACTCCTTAAAATTAACACTAGACATCAAAAATCTAAAAATAAAAAAAAAATCGATAGGATATCCCGAAATTATTATAAAAGACATAATTTTAATTAAAATAATTATTTTCCAATAAATAAAACGGAATATTTAAGGCTAGAAGTGAAAAGAAGGGTTACAATTGCTTTGGAAAAGGTTACAATTGCCTTGGAAATGCTATATACAGAAATAGATAAGATGAATATTTTAAAATAATCCTAAATTTTATCTAGGAATAAATAAAAAAAAAATTCAAGAAAGTTAACATATAATACCATTGTTGCAGGTTTAATTTGATTGAATATTTGTACACATAGTTCTAATAAATTCTTCATACAAGAAATATAAATTACTAACTGTATTAGTATTATTATAGTTACGTACCCATAGAGTGGTCCATCATTACCAATGGCTGAAACCATTATTACTCTATTAGCTGTGAGTTCCCATACTTTATCAACAAAAGGATGATCCATAAAATCTGGCCCTCCAATACTAAGATTAAGCACATTAATTTTTTTCAAAATGGCATAGTTAAAGGCATCTAAAAACCATGAAGTATAGGAAACCTAAAAAATAAAAAAAATAAAAAAATAATTTCTTTCCATTTGTCACATTTTCAATTCTTTTAGGAAAATGAACCAACCAAAGTATATGTGGGGACAACCAAAATATGCAAAGCAAAACAATTACTTAGATGGTTTTTAAAAACATTATTTTGAACTGTTGGGTATATAGAATTTTCGAAGTAATTTTGCAGGTCATTTTTTTTTTTCAAAACAATCAAATTTCAGCGCAGTAAAATAAGGCTAAAATTCAAAATTTGTGGGAATTAACCATATCATCTTAATGGCACTGATGAAGGACGGCAAAATATTAAAGTTGAGCGAATTTGATAAACAACTAATGGAGAATAGTGCAAACATATTTTTTTATACAATTTTATAAATTTTTTTTATAAATACAATTTTTATACAATATACCGTTGGATAGCTAAAGATTTTAGAAAACATATTATCTGATACACGGAATTGTAAAGGGTAATGGAGAGTGATGAAAAGCCGATTAAATCTAACTGTTTCTGGTTCCTGAAAAGGGAAATTCATGTTGACCGTGCTGCCAACTGGCGGCCTGTCAAAGAAGCAGATAGTTTAATCATCTTGACATTGAGTTGGAGGTAATTACCCCAAACACTAACTGATTGTTGTCGATAAAAATATAATAGATTATTTAATAAAACACATGTTTATATTGAAATTCAATTTAATTAATTGGTTAACAATTTATTTTTATCTCTACATGTATTTAAAAGGTCTTAAATTGATTTTAACAACGGAGATAAGTGAAAGTCGTGTGTTGCGCGCACCAAATTTATTGGTCAAGCTGTTCTTAATTTCTATTATCATTGTCCATCGTCTGTTTTTTTAATTAATATTTTCCACCTAAGATATCTTATTATAACGACCGTCCATGAAAAATATCCATTTCTTAAAAAAAGTACCAAAATTAATAATGAATCATCTTTATTACGATAATTTTACTTTATGCAGCTTGAAAGTTTATAGATTCTTAAAGTGTTTTTTTTAATCAAAAACATAAAAACAAATTATGAATTCCAGTTTTTTTGTTTTAAATGTTTGTTTATACTTTATGAACGTATTATTGTCTTTAATCCTCATAAATTGTAAAAATAAATAATCCCCTTATGCTTTAAATTTGTTGATAGATTAATTTTTTCTACTTTAAAAAAAAAATATTTTATTACACCAACATACCTATAGATAATTTTTTTATTTTTTTTTTTTATTACATAATTATGTACAAACATAATTATTAAAAGTAACTAATAATACAATTTTGAATAAAAGTTTTTACGGATTTCGTTCATGTTTTAGAATTGTCTATTGAATGGTACCTACTCCTTTTATATGGAAAAGGGGGGTTTTGGTTTGCCGAAATACCCGTCATCCTTTTATACGGTTGCTCCAATAAAAAAAAAGCGTCCTAAGTAAAAGTTGCTGGAAATAGGGTGTGGAATCAATCATAGGGTTCCAATTAAAAAAAAAAAAAAGATTTGTCTTCTGGGCCACCTTGTACATCAAAATTAAAATATGAATACAGATTCTTTGTTAAAAAATAATGGGGGTCTACGTTTAACGTTTTTTTTAGTACGGTCAACAGTCTGGCCACAAAACTACAATCTAAAATAATTTGGTGTTTCGCCCCAGTATGCGCCGGCTTCCTTCCTTAGAAATAATAATAATAGCTTTATTTAGTCCTTGCCAGAACAATAAGCCTCTCCCTCCGGAGGTACAAGTCTGGTATTAAAATTAAAATTTTAACAAAATTTTCTCTTCTTGGTTCATGCTGCTATTAACAATATTTACATTTCAGAACTCACAATATACGTACAATAAAACTTTTCTTGTCTGGTTCAAACTAGAATTTATATCCATGTAATTTAATGTATTTTTGTAACATTATTCCACATTTGCCTATTTCCCGTCACTGTAGCCCAACAATCCCCCAATTATTGCACTAATTCGAAATACAATATTTAAATTTAAAATATGACACATTTTAACAACAAAATTAACAATTAATAAAAAAAAAAAAAAAAACTAAATCTATAAAAAATGTTTATAAAATAAATATATAATATTTAAATTTAAAATATACTTCATGTCACCGTGTGGTGGATGAAGAGAGTCGTCTGCATTGCAGAATCTCGTCTGCATTGGAGCGTGGATTTTACTGCACGGGAGCCTTTCTCGACGTAGAACAGGCCTTCGATCGAGTCTGGCACCCAGGACTGCTGTATAAACTCCGTGGATTCCTTCCTCCAACATACTTTCTAATCATCCAGTCCTACCTCTCCGACAGATCCTTCAAAATAAACCACAATCGCTCCTATTCATCTCTTTTTACCCAGTCTGCTGGTGTTCCTCAGGGCAGCATTCTGGGACCCATCCTTTACACAGTTTATACAGCTGATGTCCCAACCCATCCTAACACATTCCTTTCTACCTATGCCGATGACACTTGCGTGCTATCACAGTCCTTCTACCTCCATCACATGAGCTATAGTTCAAATTGGAGAATTAAAATCAATTCCAATAAATCCCATCAAATTACCTTTACCCTTCGTCGAAAACCTATGACATCCTGCCCTACAGTCTCCTTTAATGATATTCCGCTTGTCCCGGTTGAACAGATCCGCTATTTAGGACTCTTGCTTGACAAACGACTTACATGGCAATCCGCATACAAGACTGAAAAGACAAGAAACTGCTCGACGTTTTCGGCTACTCCAACACTTACTAGACAGACGCTCTAACCTTTCACTTAACTACAAAAGACTCATTTACATGACAATCATAAGGCCTATCTGGACCTACGGAGTTGAGCTAAGGGGCTCTACTAAACCATCCAATTCTTCCCGTATCCAATCCTTACAATCCAAAATCCTTCGTAAAATCCTCAACGCTCCTTACTTTGTCACGAACAAAATCATTCATAAAGACCTCCAAGTTCCGTATGTAGCCGATTTGGCCCGTACCAGGTATCATTCCTTCCATGACAAACTCCATTCCCACTCTAATCCACTAGTTTCAATCCTTGCTTCCTCTACAATCTCTGATAATCCACCGAGGCGTCTGAAGAGAAGGCAAGATTTCAGTTTTTTTTTCGTTTTTCCTTTTTCGTTTCGTTTATTGCGCTTTACTGATTCAAAAACTCCTTATATAATTTTCTCTATCGAAAAAAGTAACTGAGTTATGAGCGTATTTATGTGTAAAATTTCAATTTTTTTTTTTCTCTTTTATACAACAATTCGCGGTTTTTTGGTTAATAAACACTAGTGAACTTTTTCTTTATCTTCAAAAATAACTGAGTTATTGAATTAAATCACTTTTAATCGGCCGCCATTTTAAAATAACCAGCTGATATCGACGTCTAGGTGTTAGGATCATCGTTAGATGAACTTGTATTTTTGTGGCTAATTTAAAAAAAAATGGTCCAGTAGTTTCGGAGAATACCGCGGACGGCGGACAAACGATTTTTTTTTTTTATTCATTATTCAGATTCTACGCATCTTGAAACATAAGCCCTCAAATTTTGATGGGGGGAGTACATTTTTTTTTTTTTTATGATTACAAAGGTTCATTATTAAAAATAACTGTATAAAAAATAGAAAATATAATATAAATGTGTGTAAATTAGTAATAAATTTTTAGTAATAAAACATTCGGGCCCGAACAATATGTATATGTACCCTTTTTAGTATATATATTCGTACATTGGGGCAGAAATTAAGAATATATTCATTAGGTAAAACATTTTATTCCCATTGGTATTTGATTAAATGGATGCTGGGGATATTTCCTGAGACGGTCCCGGTTCTTCAGAGAAGGGTCCAGTGCAGCAGCAAGCGGTGGCATCTCATCCGTCTCCTTCACTTCCTCGTTCTTGTCCATATCATCACCATAGCAGGCTGAGGTCTGAAATGAAGTTTCTGTCCCGAATGGGTGTTCAAGCAAGATTTCTCCTTGTAGCTGTATTGCATATTGTCAAAGATGTAAGTCCATGTTTGCGACTGCTGTACCTATCTATACATTCCTTGCTAGAATGACCATGTGGATGGGGTATAGAGGCAGATAAATAAAATTCTACCGCTAAAAGCTATACTTAATCCCATACAAGACCCTTCATTCTCAAAAGAACCCGGAAGATTTTTTTAATTTTTTTTAAACATTATTTCTTCTTCTTTCTTATCGAGTACTCGGGAGTGTGTAAGTGTCTGTTGAGTGTGTAACATCGTCTTCTTGTTAAAGGTTTCTAAATCAGCTATAGTGAATAAATTCAAACAATATTTGACTACAGTGTAATTTAATAATTCGGGAGGTCAGGTACGAATTTTGAAGAAATCCGACTAGAGGGACAAGTTTTATTGCCAAATATATATTCGCAATTTCAAGTAAATTAGTCATTTTTAATCTTTGCGATCTCTAACAGATTAATCGTGAAGCGCCCCACCTACGCTAGCACCGCCCATATCCCCACCTCTTATCTGTCTCAGTTCATTCACTAATCTTGAACGGAAGTAACTAACTACGTTCGCTACCTGTTAAAAACAGCTTGTCAACATTCATCTACATCCAGTTACATATTATCTTAATCACCATGACAACCATAGATGAAAAATCTAATATTTTAATAGAAAAGATTTCTGGTTTGGAAACGAAATTAGACGAGAACAGAAGAAAACAAAAAGAGGAAATACGTGAGATAAAAACTCAGTTTAATGAATTAACAAATAATATGCAAATTCTTAAAGAAAGAGAGGACAGTTTCCCTAGTAGAAAAAATATAATAATTTTTGGATTAGACCGAGAAAATTTCTTAATAATCAATAATAAAATAATAGAAATATTAAATTATATCGTGCCAAACTTTAGATCATACGAAATTTCCGAAATTAGGAAGATTAACCCAAGAAATAAAAATGTTTCTGTAATAATTAAACCCAATTCAATATTTTTAAAGAAAGATATCATGAAAAATAAATTTAAATTGGCTAAATCTGATGATTTCAAAACAATGAAAATCAAAGATGACATGCCAAATACAGAGAAACTGAAAAGAACTGTTTCCATTCATGAGAGCTCATTGGGAAAAAGGCAATAAGGCGACTTTGAGATATGACAAACTTCTTATAAATGATCAACTGTTCACATTAGAAGATCTCCAATCCCAAGAAACTATTAGGAAAAAACATTATTTGGAACTGTTGGGTATATAGAATTTTCGAAGTAATTTTGCAGGTCATTTTTTTTTTTCAAAACAATCAAATTTCAGCGCAGTAAAATAAGGCTAAAATTCAAAATTTGTGGGAATTAACCATATCATCTTAATGGCACTGATGAAGGACGGCTAAATATTAAAGTTGAGCGAATTTGATAAACAACTAATGGAGAATAGTGCAAACATATTTTTTTATACAATTTTATAAATTTTTTTTATAAATACAATTTTTATACAATATACCGTTGGATAGCTAAAGATTTTAGAAAACATATTATCTGATACACGGAATTGTAAAGGGTAATGGAGAGTGATGAAAAGCCGATTAAATCTAACTGTTTCTGGTTCCTGAAAAGGGAAATTCATGTTGACCGTGCTGCCAACTGGCGGCCTGTCAAAGAAGCAGATAGTTTAATCATCTTGACATTGAGTTGGAGGTAATTACCCCAAACACTAACTGATTGTTGTCGATAAAAATATAATAGATTATTTAATAAAACACATGTTTATATTGAAATTCAATTTAATTAATTGGTTAACAATTTATTTTTATCTCTACATGTATTTAAAAGGTCTTAAATTGATTTTAACAACGGAGATAAGTGAAAGTCGTGTGTTGCGCGCACCAAATTTATTGGTCAAGCTGTTCTTAATTTCTATTATCATTGTTCATCGTCTGTTTTTTTAATTAATATTTTCCACCTAAGATATCTTATTATAACGACCGTCCATAAAAAATATCCATTTCTTAAAAAATGGCATTTAAGGCATTCTTACATGGCAAGAAGTATTTATTAATACCCTTGTTGAGGCTTCTAATGAGTGGATTTTTGCAAAAATTTCTACTACTCGTCTCATTGAACATTCCATCACGTTTTGATTTAATTCAAAAAGTCGGTTCCAATTATCTATTTTAGACTTCAGCCCGGCTGTAATGGAATGAAAATACAAGAGAACATTATCGAGAAACAATGAAACATTCACCCACTATCTCAGTCCCATTTGATACAATGCCATTGAATAATATTTATAAAAATGTCAGTAGCACGATTTACTCGATAGCGCAAAATCTTGGGATGATGAAATTTATCAAGGCAGTGAAAACGAACCATAGCAAAAATAAATGGTTTGACAAAGATTGTGAAAATATTAAAATGATCTTAAAAAATCAATTAAAACTATGCAAAAAGAACAATTTACACTCTGATTATGTAGCAAACTACATCTATATGAAAAAGAAGCATAATAACCTATTAAAAGCTAAAAAATGTACATACTTCCAGCAAATAGGTGAAAATTTGTCAGAAAGTAAAAATCCGCAAAACTTTTGGTTGGTGTTGAGGGAGGTAAGAAGCAAGAAAACCAGTGTTTGTCCTATTTCAGAAATTCAATGGCTTGAACACTTTCAGAACCTCTACCCACCCAGGACACATATTGATACTGAATTTATAGGTGTTTTCCATCCATTACTTGACACTGAAATCTCCTTTGAAGAAATCCAGTGTGCTTTGAATAAAATGAAAAGTGGAAAAGCAGGTGGACCTGACATGATCTCTTATGAGTTTTTGAAAAGCTTGGCCCAGAACTGGATGCTCTACCTACAGGTGTTCTTCAACCAAATCATGGATAATGAAAGGTTACCAGCAAATTTAACTAAATTAGCAAATATCATGATTAAAAAAAAAGGTTGTATCCGGTCACCAGAGAATTACAGAAACATAACTCTGGCAAATAATCTTTTAAAAGTGTTCACTCAAATGCTACTGGAAAGACTTAATATATGGGAAAATGATACGAAGACAATTCCTGAATGTCAGCCAGGATTCTGCGCTGGTATGGGATGCATTGATAACATTTTTGTGTGTGGCATCTCTTGTCCAAATATTGCACTCAACCTCTAAACATTTATATGCAGCTGTTATGGATTTTCGGAGAGCTTTAGACTCTGTCAACCGTAATCTGTTGTGGCAAAAAATGTTTGATACAGGGCTTAGCTGTAAGTACATCAGACTACTGCAATCACTTTATGGCCAGCCCTCCGTGATTATTAAACAAAGAACTGAAAATATTGTTCCTGTTCAGTATTTTCCAAGCTTAAATCAAATCTTTTTTTCTGTTTAAGGGGTAGGAAAGGGAAAAAAATTGATGTACATGTAGACATTATGGTGCTCCTCTATGTAGATGACTTTCAATGATTTTCAAGAACCCATACCATACCCTGAGAGTAAATTGAGTAATAATGAAGTAAATAATGTTTAAATTAATTTTTCTTAAAAGAAAATATTTTATAAAAATAAGCATATTATAATGTAGACATTATGGTGCTCCTCTATGCAGACGACTTAATAATATTTTCAGACTCACACAATGACATGCAGGAAAAGCTTTCCATGCTACATGAATATTGTGTTGTAAATAAACTTGAAATTAATGCGGTCAAAACCAAGGTAATAAAATTTCAGCAAGGAAGACCAAAAAGAGAAAACAGATTTGTTTATAACGATCAGATCATCGAAATGGTTGATGACATAAATTACCTAGGAGTCATGTAATCAAAGTTCGGCTTATTTCTAAAAGCAGCTAAGCAGGCAGTATCAAAGGCCAACACTGCAAGTGGAGCCACAAAGGACATCCTAGCAAAGGTGAAAAGTAAACTTGGAAGACTATAGGTATCCATATATGTCTTACCAAACTCAATAAATTAGCTGAGAAATTTCCGAATACCACAAAAAAGAATTTTTTACTACAACTGAGACAACTAATCAGCACATAAAAAGACACCATTACAAATTGTAAAGATGCAAAAGAGAGGAAAAATATAATTCAAAAACTTAAAAATGTCTGATTTAACCAAAATGGAAATGTCGAATTACTGTCCGAATTATATAGAAATGTTTGATGGAACCCAAATAACTCAAATGTACCTCACAACCAACCTGCCCTTTACGCATAAAAAACTTATGGCTCAAATCCGGACTCTAACAATAATTCTAGCAAATCACAATGAAAAACATAACGCACAGATTCAATCCAATAGAAAACTGCACCATCTGCAATAAGAAAGAAGCTGACAATATTCACCATTTCTTCACATCATGCCCAACCTACTCCTCCTACCGCTCAACCATCATACCAGCCATAGCCCAGTTAGCACCTTCAAACTTCAGACTATATCTCAAAAATATAACCTCTGAAAATACTAAAAAACTTTACTTTTACACCAGAGCAAGTCTAAATTTAAGAGGTTTTGTGATAGATCACTAACTTAAAAAATGTGTCTTAATTTATTTATTATGATTTTGTTTTGTTTTTGAATTCATAAGAAATGTATATATATTTTTTGCTAATTATTATTGTTTATTTTATTCTTTTTTTGTTTTTTTTTATTGTGGCTAAATTTATTTTTTATTGTACTCATATATGACTATATACATATATTTATTATATATATATATATATATATATATATATATATATATATATATATATATATATATATATATATATATACATATTTTTTTTTCTTTAGTTTGTTACACCAAAAAGTAGAAAATTGTTTATAAAAATATGATTTATGTACACACTCCTATTGTATGGGTGGGGACATCCCCGATTGCAATAAAAGTATATTCTATATATTCTATTCTAGTTCGGACAGTAATTTGACATTTCCATTTTGGTTAAATCAGACATTTTTATGCTTTTGAATTAGAGTTTTAATTATATTTTTCCTCTCTTTTGCCAGGGACCTTTTTCCTTAGTATCCAAAATAGATGCTATGTTTGTAAACAAACTACCAAACAGGAGCTGTTATTTAAATTTCACTTTTTAATCTATTGTTAGCCTGCCTAACTCAATAATAAATATATAAATTAATAACTACTAAAATTATGAAAAATGGGTATATTACAACATGTACATCAATTTTTATCCCTTTCCTACCCCTTAATCGGAAAAAAGATTTGATGTCAGCTAGGAAAATACTGAACAAGGTAAGGCTAAGAGTTTCTCCTTGTAGAACCCCTTCACTTACCGGAATAATATTTTCAGTTCTTTGTTTAATAATCACGGAGGCCTGGCCATAAAGTGATTGCAGTAGTCTGATGTACTTACAGCTAAGCCCTGTTTCAAAAAGTTTTTGCCACAATAGATTATGGTTGACAGAGTCGAAAGCTCTCCGGAAATCCACAACAGCTGCATATAAATGTTTAGAGGTTGAGTGCAATATTTGGACAAGAGATGCCACCACAAAAATGTTATCAATGCATCCCATACCAGCGCAGAATCTAGGTAATTTAGATTTAAGTTTTAATTATATTTTTCCTCTCTTTTGCTTCCTTACAATTTGTAATGTGCTGATTATTTGTCTCAGTTGTAGTAAAAAGTTCTTTTTTGTGGTATGGGGAAATTTTTCAGCTAATCTATTGAGTTTGGTAAGACATATTTTTGGATACCTGGAGTCTTCCATGTTTAATATTTTATCGGTCCATTTTAACGCTTTTTGGAGTACGATCGTTGAGACAGGAAGGACTCCACATTCAAGCCGGGCAATGTAGTCTGGTGTGGTACGGTGTAATCCCAGTATTCTCTTGTAATATTGAAGCGGACTTCGTTCTAGGATCGGTAAATAGCGCAGCCCCCATACCTCCAAGCCATAGAGTAGAACACTGAGAACCATCGCTTAACTGAGTGTCCTCTTCGAACCCCAATCTTTACTTTTCACCTTTGCTAGGATGTCCTTTGTGGCTCCACTTGCGGTGTTGGCCTTTGATACTGCCTGCTTAGCTGCTTTTAGAAATAAGCCGGACTTTAATTACATGACTCCTAGGTAATTTATGTCATCAACCATTTCGATAATTTGATCGTTATAAAAAAATCGGTTTTCTTTTTTTGGTCTTCCTTGCTGACATTTTATTACCTTAGTTTTGACTGCATTAATTCCAAGTTTATTTACAACACAATATTCATGTAGCACGGAAACCTTTTCCTGCATGTCATAGTGTGAGTCTGAAAATATTATTAAGTCGTCTGCATAGAGGAGCACCATAATGTCTACATTATAATATGCTTATTTTTATAAAATATTTTCTTTTAAGAAAAATTAATTTAAACACTATTTACTTCATTATTACTCAATTTACTCTCAGGGTATGGTATGGGTTCTTGAAAATCATTGAAAGTCATCTACATAGAGGAGCACCATAATGTCTACATGTACATCAATTTTTTTCCCTTTCCTACCCCTTAAACAGAAAAAAAGATTCGATTTAAGCTTGGAAAATACTGAACAGGAACAATATTTTCAGTTCTTTGTTTAATAATCACGGAGGGCTGGCCATAAAGTGATTGCAGTAGTCTGATGTACTTACAGCTAAGCCCTGTATCAAACATTTTTTGCCACAACAGATTACGGTTGACAGAGTCTAAAGCTCTCCGAAAATCCATAACAGCTGCATATAAATGTTTAGAGGTTGAGTGCAATATTTGGACAAGAGATGCCACCACAAAAATGTTATCAATGCATCCCATACCAGCGCAGAATCCTGGCTGACATTCAGGAATTGTCTTCGTATCATTTTCCCATATATTAAGTCTTTCCAGTAGCATTTGAGTGAACACTTTTAAAAGATTATTTGCCAGAGTTATGTTTCTGTAATTCTCTGGTGACCGGATACAACCTTTTTTTTTAATCATGATATTTGCTAATTTAGTTAAATCTGCTGGTAACCTTTCATTATCCATGATTTTGTTGAAGAACACCTGTAGGTAGAGCATCCAGTTCTGGGCCAAGCTTTTCAAAAAATCATAAGAGATCATGTCAGGTCCACCTGCTTTTCCACTTTTCATTTTATTCAAAGCACACTGGATTTCTTCAAAGGAGATTTCAGTGTCAAGTAATGGATGGAAATCACCTATAAATTCAGTATCAATATGTGTCCTGGGTGGGTAGAGTTTCTGAAAGTGTTCAAGCCATTGAATTTCTGAAATAGGACAAACACTGGTTTTCTTGCCTCTTACCTCCCTCAACACCGACCAAAAGTTTTGTGGGTTTTTACTTTTTGACAGATTGCCACTTATTTGCTGGAAGTATGTACATTTTTTAGCTTTTAATAGGTTATTGTACTTCTTTTTCATATAGATGTAGTTTGCAACATAATCAGAATTGAAATTGTTCTTTTTACAAAGTTTTAGTTGATTTTTTAAGATTATTTTACTATTTTCACAATCTTTGTCAAACCATTTGTTTTTGCTACGGTTCGCTTTCCCTGCCTTGATAAATTTCATCATCCCAAGATTTTGCGCTATCAAGTAAATCGTGCTACTGATATTTTTATAAACATTATTCAATGACATTGCGTCAAATGGGATTGAAATGGTGGGTGAATGTTTCATTGCTTCTCGATAATGTTCTCTTGTATTTTCATTCCATTGCAGCCGGACTGAAGTCTGATACAGAAGATTGCTGTCCGAACTATATAGAAATGTTTATTGGAACCCAAATAACTCAAACCTACCACACAACTGACCTGCCCTTTACGCATAAAAAACTTATGGCTCAAATCCGGACTGCTAACAATTAATACCACCAAACCACTATGAAAACCATCACGCACAGATTCAACCCAATAGAAAACTGCACCATCTGTAATAAGAAAGAAGCGGACAATATTCACCATTTCTTCACATCATGCCCAGCCTACTCCTCCTATCGGCCAACCATCATACCCGCCATAGCCCAGTTAACACCTTCGAACTTCAGACTATTTCTCAAAAATATATCTTCTGCAAATACTAAAAAACTGTACTCTTACACCAGAAAAGTCTAAGTTTAAGAAGCTTTGTGATAGATCACTGACTTAAAAGTGTATTTTCATTTATTTATTATGATTTTGTTTTTTGAAGCCATAAGAAATGGTTTATGTTTTTTGCTAATTATTATTTATTTTATTTTGTTTTTTATTGTGGCTAAATTTCTTTTTATTTTATTGTACTCATATATGTCTATGTACATATATTTTTTGTTTATATGTTACACCAAAATGTAGAAATTTTTTTATAAAAATATGATTTATGTACACACTCCTATTGAATGGGGACTTCCCCGAATGCAATAAAAGTATATTATATTCTTCTTCTTTCTTATCTCATTATTGTAAATAATAACTGACTATGTTAATTTTGTTTGTAGGCCAGACATATTCTATTATATTATCTTATATTTCAATGTACATACCTGTTAGTCTTAAGGGACGAGACCCCCCAGACCAAGAATAATTTTTTTTTTCTATTCTATTTTATTCTATCGTTTTCGCCCCTTCAATTATAGCCCCAAGAGAAGAATATGCATTTCACCTGATGAATATATACTAAATCATTTCTCCAATGTACATTTTTATTTATGTAAAAAAAAAAAAAACCTGTGCCACTCTAAAACCCATGAAGAGTCATGGGCTCAGTACATTACAGATTTGTACTGTTTCAAGGCCAACGGCCGTGCAATGAGGTGATTCGGCCGAGATCACGCTCAGCCGCCAGGTTTTTCCTCCATTTAGGGTACCCATTTTATAGAGGCTGGGTCTGCCCCAGGAAGGTCTCCATACCCCAGGATCAACCCCCGGCTGAAATAACAGAATAAATGATATTCCGTCACAACCAGGATTCGAACCCAGGACCCTGAGCACAGTAGACTAGCGCCCTATCCTTTAGACCACGCCGCTCCCTTGTTTTTATTTATGTATATTAAATTTTATTGCAGTTTAGCTGTAGATACCTACCAAATATAAACATAATATGGTGCAAAAACCTATTTCTATTTATACAACCTACACTTTCTCTTATTTTTTAAAACTATATCTTGCGTAATTAAATTAAGTGGTATAACTAGCCCATATAGAGACAAGCTTCCATTCGAATAGTTATAATATTGTTATGTTGCAAATATCATTATTTCCAGTAAAACTACGGCATCAGTTCAGATTTTTTTTCGATTAGGATATTTGTTTCAAAATTACAGCTTTTAGTGACCAAATATGGTTTTTCAACAAAAATGGAAAAAATTGCCTATTTCTGACGAACGATTAAGACAATAAACCAAATTCCGTGACTAATATGACTTTTTATTATGAAAGGAAAAGAAATTAAACGTTCTTTCAATTAGCAATGAAAGATATTTTCTGCAGGAGGCACCATTTCGAAGTTATATGTGAAAAACTGAAAAAGGTGCGAAAACATCGAGGTTTTTCGGCTTAAGTTAAGCTCACCGCCTGTGATGGTGCAAACTCAGATTACTTTTACTTAGGAGCATTAAGAGGTATTAAAACGATTTCCAGCTTTGTCCGATATTAATTCCCACAAATATCCTTATTTTACTGGGCTATTATTCTGTTGTAAAAAATCTTGTTCAGACAACCCACGACTTTTGGTTACTATCAGGACTAATCTTCCTAGTTAAAATAAATTTTAAAACGTCCAGTTATTAGTTTCTTTACTTCTCACTCAGTCCCTTCTGATTGTTTAAAAATTCATATGAAGAATAGGACAAGATCAAAAGATCAAAAGTTTTACAGTAAGTAGTATAATGACTAGGCTTTGTAAGAAAAATAATGAAAGGTGAGCCTCTCTCCCTTAAGAAAATTATACAACCTTTTGCATAGCATATCTCAATCATATTTTTTAACCCTTACACTCACTTCATTCCAATCATGATTTAAATCATTTGTATTTGAATAGCCAATTCATACAAATTCACTTATATTTCAACCTCCTTTCATAATACTTTTCGTCTACTTCCTTTTTCTGATAACAGATTCCATAATTTTAAGTCCCCGTATGTTCATAATTTATTTAACGCTACATTTCGAAGAATATTTTATATTTAAAATCAAATGTTAGTTGGCGTAGGGAGGTGGTGGCCACATCTTCCAGCCTTGTGCTGCAATCAGCCACCGGTTCTCCAGGTTGGGAGAACAGTACACTAACATACCTAAAGTAAACTATTGGTTTGTGTCACATGAAATGTCCGTTTTTAAGGTAAAGGATTTTTATTAAAAATACAATATGAAAACAAGATAATTTTATTTGCGGTAATGAGATCCTGAGATGTGAGAGGCATTGAAAATAAAGGTGAGCTAAAATACACAGGATCAAATAAAAATACAATACTACTCAGAAAACAGAATCATAGCCCCCCAAAAACAAAATAAGCAACCCCTATATCGAATAAAAAACATTAAAAATAAAGGGGAGTTAAAATGCGCACGAGCGAATAAAAATACTGCTCAAAAAACAGAATCATATGCTTCTCTTCTTACCATATGTTTTTATACTATAAAAAGAAAACCTCTTGTGGCACATTGATTGAATTGAGCGTACATGTTATGCAAACAGGTGCTTTACTCCTATATGAAGCTTGGCACAGCTGGTTTAAGGTCTGGTTTCGATGAATGGAGAAATGTATTGAATATGGAGGAAAATAATAGTGAGAAAATTAAATAAATAAAGCTGTAATGCAAAACTTTTGTAGTACCCTTTGTAAACTGCTGAATATGGAAGCCCTTTCAAAGAAAAATAAAATAAAATAAATAAAACTGGAGAACAATAAAGAATCAATACCTGATTGTTAGTAAAAACTCGGAAAATGTGTAATTGAGCATCAGGAGCAAGTCCAAGGCATTCTTTACTACTAGCAATGAGTCCAGCAACAAATGTGCCATGCCCTAAGCCATCTTCTAAACTCTTTTCATGAGTCCAATCAGATCGCTCCACAATCTGTCTAAAATGAGGATGGCTTTTAGAAAGACCAGTATCGAAAACAGCTACTTTTATTCCTGCACCTGTAAATAAAGAATTAATTTGATTATTTCAATAAAACCACTGAGGTACACCACTACCAAAAAAAAAAAAAAAAAAAAAAAAAAAAATGTATATATAAAAAAGAAAGAGAGAGATTTTATTGCCTTAGGGCTTGTGGCCCTTTCTTACAGACAAAATAATGAATTTTTCACATACATATGTGCCTATTACTACAATCATAAAAATCTTATATCTTAATATTTTAATAATATTTATAAGAATAGTGCTATGTACAGAAACAACTAATTTTTGTCTTTTTTTCAAAAATTTTGATTATTGTGTAAGGAAAAGATAGGTAGAGGAAATAATAATAATAATGAAGAGAAAAAGGGATCTTAGGAAAGGGAAAATTAAATGATTTGCTTAGAGTTGAAAGCTTTAAGGTGCACTCAACGAGTCTCCGTCTAAAAACAGTCGAAGGCATGCCCTGCGAAAGGAGGATGCAAACCTGGTCTCCACCGGAAGCATATTGAGCTCTCTCACTGCCGCAGCGTGAAAAACATTCCTCAGGGCCTCGGTTCTGTATGCAGGCAATTGGAATACACCCTGTAGTCTCTCACTCCGTACATCGACAAATTCACGTCTAAGATTTTCCGGAACTCCGGAATCTAGAACCTTACGTGCTGGGCACATAAGATTGAGGCGGCGATACTCTTTTGTTCGGAGCCAACCTAATTCCTTTATAAGCGGAATTATGTGTTCGTCCCTTTTTGTACCGAAGATAAATCGGATAGCTGCGTTGAGCGCTCTCTGGATTCTGCAGTCCTCAGCTTCCGAAATATCTATATATACGGAGTCACAGTACCATACCAGTGGGCGTACCAGTGCTGAGACTATCTTTCGCCTGACCTCGGCTGGCAATAGCCGTTTCCGTACCTCGATGAATTAGCTTCTTAGTGCTTCACGGATCCCTGAATCGAGTACTTTTCGTGCTAGGCACATAAGATTGATGCGGCGATATTCTTTGGCACGAAGCCAGCCTAATTTTTTAATATATGGCGTTATATGCTCATCCCTTTTAGCATGGAAAATGAATCGTATAGCGGTGTTGAGACTTCTCTAGATTCTGCCGTCCTCAGAGTCAGAAATGTGTATGTATACTGAATCGCAATACAACACAAGGGGGCATACAAGAGCTGACACTATCTTCCTCCTGACCTCGGCCATCAATAAGTGTTTCCACCGCGAGAAGGAATGCATAACACCATAGACCCTGCTTACAAATAGACTGGTATGTTCACGCCAAGACAAGGTGTTGCTGATTATAACACCTAGAACCTTTATCTTGTCACAGCGCGGGATAGTCTGATCAAATATCATCAACGGAGAATCAAACGCTCCCGTAAAGTCTAATGAAACAAATATTGGAGGGAGGGAGGGAGGCAGAGAGAGAGTGAGAGAGAGAAAGAGAGAGAGAGAGAGAGAGAGAGAGAGAGAGAGAGAGAGAGAGATTAGATTTTTATTGTCTTAGGGCCTGAGGCCCTTTCTTACAGACAAAATAATGATTTTTTACACTTATATTTGTGCCAATTATGATTATAATTCTAGAAACATAAAACTTTTTTTTTTGTAAGTAAACTTAAAATAATACAATTATAAATTATTCAATTAAGTGAAAATAAACACAGAAGGAAAATAATAGGGAAAAATAAAGAGATAAAGTAAAATAAACAAGGGATATTAGGAAAGGAAAGGAAACATCTCCAGGTTTGCTCTGAGCTTCAAGGCGCACTCGACGGGTCTGCATCCAAGAATAGTCTAAGGCAAGCCTTGCGGAAAGAGGAAGAAAACCTGACCTCCACAGGTAGCTGGTTGAGCTCTCTCGCTGCCGCAATGTGGAAAGCATTCCTCAAGGCTTCAGTTCTGCAAGCAGGTAATTGGAATACACCCTGTAGTCTCTCACTCCGTACATCGACAAATTCACGTCTAAGATTTTCCGGAACTTCGGAATCTAGAACCTTACGTGCTAGGCACCTAAGATTGAGGCGGCGATACTCTTTTGTTCGGAGCCAACCTAATTCCTTTATAAGCGGACTTATGTGTTCGTCCCTTTTTGTACCGAAGATAAATCGGATAGCTGCGTTGAGCGCTCTCTCGATTCTGCAGTCCTCAGCTTCCGAAATATCTATATAGTCACAGTACCATACCAGTGGGCGTACCAGTGCTGAGACTATCTTTCGCCTGACCTCGGCTGGCAATAGCCGTTTCCACCGGGATAGGGAATGCATGACTCCGAGGATTCGGCTCACCACAAGTCCAGCATGATCGCGCCACGATAAGGAGTTGCTGATCATCACACCTAGGAGCTTCATCTTGTAACAACGCGGGACTACCTGATCATGAATCACCAGCGGAGGCAGCAAAACGTCCTTCTCAGCCTTTACTACAAGTTTTGAGCTGCCAATCAACATCCAGTGAGACTTCCGGCCGTTGAGGCAAAGTCTATTAGTGCTGGCCCAGAGCTGAACTTGGTTTAAATCGTCATTAACCTTCTGCATAGTAGAGAACATATCATCAGGCAACGCCGAGGCCTATTCATCGAAGTTAATTTCAAAGAAAATCCTCTCCTATATGTTGTAGCCTACCGCCCTCCTTTGGTAACTTTTGACGAATCCCTTGAATCAACCAAATACGTTCCTGTTTTGCAATAACATAATAATTTCCGGTGACCTTAATACCAACTTCCTTTCACATTTTAATGACAGACTTTACTAAGAAAATCTCGTCTTCTCCCTCCACTAATTCATAGTTCCCTTTGCTCCTACCCATCATGCTCTCTGAACTGATACCTGGTTGGACGTTTACGTTTTAGACACAGCAGAGAACCTTCTTTCCTCCTCCCAACAACCAGTTCCATTCTTGTCATCTCACGATTTAATTCAAATATCCTACAATATCCGAACTCCAGTAATCCTTCCTAAAACCATAAAATTCCATAACCTTGACACCCTCTCCTGTGAAACCATTCTTCCAAATCTTGAGTCTCTGGATTGGGAAGAAATTTACTCCTCCTTGTCCATTGACTGTATGGTAGATATCCTCACCTCAAATCTACTCAGGATCCTAGATACCCATGCTCCTCTCAAAACCTGCACCTTTCTTCGCCGTCCTGCTCCATGGTTGTGTCAAGAAATAAAAGATCTTCAAAAGAGATGTGAGGCTGCCCGACGACGCTAATGACGCACAAGACTAGAGGATGACTACCAAGCGTTCAGGTTACTCCGTAACTTAACACAATCAAGAGTCAGACAAGCGAAATCTAATTATTTCCACAAAGCCCTTTCCTCTATCCCCGATCCTAAGTCTAAATGGCAACTCCTTCGAAAACTCTCCCTCTGTAAATCCACTACCTCTTCAGACATTCTAGTCTCACCTGAAGAATTAATCTCCTACTTTCTATCCTCTTACAATTCATCATCACCATCTTCACAGCATCTCTCAGTTCCATCCTTTAACTCTGAAAACTTCTTTTTCTCAGTCCATTCTTAATCACTACAATCATTCTTTTTTTCTTTCGAAAAATCTTTTATTTTGTGTTTCTCAGTTGTTTGTTACTCATATTGTTCACCAATCAAACAAATACAAGCAAGAGTGCCCCGGTCGGTGGCCAAGCACGAACTATGGCCGAACAGACAGCCAGCACCTCAACAAAACGTAAAAGAGGTGAGTTCAACATTGAAACCTCCAATAGTTATGATATACTTTCCGATTTAGATGAAGAAGATACCGAAATCTTAAAAAACATAGTAAGTCACAAACAGAACAAAAGTCAATATCTCCCCATTATAGTAAATTCATCTTACAACAACATCAGTGGTGCTATTAACAATTTAAAATTAAAAGTGAAAGACTTAAATATAAAATATAATATGAATAAAACTACAATCTATGTCCAAAACAGTGAAGACTTTGAAATTGTAAAAAATTTCTTAAAAAATCTCAACCTCGGCTTTCACACGTTCACTCCAAAAAGTGAAACGAAACCTAAAATTATTTTAAAAGGTATGCCTCCTCAGTTCTCCATTGAAGAAATTTCGACTGACTTAAAAAATCAAGGTTTAGCCATTCATAAAATCTACCAAATGGAGAAAACATCTGACAACGGGTCTATAAAGCTTCCGATATTAATCGTAATTTTAGACAATAAAGAACAGCTAGCCAAATTAAATAACATTCACTATAGTTGTAACATTGTAATAAAATGGGAAAAATACAGATCTAACAAATCTTTAACTCAATGTTACAAATGTCAAGAATTTAACCACGTGGCACGTAATTGATTTAAAAATCCAAAATGTCTGAAATGTGCCGAAGGCCATCTTTCAAAGGACTGCCCAAATACATTAATCGACGGGTTCAAACCCAAATGCTGTAATTGCTCCGATGAACATTTTTCAAATTCTACGGAATGTACGAAATATCAAAGAAATCTCGAATTACAGTTAAGCAAAAAAAATCCAGCACTTCGAGCGATCCCACGAAAAACATTTAAACAAACCGACCAAGAATTTCCAGTTCTACCAACCCCGAAATCTCCGTGGCCTCAAAACACATTCTCTCCGAAAACCGATAACAACACCTCTAACGAACCTACCATGTCTGATTGTTTTAAAGAGATAAAAAATATATTCAATTTATTTAATGTAAGTAAATTAATTACAAACTTTACAAAAAATTTATTACAACTAAAAAGCGCCGAAGATGGCATGTCAAAAATATTTATTCTCGCAGAAGGATTACTTTCTATGTTTGATTAATGGTCATTATATTGTGCAAAAATATTCGTAATATTTATTTATTCAAATCTCTTATGAGTGTTAGCGATGTAAAGTTGTTTATACACAGTGTCTTGCTAAATTCCTATTGTATAAGCAACTTTAGCCTTAGCTTCAATTTCACAATAATAATTATCAGCGATCTTTATATCCCGTACTCTTTTACAACATACTTTCTCGTTTACATTACAATAGGTGCTACAACTCATTCGGAAAATTCTAATGACTAGTGACAATAGTAAAATTAAACTTATGATGTGGAACGCACAAACTATTCGCGGAAACGATGTAGAATTTAAATTATTTTAAAATCATAATCAACCCCATTTAGTCTCTGTTTGTGAAACACGTCTTTCTGAAACTAATCGTTACTCTCTTCCGGGATATGTCATTTACAGACGTGACCGTAGTAGAGCTGGAGGGGGGGTCATGCTTTTAGTGCGGTCCGATATTCAGCATCATTTTATACACGTTCCTGACTTAATGTTTACCGAAGCCGTCGCAATTAATACAATTATTAACAACAAATCAACCACTGTAATACCTGAATATATCCCACCAAATAAAATAAATATCCAAGAGATTAGTAAACTATTTAATTTAAACAAACAAGTTATCATTTTTGGCGATCTAAACGCCAAACACACACAGTGGAACTGTAACAGAACAAATAAAAACGGTAAATTAATTCTAAATTTTATCGTAAAAAAAACATATTCAATTACACAGTCCGTCTGAACCAACCCATATACCGACTCAACGTAATTACAAACCTAGCATCATCGATTTGGCTCTTACAAAAAATATTTACAACTTATCACCTCTTATCGCTTTAGCATGTTTAAATTCGAACCACAATCCCGTGATTTTTCGTATACAATCTCCTTTACCAAAAATTTCCAAAATACTCAAATTTTCGCTCAAAGACGCTGACTGGCCAAAGTTCAGGAAAGAGCTAGATTCCCGAATCAATATAAACCCAACCATAAATAATTCGAAAGAAATCGATATCACACTAATCGATTTTTATGAACATATAAAATTATCCATGTCCTTATCCATTCCACAACAATATTACCACCCGTATTGTCATAATAATTTACCATATCGACTCAGAGCATTAATATATTTAAAAAATAGATTAAAAAGATATTTCCAGCGTAACAAAATTAGTCTATAATAAACTAAACAGTTACATTAAAAAACGTCTCCATGACTGGAAAAACGAAAACTGGAAAATTCAACAAAAATTTAACTAAGCAGTCCCCGAAAATTCCACCTTTAAAAAATAACGACGGCTACGCATATCTGGACAGGGAAAAAGCTCAGCTATTAGTCAAGCATTTCCACACAACTCACTCAATCACCTCTCTTCTTGGTTCAAATCACCACAACCGTAAAATTCTAAAATCCGTCCGCGACTTATTTAAAATCACCTTTTATTGTTAATTTCTCTTCCATCTCTCCAAAAGAAATCGCAAATATCATTAAAGAACTGAAACCAAAAAAAGCCCCAGGTGATGACAGCATCCCCTCCTTAGTTATTAAAAATCTAAGCCGAAAATCGATTTATTTTTTAACTAAAGTATTTAATTGCACATTGAGATATAGCTACTTTACTATCATCTGGAAAACTTCCAAAACTATAGTAATAAAAAAACTGAATAAAGACCATAGTAATGTTTCGAACTACAGACCTATAAGCCTACTAAATATACTTTCTAAAATTCTGGAAAAACTATTTCTCAAAAGAATTAACAAGCATATTAGACTAAAGAATCTCCTAATAGATGAACAATTTGGTTTTAGGAATCACCACTGCACTATAGACCAATTAGCACGACTTACTGACTTCATCACAAAAGCCTTTAACGAACGCAAACATACCGGCATGCTCCTTCTAGACCTCGAAAAAGCATTTGATACCATTTGGCACTCCGGGCTCATATACAAATTAATCTCATTCAACTTCCCACCATACCTGATTCACATCATTCACTCCTATTTAACAAATAGACAGTTTTATATTCAAGTTGGCACATCTACTTCCGACACACTCCCCATCTCAGCGGGTCTTCCTCAAGGCTCCTATCTCCAATCCTATTTAATTTGTTCATTTCTGATTTACCAGCTCATCCATTTGTGACGAGGTCATTATACGCCGATGATACAGCATTGTATACCTCATCATATCGCATAGATACAATAGTGAATCGCCTTCAACTATATTTTAAAAAATTTCACAAATATTGCATAAAATGGAAATTGGAAATTAATCCTACCAAATCTGAAGCAATTCTTTTCACTAAACGTAGCCCACAAATCAACCACCAAATCAAGATAAATTCAGCTCTCATCCCTTGGTCAAAATCCGTACAGTACCTAGGCATAACATTAGACAAATCTCTTACATTCACACACCATATCAATAGAAAAATCGATAAAGCCAAATAAATAATATTTAAAATGTTCCCATACTTCAACAAAAAATCCCATTTGAGCTCTCATAACAAATTACTAATATACAAATCAGTTATTCGCCCGTTAATTACATACGCCTCGCCAGTCTGGAGCTCAACCTGCTTGACTAACTACCAAAAACTTGAAAGAATTCAAAATCTATCAATGCGGATAATTAACAATTACCCTCGCTACACTAAAATATCATCTATGCTTCAGGACTTACAGCTTCCAACAATTAAACATTTTGTCCATACTCAAACAGCTTCTTACTTCAGTAAAACACCAGTCTCCAAAAATCCATTAATAAAGGAAATCGGTAACTATAATAAAGCATCTCTAAAACGCTACACTCATAAAAGAACTAAACTAAACATGTGTTACTAACTTAAGCTAGTTTATTTTAATTTCTAATTTTATATTATCAATTATGTTATCTGTTTTTATTTTTAGGTTTTTGTATAATTTTCCTACAACCATATATAATCACAATTTAATTTTACCACTAACTATAGATTAGTTAATTAGATTTTAACTACCAAATGAACCAAACATTTGCTGATTGTAAGGATGTCTCATCCAAAATCATTTATAAATATTTTGTCAACAAGTAAAAATGTAAATAAAATTTATTTTCTTCTTCGTCTTCTTTTTCTCTGACATCTCACTAACTGACTTAATCACCTCAATTGTGAAATCTCACACAACCTCCATTGGCTTTTATGGAATCCCAGTTAAACTACTTTTTAAATTTCTTTATTTCCAGATCGGCTGCGTGAGCCATACATGGTTTTTTAAAATAAATTATTACAACTGGTAACAATGGAAAGAGTGGGGGTATACTCTCATACACGAGACACCCCTAACGACAATAGATTTATAATTATTCCTAAGAATTGAATAATGAATTAAATTAATAACAGAACGAATGAATTAAATACAAATTAAAGAAAAAAAAATAATAAGATATAAATTAAAAGTTATATAGAAGAAATAAATAAAAAAAAAAATAATATAATTAAAATAAACCAACAAGGTTAAATAATATAAGACTTATAAAAACTAAATAATAATATTTACAACAAGATGTCTTGTAGAAGCCTGGGTTTGAGCCTGCGAGATGAAGTTGGAACTCCTATGTTATAGGCCACTGCACCGCTAACTGCTAGTAGCTGGGAGTGGTATTTTCTAAAGCGGTTTTTGATAAAATCTTTAATGTATTAAATATGTAGCTCGCGGTGTAGTTGACTATTTCTAATGAACCATGGGGCATCTACGGCTATTCTTAATATTTTGTTTTGGAATACTTGTATTTTTTTTCTCTTCGTTGAGGAAGCAGCTCCCCACACTTCACAACCATACATAAGTAGTGGCCTTAATATAGTTTTATAAAGAAGAATTGTTGTTTCGGGTTTGAGATTTGATTTTCTATTGAGGATCGGGTACAGCATTGCCAGTCTTGCATAGGCCTGGGTAAGTTTGATGTTAATGTGGTGGTTCCAAGTGAGGCGCGATCGAGGTGAACCCCAAGGTATTTCACTGCTTCGTCAGCAGGGATCCATGGTAGCTTATTACTGTTGAGGATTAGTTCAGGTGGATCTGATGGTCGTCTTAATGTAAATATTTTCAATTTACATTTTTGTATATTTAGACTTATCTTCCATTTGGTGAGATATTTTATTAAGTCTGTGAGGTGGCTTTGGAGGGTATTACGGGCAATAGCTATATCTTCATGCTGAGAAAAAACTGCCGCATCATCAGCAAACATGGCAATCGAGGTATCCGTTGACTGAATGATGTCATGGAGGTAAAGATTAAAGAGGATGGGAGAAAGAACAGAACCTTGCGGAGTACCGGCTTGGATGGGTCTGATAGAGGAGATGGAGTTGTTTATTCTCACTGTAAATGATCGACTGCTGAGGAATGAGAGGAGGATGTCGTAGAGGTATTTTGGAGTACCGATTTGTTTCAGTTTATACAACAGTCCGCTATGCCTAACTTTGTCAAATGCCTGTTCAAAATCGAGAAATGTAACTAGAGTATGTTTTTTCCTTTCATAACCATTAACTATAGATTCTGCAAGTCTAGATAGTTGGTGAGAAGTGGAGTGAGCAAGCTGAAAGCCGAATGGAAATTCCGGAATGATATTGTTAGACTGTAAGAAGGATGAAAGGCGACTATTTATAACTGACTCCAGTAATTTCCCCAAGATAGGTAAAAGACTTATGGGCCTGTAACTGTTAACTTGATTTGCTTTTTTGCCTGGCTTGTGAACAGCAATTAATACCGCTTTCTTCCAGGAATCAGGAAAATATCCGATGCGTAAGCAACTATTGAATATTGTAGTGATTAAAACAATAGCTTTTCTGGACAATTTTTTAAGAGCAATAGATGGAATCAAGTCATGTCCTGGACTTTTCTTTGTTTTGAGTCTGAAAATCAGTTCTTTTATTTCTCTAGGAGTCGTAAATTTCATCGGAAGTTCAGCTGTGAGGAACTGTAACTGTAAAAACTCAGTGATGTACTTATAACTCTCTGGATCTCTTCTTGTCGAACAATTTTCGCATTCTGTGTCGGAGAATGTTTTTTCAAAATAGTCAGCAAAGGCTTCGGCTTTTTCTTGGTCACTGGAGATAAATGTGCTGTCTTCTGTTAAGCTGGGGATGGTGTCTTGTTTCTTCAAAAGGCGCTTAGTAGCCTTCCAGAGAGATTGGTCTCGAGGGTCCAGATCTGCCACATATTGTTTGTATTTAGAAAGCGTTAGTTCGTCCAGTTCCTGTTTGACAACATGTCTGAGATAATTCCATTTACTTTTGTCTATTGGATTTCTATTTCGCATCCACCGTCTTCTTGTAATATTTTTTTCCCTTATTTTGGACAGAATGGAATTCGGTATGCTGTTTTTGAATAACTTTTTTTTGAAACGGAATGTATGAATAGTTGATTCTATTACACAATTTGCTATTAATTTTGTCAGATGACCTATGGTTACATCAATTTCTTGACGGTTTGAAAGATTTTTCTTAAGAAAAACGTTGTGGAATATTAAGTTTTTGTACCTTTCCCAGTCAATTATTCCTCTAATAAGAGAATTTTTAGATGGTATTTCTTGAGCATTAATGGAAAAATAAATTAATACGGGGATATGATCCGAATTTAGAGCAGATATTGTTTGGCATGATGTTGGTAAATTTATATTCTTAGATAAAACAATATCTAAAATATCAGGTATACAACCATTTCTAAAAAATGTAGGTTCCGTAGGTGCTATAATTTGTATATTATGCTTAGAAGTGATGTCTAGCAATTTACTACCGTTTTGATTTGTTTTCCGACACCCCCAGAAGATATGTTTACTGTTCATATCACCTATTAGTAGAGCATGTTCTGTATCAGGCAATAAGTTTAAAATTTCATCTTCTCGAAGTTTCTTGTTAGGTGGTTTGTAAGCAGCTGTGATAATAGTACTGGGTGATGAGTTTTATCGAATCGAGATGGCTTCGATATTAGCTAATTCGGGAAGAATATTTTCGGAAAAGCTAATATTATTTTTTATTATAAGTGCCACTCCTCCTGAAGGTGTTGAACTATTTCTGTCTTTCCTCAGAGTTTTATAGCCAGGTATATGAAATTTAATGTTTGTAGAAAGATGTGTTTCGGTTATGCAGGCTATATCAATAGAATATGTTTCGAGAAAAATTCTAAATTCACTCTTTTGTGAAAAAATGCCGTAGGCATTCCAATTTAAAATTTTTAATTTCTTTAATTCACAAGCCATAAGAGGTAATTAAAGAAAGTGGCTTTAAAGAAATAACGTAATATATGTAGGAAAATATAAATACAGTACAGTATCAATACAATAACAAGCTGGGAAGAATGGACAACAAACAGCTGACAGTACTAATACTCCTTGACTTTTCTAAAGCGTTTGATTCTTTGAACCATTATATCCTTTATTCCAAACTAAAATCTCTCTCCTTTTCCTACAGCTCTATTCCAATCTTTTCTTTCTGACCGTACCCAAGCAGTTCAAATTCCCAACAAACCTTTATCTTCTTTTCTTACCGTTTCTTCAGGGGTTGCCCAGGGTTCAAGTGTTTCTCCTATCCTTTTCAATACCTTTATAAATGATCTTCCTAATTCAATCCTCTACTGCTCCTACCACCTATATGCCGACGACGAAGATTTACCTATCCTTTCCTACCTCTGAGTTATTAGCCGCGTTTACCAGTATTCAAGAAGACCTGGACAGGATTTTTTATTGGGTAAATCAGAACGAACTAAGGTTAAACGCAGAGAAAACTCAGGCAATCATTATTGGATCCAATTCCCTCCTTACACCTATTCCCTCTTTTCCTACCTTATTTCTGAACGCCCATCCCATAACATTCAGTTCCTTGGTAAAAAATTTAGGCATCCATATAGACCAAACCTTTATCCTGGAAACCACATGTGGCCCAAATCTCCCGAAGGTCAATCAGTACTCTTAAACTATTCCATCGTTCCCGCCATGTTCTCCCATATCCCACTCACAAGCTCCTTGTATCCTCTCTAATTTTCCCTCAATTTGATTATGGATGCATGGTATATGATGGCCTCTCGATGATGCTTAAGAAACGATTAAAGTTAATTATGAACTGTTTGTTAAGATTTGTCTTTGGCACATCGAGGCGGTCTCATGTATCCCATCTTTATACCTAATCAAAATGGCTCTTTCCTCTTACCCGTAGGCAATATTTCCTTGGATCTTACTTATACCAAACCATCAATTCACAACACCCTCCATATATCTACAATCTCCTACAGTTTAAACCCTCAATTCACCCACTAGAGACTAGATCCCGTTTATCCAACCTTTATATCCCTTCCCACAGAACAAAAAAATACGAATGCTCCTTTCTGGCCCGTTCTACTAGTTTCTAGAATCCCCTTCCATCAAACATATGGCATGCTCCTTCTCTTTCTATATTTAAATTCCTTCTTTTCCAGCACCTTCTAGCATCCCAAAATGACGCTGCCTGACAATCAAATAATTTTCATTTGATTGTATACAATAATTTTTTTTTTTTCCTTTGGTTCAATCGTTACAGTATTTGTTTAGTTTTTTATATCGTTATTTTTGTCTCTAGAAGATTTCATTTCTTGTAATTGTATTTTTTATTTTTATTTATGTTTTAATTGTTCTATCTTTCATTAATTCTTGGTCAGATATAGATCCTTTGTTATTTCAGAGTCTTATGTTTTCTATCTCTATTATTATTATTATGCACTCCTCATTTTGTCTCTCTTTTGTGTTATTCTTTTATTTATTATTTTATTTGACAATTTTACCTTCAGAACTATAAAAGAATATTTTTGTTACAATTGTGCAGTACCAGGCTGTTATTCATTTCGCCCTCACCTCCTTTAAAAACATTTTACCTATTCTTGAATGCATATTGTTTATTTTCAGATAGTTGGTTAGAAATGTTAAAACATTTACTGAAATTTACTTTCAATATACATTTAAAGCTCAAGAAAAATATATTTAATGGATAATATTTTTTCTTTTTTTTAAATATAATTTATATGTGCATTACTGCATTAATGTTTTTCATTTTCCACAAATAAATAAATATTTGTTAAATTGATTCATTATAGAGAAAAGGAGTGTATGAGAGTTTATATATGTAAATAAAAAGATATTCGTATTTAAAGAAGCTATTCCAACAATATTTGAATCATATTTAAAAAAAAAATCATAAATATTAAATTTTATGGCATTTAATATAAGACATAATACCACCGTATTCGAATTCACGCCTGCAAATGCGTACATCTTGACTTGTACAGGAATGGAATATTGCCCGTTTTTAGACCAGCAGAATACGGCCCACACCAGTGGAATACGACCGTATTCCTTTGTCTACCTGTGAAATACGGGTAATGTACTTTCCATATCAGGGAATGTATTCGTATTCGTATTTACCAAACCCGATATTTCCGAATGCATTCGTATTCGTATTTCCAAATACATTCGTATTCGTATTTCCGAATGCGATTTGGCCCATCTCTGCCACATCTGTAAAATGTGGCCAGAATGTAAGATAGTTCATTCTTACATTCTGGCCACATTTTACTCAATTATTTTGGCAGTAAACTCGCGTCCGTTATCGCTTTGTAAAACATATGACGCTCCAAAGATAAAAAAAATATCGAATAACTGTTGCGCCACCTTAGTTGCCTGTTTAGACCGCAAGGCAGTTGAAGGAATTTAGTGGCATGATCTTGGTAGTTTAATAACCATTTGTAACATTCATCTGGTGCTGACTAAATGAATGAGATCAGCATGGCCCCTACAGTTAAAATCTTTTAAAATAATTGGTTTCGTAACAAGGCCTTTTTTTTTGTAAGTTTCGTTTAAGTTGTTTATATTGTGCATAAGGAGACAAATATTTCAATTGCCTTTTTTTTAATATAAGGTTTATTTTTGATAGCGTACAGCATTTTGTCTCGCTCACCATGGCCACTTTCCTTGTGAACTTCTATTAATGTATTAAAATACTGCTCAATGGGTACTACTCAAATTGTAGGATCTTCTGGATTTTTTTTCTTTAAGGCTAAAGGGACGACAGTTTAATTTATTTCTGAGACAACAGGTAGCATCACTCTCGGTCGATTTCGTTTTAACCCCTAATCTCATCGAAATAGTTGTCCGATTTTTATTTCAAAACATTCATATGTTTTTGTTGTGAAAAGGCGATTCAGGGGAGGTAGTTTTTGTAAAGAGTTTCAACAGAATCAAAAACTTTTATTCTTACAACGTATTAACAGCCATCTTCACGCTGATCTAGCTTTGACTTCACAAAATACAACATATATTACTTCTCAATGGATATTAGCTTTGAGGTTACATAAGATAACACTGCAACTATATTTAATATCCACTACATCCTATCTTCTCTGAAACTGAAGTAGATTCCGCTTAGGGAGGAACAACCCTTCTTCCACTTCGGTTAACGAAATCTTCTTTTCGCGCTGACGGAATCTCTGAAGTTGTCTACATCAACTGGAACCCCTTTTCTCAAGGACTCCAACAACTTTAGACGATAACGTTTTTCAAAATATAGCTTGTTGTTTCACTTATTTTGTTCATTAACCTTCTTGTGCGCGTTTAAAACCGGCCCCTTTGAATCAGATTCAAACTTAGCTTTGGAGAGCGAAGACCTAATTCTTCTTCCAAGCTGATTCACTGGACTATATTTACCTTCATTGCATCGAGATACACCTGATATTTTTTTGTTTGGTTTACACAAAACTTCTCCTAGCCCACTTAAATTTCCCGAACATTTCCAGTGACTTCGAACTGGGAAGTAGTTTCATTCCCTACACACCCTCCTAACAGTTGGAACCAAGAAAGAGCCCCTCTTCCCAGCAATGATTCTTCTTGGCCCGAAATAATATAAATGTCTTTCTCTCCTGTTAGATTCCTGTAGCTTAGTGCAGCTTTTGCCATACCAATAACCTTTAATGTGATACCACCTGCTCCCATTAAAGCCCTTGTAGTTTTTCGGAGACTTAGTTCCAAACTTCTCGAATCTTCCAGGCCTATAACACATCAGCTCCCGTATCAATTTAAAATTTTGTTTTTTCTCCAATTACCATAATTGTGACATAAAATGGGCTACCTTCATCTTTCACACTTGTATCGTAGACCGCTTCGAGAAGACCGTATTGGTCCCAAATGGATGCCCTGCCCCCTTCTGACTCCGATGAAAGGTCTACTTTATCCATCTTGTTATGTTTATTTCTTTGGGGAAACCTTCTTCAAATTACACACCTGGGGACATACTTAGCCTTACAGACAAAACAAACGACCTCTTTAAATGGGCAATTATCCTCACAGTAGAAGAGCTACAATCACAGTAATCACACACTACAGGAAAAAGAAACAGAAGCGAAGAAAAATCACCGGATGCTCTTCACAAAGAAAAAGATATTCCAAGAGAAAATAAAAAATAAATTTAAACAAAGCAAAAAATAGATCGCAGAGTGTCGAAAGTTTTTTTTATAAGGTGTGAATCTAATAATGATACCAATGAAAAAATTACAAAAGATATTTTAGTGGACGAAAATAAACTAAAGAAAACATAGCAACAGAGGAAAAAACCCGGACTGAAAATAGGATGTTTAAATACTCGCACGCTACGTGGACAAGAAAGATTATGGGAGTTGGAAGATGCCTTGACATCAATCAAATGGGATATCGTCGGACTTGCTGAAATAAGGCGAAATTATGAAATAATTGCGGAGACGTAGAAAAGTAATATTTTTATGCACTCTATAGCAGAGAATAGTCAATTCGGGGTTGGTTTTTTGATTAAAAACTACTTAAAAAACAAAATGATAGAATTCAAACCGGTATCCAAAAGAATAGCCTCTCTAAAAATTAAGCTAAAAAATATTACTGTAACAATAATACAAGTTCATGCACCAACATCTGAGAGTACAATAGATGAAATAGAAAATTTCTACGACACTCTGAGAGAAGATGTTGCCTTTACATATGACATTAAATTTTTAGCAGTAATCGGAGATTTTAATGCAAAAGTTGGTCATAAGAAGAATGGAGACTCAGATGCAATGGGACCAAATGGAGAAGAGGCTCGAAACAACAGGGGAGAAATGTTAATACATTTTGCTAACCAAAATAATTTTAGAGTTCTAAATAGCTATAATAATTCAAAACTGGCTCAAAAATGGACATGGTGTTCACCAAACGACGCTAAACATGAAATAGATTACATTCTGGCTAGAAAAAACCTTTTTAAAGAAAATATTAAAGTTGAACAAAGTTTCCATTTTGATGCGGATCACAGACTAATAATTAAAAAAATGAGGCTACCTGCAAGAAGATTTTATATAAAGAGGAGACAATTGAAAATAAACAAACTGCAAGAAAGTAAATTTTCAGAAATTCTAAAAAACCTACTATTAACGTGTGATTTGAACAAGGAGAAAACTATCCAACACCATTATGATGAATTGGAAGCTGTCATTAACAAAGTGCTAAGGCTATCTCAAAAGGATATACAACCAACAGCAATTATTAAGAGCTCCAACTTTCTGAAGCTATCATAAAAATGATCAGCAGAAGAGAAGAATTAAATAGGATCCGGTTTAAAACTCCAAATGAAAAAAATGAGCACTGCGAAATAAGGAAGTTGGTTAGAAGAAGAATCAGGTGTGAGCTGAAGGAATTAGAAGAAAAAAGAATTTGTGATATTCCACAATCTACGGGATCCATGAAGCTTATAAATAAAGAATTTGCAGAATTAAAAAGAAAATGGAATAACAAACTTAAAACAGATATAGGAAAAGTAACCACAAACCAGGAAGAAATAAAAATATCAATAAATAAATACTATGAATCTCTGTATTACCATAACCCCGCAACCTACTGCTATAAGACAGTACATCAGGAAATGAAACAGTTTGAGGTCAGTATTCTAGAAGGGGAGATAGAAAAGGCGTTAAGTAAATAAAAGCAAGGCAAAGCATCTGGCCCAGACGGAATTACTAACGATATACTTATAGTAGGAAAGGACTGTCTCATTAAACCACTGAAGAATTTATTCGACAGACTACTTTTGGAAGGCAGTGTACCACAACAGTGGTGTATAAGTAAAATTATTTTATTGTACAAAAAAAGGTGATCCCAAAGACATCGATAGCTATAGACCAATAACACTCCTCCGCAGTATATAAAGTATTTACAACAATTATTAAAAACAGAATTATATCAACTATTTATGAAAACCATCCTTACGAACAAGCCGGCTTTAGACCCAAATTCTCCACAATAGAACATCTACATACAATAAATCAAATTCTTGAAAAAAGTAAAGAATATAATATCCCGCTTTACCTGGCCTTCATAGATTTCATGAAAGCCTTTGACTCAGTTTTTCATGAGTAATTATGGATGGCATTAGAAAAGCAGGGAATTGATCATATATACCTAAATATATTAAAAAATATATTCCAAAGGAGTGAGTCCTTCATAACTACTGAAATAAAAAATAAAATAATTAAAATTTTAAGAGGAGTTAAACAGGGATGCCCGCCTTCTCCAATATTGTTTAATTGTCTACTCAATCTTCAAGAAGTTAGAATGGGAAAGAAAAGGCATACATATGAATGAGGAACTAATGTGCCAAGAGGCCCAGAGCCTACAATCTCTTCACTCAGAAACAAAACAATTTGTCATCCCCATTAGCCTTAAAGTCAGTTTGATCGTTCTCCCTTTGATCACCTGCCAATCAATCATCAATGCCTTTTTGGCTGCTGCTCCCTTTCGAAAGCTACCTCCAAAAATATTTTAAGTAATTCATCATACAAATAAATAATATGACATTGCTAGAAAAAAAAAGTTAACATGCATGTAAACCAAACATAATATTAATACATCAATATTGAGGATGTATAGTCGACTGTTGAAATTATCAGGAATAATTTAATTTAAAGGTAGAAATAATCAGGAGTCAATCGCGTGAAAAATATTTTAATTTTGCTGATGTTTTGGCTCAAGCATGTAATGTAAAGCCCAGGCAATGAAGGTCAAAAAAGGCCTTATGTCAGAAAAAATTAGAGACAAGCTGCATTTTCGGCAGTTGTTAGGACCTTATTAGAGTAGTATTTTCTCAAAAGTCCCCACTCCTCACCCTTGTGCTTCCCCCACTAGGCCCCCTTGAACATCTGTTTCGGGAGTCTTTTTAGTTATTATCCATAACTTGGCTATTATTCGTTCGATATTAATGCGTAATGTGTCGTTTTATTTCTTTATCTATAAGCTTTAAAACATGCTATATAACATTTTTACGTGGAATTTATACTTTTGCAACAATTTCCTAATCTCTCTCCAAAATCAGATCACATTAATTTCTTTTAAAAATCCACTGAACACATAATAAATATAGGAGTTTGATCATCTTCTCTCTCTGTCTATAACCTGATTAAACCTTGTCCAAATATATTTACTTTTTACATTGTACTTGGTTTATGAAACCAAGAACTAATAAGATATCAACACAGATAATAAAAGGAATATACTCAATTCTGTGTTCAATTAGTCAATATAATAATCATAATAATAGGCTTACCAAACCCGAAGGTTCAATGCCGATTCCACTAAACTCCGCATACACAAGCCTCCCATCGACGCTTCGGCCTACCTTTTGAACGCCTACCAGTCGGATCAGTGAATACCAACTTTCTCGGAATCCGTTCCTCACTGAGCCAAACAACTTTACTCGCGTTTGAGTCTCCGCGATGGTATCAACTCAATTATATTCACAGGGTAAAGGCTCCGCAGTTCCGCGTTGTGCAACCTTCTAAACTCCCCAGTAGCCTTACTGTTCTTTGGACCAAATATTTTACACAGTACCTTATTTTCGAAAACCTTAAGCCGTTTGTTATCCTTCAAAGTAAGCGGCCACGTTTCACATCCATGAAGAACCGTCAGAAGAAGAATATTTTTATAAATTCTAATCTGTATGTTTTTAGACAGAAGCCGCGAACTAAGTAATTTAGCAATCGAATAATAACACGCATTTCCCACTTTTAACCAGGACTTTATTTCTTCCTGGAGTTCATTTTTTCTAGTTATCATTGAACCTAAATACTTGAATTTCTCTACATGTTCAAAAGTATGCCCTGATATATCAATATCACCAAGATCGCCACCGTTTCTGCTACTAATCATATATTTTGTCTTATCAGTATTTAATTTGAGTCCTATTTCTTTTCCGTTTTTTTTTAACACACTTGTATTTAGTTGTATGGTTTCCGTGTCTTCACCTAGCAGTACCAAATCATTGGCATACCCCAAAACCGGAATCTTATCACCCATATTTGAACCTTTCTCGGTACACGTCACCTTTTCTATGACATATTCTAAAGCTATATTAAATAAAACAGGTGAAACGGAGTCACCCTGTTTCAAACCTGATCGCACCTCAAATTTCTCGGAGTAATTATGACAGATTCTAACGTTATGGAATGTTTCTGACAAACACATCTCTACTAGGTTTACTAACTTTCTAGGTATTCCCTGTTCAATCATTATGTTATACTGTTTCTGACGGTCTATGGAATCATAATCCTTATTAAAATTGATATAAAGTTGATGGACTGCACCGTTGTACTCCAACTTCAGTCAATATAATTTAAGTAATTCCAATTTATCAATATTTCTCAAGAATTTTACAAAATTGGAACCTTAAATAAATTGTTTTTGATTATAGAAGTTCATTAGTTTTTAATCCAGTTGGAAGCCTATAGTATTGCTTACACTTTTAATTATGGACAAAATATTTCCTCTTTCCAATCCAAGAATATTATTAATTAGATTCTGTTATTTTAAATACATTGTTAATTGCAATAAAATGTTGTCTTAAATAAGATGCCATTAATTTTTTTAGTATTCTATTTGTAGATTTCAGTCTATACTAAAATATATTGAAAAGATTTCCTTTAGGACCAATTTTCTTCACTCCTCTTTTTAAAGTAACACCATCCTCTCAGTTCCTTTCTTCATTGGTAATGAAATATTTATATTTTTTCAGTGTAACTCATTAAATTAAAATAATTATAAAAAAGTAATAATCATAAATAGATGTTGATTATTTTATTTTATTTATTTATTTAACGTCACTTTATACTACTATGGCTAATCGGACGCATCGGACATTGTATCAAATACAAATCCAACTTATGGTATAGTCAGTTACCTGTGGTGTAATGATTAGCATAACAGTCTTCTATGGCTGAGATTCGAACACGGCAGATGACCCTAGGATTTTAAAAGGAAGTAACAAATTCTTGGTAATGGCTTTTTTCAGAGTGGACATAAAATGGTTATCCTGAGCCTGTGTAATACCAGGAACTCAGTTAAGGATCCTAAACCAAATTAAATCTGGATAGACAAAATTTAGGATCCCTCTGTAGCAATTGCAATAGCAATGGCAATAGATTGGCCACACTAGGATAAAGTGAAGTTAATTGAATGAACAAACAAATACAAAACATAACATAATATAAACTTTCAAATCTACAGTCTAAACCCAGCTTGCAGTCGTTATATAACTAATTCAACAGTTGTTAATTTTTATAAATAATATCTTACCTGTAATTCCCATACCCCATAAAGTATCGGCTTGCAAAATACTTGTAATCTGTCTTTTATTAGTTGCTCTAAGGAGGACTCGGCCAGTTAATTTACTTTTTGATTCCCAGAACTGGAAAAAACGTTAATACAAATACTGTTATTGTGTAGAAGATAAAAAATTAATTCACTGTGTGTGTGTGTGTGTGTGTGTGTATGTTCGTATATATATATATATATATATATATATATATATATATATATATATATATATATATATAAAGACAGAGAGAGAGAGAAAGAGAGAGAGAGAGATTAGATTAGATTTTTATTGTCTTAGGGCCTGAGGCCCTTTCTTACAGACAAAATAATAATGTTTTACACTTATATTTGTGCCGATTACGATTATTATTCTAAAAACATATAACATTTTTTTTATTTTTTATAAGTAAACTTAAAATAAAACTATTATAAGTTATACAATTACGTGGGTGAATCAAATATAAACGAGACTTGATTTTTAATTATTTTATTTTTACTTTGAACACAAAGAAAAGTACACCTCATTTTTCTACATAGTTCCTGATTTGGAAATACATTTTTCCCAGCGCATAGGTAATTTTCCAATCCCGTGCTCATAGAATGAAGTAGGTTGTGTCTTCAGCCAACTGAGCCAACATGTAGACTTCAACCTCATCGTCACTGACGAATCTCTGACCTCCCAAAGCTTCCTTGAGTGGGCCAAATAGGTGAAAGTCACATGGTGATAAGTCTGGACTGTAGGGAGGGTGTTCCAGCGTCTCCCAGCCCAGTTGCTCCTATTTTTCTCTCGTCAGGGCCGCAGTATGCGGGCGAGCATTGTCCTGAAGAAGAATCACTTCTCTCATCGGTAGATCCCTTCTTTTGCGGCAATATGCAAGCCTGACTTCATTCAAAATGTCGCAGTAGTATGCGGCATTGATAGTCCTGCGTTCATGCAAAATATCAAGATGCAGCAAGCCACGCTGGTCAAAAAACACGGAAGCCAAAACCTTCCCAGCTGACAGCCGTGACTTGGCTTTCACTGGTCCAGGTTCCCCTTTCAGTCTACGCTTCATACTCGCTTGTTTTGATTCAGGGGTGTAATGGTGCACCCAAGTTTCATCACAGGTGATAATGTGAGTGAGAAATGAGGCTCCCTCAGCCTGAAATCTTGCAAGAAAATCTTCACAGACCTGCAAACGGTTCAGCTTCTGCTCAGCTGTGTGAAGTCGAGGAACCCACCTGGCACACACCTTACGAAACCCTAGCTCCTCTGTGAGTATGGAAAAAGTGCTCCCATAGCTTATCCCAACCTCACTTGCAATGGCACTGGTGGTTAGACGTCTGTCACCTTCAATAAGCTGTCAAACACGGCTGATGTTGTCTGCTGTGATGCTGGAGCGGGGTCTGCGGTCATGGCTTTCATTCTGAACACGATCACGACCTCCACAAACTGTTTATGCCTGCAAACACTTTGGCACGAGAAAGTGTCTCTTCCCCGAACTGAACAGTCAATCTTCTCAAGATTTCAGCCGGTTTTACACCTTCAGCAGCAAGAAATTTGATGTTAATACGTTGCGCAATCGAGGGGGATACATCCTGCTAAGACATTGTGACGACGGTAACTGGTGAGTTCGAGGGCATGCCCCTGCCTGCTTCCCCCACTCCTGGCATCCCTACCCAACACCTCTTAAGGCGGGAATGTTCCCGCACCTTCACTGGGCTTCCAAGACAAAAAGTCTCGTTTATATTTGATTCACCCACGTAAGTGAAAATAAACAGAGAAGGAAAAGATTAAGGAAAAATAAAGAGATTAAGTAAAATGAACAAGGGATATTAGGAAAGGGAAGGAAACATCTCCAGGTATGCTCTGAGCTTCAAGGAGCACTCGACGGGTCGGCATCCAAGAATATTCGAAGGCAAGCCTTACGGAAAGAGGAAGAAAATCTGACTTCTACCGGTAGTTGGTTGAGCTCTCTCGCAGCTGCGAGGTGGAAAGCATTCCTCAAGGATTCAGTTCTGCAAGCAGGTAATTGGAATACACCCTGTAGTCTCTTGCTCCGTACCTCGACAAATTCACTTCTAAGATTTTCCGGAACTCCAGAATCTAGGACCTTACATGCTAGGCACATAAGATTGAGGCGGCAATACTCTTTTGTTCGGAGCCAACCTAATTCCTTTATAAGTGGACTTATGTGCTCGTCCCTTTTAGTACCGAAGATAAATCGGATAGCTGTGTTGAGAGCTCTTTGGATTCTGCAGTCCTCAGCTTCCGAAATATCTATATATACAGAGTATATATATATATATATTATTATATATATATATATATATATATATATATATATATATATATATATGTATATATATATGTATATATATATATATATATAAGAGAGAGAGAGAGAGATTAGATTAGATTAGATTTTTATTGTCTTAGGGCCTGAGGCCCTTTCTTACAGACAAAGTAATAATTTTTACAATAATTAATGTGCCAAAAAAAAAAAAAAGACAGTTTTAAACAATACAAATATAACCCCTTTTTTTTTTTTTTTTTTAAATAAACATAAAACAGTAAATATCTTAAACTATACAAAAAAAAAATAATAAAAAAACAAAACAAGAGAGAGAGAGAGAGAGAGAGAGAGAGAGAGAGAGAGAGAGAGAGAGAGAGAGAGAGAGAGAGAGAGAGAGAGGGGGGAGGGGAGAGGGAGAGGGAGGAGAGAGAAAGAGAGAGAGAGAGAGAGAGAGAGATTTTATTTATTTGGGCACTTAGGATCTTTGATAACCAGAAAAAACAAATCAGGAGGAAATAAAATTGTGGTCAAAGGCGAGTAACTATTCAGTAGCTAAACTACTTGGCTTCTCGATAGTTCTATACAGATGCGAAACCTGCTTGTTTGCTTTGTAAGATGAACGCCTCAAGGTTTTAGAGAAAATATTTTTATATAACATTTTTGGTCAGTAGGGGAGAATTTAGAAGGCTATACAACGTGGAATGACAGAGCTTGTAACCCTCTAGTAGGGGGGTAAAAGGGTAGGGCAACAGGAGGACTAGAGAGGGAAATAGGTGCGGGCGTCTCCCCCACTCTTTGTGAATTTATCAAGCCATAGTGTCCTACCCACTGCTTGGTAAACTTCCAGTCCTCCCTATCCCTACCAATGCCTACTGTCACCTCCACGTGGTGCCCTCTAACACACTAAGCCAGGTGGAGGGCACTCTAGCTGAGGTTGAATGGCAGGGGGTGTATAAAAATACACTGCCTTTGATCAACCCACTTGGGGCACTGGTGCACCCTATTGTAACCTTAATGCCTGCTGCAGGGAGAGGGGGTCGTACCTGCAGTGTATTTACCCCATACTCGTGGAAACAGCATGTCCAAATTAATAAAAAAAATTGCAGATAGCAAGGAGGAGGTAGAGGCCGAGGAGCTGTCAGAGATGATGGCCGTGGAGGATTCTTCATCATCCTCGTATGGCCGGGCGGGGAGCCAAGTGGACCCGTCGACTGCTAGAGTGCAGCTAGACGATGATGAAACTAGGAGCTCGTTAGTGACACTCCTAGATGAGGTAAGAGATCTTTCTGTAGCATCGGAGGGTGAGCGGAGCTTGGGTGGGACCATTGAGAGAACACCCAAGCCTCAGGAAGTGAAGAAGCTCTCGGTGCTCAGAGAAGAAAATTTAAGAAATTGAGGAATGATGCTGGACCTTCGGGACCTCTGCGCCTATGGCAAAGAGAACCAGGAGTGTGGCTCCTAATGTTATTTCATATGCTCTAGCTGCCGGGAGTAATACTGCTAGAGGGAGTAAGGTAGCATGATACCAGCTGAGCAGCTTACCTGGGAGCAGAGTGAGGAAGTTAAGAAACAGCTGATTGGCTTTGTCGATCAGCTAGAGGAAGATGGCACCCAGGCTGAGTTTAGTGGTTTCAGCTATAAGATGGGTGGCTGTGTGGTGGTTTGGGACAATCAGGACACCAGAGACTAGTTGTCGGAAACAATCAAAAATCTTAAAATTAGTGGGGGCTTAGCTCAACAAGAACTTGTGGAACAATTAAATGTGACGTAAAAAGCAGTAACTCTTCATCTGAAAGCTATGGAAAAGATTCAGAAAGCGGGAAAATGGGTACCACATGAACTGAATGAAAGACAGCAAGAAAATCGAAAACCACTTGTCAATTACTGCTTCTCAGATGTAAAAGAAAGTCATTTCTTCATCGAATAGTGACAGGTGATGAAAAGTGGAAATATTTTTAGAATCTTAAGCATTGTAAATCATGGGTGAATACAGGTAAACCATCAACATCCACAGCAAAATCGTTTTGGAAAGAAATCAATGCTGTGAGTTTGGTGGGATCAAAAGGGTATAATATGTTATGAGCTACTAAAACCTGGCGAAACCGTTAACACTGATCGCTACCAACAACAAATGATGGAATAGAATCAAGCAATATATGAAAAACGACCGGAATATGCAAAAAGGCAACATAGTCATTTTGCTTCACGATAATGCCCCCTCAAAACAGCAGGTCAAGAATAAGATCAAGGCGTTCAATTAGGAAATACTAGTGCATACGGTCATCTATTACAATCTATTTGCATCATTGGGACATGTACTTGCCAAACAACACTTCGATTCGTATGAAAATGGCTCGAGGACTAGTTCTCTTCAAAGGAAGAATTGTTCTTTTTTTTTTGGCGTGGCATTCATAACCTGCCGAAGAGGTGAGAAAAATGTATTAATTCTATTCAATGGAGACTATTTTGAATAAAATATTTTTTATAATTTTCAAAAAAATTCTGGTTTCATACTTCTACACCTCGTATATCTCCCAAGGAAACATAGTGGAAGAGGGATAATAAGCTGTTTCAAAAGTTGTCAATATTAGAAGCTGTAGTTGAGAAACCATAAAATTAATAGTGATTAGCGAGTAATGACTACCATTATGACAATGTACAAAAAACTGACAACATTAAATATAGTGAATTACTGGTAAATTGGTAACACATTTTGGGTTTTTCAGTTAGACCAATAACTAGAGTAGTAAGTCTTTGAGTTGTTATACAAAACTTGTGAAATTGAATCCTGCAGCAGATATCTTCTTCTATGATGTAGGATTTTTAGGGGCAAAATTTCTACTATAGACCAGTTTTACCTTTTTCAAAATCATTTTCTAGAACATTTTTTTTTAGGACAATTTAGACCACTAGAACACAATGATAACCAACATTAGTTTAAATCTCATGGAGTATTTCTGAGGTAAACTTTGCAGGCAGAAAACAAGCCACAACATAATAAAACTGAAATTCATAGTGGTGACACGGTAGGAATTATCTAATTTGCAGGAAAAATTTAATATAAATTATGAAAGGAGAGTTGAAACAGTCATCCTAATCAAGACAAAGGAGATAATACCCAATGTTGTGCATTCATTAATGATAAATAACAAAAATAGTCTTTATTTCTTTACATAAAAATTGCTTTTTCTCTTTGTAAGAAAAGGTAAATCAGTGTGTAGTTACTTATCCACACTATATTATTATATTATTACCTTTTTTGTAAACCTATTAGGATTTCCCTCCTTTTGTAGTCCATAATTTTCTATAAATTTTAAATTTCTTATGACTAATCGCTGTGGGGTAACTCGTTTAATAGATGGAAAAGCTTTTAATTTAGCTAAGCAATTAGTTCTTGTTCCTTCTTCAACCTAAAAATAAAAACAAAACATATTTAGTTTTAAAATATAACAAAAGGATTACAAGGCATAAATATTTCAATGAAATTCCGATCATTTCTAATGTTTATTTCATGAAGCAATCTCGGTTTTCTGCAACACAAAATGATTATATAACTTATGTTGGGTATACTTAACAAAACTAGTAATTTCTTGCTTGTTGAAATTCAAGGAAAATCTCAATCAGTGATCCAATAGTAATTCAGTCCTTCCCCTTATAATTGGCTAAATTAATATCAATTTAGTGATGTAGAAGTCTTAATTTGCTGTGGTTAGTTCCAACGACTTATCAGATTTAAAAAATGATTGTTCATTTATTTTTCAACAATATCATCATTTCATCAATTTATGCAAAATTTGGAAGTTGCTTATTTCTATCGAAATATTATTTCAGAACAATCATTTTAAATTGCCAGTTTTAGAATTTATAAGCACACTGATTGACTGATTATTAAGTTTTCAAAAAAGGTTATTTTTTTATTTTTTTTAAATTTATTTATTTAAAGAAATTTACAACTGTATTAAATAAATACAACAAGTAAATAGGCTTTATATATGATTAGTACACATGGTAGTCCTGAGAAGAAACTACCCATTGGTAGCACTCCAATGTCTTATGTTAGAAGGTCTCTTGGCCATCTTCTTTTAAGGCGCCTCGGTGGGTTGTCGGGAATAGATATGGAGGAGAGGTCACGGATAAGCGGGTTTGAGTGGGCAGGGAGTTTGGAATGAAAAGAGGTATATCTGTAACGGGTCAAGTCTTCAACTAATGGGATATTTAGGTCTTTATGGATGATTTTATTAGTAACAAAGTAAGGAGCATTGAGGATTTTACGAAGGATTTTGGACTGCAAGGTTTGGATGCGAGAGGAATTCGATGGTTTAGTAGACCCCCATAGCTCAATGCCATAGGTCCAAATAGGCCTGATAATTGTGATATAAATGAGTTTTTTGTAGTAAGTAGGAAGTTTTGAGCGTTTGTCAAGTAAGTGTTGTAGTAATCTGTATCTACGAGCAGTTTCCTGTCGTTTCAGTCTAGTATGAGGATTCCATGTTAGGCGTTTGTCGAGGTGTAGTCCTAAGTACCGAATCTGTTCAACAGGAGTAAGTAGGATATTGCTAAAGGATATCGGTAGGGCAGGAAGTCATAGGCTTACGACGTAGAGTGAAGGTGATTTGATGGGATTTATTAGGATTTCTCCAGTTTTGACACCATTCTTCAATGGCTGATAGATGGTTCTGTAGGATTTGTGATGCAGTAACAGGATCATTATTCACAGATAACACACATGTGTCATCGGCGTAGGAAGTAAGGATCAAAGAAGGTTATTTGAATTAAAGATTTGATATTTACGTATGGGCATTCTGAGTTAATGTTCTTGTCAAAGCTTTCCTTCATAAAATGACTGCAAATTGGATTTTAAGGACATTAATTAACAGAAATTGGCAACATTGGTTCAAAATGATATACTACCAAATCCAAGTTGAGTCAGTTTTTCTGTCACTGGAATTTAGCATTCCATGGCTATTCTTCTATCAAAGAATCAGAATATTTTAAATAATTACAAAAAAAAAAAAATAATAAAAATACTACAAAAGCCAAGTTTTTCACTGTAAAGTTGAGATTTCTAGAGGGAATTAACTCTTCATTAACACTCAATAGTCACAGTTTAAAATATTATAAATGATTCCTTAGAAAAGGTACTCAAGAGGAGCAGTGAAGGGGTTTCTTTCTACATCAGTGGGTACTTATACATAGTTTACTTCTTGGTTGGATTAACATAATTTCATTAAACCACATTAATGAGCATATATAGATGCCCTTTAATATTATTGTAATTTTTTTTTTTTTTTTTAACTTTCTTAAAGCCTTTCTCAGGACTTCTTAGTATAAATATATAATTATAGCAATGAATCTTAAATTAATTTCACAATTCCAAACTATAAATATACATAATACTGAAATCTTGTGTTCCTACAGTAGTCCAGAGCATTAAGGCAAGAACAATTAGTTTCGATTTTACAATGGATGGATATCAAATTTTCTTCAGGATAATCATAATAAAGTACTATTGGTGTATTTAATCAGCTTTAAAATGAGTGTCAATAGGGCACATATTACAGTCTCACAAAGTGGTCAAGCAACCAGTGATTAGAAAAAAATGGTATTTCTGGATAAATTCCCTAAGATTTGTTGGGCTCCAAATGATTTTATTTCTTATTTTTATTATTTTTCATTTAAAAATAGTGCTTATTTTTGTTCCAGAAAGTAAGAATTTTTCTCACTCACAAGCATCTGCAGTTTTTATAATAAATCAACGATTTACTTTTCAAAGAAGGGAAAACTTTTGTGGCTAATTTTCAACTTTGAGGTTCAATTGAAAGTGATGGAAAAAAAATACAAATAAGACTTAAAAATCTTTTTAACCACCAGCAATAGCCTGGATGATGGAATAAAGCATATCAAATAAGGGGTATATATTTCATCACATTTTGGTCCACAAATCAAAACCATCTGAATGATGTATATTTAATACCTCAAAATTAAAGATTGCAAATTTAAAATACTTAATTTTTGAACAGAAGTTTTTCACAGAAGGAATTTCTCATCCTTAATATATTTTTTGCTGAGGTGGAGGTACATATGGGCACCATTTCTAAATGTCACATAATAAAAAAAATTGTTTTGAGTCCACCAAACCTTGGGAAATATCAATTTTTCCTAAGATAGTCGAGCAACCAATTTTTTTTTTTTTTTAGACCATTTGGTATGGAATGACCTGCACGTTATTTCTAAGAAACCACAATAATTATTTTGTAACTTAATTCAGGTCAATATCTTTAAAATCGCTCCTCCTGAGAAGATAAATAAACCAGTTTATGGTGCATTTTATCTGCTTTAATTTGAGTGGTATGTACATCTGAATGAGTAAGATTAACTGAAATATACTTTATCAAAAAGAAACATTTTGTTTACATACAAAAACGATAAAGTAACATTTCATAACTCTACAATTTTATGGTTTATAGGAAAAAACCATGTTTAGTGTTCTTCCTATGAAGATAATCATTATAAATTACTCCCTTAGCTCCAATTTGAGTCGAAATAGAAATGTGTATGAGGTCCAATAGATCTGAGACATTATTTTTTAAAATAACACATTTTAAACGTTTTTTGACACTATAATCTGAATAGAGAAAAGTTAGATATCTGAGGAACAATTTAAAACAACGCATATTAAATGTTTTTTTACAGTATCACCTGACCAGAGAAAAGTTAGATATATAAAGAACAATTTATCATACAGTTGTGTATTACCACTCAAATTTGAGCTAGTGACATGCACCATAAAACACTATAGTCTAATCAGCTTTTTACACAAAATACAAAGAAACTCTAATATAGAAATAATTTCCAGGGATAGAAGACGGCTATTAAAAATATATTAAATCAAATCTCACATTCATTACAGCAGTTCAAAAATACTTACAATAACAACATCAAAATCACTAGGATAATCACTGGCAAGGTTATTTCTTTCAACTATATGCCATGTATCTATGTCACTATTATTCAATGCCGCAGCAATAAAAGCCTTCCTTGTTTTTTCTCTATAATATCCATTAAATGTGACTATATACTCTGGAAAACAAATAAAAAATCACTTTTAAAAATGTGGACTTTATTTTATTGTAATACAAAACGGGTAAAATATATATTTAAATAAGATATAATAGCTGTGAATGGCTTTAAAAACTAATAAAAACTTTTTTTTTAATCAATTTTATGGCAATCTAATCAAATTGTCAGGATGGGGACCAAATGCACCAACCTGGATCCCCCACAGCTCTCATTAATAACATTTCCTAATTTAAGGATAACCATACTAAATATTTTTAAACTTAATTTTTCCTCATTTCCACTAATACAATTCAATTTGACTGATCAACTAATGCTTATATTTTCCTAATTAATTAATTAACTTACATTATGAATTAACAAAATCCCTAGTTTAGAAAATTTTAAATATTTCATAATTTGGGAGGAAATTGGAAATAATAAAATAATAAATAAAAAAGTGGACTTTAGAGTTATAATTTGTAAATAATAGAATATAACTAATAAAATGAGCAAATCAAATAATTCAAAAGATAAATTCTATAAAAAAAATGTGCAAAGAAAAAAAATCACATACATGAAAAAAAAGATTAGATATGATAAAAAAATAAAATTATATTTAAAAAAAATTGTAAAAATATACAGATTTGAAAAAAAAATGGACACTGGGATTGGACAACTTGATAGAGGAAGGATGCCAGGAAGTAATTTCAGCGATAGGAAGGGTTAAGCCACCTAAACTCTTCGTAAAAATCAGGTGATAAAGGTGTCTCTGGATATCCCAAAGATGAAATGTATTTAAACATTCGGTTTAATTCTGCCTTGAGATCCTCAGAGACACCCCCACACACCTTAAAGCAGTAAACAAAGTTGGGAACCATGAGCTTACTTACAGTTTACGATTGAAGAAGAGGATGTAGGTAATTGGAAATTTTAAGTTGGAGAATTACAATGTCAGATTTCGGAAACATGTTTTTCCAGAAAAGGGTGATCCCAAGATTTTTAAAGTTTTGGTGGAATTTTATTGGAGATTAAGAGTAATATTTTGGAGAGTAGATTGTGTTTAATAACTAGGTCGGAAGCCAGACTGGAGAGATTGATAAGGAAACGATCTTATAAAAAGACTGATAGTTGGTTTTGTGCAAGACATTCTAAGGATTCGGAAAGATTTTTTTTTTTTTGGAACTTTGAGGGTAGATATCATAGTAATGATGGAATTACATGAATGTATGATATCCCAAGGAGTGATTCCAGATCGGTTAGAAGGGAAGGAGAGGTGGTCCAAACTACAAAAGGAGACCACTTTGGGAATGGAGAATTTCACTGGTAGGTCGTATGAGATGTGTATAAGGTCCAATGATAAAAGGAATGGAACCAGGTGCTGGGAGGATAAAAGGACCTTCAAAGGAGAGTCAATAATGTGAAGGTCAAGCCAGAGGTCAGCGAATTGTGTATGATGGGTGGAGATGGGAACGATGTAAAGAAGAGAATTAAGTAGATTAACTAGGAAATATTTATTATAGAATTCCAAAAGCATATTGGTATTAAAATCTCCTGAGATAATAATAATAGAAATAATTAGAGAAAAATTGAACAAGGGAAGATTCAAAAAGGTTATCGGATGGAACATGAGAAGGTCGATACACTATGGTATATAGGAGAGGCAATGTATAAGATGAAATTTCTACAAAAAGGTATTTATGGTGGGGATATTCATGAGAAGGCGATTGAAGTAGTAATTTGGCCTTGAGACTATCATGTATACATAACTCCACACCACCACCGATCAGATGTATCATGGCAGAGGAAGAAATAATTGGTGAGGATACTTTGATATATACGTACATATATTCGCTTGCAGGGTCTCTTTCGAATGAAAAATGCCAATGCCCTAGCATCCCTAGCATTGGCACAGTCATCTAAATTAAATATATTAGAAATAATATTTTTCGATGAAGTATATAAAAAAAAAAAAAAAAAAAAAACATTCCTAACTTATTTTGATATATATTATCAAAACTTCTAAAAACAGGTATATTCAAATCTTTAGGGAAATTAAAATATTAAAAAAGTTATAAATAAAATTTTGTCCTTGAAATTTTTTTAAAGATTCACAAAGCTGTCTTATACTTCTGGAACCCTTGTACAAAGTTTTCTTCTTTTTTTTAAATATCATTTATAGAAATTTACAACTGTACTTCATAATACAAAAAGTAAATATGTTAAAAGAAAAATTGCATGAAACAGACTTAAGAACTACCCAATAACAGCACTCCTGTAACTTTTCTAAACTAGAAGGTCTCGAGGCCATCTTCTTTTCAGACACCTTGGAGGATTGTCAGGAATGGAAGAGGAAGCAAGGACTGAAACTAGAGGGTTAGAGTGGGAGAGGAGTTTGTTATGGAAGGAGTGGTATCTGGTTCGGGCTAGATCAGAAACAAATGGAATATTTAGGTCTTTATGGATGAGTTTATTTGTGACAAAGTAAGGAGCGTTGAGGATTTTGGATTGTAAGGATTGGATCCGGGAAGATTTTAAGGTTTAGTACAGCCCCAATGCTCAACTCCGTAAGTCCATATAGGCCGTAGGATAGTCATGTAGAGAAGTCTTTTGTAGTTAAGTGGAAGTTTAGATAGTTTGTCAAATAAGTGTTGAAGTAATCGAAAACGGCGAGCAGTTTCTTGTCGTTTCAGTCTAGTGTGTGAATTTCATGTGAGACGTCTGTCAAGCAGGAGACCTAGATAGCCGATCTGTTCTACTGGGACAAGAGGAATATTATTAAAGGATACTGTAGGACAGGAGGTCATTGGTTTACGAAGGAGGGTAAAGGTTATTTGGTGGGATTTGTCTGCATTTATTTTAATTCTCCAATTCTGACACCATTCCTAAAGGTCTCTGATGTGGGATTGTAGGGTTTGAGAGGCAATAGTAGGATCGTTATTGACTGATAACACACAAGTGACATCAGCATACGTAGAAAGGAAAGTATTAGGATTGGTTGGGATGTCAGCTGTCTAGACTGTGAAGAGAATGGGTCCGAGGATACTGCCTTGTGGGATGCCAGCGGACTGAACAAAAAGGGATGAATAGAAGCACTTGTGATTTATTTTGAAGGATCTGTCAGTGAGACAGGACTGGATGTAAGGAAGTATGTTGGAGGGAGGAATTTTTGGAGTTTGTAAAGCAGTCCTGGGTGCCAAAGTTAAATTAAATTAATAAGATTGGTAAAGGTTCTTAAACTGTGCAATTCCTTTAAACTCAGGGTGTTCCTGCTTGTTTGAAAACCAATGTTAGATGAAAAACTCCTTTTAAAAAAAATGATCATTATAATGACCTACAGGAATCAGTTTAAGCTAATATCTCCACCTAAAGGTTGATAATTGAGAACCAATGATCTTTCAAAAGAAAGGTAAAACATAAATAAATCTAAATAGAAAAAATGACAAAGAGTGATTTCAGTGCCTTATGGTTAGGTTATTCCATGCACAGTCTGGCCCAAATAAATGAGCCCATCCACCATAATGCAGCTTATGAAAATTTGTATAAGCTAAACATTATAAATAATTTTGTTCAAACACAACTGACATATCCATACTATCACAGTTATATTGTTTAAACTGTGCAGTTCCTGGCAATTTTAGGAACAGGGTAATATTCATGGATGGATTATCACAATAAGAAATAATTGGTAACTTTTTAGTCCCAGGGACGTTTCAGACCATCACAGTATCTGGAATATCTATTATGACATGACATGATTTACCAAACTCATAATTGGTTTTCAATAGATAAGAGTTAATAAAAAAAAAGATGGCAACAACATATTAATGTAATTTCTAAAGTATAAGAAAAAGGTTAAAAAAGTTCAATAATAGTGAAGTAGAAAAGTAAAAAGTTCATTAAAAATCATTGTAGACTTATTTTAAGTGAGTTTAAAATATCTATTTGATAGACTAAGAGTTACTTGTCACCCTAAAAAGTAGTAAAATTTTCTTAAGCATTGAAATGCTATAACACAATACTAAATACATTTAGTATTTAGTAATGGGAAAATCAGCATACACAGTCAATGAATTTTTTCGTGTAGTATTACTATGAAAAGTTCATGGACTGAATCTTCATCATTCTTAAGAAAAACTCTACAGTTAACTATATGCCATCAACAATTATACTTCATCACAAGCATTTCCAGGGTTTTACTTTCTAAATTTCTTTAGAATCTTAAAAATGATTTTTACCATTTGCAACTATTCTTGTAGAAAATGTGACTTCAATGTGCTGTCCTGAATCACTACACTTATAAATGTTTTTGTGGGAATGACTGTAATTTCCAATATGACATTTCACAACTGATTTGACTAATGAAAACAATGCAAAATTGAATAAAAGGAACACTAGCTCCATTTCATAATAAGATCAGCAGAAGAAAGTAGCATTGTGATTTGGTTAACAACATCCATGAAAAATTAACAAAAATAACTTTTTTTAAAAATGGACACTTTGTAACCCACCAAAAATAAAAACCTCCTAGTCAAGTACAATCTTGACTGTACATTATAAAATGCAAAGAGATTATACTGTAAAAATAGTATTTGTACTGCATGACAAAACTAGAACTATAGGACGTCATTCTCTATAGTAAATTTCGTTTAAAAAAACTGTAAATCATTCATAATATAAAAGGCTGTAAGAAAATCTCTTCTTTCAACATATTCTTTATTATTCATGGGATACATTTTAAAAAATGTAGAGTTTCTACATTTAGTAAAACAAGTCTGCATTCACTTATTATTAATTTGAAGATGTGGGTTAAAAGCAAAAGGGAAAAACAGATGAAACAATTTATTTGTTTTTTTCCTTTTAAATACCGGCTATTTCAATAATTTAGTACATTTTAAAGTCGTTTAAATATCTTATAATCACAACAGAAAATAATATAGAAAAAGTGACGACACGTTTTCACAAAAAAAAGTCTGCATACACGGTAGATATGTTTTGTATTTGAAAATAATTATCAACATAAATAATAAACAAACAATTTTCTAATGGTCTTTAGGAACTCCTTTATTTTTATCACCTCCCTCAAACGATTATTTATCGTGCTAACTATTTTTTTTTTTTGCAAAAGTTGTTGTCGTTTTCAACCATTCCTTCTTGAGGGCCTCTGAAAGTTGCCGCTTATTTTTTTATTTCGTGACGCCTCAGCTTCATTTTAAGATTCTGCCAGAGGTGCTCTATGGGGTTAAGATCAGGCTTTTGTGGCGGAGTTCTTATCCGACGTGGAGTATTGTACAGCAACAATTCTTTGACCCGTTCTGGCACGATGTTTAGGATCATTATCTTGCTGAAAAACAAAGTTTGATCATACGCCGTACTTGATAGCACTGGGTCGCAGATTTTGTTTTAGGATTTCTTTTTTTCTTTATTCGTATATATTACAATTTGTCATAATAGACAATAATAATAGTGCTACAGGATCTCATTCATACAATATTTACAATATAAATAAAAGGAAAGTCAAATTACATAAAATAAAATCAAAATAAATAAACGTATACAATAACAAAATTTATAGACAAAATAAATACAAATAAATGAAGTTAACAAATAAATAAACAAAACATGTCACATTCATACCTATGTACAATATTTACAATCAGCTCGGGAACCCCAGACGGGACTTGTCCCCCCACTTGTGGAAGGACAAGAAGAGTCTAAAGGGTCCCAGCGCCTCCCTCTCAGCCGCATCACTGGTGAGAGCCAGCGGAAGCTAAGTGAGGGCGCCACAGCCACAATCACACCGCACATGAGAGGAGAATCTGACCAGTGTCAGAACTCCAGAATAGATTTTTACAATATGTCTCGGGGCCACTGCCGTTTCAACCTTCTAGGAGGGTTGTATGGATGAGTGGAGCTGGATAGGGATTGTGCTAGAGGATTAAGATGATGAATGAGGTTCTGGTGGAATTTGGAAAATTTGGATGGAATCAGGTCTGAAATAAATGGAACATTAAGGTCGTGGTGTAAGGTATAGTTGGAGACATAATAAGGAGCATTTACTATTGTTCGGAGGACTTTGGATTGAAAGGATTGAATGCGTTTGATGTTAGAACGTTTAGCTGTCCCCCACAGTTCAAGTCCGTAGGTCCAGATTGGCTTCAGTATTGTCTTGTAAAATAATAATTTGTTGTCAACTGTAAGCTTAGATTTTCTGTTTAGTAGTCTGTATAACTGTCCGAATCTTCTGTTGAGTTCTTTTCGTTTAAGTCTTGTATGTGGGTTCCACGTCAATCTTTTGTCTAGTAGTAAGCCAAGATACCGGACTGTGTCAGAGGAAGGAAGCGGTATGGAATTGAAATGAACCATTAGACAGGATTTGCGTCGAAGGGTGAAGGTGACGTGGGTGCATTTGCTTTCATTAACCTTAATACGCCAAGCATTACACCATTCCTCGATAAGACAAAGGTGTCTCTGCAGAATTAAGGATGCTTTTTCAGGATCGGAATTGGATGATAGGATGGCGGTGTCATCTGCAAATGTTGCCAGAAAGGTGTCAGGATGATTAGGAATATCAGCAGTGTAAAGGATGTAGAGGACGGGTCCCAAGACGCTGCCTTGAGGAACACCGGCCTCAATGGGAAAAAATTAAAAAATTCTACACCACAGCGAACTCGGAAGGAGCGGTTTGAGAGATAGGATCGTAGAATGAGGTATAGAGACTGGGGTAAATGCGTTTTAAGCTTGAAGAGTAATCCGGTTTGCCATACCCGGTCAAAAGCTTGCGCTATGTCCAGAAACGCACCAGAACAATACTCTTTGCATTCAAGGGCTGAGGAAATATGGTCTACAACTCGGAGTCCTTGTTGAACAGTGGAATGATGAGCACGGAAACCAAACTGATGGGAAGGAAGATTTTGTGATTCTAATATAGGCAGGATTCGTTTTAGAAGGAGTTTTTCAAAGAATTTTGAGAGGATGGGGAGTAGACTAACAGGTCTGTAGGATGAAGTGTTGCTGGAAGGTTTACCTGGTTTTAGGAAGAGAATGATTGTGGAATGTTTCCACAAGAGAGGAAAATAGGTGGTGCGAAGGATGCAGTTGTAGATATAGGTAAGGAATATAATAGCTTTCTGCGGAAGTTGACGGAGGATCTGGGGGGTAAGGAGATCATGTCCAGGAGATTTACGGAGGGTCGGTTTCTGGAGAAGATATTTAACCTCAGAGGGATTAATAGCTGTAGAAACTAGACTAACCACTAAACAATTCTTCAAAGTACCTCAATACGTAACATACCGTACGGACCACCCAGACGGCAAAGCCCATGCCGGTACTGCTGTCATTGTGCACCAGTCCCTCTCTCATCACTTACTCCCACTTCCTACCTATGATTTCCTACAAGCCACAGCCATAGTAATCAAAACTTTTTCCTTTCCGGTAACCCTTACATCAGTATATTGCCCTCCCAAACATTCCATTTCCAACTCCGAATTTGTATCCTTTCTAAATTCCTTAGGAAATCATTTCATTCTGGGTGCAGACTTAAATGCCAAGCATCAACAGTGGGGTTCGAGAACCACAAATTCTCGTGGACGAAATTTGCTGTCTGCACTCAACTCCCGTCATTTCAATCTCCTACCTCCTGATTCCCCTACCTACTGGCCAACCGATCCCAACCGTAATCCTGACATCCTTGACTTCTTCATTCACAGCGGATTAGGCTCCCTCAACTTATCCGTAGCTCGACTTGATGAACTATCCTCAGACCATAGTCCACTGATCCTAAAAGTATCTCTCACTCCAATTCCAAAACCTATCCCACCGTCATTTATCCGAGGCCCTGTCAACTGGAACCTATTTCGCCAAATCCTGACCGATAATATTAACCTCAGAGCGACCCTCAAAACCCCAGAAGACCTTGACGATTCCGTCTACTCCTTCACCACCGCCATTCAGCAAGCTGTCTGGACTGCCTCCTCTCCTAAGCGCTCCAATATAACTCCTCACCAAAACCATTTGCCTCAACACCTTGCAGACCTAATCCATGCAAAGCGCCGTGCCAGATCATTATGGCAGCCCACCCGACACCCAACAGATCGCCGCTCCTATAACTTCTATTGTAGACAATTAAAGCAGGAGTTGGCGACCTTCCGTTCCCAGTCCTTTAATTCCTACCTCTCCTCTCTGTCAGCTAGTGATAATTCCCTGTGGAATGTCACGAAGAAGATTTTAAAATCCCATCAAGTTTCCCATCCTCTCCGGCGTGGTGATGACTCCAGGGCTGCGTCTGATGAAGATAAAGCCGAGGAATTCGCCACACACCTCTCCAAAGTATTCACTCCTCACCCGGAATCCCAAAGCAATCATACCGCAGAAGTACAAGACTTCCTTTTGTCACCAATACCTCTTTCACTTAGGATTTCTATGTATAAATATTGATCCATTATTCCCTCGATGATTTTCAAGTTGCCTACTCCAGCTGAAGCCATAGAGCCCCGAACCATGACCCCTCCTCCTCCGTACTTAATTTTCGGGCATAAGTTTTTCAATTTCATGGCCTCGTTTTTTCTCCTCCACACTCTGAAGTTGCAATCAACACCGAATATTAAATATTAAATTTGGACTTATCTGTAAAAATTTCTTTGTCACAAAAACTGGTAGGCTTATCAAAGTTACTTTTCGCAAATGCCAAACGCTTAGCTCGGTTAACTTTGCTGGGCATTTGTAATTTTATAGGCTGTAATTACTGTCAACATCGCTGACATCACTAGATACCATCTCTCCATCTGAAACAGTAATTAATTTCTTTTTAGCCTTTCGTCTAGACTTCCTTTTCCTTGCTATGTTGTCAGCATGAACCATGATTTGTTTGTTCCTATCCGTAAAAGGTATAACTGGTTTGTATACCCTTTCATCTGTATTCCTTACTCTTCTTTTTACATAGGGCCTATATTCTTCTATTCCTGGGTCTTCGCGGTTTTGATTTAACTTGTTGGTCCTTTCTTCCTTCTCTTTGTTTATTGCTGTTTTAAGTTTATTATGGACAATTTTCATATTTTTGTGATATTCGTTGACTAGTTATTCTTTGATTAATTTTTCATTTTTCTCTGGGTCTTTAATTACTCCGTATTTTATCTCATTAGGAGTAAGTTTTAACGTTTAATTAATGGAGTTGTTGAAGGTTAAAGTAGCAAGATTTAAATTTATTTTTAAGTCATTTCTAGGAATATCCACTTTTAGAGCGCGCAATGTTTCGATTAGAGTTGATTGTGTGCTATTGAGGAGTCCCAAGGAGTTAGGATGATTTGGTGTTATATAATATGCTTCTATGCCCAATGATTCCAGAAAATTACGAATCTTATTATTATTGAACTCTTTTCCGTTGTCTATTCTTATCCTGAAGGGATTCGGAAATAGTGCTAAGTATTCGGTAAGGGCCTGAAATATGTTGATTGCATTTACCTGCTTGCATAATCTACAGAAGAGTTTTTTTGAAAACGTATTTATTATTGTAACAATATTATGGGAATCAAATTTTATTAAGTCCACCATCAATTCTTTAAAGATTCTTTCCATTGTTGGTGTTATTTGAAAATTAGTTTTAATGGGCTTTCTTTCATATTTTATTTGTCTACATGTAGAACATTTATTTACAAAATCAGATATGTCGTCCCTCACGTTAGGCCAATAGTAATTTCTTTTGAGCTTTTCATACGTTTCTATGATACCTTTATGATATGAATAGCTGTACCCCGCGGCTTTGCACGGGACTATTTCATCGTTGTTACTTTGTATATGTTAACAATGAGAGCAACTATAATACATACAATGGTCAATTATATAATGCCAGATTTTAATTTTATTCTATCAAATTCATAATAACATACCAGCAGAAGTAGGTTAACCCATAATTACTCAAGAACTCGTTTGCAACACAAATGTCAATTAGTGCCATTCTTAAGTGAAGCTTTTCATCAGAGAAAAAACTCGAGTTATTTATGTTTCAAAAATATTTTTTGTAAAGTACGAAATGCTTACTAATTACTATTTCTTAATGTTTCCATGGTAATCTGTACAAAAAACGTAAATATAAAGAAGCCTAATAACCTGTCATGTATTTATTGTCTTCGCTAATACTCTATCTATCTATAAATTTAGTAATATTTGTCCACCTGTAACTTACGACTTTCCTACTAATAATTAGTTCCCTTTATATATTTTGTAATCGCAAGATTCCTCGACATCTTTGATTTTGAACTCGTATGTGGCAGGATCATTACTTTTTTTTTTTAATACCGCTTTCCATGTTTTTCGTGGACGTGTCAAAAGCAACATTCAATGACAAAATCTTTGACATTGAATTTTTGTACTATACCCATATAAAAATAGAGGAACCGCGCAAAAGAAAAATGATTCCTCAGTGTGTTCGATGTCAGCAGTACGGACACACAAAAACGTACTGCAACTACCCACCAAAATGTGTAAGATGTGGACTGGGCCACGAAAGCAGTGCTTGCACAAAACCAAGAGAAACAGCTGCAACCTGCGCCAACTGTAATGGCGCTCATCCCGCCAACTATAGGGGCTGCCAAACTTTGAAAGAGCTTCGAAAACATCGCTCGAAGCAGTACGCTCCTCAGCGACCTCCAACAGTAAGACATGCACCGCCTGCCCTCAATGAGTTTCCACCTCTTCCACAACTAAATCAACCTCAGCCACCTCATTCAAGAACTGACCGGCAGCATCAGAGGCAGTGGCATCAACCAGCTCTAGCACCAGACCATCAAGATCAGAGACAGCCACAACAACCAGCTCAAGCCCAGAACCAACAGCACCAGAGACAGCCGCAACAACCATCTCAAGCCCCACACCAACAGCTACCAGCTCAAGCCCCACACCAACGACACAGATATACAGGTATGAGTGGGGGCACTACCCTACCGGTCCCGCCGGTAGATAACTCCTCTGGCCAGTTATACAATGTTATTAATAATTTAAACAATCTCATTCAGCCCCTCTTCGGTCTTCTTCAACAACTCTCTCAAACTACCCTTGCCCTTAGACAAATATATGCCCATTAATCAGATGACTGTAGGCTCCATATCTATCATACTATGGAACGCAAACGGACTTAATCAACATAGGACAGAACTAGACATATATTTACACGAGAAATGAATTGACATAGCACTAATCACTGAAACACATTTTACACCAAAATCCAAATTTTACATTCATGATTACAAAATCTATATAACTGACCATCCGACAATACTTCACACGGAGGCACTGCTATTCTCATCAGATCAACACTAAAACACCATCCTTTGCAATTACCCATATCACCTGACATACAAGCTACAGCCATTTCACTATTCTCTGAACATCACAACATTACTCTTGCTGCTGTTTATTGCCCTCCGAGATATGTCCTGATTTCCACGATGTTTAGTAACTTCTTCAAACGTCTCGGCAGATGCTTTGTCGCAGGTGGCGATTATAATGCTAAAGACCCGTCTTGGGGATCTAGATTATCAACCCTAAGAGGAAGAAATCTCAGGCATGTCCTTCACGAACTTTCATTAGACACCATATCACCACACTCACCTACTTACTGGCCAACATCTAGACGTAAGACACCAGATTTACTTGATTTTTTCATAACTAAAGGACTCCGCACTACACCTCACACAATAAGTACGAGCACAGATCTTTGCTCTGATCATTCTCTTTTGCATTTAGAACTATTTGAAGAACCACTTGTAGCTAAGAAACAAATATCTCTCACAAATGGCATAATGGATTGGGATGCGTTCAGGAACTGTCTAAATACTGCTCTCTCCATTCCTTTGGCTATTAAAAATGAAGAAGAGCTTGAGGATGCTGTAGAATGCTTCACACAGAAGCTACAAGACGCTACATGGTCCTCATCAATTCCCAGACAAAGAAAACATGAAAAGCTACCAATTTATCCACAGTACATAAGGGATTTGATCAGAGCAAAAAGAAGAGCCCGGAAAATATGGCAGACAGACCGACTTCCATCAGACAAACAAATTTACAACCGACACAACAACGAACTCAAACGACAAATTGCAAAATTTAAAAGAACAACTTATGATAACTACATTAGTAACCTTTCGACTGACGATGGCAGCTGGTGGAGGCATACTAAAAACCTTACTAAGCATCGGGAAGTGCCGGCACCCCTCCGAAAAGAAGATGGTTCCTGGCCATGGCTGACGGAGAAAAACTGTTCCCGAATATCTATCTTCTATCTTTACACCACACACAGAATTCAACAACATCGAACACGATAAAATTGTACTTAAAACTCTGGATGAACCCTTACAACTGACATTACCTCCTCCTTCCTTCACACCTGCTCAAGTCGCTGAACAAATCAGAAAGTTAGCTAAAAACAAAGCCCCTGGACACGACTTAATTAACGCTGAGGTACTCCAGCAAATGCCCAGGAAAGCTCTAGTGTTTCTGACTTCAATCTATAACGCGATACTGAGGACAACCAAATTCCCGCTTCAATGGAAATACTCACATATTACAATGATTCACAAGACCAACAAGGACAAAAATACTCCCTCATCATACCGACCAATAAGCTTACTTCCGCTATGCTCCAAAATTTTCGAACATCTACTACATAAAAGACTTCTTGATGTACTAACTAACAACGACATCGTACCAGATCATCAATTTGGATTTAGAAGACATCACTCGACATTGCACCAACTACACAGAGTGACGGACTACATATCCACCGCACTAGAGCAGAAGTTATACACTACTGGCGTATTTCTCGACGTTGCTCAAGCCTTCGACAGAGTTTGGCACCAGGGGCTTCTCTTCAAACTCAAGACTATCCTTCCACCTACTTACTACCTCATTATTCATTCTTTCCTTTCTCACAGATTTATCTCCGTTCGACAGGGATCAGAGCTATCTGCCATGAGATCTATCGCAGCAGGAGTACCCCAAGGTGCAGTGCTCGCTCCATTACTCTACATTATTTACACTCATGACATACCTTACAGCCCTAATATTCTAACAGCGACTTATGCCGACGACACAGCGATCTTAACAAAACATAAAATTGCAACCCACCCCCAGAGATCCTACAACAACATCTAGTAAAATTACATGACTGGTTCAAACTCTGGAAAATCCGATTGATAATGACAAATCACACCATATCACCTTTACTCTTCGACATGACACGAGTCCTCCCGTTTTCTTAGACAACACACAAATTCCACAGACGGACACTGTACATTATCTTGGTTTGACGTTTAACAGAAGAATGACTTGGGGCCCGCATATTAACAAAAAAAAAGAAAACCCTTAACCAAAGACTGAGACTTCTTTACTCACTCTTTTCAAAACACTCGAAACTAAAACTTCGACAGAAATTAAACACCTATACTTACCTACTGAAACCTATTTGGACTTACGCATCACAGATATATGGGACAGCTAAAAAGACTCACATTAACAAACTTCAAATCTTTCAAGCTAAAACGTTTAAAACAATTACAAAAGCACCGTGGTACGTTGGCAACATAACTTTACATACTGACCTTAAGATGCCAACTGTCAATGAGCACATACGGACACACTACAAACGTTTCCACAACAAACTACAAGGTCACCCTAACACACTAATCAATGACATGGCCACAACACTCATGCCAGGAAATGCCTACAGAAGGCTGAAGAGGAGTTGGATGAGAGACCTTCTCCCTCAGTAACTCACACTAATTTCATGCCAGGAGTAGGTACGGCTGGGTGCTGCTCTCCCTCATGCCTATCACGCCATGTTTCTTAAAATTGACCGCACATTCACTGATTGTTCATTGTATTATTTACAGGTGTGAATAAAGATTTAAAGTAAAAAAAAAAAAAAAAAAAAAATACCGCTTTGGAGTGACCCTGAGATAGGGAGACCCTTATGGTGCCCTTCCAGCTTCTATTAAACGGGTAAAATCTCTCTTAAAAATTAAGGCAATATCTCAAATCTAAATGAAAACGGAAACTAGTCAAGGGTTGTATCGCTGTTTTAACTATCACATTATGTCCTCTATGATAATTTTATTCGTAACTAAAGGCATTTCGAATATCAAACTATTTCTTGTAAATCCGATAAGTATACCACAGTGACTATAGCGGCATAGAAGGTATATTATGGCATTTGAGTTTTCTCTTGCACATAACCCAATCCACTAATAAAACAAAATCCCCCCCCCCACCCTACTCCCTCCCCAAGAAATCTATTCCGAGTCGTTATCTTGACTACATAAGATTGTTTTCCGCTCGCAGCATACTCTAGTACGTACATATAGTTAATCCTATCTGTCTTTATATCCCGTTACATATCAACTAAAACCTTTTGAAGATTCTGTAAGTTAGCGTGATAATACCATTTCAGAAGGTAATACGTTTAATAAATAAACCAACCTAAGGAATAATGGGATCTAGACTGTTTGAGAACCTAGAGGCGCGTTTATATTGCATGCGTTTAGGCGAATAAAGTGGTAGCAGGTTTCTGGAATTACATAGAACGGCCGTGCAAGGAGGGTATTAGTAGATATCTCGTCCATAAACCAACTTTTCCCATAATTTCCTGGTATCCACAGGAAAAGCCGAAAACATGTTAAATGGAGCTATACAATAGAAATGAACCTGTTATAGTAATGAGTTACACTTTTGCCCGTAATTAAAGTCATTTCGAGTGTCAAACTGCTTTTGATTTCTGGAAAATCCTATGAGTGTACCACTAAAGTTACTTTAGTGGCGAAAATATATCATGGCGTCTTGAGTTTAATGGTGTTCATAAGTTAAGCCACTAACCAATAAAATTATACGAAAAAAAATGAATATTATAACTATCAAATTAACGTCGTTTCCAGCACGCAGCTTACTCTGGTTGAATAAATATAATTAATTCTTTCTGTCTCTATCTCGGGTTAGATATCAAAAGATTTTCCGACCCGTGAGTGTAGCCTTCAGTCCATCAGTGTTTGAGATTTGAAGAACATCCATCTATAAATTTGAAAAAAAAAATAGTTTTTTTTTAAATCATTCAAACAAAAATAGGAACATGAAACACCAACTCGTTCCATCATACAATGCATACAGCTTTTTGTCATACTTTTCAAGAAATATAAATATTATGATTTTAAAAATTATAATTTTTATAATTAAAAATTTTCCACGAAAATGCTGGTCCAAAAAAAATTTTGAATTTTTCAAAAAAATATTTTCTGGTTATGATGGTTTGGTACACCTCCAATTTTTCGCTACTTTACTTAATTGGAGGGTCCTCCATAACATATTTTTTTTTTCAATTTTATCGCAAGTGTACCCCATAGTGAAAAATAAAAAAAACAATTTTTTCTCCTGAACGGATCAACCGAATTTCATGAAAAAAATATATGTTAATGGTTTTCTAAAAGGGTTTCAAAAACATTTTTTTAAATTTTTTATTTTGAAAACGAGAGTCAATTTTTTTATTTTAAAATTGTTTTTATTTAAATTACTTTGGTTTGATACACCAACAATTTTTTGCTAATTTAATACATCGGAGGGTCCTGCACAATATATATTTTTTTCGAGTTGATCTTAAATGTACCCAATAGTGAAAAATAAAAAAAAAAACAGCATTTTTCAGCTCTTTGAGTTGTAGCTGGTCACGCATGAAGAGTAGGGATAGAGCTGTAAGATCGTAATGTCATTATTATAAATATCTTCTGTTGCATGGAATATATTTATTTTATTTTATTTTTTACTTGGATAACTGCTACATAGTACTATATGCTATATTTATATAAAACATAACTACAAAGAATTTTTTAATATATATTTTTTCATATTATTGTATGTTAATCTAAAAATCTATGATGTCAGACTTGCATGGAATTTTCGAAAAAAAAAACCACTATCTTCGTTAACGAGTGGAACTATTCCGTTTCTTACGAACATTAAAAATTATTTATTCTTTAAATATTAAGGCCTTATCACCGCCATCATCAGCCTTATCATCGCGATTAAGGCCTTATCACCTCATTGCACTGCCGTTGGCCTAGAAACAGTACGAATCTCTATATGTACTGAGCCCAAGACCCTTCATGGGTTGTAGTGGTACAGGGTTTTCTTTAAATATTACCTATCTATCGAAATATCCTGAAGTATCAAAAAATACTGGTATTTTTATTTATTTTTTGAACAATCATCTATACATCATCATAATTATAGACTAACATTTTAACTGGTTTTACAGTTTTATCTTAATGATATAAAAAATGTTTCGTAGTCACTTATTTAAATTCGTCTTCTTAATTCTTATATAAATAGAGCACATTGTGTTATGTTGTTAGCAAAATAAAAAAAATATTACATCCAATAGAAGATTTCTAATAATATAAATAACAGTATTTTTCGCTACTTCAGGATATTTACATAGACAGTTGGTATTTAAAGAATAAATAATTTTTAATGTTCGTGAAAAACGGAATAGTTCATCTGGGAGACGAATAAAGTGACATTTTCTCGAACATTTCATGCTGCCAAGTCTGTCATCAAAACTTTTTTGATTAACATATAATAATATGAAAAAATATATATTAAAAAAATCGTTGTAATTATGTTATATATAAATATAGCATATGTATGTGGTTATGTAGTTGTTATACAAGTCATTCATACAAGTTATTCATAGATTTTAAGCAGGCTTTTGATCGTGTGGACAGATATCAGCTGTTTGATGCCCTAAAAGAATTTAAAGTTCCGTTTAAACTAATAAATTTAATAAAAATGACAATGTTCCGGACTCAGGCTAGTGTAATCATTGGCAATAGGATTAGTAGAAAAATACACTTTCACTCTGGGGTAAGGCAAGGAGACTCCCTCTCTGCAGTTTGGTTTAATCTTGTCCTACATAATGAACTACAAAACAACGTCTCTGATGGAAGTCTGGCAACTCGCTTATGTCAAATACTTGGATATGCAGATGACATTGTCGTTCTGGCAAGAAGTGAGAAGGCTTTGAAGGAAATTCTGACAAAGATTGTTCAAGAAAGTAAAATACATGGTCGCATCAAGCTCTGAGGTAAGAAGAAGAAAGCAAGATTTCAGATGTGATGGCTCTACATTCGAAGCTGTTGATCGTTTCACGTACCTTGGCACTGAGATAAACAATGCGGTTAGGTTGAGTGATGAGATAATGAGAAGAACGATGTATGGCAACAAAGCGTATTATGGTCTCTCAAGGCTAATAAAATCGGCACTACTATCGAAATGCACAAAGCTCAAATTATATAAGACCCTTATTAGGCCCCTCGTGTGTTATGGCGCAGAGACGTGGACACTTAAAGTAGCTGAGCCCTTAGAATATTTTAAAGGAAAATAATGAGGCGAATTTTTGGTCCTATAAACGAACATGGAATATAGCGTAACCAAGAATTAGATGACCTTATGCAAAACTAAGATATTCTAAGGTTCATTAAATCGAGAAGAATTAGTTGGCTGGGTCATATCGAGCGAATGCCAGGTGAAAGGGTGCCAAAGAAAGTTCGGCGCGAAACATTTCCAGGAAAAGGAAAGAGGGGACGTCCACGTACATGTTGGATAAAGACGTGGAAGAGGACCTATCTAAAATTGGAGTGATCAACTGGAGAAGGCGGGGCATGGACAGACAAGAATGGCGAATCATTATTGGAGAGGAAGAAGTAGAAGAAGAGGAATATCTTTGTTCTGTGGCTGAATGATTATAGGGGGCGAATGCGATGGGGCGATCCCTCCCTTCGATATATTGGCTAAGCACTGCCCCGAGTGCAATCCCACTGGCATCAGTAGTTAGGAACATGGAATAATTGAAATCAGGGTATTGGGGTATTGGTGCATTAACCAAGTGAAGCTTAAGTTGATCAATAGCATTTTTATAACTATTAGGGTTAATATTAGTTTCGTAGCTTAATTGATTAGTTAATAGCTTCGCTATCTGAGCATAATGTTTTATAAATTTTCTATAGTATCCAGACATTCCTAAGAATTGCTTGATTTCTTTAATATTCTAAGGAAGAGGAAATTTTAGAATAGCCTCAATTGTCTTAGGGTCGGTTTTAATTCCGTCCTTTGTCAATATGTGTCCAAGAAAAAGTAGTTCGGTCTTCATAAATTCCGTTTTATCCAATCGAATGGATAAGGAATGTTCTTTTAGTTTTCTTAATACAGTTTCATATCACACAGTATATGCATTAGATGTTCCTATGGTGTCGCAGAATAAATAATAATATCATCCATATATAGTGTATTATCCGTATTAGATAACATAGAGTCCATTGCTCGTTGGAATGTAGCAGGTGCATTGCTTAGCCCGAAGGGCATTCTCAGAAACTCATAATGACCTGAGTCTGTTGAAAAAGCAGTTTTTACTATGGACTCCTCTGGCATCTATATCTGGTTAAACCTAGAAGTATATAATAATAATATTTATTTGTTTTCGGGGTAATCCCCATACAAAAGGAGTTGGTCAGTACAGTTCATATGGTATAAATACAAAAATAAAAAAACAACTGGAGATTATTTACAGGCATTGTGAATATACAATAAACAATTAAGCGTATTTTTTTAAATCAAATACAAAAATGAAAAACAAAGCAAAAAAAAGACACACATACAAAAAAAAAAATAAATAAAACAGAACAATTGAGGAATTTAAAGTTATCCTTAGTGAAAATATAAATGTTTAAAATTTATAATTTTGTGTAAATTATTCTAATCAATATTACAAGTAAAAGAAAAAACAAACACAAGTAATCTCACTTCACATTTTAATAAAAATTTAATGAGGCATTAACCGGAAAATCTATATCATGAACTTTATTCATTTATTATAAATTATCTAATTTTTAAACTACCCACTGTATAGTAAAAAATGTCATTTAGTTTCTGCACATTATCAATTGTGAATATACAGAGGTCTGCATGAAGAGGAATAAATTTTAATTTAGTCATAAAGTTATTAAATCTTTCATACCAGCATCTGGCAGCCTGTTTAAATCCATACAGACTTTTATTTAGTTTACAGACCTTCTTGGAGCCATCATTAAGGCCTTTTGGTTGTTGCATATAAATGATTTCCTTCTCATCAAGTGTGCCATACAAGAATGCAGTAGACACGTCGAATTGAGCCAGATTCATCCTTTTATGAGCTGCAATGCTTAATATAGTCCTAATAGAACTCATACGAGCTACAGGACTAAAATTTTCATTTAAATTTATTCCCTTTTCCTGATTAAATCCCTTTAATCAGACTACGAGTCTAGCTTTGAATTTTTCATTTTCAATGTATCTTGCGACCTCTACTAGGCCTGACATAGCATATGCCGTTAGTGTCGTATCAAGATGTCTTGAGAAGCCAACGGGAGGGGATGTAATGAAGGTAAAAAGGATCTTCCGCTATCTGAAGGGAACACAAGACAAAGTAATAAGGTATAATTTTAATTCTGTTAATAAAATTTTAGCATGCAGTGACGCAGATTTGGGTGGAGATATCACCACTGGTAGATCAACCACCGGGCTCATTGTTATATATTCTGGAGGACCTGTGTCATGGACAAGCCAAAGACAGACCAGTGTAGCGTGTTCCACACAGAAGCAGAACTCGAGGCCGCCAGTGAAGCCACTAGAGAGATTGTTTGGCTAAAATCTCTAATTGAATCTCTCCCACCATCCGATGCGACCACCATTCCTACCCTATTTGTGGACAACGAGGCCGCGATCAAGCTTGCAAAGAATCTTGAGTTTCACCGTTGGACGAAGCACATTAGTATTCGACACTTCTTCGTGCGGGAAGTCTTTAAATATCTTATGCTAGATTTCTTCCCTGTCCACAATTCAAAAGGAGACTTTCCAGGAACACCAGACTTAGAAGTTCTGTTTAAAATACGTACAACAGAATTAATTAATTCAGCCCATAGTGATTGTGGTAAATTATCGTGGGAATGTAGGATAGCCCTGGCTGCCTCTACGACTTTACGGTTATCCCGCTCAATAAAACCGTTAATTTCACTGGAGTAGGGCATAATTAACAAGTGTTCTATACTGTTATTTTTCAGAACCTCCTTCATTTTGTGATAATCAAATTCTCCTCCATTGTCACTTTGGAGCGCTTTGACAGTGTGTCCAGCTTTTTGGCACTCTTTAAGAAAAATTAAAAATTTATCAAAAACATCAGATTTCTCTTTTAGGAAGAAAATATGTTGGAATCGGGAAAAATCGTCTTTGAAAATAGTATTTGTACCCAGAAAAAGATTTTTCGAAAGGTTCACACACGTCAGCATGTATGACCTCTCCTGGTACCGTTGCCCTTTTTCGAGTTCCATGTTTTAATTTATGGGCCTTACCATAGACACATCCTTCACAAACGCTAGGATCAGTTTTTAATTCAATACCTAATTCTCTCTTGATCACTTCTTTTGTTTGTGTCTTATCTTGATGTGCAAGTCTTTCGTGATAGAGTTGCATGAGTCCCTCGTGTTCACCAGCTACAACATTATTAGTCGAGAGTAAGAAATTAGAAGAAGAAGAAGAAGAAAAATAAATTTTATTCTGAGACTTCTGTCCCCTAAGAATAACAAAAAAGTACAAGAGTGAGTATTATTTCTGGCTTAAAAATAAAAACATTACAAAAACAAACTTAAGATTATACTTATATTATATATAAAAATAGTAAATATTGTTGCTTGAACGACATATGACTACTACTTGCATTATTTGTAGTGTAGTAAATACAAAGACAATAGAACATTCATGTATGACTATATAATACTGAAAACATGTGCATACAGAGATACTAAGATTGAACCTCACACTAATATCAGTCTTAGAGTATCTCTGGTGCGATAAGGTGCTTAGTTTTGTGTTTCCTGTTATTTTGTTCATTTCAACAACAAATTTTAGACGTTTTTAGTGAAATTCCTTTACAAACATAGTTTACCTAAATCAGGTATCACTATAATCAAATATTGTTTCTGTAACATACAGATATATCGAAAAAAAAACAAAAAAACTTGAAGAGTTTACGAAGCCAGAGCTGTTGAGAAGTAGTGGTGGGGACACTGTGTTTACCAGCGCTAATACTAGCAAGTTCCACGTAAATACTCAGTATTATTATTATTAAGGTAAATATTTGTATTTGTTCTTTTACGTGAAACTTATTATATATATATATATATATATATATATATATATATATATATATATATAACAAAATGGCTAATTGTAAAATTTGCAACAAATCAGCCGGTAGAGACGAAAAATTACGTCTGACGTGTATTCGCTATAAAATCAACATACCAGGCACCAAAGGGCATTGTAAGAATTAACTGTCTCGAGTCGAAGAGCTTTCCGATGGCAAAAGGAGTAAAGCAGGGGGATAGCCTCAGCCCTCTACTCTTCATCATCTTTATGGATGAAATAATAAAGATTTGCAAGAGAAGAACAGCAAGAGCGGTGATTGGTCATGGGAATATGAGAACCATACAGGCACAAGTAATGGTGTATGCCGATGACATAGTCCTTATTACTGACTCTAGCGTTAAGCTCCAACAAGCCCTAATAGAATGGGAAGCAGAATTAGGGCGGAAAGGTATGATTATTAATGCCAGAAAAAACAAGATCCTACAGGTGGGACGACAGCCCGAACAAATCCACATTATGTGCAACGACGAGGAGCTTGAAGTAGTAAATGAGTTCTCCTATCTTGGAACTGTGATAAGCGGAAATGGAAAAATACAACCCGAAATATCCCACAGGATAGGAAAAGCAAATAATATTTACTATTCCATCAGCAACACAGTAGTAGGAAAGAGAGAGGTTAAAAAAGATGTCAAGCTCCACATATTTAAGGCCCTATACATGCCTGTTCTACTATACGGAGCAGAGGGCTGGGTACGCCCGGACAACAAATGGAGCCGTATAACAGCGGCAGAAATGAAATACCTGCGCAGAGTGGCTTCCAAAACCCGCAGAGATAGGATCAGGAATGAAACAATAAGGGAAGAATTAAACATTCCTGCAATAAAGGAGACCCTGGAGAAGAGACAGTTGGGGTGGTACGGGCACGTATGTAGGATGAGCCAGGATTGTGACCCACGCAAATTTATGGAGGCAAAACCAGTTGGCACCAGACCTAGAGGAAGGCCTAGGCTTAGCTACGATGGCTACATTACCAAGTAGGGGCAAGCGAGAGGCAAGACACTGCAGGAGATGAAGACTCTTGCAGGAGACAGAGAGAGATGGAGATCCTGGGTTGGACTATCTCCACGCTGAAAGGCCCAAGGAGAGAGCTAAAGAAGAAGAGAAGTGTATTTTATGTCAAAATCTATTCCATATAAAATGCATTAAGATAGAATTTGCGGACCAAGAAGTATACAAAAAATGGGTTTCTTCATCGAAGGCTCACCAGCCCTCACCACCACTTCATCACCAGCCACGGAGCCCAGTTCCGTGATCGACCTGTTGAGAGCACTGACTGAGGAAGTTAGGGGAGTGAAGGCTAAGCTTCAAGCCATAGACGAGCTAAAAGATATTAAAGATACGCTCGAAGAACAATCAGAACTTTCTTTTCAAAATATGGAAAGACTGCTAAAAATTGAAGGCCTTCTGGAACAACAGAAGAATCAGGTGGAAAAACTGACCTTGGAAAACAACACCTTAAAAGACAAAATAGTTAATTTAGAAAGCCGTTCAAATAGCGCTGAACAAAGTCAACTTAGTAATTCAATAGAAATCAGAGGGATCCCTGAAAGACCGGGTGAGACCGTCGTGGGAACTGTACTAAGCGTCGGCGCGGGCCTGGGCGTCCAGCTCAGCCCTGGAGACCTGGACCACGCGGTGCGCCTCAGGCCTAAGGAACCTGGGATCCCGGGGACCATCATTGCTCGCTTCATTCGACGAACGGTGAAAGAAGATTTGGTAAGACAACGAAGAGTGAAAAGGGATTTTTCTACACGCCCCCCCGGATGGAATGAAAACAACAGTTATCCCGTCTACGTCAGCGAGGCAATGACAGCCACCAACAGGCACTTATACTGGCTGGCCAGACAGAAAAAGGTTTCCGCCAATATTAAGTATGTGTGGTTCAGTGGGGGCCGGGTCAGGTGCCGGAAGTCAGATATTTGCCCAGCGGTGATTATAAACAAATCCTCAGACTTAGATGCGTTTATCTGAGAATTCAGTTTATGTTTCCAATATTTAGAAAGACCTTTATTTTATTTACTTAAGAGAGATTCATTATTTTTGTTTAATTTTTTTCTTTATTTAAAAGGCATATATTTTAGTTTGTTAATTAGGTCATTTTATATCTATAATCTTCTTATTTTTGTAATATATTTACTTCATTTTATTCTTCTAATCGAATTCTATAAGTCTGCATTTTATTTTTTTTCAGAAACTTTTATTCTAAATTCACATTTTCTCATTCAAATTATCATTTTTTTTTATTATTATGCGTGTGTGTGTTTATGTATATATGTGTATATGTGAGCATATATATGTATATATGTTTTATTTTTATAATATTAATTTTAACCATAATTCTGAATTTTTATAACATAATATATGTTATATATAATAACATAATATATAATATATGTTATAATATAATATAATAAAATATACAATACAATACAATACAATACAATACAGTACAATACACTACACTACAATACAATACAATACAATACAATACAATACAATACAATACAATACAATACAATACTGTTAATAATGCTAACTTACTTCTTTAAAAATGTAACATTCCAAATAATATTTGGTGGTAAATGTTTGGAATAAAATAAGTAAAGCATCTATCATCTAGCATCTATCTGTTTTATTTATTGTTTTCAACTGAAATTAGCAAATTTCTACATGGAAATTTAACTATATTTTCCTTACGTCAAATATTAGAGAAGAAGCTGGAATACAACGGTGTATTCCATCAACTTTATATAGATTTTAAAAAGGCTTATGATTCCATAGACCGTCAGAAGCTATATAACATCATGGTTGAACAGGGGATACCTAAAAAGTTAGTAAACCTAGTAGATGTGTTTCTCGGAAACATTTCATAAAGTTAGAATCGGTCATGATTACTCCGAGAGATTTGAGGTGCGATCAGGTTTGAAACAGGGTGACTCCCTTTCACTTGTTTTGTTTAATATAGCCTTAGAATATGTAATAGAAAAGGTGATGTGTACCGAGAAAGGCTTAAATATGGGTGACAAGATTCCGGTTTTGGGGTATGCCGATGATTTGGTTCTACTAGGTGAAGACACGGAAACTATACAACTAAACACAAGTGTGTTAATAAAAACCGGTAAACAAATAGGTCTCGAATTAAATACCGATAAGACGAAATATATGATTAGTTGCAGAAATGGTGGCGATCTTGATGATATTAATATTTCAGGTCATACTTTTGAACACGTAGAGAAATTCAAGTATTTAGGTTCAATGATAACAAGAAAAAATTAAACCCAGGAAGAAATAAAGTCCCGGTTAAATGCGTGAAATGCGTGTTATTATTCAGTTGCTAAATTACTTAGCTCACGGCTTCTGTCTAAAAACTTAAAGGTTAGAATTTATAAAACTATTATTCTTCCAACGATTCTTTACGGATGCGAAACGTGGCCGCTTACTTTGAAGGATGAACAACGGCTTAAGGTTTTCGAGAATAAGGTACTGCGTAAAATATTTGGTCCAAAGAGAGATGAGGCCACTGGGGAGTTTAGAAGGTTGCACAACGCGGAATTGCGGAGTTTGTACCCTGTGAATATAATTGAGTTGATAGCATCGCGGAGACTCAAATGGGCGCGTAAAGTTGTTGGGCTTAGTGAGGAACGGATTCCAAGAAAGTTGGTATTCGCTGAACCGACTGTTAGGTGTCCGAAAGGTAGGCCGAAGCGTCGATGGGAGGATTGCATTAAGGCTGATCTCGAGGGCTTGGGCTTGACCGGTGAACATTGGACGAGTCTGTGCAGACGAAGTTTGGTGGTATCGGAATCGAACCTTCGGGTTCGGTAAGCCTATTATTATTATTATAATTTTATATTTGTAGTTGGTCGCTATTAAAGCTGTGTTTTTTAATTATTATCAATTAAACTTTTTTAATTTCCTGCAATTGTTAAATAAAATCAGGTGAAGCATTGCTACTGAAATTTATTTCAATTTTGTGAGGAATTCGCAAGCTAAGTATAAATAATGCTTAATCGTTTATCTTCTTTGATGCTATTCATTATATATAATATATATTGTTTTTAATGGAACGGTTATAGAACTGTATCGGTAATTTGGAACGGTTCCATTTGTGTATTGGAACGGGTTGGAACAGGTACAGTAAAAATCGGTAACGACACATCCCTAGAAGCCAAGGACAGGGAGATGAAAAATAACGACAGATGTTGGTGGAAAACCAAGGAAGGTATATCTGAGCTGTGTAACTATATGAGGGGTTGAGGCGAGGTTAGGAGCAGACGCCATGGCTTTGACTCGCTGGGTGTATATAACCTTATGGAGAATCTCCATACCGAGCTGTAACCGGTTCTTTACCTGTTACTGGTTCACCTGGTTACCTGTTTCTGGCTATACCTTCCTTTTATTTTATTGATGAAATTGCATTTATAATAGACATAATAAATAAAATGATTACAATGATTTCACTTAACTTTAATCACATACAATTTTTTTTTCTTCATTGCGGTGCAGGGGGGACTTCCTTGTGAGTAGCCGCTCACCTGCTCCGGGCGTCTGTGCGGATGGCGGGCGGCTACAAGTTCTTTATCTGTTCCAACTTCAATGATATATCGATGCAGTTAATGCAATCGTTCATTGTCTCATATTCATGTCACGTATATCATCACACGTCTTACTGAAGAACACGTGTTGCTACTCCAAAATAACGCTCATTGTTTACTAGAGTATTGCTGTCATTATCTGTCGTATAAATACTAAGCATGTGCACTTTTTTATATTCAAGGTCCCATTACAATAAAACAACGCTTATATTGATATGTTTTTTTTTCTATTATCAAGCCGGTGCAGATAACTGATATCGACATACCCGCTTTTACCTGACAACCGATAGGTTGTCCAGGAAAAGATTAGGCAACCCAACGGCTGCACATTCTATACCTTTGATACTTTAAGTCAGGGTAAAAGTTCTCTTATTATCATGATGTTGCAACATATAATTTTTTTTTTTTTAAATAATTAAAAATAGTCTGTCCAGGATTTTTTTTAAGCAACCCATTCTTAACATATTTTCTAATATACTAAATTTGTTATAAAATATGTTTCATTCTATTATCAGCTCGGTGCAGATCGTTTCAAGTTCGGATCTTCTACTATCTGTTTGGCACATTTATCAGTGTTAGACACGTACAAAAATTCCAAAATATGTCTCAAATAATGATTACTTTTAAACTAATAGTTTAGGAGGTTATGTTTATGAATGTTTAGCCTTTATATATTAAATAATTCGTCTTCTTATACTCGGCCGGTGACTTTAGTAGGCGCCACTAGCGCTATTCGTGAGCGAACGCGTGAAGTATCTGCTACCGGATGAAGCTTCCGCTACAACAGAAACCTCACATTTTATCAAAACAATCAAAATTAAAAATAGTCTAATAAGCTTTAATTTAAGCCCTGAAGTCTGTAGGTCTTATAGGTATCGAGATACTCAGTCTGTATAATACTTTGTATCCTAAATACAAGAATTGGCATAGTGGATGTAATTAGTTGACCGTTGAGAATTACTGGAAGGAATTAGTCCGGGTGGCGGTCATTAAATGAAACAACTAAATAGTTTCAACTATTTATTGTTTGCCAACGTTTCGACCCCCTTTGTGGGTCATCATCAGGGCTTTTTAGAACTGGAAGTGTGGTGATGAGAAGAGCGTGAGTCACCTGAAGGTGTAGAAATGATGGCTTGTTGAGATGAGAATGCCTGCTGTTGTTGAGATGTAGATAGTATGTCCTGCTTGCGATTTTGTATTCTGGCACTGCGGCGGAGAGTTGAGGAGGATGTATGTTTTTGTTGTTCCCGTGTTCTTTTTATCATTGTGGATGTAATTAGTTGACCGTTGAGAATTACTGGAAGGAATTAGTCCGGGTGGCATTTGATTGATCTAGTTTGATATTAGAAAAGTAAGACAAGTCTTCAAATAACACAAAATTTTGGGTCTTAGAGCATGCATGCTTTTTGAATAATGCCTGCCAGGTGAATCTGACCACCTAGAATGGGCAGACAAAGTTTTTTTGTTTCAGGTAGTTATCTAGATTGATAAATGAAAAGAAAGAAACGTCTTCAAAGAATCCCATTTTTTGGTTTTTAGTGACCGTTCCTGATGATCGCCATTTTTTATTCCGACTTGTTTGAGGTGGCAAAAAAAAAAAAAGAAGTTTTTGTACAAGTTGGATAAAATGTGAAAATCACATGGAAAAGTTACTTCTTATAATACGTCTTTTTTAGCCCCAGCTCTTGGACTACTACACAACCTACTCGACTCTGGAGATGTTCAGAAAACAGACAGCGGATTTACCAGAGCTACAGGAAATTAAATATTGAATCTATACTGTTATTTCGATTGTGACTCTATCTTTGTTTTGAGAATATAATTTATGCAATGAAAACCATAGGGGCCCCAAAATTTTCGTTGTCCTGAATTAATCTGGATATAGATAGTATTAACATAAAACCACCTCTATATTTTATTTTATTATTTAAAACGTCGGTTCATTCTTTTTTGAGAGTTTGAATGAATATTTAACATGGAATAGAGGATTAATTTTCTCAAAAATTATTGAGATCTTACAAACTAATATGACTGAAATGTTTTTATCAGGATATGCAACAACTATGGAGAGAGTATACAGTAGTTTCTTTTGGTTATCAGATTCAAAATATCAGGACATTAAAAGCTATAATTTTTGTATGAAATTTGGTATTATTTACATGGTCTCTAGATAACGGTTAAAATTTTAAAAAATGACTTTAATATTGCAAAAATTGAATTTTAAATAATAATATTACATATTTCCAAAATATTAGTACATATGTATGTAATAACTGCTAAGATGTGGCTCCGATACGAAATATTAATTTGAAGAATGAAATGTTTTTAAAAAGTAACTTAGTAAGTTATTCTGTCAAATAGCATTATCAAAAAAATAAATTTATACCTATCACTTTTTAACATTGAGCTACTTTCGTTTGGGCTTAACTATTCTATATAGTTTTGTTTTATAAAACAATAATTATTTTTAATTCATACTACTATAATTTATTTTACACTAGTACAATTTTGTTTGTTTAGGCCGTTAACAGACGGGTTCAAAACATGGCGTCCCTGTGGAAGGGGTTAGTGAACAATGTTATGTATTTGAAATGTGTAGCACTCCCATATGTGTTTGTTGTAAAAGTGATCAGAAGTTGTTGATTGGATCACGAAGATTGAGTGTAGAAACAATTTTCACTTCGACATCACCATTTTTCACTATATTATTATTATTGTGATCGTATTTATGTTTATTTTCGAACATGTAAATAGAAGATTTTTATTCAACTGTTTCATAAAAGTAATGTTTTTATACCTCCTAGAGTGAGTATTTATATGTTGACGACTTATCTTGATTAATTTTATGTTAAGATTATGTGTTATGACACTCATTATATATCTCCTTAGCTAATAATTAGAACTTGAAGTTGACTTTGCTTCCAGTTTGAACTTATAAGACTTTTGAATATAAGCTATGTATATATGTATAATATATATATATATATATATATATATATATATAATAAATAGTTATCTATATTTAAATATTATTTTGATAGCTGTGTCTGGTAGTCCATTATTTCTTAGAGGAAGTCTTACTATTTTTCTACTCATTTAATCTTAGTGGTAACAATTTCTTCCTTCTTTCTCCTTTAGTTCAATTCTCCCTCTTTGATTCTTGTTTATCCAGGAATAAGAATTGACATTTAGAGTTATCTGTTCTCACTTGTTTAAACACGTTTTGAATTAACACTCATATGACAAGCATTATATCTTGGTGTTTTGAAACCAATCGGCTTTTCTAAGTACTATTTTATTGCTGGATGAGTATGATATCTATTTGGTTATAATCAGCAATAATACTTTTATTTAAAAGTTATTGAAGGTAAATATTTAATCCAGTTTACCAATTGTTTGACATTTACTTCTTCATCACAAAAAAAAAGAAAGATTTCATTTCCATTATTAAATGCATTATCGATATGTTTTTTTCATGATAAGTCAAATAAATGTTAAATCTTAAATTGTACTTACAATTTAGCATTTATTACTTCTTTTTTTTCATAGATATTATACATTATTGGCCCCTTTTTTCTTGATATTGTTTTTCTCTTTAAAATAATCATTATTGATTTAATTTCTATAATAGCTACCCCTCTACTATGTTAAACTTTAACATTTGCAGTTGATAGATCCACAAACATTTTATATTAATTAAGACCTCCACTGTTATTAATAAATTCAATTGAAAAGTGATATGAGTTAATTTTTTTGTAATACAATTTTTCAAAGATCTAACTACATAATGATAGTTTCAGTTCTGATAGTAGTTAATTGTAGCATGAAAGTAGGGAAGGACCAAAAAAAATCAAAAATATATTCATTATATAATTATTATAATAGGCCGATAATGGAGTACAAACGTAATAGGGGCTTGTCTTATTAACATCAACTTGCCTCTCTTTACCATTGTTCTTTATTTAATTTTTATTTTAGAATCTTTAGAACAAATCAATTTCAAATTAAATTTTTAAAATAAGTTCTTATTAATACAAAATAGTATTTTATCAACTTTACATTATTTTCCTTGCCATGAGAAAGCCTCCATTTTAGCAATCACTGGTTTGCTTCATTCTTTGTCGCCTAATTAATCCCCAAAGCACATGGATGTTTGTAAGTTGCTACTACAATACAAAATATGCCTAATGGATATGCTTCACTGGTCAAGTACTTTGTGAATATAATTAGTTATTTTGAGCTTTTCATTATACACATTTTTGGTTAATATTTGCTCTTCATCTTCGTCGTTCTTACCTAGATGGCTAAGTTAGGGATTAAAAGTATAAATTTAGAGGTTTGTTTATGATGGATAATATTTAAAATTATTCTTAAGTGGATTATATAGAGAGCGGCGTGGTCTAGTGGATAGAGCCTGGAGTCTACTGTTCTCCGGGTCCTGGATTCGAATCCCGGCTGTGATAGAATATTATTTATTATTTTATTTGAGCCTCAGGGTATAGAGACCCTCCTGGGGTAGACCCAGCCTCTATAAAGTTGGTACCCGATAAATGGGGAAAAACCTGGTTGCTGAGTGTGATCTCAGCCTAATCGCCTTTTTGTGTGATCTGAGACCAAGACCCTTCATTCGTTGTTGAGGTACAGTTTTTTTTTGTTTTTTTTCTTTGATTTATGAACTGCATGGAGAGATAATTTAATTAAAAAGCTGACAGTCATGAATTACTCTTGAGTGTGGGAAGAAAAACTAGTAGTATTGAAATGTAATCTGAAATGTTAAATTTTCGTTTTTACTTCTGCCAACCAATTTGGTTGGTCAGACTTTTCTGGAGCTTTCAGAGAGGATGTATTGCTCATATTGTAACTATTAATAACCATCTCAAAACAAGCATTATTTTAACTAAATAAGAAAATATGAAACCAATTGTTGAATCATAAGTTAATACTTATTAGTATTTTGTTTGTAGGTTTACAAATAAGTTTCTCTATTAGATTAGAATTATAATAGTGAAGTGTTATTTAATACTGCTAATTCAGTATCTTCATTTTATTAGACAGCTGATATTTTAAAGTCTTTACTTGTTCGATTATCATGATATTCAACGATGTTCAATAGTTGTCTGTTGAGAGATTCAGGAGGAAAATAGTCCAGGTGGTGGTCAAAGAAAACATTGAAATAGCCTTTAACTATTTTACCATTTTCTTCGACTGCCTTTTGGTCAATTTTCCTTCAGGGTCTTTTAAATGTAATCTTGAAGATCTAATTATAGTCTTATAATTCATTTTAGGTGAAGTTAATGCTAAATTTGGTTATAAATGTTTTGTTATTTTTTTTTTGGAATACTATCTTACTGTTTTTCATTTATTCTAAATGAATATTTGAATATTTATTCATGATAACCACCTATAAAGATATTTCTGTATCTGTTGATTTTATTTTCTGAACCAGACTATTTTGGATATTGAATATTATTAAATTCAAACAAAAAATGTTTTATTTAATGCTAATTTTTTCATTATAACTGTATTCAATGAAGGGTGAGGTAGTTCTGGTGGTTGTCTTTTGTAATTATGTTATATAATATTTATGTCTACCTTCTTAACCAGTTTGAACAGTAGATAGGTCATGACATCTCGTTGTCTTAGTTTGTTCTTTCTTTCTATTCTTTATTGACTTATATTTGAGAGTTGGTTTGCCTGGTCAATTAATTTTCGTTAAAATTAGTTTAGGAGGGATGTTCGCTTCTTTTATTGCCTTGTATACTATGGATCTATTGATCTTATCATAATCAGTCCTGAAATCAACAAATGATATGTAACCTAATTATACTCCCACAATGTTTTGTTGATTTGCAGAAGCACAAAGATTTGATCTATGTTTGATCAATTTCTTTGAAAACCATATTGTTAATCACCCACTGCTCTCTCATAATACAGAGCTAGTCAAATATAAAGTATGCTGAAAATATTATATATGCAACCTTCTTGATGCCTCTATATTTGTCATCTACTTATACATTTTATCAGCTTTTCTTTCTTGTAAACTACATTGATATTGGCTTGATGCCAAGTTAATCCTACATTTCAATATCTTAAAACCAATTGTGTAAACTAAGCAAATCCTAACATTCATTCTTTGTATAGCATAATGAACCTTATCTAATACTCTTTCATTCACCTTGAATTTAGTATGTAAAATACATTTGTTCAGCGTGTTTAAAGGCTTTAAACAGAAAATGTCAAAGTGCGATTTTCTTCTAATTTATTTTTATGAATTTAAATCAGGGTGCAGTGCTGCGCAAACTGCTCGTAATATTAATAAATGGTGAGGTCAGGGGACTATAAGTTTTACTGTAAAGATTTTATCTTTAAAGACAAGGGAGGTTGTGGCCACTAATCTGCAGTTGACAACAACCAGCTGAGATCAACACTGGAAGAATACCCAACCAAAATCACCCAAGAAATGGCAGTATGACTCGGCATAAACCAATCCACTGTTGTACACTACTTGGAGGCAATTGGTAATGCAAAAATGTTGAGCAAGTGGGTGCCATATATAATTAATTGACCACTAAAAAATTGCACTTATTCTTGAATACCTTGACTGTTATTATTAGTTTCGTGCAGCTGCAATGCCTGTTAACACAGAAGTGATTTATTTTATTTGCACTTCTTCCATCTTGAGTTAGTCATTTTTGTTTATCAATATACTCGTAAGGTAATTGAATATTTGGAGGCTGTAAACTGTATTAATCTTTCTCCATTCTCATTTGTGATGTTATGCAGACTGTGCTTTATAATATGAAAGCACAATATTTCTTTTTCCTTGATGTACTGAGGACCTGAATCATACACCTTAAATCTATAGTAGAATTCTTCCTCAATGCTTAGGTCTTTTTCCTCTAAGGCATGTTAATGGTGCTAGTATTAAACAAGATTCTATGCAATCTTCTTTCAGACCTATAATTGTTTACCAGCCGAAAATCCATTATCGTATTACAGTGTCTAGTTTTCACGAGGAATGCTCTGCCAAATTCTTGCCTATTTTTACTTTTTCCACAATAAAGGCACTATAGAGTGAATTGGTTTTTCTTAATCATAACTACTTCTTGGTTTTTCTTAACCAACGTATTTCTTGAAGAGCAAATATATCAAAATCATGTGTAGTATGCTCTAATCTATGTTTATTTAAGACCCTAAGTCTATAGAGTGTCCTCATTTCACGCAACCAATTTTGTTAGTTAAAGATGCCTCCATTTGATGTATGCTGGGTCCTTTCACCCTTGGGTATTTTGTTGAGCTTTCATAGCAAAGGGAATTTTTCAAAGATGGTTAGCTCCATGCTTAAACCTTCCTACTTTACCAGTGCTTTAGATTGGCAATGCTAGGGTAAGCATTACCAGAGGTGTAGTTAAGCTGCATTAGTGGTACATTTCAAAAACTATCTGAATCGTTTAAATTGAAAGAAAAAAACAAAATATGTAGTTGAGAGGGAGAGTTTGATAAAAACAAGTTAAAACATTAGTGCTGTGTTAAAGTAACCACTTTACCACCATATTCTCCTCTAGTTAATTGGAAAGCTAAATATTTAAATAGGACTCTCTTAGAGAAAGCATGCACTGTATTGCTTGACTCTTTCATAAATTAAGCTACGTAGTTTAACCCTCGTAGATTGCTGCTTGTCGGCAAAATAGAAGTCCATGAACTGGAATTAAAAGAATTTCTGCTGAGGGGTGGTATGGAAATTCTCCAGATTTAAACAATCCTGAGTTATTATTGTTGTTTTACTCATATTTAAATATTGGAATGTTTAAAAAAGGTGAAAGTAGAAGTGACAAGCTCATATTTTGATATAGCTAACTACCTCATGGACACTGAATCTAATGGAATAAATATTAAAAAATTACAAAAATTGTATTGGGTTGTCCGGAAATTTGGTAGAGAAATTTAGACAAAAATTAAAATTGATGAACAGCTTAAAATAAATTTATTTAATCTTCAAAATAGTTATCACCGTTACCGATTACACTTTCTCAACGGCTTGGAAGGTCTTTTTTTAATTTTTTTTCCAAAAATCACTGTCCTTACTCCTGAAGAACAATAAAAGGTCCTATTTGGCGTCATCTTCTGAAGAGTAGGATTTCCCTTGTAAAATTTTTTCGAGGGAACGGAAAAGATGGAAATTCGAAGGTGCAATGTCAGGAGAGTAGGGCGGGTGAGGTAAAACCTCCCATCTGAAGCTTAATAACTTTTGCTGAGTTCTTAAAGACACATGGGGCCTAGCGTTGTCTTGGTGGAATAGCACTCCTTTCAGAATTGCTGCCTTCAATCGATCTAACTGGGCGCAGTAAAAGTCCGTATTTTCTAGTTTGGTTTTGTGGAAGGGTCTCAAAATGTATGGGTCCCTTCCAATCCTACCAAATACTGAGTATGACCTTTCTTGGATGCGAGCCGGCCTTTGGTGTTGCAAGCAGCGTTGTTCCAGGCAACCTCCAAGATTTTTTTGGCTGGTGTTGATGTAGAGAATCCATTTTTCGTCACCAGTAACAACTCGTTTCAAAAATGGGTCCTCATTTTTTTTCAGCAGCAAGTCACAACATGAAATCCTTTCAATAAGGTTTCTACACTGACCTCATGGGGAACCCAAATGTCGTAATGACAGACGTACCGGCCTTCTTTAGTTGGTCAAAAATGGTCGGTTTGCAGGCTCTTAACTCCGCAGCTATCTCATGGACAGTAATTTGTTGATTGTTTGCGATTACCATCATAATATCCTCGATGTCAAGAATTGAACTCAGTCCAGCTCGGGGTTCCAGCAATTGAATCCCTGCCATACAGGACAGGCACGAATCTTTCTTGCAGTTTGGCCTGTATTTTTCCCTTTTTTAAAAAAGAATAGCATCGGGTAAACTAGATAGTTATTGACACCCTTTAGACTACATTTCTGTGGTAAAATTAAAAATAAATACTTTTTATGAATGGATCAAATTGAAACTTCCTACAGCTCTTCTTCATTTATCCTTCTTAAGACTCAAGAGGTTTTTTTGGTTCAGAAGTTTAATAATTTTACAATGTGGCAATATTAAGGTAAAAATCTCAAAAACTAGTTAATGACACCCTGTAGATGGCTAATTGAAACCCCTTGTCGCTTAATTTTTTATTTTATTTTCAATATTTCATTAGAAAGAAATAACATCACATGCACATGCTAAACTTTAATGTAAGATAAAAAGCAATTGAAATATTCAACCTCTTTATTCAACTTTATAAAAAAAACTATTTTAAATAAGACAAAAAATAGATCAAAAATTCCGGTAGGTATATGTAACATGAGATGAAAAAATTAATTTACATTTCATCATCATCATTCATATCTATTTATCATATTCATTATCTATTTATCATATTACCTATACTATATATCTACATCTATTTATCATTATATTATCATATCATCTATTCATTATCTATCATATTCATATCTATCTTCATTTATATCTGGTTCAAACTTCACGATGTAACTCCAGGAGAAACAAATTAATCAGACTCGTCATTTTCATATGTTCATATCCTTTTAATAATTTTTTGTGGTGGATCTTATTGTGTAATGAACAATTAAAATAAATCCCCTTTAGATTATTGCCAAATTCGTAACATAGGGTTGGGTTTTTTTGGTTTGCTCATTTTTCTTATTAATTTATTTTTTATCTTACCCTAGCTCCAACCTTTTTGTTTCTTTTTTTTTCTATATTGGCTTCCATCTTAGTTTCCATTGTTTACTTGTGCCGAAAAATGGAAGCCTTTGAGTGTTTATTTTAAATTTTCTTTTCGGAGATTCCATCCAGTTTAGCACTTAAGACAAGGATCCCTCTTTGTTGCCAGATGTACCAAACAGATATTGTTTTTGATATCCAGTTTCATGGGCATTGAAAATTCTTTCAGAATGACGTAATACTTTTAAGCATTGCTCTTCTTCTAATATGTTTTGGACTTTGTTGAACCACTTTCTAACGCTGGCTTTGGAAGTCCTCTCTGCTATAGAGGGGTGCCTTCGTAAGACAGCCTTATACCAGCCAACACTAGGACAATTCTATCTTTAAAAGTAGTGTCCATAAATTCAATTAATTCTTTTACTGATTGTAAAATGTCGTTCTTCCTCCTCGAGAATCCCTTTTTCGCACATTTTTCTATCCGGGCAGCAAGAGTAAGATCGTCTTCGTCTGAAAGAATAGGCATTGATCCAAACGACGATCTTACAAATTTATCGTTTAAGCTGAAGTGTAAAGTTGCCTGAGGAACTCCAAATCTTTTAATTGCTTTAATGGAAGTGCCATCTTTTTTGGCTTTAAGGAATTCTCTAAATCCTTCTGGCTATTACTGGGCTTCTTAAGCATACTAGCACCCGTACACACAGAAAAAAAAAATTACTTGTAGGAACCGATAGTATCAATAACTAGTCATTGAGCCCCATAACGAGTAATTGACACCCCATATCAATATCTAGTTACACTAGAATTAAAGTTAAAATAACATTACAGATTTATCAGGAAGATTAGACTATTAAAATTAAAACAGTGCCATCAATATTAAAAAAAAAAATAATAAAAAATTTAGTTATTCACATGGGGTTTCAATCACTAAATACATTGGAAAAAAATAAACAATTATGTCACACCTGAATAATAATATTTAAATTGATTATTTTAATTTAAAATCACTCCAGACACTTCAATTATAGATTAAAAAACAAAATAAACTACTAACCTTTATTGCAAAAAATGTTGGAAGAGATTAGGAACAAAAAGATTGGATGAGAATCCTTATAAAAATCATAAGGTTGTATCCTTTAACTGGTCATCAACGTTCCCGGTTGTTAGTTTTCCAAACAATTACATCATAGATGACATAGAGGACCCTTCAAACATTAGTTTCATGTATACCTTGAAACAAAATTCGGACTTAATTACATATTTCTTTAAGTTAAAGTTTGGGGTGTCAATAACTGTCTGGTTTACCCTAATATACTGAAAATTAACTGAATCGTCACTCATGTTAGTTTGCAATAAACTACACTACTGAGCCTTAATAAAGATGAATTCAGTGTATAAACATAGTTAATCCCATGAGGATTAAAGGCATATAAATAAACATTAGCTTTGTGTTTCATTTTTAGTAGAAAAAATAAAAAGTAAATTTTATTTTTAAAATCTCAATGAACTTTTTGGACAACCCAATATATTTCTATGAAATGCTTAAAATATTGTGTATTTAAAAGAAAAAGAAGAAATTTCAACTGTTGAAGAAGCTATTAACAGCCAGAATATAATTTTTGCATAATTTACTATCTGATAATTGAATTATGGATGTATCTTTAAATAATATCAATTCTTATAATGAAATAATTAGTGTTAATTTTTTTTCTTAGATGGACAAGTAGTATGATATATTCATTAGAAGGATATTGAGATAATGATAATACATTCCAATGTCTTCCAATAGTGATGATCTTCAACTAAATAATTATGGATGGACAAGCTTTTCATGTAAGTTAAGATTTTTGAAAAACTTGTGTGTGTGTGTGTGTGTGTGTGTGTGTGCGTGTGTGTGTGAGTGCGTGTGTGTGGCGTGCTTATATTGTTTCATTATGTATTTATTTGTTATAGGTTATGTTTAGTTAATGAGTAAAAGAAAATGGTTGTTTTCAATTGTTAATTTTCATGAAGTTTATCTATATTTAATGGGTAGATGTTAATTCTTTATCTTTACTACTATAAAGGTTGTTTCAGGGTTAAGTACCTGAACTGCTAATTAAGGATCTGAAAACAAAAAATGAATTTCTTATAAACATATGTCCGTTACTGCCTTGTTAAGGAGATATCCAAATCTAAAGGTTTTCTTTGTTATGATTTATTTATATCGTTATGAACAAATTAATATGTTTCAATTATTTTTTAATGAAATAAAAACATTAAAATTCTTCACATATATTGTTTAAACTGATCACCTTGAAGATTCTGATAAGTTCCACATCTTTATTCACAAAAGCAGTGGCCTTATGGTACTGGATTTGTGTTTGTGTTTCACAAGTTTCAGTTATTATTTTTTCATAAAGATTTAAGTCTGTTGACTGAGCTTACATAGATTTCTGTTCAATTCATAGGGAGGAAAACCTGGGGCATTTGGTGGATTTTCTCGTCCTTATCAATGTATTAAATCACAATTTCCATTTTATTGCTCAATTTGTTTTGCGAGAAATTAGAGACAAGCTGAATTTTTGCCTGTTGTCAAAACATTAAAAGGAATGTTCTCCCAAAAGTCCACACCCCCGCCCCTTGTGCTAACATTCCTACCACCTCTATTTGAGATTCATTTTCCAAGAGTTTATGAAGTGTTTTTCTTCATAACCCTGTTATTGTTATGACAATTTATTTTAATGCTCCATTTTATTCTTTTGATTGCTGTGATTAAATAAGGTCTATATACATTGTTTTCTACGATCATTAATTTTGCTGTTATTCACTAAAATTAAATATTTTTTGTTTAAAAAAGGATTTCATTTTTTTATAAAATATTGTCTGACAATTGTTAAAAAAATCTTCAAATAAAAAGTGTAGCAAAACATTCATTCTTTGCTTATTTATTTATTTAACGTCACTTTATGCTGCTATGGCTGATCGGACGATGCTACAGTGGGAGTCTTAAATTTTCCCTATCCAGGTTTTATTAGGATAGGGATCTTTAACGAGTACCTGACATCACACAGGCTCGGGACCACCTTTTAATGTCTCCTCTGAAGAAAGCCATAACTAAGGCTTTTTTACTCCCATAAAAAACATCCTAGGACCACCTGTGGGTTTGTACCCGTGATCTTTTGCATAGGAGGCTGTTATGCTAGCCACCCAACTACAAAAGATCCCGTATTCATTCATTCATTATTCTTTAAAATGATATGTATAACTGCCTAATTACATACCTACCCATTTATTGGCACAATGAAAAAACACTCGAAATGAGACCATCATGCCGCTGAGCAAGTTCCTCAGTTTTCTCTGTTTTAGTATGAATTAAATAGATTTAAACAATGTGGTATTGACGAATTGAATTTTTAAATATGAAATAATTATTTTATTTTTAAGTTTTTATTTGCTACCAAGTGTTGGTGTTGGTGGAAGGATTTCTTTATCCTTTTTTTCCATATTTTAAAATAATAAATGAATAAAATTTTTTATAGAAGTCCTTAAGCATTTCTAATATGTAAATTATCAAGTTTATTAACAATAAATACCAATTATTGATTGTTGAGAAATTCAGAAGGAAGAGAGTCCAGAAGGAGGTCAAGAAAATACAAAGAAATAGTCTGAACTATTTATTGCCAATGTTTCTAGATCCATATTTCAGTGTGGGAGAAGTTAGTTTAGGGTGCAGTCAAAATAACACACAATTAAGTATAAACTTAGTTAACTGGTGCCGACGTTTTGGCCTAAATTATAGGCCTAGGGTGTGCTAGCCTTGGAACAGTGTGGTATGCTGGAGAGGATCAACTTTCAGATAAGCTTTCTTTCGTTACAAACTTTGAAGATTTTACTAATTTATTTATAACTTAGAAGATTGTTTATTTTATTTATTTGTTTTTTTATTAATAATAATATTTTTAACTTTTTTATTCATTCTGTTTACAATTGTGTATATATACATTTTTTTTTTTTTTTAAAGCATGTCTGAGGGGGAGGACCCTCATGATATCCCTCCAGATAAACCTGGGGAGGAGAATATTATTGAAATAAAAGATATTAGGGCAGGAGCTACCGGCTCGTCACAAATTCAAAAATCAAACCAATTATGACTCAGGTCCATTCTATGTTTTGTTGAGTCGGTTCTAGATGGCCATAATATTGGAAAGCTTCATCCAATAAGTTTTGGAGGCAAGATTTTCAAAAATTTCCCTCAATATAGGATATCTATTATCAATATTAAATCAACAGGTAGAAACCGAGTAAAAATAGAACTAAAAGATAAGGAGAGCGCAAATTCATTAATTACAGATATTAATAACATTAAAAAAGAAAATTTAAAAGCGTATGCCCCTAGATTTCTAAAAAGGCATTATGAGAGGCATTATCTAATGATTTATCAGATGAGGAAATTAAAAATAATATTGAACTAGTCGATTACGATAAAAAAATAATTGCCTTCGTTGGGGTCACATGGGGAAAAATTGTAAAAATTCTTTAAATGTGGTAAATGTGGTGAAGGCCATAAAGTGGAGGACTGTCCTCCAGATAATTTAACAAAATGCGTGCATTGTGAGCAAAATCACCCATCTTTAGGTTATGAGCAATGTCCAAAATTTACCAAACAACGCTCGATAAGAAATTTAATTGTTAACGAAAATATGACTTTTATTGAAGCCAAAGAAGTATTAACAGGAAAGTCCTTTAAATCTGTTTTAACGAATAAAGTGCCTAATTTTACAAATAATAGTTCATTTCCAGATTCTATTCTATTCTAAGCTTAAATGTGGATATGATTTCAGATATCATATTTTTCATTTTAAAAACTTTACGAGATATAAAAAATATAAACATTAGTAGCATTGATCTTAAAGATTTAGTTAGGGACATGGTTCAATCCTTATCTGAATCACCATAAGTCTACACATTATCTATTAAGTCCATAACTTCTAAATAATACATCGTACTTTTATAATACGTAAATAATCTGTACCGACTTATCATTAAATCTCCTATTTTATTTATTTATTTTATATATTTAAAAAAAAATAATACATGATCCAAATTATGCAATGGAACTGTAGGTCAGCTATGTCAATCAAAGGAAATCTAGAGTTATTTCAAGCAGAACACACAATAGACATAGCAATATTGAGTGAAACTTGGTTTCGTCCAAATTGTTATGTAAACTTCCCAGGATATAATAATATTCGGTTTGACCACACGATGATTACGATGTGCTATTTAATAGTTCATTATGATAGTAGCATTACTTAGATTTTAGTAGAATCTATTATATAAATTATTTACATTTAGAATTTATTTAAGATACTACCTTACTGTATAGCTATTGTTAGCAAATAAGTAGAATTTTAAAGCTTCATAGCTGTTTATTTACCGTTTAAATAACATACTATGGAAAGTTTTATTCATGAGTTTAATCGCAGTTCACATTATCTGAGCTTTTTTGATTTACATCAGCTTACAAAGGAAGGATTTGCTGCATCCTTAACTATTTTAAACGTTTACGCTTAATTAAGTCAATAATAAATTATGTCAGGTAACTCCAATGTTATTACAAATTTAATTATTACAGTGGAAAGAGTATTGTTAATCCCTCACAACTATAGTGAATTGTGCCAATTGACGTTCAACGTTTGGTCATATAAATAAAATTACCGTATGATATTTTAATATCTAAAAAATAAAGAGCTAAGTTTCCTCAATTATCATAAATTTCCAATTACAAAAGAAGGTAAAAAATTTTAGGTCTTAATATTTAGATACAGGAAATTGGTTCCGAATATTGGCATATTCTTAAAACTGTACAAAAATGTAAAAAATATAACAATATATTTAAGGTCTATATGTTCAACGAAATGGGGCGCAGCTCCTAAAATTTGTATTAATTTCTTTAAAGCGACAATTAGGGCTATAATGGACTTTGGTTGCATCTATAGTTTCCGTGTCTTCTCCTAGCAGTACCAAATCATCAACCGGAATTTTATCACCCAGATTTAAACCTTTCTTGGTACACGTCACCTTTTCTATGACATATTCTACAGCGACTTCGTCTGCGTCAGTTTCTGTTATTATGAAGGCTATTAAGAAGTTTTTAAAATAATATATTTTAAAGTACTTCAGCGTAAGTAAATGACATTTTTAGTTTTATTTTCTTGTGGCAGAAGAACATACTGATTTTATCCACAACCCAATCTTGACGTGAATCGATTCCTACATGTTTGAATGTTTACCCATGTGATTTATTAATTGTTACGGCCAAAGATGAATTAACAGGAAATTGAATTATTTTAAAATTGAAAGATAAATCATTTGGAATCATTGGGATGCAAGGTACCCCGTTTTTTCCCAGATTTTCTCCTGATTCTTCACCTCTGTTGGTCGCAGCGTGATGTTATATAGCCTATAGCCTTCCTCGATAAATGGACTATCCAATGCAAAAAGAATTTTTCAATTCGAACCTGTAGTTTCTAAGATTAGCGCTTTCAAACAACAAACAAACTCTTCAGCTTTATAATATTAGTATAGATTAAAATTTTAGAAAAAATTCTTTTACTTAAAAAAGAAGGTAAAACTGTTTAATTTGCCTGGATTAAAGGACACACATCTATTAAAGGCATTATTTTAGTAGATAGTTTTGCCAAGGAGGCGACAAAAGGGCAGGTGGATAGATCTTAAGTACCGTTTAAGATCTTTATGAAGAGTTGAAAGTTTCCATGATGATGGAATGGCAGGGAATTTATGAAAAAGAAGAAAAGGGGTTGTTTTTATAAATCTCACAGCCCGTTTGTGTCTATGGAACCATGGTTCGATGACAGTAATGCGCCTATATCATGGATAAGAGCAATATCACAAAATCGAGGGTATATTAAATAAAGATAATCTATCGAATATCCACATAGTAACTAATCCCAACCTAGTGTTAGGCCACTTTATAAAGATCTTGATGATATTAATATTTCAGGGCATACTTTTGAACACGTAGAGAAATTCAAGTATTTTGGTTCAATAATAACAAGAAAAAATGAAATCCAGGAAGAAATAAAGTCCCGGTCAAAGGTGGGAAATGCATTTGATTATTTAGTTGCTAAATTACTTAGTTTGCGGCTTCTGTCTAAAAACTTAAAGGTTAGAATTTATAAAACTATTATTCTTCCGACGGTTCTTTACGGATGTGAAACGTGGCCGCTTACTTTGAAGGATGAACAACAGCTTAAGGTTTTCGAAAATAAGGTACTGCGTAAAATATTTGGTCTGAAGAGAGATGAGGCCACTGGGGAGTTTAAAAGGTTGCACAATGCGGAATTGCGGAGTTTGTACCCTGTGAATATAATTTAGTTGATAGCATCGCCGAGACTCAAATGGGCGCGTAAAGTTGTTGGGCTCAGTGAGGAACGGATTCCGAGAAAGTTGGTATTCGCTGAACCGACTGGTAGGCGTCCGAAAGGTAGGCCGAAGCGTCGATGGGAGGATTGCATTAAGGCTGATCTCGGGGGCTTGGGCTTGACCGGTGAACATTGGACGAGTCTGTGCAGGCGAAGTTTGGTGGTATCGGCATTTAACCTTCCGGTTCGGTAAGCCTATTATTATTATTATTATAGATAATCATAAAATCAAAACATAATTTCGAATTAATTTTATTGTAACTAATAATAATAATTATAAATATTATTTTAAATTTTGGCTAATGGCGCCTAGCTAAAGCCCTATTTAAAAAAATAAATAAATAAAATAAAAAATTATTGGCCTTCTTCAGGGCGTTTGAAGGAGAGCGTCACAACAATGCAGCAATAATATTGCTTATAATTTAGGCCGAAACGTCAGCACCAGTTTATTAAATTTATACTTAATTGTGTGTTCCTTTGACTGCACCCTGAACTAACTTCTCCCACATATACACACAATCAACCATCCTCACTTCACTCCATATTTTAGGTTTGATATTTCTCTCTACTGTACTTTTAGATGAAGGTACCTTGAGTAAGACTATAGAAATAAATAATCTTGACCACTCACTCCGACTATCTTCCTTACTTGGTGACTTGAAAAAATAACCTGAAAATATATTGTATTGAAAACTTGCTTTAATGGCCTTTAGACAAGTGAATCACTCCAGGAAAACCAGGAAAGGGGCTATAGAAATCATGGTCATACCCTTGAGAAAAGGCGGGGCCTTGCCCAATCAAACCAGCACAGCACCTGGAAAATTGAAACGGCTAAATTGGTGCAGTGGTTCTGGTCGGGCCTGGAATATCAGACTACTAGAAAGGGAGGGATTTCCACACAATTAAACCTGGTCAGCTCTTCCAATTTGGTCATAATAAATTACATAATTTAGATTGAAAAAAAAAAATCATTCAAATATTTAATGTATATGTATATATATGTATATGTATATATATATATGTATTTATATATATATATATATATATATATATATTATATATATATATATATATGTGTGTGTGTGGGGCAATCCATTTGAAATCGTCCAATTTTCATTAATTTTACCGCTCGACATTTTTGATTTCCGTGATTTTTTGACCAGTTATTCTCTATCCTTTCCTGAATATAAATAAAAATTTTTTCTAGGTAATACTTTAGTGTTGCAGCCGTTTTAAGTCAGCTTCACGAGCAAAAACATGTGATGGAAAAATCTTTCTAATTCCTGTAATTTTTTAGATATCAAATCAGAACAAAAATTAACAATAAGATAATGACATGCTTTGTATTTTTTGTACTTATGACTAGTTTCCTAAATAGTGAAGAAAGTTGTTTAGAAAATTCTCGAAAATGACTAAAAAACAAGACTTTTAGCGAAATAAAAGTATATTAAGGAAGAGAGACTCACCTTTGATTATTTTTTCCTTTATAGCTTAGTATTAGTCGTACTTGCTGTAAAAATTTCGGTCTTGAGAACATCGTCCTTTTTTGTATATGAATTTTCAAAATTGGCAAAAATCCATTTTTCGCAATGTTTACATGGAAATATCTCAAAAGGGACTGAGTGAAAAATTATGAAACTTATACAGATTACTCATCTTAAGAAGAGTTTAAGCGATATAAATTTGTTCTTTGAGACTAAGCTGGTTTCGGAGTTAGTGAATTCTCTTAACTGTTAAAATAACATATTCTTTAAGAAATATTAACTCCGGTAAATTTGCAAATTTAAGAACCAAACAAAAACTATATTGATGATGAGAGTATTTTATATAATTTTGGTCCTTACAACACATTACCTCACTAGCCAAGAAAATGGCTTAAAAAAATCACGAATAATTACATCAACTGAAATCTTTGGTGCACTATGACAAGGAATGATTTTCACGCTTGATCATTTTTCCTTATACAGCCTTATCATTGTACTGCTTGTTTTAGAAATTTTGATCGTTTAAGCTATATCCTTTTTTCAATATTAATTTTCAAAGAAGGATTATTTTCTAGCTCAGTAATATTTAAAGTAAAATATCTCTAAAAGGACTGAGTGAAAACTGATGGAACTCATACAGATTATACCTGTATATGAATGAAAGTACGATGGAATAAAATTTATTGGCTGAGACCCAGTTTGTTTCTGAACTATAATACATCAAATATTACTTGCCTTCTCAGAGTTGCCCTCATCTCTTGAACCGACGATAACACAAACCAAATCATTAACACTAAAACCAGTAGTCTCAGCAACTAAATTTAATCCTATAGTACTTATAGTATAGTGGTATAATCTGTTTGACTAAGCTATAAAGGAAAAAATAATCAAAGGTGAGTCTCTTCCCTTATTTTATCTCGCTAAAAGTCTTGTTTTCATTTTCGAGAATTTTTTATTAAGTGGCTAAAAATTTGCGTAAGGTTGTTTCTCATAGGTGTGACTCAATGGTATAAATTTGGTTCTAATACAAGTGGGGGCAGATTTCACATGCTTATCCGGCTAGGCCCTTTAAGAATGTATTGTACAATTAATAGATATACAGTAGTTAAATAGATATCTCAGTTAAAATTTATATATATAATATATATATATATATATATATATATATATTTTTTTTTTTTTTTTAATGTTACAAATATATATAAAACAAATTTACTTATGATTTGACACAAAATAGTGTCTTACTTAGACCTGTGCGCATATTTCAAACTTGAAGAAAAACACTGAAACCAAGATAATAGGAATATTTCAGGGAGGGATATTCCAAATTTCTGTTGTACGAGAATCAGGGGTTTTTCTCCTTTTTTTTTTTTTTTCCTTTGTTCTCTTTTTTTTTTTTTTTTTTTTTTTTTTTTGGTAAATACTTTATGGCGTTATTATTATTATTGTTATTCAGACTTAATATGTGTTTATTAAGTTTGCATAAGATGAATTAAGGTTTTGGACTTCTGACTTCTGGTTTACATTTCCTCCATATTTTGTTTGAAGCTGTGTTTTTCATAATGTATAATTTTGTGTGAATGGAATTAAATTTATGTCCCATTTTTCTGAAATGTGTGGTGAGGGCAGTTTGATCTGGTTTATTAGGTTTTTTTTTTTTTCTATTGAAGTACAGCTGTATTTTTGTTGATACTCTCTCCTTTTTAAATATTGCTCTGATGTTACAAAATAAGATTTTCCGCATTTATCTTTACAATGAATTGGTAAACAACATTTGATTTAAGCTCTAATTTGTCTATGTCTTTGGTTTCAGTGAATAGTTTAGATAAAGTAGTTATCCATGGAAAAAAATAAATACCTTAGAAATGAACAGTTGAGGAAAAAATAGTAAATGAACCGATGGAAATTCAGCTACTACAAGATGACAGTATTAGAGGAATGTACCAAAGATTATATCAAAACTTAAATGAAACATTTGAAGGAAATTCCACACAAATCTATGAATACCTGAAAGGAATACTGCGGATTAGTCTAGAAGTGTTAGGACCCAAGAAAGATAGGCATAGGAAAAGTAAAAAATGGATGACTAATAACCTTTTAGAATTGACAAAAAATAAGCACAACTCTCTTGATTAAATAACAAAAATAATAAGATAATAATAATTTAGCCACTTATAAAAAATTAAAAAAAGAAGATGTCAAAGAGGTAAGGATCAGTCAAAATGAAGAATGGAATTGACTTTGCGCAAATATTAACAGTCAAATATGATATAAAAGGTTAACAACAGTATGGGTGACTCTGGAGTATATGAAAACTCGTGCAACACACAAGTCAAACCTCAATCTGACCAACATACCCAAATGGAAAACTATTTCACTGGTCTCACGATCAAAGACAAAGGCTCATTCGGGGAAGAGTCCTGCTGGGTGTATGAAGGGATAGATATCACTGTTAATGAGGATCAGTTCGGAAAGGATGTCAAGATAGGGACAAATAATAAAGCACCAGGGCTAGTTGGAATTAACTTTGAGGTTTTAAAATGTGGAGGGAAAAATGTGGTAACACTGTTAACTAAAATGTATAATAGAATATTTGGTGGTGACCCAATACCAAAAGAAATAAAGCTTGGCTTCATCAGCCCAATCTATAAAAAGGGAGACAGGAAAAAATGTAAAAACTACAGAGAAATTTGCATCACTGACTCTTTTGCTAAAATACTAAGAAAACTTATAAAAAATGAATTAGAGCATGGGTTTAAGGGTTCAGAAGACCAATGTGGATTCACCGCAGGAAGATCATACTCTGACCATATTTTCACCCCTAGACAATTGCTGGAGGAACATCAAGCCATCTCCAGAGACATCGAACTGATATTTATAGACCTGGAGAAAGCTAATGACAGTGTCCCTTGAAGACTGTTATTTCAAGTCCTCCAAAATGCTAACATTAATATAGATCTGATAATCATAATAAAGGAAACACGTGCCAGGACAATATTGGACCATACCTCTCTAAGCCTTTTCTAACAAGCAAAGTATTACTCCAGGGATTAGTGCTCTCCTTCTCTGTTCAAAAATTATCTTGACATTGTTTTGGATCATGGAGAATAAAATGTGAATTCATGTTTACATCCCAAGTTTAGGGATGTAGCAGAGTTTGGATTTCCTCCAACTGACTGGTACATAATTTAGTACTATGCTACCTCTAAACAGTATAAGTAGGTATTGTTTGATGATTAGGAGGCCTTACTTCAGCAGAGCTGGAAAGATCCCATCAGTGCCTCGGGGTTTTGAGGGTGCCAGTGATTTGACTGCCCATTCAAGTCTATCTAGAGTACTTTCTTCTTCTGGCCGATTGCCAGGCCTCTGCTGGCATGGTCAGAAGGGTAGGCCACATCATTGTTTTTTAAGTTTGTAACTTTGCAATTGGGAAAATGAGATTCCGCAAGCATGAGTAAAGTTTCATATTCATTTGTTGATTGCATGTCATGAGTCTTTAGGGTACCTAGCATCCCCTGATCATCATCTTCTTAACACGGCATGCAGCTAGTAAGTTGTCTGTGTCAGTGCAGAAATGTCTCCATGACTGGCATTGGCGTTTAGCATGTCTGACAGATTTATAATAATTGGTTAGAGTAACTTTGTATCTTTCTTATCTGCCAGTTTTTTTGGCCGAATTGAACAGTCTTCTTCTGGTAAGTGATCTCAACCTACTAAGATCGTCGTTCCACCAAGGAGTCTGTTAGTCTGGGATTATTGATTACTGCGGTTTGAGAGTCATCAAATGAAACCTAATATATTTATGATCTGAGGATGTTTCTTCGTCAGCTACATGCCAGTTTGTGATAAGTGGCCTTAACGAATTATAGGCTGGAGCTATGTCAATGATCTCAGTTATATTTTTGTAGTAAAATGTTGGGTTATTACCTTTATTTAAGATAATGAGATCATTTTTAATAATGTAATCCAAGATTTGCTCACCTCTTTTGTTGGTGTTGTGCTTCTCCAGATTTTGTAATGTGTGTCAGCGTCCAGTCCCAGCAATGGTGCATTGATTGCACCACTCCAGGGCTGTGCCAAGAGTAGAGGTAGGGTCTGGATGCTCATACGGCAGGTATCCTGCCGCTAAGGTGATCTCCCAATGATTTTTGTTTCCTTTGGGATCGATTTTTGCAAATGCTAGATCTCTGGAACGAAATTCCTGATGAGGCAGCAGTTTTAGAATCTATTTGTATAAATAAGATGCAGGCTCTTGGATTGCTAGTGGCAGAAATGATTTCATTGCCTCCCAGTTTCAATCAAGTGACCTTGCCGTTAAGTGAACAAGGTTCTTGAATAAGAATGATATCAATGTCCTTACCTTTGATATACTGCTGTAGAACACCACAAGCAGCATTACAATGGTGGAGATTGATCTGTATCAGTTTCATAGTCATTGTAGTTAGTCAGTAGAGAGGGGAGTGCTGCCTGGTTGCTGTGGCTGGGGTCCACCCTCAGAATCAGTATTCACTGAGCCTTTGGCCCTAACCCTGTCTCCAGACAGATCTGAGCACCTCAACCCCTGTAGTTCTGTGGGTGTCTTAGAGATACCAGGGACACAGGTGGGTATATGCGATGGGTTTGTCCTTAGGAACAGTTTTCACTAGACCTTTGGAGATCACCCCGCCTCCCGTTGCTCCAACCTGCCTCCCCTCAATTTTTGACAGTTTAACCCTAAACCTGGGAGGGGGCCGTTCCGGTGGCAGGGATGCCTACAGTCCCAGCATCTGCCTCCCATTGCCGCCCCCGATCCGATGCCCAGCTCAGAATGTTCGCTGTCGACGTCCATACATACCTCCTCAAGAATCTTGGAGACTGCCTCAACCTCACCTGCAACTTGCGGCAGCTCTCCTCTCTCCAGAGAAGGTTCTTCCGTTTTTCTAGATTTGAGTATTCTAATTGTGACACAGTACATGCCACAATTTAGAATCATATTTTTGGACTTAAGGCTCTCCACACTGTTCTCCGGAACTTTGAAGATGGCGTAGAAGCCCTTGTCAAGTTCTTTTAAGTATAATAGGGTCCAGGAATGTTTACCTTCTATGCTGTGATTCTGGACCCTAATACGTGTCATATGTTCCATTTCAGGGAGGACTCTACCCAGGAAGAAACCCCTAATCTTGATGGTTTTAGTGAGTTCTCGCACATCACATGTGTGAAGGATCACTCACTCACACAAACACACGCTCAGAGACGGGATTATTGTTTCTAGCCATGTCTTGGTGGCACCATCCTTGCAGCACATAATGGAACCACCTAGTTTGAAACTGGCTCCATCAAAGGCAGGATGTGGCTCTCCATATTGATCCAGTTTACCTACCTTATCGGCAATTAGTTCTTTGAGCAGACCACTCTACTTGTGACTGAGCTGTACGTGCGGGTATCCTGTGGGGACAACCACAACCAACATGTTCCTTGTGGCAGAAGTGTAGCTCGTTGAGATCTCCTTAGGTTTCTTGGCAGCTGGGGCTGAGGTCTCCAGGAGATGATCTTGGGTGTTTACTAGAGAAGCTGAGTTGTGAGGCTACTTTCCTTTGGGGCTTTACAGGCTTGTTTGCTGGGTCCTTGTGGACTCCTGTTCCCTTGCCTGCTTGTACCTTAGGATCTGAAACTGATTCATTAGGTCCCGAAGCTTTGGGCTCCGAAGCAGAATCCGGGGCTTGCACCAGTATGGTGGGCCACTGCACCCAAAGCCGCTGACTTTCGCTTAGTATCTTTGGTTTGCCTGATGTCGAGACATCAGTAGATTTAAGTATAAACTTAGCCTTAGATATATTACTCCTCCTTTTCCTCCTCTTCTAGGACCCTGAGGTCATCCATGTAGCAGAATCATCACTCTCCACAGAGTGACCCCCCTGGTCTCGAGATTAGGACCCAGAGGATTTAGGTTTGCTTACCTTGGATTCTTGTAGAGACTGGGCCACTTCTCCAGCTTGCGCTGTGGTCTCCACAACTCTTGGTTATTTTCAGTGTGATAACCTTCTATTTCACCTGTGAGGGTTTCAAGAAGGCTACAAACAGTTGATTCATCAATGAGTTCCTCAGGAGAAACTGCTGAGGTGCGTGAAGGCTCCAAGGAGGACAAGTCCTTGAATAAAGAGTTAGATTCATCATCTGAAAATGAACAATTATTAGAAGTATATTTAGATATTTTGTTCCCACGAATGTTGGGATAAGGAAATACTACTGGTACTATCACCACAGCTATTTGCGATTGAAGACAGTGTATTTTTATACATCTCCTGCCATTCGCATCAGCTTAAGCGTCCTCCACCTGGCTTGGGTGTCTTAGTAGGGTCGTCACCAGAGTGACAAACCCCTGCCTCTGTCATCCGCAAGTCCCATCGGACTCCTCAGGGGGCACCATGAGGAGTTGACAGTAAGCATTGGTAGGGATAGGGAGGACTGGAAGTTTATCAAGCGGTCGATAAAAGACTATGGCTTGATGATTTCACGAAGAGTGGGTAGATGCCTGCACCTATCTCCCTCTCTAGTCCTTCTGTTTTCCTACCCATTTACCCCTTTATCAGTATAATTAATAGGCAATAAAAAAATACGTAATTTAAACATTAATCAGTAAATGTGTGGGTATTTTAATAAATAATAAAATGGATTAAGATTATTCTTAAATGTATTTTTAATTTAATATTTCTAGAAAAAATAGATGACCACAATCGTCAAACAATAATCATTTCTAGAACTATTTATATATAAATACCCCATCTACTGTTTACTGACTCAGGACGCGGTAGTTTATAGTAAGTGGATAATAAACTGGTCTGCTATTTAAAGCTCAGAAATTAAATCTGCCTTGAACCAAAATTTTAAAAATACTTTTTTAACAATATTTTTTTGTAAAAAATTACTATACTAATAAGAACTAGAATACGGTTATTAATTATATTTTATCAGTTCTGAATGAAAGGAACTGAAATAAGCACAAATTAACCAGAGACGGTAAGCTAATTCTGCAATATCCGACCATATTTGAAGACTAGCTTGGTGTCGAGTGTGCACTAATACTTGGTTGTCAGTAGGTTCTCAACCCCAATAATATAAATTTAGAGACATAATATGAAAGGATAGAAACAATGCTACAAATTTTATAGCACATTCTTTGGATATTACTTCAAATAAAAATTCTATTTCAAGAAAACTAGAATAGAATAGAATAGAAAAAAAAATTTTATTCTGGGACTAGGTCCTCTAAGAATAACAGGTTTGTACAGTGGAAATATACATGTCTGGCCTACAGATAAAAGGAACATAATTAATAACTAATTACAATTATGGGTTAATATATGTGTGCACATCATAAACGCATATACACACATATATCCAAAAAAATATATACAATAATAAAATGAAAATAAAAACAATTCTTAGAAAATATTTTGTTGAACAAAATTAAAAATAAATTAATAGATAACAGCGTTTAAATATAGACAATGAACAAATATTCTTCTTCTTTCAAAGTGTGATGTCAGGAATATAAATATCACAGTTTCTAAGCGTCTTTCTGGGATAATAAAAGGTATTGGAAAAGTTGGAATTTGAATGAGGAGATATCCGCAGCATAGCGGATATGAGTAGGTAGAGAATTCCAGAAATTAGAGGAGCAGACTAGGAAGGAACGATCAAAAGTTTTAGTCCTATGGGTAGGAAAATAATAGTCAGAATGGCGCGATCTTGTTTCAAGTGAGTGGAGTGAGGATTTAAATTGTAGGAGACTGTGGATGTATGGAGGGTGTTAGGAGTTAATGATTTGGTAAAGGTATGATCCTAGGAAATATTGTCTGCGAATTGGAGGAAGGAGCCATTTTAACTCGCCGTAAAAATGGGTCACATGAGACCTCTTCGGAGTACTGAGGACAAATCTTAAAAATATGTTCATGATTCGTTTTAGCCGGTCCTCAAGCACAGTCGAGAGGCCACAATATACTAAGCAGCAATAGTCAAAGTGGGAGAAAATAATTGCGGATACAAGGAGGATACGGATGGATAGTGGAAGAAGATGGTGGGAGTGATGGAAATATTTGAGAGTACTTATTGTTCTTCAGGAAATTTGGGCAATATGGGGTTTCCAGGAAAGGGTTTGGTCAATGTTAATACCCAGGTTTTTGACAGAGGAAGTGAAGGTGATTGGGTGATCATTTAAGGTGAGACTCGGAAATGTATAGGATCTGAGGAGGGAATTGAAACCAATTAGAATGGCCTGAGTTTTTGTGGGATTTAGCAGTAGTTTATTCAGGTTTGCCCAGGCACAGATTCCATAAAGGTCTTCCTGAATATTGGCAAATGCTACTAGTAAATCAGAGGGAGAGAAGGATGAATAGATCTGGAAATCGTCAGCGTATAGGTGGTGGGAACAGTGATGGATAGAGTTGGGAAGGTCATTGATATAACAATTAAAAAGAAGAGGAGTGATGCTTGAGCCCTGGGTCCACACCTGCCGAGAGGGCTCGAAAGGAAGATAGAGGACGGTTACGAATTCTTGAGTTCTGTCAGAAAGAAATTATTGAAACCACCTGATAGTGCTGTTGGAAAAGGATAGAGACTTTAGTTTGAGAAAACGATGGAGTGATCCAGGGAGTCAAATGCTTTCGAGAAGTCCAGAAGTATTAGCGCCGTCAGTTTCGTTTCGTCCATAGCAGTGTGTATGTCGTTAGTGATTTTGAGGAGAGCGGATTGTGTGGAAAAGCCAGCAGGTCGGAAGCCGGATTGGAAAGGATCAAGAAGTTTAGAATTTTCAAGGAAATTTGACAATTGTGTCTGAAATATTCTTTCTAAAGGTTTGGAGAGGTTCGAGAGGATGGAAATAAGACGATGTAGGGTTGGAACTTTTACTGATAGAATGGGACTATTGCTTTTTTCCAATTAGTGGGAAATACGGATAGAAATTATGGGAGAAGTAGTGAAGGGATTCGTTGAAGTGGGCGGTAGGGGACTGGGCATTAACATGGCAGGAGGTCAGGACATTAGACTTATAGGAAAGGCAGTGAAAGAGCAGAGTATGAGGTGAAGAGGCTTGAGACATAATAGAATGATAAGTGAAAATAAACATGAAGTAGTTAATAAAGATAAAAATATACAAAAGAGCCTTTGCTGACAAATAAAAAAAATATTCTTTTGAAAAAAAACAAAAACAAAGTTAGAGAAAAGAAAACGATTAAGTAAGTTAGTCTGACAAAACAAAAAAGAATATTAGAAGCCGAGACCATTTCCAGTTCGCATCCGGTAAACAGACGGTTGGCCAGGAGTCAGCTGATGACGTCCAGATCCTGGGGTTTATTGATGAAAATTACAGGGTGGCCATCTTCCTTTCGGCAGCGCACTCTACCGGCAGTAAACCAAACGTATTTGATTTTTTTCTCTGATCTCTTCTGCCTGGCGAGCCAGTATAGGTGTCTATTCATTATAGAAATCTCCTCACTGAGATAAATACGGTGGGAGTAGTTATCTAGCCACCCAATATCCCGTTTCGAGAAGTCTCTCTTCCCTTTTCTTCACCTCACTAACTCATCACGCATTGACTGCCTTACGAACCGAGCAATAATATAAGGTAGTCTCTGGTTATCTTTTTTTGATCTGCGTCGCTCTACGATGTCTAAGTCTTCAGAACTGACCTTGATTCCCAAGCCCACTGCTACGCTTGTCACAAGGGCTGCTGGTGTTTCCCCTGGGTGCACTGGGATCCCGCATATTTCTACAAACCTGAATAGTAGCCCCTGCTCGGCCTTATTAAGGGGAACTTCTTAATCGGTTACGCAGGATTTTAGATTTTTATTTTCCGCCGTGACATCCTCTAAATGCTTGGCCTGGCCCTCAAAATGCCTTTCTATTTTAGAAAGACGGTCATTGAGCTCAAAGCTCAGTTCACCATATTTTTCTAGCGACTGTTTGATGATTTTTATGTCTTCATTTACATCTGTTTTGAATTGGTTCACGGCAGCGAGTATGTCTGCTGCCGACGGTTCCGTGATCTTAAGTGGACTCCGGAGCAGACAAGATGATTTATCTTTTCTAGCTTGACCGGTTTTTTTTCCTTGGGCGCATTTTTTACACAGCCATAATTTTTTTTGCAATTTTATATTTTGAATTTTTTTTTTCGGTCAGATTACAGCATCTACCGTGGATAAATTACACGGCATTTGCTACAACCCACATTACCCTTGTTGCCTCGAGTAATTGCACTATCACACAGCGTGCACTGATCCATTTTGTTAATGTCAGAGAGTATGTAATAAAAAAATAAATGAATTTATATGTATTTAAATCCCGCTTTGACGATGTTCACGCTTGATAGTGCGGTGCCCAGACCTTAAATCCTTGAGGGATTAACTTTCTCTCTCTAATGCCTAGAACCCAGTAAATTACTAACTTTGTTGCTGTGTAGTTATGTGCACCTTCAAATGACACTTTGTTCAATTGATTTACATTTCAAAAAGCATAAAGGAACAGGAAACCAATAGCAATATTGACGTGATAAGAACTGTGGGAGTGGTACAAGTTCTCTCACTGCAGTCTCTCTGGCCAGACTGCCAAACTACATAAAATATGAATATTAATTAGAAAATTTTCCATGTACTAGCTAATTCAGGTGAAAGTATAAATTTTACAGAAAAATATATTGAAACAGGAGTGGAGACTTTTAAGAAAATACTCCTCTAATAAGGTCCTAACTACTGAAAACAAATAAGCTTGTCTCTAATTTCTTCTGACACAAAACCTTCATTGCCTGGGTTATTTTGGGATTTGGAGAAATAGATGGTGTATGATTATATTAATGTGGTGAGGGATGATACTTTATAAAAGGAAAGAGAAGGGAGTTCTGAAGGACGGCCGGGTTGAGATCATGTGTTGAAGGTATCTCTATCTATAAATAAGCATGGAGCGAGGAGGCCAAGGGTTTAGGAAGATCTTCTGGCCCTTAAGTATTTTATTTGGAAATCAGAATAGAGCCACCCATACCAGTGAGAAATGTTTGAATGTCTGGAGAGGCCGTAAATAAATCGTATAAAGCTAGTCATATATCTTTTTTACCTTGTCTCATTTTCGCCAGATAGTCCTCCAAATACTTGGCATCTATAGTTTAGTTAGGGGAGTCTGAGAGATACTAGGAGATGTGAGTACTTCTAGTAAAAGTCAAGGAATCATTGGAGTTCTTTAAGGATAGAGATGGATTTCCTGGTAAATTGGGAAATACAGTTAGTCCATATAAAGTATATCAGTAGGATGGAGGGACTTATAAAATTGTAGGTCTTTTAAGTACAAATGATATTAGGAATGTTGGATACATTTAAGTAGGTCATTTTTGTGTATGGATAATAAGGTCTGTGATAGAGATGGTCTCTGGGGAACACCTTGAGAAAGATAAACTGGTGAAAAGAGAGGTTCGTTAAAATTAATGACATTCTGGGAGCGGAGTGATAGCAAGTGGAACCAGCTCAAGGTACTCTTGGAAAGGGAAATATCTTGTGTTTTGGAGAGGAGTTTTGAGTGATCAAAGTCACTGTCAAAGGCTTTTGAAATATCTAAAAGTATAAGAATTTTGACTTTCTGTTGGACTATAGAGGAATAAATGAATAAAATGTATGATACTTTAAAATGTTTGTAAAAGAGGACCAATTTGCTGCTTTTTTTGAAGAGTGAGTTATTGGGTAGGCAAAAATACAAGCCATAGAGAGAGAAAAATAAGGAAACATCTTCAAGAGTTATGATATATGGTCTAAGAAAAACGTTTGGAACAGGTGAGTTTCCAGAAGTAGGAGATACACATTATATGCTTGATGTTCATGAAAAGAAAAATATGCATAGTTAAAAATTGTTATTGAGAACGCTAATATCTTTTATAACAAAATTATAATGAATGACTTTCAAACCCTTCAACCTTGTTTGTTTGGTTAAGATTACTTTTACAATAATTTAAAAAAAACACACACATTCAAAATTTGTATTTGTTATAGCTTAATCTTTCATTCCTTAATAGTTTTGTTAGAGTATATTAATTTCTTAAAATATTTCTTTATTTTATTTATACATTTTATATTATTGCGTTGGGTTATATTATTGTAGATTTTTAAAATAAAATTTACTTTTTATTTTTTCTACTAAAAATGAATCACGAAGCTGATGTTTATTTATATGCCTATAATTCTCATGAAATTAAGTACGTTTATACAGTTAATTTGTCTTTATTAAGGCTCAGTAGTGTAGTTTATTGGAAACCAACATGAGTGACGATTCAGTTCATTTTCGGCATATTGTAGTGTTCTTTTTTAAAAAAAGGAAGAATGCAGCCCAAACTGCAAGAAAGATTCGTGCCGTGTATGGAAGCGATTCAATTGATGATAGCATCATACAGAAGTGGTTTTCGTGGTTTAGAACAAGAGATTTCAATTTGGAAAACAAACCCTGGGCTGGCCACTCCAGGTTAACTCTTAACATCGAGCATATTATGATGGTAATCGCAAAAAATTCACGAATTAATGTCCGTAGGATAGCTGCGGAGTTGAGAGCCTGCAATTTGACCACTTTTGATCATCTAAAGAAGGCTAGGTATGTCTGTCATTATGACATTTGGGTTCCCCATGAGCTTAGTGTAGGAACCTTATTGAAACGATTTCATGCTGTGATTTACTGCTGAAAAAATAGTGGAGGAACCATTTTTTAAACGAGTTGTTGCTGGTGACAAAAAATGGATTCTCTACATCAATACCAGCCGAAAAAAATCTTGGGGGTTGCCTGGAACAATGCCGCTCGCAATACCAAAGGACGGCTTGCATCCAAGAAAGGTCATACTCAGTATTTAGTGGGATTGGAAGGGACCTATACATTTTGAGCTCCTTCCACAAAACCAAACTATAAATACGGACTTTTACTGCACCCAGTCGCATCGATTGAAGGCAGCAATTGAAGAGAGACAGCCAGAGTTGTCAAATCGGAAAGGAGTGCAATTCCACCAAGACAACGCTAGGCCCCATGTGTCTTCAAGGACTGGGTAAAAGTTATTAAGCTTCAGATGGGAGGTTTTACCTCACCCACCATACTCTCCTGACATTGCTCCTTTGGATTTCCATCTTTTCCGTTCCCTCGAAAAAATTTTACAAGGGAAATCCTGCTCTTCAGAAGGTGATGCCAAAACGGACTTTTATTGTTCTTCAGGAGTAAGGACAGTGATTTTTGGAAAAAAGGGATAATGGTCCTTTCAAGTAGTTGGAAAAGTGTAATCGCTAACGGTGGTAACTATTTCGTAGATTAAATAAATAAATTTTAAGCTGCTCATCAATTTTAATTTTTGTCCAAATTTCGTTTCGAATTTTCCGGATTACCCAATATATATTGCCATAATTTATTTTATAAAAATATTTTAACCCTTATCAGTAACTAGCTTTTTACACTTGATTCCCCCTTTGTTGTATATATGTTATATTATAGCTTTGATTCACCCTAGGTTGTGGCTGGTTCTGGTAAATTAGATGAAAATAAAATGAAAAAATATTCTTCTTGACTGAGCGTTTCTGGACACTAGTCCATTGGACTTTTTTCTCGTTTTGAGGTCCTTAATTCATTCCTTAAGTTTGGCTATTTAACCCTGAAACACCCTGTAGAATGAAATCATTATTAATATCATATAAGAATTTCAGTATGAACTGTTATAAATATTATCAAAAAACTGTTTAAATATTACTAAAGTTGTTTTTAAATTTTAAAAAAGAAGTTATTGAGTGTAAATTATCCATTCTCTAAGTAAGGATTAATAATCATATATGGTTCCTTAATGTTTTATCCTGTTTATTTCTTTATTTAGAAAAAACTCATTTACTAGCTTAATGCAATGTAAAGCTTAATGTGTCAGTAACATTCTGAAAAAAAAAAGTTATAGTTTCTTAAGAATATAAATATATTGTGACAAATTGACCAGAGTGAAAGTTAACAGATTAAAGCAATTTTTATCTTTCGCTGAAAGAAACTGAAACGAAACAAATTAAAATCATCTGATGATGATAATGAATTACTCCTGTGCATTCTTGGTGATTTCTTTTATAAGAAGTCTTTGAAAATATTAAATATTTGGTTTAATAATAAGGAAAGGAATATGGATGTCTAAACATTAGAGAACAGTGCATTCTTCAATTTAATGGAGAAGTTTGTGGATATAAATAACATCACATTAAATCATCTTCTTGAAGGATTTAAAAGAAATTAGTGCAAATCAAAATTATATCTCACCAAAGGTTTGTGCACTCTTTATTGCCTCAGCACCAATTTTATGGAATGGATTCCAACTAATGTCACAGCGAAGAAGGATATATAAATCTGACATTTTAGTTCCTCTTTGGTTTCTTTATATCCGCTTTGGAACTTTATTCAAGGGTCATGATTCCAAATTAATATTAATATGTAAAATATTTGTGTTCAAAGGTACATAGCATTTTCTATGTGTAATTTAAATGCAAATAAAAAAATTATCACACTTATTAATCCTAATAAAAAATTATAAAAAAATGTACAATAATATGATGAAGTTTTACACTAGTATTAGTTAATGTTACGCGACTACTGTAAGGTTTGTTTATTTTTTATTATAAATTTATTAATTAGCAATTTCTTTACTTTACTATTGTAAGTTCTAGAATTTTAAATACTGGTTATCATGAGTTACCAATGATTTTTGCTAGAGATGATAATATTACTTTATGATCAGAAGAATCTTAACCATTGATCGACTTTTTGTAAGATAAACTGAATTTAATGATGAATAATTCTTCAGTTTATATAAGAATAATTATTGAATTAATATATATATATATATATATATATATATATATATATATATATATATATATTTATATAAAATTCTCGATGTAAATAAGTGTACATATTACTGTTGTTATATTATCAGTATATACTTTTTTAAATTTTAACATGACTTTTTTATTTTTAAGTTAAACGTCATCTGTCAAAATATCAAAGAAGTTTAACTTCAATCGCTTGTAAAGGTTACACACACACATTATTATTTATTTATTTTTTTTTTTATACATTTATTTAATTTAAATCCCTTCCTGGTCTATATGGCTAAACGGGATTTGGCATCAGTGCTTTTCGTCAGTGATACCCGCTAACGGAGGCTGGCCACTTCTAATTGGTCCTGTGTTCTTCCTTTTAATGGTCTTATTCCTCTTTAAGCTACAATGTTGAAGTGAGTTAGACCCAAAACTGTCTTGCAGCCATAGATAAACTCTTTGAACCAGGAGAAGTTGATTTCACTCACTAGTTGAGGGAACTCCCCCTTTGTGAGGACCAACATTCCCATGGCTCTCATTAGTTTGGCTCTATAGGCATCAAATATCATACAGGCTTTGACCACAAGTTTAGCATTCTCCGGAACACTGTATGCAGGGCATTGGAGATTGATATCCAGACCAAAACTATGAAGTTCAGATCAAAACCCTAGTGAGGAATTGCGATATCCAGTTGTCTGGGGAGGAACCATTTTGCTTAGAGACTGAATTTCAGAATGAAGAAATATTTTTGAAGAATACTCTGTTTTGGTGCATTAATCCACCATTGGCTTCGTTCTTCAATAGTGTCCTCCTGAATCAATGTTTTCCATTTTGTGGGTTCTTCTACAAACCTCACTTTGAGATTTTCTGGTAGTCCTGCCTAGTCTTCCCTTTTTGTACACGTATTTGGTCACATTTTCTCACAGAAGGAGGCCAAGAGTTACTACCCCTGCTTGGATCTGCACTGCTACATGGTATGTTGACCTGTATGCCCTGGTGAAGAGCAGCAGAGCCATTCTCTGGATTGAAGCAAAACCTTTTCCTCTGGCGCTGTGGGAGGTTCTGTTGCCAGGAGGGGGCAGCATATCTCAAGATACCCAGTATTACTCCTTTAAAATTGTCAGAGTCACTGGGTATCTGAGGCTCTAAAAGCCTCCTCCAACATAACAGCCCATTCATTTCCTTCCAAACCCTACTATATCTTCTGTGAACAGATAACCTTTCATTTTAATTCCTTGTAAAAGGTACTGCATTTTTCATTATACAATCGAAGCACCTAACCCCATGATATATTACCATTAATTTATTTTTATTTTCATTTGGTGAATTTTTGTTGGTTCATTTACAATGTCTTGAGTCACTGCTATTATTTTGATCAATGGTTTTAACCTAATAATAAGTTTTTAAGTTGTTTTAAACAAGATGCTTCACTTTGGTTCTCATAAATTTGATTTAAAAATTTTCAGGAACTCACATTTTAATAGAATAATGGTGTCTGATCCAGAAAATGGTTAGAATTAGCATTCCCTGACCTTGCTAAGTATGAAAAGAAAAACAATGCCTGATCTAACGTAATATAAATTTGAAAAAGATAAAAAGACTAAATTAAAACCTTAAAAGTTATTTTTTTATCAGTCTCTATGGTAAAATATTTTTTACACGTAGTTAATAATATAAATACATTTGCTAAATTCACAGAAATAGTAAGTCAAAGTTCAAAACAAATTTCATAATTACATACTTTCTTATTAAAGTGCCATAAATAAATAATAAGTTCTTTGAATTATTCACTTTCTTTATGCAGAATAGACAATGAAATGTAGTTAACCAACAAGATAAGATATTTCTCAGAGGGAGAAGAAGGAAATATACATAACTTAGTAATTCACATAATAAAGAGGTTAGTTATCGGTAATGTTGTATGAGGAAGGTTATATTATTATCATGCGTTATATTCTTCCTAAAAGTACTATATCCCTTTTAATTCTTTCCAAAAAGTACTATATCCCTTTTAATTTTTTCCAAAAAGTACTGTATCCCTTTTAATTATTTCCAGAAAGTACTGTATCCCTTTTAATTTTTCCAAAAAGTACTATATCATATTATATTGTCGAAAAGTCATGGGAAAAGTGCAAATAATTTGAAAAAATAAGTCATTACACATTAAAAAGTCAACTTAAGATTTTAATAAAGAAGAATCAAGTAAATCGCTGCAAATTAATGACATTTATTAATGACGGTGTAATTAATAAATGACAGATTTTTGCATTGTTTTAATTGTTAATTGTTTAAAAGTCGATATTGTACCTTTTGGAAATCAACATCTCAATGGTCTACTTAGAATATTTTTCTTATGGCAACTATTAATTAGGAAATACTTTTATTACCAAAGGATCAGCATGGACCAGTGGTTACAGTGCTGGACAATTGTTCTCCGGATGCTAGGTTCGAACTCAGCAGTTGTTGGATAATTATTTATTCTGTCTCACAATAAAAAAGCACTCTTTAACTTCCTTTTCTTACATCTTTATTTTCCTTCTCAATCTATTACATAGTTTTTCTACGTTTCGGGGTTCTTTCTTCATTATCAAGACTTTTTTTCAAAACACTTTTTAACACACAACACATATTAAATTTCTAGCTTACTGCTATTCGTCCACTTTGATGAATAGCAGTAAGCTAGAAATTTAATATAATGTGTTGTGTGTTAAAAAGTGTTTTGAAAAAAAATCTTGATAATGGGGAAAGAACCCTGAAACTTAAAAGAACTATGTAATAGACTGAGAAGGAAAATAAAGGTGTAAGAAAAAGAAGTTTGAATTAGAAGTTTATTGAAGAAGAAGGCTGATCGATTTTTGTGTGGACAATCATATGCTAATTGTAAATTCTTTTTACCCAAACAAAAAGATACATAAAATAACCTTCTCACATCTTGACAGGAACAGTGTGATAGACTACTTCATCTATGATGCCGAAATAAGATAATACTTCACAGAGGGGCAGAGATAGGCATAGATCATCTTCTTCTCGTAGCTGATACCAAGATATTAAGAGACAACCGGCCACATATGAAAACACACAAAGCGACAAAAGTGCGTGAGCTCGACATTCCAGAGAAGAGAGCCCAATATACTACTCTACTGGAGGAAAGAATCAGAAGATTGGACCTTTTAGGAGGTGTAGTGGAACAATGGAGCAATCTAAAGACATGCATATTGAATGTCGCTAAAGAGGTCTGTTGCATTAAAAAGGTCAGTGGGAGAAAAAAGCATACCAAATGGTGGAGTGATACCATTAAGGAAATAGTTAAGAGGAAAACATTAGCGTGGAAAGCATATCTCCGATATAAAATACATGCCAACCTAATTGAATACTGCCGTCTAAGAAATGTGGCTAAAACAGCAATACGCTAAGCGAAAAGGCAAACTTGGGAGGAATTCGGCAAAAGTCTTGATGGAAACCACCGAGAAAATACCAAATGGTTTTGGCAGACAATAAAGTTCCTGAAAGGAAAAAACAAAAAGCCAATTCGGAATATAAAGGATGAAAGTGGCAATGTAATGACTGCCCCAGATGATATCTTAGAACGGTGGAGGCGCCACTACCAAGATCTCTTCTCTGAAGAATATGGTACACCAGGACTGCATGCACAACCTGCAACACAGGAGAATCTAGAGCCTATAGAAGAAGACGAGGTGGAATATGCTCTCGAACAGATAAAAATAAATAAATCAGAGGGGAGAGTTCACCTGAATTTCTGAAATTTGGTGGTGAAGTGCTCAAAAAAGCACTCCAAGGATTATTCCAAACTGTATGGGATAGCAAGATAATTTCTTTAGATTGGGAATATAGTGCTATAGTCCCCATACATAAGAAAGGCTCCTCAACTGTATGCGAGAATTATAGGCCAATTAGCTTGCTATCCATAGCCTATAAAATGTACACGTCTATCCTTGAGAGAAGGTTGAGAAGTATTGTAGAAAATCAACTTGAAGAGGAGCAGGCGGGCTTCCGCCCAGGGAGACAGACCCAGGACCATATTTTTCTGCTTCGAAATATTTCTGAAAAGGTATGGGACAAAAATAAAAGTATCATGTGGCTTTCCTGGATCTCAAAGCTGCATTCGATTCTGTGCCTAGATATGAAATATGGATTGCTCTTGCTGCAAAGAATGTACCATGAGGTTTGATGCAGGCAATTCAGTCAACATATAGAAATGCAAAGGGAGTTGTCAGAATCAATGGTAGGGAATCCAAATCATTTCCTCTTGATAGAGGAGTCAGACAGGGGGACAGTCTTAGCCCTCTCCTATTCGTGATTCTGATGGAGGAGATCCATAAAGTCTGCAAGCGAAGAACGGCATGGACTGAAATAGGAAAATGGAAGACACGACACAAAAGAAAAGCTGCAACAAGCTCTGGTGGAATGGGAGGCAGAACTATTGCGTAAGGGAATGCCCATCAACTACTCCAAAAGTAAGATTCTGGTTTTCTCACGGAATGAAGAAGAAAATGTTGAAATGGTATGCAATGGGAAGATCCTAGAAGTTGTAAATGAATTCAACTACCTGGGAACCATTATAGACAGGTCTAGCAGAATTGACCAAGAGATAGGAAATAGGATCAATAAAGCGAACCAGGTGTACTACTAGATCAACAATCGTATAATAGGACACCGCGAAGTAGGGCGAGATGTTAAGATGCACATCTATAAAGCCATTTACCTACCGGTCCTTACATATGGAGGTGAGAGCTGGGTGATGCTCGACAAGCATAGCAGCCGAATCACTGCTGCTGAAATGAAATTTTTACGTAGAGCAGCGGAAAAGACAAGGCGAGATTGTGTCCAGAACAATAGAATCAGAGAGCAACTTGTTGTACCACCATTGAAGACGATAATGGAAAACAGGCAATTGAAATGGTTTGGGCATATGGACAAAATAAGGAAACTCAGAAGGACACTGGAAGCCAGACCTACATGAAGAAGACCACGTGGCTGACCTAGAATTTCCTATCAGGATATGGTCCAGAGGATTGGGAGTAACAGGGGCAAGACCCTTGTAGATATGAAACGACTCAGCGGAGACCGGGATAACTGGCAGCGCTGGATTGAGGCCTCTCTACGCCAATCATGGCTTGAAGAGGAAGATAAAGAAAAAGAAGAAGAAAAAGAAGTTAATAGAAAAACTATGTAATAGATTGAGAAGGAAAATAAAGGTGTAAGAAAAGGAAGTTTAGGAGTGCTTTTTTTAATGTGAAATATTAAAAAAACTTCCTAAAAAATTATAAAAGAAAATAAACTTTATTTATTCTGTTATGTCACTCATGTGGCTATCGTGTGATAGGGCGAATCCCCTTGAACTCACCCTTGGTCTTTAGATTGGCTACCCAAAAATTAAGGAAAAACCTGGCTAAGAGTAATGTTGGCTTTATTAGTACAAATATTTATTTACTTTAATCCCTCACATAGAATTACTATTAATTACTTGGAAATATTATATAATTATAAAAATAATGTGTTATCTATTTTACCTTCGTAGAGTAATTATACTTGAAAAAAGCAAGCCAATTTGAAATAACCAATTCATGATAAAAATACAAATTTTAAATGTTTTAATCTGATAAATTAAGTTAGTAAACAAAGAAATCATTTCATTTTTGTGTAATGATGGAAGAATAGTTGACTGTACAATAAATTATATTGAGTTGTCCACATGCAGGATTTTGGTTTAAAAAGAAAAAAGTTATAATTATTATTGTATTTAATCTAAACAGTCTTCACTTCACTACTATCAATACATTTCTGTTAATGTGTTGGCAACTTTTCCATTCCCTTGCAATAGAATGTTCCCTCTTAAGAATTTATAAACTCCAAAATTCCATTTTCTAATATCCATTGTCCATTATTTTTTGTCACTTAAATAGTGGTCTAGATCTCTGAAAAAAATATATATAGTCCATACGCCAGAGGTGCAGAGAGTTAAGCAGGTGTGGCAGGGTATCACATTAAAGCTTCTACAATTTTTGTGACCTCACACATGAGACATGTACCCTGGATGGGTGTTATCATGCTACAAAATAGGCCCTCAGACACACCTCAGTTTCACCTCTCCTGAGAAGACTCTATGCCAATCAGCTGGCAACCAGTTGTCCTGTGGTAATGGGGATTCCTTTGTTGGTTCAGTCACCTGTAGAGGAGTAACTAGTGATTTTAATAAATTCTGTGCCCAGCCTCGGTTATAGACAGTCTTTACAGTAATGACCTGGCATGACACCAGATTCAGTACATGGAATTTATATTCCCTCAATGGCAAACCTTGGAAAGAAATCTTATTAAGAAAGGAATGTTATTAAGTGTTTTTAATGACATCACTCCCAACTGAAATCTAATATAAGAAATGGTGTGGTTAGAAAACACTATGATGAATGGGTGATGGAGGGAGGGAGTGTATAGATAGGAAGGGATTTCCTTGTTGATTCTTCTATATTATAGTGATAATTCTATTTTTATTTTACTAATAAAGAATAATTACTTAGTTACTTCTTTTGTCACAAATTTTACTCATTTGGTAAATGCTAGTCCTGCACAGAATTTCCCTTCTGACTAAAATTTAGAAAAACAATTATTTTTGGATGATCTTTCAGTACCAGGTGTATGAATCCGGATTTTTTAAAGGAAAAATTGCATGTCTGTTATTTGAAAATTATAAAAAATACTTTATTCAAAATAGTCTCCATTGGAATTTATACATTTTTTCCACCTCTTCGGCAGGTCATGAATACCACGTTAAATGTTTAAACAATTCTTCCTTTGAAGAGAACCTGATGTTGGGCCATTTTCATACAAATCGAAATGTTCTTCGGCAAGTGCATGTCCCAATGATGTGAATAGATGGTAATCAGACGGAGCCAGAGTCTGAAGATTAAGCCACATGCGCTAGTATTTGAACGCCTTGATTGTATCCGTGACCCATTGTGCTGTATGTGAAGGGGCATTATCATGAAGCTAAATGACTTTATGTTGCCTTTTTGCATATTCCGGTCGTGTGTTTCACATATTGTTCAATTCAAATTGATCATTTGTTGTTGATAGCAATCAGTGTTGATGGTTTCGCCAGGTTTTAGTAGCTCATAACATATTATACCCTTTTGATCACACCAAACTCACAGCATTGATTTCTTTCCAAAACGGTTTTGTCGAATTTGCTGTGGATGTTGATGGTTTACCTGTATTCACCCATGATTTACAATGCTTAGGATTCTAAAAATATTTCCACTTTTCATCACCTGTCACTATTCGATAAAGAAATGATTTTCTTTTACATCTGACCAGCGGCATTTTACATTTGACAAGTGGTTTTTCGATTTTCTTGCTGTCTATCATTCAGTTCATGTGGTACCCATTTTTCCACTTTCTGAATCTTTCCCATAGCTTTCTGAAGAAGAGATACTGCTTTTTGCGTCACATTTAATTGTTCCGCGAGTTCTTGTTGAGTATCATCTTCATCCAATAAGGCTTGCAAGTCCTTGTTTTCAAACTTTTTCAATGATTTTCCTATGCTGCTCGTTTCTCATGTCAAAATCACCACTTCTACATTTTTTAAACCACTCAAAGCATTGGGTTTTGCCAAGAGCATGTTCACCATATGCTTCGAGAGACATTCTATGCAATGCTGCAGCAGTTTTATTCAAATGATAGCAGAAAACCAGTGCTGTCTGCAAATCATAATTCGTAGGCACAAAACTCGTCATGTTTGAGGTTATAGAAAAATATACTGGTGTATGAAACTTAAATTATTGTGTGTTGACAAACTTCTTCAGCTTTTAAAGGGAGAAGATGGTGCTACAGAAGCGGTCTTCAAACTGATAGCGAGCACCATGTATAGGGAAATGCCAGTTTCATACTTCTACACCTGGTATTTAATGTTTGATGCATGGTGAATCAGCAGTATACCTAGGACCTCCTTATCATCTCAATTTTAGTTATAAATAAATGAAGCTATTTATTGCAAGTGAAAACAAATATAATAGATAAATTTTAGATATCCCCAATCAAATTAGAACTGACCTTTTTGAGCAATGTCCTAGTTTCAGCAGCCACTTTAAGTGGTATTTCATTCTTAATCTTCTATCCTTTTTATCTTCAGCTCTCTAACATCATGTATCAGAGATGAGAGGAACATTCATTAGTCATTTGATGACCTTTTAAGCTTTCCAGTTATTTTTTTTTTTACATTTTCAATATTTTTATGAAAACAAAGAATTTTGTAACCATACTTTAAATGTGTAACCATTTATACTTCTATACTTATAAATTATAGCAATTAGTATGACTAATGGTGAATAATATGATTTTAAAAGTCATTCCTATATGTTAAAAATGTTTGTATGAAACATTTAATGTCTTTTCAATCTAAGTATTTATTTATTTTTTACTCTAACTATTGTAAATAATGCTTCAGTTGTTCCAATTTTTTTCAAAATAGATCCAGGTTGATGTTAACTATTTTTAATTTTAGGTTTTGGATAAAACTGTAAATGATACATCTAAAAGTTATGTTGATAAAATAGAAGCATTATTATTGGGATGGAAAGATATATGTTCATGCCTAAATAAATCTGCAAATTCATTTGGAGAAATGATCAATTTTTTGCACAAGTAAGTGTTAAAAAAGCTTTTTCATTGTTGGGGAGGTAATTTTTATACCAGTGAGGGCAATTTTTTTTTTAAAGATTTCTGTTTAAATAGTTTAAAAATTGACTTATTAAATAGTGACTTTAACTTTTTTAGAATAAGATAAGATATAGGCTTGATAGTGGCATTATAAAATCTAACATTATAATACATAGTGCTTAAACTTCTTTAAATTAGGATCTTTAAATTTTATCTGTTCTGTTCTGTTCTGTTCTTGAGATTATATTAATAAATTATTGTAATAGGAGATATTGGGTTATTTCTGATATTATGTTATTTATTACTTTGTAACATTATTGAATATTGAATGGTTGACCGTTTATGTATTTGATTAATATACTTAATGGATGAGATAGAATTGGTGGCGGATAATAAATGATCACCATAAAGAGTGTAAACTATTTATTGTGGTACCAATGTTTCGACCTACTTAGTAGACAGGGTTGAAAAGAAACAAGATGCAATTTAAGGTTTGTATGAATAGATACTTGATAATTATTACTGCCATTAAAAAAAAAATAAAAAAATATATTACACCCACAAAGACACACACACAGGCATAGACAAAGAAAAACACACACACCACACACACACAGTTTATCCTACTTACTTTAATTGACTTGAATTACTTTTAACTTAATAATTTTTGCTATATTTTACTAGCGATCTTTTAACTTGTTACTTAATTAGTTCTTACTGCTGTTCTTCATTTTCAACCGAGTTCTGTTTTTTATTATATATATATATATATATATATATATATATATATATATATATATATATAATGATAATAATAATAATAATAAAATAATAATAATAAATATAAATAATAATAATAATAATAATAAACCCGCAGGGGGTGACTGGTGGGTGCAGTTGCCGGGGCTTTACGATCCCCCGGGTTCCTCAGTACAGTACACCACCCAAAGTACACACAGAACAGCCCACTAACACATCCACACTGACATGAAGCACACTCACAGTACACACCCTAGGGCTACCTTCTCTAGGAAGACCTGGCAGCAGGTATAAAATGCATTTACCCAAATTACAATGGTGCGAACTAGAAGCCAAATAGCCTCGGACGGATCCAGAGTGAGGGCTGCTCTGGAGGGAATGGATTCACAGCCCTCGACATCGGCAGGCAGTGCGAGCGGTGCCCCGATGCCGTATGGAACCGTAAGACCGGCTACCACAGGACTTGGAACTTTAAACTCTGATCCGGGCTTGGATACTATTGAGTCTCCCGCACGAGGAAGAGGAACCACCAACCAAAGAAATAGGCAACGAAGGATGAAGTGGGACCGCAATATGAATATTGCTGCGATCCGTGCTTATTTTTTGGCAACAAAATCAGAAAAAGAGAAAACAGGATATCGCAATAGGATTTGCCGCTACTGGAACGACCAATACCCTGAAATAACAATAACCTCCCAAAGACTCGCTGATCAGGTAAAGCAAATTCTGGACAGGAAATTCTTATCAGATTCAGAAATTACTGCAATTAAAGCTGAGGTAAGGAACTTGTTTGTACGGGACTCAGAAGGGGAGCTAGATCAAGTGGAGGATGGACATCCAGTTATTGTCAGCAGACAGTTAGACACGACGTCAACGAATAACCAAGAAACGCAATCCCTCACTGAATTACGTAGTAAAATGCAAAAAGAGCACATGCTATATTATGGAATACCTTTGAATAGTAGACCAAAAATACCTAAGGTACCATACTCAAAAAGGACTCTTTCCGCCGTTAAAGATGTCAATGAAATATTGGCTGAACATATGTCAGAGGAAATAAGTTTAGAAGATATATGTCATGGATATATGTGGGAGGTAGGACAGTAGCACTCGAGCTTGAACTGATAAAAGATGAGAAACGATGTGATAGAAGTAATGAGAGCAAAGATCCTCCCTGGAAAAGAAGAATCAAGAACAAGATTGAAAATCTGAGAAAGAAAATTGGAATCATTACCAATTATCTTCGAAATCCAGAAAATGCTTCATTAAAACTTAAGAAGAAAATTGACGAAATCATAGTTTTAAATATCGGAGGGGTAGCAAGCTGTGAGTTAAGGCAAACTTTGAGTGTTTACATAGACACTCTTAAGCAAAAATTAGCAGTGTATGCAAATAGGATCAGGAGGTATACTGAAGCCCATTCTAGAAGAAGGCAAAATCGTATATTCAACACATCGGAGAGAAACTTCTATAAGCAGTTAAAACCGAAAGCAAATGCTAATCAGACAGCCTTCCCAGACCCTAAGGAAGTATCTGAATACTGGAAAGATGTATGGGACCATAAACAAGGTTACAAAAGGAATGCTCAATGGTTAGAAAAAACCTGCAGTAAATCTTGCTGACATTGAGCCCATGGAAGCAATCAGCATTAGCACAGAGGACATTACTATGGCACTTAAACAAATGAAAAATTGGAAAGCTTCTGGACCAGATAAAATACAAAATTATTGGTTGAAGTATTTTAGTAGCATTCACAGCTATCTTGCTTCATGGTATCAGAAATTACTATGTCAAGAAATAGAGATACCTCCTAACTTCTGTACTGGGGAGACGTATTTAATAAAAAAAGAAAATAAAGAAAAATTGGAACCGCAAGATTTAAGGCCCATAACTTGTCTCAACAGTGTATATAAACTGCTGACAACAGTTATTAAAAATAAGCTAACTGACTACATTCAGGGAAAGGGCATCATGGCGGTAGAACAGCTAGGGAATAAGGCAGGTTCGAGAGGATGCAAAGAACTTCTGATTATAGATTCTTTCATTGCTGCACAAGTAGCTAAAAAATCTCGTAACCTTACTGTAGCATGGATAGACTACCGTAAAGCGTTTGATTCTGTTCCTCATGATTGGCTTTTAGAAGTATTGAGGATTTATAAAGTGGATCAGGGTATAATTGACTTATTAGGACGTCTAATGAAGAATTGGAATGTGTCACTATGTATACCAGGACATGCTGATAAATATATACCTATAAAAAGAGGTATATTTCAAGGTGACTCTCTTAGTCCTCTATGGTTCTGCCTTGCACTTAACCCTCTTAGCAGATTGCTGGAAGATACAGGCAAAGGATACCAACTCAACTTCGGAGCGAAGCTATCGCATTCATTTTATATGGACGACCTTAAACTTTACGCAAGAAGTGAAGAAGAAATGAGGATTCTTCTAAATGCAGTAAAGGGATTCAGCGATGATATAAACATGCAACTAGGTACAGAAAAATGTGGAGTGCTTACTGTGAAGAAAGGAAAAATTACAGCAGGTGACAATATGGAGCTATCTAATGAAATAATTATTAATCAACTCAGAGACACTGACTCTTACAAATACCTAGGTATGCATCAACTGCTGAAGTTCAAAGCCGATTCAAAGAAACTCTTCGAAGACGAATTTAGATGCAGGATCAAGTCGATACTTAAATCTCATCTGAATGGAAGGAATTTAATAAAGGCCATAAACACGTGGGCGGTACCAGCTTTAGCCTATTCATAGAAAGATTGGATCGCATGGTTAGAGTGCAGATGGTGCTTAATAGGAAAAGACACCCAAAATCCTCAGTTGCAAGGTTGTACCTTCCCAGAAAATCTGGTGGGCGTGGTTTGACCAGTCTTCTCAAGTTATGCCGAGAAGAGGAAAATAATTTGCGAAGATATATGTTTAATAATGACTCTATAATTCTTTCGACTATAGCAGCATTGGATGCAAATTATACAGCTTTGAATCTAGTCAACAGAGCGACCCCGAATAATGATACTGATTATGCTTCTCTAACAGAGACTTGGAAAAATAAGCCATTGCATGGGCGATTTTATCATTCATTGAACGAAACAGGAATAGATGTGCAGACATCGCTAACATGGTTAAAAAATGGTCATCTTTTTCCTGAAACAGAAGGGTTTCTGTTTGCTATCCAGGACCAAGCAATAGCCACGAAAGCATACAGAAGACATATCTGCGGAGAGGACATAAGTGACCTATGCCGTTTATGCAAAAAAAGTGTTGAGAGCATACAACATGTGACCTCGGGTTGTCCAATTCTCGCCGGTAAGGAGTATCTCCAAAGACATAACAATGCAGCGAAAATTGTTCATCAAGCCATTGCATTAAAGATGAATCTCCTAAGTAGCGAATCTCCCTATTACAAATATAACCCATTATCAATAACTACCGGTCACAAAACTAAAATTTACTGGGATCATCCAATCATTATGGACCACACAGTTTTAAATAATCGGCCAGACATTTTAGTTATTGATAAAAATAGAAAATTGGCACAGATTGTTGAAATAGGCGTCCCATCGGATGACAATCTTCAAAAAACGGTTTCTGAAAAGAAAAGGAAATACCAGGAGCTGGCAGAGGAGCTAAAGCAACTCTACGGATTGGAGAGCTGTGGGATTTATCCAATTATACTATCTTGCAATGGCCTGATTCCAGAGAGTACGCTAGAATCAATCCAACAGCTAGAGCTACCTGTAAGGATTCTAGCGGAGGTTCAGCGAGCAGTCGTCCTAGGGACAGCAGCCACTGTTCGAAAATTTTTAAATATAACATAATTAGAGCCTAACCCTTGACTCATTGAGTCCGGGTAGGTGAAAATTTCCAGCGTATGTTGAGAAAGTGCGAAATACAAATAATTTTTTTTTTTTTTTTTTTTTTTTTTTTTTGCTGGCTTGGGTTGCACCGCGACCAAACGGTCTATTGTGCGCCATAGGATTACGCAATGTTAGATTTAAAACACGAGTTTAGTGGCAGAAGCAAACTTCAGAAGGCTGTTGGGATTAACAAGTTTATTGTTAGTGGGGTTTTCTAGGCGGTCTTCACCAAATAAGGTGAACCTCAACATGGCTAGCTTGTCGCAGTGGCAGACTATGTGAAATGATGTTTCATCATCCATGCCGCATAGTCTGCATAGAGGGTTGTCGGAAATACCAAGTTTAAACATATGGTAGTTAAGTTTGCTGTGTCCAGTGTAGACAGCAGTCAATGTCCTCAGGCATGTCCTACTCATACCAAGAAGACACCTCCTTCTGCTGGTACAAGGACCATCTAAGAATATGAGTGATTGTCTAGGTCCCTTATTTAGCCAAATTTGTTTGTATTTGTTTAAATAGGATTGATTGATGAACCTAAAAGCATTGCTTAGGCTGATTCCACTGAGGGGTTCTGGTGTGATGGGAATCGTTGACGAACCCTGCCTAGCTAATTCATCAGCTTTTTCGTTCCCACTGAACCCAGAATGACCAGGTACCCATTCAACGTTTACAGTGTTCTTCTCAGCAAGACAGTTTAGGGTCAGATTACATGCTTCAACGACTTTTGAGGTGGTTGTGTGATTGTTTAGGGCTCCTAGTGCTGCCTGACTATCAGTGTAGATAAAAATCTTTTTGCCACTAATGCCTTCAGAGCACAAGTCAGTAGCACAGTGGAGAATAGCAAGAAGTTCAGCCTGAAAGACAGTTGTGTGTTTGCCTAGTGGAATACTGACCCCGGATTGTGGTTTGTCTTTCCTCCAGACACCAGCACCTGAGCCGCTGTCCATTAGTGAGCCATCAGTGTAGCAGTTAATACCATGTTTGGGTATGTGCTTCCTTGATTCATCAATGTTGACAGTGTAGTAAGCATTGATAAACTTCCGGATTTGTAGGTCTGAAGGCATAGCTAGGATGTTATTTTCATTGAGCCTGCTAAGTAAGTTGCAATGACCTTGGTGGGTGAACTTGTTAAAGCATTTACCTACTATGGTGAAGCGATAAATGGTTCTCAGCGCATGCGCTTCCACCTCCAAATCTAGAGGCATGATATTCAGCATTGTCTCCATCGCAGTTGTTGGAGTGGTCTTAATTGCCCCGGTTATCATGAGGCAAGCAAGCCTTTGCAATTTGCAAAGTGTCTTTTTATTGTTCCCTATGTGAGCTCTGTGCCACCATATTACGGAGGAGTAGGTGATCATTGGTCTAATGGCTGTGATGTAGAGCCAGTAGACGATTTGGGGTTTGAGTCCCCAAGCGTTATTAATTGCGCCTTTACATGCCCATAAGCATTTTAGAGCTTTTCCGGCAATATAAGAGATGTGATTGTCCCACCGCAATTTGTGGTCAAGAATGACCCCTAAATGCTTTACTTCTTTGGAGTTGGTGAGCTGTGTACCGTTAATACTAGGTAAGTTCATGTTTACCTTTCTTTTGTGTGTAAAAGTGCAAACCTTAATCTTTTGTGGATTGATGTTAAGTCCAGAGGATTCACACCAATCACAAAGAATATGTGTTGCATGTTTTAGTAGAGAGGATACTACGCATTGATGTTTGCCTCCTATCAGAATTGCGATATCGTCTGCGTAGCCCTGTGTATAGAAGCCTTGGGAGTTTAGTTTCTTGATCAGTGGATCAATCACCAAGCACCAAAGTAGAGGCGATAAAACGCCACCCTGAGGGCAGCCACCATTTGGTTTGATCCTTAGCATGGTATTATAATACAAATAATAATAATAATAATAAATACATCTGAATGGCAAAAATAAAATCCATGCCATTAATACTTGGGCAATACCACTAGTAGCTTATAGTTTTGGTATAATAAAATGGTCAACTACCAAACTACAAGAAATGGATCGGCTAGTGCGTACAATGATGACAGACGCTAAAATTCATCACCCAAAAGCCTCTGTGAATAGGCTTTATCTAAAACAAAAAGAAGGTGGTCGTGGGCTTATCTCAATTGAAGATCTTTGCCGAAAACAAGAAAATTCCATGAAGCAGTATTTTCTGACATGCCCATCTTCAATCATCAACATGATGCGAAATTTGGATGAGGAATTCACAGCACTTAATCTCAAAGACCCCATGCTGCATGAAATAAAAAATGCGGATCACTATAAATCAGTTTGGAAAGAGAAAGAATTGCATGGAAGGTTTTACTATCAACTGAATTCGCCTGATATTGACAGTGAGCTCTCGGTCGATTGGTTGAGGATGGGTCAACTGTTTGGCGAGACAGAGGGTTTTGTTCTTGCTATACAGGACCAAGTTGTTGCAACGAGAGCATACAGGAGGCATATAATGAAGGAAAATATGATAACAGATAAATGTCGCCTTTGCTCCAAGACCCACGAGTCTATTCAGCATGTAACAAATGGTTGTGAAACTTTGGCAGGGACGGACTATTTAATGAGGCATAATAACGTTGCTAAAATTTACCACCAAGGTCTGTGCAGAGCTCTGGGATTGTTGGGGGGTGAAGAGATACCCTATTATCGGTATACCCCTGAAAAACTTCTGGAAAATAAAGACGTAAAAGTTTACTGGGATGAACAGATTATCACCGACCACAGAGTGCTGCATAATCGTCCAGATATTTTGGTATTAGATAAAACCAACAAAATGGCCAGAATTGTCGATATTGCTGTCCCATGTGACTCCAATCTGTTAAGCACTAGAGCTGAAAAAATTAGAAAATATCAAGAGCTCTCTTTAGAACTGAAATCGCTCTACCGCCTGGAAAAAGTTGCAACAACTCCAATAGTTCTCTCTTCTAATGGTCTAATCCTCAAAAGCACGAAGGAGGGCACAGAAGAGCTTGGCCACAAGCATCTAAAACTAGCACAGAAAGCAGTTCTGCTGGATACCTGCAGAATTGTTAGAAAATTTTTAAATAAGTAAAACCTTCTACTTCCCTTTGACTTTTATCCGGGAAGTAGATGAAGCTCCAGTTACCTGAGAGAAATAAAACATAGAATATAATAAATAATAATAAGTTACAAACTTAATAATAGTGGGACTTCAATCTCTCATGCTCTTTACATGGATGATTTAAAATTGTATGCAAGAGGTGACAAAGAGCTGATAAACATGATTCATATGGTTGAGTCATTTAGTAATGAAATTGGTATGACTTTCGAAATAAAGAAGTGTGTTATGCAATTCATGTTAAAAGAGGAGTGGTGATAAACAAAGCAGACGTGGAGCTTATCAATAATGAAACAAAAAAACAACTAAGCGATTCGGACTGTTATAAATACTTAGGATTTGGCCAAAAGTTTGAAATTCACGAAGAATAATAAAGATCATTTTAAAGATGAGTTCCAAATGCGAGTAAAAAAAATTCTCAGAACGTATTTGTCAGCTGGAAATCTAGTAAAAGCAATAAATACATGGGCTATTCCAGTACTGACTTACACTTTTGGAGTTTAAAATGGTCTAATACGGAACTTGAAGAAATGGATCGTTTAGTTAGAGTCCTGTTTACGTCAGAAAGAAAACAACATCCCAAATCATCAACAGAAAGAATGTACTTTCCACGTAAGCAAGGTGAAAGGGGACTCGTTTGTCTGTTGAGAAGCTGCAGAGAGCAAGAAAATAATTTAAGACACAGTTTCCTAGATAATGATTCTCCAATATGGTCTGCAATAAAAGCGTTAGACATTGGATACACAGCTCTAAACCTTAATTCAGAAGAGCATAAAGAGGGACCTACCGAAGAAACTCTGATTGAAAATTGGAAAAATAAGTCACTACATGGTCAATTTCACAACTCTATGTCCCAATCAGGAGTAAATTGGGAAGCTTCTACCTTCTGGCTTAAAAAAGGTCACTTGTTTCCTGAAACGGAGGATTTATTTTGGCCATACAAGATCAAGTGATTTCAACCAATGCGTATAGGAAATACATTTGTGGAGAGAATATAAGTGAACGATGTCATCTTTGTAAAACGGCTATAGAGTCTATCCAACATGTATCATCTGGGTGTCAGGCATTGGCAGGGAGAGAATACCTTATGAGGCATAATAACTTGGCAAAAAGTATTCACCAATCGCTGGCATTATCATACCAAATAATAGCAGACGAGATACCTTATTACCGATACGAACCAAAACAGGTACTCTCAGGTGAAAAAAAAAAACAATATACTGGGATCTTTCCATTATTACCGATCACATGATATTTAACAATAAGCTGGACATACTGTTATGGATCAAAATGTAAAATGCGGCTATGTCAACGATATTGCTGTCCCGAATGATGACAATATCGACAAAACTATTGCTGAGAAAATACGAAAATATCAAGATTTGTGCCAGGAACTACGTCAAGTCTATAAGCTGGAACAAATCAAGGTATAACCGATAATTATCTCATGCAACGGTCTCATTCCAGATGACACCATTTTAGCAACTAAAAACTTAAAACTGCCCGAAAAGGTTCTGGAAGAAGGACAGAAAGCAGTTCTCCTCGGTACAGCCAGTATCATCAGAAAATTTTTAAATATAGTATTGTATTTTTTGCCTAGCCTTTGACTTTGGTCCGGGTAGGTAAATATTCTGGTAAAACCAAGAAAATGTGCTATAAAAAAATAATAATAATAAATTCTTTATTTATTCTGGGACAAGTCCCTTCAGAATAATATTACAGACAAATTAAAAATGAAACTTCAGTATCTTAGAGTAAAAAAAATAAACAAAAAACAACAGAAATAACAAAGAAAATGAATAATAGTAATCAATTAACAGGTAGCTTCTAATAATAATAATTTAGAAAAACAAACTAGACAAAAAATAATATAAAATATTTACATATTTATATATACAGGGCTAATTTAAATTAATTCTTACCGTGCTTATGAAAAGTGTAAAATAAAATACATAAATGTTTAAATACAATGCATAATAAGATATAGTAAATAATTATTTTTCTCTGCTTTATTTACTGATTTTTATTGAAATTTGCTAATTAATTAGGGTTATTTGAGAACTGGATAGACAAAAAGTGTTTGAACAAATGGGATTTGAAGGTCGGAAGAGTATTGGAGTGATGGATATAAGAAGGAATAGAATTCCATACGGATGAGGAAGATGGATAAGGATAAGATTCTTTTCGGATAAGAAAAGATCTGTCAAAAGCTGCGGTTCGATGAGGCGTTATATACAGGTCCGAAGGTCGCGAACGAGTGTTGCAGGTGTGGACGGAGGATTTCAATGAAAATATGGCTGAGATGTATGATGGACGTTGGGATCGGAGAACTTGGTAAAGAAAGGATGCCAGGAAGTACTTAAAACAGTAGGGAGGGTAAAGCCACTTTAATTCATCGTAGAATCGGGTTACAGAGGTGTCCCTGGATAACCCTAAGATGTAATGTATCAGGCAGTTAAATAATCGTTTTAGTTCTGCTTCAAGATCCCCAGAGACATCCCCATACACCGCACAAGAGTAGTCAAAGTGGGGAAATATTAATGAACAAACCAAGAGCCTACAGGTTTCAAATGGAAGAAGGTGACGGTGGTAATTAAGGAGTTTCATGATGGAAATGGTGCGTCGGAAAATTTCGGAAACATGGATTTTCCAGGAAAGAGATCGATCGACAGTTACTCCAAGGTTTTTGACGGTTTGGTGGAACTTTATAGGTTGATTATTTAAAAATAGAGTGTTCTGAGGTGAGAAGAGGACCTTTCACTTGCCTTCTTGACCTGAGTTTTGACTCACAGTCTTCTAATGACCATTGAGTCCAAGATGTATAAACCTCGAACACCAGTGATCAAGTTTTTAATGAAATATGCAGTAGAATAAGGCTTCCGAAGTGCTTTAATTTTAATGAAGCCGTCATCTATGGGGTTAGTAACCCTGGGATGCCCTGACGTTGGTCGTCTCGAAAGACTATCAGTCTCCCTGTACCATTTTATGATCCTTGAAACGGTAGAATAGTGAATCCCAAGGCGATTCGCATTGTATTGCAATGATTTGCTTTCTTCACAGAGAGTGATGATTCTGACCGAATCATCGTGACTTAAACGATTCATTGTGAATAAAATTATGAGGGAAGTTGGCTCAGGGTGCAGTCAAAAGAACATATAATTAAGTATAAACTTAATTGTGTGTTCTTTAGACTGCACCCTGAACCAACTTCTCCCATATATACACACAGTCAACCATTCTCACATCAGGGTGAATAAAATTTATTTTTTTAACTAGACTTTAGAGAAAAGAGAGAACAGACTTGGGGCAAACGAAAGATAAACATGGACTGAAAGGAAATTTGAAATGAATGAAACAAAATTCCTTCATTTGCTGGTAAACCTGGAATAAAAATGATATGTCTAATCCCTAATATTTCTCATTTATTAAATAATAATACTGTTAAATGAACAAAGTCGGGATTAAGGTCAAAACCAAGAAAATCTCTTGAATTATGGGTGTTTCAATACTTTTAAAGGGGGAGTGTATATACATATATATATATTTTAGAAATATAAAAAAGAGATGTGTTTATTTTTATTCTTCCAAACACTATTGTTATATAACTAATTTTTTGGGTAATAAAAAAAAAAAAAATTATATATATATACACATCAGGTGTAGAAGTATGAAACCGGAATTTCCCTATAGATGGTGCTCGCTATCAGTTTAAAAACCACTTCTGTAGTGCCATCTTCTCCCTTTAACAGCTGACGAAGTTTGTCAACACACAATAACTTAAGTTTTATTCACCGGTATATTTTTCTATAATCTTAAACATATCGAGTTTTGTGCCTACGAACTATGATTTGCGGACAGCATTGGTTTTATGCTATCATTTGACGAAAACTGCTACAGAATTATAACTGCTGCATAGAATGCTTGTCGAAGCATATGGTGAACATACTCTTGGCAAAACTCAATGCTTTGAGTGGTTTAAAAAATGTAGAAGTGGTGATTTTGACGTGAGAAACGAGGAGCGTGGAAAACCATCGAAAAAGTTTGAAAACAAGGACTTGCAAACCTTATTGGATGAAGATGATACTCAACAAGAACTCGCGGAACAATTAAACGTGACGCAAAAAGCAGTATTTCTTCAGAAAGCTATGTGAAAGATTTAGAAAGTAGGTAAATGGGTACCACATGAACTGAATGAAAGACAGCAAGAAAATTGAAATACCTCTTGTCAAATGCTGCTTGTCAGATGTAAAAGAAAATCATTTCTTCATCGAATAGTGACAGGTGATGAAAAGTGGAGATATTTTCAGATTCCTAAGCGTCGTAAATCATGGGTGAATCCAGGGTAACCATCAACATCCACAGCAAGACCAAATCATTTTGGAAAGAAAACAATGCTGTGCATTTGGTGATATCAAAATTGTATTATATATATGTATATCATATTTATATATATATATATATATATATATATATATATATATATATATATATATATATATATATATATATATATATGTATTTATTTTCATTTTTTTTAAATTTATTTTATTTTATTTTTTCTTTATCATAACAATATACATTGATATTCAAATCTTTATCTTGTTTCTTTTTATCATCTATGGATGTAGGTTTCTCAGTAATTTGTTTACACTGAACTTTGTAATAATTTCTGACCACCACCAGAACTATCTTATCCTCCACCTGTTACATTATGTATAAAACAAATTAATAAAAATGTAAGTATAAACTATTTAGTGGTCAGATTGAAATTATTACTATTTTTAATGTTTATAAGTGGACCAACTTAGTTAATCATGAGCCTGTTCATGATGAATCCCAACCTTAGCACTATAAATCTTTCAACAGGTTCTAATTATCTTACCTATTTTTGATGTATTCACATCAGTCAAACTTATGATTGAATAGAACATAAAAATGTTTTATTATTATGAACTGTTTATAGCTTTTAATCTATCCTTGATCCTTAATTCTATTATTTTTTATCATTAGAGTGTTTCTAATGAAAACGTTAATCAGAAAAACGTAACTAATTTTGGTCAATGACATTGTATCAGTTGTATGTAATAAACAATTCTTTGTATTCTCAGAACTTTATGTAAACGCATATTTTAAACTCCTTAAGAATGAAACCTTGGATGCAGTGTGACGTGTTAAATCCCTCCACACCCAAAGCGCACTTTCCAATGCTTCAGATCCCAAATCCAAAGGGAAAGTACTCTGAAAATTATCTCTTCCAGAATCCAATAACTGTAATTCAATTCCTGTCACACAGAGATGGGCAAAATCGCATTCGGATATACGAATACGAATGCATTCGGGAAGATCGAGTTTTGAAAATACGAATACGAATGCAATCGTATTTCAAAAAAGAATACGAATGCATTCGTATTTCGAAAAAATATACGAATACGAATATACTCACAGATGTAGACAGGTATACGCCCGAATTTCACAGGTATGCAAAGGGATACGGTCATATTCCACTGGTGTGGGCCGTATTCCACTGGTCTAAAAACGTATACGGGGTCTGTGTACAAGTCAATATGTGCGCATTTGCAGGCGTGAATTCGAATACGGTCTTATAATATCTTATATTAAAAGACATAAAATTTAATATTTATATATATATATTTTTTTTAATATGATTCAAATATTGTTGAAATAACTTCTTTAAATACGAATATCTATTTATTTACATATATCTACTCTCATACAGTTCTCTTCTCTATAATGAAATAATTTAACAAATATTTCTTAAAATTTATTAATTTGTGGAAAATGAAAAACATTAATGCAGTAATGGGCTTATAAATTATATTAATAAAGAAAAGAAATATTATCCCTATGATATATTTTTCTTGAGCTTACAATCTTATATATTGAAAGTAAAGTTCAGTAAATATTTTAACTTTTCAAACCAACTATGTGAAAATAAACACTACGGATTCAAGAATAGGTAAAATGTTGAATTTTAAGCATTTACAGTGAAGTGTTTAGGTACTCCAGGTATGGTATGACTCATTGGTTTTTCATGATTATGTTTCTATTTTTTAAGTTTAGAAGTTTGCTATTATTCCAAAACATCGAAAGTTATAATAATAATAAAACTAATTCTTTATAATGAAGTGAAGTAAAGCGCTAATAAAAGTACTTATGTAACATTCAAAGCTGTAATTGTGAGTGATGATAACCGCAAAAAACTTTAGTTATTATCGTATATACTATATTAATTTTAATTTATTCTTATTAGTAATTTGATCTAAAATAAATGCTTTAATCGAAATTCAGTATAATTCTTTTTTCAATGTTCTTTGTTTGAAGATAAGAAGTAATATAAAGCCGCCTCAGAACCACGGGACATGGGGAACTTTACCATCGGGAATTTTACCATGATACCTGCCCTGGGACTTTGAGCCTATTAAAAGATGCTAAATATGTGACAAACTTCTTAGAAAATATTGCAAGACTCAAAAGCAGAAGGAAGTTCCTAAATTAATTAAAAACCAACTAAACAATTTTCACAATAGAGTGTAAAAAAATCTAAATGGACTAGGAATACCCTTTGCCGTAGAGGCAATTTTAGAAAATAATTCATGACCCTGTTTCTATTTCCTATGAAAATGAATGTAGTATATCCTAAAACATTAAAGTATTATAAAAAAAATAATAATAACAAAAATAATTGGTTATAATAAAGTGAAGTATAGCGCAAATAAAAATGAATATGAAATAATTATTAATATTTATATCATTAATTGTTACATATTCACTTTTAAATCTATAGATATAAGTTTATTCTGATGAAATAAAAAAATACCTTTTTTATTGTTAATTTTCTTTATTTTAACTATTTCACCATTTCTTGTTGCTAGTGTTAAGAATAAATGGATAAATATTAAAGAAACTTAAATTAACTGGAGAAATAAAGAATGTAAAAATAAACTTTTTCCAGGTTATTATTTTTCTATTCGCATATTAGAAAAGCATAATAGACCATTATAAAGCTACAGATTTTACAGAAAATGTTAAATAATAATGACTTGTACACAGGAACGTATACGTTTTTAGACCAGTGGAATACGGCTCACACCAGTGGAATATGACCGTACCCTTTGCATACCTGTGAAATTCGGGCGTATACCTGTCTACATCTGTGAGTATATTCGTATTCGTATATTTTTTCGAAATACGAATGCATTCGTATTCTTTTTTGAAATACGATTGCATTCGTATTCGTATTTTCAAAACTCAATCTTCCCGAATGCATTCGTATTCGTATATGCGAATGCGATTTTGCCCATCTCTGCTGTCACACCAGACAATCACTTTGTATGCTTAGCTCCCGACTCTTGTTCCACTACCAATATCAAACATCACAGTTTTAGTTCAAGATGTTTCTTCTTTATCCTGTTTCTTATGAGATTACTTAAAGCCATTCTTAAGTCCCACATAAACTATCATGGACCTGACAACATTCCAGTAAAACTAATAAAATCCGGTCTTCCAGTGGTTATTCCTTGCAAAACTGCATGTTCCTTGCTTCTTGAAAAACCGCCTTAGACCACTAAAAAAGATTCCTAATCCTTCACCATCTGACTTCCGCCATATTTCTCTTGTTTCTATGTATAAACGACTTTATTGCAACTTATGTTATATGTCTTTCTTTGATATTCCTAGCCACCATTCCTCTCTGTCCTTACATTTTTTTTTTTTTTTTTTTTTCTCTCTCTGTCCTTACAATCTTCCTCAGTGAGGCCCGCCACCATAGCTTCATACAGCCCTTCCATCCATCTCTTTTTCCGGCCTACCTCTTTCCTCCTTCATGTGGTACATAGGGAGAATTCTTTTCGGCCATCCGTCGTCCGTCATCCTCATAACATGTCTGTACCAGCTCAGCTTTCTTGTCTCAATGGAATGGAGGATATTTAGGGGTTCCTCGACCTTTTCTCTGATTACGTGATTTGGGATGTGTTGTAATCTCGAAATCCCACAACTACATCTCCAGAAATCCATTTCCATTGAGGCAAGTTTTCTTGCTGAGCCAGCCGGAACAGTCCATGTTTCTGCGGCATATAGTGTTGTGCTTTTGATTAATGCATGGAAAAGCCTCTTTTTTGTACTGAGCTGTACATCCTTACTCCACAGAACAGAATTTAGTGTTCGTATTATATTTCTTCCTCTGATGACTTTCTCATCAATGCCTTTTTTGCTGCTGCTGTCCTTTGAGAGCCACCTCCATAAATTTCTTTTATTTTTTTATTTATTATAGAGATATTTACAACTGTATTAACAGAAAAAATACATCAAGTAAATGTGAACAGTGAGATATAGACATGATAAGCATGAGAAGAATCTACCCAGGTGTAGCACTTCTAAGGTTTTTCAGACAAGGAGGTCTCGAGGCCATCGTCGTTTCAGCCGCCTCAGAGGATGATCAGGAATAGGAGATGAGAGATTGCGGACAAGTGGGTTTGGGTGGAGTGGTAATTTGGAGTGAAAGGAATAGTATCTAATTCGGGCTAAGTCTGCAACTAATGGGATATTCAGGTCTTTGTGGATTATTTTATTGGTGACAAAGTAAGGGGCATTTAGGATCTTTCGGAGGATTTTGGATTGCAAGGATTGGATGCGAGAGGAATTTGATGGCTTGGTGGATCCCCATAGTTCAGTTCCATATGTCCAAATAGGCCTAAGTATGGTAATACAAATTATTTGTTTGTAGTAGGTGGGAAGTTTTGAACGTTTGTCGAGTAAATGTTGTAATAAGCGATATCTGCGAACTGTTTCTTGTCGTTTCAGTCTAGTGTGAGGATTCCAAGTAATTCGTCTGTCAAGATGCAGTCCAAGGTATCGGATCTATTCAACTGAGGTGAGTGGAATATTGCCAAAGGATATAGTGGGACAGGCAGACATAGGTTTGCGGCGCAGGGTAAAGGTAATTTGGTGGGATTTAGTAGGATTTATTTTGATCCTCCACTTTTGACACCATTCTTCAATCGAAAGAATGTGAGACTGAAGGGTTTGGGAAGCAATAGTTGGGTCATTGTTTACAAATAACACACATGTGTCATCGGCGTATGTAGTAAGGACAGTGCAAGGATGAGTAGGAATATCAGCTGTATATATGGTATAAAGGATTGGACCCAAGATGCTACCTTGGGGTACACCTGCGTTCTCAGTGAATATGGCAGAGAAGGAAAGGTTATGGTTTACTTTAAAGGTTCTATCTGTGAAGTAGGAAAGGATTAATAAGAAGTAGGTAGGAGGGAGGAAGTGACGAAGTTTGTAGAGCAGTTCTGGATGCCAAACTCGGTTCTTTGTCTCTTTGCACACGACTTTCCTGTACTCCCAATGCCTCCAGAGCTGCTTGGTGAATCCCATTCTAAATATGTTCATTTTAAGTTTCTATATCTGAGGAGTTTGCCACTTGCATATTTTAAATATCATTTTTAGTCTATTTTGATATAGCATCTTAACCGACTCTTGTTTTAAGCTGTCAAGTAAATATTTATTAACATATTCTTTTGGCCCGTTATCAGTTTGTAATTCTCTTTTGGTGAAAGCTGACGTTTTAGGCCTTGAGTATTAAATGACAGCTGAGCAGGTAATGGTCACTTCCACATTTAGCACCTCTCATGACCCTGACATCCTGTGGCATTACCAACATGTTTCGCCTTACGATTACATAGTCGATGATAGACTGTAATTGTCTTGTAGGTTGACACCAGGTGTACTTGTGGATATCTTTATGTTTATAGAATCCATTTAAGATTCTCATGTCCATTTCTTCACATAAGTCTATTAACCGACATCCATTATCGTTTCTTTTCTTCATTATCTTGTTTCTAATCTTTCTAAACCACTTTAATGCCTTGTACAAAATCAATCATCAAATTTCCTGGAAAAACATTTCCTTACCAACCCTCTCCAACCTGGCTAATGGCCAGGTTACTCAATGCAATTCGCTATCCTAAAAATAACACACAACCATTTGCCATTAAGCACCTAAAACTGGCTATCCTTGTCTTCCTAGATTTTTCCAAAGCATTTGATTCTGTTGACCATAACACCCATCTTGCTAAACTACAAAATCTTTCTTCATCCAACAGTGCTCTGCACTGGTACAGGTCTATCCTCTCCGATCGCTTACAGTATGTGGTAGTCCCAGGCCAACCTCCTTTCAGGACTCTGCCTGTCATGTAGTATTTCTCATGGACCATCACTATCATCCACCATATTTACCATCTACATAAACAATGATGACTTCCAAATCTATCTATCTTTCTCTCCTTCGGACCTATTACTTGCAGCTTAAAAGCTTCAAGAATATCTGAACCAAATTAGTTACAGGGAAGCAGCCTACAAGCTTGAGTTAATTGCTGAGAATTATTGTGATAGTTCCAATCCCCTCCTCAAAACTCTCCCCCCTCGGAATAACCCTCAATCAATCTCTTTCTTGGAGAAAACATATTTCCCAAATTTCTTGACGCATTATTTAGAGCTTAAAGCTCCTAAATTACTATCGTCACCTTCTTTCATTTGAAACCCATAGGCTCTTAGTTTGTTCCCTAACATTCTCTCACTTTGACAACTGCTGTACGGTGTATGAGGGTGTCTTAAAACAAAACTAAAACGATTATTTAACTGCCTGATACATTTCATCTTTGGGTTATCCAGGGACACCTCTGTAACCCAATTCTACGATGAGTTAAATTGGTTTTACCCTTCCTACTGTTCTAAGTACTTCCTGGCATCCTTCCTCTTCCAGATTCTCCAATCCCACCGTCCATCATACATCTCGGATATATTTTGATTTACATCCTCCTTCCACTCTTGCAACACCCGCTCGTGGCCTTCAGACCTTTATAACCCCTCATCAAACTGCAGCTTTCAACAGATCTTTCCTTATCCGATCCTCTTCCATATGGAATTATATTCATCATTCAACACATCCTATCTATCCATTTCTCAAATAACCCTAACTGATTCGCAAATTTCAATAAAAATCAGTTAATAAAGCAGAGAGAAACGATTGTTTATTATATTTTATTTTGCATCATATTGAAACATTTATGTATTTTATTTCACTAGCATTGTAAATTTATTTTAATTAGCATCATGTATATAAACAAATTTTTAGGTACAATGTCTCCTTGCCGAAAAGGTGAAAGAAAACCCAAATATTCAGTCTTATTACTTCACATAAAATTTTATTTAATTAATTATAGGTCAGGGAGTGAATTATGATAGATATTAGGTATTTTTATTTCTTAATAGGTTTTCAATAGGGGAACAAATATTATTAGTTGCCTATTTCAAGTGCAAATGAATAAATAACCAGATATTGTTATAACCTGGTATTGCTGAACATGATTTCCTGCCACATTTCTTCATTGTAGCTCCGAATCCTATGTTCACAGGGGCTAGTTGAAGTGCACAGCTAGTGGGGCCTAACGTCCCCCCCGGTTTCCTGAGTTCAGCACATGGCATAGCCACATAAAGAACAGTACACAGCTCACTCACACTGACACAAGGTCACTTATACTCCACACCCTAGGGCCACCTTCCCTTGGAGCCACCCCGGACGGGGGAACAAGTCAGGGTGCTTCGAGGAGGCAGCCCCTCTATCTGACTCGGAGGCTATGAATTGGGCTGATAACCCCTACCTCTTAAATCTAAATCACTTGTAGCTGGGTGGCTAGCATAACAGCTTCCTATGCCAAAGGTCAAGGGTTCAAACCCGCAACTGGTCCTAGGATTTTTTAATGGGATTAAAAAATCCTTAGTTATGCCGTCCTTCGGAGGGGTCATTAAAAGGTGGTCCTGAGCCTGTGTGATGTCAGGTACTTGTTAAAGATCCCTATCCTAATAAAACCTGGATAGGCAAAATTTAGGACTCCCACTGTAGCATCGTCTGATTAGCCATAGTAGCATAAAGTGACGTTAAATAAATAAAGAAACAAATCTAAATTATCCCGATACCTCAAAAAACATTAGCCGGACTGTCAAAAAGGAATAGAAATAGCTCTCGTCACAAGGAATTCGCTATTGGATCATGGAACATTTTATCATTATATAGATCACGAGCACAAAAAATGCTCTTAGATCAAATCAATCAACAACAACAAAACAACAAATAAAACAATCTCTGTCCAATACATAAGAAAGGGAGTTTACTTGACTGCAAGAACTACCGAGGTATTTCCAAAAGAAAGATTTTATGACGGATTTATGGCCCAAAAAGAGAAAATCAAACATGGAGAAGGCGAACAAACAACGAGCTGTACTCCTTATTGAAGTTATTGTTAAAATAATAAAGATTGGCAGGCTTCGATGGGCAGGCGATTTGGCCAGAATGTACGCTCAGGAAATTCCAAGGAAGCTCCTCGATGAAGAGCTGCATGGAACACGAGCAAGAGGCCGCCCCCAACTACGATGGGCTGATGGTGTGAAGGAAGATGCAAGAAACCTGCTTGGTGTTCGGAGCTGGAGGATAGCGGCACTCTACAGAACCAACTGGCGAAAGCTACCTGAGGAGGCCTGGACCCAGTGATGGGATGTAGAGCCAATTGATGATGATGATGAAATGATCTACTGCCTATTCACCATAGTGATTAATATAATTATATATGGTAACCATTTCTGAGGCATTATTTTAAAAATTATAAATGTTCATATTAGAGTTTTGTATATACAAGAAAAAATCTACTTAAGGTTTTAGTAAAAATAATTTTAGAGAATTTTTAGACTCATTAGAATATTCAATGGAATCAAAATAGCCTTTGTAATGTCGAAAATTATGACACTATTTTGGGCTTTCCAGGAAAGATATGTTTCGAATGTATGATTCCTGAGGTGATAAAAAAAACTTCCTTTTACTTAACTAACAAATAAAAATTATGATACTTTAATTATTCAGTTACATGTTTCTCTGAATTTGTTATTACAATATTTCTCGACATTTGTTGGAAGCAATTAAAATTATTTTGTATGAAGCTTGTAGGACATGAAAGAAAGGACATGTGACACAAGAAATGGATATGAGAATCTTAAATGGATTCTATAAACATAAAGATATCCACAAGTACACCTGGTGTCAACCTAAAAGACAATTACAGTCTATCATCGACTATGTAATCGTAAGGCGAAACATGTTGGTAATGCCTCAGGCCAGGATCATGAGAGGTGCTAAATGTGGAAGTGACCATTATCTGCTCAGCTGTCATTTAATACTCAAGCCTAAGACTAAAAGATTAGTAATTATGCATTATACTCTACACTGTAAGCAATTATGGTTTTGAAGCTGAATCATTTGCTGTTTAAAAAACGTGTGTTGTTTCCTTTTTGCAAACATCCATGGCCCCGTTTTCAGAAGGTGTTCCTGTGATATTTATCGGCATTACTTCAGCCTGAAAGACTGACGTATGTTTGCCTAGAGCAGTGGCTCCTAACTAGTGTTCCGCGGGTGTTCAGGGGGTCTGCGAGATACCATTAGAAAATAATTTTTAATTACCGTAACGTAAAACATTTGTAAAGCCTAGGCTTTTAATAAAAATTAAATCATATACTCGGAGTAATTTAACATTCTAAGTGATTTAATTGCTTGTGTTTCTAACAGGTTACACAATTGTGGTAGTCCTGCGACTGCACAATTAAAATTGGTCATTTTAACATTTAAAAAATTATGAGCTTAAAGAAAAGATGATCATAAACAATATTCATTTTTCTTTATGAGTATTTGAATAAATACCTTCTTATATAGGTTTTAAAGTTTAGGTTATTTTTATTCATTTAACGTCCTTTTATGGTACTGTGGCTATCAGACGAAATTAAAGTGGAAGTCCTAAATTTTGCCTATCCAGATTTAATTAGGTTGGAGATCTTTAATGAGTACCTGACTTAGCATAAGCAGCGGACCACCATTTTACTTTCCATCTGAAAGACGGCATAACAAAGGATTTTTCAATCCCTTTAAAAAAAATCTTAAAACCATCTGCTAGGTTCAACATCAAATTTCAGTTATTTAGTGTTTTGCGAAACTCTAAGTGCCCGGTTCTTTTTTCTTCATTTCCATTTCCCCAACTCAGCCATTTCTAGAGTTTTTGGTAGAGGTATCTTGAACGCAATATTCGTGATACGGTTTGGCCCACTAAAAATCTAAATGTATATCTAATAATTTCAATTTAGGGGGTCCTTGCCATTGAAATGATTGTATGAAGGGGTCCACAAAAAACCTTTGTTAGGAACATAGAACATAGAATTAAATAGAAGGGGCAAGGTCTAGGCTAGAGTGGCACCACCTTCCCTCACTCTTGTAACCCCTTCATTAATTTTATTAACCACAAATTCAGCTTCTTATTAGTTTTTGTTTTCTGTTATTGATATGGTTTAATGATTATTTGTGACTTAATTTATCTAGTGACATAGTTGTATCATTAATAGAGTAAGATAATAAAGGTGCTTATTGTGCCGCCTTTAGTCATCATACAAAAAAAGGCCGATAAAAAAGGCTATAACTTTTCACTGGTATGTTTCTTCATTTAATTGTGTAAAACGATTTGTTTACATCAATTTTTCGATATAATCTTCCAGCGTTCAAGGTCTGAGGAAAAAATAAAATCATTATATAACAAACAGAAAAAAAAAAAAATTCATTATTTAACACATTAAAACTTATTATTATTAAGAACACTAAAAATTGTGGGCCTTCATCAGGGCTAAAAGAAACAAGATAACAACCAATGTAATTATAGACTTAATAATGTGTTAGGTATATAATAATAATATGACAGTAATATAATATGGGAACATAAATATAATTAAATGTAAAAATGATAATAAATTTAATAAAGCATCCCTAGCTCATTTTTTAAACAACCATCTGATCATCTCTTCATAATTTTATATTTATTTACTTATTATCATTTTTTTATTTATATATTTATTTATTTTTTGTACCCCAATTTTATTCATCTATTTGTTTAGCTACTAGATTACTGTTTTATTTATCATTTCCTTCGACAGCTTCTTTTGTCATTCGTTATTACCTAATCGTCATTAATCATTGTCATTCGTTATTACCTTATATCTTTTAATCTTATTTTTTTTTCACTAATTCTACATTTTTTTAATCTCAGTCCGCTATTTTATATTATTAATATGTATTTAAATAAATCATTAGCCAATCCTTTAGTTTTTTTTCTTCAAAAAACAATCGAATCAGTAAACATAACATAGCTTCTTGGAAAAGCTCTAACGAACATTCTAGTTCCCATATTTTCCGTCCCACGCAATGAGCTTTTTTTAAACCGAAAAAATCACTTCTTTAGACACCGTCTCAGAGTCAAGTATGTATCTTTTTTCTTATTGAGTTAGGATCTTTTTTTCATCGCCTATTTCTTTCTCTCTCTTTCCATACTCATATCTTTCTCCGTTACATATCCTGACATATAATTGTTAGTTTAATATTACATTATTTTAAAATTTAAAATTAATTTTTATTCATACTGTTTCTATTTTTTAATGACTATGTTCTCTTTATATATTACCTATACTCTTAACTATGTTTTTAATATATTACCGTCATATATCACTTCTAAATTGTTCATATTTAAAATTTTAATTGTTCACATATTTTTCCTTAGTCATTTTTTCATTTGCTTAGTCTCTCTTTGTATATTCTTATTACAATATTATCATCTCAGTTCTGTTTACTTCCATACTTTATAACTATCATCTTAATTTTGTTTATTCCCATACTTTATAACTGTCATTTTATTATCATTTTTACATTTAGTTTTGTTTATGTTCCCATATTATATTACTGTCATATTATTATTATATACTAACGCATTATTAAGTCTATAATTACATTGGTTGTTATCTTGTTTCTTTTAGCCCTGATGAAGGCCCACATCGTAGGCCGAAACGTCGGCACATAATTAAAATAGCACTTGTTTTAAATGTGTGTTTCTAATTTATGACCGCACCCCCAACCATCTTCCTCATCTAATTTCTCAACGGTCAACAAAAACTCCATCATTAAAAATTAAGTTGTTTAATTAATTTTAGGGATTCTTTTTATTGCTTTGTTCTAAATTTTAATTAATTGAATATTAATTTCTGTTTTAACAAATCAAATTTTAGATTAGATTTCCTAATCCATGAAAGTAATCAATTTATAATTTTCTAACTGCTGTTCTTTGTTAAATTATTATGTTTACTTGTAAGTTATTTTTAAACACAATTATTAATCCTGCAGTTCCTGAAGTCCTGTAAAGGGTTATATATATAATATATAAACCACTGAACATGTTGGCTCTGGGAAACCCAAAATGGTATGCCTGTCACTTAAGATTTTTCAAAATGTCTTGTGCGACAAAACTTTTTGGAAATTCCTCAATTCTAACACTGCTGCAAAAACACAAAAATTATAGAAATAGGAAATTTAGGACATCCAATAAAAACATCAACAGTGTACAAAAAATCATTAATTATTAGAGCTGCAATTTAATACTTACAGTAATAGCACTGTTTTTTTTTTCCTTATAATTAATTGTTTGTCACGGCAACTGATCTTGGATAACTACCATTTTATACATTTTTTTATATGAATTATCAATTGCAGTATAAATAATTATTTTATAATGAACAGAGGTATATCTATTATGATACACGATATCCTTAAATTTAAAATCATTGTCCAAGGTTCCCTTGGGGGGACTGACTTGATTATTCATATTGAGATATTTATAATATATTTACAACATAGTTAATTTAATATAATATTAATCTTATTAAGCAATTAAAGCGAAAAGAAAAAAGATTGGGGATGGCTGTTGGATAATTAATATTTAAAATCAATCATAAAGATTTAAATATAAATTTCAGAAAATTTGATTTATATGAAATAAGTTAGTTTTATTTGTAGGGTAATAATTACATTTAAAAAAAAACAAAAATAAAAAAAGTCATTGGTGTTAAAAAAAAGTAGTGAAGGTTACATTTGTAAAAAAAAAAAAAAAAGTGTCGAATAAATATTTACGAACTTTTCTATCCCAATTTATAGCTATTAAATGATGACAAATGATAATTTTTACATATATATTTAGCGGTAAAAACAGCTAAAACTAGCCTCAAAAAGCATTTTGTAAGATTTTAATAGTCTATGTTCCGCATGAACATCACAAAAACAAATTTTTATAAATTCATGTACATTTCATGATCGAAATGTTTATAGCAAGTAGGACTATGACTAAGGTATATTAATGTCATTACAAAATTCCTCGATGCCCCTCTCTTAGCTTTCCTAATGGCCTTATTGTAGTCAGTCAGTGCTTGCTTATAAGCATCCCAACTACTTGTACTTTTGGCTTTGCTGAAGAGTTTCCTAGTTGAAGCTCTCACTTTGCCAAGTTCACTGTTCCATCAGGTGACGTTCTTGTTGGATTTGACTAAACACACAATGTTATTGTCTGTGTAGGATTTCATTATTGCTTCAGTAAGTAATACATTGAGGCAATCCAATGAGTTGGGTGGAATCTGAATTCCAGTCAGTAAGTTTATAAGCTGTACTCTTCCTCTTTACGACAGTTTTCCTGTAATGCATGTCTTTTCTTTTGCCTCTGACTTTTTTTGCATTAGATCTAGCTTTCTGTTACTCCTTTATGTTCTTAGGCTAGTCATATTAGCATTTTCATTGGAAAGTTTTGATCCATTTTTGATTTTTTCACCCATTATGTTTTTTGGGTCGCTGAACACAATCTGAAGTTTGCGGGCAAAAATCTTGCCTATAACATGGTTTTTTTCACACCTTTTGCCAAAATGTTGGCACATTTTCTGTTTTTTTTTTACTAAATCTCGAAAACAAAGCGTTTTTGATCAAAATATTCTATGTACATAATCCAACTAATTAAAATTACCTCAATTTTTCATATGAAAAGTTTTTTTGCGGGACCAACCGTTTTGCCGCTAGAGCGCGTCAAATATGTAGGTTAGGTATGTTAGCATTTTCATCTAAAGTTTGCAGGCAAATCTTTTGCCTAGAACATTGTTTTTTCACACTTTTTGCCAAAAGTTTGGACCATTTTCTGTTTGTTTTTTTACTTTATCTCGAAAACAAAGGGTTTTCGGACAAAACTTACTGTGTACACGATCAAAGTTAACAAAATTTGCTACATTTTTATTCGTCACGTTTTTTTGTAGGATCGACCGTTTTGCCACTAAAGCGTGTCAATAAATGGGCAAAATTGTCAGACGGTGGAAAATCAACGATTTTCCCGGAAACAATCTGTGTTTCCACCAAATTGCTATCAATAATTTCTGAAGAATAATGTGTATGTAGATGGTAGAAGTGGTATGTAAAAATTATATTCCAGAAATGTGTATTTCTTGACAAGAGATACAAATAACTTTTATAATATTAGAAAGTATACGAGTGACTTATATGCTAGTGTAAATTGTATTTCTTGGAAACTGTCTAATGCAATTTAAACCACACTACTCAAAATATATTTTTAAGTTTATAAACGTTTTTTTACCACATCAACACAAATACAAATTTTAAAAACGCGTCCTTTGGCGCATTTTGATATTTATATGAATTTTGATAATAAAAATATTATTTTACTACTATCCTTAATATTATAAAATACTATAACTTTATCTAATAACATCTCTGAACGGAGTGCCCTCACTTTGGGGGATACTTATAAGAAGGGATATGTAGGGGACAGAAGAAGCCGGCAAAGATCAAATGAAAAGGTAGGTATTGTGGGACACATTTTATCACTCAGTATCCATAATTTTCAGTACTTCTTGTAGGTAAGCTGTTATGGCTAAGTCTCAAGTGTCTTGGGCAAAAGTCTTTCAAGGCTATCAGAGGTAGGAAGCGGTACCCTTTGTAATGATGGTAAATATTAATGTTAATTATTGACAATTACTAATACATAATTCTGGAATATAGTTTTTACATACCACTTCTACCATGTACATACACATTTATTCTTCAAAAATTATTGATGGCAATCGTGTTGAAATGCGGATCGTTTTTGAGAATTGTGGATTTTCCACCGAACCCCATTTTCAGAGCTAAAATGAAGGGCCTATCTGTCTAGTATCCCTGTTCAGAAGTTTTTTATCTTTTCGTTCCGCACATTAACCGCTTCTTCGCACTTCAGGTCATACCACGTGGTTTTTATCTTTCTGTTTCCATCCCTCTTATAATGTTGGTCGGCTGAATCAAATAAAACATTTCTGATATGGTTCCATTACTCTATCACATCTCTTCCTTTCATTTCAGCTGGGATGTTACCTATACCTCTTTCAACTTCCCTCTGGAAAGCATACCTTATTTCCTCTTCCTTTAATTTTTCTCTTGCCCAGGTGATCAGTGGTTTGCTCCTTTCAAATATCCTTATCTTATATGCATGGTTGACCTTTGCAACCACCAGACAATGATCAGAAGAGATGTCAAATCATTAATTACATTAAAATGTTTACTTGAGACCAGAACGTGATTGATCTGTGTTGCAGTTCCATTTGGTGAAATCCATGTTTACTTGTGGTTTTTTTTTTTTTTTTGAGTAAATACAGTACTCATCACTACTAATGACCTAGATGCAGCAAAACTGATAATTTGTTCTCCATTATCATTTGCCTTCAAATGCAAGCTATGTTTGCAAATAGTAGGAGCAAACACTGGTTCTTTACCAACCTAAGCATTGAAATCACCAATTAGTATCTTCGTACCAAAGGAGGAGGAAACAGCAATAGTCCATTCTAAATCTTCATCAAAAAAGCCCTTTTCATCCTCATCTTTTTCTTCTTTTAGGGCATGAAATTTATCAGAGTAATATTAAACTTTTTACCCTGAATCCTTAACTTGTACAATCTTATATTTATTGGTGGAAATCAAGAACTGCTTCCCTCATTCTCCTCGACTCTATGAAAGCTATACCAAACTCATGTCTATCCTGCTCTCCTCTGTAGAAAATATCAAAAATAGTTTCCAATTTGCTTTCCAAAACCAGTCCGTGTTTTCTGAACAGCGGTTTTATATATTGTGATATATTAAGTAGGCATAAATAAAAAGGAATGAAGATCAAGGAGGAGCGAAATGAATATCCAATCAGAAAAGAGAATGAAAATGTGCAGTAGATTGGGGATAACCATATGTGTTTTCCGGGAATGGCTTTTTTTTTCAAAAGCCACCAAAGAGAGAGGAGCTAAAGCCTTCGTGGAAACTATGAAGACATCAGTTAAAGAACTAAGAAATACAAACCAACAGAGCCGAATGGACAAAGATAAATAATAAGTTTTATTATTTTATAAATATGTTTAATTCATTTTACTGTATATGTTGTACACATCATGGAGTTTATAAGGATTATTTGCTAAGTGGTGGGGAAAGTTACTGTCTAATGGGGCATGCTATCAAAATTAATTCCAACTCCCGCATGTATACAATTTATAAACCTCTATAATATAGAGGATTAATGGATGCTACCTATTCCATCGTCCTGCCTCTGTCCTTATTCCCCTGGCTTGGCTGGTATTAGTTCCCCACCTGGGGTCGATTCCGGCAAGATATTTGTTGATCGCTGCCTTGCAATCCTGTTATGCCCTGAAACAGTTTTTCACTGAGCGCATGGCAAAACCACATTTCACTAGCTTTAATTTGAGTCCTTCTTTTTAACTGATTCAAAGACTAAGTCCGAATTTTTCTATGGTCATCAAGGGAGGTGTAGTCTCATGCACAAGACACCCCTAACGATAATAGATTTATAATTGTTCCTAAGAATTGAATAATGAATTAAATTGATGACAGAACGAATGAATAAAATACAATTTAAAGAAAAAAAATAATAAGATAAAAATTAAAAGTAATGAATATACAAAATAATATGAAGTTTGCTGCAAGATATAAGTTATAGAAGTCAAATCGATTTAAGTCTTTAAAAAAAAAAAAAAAAAAAAATATATATATATTATATATATATAAATTTAAAAAATATATATTAAATAATAATAATAAAATAAAAATAAAATAAACCAACAAGATTAAATAATATGAGGCTTATAAAACCAAATAATAATATTTACAACAAGATGTCTTGTAGAAGCCTGGGTTTGAGCCTGCGAGATGAAGTTGGAACTCTTATGTTGTAGGAAACTGCACCTCTAACTGGTAGCTGGGAGTGGTATTTTCTGAAACGGTTTTTGATAAAATCTTCGATGTATTCAATATGTAGCTCGCGGTGTAGTTGACTATTTCTAATGAACCATGGGGCATCTATGGCTGTTCTTAATAATTTGTTTTGGAATACTTGGGAGGAAATAGCTCCCCACACTTCACAACCATACATAAGTAGTGGCCTTAATATAGCTTTGTGAAGAAGCATTGTGGTTTTGGGTTTGAGATTTGATTTTCTATTGAGGATCGGGTACAGCATTGACAGTCTTGCTTACGCCTGAGTTAGTTGAATGTTAATGTGGTGCTTCCAAGTGAAGCCGCGATTGAGGTGAACCCCAAGGTATTTCACAGCTTCGTCGGCAGGGATCCATGGTAGCTTACAACCGTTGAGGTTATAACAGTTCAGGTGGATCCAATGGTTGTCTTAATGTAAATATTTTTTATTTGCATTTTTATAGATTTAGACTTATCTCCCTTTTGGAGATATTTTTTTTAAGTCTATGAGGTGGCTTTGAAGGGTATTATGGGCAATAGCTATATCTTCATGCTGAGAAAAAACTGCCGTGTCACCAGCAAACAGCAATTGAGGTATCTATAGACTGGATGATGTCATGGAGGTAAAGGTTGAAGAGGATGGGAGAAAGACAGAACCTTGCGGAGTACCGGCTTGGATGGGTCTGATAGTGGAGATGGAGTTGTTTATTCTCACTGTAAATGATCGGCTGCTGAGGAATGAGAGGAGGATGTCGTAGAGGTATTTTGGAGTACCGATTTGTTTCAGTTTGTACAATAGGCCACTATGCCAAACTCTGTCAAATGCCTGTTTAAAATCGAGAAATGTTATTAGAGTATGTTTTTTCCTTTCATAACTATTAACTATAGATTCTGCAAGTCTAGATAGTTGGTGAGATGTGGAGTGAGCAAGCTGAAAGCCAAATTGAAACTCCAGAATGATATTGTTAGACTGTAAGAAGGATGAAAGGCGACTATTTATAACTGACTCTAGTAATTTCCCCAAGATAGGTAATAGACTTATGGGCCTATTGCTGTTAACTTGATTTGCTTTTTTGTCTGGCTTGTGAAGAGCAATTAATACCACTTTCTTCCAGGAATCAGGAAAATATCCAATGTGTAGGCAACTATTGAATATTTTTGTAATTAAAACAATATTGAGGATGTATAATCGACTGTAGAAACTATTATAGGTGGAATAATCAGGAGTCCCTCTTTTTCTTAATATTTTAATTTTTCCGACGTTTCGGCTCAAGCTTCTGAGCTATCATCAGGGCATTACTGAGCTATGTCCAAGCATAAACTAGATAAACTGAACACCAGTTTATGCTTGGACATGGCTCAGTAATGCCCTGATGATGATTCACAAGCTTGAGCTGAAACGTCGGTAAAATTAAAAATATTTAGAAAAAGACTGACTCCTGATTATTATTTTTTTAAAATAACTTTATTCTGGGAATAGGTCCCTTGAGAATAATACACATGTACAAAAAAAAAAATAATGATTATAACTGGCCAAAAAACACATAAAAAAAAACAACTAATAATATTAATGATTACAATAAATATTTAAAATTATTATTCCACCATAATGATTAAGACTTTTCTGGGCAATTTTTTAAGAGCAATAGCTGGAATCAAGTCATGTCCTGACTTTTCTTTGTTTTAAGTCTGAAAATCAATTCGTTTATTTCTCTAGGAGTCGTAAATTTCAGCAGAGGTTCAGCTGTGAGTAACTGTAACAGTAAAAACTCAGTGATGTACTTATAACTCTCTGGATCCCTTCTTGTCGAACAACTTTCGCATTCTGTGTCGGAGAATGTCTTTTCAAAATAATCAGCAAAGGCTTCGGATTTATCTTGGTCACCGGAGATAAATGTACTGTCCTGTATTAAGCTGGGGATGGTATCTTGTTTCTTCAAAAGGCACTTAGTAGCCTTCCATAGAGATTGGTCTCGAGGGTCCAGATCTGCGACATATTCTTTGTAATTAGAAAGCGTAAGTTCGTCCAGCTTATGTTTGACAACGCGTCTGAGATAATTCCATTTACGTTTCTCTATTGGATTTCTACTTCGCACCCACCGTCTTCTTATAATATTTGTTTCCTTTATTTTGGACAGAATGGCATTTGGTATGCTGTTTTTGAATTTTTTATTTTTTTTGAAGCGGAATGTCTGCATAGTTGGTTCTATATCACAATGTGATATTAATTTTGTCAGATGTTCTATGGTTACATCAATTTCCTGACGGTTTGAAAGATTGTTCTTAAGAAAAACATAATGGAATATTAAGTTTTTATACCTGTCCCAGTCAATTATTCCTCTAATGAGAGAATGTTTAGATGGTATTTCTTGAACTTTGATGGAAAAATAAATTAATACGGGGATATGATCCGAATTTAGAGCAGATATTGTTTGGCATGATGTTGGTAAATTTATATACTTAGATAAAACAATATCTAAAATATCAGGTATACAACCATTTCTAAAAAATGTAGGTTCCGTAGGTGCTTTAATTTGTATATTATGCTTAGAAGTGATGTGTAGCAATTTACTACCGTTTTGATTTGTTTTCCAACACCCCCAGTAGATATGTTTACTGTTCATATCACCTATTAGTAGAGCATGTTCTTTATCAGGCAATTATATTATATATATATATATATATATATATATATATATATATATATATATATATATATATATATATATTATATTAATGTATATATATTCATATTGCTATGTTTTTAACTGACTGCTTTTCTAAGGCAGCAGTACTTTAAAAAAACTAGATAAATTGATATCTTTAATCAATATATAGACTATATTTAGTGAAACCATTGGATTCCTTTTCTAAAAGTATCTTGTTTATCGATCCCAGTAGGTGGCATGCAGGGTAAGATTAAATTAGACAAGTTTCAATGAATGACATCATTATTTAAATTAACTTAAAAATATACAATCTATTTACCCAATGCCTGAGAATACTGAGGGACATTACAGTTAACATTGCCATACAATATTACAAACAAAGAAAATACCTTTAAGCACACTTAGTCGGCTGGCGAAGGTGGAATCTGTCTCAGGCAATTCTAAATCCTTCTAGGTTTCATCCTCCAGCTGCTCTCAGACCCCTGACAGACCTTTCCTCTTGTTGTGGGTGGAACTCGACTCTTCTCTTGCTGGACTTCAACTGCTCGTGGGTGGAACTTGACTGACCCTCTCTGATTCTAAAATCACACCCTCATCATCTCACCCCCTCGTCTTTCCAAAATTATTCCTTTTTGGAATTTGCCGATCTGCTATCAGATAAAGGAAGTAGGGGTTGATATGGGAAGTGCCCCTGGGGTATCGCTGGGGGACCCCATGGAGGTAAACACCTTTTGAACTTTTGCCGACAAAGGCTTATTAATATTTACTTAATTAATATAATAATTATCAAATGGTGAATCTACATCCCTCAGTATCCTCATTACATAACATTTCTCCCATTCTGTGAGGAAGTTTTCTTTAATTATCAAAATATAAACATACAAAAACACTTCAAATTATTTCTAATACTGCACATCTTCTATGAGAAAATTTAACAAGAGGACCTAACAATCATGATTTTTAGTATGATACATTTTTAGTAGATACATTTACAAACGTACATTTATGATGATTAATTAATTAGAAAAAATAACTAAAAGTGTAATTACAATTTTTTAAATTTATAATGAATATTAATACCTTATGCTTGTAACACAACTTAAGATTATATTTCATATGTACAAGTTTATCAGTCTGTTTGTGTAAATTACTATAAATCCAAATAGTTCATATTAGAAGATTTAATATTAGATTAGAAATAGTAAAAAAGAAAAATACATTAAAAGAGTAAACAACCATTTAAAAAAATACTGATAGAACTTATAAATATTTATGTTTACAAAAACATAAATGTGGTAATGGATAATCCCCATTCCACGAAGCTAACAATGATAAATCACATGAAACCTACTCAATACTTAAACACACATCCTATAATGTTTCATTAGAAATTAATGAAATAACTTACTATCAAAATATCAAATAAATCTAATTATATATTTTACTTTAAGATGAGTTTTTTTTATTTATTTATTCATCCCTTCCTGTCCTATGTGGTTACATGGGATTCGGCCTACATTCTTTACAGAAATGAAACCCAGTGGTACCGGAAGTTATGGAAGTTACACTGGTCTTCTTTGCACTTCCATCTGGAGAGTAAAGTGAAAAATGTGACTTATCGGAAAAAAAGTGCAGTCCTCCATTCATTTTCATTCGACAATATGTGATCTCAAGCAAACTCTAAACAGGCTATTCGATGATTTACAGTAAGCTGTGGATCTTTGGCTACCCTCCTGGGATGTAAGCTCATTTCAGCAAGTCTTCTGACAGTATTGGCACTAATTGAAACACCTGGAGCCTTTGAGCTGTCTCAGAAGCAATTGATAAGCGATTTTGAACAGTATGTGTTAAAATAAAGTGGTCATCTCATGGCTGTGTGGTTCTTGGACGACCTGAACTTGGCCTGTGTGTGTAGAGTCCAGTGTCACAGAAACATTGGGTCGCTCTACACACAGTGGTTTCAGGTAATCCTAATGCCTGAGCAGCTTTTCTCTGACTATGGCCATTTTCGACTGAGCAACGCCACTGGCCACTTGTTCGATGGTTATTAGTAATTCAAGCGAGAGGAAGCAATACCCGTTATTGATAATTGAAGTCAACTGAGAAAAAGAATTTTTTTTGTATTGGATATATGGTTTCCACTCGGCTACAATACACCCTGATAATGACCCACAATAGGGTCAAAACGTTGTCAGAAAATAAATGGTTGAAACTACCTAATTGCTTCATTTATTGACCACCACCCGGACTAATTTCTTCTAGTAATTTTTTTTTGTAGTCTAAATTTTCATTAATTTTCTCTTTTTCTTATTTTTTTTTCAAACGAATCTTTATTTTTCGTTTCTTAATCTTAATTTAACTCTAAATAGTCTCAAAATAATTCTATTTCATAAAAATGTTGATGTAATGCATATTAATTTCACAGGAAAAAAATAAAATGATTTTTCAAAGTGCTTACTTTTTTTTGGAGCAGTATATATATATATATATATATATATATATATATATATATATATTATATATATATATATATATGTATATATGTATATATAAATAATATTGTAATATTGCTGCAACTTTGAGTGTATTTGTTTGTGTTTAATCATAAATAAATGAAATTTATTTTTTTAAGGTATACTTTACAATATTTGTTGCATGGAGATTGGACCAGGCTGGAGGCTTCATTGAGAGCGAAGTTTACTGTTGTTTTGCACAAAGTATTGTTGGTATTATCTAAGACTGATGAAGAGGCATCCAGGAAGTGTAAACTTTTAATCAAATTAGTTCATGAACCTTGGAAAAATTCAACCCTGCACAAAATATTGCACAGCCAATCTCCTTCAGATAACGAAGGTATTTATGTGAATAAATAAATAAATAAAAATATATATATATATATATATATATATATATATATATTTATTTTTATATTTATATTTATATTTATATATATGCCGGGGGAGTAAGGACAGAGGCAGGATGATGAAAATAGGTAGCATCCATTAATCCTCTATATTATAGAGGTTTATAAATTGTATACATGCGGGAGTTGGAATTAATTTTTATAGCATGACCCATTAGACAGTAACTTCCCCCAACAGTTAGGCCCGGTCGCACCAACAGCCTGAGTTAAAGTTATATTTTGCTGTTAACTAACCCGGGGTAAAAGCTAATCATGATTTAAGTTTTGTCTAGTTGCACCAAGCAATTTTTAATCTGAGTTAGTTTACATGGGTTAGCGCGGGACATCATCATATTCGTGACGTTAAATATTACAACTCCTAACCCCCTAGACAGTTAGGTTTTGTTGAAATGATTCTTTTACTGTGCTGATGAATATATATTAATACCATAATAATAATGATGATGGAGTTTTGTTGACCGTAGAGAAATTAGATGAGGAAGATGGTTGGGGGTGCGGTCATAAATTAAAAACACACAATTAAAAATAAGCGTTATTTTAATTATGTGCCGACGTTTCGGCCTACAATGTGGGCCTTCATCAGGGCTAAAAGAAACAAGATAACAACCAATGTAATTATAGACTTAATAATGCGTTAGGTATATAATAATAATATGACAGTAATAAATTGTGGGAACATAAATAATATTAAATGTAAAATGATAATAAGATGACAATTATAAAGTATGGAAATAAGGTGACAGTTATAAAGTATGGAAATAAACAAAATTAAGATGATAGTTATAAAGTATGGAAGTAGACATAATTGAGATGATAATATTGTAATGAGAATATATAAATAGAGACTAAGTAAATGAGAAAAAAAAAAAAAAAAAAAATGATAAAGGAAAAATATGTGAACAATTAAAATTTTAAATATTAACAATTTTGAGTTGATATATGACGGTAATATATTAAAAACATAGTTAAGAGTATAGGTAATACATAAAAAAATATAGTCATTACAAAAGAGAAACAGTATGAATAAAAAATAATAATTTAAATTTTAAAATAATGTAATATTAAACTAATAATTATATGTCAGGATATGTAACGGAGAAAGATATGAGTATGGAAAGGGGGAGAAAGAAATGGGCGAATGAAAAAAGACCCTTATCAATAAGAAAAAATACTTACGTGACGACGTGAAAGCGTTGCCTACAGAAGTGATGTTTCCCAGTTTAAAAAACTCATTGCGTGGAACGGAAAATATGAGAAATAGAATGTCCGTTAGGAAAATTCCAAGAAGCTAAGTTATGTTTACTGATTTGATTGTTAAAAAATAGCCAAAAGTCATTACTTGAGAGTACTTGAGTTATTTTAAATTATGAGAATATGATAAATGTAAGAAATATGACGATAAGATAATATTTTAATTAAATAACGGATTGACGTATTTAATTGTAATGGTGTAATTTATTAATTGATAATTTTATTATTTTAATGATAGTTTTTATTTTTGACCGCAAAATTTACTCATAGATTTCTGCGGTCATAAATTAAAACTATAAATTAAAAAATTAAAAATTATTAATTAACAAATTAATATCACTCAATTCAACATTTATATGTATCTTATTACTAAAATTTTAATCTTTACCTCGTCACTATTTCTTACAATTTTATCAAATACTCATAAGTAATAACTCAAGTACTCTCAAGTAATGACTTTTGGCTATTTTTTAACAATCAAATCAGTAAACATAACTTAGCTTCTTGGAATTTTCCTAACGGACATTCTATTTCTCATATTTTCCGTTCCACGCAATGAGTTTTTTAAACTGGGAAACATCACTTCTGTAGGCAACGCTTTCACGTCGTCACGTAAGTATTTTTTCTTATTGATAAGGGTCTTTTTTCATCGCCCATTTCTTTCTCCCCCTTTCCATACTCATATCTTTCTCCGTTACATATCCTGACATATAATTATTAGTTTAATATTACATTATTTTAAAATTTAAATTATTATTTTTTATTCATACTGTTTCTCTTTTGTAATGACTATATTTTTTTATGTATTACCTATACTCTTAACTATGTTTTTAATATATTACCGTCATATATCAACTCAAAATTGTTAATATTTAAAATTTTAATTGTTCATATATTTTTCCTTTATCATTTTTTTTTTTTTTTTTTCTCATTTACTTAGTCTCTATTTATATATTCTCATTACAATATTATCATCTCAATTATGTCTACTTCCATACTTTATAACTATCATCTTAATTTTGTTTATTTCCATACTTTATAACTGTCACCTTATTTCCATACTTTATAATTGTCATCTTATTATCATTTTACATTTAATATTATTTATGTTCCCACAATTTATTACTGTCATATTATTATTATATACCTAACGCATTATTAAGTCTATAATTACATTGGTTGTTATCTTGTTTCTTTTAGCCCTGATGAAGGCCCACATTGTAGGCCGAAACGTCGGCACATAATTAAAATAACGCTTATTTTTAATTGTGTGTTTTTAATTTATGACCGCACCCCCAACCATCTTCCTCACATAATAATAATAATAATAGGCTTAGCGAACCCGAAGGTTCGATGCCGATACCACCAAATTCCGCCTACACAGACTCGTCCAATGTTCACCATTCAAGCCCAAGGCCCCGAGATCAGCCTTAACGCAATCCTCCCATCTACGCTTCGGCCTACCTTTCGGACGCCTACCAGTCGGCTCAGCAAGTACCAACTTTCTCGGAATCGCTCGCCATCGAGCCCAACAACTTTACTCACCCATTTGAGTCTCCGCGATGCAATCAGCTCAATTATATTCACATGATACAAGTGCCGCAATTCCGCGTTGTGCAACCTTCTAAACTCCCCAGTGGCCTCATCTCTCTTCAGACCAAATATTTTACGCAATACCTTATTTTCGAAAACCTTAAGCCGTAGTTCATCCTTCAAAGTAAGCGGCCACGTCTCACATCCGTAAAGAACCGTCAGAAGAATAATAGTTTTAGAAATTCTAACCTTTAAGTTTTTAGATAGAAGCCGTGAACTAAGTAGCTTAGCAACTGAATAATAACACGCATTTCCCACCTTTAACTGGGACTTTATTTCTTCCTGGATTTCATTTTTTCTAGTTATAATTGTACCTAAATACTTGAATTTCTCTACTTGTTCAAAAGTATGACCTGATACATCAATATCACCAAGATCGCCACCGTTTCTGCTACTAATCATATATTTCGTCTTGTCGGTATTTAATTCGAGTCCTATTTCTTTACCGATTTTTATTAACACACTTGTATTTAGTTGTATGGTTTCCGTGTCTTCCCCTAGTAGTACCAGATCATCGGCATACCCCAAAACCGGAATCTTGTCACCCATATTTAAGCCTTTCTCGGTACACATCACCTTTTCTATGACATATTCTAAAGCTATATTAAATAACACAGGTGAAACGGAGTCACCCTGTTTCAAACCCGATCGCACCTCAAATCTCTCGGAGTAATTATGACCGATTCTAACTTTATGGAATGTTTCCAACAAACACATCTCTTCTAGGTTTACTAACTTTCTAGGTATTCCCTGTTCAATCATGATGTTATATAGCTTCTGACGGTCTATTGAATCATAAGCCTTTTTAAAATCGATATAAAGTTGATGGACTACACCGTTGTATTCCAATTTTTTTTCTAATATTTGACGTAAGGAAAATATTTGGTCAATAGTCGAGCGATTCCGCCTAAAACCACATTGGTAATCTCCGATAATTTCCTCAGCGTATTCCGTGATTCGGCTAGTTAGTATTGACGAGAATATTTTATAGCATACTGGGAGAATAGAGATCCCACGATAGTTGTTACAATCCGACCTCGGTCCTTTTTTGTGAATCGGAATAAGTATTGATTCTTTCCATTCTTCGGGCATTTTTTCATTTTTCAGATCTTTTTAACTAAAAAATGTATTTTTGGAAACGCCCGCTTCTCCACACGCCTTGATTAATTCACTCGTGATATTATCATTTCCTACAGCCTTATAACGTTTTGATTTTTCTATTGCCATTTCGACTTCCTCTTTACTCGGTGCGTCTATCCTTGGTTCAGCGCTCTGATATTCAGAGAGAGGAGATTGATTATTATTTTCCGTATTTAATATGCCATATATTAATACCATAATGGATATAATTTGTTAACCGTTGAGAATTAATAATGAAACATTTTAAGATCTATTGACTATGAAGGAAGCTGGATTGTATTGTGAAACCAGACAGACAATGAGTATCTAAATGAAATAAAAACTATAGTATATAAAATATTATTAGGAAATTTATTCCAAAAAAAATAATAAATTAAATCTGGTACAATGAAATTTAAAATGAACCCTTGACAAAAAAACCTTAACGTTAATACAATAAATTGATCAATATTAAAAATAAACCAAAAATTGATAACAATTTGAACAATAAAATATTAAAATCTAAACAAAAAAAACTATCACAATTTTTTACCAGAATGAAAATAATAATAATGCGATAAATATAGAGATGATAAGTGGAAGAAATATAAATATATACCAATATCAAAAAATGCAATTCGTACCTCATCTATCCAAAGAAATTAAGAGACAAATTAGGATTATATAACCATAATAAACTAAGTAATCATTTATCAAACATTAAAGATTTTACAACATGAACGACTGAATGTTATTTATAAAATAAATTGTATAGATTGTGATAAGATGTACATAGGAGAAACTTCTAAAAAGATCACAACTAGAGTCAAACAACACAGTAATGTTTGCAAAAATATACACACCACAGCATTTGCACAACACAGTATTCAGCTTAATCACAATTTTGATTTAGAAAAATCTACAATTTTGGATGTAGAAAAAAGTAGTTTTAATGGAAAAACAATCGAATCTATATATAAACAAAAATATAAAAGATACCATAAATTATAAAACAGATTTAAAGCACTTCTCACAAGCAGTTCTCGCTAGCCAGATACAATAGGGAAATTAAAATTGTAAACCTTACCTTAGTGACCTTTATTTAATAATAAATCAGTGTGTACTTTACACAGTAAATAGGATGACCCTGATCCATTAGGGGCCAAAGAATATGTCAGTTTAGATGGGGATTTTTACCTTAGTGTTAATTTAAAAAAAACCAAAAAAACAATTTGATAACATACATTATTGACAAAATTTTAATAAAAAATGAATAATTTTTTAATTTTTAAATGACTTTCGGCTAAATATAATTTTTATGCAACATTGTTATATATATTTTTGGTACTGTTTCTAATTAGTATATAAAAAATCTGGTGCGGGCAACACGCGACTTTCACTTAACTGCGTTTTTAAAATCAATTAAAGAATTTTCAAATATAGATTTTAATGAGTGAAACTTATAAAGAATTAATTGAATTGAATTTCTATAGGAACATTTGTTTTATTAAAAAATCTATTATATTATTATCTAAAATAATCAGTTTATTTACTCGGCTTTTCATCACTCTTTATTAACTTTTACAAGCTTGTGTATAAGATAATATTTTCCTAAAATCTTTCTCTTTCCAACGGTATATTATTCGTCTATATTACTGTTCTTATATTCAAAAACAAAATATTGCATTGAAAAATATTTTTCAGTTTTCTCCTTTAGTTGTTTATCAAATTCACTCAACTTGCATATTTAGCTGTTAATTATCAATGCTAACAAGATAATATGGTTATTTTTATAGAATCTGCAAAATCAAAGGTACTTTAGAAGAAGAAATTTTGAAATATCAGCATTTAAGCCCATTCAGACTATTTCAATCAGAACCAAACCTACATGATGTGAAAGCCCATTAAATTTTACATCGATTTAGCGAGTTTAATCAAAATCGTAAGCACTGTTTTCGAAAAAATCGTAAAAAGATGCAAAATGCATTGTATAAAGTTTTATAACATCTCGGGCATATATTCAATTTTGGAAAGAAACTAAAGTCATATGACTGAAAATAAATGCAGTACTTTTTAACAATAATTACTTTATCAGGAAATTGTTCTTCGATATACTACTGCAGAAGGAAATCACATCATATTCTCAAAATTTAACTACGAGTAATTAATTTAATATTTTTATGTTTGACGAAATAGTCTCCCCCTACAACTGAAAATGTAGTTAATCTGTGTAATCTTTTATAGTTATGTTAAATATCTCATCCAAACGTACAATACGGGCCATGTAAGGAACTGTTCTTTTCAGGTCGGCAGTGTGTTATTTTTTGCTTTATTAGTATAAATATATTGTCATAGTATCTTATTTATCTTTATATTTATTGCTTTCGATTCCATAGCTAAATGTACTTTCTATTCCTTATAAATTATTTGAAACCATTTTACTACTTTGCACCCTCAAGCAGTTCGATTTCTCTGCAAAAATTAAGATTAAATCTATTCCGCAATAATAAATTTATGAATTGGGTAAATCCGAAGTTGTCTTATAGACATCGGTGTATATAGCTGAGTACACTAATAGCGGATAAGAGAGATCTTGTGTAAAAAGTAGACAATGTAGATGGATAAGGGGATAAGCGAAAGGATGATTATAGATGGAGGGTGAGTGTATTGCTTGTGGGGTCCCCAGATAAGTCCCCTATCTATTGCTACGGACAAAAATCATTAGGTCACTTGTCGCAATTAGCTTTCAGACTTTCCTTAGCCCAGGTTTATTGGTTTTCTTGAGATTCTCTTTCCGGATCTTCTTGTTATTAATAAAATAAAATAATAATTGTGATAAAATAATTGTGAAAAATGTCTTTAGTATTTTTTTCGGACTGGGAAAAACAGCAGATGATTGCTATTTCTATTTATAATCTTGTGCTTTTTCCAATAAGGAAGAAACTGAGTTTGCTGGTGGACTGATTGATGAAGTATATTAGGCAAATAAATAATCTACTGGAGACTTTTATTTATCTAAGAATATTTAGTCATTGGTAAATTAGTAACTGTTTTCGTAAAATGAAAATGGTTGAATGTGTGTATATTGAGAAGAAGTTAGTTAAGGGTGCAGTAAAATTAACACACAATTAAGTAGAAACTTAATTTAATAGTGCCGACGTTTCGGCCTAAATTTTAGGCCTTCTTCAGTGCAATAAAACAAAAGATAACAACCAGTAGTAGAATAAAATGTATAAAGATGATGAGTAAAAGAAATTATAATGATAATTAGAAACTAAACAGTTAGTTAATTAACAAATATTATAAGGATTATAAACGAAAGGGGCAAAAGAAATTTAATTAGGTGGACCTCTTACGAAAATCAAGCATACAATATTGCATAGACAGCTGTACATAGACCTTTCAGGCGTCACTTTCAAACGAAATATTTTCTCATTCTCTATTTGCAAAATCATCTGGAAACATTATACAAGTCATTCCATAATAACGGGCATTAATGACAAAACTTTGACAATTACATCTAAAATCACCCATAAATCTCTAAACCGTGGACAAACTGTTTAAAAAAATCTAACTTTTTCAAACGCAAATGACACCACATTCAAATGCACCTTTGCGGTTCTCTTGTTGATAATATAATGTAGTAATATATCCTTAAAAAATCTGGTGCGGGCAAGACACGACTTCACTTACCTCCATTTTTGAAATCAATAAAAGAATTTTCAAATACATTTAGGAATAAAAAAACATGTGAAGCTATTAAAGAATTAATTAAATTGAATTTATATAGAAAAATGTGTTTTATTAAAAAATCTATTATATTATTATCTAAAATAATCAGTTAGTTATATCTTCTTTTCATCACTCTCTATTAACTTTTAAAAGCTTGAGTATAAGATAATATTTTCCTAAAATCTTTCTCTTTCCAACGGTATATTATTCATCTATATTACTGTTCTTATGTCCGAAAACAAAAAATTGCATTAAAAAAATATTTTTTCAAATTTCTCCTTTAGTTGCTTTTCAAATTCGCTCTACTTGCATATTTAGCTGTTTTTCATCAGTGGTAACAAGATAATATAGTTATTTTTTTATAATCAACCAAATGAAAGGTACTTTAGAAAAATAAAATTTAAAATATCGGCATTTAAGCCCTGTCAGACCATTTTAATCAGAATGAAATCTACATGGTGAAAAACCATAGTAAAACAAAGTGGTTAAAAAAAATCCATATTTGTTTGAACCTGGGGTTTGATGTTGACTGAACGACGAGACGCTTGGCTTCCCTTGATCCGGGCCAACTTTCTGGGGTTGGAGCTGGCTTTTTCCATCCCGGGTCTGTCCGCCTGCGGCATAGTGTGGACCAGAGTCTTAAGGCTTTCCCTTTTTTTAGGAGAAGTGAATAGAATTTATTATGTGTTTCCCTCCTAGGCTTTGTTTAATAAAATTTTTACTCAGTTGTATTCCGATATAAGATGGGTTTTGTTATGTTTCAATATTAAACACTTCATTTCTTGCTTAAATTTTGTTTTTCGTTTCTTGATAAGAAAATAAATCGGTTTGTTAGATCTTATTTGCATTCATCTCTATTTTGTTATTGAAAAAAAAATGTGTATAATATTTATATTTTGCAAAGCGCAGCTTTGTATGTTTTGTGTTACAGCCTTCTGGATATCTTAAAACTGTTTAGAATCCTGTACCAATTTATCATAGGTAAAAATAATCAAGAGTCAGTCGTTAAAAAATATTTTAATTTTGCTGACGTTTCGGTTTTCACAGTTAATACTTGACATGACTCACTGATGCCCTAATGATGGCTCACATGCTTGAGCCGAAACGTCGGCAAAATTAAAATATTTTTCAACGACTGACTCTCGATTATTTCTACCTATGACAATTTCAACAGTCGACCTTAGATCCTTAATCATACCTCTAAAACCCATAAAGGGTCTTGGGATCAGTACATAAAGAGATTCGTACTGTTTCAAGGCCAACGGCCGTGCAATGATGTGATTCGGCCGAGATCAAGCTCAGCCATCAGGTTTTCCCCCATTTTTTGGGTACCCACTTTAAAGAGGCTGGGTATGCCCCAGGGTGTTCTCCATACCCCAAGATCACCTCACGGCTGAAATAACAGAATAAATAATATTCTGCCACAGCCGGGATTCGAACCCAGGATCCAGAGCGCAGTAGATTAGCGCTCTATCCACTAGACCACACCGCTCCCCTTAAATCCTTAATATATGTACCAATTAATGCTAGTGAAAGGAATTTGATTTGTTTTACTTGTTTAAATATACTTATAAATATGCGACTTATTTATTTTTTAGGTTTAAATATACTTAAAAATATGCGCTTATTTATTTTTTAGTGTGTGAATACATTACTTCAGAAGGCAGTGAACTTTTACTCAAGCGTTTAGAAGTTCTTTGTGAAGGAAAATGTGAAGATTTAGCTTTGAAATTAGCGGCTACTCTTTTGAAACATCTTGATCATTGTAGTGAATTTAAAAAAAGTGACATTGATCATATCACTGATATTTTGTTAATTTTATTGTTTCGATTTGGACGTAATCAAGAAATTATTGAGAAGGTATGTTTTTTACTTTCCTAATTGATAACTGTATATAAAAAAAAAAAAAAAAAAAAAAAAAAAAAAAATATATATATATATATATTATATATATATATATATATATATAATATACATATTTATTGCAATTTACAACTGTACCATTGGTAGTACTCCATAAAATGTTTTAAATCAGAAGATCTCGTAGCCATCTTCTTTTCAGATGCCTTGGAGGATTATCAGGAATTAAAGAGAAAGCAAGGATAGAAACTAGCAGGTTTGAGTATGAATGGAGTTTGTCATAGAAGGAATAGTACCTGGTTCAGACCAAATCAGCAACATAAGGAACTTTGAGGTCATTATTGATGAGTTTATATGAGAAAAATTAGGGAGTATTGAGGATTTTTTTAACGATTTTGGATTTTAAGAATTCGATATGAGTAGAATTGAAGGTTTAATAGAGCCCCAAAGCTGAATTCCTTATGCCCAGATTGGTTTTACCATAGATGAGCCTTTTGTAGTTAAGAGGAAGGTTTGATCGCTTGTCTAATAAATGTTGAAGTAGCTAAAATGGCAAGCAGTTTCTTGTTGTTTTAGTCTTGTATGAAGATTTCAAGTTAGACGTTTCTGAAGATGGAGTCCTAGATATCGGATCTGTTCAACAAGGTCTAGTAGTTGAATGTTATTAAAGGATATTGTAGGGCTGAAAGTCATAGTGTTGCGATGAAGGGTGAAGTTTATTTGGTGGGATTTATAAGAATTTATTTATTTTTTCTCCAGTTGTGACACTATACTTCTAGGTCTATAATGTTCTAGTAGTTAAATGTTATTAAGGGATATTATAGGACAGAAAGTAATAGTTTTGCGATGAAGGGTAAAGTTTATTTGGTGGGGTTTGTAAGAATTTATTTTTATTCTCAAGTTGTGACACCATACTTCTTGGTCTTTAATGTGGGATTGAATAGTATGAGAGGTAATAAATGTGAGAACACTCAGGTATCATGAGCGAATGTATTGGGTTGTTTCACATGAAATGTCCGTTTTTAAAGTTTCTGAAATACATAAAGGATTTTGCAGTTCTCTGTTGTTTTCTTCCGAATGTTTACATATTTAAAGTAAACAGTTACTAATCCTCTACCTTTGTATTATAAACATTAGCTTCCCAATCAATTACCCACTTTTTAGTATACCTCCAAATATGAACATGGAAACACGCGATTTTTGAGTAATATTTTTGTACGAGTTTAAACTCGGCCATTCAGCAGCTGAGGCCGCTAGAAATATTTGCAAGGTGTTTGGGGAAGGGAGTGTTGATGAACGGACCATTCGCCGTTGGTTTGTTAAGTTTTCAGCTGGGGATACCGACTTGGAAAACTTGCCCCGAGGAAGACCTCTGTCCCTAATAGACAACGATGTCCTCAAACATACAGTAGAAGGAAACCCCTACCAAACAGTTAAAGGACTCTCAGCACAACTAAATGCAAGTGCATCTACCGTTTCTAGACATTTAAAGTGTATTGGGAAAGTAAAAAAGCTCGGTACATGGGTACCTCATGATCTCACTGAGCGACAGCAAGACCCCATGTTTCAAAACATACCGTGCAAAAATTGAAAGAACTGGGCTACGAAGTTCTTCCACACCCACCATATTCCCCTGACTTGTCTCCAACAGATTACCACCTCTTCAGGAATTTATGCAACTTCACGTTGGTGTCACGTTAGGAAAAATGTGTAGAAAAATAAGGTAAATACTTAGAATAAAATTATCTTGTTTTCATATCGTATTCTTAATAAAAATCCTTTACCTTGAAAATGGACATTTCATGTGACACAACCCAATAGAAAGGAAAGTGTTAGGATGGGTTGGGATATCAGCTGTATGAACTGTGTAAAGAATGTGTCCAGGATATTGTCTTATGGAACACCAGCAGACTGAGTAAAAAGGGATGAATAGGAACTAGTGTGATTTATTTTGAAGGATCTGTCAGAGAGAAAGTACTGGATAATGAGGAAGTATGTAAGAAGGAAGAATCAACAGAATTTGTACAACAGTCCTGGGTGCAGACTCTGTCAAAGGCCTATTCTACGTTAAGAAAAGCTCCTGTGCAGTACCATCCAAAGCGCTTCGAAGCAGAGGAAATAACATCCACCACATGATGAAATTGCTGGATGGTGTAGTATGATGTTCGGAATCCGAACTCAATCTTGTAAAATATGATTGGAATCAAGGATGGGATATATGCATTTCAGGAATTTTTCTAGGATTTTACTCATAATAGATAAAAGAGAAATATGGCAGTAAGAAAATGGGTGTATGAGCGGCTTTTGGGGTTTAGAAAACTACAATATTTAATTTCCAGGGATCAAGAAAATATCTAGTACAGATGATAGCGTTATAGGTATGGATATATGATGGCTTTTCAAGGAAGTTGTTTTAATATATGGGAAGTTACAAGATCTTATGTGCCCAGGAGCTTTGCAGAAAGGTAATCTGTGGATTGTGTTTTATATTTCTGAAGGATGAAATGCTTAGGAGGTAGGGTCATTTGGAGAGGAATATCCAGTTGTTTCAATACATTAAAGATGATTAGGGCTAACTATGTCAGGATGAGGATTATAAATTTTAAAGATGTGCTGAGCGAATATCATATGTCAGGATGAGGATTGTGTATTTTAGAGAGGTGCTGTGCGAATATCTGTGATTTTTCTTCCTCAGATCTTGTCCAGGTTTGAGTTTCACTAAGGAGTGGGTGGTTAAAATCTTCAAACGTGAGGAGTTTTTTTGGTAGTCGTCGACATAGATTTGTCGGCAATAGTGAGATTTTCAGTTGTTTTGTAAATTTTGAATTTTGCATTTTCTGATTTATGATTGTAGTTAGTTTGTCAGTTTGGTGTAATAAGATTGGTCTTTTGGATATTGTTTAGTTAGAATAATTTAAAGAGTGTTAATATAAGTTTAGTATAGAGGTAATGTTTACTTTTGAAACTTCTCAAGTTAATAAAGTGGTTAATAATTTTGTCAATAAACTGAACAGGTATCTGGTTCCATGCCACTTCAATTTTACTCTGCGTTTTTCTCTTAATAAGATGTGAATGTGCTGTGGCAGGTTACTTTGTTGAGATAAATTAATGTTGGTGTTAGTGTATGTTATTCTACTATTGGGTTGATGCAAAATTAATGCAGGTTTCCTCTATTGCAATATCTTAATTCCAATTGTGTAAACAAAGCTAATCCTAACATTGATCATTATTATACCAAAACAAACCTTATCTAATACCCTCTCTTTCACCATGAATTTGTTTAGTAAAATCGTTTTGTTCAGTGTGTTCAAAGGTCTTGAATCGAAAATGTCAAAGTGCGATTTTCGTCAAATTTATTTTTACGAATTTAAATTAGGGCGCAGCGCTGCGCAAACGGCTCGTAATATTAATGAAGTGTGGGGTCAGGGGGCTATTAATGAGTGCACGGTGCAGCGTTGGTTCCAGAAGTTTCGCAGAGGAGATTTCGACCTCGAAGACAAGGAAGGTCGGGGCCGTCATCTTGCTCTGGACGACCAGCTGAGGTCAAAAGTGGAAGAAGACCCAACCAAAACCACACGAGAAATGGGGGCGGAACTCGGAACTCAAAAATTGCAACGTCTTTGCCCAGCATTGATGAATCGGAAGGGGCCGATCCTGCTCCACGATAACGCCAGACCACACGTTGCACAACCAACGCTTCGACGACTGCACGAGTTGGGCTACGAAGTTCTCCAACATCCGCCTTATTCACCTGACCTCTCTCCTACAGACTTCCACTTTTTCAGGCATCTGGACAACTTTTTGAGGGAGAAAAATTTTCAAAACCAGGACGACATTGAAAATTCTTTTCGTGATTTCATTGAGTCCAGGGATTCGGATTTTTTTTCTGGTGGAATAAGAAAGCTTGTTGAACGTTGGCAAAAGTGCATTGATTCAGATGGAAATTATTTTGATTAAATATATATGGTTAAAGTAAAGATATGGCGTATTTACAATACCTACTAAAAACCTGCATTAATTTTGCATCAACCCAATACTTATTGAGTCATTAAGTTTTTTCTATGGTTAGATCAATATCTTGTTTTGTCTTTTGTGGAAGTTTTAAGTCCAATTTTTTTTTTTTTTTTCAAGTCATATAGAATTAGTCCCAATTACCTCTTCCTGTTAACAGGGTTTAAGATAAAAGTTTGAATGTTAGGAAAGCGAACTGGACTGTGATTTGATGAAAGGTCATTCAGATATTCTGGTATAATTCTGATACCTGTTAGAATTAACTAACATAATTAGAAAATAAAAATATGTTGAAAACTATAAAACAAAAAAGTAAAATATTTACAACATAAAAAAAAAAAAAATCTCCATTATAGAAAAATAATAAGTCTATTATATAAAAAAAGTGTTATCCATCATATGCAAAATGAAATACAAAAATAAATAAATTCTCTACTGTATAAATGAATAAATTTTCCTCTGTTTGAAAAAATAAGATATCACTACAACAAGAAAGTATGATATAATGGTTATGAAATAATAAAATAGATTCAAAGAATAAAAGTAAAATGTCAACAATAATTAAATAATTACTAAAAATAAATTTGATGCAACGGAAATTCTTACTTCAGGAGTAAACGTCGAGATCTGTGGGTTTCGATATAATAACAATTGGGTATCCATCAGCCTGGCGACACCTCACTCTCCCACCACTGAACCATACATATTTAATTTTCCCTGATAATTTTTTCTGTCTGGCTAGCTAATACAAGTGTTTGTTTGAGGGTGTCATGGCGTCGCTGACATAGACTCGATGCGAATCGTTATCTTTGTAGGCCAAGGTGACGTGTCGAAAAATCTCTTTTAATTTTTCTTTGTTTCACAATTTGCTATTTAAAATTTTGTCGCACAAATCGAGCTATAATAGGACCTGGTACCCCTTCCTGTTTAGATCTAAGCTGCACTACGTGATCTAGATCTTCCGGGCACAGCTTGACTCCTATTCCCGCTCTGACGTTTAATATTGTGGCCACCACAGTCTCACCCTGTTTTTCTGGGATACCTCTTATTTTGATTGTGTTTCTTAAATGACTGCTCAGAATAATTTATATGTCCCTCTTTAAGAATTTTATTTAGCTGTGCGTGATTTCTTTTTATATTTTTATTCCCATAATATGATGTAAGAGTATAATTATAATAATAATAATAATATAAGAATCATTTTTAATAATAAATAATAAAATAAGAATTTAAAAAAAAATTATTTCCATAATTACTCCTTCAAGTCATATGTGTATTTCAAAACTGTTACAATCTCCCATTTAAAACGTTGGAAGCCTCGAACTGTTGTGATCTTGCATTAAACACGTTAGAACTTGCAACAGTATCGCCCTGCCCTTCGAAGCGTAAACAGTTAACACATTCCTGACTCATGCAGAAAAATGTAGATATTCGCCCTGGCGTGAACGTGTTCAGTAATTTTTATATAATATATTTTTTTTAATTAAAAAAAATGTCTTTTATTTATTAATAAAGAATACTCTGCCTTCCTTCAGAATCTTAAGTTCTACATGTATACAATTTTGAGCAAATCACCTTATTATCAAATTTTTTTTAAAATTTGTTGTTTTCCAGCTAAAAAATAAAAATTATTATACAACTATTTATTGCTTATTACCTGAAAATCATTACTCAAAAATTGGTTTTCAACCATACTATTATAATTTTTGTATTAATTGTTATAAAATATTTGCGTAATTTAGATTGCCAAGTTTTAATGGGTAAACTTTTTTATTGATGCTTTTAAGGAAATAAATGAAAGGGTTTCATGAAAATATATCATTGGAACAGGTTTTACATTTTTGGATCTTATGACACTCCATTAATAGGAGTAGATTTTTTTTTTTTTTTTAAAGACAATCTTTTTTTATGAATATACTTATAATCCTTATAACATCATTAAGAATTTTTTATAGAAAGTGATTTATTTTATTTGTTTTAGTTAAAAAATTTGGATCTGAAAGAGGGTTTACAATTAGTTAAACGATTTTCTAGAAGGAAAACTAATGGTATTGGTTTCTGGAAGTTCTGTGAAAAGGTCACCGAATTAGCAGCACATACTATTCTTGCTTCTGGCATGGTACAAAATGTTGAATGTAAAGAAAAACAAAACCTACTCAGTGAATTAATTAATGAATGGGCCCTTATTCATGTACCTAAGTTAACTAAGTGCCTATCTACATTATGTAATATGGTACGCAAAATAGTTCAAAAGGCTGAAAGTCCCATCCATATTTACATTTTTGCACAAGTTCTACATAAACAGGTATTGTATTAATTTTAATTATTTTTTTAATGAAATAACTACTTCTCTATTAATCTATAAATATGTACTTTGCGAATGGAAATTAATTTTTAATAAATTATTTTGAGCTTGCCCTTAAAAAACATTTAAATACATTTTTTTTCTTTTGAAATGGATCCTATTATAAGTTTTTTGTTCATTTTAACTTGAAAATTTTCTTTTCTTTACACCAATCTATGGTTTGATAGGCTTTATATGGTTCTTAATGAGTTCAAGAGTTTCTCACTGCACTTTTCTTTTTTAAGTTGGTTTGAAGATAAGTGTAGTTTACAACAGTGCTTGTAAAACAAAAGGAAATTGGTATTATGGATGTAAATGAATCTGTGTCATGGTCGCTAATTAATCTTTAATAAGAGTTAAAGTTTATTGATTATTTAATTTTTGGAGTATTATAATCAGATATTTTTATATAATTTTATAATCAGATATAATTTTTGCTAGAATATGAATTTAATATATGATAATTATTTTTGTATTTCCCCCTTCATACCACCAAGTTACTAACTGAAAGTGATATAGAAGTAATAAGAACTAATAAAGCTGGGGGTTACCTGTGGCATGGTGGTTAGCATAACATCCTCCTATGCCAAAGGTCCCGGGTTCAAATCCACAGGTGGCCCTAAGATTTTTTAATGGGAGTCAAAAATCCTTAGTTATGCTGTCCTTCAGGGGGAGACGTTAAAAGGCGGTCCCGAGCCTGTGCATTGTCAGGTATTCGTTAAAGATCTCTATCCTAATTAAACCTGGATAGGTAAAATTTAGGACTCCCGCTGTTGCATCGTTCGATTAGCCATAGCAGCATAAAGAGACGTCAAATAAATGAACAAACAACAAACTAATAAAGCTACAAATTAATATGCCAACATGAGTTAATGGTAAAAGTAGTGAAAATAAAAATAAATATATTGTGGATATAATTAGTTGACCATTGAGAATTACTGAAGGAATTAGTCCGGGTGGCGGTCATTAAATGAAACAACTGAATAGTTTCAACTATTTTATTGTTTGCCAACGTTTCGACCCACATTGTGGGTCATCATCAGGGCTAAAAAGATACAAAAAGGATACATTTAAAATAAGATTACAAATACTATTTAAAAAAAAAAAAAAAAATTAACAATTTCACTAGAGAATGTCAATATTATAACATAAAAGAAAATAGATGTGTAAAGAAATCAATTAATTAAATTACAATGATAAAGGTATACTAATGAGAGCTATACAGACCAGATAATGACTAAAGATAATGTACAAATATATAAGAAAAAATTACATGAAATAAAAACCATTAACAAAATGGAGTACAGTGGAGATACGTACCGTCTGGTAGGTGAGTGGAAACTAGGTTCAATTTGGTTATAAGGAATATAGGCAGGTAGATAGGAAAGTACGTACAAAAGGTTGGGTAAACTGGAAAATACGTACCATATTTCTAGACGGGATCTGACAACAATGAGTAAAATTGTAATATTAACATAAAAGGAAGTGTTCAGATTAAACCTACAATATTAATAACATCATAACGGTATTAGAAGATGTTTTAACAAGATTGTTGAAGTAAAAACAATATAATACAATAGTAAGAATAATAATGTATAAACTATATATAGTAAAAACTGACTACCTCCCAACCAACGTTTTAATAATTATTGTACATATATTAAGACATTAAAATTAACCAAGTGAAAATATTATGACAAAAAATAATAATAAGTAACAATCATTGACAGATCATATAGTGGATACAAAATAGTAAAATAATTACAAATAGGAATAAATTGAATTGTAAAACCATTAAGAATTTATTAAGTGCAGAAACAAATGAAATAGATACATATATAAAATAAATGTATACATAAATAAGTAAAAAATAAACCAATAAATAAACAAAAGGTATACAGTGGGATGGACATGGAAAGCTGTATTACTTAAGAGAGTTTAATATATGGCTATAGGTGGAGGAGATGCACTGTTTATCAGTTTTATGATTGACAGGATTAGATTGGAGATGGATGTGGACGGATTCAGCGATGAGTCTTTTTTTATGGTTGGGAACAGAATCTAAAATGGAACAATCTTGAAAGTTAAATGAATGATTAAAAGTTATGGAGTGTTCGGAGAGTTTTGAGGCTAGAAGGTTTCGAGAGGATATGGAGGATTTATGTTGAGATATGCGGGTTTTTAAGTAGTTTTTTGTTTCACCCACATAGGACACGTCGCAATCTAAACAAGGTATTTTATACACAATATTTGAGCGGTAGAGAGGATTTATCGGGTCTTTAGTATTAGTGAAAAGGTGGGAAAGTTTGTTCTGGGTCTTTAATCCTAGCTTTAGGGAGGGTAAGGAAGATTTAAAGGATTTTTTAATATATTTTCAGACAGGTGTGGAATATACGGTAGGGATCTATATTGAAATATTGTGGGTGAATTTTGGTCTTGTATTGTAGGGGGAGTAATGGTCGTTTTTTACGTTGTTGTATGAGTTTATGGCATAAACTTTAATGACCGCCACCCGGACTAATTCCTTCAGAAAAATAAATATAGTTTACTACATTATATTAAGGGAAATAAAGTACAAATAACAAATACTAGGTAACAAAAAAATAAAAAATAATTATATAGATAACAAAAATAAATTATTAAGTTAAAAGAAGATTTTATATTAATTATGGCTAAAAAGAAATATGGAAATGTAAACTTCAAATAGCTAAATATTGGGTTGTCCGAAAAATTCGTAGAGATTTTAAAAATAAAATTTACTTTTTAATTTTTCTACTAAATATGAATCACAAAGCTAATGTTTATTTATATGCCTTTAATTGTCATGGAATTAACTATGTTTACACACCGAATTTGTCTTTATTAAGGCTCAGTAGTGTACTTTATTGCAAACCAACATGAGAGACGACCGACATGATTCAGTTCAATTTTGGTATATTATGGTGTTCTTTTATAAAAAAAGGAAAAAACGCAGCCCAAACTGCAAGAAAGATTCATGCTGTGTATGACAGTGATTCAATTGGTGATAGCATGAAGATAAGTGTAGTTTACAACAGTGCTTGTAAAACAAAAGGAAATTGGTATTATGGATGTAAATGAATCTGTGTCATGGTCGCTAATTAATCTTTAATAAGAGTTAAAGTTTATTGATTATTTAATTTTTGGAGTATTATAATCAGATATTTTTATATAATTTTATAATCAGATATAATTTTTGCTAGAATATGAATTTAATATATGATAATTATTTTTGTATTTCCCCCTTCATACCACCAAGTTACTAACTGAAAGTGATATAGAAGTAATAAGAACTAATAAAGCTGGGGGTTACCTGTGGCATGGTGGTTAGCATAACATCCTCCTATGCCAAAGGTCCCGGGTTCAAATCCACAGGTGGCCCTAAGATTTTTTAATGGGAGTCAAAAATCCTTAGTTATGCTGTCCTTCAGGGGGAGACGTTAAAAGGCGGTCCCGAGCCTGTGCATTGTCAGGTATTCGTTAAAGATCTCTATCCTAATTAAACCTGGATAGGTAAAATTTAGGACTCCCGCTGTTGCATCGTTCGATTAGCCATAGCAGCATAAAGAGACGTCAAATAAATGAACAAACAACAAACTAATAAAGCTACAAATTAATATGCCAACATGAGTTAATGGTAAAAGTAGTGAAAATAAAAATAAATATAGTTTACTACATTATATTAAGGGAAATAAAGTACAAATAACAAATACTAGGTAACAAAAAAATAAAAAATAATTATATAGATAACAAAAATAAATTATTAAGTTAAAAGAAGATTTTATATTAATTATGGCTAAAAAGAAATATGGAAATGTAAACTTCAAATAGCTAAATATTGGGTTGTCCGAAAAATTCGTAGAGATTTTAAAAATAAAATTTACTTTTTAATTTTTCTACTAAATATGAATCACAAAGCTAATGTTTATTTATATGCCTTTAATTGTCATGGAATTAACTATGTTTACACACCGAATTTGTCTTTATTAAGGCTCAGTAGTGTACTTTATTGCAAACCAACATGAGAGACGACCGACATGATTCAGTTCAATTTTGGTATATTATGGTGTTCTTTTATAAAAAAAGGAAAAACGCAGCCCAAACTGCAAGAAAGATTCATGCTGTGTATGACAGTGATTCAATTGGTGATAGCATGGTTCAGAAGTGGTTTTCGCGGTTTAGATCAGGAGATTTCAATTTGGAAGACCAATCCCGGGCTGGCCAGAGTTCAACTTTTGACATAGAGGATAATATGAGGGTTATCGCAAACAATCCACCAATTACTGCCTGTGAGATAGCTGTGGAGTTAGGAGCCTGCAAATTGACCATTTTTGATCATCTAAAGAAGGCCAGGTATTTCTGTTGTTACGACGTTTGGGTTCCCCATGAGCTCACTGTAAGGAACCTTACTGAAAGGATTTCATGGTTGTGAATTGGTGCTGAAATAAAAAGTGGAGGATCCATTTTTGAAACAAGTTGTTACTGGTGACAAAAAATGGATTCTCTACATCAATACCAGCCGAAAAAAATCTTGGAGGTTGCCTGGAACAACACCGCTCGCAACACCTAAGGCCGGCTTGCATCCAAGGAAGGTGATGCTCAGTTTTTGGTTGGATTGGAAGGGACCCATACATTTTGAGCTCCTTCCACAAAACCAAACTATAAATACGGACTTTTACTGCGCCCAGTTAGATCGATTGAAGGCAGCAAGTGAAGGAGTGCTATTCCACCAAGAGAATGCTAGGCCCCATGTGTCTAAGGACTCGGCAAAAGACCTCACATTGCTCCTTTGGATTTCCATCTTATCCGTTCCCTTGAAAATTTTCTACATGGGAAATCCCACTCTTCAGAAGATGACGCCAAAACGGACCTTTTATTGTTCTTTAAGGTTAGTGATTTTTGGAAAAAAGGGATAATGGACCTTCCAAGCCGTTGGGAAAAGGTAATCGCCAACGGTGGTAACTATTTTGTAGATTAAATAAATAAATTTTAAGCTGTTCATCAATTTTAATTTTTGTCCAAATTTCTCTACCAACTTTCCGGAAAACCCAATAATATTGATTGTATATAGCTGTTTTTGACCGACTGATTTTCTAAGGCAGGGGTTGTTATAAGAACTTATAGATTATCTATTTTATGTATTTCTACTCTATTATTTATCTGTACCTGATTGGATATATTTCCAAAGGTATCATGTTTACCAATCCACTCTTGTATCAGGTCGTATAAAAGGGAATAAAATAATTAAGAGCACTGAATTAAAGTCAGTATTGATTTTAAATTACCCGTCTATTTATTAATAACTCATATTTACATCTGGCATAACTTGTAATTGAGAATACTGAGGTACTGTTATCTATTTCTGTCACAATTTACATATAAGTTATCTGTCATGGATATTAAGTAAGAAGACATCGGATCAGAGGCTTTGGGCTCGTTTATTCATGATATGCAGACCTCCAGCAGGCATTATTTTTTATCTTTGCTTTCATTACAGCATCCCTCGGGCCTTTACTACCATCAGACTGCTTTACCCAGGGCTATCTTGGCCTTGGACGCTTTACACTCCAATCAGACTCCCTCTATCCATGGTTGGAACCAGACTGCCCTTTTCGTAGCTGGACTCTGGACTCCCTCTCGGCTTTCACCTCTTTGTTGTTATAGACTGACTCATCTTCCTTCCAAATTTTTACTCCCCTCTGGGTTCCTCTGTTCTCCCCTTTTCTTCTCAAAAATGATATTTATTTTTTCTTATTTGTTAGATAGATCAGCAGCCTTTTTAAAGATATAATATTAAAAAATATTAATATTCTTTGGCCTTGCTGATTCCTCAAGGTAGTATTTTGAATTTAAGGGGTCACAAGACCTAAAGGTTGGACATACACATGTGTGGCCTAGACCTACAGTTTTCTAGGGGCTGTCAGAGATAAGGTATATCTATGCCAGGTATATCTACTATCCCAGCTTTTGCCAACAAAGGCTTATTAATATAATTTTGTATTCCAATGATTAACGTAAGAGAGATGTACAAAGGTATAAACAAATCGCGTAAAAGATTTGAACCTCTATTGAATGCGGTTAAAGATGCAAATAACAATATAATTGCGGATCCTTCTGAGATATTAAATAAATTTAAACAACACTTTGACGGCATCTTAAATACGGAAAATAATAATCAATCTCTTCTCTCTGAATATCAGAGCGCTGAACCATGGATAGACGCTCCGAGTAAAGAGGAAGTCGAAATGGCGATAGGAAAATTAAAACGTTATAAGGCCGCAGGAAATGATAATATCACGAGTGAATTAATCAAAGCGTGTGGAGAAGCGGGCGTTTCCAAAATACATTTTTTAGTTAAAAAGATCTGGGAAACTGAAAAAATGCCAGAAGAATGGAAAGAATCAATACTTATTCCGATTCACAAAAAAGGACCGAGGTCGGATTGTAACAACTATCGTGGGATCTCTCTTCTCCCAGTATGCTATAAAATATTCTCGTCAATTCTAACTAGTCGAATCACGGAATACGCTGAGGAAATTATCGGAGATTACCAATGTGGTTTTAGGCGGAATCGCTCGACTATAGACCAAATATTTTCCTTACGTCAAATATTAGAGAAAAAATTGGAATACAACGGTGTAGTCCATCAACTTTATATCGATTTTAAAAAGGCTTATGATTCAATAGACCGTCAGAAGCTATATAACATCATGATTGAACAGGGAATACCTAGAAAATTAGTAAACCTAGTAGAGATGTGTTTGTCGGAAACATTCCATAAAGTTAGAATCGGTCATAATTACTCCGAGAGATTTGAGGTGCGATCGGGTTTGAAACAGGGTGACTCCCTTTCACCTGTGTTATTTAATATAGCTTTAGAATATGTCATAGAAAAGGTGATGTGTACCGAGAAAGGCTTAAATATGGGTGACAAGATTCCGGTTTTGGGGTATGCCGATGATCTGGTACTGCTAGGTGAAGACACGGAAACCATACAACTAAATACAAGTGTGTTAATAAAAACCGGTAAAGAAATAGGACTCGAATTAAATACCGATAAAACGAAGTATATGATTAGTAGCAGAAACGGTGTCGATCTTGGTGATATTGATGTATCAGGTCATACTTTTGAACACGTAGAGAAATTCAAGTATTTAGGTTCAATTATAACTAGAAAAAATGAAATCCAGGAAGAAATAAAGTCCCGGTTAAAGGTGGGAAATGCGTGTTATTATTCAGTCGCTAAGTTACTTAGATCGCGGCTTCTATCTAAAAACTTAAAGATTAGAATTTATAAAACTATTATTCTTCCAACGGTTCTTTACGGATGTGAAACGTGGCCGCTTACTTTAAAGGATGAACAACGGCTTAAGGTTTTCGAGAATAAGGTACTGCGTAAAATATTTGGTCCGAAGAGAGATGAGGCCACTGGGGAGTTTAGAAGGTTGCACAACGCGGAATTGCAGAGTTTGTACCCTGTGAATATAATTGAGTTGATAGCATCGCGGAGACTCAAATGGGCGCGTAAAGTTGTTGGGCTTAGTGAGGAACGGATTCCGAGAAAGTTGGTATTCGCTGAACCGACTGGTAGGCGTCCGAAAGGTAGGCCGAAGCGGAGATGGGAGGATTGCGTTAAGGCTGATCTCGGGAGCTTGGGCTTGAATGGTGAGCATTGGACGATTCTGTGTAGGCGGAATTTGGTGGTATCGGCATCGAACCTTCGGGTTCGCTAAGCCTATTATTATTATTATTATTATTATTATTCCAATGATTGGTTGATGTATTCCAACTACCTTCAGTATTCTCAATACATTACTTAACACTGTGAAGAAAGAAGAATTAAAAACTTCAAGGTTTATGATTTTTCCTTTATTATTAAAACATCTAAAACTTAAACTTATAGGAAATACCTACTACTAGTTATAGTACTGTACAACGACATTTTCTATGAAAAACATAAAGTAAAAAGCATTACGATCTCGAATATTTACTGTATGATACAAGAGTTTAGCACATATATTTACTAACATTGTACATTAATAAGGATATCCATTTTCATTAGAAAAAATTCAACTTAGTTAAAATGAATAATTCCTTAAGCTTAATGAGATAGGGAAGCATTCCACAAGTGGCAGGATGTGGGGATGTTTGGTTTAAAGAACAAACCCTGGCTCAATGGGGATTGTCAAAACATGTGTGAAGAAAGAAAAGCCACTGAACTAAATTACTTAAACTATCTCAGGGATAATAATATGGCTTACTGCTGGGTCATAAAAAATAAATTAAATGTTAAAATTGAAATTTTAAAAAAGAAAAGAAGAAATCTAAAAAGCAAAAAAAAAAAAATTGAAATATAAAAACAAAAAATTGAAAATAGCATAAAAGAGATGTACATAGGTATTAAAAAATAGCGGATCTGGCTGAGATATTAAATAAAGGGCCTAGCCGAATAAACATGTGAAATCTGTCCCACGTGTATCAGGACCACATTTATACTATTGATTCACACTTATGAGAAACCAGTTGTTGCAAATTTTTAGCCCCCTTTATTCTATTATGGAGGGGAAAAGAAAATTGTTTTCTCCTGAACAGCTCAACCGATTTTCACAAAACAAATATATATTTGGGATTTCAAATAAAAAAAAATCCATGAATGTGAGTCAAAAGTCTCATGAATTGGAAGAAAAAAAATTAGATTATGTTAGATCGGTACACCTCCCATTTTTTGGTACTTTATTTCATCGCACGGTCCTCCATGGTGAACAATTACAAATACAATATTTACTCCTGATCGGTTCAACCGAATTTCACGAAAAAAATATATGTTAATGGTTTTCTACAAAAGTTTAAAAAAAAAACGTTTAATGAAAAACTGAGTCAAACATTTTTTTCTTCTTTATCTGCCTCTTTTTGCTATCTCTAACGTTGAGGAGCCTCTATTCAGCGCAGCCACTCTTCCGGTCTCTACTTACTGCTCATTTAGTCCAGGGATTTTCCTCTTCTACTTCCAATCCTGTGGATAAATTCCTGTTATGAAACTGTGGGACGCCCTCATGGTCTTTCTTCTCCCGCAGGTATACAGATTTATATAAATGCATTTTTGTTTTCTTATCGACCTCATGCTGCCCGAGGATACTGTTAATGATCTGGTATTATGCCTGGTTTGCCTTTGATATTCTGTTAGAAATTTCTGTATCTATCTTATCAGAATCACTAATTACAGTTCTTAAGTAGGTATATCACCACCTCAAGGAATTCCCGATTGCAGACTGATTGGATGTCTTCCTCTTCTCCTCTCGCCATAACCAGCACTTTACTCTTGGAGGCATTGATTGGCATATATTTTCTCAGAAGCTTTTCTTCCCATTCTCCTAGCACTTGCTGCAATTTCTTTCACCTTTGAATCAGCTCTGAGGACAATGTCTTCCGCTTGTATATAATGCTCTGAACCAGGACGGCCCTCATATTCCAGTTACCTACTGAAGTCCAGGAAGTCCACCGCATGCAAATTATATGAATCTCATCCATAAAATTTATAAACAGGAGAGGGCTTAAACTATCTCCCTGTTTAACTCCTTTCACAATTGGGAAATATTCTGATTCCATCCCATTTACTCTTACCAATCCAGTGGCTCCTTGGTTGGTTGATTTTATGGTCTCAATCAAATCTCCAGGCACACTCTTGGCATCTAAAGCATTCCAAATTTCCTTTCTTGGGACTGATAGTCCATTCAATAGAGGTTGAAAAGAAGGGTTCACCTTGGGTCATTCCATGAGAATTCTTCATCCAGAAATTTTAGGATCTCAGATTTTCATGAAATTTGGCACGATGTATCCTTTCATGTAGTTGTTAGTTAGTTAGTCCTTTCATGATCCTATACAAAATTTTAGTATTTTATCTTAAATAGTTTTCAATTTAGAACCACCTAAATTATGGTGTTTTCATAAACTTAAAGAAATAAAATTGTACTATCGTTTTTTTCAATCAAACAGCATGAAAAATTCAGATTATATGAATAGAACTATAGTTATTTCTAGAATTAATAAATAATTAATCCATGATGCTCCAATAACCATGAAAAAAAATATCATTTATAAAAATATGAAAAGTATGAAGAAAAACAAATAGTTTAAAAAAAAAATTAATTATGAACCAAAGGCCACTGGGGAGTTTAGAAGGTTGCACAATAAGGAACTGCGGAGCTTGTACCCTGTGAATATAATTGAGTTGATAGCATCGCGGAGACTCAAAGGGGCGGAGTAAAGTTGTTGGGCTCGGTGAGGAACGGATTCCAAGAAAGTTGGTATTCGCTGAACCAACTGGTAGATGTCCAAAAGATAGGCCGAAGTGTCGATGGGAACCTTAGGGTTCGGTAGACCTGTTATTATTATTATTATAAACACAGGGATGATTTATTTTTTAATAATTAAGATGGTATTAGCTATCAAGGCAGTACGCCGGTTGAAAAAATAAAAAAAATATAATACCTCCCATCATATTAGCTACCAGCAACAATAATAAAAATTATGGGATTTTAGTGCTTAATATAAAGAAAAATATTTGTTTTCAATAGACAAAAATTTTACTTAAACTATGCACATTTAAGGAAATAAATAATATAAGCCAAATGCCATTATTTAAGCAAAGCAATGAATTTTTCAGTCTTTGTGATCGTACTGGCTACAATATATAATAATAAAAATGTAATACTCTAAAAAATATATATATTTCTACCTTGTTGGTAAATGTAACGTAAAATATGGTGTTCCATTAAAAAAAAATGTAATGAGCCAAAAGCAATTATTTAAGAAAAACTATAATTTTTTGGGGGAAAATTAAGATGGTACTAGCTACCATATATAATAATAAAAATCATGGGATTTCGATAGCTTAATATTTAAAAAAAATATTTGTTTTTAATGAACAAAACATTTGGACAAGAAACAAGACATCGTGGCAAATGTGGAATCAAATCAATCCTGTTTTAGTACAAAACAGATGGCAAAGTAGCATAATTAATGTGAGATCGTATCGTGGTGCAGAATGCTGTTCTGATCATTAATTAGTAATAGCGAAACTTCGACAAAAACTAAATACTAAAAGAGAACACAAATCATACTCATCCCGAGAATTTTGATTTAGTTAAATTGAACAATCTCCGAATTAAAAATCAAAGTTAAAAAGATCTGGAAAAATTAAAAATGCCTGAAGAATGGAAAGAATCAATACTTATTCCAATTAAAAAAAAAAGGACTTAGGACAACAACTATTGTGGGATCTCTCTTCTGTATGTTACAGAGAGTAAGTAAACCTAGTAGAGACATGTTTGTCGTAAACATTCCATAAAGTTTGAATCGGTCATAATTACTCCGATTGATTTGAGGTGCGATCGGGTTTGAAACAGGGTGACTCCCTTTCACCTGTTTTATTTAATATAGCTTCAGGATATGTCATAGAAAAGGTGGCATGTACCAAGAAAGGTTTAAATCTGGGTGATAAAATCCGGTTCTGGGATATGCCGATGATTTGGTACTGCTAGGTGAAGACACGGAAACTATACAACTAAACACAAGTGCGGTAAACAACTTACTCAATAAGAAATATTACTCGAATCAATAAATAAATAATAAATCAAAAATCAATAAATAAAAAACAATAAATATCAATAAACATTACTCAAATTCAATAAGAAATATTACTCAAAATAAATACTGATAAGACAAAATATATGATTAGTTGTAGAAACGATGGCGATCTTGGTGATATTGATATATCAGGCCGAAGTGTCGATGGGAACCTTAGGGTTCGGTAGACCTGTTATTATTATTATAAACACAGGGATGATTTATTTTTTAATAATTAAGATGGTATTAGCTATCATATACAATAATAAAAATAATGGAATTTTGACTGCTTAATACTAAAAAAAAATGTATTCGATATAAATTATAAAAAATTAAGTTAAACTATGGATGTTCAAAAAAAAAAAAAAAAAGATAAGCTACAGAATGGATTTTTTTTTAGTACTTATTATGATTACGAGCTACAGCATAGAATAATAAAGATCATGGGATTTCACCAGGTTAATATTTTAAAAAATAAATATTTATTTTGTAGGATAAAATTTAACGTACTTAGTGAACTAAATATAATTAGTTACTGACTAGATACTTTATATTATAATGATATATAGTTGCGAGCACCAACATAATTATTGAAAAAAAAGTCATTATTTGACTTAAATGTTTGCTTTTGATTTATAATATTTTTATCTGGAACGTCGTATTTAATTTTAATTTTTTTTTTTTTAAATTGATAGAAATTAATTTTTTTAAATATTAAGCTGGTGAAATCGAATTATTTTTATTATTACATATGGTAGCTAACTAACACCAACTTTATTCCATAATAAAAATTATTCTTTTGTTTAAATCATTGATTTTGATTCATAATAATTTTTCCTGTATTATATCATATCTTACGTTAAATCTTTCCCAACAAGATATATTTATATTACTTTTAAAAATATAAGCCAGGTGAAATCCCATGATTTTTGTTATCATATATTATAGCCATGATATATTATAGCCATTACCATACCATAAGTATTGTAGAAAATTCATTCTTTTTTTTAACTTATTGCTTTTGGTTCATATACGTTTTTTTCATGAAAGTCTATAGTTGAATGTTTTGTTCATTTAAAACAAATATTATATAAGCTATCGAAATCCCATGAGTTATTAGCTAGTACCATCTTAATTCCCTCCCAAAAAATCATAGTTTTTCTTAAATAATTGCTTTTGGCTCATTACATTTTTTTAATGGAACACCATGTTTTACGTTACATTTACCAACAAGGTAGAAATATATATATTTTTTAGAGTATTATGCAAGCAAAATCTCATTATTTTTATTATTATATATTGTAGCCAGTTTGATCACAAGTATTGGAAAAATTCATTGTTTTGCTTAAATAATGGCATTTGGCTTATATTATTTATTTCCTTAAATGTCCATAGTTTAAGTAAAATTTTTGGTATTGAAAACAAATATTTTGTTATTGAAAACAAATATTTTGTTATTGAAAACAAATATAATATTGAAAAAAAATATTTGTTATTGAAAATAAATATAAACAAATTTTAGTTATTAAAAACAAATATTGCTTTACATTAAGTAGGTAAAATTCCATAATTTTTATTGTTATTGTCGATAGCTAATATGATGGGAGGTATTATAAATTTTTTTTTTTCAATTGACGTATTGCCTTTAGTTCATATTTTTTTTTTTTAAACTATTTGTTTTGCTTTACGTTTTTTATATTTTTATACATGATATTTTTTTCATGGTTATTGGAGCATCATAGATTAATTATTAATTTATTCTAGAAATTACCATAGTTCTCTTCACAAATCTGAATTTTTCATGCTGTTTGATTGAAAAATAATGATGGTACAATTTTATTTCTTTGAGTAAGCCAGCATCTCAGCATGGGAGAATTTGTATGGAATGACCCTCCTACAAAAAGTGTGCCATTTTATTCTATTTTTTAGGACCATTATGTAGTGCTTAACCCAAGTCTTCATCCCCACTCTTTTGCTTCGTCCACCATCTTGAAAAAAAGATAAAAAATTGGCACTTTTTCAATTTTTGTCCTCCAGCTCATTCCCAATGCATTTTTTGATTTTTAAGTTTAGTTATAAAAATGTAGACAACAACATTTCTAATAAATTGACGTTTTTAATGATGTTCCATGTATTTTTTTAAATCACAACAATGAAGGTATATTATTCAAATGGCTCATATATGATTTAACCACCCATATTTATGCGCCATGACCATGATGTGCAACATTGCTTGAGTGGTTTTCAGAACCCTCTCTGCTCCTTTATTTGAAGCTGATGAAAGTATAAGCACAGGTGTATAACAATATGTTATATACCTTTTGCTCCATTTATTGGGGAAATTTTGTTTTATGCATGAAAATGCTCAACAACACACTGCCAACTTTGCTTAGCAATACCTTAGTGATAGATAAATCAGACTTTATGATGGCCAGCTCATAACCCTGACTTAAATCCTATTGATCATCTCTGGGATGAACTTGTCAGATGCGTGGGAAGAAGAATTAACCCTCCTGAAAACTTACAGGAGCTAAGAACTTCGTTAGTGGAAGCATGGGAGGAAATCCTGCTAGATGCAGCAAAACTTATTAGAAGTATGCCTTAAAGGCTTCAGGCAGTAATTCAAGCAAGAGGAAGATATTAAAGTTATTGAAAGTTGTATTCAACAGAGAAAACAATTTTTTTTTTAATATAAATTTTCGTTCATTTTCTCTTTTTTTCCAAATAAATCTTAATCTTTAGTTTCTTAATCTTAATTTTACCTCCAAATCTTCTCAAAAGTGTACTAGTTTATAAAAATGTTGATGTAATGCACATTAATTTCACAGGAAAAAAATAAAATGATTTTTCAAAGTTTTTTTTTGTGGAGCAGTGTATCTGATGACTTTGCGATCCTACAATTATATCCCTACTCTTCAGGCATGATCAGTTACTACTCACAGCAATACTGCTGAGAGAGCAGATCAGAACAGAGCAGAAAAAAACTGTTTTTTTAATTTTTCACCATTGGGTACATTTGAGATCAACTTCAAAAATTCATATATTGTGCAGGACCCTCCAATAAAATGAAGTAGCAAAAATTTGTAGGTGTTCCAATTCACCAAATTGAAAAAAAAAAAAAATTGACTCCGGTTTTCATAAAAAGAAAAAAATAAAAATAAAAAAAATGTTTTAAAAAACTCTTTTAGACATATATTTTTGTCGTGAAAGTTGGTTGATCCGATCAAGAGAAATATTTTTCATCATGGGCTACACTTGAGATAAAATTGAAAAAATATATATTACAGAGGACCCTCCAATGAAATAAAGTAGCAAAACATTGAAGGTGTACCGATTCAATTTGACCTAAAAAATGTTTTTTGAAAAATTCAAAAATATATTTTGAAACTATTTGTTTCATGAAAATCGGTTGAGCTGTTCAGGATAAAACAATTTTTTGTTGTGTTTTTTCCCCCCTCCATAACTTTCCTCCCATAAGGATTAAGGGGCTAAAATTTTGCTAAAGGTGGTTTCTCATAAGTGTGAATCAATGGTATAATTTTGGTTCTGTTACACGGGGGGCCAGATTTCATATGCTTATTCCGCTAGGCCCTTTAAACAACTTTTTGGCAGTTTTCTAACTACTGAAACTAATAACCAGTCTCCTCCTTCTGAATATCTATGCTCTCCCAGCTTATGCTCTTTCGTTTTCCTATGTGCCGTTAAGAAAATAAAAGTCTGGAATCTCCATCTATAGCCTTATTGTTTTCTTTTTGGACCATAACTTCTCTCTATCTTAAACAGCTTTTTCATGCCCTTCAAGATAACTGGTGTTGTAACTTTGCTTTAGATTATTATTATATAATTTATTCTTGTAGATCTTTTTCATTCCTGATTGTTGTGTATTTATTTAATGTTGTGGAAATAATGTTTTGAATATATTATTTACATGAAATTTGATTTATTTATTTTTATTATTTTTTTTTTTTTTAGCTTGGAAGTCAGGTTAAGCCCTTATGCATTGAGCTGTATATTCGAGGATTCACTACAAACATTAACTTAATTGAGCATCACAAATCTTCTAGTGATGATGAAAACATTCTTAAAGCTGAAATTCTTTTATCTCAAAGCTTTTTGGAATTATCTGACATTCTTTGTGATAACATAATCATTTATAGGGAATGTTTGCTTACTGCATTTTCACTTTACCCTACAAAGGATTGTTTGAAGCGTTTAGAAAAGGCTGCATTGTTGTGTAGTTCCTGTAAAAATGAAAGCTCAGATTTAAATGATAAAGATAATGTCTGGAATAATTGCAAAAATGTTTCATGTATTTTAAAAAAGAAAAAAACAGAAGAACAATTTATTGAAGCTGTTAATGGGCTAAACATTTTGAATTCAGAATTATTGGGTTTGACCCCACATCTTTGTGATGATCTTTCTACTGTACTTTCTAACCCCAGGTGTCAAACTTTAAGCTGGTCTTTAGGATGGATGCTGTTAAAAAAAGAATGTGAAGAATATTTGACTGCTTATTCTGATAAAGAAAAAAGGAAAAATCGGAATCCTGAGTTGAAATATTTAAATATTGACTATTCACAATTTGAAAAGCACCAATCTAATAAAAAGCATGAACACTCTAAGAACAAAGGCAGGAAGAAGAAATTAAGCAAATTTTCAGATTCTGATTTAATTCAAGTTACTGAAAATAGCTGCTCCCAAAGCATAGCTAAATGTAATAACGAAAAGAAAGCTGGTGAAAAAGGTATTTTGAAAGTTTCTGTGTTAAAGATTAATGAATTAAATTCTAAAAACACTTTATTATTACCTGACAAAACCCAAGAGCCCTTTGTCCCCACGAAACCAATTATCATTAAGAGAACTTATTCACGAAAAAATGATAAGTCTAATCAAGCTAATAAAAATATTCAGAATACTATAAATGAAAATCCATTACATCAGGGCAGTGTTGGGTCTGTGTTTCATCGTGATTATAATCCATACTCTGGAAACTCTGTCCTGAGTCCTAAACCTGCTGAAGTTCCCCCAGAGACTCCAGATTCCAGTTATCATGATTCAACATATCAATCAAAGTTAATTCCTTTACTGAATCAAAAAGTGATTATTAATGATAATTGTGTTAGATCTACCAAAAGTCCTTCAATAATTTTTAGACACGAATCAGAATTCAATAGAAGTAAAAGTTCATTTGTAAATCAACCTGCATCAAATAACAAAATTCTAGCCAAATATATTCCTGGCATGAATTCGCTTGATTTGATTGTTCCTTTAAGGCCTGAGCCAACAGTTCAGGTAGTGCAGATACCTAGTCCGAATACTATTCTTCAGCCTGTTTCTTCAAATTCTCCTTCAGCAATTCAGACCAATAGTACTTCAATTGCTATTTCAAAGCCTTTGACTGAACCCATTAACACACAATCAAATGATGTTGTTACTTCACACTCTCAGGCTCATTCTCAAAGTATTGAAACTGCAAATAATTCTAATCTTTTGCTAACTACTGTGGTAAATCCTGGAACATTAACTCGTATTCATAGTTCTGATCAAAGGCATACTGTAACTCATGTTTCTAGTAATTTAGCATTAATGAGAACACAGCTAAAGCCTTCTTCTTCGGATTCAAGTGTTTCGGAAAGTTTGAATGCTGAAACAGATTCTATGAGTGTTGGGGTGAATACCTCATCTCATGAAGGAAGTACTCCTGTTACAGCCCATATTCAACGAGTTGGTCAACCGCATAAGCAAAAACATCTGTATGATGATTCCAATGCTTTGAAATCATCCAGTTCTAATTCAAGTGTTCATATTCCTGGAACTATACAAATTTTTGAAGAATCCAACAAAGTCTCCTCTTCTTCCCAATCCAGTGCTAGCACCGTTTCTGGTTCTGTCTACAGGTTTATTTTAAAAGATGGTAAAATTTTAGAGCAGTATTGTCACGCTAATCAAAATTCAATTTTTCAACTTCCAGATCTTTTGCAAGACAATAATCTACAGAGTTCCGTTCAACAAGAGCATGTAATTAAATTGTTAAAAAAAAAGAAGGATCCTAAGAAAGAAGATTCTGGTAGTGCTGAAAATGTTCAAATTCCTAGTTTGCCTCAGTTTCATCAAGTTTTTCGACGGCAAGTATATCAAAGTGGCTCCATTATTGAAGGAGCTTCTATTCCTCCATCTCCCAGCCAATTTAGTGAAGATTCTTCTGAAATTCAGAAACAAGAAAATCCCTCATCTCCTCTCTCAAAAGCTGTTCAAACAGTTCTAAAAGAAACTGAACCTAAAACAAAACAGCCCAATGATAAGATAAATGAGAATGTTTCTACAAATGTAATAGCTAACCAGAATACCATCAAAGTTTCTTCTGGCACTGAAAACAAAGAAACTGCATCTGACATGCAATCAACGTCTGGTGTTATTTTTACTTGTAAAGTACCCATATCTCTTTCAGGTAATACAGTTTTACAAGCTAAGCCTGTTTCAATACTTAAAACTTCTAATGCTCAGGAAGTATCCAGAATTTCTCATAAGATGGATTCAGATTCTAAAAGTAAAGATTCTGTTATAAGAAGTAATATGAATGCATTACTTGCTGCTGCTTTACAAAACAATCCTCTTAAATCTAATGCATCTGACTCTAGTGATAATTCTGCAATTCACAATGTAAAACAGATAAAAGTTGGTATACAAGAAGTAAAACCTGAGGGTTCTCCTATTGTGACTTCTAAAATCAGAATGCCTTCTCCTACACAAAAAAGTGTTAAAAGGCAGCCAATAGTTCAGCATAATGTAACAAGGTTTTCAAGACCTAGTGTCCATGGGTCTTCTGGAACTACAATTAACCAGAATGCTACACCTGTTGTTACTATACCTGTGCCCACGAGAACTGTGCAAGTCTTAACTAATATTAATCAAAATCCTTTACCAAATTTATCAAAAATTGATAGCAGAAGAGATCAGAGCATTTCTCAAAACAATGACCAATCTTCAGTTAGTTCCACTACATTAGAACAGTTGAGAGAATTTGAATCCGTCCTGGAACAAGTTACTAACACATCTCAAATGAAAGAAAGAAGTAATGTTAAAAAGACAGAACCTTTAACTTTGGTGCAGACATCAAGTCCTGAATTTTCTAACCCTGGATCATCTAAAGTAAATACTTTATTTCAGACATCTTTAGTGAGTGCTATTTCTGATCTAAATACAGATAGAGTTAGTCTTACTTTTATCAGTAAGTCTTCCACAACTTGTTCCAATACATTAATCACTACTAATTCACCAAAAATATCAGCATCTACTCCAGTTGTTGTGGTACAGAGTTGTAGCCGGCCTCTAACATCTCCTGCTTTAAGTATAAGCTCACAAAATTCTCCAGGCTCTTCTCCAACTACACCACCATCTAATTCTCAATCAAAAATCAATTCTAAACTCACCAAACCTAAAGCTAAATCAATTGGTAAAACAACACCAACAGCAACATTAAAAGTTTCAACTTTACCCAAACCTCAACAAAAGCCTCAAGAAGATGAACAAACAACCCAAAGAATTTATGCTATTTTAGATAAATATGCTGAACAACTTAGAAACTCACCTGAGTTAAAAAACAAACCAGCTCCTAGAAGACGTTCAAATCCCCCTACGAATCCTTCGCAATCTTCAAAGCGAAAAAAGTCATCTCAAGGAAAATCAAAAAACTTTTCAAGTATTCCATCTTGTTCTGGTTTGGAAATGAGTCCTTGTTCTGAAGACTTAAGAACTGCTGGGAGTGAAGACAGTTCCAATGGTGTTAGTCAGGTTACACAAACTATTAGTTCTCCTCATAATAGGAATGAAGAACATTCTAACCCTTCAGGAGATGTTGCATCTGACAAATCTGAATCATTAGATAAAGAACAACGGTTACAGCACCGAATTTTACTTGCAGATCAAACATCTGGCTCAGGAAGAACAGTAATTGTACAAGATAATGTTCAACCAGTTATAAGTGTGGAAGGTACCAAAGTCATTGCAGGTAAACAGCTTGTTGTTGGTAGTGGTGCTACAGTTCCTCTAACTTTATCTCTTCCTGGCACTGGAAATGTAAAACAAGTGTTGTTTCCTGTTCCAACTGATGGTAGACCTTTTGTTGTTGCAAAAGTTCCAAAAATGTATAGATTCCATCAGGTAACAATGCCTAGTGGTTCACCTCTGATTGCTTCTGCTAGCTCTGGAACTGTACTATTAAGACAGATGTGCCTGAATAAGTCTAATTCCACACTTAAACAAGTTAAACTTCCTGTGGTTTCCCAAATATCATCACATATGGCTTCTCAGCCAACAGTAGTTTTGCCATCAGGCTCTCAATCTTTTACATTATCTACTGGCTCTACTTCCATGGACAGTGAAATAGGTATAACCTTGGACAATACTATTTTACTTAATTCTTCATCAACTTCAGCGTCATCTATTGGGTTTCTGCAAAGAAATTTGTCTAAAACAACACAGGCTTCTAATGTATTAGCTAATAGTCGTACTGTAACTTCTCAAGAATCTAGTCATGCTCCTACCTCTGGTGAAGTTATGGTATCCGTAAAAACTGAGAGTAATTTAATACATCCTGAAAATTTGAATGCAGATTGTTCTAAATCTTCTGTTAATAATAAGGATATTAAAAATGAAGAAGTTAAATTTTGTTCAAATCATGAAAACATTGAAGAGAAATGTAGAAAAAAAGTTCCTATAATATCTTCTCCTACTTCGAATAGTAACTGGACACAAGCCCTGAAAGATGCTAATGTGAATTGTAGTATATTAAACAAAATTCAGGAAAAAGAAGAGAAGGATAATGTTAGAACAGAATCTTCAGATGTCAAAGGTAATTAATTATTGTTATAAACCTTTTTCATTTTCCTTTGTTCCTAAACTTTTTAATAGAATATTTTTTTTGGAGAAGATTTATAACTTCTCAAAAAAACAGTAATACTTCAAATAAAATATTGGGTATAATTTGTTGACCGTTGAGAATTACTAAAAGGAATTAGTCCGGGTGGTGGTCGGTGAATGAAACAATTGAGTAGTTTCAACAGTTTATTTTTTGCCTACGTTTGCCCCATTGTGGGTCATCGTCAGGGCTAAAGAGATACATTTAAAATAAGATTAAATACACAATTTTAAAAACTATTGCGCTAGAGATTGTAGACGAGATTAGACAACAATGAGTAAAATTTTAATACTAACATAAACAGAAGTAATCAGATTAAACATATAATAGTAATAATATCATAATGGTACTAGGAAATGTTTTAACAAGATTGTTAATGTAAAAACCTACATAATACAATAGTAAGAATAATAATGGGTAAAGTATATGTAGTAAAACTGACTACCTCCCAACCAATGTTTCCATAATTATGGTAAATATATTGAGACAGTAAACATAACAAGGTGAAAATATAATAAGAAAAAAAATTTAAGTAACAATCATTGACAAATCATACAAGTTGATACAAAAGAATAAAATAATTACTTTTTCTTTCTCTTCGAGCCATTAATGTTGTAGGGGGCCTCGATCCAGCGCTGCCAGTTATCCTGGTCTCCGCTGAGTCGTTTCATTTCTACAAGGGTCTTGCCCCTGTTACTCCCAATCCTCTGGGCCATATCCTGATAGGAAATCCTAGGTCGGCCACATGGTCTTCTTCCTGTAGGTCTGGCTTCCAGTGTCCTTCTGAGTTGCCTTATTTTGTCCATACGGCAGACATGCCCAAACCATTTTAATTACCTGTTTTCCATTATCATCTTCAATGGTGGTACCTCGAGTTGCTCTCTGATTCTATTGTTCCGGACACAATCTCGCCTTTTCTTTCCCACTGCTCTTCGTAAAAATTTCATTTCAGCAGCAATGATTTGGCTGATATACTTGTCGAGCATCACCCAGCTCTTGCCTCCATATGTAAGGACTGGTAGGTAAATGGCTTTATAGATGTGCATCCATGGATAACCATCCCATTCTACTTCACGGTGTCCTATTATACTATTGTTGATCTGGTAGTACACCTGGTTTGCTTTATTGATTCTATTTCCTATCTCTTGGTCAATTCTGCCAGACCTGTCTATAATGATTCCCAGGTAGTTGAATTAATTTACCACTTCTAGGATCTTCCCATTGCATACCATTTCAAAATTTTCTTCTACATTCCGTGAGAGAACTAGAATCTTACTTTTGGAGTCGTTGATGGACATTCCCTTATGCAATAGTTCTGCCTCCCATTCCATCAGAGCTTGTTACAGCTTTTCTTTTGTGTCCGCTAATCGAACAATGTCATCGGCATATAGGAGGCATTTCACCAGAACTGTCTGCATCTTCCATTTTCCTATTTCAGTTCATGCCGTTCTTCGCTTGCGGACTTTATGGATCTCGTCCATCAGAATCAAGAATAGGAGGGGGCTAAGACTGTCCCCCTGTCTGACTCCTCTATCAAGACGAAATTATTTGGATTCTCTTCCATTGATTCTGACTACTCCTTTTGCATTTCTGTATGTGGATTGAATTGCCTGCATCAAATCTGATGGTACATTCTTTGCAGCAAGAGCATTCCATATTTCATATCTAGGCACAGAATCGAACGCAGCTTTGAGATCCAGGAAAGCCACATAGATACTTTTATTTCTGTCCCATACCTTTTCAGAAATGTTTCGAAGCACAAAAATATGGTCCTGGGTCTGTCTTTTCTGGCGGAAGCCCACCTGCTCCTCTTCGAGTTGATTTTCTACAATACTTCTCAATCTTCTCTCAAGGATAGAGGTGTACATTTTATAGGCTACGGACAGCAAGCTAGTCGGCCTATAACCCTCGCATACGGTTGAGGAGCCTTTCTTTTGTATGGGGACTATAGTGCTATATTTCCAATCTAAAGGAATTATCTTGTTATCTCATATAGTTTGTAATAGTCCTTGGAGTGCTTTGATGAGAACGTATTGCTGTTCTAGCCTCATTTCTTAGAGAGTGGTATTCAATTAGGTTGGCATGTATTTTATCTCGGAGATATGCTTTCCATGCTAATTTTTTCCTCTTAACTATTTCCCTAATGGTATCACTCCACCATTTGGTATGCTTTTTTCTCCCACCGACCTTTTCAATGCCACAGACCTCTTTAGCGACATTCAATATGCATGTCTTTAGATTGCTCCATTGTTCCTCTACACCGCCTAAAAGGTCCAGTCTTCTGATTCTTTCCTCCAGGGGTAGGGATGGTGTTTTAGGGCGATAAATGACGAGATTATTACGCCCATTCTTTCCTCCAGTAGAGTAGTATATTGGGCTCTCTTCTCAGGTTGTCAAGCTCTGCTTACTTTTATCGCTTTGTATGTTTTCATATGTGGCTGGTTGTCCCTTAATATCTTGGTATCAGCTACGAGGGGAAGATGATCTGTGCCTATCTCTGCCCCTCTGATCACTTATATCCGTGAAGTATTGTCTTATTTCAGCATCATAGATGAAGTAATCTATCACACTGTTCCTGTCAAGATGTGAGACGGTTATTTTATGTATCTTTTTGTGTGGGTAAAAAGAATTTCCAATCAGCATATGATTGTCCACACAAAAATCGATCAGCCGTTGACCATTCTTGTTCTTTGCCCTCTCACCTCCATAGAGTCCAATGACACCATGTCCAGTCCTATTATCACAGCCGGTCCTGGCATTGAAATCACCATTCACGATTCCATACCTTCCTTCATCTCTACATTTATTTGTAGTGAGTTCTTTGCAGATCGGCGTAGAACATCTTTTCTAATATTGCAGTATCTTCAGTGGGTGCATATACTTGGACGAGGGATGTTTTCCCTACACTCAATTGGAGGTTAGCTACTATGATGCGTGAAGATACTGGTTTCCAATCTCCCAGTTTCATGAACATTGCGGGAATCATGATAATACCCACTCCTTCCTTTGCAAAATTTCTTTTAGGGACACCCGAATAAATCAGAACATAATCATCTTCGAGTCTATATTCTCCACTTCCTTTCTTTTTCACTTCACTGATACCCAGAATGTCCACTTTGTACCTTTTCATTTCTTCCACAAGTTCGACCTCCTTTCCCTTCAGTGTTTTAATGTTCCAGTTTCCAAATCTAATGTCCGATTCCGTTCCAGGTCGTTTCCTTTTTGACAGTCCAATTTCGAGGCCTTTATTATTGCTTTGAATCGATAGTTCTCCTCTGTGGGTGATTGGCCCGACAGAAGAGACCCCGTTACCTCGATGCAACTGGCCTCCAGAAGTCCCCCAGAGGAAAGGTGGATATAAGGATGTTTGAAGGAAAGATTAAGGTAGGATAGGAATAAGGTTAGGGACGTAATTCCCCTCTGATGAGAGGAGGTGAGAGAAATCAAGAGCTCGCGTGGGCAGGGTTGCTAGTTCCCTGAAGTAGATCTGCTCTTTACTGGGATTGTGAAAAGGTATCTACCCGCTACCAAGTAAAATAATTACACGTAGGGATACATTTTTTTTTTTAAGAATATTATTATTTATTTAATGGTATTACAACCCTATGTGGGTCTTAGCCTCCTCAAGGAGCCTTCGCCAGGATAAGAATATAAACAAGTGAAATAAATACATATATAAAATAAATGTATTCATAAATAGATAAAAAATAAACCAATAAATAAACACAAATGTATACAGTGGGATGGACCTGGGAAGCTGTGTTACTTAATATAGTTTAATATATGGCTATAGGTGGAGGAGATGCATTGTTTATCAGTTTTATGATTGGAGATGGATGTGGACAGATTCAGCGATGAGTCTTTTTTTATGGTTGGGAACTGAATCTAAAATGGAACAGTCTTGAAAGTTAAATGAATGATTAAAAGTTATGGAGTATTTGGAGAGTTTAGAGGCTAGAAGGTTTCGAGAGGATATGGAGGATTTATGTTGAAATATGCGGGTTTTTAAATAGTTTTTGGTTTCACCCACATAGGATACATCGCAATCTAAGCAAGGTATTTTATAAACAATATTTGAACGGTATAGAGGATTTATCAGGTCTTTAGTATTGGTGAAAAAGTGGGAAGTTTATTCTGGGTCTTAATCCAGCTTTAGGGAGGTTAAGGAAGATTTTAATATTTTCAGACAGGTGTGAAATATAAGGTAGGGATCTATATAGAAATATTGTGGGTGAATTTTGGTCGTGAATTGCAGGGAAAGTAATAGTCGTTTTTACGTTATTATATGAGTTTATAAGTTTTTTAATTACATTAAGTGGGAAGCTGTTTAGGGTTAGGATTTTTTTAATGCACTGGATATTGGTAGGATGGTACTGTGGATCAGACAAGGAGAGGCAACTGTTGTCGGAGGTAAAGATAATGTAATAAGAGAAAATTTAGTGTTTGAAGAAATTGTTTGAATGCTGGTTGTCAGTTTGTCCATATTGTTGTCGGTTATAATCAGGAGGATTTTAAAGTTAGGATATTATTGTTTATGTGGTCAATTTGTTGTATAATTTCCCTAAGTTTCAAGTTAAGTAATGTTCATTTGTATTTGCCCAAGGAGTGAGTCAATTTTGAGGCAAGGGAGTTTGACAATATCTTGGGATCTGACTAATACATTTCTCAATGAATTTTGGGAAAATAGAATGTGATTGACATTTTAATAGAAAAATCCTTTGTTCGGTTTTTTTTGGAAGTCCTTTGTGGAGGTTACAGAGGTTATTAAAGATTTGTCTATTTTGAGGGAATTGCGATTTTAGTCGAGAAAATATATGATGGTGGGTACTATTGGAATTTTCTGGAGAAAGGTGGGAAGTGGTTGAAGAAGGTATATTTTGAGTTAGGGAGGACGATGCTTCCACAGAAAAAGTTGAATGATCAAAAGAGGTAAGTTGAGAGGTAGGCGTATGGACTGAACGGAATACAATGACAAAATAAATTCACTTTTATCAGACCGATCTACCCATAATCCCACCCGTTCTCTCATGATAAAATTTAACCAACACATCAAAAATCTCCTGGATAATAAATTCATTAATTTGTCTACTTACAGAAACCTAATTTCTTATAATTCCTTACCCCCACATCTGTATGGCCTTCCAAAAATTCACAAACACGGCAATCCACTCCGCCCCATGATTTCCAATATCAATGCACCTTCCTCCAAACTCAGTAAATTTTTTCTACCCTCACTAAAAATGCTCAGCTGTACTAACTCCTACGACATTACAAATTCTCTTTACCTCCAACAACAATTATTATCACTCCAAATCCCCTCTAACTACATTTTAACATCATTTGACGCTGAAAGCTTATTCACTAATATTCCCATTGACAAAGTTCTCCATTTATTTAATGAACACTGAACCATTATCGAACCTCACATCACACTAAATCTTACTACTTACTTACAATCACTGGAACTTCCTGCAAAACAGGATGCCTCACTTTTCAAAATTTTTACGATCAGGTCTCTGGACTTGCAATGGGAAACTGTCTAGCTCCGGATCTCTCCAATATAGTTCTCAATGACCTCCGGGATTCCATAACCAAAATTTATAAAAACAATATTATATTCATTAAAAAATATGTTGACGATCTCCTCCTAATAATAAACCCAGACAAAATCCCATATATCCTAAAATCCTTTAATTCCTATGATCCTCGCCTTCGATTTACAGTAAAAAAAAAAAAAAAAAAAACTTTACAATTCCCTTTTTAGACCTACTCATAATAAGAAATACGGACGGTTCTATTTCCACCGACTGGTACACCAAATCCACCTATTCCGGTAGACTTCTCAATTTCTTCTCCCAGCACCCATACGATCAAAAAATTAATGTTGCCCTAAATCTCGTCCACTGTTGCCTCTCCTTGTCTGATCCACAGTACCATCCTACCAATATCCAGTGCATTAAAAAATTCCTAACCCTAAACAGCTTCCCTCCCACTTAATGTAATTAAAAAACTTATCTTCTTACAGTGCCGCGATAGGCCGTGTAGGCGCTGGGCCTCGCGGTGTAAACTCTTACGAGTTTACGCTCACGTTTCACGATACAATTTTTTAGTGTAGGGTCATCACTCCCTACGACTAATTTTGTGAGTGGCCACCCTTTGGCTGACGGGTCTCACATACCCAGGGGAGAGGTTGTGAGTGAATCCCCATTTTTTTACATCCTTATAAAAGCCCCGCCAGGACTGGGATTCGAACTCAGCCACAGGCTCCCCCAATTAAAAAACTTATAAACTCATATAATAACGTAAAAACGACTATTACTTCCCCTACAATTCACAACCAAAATTCACCCACAATATTTCTATATAGATCCCTACCTTATATTCCACACCTGTCTGAAAATATTAAAATCTTCCTCACCCGCCCTAAAGCTAGGATTAAAGACCCAGAATAAACTTCCCACTTTTTCACCAATACTAAAGACCTGATAAATCCTCTTTATCGTTCAAATATTGTTTATAAAATACCTTGCTTAGATTGTGATGTATCCTATGTGGGTGAAACCAAAAAATATTTAAAAACCCGCATATCTCAACATAAATCCTCCATATCCTCTCGAAAACTTCTAGCCTCTAAACTTTCCAAACACTCATAACTTTTAATCATTCATTTAACTTTCAAGACTGTTTCATTTTAGATTCAGTTCCCAACCATAAAAAAAGTCACATCGCTGAATCTTTCCACATCCATTTCCAATCATAAAACTGATTAACAATGCATCTCCTCCACCTATAGCCATATATTAAACTCTATTAAGTAACACTGCTTCCCATGTCCATCCCACTGTATACATTTGTGTTTATTTATTGGTTTATTTTTTATCTATTTATGTATACATTTATTTTATATATGTATTTATTTTACTTGTTTATATTCTTAAAAAAAAAAAAAAAAATTCTTAATGGTTTTACAGTTCAATTTATCCCTACATGTAATTATTTTATTCTTTTGTATCAACTTGTATGATCTGTCAATGATTGTTACTTAAATTTTTTTTCTCATTATATTTTCACCTTGTTATGTTTACTGTCTTAATATATTTACCATAATTATTGAAACGTTGGTTGGGAGGTAGTCAGTTTTACTATATTTTCCATTTTACCCAACCTTTCGTACGTATTTTCCTATCTACCTACCTACATTCTATATTACGAAATTGTACCTAGTTTCCATTCACCTACAACACGGTACGTATCTCCACTGTACTCCATTTTTCAATGTTTTTTATTTCATGTAGTTTTTTTTTAAAATCTATTTGTACATTATCTTTAGTCATTATCTGCTCCATATAGCCCTCTCATTATTATACCTTTGTCATTGTAATTTAATTAATTGATTTCATTACACATCTAGTTCCTTTTATGTTATAATATTGACATTCTCTAGCGCAATAGTTTTTAAAATTGTATATTTAATCTTATTTTAAATGTATCTCTTTAGAGTCATCTTTGATGATGATGACCCACAAAGGGGGTCGAAACATTGGCAAAAAATAAACTGTTGAAACTACTCAATTGTTTCATTCACCTACTGCCACCCGGACTAATTCCTCTTAGTAGTTCAAATAAAATAGAAAGAAATCTATTTTCTATATCTGATGCCATGTGAAAATTGGTTAGATGTTCCTTAATGGTCAATAAAAAGCACAATGGAGTAAGGGGTTATCAGCACTTGCCTGATTTTGATAAAACTTGATATTTATACTAGTGGTAAATCAGCTACCAGGGCTGAGCAGGCAATCATCAGCACTACAGCCATCCAACCAGCAAGCACATCAAAATTTGCCTGTTATCTCTCAAAGCACATGTAACATATATATTGTTGTATTGAGGCTATTATAATGGTTATATCTAGAGACTGGATATCCATGATTTTGCACATTCTTTTGCTTGCGTGTATAAGCTTTTAACCCTACAGCTATCCCATTCATGTATTAGGAAATAATATATTATAATTTTATACTGCACGAAATTGCACTTTTTAGACTAAATTGCACGTTTTCAGTGAAGAAGAGAAAAAATAACAGAAATATTTGGAATTAAGTAAAACCAACCGTCTAACATTGTTAACAGCATTTCATTTTTTTTATTCATTCAACGTAACTTTTGAATTAGCCGCTACAGTGTCTAAATCTAAGATTTTCATTGTTATTGTTGTTATACTGAATCCTAACTCTGTTTACAACCCTTCAGTATTCTTCATGAGTATTTAGTTTTAAGTGCATTTTAAAATCTCAGATTTTCTTCAGAATTTGTAGTGCTTAAAAAAGTTAATTATCGATTTTAAAACAATATCGAAAGTAGAAACAAGTGTCCCTTTGGAAATTAAAAAAAAAATTTAAGTATTATACTAATTTTTTTTTTTTTTTTCCATGAATGGATGGCATTGGCATACACCATACAGCCATTATTATACTAATTAATAATACTAATATAAGTAATTCCTCATAAAAACAACTTTATAGGTTAAGTTCCTTTTTCATGTAGATTTAGGTTAATTTAAATTTATTTCCTGTAGAATAAATAAGTTACTTCTTGAAACACATTAATTTCAATGAATCGGCTGTAACTTTAAAGCCAGTATTTAAATTAACTGTATTTCTATGTATTAGCATTATAAATGAAACAATATTGATACTTTTTTTATAATTAAAGTATGTATACCCTCAATTCAATATTTTTGGGTTTTGCTGCACTATTTTGACATTTTTACTGCACGATTTTGTACGTTTCAAGGTTTTTTACTGCATGAAAATCTGGTCTCTAGTTATATAACAATATATTTCAATTCCTGGTGTAATGACCTATTAATATTTTATTATGGCTTTCCAAGTTTATTTTGATTGCATTATAAAATTTAAGTTGCCAGACTGTGATGAACCAGTTACTAATTACTTGATTATATTCAGAATTCTTATAAACCCAGTCCTGCCATAAATATTGTCACTAGGAAATATGTACAGATTTCAACAAAAAAATGAACTTTTTTAAAAACGTTATTAGAAAATAAAATGTATTTCTTAGAGGCTAATACAAAAAAAGAAATTACTCAAAATACCCCCCTTTTGCCTTGACACAGGCATTTAATCTTTGTTCCCCCAAAACTAAAATATCATCTCAGATCCCAGCCTATTATGATGACGATGTGGATGAGAATGAGATAGAGAGATAGGCGAGAAGCCACCGCTTCTATACTGGAAGACCCTGCATCCCCTGAAGAACTCGGACCGTTCCAGAAAATATCCCCCTCATCATTCCAAATACTCAAGAGAAGAAAACTTGTTTCACCGGATGAATATATTCTAAATCACTTTTCCAATGTACATATAGAATGGAATAGAATAGAAAATAATTTTTATTCTAGGACTGGGTAAAGAATAACAGGTATGGCCAGTTGATTGGCCAAGAGACCAAAGAAACATAATTAACTACTATTTACATTTATGGATGAATATATATATATATATAATTATTATTAAAAATAACAATAAAGATTATTGTTTTGGGCAAAACGAAAAAAAATATATATAAATAATTATTATTAAAAATAACAATAAAGATTATTGTTTTGGACAAAACGAAAAATAAATGAATTGATAACAGAGTTTAAATATAAAATAAAAATAAAAACAAAAAACTTAATTATGGTATTCTAAGAATAAAATTAACATAAAGGATCTATATCTGGCCAAGAATTAATGAAAAATATACCAATTCAACACAAATAAAAATAATATACTACACTAATTACAAATGAATTCTTCTAGTGACAATATAAAAATAAAAAAATACTGCAACATCTAAACTAAAATAAGTTCACTAGATAGGGAATTTGATACATCATAAATAAATACGTGTCATAAAATTAAAATATTGAATACAATAGAATTAAAACTATTTCTTTGTCAGGTAGCGTCATTTTGGGATGCTAGGAGGTACTGGAAAAGAAGGTATTTGAATATGGAAAGGGAGTAAACATGACTAATGTTTGATGGGAAAGAATTCCATATATTAGTGGAATGGACAAGAAAGGAGCATTCATATTTCTTTGTTCTGTGCGAAGGGATATAAAGGTTGGATAGACGGGATCTTGTCTCTAGGGCAGTTGTTCCCAACAAATTTTTTTGCAGACCCCATCATCCTATCAGTACAAAGGTCCCCGAATTTACAAAATCGTGCATGTATATTATATATTTACATATAAATCCCTCATCCGACTCTATCAGAATATCACGAAAATCCTTGAAAAATGAGTTTGAATTATCTGTCCAAAAGGTACGATGTTCATATTTAATTTTATTCCAAAGCATAACAAAACATTTCATAAGGTAAAAAACTAAATATAAATAGTTATTATTATATTATATAAACAATTCTAGATTTCAGTGTTAACGTAATTAAGTACATTCATTCATACTGAATATTTCCTAAAATGATTATAGCACCTATTAAAAATCATCGTCTTAATTTTAAGATGCATCCTGCTAACAGTAACCTTTAGTTCAATTACAGTTGGACTAAATTTTTCTATAAATAATGGACTAACCATTTAGTTAGTCACTGCAATTTAAATAAATTATTAAAGATAACCCCAAATAGTACATGCTGGATCCAGGCTCTAAAAAGGGACTACAATCCACGAAATAGATAGATAGTGGATAAATTGAGGGTTTCAACTGCAGAGGATTGTAGATATAGTGAGAGTGTTGGGAGTTGATGGTTTGGTATAGGAAAGATCCCAGGAAATATTGCCTATGGGCGTGGGGAAAGAGCCATTTTAATTCAGGTGTAAAGATGGGATACATGAGACAACCTCGACGTGCCAAAGAACAGCTGAATCTCAAAAAACAGTTCATAATCTGCTTCAATTGTTTCTCTAGCATCATTGAGAGGCCACCATATACCACACATCCATAATCAAACTGGGGAAAAAATAGAGATGAGACAAGGAGCTTATGAGTGGAATATGGGAGAATATGGTAGGAATGATGGAATAGCTAAAGAGTACTTACTGACCTACGGGAACTTTAAGCTTACATGTGGTTTCCAGGATAAGGTTTGGACAATATGGATGCCTAAATTTTAACAGAATAGCTGAAAGTGATGGGATGGTCATTTAGTAATAAGGAAGGAAGATGTAAGGAGGGAATTGGATCCAATAATGATGGCCTGAATTTTCGCAGTGTTTAACCTTAATTTGTTCTGATTAAACATCCAAAAACAGATCCTATCCAGGTCTTCTTTAGTATTGGTAAACAATGCAAATAACTCAGCAGGAGACTAGGTAACGTACATCTGAAAAGTCATCGGCATATAGGCGGTAGGAGCAGTGATAGATTGAATTAGGAAGATCATTTATATAGGCATTGAAAAGGATGGGAGAAACACGTGAACCCTGGGCCACCCCTGAGGAAAGGGTAAGAAAAGAAGATAAGGGTTGATTTGGAATGTCAACTGCTTGGTTACGGTAGGAAAGAAAAGACTGGAACCATAGAATAGATCTGTAGAAAAAAGAAAGCTTAATATGGAATAAAGGATAGATTGGTTCAGAGAGTCAAACACTTTAGAAAAGTCAAGGAGTATTAGTACTTTTAGCTCTTAGTTGTCTATAGCGGTGTAGATGTTGGTGGCTTTAGTAAGAACAGATTGAGTGAAGAAACCAGATTGAAGAGAATTGGGTAATTTGGACTCTTCAAGGAATTTTGACATTTGAAATTGTACCATTCTTTCTAAAGGTTTAGAAATGTTAGCTAAGATGGAGTCGGATGGAAGTCTTTAGGAGTTTAATCTGCTATGATGACGAGGTAGCGAGGCAGATGTGAGGCCACTGCTTATCGCTATACTTTGTCCTATACAAGACCCTTTATCCTTGCGTTTGTATTTCCTCCAGACCCCCGCACCTGAGCCGCTGTCCGTTAGTGAGCCATCATTATAGCAATTTATACTATGATTGAGTCTGGCTTGGTTCTTTTTCAGCGACTTTTTTAGCTTGTGACACTTCACTTTCTAGGGTGTCTAGTTCAGGTGTCCAGTAAGGCTTGTAATTTTGCCTGCTCCCTCTAGGAATGCTTTCTTTTGCTGCTTTCAGGATAACATCAGTGAACTGTTTAGCTGTGTGATTAACTTTTGTAGAGTTAGACTTTAGATTAGCGGTAAGTTTATTGGTAATGTCCTCAAACATTGAAGTATTGAAGTTCCATCGGGAAAGTGGAGAGACCGGGGGAACTGGTGCTTCTATTTCAATTTTAATTGCTATAGGACGATGATCACTGCCGCCGAGCTGATCCATAATTGTTCTAGTGGCCTTGATTGCCGGATTATTAGTTGCAAATGCTAAGTCGGGTGTCGTGCACGTTTTCCAAGTGCGAGAGTAGAAGGTAAGAAGATCTTCTGGACTGTTTAGGAGCAGTAATGAATTTTCTATTTGCCATGCCTCTACCTCTTCTCCTCTTGCATCAAGATGATCATATCCCCATGCTGGAGAGTGTGCGTTGAAGTCACCGACGATAAGGCAGTCCTCTTCTGGGATGTTCAAAGCTTGAAGGGAAAGCGCCTTGTTATTTGGACAGTAGTAGTTGAAGACCTTTAGTTGGCGGTCTTCCAGTTGGATTTTAACACCTATTATTTCGCATTCTGTGTTCTGTGGAAGATCATTTGGAAGTATTTCCTGGGCTGGGAATCATCATTAGTATCCCTCCCTTATTTTGTCCAATGCGGTCTCTTCTAAAAGTTTGGTAACCCCTAATGCTGAATCTTAAACTGGGGTTCAGGTAGTTCTCCTGGATGCAGATGATGTCAAAGTCTTCATCTTGCATTTTGTTTTGCAAGTATGATTTTTTTGTTAAGGATGCCCTCTGCATTCCATTGAAGGATTGTAAGGCTACTTTCCCTTGGGGCTTCACAGACAAGTTCGCTAGGTCTTTGCGGACTCCTGTTTCCTTGCTCATTGGCTAGGTTTTGAACCGGATGCCAGGCCTGCACCAGAATGGTAGGCCTCAGCACTCGATCCCGCCGGCATTCGATTATTCTCCAGGATGTTAGGTTTGCCTGATGTTGAGGCGACATCAGTAGGCTAAAGTTTATTTAAGTTTAGGTGTGTATTTCTTCCTCCTTGAGGACCTAGAGGCTACCCATGCGGAGGAGTCGTCTTCCCCCACAGGGTGAACTCCCTGGTCTCGGGATTCAGATCCATACTTGTTGAGTCAGGGCAACCTGCCGGCAAGCTTGCACTGTGGTCGCCACAAGTAACTCCTGATTATTTTCAATGTGGTAGCCCTCAGTTTCACCTGTAAGGGTTTCAAGGAGGCTGTCAACACTAGATTCATCTATAAGTTCCTCAGGAGAAATTGCTGAGGTGCATGATGGCTCCTAGGATACTAGAGGTAATACCTCCTATCCCTTCAGTAGGCAATTAAATACAATGGGGTGCGCCAGGTGTGTCAATCGAAGACAGTATATGTTTATACACCCCTACCATCCAGCTGCAGCTCGAGTGCCCTCCACCTACCTTGGGTGTTTAAAAGGGTCATCACCAAGTGATGGACCTCTGCCTCTGTCGTCCGCTAGTCCCGTCGGACTCCCCGGTGGGGCACCACTAGGAGGTGACAGTGGGCGTTGGGAGGGATAAGGAGAACTGGAAGTTTATCGCAGCAGTGGGTAGGGCACTATGGCTTGATAAAATTCACAAAGAGTGGGGGAGACGCCCGCACCTATCTTCCTCTCTAGTCCTCCTATTATCCTACCCATTTACCTCCCTGTCTTACTATTCGTCTTATGCAAGGTGGACAGTTCCAAATACTTTGAGAAATAGTCTTGTACCACTATTTACGCATGATTTTGATATTCTAGCAAATCTGTGCCCACAAACTGCCATGGACAATCTAGTATCATTGACGGGACCAATGGTTCAAAATTGTTGGTCTAGTTTTCAATGCACTCGTTGCATCGAGATATCTCTAACTTTATTTATTTAACGTCACTTTATGCTACTATGGCTAATCGGACGATGCTACTGTGGGAGTCCTAAATTTTGCCTATACAGGTTTTATTAGGATAGGGATCTTTAACGCGTACCTGACATCGCACAGGCTCGGGACCACCTTTTAACGTCCCCTCCGAAGGACGGCATAACTAAGGATTTTTTACTCCCATTAAAAAATCCTAGGACTACCTGCGGATTTGAACCCGTGACCTTTGGCATGGGAGGCTGTTACGCTAGCCACCCAGCTACAAGTGATCCCAGATCTCTAACTTTAAATCTCTCGTTATGCCTTGCCACCAAACGGTGTCCTTTGCTAAGCCAATATATTTATCAATTCTGAAATGACTTTTATGTAAACACCTCAAAATATCGGATCTTAGAGCCAGAGGAACAGATACTTGGGTGCCTCTCATGATTAGGTCATTATGGTAGACAAGGTTCCCTTGTTCCCTATTAAGATCTGTATTTACTGGCGCTGACCAATCACCTGTCATGATACTATCTTTCATTTCTCTATACCGTAGATCACTCTTCTGAGCCTGTTTAATTGCATCAAGCCATAGGTCATTAATAGGTAAGTCTTCAAAAACGTGCCGAATCTGAAATTCAATATCGTCCAAAGTATCATTATCTTCAACAAAAACGTTTAAAGGATTACGTGAAAGCACATCTGGAGCAATAAACTCCTTTCCTTTGTATGCCTGATGTGAAAATCAAAAGGGAGAAGTCACTTGCGAAACCTTTGCCATCTCACTGATAGTTCTCTAATAGGTTTCTCAGAAAGAATTAGCACCAAGGTCTTATGATCAGTCAAAAGTTCAAAGTTTTTTCCCAACAAATATTGCATGGGACACCATTGACCGTGCATTTTCTGATCTAGGACTGTGCTATGTTGAAAATGTGTAAATTAATGTATTGAATAATTGAAAAGAAAGAAAATACACTTATATTTGAACAGAAAATAATTCATAACAAACGTAACACTCTAATTCCAACTTGTAACTTAACATATGTTTCTTCTATATTTAATTCTTATTAATAATCAAAATAAACATAACAACTCTCCGTGACTTAATATCAAACATAATCAGAGAAATGTGTTGGTCTCCTATGATGTCTTTGTGATCTGCGAAGAGGCGGGTTTTCTTGTTGACCGTCAGCTACAGGTTCAGGTTCAGGCTCAGTTGTTTGTCCCAGAAGGTAATGTTATTACCGTTTTTCATACTTGGTGCTCCCTCTTTAGAAGGGTGTACTCCTGGCAGTTCTGGTATGTATACCAGGCGCAATTGATCTATGTGTCGCTTTAGAGTATACCCATATGATTAGATAATGTAATTTGCCATATGTTTTTAGCACCGTTCCTCTCCAAGACGGCTTGTTAGAGTACCATCTAGCTTGTACCCTGTCACCTAATTTAAGTTTTCGAACTTTTTTGTTTAAATACATTGTACTGGGTTTATCAAAACTTCTAGGTGGTTTAAGAGCATCTAATTTTATATTGATTATTCTGTTAAGATATAATTCTGCTAGTGACTTTCCACAAGTCAAAGGTGTCGAACGATATCGCAGTAGAATTTCTTGTACTTTGGTCTGTAGGGACATTGTCAGTTTTGACATTGACTTTAACTTATTTTTCAGAGTTTGGACATTCCTCTCTGCCAAACCATTTGTTGCTGGATGTCCCAGAGCTATAAACTTTTGTTTGATTTCTGCATTGAAACAATATTTGATAAACACTTAGCTCTTGAAAATTGATGCGTTATCGGAGACTAATATTCTTGGAAATCCATGAATGTAAAATATGGATTGAAGCAAATTTATTGTTCCTTAAGACATAGGAGCTTCTCTTGTTAATCGAACTTCCACCCATCTTGATTTCGCGTCCACCAGTACCAAAAAATAATGGTTTTTGTATGGTCCAGCGTAATCTATGTGAACTCTATCGAAATTTTCTGTCGGCTCCTCCCAGGAATGGATTGGAGCCTTCTCTGGATTTTTCCTAATGCTGGCACATTCTGGACAAGACTTCTCAAGGTTTTCAATTTCTTTGTCAATATTTTTCCAATATACATACCTTCTTGCTAGCTGTTTCATTTTCACTATACCTGTGTGTGTATGATGTAGTTCCTTCAACACCTCTTCTCGAAGTGCATGCGGTATTACGATCCGTTGACCTTTGAAAATAATTCCATTTTGTAGATAATATTCTGAATCATAGCAATTCTTATTTAAAAAGTCACATTTAATTTTTGAAAACTCCTCATCTTTTGCTGTTTCCTCTGCTAGTGTTTTGTAATTCAATGATTCATTTGAAATGTTGTATACAAGTTCATTTGAAATTAAATCGACTTCTGTATTTATCTCTTCTTCGATTGATGTTGTTTCTTCCTGCAGTGGTGCTCTTGAAAGGTAGTCTGCATGGACATTTTCTTCAGCTGGTTGATGTTGAATCTTGTAATCAAAATTGGTTAGCCATGCTGCATATCTGAGTAATCTAGCAGAAGTCACTGTACTACAGTACTTTCATGAAACATTCTACTTCATGGTTTGTTATCGGTTACTAAGGTGAAGGTTTTGCCAAATAAGATATAATAAAATTTTTTCAAGGAAAATACTATGGCGAGTGCCTCTTTGTCCAACTGACTATAGTTCATTTCAGATTTTGAAAGAGACCTAGAAACAAATGCGATTGGTTTTTCTATACCCTGGACTACATGTGATAAAACACCTGCTAGGCCAGTTGGAGATGCATCAGTGGCTACTAATGTAATTCAGGGTTGAAGGGTTTTAGGATTCTGTCATTAGCCATTTCTAGTTTTAATTTTTTAAAAGCTTGTTCAGAATCTGATGACCAGTGAAATTTCCTTTCTTTCTGGAGTAATAATCGAAGTGGATGAGTAATTGCAGAGGCGTTTGGAATAAATCTTGAATAATAAGAGACGATTCCAAAAAATTTTTTAACGTCTTCTAGATTTTGAGGTCTTGGTGCTTCTGTAATCGCTTTTATCTTCGATGGATCCTTCGAAATTTGATTTTTCTCAATCACATAACCCAGATAATTAATTTTTGTTTTGAAAAGGGTGCATTTCTTTTTATTTAAATGTAAATTGTAAGCTTGAAGTCTTTCCAAGCAAGCTCAAAGTCCATTGTAGCAAACTTTTATAGACGGACCATGCACTATTATATCGTCGAAATAGGAAGTAACTCCTTTGAAGGACTGCCAAGATCTGGTCTATGATGCAATGGAATTCACTTGGAGCAGTCTTGATTCCAAAAGACAGGCGGTTAAATTTAAATGTTTCTTTGTGAGTTATAATAGTTTATATTTTTGCACTTTCTTCGTCTACTGGTATATGCAAGTAAGCTTTAAATAAGTCTAAGGTACAGAAGAAATTGGAATCTCGAAGGTTACTTAGAATATCATCAATTCTTGGAATGGGATAATGTGCTGAGAGGAGATGTGAATTGACAGCAACCTTGTAATCAACACCAAACCTTACCGAACCATCAGGCTTTGGTATGACAACTAATGGTGATGCCCAATCTCTAACCTGAACTGGTGTTATGATTCCATCTCTTTCAGGATTTGTAAGTTCTTCTACTTTGGCTTTTAGAGCAAATGGCAATTCTCTTGATTTTAAACATACGGGTTTTGCATTTTCACGCAATCTCAATTTACACTGTAATGGTACGCAACCAATCCGTTGTTCGAAAATTGATTGAAATTTAGACTGAATGTTTTTGATGTAATTTGAAGTATTTAGGCTTGAAATTGAATTATCCAACTGTATTTTTTCTTCATTATCCAAATCACTTAGTTTTATATTTAGATGCCTAATCCAGGTACGACCTAGCAACGGCGTAAATCCATCCAGAACAACAAAAAGTATTTCCTGAGAAGTAATGTCCCTATATTGTACTGGAACTTGAACAAAACCAAGCGGAATGACAATTCCTGATGTATAAGACAGAAAACGTATGTTGGTGGTTTAAAGTTTTGCCTCTAATTGAAGACCGCAGAAAACAGTTTTTAGTAGAAGTGTCTGCCCCGCACCAGAATCGACTTCGAATTTTTGGTATTTATTTTCTATTTTGACGTAAACAAAATATTTTTGAGCATCCTGAAATGTTTCGAAAGTTTGTTTTGAATAAATATCAATTATCTGGTAGATATCATATGTTTCAGAAGAACTTGAATTGCCTTCCTGGTAAATATCATATGTCTGTGAACTTGTATGTGCGTTATCATTACATACATTATTAATATTTTTCTCATTAGAAAACAAGTTTTTAAAACAAACTTTTTCGACATGCCCCATTTTATCACAATGCTTACACCTAATTTTATTTGAATTTATTCTACAATCTTTGGCAATATGATTGTTACGACCACAGCGAAAACATGACCCATCAATTCCAAGATCTCTAAAATTTGGTTTTTGTCTCTGAGGAGATCTTTGTAGACTCCTTTATTGTCGTGGAAACCTTGGAGTAAAAGGAATTTTTCTATGAGGTCTAGAAAGTCTGCAAATTGAGGAATCGTTAATGTTTTCTCCGGAAATTTCTTTTTTATCAGCGATAGACGCTTCTAACGCTTGGGCTTCGGTTTTAGCTTCATCGAATGTAGTGGGGTTATGTAATAACAAATGTTGTCTTATAGACTGATCGCTTAGGCCTCTAATGAACTGTGATAACAAGAAAATATCTGACACTGACTTTCCGCATTGACAAAAAAGATTATATTTAGGATACATTTTCTTTAACTAATTCGCATACCTATCTACCATCTCGTTCGGATTTTGTTTTTTTGATAGAAATCTATGCCTCTCTACCATTATATATGTGATTTAAGAACTAATTGACTTTTCAGAATTTCAATAACTTTCTTGCAATCTAAACTGTTGACTTGGGTGCGGCCGAAATTTTTAAGAGTTCATAATTTACTGGTCCTTTACTATTTAACAGAATGGTCTTTGATGCGGTTTGATTACTATCTAACCCCTTCATTACTAAGTAATTATGAAATCGTTCTAAATACTGTGAAAAATCTTCTTTTGATTTTTCAAAATTGTAAATAACAGATTCTGTCTGTTTTTGTATAGGAAGAATCCCAGATAAAAGGGCTTGAAATTGAGCCTGTTGGGCTGCCATAAATTTTTCAAATTGTTCCTCATTCATGATGATAAGTTAAAGTATAGGTTACCTGGATGCGAAGATTCACTGTACTTGATGTAATTGATATGTATATTAATACAAATTCTTGACTTTAATCCTCGTCGTCAATTTTGCTATGTTGAAAATGTGTAAATTAATGTATTGAATAATTGAAAAGAAAGAAAATATACTTATATTTGAACAGAAAATAATTCACAACAAACGTAACACTCTAATTCCAACTTCTAACTTAACATATGTTTCTTCTATATTTAATTCTTATTAATAATCAAAATAGTTTGTATGGATTACCTACGACCTCTCCAAACCTACTGAAAATTTCCAGAAACTTGTTAGTGAACTCTGTTTCAAATTTCGTTTCATCTATACTCCATTTGAACATCTGGAAAGCAGAAATTGCCCTCTTCCCAAGCGAAGGTTCTTTTTGGCCAGAAATAATGTAAATGTCTTCCTTCGATGTTATATCTCTGTACTTCAGTATAACTTTAGTCATACCAATGAATTTTGAGAAATTCTGCCTCCTCCCCTTACAACTATTAGTTTTTGGAGTTTTAAATTTAAACGCCTCGAATCTTCTAGGCCCATAACACAAACGTCTGCCCATGTATCAATTTTAAATTTTATTTCCTCCCCTTTAACTATAATTAAAACATAAAACGGGTTACCTCCATCCTTTACACTGGTATAGTAGATAGCATCGACTCTGATGATCGTTCTATTTCTTGAAGATACGTATTTTTTCTCCTTTAGGGAACCCAGGCACAATTAAACCTAGGCTGGCATGTTTTGTTATGCCTCTAACTGTTCTGTCAGCCTTGCTCTATTCCGAGCCATCTCAAATTTCGGCTTCAGCTGCAGTTCAGTCGACAAATGACGATCAGCCATGCCTGTGAATAATTTTTTTTTTTTTTTTTTTTTAATATTTATTTATTGGAATTCACAACTGTATAACAAGTAATACAACAAGTAAATTTGAATGAAATATAAAAAGGCATGATGAAACACATGTAGAGAAGCTTTCCAATGGAAGCAATTTAAAACTATTCTAAACTAGAAGGTCCTAAGACCATCTTCTTTTCAGACACCTTGGAGGATTGTCAGGAATTGAAGAGGAAGAAAGGATTGAAACGAAAGGATTAGGGTGGGAATGGAGTTTGTCATGAAAGGATGGATACCTCATACAGGCCAAATCAGCAACATATGGGACATTAAGGTCTTTATGGATGAGTTGGTTGGTGACAAAGTAAGGAGCATTGAGGAATTTAGGAAGGATTTTGGACTGTAGGGATTGGATAGGAGAAGAATTTGATGGTTTAGTAGAGCCCCAGAACTCAACTCTTTAAGTCCATATCGGTCTTATGATAGTCATGTAGATGAATCTTTTGTAGTTAAATGAAAGATTAGAACGTTTGCCTAGTAAGTGCTGAAGTAGTCGAAAACATCATGTAGCTTCTTGTCGTTTCAGTCTTGTATGAGGGTTCCAAGTAAGGCGTTTGTCAAGGTGCCGTCCTAGATATCGGATCTGTTCAACCGGGACAAGAGGAGTATTATTGAAGGAGACAGTAGGGCAGGATGTCTGTCATAGGTTTACGACAAAGGGTAAAGGTAATTTGGTTGGATTTGTTGGAATTTATTTTAATTCTCCAGTTCTGACACCATACTTCAAGGTGTCTGAGGGTGAATAATTTTAAAAGCAAAATATCCTCCTCTATTCTGCATTTATCATAACTCCATTCACACCTGTTTAGAAGTTTTAACAAGTCTATAATATATTGGTCGATTGATTCCACCGCATCTTTGAACCTTCTTAATAGTTTAGCTCTTACATAAAATAAATTTTTACTCTAGTCAAAAATTTTCATTTAATTTAGTTTTGACCAATTTATAACTAACTCGCTTTTGAGGTGGTGAACTTATTGAGGTTAAAAAATCATCTCCTTCCTCGCCTAAATAATACTCTAATACATTTATTTGCTGGATCTCACTTCTTTCCGTCAATCCAGATGACTAACGATAGACCTCAAAACATTTGATCCATTGACTCCAATTGTGTGAGTTCCTTATTGAAAAATATTCAGGCTGCCTTACCTCAAATAAAGAATTTGATGCACCACCACAGGACTTTTCGATTGTATCAGACAAAGCTTGCCTAACTCTTCCATCTTCAATTCACTTCAAAACTGCTGTCACCATATAAAGAGTTTTAATGCAACAAACATTTTATTTAAGTAGCATGTTACATAAATTTCTATTTCTTATCTCTAATCACTTCACGCTCAATAACATATGCTCCCTAAATCAATCGTTGCACTTAGGTAATATAGCAATATTATCTACACTCAATATCCACTACAGTACCTATCTAATGTAAATATAATATGGTGTGAATACTCATTTTAATTTATACAACCTTACACTTCCTCCTAATTTTTTAAACTATGTTGTGCATTATATAAAGAATATTTTAGATTAAAATAAATGATATTGGAGAATATGTTGAACGAAGCATATCAAAGAAGTATTTTTAGTCTCAACTTGAATATTCAGTTGAATTCTGAGACAAGCTGTTAAAAGACTAGTGTCTAAAACCTTTGAAAAATTGTCACTCTCAAAAGTGCTATTTAGTGCCTTCTTTTTTTTTTGTAATTAGGTGCTCCATGCTTGTCCCCTTTTTAAATTAAGGCTGCGCTACACAGAAAGAAGAGGTAGGTGAAAATTCGCGAGCAGGAAGATAGGAAGGCATATCTTTAAAAAATAAATTAGGATAAAAACATCAAATATTTCTTTTAAAAAAAATGGTATATCATTAAATATTATTTCTAAACACAAGATAAAAAAACTTTATGATAATAGTATTATATTAAAAAAAAGTGCCACATACACATCATGAAAACAGTTTTTTTTAGTGTAGAAACTCCATTTAAAGAATTTAAACATTATTTACAATAAAAGTCACAAAAAATAAATGATGAAATTTTATAGAAAATATGGTAATTTAATATTTATACCTTGAAAGTATGTGAGAGTTTATGATAATTTACTATCACCAAGTTTCATGAATTTTAACCTATATTTAATCTATAAGGTTTTCATCCTTCATGGAGTCTAATTAAGGTATTTCCAAATCTTCCCTAATTTTTTCTTAGGGTATTTAGCTGAGGAAGTTACTGTTAAGATTTTTAACACTACAAATCTTTATTAATACTGTATATTAACAGACATATCAATAAGATAATGCTGATACAGCTATTCTATCACATAACTCATTATAACATATGTTCACTCTCAATCGATCTTTACTGAGGTTATATAACAATATAATTAAACATATTATGCTCCACATTTACCAAAGCTCAATGCTTGGTTGTGAGTTGAAGGCTGACGAGCTAAAGTAGCAATTCTCATAGCAATAAGTTTTTAAAATGGCTTTTTGAAAGAGATTTATGCATCTTCATTCCAATAATTAAATCAACAGTTGCAAATAAATAACATACCTTGAAGCAATTCCAGTTATATGTACTGCTGAGGAACAAAAAGGAATTTTAAGGTTCTCTCTTCCCTTAAAGCATTACCATCTAACTCTCCCATTTCTTGTCAGTCATCTTAAACTTTTTTTTTCTTGTTTGGATTACCAGGGGTTCTAGATTACTATTGTTTTGTATTATCGAGGCTGTCCTGTAATCTGTGTGTACTTGCATTGAACATTTTAGTTGTTAAGATAAAGGCATAAAACATCCATAATTGGTTAGTGCAGTTATTGAAACAGAGCAAATAAGAAGACTTATTTATTGTTTCAACCTTTAGGCTATCTTCACAGCTAAGAAAAAAATAGACAATGACCATTTTTAAGAAAATAATTAGAAAAAAAAGTAGTTAGAATTAAAGTTACATTTTTTTACCAGAAGCCATATATTTCAATAGAGCAGAGACATACAGCAAATAACTTTTGAAATCTCCTCTCTAGAACTTGAGTTGTTTCCATGAAACTCCCATTATTTGAACATGTTGAGTGCTACGTCAGCCATCAGTGGCTGACACTGGACTTTCCGTTCAGGCCACCTCAGCCATTGATGGCTGTCGTTATATAACATAATATAGAACTCTAAAATTTATACTGTTTCAAGGAATTACAAAAAATGTATTTAATATTTACTTTATTTTGCCTTTTATTACATTTATTTTGTATTAAAATACTATTTTAGAAACTTTGCAATGTCTGTAAAAATAATGAACACAAATTATTTGTATATTAACCTAAAAAAATAAAAATTCATAAAATATTTTATTGAAAACATTTGGTTTTAGTTTTTCTTAATGTACGGTATATGGTTCTAAAATACAATGATACAGTTTAGTAGCTAATGACCCTTCATGGGTAGATGCTTTATATAAATAAATAAATGATACAATTTGAATGATCAAATGTGATTGATCAGTGTTATATCGATTTAAAGATTTTACACCATATTTTTTTAACATTAATTTAGACTAAATCCTGAAAAATGCCTCATATTTTATAATTTTTCTTTTATCTTTTCCATTAGAATTTTTAAAAAATTACAGGTTAAGTATCGAAACTACTTTACCTACAGTTAACCTATTCGAGACGACAATTTTTTTCAAACACGATCCTCCGGAGCCAAATTTTTTTTTCTTTGTAAGAAAAGCTTCAGATAATTTTTAGATTTTTTGGTAGTTAACTCTCATTACTTACTCAGAATAACTGATAATTGCACATTACTGTTATTGCACACATGTGCAGTCGGTCTCGAATGGGTTAAATTTATCGGTTGCTTGCCTTTATACCATAATTCATTATAAATTATTAGAAGGAATTAGTCTGGGTAGCAGTCAGTTAATGAAACAACTAAATAGTTTCAACTATTTATTGTTTGCCAACGTTCTGACCCCCATTGTGGGTTATCATCAGGGCTAAAATGACACAAAGGAATACATTTACAAAATGTACAAATAATAAACCAAAAAATGTATTAAATCAACAACCTTGAGAAATAATTAAAAATATTTCAAGATGTAATAAGAGTAATTTTTTCACTCTCACTGATAAAGGATATTCCATACTCTTAAATTAAAAACAGGATTTTTAATTAGAATAAGAGTTCTAAGATTTTGGCAACTAAATGTGTTTTCTTTTTTTCCAACTGTGCAACGCTTTTAAGTAGATATTGTGGCCTGGCAGGGACATCCTCGAAAATTGGCATAGCGCTCAACGTGTCAATAAATTTATTTTTAATGGTCTTTCTTTATTTGAGAAATACATATTTCTCTACACATCATGAGCAAAAGACTGATTATTCTATTTAACATCAGAAGATGTATTATATTTTAATTAAGCAGACTATCTAAGAATGCCTTTATTTAGTAGGAACTTCAAGGACTGGAATATTTAATAAATCTTAAACTTAGTATCGATAATTATTATTGCAAGAACGTTAAGGTTTCTTTGGATTTAAAACGAGGTAGTGCATTTTGGGTGAGGTTTAATGCAATATGCTAAAATATTCTTGATTGAATATCCTAATCACTTACTTACTGTTAAGGAAGACATGCAAATTAAATTCAACTAAGTTAATGAAGACCAGTTGAGAATTGTATTTTGATGTAGCTTAATACAAAATATATGGTTTGAACAACAATTTTAGTGATATATAAAGAAAAGGAGACATTTAGAAAATCTTTAGTACTTAAAGTCTATTATAAAAACTTGACAAAATATTGTACATGAGGTGATATGAAAGACGGAAAATGCTTTTTATATTTCCATTGAAAAATTATTTTATTTATTATTATTATATTTTATTATTATTTGTTTTATTATTTGTTATTAATATTATTATTATTATATATTATTTATTATATTATATTTTATTATTATATTATATTTTTTTTTATTGAAAAATTATTTAGTTAGGTCTCATCAGAGACTTTAAAGTTATAAATTTTGAACTAAAATATTTTTTATTCTTTATTGGTGTGGAACTTGACTTAAAGGAAGAACAATTTAAAGTCATAAAAAAATAAAATAAAAGTATCAAGTTAAGTTATTTAACTGAAGTAAATTTCTTAGAGTAACAATAGGTGAACCTCAATGCTGTCATAACTGGAATATTAGATCCATCCTCTCCTCAGAGAAAGATGTTGCTGGCGACCTCTAACATTGCGTTTCCATCGATGTGATTTTTAATACATATTCAAATACACATTTTTGCATTTCTTGATGCCTGGAGCTATTCCAATTTTTGTAAATACTTTCTCTGAAGAGTGCTATTCCTAAATTTTAATCATATTTAAAGTTTAAAAAAAGTAATGACAACATAAAAAACACTTAGCTAAGCGAACTGACCAAAACAACAACTTATAACCTTAAACCTTAAACATTAAATATCTTGTGATCAGATGGTTAGTTATATAATATGTCTGCACAGAAATTTCTGTAAAAACCGAATAGTATCTTTTTTTTATCAAGATTATTCAACTTCCACTCTTCTATCTCATAAACTGACTACTACCATTTATTTAAGATGGATGGATTATAATTTGAAAAGGATTGAAAGTGATGTTTATAGCCCAAAGTAAAATAGATAGTAGATAGATCATTATAATGTTTTACACCAGTGGTTCCCAACGATGTCCAAGGGTTCCGCAAGATATAGGGAAATTATTTTAAGCTACTCAAGTAAAATATTTGTGAAGCCTTGGCTTGTAATAATAATGACAAAGGTATGCAGACAATATCAACATTCTGACTAACATAATTGTTAATGAACATTGACAATTGACTGTTAAAACACAATCGCAATAATTTAATTGGCCTCTTACTGACTTTTTGAAAATAACTTATAGGACAGATGCAACTTTGCATAAAATAAAGGACAATATTTGATTCTGATATGAGTATTTGAATATATGTCCATCTCTCGTATTAATTTTAAGCTTTAATAATTGAATGTTTTGCGGTTTGCTTTCGATTTACTTCATTATTTCTGGCTTACAGAGATTCAGTAGCAGTTGTATTTTGCATAAAGGACTTTATAGGTTGTAGCCCTTAGGATTGCTGTGCAACTTAATGCTTAGTCTGCCTTGAATTTATAAAACAAATTATTTTCTGTCTCTGACCAATATATATATATATATATATATATATATATATATATATATATATATATATATATATATAATATAATATATATATATATATATATACCAACTCCATGAAACATTTGATAGTTTTTGTGTTTATAACATTTATATTCAATACCTAGATATTGATATATATATATATGATAAGTGCAGTAATATATATTGCACTTTTTAAAGTTAAATGTTAGAGCTATTTTTTAAATAAAATAATGTCCAGAGTTGTTATTTTATTCATTTTCTTATTTCTTTATTTTTGTTTCAGGTTGTGAACTTACAGATTCACATGTAGATAGAAAACATGATGAATTATTAAGTAAAACTGGAGTTAATGATAATAAAAATGTTAAACCAAAGAATTCAGAAAGCAATTCTTATTGTTTGGATGGAAGTATCACTGATGCAAAGTCTGTTCCACCACAAAATTTAAATGATCATTGGCAGCTTAACATAAAACTTGAGAAACCTTGTAACTCAGTAAAAAATGAATCAATATCTCCTTGTTTAGGTGATGTGGAAAAAGAAACAGATTCTTCGCAGCAGACTGGTTCACAACAAACACAATCTCAAGGTTTGAAAAGGAAAGTTGAAAATACTATTTTTCAGATTGCTTTTAAAAGGGATAAAATTAAAATCAATAAAGATGATTTGATTCAACAAAGAAGTGCTAGTGCTCTTGAACGTGAACTTCGATTGCAGAAAAGTCTATCAGAAGAATGTGAAGATTTAGGTGTTGACAAACCTAGTACAAGTGACTTATTTCCAGAAGCAGAACTATTATTAGATTCTGATCCATTAAGTAGAGATAGTCTTCAAGGAGAACTATTTTCTAGAGCAGAATCATCATCCAGTAGTTTAAGTTCCCCTAATTGTAGTCCTGTATTGTCTAATAAACATAGTAATAGTTGGAAAAAACAACAGAGATCTATTTTGAGACATAAATTCAATTACAGTAGAAGTATCAGTCCTGCTAAAAAAAATTGCTTTGATAAGAATGACTCTTCTAAAGATACTAGCCATTCAAACTTACATTCAAGTTCTTCTAAAAGTATTGGTTATGATATAAAAAATTCTAGTAGTTTTAAATGTTTGTCAAAAGTTAAAGAAACAATTTCTGGTGGTGATGCAGACATTAGCATGGAGTGTACTGACAGTGATCCATGTAATTTTTCTGATGTTGACGATGATTGCAATGATACTGATATTTTAGATTCTGATGGTGATTCTGATATAGACTTTCTTCCAAAGACTCCAGATAAAAAACATTGTGATTCTCAAAAAGATCTAACTGTTGAAAAAACAAATGAACCATCATTATTGAGTAGGTTATCTCATTCTCCATTTAATAAATGTGATTATTATTCAAACAAAGATAGTATAATAGAAAAGAGGAATGTTGATGTGTCTCCATGGTATCATGTGACTAAAGGGGCTCACAAAGAAACTTTAGAAGCAGATATGGAGAAAAGTAATAATGGTACAATTAGAGAAGGATTGGATGAAACTGTAAATGGAACATTGGAAGAATTTGATGATCAACAAGATTCATTAAATAACTACAGCCATGTGAAAGTTTTTCAGGGCAGGAAAAGAAAAAAAATTGGACTTTTTTTAGCTAGCCCTAGTGAAGAAGAGAGTGGTAGCTCATTAGATACTGTGTTAGCTGGTTCTGATTCCTGTTCTGGCTTTCATGAAAATCTCAGTAAGAGATCGAATGCTAGAGGTAGGACAAAGAAAGGATGTCCTTGTTTTAATGGATCACCTGAACCTAACAAAAAAAAGAAGGATGTACCAATTACTGAGAAGACTGATAAACCCTGTTCTACAAAAAGCTCCTTCTCTTATAGTACAAAAAAACCAATTACTAAAAGCACAGTTAAAATTGTTAACAGAAAAAGGTAGTTCAAGTATCTGAAACCCTTTCATTGTTTACATGATTCCCCTTTGACATTTTACTGTATTATAGGGTCTTTAACTATGATTTCATTTTGATATTAATAACTGATTACATTGGTATGTTTGTAAAATGTGTTTTATATTGAAAAAGGGGGAACATTTTTATTAAAAAATATTTAAATAAGCGGTAACATTTTATTATAATTATGTTTTAAAACTTCTTTTCATGCAATCAGGTTTCACTGTGATTTATTACCTTTAATGTGTCTATGCTTTAAGGGTCTTTCTTACCTTTATTCATAATGAAACATATTTGTCTTTCAAGATATATACGGTCTCTTCAAAAATTACCCAGAATTAACAAATTAAGGAAAGGAAAAAAAAAAAAGAGAGAAGAAAATAGGGTAGAAACTTAAAAATAAAAATATTCTGTATTTAATCAAATTGCAATTGTGTCAAAGTATTATCTATCTAGTCCATCAAGTAATCAATACATCACACTAACATTATCCTAAGTTGTAGAATGTGGATTTCTTTGTGAGATTTTTTTTTTTTTTATCAAATCTATCCCTAAAATGTTTTGATAAATTAACAATCATACTAAAAGATGAATAGCCATTCTCATAGTTTTTGTTAGTATCTATCTGATATATTCCAACGTTAAAAAATAAGTGCTGGGTTATTTATTTATTTTTTAATGCAGTTGTGCTTTTTATAAATGTTAACTGTTTTGTTTTTGATATTTGTTATTAAATTTCAGTTAAGTTTTTTATGACTTTAAGTATTGTTTTTAAAAGAACTGTGGTTGAGGAATTTATTTTTCAAAGGTTCACTTTTTCCTTATTACTTGAATTTAAAGTATATGGAGTACAGTTTGCTAAAAAATACTTTTGCTAAATTAGATATAGTAACCCACAGATTAGCATAGGTATCTATTACTTTATATATATAGACACACACAAATCTCATCATGAATCGTGAGTATAATCTCCCAGGGGATTACACCATGAGGCGAAGGGCCTACACAGCCTGTCGCGCCAGAGAAAAAAAAAAAAAAAAAAAAAAAAAAAATATATATATATATATATATATATATATATATATATATATATATATATATATATATATATGCAATCTTTTCTTTTATTGTAATTTGAGAAAATTCATATTTTCTTTTAGGATCAGGTACCCACATTATAGAGGCTGTTTGTGCCCAACTGTATATAATATATATATATATATATTTTTTTTTTTTTTTTTTTTTTTTTTTTTTTTCTGAGAAGCTCGAGATTTGTTGAAGGGTAAGATTACACACTTTATTAAGGCTGAGTGTGCCTGATTACCATGTCTGGGTCTGATGGTCATAACCCTATCAATCTGTCATATTATTGACTGCAGGATCTCCTTATGTTATAAATTGAAATTTTAATAATATGGCTAATGTAAAATACAAATAGGAAGTGAATCACGGTTAATAATATTCTGTTAAACCCATAGTATATGTATTCCACTTGCCCCAATGTATCTTATATGAATTTATAATCTTAAATTCATGGCACCCAATAATTTGTTAAAAAATTATAACTTATCATTCATAATTAAAATTAGTGAATTTGTTGATAACGATTTCTTAAATTCTGTTTATAGAAAGAACTTCATAATGCTCTCATATATTGAAGCAGATAGATTATTATATCAATGTATTTTTTTAATAAAAAATATATATATTTTTTTTATTGATAATATATATTTATTTATTCGGATATATTACGATTTGTCACAATGGACAATAATAATATTGCTACAGGATATATTAATTAATGAAATTAATAAACAGATCAGTAAAAAAGAAACTTATGTGTTATTAATGTGTATCTATTAGGTGTTCATGTGTACACACGCACACACACATTATATATATAATATGATTGACTCTCTCTTATCTGGCATTACCAGGACTGACATGCCAGATAACAGAAAGTGTGGGATAATAGAAATCATCAATTGATCAGAAAAAGTAGTGTTATTAGGTGAGCTGAACTTTCTTAAAAATTTTTAAATTGAATTTTTTTTTTTTGGATAAACATAAACTCATACAATCAAAAATAAACTCACAAATAATAAAATAGAATTGTGAAACCCTTTGTCATACTTCATATTATCTTTCAACGAAAAGTGTACATCTAGTATTTTAATTAATTTTACTGTTTGATTATTTTTTACTTGTCTCTATATCTCTAATCGCAGTTCTTTTAAAAACATATGGGGTTTTTATGATTTTTTTTTTTTTTTTGTATGTGCCTGTTGCTAAATAAAATGGATTGAAAATATTTATTTATTCATTTATCAGCATGTCATTATTTTTATTTGTGTTAAAAATGCGTAAAATTAATTCTTTCCTTGCTGATGTTTGAACTTGTAATTAGTTAGATTTTGTCAGTATTTATGATCATATGATTGAAAAGCGATTATTCTGTAAAAATATATTTATCTCTAATAATTTCAATTTAAATGCTTGTTTATCTGCTTTCCAACATTCCTGAAATACTATTTCCAATACAATTATTTGTATTGTGAATGTCAATATGTTGTGTGATGTGGTATTTTGGTGTTCCAGTTTAGTTGTAGCTTTTTAAAAGTTGTAGAGGGTGTGAGTTGGTTGTTTTTTCATGATTTAATGAAGACAGATTCTTGATGAAATTATGTTTTTAATTTTATTTACCTCAAAATGCATAAAATGAAAATATTCTTTACATTTATTTAATATCTATTCAAGTTTTATTATTTTTAAATGTTCTTGTATATTATTTATTGATTTTAACATAGGATTTCTACTAATACATACAGTTTTTAAAGGGGAAAATGAAAGGGTATGAAGTTAATGTTTCATTTATAATGGTCTGTATGGTTATATCATAGCCTATCCAATACGATACCATATCTTAAAAGCATTGATACATATTTTAGAAATCTGTTAATGCTCATTCTTCAAGCAATTCTTCCAAAAATATATAACTTTGTATTTATAACTAGTCCTTAATCTGTAACTTATTTTAGAAAATATTAATTTTTACCTGTGATTCTTTTGAAGGTGTATTGTCCTTTTGTTTGACTATTTAGTTGCTAACTATTTTTAAACAAAACTATAAAGTTGTTTTTAATTGATAGTAAAAAGTATTTATTTTCTCCACTCCTAGACCAAGTATTGCTATTAATTTAAATCTTACTTTTTATGATAAATTAATTTATTTTTGGAAAAAAATAGTTTTCTTATTTTTTATAGTACTGTTGTTTTAGTTTTATGTCTTATTTTTTAATATTTTAACATTTATTTTATTAATTATACCTTGGATAGTTATTCCATCATTTATAAATTATTAATGTTTTATTTAAAAAAAAAGTTTTTACTTTAAAAAAATACATAGTTTTATTACGTGATTGTTTTTGAATTGTATTGATAGTGAATGTTGTTTGAAGACAGTTAGCTAATGTTAATATTTTGTTACCATTTTACTTTTTATTTTTTCCTTTTAATTGTGCAAGGATATATGAGTATTTAAATGAGTTGAAAATCACTCCTTAAATTATAAATTATCTTTTATATTAACATTATTTGACAAGAAACTAAAACACCAGTAATGAGAAATGTTTATTTTAATTTATTTTTTTTCCAAAAAATAAATTATTGTCAATAATTGGCTAGATTCAGAAGACTGAAAAAAACTAGGTAAATGATTTAATCAATTTTTACCTTGATAAAATGGCTTTCTTACACTAGGGGTTTATTATTATGGAGAGCTAATGAATATTTTGATGATTCCTTATTACATAATCGTAATATAAACTATGCATCACTCATAATCGTAATTTTTCCATGCATTATTATTTTAATTCATTTTCAGATAAAAGATTTTGAATTTTGTTTATTTTCAATCATATAAACTTCACTAATTTTACTTTTCAGTCAGTTCATCGAATATGTTATGACCCATTTTATGACAATCAATAACATTTTTTTCCCTTGTGTCCCAATTTCATTATGATTGAATTCAGCAGAACATTAAAATTTTTTTTGTATTAATTATGTGAATAAATTAGGTTATCGCTTTAGCAGTTCATTCTTGTTATTGGGCTAGGGATTTGATTACAGGCATGAACTAAGTATTAATGTTAATAGCTAATATTAATATAACTGGAGGGTTATGAACTTTTTTTTGTATTTTATTTTTATCACAATAAATTCATTATTCCTTATTTTAAGAGAATTTAGCTAGTTATTTTCAAGGTATATTTTATTTATGATTTCTCTAATGCATCAACCTCCAGAATTAAATAATTTTTAATTAATTAAATAAGTTAAATAATTATAAACATATAGGGATTATTTCTGAAGTGTAATTTAACAATATAATATTTATACTCCATCTGTATTTTTTGTCAATAAGTATGCCATTGCCAAGTTTGGAAAATTTTGCTATACATTTTGAATGATATTCACAGATGTGCCATGTTATATTTAAAAAGAATTTGTAGCGTATTTAAAATTAGTTCTATAATTTACTTCTTTTTCTTTTCTTTTCCTTTCTTTTACTCTAGATCCTTGGAATAATGTTTTTGTTCATAATTTAAGCACAACATGTGTTCTGCGATATGCGCCTAGATTAACAGAGAGCAATTAAAACTTAAATGTTAAATATTCTAAAGAACTATTAGTAAAAAATAATACTATTTATAGACTGAAATAATTTAATATATAAGTACTAGCAAGTAGCTACAGGAGTTAATTTCATTAAGGTAGTTAATTTTATTCAGTGTTCTGTTACATACAAAGGTAAATGTGTGTATATTTTGTTTCTTTATATAAACTTCACTAATGGTAAATTAACGCACATTATTTGTGAATACACACCTTCTCATTTACATTTAGGTGTGTGACTTTTATAACATAAATTTGCCTTATATTCAAAAAAGAAAATTTTTTTATCTGCTATTTAAAGTCAGTACACCTTCAAGTTTCAGTGTTATCTAAATAAAATATGTGCATCTTATAAATTTATATGTATGTTTGTGTGTATTAATGCACACACATAAGTGCTTAAGTGTTATCAAATTATATAGCTCATTCAAATTCCCCCAATTTTATTATTGTATTAAATACATTAAGTATTATTGAATTGCCAAAATAAAAAAGCAATTTGTTTTATATTGTTATGTGAACACTGTTCTTGAAATTCTAATGTTTATTGAGCTTATTCCTTATTTTCATCATAACTCAGTAAAATGTATGTATTTATAGGTGATTTTACAAAAGTATTTTCATTTTTGTAGTATTATTAGTATTTGTTACCAGTTTGGAAAGTTACCGATCTAGAAGTCTTTTACTTATTTTACTTTTTTCTTTATATTTTAATTTTGATTTTTTAATTACTATTATGTATTTTTTTAATTATTTAAAATCTCATAATCAGATGGTTTAAATAATAATTTATTGTGTGTTATGTATATATATTTTAAAAATTATTTTTTTATCAAACTTCTTTTTTATATTATTTAATTTTATCGTTAAGTATGTTTTCAGAATTTATTAAAACAGAAGGTAAAGTTACATTCTGTTAAGAATTATTTTTCCTTAATTTAAATTGAAAGTCAAACATCAATAGTAAATTCAGATTAAGAATCTCTAAAATTTGATAAAGTTCAATATTGGAAATAGAAAATGTTTTGAAAAAGGGAATAACATTTGAAGAGAAATACCTGTTTTCATATTTTTAGTGGATTTCTATTTTTGGTACTGTGTTATATTTTCCTCTTAATACTCGTAATATAAAAAGAGGATAAATGATTTTATTTGAATCAAGTTAAGCTTGTGTAATATGTATATTAAGTACAATAATACTTAGTAATGATAATTAAAATTGTATATATATATATATATATATATATATATATATATATATATATATATATATATATATATATATATATATATATAAACATATGTATATTGAACTTTTTTTTACCATTGTATCATAAGTTTAAAGTATTGTAAAACAGATTATATTGTATAGTATAGATCTTAATTGGATCAAATTGTATTTTAATGTTATGAATTGTGCCAAATCTGTTAGTTATTGGTTTAAACATCATTAATATTGATGCACTTGATTGATCATTCTTCCCCATAACATTGCATTATCTTTCTTCCAGTTTTGTATATAATGTAATTTAAAATTTCCTCTAGCAGTAAATTTAGGGAGTAGTGTTTATTGGGGTTTCCTAAAATTTTGAAAATATGACTCTTTGATACATTTAAAATATTATAATGTACATATATAGGAAAAATTCATACAGTTATTTTGATAAGTTTTTATTACTTCAATGAACAGATAATAAATATTTAATTCTGTAAAGATGTGATTAGCTGATGTTAATTATGAAACTAAGCTCTGATATTTGTTTTTAAAGTGTATTCAATTATTATTAGGATTTTACAATAATGATTAATTATTAGTGACCACTGTTTACTATTTCTGTGTATATGTATAAAGAAAATTTGTATAAATAAAATAATACATACTTGGTTTCATTATAAATTTTACCTTTTTACTAGCTTTCTGATTTATTTTTTTAATGTTTAATTGTCAACAATTTAAATAAAGTTCCCTATATATTTGTTAATAACGTAACATTTATTTACTGATTATTAGCAAACATAATTTCTGAATAAAAATATTCATATTATATATATATATATATATATATATATATATATATATATATATATATATAATATATATATATATATATAAATAAAGTTTTCTACTGTTTCCAACTTTTCAACTGTTCTACTTAGGTTTCAGTCAATAACATAAAGTAAACAATTTTATTAATGCAACGTTTCAAGAATTTATTGTTCTCATATTCATGAAATGTAAGATAAAATAGTGTCTTACATAGACATAAGTGTATTCTATAAACTTTGAAAGAACACTGTGTTCACTTATTTCTGTGCCAGACACAAGTTTCAGTTTCTGTACCTATCTGTTATTGTTAGGGGACCGAAGGTCTCAGAATAAAATTTATTTTCTTTCTTTCTATAATCTGTATACCTTGGTAAGGTAGCTACTGAGCGTAGTATCTATAAATATGAATAACTAAAATAATTCAATATTCTTGCCCGCGATTTTAAAACTAAAATTACACTAATCCCTGTATCGAAAATGTCTGAAAAGTAAAGTATTGGTTATATTTATTATTATAATCGTGAGTAGTTGTATGTAAAAGGGCCCTTGGGAACAGTTAACAAGCCACAAGGGTTAAAAACGTAATGGATAATTAAAATAACCATAAAAACAAAATTATGTTAACTTGATTTTTATTATTTTATTGATATCGAAAAAAGTTACATTCAAAATGGAAAAGATTGAATTTGGGTTGGAAATGCTATATATTATAACCAAAAGTTGGGAGTTTATGATCTTAATATACCACACTTATATGTTTAACTAAAATTATTTTTTTGTTCTTGAGCGCCTGGCCTCATACAGCCATATTTTTAAGGAGTTCTTAACTCCATGGAAATAGAAAATAAAAAAATGTACACACCCCTTTATTCTTTTTTTGGTCATATATATCCATAACCTGTCCCTTCTAGCACACCTGAGAGGGCTGGGTTTCTTTATATAGAAACCCATATAGAATATACCGTTTATATAGAATAGAATAGAAAAAAATATTTATTCTGGGACTTAGTCCCTTAAGATTAACATCAAATTCACAAATAAAAATAGCACATCTGGCCAGAAAACATTAGATTATTTACATAGGTAAAAGAGGTAAAGAAAGAAATTAAAATAAATGTATGTACATAAACACATCTATGTACAAAAGAAAAGAAAAAGCATAAAGTAAAGTAAATAAATACAGTAAATGAAAAGTAAAAAACAACTAATTTTGAACACAAAAAAGAAAAAGAAATATATACTTATATAAAATAAAAATAAAAATTAATAAAATAAATACGGTTTATATCAGATATTTAGTTACAATGAAAAATCTAATATAAAATTAAAGATGAACAAGCGTCAGTTTGGGATAAGAGGTGATATTTGAATGTGGATAAGGAAGAAGCGTGACGTATATTGGAAGTAGGGGTGGGCATAATCCAATGATTGGATGATCAGACTTAGATGATTTAAATAATCGAATGACCGAATGATTAATATGGATTCTGAGAGACCATGTGCCACAATTCTCGTCTCTGTGATGGCTGAGCCTTGATGGAAATATGCATTTAATTTATGTGATGAGAAAAAAAAAAAAAAATTATCGCTAAACAATTCAGTTCGAATGATCATTCGTTTCTCCAAACCGATAATCGATTAATTCGAATGATCCCATAATCGTCATTCGATTATGCCCACCACTAATTGGAAGGAATGGAATTCCAGAATGCAATGGAAAGGGCAAGAAAGGATCGATCGAAGGCTTTAGTTCTGTGGGATGGGATATAAAGGTCGGAAAGGCGCGATCTTGTCTCAAGCAAGTGGTCTGAAGATTCAAATTGAAGGAGACTGTGGATATAGGAAGGATGCTCGGATTTTATAGTTTGGTAGAGAAAGGACCCAAGGAAGTACTGTCGGCGAATGGAGGGGAGGAGCCACTTCAACTCGGCATAGCGGTGGGTCACGGGACACCGCCTCGAGGTACCAAAAACAAGTCTTAAAAAACAATTTATGAGACGCTTTACCTTGTTCTCAAACACCACAGGGAGACCACCGTGCACCGCGCAGCAGTAGTCGAAGTGGGGGAAAATGAGTGATGAAACGAGGAGCTTACGGGTGGATTGTGGAAGAAGGTATCTGGAGCGATGAAAAAACTTTAAGGTACCTATAGATCTACGGAAAATTTGGGCAATATGAGATTTCCAGGACAGGTTTTGGTCTATAGCAATTCCTAGATTTTTAACAGAGGAGCTGAATGTAATGGGGTAATCATTTAGGAGTAAGGTTGGGAAGGTGGTGTTGGATGTGAGAAGTGGACTGGAGCCAATAACAATAGCCTGAGTTTTTAAAGCGTTTATTTAAGCTAAGCTTATTCAGATTTGCCCAGGCACTGATCTTATCTAGGTCTACCTGAATAGCAGCAAATGCCTTTGATAACTCAGAAGGAGGGAAGGATAAGTAAATTTGGAAATTATCAGCATAAAGATGGTGGGAGCAGTGAACTATTGAATTAGGAAGATCATTGATGTAATAATTAAAATGGATAGGAGACATACTTGAGCCGTGGGCCACACCTGCCGAAAGAGCTAGGAAGGATGATAAGGGATGGTTAGGAATGTAAACGGTTTGAGCTCGATCGGAAAGGAAGGATTGAAACCAGCGGATAGCGCTGTTGGAAAAGGACAGTGTTTTAAGTTTAGAGAAGAGAATGGAATGGTCCAAGGAGTCGAAAGCTTTAAAGAAGTCAAGGAGGGATGATCACTGTCTGTGAACGATGGGATAAGAAGGAATGAAACCATTTGATGGTACTATTGGATAAGGACAGGTGATGGAGTTTGGATAGAAGAATCTCATGATCAACACAATCAAAAACCTTGTAAAATCGAATAGATTAGGATTGTTATTTTGTTCCTCAATGGAGATTGTATGTCCTGTGTGATTCTTAATAAGGCGATTGGGTGAATATCCAGAGTGAAAACCTGATTGAAAGGGTTAAGAAAGAGTTGTGTTCTAGGTATGTAGAAAGCTGGTTTTGGACTAATCTTTCTAACGGTTTAGATAAGTTTGAAAGAATGGAAATAGGTCTGAAATCGGAAACGTTGAATGGAGAAGAAACCTTGTTAAGAGGACGTACAAATACCTTTTTCCATGCTGATGGAAAGATGGAGTTTTGGAGGGAAAAATTGTAAATGTGTAAAAGGATTGGAAGAATGGCTGGGAGGCAAAGTTTAATCAGTTTTACCGTTATGAGATCTGAATTTTCGAACCCTAATATCACTAAAACGAAACGACGTACGAAACTAAAATTTCGTATTTAAGACAAGTATACGCCCGAGATGTTACAGCATATTGGCATTGATAATGAACTGCTAAATATAGAAGTTAAACGAATTCGATGTCTAACTAAAGGAGAAAAGAGCATTATTATTTTTATTTTTTTGATAATAAGGACAGCATTTTAGACTTATAATACACTGCAGTGTATTGAGGATACTGAGGGGAGTAAGTTGGGATTGGATAATTATTATACTAATTAAATAAATATAATAAGCTTTGTCGAAAAGTCAAAAGGCATTTCCCAACCCCCCTTGGATTGTCCGTGGCTAGGCTGTCCCCCGTGGACGTCTGGTGCTTTCTTAATCCCAGCTACTCGGCTGAGAAAGGCTGAACTTCCCATATCAGCCCCCTTGATCTCTTCATCATTGACTCCTTCCATAAATTAGCCTCCTTATCTCAGTTCCCTCTGCATTTTCTTTCGCATCACGATCTCATCAATATCTCCTGTAATATTCCAATTCCAGAAATAATTCCTAAAAAAGCCACTTGGCGCGATCTGGACTCTTTAACAGCAGAAAAGATAAAGCCATACCTTGATCAACTATCCCAATCCTTAGAACTTATCTATTTCTTCTCCATCTATTGATGATATAGTGGAATGCCTATCCTCTAATCTCTCTACTTTCCTTGACCACCATGCTCCCCTCAAGACGTCCACATTCAAGTGCCTCCCAGCACCGTGGATTAATCAGGAGATAAGAGAGTTAATAAGACAAAGAGATGCTGTCAGAAGAAGATTTAGACGCACCAGGATTTCCAATGATTACTCCACTTTCAAGTCCCTTCGAAACCTCACGCAATCTTGCATACGCCGTGCAAAAGCAAAGTTTTTCCATGATTCCCTTTCACAAGCTCCTGATCCCAAATCCAAATGAAAAATCCTGAAAAAATTATCCGTGATAAATTCAAAATCCAATTCTATCTACCCCGTAACTCCTGACCAGCATTTTGCCGACCCTTTTCTTATTCCTTACCCGACCCATATCTGCTTCTCTCAACGCGCCTTTTATTCAGAAAATTTCTATTTCCAGAACATCTCACCCGTCGACCTACTTTACTCTATCCTTAAATCCAAAACCGATGATTACGATCCTGATCAAATTCCTGTCAAAATTATAAAATTGTGCTTCCCAGCCATCTTTCCTGCTCTCTTGCATATTTACAACTTCCTACTGCCTTGAAGAAAGTAATAGTCCATCCCTTGAATAAACTTCCTATCCCTTCCTCAACATCGGACTTCAGACCTATATCGATCCTATCCAACCTCTCAAAACCACTTGAAAGAATAGTCCATTCCCAATTCTATAACTTCCTTGAACAAAAATCTCTACTTGTTCCCTTCCAGTCTGGCTTTAGATCCCAATATTCCACACAATCAGCTCTCCTAAAAATTACCCAAGACCTTCAATCCTCCATAGACTAACAAAAAATATCTATCCTGGTCTTCTTCTTTTTCTCTTTGACTTCTCAAAAGCCTTTGATATGGTAAACCATAAAATCCTTCTCTTCAAACTCCGAAAACTATCAATATCCGATAGTGCCATAAACTGGTTTCTTTCCTTTCTATCCGCTCGAACTCAAACTGTGATAATCCCAAATAAACCTCCTTCCTCACCTATTCTGTTTACACATGGAGTTTCTCAGGGATCGGCTCTCTCTTCAATCCTATTTTCTATCTATGTTAATGACCTACCCAACTCCATACTTCTCTCTAAGTACCACCTATATGCCGATTATCTCCAAATTTACCTCTCCTTCCATCCCTCCGAAATGCCTGAGATGGTCCAAAAATTACAAGAAGACATTGACAGTATCAATTTATGGCCCTTCAAGAATGGTCTAAAACTTAATGTTGATAAAACGAAAGCTACCTCATCGGTTCCAAACATCTGCTCAACTCCCTCTCCTGCCACCCCTTACTCTACCTCAATAATAGACCCATCATCTTCCAAACGTCCGTTAGAAACCTTGGCTTATTCCTCGACTAAAACCTATCCTGGAATAATCACATTTCCCAAATTTCTAGAAAATCCATAGCCATCCTTAAACAGTTCCTCGGATTACGTGATTTAATACCCCTTAAAACCCGCCAGCTCCTAGTTTCCTCTCTCATCTTCCCCCACTTCCATTATGGCTGCCTGGTGTTTGGCGGACTGTCCGAGATGCTTGAGATGGGACTGAAGAGCTTAATGAACTGTTTTATTAGATTCATCTTCGGAATCCCTCGGCGCTCTCATGTCTCAGCCTGGTATGCCGAGTTGAAGTGGCTTTACCCTAAATTCCGACGGCAATACTTCCTAGGAACTTACCTCTACCAATCCTTCAGATCCAAAAAACCCTCTATATTTACAATTTGTTTACCCCACTCTTCTCTGTCCACTCCATCAAAACAAGATCCCAACCCTAGAACCTGCTCATTCCATCCGACAGAACTGCTTCATTTAAGAGATCTTTCGTCATACGTGCATCCTAATTTTGGATTCCTTGCCCATCGATTCTTACATGCCCATCCTTAACTTCCTTTAAGCACCATCTATTTACCTATCTCCTCGAACATCAATCTGCCGTGCCTTTATAAACTTAACTATCTGGCCTCTTTATTTTTATCTCAAATTTCTGTGTGTATATTTATATATGTATCATAATTTGTAATCCATAAAATGCAGTGTATAATCTGATAAATTCTACATAGCCAGAAGTTAAATCTTATATTGTACATTTATATTATTCTTAGGGGACTAGCTGTCCCAGAATAAAGTTTCTTTTCATTTCATTTCATTTATATACATATATGAGCTTCAATTAAATATAAAGAGAAGTAAAGTATAAACACGTTTGAGGCAGTGACAAATCCATTTCACATGACCTCTTTGCTCCCACCAGCTGTGTGTTATAACTCACTCCCTCACACACATCAGACCCGTCACAAACCTTTTTGGATTTCAATACAATAATAAAAATCAAGTTAACATAATTGCATGTTTATTTTCATTATACATTATGTTTTTAACCCTTGTGGCTTGTTAACTGTTCCCAGGGGCCCTTTTACATACAATTACTCACGATTATAATAATAATTAATATTACCAATACTTAAAATAATAGGTGAAGAAACTGAGACTTGTGTCAGGCACAGAAACAAAAACATAAAAGAAATACAAACTTAAGATATACTTATATTATTTATAAAAAAATGTAAATACGACCACTTAGTACATATATGTTTATAATTATATAATCATATGTGTATAAGTGAAGATATATTATAATTGTGGTTCTTATGGTATAATAAGATCATAGAGAAGAAGCAAAAGAATGAAAAGGAGAAAAAAAGTTCTTTACATCTTTGTAGCGGTACATATTTTAGAATGGAATATGACTATTATTCTCACATTTTTTTTTACAATCTGTCGGAAGATGGATGGCTGAGAAGATAAACAGTTGGCTTTTAAATGAGGTTAAAGAAGGTGCTTTGCGTATAGAGGTAGGTATGGGATTACAGAACGATGCGGCACGCAAGCAAAGTAAATGATTTTTTTAAAGATTATGTTCGATGAAAAGGAAAAGAGAGGTTAGTAGACTGGGATCTTGTTTTAAACGAATGTGCCGATGAACAAGGGATGAGTAGGTCTAGAATGTAGGTTGGATTTTTGGTATTTTGATTACGAATTGCAATACTCCTAGGAAATACTGTCGTCGAGAAGCTGGATTGAGCCACTTCACTCCTAGCGCCTAAGGAAACCGAAGATGAATCTAATGAAACATTTCATAAGACATTCATAACACCAGGCAGCCATAGTAATAGAGGGGGGACGACGAGGGAAGAAAGAAGAAGCCGACGAACATTGAAAGTTAGTGCATCACACAATCTTGAGAACAGTTTAAGAGTAGCGATGGAATTGCGAATGATATAGGAAACTTGATTATTCCAAGAAAGGTTTTGGTCAAAGATGACACCAAGATTTCTAACGGTAGTATGGGAATGGATAGGTAGTCCGTTAAGGTAAAGTTAAAGGTAATATGGAACGGAATTAATGAGAAGCTTTGGTTTGGAACCTATGTTTATGGCCTTAGTTTTATCGTCGTTCAGTCTCATATCATTATTTAATGCCCATGCGTTAATATTATCTATATCTTCCTGCATCTTACTAATCGATTCAAACATCTTGCTGGGTAAAAAGAAAGGCAGATCTAAAAATCATCGGCATATAAATGATATTGTGAATGATGGATAGAGTCAGGTAGATCATTTATATATAAAGAAAAAAGGTTCGGAGAGAGCGAAGGTCCTTGTGGAACACCGCAGGTTAGTAAGAGTGAAGAAGAAGTAGGTTTAATGTATAACAACTGTTTGGGAACCACTTTAAGACACTGTTTGATAGGGATAGATTTTCGAGCAGTTTTGAGAGCAGGATATCATGATTGACCAGATCGAACACTTTGGAAAAGTCGAAGAGAACAAGGATTGTGATTTTACGTTTATCTATGGAGGATTGGATATCTTGAGTAATTTTCAACAGAGCGGATTGTGTTGAGAAGAGAGTTCGGAAACCGGATCGGATGGGTTTTTGCTTATTTTTAACCCGTCACACACCCCTAAAGACATTATCTTTCAGGAAACCTCCTGCTCCCTAAATTAACCCAGAAATCAGAGAGTTAATGAGGAGAAGGGACGCCGCTAAGAGACGCTCCGGATCGGAGGGGTTGTTATAAGGAACTTTTGCTCGAAGAAGGTGTTAAGCTGTGAATGGACTATTCTTTCTAACGGCTTTGAGAGATTGAAGAGAATGGAAATCGGTCGGAAATCAGAAACTCTGGTAGGAACTGAAACTTTGCTAAGAGGACGGATTATAGCTTTTTTCCACGCTGTTTGAAAGGTAGAATTCTATAGAGAGTAATTATAAATATGCAAAAGGATTGGAAATATGATAGGTAGGCTCAATTTGATTAATTTAACGGAAATTTGATCCGGACCATGATCTGCGGCTCTGGATTTTAGGACGGAGGTAAACAAGTCTTCAGGATACATACTTGTGGAATAGAATTTTTCGGGGTCAAAAGACGTTTTTGGAATGCTGTATGAAAAGGTTGACGACGTTTGGATAGGGTTGGCAAAGTAGCAGTTTAATTGGTCGGGAGAAACAGGGTAAGAGCTACATGCTTTTGACTTCACAATGGAAAGATTTTTAAGGATTTTTCATCTCTATTTATGATCCTTACAGTTGACAACATACTACGGACTTGAACTGTGGGGGACAGCCAAACGTTCTAACATCAAACGCATTCAATCCTTTCAATCCAAAGTCCTCCGAACAATAGTAAATGCTCCTTATTATGTCTCCAACTATACCTTACACCACGACCTTAATGTTCCATTTATTTCAGACCTGATTCCATCTAAATTTTCCAAATTCCACCAGAACCTCATTCATCATCCTAATCCTCTAGCACAATCCCTATCCAGCTCCACTCATCCATACAACCCTCCTAGAAGGTTGAAAGGGCAGTGGCCCCGAGACATAGTGTAAACATCTATTCTGGAGTTCTGACACTGGTCAGATTCTCCTCTCATGTGCGGTGTGATTGTGGCTGTGGCGCCCTCACTTAGCTTCCGCTGGCTCTCACCAGTGATGCGGCTGAGAGGGAGGCGCTGGGATCCTTTGGACTCTGTTTGTCCTTTCACAATTGGGGGGACAAGCCCCGTCTGGGGTTCCCGAGCTGATTGTAAATATTGGACATAGGTATGAATGTGACATGTTTTGTTTATTTATTTCTTAACTTCATTTATTTGTATTTATTTTGTCTATAAATTTTGTTATTGTATACGTTTATTTATTTTGATTTTATTTTATGTAATTTGACTTTCCTTTTGTTTATATTGTAAATATTGTATGAATGAGATCCTGTAGCACTATTATTATTGTCTATTATGACAAATTGTAATATATACGAATAAAAAAAAAAAAAAAAAAAAAAAAAAAAATTATGATCCGGGGCTTGCGATAGTGAAGTGTGGAGGAACAGTGCTTTAGCACGGCGGAAAGATGATTGGGTAAGGTTTCTCAGGATTTTGAACGAGGAATAGTCATCAGGTTTTCGTGTGCGTCCGAAGCGTCTTCTAGCGGCGTCCCTTCTCCTCATTAACTCTCTGATTTTTGGGTTAATTTAGGGAGCAGGGGGTTCCCTGAAAGTTGACATCTTTAGGGGTGTGTGACGAATTAGAAATAAAAGGAGATTAGAGCATAGACACTTCACTTTTTTATCAATAGAAGAATAGGAGTAAATTTGTTTCAAGGATCGGGAAAAAGAATCTAGAAAACCATTTAATGTTTCAGAGTTCAATCGGTCGAGGTCGCGTCATATATAATACTATACTATTAATTTGTATAATATACTATTATAATTTATAATATTTATATAGTGTCATAAATTATACTATTAATTTGTGCGCCCGCTCAAATATGGGTTTATAATAACTTTTTCGTATTAATTCGATATTAGGCTCCGTAGCTGCGTTACGTAGGATTCGTTCACCGATTATACTATTAATTTTAAGTGCGCTCGCTCAAATATGGGTTTATTATAACTTTTCGTAATTATTCGATACTAGGCTCAGTACCTTTGTTACGGGTGGTTCGTGTCCTGATTATACTATTAATTTTAAGATCGTTTCCTCAAGCATATATTTATATCCATTTGATTTCCTTTGTATACTAATTTCTGTAATTTTTTTTCTTGTGTTCGGTTGGTGAACATATTAATGATTTCAATATCATTCGCAAAAGCAGTGATTTATTTTAACTTCTTCGGATTTCCCCAGTATACGTATTTCTATATTGGTTTTTTCGTGGGTTCGATTTGTGGATGTATTATTGTTTATTAGTCAGTTGGTCTAGAATTACGAAACTCAACTTTCAATTCCGATTCTCCTCACATCGAATTCCTTTTCGTCGAAATATCCTACAATACAAACCCTCTACTCTATAATGTGGTGTACCGACTTGATACTTTAGTACCTTTTGATCCATCCTTTGAATCTGTCCTTTATAACTACATCCCCCTGTATAATAATATCATAATATGCGGTGATTTTAACACCAACCTCCTTTCTGACTCCTATGATAGACATTACCTTGATAACCTCTTCTTCTCTCTTCACCTGTTCATCGTTCCGTATGCTCCAACTCATCATACTCACCATTCCGATACCTGGCTTGATCTAAATATCATTGATTCCGCGAAAAACCTTTATTCTGCTTCTCAAGTGCCTGTTCCATTCCTATCATCTTACGATCTTATCCAAATTTCATACAATTTACAAACTCCAGCATTCCTTCCCGTAATGTCAACTTTCCGAAACCTAGATAATCTCACCCGAAAAAATATTTTACCTGACATAGAATCCTTGAACTGGAATAAAATTTATACCTGTTCGTCCATTGATTCAATGGTTGACATTATCACTTCCAATCTCCTTAGTATCCTAGACAAACATGCCCCACTCAAAACCTGTACCTTCCGTCGCCGTCCCGCTCCTTGGATGAGTCCAGAAATAAAATACTTACAAAAGAGGCGTGAGGCACAAAGGCAGCCAGACGCTTTAGACGCACAAGACTGACAGAGGACTACCATGCGTTCAGGGCACTCCGCAATCTGACTCAGGCAAAAATTAGACTGCAAATCATCTTCCTCACCAATCTTTCATGTCTCACCTGATGAATTAAATTCCTACTTCTCACCCAACTCCTCTGATAATTCTACTCCATCTCCTACCGAATTTTCAATAATTCCATCATTTAACCCTGCTAATTTTTATCAGATATCTCACCAACTGACTTTATATCCTCTGTTATGAAATCCTGTCAAATTACTAAAATTATGCCTTCCCGACATCTTACCAGTTCTTCTCTTTATATATAATTTTTCCCTTCAAAATTCTGTTTTTCCAACTACTTGGAAAAAAGCGATACTTCATCCTATAAATAAAACCTCGAACCCTACATCCCCTAAAGACTATCGCCCAATTTCCATCCTGTCTAACCTTTCCAAACCTTTAGAAAGAATAGTCCAGTCACAATTGTCAAACTTCCTCGAAAAGTCCAAACGTCTTGATCCTCTCCAATCCAGTTTTCGACCCGATTTTTCCACCCAGTCCGCCCACCTTAAAATCACTAGTGACATACATACTGCCATAGACGAAAATAAACTTACAGTACTAATACTTCTGGACTTATCATAAGCTTTTGGCTCACTTGATCACTCTATCCTTTTTTCCAAACTACAGTCTTTATCCTTTTCCAACAGCACTACTCACTCTTTTAAATCATTTTTCTCTAATATAACTCAAGCTGTTACCATTCCAAACCATCCTTTATCTTCCTTCCTTGCCCTTTCGGCAGTTGTGGCCCAGGGTTCAAGCATATCTCCTCTCCTTTTTAATTCCTATATCAATGACCTTCCCAATGCCATCCATCACTGCTCCCACCACTTATACGCTGATGATTTCCAGATCTACTTATCCTTTCCTCCCTCCGAGACTCTAATATCATTTTCCAATATTCTGAAGACCTGGATAGAATCCATGCCTGGGTAACTTTGAATAAACTAAGTCTAAATGCTACGAAAACTCAGGCGATTGTTATAGGTTCCAATCCCCTCCTCAGATCCCATACTACATTTCCGAGTCTAACCCTAAATGATCACCCAATCACCTTCACTTCCTCTGTCAAAAACCTAGATATTACCATCGACCAAACCCTTTACTGAAAACCCCATATTGCCCAAATCTCCCGAAGAACAATAAGTACCCTCAAATTTTTCCATCGCTCCCGTCATCTTCTTCCACTGTCTACCCGTAAGATCCTTGTATCCTATTCTGACTTCTGCAATTTAAATCGTCAGTCCACTCCCTCCAAACAAGATCACGCCATTCCCACCTTTATATTCCTACTCATAGAATAACAACTTTAGATCATTCCTTTATTGTCCGTTCCACTACTCTCTGGAATTCCTTACCTACTCATATCCGCCATGCTTCTTCCCTACCATCATTCAAGTCCTAGTTATTCCAGTACCTACTGTCACCCCAAACAGACGCTCAATGAGATATTTCAAATCAAATATCAAATCAAAAATAAAATTTGCTATTTATTGTTCATATTTTTATATTGATCAATTATGAATCAATTTCAATGTTTAGTTTTGTTTAACACACCAGAAGTTATTATTTATTTATTTTACTCTTTGTTTTAGTACACTGCCGGACAAAATTAAAGGATCACTTCAATATTTTGAAATTACTGAACTGTATAGGGTATTTTTGAAAATATTCTTTTTTCTTTGGAAGTCACGCTTTATTATAAGGGTAATAAAATATTCTTTTCTAGAAATTTTTAATAGGAAAACAAATCAAAAAATAAAAATGTTCTAGCCTCAAAATGAAAAAGGAAATCTTTGAAATTAAATGTAATAACAAAACTGAATAAAAAAGAAGAATTCGAGGAAAACGATCAATAATGGTATTCCCAAATCAAGCTCTGATAATTGCTTCCATTCTCCTGCCCATTCCAGCGACCAGGGCTCTTACATGTTGTTCTAGGATGTTGTTCCACTCTTCCACTAACATTTCCCTTAAATCTGCCAAATTGTGTGGGTCTCGGGCGCGGACACGTCTTCCAAGCATGTCCCATACATGCTCTATTGGGTTCATATCTGGACCTCTGGGTGGCCAAACCATAACGTCAATTTCTTCTTGTCTGAGGAAATTTTGCACTGATCGAGCAACGTGAGGTCGGGCATTATTTTGCATAAAAATAAAGTTACTTGCGATATTTCTGGCGAAAGGTATTACATGTGGCTCAAGTACCTCCTTAATGTACCTGTCAGCAGTCATAGAGCCACGGTTCACAAGAACCAACTCTGTACGGGAGTTTAAATTTATGCCCCCCCCCACACCATCACTGACCCACCACCAAACGCAACCCTTGGAAAAAAGTGCATGGAGTATACCTCTCTCCCCGCCTTCTCCATACCTTTTCCAGTCCATCTGGAGATCGGAGACAGAATCTTGACTCATCGCTGAATAATAAGAGGCTCCAATCTTCCTGAGTCCAGTTTAGGTGCTCCCGAGCAAACCTCCATCGCTCAACCCGGTGTTCCCAGGAGAGAAGAGGTCCAGTAGCAGGATGGGAGGTCAATCCATAATCGTTGAGTCGTCTTCTTACGGTTCGCTCTGATATTTGCACATTCCTGAACCTCTGGAGAAGACCACGCAGACTGTTACTAGTTGATCGGCGATCCCGAAGAGCATGCAGATGCAAAAATCATTCGTCACGGTGGGAAGTTGACCTCGGACGGCCTTGTCCGACTCTTCTTGTATGCCTATTAAGCACCCTGGACACAACGGATTGTGACCACTGGAGCCGTTGCGCAACATGCCTTTGAGAAAACCCTTCTTCACTCAAAGCAACAGCACGAATTGATTCCTCTTCGGTCTATGCTCTTCTGTTGGCCATCATAACGTTCTTACTAAACTCACAAGTAAAAACTAAAGTCTCTTCAATGTTAAAAAATCTTCAATAAGATGAATCTTTGCTAACAACTAACCATTTACTGATAGGAAGAAAGAAAAGAAGAGGAATAACTGACCCTTTTCTCCATAAACGGGTGGGAATATAAACAGGTACAGGATTAAATTGATAAGATACAACACAAAGTCCAGTCTGGGACAAAGGAATTCCTATTTTTATTACTTATGTAATAATAATATAAATAATTGTAAGTGATCCTTTAATTTTGTCCGGCAGTGCATATCCTGGAGTCCTTGGAGTAGATCGTCCTTGACTTTATGAAACTAGCTGCGCTCGTAATTCCGAAGGTAGTTCAATCGTATGTACCTAAGCAAACCAATATGAGTATTAATCGTAGTCAAAGGTTTGGAGTTGTCAAAAGTAATTTTGATAAGCATCTTTCAAATCAATCTTAGTAAAGAATTTAGCTCCTCCAAAACTTGAGCATATATGATCGAGCCTTGAAAGAGGGTATTGGTTTCTTAACAGGAATAGATTTATGGTAAGGCGATAGTCTCCGTAAATACATGTATTATCATCAAACTAAGAAGAGGCACTATTGGAGTGGTCCATTCGCTAGACTCACTTTTTTCTAATATACCTAAATCCAGTGGTCTGCTCAATTCCTCTTCCACCTTACTCTTCAATAATATCGGTTGTGATCTGGCCTTGAAAAACTTCGGCTGGGTCCTCTCTTTAAGCCGCAAGGTTACTTTCCAGTTGAAGAATGTACCCAAGAAAGGCTGAAACACCTTAGGGTACGAGTCAATTATGTTAGTAATATCACTTGATGTGCTCTTGATAGTAATAATAATTCTTAATCTAAGGGCCCACAAAACTATACTTCATGGAATTTAGAATCCTTCCCAACTGATAACTTGTAGCGTATGCTTCAAGTGATCGCCCACAGGTAGCGCTAGCGGCGTCTACACTTTAGTCACTGGATAGACAAAAGAAGAGATATTATTTAGGAATATTGTTATATTGTAACTTAATACCATTGTCAATGCGTGTGCAATGGCGGCAACTGTAGTTCAACATTTTTGTCGATTTACAATTTCAATCCTTAGTGGTGTTAGCCTACGGATTACGTCCAAAATTTATAAAAATTACCTTTAAGTGTTTATGAACATTTTATATTATTCCTGATTTGGGCGAGTGCCTTAATTAAAACTATTAATAGTGAGATGGTGTGAACCTAACCTAGAGTGTCTGCCACGTGGTGGGGCATCTCATTACCTCCCCGCTGCCGTACTGAGGATATTACTCACTAGAACTTTCTCATACCAGATTGCTTATAGCGTAGTCGGCAGGAGCGGTGCATTCAATTATCAGCATCTCACTGTGCGCGAATTCGTATCAAGAAGTGTGCCATTCCTCTTTCATTTTTGGTTAATTTATTTTATTTTCTCTCTAGAAATGTTTTACTTTTATTTATTTTTCTATATTGTATATAATTGTAAATATTCAGATAGTTAATTTTTTTTATTTCAATTTATTTTATTTCTTAAAATAAGTTCATAATGTCTTCTGGAAAAAATTTTGTACATGGACACTGATGATGATACCGCGTTCTCTGAGGTGAGTGAGACTGACTCACAATACCCCAAATACCCACTCTATAAAAAATGCAAAGAAACATGACTCCTGGTTCTCCTAGCAAATCGCCCAAAAAAACAAAAAATAAAAATACTGAATCAAAACAACATCCTGAAAATCGAAGTCTACATTCAACCAGCAGCAATCCACCAACCACACCCTTACCGATTAGCAATAAATTTGAAGTCCTCAAAGATCTACTTACTGAATCTTCTGTGCCCCACAATCTTGACGGAACCGGAACCACCACTAATATTTGTCAGCAATATTAATATTGTTGATTTCATGAAGTTCGGAAAGGAAATTGCCAATTTCATTGGACAAACAAATTTTAGATATTTCCCTAGATTCAAAGACATCAAAATTTGCACTAGCGGCAAAGAAAATCATAAAAAAAGTGGTTAGTCTCTTGACTGCTAAAAATTATGATTTTCATTGTTTTAAACTCAAAGAAGAAAAGCCATATTGGGTAGTCTTGAGAGGACTACACAGCACTACCCCTACGGCGGCCATCAAGCAAGACCTCAAAGAGTTGGGACACAATGTCAGGAGCATTTCTTGTGTGATCTATCCGCAAGAAAAATACCCACTTCCGTTATTTTTTGCCGACCTTAAGCCAGCACCTAACAATAAGGATATATTTGAAATAAATCACTTAGTATATTCAGTTATCCGATTTGAGGAGCTTAGACGGAAGTAGATAAGAATTGCGGGAGCTGGCGCACTTTTTTGAGGAGCCAATCAGATGCCAGCATTTGGTCACGTGACCTATATCGGGAGATTTGAATTTGAATTTCGACCACGACCTAACCTTAACCACGCTGGCTCGCGCCATCGACCAACCTAAATCACCGGACCACGCCCCTTTTTGGTCACGTGACCCTGTTTGAGGGTATTAAGTCTTTACAAAGCATGAGTCTACCAGGCGTCCATTTTGTTTTTATGACGTCACATTTTGCAAAGCCTGAGTCTACCCGGCGTCCATTTTCTTTTCCTACGTTTTGAGCGTATTAAGTCTTTATACAGCATGAGTCTACACGTCCGCCATTTTGTTTTATGACGTCACAATTTACAAAGCATAAGTCTACCCGTCGTCCTTTTCCTTTTCCCTACGTTTTGAGCGTATTAAGTCATTTTTAAGCATGAGTCTACCCAACGTCCATTTTCTTTTCCTTACGTTTTGAGAGTATTAAGTCTTTGTAAAGCATGAGTCTACCCGACTGCCATTTTCTTTTACCTACGTTTTGAGCGTATTAAGTCATTATAAAGCATGAGTCTACCTCGGCCGCAATTTTGGTTTTATGACGTCACAATTTAAACAGAGCATGAGTCTACCCCGGAAGCCATTTTTATTTTCTAGAGCATGATTCTATCCAGCCGCCATTTGGTTTTTTTAATATAGGATGAGTACACCTGACCGGTTCGAGCATGCAGCGACATGTCAAATAATGTAGATACAGGTTTGTGCAAGGACAAACAGGTTTGAATCATGTTTAAGCATGCAGGTAAGTGAAACGTAAACTTGGACTTAGAACCTTCTTGGTGGCTTCAATATAAACATCGTTATAGGGCTTCTTAATCCTATACAGCTTTGAACTTTGATCCTTAATCCTACTATTTAAATAGCGATAAAAGGTTTCTTTAAGCTTTGAACGTAAACATGGACTTTGCACCTTCTTAGTGGCTTTAATATAAACATCGTTATAAGACTTCTTAATTCTATACAGCTTTGAACTTTGGTCCTTAATCCTACTATTTAAATAGCGATAAAAGGTTCCTTAAGCTCTTGGACTATGTACTATTATCTTCCTATGTGCAATGATTTTTAATCCTAGACAGCTGTGAACTTTAGTCCTTAATCCTACTATTTAAATAGCGATAAAAGGTTCCTTAAGCTCTGAGACTTTGAAGCATTATCTTATTAAGTATATATATAAATATAATGCGGACCTGGTACTTTTTATCTCTTAACCATAAATATACAGTAAATCCCTAATGATTTAATCGTAAACAAGATAAATTTAAGACGTAAATATCAACTTTGCACTGATAATTCCTTAAAGTTTAAATATTTCTTAAGCTCCGAGACTTTGAACCATAATCCTCTTAAATATATATGTATAAATATAATAAGGACCTTGTTCGTTTTATCTCATAACCATAAATATTCCGTAAATCCCTTATGATTTAAGACGTAAAGATCAACTTTGTACTGATAATTGCAAGTATAAATATACAATAATATAAAACTTGTACCTATGTCGGTAGGCGAATATAATTTTTTAATATATTTTTACAACCTTTTTAATTGTTTTCTTAACTTCTTAGACCATTTTTTACCTTGTCTATATATTATTTACTTATAATTAACAATTCTGCTTTAGAATTGCTATTTGCGATGTTTTCGGAAGAGTTCGTCTAATCACGGCCGGCTTCGGTCTTCTACCTCTCCTCGTTGGACGACAATCCTTAATTCTTCCGAAAGAAATAAACAAAGATAACATTAATGCTCTCAAACGAAAACAAATTAATATTATTTGATGTACTTTATTGTAAATAATAAAATAGTTGTGAATTATAATAATGATATACTACATCGTAATGATTTCCTATTAAATGAGTTTATAATATTATTAGTTAGTAAAGTGTTGTACCTTTTTCTGTTCGGTATTAAGCCTTAATAAATAAATAATAATTTTTTTTAGCTTTATATATATATATATATATATATATATATATATATATATATATATATATTTTTTTTTTTTTTTTTTTAATTTATTAGTTTTTTCATTTTTTTTTTTACAATTTCATTTTTTAAATAAAATTAAACGAAAAAATAAAAATCTGATTTCGTATAAAAAATAAAATATAATCTTCTATGTCATACAATCAATAATTAAATGAAACATTTTTATAATAAAATTAAATGTAAAATAAAGCAAATAAAAATCTGAATTTATATAAACATAAAATGTCATCTTATATGTAATACAATGTAGAATTAAATAAAATATATCCTTTTCTTTTTTTGTAATTGGTCAGTTCTTGAAGAGAGTCTTTTAGGATGGTCGGAAGAGTATGGCAAATGAGAAACGGTGTATGAAGTACATATGAAATAATGTGCTTAAGATATTTTCGATTAAGGGAAAGATAAGAAAACATTTCTTTTCATCTTAATTTTTTTGTTTTTATAGTGCTTCCAATGGGAAGCTTCTCTACATGTATATCAAGTCATTGTATTATATAACACATCACATTTACTTGATGTATTTTTGTTAATACAGTTGTAAATACCAATAAAATGATTTTTAAAAAAAATTTGTTTATGTATTTGAAAGAGAAATATGAGCATCGAAATTATTCTGCAGGATTATTCTATTCACCTCACATTCACTCACACATTCAGGTTTAGAGGTTGTTAGACCATGCCATAGACCTTCATTCAGGGTTTATAGGTGTTCAAACCGGGACAGTGACCCCTTTCATTCATGGTGAATAGCTTTAAACACATTTTTATTCATCCATGCAGACAAACCATTTGTGCGATACTGTGTACATTTCTCTTTCGAAAAATTGTGTACTATGCAATGGCTGCCTTGCTTATCTAAAATTAGTGATTCTATTTTTGGACAGCTAAAATCTTCCAAGTTGATTATAGTACAATGGTGGAGATTTCGTGATAGAAACATTTTCTTATCTAGGCCCTTAACGAAAACTAATTTATACTGAAGGTTAATAAAGTTGAAAATGTTATTGATCATGCCATACTCAACTTCTCCAGATTTGTCTCTGACTTGCTGGCAGTAAAGGATAATCGTTAAGTTCCCAGGTTCTAAAGGCTAGTGAAAATATTTTTTCTGATTTGAGAAGACGCATCAAAGCCAGCTTCTGATGTTCGTTTATGGTAACATAAGGTAGTTTCCAGCATAGCCTATCCATTTCTATTTTACACTTACACTTAAACTTTACATCAGTCCCAGCTACTGGTTGGCTAGTGATGTAGCAATTTTCATCATGTCTGCTTCTTATGAATATAAGTTCTTGCTTTACATTCATTACGATTTTCTGATAATCCTCACAGAAGCCAAGAAGGGATGATAAAGGAACACATAGGTTGAAACACCCCTCTATCGATGTAATATTTAATGTATCACTTTGTGGATAGCACCAACCCCAATTATCCAAAAACTGGGAACCTCCTTTGAGTGAAACTAGATTTTTTAAAGTCGAAGTGATTCCAGGATTTTTCACACGGTCTATTTCGACTCCACTCAATTCGTACCTTATTTCAACAAACAAAAACGCAAACATGTTGTTTGTTAATTTTGACGCGATCGGAACTGCTGAAACATCCTGCTTTAGAAATTTTCCTACAGCAGGCTTTGACTAGGTAGTGTGTATAAATCTTGATGTTGCAGAATGATGCGTATTTCATCTCCTGGCTGAAGATTTGTTGACGAATAAGGATGATGAGAATGAAATTCAATCCCTTCAACTGAATTATCAAAAGTACCAGCTTCTTCCAATTTCAATATTTCTATGTTGATGACAAGATGTAATATCCTGCGGTTTGAAGAAATCTAATATTGCTCGCAGTTAACGATGTGCACTCAACTACGGCTTTCACTGGAATGATACTTTTTCTCTCCGTAGACGCGCTTTTATGTACTTTCTTAAAGTCCAACCCCATCGCTGTCTGACTACTGAATAGATATTTCTTTGTTATAACTCCCTTCATATAAGATCAAGCAGGAAGAGTAAACAAAGCTGACCACAGTTGTTTGAACCTACTTTCTGGAATTGTTTTCTATTTGATGAAATTCGGCAATCTTTCATGTACCGGACGAATTCACTTGGCGGTTTTTCCTCTTTTCTTGTAACTGACCCAATGCGTTCCTGTACCATTACTATTGTCTAAATTAAAAATACCACGTTCAGATTTCCACGGCTTTGCAGGAAATTCATCTACCATGAAAACTCCTCTAAAACGGCACACTTTATGAAGTTTTGCTAATCTGAGTAAGTCGAAATTGCTTAGTCTTTGGCGAGGAAAAGTTTTTAAGATCTCTTTGGCTTTAGTTTTCAACCGATGTACATTTCCCCCGATCCTCTTTGGCGTGGAAATGACTCGCATCTTTTTCTTCTTATTTGTAACACGCTTCATGGTCTACTGATACAGAGGTAATGCTGACAAGCCTTATATACCCACATTCTTGCTATCAACCCATGGATTATGAGAACTGTCAAAACCTAGCCACTTCACTAGAGCTTTATTGCTTTTCCTTTTTATAACTTGTTCTACAAGGTAACAATTAGGATGCTTTACAAGTTGCAATTCCATTTGATAGAAACCTCCGGCAATGGTTTCTCCGCGATCATCTTTCGATGATTGACAGTTCTCATAATCCATGGGTTGATAGCAAGAATGTGGGTATATAAGGCTTGTCAGCATTACCTCTGTATCAGTAGACCATGAAGCGTGTTACAAATAATCACGCTCTAAGTTCTCTCAAGTTCTCTAAGTTGAGCTTCTGTTGGCAAGATCTCACTCCTTCCGGTTTGAGAGCCAATCAAATATCTCAGTCGATTAACTAATACGTTAGGATCGACAATGCCTGTACCGCTTTTTGCTTTAAACAATTTTTGTATTTGGGGTAATTTTTAAGTCTTATCATATTACCGCTTGGGCTATGTCCCTCGAAATGTGCATTTGTTGGCATCAAAATATTTTTTTACAAAGCATAATCACTTTGTTTAACGAATGAACGATTCGGATTTTTTATAAATAACAATTCGAAGAGACCTGGTGTACCATAATAGATATCATCACCTATAGTAAGAATATCTTCATTGATAGAAATCACTGTATCGCCGATGGTAAACTTGTTACCATCATATTTGATTCCGTATAGAGTATCCAGATCTTTAATGTCATTGTTCACAAGCTTTATTATATACTTTGAGGATATATTTCCAATCTTTTCCAAATATTTTTGAAACATTTCTTCTCCTTTAGGAGTCGCTTCTCTCACCTCCTGCAGTGGGGTTTTCGGTGGCTCACACTCTTCTTCCGACTTTAGAATTGGTGTACTTTTCCAAACGTGCTCTAAACGACGAGTAAATATTTTAGAAGGCCCAGGCTTTGGTGTTGTATCTGTTAGTGACGATTGTTCTAGACAATGTTTAGGCATTTTTGATGGAATTTGAGGAATTTCGTCTTCTTCTTCCTTCTTTTGAATTTCACATTGGGTGGAGGAGGGAGTTTTAACCTCATGCTTATTTGCTAGTCTTTCCATAGATTTTAATAAAGGTTTATACTTTAACTTTAAATATTCTTCAGTCTCTACTCGACTTCTTTTCAATAAATTACATTTTTCCTGTATAGCCTTCCTGGTCTTGATTATTCCACGCATTACTACATCACTAGTTGACTCTTCCATGTCTAACTAGAGAATGAGCTTGTCCCAACCCCTCACGATATTATATAGGCCTCGAAACCCTTTCGGTACCTTCCATCATTAATTTGTCTATCCTTGTCCAAGACTAAAAATCCGTACCTGTCGTCTTTCCAACACCATTGACAAACCTTTTTGAAAGTTTGAAATGACATGTCTGAATTGACATTATCATCATAAATTCGTCTTGTCTAAAGAGAATTAGATAGTTAGCATTTTCTCTAATCAATGTTTTGGGACTCTAATGTAACTCTGGCTCAGATAAAATATATCAACACCGTTATGGCGCCCCATACAAAAGTATGATCTCACATTATCTTGTTTGTCACATGCAATATCATCGAATATAAAGACTGAGTTAGGTAGTGCCTCTTTGGGTGGAGTTATCTTCATATTGATAAAACCCTATATCAGTTAAAGGTTCTAATATTTGCGCTAACTCTCTATATTTGGGTTGATGTAAGGATTTCGCGAACAAATATTTTCAAATTTTAATCCCTTTGAGTCGTAAATTAAGCTTAGCATTAGATTAGTCTTACCACAATTGGAAGGACCGCATATATTAAACATCGAATTGAATCAGGAAACAGTAAACCGTGCAGAGATTCTTTCTTAATTGGAGCGCCTCCAAGTTAAGATCGCGAGTATGACCGTATTAGGCCTAATACCCTTGTTGGTTGTAAACAAGACCTTTAATGTATATATTAAGACGGAATAAAATCAGTTCTGTTTTCAGTCTATACGAGTGTGGTTCTTAATCCCCGTTCCTTCTATACTTAATAGCGGCGTACGTTAACTGGTGCCGAAACCCGTGTTCCCGTGATCAAGATCTTAGTTCGTTTTTCTTTTGTTTATTTATTTGTTATTGTTATCGTTTTTTCTTCTTTAATATTTTTTTTAACTTTAAAAAACTATTTTTTTTTATAAAAAAAAAGACTTAATTTTTTTTTTCTATCTTCACATAATTTCGAGATGGCCGAAGCAGTAATAAAACCAGCCGTTCTGAACTTGCCGACGGGACCGGAAATAATACCTGCATTGCCAAGAGATACGCTCGCAGAGGCCCACGCGACCACCTTGGCTTGGATGAGGGTGCGGGCGGCCACTGCCCAGGACTTACGTAAGGCTGTCTCCGAGCTGGAGAGATTCGATGGAGAGGTCGGTGAACTAAATCACTTTTTGAAAGGTGGTGACCGACTGATGGCACGGATAGAGGTGAAGATTGCTGAGCGCTTGATCGACCCGGGTGACGCTCAATCGATTAAAGCTGACCTCGTGTGCCGAGTAAAAAGGAATATGCTCAATCTTATCCAGGCTGACGAAGAAACCCCGTGGTTAATGTTAAAGGAGCGGTTGAAGAAGGCTTATGGCGGTGGGAGATGGACGACCGAAGAAGATATTTTCCTCATGTTTCGAGAGGTAAGGGGCCTCGTCAGAGTAACGGGCAGTACGCGGGGGAGCTCCTAGCCCGCTATAACAAAATTACAGAGAAAATGAGGGAGGTGATTGATGTGCCTGGGGTGGAGGCAAGGATGGGATTTTTGTCTACCATCTTAATGGTTTAACTAGCCCGGGAAACGGGAAGAAAGGAAGGGCATCCGACAGACCGCACGTTTGTCGAGTGGGCTCAGGAAACGATTGATGCTAGTGCCCTGGAAGAAGAAGCGCGGATGGAGGTAGACGATCACGGCTGGAGCAGAGTAGCCTATCGCAAACCCAGAGTCGTACAACCGGCTTGGAAAAGAAGATATGCGGGGAACTATGGAAGAGAGAGATTAGCGCCTGAGGGGAGGAGGCTAGGCTCTCGAAAACCGAGACCTAGCGGAAGAAGAGAGGAGCGGAGGTGCCACGTGTGTGGGAAATCTGGACACCTTGTTGCACAATGTCCTCGAACCAAATGTTTCGAATGTGGTGGAGAGGGGCATATTGCGCGGCAGTGCCCGTAAGTGTTTAGGCGCCAGGAATCATCAAGGGTAGAACCCATGGAAGTTAACGCTCAGAACTCATGGCCAAGAAGTAGAGCGCTCTCTGAGTCGACTGGAACATCGGGATCGTCTGAGACTGAGTGTGAGGAGGAGGCGAGATCAGGGACCAGCGGAGGCGAAGGAAGAAGGAACACCCGTCGGAGCGGACAACGGCGAGCGGCGAAAGGAAGGAGAGAAAGCGTTGCGGCCTGAGGTGAGTGGCAGGAGTGGGGCGACCGCGCGTTAGTCAACAACTGCGTGAGGAGCGGGTGCGGCGGTCTGCCCATAATCCGAGTTGCTGGAGTGAGGTGCCTCGTGGACACAGGGAGCTCCAGCACTATCCTGAGTCGAGAGGTGGCGGAGCATCTGTGCGGCGGCATGGCGACACTTCAGATACAGGTATGTGCTTGTAAACTAATCACTTTGGGTGGTCCTTGCGAAGTAGTAGGGGAAACGGTAATGGCGTTAGATAGGTGGGTCATGGAAGGAGGCCGTTTACCGGTACACATCGTGAAGGGGATGCCGCGCAAGTATGAAGGTATTATAGGTTGCGACCTTCTAGGGAAATTAGGAGCGAAAATCAGAACCGTGAGGGGACGGTGGAAAATAAGCATAGGAAAGAGGAGGTATAATTGCCAAGAATTCGTGGAGAGCGGTAAAAGGGTAGGGGCGGTCGATCGCACTGTGGATTGGAGGAAGGGATTAAGGGATGAATACGATGACATATTCTTTAGGGAAGGCGATATATTGGGAGTTACCGGAGTGACTGTCCATGAAATCCCTTTGAAACTAGAAATCGTGACATATGTGAAAGAGAGGAGGTACCCACAAGCGTTACGAGAGCACATCAGGGAGGAGATAGAGACTTCAAAGAAACAGGGCATTATCGTCGATAGTACCTCTCCATGTCCTCTGTGGGCGGTAAAAAAGAAAAGTGCGCCTAATGAAGAAAAGTACAGGGTCGTCATTGAATACAGAAAGCTTAATGAAGATACTGTTGACGAGCGGTATCCCATTCCTAGGTTTGAAGACATCTTGGATAGGCTGAGTGGGGCAACAGTGTTCAGCACACTAGACCTTAAAGCTGGATATCACCAGATTAGGATGCATCCTAGGGACCAGCACAAGACAGCTTTTACTTACGAGAGGGGTCATTACGAATTCACTAGGATGCCGTTCGGGTTGAAGAATGCACCCATCACGTTCCAGCGGCTTATGGATGAGTTTCTGCGGGGTATCAACGAATTGTTTTGCCAAGTGTATATGGACGACCTTCTTGTCTTCAGCAAGTCGGAAGAGTCGCACCAAGAACATTTGTGAAGAGTATTTGAACGGGTTCGTGATTTCGGGTTGAAATTGTCAAGAGAAAAGTCAAAACTAGGTATGGAGGAAATTAACTTTTTGGGGCACACCATTTCCAAGGAGGGAGTGAAACCCGACAAAAGTAAGGTGGGGGCGCTACAAAGAATGGTGAAGTCCTTTTTGGACTTTGGTATCGGCGTAGAGACAGTGTGAGTACCGCAGTAGATGAGGATCTATCGAAGCGTGTAGTGAACAATCGCTTGGCGCTGGTTAAACGATGGGAAAAGGTTCGGGAAAAGATCGAAAGGGAAAAGTCCAGAAGGATGGCCAAGGAGAACCGGAATGTCAAGGACCTTATGGGGGCCGTTAAGATCGGGATGACGGTGTACAAGCGGAAAGGGTCCAATCGAGGTAAGGAGCTAGAGAGGTATGAAGGGCCATACAGAGTGATTGGCATTCGCGAGCACAATGTTGTTACCTTAGAGAGTCTTAGAGAGCCCAAGAAGCGGCGGACTGTTCACCTTGAACAATTGAAGCTCCCAGTCAGAATGGTGGACCAGCCATAGCGGACTGTAGGCTGCTATAGAACATTTTTATAGTTTTTTTTTTTTTTTTATCTTTTTCTGTTCAAGAACCAGTGTCGTGCAAAAAGCATTTAAGCATGTTTAAGTGAGATTTGATTGTGTTTTGTAGTTTTATTATGTTTGTGCAGTTTAATTTTTATGGAGTATTTTTATTTTCTTTGTTTCATATTACAATTGTCCACATTGGAGCGCGGAATGTATTGCACGGGTGCTTTTCTCGACGTGTCTGGCACCCAGGACTCCTTTATAAACTCCGTCAATTCCTTCCCGCAACATACTACTTGATAATCCGTTCCTACCTCATTAATAGAACCTTCAAAGTAAATCATAACCTTTCCTACTCTTCCGTATTTTCTCAGTCTGCAGGTGTACCTCAGGGTAGTATCTTAGGTCCCATCCTTTATACGGTATATACAGCTGATATTCCACTCCATCCATCCACTGTCCTCACAACTTATGCGGATGACACTTGTGTGTTATCTGTCCATAATGATCCATCCGCTGCATCCCGAACCCTTCAGTCTCACATCACAGCCATTGAGGAATGGTGTCAGAACTGGAGGGTTAAAATAAATCCTAACAAATCCCACCAAATTACCTTTACCCTTCGTCGCAAACCGATGACTTCCTGCCCCACTGTATCCTTTAATAATACCCCTCTCATACCTGTTGAACAAATCCGTTACCTAGGACTCCATCTTGACAAACGTCTTACATGGAATCCCCATACTCGACTTAAACGACAAGAAACCGCCCGTAGATACCGACTACTACAACACTTACTAGACAAACGTTCAAAACTTCCAATTTATTACAAAAAGCTCATTTATGTTACCATCATCAGACCCATCTGGACATATGGAATCGAGCTTTGGGGCTCAACTAAACCATCTAATTCTTCTCGCATTCAATCGTTACAATCCAAAATCCTTCGCAAAATCCTAAATGTTCCTTATTTCGTTACGAATAAAATCATCCATAAAGACCTAAATATCCCATTTGTCGCAGAACTAGCCCGAAACAGATATGCTTCTTTTCATTCCAAACTCCCAACCCACACGAATCCTCTTGTACGCAACTTATCATTCCCATCTATTCCTGACAACCCTCCGAGGCGATTGAAAAGACGATGGCCTCGAGACCTACAGTAATTAAATTGACATTGAAGTGCTACCACTGGGTAGTTTCTTCACTAGACATTATCACGCTCATAAGTGTTAATTAGCCCATTTACTTGTTGTATATATTATATGTACAGTTGTAAATATCAATAAAATGTTAAAAAAAAAAAAAAAAAATATTACAATTGGATATTTTTTTTCTTCTTCAGTTATAAGTTATATTTCTTTAAAAGGGCCTACCTGAGAGTTTACGAAAAGATGTTCGTAAACTGGCAAGGGGGAGTTAAGATCGCGAGTATGACCGTATTAGGCCTAATACCCTTGTTGGTTGTAAACAAGACCCTTAATGTATATATTAAGACGGAATAAAGTCAGTTCTGTTTTCAGTCTATACGAGTGTGGTTCTTAATCCCCGTTCCTTCTATACTTAATAGCGTACGTTAACTTATATATATATATATATATATATATATATATATATATATATATATATATATATAATTAATTAATTAATTTATTATTATTATTATTATGCACTCATCTTGGTTTTCTAAATATAATTTAGAAGTAAGCCTTCTCACCTCGTCAAGGTGTGAGTGCGTCGAGAAGGTATGTTGGTATAATATGGTTGTCAATATTTTGTAAAACTATGTTTTATATTTTTTATGTTGATTTCCAGGTTTATCGTTTTAAATCTCTCTTGAAACCACAACGCAGTTTGTTTTTTTTTCATTTTAGGTTTCCAGGTTTATCGTTTTAAACCTCTCTTGGAACCACAACGTAGTTTTTTTCATTTTAGGTTTCCAGGTTTATCGTTTTAAACCTCTCTTGAAACCACTACACACATTCCTTTTAGGCTTACGAGACACCCCAGGGATCCATTCATTCCATCTCACATACATACTTTAGTTTAAAAATAAAAACAACAATATTATATCAACAAAAATAAAAATAAAATCTCTTATACAGCATCTGGAGCGATAACTAAAAATTTATTAAAACGATTTTTCATTTGGCCATAGTGCAGATTAAAAGAATACTTATGTTAAAAAATAAAAACGTAATCTTCAAATACTAAAAATAAAAAATTCCATTCTTTCATATATATATATATATATATATATATATATATATATATATATATATATATAAATATCTTTCTTGAAGGAAACAAAAAAAAAATCTTCTAATAGTCGCCTACCGTTCTCTATTAATAAAAAATAAAACAACAACAAAAAAAGACCGAAAAAAAACCTCTTTTGATAAAAAAAAATATATATATATATTAAAAAAAATAAATAAAAGTAAAGCTTCAAATATCTCTATTAAATAAAGTAAAATAAAAAGTTTCTTTTAATAGTTAAAAACAAAACATGTTTTGAACAGAAAAAAAAGTTGTGACTATTTAAAAAAAAAAAAAAAATGATATCTCTTTATAATATACAATATTTACAAGTGAAAATTGTCAAAATTCGCCAATATTGCAACAGAGATTTTGATTGTTGCCGCCACACCTCATATACACATCCGGTATGGAATAATGACCATGGGCCAAGGTACGAATTCCGTCGACTTGATGCCGCTTATCGTCGTGAGGCGAAAGGGATGTTTTAGTCTTTTCGACGGAAAACAGTTCGTGCTTCTTTGAAACTATCGAGCGAAAAGTGGTTTTGAACTCTTTCCCTTCGAACAGAGATGTGATGTAGTCGTTGATGCCAGTTTCTTCTCTACAGCGATCTTTTTTATCCCTTTCGCCTTTTTATTTTCATTTTTGGCGTGAATTCGTATCGAGTACATCTTAGCACGCAGTCCGACAAACTCAGAGACAGGCACTCCGTTAGCTTCGTCTTTAAATTTACCCAACACCTTTTTGTTGTGTGTACTGAATGCGGGGTAGTCGTGGGGGTAGTCTGATGTGTCTATTTCGTCTATAAAATTTTGTATGTCTTTGTTAAAGTCATCAGTCTGTATAAGGTACAATAAAATGTCTGTGTCTGTATACATGAGAGGCCATCCCTACGTAAATAGGTTTGTTCATCTTAATCTGTTCAAAGTCCGAATGTGCTGCTACGAATGACTCTGTGTATACTGTCCTGTCCTTGAATGTAGGTTTTGATATGAGTTTTTTCAGTCGTCGTTGACTACCTACAAGCTCAATCTTATGCCGTTTTCGAACATCTTCCATGAACTTGCCGAAAACGGCATTGTTCATGAGCTTGTAGAAGTCTTTGTCGAAATCGTTAGTCGCCTGTTGTCGATGTCTGGTGTTGAGGTCAATGTAACTACGAAGCCAAGGTGATTGCCGGAATCTAATAGTTCGATGTACTCGAACTAACCCTAGTCCTAAGCCCATAGCCTGCTGTAGATTAACGAAATGCAAAACGTATTTCTCCCTGTTGCTCAGAGTAGCTAAGAGTTTTTTAAAATTTGATCCTGGGGTTTTTTTATTTTTTGGCAACAGAGGGAAATCGTTGTGCAAATCGTGCAAGCTTTCCGGATTCTCTATGTGGAAGTCGGCTTCAACTATGTAACCGAAAGGCCCGTCTTCCGGTAAGTTGAGCCAATCTAGAGTTTCCGGATTCTGAACCCATTCGAAACCGCCAGACGGAAGGGTTTTCGGCATCGCCCACCCGTACATGTTATTAGCATCCAGATAGGCGATGTACGAAGTTTCCTCCTGGGAATCGCGACTTGGGTTCAGATATTTATTATTTGCCTTTCCATACCGGTGACTGCATTGGCACAAGCCACCCTTTATTCCCCGTTCGATCATTAGAACCATATCATAATCAGGCAAAAGATCTAATTGTACTCCCGTATACTTCAGCATGGTATCCCAAGCGAGTCCGGGTGTTGTGTAATACCAGGTCGGGTCCAGTGAATAAGCCCTCAAGCAGACATCTCTGAAATTTTCAAAGACGTCGCAAAGAAGCGTCACGTCTACCTTGATGTATAATTCACTGTACTCGGCCAGGGTTTTGATATTAAAGACGTCCCATACCGCTTAAGCATGCTGATAATCCTCGTCTGAGATAGGCATTTCATTCAATTGACTATAAAATGCCTCCTTCGGGGCCAGAACCGTCTCCTGAAGTTTCTCAAACGAGTCCATGTAATCATAGGGGAACACTCCTTTTCTGATCACGAGATCCGAATGATCGGCGGGGAAGAATTTGCTCGTCTCCTTAAAATTAGGTTTGGGCAAATTCTTGGACAACCTTTCGAGACTGAAACCTAACGGTTAATGCGCCCACTGCCATTCCAAAGGAGATGTATTTTTCCTCAGAGTTGGGGATGACATCTATTCTTATTTTATTTTTTTCTTCTTCACTTAATCCATGCCCCAATTCTCGGACGATGAAGTGAGCGTCATAACTGCTAAGATTATGGAATAGGACGGGTAGGAAACGTGGGGTTCTATACAGGATGTTACATTTGGAATGTGCTGGACCACGATACATCCCTGTGATATGATCGTGATCCATCACTTCCCCATTGTCAGGAGTGAATGGGCGGGAACAAAGGTAACAGGATTGGGATGGAAGGGGAGCTTCCATCTGCGATGGTGTCAGGGGTAGCATGTGCCGCTTCATGGAGTACACCTGAGACACCTTCCCTGCTACTTCCTTGATATAATTCATAAATTTTTCCGCTGAATCCTCACCTGTGTAGATGAAGGGTTCACAGGGAAAATTAATAGGCAATAAGTGGCGTGGGATATCTTCTGATACCTTGACGTACGTGCAAAACTCATAGGAAGGTGTCTCTGGTAGGGTCTCGTTTGTCTTGAATCTCCCGGCTGAATCTTTTCCAACATAGATTCAAAATCAGCGTAGACAACGAAAGGAATATTCATCTGTCATTGTATATTAATAAAAGATACCTTTTGAGGATTCCCTTCGTCGTCGCAAGCCGGAAGTACGATGCGAGAAGCCTTATTATTCCCACAGTACTCCATGTGCTCCCTCACCCGCTCAGCGATGTTTCTCGCATTTGAATTAAAATGGGTGAAACATCGCTTACAGACGTGTTTTCCGCATCGGTGGCCGGAGATCTGCGAAGCCACTAATTTATTGAAGTCTTTGCTATAGGTGTAGTGACTTCTCCCATCTTCCGTAGTCAGCAGAAGTAGATCACGATGATCGGCCTTCTCCTTTACCACTTTCAGCGAGTACACGTCTCCTGTCCCTCCAATGGCAAAAACATTCACACTGATGTTCTTGTTTTTAAGGTGCAGGAAAATAATGTATAGATACAAGTTAAACGAAGAAGAGCACAGATTTATTTGGATACAACAGATACAATACTCGTACAGTTATCAAACACATGAACGGTCACACGAGGAGTCTATGAGGCACATGCCAACCTAATTACCCAAAACAACAGTGCCGCCCTTATAGTTACAACCAAATATAAATTATATAAAACAAATAATAACATAAATGCAGAATTATACCAATACACCCTCCTAATTTTGCATTACTTACAATCTATTAAGTTTAAATGTTCAACAAAAATAGAAAATTTACTAAATGCTAAGGATTTGGTCATCAAATCCGCTATTTGATTAGAAGAATCAACATAATGCAACTTAACTATATTTTTATCAACAATATCTTTTACAAAATTATACTTTACATCAAAATGTTTGGACTTTTTGGTCTCACAGGTACTTGCAATTTTAATTGTGCCCTAGTTGTCTTCAAAAATATTAATTTTACCTTTAAAGTTAAAACTCTCATTTAATAATTTGTTCAAAAATAGTAGCTCTTTAATACAGTCACCTAGCGCATAATATTCTGCTTCACAGCTACTTAAAGCAACTACACCTTGTTTCCTGGATCCACATGAAACAACATTATTATTCACCTTGATAATGTAACCAGATACACTTTTTCTGTCATTTTTGTCAAATGCAAAGTCTGCATCAACATATGCGTTTATATTAACATCACTAGAATTAGCTTTGTCAAAGCTAAGAGCCATGTCAGGACTATGTTTCAAGTATCTTACAACATTTTTCAAGTGCTTCCAATGAGTTACAGTAAAACAGTTTTGAAATCTACCAAAATATGAAATTGCGTAAGTTAGATCTGGCCGAGAAGCGACCATCAAATACATTAAGCTTCCTAAAAGCTCTTTATAAGGTAGCTTAGGACAATTATTCGGATCTCCTTTTTCGAGATTAAGCTTAGGCTCAAAAGGTATTCGTTTAGATTTAGCATCTGACATATTAAACTTATGAAATATTTTCTTAATAAGATTTTCCTGTTTGATTAAAATATTCCCTAGTTTATTTCTGAAAATATTCAATCCTAAAAATTCTAGATTTCCATTATTATCATAATCTTTACAATCTAAATTTGTCATTAATAAATTTTTAACATTTTCCAATTTAGATTTATAATTAGCTATCAATAGAAAATCATCAACCCATACAAGAATATAAACACTGTCATCAAAGTATAAACATGGATCTACAAAATCCAAATTTCAATAATAAATCATTTAAATGATCATTCCACACTTTTGGACTTTGTTTGAGACCATATAAAGCCTTTTTCAATTTTAACACTTTAGCAATTTCACTTTTATAGCCTTCCGGTGGCTTTATATAAACTGGCACCTTTAGATCACTTTTAAGAAACGCACTCCGAACATCAAGCTGATCAATTAATAGATCCTTCTCTGCAGCCGTAGAAAGAAGTACTCGAAGTGTCGTGAAACGGGCAACCGGTGCATAGATGTCGTCAAGATCATCAAGATGTTGTTGAAAACCGCGAGCCTTCTTCTTCTTAGATTCACCGTTGGAAGTCTTTATGGTGAAAACCCACTTACAGTCAATGGGGTTCAAATCTGGTGGAGCATCTACCTCTTCCCAAGTCTTATTACTTTCTAATGAGGTTAATTCTTCGTTAATGGCTTGCTGCCAATCAGGATCATGAATCGCATCTGAAAATGTCTTGGGAACATCTATATCGGCATTAGTGGACAAAGCCATTTCATTCAAGGCAAAATTAATGACAAAATCATCCAAATACTTTGGTTTTACCCTTTTCCTTGTTGATTTTCTTTCTTTCTTGGGATAATCAGTCGTTTTGTCAGGAAAACCACGGAAAATACTTTCTGAATCAGAATCAGAATCACCTGCAATATCCTCCATAACATCACTCGGTACAGGCATGGGAGACTTACATTTGTCCTGAGGTGTGGGAGATTTACTCTGATGCTCAGGAATGCATTCTTCCGGAGATACAATGATGTGCTTAAGTTCGTCCTCACTCTCTGAAATACCAGATTCAATAGATTCATCAAAAATGACGTTTCTTCCATACTCTATCTTCTTCGTTTCAGGATTCCAGAGACGGTAACCGTTATCACAGTAACCGACCAAAAACAACTTTTTAGATCTGTCGCTTAGTTTATTTCTGTCTTCTTTGTGAATTAATGCATATGCCAGGCTACCAAATATTCTTATCTTCTTAAGATTGGGTTTAAAACCATACAAGCGTTCAGCGGGTGACAAACCTTTAGGCAAAACTGAGGTTTCAAGTCGATTAGTCAAATAGGTCGCTGTCATCAACGCTTCACCCCACATGCTCTTGTCTAATTTACTGTCCAACAAAATGCATCTTGCTTTCTCTAAAATTCATTCTTTCTGCCTTGCCGTTTTGTGAAGGGTTCCGAGGTATGGAATAGCTGATAGTGATACCTTTAGTTTGACAGAAATCTATAAACTTGGCAGAAATGTACTCGCCACCACGGTCGCAACGTACATTTTGAATTCTTGCACCAAACCTAGCTTCAACCATTGCTACATATATTTGAAGTTTTTCAAAAACTTCCGATTTCTTACGAAGAAGATATGTGGGACAAAAATTACAGTAGTGGTCTATGAATGTGACAAAATAACTGTAATTATCGTAAGTTGGGGGCGATATCTTACCGCATACATCAGTTGATACACGCTGAAGAATCCTAGTAGCCTTCCAGTCCTCTGGGATGCTCTTCATGAATGATAACTTGGTTTGCTTCCCCTTTAAACAAATTTCACAAATTCCAACAGGATATAATGCACTATGCCCCATCCTTCGATGCATTAGACTGTTACATGCACCAAGAACATTTGCTTGTTCCCCAGGAAGGTGAAGTTTAATTACATACAGTTTGCCAACGAGATATCCTGTCATGACATTCGATCCCCTAAATATTTTAACACAGGAATTTTCGAATACTACTCTGCATCCCTTCTCCTCCAACTTCATAACAGATAAGAGATTCATAGTTAAATTGTTGCATACAAAAGCATCAGTTATACGAACTTTATTTCCATCTTCTGACATACAAAACAAATTTCCTTTCCTTAAATCAACTACCGATTCACCTACTTAAGCCACACTAATATCAACATTTACTGGCGTGGAATCTCTTAAAAAAACACTGAACTCGTCCCTTATAAGGTGACATGTTGCACCTGAATCGACTACGAAGCATACTACATTAGACGATTGTTTACAAACAACTGCCTTATCGGTTGTGGTAACACTACTGTTATCCTGGGAAGTAAACAGAAATTCCTCACTGTTATCACTAGAAATGGCGCCAAAGTCTTTATATTTGAGTTTGGGACAATTATTCTTAAAGTGACCTGGTTTTTTTGCAATAATAACAAATAACATTAGACATACTTTTGTTTTGACTGACCTTCAAATTTGTGTTAAAGCTTCTAGTTCTATTTTTATAAGCTGAAAAACATTTGCAGACGGATAATCTTCTTTCTTCAAATTCCTCTCATATTCCGCTAGAAGAGTATTTTTTACATACTCCAAAGTAACGGCCGTCTTGTCCTTACTACATAGAATGTCCATCGCAGATACCACAGAATCATAATCGGACGGCATTGCAACAAGAAGCTGGTTCACAACCTCACTCTCCTCTAAATTACCACCAGCTACTCTCACATCAGAAGCCATTGATTCAAACGTTTGAAAAAACTCTTGAAGAGGACGATCATTATTGTATTATAATTTTCTCCAAGCCTTCTGGGCGGTGACAAGCGATTTCATCCCTCGCTTTTCATAAGTCGCTGCTAGGGTATCCATTATCCCCTTCGCCGTCTTTTTGTCCTTGATTGTGGGTAATATATTATCCGCAAGTCCTTGCACAATAACGTTACGGGCTTTTACGTCGTCTTGATTAAACAACTTGAGTAAGGCTTGGTCAGTTGGGGGGTCCTCATTCAGAACTCTAAGTACTTCGTTTTGCTCAAGTAACAATTTTATCCGGAAATCCCAATTAGCAAAATTTGAGCCATCGAATGGCTTTATACCGAAAGGAAGGTTCATAGTACTAGCCATCGCAAAAAAAAACGAAACCGACCGCGCACGTGAGTCCAACAGGTTACACGTTGCACCGCACCACACAAACAAAAACGAATCCGACTCCCTCGTTAAAAACTTGCAAAATCAACACCCTGGGCCCATAACCATTTAAGGTGCAGGGAAATAATGTATAAATACAAGTTAAACGAAGAAGAGCACAGATTTATTTGGATACAACAGATACAATACTCGTACAGTTATTAAACACATGAACGGTCACACGAGGAGTCTATGAGGCACATGCCAACCTAATTACCCAAAACAACAGTGCCGCCCTTATAGTTACAACCAAATATAAATTATATAAAACAAATAATAACATAAATGCAGAATTATACCAATACTTGTGTCGTTCGAATGTTTTCACCTCTTGGAGAGGAGTGGGGAAGGAAACGCAGTCAAAGTTATATCTGTGCTCCAAGTTCCTATATTTACTAACTCGAAAAGAATTACGACTATCGATGAGGTGGGCTAATACGGAGTATTTAAAACACCGCTCGTCATTATTCTGGACATTAATTACAGCTTTTCTGGCGGCTATTTTAGGTAGAAGAGGTATATAGCTGGAGGCACCTAGAGGTCTGAATCTATTTACCCTTAAGAGAAGACCGTCAAGACTTTTTAGGAACCAGCCGCTCCCTTTCATTGCCATCTCTTCCATCTCGGTAGCCAACTTCGCTTACATGCCACTGAGAATATCCAATATGGAAGAGATGAATACATAGCTTTGTTTTTGGTTTTGAAGGCACGATCACAGGTCTCTCCTATGACGTTTTCATACGTGGCCTCCAAAACCAAATTGAATTTTAAGGGAGAGTCTGATTTCGCCCAAAATTCTGAAATCAACCGATGCAGTGTGTCCATCTGTTTACACAGAAATTGCACTACATCAATTGATTCCGAACATGGCAGAAAAAAAGTCTTGAGGTTTCCTTCAAAGGAAGTTTCAATTTGGTATAAAGACCCTATAGCCGCCTCCAACCGCCTCCGCTTGGTCATGACGAGCGGCGTTTATCTCAGGCAGCGGCGTACATGCTTCATCCACTGTTTTTTAGACTGAAAATGATCTCCACAGGAAACACATTACGCCGTGTCTGTGAGATTAAGCATGACTTTTGATGACGAAGTTTATTATCCTCCCTGCTAAACTCTCTATGGTTTATCAAAATGCATGATGGTAATAAGAACTGTTTATTTGGAATTCAAAAAAATATATAAGAAATGTATTAGACAAAAGCCGAATGGCAATAATTAGTTGTTTCTTTTTGTAAAATTAATAGGCAATGTTTGTTGGTTGAGGTTGATTAACTTTACTATAAATTAAGCCATCTGCTCAATAAACTTCTTATACCCTCTTTCCAAAATTGTTGAGACTAACTTTTATAATATTCTATGAGGAAAAACCTATAGGACACACTAATGTTCAGACCTACCTTCAATAGTTATAAATAAAAAAGAGATTAATATAATAATAATAATAATAATTACTAGATAATTTTACTTCTGATTTGACCACAAGAACAAATAATTGCGTGAAAGAGAATGTATCTCCAAATAAATTGCACTTCATTTCACAGTTAAAGTAATGATTATTGCAATATATTAGATGTTTACATTTAATAGGGCATGATATACAAATTATGCACTTATTTATGCCAACAATATAATCTAAAATATAAAAGTAAAACAAAAAGTTAGAGGTGAGTGTATGTATCTTTAAGGGTCTCTAAATTGATCAAAGAATAACATTTTTATTTTTTCATCCATAAATTTTATTAGATTATTTAAATAATTCGAAAGGAGCATAGTTTTTATTTATTATTATGCACAATAAATTATAAACAGTTACTATATTCCAACTATAACCTTACCTGTGAAATGTTCTACTTGATCATTTATCATCCTTTTTACAAATCGCATCAGCACAAGATTTTTCAGACATATTTCTAGTTTAACGCTTTCAAAGAACACTATAAAACAATCAAATAATACATAAAACAAATCCTAAACACTTCAATAGCCCACTGACACACTCATAACAAGCACAACCATAAACAATAACAAACAACCAAGGACCAATGACGTGTTTCTGGATTTCCTGCCATTGCCCCTTAAAGACCGAGCCCACCTGTCTATATGTAAACACCTTGCTTTGAACCTTCTTAGCGGCTTCAATTTAAACATCGTAATACTGCTTCTTAATCCTATTCAGGTTTGAACTTTGATTTAATTTTTATATATATTTTGTTTACTTCATAATCTTTTATTTTTTCCTTAATTTTTCTTAGTGACTTTTTTTTTTTTGTTTTATTTTATTCTTTTCTTTTTTTTTTTTTTTGAGAAGTCAATTAATTTTTTAATTCATAGTTTGAATTTGTATTCTTTTAAGTTAGACTATTATTTCCATCTTATTTTTTCTCTTGATTTATTTTTTAAAGTTTTTAATTAAACATGTCATCAACCAATAACAAGTGCCAGTAATGTAACAGAATTAAGGAGCGAATATTAGTGTGTCACCAAAATGTATGCTTACCTTCACAGACACGGCGTACATGTGTTTCCTGCGGTGAGATGTTTCCGTAACTAAAGCAGTGGATGTAGAATGTACGCCGCTGCCTTAGAGAAACGCAGCTCATCATGACCAAGCGGAGGCGGTTGTAGGCGGCTATTGGTTCTTTATACCAAATCTCAGGTCTTTTTTTCAGAATCGATCGATACAGTGGAATTCCTGTTCACACAGACAGAAACACTGCATCGGTTGATTTATGAGTTTTGGAGGGAATCCGACTCTACCTTAAAATTTAATTTGGTTTTGTAGGCTACTTAAGAAAACGTCAGAGAAGAATCGTGCGATCTTTGCTTCAAAACCAAAAAAAACCGATGACATCTCTTTCATCTTGGTTAATCTCAGTGGCATGTATGCAAAGTTGGCTACCGAAATGGAAGAGATGCCAATTAAAGGGAGCGGCTAGTTCCAAAAAAATTTTGATGGTCTTCTCGCAAGAGTAAACAGATTCAGACCTCTAGGTGCCTCCAGTTATATACCTCTTCCGCCGAAAATATCCGCCAGAAAAGCTGTAATAAATGTGCAGAACAATGACGAGCGGTATTTTAAATACTTAAATTAGCACACGTCATCAATGATCACCCAGAGCGTTGTAGCAAATATTAAAACCAGGAGCATTGATATAATTTCGACTGTATTTTCTTCCCCAATCCTCTTCAAGAGGTGAAAACAATTGAGGGCCAATTACACCAGCCTAGGTCAAAGTGCGGTAAGGGTAGCCTCCGTTGAAGTCAGCCATTGCCCGTTGAACCATCTAGGGTAGGGATGCTGAATCGACGGTAAACTTTACTGGGCAAGGCTCACCGTTTAACCTCCAGTAAAGAGCTAACCATCCAGGGACTTGTGAAATAGTATCACTTTTGTTTTATGTTATTGTTTTATCTGTTACTATTTCAAGGAAATGGATTTGATTAACATTGAAAACTTGACAGATGACGAAGAATATATTATTAATTTGTTATTAATTATTAATTTGTAGTTATTATTTACTTAAGGTATTTTAAATTTTGTTTTATTTTCGTAAAATTTTAATCAACATTTTCATTTTATAATTAATGTTTTATTGTTTATTCCATTGAAATAGATCCTATCAAAATAATTGACAATGTTTGGTTTTGTAAATATAACATATTTAAGTTGTTATCATTATTAATAGTTCTTTAGTGATTCCTAGGCCTGTAACTGTTTTAAGTCAGTTGTTCATTGTTTTCTTGACCAGACATAAATATGAATATATAATGCTCATTTTTGTTATTCTTAAGAAACAAAGTCCCAGAATAAAGTTTTATTATTTAATTATTATTATTATAATTATTATTAAAAAATACCACTATATTCCTGTTAAAAATATGTTGTCTACATTATGTATTTGGAGGATGATTTTCAGTAGGTTCCATATCATTTTTTGAAAAATTTTAACACAAATGATTGACTTTTCATTAACTAATTAATTTTATTATTAATGCATTTAAATGCAGAATAGAGACAAATATCTCCTAATTTTGTACAAAATGTTCTACAGTATGTTTTATATAATTAGGGTTTTTTTCTTTTTCAATTAACAAGAGGGGCTATGTTGTTAATTTCATTCTTAGGACTCCACATGAAATTACAAAAGTGACTAAAAACAAAAATAGATGATATTTTGTTGACTTATAAATTGATGTCTGTGAAATGAAAGTAAAAAAATCACAAACAATCCAAACAAATTTATTCACATTCAGGAAATAAATAATAAAATAACTATATTCTTTTAATAACCACGATATATAATAATAAATTAACTAATTTCTTTCAATAACAAACTTTAGAAATAGAAGAATGTATTTCATAAAAAGAAGTTCCAAAGCAGAGATGGGCAAAATCGCATTCGGATATACGAATACGAATGCATTCGGGAAGATCGAGTTTTGAAAATACGAATACGAATGCAATCGTATTTCAAAAAAGAATACGAATGCATTCGTATTTAGACAAAATATACGAATACGAATATACTCACAGATGTAGACAGGTATACGCCCGAATTTCACAGGTATGCAAAGGGATACGGTCATATTCCACTGGTGTGGGCCGTATTCCACTGGTCTAAAAACGTATACGGACCTGTGTACAAGTCAATATGTACGCATTTGCAGGCGTGAATTGGAATGCGGTCAATAATATCTTATATTAAAAGACATAAAATTTAATATTTATGATTTTTTTTTTTAAAAATATGATTCAAATATTGTTGAAATAACTTCTTTAAATACGAATATCTATTTATTTACATATATCAACTCTCATACAGTTCTCTTCTCTATAATGAAATAATTTAACAAATATTTCTTAAAATTTATTAATTTGTGGAAAATGAAAAACATTAATGCAGTTATATTATAAATAACATTATAAATTATATTATAAAAGAAAAGAAATATTATCCCTTTGATATATTTTTTTTTAGCTTACAATTTATATTGAAAGTAAAGTTCAGTAAATATTTTAACTTTTCAAACCAACTATGTGAAAATAAACACCACGCATTGTTAACTTTGTTTGAAGATAAGAAGTAATATAAAGCCGCCTTAGAACCACGGGACATCGGGAACTTTACCATCGGGAATTTTACCATGATACCTGCCCTGGGATTTTGAGCCTATTAAAAGAGACTAAATATGTGACAAACTTCTTAGGAAGTATTGAAAGACTCAAAAGCAGAAGGAAATCCCTAAATTAATTAAAAACCAACTAAACAATTTTCACAATAGAGTGTAAAAAAATCTAAATGGACTAGGAATATACTAACTAAACTAGGAATAATACCATTGTGGATGTAATTAGTTGACCGTTGAGAATTACTGGAAGGAATTAGCCCGGGTGGCGGTCATTAAATGAAACAACTAAATAGTTTCAACTATTTTATTGTTTGCCAACGTTTCGACCCCTTTGTGGGTCATCATCAGGGCGCATGGTGGGAGAATGGAAACCACCATGTTTCCAACCAACAGTTTCCATTCTCCCACCATGCGCCCTGATGATGACCCACAAAGGGGGTCGAAACGTTGGCAAACAATAAAATAGTTGAAACTATTTAGTTGTTTCATTTAATGACCGCCACCCGGGCTAATTCCTTCTAGGAATAATACCCTTTGCCGTAGAGGCATTTTTAGAAAATAATTCATGAACCTGTTTCTATTTCCTATGAAAATGAATGTAGTATATCCTAAAACATTAAAGTGGTATAAAAAAAAATAATAATAACAAAAATAATTGGTTATAATGATGTGAAGTAAAGCGCGAATAAAAATGAATATGAAACAATTATTAATATTTATATCATTAATTGTTACATATTCACTTTTAAATCTATAGATTTAAGTTTATTCTGATGAAATAAAAAAATACCATATGTATTGTTAATTTTGTTTATTTTAATTATCTCACCACTTCTTGTTGCTAGTGTTAAGAATAAATGGATAAATATTAAAGAAACTTAAATTAACTGGATAAATAAAAAATGTAAAAATAAACTTTTTCCAGGTTATTATTTTTCGATTCGCATATAAGAAAAGCATAATAGACCGTTAAAGCTACAGATTTTACAGAAAATGTTAAATAATATAAAAAGTATCACCTTAGTTATGATTGTATATAATAATTATGTTATTTTATTTAATCTAAAATATATACTTCCGACGAAATAAAGTTATTTTTTTAACATTAACTATTTATTTCAAATTGACCACTATTAATTAATCACTTTTCAATGTACTGATTTTTCCTACAAATAAAATTGTTGGGAGACTGGATGAAACTTTAACACTTAAACTTTACTTATTCTTGAATACATATTGTTTATTTTCACATAGTTGGTTTGAAAAGTTAAAATATTTACTGAACTTTACTTTCAATATAAATTGTAAGCTAAAAAAAAATATATCAAAGGGATAATATTTCTTTTCTTTTATAATATAATTTATAATGTTATTTATAATATAACTGCATTAATGTTTTTCATTTTCCACAAATTAATAAATTTTAAGAAATATTTGTTAAATTATTTCATTATAGAGAAGAGAACTGTATGAGAGTTGATATATGTAAATAAATAGATATTCGTATTTAAAGAAGTTATTTCAACAATATTTGAATCATATTTTTAAAAAAAAAATCATAAATATTAAATTTTATGTCTTTTAATATAAGATATTATTGACCGCATTCCAATTCACGCCTGCAAATGCGTACATATTGACTTGTACACAGGTCCGTATACGTTTTTAGACCAGTGGAATACGGCCCACACCAGTGGAATATGACCGTATCCCTTTGCATACCTGTGAAATTCGGGCGTATACCTGTCTACATCTGTGAGTATATTCGTATTCGTATATTTTGTCGAAATACGAATGCATTCGTATTCTTTTTTGAAATACGATTGCATTCGTATTCGTATTTTCAAAACTCGATCTTCCCGAATGCATACGTATTCGTATATCCGAATGCGATTTTGCCCATCTCTGTTCCAAAGTAGCTAAGCTGATAAGGTTAAGAATTGAAATCTGGAAGTAAAATGGCCGATCTACCTTTCATCTCCCGTGAGATAGTAGTTTAGGTAAACGCCGTACCAACAACTCTCCCTGCTGAAATCGGAGTTCAGCTATCTACCGTAGTTTTACCAGGGGTATGCTTACCTTAGGTTGAACCGAGGCTGGTACAACTGGCTCTGAGAGGCACAGTAGTATCAGTGTTGACGTTTTTGCCATTGGAGATTCAGGAGACGTGTACCCGCTGAAAGTGGTAAAGCAGGAGAAGCCTGATCATCGTGATCTACTTCTCCTGACTACGGAGGATGAGCGAAGCCATTACGCCTATATTAAAGATTTTAATAAATTAGTGGCTTCACATATTTCCAGGTACCACAGCGGAAGACACGTCTGCAGGCGATATATGTTAGAAAAGATTCAGCTGGGAGATTCAAGACAAACGAACCCCTACCAGACACAAGTCCCCATGAGTTTCTGCGTTTATATCAAGGCATCAGAAAATATCTTACGCCACTTACTGTGGTAGAAAAAGATGAATCAAAACAGAATGAACTGGGATTTAAATTGGTTAATGCCGTAACAAATGTTTGCAATAAGAATGCAAATCACGGATATAAGGTACAACTGATTGTGATCCATGTGGCAAAAATATTTTTATCAAACAACGCGGACGTATTAATAACATCAGCAGATAAAGAGGGAATCACAGTCGCCATTGACAAAAGGGATTACGACAAAAATATGAGTAATATTATAAACGATCTTCTTCATTATCAGAAAATTCTTAATTCCACCCAAAACTTAATAAAGACAAATAATAAATTGGCAAAAATGTTACTGAATTTAGAATTGATAAGACTCGATCAGTACAAAAATTTTATATACGAATAATGCATTACCACCGAAAATTTATGGACTTCCATAAATACACAAGTCCGATATACCTTTACGACCGATTATTTCTTTTTTACTCTCCTTTTTAACTCTACTACATTTAATTTAGAAACCTTTTTATCAAATATTTTACAAAATTCTAAGGTCGAGAATGATGGGGATATAAACAATTCTTGCCAGTTTAAAGAATCCATTGAAAAAAGGTGATCCCAAAAAAATAATAAATAAATGTTTTTAGATGTAGTTTTTCTGTTTACTAATGTTAAAAGAGAAGAAGCAGTATTAAAGTTATAGAGTATTAGGCAGTGGAATGAAAGAACCTTGTACTAGACAGCTTGTTTATTACTGCTATATATACAAAACAACATGGCGCAGGGGACGCTACCAACTGGACTGTACTGTTTGTTGTTGGGCTGCTGTACACCTAGGTGGAAGTTCAGTGCCACAACTATCTTTACATATACAAGTTTCTTCTGTTGCTCTGAAGTTTCTTCTGGCTGCTCTGAAATATTAGTGTTATTCTCTTCACCATTTTTCCTTCCCTCTTCATAGCTTCCACCACTATTATGATAGACAATAGGTACATTTTTAACTTCTTTATAGGGCATTTGGCTCTCCTCGAATATCACATCTCTAGATCTAATAACTTTCTGCTCGTCTGGCAACCAAATCCTATACCCACCACCACAATAACCAACCATCACCCCCTCCTTGCTTCTGGGATCCAATTTGGAACCTTTAGGAAGAATGGTAGGCCATGCTCGGCAACCAAATATTCGAAGTTTAGACAGATCATTTCTGCCATTCCATATTAATGAGGGAGTTTCACCTTTACTTAAGGCTGAAGTAGGTGACCTATTCAGTTCATAAGCAGAACATCGAGCTGCTTCCCCCCACAAGAACTTGGGGATACCGGAATCTGATACCTTAGTACGCATCATGTCTAATAGTGTCCTATTCATTCTTTCACTCTTTCCGTTCATTTGAGGGCTATATGGCAATGAATATTCTAATTTTATACCTTTATCTGAACAATATTTTTGAAAAAATTTAGACGTAAATTCTCCTCCATTATCTAAACGTAGCCTTTTCACTGGGACACCCTGCTGCCTTTCTAGTTCCGCTATATAATCCATCAGGTTTGTTTCAGCTTCGCTCTTCATATGGAGAAGTTTGACATGCACAAAATGAGTGAAGTCATCCAAAATCACCTGCATATACCTATGTCCTTCAACTGATTCAGGATTGAAAGGACCACATATATCAGAGTGAATTAATTCACCCACCTTTGATGTGCGTTTCCTATTATTTGAAAAGGGCTGTCTAGTAGCCTTACCTTCAATGCATGCCGAACACTTCTTGTCACTATAGGGTAATCCTAAACTTTTGAGTCCATGCCGATTCAAATGTCCTAGCCGTTTATGCCATAAATCTCCATCCGTAGCACTTGTAATGTTGCACTTGACTTGATTATCACTTGGTTCATCAAACGTAAATATGTACAATCCATTCACTCGTGGACAACTCAGCTTAAAATTTCTTCCGCAGATTTTCATCTCCTTAGAATCTGTAATCACTTTTAAGCCTTTTGAGGTAACTGCACTCACTGATAATAAATTATGTTTTAACCCCGGAACTATCAAACCTTTAATGTTTACAATCCTACCTTGAGAGGTTACTCTTAGGGTACCTTCTTTTCTAGTAAACATCTTATCACCAGTAGCTATATGTATGGCAACATCATGATCAAGATTTGAAACATTAGACAAAAGGGGTTCCAATTCTGCCTTAAAAAGATGGTTACTCGCACCTGAATCGACTAAAAACACATTGTTAGATGATAGTTTAATATTACCGCAATTTAGGGCCACCATTACAACTTCTTCATCTACATCTGCTGAATTGCCCTGGATTGTTCCTCTTCTTTTCCCACGAAAGCTTCTATTAAAGGATTTACTTCCACGGTTCTGCTTATTTTTGGGACACTGTGCCTTGAAATGTCTTTTATCCCCACATATAAAGCAACCACTCTGTGCTTTAAATGATGCTTCTGATGCGCAAGCTGATGACTTTGACTTTAACTTGGTATCTGTATCTAGAAGTCTGGCTCGCATAAAATCCATTTGGACTTCTAAATTAGTTTCTAGAGCTGTCACAACTGTGTTGAATTCATCAGGTAAAGACATCAAAAGGTGACATACCTTGTCTGACTCCCCTAGAACTGTGCCTTGTTCTTGAAGGTTTCGGATAATGGTATCAAATGCCAGAAAATGTTCTTCCATGTTTCCTTGAAGAGAATATTTCAGGCCCATCAACTTTCTGTACCAAGTCAATTTTGAAAAAGAGGTAGATCTGACAAAAACCTTCTTTAAAGCATTTATCATTTCCTTGGAAGTTTGGCAATCCATGATTATTTCCAGATGTTTATCTGAAATGCCTTGGATAATGATGGACTTTGCCTTCGAGTCTTTAATGAGAAATTCCCTTTTCTCAGCACTAGAGGTAGGAGGGTCTGCTTCCAACACATCTTTTACCTGTTCTCTTTCCAAAATAGATGACATTCTGAAAAACCAGCTGTTAAAACTTGTTCCGACGAGTACTGGAACTCCTGAAGTAGTAACTGACGCCATAGTACCGGTAAACAAAATTCACTAATAAAATAATATCACTTCGCGACTACGCGTTGACACTATACACAAATACTATGCTCTGCACAACAATACTCTGGGCCCATAACCTATTAAAGATATAGAGTATTAGGCAGTGGAATGAAAGAACCTTGTACTAGACAGCTTGTTTATTACTGCTATATATAAAAAACAACATGGCGCAGGGGACGCTACCAACTGGACTGTACTGTTTGTTGTTGGGCTGCTGTACACCTAGGTGGAAGTTCAGTGCCACAACTATCTTTACATATACAATCGATATTTAACAAGCAGGGCATAAAAAGATGGGAAAAAGTTGAGAAATTTACAAAAAATCCTCAAACTTTATTTTTCAGCGCTGTAGAGCTATGCATAGTGAAATCATACTTCTCTATTAATAACCAATATTATAATCAAATAATGGGTCTTCCGATGGGATTGTCGCTTTCTCCCGTTATCGTCATGGATGATTTGGTAAAAGACATTTTAGGCAAAATTCCCACAGTAATACAATTAAAAAAAAAAAAATGTTTATGACACAATCCTATGTGTTCCGGCAGAAAGCTTAACTGATTTTTTAATAAAGACCAACACATAAAGTTTACTACGGAAGAAGAAAAAGACAATATGATAATATTTTTGGACAACAAAATAATTCGCGGGGTAGAGTACACAAAAGTATCATGGCACGAAAAAAAAAATATACATTTGTGGCCGTATTTTAAATTTTAATTCTTGCTATTACCTATAAATCAAGATCAAGACTGGGAAAAATATGTGTTACAGAGGAACTAGGAATAAGATTATAAATGCTCTTGGTGCTGTCTTTAATGTGTGGTGGCATTAAATTTTAATGCCTACATTTTATAATAACCATTCTGCGGTTCCAAATGAGCTAATTTCTTTATCAACTGAATAAGTTTTTACTCGGTTGACTATATCATTTCCGTAAAAATGTTTGATGTCTTGGAAAATACCCATGTTTCACAAAGGCAGGCAATTAAGTAAAACAATAACTAATAAAATGAAACCAATATACATAAGCACACGACTATTATAATATGTATATCAAATATATATACAATCGATAACCTACTATAATAATACAATAATCTAAATCATCGACTTTTTATATTATAACTTTTTCTAAAATATATCGGGTGTTATTTCTCTAACAATTACTTCTCCTCCTCGATTTGGTTTATTGACGTTTCGATCTCCCGTCAGAAACATAATATCCATTTCAAAACTGCAAGTATATATAAATATAGGTTACATTTTTTTTATACTTCTTTTAATAAAACTATTTACAGTAAGACAAAATAAACGCATCTTACCAAACTTCCCATAGAGGTACATTTAAAAAAAAAATATGTTGATGACAAAATCTTAGGTTTTCCGGCAGACAAAGTGATATTTTGAGGTATTCTAATAAAGCCCCACAAATAAAATTTACTATGGAAGAAGAAAAATACAATATGATAACTTTTTGGGACACCAAAATAATTCGCAGTGTAGGGTACATAAAAGTATCATGGCACAAAGAAATTAAGATTGACACTGGGAGAACTCTGTGTTAAAGAGCAATAGCTCTGAGTAGTATCTCCTATAGAGACGAAATATGAGGCGAGTAAATGAAATTTTAAAAAAAATAATGGTTACCCTGAAGGTGTCATAGATAAGTGTTTACGGGGGGGGGGACTTATGAAACATTATCTCACAAAAAGAAAAACCGTGACCCTGTAGATTCTTATTTTTCCATTGAGTATATAAGACCACTAGCCCCCCTCATAAAGAGGATATTCAAAAATGAAAACATAAATATCGTGTACAAATATAATAATATATTTTAAAAAATTGGCATTATATACAAAATAGATTGCCAAAATTGTAAAGGCACATATGTCGGTCAAACTTCGCAATATTCAAATAAAAGAATTTACACGCATAAATACAGTGTGGAATCCGAAAAAGAAGAAACGGCCTTGGCGAGTCACGGTATAAAAAATAACCATAAGTTTGATTTTATCAAATGTAACGGTTCTGGAAGTAGAAAAAAACAAAGATAAGAGACTGATTCTCGAAATGATGCACATCGTTAGGACCGAGCACACTGTAAATGCGCTTAATGATTGCATAAAACTGAGCGATGTGTATAATAATATTTTAAAAAACTTAGAAAAAATAAGTAGACAAAAAATAAACATATTGACGTAGCTCTTATAACTGAAACACGTCTAACTAGCAAACGATCATTTAACATCCACTACCAAATATACCGAACCGATCATCCCGATGGAACAGCTCATGCACTGCTGTCATCATCCTTCGCTCCCTCTCCCATAATTTATTACCTTTACCAGTCTATTACTTCCTCCAAACCACTGCTATAATTATACAAACCCGTCGTTTTCCTACAACAGTAGTTTTAATTTATTTACATCCAGGAAATAAATAATAAATTAACTATATTTTTTTAATAACCACGGTAAATAATAATATAATAATAAATTAACTATATTATTTTAATAACAAACTTAAGAAATAGAAGAATGTATTTATTAAAAAGAAGTTCCAAAGTAGCAAAGCTGATAAGGTTAGGAATTGAAATCAGGAAGTAAAATGGCGGACCTACCTTTCATCTACCGTAAGATAGTAGTATAAGTAAACGCCGTACCAACAACGCTCTCTGCTGAAATCGGTGGTAAACTACCTACCGTAATTTTACCTGGGGTAAGCTTACCTTAGGTGGAACCGAGGCTGGTGCAACTGGCCCTAAGTCGAATAACTTTCCTTTATGGATTGTTCCTAAGAAAATGGACGCGTCAGGTTTAAAATGGTTATTGATTATAGAAAACTAAATCAAGCCACAATAAAAGATAAATTCCCACTACCTAATATCGAAGATTTGCTGAATCGATTAACAGGAGCAAAAATCTTCTCAACGATAGACCTAACTTCGGGATTCCACCAAATAGACATGGATGAAGAATCCGTTCCAAAAACAGCATTCTCTACTGAAATCCGAATTTGTTCGAATGCATATCAGTTTAAGTAACGCGCCGCCAACATTTCAGAGAGCAATGACTATGATGATATCTTAAAAGATTTAGATTTTATTAGATATTTCCCTAATTCAATGCTTTTTGTAGATGACATAATTATTTATTCAAAAAACGAAGAAGAACATCTTAAAGATTTACCGGTAAATGAGCGCTATCAAATCAGTGTACCAAGATCTAAAGGGTATTGTGAGACTTAATGGCTAAACGTCACAGCCTTTCCACTTTTATAAAGGAGTAAAGCAGGGAGATAGTCTAAGTCCCCTGCTATTTATCCTTTTTATGGACGAGATATGGAAGGTGCGCAAAAGGAGGACCCCAAGAGCAATGGTGGGCTATGATGTAGAGATGGTAAAATAGATGAGGAGGTCATCAATCGAGTGACAAAGGCCAATGGACTATACTACCAGATCTCAAAATCAATCATAGGCAAGCTGGAAGTTAGGAGGGAGGCCAAAATTAGGTTATTTAAATCTGTGTTTCTCCCAGTGCTGCTGTACGGAGCTGAAAGCTGGACAACCCTCAGCAAGCATCTGAGTAGGATCACATCTGCTGAAATGAGATTCCTCAGAAGAATAGTAGGAAAGACAAGGAGGGATTGCATCAGGAATGAGAGAGTACGTCAGGATTTGGGTGTCAGATCAGTCTGTGACATGCTGGAACAAAGACAACTTAAATGGTATGGGCATGTCTGTAGAATAGACGACACCCGAAAAACCAGGTGGTACTTGGAAGCCAGATCAGAAGGCAGACGACCTCGTGGCAGACCCAGATCTATGTATAATGACTACATTTGGAAAACTTGGAGCAGCGAGAGGACTTACCATCCCGGAGATGAAGACTTGCCAGGGACAGAAACCAGTGGGCTCAATGGACAGAGACTGCAACTCCACGCTTAACGGCACACTGGAGTTAGATGAAGAATAATAATAAGAATTATTATATTTTATAAATTCAAATTGTTCTAACCTAGCACATAGGGCTTCATTTGTTACCTTGATCACCTGCTGCTTTCCTCATAATCACCTGCTCTTGTAAATTCAGTACTGTTATTATGTTGTTCTTTGCTTTAACACCTCTCTGTTCATGTAACTATTATTAACCCTTAACATTTTTAAACAACGTAAAATTTTGTGTTTTAATTTATGTAAGTACCTCAAATACACAATACTATTATTTTTCCTTTTAGTACAACAAATCATTAAGTCTTTTTCACAGTTTGAAACAAACTGTATTAGGCAAACTGGTGTAAGGAGCTGCATATATAACATAATTTTATTATTCACAAGATTTTATTGAAGAACATAGACAATAAGCTTACACATTCATAAGTTTATCATATGTTGTGAATATCTGTAGGAAAATAGAAATAGAAAATTTTGACACCCTCCATATGAAATATATTAAGATGGATGGTGTTTGTTTTACAAAAACTACATTAAAAATATAAGTGTATTATAAATACTGTAAATAATAAATGTGTTCAACCAACTATAAGTAAGTATGTAAATATACGATAACTAACTAAAACAATGTAAAAATAAAACCACAAAATTCAAAAAATGTATATTAATAAATAAATACTTCCAATCATAGGTTTGTGAAAGATGAAAAAACAACACTGCAATAAAAACATCCAGAAATCCAACAACCCAATATGAAAACGATTGGCTTTATTCGATTTTTGATGTATACGTGGTTTTATATATGAAGTGTAGTTTATATATATATATATATATATATATATATATATATATATATATATATATATATATATATATATATATCATACTACATATATATGTATATATGTATGTATATATAAACGTGATTAGATAATAAAAAAAAAAAAGAAATTTAGTAATAGACTATAGAAAGAATCATGCTAGTGTTAGAATATGAAGCATACTTAAGAAAGGCACAACAACAATAAGATTAATGAACACTTAATATTACATATTACACATTAATATTGTTATATTAAGTTAATGTTGCTTATGTTCTCTATATTATTAATCATTTTGTCAGAAGTAATTATTACATCATATAGGACAGTTAAACAGTTACACAATTGAAAAAGTTATTCTTTTAAAACATTTAATAGTTCTGAAAGTAAAAAAAAAAAAAAATATATATATAGCATTTAACAAAAATTCAATTAAATGACACTGAGAAACTTCTAAATTAACATCAATGTCATCTACTGATTTTGAAACGTACAATTTATTAAGTAATAGACTTGTTAAGAATTAGTATGTCCAGTCATTTTTGAATTTCTGAAAAGAAGCTTTGATTGCATCTAGTTTTATATGCTTACATAGTTAACACTTATAATTAGACACATTTTCCAAAACACTTGTGCAATGAGTACAAGCTTGTTATTTAAGAAATATTAATATATTTTAGATTAAAACATATCCATGTTGCTCCAAATATTTCAAGATATACATTTATTATAGGAAATTAAATTCATATCAAATACATATAAACAATGGTCTGTAAAATTTCATAATTTCCATATAGACAAATTCTCCATATAGAAAAATCCATATTATTTGGCATTTGTTTGATATACATATAGTAAGCTTAAATTGTTACTACCATAAAAAATACTTCACATACTTCAGAAACTTTTAAACATACTTTATTCACCTGAAATGTTATAAAAACATTATCATTATTCTTAACTTAAAATAGATCCAATAGAAAATGCTAAAATTAAAGCTTTTAAATTCTACTATCTCTAAAACCAACAAGAAGGATGTAATTTTTTATTAAGAATAAATTTATTTAATTAATATTTTCGTCACATTACCAAATGTAATGAACTTTAATCACAACAATGTTTGTTCCCATATTGTATGATATTAGTCTAGTGTTTATTTATATATATTCATATACATACATACACCACGGTGAATGTTAATAATATTCATTATCATTTAATTTTAAAACTCATATTCTTAGTTCTGTAATCTCTTTTAATATAGCCATATTCAAGTTTGCACCAATGAAAAAGTTTTAAGGTTTTGGCAGAATGTATTTAAAATATTAGTTATTTCAAGTTCTATTATGAACAATAAAAATCTAATCCAAAACGTCCCTAATTTTAATTATACCTTACAAAATATAAATGAGTTTGTTATGTTTATAAAGATACCAAAATTTTGTTAATCATTCCATATTGATTGAAGATAGAACATTTAAACCACAGAGAAACTAATTTGTATACAAATTTCTAAATGTATGAGTAAATGTATGTATATGAAATTTACATATTATTCTGTAACAGTATTATCAATCCGAATTAATTTTATTCATGGGACAGTCGTACTATATTTGAAAGAAAATTGAAAATTTCATTTAGCTATCTTATTAATGTGTACATATCTGAACTTAAACTTTCCAATACTAGGAAAAACATTTGTAATTCAAATTACTATTTCTTGCCAGAATCAACTTGAAATTATTATCTTTAGGAAGAAAAAAGCTATGTAGTAAAATTATGTTTTACATAAGCAATAAAATTAAAAAAAACAAAAATTGATTTTGTTCATTTGTTGTCATTATATACAGTGTATTTAAATTTATTTCATCATTCTAAATAGCCCTGAAGAGAATAGAACAAAAAGTAGTAGCTCCCATTTTTTATAATATGGAGTTTCATTTTTGTTTTACATTTTTGGCAGAGTAATATTTTACCTTGTACAATAGTGTTATTTCTCAATATTTTCATTTGAAATAATTCTATATTTTAAAATATTTCTTGATCAGCTTATAATGATAATTTTAGCATATAATAAATATGGTAACTTTATTATCTATATATCAATAAATTATTTAGAATAACTTCAAATCTATTTTATCGTAGTGAGTGGTAGATCAAAGCCTAATGTTTACCAGGCCAGAAGAATATTGCAAAGCCATTTTTGTTAATGTAGTACCCTATATAGTCCCCTATCAAAATGAGTAATCAGGGACTTCCCAGAAATAATTTTTAAAAAAATGTTGAATAAATTTTATTACATATTTAAGATGATGGCCTTGAGACCTACTGATTGAAATAAACTCTGAAGTGCTACCACTGGGTAGTTTCTTATCACGCCTATATCATGCCCATATGTCAATGATCACATTTACTTGATTATAATATATATATATATATATATATATATATATTTTTTTTTTTTTTTTTATTAATACAGTTGTAAATATAATACAGCACTTTTAAATATATTAATAAATAAGCAAACAATAGTAAATGAGTCAATCAAACAACTCATTTTAGTCAACCAACACTTCTACATTGACTGAATTGTTTGTTGAATTATTGATAATAAGCCTTTTCAAAATAACAATGAACTTAATTTTCTCCACTTGTTCAATAAATTTTATAAATATTTTCACAAGAATGCATTTAAAGTTTAAGTGTATGTCTGTGATTTAGAAAATATTGTAAATAAGATCCTATTACTCACTTGAATGTGGAAGTCTACTCAGATTAAAGTAATTGTCGAATAGTTATTCATGGCTTTAATGTAGTATTACACCATAACTCAAGTAACCAGCACAAGTTAGAATGTATCAGTTTATTGATCCGAAAATTAAAAATTTGACAGCAAGAAGTGTTATTTAATAATTTTATACAAAAAGTATTATTTAGGTCAAATGCATTATACTAAAAAATAATTATTGAACATGAACATCAGTCAATAAAAATATCCTAGATAGTGAGAAGTATATAGATGTACATTAATTAAGTCTTAATTAAATCATAGGAAAATATTTCTCCCATGTGAAACATATAAGATATTTGCCAGAATCCTTGAGAAAGCATTTTATAAAAGAGGGAGAACCACTTAAAATCTCTATGAGACAATTTTCATGTCAAAGTTTCAAACTGCACAAGTTTGTGATGTTATTAATGTAATGATTCTTTTCTCAGACATGGAGGATTTTTAGAAGAAAAAAAAAAGATCTACATTCTCAGCAATCTTTTCTAAATCTATTGAGGATATTCTAGTTGTATGAGTGTGTGTATGTTTGTTTGTATATATATATATATATATATTATATATATATATATATATATATATATATATATATATATATATTATAACTTTTTCCTAAAATTTATCAGGAGTTCAGTGTTTAACGATTACTTTTCCTCCTTAATTTGGTTTATTGACGTTTTGATTCCGTGTCAGAAACATAGGATCCTTTTCAAAACTGCAAGTATATATAAATATTGGTTAAATTTTTTTCATACTTCTCTTAATACAACTATTTACTGCAAGTCACAATAAACACATCTCACCAAACAATTATTGAGGGCTATTATTAAATATTGCGAAGTTTGGCCGACAAATGTACCTTCACAATTTTGGAAATTTATTTTAAATCTTTAAGTTTAGAAAAGAGCAATTTTTTTAAATAATTATATTTATACACGATATTTATGTTTTACAATTTTGGCAATCTATTTTGTATCTTTGAGTTTAGAAAAGAGCAATTTTTTAAAATTATTATATTTATACACGATATTTATGTTTTCATTTTTTAATATCCTCTTTATTATGGTGGCCTGCAGTTTTATTACTCAATGGAAAAATAAGAAGTAACTAGATCACGTTTTGGGTTTTTATGAGATGACACCTTCAGAGTATCCATTATTTTTTTAAATTTCTTTTACTAGCCTGATATTTTCATCTATACAGGAGATATTAGCAGAGCTATTGCTCTTTAACACAGTTCACAGTTCTCCCAGTGTCAATCTTAATTTCTTTGTGCCATGATACTTTTATTTACCCTACACTGCGAATTATTTTGGTGTCTCCCAAAAAGTTATCATATTGTATTTTTCTTCTTCCATAGTAAATTTTATTTGTGGAGCTTTATTAGAATACCTCAAAATATCACTTTGTCTGCCGGAAAACCTAAGATTTTGTCATCAACATATTTTTTTTTTTTAAATGTACCTCTATGGGAAGGTTGGTAAGATGCGTTTATTTTGTCTTACTGTAAATAGTTTTATTAAAAGAAGTATAAAAAAAATGTAACCTATATTTATATATACTTGCAGTTTTGAAATGGATATTATGTTTCTGACGGGAGATCGAAACGTCAATAAACCAAATCGAGGAGGAGAAGTAATTGTTAGAGAAATAACACCCGATATATTTTAGAAAAAGTTATAATATAAAAAAGTCGATGATTTAGATTATTGTATTATTATAGTAGGTTATCGATTGTATATATATTTGATATACATATTATAATAGTCGTGTGCTTATGTACATTGGTTTCATTTTATTAGTTATTGTTTTACTTAATTGCCTGCCTTTGTGAAACATGGGTATTTTCCAAGACATCAAACATTTTTACGGAAATGATATAGCCGAGTAAAAACTTATTCAGTTGATAAAGAGATTAGCTCATTTGGAACCGCAGAATGGTTATTATTAAAATGTAGGCATGAAAATTTAATGCCACCACACATTAAAGACAGCACCAAGAGCATTTATAATCTTATTCCTAGTTCCTCAAAATTTATAAAACATTAGAGAGCATAATTTTCAAAACTAAAATATCAATTCTAAATTTGGAAATTAGTTATATCTATCAATAACACGAATAAAATATTAAAATAGACAATATTCTAGTATAACTCGCGAATTCAATTGATAAATAATTGTATTACAAACTAACTTTAGATCAAGATAAGCTCTACATAAAACAGAAAAACGATAAAATGATAAAACTAAAAAATAAATTCGAAGAAATTAAAAAGGAATAATTTGCCGGAGGTAGCAAACACCGCGCCTTTAAATCACAGATAAAGTACTACCAAAGAATTTTTTTCCTCTTCAAGAGGTGAAAACAATTCAGGCACAGTAGCATCAGTGTTGACGTTTTTGCCATTGGAGATTCAGGAGACGTGTACCCGCTGAAAGTGGTAAAGCAGGAGAAGCCTGATCATCGTGATCTACTTCTCCTGACTAAGGAGGATGGGCGAGGCCATTACACCTATATTAAAGATTTTAATAAATTAGTGGTTTCACATATTTCCAGGTACCACAGCGGAAGACACGTCTGCAGGCGATGTTTCACACATTTAAATGTAGGAAAGAGAAACTTCGCTGAGCGGGTGAGGGAGCACATGGAGTACCGTGATAATAAGGCTACTCACATCGTACTCCCGGCTTGTGACGACGAAGGGAATCCTCAAAACGTATCGTTTATTAATATCCAACGGCAGGTGAGGATTCCTTTCGTTGTCTACGCTGACTTTTGGTATATGTTAGAAAAGATTCAGCTGGGAGTTTCAAGACAAACGAACCTCTACCAGAGACATCTCCCATGAGTTTCTGCATTTATATCAAGGCATCAGAAAATATTCCACGCCACTTACTGTCTATAATCCAAAGTGTAGAAATAGATGAACCAAAACAGAATGAACTGGGACTTAAATTGGTTAATGCCGTAACAAATGTTTGCAATAAGAATGCAAATCACGGATATAAGGTACAACTGATTGTGATCCATGTGGCAAAAATATTTTTATCAAACAACTCGGACGTATTAATAATATCAGTGGACAAAGCGGGCATTACAGTTGCCATTGATAAAGGGGATTACGACAAAAAGATGAGGAATATTATTAACTATCATTTACATTATGAGAAAATTCCGGATCCCATCCAAAACTTAATAAAAAAAAAATGTTACTGAGCTTAGAATTGATAAGACTCGATCAGTACAATAAGTTATATACGAATAATGCATAACCACCGAAAATTTACGGAGTCCCTAAAATACACAGACCCCATACAACTTTACGACCGATTATTTATTTTGTTAACAAACTCTCCTACGTTTTATTTAGTCAATTTTTTATCAAATATTTTACAAAATCTTAAAGTCGAGAATGAGTGGAACATAAAAAATTCTTACCAGTTAAAGAATTCATTAAAATACAGGTGATCCCAAAAAATAATAATAATATCTTTAGATGTAGTTTCCCAGTTTACTAATGTTAAAATAAAAGCGGTCATAAAAATATGGGAAAAAATTGACAAAAAAACCTAATTTATCAGCGCTGTGGAGCTATGCATAGAAACATCATACTTCTCTATAAATACCCAATATTATAAACAAAAAATTGGTCTTCCAATAGGATTGTCGCTTTCTTCAATTCTCGTAGAACTAGTTATGGATGATTTGGTGGAAGACATTTTAGCCAAAATTCCCATAGAAGTACATTAAAAAAAAAAAAATATGTTGATGACAATCTTAAGTTTTCCGGCAGACAGCTTAAGTGATATTTTAAGGTATTCTAATAAAGCTCCACAAATAAAATTTAGAAATAGAAATAAAAATAGAAAAAAAAAATTATTCTGGGACTAGGTCCCCTAAGAATAACAGGTTTGTAAAGAATATGGAAATATACATGTCTGGCCAACAGACAGAAGGAACATAATTAATAACTAATTACAATTATCGGTTAATATATGTGTGCATATCATAAACGCATATACACACATATATCCAAAAAAATAAGTACAATGATAAAATAAAAATAAAAACAATTCTTGGAAAGTATTTCGTTGAACGGAATTAAAAATTAATTAATAGATAACAGCATTTAAATATAGACAATGAACAAAATTATTCTTCATTCAAAGTGTGATGTCAGAAATATAAATGTTACAGTTTCTAAGCGTCTTTTTGGGATAATAAAAGGTATTGGAAAAGTTGGAATTTGAATGAGGAGAGGACGCAGCATGGCGGATATGAGTAGGTAGAGATTTCCAGAAATTAGAGGAGCGGACAAGGAAGGAACGATCAAAAGTTTTAGCCCTATGGATAGGAAAATAAAGGTCGGAATGGCGCGATCTTGTTTCAAGTGAGTGGACTGAGGATTTAAATTGTAGGAGACTGTGGATGTATGGAGGGTGTTGAGAGTTCATGATTTGGTAAAGGTATGATCCTAGGAAATATTGTCTGCGGATTGGGGGGAGGAGCCACTTTAACTCAACGTAAAAATGGGTCACATGAGACCTCTTCGGAGTACTGAGGACAAATCTTAAAAATATGTTCATGATTCGTTTAAGCCTGTCCTCAAGTACAGTCGAGAGGCCACCATATACTTAGCAGCAATAGTCAAAGTGGGGGAAAATAGGTGATGGATAGAGTTGGGAAGGTCATTGATATAACAATTAAAAATAAGAGGAGAGATGCTTGAGCCCTGAGCCACACCTGCCGAGAGGTCTCGAAAGGAAGATAGAGGATGGTTAGGAATAGTGACAGCTTGAGTTCTGTCAGAAAGAAATGACTGAAACCACCTGATAGTGCTGTTTGAAAAGGATAGAGACTTTAGTTTGGAGAAAAGGATGGAGTGATCCAGGGAGTCAAATGCTTTCGAGAAGTCCAGAAGTATTAGCATGGTCAGTTTCGTTTCGTCCATAGCAGTGTGTATGTCGTTGGTGATTTTGAGGAGAGCGGATTGTGTGGAAAAGCCAGGTCGGAAGCCAGATTGGAAAGGATCAAGAAGTTTAGAATTTTCAAGGAAATTTGACAATTGTTTCTGAATTATTCTTTCTAAAGGTTTGGAGTGGTTCTAGAGGATGGAAATAGGGCGATAGTCTTTAGGGGATGTAGGGTTGGAACTTTTACTGATAGGATGGACTATTGCTTTTTTCAAATTAGTGGGAAATACGAAATTTTGGAGGGAAAAGTTATAAATAAATAGAAGAACTGGTAGGATTTCAAGAAGGCATAATTTTATCAGTTTTAAGGGAATGGCATCAAATCCTATAGAGTTGGTATGAGATTTCAGGACAGCGGAGATAAGGTCAGTTGGTGAAATGTCAGAAAAATAAAAATTATCGGGGTTGAATGATGGAATTGAAGAGAAGTTTGAAAAAGTTGGTGAAGAATTATTAGAGGAGGTAGTTGAAAAGTAAGAATTTAATTCATCGGCTGAGACCTGAAAGGTCAGTGAGGAAGAGGACTTGCAGAGAGAGAGTTTGCGGAGGAGTTGCCATTTTGATTTGGAATCGGGAGTAGCGGAGAAGGCTGCGTGAAAGTAGTTTGTTTTTGCTTGTCTGAATGTCGCCTGAGTCAGATTGCGGAGTGCCCTATCAAATTCTTCTTACTATGGAAGAAAAAAATACAATATGATAACTTTTTTGGACACCAAAATAATTTAGTGTAGAGTACATAAAAGTATCATGGCACGAAAGAAATTAAGATTAACACCGGGAGAATTCAGTGTTAAAGAGCAATCAATAGCTCTGCGTAATATCTCCTGTATAGATGAAAATATCAGGCTAGTAAAAGAAATTTAAAAAAATAATGGATACTCTGAAGGTGTCATCTCATAAAAACCCAAAACGTGACCCAGTTAATTCTTATTGACCCAGATACTACTCCTGTAGAGATGAAAATATCGGGCGAGTAGCAGAAATTTAAAAAAGTAATACCCAGAAGGTGTTATAGAGAAGTGTCTACGGGGGAGGGCTTATAAAACATTATCTCATAAAAACCAAAAACGTTACCCTTTAGATTATTATTTTTTCCATTGAGTATATAAGACCGCTGGCCCCCATAAAAAAGAGGATATTAAAAAATAAAAACAAATATCGTGTATAAATATTAAAATAATTTTAAAAAATTGCTTTTTTCTAAACTTAGAGATACAAAATAGATTACCAAAATTGTGAAGAAGCTTATGTCATCCAAACTTCGCAATTCTTAAATAAAATAATTTACACCCATAAATATAGTGTGGAATGCAAGAAATAAGAAACGGCCTTAGCGACTCACGCTATAAAAAATAATGATTTGATTTTTAAAATGTAAAGGTTCTGGATGTAGAAAAAACAAAGATAAGAGACTGATTTTCGAAATGATGCATATAGTTAGGGCCGAGCACACTGTAAATGCGTGTAATAATTCCACAAAACGTAGTTAGGTCTAAGTGGTGTGGTCGGTCCTCAATAATTGTTTGGTAAGATGTGTTAATTGTGACATGCTGTTAATAGTTGTATTAAGAGAAGTATAAAAAAAATGTAACCAATATTTATATATGATTAAAATTTTGAAAAGGACCCTCTGTTTCTGACAGGGGATCGAAACGTCAATAAACCAAATTAAAAAGGAGAAGTTATTGAAAAAGACCTAACACCCGAAAATTTTAGAAAAACGTTATAATATAAAAAGGTCGATGATTTAGATTGTTTTTATATATATATGTCTACACACACACAAACACGTATATACATATATATATATATATATATATATTATATATATATATATATATATATATATATATATATATATATACATGGCAATATGCGCGCATGTGCGTATTATTTAGTGGCGTTGATAAATGTCCAGAAAAAGTAATCATACAAACAGTTATTTTGAAAATACTTATAATCCGCTAATGAAGTTGAATAAATAAAATTCTAATTGTTTTTTTTTTGTTTTTTTTATTAGTACAGAAGATATGTAGATTCTACTGCTAAAACATTTCTAAATATTAATTAGCCATGATAAATTTATTTTCTCTTGGCAGGTTCTATTTTATCAATATTTTGCATAAATGGTTAATCGATTCCAAGTTTTTAAGTAAACAAACAGAATAATAAACTTAACGATAAATTGTCATAGAATAAAAATAAATATACCATCAATTATATTTATAGAACTGCCTTAATACATAAGGTAAAATACTTTTTACTTTCACTAATCTACATATGAAATATATATTAAGGGAAAGTATCGCGATCGTAAAAATTCGCAAATCCCAGTTTTAATCGGAAATATACGTTTTAGTGTCCCCTGAGTCTAAATAACTAAGTCCCGCAAAAAGGTTTGTGTGAGTATGGTAAATCTAGCGAAAAGTCTACCAAACTGAAAGTTCATATTTAAGACAACTATTCCCGATATGTTATACCAACTTTTTAACAAAAATCAGCTGACCGGAAATTCTACTTTATACCATGCATTTTGCACCTTTTTAAATTTTCACCTAAGTATATAATATTAATATTAATGAGTATGTTGTATTTGTGATGCTCAATGAATGTCTGTATTAACACTTTTACGCCGCCGCCGATTTTCAATTTTTGCTCTGGGGGCGGCACTCGAATTTATGTCACGTTTCATCCATTATAGCCTTTTTAGAGCTGTATACGAGTTGTACTTTGCTAATAGACTAGTTAGTGCTTATTTTGAAATTCGTGTAATTCCTGCGGTTTTTCACACTAAGCTTAGATTTCTACTAGTAAGTATAACTCGAAAGGCAGTCAAAATATATTTTTTTTTTTTTATTCTTTTGCCCTTAAAAATAAGTCACGCCGGCGTGAACGTGTTAATTTCATTACTGGTAGTTACTTTTTCTTAATGCATGAAATAGAGTTATGAAAAATACCTTAATCGAAGTAGAAAAATACATGATATATATAGTATTATATATATATATATATAATCATGTAATTATAAGGGAATACAAGTAAATTTATTACATAATGCATTTAATAAATTTTGTTTCTTAACGTTTGTTTGTGTATATTATACACACACACACACACACACACACACACACCACACACACACACTCACACACACACACTCACACACACATACATACACATATATACATACACATATATATATATATATATATATATATATATATATATATATAGTGTATTTATGTATATATAATCATATTTTAGTTTATTTATTCAAAACTCCCAGTTTGATACTCCTATTTGGTCTTAAAACCCTGTATTAAAAATTTTAATTAAAGCATGTTTTAAAAAAGCGAGAATGACTTGTTAATTTCTCACAATATTATGATTGTCTTATAATATTGAAAAATGTTTATCATCTAAGCATAATCATAAAATTGACAAGTTTCAGTTCAGACGGATATTTTTGTCATAATTGTAGATCCTATCAGCAAAAAGTATATAAATATGGCTTGAGAAATTTATTGAAACAATTATTTTCAATTGATACAAAATTAAAAATTAAAATTCAAGATAATAAATAAAAATATTTTAATGAAAGTTAAATAAATTAGACAATTCTTAATTTAGTAATGTAAATAGTAATTACTTACAAAATCAAATAGTTAAGTCAAAAGTAACATTTAAATTTATCAAAACTTTTAGTTTTAAATGATTTTTATAACTACTGCCCAAACAATTTTTTCATAAAGTTTCAAAATTCATGATGAAATGAATTTAGTATCTGGTAACTATATCATATTGTAATATGAATCCAAATTATCGTATTAAATTTTCTTAACCAGATATCCAGATTATAAAAATATTGCAATTTAAGATTTTATATTGATCTGGAATAAAAACATAACACTTCTTTGGAAGAAAATATTATTATGTAATTGTGCCTTTAGGTTATAAAGACTGTAAATAAAAAAATAGGGCAAACATAACAACATATGTCATTTTGCCAAATACTGTCTATATAAATACTGATGTTAAAAAAATGTTAATTACATAGTAAACTTGGCAATAAAAATAGTCTATAACCACAATTTTTCTCAATATACATCATCTCTTTTCTTGTATATTTTTATTTGTACCAATAATTTTTAGGATCATGTCCTTTCCCTTGACTGACCATGGGTATACCCATCATGAAAAGAAGGGCCAATTAAAATAATCTTTTCTTATACTTAAATGATGAGTACAGATGAATTACTCTAAATAATGGAGATTATTTTTATATATAAACCAGATGTTTAATGTTTCAAACGTATTTACATGTTTTTGACACTAGTCTTTATTTGTGTCAATCTTTTGAAGAATTACTAAAGAAGCCCATGAGTCATATTAGTAATACCTACGCTTTAAAGAGATTCTCTGCTTTGTATTGTGATTTAGGTTTTTGAACAAAAATGAAGGTGGAACCATAATTAAGATGTAAACACAAGTTAAAGTCTATTAGATTTAATTTGTTCAATACCATTTCTTTAGCTTAGCATTAAACTACCCTTGTAATGTAAGGGTGGACATAAAAATATTAGACTAACAGTTTATTTATAATTTCCTTATTTTGTGACCAGAGTTACATTGGGGGGGGGGGGGGTTAAGTTTTTTGTGATAAAAATGTTTTTGAAATACATGACAGTTTGTAAAATTTTAATATTTTAAATCTATAGAAGTGTTGTTTGTTTAATTAAAAAAAAAACAAAAAAAAAGATTAGCATTGTAACAACAGTTTTAACATTAGCGTTGTACGAAAGGTTTTAATTTATCAAGCGTGTGATAAATCATTGATCAAAACACCACTGGTCCACTATAACTTTAACTACAGTTTACATGGAAATCAAAACATACATTCTTTTTAAGTTCATTACCTGAGAAAATCTTGTATTAATTTTGACCTGTACCAGGTAAGGAAAGAGACATCAATATATTTGATGAAACTAATTATAATAAAAAACTGTATCCATACCTACCCAGATTTAAATGAGAAAACTTCATAAAATATTAAGAAAAACAACTTTAAATTAAGTTTGTCCAATTATCAAACCAAACAATTTTGTGCATAATAAAATACCTGTTTAGTTTATTATAAATTATAAGTATTAAAACTAATTTATTAACAAAGTATGTGTATATATTTAAGTTATCCGATTACAGTAATTGTTAAAAGTAAACTATTGATATTCATCATTTAAAATGATACTAAGGTAATAAAAATGTAGGTAATAATATTATAAATATAAAACTATTTTTAACTGTTGTGATCCAAATTTAATCATTTAATGAAATTTTATCAAAATATAATTTCCAGTATGAATACAGTTTATGAATGTTTCTTTTAAGGTGTTCATTTATAAGAATAAAATACTTTGTTACTTGATGGCTTAACAGCCAAAGCTGCTATTTGTCCAACAGAGCATACATATCCAGCTATCATATTCCAAACAGTATATTTCGTCCGCTCTCTGTGAGGAATTGCTTCAGGGATTTGGTCAACTGTTCGTTCAGGCTTTGGTGGAACTGGTGCCTTCTTTCTTCTTTTTATTGCATTTCTTGAGTTTCTTGATTGATCTCATGCATACTCAGTGTCAGTAGATAGACTTCTGTCACCAAGAGAATAGGCACGTTCTTCAAAGTACCTATCATCCTCTTCATCTCCCCGGCATTCTGGTGATGCAAGTTCATCTGAATAAGCTCCTCTGGAATGAGCATAAGCAATGCTTTTTTGATAACTGAATAACTGGCGTTCTAAACTGTAATTTTCTGCTTGCAAAGCACATATTTCTTTCCTGAAATATTACAACCCTTTATGTTATGATATAATAATTACAAAAATAAATAATAAATAAATTTCATGAGGCGAGAGCTTGCGTATCAGTATATGCTCTGACATCATATATTTATGATAGGTGTACGACTAGGATGTTACTTCTTCGATAAAATCGACTTAATACTTAATATGATTTACATTTCACAAATCCCCTTAGAATAATAAACTATGAGCAGTTTAAGTATCATTTGTCTGGCTTCAACAAAATAAATAATTTACAAAACAACAAATATAATAAAACAAAAACATAAAAAAAGTTAAATATAGATATGTTTTTACATATTTGCTCTAAGTTATATTGTTTTTGATTAATGCAGAAGCTTGATCATTGAGGATATAGAGAAATAAATGGTGTTTTGAATGAGGTTAGGGAGAAGTTTTATAAAAGAAGGAATTAGGAAAGAAGGTAGTAAGGATGATGAAATTTTTCTGAAGGAAGCAGTTCTATGAGAAGGAATATATAAAGGAGTAGTTTGTGGTCTTGAATTTAAGTATGAATAGAAGAATGTGGGGTATGGAGGCCAAGAAATGATTTTCTGTCAAGTAGTTATTGTCTTGAGAAATTAATATAAAGCCTCCTTTCATCAGAATATGAGAATCATCTCGGAGATTATTAGATGTCTCGAGTTTCTCTTTGGTAAAGTGTAGGCGGATTACGTCTGGCTAACAAGGTAAAACCTTGGCACTATCACTCACTGACTATAGCGGGACCGCTACCCCATGGCTTCTACCTTAGTGGGCTCATCTCTCCATCAAGAACGGTATATAATACTATCACCAAGCCATTCACTAATAATGGACTAATAATGGCTGTGAAATATGGACTTCCACAAGTACCTCAGAGGACAATTTATGTTCAGAAGGAAAGCCCTACAAACTATGGCACTAAGTGGGATTATGATATGGGACTGTGGAGATGGAAGACAAATACTGATCTGACTAGAAAAAAAAAGTAATTGATTTCACATGATATCAAGGAAAAAAGGTTATGATTGGCAGGACATATGGCAAGAAGCCATCCTTCTGGTCACCTCTTCATGTCAATGAATGAAATGATGGTCAGGACTATGCCCTTCGAAGATCGAGAATGAGATGGATAAACAGAATCAAGAAGTATGCTATGGAATGCCTTAGAAATTGGAAGTAATCGCCTAGGATGGGGAGAGGTGGAAAAAGATAATTAAAGCAGCTAAAGATCTTCACGAAATGCGAAAGCCATCAAGGGAGAATTAAAAACTAAGGATTCTTCATTGTATTCTAAGCTTTACATATAAGATATAAATCAGAATTTAATTTAAAAGTAGATGTAGAAGTAATACCTCATTTGCTGATTATGAATTCTGCTGACATCATCGTATTTATGATATGTAGCCTGAAAAAGTAAGTAACTTTCCTCCCATTCGACTTGTATTCTGAGTTGGCCTTTGTCAGATATGTAAGGACAATTAGGTTCTCTCAGCTATGGAGCAAAAAATAAATTACTTTATAAAAAGAGTAATATTAGAATATTAGCTATATACTATGGGACCTTAGTTGGATTGGAATCATTCCAATTATTAATTAAACATTACAAATATGGTTAATTAATGATTAACTATATCTGTAGGAGTATTTGCAATTAAGTATTAGAATGTTGTACATTTTATATTATTAAAGTGGACGAAATCGATATTAAAACGGTGTCGATAACATTTTTAAATATTGTGTTTTACAACCGGAAGTTTTCGGGAAGGTAACAACGTAGTGTTAAACGCTTGCAACAAGAGAGTTTAGCAGCAATATTTCTTCTGGTCTTTCAACATATTCATACCTGGCTAGGTTAGGAAGTTAATTGTATTTGGTTAACCATAATTCTTGTTTTGTGTAATGTTTAGGTGTATTAGGTTAATTTTTCCCTTACCCTTTTTTTTTTGGATAAAATGTTTAGGTGTATTAGGTTAATGTTCATAGTTTATAGTTCTTGCAAATATTGAGTGATTGGTGTATCTGTTTTCCTAAATTAAATATGATCCAATACTAGTTTACATGAAAGTACGCACGAGTTTAAAGTGGTAACCCCCACTGAAAAAAAACAAAACAAAAAAAAAACTAGTCACTCAGTAAGTATAACTACTTCTAGTCTTAATACTTTTAAATTATTAGTTTATAATCTGTAATTCTAAATTAATAACACAATGTCACAAACTGAAGAGAAAGCGAAAAGTGAATTTGTAATCTCCAACTCAGAAGTTATTTCTGCATTTTCGGCAGTCGACGTAATACCTCGTTTCTGGGAACGCGACCAGGAGCTATTGTTTTCTCAAATAGAGGTTTTTGCGAGGGCTAATATTACAAGCATCCTAACCAAATTTTACTCAATTATTCCAAAAATCGACTTTGATGTACTGGAACAGGCGTCGGATATTGAAAAAAAAAACCGAGCGAAACTTTCCACGAGGATATCAAGAATAGGTTAGTCCATATATATGCAGATTATACGAATCCAGCAACTATTAGAGGTTAAGTAACTAGGTGGCGAAAAACCATCCTTAGACACATGAAGCAGCTAGCTGGAGGTGCTGTTGTAGATGGTGTTCTGAAGACGTTCCAGAAACGAAGACATATCATAAGTCAAGACATTATGAGAAACCTAAAAGAGAAAATCGAAAAATTATTTCATCAAGTTGCCACCCTCAGCACAAACCAAAATCGAAGAAGACAGAGAGGCCAAAGTCCGTATAGTAGAAGGAACAGGTCTAATAGCCGGTAGAGAGGAAACTCTGACATCCAAAGTGGTTATGTTTTTAACCTTATAAATTTAATGAAAAAGCCAAAAAAATTTAAGAACCATGTACTTGGAAGAAAGACATCCAAAAACCGGCGGAAAACTAGGAAGCAGCCGAATCCACGGGTGTCCAACGCCGTCTTTTCATCAGAGGTCAGCGGGCATGTGGGGCATTTATTATAGACACTGGTGCATCCATTTCTGTTTTTTCTCCTGTTCTAAACAGGAATTCCAGGCCTCAAACATTTTCATTTTATGCAGCAAATGGAACTAGAACCAATAAATAGGAGAGAAGTTCATGAACCTAGGTTTAAGAAGAGATATTTCATGGACATTTATACTAGCCGATGTTCCGAAACCTATCATTTGAGCAGACTTTAGGTACCACTTCAACTTGCTTGTTGATCTTTAAGGGAAGCATCTGATCGACAAACTTACTGGCTATTCTTCAAGGTGAAGGGTTTTTAAGAAACCAGGTTTTACCATTTCTTCTGTTCTGTATGGACATCCTTTTGCTGACCTTAATCGGTTTCCAGGGATAACAAGACGGACACCTACAAGAGAGCCTGCAAAACACCTATGGCCAGAAGACTTTCTCCAGATAGATACAATATTTAGTTCGAATTTTGTAGAATTATTTTCGAAGGCTCTAACGGAGGCACAGCAGAAATACTCTGCTTATGATCGCGAATTTCTGGAAATATATTTAATTCTGAAGCATTTCAGGCAAGTCTTAGAGGGAAGGGAATTCACCATTATTACAGACCATAAATCCTGGAATTACGCGATGCATCAAAAAACCATATCTTCAATTCCTATCAGAAACAGGTGGTTAAACTATGTGAGTCAATTTTGTACAGATATTCGCCATATAGAAGGCTCAGAAAACCAAGTAGCTGATTCTCTTCGAAGATCGAAGAAAACAGTTTCTTGAATAATTTGGAGGAGCTTGCCAATCTTCAGAAATCCGATGCCGAGGTTGAAACTTTGAAATCGCAATCTAAAATTTCAGACTCCCCCTGGAGCAATTCAACCGATACTGTGGGAGACAACGTCATCTCAAGCACGGATCCACCTTCCAGAAGGATGTAGTAAACCACTATTGGGCTTCGTTCATGGGCTTAATCACCAAGGGAAACGCGCCTTGCGGAAGTTGATAGCAAAAAAATATTTTAGGCCAAAAATTAACAAAGATATCTCCTATTGGACTCGTTGTTGTATAGGATATCCTAAAGTCACCCGGTATACCGTATCACCGCCAGGATAGTTTCCAGAGGTCGGACGACTGGAACATGTCCATCTAGACATCATTGGTCCTCTACCGCCTTCTGAAGGGAAGATGTACTGCGTAATCCTCATTGACCGCTATACCCGGTGGCCAGAAGACAGTCCGATGGCAGGCATTATCGCTGATACAGTCGCAGCTGTTTTTTATAATGGATGGATCAGTAGATTCGGAGTACCTAGTAAAATAACAACAGGCCAAGGTAGGAAGTTCGAAAGCGACCTTTTCAGACGTCTAATGATCTATCTTGGAACTAAGAGAATCTGAACTATACCTTATCACCCATAGTCTAATGGGTTATTAGAAAGGTGAATAACAGAAGACCGCCCTTATGGCTCATCTCGATACTGATCGTTGGACCTTCCTACAGTACTGGGTATCAGAACGACAATCAACGAAAGCACGGATTACAGCGTGGCAGAAGCTCTGTAAGGCCAATCGCATCGTCTTCCTGGAGATATTTTCAAACCAGTCGCACTACCAGCAAATCCATGATGCGCTGTGAGGGAAGTGGAAGTTCCGTTTAGAAGCGGCAACAAATCAATTTTGTCCATCATGCCATGGAGAGGTGCACTTACGCTTTTTTGAGAGAAGACAAAATCAAGAGAGCTCTGTTTGCACCATACATCGGACCTTTTCCGATCATCAGCCGTACTCACAAACACTGCGCCCTGCAGCTTCTAAACAGCGAAATTTTTAGACATGTCTTCTAAACGTGTCTTTCGACAGAATGAAGCTAGCTTTTCTTCTAGCTGAGAAAATTCCTCCAGCTTCGGAGACGACCAATATTCTTCCAACTGTTACCGGTGATGAAGCAAGCTTTTCTATACCTTCTACCACTTCCGAACCATCAGTGAAGCCAAAGGTTTCTAGACATCCTTATTAGGAGGGAGTATTGTGGCGGAGGCTCGATGTGGACCAGGACTTTATGGTTTTTTTTATAAGCTTTAATTTACACACCGGTCTCTTGCCTGTCATTTGTCCGCTTCTTGTTCCTTGAGTGGTCGACTAAGCTCAGACAGGGTTAAGATGGCTGTTCCTGCCCTGGGAGAGTGAGTGCTTGTCTCACTGCTTGTTTCGCAAGTTCATTACCCGTAATCTCCATGTAGCTTGGGACCTTTATGACCTTTCCTCTCATGCATGCTCATGATCTCATGCATACTCAGTGTCAGTAGATAGACTTCTGTCACCAAGAGAATAGGCACGTTCTTCAAAGTACCTATCATCCTCTTCATCTCCCCGGCATTCTGGTGATGCAAGTTCATCTGAATAAGCTCCTCTGGAATGAGCATAAGCAATGCTTTTTTGATAACTGAATAACTGGCGTTCTAAACTGTAATTTTCTGCTTGCAAAGCACATATTTCTTTCCTGAAATATTACAACCCTTTATGTTATGATATAATAATTACAAAAATAAATAATAAATAAATTTCATGAGGCGAGAGCTTGCGTATCAGTATATGCTCTGACATCATATATTTATGATAGGTGTACGACTAGGATGTTACTTCTTCGATAAAATCGACTTAATACTTAATATGATTTACATTTCACAAATCCCCTTAGAATAATAAACTATGAGCAGTTTAAGTATCATTTGTCTGGCTTCAACAAAATAAATAATTTACAAAACAACAAATATAATAAAACAAAAACATAAAAAAAGTTAAATATAGATATGTTTTTACATATTTGCTCTAAGTTATATTGTTTTTGATTAATGCAGAAGCTTGATCATTGAGGATATAGAGAAATAAATGGTGTTTTGAATGAGGTTAGGGAGAAGTTTTATAAAAGAAGGAATTAGGAAAGAAGGTAGTAAGGATGATGAATTTTTCTGAAGGAAGCAGTTCTATGAGAAGGAATATATAAAGGAGTAGTTTGTGGTCTTGAATTTAAGTATGAATAGAAGAATGTGGGGTATGGAGGCCAAGAAATGAAACGACTCGGCCAGACCTTTCAACATAGCGATGTAAGAGTGAGTGCGAGATGCTATTGGGTATATTTATATTTATATACAATACATTTGTTGTAAACCTTTAAGTACACTTAATGGGTCTGTTAGTATGATGATTTGGTCGTTAATCACTGTCATAGAGCAGTGTAGAGTGGAGGCTATTGCATGGTGTTCGGCTGTGTAGATATTGCATCGTTTGTGAAGCTTGAATTTATTGAGTCAATGAAGGGTAACAGCTAGTGTTCTAAATATAATTCTGGTAGCGGCGGAATATTTCGCTTTCGGTTGAAGAGAAGGCATTTGTTTTTTTTCAGGGGATAATCTGAGACCTATGGAATTCGACCAGTTTTGGAGCCTGTTGAGGATTTTCTGCAATTTACTTTGGATGTCTGCAATGTCATGAGATCGGTATATAATTGTCATATCGTTGGCGAATAATAAAGGCTGCACTCCTCTGGGTAGGTTAAGCCCCAGGTTGTTTATCGCTAGAGAGAAAAGCGTCGGACTTAGGACACAGCCCTGGGGAACACCACTCTTCTGATAATTATTTGCAGAATATTCGCAGCCTATCCTAACTCTGAATCTAACTCTGGTGAAAAATTGCTCATTTGTTCTCTTATCCCGATGGAAGCTAGTATACTAATAATGACTGTATGACTAATACTATCGAACGCTTTAACTATATCAAAGAACACTGCTCCTAGATAATGCTGTTTGACAAAGGCATATTGTGCTTCGGTTGCTAATATAACTAAGTGATCTAGCGTGGACCGACCTTTGCGAAAACCGTATTAAAATGGTTGGATCAGATTGTCTTTTTCAATTATCCACATAAGTCTTTTATTCACTATCCGTTCCATGGTTCTGCCAAGACAGCTGCTAAGGAAGATCGTGCGATAGCTAGTCGGCATCCTCTTGTCTTTACCGGATTTTAGAACTGGGACCACCAGGGAGTTGCGCCAGCTATTCGCAAAGCCTCCCGTGGACCAAATAGGATTGAAGGAATCTAGAAGCCATTGAAGGGTACCATTAGTCAAATTTTTAATCATATCGTAATGAATATTGTCAGGGCCGGGGATGATCCCTTTACTGAGTTGAGGACATCTGTCAGTTCCCAACTTGTGAATAGCTGGTTGTATAAAAAGGTAATTACGAATTTTTATTTAATCAGGGATGGTATCGATAGGGTAATACTGTAGCTATTTTGATTATAGGTGCTGAAGAAAAAAGCGGAAAATGATGTAAATACAATACTTGTAAGGGCTCGTCTGTTAGTTTTCCATCAACTAATGTTCGTATGGTTGGGAGACAATAAGTTTTTAGTAAGTTTGCGGACTTTGTTCCAAATAGTTGCAGATGTGGTTGAGGAATTTATGGAGCCAACGACTTTTTTCCAGGATTCTTTTTTATAATTATTAAATGTCATCCTACATATGGCTCGATATTTTTTATATTGAATGAGATTTTCTGTGGTCATGCATTTTACAATTTTTTTTATAAGCCCTTCGACGATTTTGAATAGCTATTTTGCATTCATCATTGAACCATGGGTCAAGAGGTCTTTTTTGGGTATCTTTAGCCTGTGGTATGGATTCCTGTGCTGCCCGTAAGATGATATTTGTTATTGCTTTACACCCTTCTTCAATGCTCAAGTCATGAGGAGAAATATTAGGTGGGGAGGCTAGGGAATCAAAGAAGTCCTTGTTTAGTGCCCGTCTAGGGTTTGTGCGACGAGTATGTTTAAGATACCTAAATTTAAGAAGTATTGGGAAGCGATCACTACCTTGGAGATCAGGTAAGACGGCCCAGTTAATAGTATGATAAAGTTTTGATATGCATAAAGAGAGGATAATGTAGTCCACTAATATTTTGTTATCTCTTATGTTTTTATATTTTATACTGTAATGTAGCCAGCTCTGTTTGTATTGAAATTATATAAAAATGGAAGTTATATACATTTATTCATTCATTATTCTTTTAAAATGTGAGTTTCCGGAAAGGGGAGGGGATAGCCGGCTAAGAATAGGTAATCTTTTCAAGAGGCTTTTTGTAATCATGCTAGCGGATTCATTTCCTAACAAAGTAGCCCTTTAAATCAAACGGTTTTAGAGATTTAAAAAATAACAACTCGATTTTATTTATTTTTTTTAAATAGTAAAATTCTAAATTAATTAATGATGATTTTTTTCCTGATTCTTAGGAGTCAAAATTATATGCTCATGATTCTTAAACGAAAAGCCGATTTTTAGCGCAAGAAAGAAAATCAAAATATGTTTATCAAAACCACCTTAAAAGGTGTCAATCATCAAAATATGTTTATCAAAACCACCTTAAAAGGTGTCAATCACCAAATTTTGTGATAAAATATCTTTTATGAATTTTTGGAGGTGGTGGAAAAATAAGTAACAGGGTTACTTAACATATTTAGTTCAATAAAACTTTAAATACTGAATTGCAATTATCAAATTAGATAATTTATTCACTCCAAACCTAAAGATATAGTATTAAAGAAATAAAATAATAAATAGAGCTAAAAATCAACAGATACTTCACCTCTTTTATGCTGATATCCGTCTCCATGATGATTCCTTCATCGGACACATCTTGTGCATAGTAATGACTAAATGGAGCTCCAGGTAATGGAACTGGTTCAACTTGCTTACCATGGTATCTTAAAACATAGGCTGTCCATGCTACATACCTATAGGCACAAATTCATTCATATATCATCATAAATATATAGTTATAACTAATGGTAAAGATAACAGTTGACAGGATTAGCTATTGAAATGAAAATTATAAAGGGATTTATCATTTTCACAGTTCATTTGAAACTACTATATTTCTCAAAATATCTACAGTGAGAGTCAAAAGTATTCGGAATTCACTACCATTTCGTAATTTACTTTGATTTTAACTTATTTGTTATGTTTTTAAGGAGCTGTTAACCACTTTATAATGTTAGAAGGAAGGAATACAATAGCTAATACCAAAAATTACGACAACAATCATTTTATTTTTAACGTTTTACGAAAGAATAACGTTCATTTACGAAAGAATGAAAAAATGTGTAAGTCAAAGGTATCAAAAATATTCGGAATTACGTGGTTTCCTAATAATATTAATGCAGTGATCATAAATAAACAACTATTTGATAATTTCTTTTGTATAATTAAAAATTTTAGCCTACTAGGAATTGATCTTACTAATTGATAGATTGTTTGGTTTGAAATATTGTCCCACTCAAGAACTCATTGTTTCTTGAGGAAATTTTCATTTTGAATATAATTTTTCCTGATTTTCCTTTTTAGTAAGACCCACAAATAGTTAATTAAGTTTAAAATAAATAATGGAAGAAGGTATTCGAGAAATTTTTGAAAATTTTGCAGCAACTAAAACAAAATAGTCATGGTCGCGCCTATGTTAAAAATTTAATTTATTTGTCATTTTTCTTCTACTTTCTTTTTCTTGCCTTCTGAAAGACGGTTTTCGTACTTCTTGTACCATTTTTTTCGTCACATTTTTTTAGAACCCGGAGAATACACTTATTGTGTATCCAGAAGTTCTGAAAAAATCAGAAATAAGCTTTACTCATTTGAGGTATTTTTTTCTCATTCGATGAGTAATCAGTCTCTCGTTTTTAACATTTAATATTTTTTGGACGTTCACTATTTTGCTTTTATATTTTATTATTATATTATTTACACTATACATAGTCATCCACATATTCTCATCATTTTTTTTTTTACCGTCTCTTTTGAAAGTCATTTGAGCCGTTGTTCTATCATGCGTTTTTAATTTAGGGCGTTATTTAAAAAAAAAAAAAAAACTTCCAAGTTGGTATATTTACGTGAGGGAGAAGAATTTTAGGACACAAATTATGTCGAAGATTAGTGAGAATATGAACATTTGAAACCTATAAACAACAGGATATTACGATTTCCGAATACTTCCGGCACTGAATGATCTTGTAATTTTACATTATTAATCGGATATTTTAAAAAACAATAAACTTTTCAGTTATCTGGTTATTGATATTTCTTGATGAATGCCATTGAATCGCCTCTTTAAAGATTTATGAGTGAAAAAAAAATTATATAAATTCATAGTTGTGTAATATGTTAATTAAATGAAAAGAAATACGAATTCTGAATACTTTTAACACTCACTGTATATATTTCATTTGCAGCATTTAAAAATAAAATAAAAATGGAGTATCATAACAATTTGTTAAAGCTATATTAATTAATGAATATTATTGCAACTATTCTTAAAGATCTAGAAGAATTATCAGATCACAAGCTTAGATCTGATTTGAGATGACATTTAGCTTTTCTTTTTAATTTAAATATAAGGATTATAAGAAGGATAAGAGTATGTTAAATACTCTTAAAGAGTATCTTAAATACACTTTCTTTTTTCCCCATCTTTTTCTTTAGGGGGTTGTGGGGTTGGGTTCTGCATGCCACTGCTGCCAATAATTATGCATTTATAAGACACCCACTATATTGCTGTAGTTATTTAAGCTATATATTTATTGAAAGGACTATTTTTTCTATTAAAAAGAAAAAAACTTAATTACCAAAGGTAATTCTTTACAAAAGTATAACTTTATGGCTAAAATCTTGAAAAAAAAAATCAAAAGAATCAATAAAAAACTTGATTTTCTTCGAATAATAAAATTTCTGAACTGAAAAAAAAACAGGAGTTTGAATTTTTCAATCGTAATTTATTCATTTAAATGTTAGTTTAATGTGTTATAGTGGAATTGTCAATAAAACAAAATTAATATTCACTAATTAAAGTTTATGAACCAATTATCATAAAAATTTGTAATATTTTTGAAGATGAAGTTAATTTACCTGAGATGGTTTCTAGGTACATTTTGTATCTCTTTGTAAACCATGTGGAGCCTAACTAAGTCAGACTGAGTGTCTGTCTTAATACTCCAGCCATGCTTGTCACGATCATAACATTGTGTAATACCTTGTGCAATGACACCCATTGAGTTTGATGCTGATAGCTGTTGATGGACTACATTTGAAATAACTTCGCTTAAGGTATTAGCAAGAATCATTTCTAAGTGAACCCTGATAGCTCCCTAGAAAGCAAAAATGAATAGTAGAAAAGTTATTGATGTTTAAGAACTCTTGTTGACCCATCTATTTACTAATTATAATCTACGCCTTACTTACTTTGTAAATCAGATCAGCCACTCTTGTTCTGGGATGCCATCCATAGCTTTTTCCATCTGAATCGGAGACATCATCTACTACTCCAGAATCAATTCTACAGTCTCCATCTCCAAGAACAACACTGAATCGAACACGGCATTGATGGTCAAATCCAGTGCAACGGTTTAAGTAGAATGACAGTCTACCTTCTGTATTGCCTTAGAAAGCAAGAATTGCTTTAATCCAAATTATAATATTTTGCTTTTTATGAAAAAAAAAAGGTTCATTATAAAAAAAGTAAATAATATGCAAATAATTATAGATTTACTATTTGAAATTCATTAGCCACTTGTATTTAAAAGATTCCAATAGATTAATTATTTTCTTAAATTAAATTTGAAACTACATTGTGAAAAGGAAATCAATCACAAACGAAAAACAGATAGCAATGAAATCATTTGAGAAAACTTGATGTTTATCTACGTGCATCCAGTAAAATAAGTTTAAAATGTTTACTTTTAAAAGTTAAGTTATCCACGCCCACTTCCACACAACACAGACACACCAACCACATGAGTAATACCACTTTAACAAATACATGACCTCGCACAGGCTCGGGACCACCAGTTTGCGCTCTTATTTAGGTATTTCGCATGGAATGTACTGTATCCTTTCCATTGAACTAATTAGATAAAGGGGTCCGAGAAAATATTTTGTTGGGAGCCACTGCCCAGTGGAACATTCATTCTTCTCTTGTTTAACATTTGTTTGATAAGAGTTAAAGCCAAACGCTGAATTCAGAACGAATTACTCCTCAAAAAACTTAGTCACTTGATGCTGGTTAGTCAATTGAGTGGTTCCAAACGTACTTTTTCGGGACAACCTTCTGTCCTCATTGTTCTATTTATGACATATTAGCCATTTTAGGAAAACAAAAACAAAAAAAACTCAAATCCGGTATCTCTTAATGACTTTCGCTCAATTTCTCTCCTTTCAAACCTTTCTAAACCTTTAGAGTGTCTTGCCCAATCTCAATATCCCTCTACCTCGAGCAAAATAACCTTTTGAACCCCTTCCTGTCTGGTTTCCGGCCTGGCTATTCTACTCGCTCTGCTCTCTCCCAAATTTCTCAAGATCTCCACAAGGCCATAGATCAGCATAAAATAACAATCCTTGTTTTGCTCGATTTTTCCAAAGCCTTCGATTCTGTCGACCATAATATCCTCCTAACCAAACTCCATAGACTCCCAGTATCCACAGGCGCTCTTCAATGGTTTCAATCATTTCTTACCGGCCCTTCGCAGTATGTTGTAGTTCCCAATAATCCCCGCTCCGACTCACTGCCTCTAACAAAAGGTGTACCCCAAGGTTCCTCGTTATCTCCTACCCTTTTCTCCATATTCATAAATGATCTTCTGCTCTCCATTAAGCACTCCCAATACCATCTCTATGCCGACGGTATTCCGATTTATACTTCCTTTACTCCAAATGACTTTCCTGACGCTATCTCTAAACTTCAGGAGGATATAAACAATATAAATACTTGGTCAAACAGCAACAAACTCCTGATAAGTGCTGAGAAAACAAAAGCCATCCTGATAGCATCACCTGCTATCCTTAAATCCATTCCCAGCTCCCCCAACCTTTTCCCAAACAATAATCCTATCTCTTTTCATTCATCTGTCAAGAACTTCGTTATTACTCTTGATCAAACTCTTTCTTGGAAACCGCACATCTCCTAAATATCCCGCCGAACCATAGCAACCCTGAAGCGATTCCGTCGCCTCCATCACCTCCTACCATTCAATATTCGTAAACTCCTTGTTTCTTCCCTTGTCTTTCCCCACATTGACTAGGGTTGCGAGGTGTACAGCGGACTTGGATCACCAGAGACACGCATATAACCAAGTTTTACGTCGAGTTAAGGTGGCTTTATCCTCGTTAGAGATCTAGTATTTTCTAGCTTCCTTCCTCTAGCAGGTTATCAGAACTAATAGTCCGAGCTATATCTTCCAATGCCTTGAATCGTCAATTCAGTCTCGCTCTACCAGATCCCGTCTTTCTGACCTCTATCCTCCTCCTCACCACACTGCTGCCTTTGACAAGTCCTTTTTAGCCAAAGCAACCTCTCTTTGGAATTCTATCCCTCCTGTGACCCGTCATGTAAGAACTGCTTCCTCCTTCAAATCCCTCCTTTTCGACCACCTTCTCCTTATCGTGTCAAACAGACAATAACCTCAAACTGCAGATACTAGAAATACCAATTTTGTTATGTTTATATTATTTTAATTGTCACTGATGAAGTAGCTATTTCTGGTTTTTTTATTTTCATTCTAAGAGTCTGTTTGTAAATATGTACATACATTACAACCTTAATTATTATTATTTGTTGTTCAAAGCCATGACAACATTGTTCTGGTCATCAATTTTGTATTTTTATTTTATTTTTAAGAGACTTTAGTCCCAGGATAATAAAGAAGTTGTTCATTTTAACGTCATTCTGTTCCTAAGATTATTCACTTTCAAAGGTATGATTAGCAATTTTTTAGCTCATTTTTAAGTCATAAAAATTATAAGTTTCAGTCGATAATTTCAGAAACATTTCTCTGTTACTAATTATTCTTCTGTATATCTGCATTACCTTTTATTTTTTGTTTATAATTGTTATTAAATAAGTTTAAGAAAACTTTGGATTTCATGTCACAACTTGGTGATTTTTTTTGAATTTTCAAAAAATGTCATAAAAAGATATAATTTACCTCAATATCTACTTATATACATTAAAAAGTAGAATGAAAATAAAATTGAAAATTTTAGTTTAGTTTCTAGCTTTTACTGACAAAATTTCAAATAATATGTTTACGGTTTTGGTTAAGCTATGAAATTTTTTGTATGCGAAGACGAGAAAAAAATGTTCATATAAAATTAGCCTAATTTCTAACTTAATGTTTTAAGATGGAAAATCTTAATCTAAAGTACTGCTCCGAAGCGAGATACGACTATAAATGTGTTTGTGTTAAATGGTATTTTTGTTTTTTACTTTCCTTTATTATAATATATCTAATATAAAGTTCCAGCATGATATCTACTGTTAAAATTATAAATTACCATGTCATATAATATGAAAATTATATAAAAAATAAAGAAAGATAAATTATGCTCTGAAACGCTATATGATGTTGAGTTCTGAAACTGGCACGAATTCCGCGAATAAAGTGGTTTGCTGTGGGCAGTACTTCATTATGGTTTTTCATATCAAAACATTAAGTTAGACATAAGACTAGTTTTCTTTGTGTTTTTTTTTTTTTCTGGTCTTTTCATTGAAACAAAATCTATAGCCAACTATGCGTTGCGCTTTACCAAAAGCATGAACATAATTACGGCTTTGACATTTTCTCGGTTTAAACTATAAACAAAACTTAAAATTTTAAAGCAATTTTTAATCCATTATGTAATGTATATATGAAAATATTTAATTAAATTATAACTGTCCGGACAGTTTTTGAAAATTCATAAAATATCATTAAGTTGTATTATGAAACCCAAAGTTTTCTAAAACCTACCTGATTACAATTATAAACAAATAAAATACAGATAATAGCTATAATTATATATATTATAATATATATATATATATATATTATCCAAGAAATTATTGGATTCGGTCAGTTTCAACTTATTTTTGTTACAAATAGTATATATATATATATATATATATATATATATATATATATATATATAGTTTTTGTTGTTCTCAGGTTTCAGTCAATGAATAAACAATTTTATCTATGCGACGTTTCGAGAATTTATTGTTCTCATAATCATGCAATTTTGGACAAAATAGTGTCTTAATTAGACATGTTTAGCCTACAAACTTTTTTAGAATGAAAATAACATTGAAAATTTTAGTTTAGTTTCTAGCTTTTACTGACAAAATTTCAAAATTATATTGATGTTTACGGTTTTGGTTAAGCTATGAAATTTTTTGTATGCGAAGACGAGAAAAAAATGTTCATATAAAATTAGCCAAAATTTTTAACAAAAAAAGTTTGTAGGCTAAATAAATTCTCGAAACGTCGCATAGATAAAATTGTTTATTCATTGACTGAAACCTGAGAACAACAGAAACTTAAATTATCAACAGTCGAGAACTGATCAAACAATATATATATATATATATATATATATATATATATATATATATATATATATATATATATATACATATATTAAAGGATTTATCACTTCTTCTCGTGAAATATTTTTCTCCTACTCACACAAAATACAAAAAAAAAAAAAAAAAAAACAGCCACCGCATCTGTACACAAACACACCCATAAGTCTCAATCCTCAAGATAAGAAGAACGTGGTATTATTATCGTTCGTAGAAAATATCATTAAGATGCGGCTATCCCCGGAAGCAGGGCGTTGTGAATAGTACCGGGTATTAGTTCAAGTGGAAGTGGTATCGTCATGGTGAGTTGGACTACTACAAACTACAAATGTCGTCTGTGTATGGATGTTTTAGAGTATACCAATATAGATTTCAAGTCAGATACTCCAGTTGAATGTCCCGAGTGTCTAGGGATGGATGAAACCGTAGAAACATGCAATCTTCGAAGGCATCCGTTTCTTTGTAGAAACAGAATATGTACTAGAGAATATAACATATAATTAATTAGAATATAATTAGAGAATATGTGCAGAAAATAGATTAACCCTGAAAACGTCGTTAATCAGATGCTGAGCTTAGACGAATATTTAAGAGCCGTGAACAATTTAGCAGCAGTTATTCTCAAGAATCTGAGTGTGGAAGGTAGGTTGAGTCGAGGAGGAAAATGATGTTGGAGGACAGTCGAAAGGATAGACAATAAAAGGTGGCACATTTAATCCGTGAGTAAGAAAAATGCAACCCATTTTACCAAACATTTTTACCAACGCTACCTCCTCTAAGACTATCGCCCTATTTCCATCCTCTCGAACTTCTCGAAGCAGGTTATCAAATTTCCTTGCAAATTATAAACTTCTTGATCCTTTCCAATCCGGCTTCCGACCTGGCTTTTTCATACAATCCGCTATTCTCAAAATCACTAATGACAAACAAACTGCTATGGACGAAACGAAACATACTGTACTAATACTTTGGACTTCTTGAAAGCATTGAATCCTGGATCACTCTATCCTTTTCTTCAACTACATTCTCAATCTTTTCAATAGCACTATCAAGTGTTCATCATTCTTTCGACAGAATCAAGCTGACACTATTCCTACATCGTCTATCTTCCTTCTATTCAGGTGTGGCCCAAGGTCCTAGCATCTCTCCTCTTATTTTTAATTGTTATTGTTGTTGTTAGTTAGGGCTTTAAGACGTAAAAAATTAAAGGTCATCAACGCCTATACGAATGCTAACATAATTTTAAACATCTAGAAGAAGGAAAAAATAAATAAATAAGAGTAATTATAAACAAAAGTATAAAGAGGGAAATCAATTGAGAATGGATAATTAATTTAAGGACAAAATTAATTAAAAAAAAAAAAAAAGTGTAAGGGTGCGACGAACTACGCAATAATAATGAAATGAAGTTGTGACAAAAAAATTGTTTTTAGAATAAAGCTTGAAATGAGTTGAATTTTATAATTTGGGTAGTAAGAAGTTTTTCCGAAGAAATGTAAAGACTAATTTAATTAAATCCTCATTATCTCCTAGAACTTTTGAAATATCTGGAATGAGTCCCATTTTGTGAAGCTGTGACGTATAATACGGACATTCTTGAATGATATGGTTAATCGAGAGGGTTCCATTGCAATGTTGGCACAGGGGTGCAGGCTCGCGAGCAAAAAGGTAGAAATGTATTATTCGGGCGTGTCCTATCCGCAGTTGGGTCAATGCAACTTCCTCCCTACGGCTTCCACGGCTTGATGTGGACCAGGGCTTTACGGTTTTTTTTTTTATAAGCTTTAATTTATTCGCCGGACTCTCGTCCCACATTCCCTGCCAGTTGTCCGCTATATGTTCCTTGAGTCGTCAACTAAGCTCAGACGGGGTTAAGATGGCTGTTCCTCGCCCCGGGAGAGTGAGTGCTTGTCTTGCTGCTTGGTCCGCAAGTTCAATACCGGTAATATGTGGCTTGGGACCCGTATGAAGCTTACCGACTTCCCCAGATCTTTCAATATAGGGATATAAGAGTGAATGCAAGATATTATTTGGTGTATGGGGTACTTTTGTAGTAAACATTTAAGTGTACTTAATGAGTCAGTTAGTATTATGATCTGGTCGTTAATTACTGTCATAGATTAGTGTAGAGCGGAGGCTATTGCATGGAGGTCAGCTGTGTAGATATTGCATAGGTTGTGAAGCTTAAATTTGTGGGTCGACGATTGGGTCACAAAGGCGGAGGCCGTGGAGGTATCAGATTTAGATCCATCGGTGTATATCAAAAAGAGATTCGGGAATTTTGCAATAATACGCGATAGTCTTGTTTGATATTCGGAAGAGGAGGTATTGTTTTTGGAGAGACAAGAAAGTTGAAGTAGGGATTTAGGTTGATATGGATCCATGATAGATTATGAAATTCTATTTTATGTAGTGAAAAGGGGAAGGGTCGGATTGACATTATTTCGAAAAATCGTGGAGAATTTCGGTTTAAATATATATTTGTGCGTCGGATGGTCAGTCTGTGGGTACAATCTGAAGATATAATTTATGGCTAGCTTTTTTCGGCGAAATGCGAGTAGAGGAAATCCAGCTTCAGAGCATAGGCTAAGAATGGGACTAGTTCGAAAAGCACCTGTCGAGAACCTAATTCCAGCATGAGGGACGGTGTCGAGCCTGAATTCGTGTATACGCAGAAGCATAGATAAAGGACCCATGGTCGAGCTTGGAACCAACCAAAGTCTGGTTAAGCTTTAACAAGGTTTTTCTGTCGGAACCCCAGGATGTAGAGCTGAGGACGCGTAATATATTCAACTTTTTAAGGGACTGATTTTTTATATTAGATATGTGAATTTCCAGGTCAGTTTGCGGTCAAATGTCAGTCCTAAAAATTTGTGGGAGTCAGTGAAGGGTAACAGCGAGTGTCCTAAATATAATTTTGGTAGCAGTGGGATATTTCATTTTCGGTTGAAGAGAAGGGATTTGGTTTTTTCAGGGGAGAATCGGAGACCTATGGAATTCGACCAGTTTTGGAGCCTGTTGAGGGTCTCTTGCAATTTACGTTGGATGCCTGCAATGTCATGAGATCGGTATATAATTGCCATATCGTCGGCGAATAATAAAGGCTGCACTCCTCTGGGTAGGTTGTTTATTGATAGGGAGACTTAGAACACAGCCCTGGGGAACACCACTCTTCTGTTAATTATTTGCAGAAAGTTCGCTGCCTATCCAAACTCTGCATTGGCGATTGGTGAGAAATTGCTAATGAAAGCAAGCATTTGTCCCCTTATACCGATGGAAGCTAGTTTACTAGTAATGATAGTATGACTAATACTATCGAACGCTTAATCATATCAAAAAACACTGCTCCTAGATATTGCTGTTTGATAAAGGCATATTGCGCCTCGGTTGCTAATACGACCAAGTGATCTATCGTGGATCGACCTTTGTGAAAACCGGATTGAAACGGTTGGATTAGATTTTTCAATTATCCACCTAAGTCGTTTATTCACCACCCGTTCCATGGTTTTGCCAAGGCAGCTGGTAAGGAAGATATAGCGATAGCTAGTCGGCAGCCGCTTGTCTTTACCGGATTTTAGAATTGGGACCACCAAGGAGTTGCGCCAGCCATTCGAATAGTCACCTATAGACCAAATATGATTGAAGTAATCCAAAAGCCATTGGAGGGTAAGAGAAGGAAAATTTTTAATCATATCGTAATGAATATTGTCAGGGCCGGGGGATGATTCTTTAACTGAGTTGAGGATATCTGTCAGTTCCCAAATTGTGTATCGCTGGTTGTATAATAATACTGTATCAGAGAGGTTATTACGAATTCTTATTTCATCAGGCATGGTATCGATAGGGGTTTTAATTGTTATATCAATACCCTTCCTAACTCTATCCAACACTGTTCCCACCACCTATACGCTGACGATTTCCAGATATATTTAACTTTCTCTCCCTCCGAGTCACCAGTAGCATTTGCCAATATTCAGGAAACCTTGATAGAATCTGTGCCTGGGCAACCCTGAATAAACCAATGCTAAGTCCTATGATAACTCAGGTCATTCTTATTCTTATTGGCTCCTCAGATCCAATACTACATTTACAAGTCCCAGACTAAATGATCACCTAATCACCTTCACTTCCTCTTTCAATAACCTGGGTATTACCATTGACCAAACCCTTTCCTGAAAACCCCAAATTACTCAAATTTCCCGAAGAACAATAATTACCCCCAGATATTTCTATCGTTCCCGCCATCTCCTTCCACTATCCACCCGTATTCTCCTTATATCCGCACTTATTTTCCCCCCACTCTGACTATTGCTTTTTAGTGGTGACCTCTCACCTGTGCTTGAGGACTGGCTAAAAGGTTTATGAACATATTTTTAAGAATTGTCCTCAGTACTCCGAAGAGGTCTCATATAACCCATTTTTACGGCGAGTTAATTTAAATCCACAGTCTCCTACAATTTAAATCTTGAGTCCACTTACTTGAAACAAGATCGCGCCATTCCGACCTTTACTTTCCTACCCATAGGACTAAAAATGTTGATTGTTCCTTCCTTGTCCACTCCTCTACTTTCTGGAATTCTCTACCTACTCATATCAGTCATGCTGCTTCTCTCACCTCATTCAAATCCCAACTTTTAGAATACCTTTTATTATCCCAAAAAGACGCTTGAAAAATTGTGATATTTATAATCTTCACATCATACTTTAAAAGAGGAGTAATATTTGTTCATTGTATATATTAAACTCTGTATCTACTGATTTATTCTAATTTTGTTCATTCATATTTTCTGAGATTTGTTTTTATTTTATTTTGTTATTTGTTTTATGTTATTTTTATTTGTTATATTATATAATATATATTATATATAATATTATAATTTATCGTGTTGTGTGTGTGTGTGTGTATGCGTGAGTGATATATACACATATATTTACCCATAATTGTAAATAGTAATTAATTATGTTCCTTCTGTTTGTTGGCCAGACATGTTGTATATTTCAACTGTACGAATCTGTTATACTTAAGGGACCGAGTCCCAGAATAAAAATTATTTTCTATTCTATTCTATGTTTTATGCAAAGCATGCATCATGAAAAATGCAAGTCTATTAATCCAAAAAGGGTGGATTACTAAATAGCAGCCATTCAAAAATACGTAATTCTAACCAAGATTTTCCCTTTCACCTCATAATAATAGGCGAAAAGAATTGACGCTTGTCTGCTATTCATAAGCAGGTGGGTTGCTGTGGCAGATACTTCGTACTCTAAAATTCGTACTCTCGGACCCAAAATCTAACTTATTTGACTATGATTTTTCTTTTGACTTTATAACAGTAGGTGAAAATACGAATCAATCCTGGCTAGTCTGCCACTTAAAGATGGACGAGTTCCGTTTTTCGGACTCCCAAATCTGATTTCGACAAATATTTTCTTTTTAACCTCAGGCGAACATAGGCTATACACATTGACAGACTGACACACACATACACACACACCCACATGTAAATTTTAAAGATATTGTTTAGTCCAGTGCTTTTCGAACTTTTCTAAAAGCAGTTAATAAAAAAATTAATAAAAAAATTAATTAATGTTTCCTTTATATTTCTTTAAAAAATATGTACCACATTAACCTTCTTCTACAAATTTCTTCGAAAATGGTGAGCTCGGCCCCCACTCTTTCCCTTGAGAATGGACGAAGCATTTTGGCCTCTTCTATTGATTGAATACTGCCCACGCAAGAGGAGAAAACGGGGAAGACCTCGGAAAAGATAGATAGAAGATGTAATGGAGGATATGGCAGCCAGAGGTTTGACTGAAATGATCGAGATTGTTGGAGAGACGGAGTACTGAGGACCAGGATGTGACATTGCAGAATCCCGGAAGTAAAAAAAAAAAAAAAAAAAAAATATATATATATATATATATATATATATATATATATATATATATATTATCTGGTTCAACTCTACAATTTAAGTCGCTCATGGAAGCTTTCAATAACCATCATAGGATACTTATAGAGACTCTTTAAAAACATTATCGCTGGTGTTCCTCAAACTCAAGTCCCTGTGAATCCACAAGTTTTTATAATGTCGTTCGAGAATTTCAATGCTAAAATTGACAGCCGCGAAATTTCTAACCTTCAAAAACTCCATCAGTATCTTTTGCAGTGAACGACATCAACCAAATTGGCCAACTCAAGACACGTGCTCAAAATCGATTCACCAGCCAGCACAATCGGATCAGTTCTTCAAAATGCATCAAATTCATCTCGTGGCTCGCGCTCAAAATCAAGGTCGCAACAAAGTTACCAGCATCTCGGGCTCGACAACCGCTTCCTTCGTTGTTCTTTTGAGCACTCTTCCAAAGATTGCCGTTCTAACAGATCGAAACTCCGGTGCAAACGAACGGGTCATGTTTTAGTCGTTTGCATTTCTACTCTCATGCAAACTAAAAACAAGAAGATGCAAACCTTGAAACCGAAAGTCAACTGTAAGACACAGCTAGGTACCACTTAACACAAAGTCCGTGCAATATTATTCAGATACAGAGCACCTCCTCTCCAGAATAGCAGAACTCCAGCCGAATTGTATTTAAATCGAAACATAGGGTGCCAGCTTGACGTCTTTAAGCCTCATTTTATCTAAATCCAAAAGCGAGTGCGATTCGAACTTCCACTATTCCGACACTTCAAGATCAGAGAAATGGTTCTCGCAAGATGGTATTCGAACAACAAGGATACTTGGAAAATTGGTACAATCATCCGGAAAATCGGACATCTACACTACCAAGTGTACCTCGATAATGGCTACCGTCTCAAAGGACACACAAACCAGCTGAGAAAAACCAACGTCAATACCAGTCCGAACCGTCAGCCACCCTTGCGACCTCCACAAGCATCTGCAGATCCGGAAGCACCTCAAATTATTCATCGCCACGAAGAATTAGCGTCCCTGCTCCTACCAGTCAATCCTGAATCGGACGTAATTCCAGATTTCGGAACTGACCCTGCAGAAATTGTACTATCTCCAACAGCGAAATCCGTCGGGCGATCTGCTCAAACTCGTCCAAGAAAAAAAAAAGAAATCAATTACTTTGTGGGAGGAGATTATTATGTATAATCGATATTATTGCATTGTTCCTCTCGAAAACACACAACAGTGCTCATATGATTCTAATTTATCAAATAATATAGCTGTTCATAATTACAATTTCTATTCAAGAACACAAAACTAACGAACTAAAAGTTGTAACTTTTAGGGAGCGAAAAAGAATTAACCAAAATAATAGGTCTTTTAAAATAAAGTAAAATAAATGTCTAACTATACTCGTATATTTGTGATTTCAAATAAAAACAATTTAGTCTGACTTTTTCTGCCAGTATAGATGTTTGTTGGTGGGTGTCATCGCCTCGCTGGCGTAGACGGGATGGCTGTAATTTTCCTCCCAGCCTAGGTGACGCGTAGAAAATTTTCTTTTTACCCTTCTCTTCCACACCAAGTCGTTCTTCACCGTCCGTCGAATGAAACGTGCGATAATGATCCCCGGTGTACCAGGTTTCTTGGGCCTGAGACGTATCGCGTGATCGAGATTTGCCGGGCTGAGCTGGACGTCAAGGCACGCGCCGACGCTGAGTATAGTTCCTGCGACGGTCTCGCACGGCCTCTCTTGTATGCCTCTTATTTCAATAGTGTTTATCAGCTGGTTTTGGTCAGCGTTATTTAGACGGCTTTCTAGTCTGTTTTTCTCTTAAGCTATTATTCTCAAGTTTTAATTTTTTAACCTGATTTTTTTTGTTCTTCTAGTAGGTTTTCTTTTTTTTTTTTTTTTTGTAGCCTTTCCATATTTTCAAACGAAAACTCTGTCTGTTTTTGTAGGGTTTCCTTAAGCTCCTCTATCCCTTGAAGCTTTGCCTTCATTTCCCTGACCTCCTTCGCGAGTGCCCTCAGAAGGTCAATTATAGAACTAGGCTCCGGGGCTGGTGATGTCCGCGATTCATTCAGAACAGATACATTTTTATAGGCTTTTGGGTCCGCAAATTCTAATTTAGCTCTTTTTGAATGGAACGAATTTTGACAGGTTATACTCACTACTCGTACGTTTTCATCACGACCAACTGACCTGTTCCATAATTTGCAGTTTACCTTTATTTTAGTTTTATTATATATTATAGTAAAACAAATTAGAAATATTAACAGTGTAATAAAAATAATACTCTGTATTTACGTGGAGCGCGATGTGATTAGAGATAGTAAATAACTGACTGTCCCCACTACTACTGTACTCGGGCTCACAAACTCTTAAGTGTTTTCTTATTATTTTTTTCTATTTCGAAATTAAGTAACAAAAATATACTAAATGTTACCTGGTTGAGGTATCCTATGTTTAATAGAATTTTACTTCAAAACAAACGATATAGGTGTTTATATAAAGGCAAAAACTAGAGACACAAAACTAACCCCCTTGTCACACCCGAGATAATTTAAGACTAAGGTGACCAGATGTCCCGCGTCCCGCGACGTTTTTATAAGTCCAGACTTTTAAAATTAAGTTAAATTTTATATTTCTGAAAATCATCGTTTTGCGTTCTAAGAATGCTTCAATTTGATTTGCGTTCTAAGAATCCTACGGGCTACGACGACTAAAATATTGCTTTTGCTACCCAGTTATATCGTATTTCTCACATGATAAACTTCGTATTCGTACTGCGTGCTAGCAAGATGATTATACAAATAAATATTACAAATCTGCTACTCATCATATAAAATTAAGGTAAGTAATTTATTAATATTTCACGATTACATAAATTTTCTTGAACTTAGCTTAAAATACTCGCAGTCTTCATAACTTATATTGATGACAAAAAGTACTCGTATATCACAGACTTTGACCTTTAAAGAAATTTAAGAAAGAAATATACGAAAAAAATTTTGCAAGTTTTTTAAGTCAATCCAACTAATTTCGTTATATAGCATTTCCAAGTCAATTGTAACCTTTTCCAAGTCAAATGTAACTTTTTCCAAGTCAAATGTAACCTTTTCCAAGTCAAATGTAACCCTTTCCATTTCAAATGTCACCTTTTCCAAGTCAAATGTAACCATTTCCATTTCAAATGTCACCTTTTCCATTTCAAATGTTACCTTTTCCAAGTCAAATGTCACCTTTTTCTTCACTTCTAGCCTTAAATATTCCGTTTTATTTATTTATTTATTAAAAAATAATTAGTTTAATTAAAATTATGACTTTTTTAATAATTTTGGCATATCATATCACTGTTTTTTTGTTTTGTTTTTAGATATTTTATATCAAGTTCTGTTTTTTACGAACTAATATTTAAAAAAATATTTAGTTTAAAAATAGTTGTTGATTTTGAATTTTTAGAGGGAGGGATGGTTTTTGGGAATAATTAATGTGTTTTCGGATATTATAATTACGTTTTTCGAGATGTCTTTTTTATCGCTCGTGTATATTAACTCGCATTTACTTTTAATGTTTTTTATTGATATAGGGATTAATTAATGTGCTTTCGGGTATTATAATTACGTTTTTCGAGATGTATTTTTTATCGCTCGCGTGCATATTAATTCGCATTTATTTTTAATGATTTTTATTGATATAAGGATTAATTAATGTGCTTTCGGGTGGTTATGATTACGTTTTTCGAGATGTCTTTTTTATCGCTCGCGTGCATATTAACTCGCATTTACTTTTAATGTTTTATATTGATATACGGATTAATTAATGTGCTTTCGGGTGGTTATGATTACGTTTTTCGAGCTGTATTTTTTATCGCTCATGGATATTTCAACTCGTATTTACTTTTTATGTTTTTTATTGATATAGGGATTAATTATTGTGCTTTCCACCACCCGGTCATGATTAAGTTTGTGATTGATATTGGGATTTTTGTTTTTAGTTCTCATTATAACGTTGCTGGAATATACATTATTTAGTTTATTTATTTATTTTTATTTAAAATTTTTATTATTATTTTTTTATAAAAGGATCAGTTATAGTTCCTTTTTTAGCTTCCTGAGTAAGTTTTTTCAACTAAATATTTTATAATCGACTCACTTCCGCACTTGTTCTTACAATTATTTGATAATAATAGTTTATTCTATTTTCGGGTGTTCTTATAACATTATTTGAACCTTATTTGTTATCGCTTTTACTCATTTTAAGTTACTGTTCCTATTTCATAAATATTTGATAGATGGATCGTTTATAGTGTTTTGGGGAATACTAATAGAGTTTATGACATTTTTTTATAGCTGGTGCACATTTTAACTTAAATAAAAAGTGATCTAGAACAATGCGCAATTGTGATGTAACATCCAGTTAAAAAAAGTAATCAGAACGAGCAAAAACACAACAAATAATTTTTACTTCAAATTATAACATAATATCTACGGTATGTAGAAATTCCCAAGCGCATAAAAGAATAATATTCAAAACACGTAATCAGAATCCCCTAAAACAAAAACAAAGAAAGACCACTCTATCAAAATATAAAATGATATTAGCACTAAGTTTAAAGGCGCTCACGCTATAGAATAAGCGGTCCAAAAAAAGTTTTTTCATAACCACCCAAAAACACAAGTATAGATCCCTATAACAATAAAAAAAATTAGAAGTAAATGCAAGTTGAAATGCGAACAAGCGACAATACATACAGCTCAAAAAACGTAATTACAAGACCCGCAAAGACAATTAATAACCTATATATCAATAAAAAACATTAAAAGTAAATACGAGTTAAAAGATAGCTATAAAAGATAGAGCTCAAAAAACGTAATCATAACCACCCGAAAGCACATTAATTGATCCCTATATCAATAAAAAACATTAAAAGTAAATGCGAGTTAATATACACGCGAGCGATAAAAAATACAGCTCGAAAAACGTAATCATAACCACCCGAATGCACAATAATTCATCCCTATATCAATAAAAAACATTAAAAGTAAATGCGAGTTGAAATACCCATGAGCGATAAAAAATACATCTCGAAAAACGTAATTATAATACCCGAAAACACATTAATTATTCCCAAAAACCATCCCTCCCCTCTAAAAATTCAAAATCAACAACTATTTTTAAACTAAATATTTTTTTTAATATTAGTTCGTAAAAAACAGAACTTGATATCAAATGTCTAAAAAAAAACAAAAAAACAGTGATATGATATGCCAAAATTATTAAAAAAGTCATAATTTTAATTAAACTAATTATTTTTCAATAAATAAAACGGAATATTTAAGGCTAGAAGTGAAGAAAAAGGTGACATTTGACTTGGAAAAGGTAACATTTGAAATGGAAAAGGTGACATTTGAAATGGAAATGGTTACATTTGACTTGGAAAAGGTGACATTTGAAATGGAAAGGGTTACATTTGACTTGGAAAAAGTTACATTTGACTCGGAAAAAGTTACATTTGACTTGGAAAAGGTTACAATTGACTTGGAAATGCTATATATAACAATAAAATATGTTCATATAAATTATGCTTACGGCAAATTTATTCGGCGAAACTTTGCGGATGCCAAACGAATATTTGTACTGTATGTGTTTGTTGTAATGTTGAGAAATAAAATACTTGTTCATCATAAATCAATTTATTAAACACTTCTTAACTTAAATCAATCTTTTACTTATAACCACACTGACAAACTTCTCCTATCAGTAAACACATGTTTTATCGATATTGATATAGATCGAATTCAACCCGATCCACAACAATCTCCCACACTATATAAAAATCCTAGTATGCATGAAATAAATTAAAAATATATAGCAGTCTTAAATTGAAAAATAAGCTAAACAAAAATAATTCATTATGTTATATAGTCTTTTAAATAACGTGGTGGTCGACAAAAACGCTTTGTAACGTGTTGTTCAGGTGCTGGGGTGGCGATGGCTTGTTTTTCTTGCACTGGCAGGGACTGAAACACAGAAATCATCTTCGAGTTAGGGTGGCTGAAGGTTCTTGAAGTATTCTCAACAGGCGGCCTGCTACTCTGTTGTTCTCGAGCTGGCTAGTCTACAATAGAAACACGTCGCAATATCTCCGAGCTTCGCAACAGGTCTATGTGACGTTTCAGAGTAAACCCATCATCTAGCTCCACCTTATAATGTAGTCTTCCAAATTTATTAGTGACCACTCCAGGTGTCCATATTTCCTTCCCCCCTCTGTACATTTTTACAATTTGACCAATACTGGTGCTCGTGAAAAATAATCCACAATTATATTTTCATCACCTTTCTTATATTTGATATTATAATCAAATCCACATAAAAACGTTGCGTAACGGAGTAGACGCGATGCCGATAGCGCTGGCAATTCTAAATCTCATCCGTTAGTCCGTTATCACAGTAAATTTTCGTAAAAAAGAGGTGAAATTTGTTCACCGCATATACAATCGCTAATTGACTGTAATTTCTTTCTGAAACCGTCATTGACCTGGAAGCAAACGCTCTAGGTCTTTCCTGATTTTTGACTTCATGTGACAAGACAGCACCAATCCCCACCGGACGAGCATCGCAGTCGAGTAGCAATGGCAAGTCCGGATTAAATGGCATGAGGGCTCGGTCACTGGCTATTTCTTCCTTCAATTTTGAAAAGCACCTTCACATGCATTGGACCATTTGAACTTTTGATTTCTTTTGATGAAGAGCGCAGTGGAAAAGTGAGAGAAGATAGGTTCGTGATGAATTTTGTATAGTATGTCGTCAAGCCCAAGAAGCGCCTTACCCCATCGGCATCACCTGGTCGCGGAGCGTTTACTATTGCTTTCTCTTTATTAGAACACTTCTTCACCTTATTGTGTTCAATGACGTACCCGAGGTATGAAATCGTATCAAAAATCTTACATTTTTCTTTATTTAGGTGAAGATCGTACTGGCGAAGACGGTTTAGGCAACAAACAAGATTTTCGGCACAGTCTTCTTTATTGGATCCATAAATGATAATATCATCAAAATAAGCAGTTACTCCTTTTAGTTCAAATAATATGTGGTTTAGAATCCGATGGAATTCTGATGGAGCTGATTTTTTCCAAAACTTTTCAATTTAATTCAAAACTATTCAACGTTTTAATGCGAACATCCCCCGGTGTGTAGACATCGTTTGAATCATTCCACCCTCTTTGTCAACTTCAACATGAAGGTACGCCTTATAATGGTCGAGTGTACAAAAAACACTAGGATCTCGAAGGTTATTTAATATCTCATCAATCCGTGGAATGGGATAATGCACATCCTCAAGTTGTTTGTTGACAGCAACTTTGTAACCAACGGCTAGACGTACTTTATTGTTAGGTTTAGGGATAGGAACTAAAGGTGAACCCCAATCGGAGTGATTTAATTGATGGAATATCGTTAGCAATAAATTCGTCTAATTCCTTTTCAACTGCATCACATTACGCGAATGGAACGTCTCGGGCTTTCAGGAAAATCGGTTTTGCACCCTTTTTCAGTTTCAAGGAACATTTTTTGTTCGAAAATGTCTGTATATTCTTCCACGATGGACTGAGGTGTCATTTGGACGGAATTGACTAACGTGATATCAATTGCATTAGATTTGGTACAGTCAGCACGTTTCAAATCGATGTGCAGTCGCCTTATCCATACCCTGCCAAGCACTGGACTCAGATGATCAGGTACCACGAATAATAATTCATTAGATGTTTGACCTTTATATTCGATTGGAACTATAACGTAGCCAAGAGGTTGGAAAACACCCTGAGTGTAAGACCGAAAACGAACATCTGTCTTTTTTAATTCTCCCCTGATGTTAATTTTTTCAAAGTCATGATTTGGCAATAGGGTAAATGCCGAACCTGAGTCAACTTCAACCTTTTAATCGTGCTGTTGATTCAATCGAACTACTGCGTAAAATTTCGCAGCGTCAGATTCGAATTAGAACTAAAAATATCGTAAATTTTGTTGACCCCTACTAGGTCATCTAAGTAGTTTCCCTCGGTCTCATCTGTGTCTACTTAGACTGTTCTAACGGTTGTGTTATTGTTCATCAACTAAGATAAACACATTCTTTATGTGTCCAATTTTATAAAAAACCGCACATTTTAATTTTTCGAATGGGACGCGTCGTAGGACCTGTGGTTAGTACCCGCACATAGGAGACAGTTGTTTTTAATGCCAAGGGCCTTGAAATCGATTCTACGCATTTCTAGTGTAGCTTGACCTTTTTTAATTTAATTTAGATTAAGGGGAGATACATTTTCAAGTCCAGGGCATGATCGAGGGTGAGAAATTGCATTAATTTTCATGTGTGTCGAGGTATTAAAATCATTTTCCATTTCCCGACAATTCATTTTAGCTGCTTCATACCCTAGGGCAGCTTCGACAACTTTTTCAAATTTTGTGTCCTCCAATTGAAAAAGTTTTTCGCGGGTATTATTGTCTCTCAACCCCCGGATCAATTGTGCTCTTAAGAAAATTTGAGATATATCTTTCTTACACTCACATTCAAATTTACAAGTTGACGCTAGTTTACGTAACTCCGCAATATATTGCCCTATTGGTTCTAAATCATTTTGATTTCTAGAAAAAAAAAAAAAAAAAAACGGTGCTGTTAGACTATTATATTAGGTGTAGGGCAAAAGTGTTCTTCTAACATATTAATTAACCTCTCATAGGTCATGTTTGAAGGATTTTCAGGTGCAACTATTGCGCACAAAATTTCGTGCCCCCGGGGGCCTATGTGAAGAAATAGTGATTTTACAATAAGGCTCTCGTCATTTCGAATGCCTCTTAAATCAAACCAATTTTCGAGACGTTTGCGGTACTGGCGAAAGTTTTCTTTAGTTCCGTCATAATATTCAAAATTCGACACGTTATTGGTTTGTGGGGCTTGACTGGCTTTCATGGCCTGAATGATCATCTCACTGTTTTGTTGTAACACGGAGTTCATCAAGTAATTTACTTTATGTTTTAGAAATAATACTCACTAATCATTTAAAGCTTCATTCTCGTCGCCACTTGTAATGTTGATAAATAAAAGACTTGTTTATCATAAATCACGTTATTAAACACTTCTTAACTTAAATAATATTTTACTTATAACCACACTGACAACCTTCTCCTATAGGTAAACACATGTTTTATCGATATTGATATAGATCGAATTCAAATCGATCCACAACAGTGTTATAACATTTTAGTAATTTTTTTAATTCTCATAGACATATAATATTGCAGTTTACTAAAGAACAGTTAGATAATCACAAATTAATTTAAAATTTGAATTTATCTTTAAGAATCAAAACATACAATTATACGTTTTTCTACAGTAAATAAAGTGTGGACATCAGAAAAATCAAAATTAAGTGTTGACACTTTGAAAACCATTTTATATATCAAATATAATTTGACAAATTCTTGTGAAGATTTTTAAAATATTTAAAAAAATGACAACAATCTACTGAAAAAAATTCACTCAAATAAAAAATGCCAAGGAATAAAATATTATTCATTTTTTATATTTATAAATTGTACTTATGTTAAAAAAAAAATAATAATACGATATTGTTTATATTCTGTATGAAACTTTTTGTTGATTGATTTGTCCTTCAGAGTTGTCCCGCTTTGCCCATCTAAAAATCTGGCCACCTTAGTTATTCTGGAGAAGGCTTCACCCACGATTCGGGAAAATACGCATCCAAGTTTCAAAAACGTTATAATGATATACAACGGTTATGTTTACAAGATTAAGCTATGGTATTTGAATAATTTCGCTGTGGCTACTTGGTTCTGGTATGTTATTGTTACCTAGAGTGAATGAAATTTATATCTGATATGAAATAATATTCCGTTATTTATCATACACAGAGTAATACATTGCTATTTCAGATGTATTTCTTTTTTAAAAGCCATCAGAACACATCGGTTATAGATAAAAATAATCATACGCAGATATAACCTTACATATTAAATATAACCTACCGCTTTTTCATCTTTATTATCTTTATCTAATAAAACACATGTTAATTCTTAATTCGAACTATGATGGTGTATTTCACCACTATAATGATTTACAATATTTAATATCCAGATAGAATCCTTCAATTGTTTCTCTTCAAGAAATCCATCGAAAAGACAACCAATCCTTCTTACAACAAACCTATAACTGCATCAATAGGAGCACCTTTTGGTCAGCTCGGGCTAGCGGTGGGGTCACTCACTCTTGCGTTTCAAAAAGGTATCGGTTACACTGAGATTAACTTAAATTCTAAAATCGATGCTTTAGCCGCTGTTGTCCATCTTCCTGTACAGTTCACGACCTGTTCGATTTACTTACACCCTACTGACACAGTTACAATGATTTACGCAACCTACTCGAACTTTCATCTCCATATCTTTTGATGGGGGATATGAACAAAACTCCAGATGACCTTGACGATGCCGTATAATCCTTCACCACCGCTTTTCAACTAGCTGCCTCCTCTCCCAAGTACTTCCAGATTAATCATAACCAAAATCATTTTCCACAACACCTCATGGACCCAATCCGCATCATCAAACGCTGAGCCAGATCCTTATGGCAACCCTCCCGCACCCCCAAAGGTCGCCGATCCTGTAGGCAGTCAGAGAGAGAGAGCTGAAAACCTTCCGTTCACAATCCTTCAGTTCCTTCCTTTCTTCTCTCTCGGCTCGTAAAAATTCTCCGGGGAATGTCACCAAGAAAATTCTAAAACTACACCAAAAATCAGCTGATGCGCTCGATGATAACAGTCATACGTTACATCGTCTCTCAGATTTTTGCTTTTTTCAGATGGAATTCGCTTGAATTCAGTCTGGAGAACATCACTAGACCTCAGGAATACTACGGCTGTGAATATTGGAGAAATTTCGGTAAGCAAAGTTATAATTTACTTTGTACAATCACGAAAAAGTGAAAGGAGGGTCACTGATCAGCTGATTGCCGCTAGCTCGGCAAGCTCGAGCTTGCTTTTCGTTAACTTATCTTTCTTTTATCTTTAATTCTTATCTCATTATTTATTTATTATTATTATTTTCTTAATCAATGAGATATTTTCATCAAGTCATGTCCTCAAATTCTGCAAGTAAAAGATCTAGATCTGCGGGTTCTAACTCGTCTCCTACAAAACAGAGACCCCGCCGTGAACAAAATAAAAAAATAATTCCACCAGCGACCGCGTCAGCTACCTCATTAGGATCTGAACCACAGCCCAGCACATCATCACAAGGATTAAATGATGAATCCCCGTTTTTTACACCGAATCCATTTGAGATCCTCCAAAATGAAAAAGAAACCATGGAATCTTCTCCTATACCCAGGGAACCACTACCTCCACCAATATTTGTTAAAAATTTTAAACTGATGTGTGCGCATTTAAACAAAGTAACTGATCCTAATAGTTATTATTGTATAAGTAGAACCAATGATACTAAAATATCTCCGACTACTGCTGAAACCTACAGAAAGATTGTAAAATATCTGACTGAGACCAAAGCTGACTTTCATACTTATCAGCTGCGCCAGGAGAGAGCATTAAGGGTCGTAATCAGAAACCTACATTCCTCAACACCCGTTGAAGCTATCAAAGAAGAACTGACAGAATTAGGATTCCAAGTGAGGCAAGTCACCAACGTTCTAAAAGATAAAAGTCCACTGCCTCTATTCTTCGTGGACTTGGAACCATCAAGGACCACCCGGCTAACTACAAGGGATGCGAAATCTACAAGAAACTCAGAACCAGATACCAAAAACCTCAGGATCCGAATGAAACAGCTGTACCAACCAGAAGCAGAAGAGAACCATCTAAACTTGTAAATTCTAACGTATCATTTGCCCACTTGCTTGGAGGTGGAAACCAGAATCATGAAGTCGAGGCACTGCCGGAACAACTTTTTCCTCAACTTTCTCAATCTATTGTACAACAATCTATCCCTCAAAGTTTACCTAATCTTCAAAAAACTCCTCAACATCAAATTTCTCATATCCCTCCACCATCAAACGTCACAGATCTTACCAGTCTAATGACATCGTTCATCTCCGAAATCAAATCTCTTGTTATGCCGCTCATATCACTCCTTACAAATCTAGTATCAAATCTAATCCCTGCCTTGAAAAATCCTTAAATGAATTCACCTAACTCCTTATCCATTCTCCTTTGGAATGCGAATGGTGTTAGAAATCATACTGACGAACTGACAGCGTTGTTGCAAGACAAAACAATCGATGTTGCACTTATAACTGAAACAAGACTAACGACTAAACAGTACTTCAAAATACCGCAATACATGACATACCGTACTGACCACCCAGACGGCAATGCCCATGCCGGTTCTGCTATGATTGTCCACCAATCCCTCTCTCATCATTTACTCCCACTTCCCACCTATGATTTCCTACAAGCCACAACCATAGTAATCAAGACTTTTTCCTTTCCGGTAATCCTCACATCTGCATACTGCCCTCCTAAACATTCCATTTCCAATTCCGAATTTGTATCCTTCCTGGATTCCTCAGGAAATCGTTTCATTCTGGGTGCAGACTTAAACGCCAAGCATCAGCAGTGGGGTTCCAGAACCACGAATTCTCGGGGAGGAAATTTGCTGTCTGCACTCAACTCCCGAAATTTTAATATCCTGCCTCCTGACTCCCCTACCTACTGGCCAACCGATCCTAACCGCAATCCTGACATCCTCGACTTCTTTATCCACAGCGGATTAGGCTCCCTCAACTTTTCTGTAACTCGCCTTGATGAACTATCCTCAGACCATAGTCCACTGATCCTAAAAGTATCTCTCACTCCAATTCCAAAACCCATTCCACCATCATTCATCCGAGGCCCTGTCAACTGGAACCTTTTCCGCCAAATCCTGACCGATAATATTGACCTCAGAGTAACCCTCAAAACCCCAGATGACCTAGATAATTCCGTCTATTCCTTTACCACTGCCATCCAACAAGCTGTCTGGACTGCCTCCTCTCCTAAACACCCCAATATAAATCCTCACCAAAATCATTTTCCACAACATATTATAGACCTCATCCATACCAAACGCCAAGCAAGATCATTATGGCAGCGCACCCGACACCCAACAGATCGCCGCTCCTATAACTTCTATTGTAGACAATTGAAGAGGGAGTTGGCGACCTTCCGTTCCCAGTCCTTTAATTCCTACCTCTCCTCTCTATCAGCTCGTGATAATTCCCTGTGGAATGTCACGAAAAAGATCCTAAAATACCATCAAGTTTCCCATCCTCTCCGACGTGGTGATGACTCCTGGGCTGCGTCTGATGAAGATAAAGCCGAGGAATTCGCCACACACCTCTCCAAAGTTTTCACTCCTCACCCGGAATCCCACGCCAATCACACCGCAACAGTGCAAGACTTTCTTATGTCACCAATTCCACTTTCCCTACCTCCTAAAGCTATTAATCCCTCTGAGGTCAAATATCTTCTCCAAAAACTTACCCGCCGTAAATCTCCTGGACACGATCTCCTTACTCCCTAGATCCTCCGACAACTTCCGCAGAAAGCTATTATATTCCTTACTTATATTTACAACTGCATCCTACGCACCACCTATTTTTCTCTGTTATGGAAACATTCCACTATCATTCTTTTTCTAAAACCAGGCAAACCTTCCAACAACACTTCATCCTACAGGCCTATTAGTCTACTCCCCATCCTCTCAAAAATCTTCGAAAGGCTTCTTCTTAAACGTATCCTAACCATATTAGAATCTCAAAATCTTCCTTCCCATCAGTTTGGTTTCCGTCCTCAGCATTCCACAGTTCAACAGGGGCTCCGAGTTGTAGACCATATTTCCTAAGCTCTTGAATGCAAAGAGTATTGTTCTGGTGCGTTTCTGGATATTGCGCAAGCTTTTGACCGGGTATGGCACACTGGATTACTCTTCAAGCTGAAAACCCATTTACCCCAGTCTCTATACCTCATTCTCCGATCCTATCTCTCAAACCGTTCCTTCCGCGTTCGCTGTGGTGTAGAATTTTCTAACCTTTATCCCGTTGAGGCCGGTGTTCCTCAAGGCAGCGTCTTGGGACCCGTCCTCTACATCCTTTACACTGCTGATATTCCTACACATCCTGATACCTTTCTGGCAACGTTTGCAGACGACACCGCCATCCTATCATCCAGTTCCAATCCTGAAACAGCATCCTTAAATCTGCAAAGACACCTTTCTCTTATCGAAGACTGGTGTAATGCTTTGCGCATTAAGGTGAACGAAGCCAAATGCAAACACGTAACCTTCACTCTTCGACGAAACTCCTGTCCGCCAGTTTACTTCAATTCCATTCCAATTCCTCCTTCAGATACAGTCCGGTATCTTGGCTTACTATTAGACAAAAGATTGACTTGGAACCCACATACAAGACTTAAAAGACAAGAACTCAACCGACGATTCGGACAGTTATACCGACTACTCAACAGAAAATCTGAACTTACAGTTGACAGCAAATTATTAATCTACAGGACAATACTGAAGCCCATCTGGACCTACGGACTTGAACTGTGGGGGACAGCTAAACGTACTAACATCAAACGCATTCAATCCTTTCAATCCAAAGTCCTCCGTACAATAGTAAATGCTCCTTATTATGTTTCCAACTATACCTTGCACCACGACCTTAATGTTCCTTTTATTTCAGACCTGATTCTATCCAAATTTTCCAAATTCCACCAGAATCTCATTCATCATCCTAATCCTCTAGCTCAATCCCTATCCAGCCCCACCCATCCATACAACCCACCTAGAAGGTTGAAACGGCAGTGGCCTCGTGACCTCTTATAACATGTATATTGGAGTTCTAGCATTGGCTAGATTCTCCACTCACGTGCTGTATGCTTGTGAATTGTATATAGGTATGAGTGACTATTGTATATATTTTTATTGATTTTATTTTGTATATATGTATATTTTATTATTATTATTATATAAATTTATAGTTTTGTATATATCGTGTGAATGTATTATGAATGTTGTACGTTATCACTATTAAAAATGTCCTGAATTGGACAGATTGTAATATTGCTCAATGAATAAAAAAAAAAAAAAAAAAAAAAAAAAAAAAAAAACTACACCATATTTCCCATCCCCTCCGTTTTAGTAATGCTTTCTAGGTTGCGTTTGATGAAGACAAAGCCAAGGAACTTGCTAAATACTTTTGCGAAGTTTTCACACCTTATCCGGAATCCCACCCCAACCACACTGCAGTAATAGCCCCCCCCCCCCAATTTACCTTCTAAAGCAGTTTATCCCTTTGAGGTCAAATATCTTCTCCAAATACTTACACTCCTTAAATCTCCTGGATACAGTCTCCTAACTCCTCAGATCCTCACATATATTAACAACTCTATCCTTGGTGTATTTTCCTCTCTTACGGAAACAATCCACTATAATCCTCTTCACAATCTCAGCTAAACCTCCTAACACTAAGGCATCATATAGACCTATTAGCCTACTCCCATTTCTTTCAAAAATCTTTGAAAAAGTCCTCTTCAAACGAATATTACATTTTTAAGAATCCCACAATATTCCTTCTCGTCAGTTACGATTTCTTTTCCAACATTCAACTGTTCAACAACGGCTGCGAATTGTTGACCATATTTCCTCTGCCCTAGAAAACAAGGAGTACTGCTTGGGTGCATTTCTGGACATTACGCAAGCATTTGACCGGTGTGGCACCCGGGATTACTCTTTCAGCTCAAAAAACATTAACCCTAATCCTTATACCTAGTCCTCCGATCCTATCTATCAAACCGCTTCTTCCGAGTTCGGTGTGGTGCAGAATATTCCAATTATTATTCTTTGAATCCGGTGTTCCTCAAGGCAGCGTTCTTGGTCCTATCCTCTACAATATATACACGGGTGATATTCCTGTTTGCCCTAATGCAACGTACACTGATGACACAGATATCCTATCCTCTCACTTAGATACCAAAATTGCATCCATAGGCCTCCAAACGCACCTTTCTCAAATAGAAGACTGGTGTAACAACGGGAGAATCAAAGTCAATTAATCCAAATGCAAACTTATCATCTTAACCCTTCGAAGACAATCCTGTTCTCCAGTTCTCTTTAACTCCATTCCGCTCCCTTCCTCCGACACAGTTCGGTGTCTTGGCTTCCTTCTAGACCACAGACTAACTTGGAACCCGCATACTGGACTTAAACGACAAGAGATTAATTGGCCAATTATACAGACTACTGAACAGAAATTCTAAAATATCTATTGAAAACAAATTGTTAATTTACAAGACAGAACTGAAACCTATCTGGACCTACGGACTTCAACTGTGGAGACAGCCAAATTTTCTAACATCAACCGCATGTAATCCTTTCAATCAAAAGTCCTCCGAACAATAGTTAATGCTCCTTATTATGTCACCAACCATACCTTACACCACGACCTAAGTATCTATGTATTTTAGACCTTACACTATCAAAATTCTCTAAATTCTTTCAAAACCTTATGTATCACCTGAATCCGCTTGATTAATTCCTGTCCAACTCCACACACCCTTACCATCACCATAGGAGGTTTAAACGGCAGTGGCCTCGAGACCTCTTGTAAACATGTATATTGGAGTTCTCATTGGCATTGGCAAGATTACTCACATACTGTATGCTTGAAGATTTTATATAGATATTTGGTACATATTCTTATTGATTATTTATGGTATATATGTACATTGTATTATTATTTTATAAATTTATTGTTTTGCATATATTGTGTGAATGTTGTACTCACTATTAAAAATGTCCTAATTAGGACAGGTTGTAATATTACTCAATAAACATTGTTCCTGGCAAGAAAAAGAGTTCAATTATTAATGATTCCCAGAACTGGATGAGGGTAATACCCATCAAGGTATGAGGGTAATTACAAGTTTATCACTAAATGATATGATATTTTTAAATATTATAGCTAATTAAAAATATATAATTAATGTTTACATTTCTGTTTACTTCTTATTGATGAACGTAACAAATATTACAAAAGAATCGGTCGGTAATAGACTTTTTTTAAAGAACATTTAAGGGATTTAAATTGTCAGTAGAGTATTGTAAAATATAATGTTAAGTGGTCAATTAAATAACTTGACAGACTATACATCAGGTATATGACAATTAGAAGAAAAAAAAATTAAATGTCTGATATTTATAAAAGCATTTTTTACAAACATTTTCTCATTAAAATAGTATGATAACAATAAAGAGAACAAATTTATACCAACTACCAACATGCCTTTTCATTCAAACAAATACCTAATGTTAAGCATAACGAAATTTAGCCATGCATTCGAATGTTCCAGGCAGATACTAGAGTTATTAAACATGCATTAGGGCTGAATACTTTTTTTATTATAAATTACTTAATTTCAAATTTCTTTATGAGAAACAATCAGTAAGTTATTAATTACTGCTGATTATCTGCTAACCAGTCAGATACTTGTTTGAGGCTTTATTCATTGAAATTATTATAATATTAATTAATTAATACTTTATAATTTAATATTATTATTTTAAAAAAAATTAACAGCAGTATGTTTTTGCCAATTTTTAAACTTTAATTTTTAACAGGATTCAGTTTTATGCCTTTTTTAATGATTAGAAAATGTGTGTGTGTGTATGTTTATATATATATATATATATATATATATATATATATATATATATATATATATATATATATATATATATATATATATATATATAAGTAGATAAATATAGATATTTATTTATTTATTCTTAGCGCTACGGTCCTGCAAGAACCTGGGTCTCTCTTTTAACTCGTCTTCATACCCTCATATCCTGGGCAAGCATACTTCGTCTGTAACCTAAGACGTTGTCTTCCTCTACCGCGTCTACCATCAGTTCGGTCCCTGAGAAGGCGTTTGGGAATAGATTCCGTGAGTATCCGTATTGCATGCCTCAGCCATCGGATCTGGTTCCCTCTCACGATGGAGACCAAATCCGATTTTCCATGCATTCGACTGCAAAGTGAGCCATAAATTCCGCTAAGAACTCTTCTCCCTCAGACTAATAGTTTCCGTTCCAAAGTCTTGAAAATATTCCAGGTTTTGGAATCATAAGTAACAACTGATTTCACTACTTTTTCTTGCAGGTTTTCTTTCACGTTCTCAAGCCATCTCAGGCGTGGTCTTCCTTGCATTCTCCTTCCTTCTGGCAATTGGTAAAGCAGTCTTTTTGATAGGCGATACTCTGGCATTCTTTCTACGTGGCTAAGCCACCCTATTCTGGCGATTTTAATGAATATCTGGTTCGCCATACGTATCCATTAGTTCTTGATTTTTCTTGATCGCCATTGTCCCGAATCGTCAATTGGACCATTTATTATCCTACGGACCTTTCTCTCCCATACCCTAATAATTTTTTCACATTCTTGGGTTAAGACCCACGTTTCGCTGTCATATGTTAGTTAGACCTGTGGTGAACTACTGTCCGGTATATTATTAATTTGCCTTTATGGGAGAGATTTCTAAACTGGAGTAACTTCCGAAGTGCGTGAATACATCTATCTACTGCCAGCTGCCATTCTTGCCTTTATCTCTTCTTTAATGTTATTTTTCGTTGTTACAACTGTCCCTAGATTCTTGAAATTGTCCACATTGCTAAAATTCTGACCACACACCGAAATATAAGGATTCTCCCGCCTGTCTCTTCTAGAATATCTCATGTATTTGGACTTTTCTGCATTGATCTCCAGACTGAGATTACTCGCCACTTCCAGAAACTTCTGAAAATCACCAGATAACGATGTAAACAACCTGCCCGTGATAACGACATTTTCCGCATAGGCCATATACTGCGTTAATCTGTTCATTATTGATCCCCATTGGTTTGTCCTGATGGATCTCGTCGTCATTTCCAGACCTAACTAAAACAGCGATGGGGACAGTGGATCACCCTGTGTTAGACCAGTAGCCATATCATTCTCTGGATAGGTCGTCCCGAATCTTTACACGACATTTAGTGTTGGATTAAGTAATTTTTACAAGCTGAACTACTTTCAGCGGCTTGCAAAGTTGTAAGAAGTTCTGTTCCATTCATTCTGCCGTAGGCCTCTTTAAAATCCACAAAAAGATAGTGCAGATTGATGTTGAATTCGTAGGTCTTCTCTAAAATTATCCTTGAACAGAAAATTTAGGCAATAGAGATTTTCTAGGCCTGAAGGTACTCCTAGTCCTTGGTACTCACCAACCAGTCTTTCCACCTGTAAGATCATTTTTTGTTGATCGTCACCGATAGTATTTTGTGAACGACACTGATTAGAGCAATACCTCTATAATTGCTACTTGATAATCTGTCATATTTTATGTATATATGGCGCAGGAGTGCTTTACTCCATTCCCGGGGCATTCGTTCAGAATTTCAGATGTCATAAATCAGAATTTACATCTCATCAGTCACATTTTCACCTCCAAACTTAAGTAACTCTGCTTGTATCTGATCTTTGCCTGCATTTTGCATACTCCAATGATATATTAAAGAGAGTAGAAGATAAAGGATAGCCTTGCCTAAGACCATCTCGGAATTCGAAATCCTCTGACAACTGGCCATTCATCTGGACCATGGATTTGCTACAGTTGGAGGTTATTCTCGACAAAGTAACTCTCAACTATCTTTTTTGAGATCATTAATTTCCTCAGGATCGTTATCCATTCTTTCGTATTAACAATCCTATTTAAAATATATATATAGATGGTGCAGATCGATTTGCAATTTTTTTGTTTTTTAACCTAAATTGCAAATAATTTATAATTCGTGCTTATTAATGATATACCTCTATAGTTAGTAAGTTTTTTCTCGTTTTTACAAAATAGGTCATATGAATGAGGTATTTTTTTTTTTTGTAGCATCTGTTCTGTTGTCCAGATCTCCAGCATTAAGTTGTAGATCTCACTTAGCAGTGTTTTTCCACGATGATTCGCCATTCCGGCATCTATACCATTAAGACAGGGACTTCTGTTATTCTTGGGCGGCTATTACCTACACAAAATCTTCGTAATCTGGAAGCTTGACATTGTTAATAATTTCCTCTTGGCCTACTCTTAGACGATTTCTCATAGTACTATTTTGGAGTGACCTTTGAACATTTAGCAAGCTAGTAAAGTATTCTCTCCATGTTTCCATTTCTTTTGTTGGGTCGCTAATTTGATTGCCCCTTTTACTTTTTTAGATTCTAGTTTTGGACTGTAAACCATTCTTAATTTCCCTTAATTCTATATACATTTTCGCGTAATTTGGCGTTGTAGTCAGTTTACAGCACTCGTAGCTTGCGTTGTTTGAAACTCTTCTTTGCTAATCTTCTCATTTCAATATACTCCTACCTACTTCTTCTTTTACCCAGAGCAAGCTTCCTCAGTCTCGCCTTCTTTCTGTTCTTTACGGCTCGTATGCATACCTCGTAGTACCATAAGTTACCTTTACAATTTTTTGTTTTCAAATTTCAATACCTTCTGTGCCCCTCCTTTATGGGTGACAGTACTTTCCTAATGATTGTTTATTTCTGTGTTTCGATCAAGTCTCTGTAAAAATGACTCCTGTACAATTCTTCGAAATTGTTCATCATTCTAGAGAATTGGGTCAGTGTCTGCGCTCGCTCCGCGAAAGCTTTTCACGCCATTTATGTCAGTACAATGTCCAGTATCATGGTCAATTTGATTTGTTCTTTTTTCGTCTGGGGATCGCCATGTTTCCTTGTGTAATTGTTTATCGGGGAACTTTGTAGTTTAGACCCTCATACCCTTTTCTTGAGAGAACTCTATGCACCTTATTCCGTTATCATTCGACACTTTCCGGAACATGCCAATAGTTGGTCGAAGAACTTTTTCTTTCCCGATCTTAGCATTTAGATCGCCCATGACTATTTTAACATCATTCTTCGTTAAGAAACGATATTATTGAGATATAATCCAATATAAATTGTATTTTCCTCGCTCTATACTATCATCTGTGGGTTCATTTACACTGATGATGGAGGATCCCTTTCAGACGTATTACACAAATTCTTTCCGAGACCATCTTATATCCCAAAAGTAATTAATTCAAGGCTTTTCTTATCATGAAGTCAATACCCAAAATATTCCTCTCTTGTCCGCTATTTATTACCATATACGATCCTTAATCTATTATTTCTTTGCTTCTCCACTTAATCTCCTGGAGTTCTATAACTTCCATATTTTATTGAGCAATACATCATCCAGATTCTCACTTGCACCTCATAGCCAATACTAAACGTAGGGAAAAACTTTAGACTCGCGATAGCAGGTCAAAAAAGTACAGTACGGTTTTCCTTAAGAGATTCGTAACGTTTTTGAGGGGGGCGTTGTTGCCCTACAGACCCTGAGCCAGCTGCTTACACAGACCCTCCTGACATGCTACTCCATCACGGGCGGCTACCTAATCAAGATGACCCTAGGGTGTATATAATAAGCGATCTTGTATTCAGTGTGCTGTTTTAGTGTACTGTGTGAATATGTGTATGTGTTACCTCAACCTGGAGGACCAGTGGTTGACTGCGATATTGTACCGGGCAATAGGGTCGCCACCTCCCTACGCCAAACACACACATACACACACGCACACACACACACACACACACACACACACACATATATTATTTTTTTTTTTATACGGTCAGTTTATTTATAAGAATCTAATAACATCAACTTATCAAAGTATAAATCATCTAATCGCTATTCAATTATAGAGTATAATTAATTAAATGGTTTCATTCTCTAAAGGATCTTAATTAACCCTCATTTAAGGTTTCATGATTATTATACTTGGAAAATAATAATCTAAGGTAATAATATTTTCCTTTTATGATGAAATAATTATAAATCGGAAACATATTTATTAGATTTCAACTGCCACAATTATCCTAGATGGTAGACATTAAGCATACATTTGTAATGCCCTATCTATACAATAACATTGAACATATACATTCACATTGAATTAAAAGTATAAACGCACTTTCTCTGGAGAGAGCATAGTATCTGCCGACATTAATCCGTTTTTCTTTCTTTGTATTTCTTGGAATTGAAGGAGTCCCTGAAAATATAACAGTGTATATCCTGAATGTCCCAGGTCAAGGGGAAATTAAAAAAAAAAAAAGGATTAAAGTATCTCACTTAAGGCAAAGATTTATTTAAAAGTTATATGATGAAATTCTATGTCATTGTATGTTAAAGAAAATGCTTAAGATAATATAAATTAAATATTTTTTTTTTTTTTATATTTTTATTGAAATTTACAACTGTATTTTGTAATACAACAAGTAAATATGTTGGTAATGATAAAATACATAAAAAAAAAACGTGAAGAGAAAATGCCCATTGGCATCACTCCACTAAGTAACTAAACTAGAAGGTCTCGAGGCCATCTTCTTTTCAGGCGCCTCGTAGGATTGTCAGGAATTGAAGAGGAAGCAAGAATTGAAACTAGAGGATTAGAGTGGGAGTGGAGTTTGTCATGGAAGGATTGATACCTGGTTCGGGCCAAATCAGCAACATATGGGATGTTAAGGTCTTTATGGATGAGTTTATTTGTGACAAAGTAAGGAGCATTGAGGATTTTTCGAAGGATTTTGGATTGTAAGGATTGAATACGGGAAGAATTCGATGGTTTCGTAGAGCCCCAAAGCTCAACTCCGTAAGTCCAGATAGGCCTTATGATGGTGATATAGATGAGCCTTTTGTAGATAAGTGGAAGGTTGGAGCGTCTGTCCAGTAAGTGTTGTAGTAAGCGAAAGCGACGGGCAGTTTCTTGTCGTTTCAGTCGTGTGTGGGGATTCCATGTTAGTCGTTTGTCAAGTAGAAGTCCTAGGTAGCGGATCTGTTCAACTGCAACAAGCGGAATATCATTAAAGGAAACTGTAGGGCAGGATGTCATAGGTTTACGACGAAGGGTAAAGGTAATTTGGTGGGATTTGTTGGAATTGATTTTTATTCTCCAATTCTGACACCATATCTCAAGCTCTCTGATATGGGATTGAAGAGTTTGAGAGGCAATAGTAGGATCGTTATTGACTGATAACACACAAGTGTCATCAGCATAGGTAGAAAGGAAAGTGTTGGGATGGGTTGGGATATCAGCTGAGTAGACTGTGTAGAGGATGGGTCCAAGGATACTACCTTGAGGGACACCAGCAGACTGAGTAAAAAGGGATGAATAGGAACTATTTTGGTTTATTTTGAAGGATCTTTCAGAGAGGTAAGACTGGATGATGAGATAGTATGTAGGTGGGAGGAATTTGCGGAGCTTGTAAAGCAGTCCTGGGTGCCAAACTCGGTCAAAGGCCTGTTCTACGTCGAGGAAGGCTCCCGTGCAGTACAATCCGCGCTCCAATGCTGAAGAGACAACATCCACCACACGATGACATTGTTGGATGGTGGAGTGGGATGAGCGGAATCCAAACTGGTGGTCCGGGATTATCTGAAACGTCTCTAGGATAGGATAGAGTCGTTTAAGGATTAGTCTTTCCAGGATTTTACCCATAATGGGTAAAAGAGATATAGGACGGTAAGAGGAAGGGAGTTCCAGCGGCTTTTTGGGCTTAGGGATCATTTTAACAATGGATAACTTCCAGGATTCAGGAAAATATGTGGTTCGGAGAACGGCATTGTAAATATAGGTAAGGAATAGAATGGATTTTCTGGAAGTTGTTTTAGAATATTGGGAGTGATTAGATCGTGTCCAGGACCTTTGCGGGAAGGTAATCTATGGATTATGTTTGAGATTTCTGAAGGATGAAATGCTTTGGGAGGAAGGGCCAATTGGAGTGGAATATCCAGCTCTGCTTCAACGCACTCAAGGTGATGGTGATTAATTATATTAGGATGCGGATTGTAGGTTTCAAAGAGATGCTGAGCGAATGTTTGGGATTTTTCTTCATCGGATCTGGTCCAGGATTGAGATTCATTGAGGAGAGGATGATTAAAATCTTTGAACTGAAGTAATTTCTTAGTGGTAGTCTAAAGTGATTTATCAGTCGTAGTGAGATTTTCTGTCGTATTCAGTATGTTTTGAATTTCCTGATTTCTGCTTTAAGTTTGTTAGTCAGAGTGGTATAAATAGTTTTGTCAGCTGGGTATCTAGTCCTATGCCACTTCGATCTAGCTCTTCGTTTTTCCCTTAATAAGATTCGAATGTGCTGTGGCAGGTTAGTCTGTTGAGTGTTATTGTTGTAGGTGTTTGTAGTGTTATCACGTATGCTGCTACCTATTGAGTCAGTAAGTTGTTCTACGGCTCTGTCAATATCTAGTTTAGTCTTTAGTGAGATTCTTAAGTCCAGTTTTGTCTCCAAGTCTGTCCGAAATCCGTCCCAGTCCACTCTTCCAAGGATCAATTTAGGAGGGGTTGGCCTAGGAACAGAGCCCGAATGCAAAGAAAGCAGAACTGGGCTGTGGTCGGATGAGAGGTCATTCAAGGATTTAACAGATGTTTGTAAGGAGGAAAGCTGGGAGGTGACGAATATATCTAGGATATCAGGATGTTTTTTTCGCGATGTAGGCCAGTAAGTGGGATTCATGGGCGAGAGGATGGAATAGCTATTTGAAGATGAAACACGGGAGAGGATATTTCCACGGGTATTGGATGTTCGACAACCCCATCGTTGGTGTTTAGCATTATAGTCTCCTCCAGCAATAAAGCGCGGTCCGAGGGAAAGGAATAAGGAGTTGAGGCAGTTAAATGAAACTAAATATAAGTGCCATAATTTTAAAAATGCTAATAGGGTACTTTGATAAATATTAACTTTTTAACTGCCAATATTATCAGATATTCGTTCACGAAAAACAATGTTACTAATCATAAAATTTTTGTTTGTATTAAAATAGTTGAAATACCCTTCAAAATACTATACAATTTTCAAGGAAATTTTAATTTTTCTAAATTAATATAATATTTTCTATTCAAATGTTAACCTTTTCTATTTTAAAATCTAATATAATTGAGTTTGAATTAACATATTTTATATTTTGTTGTTGTTAATAAGTGATTATTTTATTTCAATAATGACTTTTGAAATATTATTTGCCGCATTCTTTATGCTTTGTATATATGTGAATTTATATATATATATATATATATATATATATATATATATAATATATATATATATAATATATATATATTATATTTTATTTATATTTTTCTTTATCTACTTTACCTATGTAAACAATTAAATATATTTAATATATTCTGGCCAGATGTGCTATCTTTATATGTAACATTTATGTTATTCTTAAGGAACTATGTCCCAGAATAGAATAATTTTCAATTCATCTTTCTAGAAAAAATATTCGGGACGTCAAGGAAGCACCTAAGCAATTCACTGGGATCTAGAAAAGAAAGATTCCCGTTCATGTTACGAATGTACATTGCATATAACAATGCTATCGCCTGCAACTGGATTTACAGATGTAATCCAGCCCTAGAACCAATGAAGGTGGACACAAACTGAATGAGACGTTTAAGAGTTGTTTCAACAACAAGTTCAGATGAATAAGACTTTGTTGACACTATAATATTAGTTGACAAGAGTTCAACCGAAGATGACGACAAGAAGTCCTGTGGGAACAACGTAACCGAAAGATCGATCGAACATAGAACCGAAAAAACAAATCTAATGAAACCAATACGCCTAGCGAATCTATCATCTGAAGTGGCGAGGGCAACCCTCAGGAGATTGTAAATATTGTATGTAGAGTGTGGGAGAGGTTTTCAATAGCAGAGGGGCGTGGTGAAGGTTTGAGAGCGCTAATTGACACGGGTAGTCACAGTACCTTGGTAAGTAGAGGGATGCTGAAGAGTTTGGATAAGATGTATGTAAATATTCTGTTATAACTTTCAATATGCCGTTTAAAGTGTTGTGAAAATATGTATGGGATCTCGAGGATTTTACTGGAAAAAAAGTTAGTGGATTGGACTGACAATTAGCGAGTTGGACTGACCATTATGACATTTTAATTGGGTGTGACGTACTATATAAAGTGGGTTTTCATATGCAAGGTAGGAGCGGGAGTTAGAAAATGACCATGGGAACGAAATCGTAACCCGGATAGTTAAAAACCAAAGGGGACAATCATCGTGTAGTGCTAGTGCGTACGGAAGTATCAGAAGAACGATTGCTCTTGTCCGAGTTTACTGATGTCTTTTAAAAGGAGGATTGTAGATTGCCCAGAACTGGGGTGTCTCCTATAGGTAAGGTCGGAGACATTCGCGAGCAATGAGGAAGGTAATAAACAAACAGATCCGAGATCTACTATCTTAGGGGTTCACTCGGCGCGGTACTTAATGTTTAGTAGCCCTTTGTGAGTCATGGAAAAGAAGAAGCAGGATAACCAAGTGAATCCATCTTTTTGACTTGTAATAGACTATCGTAAGCTAAATGTTAACTCTTACTAGACTCGACTATATGTTGGATTGCTTAGCGAGTGATGGGCATATGATAGACAGCATTTAATTTTGGGAGGGAAAATTACGAGTTCACTAGAATTCCGTTTGGTCTCAATAACCCACCTCTCACTTTCAAACGATTGATGGAGACTACTGCCAAATTACATGTACGATCTCATCGTATTTAGCCCTCCCTCGTGCCATATGGTGAACCTCAAATTAGTGTTCGACCGTATTAGAAAATTCGGCTATCCAAAGGGGAATTCCAATTCGTTCATCCGTAAATACTTTTTTTTAAGGGTATCTTTGAGTGAACAAGGGTTTAAACCAGATCTTTTTAGGGACGTAGCCATTGTTCGGGTACTACCACCAACTACTCTAAAGTAGCTCAAAAGTTTCGTATTAATGTTCAATTACCATCGTAAATATCTAAGAAACGTTTCTGATACTATTTTTACTGGTATAAAATGTACATTTTTAAAAGAGAAAAAACAACAATAAAAGAAGCTTATTTACAATTCTATTAAGCCTGGGTATTTAGAATGATGGATAAGGAGAGGGAGGTCATTAATGTGGATAGCGAATAGGGCGAGGGATAGAGAAGATCCCTATGTTATACCGCAGGATAGAGGTACTGGAAGGAGGTTGATCTGGCACTACCATGTACTGACAACGATCGTAGAAGGAAGGATGGAAACCAGCGCAAAGCACTATTGGATAATGGAAGGTTTTGGAGTTTGGTGAGAAAGATACTATGGTCAACTGTGTCAAACGCCTTTGAGAAATCTAGGAGAATAAGTATAGTTAATTTTTGGTGAACGATGGTATTTTGGAGGTGTTATATTAAGAAGAGCGGATTGGGTAGTGTTAAGGGAACTAATAAATATTTTTTAGTGCTGCCCTTAATTAAAAATCAAAAATGTCGGATTTAATTCCCGACTTTTCAGTCCAACTAACCACGTTGGAACGTAAACCTAGGGGCAGTAGCAGCTGGAGAAGCTGCGATTAATGACCCCAATCAGATATTTCTTTTCCAAGCCAATCAGAAATGCCATGTGAGAATGGGATGGAGTTTTGGACGAGCTGAAGCCCTTAATATACAGGCAAACCAGGATTGCCATTCACGCTAGCAGGAGTCCTACGACGCGGTGAGGTTTAAGATAAAGCAAATTCTTTTGAAAAAATATCTAAAGCGTCTCATCTAAATCAGCTATACAAACTCAACCTCATGCCAGTGGCAGACTGTTGCTGAACATTAGTCAAGCCGCACCCGCCAGAGTAAGTCTTGTAACAAGTTTTTAATTTTCCGCCCGGTGTCTTGAAGTTTGAACTTAATCTTATATTAGTGAATATACAGTGTCGCTGCCTACGATGATTACCGATGAGATAGCCGAACCCTCCAATTTTTAGCCATTCCAGTAAGAAGCCTCTTACCGAATACATGGATGGAAGAACAATACCGTAATAACCAGTAGCAGTCCGAGACTATTCTTTATTTATTTTTTTTTTTTTTGCTGTTCTATTATTTTATACCCTTTCGGAGACAGCGGCAAGCATCCTATGTTAATTTTCCATTTGAAGATTAATCGATGTTATTTTCTTTTTTTTTGGTTTAAAACTAAATATTATTTATAACTTTTAGTTGGTGTTATGGTCGAATTTTCTACCGTATTACTTATATCTTGTATGCCGCTTGCTAAAGAAAATAAACCACAGTACTTTAATAATTTTATTTATGATGAAGGACCCCTGGACCCTAAACCACGAAACCATGGCACAAATCTATGGCGGCCGAGACCAGGACAAGGGAATTTCTAAGTTAAGTTTCGTTTATTAATAATCTAAATGGTTATATTTTGTTTAAATAAATCGAATACGTTGAAGAAAGTAAGAGACGATATTTGCATAATCATTATATTTGTTTAATATTTTGTACTTTAAACAGGTTTTTATTTTAATTACTATTTCATTTAATTTATAAATATAAACCAGGCTAATAATATAAACAAAATATAAACCATTTGATTTATAAATATGTCGCAGAACCTAGTTCGACGTAGCATTTTTTTAAAAAATCGAATGAAAACACATAAGTTAGATCTTTCAGGCAGCAAATGTAAAAATCCTTAGCTGTCACTGTTATACTAAAGTTATCACAATAAAGCACCTAATGGAACCAGTATTTATAAATAATGATGTTCAAAAGGCTTTGCGAGTAATCGGATAAAAAGTTAGTTTAGAAAAAAATCATCTCTACAGAACAATAAAACCGTGATTTTCACAACATGTTAGAGAAGTACTACTTCAATGACGTATATATGTCTGGGATTTGAGATATTAGGAAAAATCGTTCACAAAACTGTACTACAGGTAAATAGACGTTGAAAAATCATTAAAATATTACTCTAGAAATAGGTTCATTTTTAGTGTTTTTTCCCTAATGCACCACTGTACGCCGTACTAAAGCGCGTTTTTTGCATAATTCGTTATCTCAAGCACCCAACCTTAAGACCAAATAGAAACAACTTAAAAACCTATCTATTATAAATTCCAAACCCTCTTCTTGTGTTTCCATTTACTTCCGAAAAACTAATTTCCTTCTTAGTAGATCCACTTGATATATCCTATATTACTCACTACTCTACCACAAGTATCCTTTAATCCGTAAAATTTCTGATTTCGGATATATCCCCAGAAAAATTACTCTCCTCAATATACAAGTCCAGAATGAATTGATCATGTGCTCGACCAAATCCTGTTATCTTTCCTGTCCTACACAATTAAAATGTTTCTCTTCAAAAAGTCATTGTACATCCACTGAATAAACTTTCTAATCCCGCCGCAGTTTCCAATTTTAGACCTATCTTAATACTACCCAATCTATCAAAACTACTTGGATCAATAGTTCACTTATAGCTCAATAACTTTCTTGGGGAGAAAACCTTCTAAATAATTTACAGTCATGTTTCCGATCCCCATATTCTTCCCAATCTGCACTGTTAATAATCACCCAAGACCTACAATCCTCAATAGACAAACAAAAAATCACTATTTTAAACCTTTTCGATTTCTAAAAAGCTTTCGATTCGGTTAATCATAACATCCTTCTTTCCAAACTCCAAAACCTTCAAATATCAAAAAGCGTTCTTAGTATGGTTTATTTATTTTTTATCCTATTGATCTCAAACTTTTATCATACCGAATAAACCTCCTTCCTCCAATATTTCCCTGACACGTGTGTTCCTCAGGAACCCTCACTCTCGCCAACTCTTTTTTCTATGTATATCAATGATCTCCCTGACTGCATCCGCCACTCAGAATACAACCTATATGCATGCAGATGATCTGCAAATCTATCTTTCTTTCCATACTTCCGAAATGCTCAAGGCTATCCAAAAGCTACAAGAAGATATTGACAACATCAATCCATGGGCTACGACAAATTATTTGAAGTCGAATGCTGGAAAAACCAAAGCCATCCTCATTGGTTCCAAGAACCAAGTATCAATCTTCCCAACAAATGTAATATTTAAAAGCTATAGATGATAAATGAAGTCCTAAACGACCAGACAATAATCATTTATATTGTACTTGTGTTGTTATTCTTAGGGGTCTACTCGTCCCAGAATTGAACTACTTTTCATTTCATTATCATTTATCAATACTAAATGTGTTAGTCAAACAAGAGCTGCCCAAATGTTTGCGTACAAACAACTTAATTAGTCCTTAACAGCATGGCTTTAGCCAGGGCATGGGAACGGAGGATGCTATATTGGACTAAACTTTTTAAGTTTGCAGTGCTCAGGATTCTGGGGACCATGTCATAGGAGTTTTTTTTGGATTTGGCAAAAGCTTTTGATAGCAAGAACAGAAATATGTTGTTAGGAGAAATTAGGAAATCAGATAAAAGAGCAAAAGTCTTGGAATGGTTCAATGACTACTTACAGAAGAGAATGCAGTATGTCTTAATTAAAGCCAAAAACAGTGGGGAATCGCCCATTGATTACGACTTTATTCAGGGAAGTTCATTGGAACCATTGCTAGTTTTGTTTTACATTAATGATGTTTGTTCTTTCTAGCAAATAGAATAATTCATAATTCACATCATAATAATTTACTTCGGCGACGATACAGCTGTCCTTTAATTAATAAAGGAAGATCTTAGATTAAAGTTTCTTAGCTATGGAATTGTCATTTGACATGTATTGCTAAATGGTTTCATAGGAAATATCCTTAAAATAAATTCGTAGAAAAATAAATCAATCCTCTTTTCTATACACAATGATGATCCAAAGCGTGTGTTAATACGTATTCCGTAAGTTGAGAGATATCTTATTGATCAAAAAATTACGATTAATGTTACTTTGCATATATTCAGTCTCTGAATCAATATCGTATACTGATCTGGGATAATTCCTTTCCTACACATCTCATTCAACTTGAGATTGTGCAGATAAAGATTATTAAGGTAATTTTGGGTATGAGTCCATGATCACAATCAATAAACATATTCTCGGACTTTAATGTAATGGCTGTATAAAAATTATACATAATCTCAATTTTGATTGTATAATTATATAAGAAGAATAAATAGAATAAAGAAGCTACATTTTAGACGGGATGGGCTAGTAAGATAGATCGCTGTTTTTCCACAAGAATAAAAACTTACTATTGTGGTGCCAAGACCAAAACATAGCTGGACAACATACTAGGCTTGTTATTCTGTAGCTACTGTTTTCAATAATATTCCTCCAAAATTTCAATATTCTTACGCAATCCTTCAAAGTATTTGTGCAATATTGAAATATGGGCGAAAACTGAAAATTGCAGAATTTTTTTTTATTCAAATTCAAGCACGGGCTTGCCTTAGTGGGATCGTGACATCTACTTGCACTGTGAAAAAGTCTGTAATTTGATTTAAATAAAGAAGTTAAAAAAAAAAAACTGCTTATTGCTATAGATATGTAGTCCTGAATATCAGCCCACGTCACTCATTCTGATGTTCATGGTTATTTGGATGATGTGTTGTTATTAATGATTGTTTTTGTTTTATTTTGTATTATATAATTTAATTGTTTATTTTCGTTTCTTTATTTTATGTCATGTATATATGTATAAGTATTCCTTTTTGGTTTAGTCAACTACTGTTTCTTACTATGTACTGTGAAATTGTGCTTCTATTGAATAGCCGCAGGTGAATTCCTTTCCTCGTATGAGCCTCAGTGTGGCAGTGACTTATACTTGCACTGTAAAAATGTCTTAAACTTGATTTAAATAATGAAGTTATTAAAAAAAAAAAAAATAATCAGTCATTGCTCCTATATGGACTATTTGAAGTTTTACATAGGAAATAAATCTCAGCAACAGTCTATGGTGAAGTCGGTCGTCAGATATCTCTTGGTATTGAGAACTGCGCAGTTCTCTATGTATTGAAAGGAAAACCTAGTTCTTCTGAAAACCTGGTAGATCATGAACTGTGCTTAAAACATCTTCATACAGAGGAAAGGTGCCAATACCTTGGGAATATACCACTATTAGGGCCAGTTGCAGCAACCCAGGTCAAAGTGCAGTAGGTGTAACCTCCGTTGAAGTCAGCCTTTGCCCGTTGCACCATCTAGGGTAGGGATGCTGAATCCACGGTAAACTTTACTGGGCAAGGCTCACCGTTTAACCTCCAGTAAAGTGGTAACCTTTCTGAATAATTTGAAATTGTGTCACTTTTGTTTTAGGTAATTGTTTTATCTGCTACTATTTCAAAGAAATGGATTTGTTTAACATTGAAAACTTGACAGATGATGAAGAATATATTATTAATTTGTCATTAACTAATTAATTTGTAGTTATTAATATACTAAAGGTATTTTAATTTTTGTTTTATTTTCGTAAAATTTTAATAAACATTTTCATTTTATAATTACAGTTTTATGACTTATTCCATTGAAATAGATCCTCTCTAAATAATTTAGAATGTTTTGTTTTGTAAATATAGTGCATTTAAGTTGTTATCATTATCAATAGTTCTTTAGTGATTCCTAGGCCTATAACTTTTTTAAGTCAGTTAAAAATCCCACTATATTCCAGTCAAAAATATGTTGTCTACATTATGTATGTGGAGGATGATTTTCAGTAGGCTCCAAATCAGTTTTTGAAAATTTTGAACCTAAATGATTGATTTTTCATTAACCAATTAATTTTATTATTAATGCATTTAAATGTAGACTAGAGACAAATATCTCCTAATTTTGTACAAAATGTTCTACAGTATGTTTTATATAATTAGGGTTTTAATTTTCAATTAACAAGAGGGGGTATGCTATTAATTTCATTCTTAGGGCTCCATATGAAATTACAAAAGTGACTAAAAACCAAAATAGATAATATTTTGTTGACTTATAACCTGATTGCTGTGGAATGTTCATAAAAAAAAATTACAAACAATCCAAATTCATTCACATTCAGGAAACATATAATAAATTAACTATATTCTTTTATAACCACGTTAAAGAATAATTTTTTTTTTTTTTTTTAGAAACAATTCTTTATTGAACAATATTACAATCTGTCCAATTTAGGACATTAAATGTCCTAAAGAATAATAAAATAACAAATTAACTAATTTCTTTTAATAAAAAACTTTAGAAATAGAAGAATGTATTTCTTAAAAAGAAGTTCCAAAGTAGCTTAGCTGATAAGGTTAAGAATTGAAATGAGTAAGTAAAATGGCGGACCTGCCTTTCATCTCCCATGAGATAGTAGTATAAGTAAATGCCGTAGCAACAACGCTTCCTGCTAAAATCGGCGGTTAGCTATGTAACGTAGTTTTACCTGGGATAAGCTTACCTTAGGTTGAACCGAGGCTGGGGCAACTGGCCCTTAGTGTACGTATGCACTACCTCTCGGGCTGGGAGGCAGTCGGCCAACGTTTTTGGGGTTCGTACTTCACTGAACCTGACAGATTTACACGCCCATTTGAGTCGGCATAATGCTATCAACTACATTATACTGACAAGATACAAGCTCCGCAATACTGCGTTTTGTAACTTTTTGAATTCCCCAGTGACTACATCTCTCTTTTGTAGTTGTTCATTCTTCAAAGTAACACAGAAATAAAGTTTGTTTTATTATGGTTTATAATAGGTTAGTATTATATCCATTAAAATCTTTTTGCAACTCGAATTCTCAAAATAGAAAATCTGACAATAGTTTTTTTCGATATGAATGTTCACTGGATTCGAATTATGATTCCCCAATGGGTCCATGGATTTCTCGATACAAGTTTAAGTGAGTAATATAAACACTTGGACTGTTTGGCTTTAAATATTTTTTTCTTATTAAAAGTACACTGTAACTTTCTTTCTAAAAAAATTAGGTATAGTTAAAAAAATCAAAATAAAGTGATTTGGGGGGAAATTTCGATGAAAATAGAAAATAAAATCATCTGAGTCAAATAAAATAGAACGAAATCTGGGTTACATAAAAATCTTCAAATAAAGTCGACAACACAAATCTGTACTTAAATGATATGGTAAAAATATCTCAAAAGATATATACATTCCTTCGTAATAATACTGAAAAAAAAAATCAAATATTTCTGAGTTGGCACTATAATCGCCAAAGCATTCATCCATATATATAGAGATTATCTTAGATTAGAAAATATCATAATTAACAATTTGAAACAAGTTTTGGCCCATTTTGGAAATTCAACATTTATTTATTTGAATCAAATTATATATGATTTTTATTATCTCGTTTTATAACCATTAAAATGAGATTTGTATACTGAATTGAAGAAGTAAAAGAAGAAAAGAGGAATAGACCAACACAGTTTAAAAAGAAGATTGACTGTTAGTTGCAAAGAATATAGCAAGTGATAAAAAGATTATTTATTGTAAAATAGACAAAAGTTTGCATAGAAGAGTCGCATGCCTCAGTACTACTTTGCATCACATTTGATAAAAATTAAAATATATGAATCTAAAAATTTATATAAATCAAATTTAGGAATTATGTATTTTATTCAAAACATGTTATAATAATCTACGAAGGACTTTTAGGTACCTCTAAGTACATCAAATACTCTGATGCTTAGTAAAAAAGAGGCTTCTACGTAGTGCCCAAACAAGGAGTACAAGACATGCAATTCTCAGTAATATTATTCATCGAAGAAACAAATGAACATATCTCAATCAAATATTTTTATCGGCATAAAATCGAATTTTAAAGATTGTAAAGGCTTCAACCCTTCTAGATCCTTCAAATCTTCGCTAATATTCTTATAAATTTTACCATTATTTGCGGATCGTCGACGATATGATCAAACAGAAAGAGAGTTTAAAAACCGAAATGAAAATTTACACATGTAAACATATTTACTATCCATTTGCTTATCTGAAATATAGATTCATGATAAAATGAAACAATGTATGCCTAATGACCTATATTTAAAAAAATACAAAATTCGACATTGCCCACCTCAGTCTCAAACGATTTCTTCTTTGTTAAGTCGTCATCTTTTGACATGGCAAAAATGTGTTGCTGAATTCCATATATCGATTCACATTACCATGAAATTTTCTGAGACATGGGTTGAGAAAAATTGTTTAAAAAAAAGACAAAAACATGGAAGAATAAAGAAACTGGTCAAGAGTAAGACAAACATTTATTCGATTCCCCATTTAAACAAGAGGAATACAAAATGAACCTGATAGATTGTGCGACATGCCGGCTTGCTCCAAATCAGTGCCAACGTCAGCTAAAGTAGAGTATGGTAAGATCTCTTGGTGGGGGTGCTACTAACCGTGTATTTCCTTAGCGCCGTAGGGGTAGAGGGCCAAATTCCAATCAAAGCCCCCGAAGACGAAGTAGCAAGATTCGATCTTGACGGTCCCCTTGCCCTGAGGATTAGGGCGAAAAGGCAGCAAAGTTGCAGGGATGCGGAACTCCGTATCAAAGACGGTCCGTATATGACCCATCGCAAGCTCCAACTGAAATTCTCCATTCATATCTGTGAAGTTTCTAGTGTAGAGGTCCGCCACCGGGATGTAGTTTCTGTTACCTTGAGCGGGGCAATCATGAGTGAACTTGACCTGCAACAAGTGGGTAACAATCAGTTCTAATAAAAAGACAATTTTTATATATTCAGTAATGTTTTCGAGCAATAAAATTATGCAAATCAATTACAATGTCAGTATGTGTAGAATAATTATATTTATGAAATAAATATATAATTATAATTATAATTATATTTATGAATCATAAACTCTGAATCCTGAATTGTTAGTTTGGTTTTTCATTTTTTACAAGTAGAGGGGAGAGAGGTTAATGGGCGTAGAACATCTAAAAAAAAAAAAAAAAAAAAAAAAAAAAAAAAAAAAAAAAAAAAAAAAAAAAAAAAAATATATATATATATATATATATATATAGCATTTCCAAGTCAAATTCAACCTTTTCCAAGTCAAATTCAACCTTTTCCAAGTCAAATTCAACCTTTTCCAAGTCAAATTCAACCTTTTCCAAGTCAAATTCAACCTTTTCCAAGTCAAATTCAACCTTTTCCATTTCAAATTCAACCTTTTTCGATTTCAATAAAATAATAAAAATCAAATTAACATGATTTTATGTTTTAATGGTTATTTTAATTACACCTTGTGTTTTTAACCCTTGTGGCTTGTTAAATGTTCCCAGGGGCCTTTCTACATATAATTAGTCACGAATATAATAATAAGTATAACCGATAATTTAATTTTAAGACATTTGCGATACAAGGTCTGGCAGTCGGATTAGCGGGATTCGTTTTATTTTAGTTTTATAATCGCGGGCGAAAATATTATCAATAGAGGTTTATTTTAACTTTTTCGTATTTATTGGATAGTAGGCTCAGCAGATGCGTTCCCAAAGGTTCGTTAGCGATTATACTATTAATTTTTATCGCGCTCGCTCAAATATGGGTTTATTATAACTTTTTCGTATTTATTGGATACAAGGCTCAGTAGCTGCGTTCCCAAAGGTTCGTTACCGATTATGATATTAATTTTAATCGCGCTCGCTCAAATGTGGGATTATTATAACTTTTTCGTATTTATTCGCTATTAGGCTCAGTTGATGCGTTGCGGGGGTTGCTATCCCAATTATTCAATTTATTTTAAGTGCTCTCGCTCAAGAAGAGGTTTATTTTAACTTGTTCGTATTTACTGCATACTAGGCTCAGTCGCTGCGCAGCCAAGGACTCGTTACAGATTATACTATTAATTTTAATTGCGCTAACTCAAGTAGAGGTTTATCAAATAATAATGTACTTATAAAATCGTTCTGTTTAGCTGATTATTATCAAACTCCAAAATATTAACCAAAAAGATAACTTACTATCCTGAAAAAAAGGATAAGCGGTAACCCAATACATGAAAAGTTACAAAAAACGCGAAATAAACATACATTATACCAACTGACTAAAAAAACATTAACACATTCACTAACAAAACTCCTGAAACACAAATACAGAAATTAGCATAGAAATGAAACACGAATTTATAATAAACCCATAATTGAGCGAGAGCGATAACAATTAATAGTGTAATCGGTAACGAACCTTTGGGAACGCAGCTACTGAGCCTAGTGTCCAATAAATACGAAAAAGTTATAATAAACCCATAATTGAGCGAGCGCGATAACAATTAATAGTGTAATCGGTAACGAACCTTTGGGAACGCAGCTACTGAGCCTAGTGTCCAATAAATACGAAAAAGTTATAATAAACCCATATTTGAGCGAGCGCACGAATAATTAATAGAATGGTCGGGAAAGAACCCCCCGTAACGCAGCTACTGTGCCTAGTATCCAATAAATACGAAAAAGTTATAATAAACCCATATTTGAGCGAGCGCGATTAAAATTAATAGTGTAATCGGTAACGAACCTTTGGGAACGCAGCTACTGAGCCTAGTATCCAATAAATACGAAAAAGTTATAATAAACCGATATTTGAGGGAGCGCGATTAAAATTAATAGTGTAATCGGTAACGAACCTTTGGGAACGCATCTGCTGAGCCTACTATCCAATAAATACGAAAAAGTTAAAATAAACCTCTATTGATAATATTTTCGCCCGCGATTATAAAACTAAAATAAAACGAATCCCGCTAATCCGACTGCCAGACCTTGTATCGCAAATGTCTTAAAATTAAAGTATTGGTTATACTTATTATTATATTCGTGACTAATTATATGTAGAAAGGCCCCTGGGAACATTTAACAAGCCACAAGGGTTAAAAACACAAGGCGTAATTAAAATAACCATTAAAACATAAAATCATGTTAATTTGATTTTTATTATTTTATTGAAATCGAAAAAGGTTGAATTTGAAATGGAAAAGGTTGAATTTGACTTGGAAAAGGTTGAATTTGACTTGGAAAAGGTTGAATTTGACCTTAAGGAACAAACAGAGAATAAAATTATTACTCATAATTACACGTAAAAATTTGATATGCTATTTAAAAAAAAAAAATCTAAATCATATGTTTCTAACGAAACTGAATAAACTTTTGATTTAAATTTCTTTTAAAATTCATATTTATTTAATAGTTCTTAAATTAATTTTAACGTCCTAGGTAAGTGAAAGTCGTGTATTGTCCGCAGATTTTTTTTTATATTTCAAAAGAGCAGTATGTATTAAAAAAAAATCCTGATAGGATTTTTTTGTGTTATATTAATTGGTTCAATTTGGTAATAACGACATTCTCCTTCATTTTACATCAGAAACTTTGACGGAATAGAGGAGACTGGTAAGATGGACTATAGGAGCTGATAATACACTATGATATATGAGCTGTTTTGATCTCACTGTGATGTTTTGCTTGGCCCTACTCCTCCTTCCAATAGCAGATATATTCTCAAGGGAGCGGGGATCCAATGACCACCCGGCCACTCCCCTTCCGCATCCTTCCTTTATTTATTGGTATACGGATACTATTATGTTTTTTTAAAATATGTTTTTATGCGTTTCTTTCATAATAAAGAATTCCGAATCATAAAATAAGATTACTTTTATAGCTGTTATTGGTGAAGGACAGCTTCCACTGACTCCCACCAGTAACGCAGCTGAGGGAGAGGCGTTGGGATTTCTCGGATTCTGCTTTTTCCTCCTCAGATGGGGAAAAATAAATTGTTAAAGAATTAATTACATTTACTTTCAATAGAAACACGTGTTTTTTATTAAATAATATATTATATTATTATATACCACAATCAGTTAGTTATATCGGCTTTTCATGACTCTCCGTGAACTTTTACAATTTAGTGCATAAGATAATTTTTTTTTCTAAAATATTTAGATTTCCAAATGTATAGTATACATCTAATGTTACTGTTTTCATGTTCAAAAATTAAAAAAAATACATAGACAAATTTTGTTGCTCTTTTCACCTTTGGTGACATATCAAATTCGTTTAACTTACTTATCTGTTTTTTATCAAAGATTATATGGTTATTTTTACAGAATCTACAAAATTAAAGGTACTTCAGAGGAAGAAAATAAAATAGATCACCATCCAAGCCCTGCCAGACTATTTCAATCATAATGAAACTTATATCATACAAAATCTTATTAAATTTTACTTCGATACAATTAAAGCGAGTTTAATCAAAATCTTTGAGCTGTTTTTGAGAAAATTGTCAAAATGTCCAAAATGTATAGTATAAAGTGGCTCTTTTAGTAAGTCGATATTGATTTTAAAAAATGCTGTAACATCTCGGATGTATAGTTGTTTTAAATATGAGATTTCAGTTTTATACGTCTTTTCGTTTTTGCGGTAGACTTACCACTAGGGTTTATACAAAAACCGACATTTTAGAAAACCGGTTTTCGAATAGTAATTTTCCCAGAAAAACGGTTTTAACTGGTTTTGAATTTTTATAAAGAAAAAATTTGTAATCGAGTATTCTGAAAATTCGAATAAAATATTTTAACAGAAAATTTAGAGTGATTAAAAGCAATTTTTGACTGAAATTATTTGCTGTTCAATTTTATTGACAGTAAATATTTTTTATGCAATTTAGTATTGGGTTGTTTCACATGAAAAGTCCGTTTTTATATTTTCTGAAATACATAAAGGATTTTGCAGATTTCTGTTGTTTTCTTCCAAATGTTTAAATATTTAAAGTAAACAGTTACTAATCCTCTACCTTTGTATTATAAACATTAGCTTCCCAATAAATTACCCACTTTTTATTATACCTCCAAATATGAACATGGAAACACGCGATTTTCGAGTAATATTATTGTACGTGTTTAAACTCGGCCATTCAGCAGCTGAGGCCGCTAGAAACATTTGCAAGGCGTTTGGGGAAGGGAGTGTTAATGAACGGACCATTCGCCGTTGGTTTGCTAAGTTTTCAGCTGGGGATACCGACTTGGAAAACTTGCCCCGAGGAAGACCTCCGTCCGTAATAGACAACGATGTCCTCAAACCTACAGTAGAAGGAAACCCTACCAAACAGTTAAAGGACTCTCAGCACAACTAAATGCAAGTGCACCTACCGTTTCCAGACATTTAAAGTGTATTGGGAAAGTAAAAAAGCTCGATACATGGGTACCTCATGATCTCACTGGGCGGCAGCAAAACCCCATGTTTCAAAACATACCGTACAAAAATTGAAAGAACTGGGCTACGAAGTTCTGCACCCACCATATTCTCCCTACTTGTCTCCAACAGATTACTACCTGTTCAGGAATTTAGACAACTTAGTCAAAGGAAAACTTTTTGAAAATGATGATCAAGTGAAAAGTGCGTTTTCAGATTTTGTTTCACTTCAAAGCCCAGAGTTTTTCAGTTCGGGGATAATAAAGTTGGTGTCACGTTGGGAAAATACGTAGAAAAATAAGGTAAATACTTCGAATAAAATTATCTTGTTTTCATATCGTTTTTTTAATAAAAATCCTTTATCTTGAAAACGGATATTTCATGTGACATAACCCAATAGAACAAAGAAATAATAGTTGACCAGGATTAAATAACTTTAAAAACAATTATCCGTTTTATATCATTCACTATTATAGAAGAGTATATCATATGATCATATTAATTGGAAACGATCTCTTCCTTATTTTGTTCATATGTATCCATTTATTAACACATGTTAAACTTTTTTATTAACACTCAAATGCACAGTACATATTGATATATGTGATAATGAAGTATCAGGATTTAATGTTGTGATTTAAATTTATTTTAATGACCTATATTGTATAAAAATATGGTAATAGATATAATATCTGAAGATGAGGCAAGTGAAGCCTCGAAACGTTATAAAGTTTAACATGTGTTAATAAATGGATACATATGAACAAAATAAGGAAGAGATCGTTTCCAATTAATAAAATTATCCGTTGTTTATGCATAATTTTTACTGTAAGGGTGTAAATATTTGTATAATATTTTAAAACGAGTTATTCAGCAAAGGGTTCGAATAAATAAAAACAATATATTTTCATAATAACCATATTATTTAAAAAACAAAACAATGTTATTAGATAAAGATGGATACTTATAAAAATAAAAATAATAATAATAACAGGCTTAGCGAACCCGAAGGTTCGATGCCGATACCACCAAATCCTGCCTACACAGACTCGTCCTATGTTCACCGTTCAAACCCAAGCCCCCGAGATCAGCCTTAACGCAATCCTCCCATCGACGCTTCGACCTACCTTTCGGACGCCTATCAGTCGGATCAGCGAATACCAACTTTTTCGGAATCCGCTCCTCATCGAGCCCAACAACTTTACTCGCCCATTTGAGTCTCCGCGATGCTATCAACGCAATTATATTCACAGGATACAAGTTCCGCAATTCCGCGTTGTGCAACCTTCTAAACTCCCCAGTGACCTCATCTCTCTTCGGACCAAATATTTTACGCAGTACCTTATTTTCAAAAACGTTAAGCCGTTGTTCATCCTTCAAAGTAAAAGGCCACGTTTCACATCCGTAAAGAACCGTCGGAAGAATAATAATACTTATATAATAATAAAATATAATAAAGAACAATTAGAAAATATATAACTGTGTATTATATAATGTAAATTTTAATCAAAGCCGAAAGACAAGAAGAGTAAATAAAGTTTATACATATATACTTATTAAAATCAATTTTAGTTTTAAAGACAATTAAGCAAGGGACCGAGTATTTTCTATTAAAGGCAATTTTAATACAAATTTAAATATTCTATTTATTTTTTTGTTTAATGAAATATGATTTGAGAAAAAAGAGGACGTCTATCGATTTGCTATTTAGCTATGAATGAATGAATGAATAACTTTATTTGCTTTCGGGGCAACCCCCATTCAAATAGAGCTGGCTACATAACAAATATATAATACAAAATATATTTCAATAAAAGAGTTAACAATATACTAATTCACTACGTTATTGGCTCTAGGTACATTGAATATTAATAAATTTCAATAAAACTTATAACAAAATAATGCAAAGACAATATATGAATAATATAACACTTTCCAATATAATAAATATATAATTTTACATAACACGGTGAAACACGATAAATAATAAAATAAAGTTAATAAATAATTCTATTCATTTATTATAAATGATTTAATTTGGCAACATTGCCTGGTATAATAATAAATGTTTTTTTATTCCTGAATATCTTCGGTGATAAACAGGGCGATAAAATTTGTACTGTTCATATTTAAGGCTCTAGGGATGTAATGGGTTCGGAACGGTGCGTATATCGACTCGACCAAAACCTATCCTGGAAACCCCAAATTGCCCAAATTTCCCGTCGATTAGTACCTTGAAATTATCTAGTACCATAAGGGATAATACCGATCCCGCCGTCTCCTACCACAATCTACCCGTAAACTCCTAGTTTCATCACTCATTTTTCCCCACTTCGACTATGGTTGTGTGGCATGTGGCGGCCTTTCGAAGGTGCTCGAGGGCAGATTGAGAAGGATTATGAATTGCTTCTTAAGATTTGTGTTCGGTATCTCGAGACGGTCCCATGTATCCCACCTCTATGACGAGTTAAAGTGGTTAACCCCAACCTTTCGAAGACAATATTTCCTTGGATCATTCCTTTATCAAATCATAAGCTCCCACCATCCATTTTATGCCTACAGCCTTCTGGTATTTAAATCCTCAACCCATCACCAGGAAACAAGATCCCGTCTGTCTGACCTCCACATTCCTTTCCATAGAACCAAAAATATGACTGCTCCTTTTTAGCCCATTCCACTGCCTTATGAAATTCTCCCCCTTCAAACATCCGTCATGCACCTTCCCTATCATCTTTTAAATCCCTCCTCTTTCAATACTTCCTTTCTCTTCAGACAGATGTTAGCTAATTTTTATTATGCCAACTTATGTAAGGTGAATTTGACTTTAATGCACTTACTTTAATGAGATGTAAAAGTTACATTTTATGTTTATTCTTATTTATTTATTTCTTGAAATTGTTAATAGAGATGGTACTCTGACCCTTTTTTCATTTTTTCATTATTGTGTTATTTAATTGTAGTTGTATATTGTTTTTGGCCAGTTGTAATTTATTATTTTGTTCATAATTGTTATTCTCAAGGGACCTTGTCCCAGATTAAAGTTTTTTTTCTATTTCTATTTCTATATGGGGCATCGGATGAAAATGTGGAATAAGTCCTCTCTTTCGTTTAGATTACATAGAGTGCAGTTTTCCTTGGATTTCAAATGGAAATATATATTGTTAAATGTTAATTTGATATTGTAGTTTCCAGAAAGTCTTAATTGCGCAAATATTTTTTATGACAGGAAACGGTGCGTTTAATGATAGGTAAGCTTGAGGCTTACGTCTATTGTTATGAATGAACGGATAAAGTGGGTTGTATTCACCGGGGGTGATTAACTTTTGTTTATCTATTGTCTCCATATGATTTGTAAACAGTCATTGTCAACAAATCATTGTTTTGTGCATCTCTAACTGAAAAAAAGATGGGACTTCTATTTCTAATATAGACTGTTTGTTTACTCGGCTTAATATACAATATAATTGGTGAAACCAGTTGTATTTTTGTTCTTCATTTGTGGGATTATGCGTTTTCTGTAGTGTATTGAAGCATGTTTTTGGGAGTCGGTCATCACTGAGTTCTAAAATTGTATGCACCCAAAAGAGAGAAAGCTTTAATATTGAGATTAGGCAATGGGGGACATTAAATTCTGACCGTATTAATAAAAAAGGAATATTTTTGTTTAGTGAGAATAAACGTTTATAAAAGTTTATGTTTACGCTTTCTATCCTATCTACATATCTTAGTCCCCATATTTGTACATTATAGAAGAGGATACTCATGGCTATAGCCTTATTTATTTTAATTTTGTTTTCCCACAACCTTAGTTTTGTTTTTGCTCAAAGTGCGATAACAGAACCTATTGCAGTTTTCGTTTTGGATTCGAAGTGATTAGTAGCTTTGTAAAATAATCCCGTTTCCGAAAAGGGCACTCCTAGATACATGTACTCCGGGACTCTTTCTTTTTCACTATTTTCATAGTATATCATGCCAACCCGTTTACATTTTCCTTTGTGGAAGCATAGTATTTTTGTTTTCCGAGTATTAACTTCTAACCTTTTCATTGAGCAGTATTGATTCAAAATATTAATTTTGTTTATAGCGTCGGTACAACTATCTGCTAGGATAATGAGGTCGTCCGCGTAAAGGAGTAGCAGTATTTCGCACGAGTTATTTACTTTTATGCCTCCAACATTTTTGATTCGGAAAAACACCTCTATATCATTTAGATAAAGGCTAAATAAATAAGGGAACAATATTTCCCCTTGCAGCAGACCCAACGCAACATCGATATCTTCTGATAGCATACCGTCACTTTTAACAACAGCCGAGGCGTTCCGGTATATATTTTTTATAGTTCTAATAATTTGTCCACTAATACCTTGATTGTGAAGAGATTGCCATAGCAGATTGTGGTTAATCGAATCAAAGACTCGCTTAAAATCGACAAATATGGCAAAAAACTTTTTTTCACGAGGTACTAGCTGTATCTGAATAAGAGCTGTCAATATAAACAAATTATCTAAACAGCCTCTATCTTTACGGAACCCGGATTGTGCTTCGGGAAGAGCATTCGTCTCATCGCACCATAAAGTGAGCCTATTTAAGATTATTTGGGTGAATATTTTCATTATACAATTTAACAAAGCAATCGGACGGTAATTTTCTGGTAGGTTTCTGTCACCTTTTTTAAAAAATATAATAATATACCCCGTTTTTACCCAGGATATTGGTATATTTTCAGTTTCAAATATTTTATTATATATATATATGTATGCATAATTGCCAGTTAATGGGTAGATTTTTGTAAAATTCTTAACTGAAGCCATTTCTACTAGGACTTTTGGCAATTTTACATTTTCTTAAGGAAATCTGAAGTTCTTCGAGGCCAATGACCGAGTCGAGGAGGGGATGAAGTACTCCGAAGTACCATACGTTTTGGTCGACCCGCGGGGGATATATACTTTGTAAATAATGAAACCATTGTTCACAGTTTATCGGTGCAGATTGTGGTTGCCTACTTTTGTACCTATTTATTGCACCCCAGAATGTTTTTGAATCACGAACATTAGCTAGGTCATCCATGATGGTACGCTCGAATTCCAGTCGCTTCAATTTTATTAAGTTTTTAAATTTTTTCTTTGCGGTAATTCATTCACCGACTTCATTTTCAATAAACCTATTTTTGACCATTGATTTCAACCTGCATCTAACGTACTTTTTTGCCAATACACATTCATAGTCGAACCAAGGTTTATCTATTCAATGGCAATTATAATTATTACGATTTTTTTCTTTAATAACCCAATCGTTTGTGATGTCTCCTGGATGGCAGATATGAGGTTATTTTGAATAATTTCAACGGATGGCGAGTTCATATAATATCCTACCCTAGGAGAATTTATAACTAGGTCATGATATATTAAGCTTTTTGAATCCTCCCATTTCGCGAAGGTTAAAGAGTGGTTCGGTTTTTTATTTTTAAATCGGAAATCGAATTTATATGTTGGTAGCTGCACCAGACCATATCAACTACACTTTTCCCTTTTGGAGTGATATTAGTATACTGACCGGGATTATCGCTAGCAGTTCGACCATTTAGAAGAACAAAAAAATTATTTTCCATAAATTCTACCAGTATTTTATCCTTATCATTTTCCTCAAGATCCAAGCTACCTCGATTATGTATTAAATTGGAGCCATCAAATGCCTCAAAATCCCCCTGATTTAAATTTGCAACCCTAGCATTAAAATCCCCCCGGCCGAGAACTATATCGTGGGTATATCTTATTTTTATACTTAATATAGTTGGATCCAGTAATTCTAAAACATAATTTAAGTTCAAAGAAGGCTTAAAGTAAACTAAAATTATAATAAATGAACTAAGACCCTGGTTTTCTTTAAAATAGGCACAGATCCAATACTCACTAATATCCAACACATTCACCTCAAAAACACTAGAATCATAGAATATAATTAGACCTCCACTTCCTCTCCCGCGGCTCTTCTCCCTGATGGCGTTGGACTAAACGTAACTGAATTGTGAGAGTGCTGGCGGGGCCGCTGGTGGTTTTCCCAATAAGTGTGTTTCACAGAGGCAGATTATAGAAGTATCTTTGAATTGTTTACCTTCTTCGACGAAATGTTTGTATCCATCAACATTCCAGGAAAATATTGAACAGTGCTCTGAATAATTTGAATTTTCTATTTTACCAGTATTCGTTTTGTAATTTACGATTCCGAATTGACGATTAGGTGCTTTTTTAGACTTTGGTCAAGATGTTATAATATCTTTACCTTTAGTCTTCTTATTTCGAGCTGACGAACATGGAGATGTTTCGAGTGATGCCGGGAGTAAACACTTTTTCTCATTGATTTCTTCATATATTTTGAATTCATCTGAATCGGTGTCGTAAAACTGTTCATGTGAGTTTTTAAAAAAAGTCAAATCAGATTCACATTTAAAATGTACTTTAGTAGAGCCCTCGAGATTCCGTATATATATTTTGCCATTTCTGTGCCAGAGGTATTTAAAGTTTCCCTCTTTCTGCAAGACTCTAGCTTTTGCAAATATAACACGATTTTCAGCAGATAGTACCTCATTTATAAATATATTTTTGTTCCTTCCCTTGTTAGATTCGAAGCCGCTAATACTTTTAACAGAACCTTTGCCTCTATATTCTCTATTCCGAACCAAAAATGCGTCTCGATCGGCTTTTCTAAGAAAAACCAGTATAACATATCAGTAAAAGACCCGCTTTTCTTTGAATTCTATAATAATTATCGAGATCCTTAATATTAAAGTCAGTCTCTAGTAGGCTGAATAAATCAGAGCATTCCTTCTTTATAAGGAATCCCCTTGACTTCTACTTTTTTACCTGACATAATTTCAGTTGAAGCATCTTTTAAGCTCTGTAGCTCTTTTTTTAGGTTTGATACCCGTTCGTTGGAGGTTTTAATCTGAGAAACAATGTAATTCTGAGTTTCTTGAAATCCTGATATGGTTTTTGTAAATTGTTCCATGGAATTTTAATTGTTAAAATTTCTGAATTAGTAGTTGTCGCAGAGCTGATTAATAGATCTATTTTTTTTTTTCCAGACTTAACCTGGTTAGAGAGCTTTCTGCTGATTCTTGGCGTTTAAGTCTGCACCCAAAATGAAACGATTTCCTAAGGAATCCAGGAAGGATACAAATTCGGAATTGGAAATGAAATGTTTAGGAGGGCAGTATGCAAATGTGAGGGTTACCGGAAAGGAAAAAGTCTTGATTACTATGGCTGTGACTTGTAGGAAATCATAGGTGGGAAGTGGGAGTAAATGATGAGAGAGGGATTGGTGGACAATGATAGCAGAACCGGCATGGGCTTTGCCGTCTGGGTGGTCAGTACGGTATGTCATGTATTGCGGTATTTTGAAGTACTGTTTAGTCGTTAGTCTTGTTTCAGTTATAAGTGCAACATCGATTGTTTTGTCTTTCAACAACGCTGTCAGTTCGTCAGTATGATTTCTAACACCATTCGCATTCCAAAGGAGAATGGATAAGGAGTTAGGTGAATTCATTTAAGGATTTTTCAAGGCAGGGATTAGATTTGATACTAGATTTGTAAGGAGTGATATAAGCGGCATAACAAGAGATTTGATTTCGGAGATGAAGGATGTCATTAGACTGGTAAGATCTGTGACGTTTGATGGTGGAGGGATATGAGAAATTTGATGTTGAGGAGTTTTTTGAAGATTAGGTAAACTTTGAGGGATAGATTGTTGTACAATAGATTGAGAATGTTGAGGAAAATGTTGTTCCGGCAGTGCCTCGACTTCATGACTCTGGCTTCCACCTCCAAGCAAGTGGGCAAATGACACATTAGAATTTACAAGTTTAGATGGTTCTCTTCTGCTTCTGATTGGTATAGCTGTTTCATTCGGATCCTGAGGTTTTTGGTATCTGGTTCTGAGTTTCTTGTAGATTTCGCATCCCTTGTAGTTAGCCGGGTGGTCCTTGAGGCACAGGGCACATACAGCGGGTGTTGATCTTGATCTTGTACATTCTTCTGATTTATGCTGTTCACCGCATTTCACACAGCGCGGTACGTGATGGCAATAACTTTTGGTATGACCATATGCCTGAAAGTTATGACACTGAACTATTTCCCTCTTTGTGTACGGTTTTTCAACTCTTACACGGGTATAGTACAGTCTACTGAGGTCATAGATTTTTTCGACTCCTGCTGATGGTTCCAAGTCCACGAAGAATAGAGGCAGTGGACTTTTATCTTTTAGAACGTTGGTGACTTGCCTCACTTGGAATCCTAATTCTGTCAGTTCTTCTTTGATAGCTTCAACGGGTGTTGAGGAATGTAGGTTTCTGATTACGACCCTTAATGCTCTCTCCTGGCGCAGCTGATAAGTATGAAAGTCAGCTTTGGTCTCAGTCAGATATTTTACAATCTTTCTGTAGGTTTCAGCAGTAGTCGGAGATATTTTAGTATCATTGGTTCTACTTATACAATAATAACTATTAGGATCAGTTACTTTGTTTAAATGCGCACACATCAGTTTAAAAATTTTTAAACAAATATTGGTGGAGGTAGTGGTTCCCTGGGTATAGGAGAAGATTCCATGGTTTCTTTTTCATTTTGGAGGATCTCAAATGGATTCGGTGTAAAAAACGGGGATTCATCAGTTATTCCTTGTGATGATGTGCTGGGCTGTGGTTCAGATCCTAATGAGGTAGCTGACGCGGTCGCTGGTGGAATTATTTTTTTATTTTGTTCACGGCGGGGTCTCTGTTTTGTAGGAGACGAGTTAGAACCTGCAGATCTAGATCTTTTACTTGCAGACTTTGAGGACATGACTTGATGGAAATATCTCATTGATTAAGAAAATAATAATAATAAATAAATAATGAGATAAGAATTAAAGATAAAAGAAAGATAAGTTAACGAAAAGCAAGCCCGAGCTTGCCGAGCTAGCGGCAATCAGCTGATCAGTGACCCTCCTTTCACTTTTTCGTGATTGTACAAAGTAAATTATAACTTTGCTTACCGAAATTTCTCCAATATTCACTGCCGTAGTATTCCTGAGGTCTAGTGATGTTCTCCAGACTGAATTCAAGCGAATTCCTACTGAAAAAAAGCAAAAATCTGAGAGACGATGTAACGTATGACTGTTATCATCGAGCGCATCAGCTGTTCCACCCATTAGAAGCACTCGAATGTCTAATTTATGTTAGGAGGTCTCTTGGCCATCTTAATATGGAGGAGAGGTCACGGATAAGCGGGTTTGAGTGGGCAGGGAGTTTGGAATGAAAAGACCATTACAACTTGGAATTAATTTTCGATGAGTCCAAATAACCAAGTCCAAAAAGTGTGTGTGTGTGTGTGTGGTAACTCCCGGGCGGAAACGATAAGTCCTATGAAACTGAAATTTCATATTTAAGACAAAATACACGCCCGAGACGTTACAAAACCTTTTTCATCAAAATGAGCTTACCAGAAGAGCTACTTTATACCATGCGTTTTGCACATTTTTTCGATTTTCTCAAAAACAATTCCGACGATTTTAATTAAACTAGCTATATCGATGTAAAATTGAATGGGCTTTAATATCATGTAGGTTTCATTCTGGTCAAACTAGTCCGGCAGGGCTTAAATGCCGATATTTTAAATTGTCTTCCTCTCATGTACCTTTAATTTTGTAGATTCTATAAAAATAACCAAATTATTTTGTTACTACTGATGAAAAACAGGTAAATATATAAATTGATTGACTTCGATACCCAACTAAATGAGAAAGCTGAAAATAAAATTTTTAATGCAATTTTTTATCTTTGAACATAAGAGCAGTAATATACATGTATAATATACCGTTGGAAAACTAAAGATTTCGGAAAAATTATTATCTTATACAAAAGCTTTTAAAAGCTAATAGAGAGTGAGGAAAAACCGATAAAAATAAGTGATTATTTTAGATAATAATATTATTGATTTTTTAATAAAACCCATGTTTCTATAGAAATTCCATTATAAATTTTTTAATGGTTTCACTCATTTTTATCTCTTATTGTTTTTGAAAATTCTTTAATCGATTCTAAAAGCGGAGGTAAGTGAAAGTCGTGTGTTGCCCGCACCAGATTTTTTCCATCAGAATACGAATGCTGTATAGAAAAAGAAAACAAAAAATGAGTTAGATATAATTTTATAATATCTCGTAATATATCCTGAAACAGCTTCTTAGAAAACCTAAAAACGATACCCTGATCAATCAAAGTAATGATAGAAAATATGATACTATAATCGGAAATGGCATTCATGGAAACCTAATAAATCATACTTTCATGAATAAGAACTATAATAATAAATAAAACTTTCCAAGCGCATGGACTATTAAAATACGGTGCTATATTCGGAATCAGGATCCTTGGGAACCTTATAAATGATAGCGGCAACAATTAGAATTGTAAATGTAACAAAATAACAGGTTTGTAACTCGTAAATACCATACCAAAATCTACTTAAAAGAACTTATTTATCTATCCGTTTCTAAATATATTCTATATATATCAGAATTATGAATTGCTTTTTAAGATTTGTGTTCGGTACCTCGAGACGGTCTCATGTATCCCACCTCTACGACGAGTTAAAGTGGTTAACCCCAAACCTTCGAAGACAATATTTCCTTGGATCATTCCTTTATCAAATCATTAACTCCCACCACCCATTTTACGTCTACAGCCTTCTGGTATTTAAATCCTCAACCCATCACCAGGAAACAAGATCCCGTCTGTCTGACCTCCAAACTCCTTTCCACAGAACCAAAAAATACGATTGCTCCTTTTTAGCCCGTTCCACTGCCTTATGGAATACTCTCCCTTCAAACATCCGACATGCTCCTTCCCTACCATCATTCAAATCCCTCCTCTTTCAATATTTACTTTCTCTCCAGTCCGATGTAAGCTAATTTTTAATTCTTATTATGCCTATTTATGTGAGGTGATTTGTTTATATACTTTAATGAGATGTAAAAGATATATTTTAGGTTGATTCTTATTTATTTATTTTTGAATATGTACATAGAGATGTCACAATGACCTTTTATTTATTTTTTTTCTTCTTTTCTTTTGTTATTTAAATGTAGTTATATATTATTTTAGGCCAGATATAAATTATTATTTTGACCATTAATGTTATTCTGAAGGGACATTGTCCCAGAATAAAGTTTATTTTCTATTTCTATTTCTATTTCTAAATAGATAATGAATAGAGAATAATCGGATGACGGACACTTCATCATCAAGATCTGTTATCCGTAGCACTACAGCCTAGTTCGGACCTTGGTCTCCTCAATGTGCCAATTGCGAATTCCCTGGAATCCTTAATAACGACATCCTCCCATCTTAGCGTTTGTCTGCCTCTTCCTCTGGCCCGATGGAGCCTACAGTCCAGCAACTTCCTCGGGATCTCATCCGCTATCATCCTTACGACATGGCCAACCTCGTGCAGCCTCCCTAGCCTTATATGTCGCATCACGTCTCCCTCACAGAACAGCTCGTAGACGTCCCTGTTAGTTCGCCTCTTCCAATTCTTACCTACCTTGACACAACCAAATATTCGGCGCAGAATTTTTCTTTCCAAGACCAAGGTCTCCTTTCCTTCAGCATTTATCACAGCTTCGGTGGTTACCACAAAGCTCAATTTTTTTCTCAATTACTACAAACGCTCAAAACGATATTATGGAAACTCTTGCCAAGCCTCTAAATAATACTCTGTTTGATGAAAGTCATTAGGTTTTCCAGCAGGGTTACTCACCAACTCGCGAGATCAGATAAACTCAGCAGAGGCTGCAAAAGAACATTTCAGATTAGAAACCCTGATATCAACCCACTAGATTACCGGCTTTGGTCCAAACTCGAGAGTCACCCTAGCCATAGAGTACACCCTAACTTGGAAAGCCTCAAACAATCTCTGGACCGAGTTGTTGAGCATATCCTCAAGAAGTGCTGCGTGCTGCTATTGATGTCTAGCCACGGATATTAAATGCCTATGTCAAGACAAAAGGAGGGAATTTTGAGTAATTTATTTTATTTCTTTTAGTGTCTATAGATATAAATTTTGTTTTTTAATAACGTTTTTGAAAAAGTTAATTTTTTTGTTGAAATCAGTATACATTTCTTGTAACAATATTTATGAAAAGACTAGGTATAGCCGTAGATTGATGTAAAATTAATACCTACAATTTTCTACTACCAATGTTCTAATTACAAAGAGTTTTATTCATTTATTCTAACAAGCTAATAATTCTTGATATAGACATATATATTAAATTTAAAAAAAATAAAACTGAAACCTTTATTAAAATTATGGCATTTTTTCAATTCCTTAGGATTAGATTAGATGCTCAAAAATAAAAATTATACATTAAAATACTCTGAAAAATTACAAACGTTTTAATGATGATTAAGAACGATGTATGAAGAATAGTGACTAGTGCAGCTATGGAGAAGAGTTGAGAGGCGAGTACCTATTATTACAAAACGATGTAGTAGCGATTAATAAGTAGCTGTAGCTGGTAAGAAAGTAGCAAGTAGTAAGAAGCAGTAGCGGGACGAGTAAGTAGCAGTAAGTAGGTAGAGTGCTTCTTCTTCGGCCCTTTTATGTATTACTTTATGCTGCATGATACATTCGCGGATTTCAAACTATCCTCAGAAGTTTCAAATGTCATCTGTTTTGTCTTTGTCCAGTTTCCTTAATCCCTTTTGTCTATGTCATCTATCTCACAATTAAAAAAACCCAAATAAAATGAAAAATTCATACGTCTCATGAGGTAGAATATCAACTTTAATTCCTCATAATAACTCGCCACACACAATGTAAACAATGAGAGCATAATATATAGAGCATTGTAATAATAGCTTTATTGGCATCAGTATTAACAAAGGCCTCTCCCATAGGGAGGAATATATGGTAGTTGGCTATAGTGAGAAATAATAGATGAATACTCAAAATATTGAAAAACAACAAATAATCCAAAGAAAAAAAAACACAAATAATTATACGAAAACCTCAATAACAAAACAGAGTCCTTGAAAAAATACACCTAAATAAAACACCAAACTAAATATTCTCTAAAACGTTTTTCCACCAGGGTGTGTCCCTCACAAATCATCCACTGGTTTTCGCCTACAGTCTGCGTCAATTCATCCCTCCACCTGCGATGTGGTCTTTCAGTCTGGCCAAGTGCCCAGTCCAGCTCCATTTCAATCGATGGGCCTCAACCCTAAACCTAACTTTTAATTTCCATCTTTTGAAGAATCTATTTATTTTTTCCAGTTTCTTAATGAACATTAAACTCCTTACAAGCTGCATTCGCATGGTATTCAGGATTAGATCAAGGTTTCTAGTTAGTGCCCAGCTTTGAGCCCTATAGAGAACCGTGGGACATACAAATGTGGTCAAAACTTTGGTTTTAAGATTCAGTAATAGATTGGTTTTAAAGATCTTTTGGGAAGACCAATATATAGCATTTCCAAGTCAATCGTAACCTTTTCCAAGTCAAATGTAACCTTTTCCAAGTCAAATGTAACCCTATTCATTTCAAATGTAACCATTTCCATTTCAAATGTCACCTTTTCCATTTCAAATATTACCTTTTCCAAGTCAAATGTCACCTTTTTCTTCACTTCTAGCTTTAAATATTCCGTTTTATTTATTTATTTATCGAAAAATAATTAGTTTAATTGAAATTATGACTTTTTTTATAATTTTGGCATATCATATCACTGTTTTTTTGTTGTTTTTTTTAGATATTTGATATAAAGTTCTGTTTTTTACGAACTAATATTTAAAAAAATATTTAGTTTTAAAATAGTTGTTGATTTTGAATTTTTAGAGGGGAGGGATGGTTTTCGGGTATTATAATTACGTTTTTCGAGATGTATTTTTTATAGCTCGCGTGCATATTAACTCGCGTTTACTTTTTATGTTTTTTATTGATATAGGGATTAATTAATGTGCTTTCGGGTATTATAATTACGTTTTTCAAGCTGTATTTTTTATCGCTCGTGGGTATTTCAACTCGCATTTACTTTTAATGGTTTTTATTGATATATAGATTAATTATTGTGCTTTTGGGTGGTTATGATTATGTTTTTCGAGCTGTACTTTTTCTCGCTCATGCGTATTTCAACTCGCAGTTACTTTTAATGTTTTTTATTTATATAGGGATGAATTATTGTGCATTCGGGTGGTTATGATTACGTTTTTTGAGCTCTATCTTTTATCTCTCTAAGTATTTCAACTTGCATTTACTGTTAATGTTTTTGTTTGATATAGGGATTACTTAATGTGCTTTCGGGTGGTTATGATTACGTTTTTTGAGCTTTATCTTTTATCGCTCATGCGTATTTTAACTCGCATTTACTTTTAATGTTTTTCATTGATATATAGGTTATTAATTGTCTTTGCGGGTCTTGTAATTACGTTTTTTGAGCTGTATTTATTGTCGCTTGTTCGCATTTCAACTTACTCGCATTTACTTCTAATCTTTTTATTGTTATAGGGATCTATACTTGTGTTTTTGGGTGGTTATGAAAAAACTTTTTTTGGACTGCTTATTCTATAGCGCGCGCGATTTTAAACATAGTGCTAATATAATTTTATATTTTGATAGAGTGGTCTTTCTTTGTTTTTGTTTTAGGGGATTCTGATTACGTGTTTTGAACATTATTCTTTTATGCGCTTGGGAATTTCTACATACCGTAAATATTATGTTATGATTTGAAGTAAAAATTATTTGTTGTGTTTTTGCACGTTCTGATTACTTTTTTTAACTGGATGTGACATCGCAATTGCGCATTGTTTTAGATCACTTTTTATTTAAGTTAAAATGTGCACTAGCAATAAGAAAATGTCATAAAATCTATTAGTATTCCCCAAAACACTATAAACGATCCCTCTATTAAATATTTATAAAATAGAAACAGAACTTAAAATGAGTAAAAGCGATAACAAATAAGGTTCAAATAATGTTATAAGAACACCCGAAAATAGAATAAACGATTCCTCAATTAAATTATCAAATAATTGTAAGAACAAGTGAGGAAGTGAGTCCATTATAAAATATTTAGTTGAAAAAATTTACTGAGGATGCTAAAAAAGGAACTATAACTGATCATTTTATAAAAATTTAGATAAAAATAAATAAATAAATAAAAAAGCTAAATGATGTATATTCCAACAACGTTATAATGAGAACTAAAAACAAAAAAATCAATCCCAATATCAATCAAAACTTAATCATAACCACCCGAAAGCACAATAATTAATCCCTATATCAATAAAAAACATAAAAAGTAAATACGAGTTGAAATACCCATGAGCGATAAAAAATACAGCTCGAAAAACGTAATCATAACCACCCGAAAGACCATTAATTAATCCCTATATCAATAAAAATCATTAGAAATAAATGCGAGTAAGTATGCACGCGAACGATATAAAATACATCTCGAAAAACGTAATGATAATACCCGAAAATACATTAATTATTTCAAAAAACCATCCCTCCCCTCTAAAAATTCAAAATCAACAACTATTTTAAAACTAATTATTTTTTTTAAATATTAGTTCGTAAAAAACAGAACTTGATATTAAATATTTAAAAAAACAGTGATATGATATGCCAAAATTATTAAAAAAGTCATAATTTTAATTAAACTAATTATTTTTCGATAAATAAAACGGAATATTTAAGGCTAGAAGTGAAGAAAAAAGGTGACATTTGACTTGGAAAAGGTAACATTTAAAATGGAAAAGGTGACATTTGAAATGGAAATCGTTACATTTGACTTGGAAAGGGTTACATTTGAAATAGAAAGGGTTACATTTCACTTGGAAAAGGTTACATTTGACTTGGAAAAAGTTACATTTGACTTGGAAAAGGTTACAATTGACTTGGAAATGCTATATATATAGCATAGAATAGAATAGAAAAATGAACTTTATTCTGGGACATAGTCCATTAAGAATAATATTGATATTACAAATAAATACATCTCTTCTGGCCATAATACATTAAATTGATTGAATTATTACAAAATTAATTATTTACATAAATAAAGTAGAAATAAATTTGAAAATCATTGGCATAGAGGTGATGGGAGCAATGGACTATTGAATTAGGGAGATCATTGATGTAACAATTGAACAGAAGAAGGGAGATGCTGGAGTCCTGGGCCACACCTACCGAAAGGGCGAGGAAGGATGATAAAGGATGATTAGGAATGTAAACGGCTTGGGTTCGACCGGAAAGGAATGATTGGAACCAGTGAATAGCGCTGTTGGAAAAGGATAGTGCATTATTTTGGTAAAGAGAATAGAATGGTCTAAGGAGTCAAAAGCTTTCGAGAAGTCAAGAAGTATTAAAACTGTTAGTTTCTTTTCGTCCATGGCAGTATGGATGTCATTAGTGATTTTGGCGAAGGCGGATTGTGTGGAAAAGCCTAAACGGAAACCAGATTGGAGGGGATCAAGTAGCTTGGACTTTTCAAGGAATTCGTATATCTGAGTCTGGATTATTCTTTCGAGAGGTTTTGAAAGGTTTGAGAGAATGGAAATAGGTCGATAATCTTTAGGAAGGACGGGGTTTGCGGTTTTGTTAATGGGATGGACTAAAGCTTTTTTCCAAGAGCTAGGGAATACTGCATTTTGAAGAGAGAAATTATATATAAAAAGGAGAGTGGGGAGGATTTCAGGAAGGCATAATTTTAACAATTTCACAGGAATTCCATCAAAACCAAAGGAATTGGTGGTAGGTTTCATAATGCAGGAAATAAGATCACTTGGAGAAATGTCAGAGAAGTAGAAATTATCGGGGTTATAATGGAGCTGAAAAAGATTCAGGAGGAGGCAGAGTAGACAAATTAGAAGACGGGGATATAAAATGGGAATTTAGTTCATCAGGAGATATCTGTGGTTCATGTGAAGAAGGAGATTTGCAGAGGGAGAGCTTACGGACAATATGCCATTTTGTTTTCGAGTCAGGAGCTGTGGAGAGGGCTTCTTGGAAATAAATGGATTTTGCTCGTCTGATAGTTGTCTTTGTCAAGTTACGCAGTGTAGGCGCAGGGCAGCCTCACGCCTTTTTTGTGAGTCTTTAATTTCTTGACTCATCCAGGGAGCAGGTCGGCGACGAAAGATGGTGGTTTTGAATGGTGCGTGGATATCAAGGATATGAAGAAGCTTAGCAGTGAGGATATCAACCATGGAGTCAATAGAGGTATAGGAATAGATTTCGCTCCAGTTAATCTTTTCTAGGTCAGGTAAAAGGATTTCACGGGTCAGACCAACCAGGTTGCGGAAAGTGAACGTTTTGGGTAGGAAAGCAGGGGTTTGAATATTATAAGAGATTTGGATAAGGTCATGAGATGAAAGGAATGGTACCGGATGCTGGGAGGCGGATAAAAGGTTATGCCTTGAGTCGATAACATGTAGATCCAACCAGGTGTCAGACCTAAAGGTATGGTGAGTAGGGGCATAAGGAACAATGTAGAAATGGAGAGAATAAAAAAAGTTTTCAAGGTAGAGTTTATCGTTGGAGTCGGAAAGCAAGTTGGTATTAAAGTCGTCAGAGATTATAATATGGTTGTAATAGGGAACATGGTTATAGAGGATTGATTCGAGGGATTGATCAAAAAGAACCAGAGGAGGACGGTAAACTACAATATACAGGAGAGAACTTGAGATACAGGAAATTTCGACAAGAAGGAATTCAACATTAGGGTGATCATTAGGGAATGAGACATCAAGGATTCGGGATTTGAAGCTGTTATGAACAAAAAGTCCTACACCTCCACCGTTCCTGCCGATACGATCGTGCCGGATAAAGGAATAGAAACTGAGGAGGAAGGTATATAGGATTTTAGCCAGGTTTCAGTGACTGCAATAAGGTGGTGAAAATTTTTGGTGAAGTAATTAAGGAACTCATCATAATGAGCGGGTAAGGACTGTGCGTTAACATGGCAGGTGGTAAGGACGTTAGACATACAGGAAAGGAAATAAAGTTGTTTGAAGTAAAGACACTTGCGGTAAAACGAAATTGTTAATATACCTCAGAAATAAAGAGACCGTTGATAAAATGATATAAGATGATCTATGAAAGAAAAAAACAAAATAAGTTAAATTAATAGCTTGTCTCTGTGAAAATAAAGAAAAATAATAATTTGTTATGAGCAGGATAAATACAAAAAGGTTTTAGACCAGAGGTGGACATTCCAGAGAGTCAGCAAAACACGTCGAGATCTTGACACCTGTCTATAAAGATAACCGGGTGGCCACCATCCTTTCGGCAGCGCACTCTGCCTCCCGCGAACAACACGTATTTAATTTTTTTTGCAGATCTTACTTGACGGGCGAACCAGTACAAGTTCAACAAATGCCCATTTGTTGGCGACATCTCTTCGCCGAGATATATTCGGTGGAAGTCATTTTCCTCCCAGCCGATGTCCCGCGTGGAGAAGCCCCTCTTCACTTTACGTTGTTGTACTATTTCGTCCCGTAGCGATTGCCTGACAAAATGTGCGGTTATAGGAGGTGGCTGTTTGTCGTTTTTTCGCGGACGCCACCGCTCAACTATACCGAGGTCTTTGGTGTCGATTTTGATCTCGAGTCCCGCCGCAACGCTGGACACCAGGGCTGCCGGAGTTTCCCCGGGGCGAACCGGAACGCCTCGGATTTCAACCGATCTGAAGAGCAGACCTTGCTCCGCTTTATTGAGGCGGACTTCGAGTTCTTTCACTTTATTTTTTAAAACTTTATTTTCCGTAGTCACCTCTTCGATATATTTTGCTTGAACTTCCAGGTGTTTTTCGATTTCAGAAAGTCTATCGTTTAATTCAAAACTGAGTTCACCGTTTTTATCTAGTGAAGATTTTAGATTTTTAATTTGTTCATTCACTTCGGCGCGTAAGCAATTAACAGCAGCGAGTATGTCCGCTGCCGTGGATTCTGCAATCTTCGTGATAGACTCGGCTATCTTCGGTGAACGCTCGGTCGTTTTCGATATACTTCTAGATTGGCTAGGAGATTTTTCTTTGATTGACCCGTTATTCTTTCTTCCTGAGACGCACTTATTGCAAATCCATTGTGTTTTTTGGGCTTTGATAGTCTCAGTGTCTTTATCAGTGAGACTGCAGCACCTGCCGTGAAAAATCACGCGACACTTGCTACAGCTCACATTGTTTTTGTCTTCACGGGTGATCGTGGTCTCACAGACTGTGCACAGCACCATTATGTTTAATTAAAAATAAATAGAAATACAAATTATGACCACCTTCATTCTTCTTTTTATTTACTTATTCATATTTTCTCTGAATGTTATTGTTTGAATAAATTGGTATTTCTATTGAATCTGTCAAGATGGGTCTTCCTATAAAGTATCTTGTGTTGCGCACACCAGATGTTTTAAAAATATCGATCTGATAAAATTTGATCAATCCATTAAAAACTTTGGAATCACTTCGGACTTAACCCTCTCCTGGAAAAACCATATTTCTGACAGCACCCGTTGCTCCTTTATCACTTTACAGCGATTAAATGGACTCTGTCACCTCTTTCCTCATGAAACCCGTAAGCTTATGGTCTCCTCCCTGATATTTCCCCATTTTGACTATTGCTGTACGGTGTATGGGGGTGTTTCTGGAGATCTTAACTAAACACTAAGAAGAAAACTAAAACGTTTATATAATTGCTTCATTCGATTCATCTTCTGGATCTCTAGGGCCACTTCTATTACGCGATACTATAAAGTTAAAGTGGCTTTATCCTTTATACCGTCACAGTACTTCCTGTCCTCCTTCCTTTACCAAGTTATCTAATCCCGCCGCCCATCATACATATTAGATTTCCTCACATTCAAATCCTTAATCCATACCCGCACACTTGTATGCAGCCTTCTGATTTGTGTATTTCATTCCATCGAACAGCATCTTTTGACAGTTCCTTCATAATCCAATCCTCATCCATATGGATCCATTCATCTCACATCATTCATCATTCAGTCTCATATCCCTAATTCCAATACTTTCCGACATTCGAATCCCGTCATTTTAATTACTTCCTAACTAAGTTTAAGAGTTTCTATGAAAATTTGTAAATAGAAAAGAAAAACTATAGAAGGGGAGCAGCTGGTGCATTCAGCGCGATTTAGGTTAGGCCCTTATTGCTCAAACAATCAGGCAGAAATGTATGCACTATTACAGGCTGTGCTCTACATAAAAAATTCTCATTATACGTCTAACTTCTGTATCCAGACAGACAGTCAAACAACACTATCGAAATTAAGGAACATGAACATACACGAAGGGCTCTTAGAGGAAATCAGACATTCACTAATAGTTTGTCATAAGGAAGGTATGAACATCAGCTTTAAGTGGGTTAAAGCCCATGTTGGCGTTGTTGGGAACGAACTAGCGGATGAAGCGGCTAAAGCGGCGGCAAGAGACACCGCTCTCCCGATAGCATAAGACAAGGCACCGATCAGCGCCATCAAACACTTTCTGTCAATGAAAACAAGGCAGAAGTGGACTACGAAATGGGCCATCTCAACAAAAGGTAGACACACCTATGACTACATAAAAACGATTGACGATCGAACTAAACTTAAAAAAAATTTCCTACAAACTGACATAATTCCTGACGGGACATGGAGGAGCCAGAAGCTATTTATGTCGATTCAAACTAACTGACGACAAAATCTGTAAGTGTGACGGTAAAAGCGAACAGACATACGAACCATCTTTTATTCGATTGCAGTAAACTGGATAAACATAGACACAAACTGATCTCAACAGTCCTGCTTAACGGAGATCAATGGCCGCCTTCGAAGTGTGACCTTCTTACAAAATATTCTTCAAAATTTGATGAATTTGTGGACCGGGTGGACTATGCAGAATTAGAGAAATAGCAACATGCAATAACTCGTTATTAATTTTATTTCATTTAATTTCACTGTTACTAATACTAGTCAATTAGTTAGTTAGTTTGTATTATTTCGTTAAGTAGTTATAACAAATGAATTATTTATTATTTGATACTGGTTTCTTTGTTTAGTCAATTAGTTAGTATTATTTTGTTAATTCGTTATAACAAATGATTAATTTATCAGTTTTTATATATTAGTTGTATTTAACTTATTTTATGTTTTATGTAACTTAATGTTCTGTAACATAATTTATATTATGTAATAAAAATACGCGTTGTATCGCAAGATGGTACGCGTAGAAATAAATGCACCCATTGCAGGGTTACTGTAATGAGGAAAACCGTAACTATAGAAATATTAAGTAATTGTTCATTGTTCTTTTTTAATTAAATAAGAATTTTATTTTTCGGCATATGGTAATTATTTATTTAGTTATCATTTAACTTTTTTATAAATATTTTCTAAATCGTTAGTTTTGAGGCTATATACTGATTTATTATATTTTTATTTCTCAGGTGATTTAACTTATTTTTTATTCACTTATTATTTTTCACTGTTGTTTTTATTTTACTATACTTACTCTAAGGCAACAAATCCCAATTTATCGTAGTTCGTATTATTATAAAGGGACTTGTCCCAGAATAAATAAATAAATTATTATTATTTAAAAAAAAAACTTCATATCAATAAAAAATAAAATCCGGAATAATTCTCAAAAAAAACAATGTCCAGTTCATAAACATATATCAAATGGAAAAATAATAAATAGACAAAAACACTAAATCAATGCCGTCCTATATGTCCTATCAATTCCGAGATAAATGTTTATGGCGAATACACAAAGTTTTCACTAACCAGCCGCAATCGATACCGCCTCTCACAAAAGCAGACGGGTATGTCTACTATGAAAAAGACAAATATGAACTACTTGAGCGCTACGTCAGTTCTATACCACCGAATCTTGGCTCCGTTCACCATAACGTAAAATTATCAATTCTGTAAAATAATTCCTTCAATTACCAGTCAAAGTTCCTTCCCATCCATTTTACCAACAGAAAGAAGCAAAATACCCGTCATAGTTATCAAACATTTAAGCAAAAAAACCTTACTTTTCCTGACCAAAATCTAAAATTGTATTCTTCGTTTAAGATATTACCCATCAGCCTGGAAAATTATCACAGTTTCGAAACCTAACAAATATCATACAGAAACTAGTAATTACAGACCAACCAGTCTAGCTGTACTTTCTCAGTGATCTTGCCTTTCGCCGATCCGATTTAATCTGTATATCTTAGACCTCCCTTCACACCCATCAGTAGAACGATTCCTATACGCCGATGACACAGCTATTTATTATACATCCTCACATAGGATCGATACAATAATCAATAGATTACAGGCACTGATTGAAAAATATATCCGCTACTTTTCAAAATGGGGAATCACAATTAATGTCCAGAAAACTCAAGCGATTATTTTCTCAAAAAGAAAGCTGTCCGTTACAAAAAACATTGTTATGAACGGAAATATAATCTCCTGGGCCCAGTCTATAAATTATTTAGGTCTAGAGATGGAAACAATTTTAACTTTCACAAAACACATACGTAAAAAATGGAATAGAGCCAAAATTGTTGTGAACAAAATGATGGTTCTCTCTGATATCTAAATGGTACCCCTTAAGGAACTTCCATAAACTTTGGAGGAATCGAAAAAAATTGAGATTGTAATATTGTAATGTGGAAGAATGAAAAGGATTTAGAAGAGAGTTTTGTTCTAGGTATGTGGAGAGCTGGTGTTGGACTAATCTTTCTAACGGGTTAGATAAGTTTGAAAGAATGGAAATTAGTATGAAATCTTAAACGTTGGTTGGAGAGGAAACTTTGTTGATAGGACGTACAACTAACCCTTTTTCCAAGCTGAGGGAAAGATAGAGGTTTGGAGCGAAAAATTGTAAATGTGATTCGGAGAATGGCAGGGAGGAAAAGTTAAATCAGTTTTACCGGTATGAGTTCTGAGCCGTAGTCGTTAGTTCTCGATTTTTGGACAGAAGAGAGTAGATCATCAGTTGTAAAATTTGTCAGGATCAAATCGAATTCTAGAGGGTGAGGCGGGGAGACTATTATTTACGAAAGTCTGAAAAAAAAATGGTAAAATAGAAATTTAGCTCATCGATGGAAAAGGGTAGTAATTAGACAATTTAAGGTTTATAAAAAAAAAAAAAAATCCAAGGATCTTCCACTTGGATCCAGAATCAGGAGCTTTGATTAACTAGAGCTAAGAGTTGTGGAAGAACTGGGCCTTTAGCGCAGCGTATAGATTTCTGGGTGAGGTGTTTTCTGAATTTAAAGGATATTTAATTATTGGAAAGTCGAGTACGGCGCAATTTCCTTCTGTCTGCGTTTCTTCTTTTCATCACGTGTCTTATCTCCGGGGTAATCCAAGGAGCTGGACGTCGGAATCTAGCAGTTTTGAGAGGTGCATGGTTATTTAGAAAAGCCACTAGATTCGACGATAGTCATTCAAACATACCATCGAACGTAGAGGAGGATTAGATAGGTTCTAAGGAACGGTGAAGTGGCTCGAGGAAAGGACTGATACTTTCATTAGTTACAGAATCAAGATTACGCCATGCAATCTTCTTAGTTAAATGGTTGAAGTAGGCATATTATAGAATTATAGACCTGAATAAGATCGTGTGAAGAGAGGAAAGGTACTGGATATTGGGAAGAGGATAATAAATTTAATGCGGAATCTGGTTAGATAAAATCTAACCAGGTATCTCAAAACTGGGTATGATAGGTGGATTGATAGGGTACTATAAACAAAGTGAGGGAGTAAAACAGGTCAATAAGATAGGATTTATCAGAAGAATCGGCCAGTAAATTAGTATTGAAATCTTCAGAAATAATTGTATTATCGAAGAGGGATAAAAAAGTAATGGAGATATATCAAAATACTTTATAAAATAATAATGAGTAAAATAAAATAAAAAATAAATAAATAAAAAAAACCGATAGTAAAAAGAGCAAAATAAAGAAACTACGGCTACTGGAATAAATTATTAGGTAACAGGGACAGAATTTTCAGATGAAGACGTCCAGGTCGTTCTATTTATTGATGATCACCGCTGAATCTACGTTGTCGCGCCAGCATCGCACACGCCCTCCTGCGAACTAAAGGGCTGTTTAGACGAGCCAATCACCTCTGGTAAATTGGCAAGGGAGCTTGAGTAATCGTGGTCATACTCTTGATGAGGGGCGTGGCCTAGCTCATTGCTGGAAAAATAATCCCAGAGAAATTGGAACCCGGAGAAATTGAAACGTCTATACAGGCGCAGTCGTCCTGGTCAAAAATTAGATGGGTGGAAAAATTAGACAAGCAAAAAGGGAAGGATTTCCATACAATTTAATTTGGTCAGCTCTTCGATTTTGAACGAAATAAATTATACAATATAATTTGAATTAAAAAAAAAAATTAAAGCCAAGAAATAAAATTAGTTCTGTCAAATAATTTTTAATTTACAAAAACAAAACAAAAAATTAAATTACTTTATTGCAATAGAACTACGCACATGCCTTATTATATATATATATATATATATAATATATATATATATATATATATATATATTATATATTTATTTATTTATTTATATGATTCTAATATTTAAAAAATATTAAGTATTTTTTGTCAATTTCTTACTTTTTTTGTTGTCAATATAGAGTATTTCACCGTATACTCAATGAGATGTTTCAGGTACCTTTCAATAAATGATTATAAACGTATTAATTAAGAAATAAAAAAAAATTGTTTAAAAAATAAGTATTCGACACTATTTCTAGTAATCATTTATTGATCTGAACCATATCCATTCCTTATTAACGTTTTTATAGAAATATTTTATTCATTTCTTTCCTAGTTATTATTCAATACTAATCATTTACAATTTTTTATATTTCATTTTACACTAACCAATCAAAAGATAAACTTTAATGTTAATGTATTCAACTAAACGTTTTAGTTTTATTGTGTACTTATCTATATCTAGAAGCGTCCTCTTACTTAATTTCTAAATAGAGTTGAAGGTTATATAATTATAGCTTATCATAAAGATTATCAATTATCAATATATATTCTACAGAACGGTATATTTAAATGTAGACATTAAGGCTTCTTAATTCAAAACAAAGAACAAATCCACCAACGAACGAACAACAAAGACCAGATCCAGTAAAGTAATAATAGAGATATTCTTATATAGAAAATATATAGGAAAAAACTTAATTCAATGTAGTGCGGCTCAATTTGAAATAGAAAATATTCTTTAAATGTAAAATTGTATACTAAAATTCATTAGTATTTCTTTCATTTCTCATTTATGTTTAATTAATTTATATATATATATATATATATATATATATATATATATATATATATATATATATATATATATATATATATATATATATATAGGTAAATAAGAGAAAACTTCAATCTCCAATCCATGAGAAAGCATTTTTTGAATGATAATTGGTTAATAAAATAAATTTGGAGAGTTAAGTAAGCGTGTGGTAATCCTCAGAGCTACGTAGTAGCGAAAAAAGGAGCCCAATAAATTGGAGTTCGCATTTAGACCTCTTGATAAATTGGGCCCCCTTTCCTGTCTGATCAACTTGTCTAAACAGCCCTTAAACAAACTTCACTTAAACGGCCGCCCCACAGTGGTTCAAAAGCTTAGTAATTCGGAAAAAAAAACTCCGTAGATTTTTGAAAAATATCTAACATATCCTTTGGATCAAATTATATTTCTGGGTCACCGAATGATTTAATTGGGTATTATGATTGGGTAGTAATCCACCTTAAATTTGACTTAAGTATTTTTTTCTCATTTATTTTATGGTCAATCCAACTTTATTGTATTCTAAGAAAATAATTTTTAAAACCATTTACACGAAAATCTTATTCATTTTATTCTTAAAACATTTTTATTTCAAAAAAAAAAAAATATATATATATATATATATATATATATATATATAATAATATATATATATATATATATATATATAGAAGAAGAAGAAAATAAACTTTATTTACATTTTTACAAATTGACAAAATATTTATAAATGATTTCGGATGAGACATCCTTACAATCAGCAAATGTTTGGTTCATTTGGTAGTTATAATCTAATTAACTAATCTATAATTAGTGGTAAAATTAAATTGTGATTATATATGGTTGTAGGGAAAATTATACAAAAACCTACAAATAAAAACAGATAACATAATTTATAATATAAAATTAGAAATTAAAATAAACTAGCTTAAGTTAGTAACACATGTTTAGTTCTTTTATGAGTGTAGCGTTTTAGAGATGCTTTATTATAGTTACCGATTTCCTTTATCAATGGATTTTTGGAGACTGGTGTTTTACTGAACTAAGAAGCTGTTTGAGTATGGACAAAGTGTTTAATTGTTGGAAGCTGTAAGTCATGGAGCATAGATGATATTTTAGTGTAGCGGGGATAATTGTTAATTATCCGCATTGATAGATTTTGAATTCTTTCAAGTTTTTGGTAGTTAGTCAAGCAGGTTGAGCTCCAGACTGGCGAGGCGTATGTAATTAACGAGCGAATAACTGATTTATATATTATTAATTTGTTATGAGAGCTCAGATGGGATTTTTTGTTGAAGTATGGGAACATTTTAAATATCAATTTTTTGGCTTTATCGATTTTTCTATTGATATGGTCTGTGAATGTAAGAGATTTGTCTAATGTTATGCCTAGGTACTGTACGAATTTTGACCAAGGGATGAGAGCTGAATTTATCTTGATTTGGTGGTTTATTTTTGGGCGACGTTTAGTGAAAAGAATTCCTTCAGATTTAGTGAGATTGATTTTCAATTTCCATTTTATGCAATATTTATGAATTTTTTAAAATAGAGTTGAAGGCGATTCACTATTGTATCGATGCGATATGATGAGGTATACAATGCTGTATCATCGGCGTATAATGACCTCGTCACAAATGGATGGGCTGGTAAATCAGAAATGAACAAATTAAATAGGATTGGAGATAGGCAAGAGCCTTGAGGAAGACCCGCTGAGATGGGGAGTGTGTCGGAAGTAGATGTGCCAACTTGAATATAAAACTGTCTATTTGTTAAATAGGAGTGAATGATGTGAATCAGGTATGGTGGGAAGTTGAATGAGATTAATTTGTATATGAGCCCGGAGTGCCAAATGGTATCAAATGCTTTTTCGAGGTCTAGAAGGAGCATGCCGGTATGTTTGCGTTCGTTAAAGGCTTTTGTGATGAAGTCAGTAAGTCGTGCTAATTGGTCAATAGTGCAGTAGTGATTCCTAAAACCAAATTGTTCATCTATTAGGAGATTCTTTAGTCTAATATGTTAATTCTTTTAAGAATTATTTTTTCCAGAATTTTAGAAAGTATATTTAGTAGACTTATAGGTCTGTAGTTCGAAACATTACTATGGTCCTTATTCGGTTTTTTTATTACTATAGTTTTGGAAGTTTTCCAGATGATAGAAAAGTAACTATATCTCAATGTGCAATTAAATACTTTAGTTAAAAAATAAATCGATTTTCGGCTTAGATTTTTAATAACTAAGGAGGGGATGCTGACCTGTGGCTTTTATATATATATATATATATATATATATATATATATTATAATAATTATATTATAGTTTTTTTGTATATATGTATATATATGGGTCAATCCATTCGAAATCGTCCAGACCTTGACATTCGACATTTTTGATTTTCTTAGTTTTTTTTTACCATTTATTCTCTATTCTTTTTTAATATAAAACCATAAATAAAAAAATATTCGAGCCAATACTTTTAGTATTGCAGCCGTTTTAAGTCAGCTTTACGGGAAAAAACATGTGATGGGAAAATCTTTCTAATTCCTTTTTTTTTTTTTAGATATCAAATCAAAACAAAAATTAACAATAAGATAGAGACATGCTTTGTATTTTTTGTTCCCATAACCCATTACCTTAATAGTGAAGAAAGTTGTTTAAAAAAATCTATGAATTTTCAAAATTGGAAAAATTTCATTTTTCGCGATGTTTACACGGAAATATCTCAAAAGGGACTGAGTGAAACATGATAAAACTAATAAATATTACCTATCTATACGATATGTTTAAGTGATATAAACTTGGTCCTTGAGACTAAGCTGGTTCTGGGGTTATAAAATTCTCTTAATTGTTAAAATAACGTTTTCTTTAAAAAATAATACCTCCGGTAATTTTGCATATTTAAGAACCAAACAAAAACTAGAATGATAATAAGAGTATTTTATATAATTTTGGTTCTTACAACACATTATCTAAGTAGCCAAGAAAATGGTTTAAAAAAAATCATGAAAAATTACGTCAACTGAAATCTTTGGTGCGCAATGACGTGGAAGGTTAGAAATGATTTTCACGCTTAATTATTTTTCCTTATATAGCCTTATGATTCCATTACTTTTTTTTTTTTGAAAATTTGATTGTGTAAGCTATATCCTTTTTTTAATATAAATTTTCAAAAAAGGATTATTTTTCAGCACAGTAATGTTCATAGTAAAATATCTCAAAAAGGACTTAGTGAAAAATGATGAAACTCATACAGATTATATACAAAAAATACAAAGCATGTCTTTATCTTATTGTTAATTTTTGTTTTGATTTGATATTAAATAAATAAAGGAATTAGAAAGATTTTCCCATCACTTGTTTTTGCCCGTAAAGCTTACTTAAAACGGCTGCAATACTATAAGTATTGGCTAGATTTTTTTTATTTATTTATGGTTTTATATTAAAAAAAGAATAGAGAGTAACTGGTAAAAAAAAAAAAAAAAAAATTTCGAGCGGCAAAATTAATAAAAATTGGACCATTTAAAATTATTGACCCATATATTATATATATTAACAATAATTTTACTTTTTCTTTTTAAACTAAATATATAATATTTAAAATATCAATAAAATAAAGTTCACTCTATCGAAAAAAAAAATTAAAGTTTACAGTTGCACTCATTTCAACGAATCTTTTGCTGTATCAATTAGCGGAAGACTCTTAACTTTTGGTTATGGTCCTAATAAACTTATATTAGGGTCCGAGGATATCATCATAATATTAAAAAAGTATTTTTTTGTAGTTAGCCAGGATGTTTTCCTACTGTTGTTTCTATATACCTGCATTCTTGGGCCTCTTCGGAAAAAGTAGCCATTGCTATCCATGCATGAGGATTCGGTTCACATTTGTCGATAAGTATTACCAGGGGTACATGTAATACATAAGTCCACTGTTTGTCTGGTATATAAATAAAATTTATCGGGGTGAATGCCGCAGTCACTGTTCAGTACCTCTGTAATTACAGTCAACCTTCTTCATATTCTTTAACTAAAATAGCTTTTACTCCATAAAAAGCTAGTATAAGTGAACGATTTTTTCTTGGTAGTTACATTATGATATGTACTAACGAGAGGTATAAGTACCATCGCGTAGGTAAGTGTAGCTACCTTTTATATTTCCATCGATAGCTAAAACCACATCAAAAATAAACATTGAATTTAGATCTACAAACCTACAACCTTCTTTATAAAATTTTAGAAGGAATTCTACGGTTATCTGATACTGCAAAGGTTTTGAAAAATAAAATATAAAATTTGATTTGAAAACTGTTCCCTAAGTAGGCATTAGCCCTAATAATTATAGGTAAAATGCTTGGTTTATTAGATTTATAGAAATCCCTTACCTTTGTGAATGAATATAGCCAACTTCTAAGAATATGTTTGATTAAAGCTTTTTGTAGAATTATAGTTTGGGATGTTTTTTGTTAAAACCAAGTCGAGATATGTTTAAAAAAAAAAAGTTCACATTTTTAGTTTTTTTCCATGTTATAACCACTGTGCGCCCTCTTCTGCCTACCCACTTGTTCATCCAGTGAGCTTTTCACCTCTCTAATATCCTCATTTACTACACCTAATTTTGATGATATGGACACCACATTTTCCTTCATATTACTGGACATTTTAGGATGGCTAGACGGGTTTTTATTTTTATTTCCATCTAAATTCGTTCATTTATTGTGGAAAATAGATTTATAGGTGATACAGCTAATCTTCAACTTATCGTCGCGAGCGATAGCTGACTAACAGACCTTGCGTTGGACCATCTCGGAGATTCGTAATACGAAAAACAGGTAGTAGAGGGGTTGCCTGTAGCTGTATGGCTAACATAACAGCCTCCTATGCTTAAGGTCCCGGGGTCAAACCGGCAGGTAGCCCTATGATTTTTTAATGGGAGTTAAAAATCCGTAGTTATCCGTCCTTTGGAGGGGACGTTAAAAGGTGGTCCCGAGCTACTCGTTAAAGATCCATATCCTCATTAAACCTGGATAGGCAAAATTTAGGACTCCCACTGAAGCATCCTCCGATTAGTCACAGCAGCATAAAGGGACGTTAAATAAAAAAACAATAATAACAACAGGTAGTAGAGGTAGAACAGTGGTGGGTTGTCTCAGCTATGGTGGTGATATGCCTCGTCTTTTTTTCGAATGCTGAAAGAGTTAAACTATGTTGTTTGGCTCACCTTCGTTTCGTTTCCTTCGATGTTTGGGCAATAATATATGCAATATATTGCCCAAGAGACACTACGCCTGTACACCAATCTCTCGTCCAACTTTCACTTAATTAACACGGAAAGAGATTAATATAAGGCTAACGTTTTAATAAAAAGAGGTAAGGAATGAGGAATTATGATCGATGTTTACTCGCTGACGGCTAGAACAAGACTAGACATATTATTAAAGTTTAATATATTCGCATATAACCAAAATATTGATATATTTGTTGTTTGTTTTTACATTGTTTTGTTTTTTACTTTAATTTGTTTTTATTTTTTTATTCTTAGGTTTTTGCTTTCAGATTTTTTCTACTGTATAATACTAGATTAGGCTATAAGTGTAAATTAGGCATTAACTCTTGTAAATGCCTTTTAAGTGTAACATGTAATTAGTGTAATACCAGACATGTATAAAGTTTAAGGCTTGTGGCCATTTGGAAAATCATGACCAATCATGTTCTCGTAGTAACAGCCGTAATAAACGTTTTAATCCAAAAGGAAAGTATGGTTTTTTGGCCATTTTTGTTACGGAAAGAAATTACTACTATCTAAGTGCACACTTGAATGTAAATGGGATGATGAGAAGGGAAACTCTTCAGGGCAGACACAGAACTGACAAACTGTGCTGTAGATATTCAAGGTCATCATTACAGTTTGTTCTTGCAGTACAAAAATACAGTTATCCGATTTCTGGTTGATAGTAGTGCAGATGTTTTCATTATACCAGTGAATAAATTAAAAGCAAATCAAGATAAATTAATTAGGTTAATTGCGGCTGGCAACACAGAGCCTACATTTGGAACTTATGTTCTTCAAAATGACTTGGGAATAAGACGAAAAATGGAGTGGACTTTCTTTTTAGTTAAAACCAATAAAATTATTTTAGGAGATGATTTTTTACACAATTTGGTTTATTAACTGACCAAAAAAAACTTTTTGATAACAGTACAAAGCTCACTGTTATAGGTGAGGTAGTTAGTTACAATCGAAAAAATGCTGCAAATTATTACACAATGGTTTATTATTTCCAAATAACAATATTGGGGAATAACTGTTTATAAGGCAGTTAAGTAATATGAAAAACACTAATTCAAAGTATCATATTATAACACTACCATGATTTCAAAACGGAATACCTAAGCTAGTTGTAAACCATTCTAAATTCTCTAAACTAAATTCTATGATTCTTTTTTCATTTGGTCCGAATTTTTTTTTTTTTTTTTTTTTGAGGATAGCACTGGGATCTCCTGGAACCCTGATTTGCTATCTACTTGCAAATGGCAAAGTTTAGATTGTCGTTACCGAGAATATAACGTAAATTATTAGTTCAAGATAATTGCTTTGATGCTAATAAAGTTTCTATTCACTTTCATTGTATTATCGACATGTAATACTTTTTTAGGTTTTTGTTTTCAGATTTTTTCTACTGTATAATACTAAATTAGGCTATAAGTAACATTAAATCTTGTAAATGCCTCTTAAGTGTAACATGTAATTAGTGTAATACCACGCCATGTATAGTCTAAGGCTTGTGGCCATTTGTAAAATCATAACAACAATAATGATTTTTTTTTTTATCTTCGAAAAAAACGTAGTTACAAGCGTATATATAAGCGAGATTTCAATTTTCTTTCTTTTCTTCTTTCTCTTTTATATGATTATTCGCGGTTTTTTGGTAAAAAACAATAATGATTTTTTTTTTTCTATCTACGAAAATAACGTAGTTACAAGAGTATATATAAGCGAGATTTCAATTTTTTTTTCTTTTCTTTTTTCTTTTTTATATGTTTATTCGCGTTTTTTTTGGCTAAAAAACAGTTATGATTTTTTTTTTTTTATCTTCAAAAATAACGTAGTTACAAGAGTATATATAAGTGAGATTTCAATTTTTCTTTTTTCTCTTTTATATGATTATTTGCGGTTTTTGGCTAAAAAACAATTATGATTTTTTTTTTTTTTATCTTCGAAAATAACGTAGTTACAAGCGTATATATATAAGCGGGATTTCAATTTTTTTCATTTTTCCTTTTTTTTTTTTTGTTTGATTTCGCGCTGATTCTAAAACTCTATAAATACTTTTCTCTATCGTAAAAAAAAATGAGTTATGAGCGTATTTATGTAAAAATGTAATTTTTTTTCTTATTTTTTTTTTCTCTTTTATATAATTATTCGCGTTTTTTGGTTAAAAAACACTAATAAATTGTTTTTCTACCTTCAAAAATAACTGAGTTATTGAATAAAATCCTTCTAATCGGCCGCCATTTTAAAATTAACCAGCTGATATCAATGTCTAGATGTTAGGATCATCGTTTAATGAACTAGTATTTTTTTGGCGAATATAAAAAAAATTGGTCCAGTAGTTTCGGAGATATGCCGCGGACGGCGGACGGCTGACAAACGGATTTTTTTTATTCGTTATTCGGATTCTACGCATCTTGAAACGTAAACCCTCAAATTTCAAGCAGGGGTTATTTTTTTTTTTTTTTTTTTTTTTTTTGGTCGATTACAAAGGTTGATTATAGAAAATAATAAACCAAAACGGAATCATCAAGTTCTTTTAGAGCCACTTGTCAATTCTCATACCTGTTAACTACATTTCCAAATTTAACCAACCCATTTTCATTGAAGGTAAATGCCAATCATGATGTGAAGCACCACATTGCTACTAGTGATGGACCCCTGTTTTTAGCAAGCCAAGAAGATTAGATCCAGGGAAGCTGCCAGTTGCTAAACAAGAATTTCAGAGCATGCCTAACAATGGAATTATTCGAGCTTCCAGTTCACAATCGGCAAGACCTCTTCACGTGGAAACAGAGAATGCTGGTCAATGGCGACTATGTGAAAACTACAAAAGATTAAATGACAAGACACTACCAGATAGGTACCTCATTCCGAAGATAGATGATGTAAGTAAAATTCTTTGAAATAAACAAATTTTCTCAAAATTTGACCTTTGGCAAGCTCATTATGAAATACCTATTAATGATGAGGATAAACGAAAAACAGCCCTTATTACGGTTTTTGGTTTGTAGGAATTAAATGTTATGCCATTTGGACTGTCATCCGGATAAACATCAATAAATCATAGCTTCTAGTAGAAAATATAATTTTTCTTGGTTACCTTATTTCGTCAAATGGTACAACACCTGATCCTGACAGGGTGAGTGCCATTGCCAATCATAATTTACTAATAACTATAAAACACTTAAGGTCTTACTTAGGAATGCTGAACTTCTATTGCAGGCTTCTCTACATCATGCTGCAGGTGATTCAGCAAATCTTACTAATTTTCTTACGGGTGCTAGGAAAAATGATATAACTAAGATTGTATGGACACCATAAGCTATTGAAGAGTTTGAACAGAGCAAACAAGCCTTAAGTAATGCAGCTATATCAACATACCCAAATCTTGATTGTGAACTCTCACTGTCTGTAGATGCATCTGACTTGGCAGCTGGAGCTGCCCTGCACAATGGGAAATCAATTCATGGAAACCTATTGGATTTTCCTCCAAAATGTTTTCTGAAACACAATGCAAATACTCTAAATATGATCGAGAATTGACAGCTATTTATAGGTCAATCAACTACTTTAAATATTTGTTGGAGGGAATGTCATTTATAGTATACACAGATCATAAGCATTTAAACAGAATAACGACGAAGCATCCCCTCGCCAACTTCCACAATAGCAATATATTTCACAGTTCAAAATAACTTAAGTTCATGTTTCAAGAAAAAAACAATTTGATTGCAGATTACATGACTCGGTTAGAAGAATGGTCTGCAATTGATTATACCCAAATAGCAGAAGCACAAACACATTACAAGAATTACGGCGTGTTTATGTATGTTTTAACAAAGGAAATTAGACCAATTATTCCAAAAGATTTTCGTTATAATATACTCAATTATTATCATAATATGTCATAATACCCTGGAATCAGAGCTACGGGTAAGCTCATATGTTCTAAGACAGTTTAAAAGTAGACTAACATGAAAAATTGTGTTCACTCATGGACGAATGTCTGTATCGCAAGCCAAAAAAGCAAAGTTTCCAAACATCTGAAGACACCACTTCATGAATACCCGATTGCATACGAAAGATTTGCCGCTGTTCATATAGATCTAATTAGACCCCTGCTAAGAATACACCCATTGCTTGACGTGTGTTGACAAATTTACTGAATGGACTGACGTTATTCTTTTATAAAAGGCATCAGCAAAAAACGTAGCACAAATATTCTACCATCATTGGATCTGTCGGTTTGGATCACCTGCTACCATAAAACTGATTAAGGCAAAAAATTAAATGTGAATTATTTAAATCAGTGACATTAATCTGTAGAACAAAACCCAATCATACAACTGCTTACCACCCGCAGTCAATTGGAAAGCTCGAGCGTTTTCACCGAGTGCTGAATTCAGCCATCAAAACTCATGGAAAACAACAGTGGACACAAGAAATTCTAACCATTTTTTTTAGGCCTAAGAACTTGTCTAAATGATGGTGCTTCAGTATAGCAGAGATGGTATACGGAATACCTTTGGGGCTTCTCAGCGACTTCTTTGAGACCCTCTGACACACTTCGGATGTACCCACATTCATCAGCATGCTGCGCCAGCAAATGAACCGTCTGTGCCCAAGACGAGTGTAACACGAAAACAGAACTACTTCCTTTATCCATAAAGACTTATTAAATGCCACACATGTCTTTGTCAAAGTGAATCGGGTAAAAGCAAGTTTAGAAAAGCCTTATGAAGGCCCGTTTGTTGTTATTCGACGAGCAGAGAAGTACTACTTATTAAATATCAAGTGTAAAGAAGTGTCGCTTGACCGTTTAAAGCCAGCGCATCTGTTGTGTAATGACTGTGATTCGGACCTGGACCTATTGGATCATCTGCTGATGAACCAGGGGACCCTGGACAACCTGAAGCAACTTTAAAGAAGACGCGTTCCGGAAGAGCAGTTCGTTTTCCCTCGCGATTTTTAACGTAACACAGTTACTGGGGGAAAGTGGTGTGGCGGCACCGCCCCAAAATTATTGTTTCATAGTTTTTATGTTGAAATGTATAATTTTAAGTTAAAGGTTAATATAATATTAAATAAATGTAATAATAATAAGTTTTTGGTAAATGTTTTCCTAAGAAATATAATGTTGGCAATGATTGTTTGGTTGGGACCAATAAAGGCCGCCAAAAGTCTTACTTGTGTGTGTAAAGTGTGGCCATCATGGTGTATTGTGTTCTGTCTTCAATTAATTCTATTAATGAGCTAGTGTGTTTTATTAATGAGTAAGAATCGCCACAGGCCTGCCTGTGGTATTCTCTACTTTTCTATGAGCTGATTAATACATTGGAGTTGATCTGTTGCACTGAAAGTGGGGCGGTAGCGGGCTTGTTCTATATCGTGACCCTGGTGTATATGGTAATTTTTATTATTCTATTTTTTAATGTATTACAAAATGGTTTGTAGTTACTTTGAATTAATGAAATCGGGAGTAAATTTACCAAGCTGTTCTTTTTTTTATAACTATCATCTTACTTTCCCTTTGCTAGGGGCTGACTTTTAATTGATTATTTTATTGAAGATGATACCAAGCGGTTTTATCTATCAACGATTCTTTACCTTCAGTAATAAGGTCATTTGGTATACCATTCCTGCTTGCTGTTTTTTTCTTTTGCAGGCCCTCACTAGCCTTATTCTAAAATGCTTAGGTCCTCGTTATTTTCCTTTACTACAGTGGGTCAAAAAAGTATTAGCACACCCATGTAATGGTTTGGGGCTGTATGGCATCGAATAGTGTTGGAAAGTTATGCTTCGTTGAAAGTATAATAAAATTTAGACATGTTGCGACATGATCTGCTTTCCAGTGCTAAAAAATGACGACTGGAGGATACGTTTATATTTCAGCAAGACAACGGATCTAAACACACAGCCAGTAAAACGAAGGAATAGTTATTGTACATTGTACAGGGACAATTTAAAACACCCTCTCAGTCTCCGGATATAAATCCCATTGACCATTTATGGTATATTTTGGATTTTAAGGTAAGGAAACACAAAATTTCTTCAAAAAATGCGTTAAAAGATGTGTTTTTAGAAGAAAAGGAAAAAATTGGATCTGAGGTCACGGAAAATCTTGTTTCTACGATGCAAAGAAGATTACAAGCTATAATTGATGCCAAAGGAATGATAACAAATTATTAATGAATTTTATTTACTTAGATAGGATATTTTTATTATTAATAAAAAGCTTTGCCAATACTTTTTTGAATTGTATTTTTACAATTTATTTACCTCATCCATTTCTACCTTAATTATTATAATTTTTATTTTTTTGGCTATATCTATGGTTTTTAATGTCTATTCAAAAATAAAATTTATTACTCACTAATAAGTTATATACTTTAAGAATTAAATGGAAAAAACTGGGTGTGCCATTACTTTTTTGACACACTGTATTTCAAGTCTGGAGTTTGTTTTCGCTTTAGTAGCGTCTTTATATAAGTTCTCGTTGTTCTTCTCAGAGCCTGCTTTAATTTGTTTATTTTCGTATCTCTCTGTTTAACTTTTAAGATGGCGGAAAACGGTGTATCAAGGCCAGCAGTCCTGAACGTACCACCGAATGTACCTGCTAACATTACTTCAATGGCAGCGGCTTCCGAATTCCCACTATTATCAAAAGTTTCGTTGCCGCAGGCGCGTAGGACAACCCTCGAGTGGATAAAAGTCCAAATAGCGACTGCCTAGAATTTAAGAAAAGCTATTTCCGAACTTGACAGATTCACCGGGGAGATTGGTATTAGTAAAACCATATTTTAAAAGGAAGTTATCACCTGAAGGCTAGAATTTTATCAAAAGTATCCGAAAACATGTTAGACGATGATGACGCTGAAGTATTGAAGGGTGATTTGGTTTCAGGATTAAGAGGAACATCCTGAATCATATCCTTTTAATTTTTTTTTTTTTTTTTTTTTTTTTATTAATTTTAAAAGGAAGTTATCACCTGAAGGCTAGAATTTTATCAAAAGTATCCGAAAACATGTTAGACGATGAGGACGATGAAGTATTGAAGGGTGATTTGGTTTTAGGATTAAGAGGAACATCCTGAATCATATCCAAGGAGATGGGGAGACATACTAAAGGATCGACTAAAAAAGGCCTAGGGAAAGGACAAGTTGGCTCCTGAGGAATATGTCTTTCATTTGTTCAGAGATACAAAGAAGTCTAACGGTCAATTTTCGGAAGAGCTGCTTGCCTGGTTCAACCGAATAACAGAGAAAATGATAGAGATTCTCGCTATTGAAGAGCTTTATTGGCTAATATGATACTGGCCTCAATCCTTAAGGTGCGGCGAGCGAAGAAGACCAGAAAAACAGAGGGATTGCCGAGAGATCTGTGTTGAATGTCCCCAAGACATGATGGATACCAGCGCCAGGAAGAAAGAATTGCGAATGGTGATAGAAGAGTCAGGCTGGACAAAGGTCTCATAAAACCAACCAAGGTTCGCTTCGACTTGGGAAAGAAGAGAATACCGAGAGAATAGAACGAAAAGAGCTCTACAAGGTGAACAACACTCAGTTCAAGTAAACCAGAAAAAAAGTGGGCGGCGGGAAGACCGCAACTGTCATGGTTGTGGAATGCTTGGACACCTGGTAGATCAATGCCCGCGCATCCGGTGTTTTGAATGTGGAGTGTAGGGAATCATAGCAAGAAACTGTCCCTACATGTACCGGTGAACCGACGAGATGCGAACCAGTCAGAACCTATAGAGATAAATGTCCAGAATATACAAACAAGTCTGGCTCAGGCAGCGAAACAGTGTACATCGGGTCTATGACTGTCTCATATTATATTTGTTTAAAGTGATTCAATCGAAGTATATCTGTGACCACTCTTTCAGGCTAACCTTAAAGAACGTTCTGTTAAAGTTTAGTGTCGTTATATGCAGTAGAAGATGAATTATAATAGGAAAAAAATTAATTTAAAATTTCCATTCTAGATAAAAAGGTATGAAATACCAAGAGGTATTCAGTGGTGGGAGTATTCAAACATTGACCTGTCGAAAATACGTGAAGTTAATCCGAATTTAGCACTTGATGACGAAAGTACCCGTAAAAGAAAAGCAAAAAAAAAAATTGGAATATTTTTGCTTTCGTCAAATAACACTCAGCTACTGATAACATCTTACGCTCGACACAGTCACCGGTTCAAATAGCTCAGAAAATATCTAGCGAATAGTCTACTTAATATGTACTAAAGGAGTATTACAAGGCGAAGTTCTTTCAGCATATCTTTTCTGCCTGTTTATGTCCGATATGGAAAACTATTTTAAAGAAAATGGTGCAACTGGAATACAATTAAATTCGAACAGTGAAGTACTGAGCTTCTGCTATGCAGATGATAAGGTAATTTTCTCACCTTCTTACAAAGATAAAAATAAAAATTAGAAATCCTCGCTTCATACGCTCAAAAACAACATTTAGATGTAAATCTTAACAAAACTAAAATCATTAATTTTCATAAAGGTAAATAAAAAGAAATTAAAAAAGTTTTATTATAACGGAAAACCTATATAAACAGTTACCTATTATAACCACTTATGAATGCATTTTTCCTCTTCCGGTGTTTTCTATCAAGAATGCAAACATTCACAATCGAAAACAGCCTGTGCTGTAGGAACCGTATTAGATATATGTAGAAAATCAAAACTACAATCTTGGGGAAGTAAACTATTATTAAATGAAGCTATTACTGTTAACACAATTTTATAAAGCATTGAAATATGGGGCCTTAGATACCTCGACGATATTGAAAAAGCACAACTACAATATTTTAAAAAAACCTTTCAACTTAAATAAAAATGTACCTTTTTGGCTCATAAGGCTGGAGTCTTGAACATTCTACCATTAAAGTATTAAGACGGATATTAAATTGCATAAAAAAAAAATAATCAGCATGCCAGACGATAGAATCACTAAAACATGCTATATGACACTCAAGCATAAACATCAAGTTTGATAGGAAACAAAAAAAAATTGGTTCAGTCAAATATACAATATCTTAGAAAAAGTTAAAAGTTCGTATATACTATTTGAAAATAACCCATATATCTTCCAATCCAATATTCCGAAAATTCTTGCTCTATTTAAAGAACTACTATTCAACAATGACCTTGAATCCTTAAACACAAGTCAGTACAGCCCTCACTATAATTTCCTCCACCAACCAACTCTACAGTATCCAAATGATATAACAATAGACAATATGCCGTTTAACAGAATAAAAATAATAACACAGGCTATCTGGAAAATATCATATTAAATTCTCTGATAAAAACCATTTCTATAACATCAAACCGACAGAAATCTGTACCATATGTCATATGAATACCTATAAAACCCTCTATGATTTAATCGCAGTATGCCTTATCTCCTGGCGCGGATTTCATTACCGCGTATGGGGAGCGTCCCACGGGTGGCGGATGTGGGGATGGTCGGTAGAATTTCCTTGGAAGCTCCTCCCGGCTAAGTCCGATGGAATCGCTGAACAACAATGAGAGCGGCCCCCCAGGCTTGCTGGAGGGTGTGACGTAGGTTCGAACGCCCTACTCACATATTTTAGTTCACAAAATACCACAAACAGTCATGGATACCTCTAAAGTAAAACGCTCATTATCCGGAGGTAAACTAGTCCCCCGTTCGGGTCTCCGGGTGGGGACTGCTTCAGGGGAAAGAACATGGCGCAAGATGAAAATTAGAGATATGACAATAGGAACGTGGAGCGTTAGAAGTCTAAATACGGCAGGTGGGCTAAAGTCGGTCGCGAATGAAGTTAAGGGTAGATATCGTTGCATTACAAGAGGTTCGCTGGCCAAGGGAGGTTTCGTTAACAGAAGGAAAGTATACTATTTGGTACGGGGGGAGCGTTAATTATTGTTTAGGTACCGGGTTTCTGATTAGTAATGGATTTCATTCCGCATTACGGGCCGTACAGTTCTTTAGTGAAAGAATATCGGTTGCTATATTTCAAGGTCGTTGGTTTAAAATCGCGTTTATAAACATCCATTCTTCCACCGAAGACAGCGATGATGAAGTAAAATGCAAATTTTACGATAAACTAGAGTCGGTTTTCTATAAGTTACCGCGAAATTACATTAAGATAATACTAGGCCATGCGAACGCAAAGTTTAGAAGGGAATAAGTATATCGTCCTACAATCTGTAAAGAAAGTTTGCACGAATATAGTAATGATAATGGGATCCGACTAATTAACTTTGCCATTTCGAAAAATCTAGTAATCAAAAGTTTAAACGTATACATAAGGATATTCATAAGTATACGTAGACAATCCCGGACAGACAAACGCGGAATCAAATCGATCATGTTTTAGTACAAAACAGATGGCAAAGTAGCATGATTAACGTGAGATCGTATCGTGGTGCAGAATGCGGTTCTGATCATGAATTAGTAATCGCGAAACTTAGCCAAAAACAAAATACAAAAAACAGAACACCGAAATATATTCATCCTGAGAATTTTGATTTAGTTAAATTGAAGAACCCTGAAATTAGAAAACAATTCGCGATAGAAGTAATAAGTAGGTTGGAAGCTTTGGAATCTTTAGACGAGGAACACGAAAATGTAAACAAACTATGGGGAGGGATCAGGGATAACATCAAAGAGGTGGGTAATTTGTGTCTTGGGAAAATCGAAAATAAAAAGAACAAACCTTGGTTCGACGGGGATTGTCAAAATATGTGTGAAAAAAGAAAAACCACTAAACTGAATTACTTAAATAATCCAAGCGATAATAACGTGACTTACTTTCGTGTAGTAAAAAAAGATACTTCAAAATTCTTAAAAAATAAGAAAAGAGAGTATCTAAAAGGCAAAATAATCGAAATAGAAAAACACAGAAGCGAAAATAACGTTAAAGAGATGTACAAAGGTATACATAAATCGCGTGATAATTAGAACCCCTATTGAATGCGATTAAAGATGCAAATAACAATATAATTGCGGAACCGACTGAGATAATAAATAAATTTAAACAACCCTTTTACGGCATTTTAAATACGGAAAATAATAATCAATCTCCTCTCTCTGAATATCAGAGCGCTGAACCATGGATAGACGCACCGAGTAAAGAGGAAGTCGAAATGGCGATAGCAAAATTAAAACGTTATAAAGCTGCAGGAAATGATAATATCACGAGTGAATTAATCAAGGCGTGTGGAGAAGTGGACGTTTCCAAATTACATGTTTTAATTTAAAATATCTGGGAAAATGAAAAAATGCCCGAAGAATGGAAAGAATCAATACTTATTCCGATTCACAAAAAAGGACCGAGGACGGATTGTAACAACTATCGTGGGATCTCTCTTCTTCCAGTATGCTATAAAATATTCTCGTCAATACTAACTAGCCGAATCACGGAATACGCTGAGGAAATTATCGGAGATTACCAATGTGGTTTTAGGCGGAATCGCTCGACTATTGATCAAATATTTTCCTTACGTCAAATATTAGAGAAAAAAATGGAGTACAACGGTGTAGTCCATCAACTCTATATCGATTTTAAAAACGCTAATGATTCAATAGACCGTCAGAAGCTATATAACATCATGATTGAACAGGGAATACCTAGAAAGTTAGTAAACCTAGTAGAGATGTGTTTGTCGGAAACATTCCATAAAGTTAGAATCGGTCATAATTACTCCGAGAGATTTGAGGTGCGATCGGGTTTGAAACAGGGTGACTCCCTTTCACCTGTGTTATTTAATATAGCTTTAGAATATGTCATAGAAAAGGTGATGTGTACCGGTACAGGTTTAAATATGGGTGACAGGATTCCGATGTTAGGGTATGCCGATGATTTGGTACTGCTAAGTGAAGAAACGAAAACCACACAATTAAATACAAAGGTGTTAATAAAAACCGGTAAAGAAATAGAACTCGAATTAAATACCGATAAGACGAAATATATGATTAGTAGCAGAAACGGTGGCGATCTTGGTGATATTGATATATCAGGGCATACTTTTGAACACGTAGAGAAATTCAAGTATTTAGGTTCAATGATAACAAGAAAAAAATGAAATAAAGTCCCGGTTAAAGGTTGGAAATGCGTGTTATTATTTAGTTGCTAAGTTACTTAGTTCGCGGCTTCTTTCTAAAAACTTAAAGGTTAGAATTTATAAAACTATTATTCTTCCGGCGGTTCTTTACTCATGCGAAACGTGGCCGCTCACTTTGAAGGATGAACAACGGCTTAAGGTTTTCGAAAATAAGGTACTGCGTAAAATATTTGGTTCGAAGAGAGATGAGGCCACTGGGGAGTTTAGAAGTTTGCACAACGCGGAATTGCGAAACTTGCATCCTATGAATATAATTGAGTTGATAGCATCGCTGAGACTCAAATGGGCGAGTAAAGTTTTTGGGCTCGATGAGGAACGGATTCCGAGAAAGTTGGTTTTCGCTGTTTCGACTGGTAGACGTCCGAAAGGTAGGCCGAAGCGTCGATGGCAGAATTGCGTTAAGGCTGATTTCGAGGGCTTGGGCTTGAACGGTGAACATTGGACGAGTCTGTGTGGACAGAGTTTGGTGGTATCGGCATCGAACCTTCGGGTTCGGTAACCCTATTATTATTATTATTATTATGCCCAATCTACTCCTCCATCAGAAACTACCACATACTGTACGTAAACCATATTCCTGAAAATTCCCGACAATATTTATAATAGAAGACCAAACAAAATTAAACCAAATATATTATTATATTATTAACTGCCTAAAAATGAGATCTTTCATTATCAACGAATAAAAACAATATGCTTACATACGAAATCTTAATAATGTAGTAAACAAAAACAATAATATGTCAACAATACAATATCCCAAATGACTGTTTTGTTGTATATAAATCGATGATAAACTCATAAACTATTCTATCATGCTTAAAGGAAATATTAACTTTATATAAATCGTAACTGATGTAACCAGTCCAACCAAACTTTATCATTGTAAAATTTCAATCTATAAAATCTTAAACAGATGTTTGTTTTGTTAATTAATTAATTAATTTTTTTTTCAACAGATGTATCATTATTTTGAAAATATTTGTATTTTTATTTTAACTCTACTATATTGGAAAAAAAAACAGTTAATTTATCTTTATGAATATACTATTTTTTTTTTTTTTAACAGATGTATCATTATTTTAAAAACATTGTATTTTTTTCTCTTTGTTTTATCTCTACTATATTGAAGAAAAACAGAAAAGAAAAATGCACCGCACTACCCCTCCTTCAAGGAGTTTGTGTACGCGTGGAAAAAATTGGTGGGCCCTTCACACTTCACCCTCGGAAGAGCCCAACCGGCCAGAGAACCAGATGAAGAAGAGGAGAATCTCTGAGACCAGGAGGGCTGGACCAGAGACGAATCTGGACGGATGCGGCGGACCAGGGAAGCTGGACGGTATCCGGAAGGATGGAGATGGCCAGGTGGCTGGCCCCAATCGGATAAGGTGCAATCCCACCAGTAAGGTGCGCACCCGCGTACTGGGTTGCACCACAGTAACAGCTAAGGTGCACATTCGTGCACAGAGCCTAACTTATTGTTCCCAAATTAAAAATCCTTAAAGCATGTATAATAAGAAATTAAAAAAAATAAAGTGTTTTTTTGGGAGCAGTAGCATGCGATCACCTACCGCACTACCCCACTGCTTCCTATTCCCGTATGCCAGAAATGGCTAGGAAGGGAGAAAAAAAAAAAAAAAAAAAAAAAAGGTTATCTGGTATGGGCGAGAGGGGTGAGATCCTTAACGATGAAATTATTTGGATAACTAGGCCTTCAGGGGAAATGAAACCAGAATACAGGCAGTACGGTAAGTGGGTAATCACCGCGAGTGCTGTAGAAGAAATTATGAGGAGGGAGGTCTATGGGAAGGGAGTGTATGGGGGAGGTTGCTGCAACAGGTCCTCATTTCGGACGGGCCCGGTCATTGATCTGCAACTGAAGGTACCCTTCCGGATTATAGCCTCTATTATATACATTGTGTATTATATATTTTTTTTTTAATGAATAAATATTAACTTTTTAATACGTTTAGTTTAGTTTAAATGTATAAGTGAAGTTAACAAACTAAAAGAATAGAAAATATAACAGTTGTGTGCATTATTCAACTCTCCTTTTTGACTTCAATTAATAAAAAAAAAAATGTATATATATATATATATATATATATATATATATATATATATATATATATATATATATATATATAAGTTAACATCGGGAGTAACGCATTTTTACAGTTAATACATTTTATATCTGTTTTTAGTAACAATTACTTGGAATGAATAATGTAATAAAAAATACGAAATATACTTTGCTGAATCTATTCTAATCAGCGTTTTATTGTGGCATAAGATAAAGAAAAAGAGAAACGCTGGCAGAGGCCCACGCCAACACATTGGCATAGATGAAGGAGCGAGCAGCCACCGCACAAGACTTAAGGAAGGCTGTCTCCAAGCTTGAAAGATTTACAGGAGAAGTTGGTGATTTAAACCACTTTTTTAAAATGAGGTGACCGACTCATGGCGAGAATTGAGGTTAAGACTTCTGAGCGTATGATCGACCTGGGGGACGCCGACTCAATCAAAGCGGACCTTATCTGCAGGGTCAAAAGGAGTGTTCTTAACTTCATTCAGGCGAATGAAGAAACTCCTTGATAATTTATTAATTGTAAATATCTTTTGCTTATACATGTAACCATCTATTCACGTAAAACATATTTTTAAAAATAAAGTAGAAAAAAGGGCATTAATTAAGAAAATACCCGAGTCCATAATAAGTAAATAAGTTGTTACCGCTCGGTGTTAGCCACAAGTCTATTACACCCGATAGGCCAAATACATGGCATCCTTCATACCTCGCCTTATTCTCTCTTATCACCTGCTTCTAAATCACTCTTTCTTGATTGTGTTCTTGATATCTGTGTTACTTTGGTTTACCCTAGTTGTCCTCTCTTATCCACTTCGTACGACGGGTCACTTGGCTTATACCTCTGCCCACCTATGAGGTGTTCTAACCACCGCTAAAAGCTTCTATCTCTGGGGACATTCCTTCCTAACGTTAGTCCCCATACTAAGTGGTAGGTGCGGGCTCGCCCCCCTTCCTTGACCCCAGATATTGCGACCGTGTTTTTACCTAGACGGGCACACACCTCCTTTATACTCTCTCCTTATTTGAACATGCATTGTCGAAGCCTTCTGTACTTCTGATTCTATAATAATAACCAACCTCGAAACTTTGATGACAAAAGCGGATAGGTTCACCTGAGATGAAGAGATTACTTAAGCGGTCTAACCTTAGCGGTTAAACCTGCTATTGAAACTACAAAGAATTGGTGTCATGAAGGAATGAATTTATACCATCATTACATGCGTTAATAACCACCCCTTGGTTAAGCAGATATAAACTAAACCCACCAAACAACCATTCGGATTTGGAATATAGAGCATCGGTAAGTAGCGCTATGAATGTTAAGGGACATAGCACGACGCAATGTTTCTCGGCTTTCATTGGGATCTAGTTGAGACAAGCATAATAAAAGCGAGTGCACCGAAATTTACGTATCGCTCCTTCTATTCTTTTCGTCACATCTCTTACAAAATACTTTAGTTCAGGAGTAAGCCAAGGAGAAGTAGGGACGATATAGTGGCCGAAATTCGTTAATTATTTTTTTATTTATGAGTATGAGATGACCTTTATTAGTGAATGTGAAAAAAATACCCCCATAAACTACTTTTTAATAATTGAATTGATTGAATACATTTTTTTGTATTTAACCAATTTATTTTATATAGGAGCATTAAAATCGAAAGAAATGACCTATTACTGCCTCTGTAAAAGTTTTTGTGTTTATAAATTATTTTAGCCATGGAGCGACCCTCGGAGAAAAGTGGGTACCTAAAGATTAAGAAAAACCAGGCGGTTGAGCGTGATCTAGGCCGAATCACCTCTTCGCATGACCGTTGGCCATGAAACAGTACGAATTTCTATAAGTACTGAACCCAAGACCCTTCATGTGTTGTAGAGCTATAGGATTTATAAGTAATTATTGTTTAGAGGCAAAAATCGGAAATTAACTTATAATAATATATTTTCGATACTTATCCTGTATTCCAGTGAAACAAAGAAAATACAAATTATAAAAGATGAGGCATATTTAAAGATTTTGCCTGAATAAATGTTAAGAAAATATAGCTTCCGATCTTTAAATAAATATAACACTGATCGATAGAATTGTACATTGATATACTATAACATTTTTAAAAAACATATATATACATTTTTTATTGAAATTTACAACTTTATTTTGTAATACAGCAAGTAAATATAATAAAATACATAAAAAAACATTAAGAGAAACTGCCCATTGGCAGCACTCTAGTAGTCAATCTAAACAAGGTCTTGAAGCCATTTTCTTTTTAGACGCCTCGGAGGGTTGTCAGGGATCGAAGAGGAAGCTAGGATAGAAACTAGTGGGTTAGAGTGAACATGGAGTTTTTCATGGAAGGATTCATACCTGGTTCAGGCCAAAACAGTAACATGGGGAACATCAAGGTCTTTGTGGATGAGTTTATTCGTGACAAAGTAAGGAGCGTTGAGGAATTTACGAAGGATTTTGTATTGTAAGGATTTGGATACGAGAGGAATTAAATGGTTTGATAGAGCCCCATAACTCTATTCCGTAAGTCCAGATAGGTCTTACAATAGTCGTGTAGACGAGCATTTTGTAGTTAAGAGAAAGGTTTGATCGTTTGTCTAGTAAGTGTTGAAGTAGTCGAAAACGGCGAGCGGTTTCTTGTCGTTTTAGTTTTGTATGAGGGTTCCAAGACGTTTGTCAAGATGGAGTGCTAGATATCTGATCTGTCAAAAGTAACCAGTTGAGCGTTATTAAAGGATACTGTAGGGCAGGAAGTCATAGGTTTACGACGAAGGGTACACGTTATTTGTAGAATTTGTTGGAATTTATTTTTATTCTCCAGTTCTGACACCATACTTCTAGGTCTTTGATGCGCGCTTAAAATGTTTGAGAGGCGATAAATGGACCATTATGAACTGATAACAATCCGGTGTCAGCAGCATAGGTAGAAAGGAAAGTATTAGGATATCAGCTGTATGGACTGTGTAAAGAATGGTTCCCAGGATACTGCCTGCAGACTGAGTAAAAGGGAATTAGTAGGAACTATTGTGATTGAATTTGAAGGATCTGTTAGAGAAGTAGGATTGAATAATGGGGAAGTATGTAGGAGGGAGGAATTTACTGAATTTACTGATCAGGGATGATACGATTAGAGTCAAGGATAGGATATATTCTTTACAGAAGGAGTTTTTCAAGAATTTTACCCATAGTAGGTAAAAGAGAGATTGGACGGTAAGAAGATGTATGTTCGAGCGGCTTTTGGGGTTTGGGAATCATCTTAAAAATAGATAGTTTCCAGGAGTCAGGAAAATATGTGGTACGGAGGAAAGCATTATATATGTGGGCAAGAAAAAGGATGGATTTTCGAGGAAGCGGTTTCATTATATGGGAAGTAATTAGATCATGTCTGGGTGCTTTGCGGGAAGGTAATCTGTGAATGATATTGGATATTTCTGAAGATGAAATGCTGTAGGAGGTAGGGTCATTTGGAGAGGAATATCAAGTTCTGTTTCGATACTTTCAATATGTCAGGATGAGGATTATATATTTTAAAGAGGTGCGGAGCGAATATCTGGGATTTTTCTTCGTCAGATCGTGTCCAGGTTTGAGTTTCAGTAAGAAGTGGATGGTTGAAATCTTTAAACTTGAGTTTTTTAGTAGTAGTCCAGAGCGACTTGTCAGTAATAGTGTGATTTTCGGTCAGGTATTGTAAATTTTGAATTTTGTATTTTCTGATTTTAGTTTGGATGCGCTCGATGATAACAGTCATACGTTACTTCGTCTCTTAGATATTTGCTTTTTTCGGTAGGGATTCGCTTGAGTTCAGTTTGGAAAACATTACTAGACCTCAGGAATACCACAGCAGTGAATATTGAGAAATCTCGGTAAGCAAAGTTATAATTTACTTTGTACAATCACGAAAAAGTGAAAGGAGGGTCACCGATCAGCTGACTGCTGCTAGCTCGGTAAGCTCGGGCTTGCTTTTCTGTTTTTATTTTATTTTATTTTATTTTTTTTTTTTTATTAAACTTCTTTATTTGAATCAAAACACAGACATATTACAGTGCAAGTAGAAGTCGCTATCCCACTAAGGCGAGACCGTGTGTGGGAAAGGAGTTCACCTGCGGCAATTCAATAAAAGTACAATAACAAACAGTAACAGTATACAGTATGATACAATACAATACTTAAATAATATAACACAATTTTATAAAGAAACAGTAATACATTATACAGCAAAAGAAATTATATAATACATAAGAAAAATAAAATTATAAAGAAACAGTAACACACTACACAGCAAAAACAATATAATACAAAAGGAATATAAAATACAACTTATAAATCAAGTAACACAGTATGAAGCAGTAATTGACTAAGCTTAAAAGCTGTAAGGAATACATAAACATATATACAAGATATAAAATTAAGACATGCAAATATAAAATTAAGACATGCAAATATAAAATTGAATTACATAATCCCTAATTTATACAAAAAACAATTATAAGAAACAGTATACAGAAATAGACTGTAATTGACTAAAACAATAGCAATAAGGAATACAAATTCATATATTCAAGATAAAAAATTGAGGCAAGTAAATACAATATTGAATTACATGATAAGCAATATAAAGATACATAACATAGTACACAGTAAGAAATTGACAAAATCAAAAGTCAATAATGAATACATATACTTGTATACAGGATAATATCAGAATGAGTGACGCAGACTGGCATTGACGACATGTCTATAGCGATGAGTAATTTGGATTCAACAATTCAGCAATTTCCTCTTCACTGAGGGATTTCGCCCACATTTTAACATTGTAGTAATAATTTGAATACTTTGGAGGATTTGTGTGAGAAAATTGAAAATTTGGAGGAATATTTTTGTACACAGTAGCATTGGAATAACAAGTCTGGTGTGTCGTCCAGGTATGTTTTGGTCTTGGCACAACTAAGCTAAAGTAATTTTTCAGTCTTGTAGAAAAACGGTGGTCAATCTTCCGGGCTAGCTCATCCCGTCTAAAATACAGCTTCTTCATAATTGAGACCATGTATAATTTTTTTGCAGACATTACATTAAGGTCCGAGAATATATTAATTGATGGGGGTCCCTTATTGATACCCAAAGTTACCTTAATAATCTTTCTCTGCACAATCTCAAGCTGAAAAAGATGTGCAGCAAAAGAATTCTCCCAAATCAATATACAATATTGAATCAGCGACTGAATATATACAAAGTAAATTCATCTTAATTTATTGATTGATAAAATTCCTCTTAACTAATGGAATACACAAAAATATTTCCTTAGCTGAGCAGTGACATTAGAGATATGCGCATTCCATCTGAATCGGTAATCAAGAACAATTCCAAGATATTGAACTTGATGAACTTTCTGAACAACAGGGCAATTACAAGGAGAGCTGCAAGCACTTCGCATGTGGATTTTCAGCTCACACTTTGGATCATCGAGATATATAGAAAAGGGGATTAATTTAGTTTTTTTTTGGATTTGTAGTAAGTAAATTACCATAGACGGAGTAGAGCTTTAGGGCTCTACTAAACCATCAAATTCTTCCCGCATCCAATCCTTACAATCCAAAATCCTTCGTAAAATCCTCAACGCTCCTTACTTTGTCGCGAATAAACTTATCCATAAAGACCTTAATGTTCCCTATGTTACTGATTTGGCCCGGACCAGGTATCAATCCTTTCATGACAAACTCCATTCTCACTCTAACCCACTAGTTTCAATCCTTTCTTCCTCTTCAATTCCGGATAATCCTCCGAGGCGCCTGAAAAGGAAATGGCCCCGGGACCTTCTAGTTTAAAATATTTTTAGAGTGCTGCCACTGGGTAGTGTCTCTACATGTTTTTCATGACAGTTTTGTATATTACCATCACATTTACTAGATGTATTTTTATTTAATACGGTTGTAAATATCAATAAATATGTTTAAAAAAACCAAAAAAAAACCATAGAACCAGTTAGCAATCGATCGCAAATGAGAATTCGCCAACTCATATACTTCAGTCCAAGATGTTCCTCTATACAATATAGCTGTATCATCGGCGAAGAGAATTATTCTACCAAAGGTTGGCTCCAAAGAACAAACATCATTAATATACAATAAAAACAGCAATGGTCCCAATGTACTTCCCAGAATAACGCCATAATCAATGGGCAATTCCACACTGTTTTTGCCTTCAACTGATACATACTGCATTCTGTTCTGTAAGTAGCCATTAAACCATTCTAGTACCTTTCAACTAATGCCTAATTTCCTAATTTTTTCTAGCAATATAGTTCTGTCTATGCTGTCAAAAGCTTTCGCCAAATCCAAAAAAACTCCCAAAACATGGTCCCCACAATCCAGAGCACTGCAAATATAAGAAGTTAAGTCCAATATAGCATCCTCCGTTCCCCTGCCTCGGCTAAAGCCATACTGTTTAGGACTGATTAAGTTGTTTGTAAACAAAAAATGGGCTAGCTCATGCTTAACTAACTTTTCTAATAATTTAGACAACACATTTATCATTGATATAGGACGGTAATTACCAAACTAATTTTTTTTTCCGCTTTTGTAAATCGGGACTACTTTAGCGGTTTTAAAATATTTTTGAAAAATCCCATTGCTAAGACTTAAATTAATTATATGAGTGAGCGGTTCAGCAATATGATCTATGTTTTGTTTTAATATTTCTGCACTGATATTATCTGGACCAGGTGCTGAACGACTCCTTAGCTCACGAACCTTAAGCCTAATATCTGCTTCTGTGAATTCCCTAAACACACACCACCTTTCTGGTAACGAACTATAAACAGAACAGCCCATTCGAGTTGGTTTTTCCGAATTTTCCAGCAAGGGTTGGACCAACATTCACAAAATACTTATTGAATTTATCAAGCAATTTATTTTCATTTCCCGGATTATCTGTAAAGTCGGATAGGAAAACTGTTTTTTTTTGCTGGTCTACCCGATAGTTGATTGATAACTTAGATTTGATCCTGACATCCTTGACATCTTCATCCACAGCGGATTAGGCTTTCTCAACTTCTCTGTAACTGGGCTTGATGAACTTTCCTCAGACCACAGTCCACTGATCCTAAAAGTATCCCTAACTCCTATTCCGAAACCCATTCCATCATTCATCGAGGCCCTGTCAACTGGAACCTTTTCCGCCAAATCCTGACCAATAATATTGAGCTCAGAGTGACCCTCAAAAACCCTAGATGACCTAGATGATTCCTACTCTCTACTTAATTCTACTTCTTCACCACCGCCATTCAACAAGCTAGCTGGACTGCCTCCTCCCCTAAACACTCCAATATAAATCCTTACCAAAATCATTTACCACAACATATCATAGACCTCATCCAAACCGAACACCGAGCAAGATCATTATAGCAACGCACCCGACATCCAACAGATCGCCGCTCATATAACTTCTATTATAAACAATTGAAGCGAGAGTTGGCGATCTTCCGTTCCCAGTCCTTTAATGTCTACATTCTCCTCTCTATCAGCTCGTGATAATTCCCTGTGAAATGTCACCAAAAAGATCCTAAAATACCATCAAGTTTACCATCCTCTCCGATGTGGTGATGACTCCTTGGCTGCGTCTGATGAGGTAAAGCCGAGGAATTCGCCACACACCTCTCCAAAGTATTCATTTCTCACCCGGAATCCTACATCACTCATACCACAACAGTGCAAGACTTTCTTGTCACCAATTCCACTTTCCCTACCTCCTAAAGCTATTAATCCCTCTGAGGTCAAATACCACCAGCTATTTTCCTCTGTTATGGAAACATTCTACCATCATTATTTTTCTGAAACCAGGAGAACCTTCCAACAACATCCTACAGGCCTATTAGCCTACTCCACATTCTCTCAAAAATCTTCGAAAAGCTCCTTCTTAATCGTATCCTACCTATTTTAGAATCTCAAAACCTTCCTTCCCATCAGTTTGGATTCCGTCCTCAACATTCCACAGTTTAACAAGGACTCCGAGTTGTAGACCATATTTCCTCAGCTCTTGAATGCAAAGAGTATTGTTCTGGTGAGTCTCTGGACATAGCGCCAGCTTTTGACCGGGTATGGCACGCCGGATTACTCTTCAAGCTGAAAACCCATTTACCCCAGTCTCTATACCTCATCCTACGATCCTATCTATCAAACCGTTCCTTCCGAGTCGCTGTAGTGTAGAATTTTCCAACCTTTATCCCGTTGAGGCCGGTGTTCCTCAGAGCAGCGTTTTGGGACCTGTCCTCTACATCCTTTACACCGCCGATATCCCTACTGATCCCGATACCTTTCTGGCAACATTTGCTAATGACTCCGCCATATTATCATCAAATTCCGATCCTGAAACAGCATCCTTAAACCTGCAGAGACACCTTTTCCTTATCGAACACTGATGTAATAACTGGCGTATAAAGGTGAACGAAGCCAAATGTAAACATGTAACATTCACTCTTAGAAGAAAATCCTGTCCGCCAGTTTATTTCAACTCATTACCAATTCCTCCCTTAGATACAGTCCGGTATCTTGGGGTACTATTAGACAAAAGATTGACATGGAACCCACATACAAGACTTAAAAGACAAGAACTCAACCGACGATTCGGACAGTTATACCGACTACTCAACAGAAAATCTGAACTTACAGTTGACAAAAAATTATTAATATACAAGACAATACTGAAGCCTATCTGGACCTACGGACTTGAACTGTGGGGGACAGCTAAACGTTTTAACATCAATCGCATTCAATCCTTTCAATCCAAAGTCCTCCGAACAATAGTAAGTGCTCCAACTATACCTTGCACCACGATCTTAATGTTCCATTTATTTCAAACGTAATGCCATCCAAATTTTTCAAATTCCACCAGAACCTCATTCATCATCGTAATCCTCTAGTCCAATCCCTATCCAGCTCCACTCATCCATACAACCCACCTAGAAGGTTGAAACGGCAGTGGCCCCACGACCTCTTTTAAATATGTATATATTGAAGTTCTAGCACTGGCTAGATTCTCCACTCAATGTGATGTACGTATGACGTGTATATAGGTATGAGTGATTTATAGACATTGTTATCATTTTATTGATTCATTATTGTATATATATATATAAATATATATATATATATATATATATATATATATATATATATATATATTTCATTGCTGTGTAAACATTGTATGAATGTAGTATGTATGTTATCTTTCACCACTATTATTAATGTCCGAATTGAGACATATTGAGGTAATACTCAGTAAAAAATTGTTGTTGAAAAAGTAAAAAAAGATTTTAGTTTGTTAGTCAGTTGGGTGTAATGAGTTTTGTATGTTGGGTATCTGGTCCTGTGCATCTTCGATCTTGCTCTGCATTTATCTCTTAATAAGATCTGAATGTGCTGCGGTAGGTTACTTTGTTGAGATTTATTAATTTTGGTGTTAGTTGTGTTGTCTATTATGCTGCTACTTATTGAGCCAGTTAGTTTTTTTATGGGTAGATCAATATCTTATTTTGTCTTTAGTGGATGTTTTAAGTCCAGTTTATGTTCCAAGTCACATCGAAATTGGTCCCAGTTTACACGTCCTGTAATTAACATTGAAGAAGAGGGTTTAGGAACAAAGTATGAATGCGAGGAAAGTAAAACTGGACTGTGGCCAGATGAAAGGTCATTTAGGGATATGATTTCGGCTTGGGAAGGGGGTATCTGAGAGGTGACAAAGATAGTCAGGATATCAGAGCGTTTTTCGAGAGATGTAGGCCAATATGTGGGACTCGTAGGAGAAAGGATAGCATAGCAATTGGAGTTTGCGACGTTAGAAAGGATACTGCCACGGGAGTTGGATGTTCGACAACCCTATCGTTGGTGTTTAGCGTTATAGTCGCCTCCCACAATGCAGCGCGGCCCAAGAATTCGGAATAAGGAATGGAGAAGGCTATCGGAAATGGAGGACAGTATACAGCTGATAGAGTTTCATGGAAAGAACGAGTTAAAATAATTACAGAAGAGGATTTTATAGCGTCCAATGGAGTAGAAGGAAGAAGGGAATGAGGCAAGGATTTGTGGATAAGGATGCAAGAACCAGCATGGGCTGTATTGTCTGGGTGGTCTGATCTGTAAGTGATGTAGTCACGTATGTAAAAGCGAGATCGTTGCGTAAAATGAGGTTAAGTCGGAAGTGCTATGTCTGTGTTTGTGATGTATAAATATGTATAGTTTGTCACGGTGGTTGAGTAAGCCGTTAGCGTTTCATAAAGGTATATTATCGGTATACCCCTGAGGAACCTATGGAAAATAAAGACGTAAAAGTTTACTGGGATGAACATATTATCACCGACCACAGAGTGCTGCATAATCGTCCGGATATTTTGGTGTTTAATAAAACCAACAAAATGATCAAAATCATCGATATTGCTGTCCCAATTGACTCTAATCTGTTAAGCACTAGAGCTAAACAAAATCCGAAAATACCAAGAACTCTCTCTAGAACTAGTCGCATTACCGCTAATACGGTTATTCCACTTCAAAGTTACTTAAAAGGGCGCCAGGCTGGTTAGGCCAGATATAGATAGCTTCATCCAAAATTTGAGATAAATAAGAAAAAGAAAAATAGATACCCTGTCATGAAATAAGTTAATTTGCTATTCCAGCAATATATATTTATTTATTCGGATATATTACACTTTGTCGCAATGGACAATAATGATAGTGCTATATGATAACATTCATACAATATTTACAATATAAACAAAAGAAATGTCAAATTACATAAAATGAAGCTAAAATGAAGAAGAAAGGTATATAATAACAAAATTTATAAATTATATAAATACTAGGTTAACAAATAAATAAACAAAACATGAACACACTTATATTTATATACACTATTTACAATATGTTGGGGAACCACCGTCGGAGTCTGCCTCCCCCCAATTGTGGAGAGCAAACAGAATCCGGGGGATCCCAGCGCCTCCCTCGCGGCCGCATCACTGGTCAGAGCCAGCGGAAGCCGAGTGGGGGCGCCATAGCCACAAACATACCGCACATGAGAGGAGAATCTGAACAGTGTCAGAACTCCAGAAAAGATATTTACAATATGTCTCGGAGCCACTGCCGTTTCAACCTTCTAGGAGGGTTGTATGGATGAGTGGAGCTGGATAGGGATCGTGCTAGAGGATTAGGATGATGAATGAGGTTCTGATGGAATTTGGAAAATTTGGAAGGAATCAAATCTAAAATAAATGGAACATTAAGCTCGTGGTGTAAGGTATAGTTGCTGACATAATAAGGAGCATTTACTATTATTCGGAGGACTTTGGATTGAAAGGATTGAATGCGATTGATGTTAGAACGTTTAGCTGTTCCCCACAGTTCAAGTCCGTAGGTCCAGATAGGCTTCAGTATCGTCTTGAAATAAAATTAAATGAAATTTTATTCTGGGACAGCTAGTCCCCTAAGAATAATATAATTGTACAATATAAGATTTTACTTCTGGCTATGTAGAATTTATCAGATTATATACAGCATTTTATGGATGAAAAATTATGATATATATTGATCTGCATATATATAAATATTTACAAACATACACACACACACACATATACACAAATATATACAAGAACAAAGTCATATTACAACCGTAAATAAATCCAAATAATAAAATATATTAAAACAAAACAAAAACAAAAATATATATAGAGAAAATTGAGATAAAAATAAAGAGGCCAGATAGTTAAGTTTATAAAGGTACGGCAGATTGTTTTAGAGGAGATGGATAAATAGGTGATGTTTGAAGGAAGTTGAAGATTGGCATGTACGAATCGACATGAGCAAGGGATTCCAAAATGAGGATGCACGTATGACGAAAGATCTCTTAAAGGAAGCAGTTCTGTGGGATGGAATGAGCAGGTTCAAGGGTTGGGATCTTGTGTTGATGGAGTGGACAGAGGAGAGTGGGGTAAACAAGTTGTAAATATAGAGGGTTTTTTTGGATCTGAACGATTGGTAGAGGTAAGTTCCTAGGAAGTATTGCCGTCGGAATTTAAGGTAAACCCACTTCAACTCGGCATACCAGGCTGAGACATGAGAGCGCCGAGGGATTCCGAAGATGAATCTAATAAAACAGTTCATTAATCTCTTCAGTCTCATCTCAAGCATATCGGACAGTCCGCCAAACACAAGGCAGCCATAATCGAAGTGGGGGAAGATGAGAGAGGAAACTAGGAGCTGACGGGTTTTAAGGGTATTGTAGATTAATAATTTGATGTCAACAGTAAGCTTAGATTTTCGGTTGAGTAGTCGGTATAACTGTCCGAGTCGTCGGTTAAGTTCTTGTCTTTAAAGTCTGGTTCCATGTCAATCTTTTGTCAAGTAAAAAGCCAAAATACCGGACTATATCTGAAGAAGGGAGCGGTATGGAATTGAAATGAAATATTGGACAGGATTTGCGTCGAAGGGTGAAGGGGACGTGTGTGCATTTGCTTTCGTTCACCTTAATATGCCAAGCATTACACCAGTCTTCGATAAGAGAAAGGTGATTTTGGAGATTCAGTGATGCTGCTTCAGGATCGGAATTTGATGATAATATGGCGGAGTCATTAGCAAATGTTGCCAGAAAGGTATCGGGATCAGTAGGGATATCGGCGGTGTAAAGGATGTAGAGGACAGGTCCCAAAACGCTGCTCTGAGGAACACCGGCCTCAACGGGATAAAGGTTGGAAAATTCTACACTACAGCGACTCGGAAGGAACGGTTTGATAGATAGGATCGTAGGATGAGGTATAGAGACTGGGGTAAATGGGTTTTCAGCTTGAAGAGTAATCCAGTGTGCCATACCCGGTCAAAAGCTGGCGCTATGTCCAGAGACTCACCAGAACAATACTCTTTGCATTCAAGAGCTGAGGAAATGTAGTCCACAACTAGGACTCTTTGTTGAACCGTGGAATGATGAGGACGGAATTCAAACTGATGGGAAGGAAAATTTTGAGATTCTAAAATGGGTAGGATTCGTTTAAGAAGGAGCTTTTCGAAGACTTTTGAGAGGATGGGGGGTAGACTAATATTTCTGTAAGATGAAGTGATATTGGAAGGTTTTCCAGGTTTTAGGAAAAGAATAATAGTGGAATGTTTCCATAACAGAGGAAAATAGGTGGTGCGTAGGATGCAGTTGTAGATATATGTGAGGAACATGCTAGCTTTCTGTGGAAGTTGTCGGAGGAACTGGGTAGTAAGGAGATCGTGTCCAGGAGATTTACGGAGGGTCAGTGTTCGGATAAGATATTTGACCTCAGCGAGATTAATAGCTTTCGGAGGTAAGGAAAGTGGAATTGGTGACATAAGGAAATCTTGCACTGTTGCGGTATGATTGATGTGGGATTCCGGGTGAGGAGTGAATACTTTGGAGAGATGTGTGGAGAATTCCTCGGCTTTATCTTCATCAGACGCAGCCCAGGAGTCATCACCACGCCGGAGAGGATGAAAAACTGGATGGCATTTTAGTATCTTTATGGTGACATTCCACAGGGAATTGTCACGAGCTGACAGAGAAGAGAGGTAGGAATTAAAGGACTGGGAACGGAAGATCGCCAACTCCCGCTTCAATTGCCTACAATAAAAGTTGTAGGAGCGGCGATCTGTTGGGTGTCGGGTGCGCTGCCATAATGATCTAGCTCTACGTTTGGTGTTGATAAGGTCTATGATGGGTTGCGGTAAATTGTTTAGGTGAGGCTTTATATTGGTGTGCTTAGGAGAGGAGGCAGTCCAGACAGCTTGCTGAATGGCGGTGGTAAAGGAGTTTACGGCATCTTCTAGATCATCTGGGGTTTTGAGGGTCACTCTGAGGTCAATATTATTGGTTAGGATTTGGTGAAAAACGTTCCAGTTGACAGGGCCTCGGATGAATAACGGTGGGACGGGTTTTGGAATTGGAGTGAGAGATAGTTGTAGGATCAGTGGACTATGGTCTGAGGATAGTTCATCAAGTCGAGTTACAGATAAGTTGAGGGAGCCTAATCCGCTGTGAATGAAGAAGTCAAGGATGTCAGGATTACGGTTAGGATCGGTTGGGAGTTGGGTGCAGACAGCAAATTTCGTCCACGAGAATTCGTTGTTCTGGAACCCCACTGTTGGTGCTTGGCGTTTAAGTCTGTACCCTGAATGAAATGATTTCCTAAGGAATTCAGGAAGGATACAAATTCGGTGTTGGAAATGGAATGTTTGGGAGGGCAATATGCTGATGTAAGGGTTACCAGAAAAGAAAAAGTTTTGATTACTATGGCTGTGGCTTGTAGGAAATCATAGGTAGGAAGTGGGAGTAAATGATGAGAGAGGGATTAGTGGACAGTGATAGCAGAACCGGCATGGGCTTTGCCGTCTGGGTGGTCAGTACGGTATGTCATGTATTGCAGTATTTTGAAGAACTATCGAGTTGTTAGTCTAGTTTCGGTAATAAGTGCCACATCAACTGTTTTGTCTTGCAACAACGATGTCAGTTCGCCAGTATAATTTCTAACACCATTCCCATTCCAAAGGAGAATGGATAAGGAGTTAGGTGAAGTCATTGAAGGAATTTTTAAGGCAGGGATTAAATTTGATACTAGATTAGTGAGGAGTGATATTAGTGGCATAACAAGGTATTTTATTTCGGATATGAAGGATGTCATTAAACTAGTAAGATCTGTTACATTTGATGGAGGAGGGATATGAGAAATTTGAGGTTGACGAGTGTTTTGAGGATTAGGAAAACTTTGAGGAATAGGTATGTTTGGAATGGATTGAGAATGATGAGGTAAACGTTGTTCCGGCAGGGCCTCGGCTTCATTAATCTGGTTGACACCTCCAAGCAAGCGGGAAAATTATGCATTGGAATCAATAATTTTAGATGGTTCTCTTCTGGGTCTTGATATTCTTGCTAATTCTTGTTCCTGAGGTTTTTGAAATCTGTTCCTTAGAGTCTTATACATTTGGCATCCCTTGTAGTTGGCTGGATGGTCCTTGAGGCACAGAGCACATACTGCAGATGATGACTTCGTTTTTGTGCATTCTCCAGACTTATGCTGTTTAATGGCTTTCGTTGGTGTTGAAGAGTGTAGGTTTCTTATCACAACCCAAGGGCTCTCTCCTGGAGTAACTGATAAGTATGAAAATCAGCTTTGATGTCTGTAAGATATTTAACAATTTTTCTGTAGATTTCGGCAGTGTCCGGGGATATTTTGTGTCGTTGGTTCTACTCATGCTCGAGTAGCTTCCAGGATTCGTTAATTTATTTAGTTGTGCACATAGTAGTTGAAAATGTTTGATATTTTTGACAAATATGGGGGGAGGTGGTGGGTCCCTGGGTGTAGGGGCAGATTCCATGTCTTCTTTTTCATTATGGAGGATCTGAAACGGACTTGGTGTGAAAAAAAGGAGATTCTTCTGTCATTCCCTGAGACGATGTGCTAGGCTGGGGCTCAGATTTCAAAGTGTTACCTGAAGGGCTCGCTTTTGTCGTTAATTTCTTATTGTTATCACGACGGGGTTTTTGTTTAGTGGGAGACGAATTTGAACCAGCTGATCTTGCTCTTTTACTTGTAGTCTTAGAAGACATCACTTGATGAAAATATCGCATGTCATATAAAGATAGTAGAATAAGAATGGGAATAGAAAATAAGTAATAAATGTTTTCCCGATACCAGCAATCAGCTGATATGAGAAAATATGGCGACCCTTTGTGTCAAGCCTAATGACCCTGCATTCACTTTTAACAGTAAAAAAAAAATAACACTGCTTACTGATTTAATACTCCAAACTCTACTGCTGTTGATCTCCAAAGAGCTGGTGAAGTTTTCGAGACAGTACTCAATTGAAAACCTTCTGAAAAGCCAAAATTCACAGGAACGAATTGAAGTGCCATTCCAGCAATATTGATCTGGCATGCATTTCAGCTATCAAAAGCAACTATTTCTAGTATCATTTATTAATTATCTACAAAAAAGTAATACAATTACTACCATGCAAATATTTACTATATATACAACATACCATCAGTGGTAGTGTTCACATAAGTTCCGTGTTAGCTGTTTGTTAAAGTGTGGGTTTTGCTCGAATTAGACTGTTAGGGTTATACATGCTATTTATTGAGTTATTAGCAACAGGTACCTTAATTCTGGCGAATGAAGATTTTGTAGATAATTAATAAATGATACTAGATGTAGTTGCTTAGGGTCAAGTTTATAGTATGATTGGGATACGAAATCCACAAAACGCAGCTACTAGGCCTAATATACAACGACCTTAATGTTCCTTTTATTTCAGACCTAATTCCATCTAAATTTGCCAAATTCCACCAGAATCTCATTCATCATCCTAATCCTCTAGCCCAATCCCTATCCAGCTCCACTCATCCAAACAACCCACCTAGAAGGTTGAAACGGCAGTGGCCCCGCGACCTTTTGTAAATATATTGGAGTTCTAGCACTGGCTAGATTCTCCACTCAATGCGATGTATGTATGAGTGTGTGTATGTGTATATAGGTATAAGAGAATTCTTGACTTATTGTATTGATTCATTATTGTGTATATATTTTATTGTAATTTTATGGTGTGTAAATATTGTATGAATGTAGTATGTATGATATCTTTCAGCACTACTATTGATGTCCAAATTGGGACAGATTGTAATTTTATAAAAAAAAACTAGGCCTAATATCGAATAAATATGTAAATGTTATAATAAACCCACAAATAAGCGAGCGAACTTAACATTAATAGTATAATCAGGATAAAAACCACCCATAACTCAACTACTAAGCCTAGTATTGAATAAATACGAAAAAGCAATAATAAACCCATAGTTGAGCGAGCGAACTTAAAATTAATAGTATAATCGGGATACGAACCCTCCATAACGCAGCTGCTGAGCCTAATATCGTATAAATCCAAAATAATAATAAAAATAACAGCCCTACCGAACCCGAAGGTTCGATGCCGATACCACAAAATTCCGCCTACACAAACTCGTCCAATGATCACCGTTCAAGCCTAATCCCTCGAGATCAGACTTGACGCAATCATCCCATCGACGCGTCGGGCTACCTTTCGGACGAATACCAGTCGGTTCAGCAAATACCAATACCTCACGGAGCCCAACAACTTTACTCGCTCGTTTGAGTATCCGCTATGCTATCAACTGAATTATATTCACAGGGACAAGCATAGCAATTCCGCGCTGTGGAACCTTTTAAATTCCCTTATGGCTTCACCTTTCTTCGGGCGAATAAATCCAAAAACCTAAAATAATATGATATTCGAGCCCGCGATCTTTAAATTAAAATTTAACCAACCTCCCCTAATCTGTATCACCTGCCTCATATCCAAGATGAAAAAATATAATTACCTGACACTTTACCATACATTTTGGAATAATATTATGTAAAAGGGCTCCTGCAAACAGTTAACAAGTCAAATTGGTTAAAAATATGATTCATAAATAAATAACCATAAAAACATAAATTTATGTTAACATGATTGTTATTAATTCATCGAAAGAGTTTGAATTCTACTTGGAAAAGGTTTTACTTTAATCAACTGCCCCATGTGAGCGTTATTGATTTCCAATTCGACATTTATGTCCTTTATTGCCTTCATTAAATCTTCATTGAACACTATTTCGAAATATTTTATAGACTTCGTAAAGAATTGCAATTAAATTAACTTACACTCCCCCCTGACTCAGGTGACACGTATGTGATCGTAATAACTTTTTTTTAAATTATTTCATTTAGAAATAATACAATCTTGAGAAATTAGTATTAATGCTATAAGAAGCCATTCATTCCTTATGTACAGTAAATAAAAATTACAAAGAAGAATAATTAAAGATAAATATAGAATAAAATAAATAAATAATAATAATCTTGGTCATATTCATACACACACACACACACACACACACACACACATATATATATATATACACAATATTTACAAACTGCCCCTGGGAACTCCGAATCAAACCCCAACGCCCACAAGGTGAGCCACAGACTCTCAGGCATGAGTGGAGAAGCTGGCTGGCCATTGCCAACACTCAGTATTGCTTAGTTATAAGAGGTCTCTAGGCCACTGCCGCTTCAACCTACGAGGAGGGTTATAGGGATAACTGGAGCTAGATGAATAAATAAATTAATTCTTCATGATTCTGGGACAAGTCCCTTTAGAATAACATTGACATAATATATTGATAAATTGGGCTTTAGAGTCTTAGAGCAATTAATTATTTATAAACAGTTTAACTAAAACTAATTGAAAACAGACATACGCAAATATGTAGAAAATAAAATAAAATAGAGTCGATAATTTTGTTCTGACTGGATGGTCATGAGATGAATGAATAAGCGGGATTTTAATGTAGGAAGAGAGTTGGAGTGACGGATAGAAAGAAGAATCTAATTCCACAGGATTGAGGACCGGATAAGGAACAATCTGTCAAAATGTGCAGATTGGTGGGCCGTTGTGTATAAATCTGAAGGCCTAGACCGTGCACAGCGGGAATGGACATAGGATTTGAATTGTAAAAGGTCAAAAATGTATGATGGACGGCAGGATTGGATAACTTGGTACAGTAATGATGCAAGGAAATACTTGCGACGATTGGAACTTCAACTTGCTATAAAATTCAGAGACGGAGGTGCACCTCGGGACCCAGAAGATAAATCGAACAGAGCAATTAATTAGGCGTTTTGTTTTTACTTTTAATTTCGTAAATATGGTTCTTAAAAGAGAGGGTTTGATCAAAGGCTACTCCCAGATTCCTGACGGTCGGTTAAAACTTTATAGTGTTACCATTTAGGAAGAGGGTCGGGATATGGGGAACAGTTTTCAATAAGTGATGGAATCCTATTACAATGGCTTTTGTTTTTTCAACATTAGTTTTCAATTTATTGACCCAGTGACTTATTCAATCTAAGTCCTCTTGCAGTCTTTTTGTTGCTGGTAATAGGCCGGAAAATGGAAAGGAAAGGTAAATTTGAAAATCGTCAGAATAGAGGTGGTATTTAGAGTGATTAATATGGAGAGTCAGGTCATTAATATAAATAGCGAATAGGGTAGGAGATAAAGACGACCCCTGTGGGACACCGCAGGAAAGGGGCAAGGTTGAGAATGGAGTCTGGTCTGGCACTACTACGTACTGAGAACGATCGGAGAGAAAGGATTGAAACCAGCGCAAAGCACTGTTGCATACTCGAAGGTTTTGGAGTCTGTTAAGATGGATGCTATGGTCAGCCGTGTCAAACGTCTTTGAGAAATCGTGGAGGATAAGAATTGTTATTTTTTGGTGATCAATGGCAGCTTGGAGGTCTTGTGTTATTTTAAGGAGAGCGGATCGGGTAGAATAACCAGCTCGAAAACCGTATTGGAGAGGACAAGGAAAGGAGTTTTCTTCTAGGAAAATTGAGAGTTGGGATTGAACAAGGCGTTCGAGCGGTTTTAAAAGATTGGAGGGAAGAGAAAAAGGACGGAAATCTTGCGGTGAGGTAGGATTTGGAACTTGATTTAGTGGTCGGACGAGGGCAGTTTTCCAGGAAGAAGGAAAAATTGCATTTTGTAGAGAGAAGTTATAAATATGATAGAGTATCGGTATGAGGAAAGGGAGGCTGGATTTTTGTAGTTTTATAGGGATATTATCAGGTCCATAGTCATTGGTATGGATTTTAAGATTGTAGCAAGTAGCTCGTCGTATGAAACATGAGAAAAAAGAAACTGTCTGGATTAAAGCGTCGGTAAGTGATGTCAGGAGTTGTTGAGGAATTAGAAGTTGAGGAAATGTAATTATTGTTGAGTTCGTCAGGCGTGATTTGGAAAGAACTGGTTATTGGATTCAGGGAAGGACAATTTATATTTAGATCTAGAATCGGGGGCTTCGGAAAGGGCAGGATGGATATGGAGGGATTTAGCACGTCGTACTGCGGATTGGGTTTCGTTTCGTAGCTGCTTGAAAGACGCATAATCATCTTAGATAGATAGGGATTTAGGTAAGGAATTAGGAAGGTGAGTAAGCATCTGGTGGAAGTTTAGGAATTGAGATGGAAGTAGTCGAGGACAAATGGGATATTCAGGTAATTGTGTAAGGTCTTGTTTGTAACATAATAGGGAGCATTGACTATTGTTCTGAGGACTTTGGACTGAAAAGATTGGATACGCTTGATGTTTGAAAATTTAGTTGTTCGAGTCCGTAGGTCCATATCGGTTTTAGAATTGACTTGTAAAGTAATAGTTTATTGGCAACAGAAAGTTAATCGTAATAACTAGTCCTAAAAGAGTAGGGAGTAATAGACCTGCGCACTAGATAGCATTGATAAGATGGCAAATTTTAGACTGCCGGGCCCTTTAACATAAAATGAATCCAGAATTTATGGTAAAGTATCAATTAATAGTATTTTTTCAGACATCTTGGATACTGAGGCAGGTAACACAGATTAGGAGGGGTTGGTTTAATTTTAATTTTAAGATCGCGGGCTTGGATATCAAATTATTTTAGCTTTTTGATTTATTCGATTTTAGGCTCAGTAGCTGCGTTATGGAGAATTCGTATCCCAATTATACCAATTATTTTAAGTTCACTCGCTCAAATATGGGTTCATTATTGCTTTTTCTTATTTATTCAATACTAGACTCAGCAGTTGCATTATGGGCGGTTCTTATCCCGATTATACTATTAATTTAGAGTGTGCTCGCTCAAATAGGGGTTTATTATAACTTCTTGGAATTTATTAGATACAAGGCTAAGTAGCTGTTCTGAACCAATTTCTTAAACAGTGATTATTTTTATAATTTTGTATAAAGTTTTATTTTCTAAAAAATAGCAATAAAAAAAATTTTGGTATTTATTCATTTATTAATTAGGAGGAACGGATTTTTGTATTCTTTATTCGGATTCTATCTTCTAGCATCTTGAAAAGTGAGTCCTGTTGAGGGGGGTTATTTTTTTTCGATTACGAAGGTTCATTTTGCACATTTCTCTGCCTTTAACATCAGTAAAATATCTGGCTTGTTATGCGGAATCGTATGGTTAGTTATGATTGCAAGGTCCCAATACAGCTTGACGTACTGTCTGTCAATTGTGGGCTGTATTTATAATACGGGCAAGTTTCCTCCAGCATATGATATTTCTTGGCCAATACTTGCTGAACAATTTTAGCCACGTTATTGTTCCTCAACAAGTATTCCTTTCCAGCCATCACTTAACAGCCTGATGTGATATGCTGAATTGATTCTGTAACTGTCCTACATATACGGCACAGCTCAGAAATACGTAGCTTCTCCACATATACGGCGCCTATAAGTATTTGTGGCAATTACTTGGTCCTGAATGGCTAAAATAAATCCTTCAGTTTCAGGAAACGAATTACCATTACGCAACCATGCTAGAGATGCACCTTTGTCTATGCCCGTTGCTACCAGATTGTGGTAATATCTTCCGTGAAGTTTTCTAGACTTCCACGTCTCTAGCATTTGTTCTTGATTTGCAGGCAAGCGGATGTTGTCGTTCTGAAGATTTAATGCAGTAAGACCGATATCCAGAACTTTTGATTAGAAGATTCTTGATGTACCAGTTGTTCTAAGGTAGTTTCTGAGATTATTTTCCCTATTTTTTTTTGTGGCCTTAGAAGTCGCTCGATTAAGTAGTACGTGACGCACCAATGTCTTATAGTGGTGGAGCTTGGTCTGTCTGGACAGTATCCGCTTGCTTAACACAAAGTAGCATTTGTCAGATTCTATTATCCTTCTTCCTATTTTAATGTGGAGGTTATTGTCTTGAGTGACCAATGATCCCAGGTATGTGAACTCTGAGACCTTCTCAAACTTATGAAGCCCGATATTGCCTGTCTTGCCTAACATGGGAATTTTTTCTGCAACCATATATTTTCGTTTGGACTCATTAACTTTCAGTCCAAGTCTGCTGGCAGGACCCATCCGAACCAGAAAGGCATCAGTTACGGCCTGCAGAGAGAGCAGAGAGAGATTATCTGGCTTATCATGAGAGTCTACTTCTCTTGGATGGAGAAGATTATTGAAATAATCCCTCCATTCGTCAAGAATCGTCCTTGTGTCCTTGTAGATATTCCTATGTCAATCTTATACCTGTCAGGTTGTTCTAATTCTTTTAATACTAATGCTTTAAATGCTAATGCTTTAATGTTCTAATGCTTTTAATAGTTGTTTTAATGCTTCGAGTCTATATAGAGACAATGCATTTCAGTATCCAAAGATGATAATCCTGTGGTGGGGGGAGGGGTGGCCGGGTCGTTTACCTTTAAAACAGATCAAATCTGAGGGTAGTGTAGGTTTCACAATAATTTATATTACCGGTAGTGGCACTACACAAGCCTCTCACCCTACCCTAGCCTGCTGGTGGGGATGGCATTTCAATATATCCGTAGCGGCTTCCTAGGGAAGGTGACATTAGGGTGTATACTCTATGTGACCTTGTGAGTAGTGTACTTGATTTACTTTATATGTGTAAGTGTACTTTCCCCCAAAACTGGAGGGCCAGTGGCTGACTGCTGTACAGTGACCGACTTAAATTTGTTTATATCAATTATAATTATAGAAGAGTAATTTTAATTATGAATATATTATTTCGAACAATCTCTTCTTTGTATTTATATATTTTATTTACCATAACATATATAAACTATGATTATAACACTGTAATGTTTCGAGGTACTTTTTATGCCTCATCTTTAGATCATTAAAAATCATCTAAAATACATTTCAATAAATATTATAAGCAACCATACAAACAATAATAAACATTATCAATAATTTAGAATTCATTTATCACCTACAATATTTAGAATCTGTTTATAAAAAACTTTATTAAAATTCTACTTACATATATTTCCATATTATATCATAAAATAGGTCATATAATAATGTACTATTATTTATATATAGTCCCTATATACGAATTATCCTGTCAATCTATTAAAATAATCTATTACTTCACCATCACATAATAATTCTTTTTACATTTTACAGCTAAACAATTGCAATTGTCAAGCAGACTAAATTAGCATTTCATCTAATTCCATTCTTGTACTATTTATAATGATCTGAAGATGAGGCATAAAAAGTACCTCGAAACGTTACTTATACTTATAAAGCATAGTTTATATATGTTATGGTAAATAAAATATATAAATAAAAAGAAGAGATTGATCCAAATAATATATTCATAATTAATTTTTTTTTTCAAAATCATTTTTTGTCTTACAGTTTTGTTGAAAAAAAATATTTCTAGAAACTCTTTTTGTAAATCCATTACGTATATATATATATATATATATATATATATATATATATATATATTATATATATATATATATATATATATAATACACACAGGAATATAATTCATCGACCTTTTAAAATTATAATTTTATTTGAAATTATTCAGGTTTTAGGTCCTTAAATTATCATTCCTTCTTAATTTTCTTAATTTGACGCTTCGATCCTCCGTCTATGTTTATACATAGGATACAGTGCCCTGTAGTTACGTCTGAGTGGTGGGCCGGTGCTCAATAAAATTCTTTGTGTTGAAAATGATCCTATGTATAACCATAGACGAAGGGTCCCGAATAATTTCAAATAAAATTACATATATTGTATACGCTGAGTTATCCGTGAAAGAACAGTACTTTCAAGTGATAACTCAAATTTTAAGGGTGGTTCGATTAAAAAATTGGTGGACTGTATAGATTTAAAATATAAAAATAATGGAAGTCAAACGACGAATCACAATACATTTATTAAACTAAAATACATATTAACAAGATAAGAAACAAAATTAACCTAATAAATGGATATGAGAAAAGATAAGAAACAAATTAACCTAATTATATATTAAACAGCTGTAAGAAAATGTAGGAAACAATATAAACCTAATTGAAAATATTAAAGACAATATGAGAAACAAACTTAATCTAATTAAATATTTAAAGATTTAAAAAATATATGTATAAAAATTAAACCGTTTTAAGAAGGATGGTTAAGAAATTAAATGTTCTAATAATAGTTATAGATAGGCTATATTCACGTAAATATGTCCAGTTGAGTTGCAGAACAGCAGAGCGGCTTGAACGAAGCCCTCTTGAATGTTGAAGAAAATGACCGCAGGGCGGCTTGAACGAAGTCCTCTTGAGTGTTGAAGAAAACTACCGCAGGGTGGCTCTCACAAGTTCCAAGGGGAACGATGACAATATGAAGAAATACGTTTGCAAAATTTCAAACGTTGAGAGGAGACTGGGGTCTATGGGACGGCACAGCTTCGCCGTTTAGACGCTACCTTAGTACTCGACTCGCACGAGGCAGTAATAAAAACAATTAAAGTACGATCGTCTTCTGTCTATCTCTTCTATTATTCTTCACTTGGCAAAAACTTTTAATTATATTTAAAATGACTGTTTTTAAAACAAATAAAAAGATTAATACGAAAAAATGAAACAGTCATGAAAAACCTTATCAGGCCATAACATACGGCGTGAACATATATATATATAACTTAAGTTCGCGCGGACGAACAAAAGATTAAAAAATAATTACTAGTAAAACAAGTAACACAAAATTGATGCTTTTTATCAATCTCCTTTATTTAACATATGATCTACATAATAAACGTTTCGTGTTTGCATTCAACGGGTATGGAATATTAATACTGTTGTGATTTATACTTTAATTCCCCCCTGCCAGTTTACGAAGAATCTTCGTAAACTCTGACAGACAGGGCTCACAGTTGATAAAAAACAAAAACAATGTCCAACGGAAAATAAAATGGCAATAACATTATTGACAAAGGAGAAATTAAAAAAAAAAAAAAAAATTGTCTTACAAAACATAAAAGAAACGTGAACCGTAATTTTCTATAAAACAAAACATGGTCAACTGAAAGAACAAAAAGTCAATAGCTGATTTGAGATGAGGATACTCCTAGTCGAGCAGACAGGTTCACACTGTCCTACCGGGAATTTCAATTGTTCCAAGTGTATAGTCCTCCGCCTGCGGGGATCTTTAATGCTCTGAATCGTCACTAGGTTATGTTCCATGATGACAATCACCTTGTATGGTCCCTCATACCTAGTAACTTCCTTTCCTCTATTGGACCCTAATTTCCGGTAAACAACGGTCCTTGTTCTGCAATGAAATATTTTCCCGTTCTACTCTCCTATTTTTTCCGACTTAATCCTTTTTCGCGTTTTCTCCCACCATTTTCTTAACGAAAGACGATAAATAATCAGAGCCTCTGACAATCCTTTCTCCGCCCCTGCTCCTTCAAAATCTCTACGCCGTTCTCGGAGACCAAATAGGATTTCGAATGGAGTGAATCCTGTAACCGCGTGGATGGCACGGTTATATACCGCTACTGCTTTGGACATCGCGACGGCCAGTTCTAGACCTTTATCCACGTAATATATTCGCAGGTGATAGCCCAGTATGCTATGCAGCCTTTGATGCCACCCCTACTTTTTGGATGTCCCGGCGTGTTGAGATGCCACTCGACATCAAGAGCTTTCATCTCGGATCGAATACTAGAATTATCAAACTCCCTGCCGTTGTCAGAAGAAATCCGATCTGGCAACCCGTAGAATTGGGACCATGTGCGCAACGCCCCAAGAACTGCCTTCGCCGATCACTCCTGTACGGGATATGCCATGGCCAGTTTACTGAAAACATCGATCTTCGTGACCAATTTGTGTCCTTTCCAAGTGAAAGTGTCCATCTGTAGATAACTGAGAGGTGAAATTCCTGGCGTAGGCGTCACTTCCTGCTTCGCTTTCGGTGGGTGACGATCGTACTTTGTGGTCTGACACACGCCACATGCCCCTATTACTCCTTCGATCGTCTTTTTCATATTTTTTCGGTCTCGTTTACTCCGCGGTTGTTAGTCTTGCCTTCGTAGTGGGCCAGAGTGATTTCCTTTCGACGTTCCACATCGCCTACCGTCTCTACCATTAAGGTACATCGAAAAAACGTACGATGAATCCCGATTTTCTCTTCACGCCTAGTATTGTAGAAAAAAGCGGGAAATACGTGCCGATGACTCCTTCATTTTACTTACCCACAACAAAGGTCGATAGTCAGTATGGACTTTGAACTTCCACCCAAACATATACGGTCTGAAGTGCTCTATCGCCCATACAATGCCTAATAACTCGCGTTCTAAAGTACAATACCGCGATTCAGCGTCGGTGAGACGCCTACTGGCGTACGCTAAAGGTCGTTCTCCGTCAATACCGTCCTGGGAAAGCAAAGCTCCTAGCGCGAATTCGCTGGCACCCGTGGTGATATGGAACTCCTTTATGAAATCGGGAAACGCGAGGACGGGCGCTGTCTGTAGTCGAGCCATACATTTCCGAATGTTATCCTCTATGAATGGTGTTATCAGTATTTTCCGACCCTTTTTCAATAGATGATTAAGGGGCACTGAACATTCCGCCATGTCAGGAACGAAACGCCTATAATAGTTTAGGGTTCCCAGTAACTGACGTATCCCTTTAACAGCTCTAGGAATTGCCATTTTTCGGATCGCCTCTACTTTTTGAATATCTGGCTTAGCCCCATCCTTAGCTATCGTGTGTCCCAAAAAAATGAAACTACACTGTCCCAATGTAGATTTTTCTCCCGAAAGCTTTAGTCCGTATTTGGCGCAGGCGATCAAAAACATTTTTGTGATGACCCAGGAGATGTCTAACGTGTTGAACCACATTTGGCTGAAAATAAGAAGATCATCCATATAAATTTATGCAGAAAGACTCATCTATTCCTCGTAAAACTCATCCATGAGTCTTTGGAAGGTAATGGGTGCGTTTTTTAAACCAAAGGGCATCCTTGTAAACTCGAAGTGCCCCCTTTCAAAAGTAAATGCTGTTTTGGACTGATCTCTGGGATGCATTTTAATTTGATAGTACCCGGCTTTTAAATCTAGCGTACTGAACACGGTAGCTCCGCTTAAGCGATTCAGGAAATCCTCAAACCTAGGTAGTGGATATTTCTCGTCCCATGGTGTTTTCATTTGATTTTCTGTAGTAAACTACTACACGGTATTTTTCCTGATGATCTCCCTCCGCACTCTTTTTCTTAACTGCCCATAGAGGACTGTTGTATGGGGATGTGCTATCCATTATGATGCCCTGTCGTTTCAAATTCGCTTATTCTTCTCGAATATGATGTCGCAGTGTCTAAGGATATCTCCGCTCCTTAACATAAGTAACCCTGTCCTACTTTAGCAAGATTTCGTGCACTGTTTTTCCCGTAGCCCCCAGGATATCCCCTCGTTAAAGAAAATATTCGCGAAATCTCTTTTCAACGTCTCTCTCCAATCATCCATTCTAGAGATAGCCCCTATGCTAACCTTTCCCTTAATATAGGAATTATTGCTCCTATACTTCCTCTGTCCTATCCGAATAATCCATTTTCCCCTACTGTTTCGAATTCTCACCCTGATACTGTTAATGATCTTTGTCTCCTAAAAACCCTCTGCGCGTTTACCTCCATTGGCTCCACCCGAATCGTATCACTCCGCCTTCTCATATAGGGACACTGCCTGGCGATGTGCCCTGCCGTTCCACACGCAAATCATCTGGTGCGTAGACAATGTACTACCAAGTGTCCCACCTTTCCGTATCCATGGCACTTCCTCTCTTCCTTTCTCCAACTTCTGCGTTTTATAGCTGGTCTTCGTTTTCCTATGGTTGCTCTCTCCCGTCCACCGGCTCCTGTCTCTCTTCTTTTCCATACGACGGGTTTGTTGTTGGATATTCTATAGTTTACTCTTGTCCATCCCATCTCTTCTTCCTCTCCTTTCTTAGCCTCTTCGTCCCTGGCACAAGCGTCAACCGTTTCCTGGGCACATTCTACAAAGGTCTTTTCCTTTGGCAATGCTTCCTTCCGTCCAGTGTCCTTTGCAAGCTGTACCTTAAATATTTTTGATACAAAGTCCATCCTGGACTCTACTTCGCCTGCGGGAGGGGTCTCTCGTATTTTGTCAATGATTTTATTGTATCGGGTCAGTAGCACGTCGGCATATTGGCCATTCGTCTGATGCTTGCTGCTTCGTCTCCCGAAATAGCAGGAAAATATCCTCCTCTGTGGAACACCGGCCGCCCTCAAAAGCCTTCTTTAAACTGTTCTTTACAACGCTCCAAGGTGTTTCCTCGTCTGCTTGAATCAGGTTCAAGATATTTCTCTTGACCCGGCATACTAACGACGCTTTTAGCGCTTCTGTGTCTGCCGTGTCTAATAAATTTTCATTTTTCTTAGCTTCTATTCTAGCCATTAGCCGTTCTCCACCCTTGAGGAAATGATTTAACTCGGCCATTTCTCCGTCAAATCTTTCCAGATCTGATATAGCCTTTCTCAGATCTTGGGATGTTGCTGTCTTCAACTTCATCCATTCTAATGTATTAGCGGTATCAGTTTCAGTCTTCTGTTTCTAATGGCTGTGGTGGGTCCTCTTGATGTACTGTCAACACTACCGGTTGTTGTGTTGTAGTACTCCTTCCGCCATCGATCTTAATTCCTAAAAAATCTGAGATTTAAAGGCCTTCCGGGTATCGGAATCACTTAAGTTCGCGCGGACGAACAAAAGATTCAAAAAAATTAATAGTAAAACAAGCAACACAAAATTGATGCTTTTTAACAATCTCATTTTATTTAACATATGATCTATATAATAAACGTTTCGTGTTTGGATTCAACGGGTATGGAATATTAATATTGTTGTGATTGATACTTTAACTTTTATATATATATATATATATATATATATATATATATATATATATATATATATATAAATATATATATATATGTGTGTGTGGATATAAAGGTGGTTTCTGATAATTATGAATTAATGGTTGAAATTCGGTTTTGATATAAGCAGGGGTAGATCCACATGCTTATTCCGCTAATCCCTTTTACCATTTATTCACTTGAAATTTGAATTTGATCTCAGGTTAGAACCTAATATTAATTTTCAGTCATCATGCCGATTTTACGTCGGCCAAAACTCAACTACTAGGCCAAACCTAGTAGTATTTTATTTATGTGACTATTTAGGATCTACATGTCACTATCACTAACTCTTCTTTAGCTAGTCAATCGACGGGCACTATCCCTTCCTTAGCATCTATGGTTTTGTTACATTAAACATTATATTTTTCTGTGATTAGAGAGGCTTCGTGTTAAATACAAATTTCAGCTGCCCCCTTTAGATGCTTATTGTGCCCGATCGCCATTTTATTTTCCGACTGTTCGTTTTATTTTTACTTTTCAGGCTGTTAGATCCAAGTTCGCTGTTAGGTTCTTCTTTTATTATAAATCGTTTTTAAATAATTTGGAGGAAGTGGAATAAACTTATTTACATTTATTTCATATTTTCTCAGGGTACCTCAAGGTGTTATCTTAGGTTCCACCCTTTATACGGTATATACAGCTGATGTTCCACTCCATCCTAGCGCTGTCCTCAATACTTAGACGGATGAAATGTGGGTGTTATATGTTCATTATGAACTAACCATTGCATCCCCTTCAGTCCCTTCAGTCGAACGTCCCCAGCTCTTAAACTACTTTTACCTATTCACAAACCTATAACGTCCTGCCCCACTATATGCTTTAATAATTCCCCACCCATACATACCTGTAGATCAAATCCGATACGACAAACGTTCATAACTTCCACTCTATTACAAAAATCTTATTTATCAGACCCATCTGGAGATCTGTAATGGAGATTCGAGGCTCTACTAAATTATCTGATTCCTCAGGCATTCAACCCTTACAATTCAAAATCCTTCGAAAAAATGCTAAATGCTCCTTATTTCGTAATCAATAAAATTATCAATGATGGCCTTAATATCCAACTTTTCATAGATGTATCCCGAAATAGATATAACTCTTTAAATTCCAAACCCCCAAACCACAAGAATCCCCTTCTCCGCAACTTATCATTTCACTCTGTTTCTGACAACCCACCTATGCTATAAAAAAGACGGTGGTAATCAAACTGATATTGAAGTACAGTTGTGAATATTAATAATCATATTTATTAAAAGAAGTACAGAAAACTGGCTAGGAAGTGAGTCGCCAACTCCTTTGTGTACTTGCCACCATTTCCTTTCCTTTTCGTTTCATTTCATTTTTTCTGGATGTCACAAGCAAACATATTTCTCTCCCCTGTCGTGCGAAAGAAGGGTATTTTCGAATTGCGTTATTATAAGAAATCCACTCATCCCGAATTCACACTTAGCCCGGTTTACCATGTTTTCAAGGACTGAAAATATTTTCGGGTTGTTTTCTTTTCAAACAGCATCAAGACAATCCAGGAAAAATAACAAATAGATATAACAAGAAACAATGATTTTATCTTTCAGAGCTATAGTGATTTTTAATCGATGACTTAATAGTAAATTGCAAAATTAAACACCATCAATCCAGAAGTAGGAAGTAGATAAATATCATCGAATTCCTGATCACTGGCTACACAACTTAATTAATAATAAATGATATATTCAACATTCGATATGTGAAAAGAATCAGAATAACATATTTAAATACATAGTTTGAACAATATTTTACATTAAAAAAAAAAAAAAAACCTTTCCTATTCATTTCTCTTTCTTAAAAGCAAAGAAACAAAATTTGAGATATAAAATAAATATACTATTCTGGATCTGAATTGATTGCTTAAGGTAAATGATTCCACTTACTTGTTTGCCGGAGAAAGCCTCGTTGACAGAGAAGTGCTCGCGATTGAGTATAGTGAAGGAGAAATCGACATAGACCCTCATTGCGAGAGAAGTAGATCTCCAGACGAGGTAGACTCCGAGGACTTTGTCCGTTCTTGAGAAGGTGATGGCCCACCTTTGGTGACCGCAGCAGAACTCCTTTGAAGTGACGTCCCTTTCGACATCCCGAGTCACGCTACGGGTCACAACGAACGTGAATACATGGCTGTTGGCTCGGTCCGGTATCCGAGCGAATCGGTAAAGCAGTGCCATTTTCGTTAATTGGGATTGTCGTTTTTTTTCTGTTTTTTTTTTTTTTTTTTTTTTATTTTGTCAATTTCTATAGCTACCTAAAACAGAAAACAAAATTCTAAAACAAAAATATGAAAGAGACACAAATAACTAGAAATGTTTTAGTGAAAAAATTAAATCAAGTATGACAGTAATAAAAATGTAAATGACATCAAGTAAACAATTAAAAATGATATAAATATCCATATTTTTTTCTTTAATCAACATTATTTCTCACTAACTACAATTGGAAATTTAACAAAGTCCATAAACAATGCTAGGAACCCAAAGATTCGTACCACTTGAACTTTGAGATTCAGAAAAAAAAACTTATATATTCATAATATGACTTTTTTTTAACAAATGTTTATTCTGGGATCAAATCCCCTTAGAATAACGAACAATGAACAGAAAGAAATCCTTATGGTCTTGTAACTTAATAAAATATATATAATATATGTATATATATGTATACATATATATATATATATATATATATATATATATATATATATATATATATATATATATATATATATATATATATATAAGTTAAGTGTGTGTAAATAGACCTTAAGGATTAGAAGTAAGACTTTAGTTAAGACTCAGTGGAGATTGTAATATAAACATTGTTACCCTATATATACGAGATAAAGACAAATAAAGATCAGTTGTATTCTAGAAGCTGTGTCGTTACTCTGCCCCAACCCCTCCTTTTTATTTATCATTTCAGTTCAGTCTAAACATAACTTATATTTAAAAGAAAAAATATGTATACATGTAAAGGATCAAATATTAATTATATCTGTAAATCTTTGCAAATTTATACCATATGTTTTACATTGGAACAGAAGATTGAGATAAGGGTGTAGGTATTGGTTGAAGGAAAAGAGAGAGGTGGCTTTACGAATAGAGATGGACAGCGAATTCCAGAAGGATGAAGAACGAACGAGAAACGATTTGTGAAAGGATGCAGTTTTAGGAAATGGAGGATAAAAATTGATTGGTCGGGTTCTAGTATTTAACGAACGGATATCAGATCGGAGGGTGAGGAGCTCATTTATGGAGGAAGGTTTTCTATATTTTAAAATTTGGAATAAGTAAGAACCAAGGAAATATTGTCGTCGAACAGAAGGATAGAGCAATTTTAAGATGGTATAATAGCCTACATTTTTTTCTATTATACCATCTTAAAATGTAGTCACGTCTACGGGCTCCGAAAATAAATCTAATAAAACAATTCATAAGTCGTTTTAATTTTATTTCTAGTTCATCAGTTAGTCCCTCTTACACCAGGTAACCTTGGGAAGATAATAGAGGAAGCAAGTAGCTGACGGTTTTTTTAGGTAAGGATTCACGAAAGAGTTTTAGTATGGAAATGGATTTTCGGGATATTTCGGATACATGGTTATTCCAGGATAGGTTTTGGTTAAAGGTAACGCCAAGATTTTTAACCGTTTTCTGGAAAGGAATAGGGATTTATTAAGAAAGAGCAACAGGTAGTATGGAAGGGAGTTCAAGGTTGGTTTGGATCGGATGAGGATTGCTTCAGTTTCACCTGCATTAAGCTGCAGCTTGTTTTATGTCCCCACTGACAGGTTTGATCTATACCATACTGTACTTTACGAGTAGCTTCTATAAGATTAGAAGGGTGGAAAGAAAAGTATATTTGCAGATCATCAGCGTAAAGATGGTATCGGGAGGGATAAATGGAATGTGGTAAATCATGTACATAAATCATAGACAAACGTAAATGGAATTATCTCAGACGCGTTGTCAAACAAGAACTGGACGAACTAACTCTTTCTAATTACAAAGAATATGTCGCAGATCTGGACCCTGGAGACCAATCTCTCTGGAAGGCTACTAAGCACCTTTTAAAGAAACAAGATACCATTCCCAGCTTAATTGAGGGCAGTACATTTATCTCCGGTGACCAAGGCAAATCTGAAGTCTTTGCTGACTATTTTGAAAAGACATTCTCCGATACGGAATGCGAATCTAGATAATTATAAGGATATCAATGAGTTTTTACAGTCACAGTCACACACAGCTGAACTTCCGCTGAAATTCACGACTCATAAAGAAATAAAAGAACTGATTTTCAGGCTTAAAACAAAGAAAAGTCCAGGACATGACTTGATTTCTGCTATTTCTCTCAAAAAATTGCTCAGAAAAGCTATTGTTTTAATCACAACAATATTCAACAGCTGTCTACGCCTCGGATATTTGCCTGACTCCTGGAAGAAAGCCGTATTAATTGTGGACAACAAGCCTGGCAAAAAAGCAAATTATGTTAGCAGCTACAGTCCCATAAGTGTACTACCTGTCTTAGGTAAATTACTAGAGTCAGTAATAAAAAGCCGCCTCTCTTCTTTCTTACAGTTTAACAATATTATTCTTGAATTTCAGTTCGGCTTTCAACTTGGTCACTCCACTTCTCACGAATTATCCAGACTTACCGAATTTATAGTCAACGGATTTGAAAAGAAAAAAAACATAATCTCGTAACATTTCTCGATTTCCAACAGGCATTTGACAAAGTTTGGCATAAAGGCCTATCCTACAAACTGAAACAAATCGATACTCCAAAATACCTGTATGACATCCTCTTCTCATTCCTCAGTAGCAGATCATTTACAGTGAGAATAAACAACTCCATCTCCATTATCAGACCTATCCAAGCCGGTACTCCACAAGGTTCAGTTCTTTCTCCCATCCTCTTCAACCTTTACCTCCATGACATCATCCAGTCTACAAATACCTCGATTGCTATGTTTGCTGATGACACGGCAGTTTTCACGCAGCATGAAGATATAGATATTGCCGGTAATACCCTCCAAAGTCACCTCACAGACTTATAAAAATATCTCACTAAATGGAAGATAAGTCTAAATGTGCAAAAATGTAACTCAAAATATTTACATTAAGACGACCTTCGTATCCACCTGAACTGATGCTCAACGGTAATAACGGTAATTCCGCCTCACTTGGAACCACCACATTAACATTAAACTAACCCAGACGTATGCAAGACTGCCAATGCTGTACCCGATCCTCAATATAAAATCTAATCTCAAACCCGAAACAACAATTCTTCATAATAAAACTATATTAAGGCCACTACTTATGTATGGTTGTGACGTGTGGGGTGCTGCTTCATCGACAAAAAAAAAAAAATAACAAGTATTCCAAAACAAAATATTAAGAATAGCCGTAGATGCCCCATGGTTCATTAGAAATAGTCAACTACACCGCGAGCTACATACAGAATACATCGAAATTTTTTTCAAATACCGTTTCAGAAAATACCACTCCCAGCTACCAGCAGTCAGAGGTGCAGTGGCATACAACATAAGAGTTCCAACTTCATCTCGCAGGCTCAAACCCAGGCTTTCACAAGACATCTTGTAAATATTATTATTTAGTCTAATAAGCCTCATATTTAATCTTGCTGGGTCATTTTTATTTTATTTTATTATTAATATTTTTATCGATTTTACTTTTATAATTTATATTCTTGCAGCAAATTTCATATTATTTTGTATATTCATTACTTTTCTTTTTTATCTTATTTATTTTCATTTTTTATTTAATTTATATTCTACTCATTTGTTCTGTTATCAATTCAATCCATTGTTCAATTTTTAGGAATAGTTATAACACTATTATCGTTAGGGGTGTCTTGTGTATGAGACTATACCCCCACTTTTTCTATTGTTACCAGTTGTAATAATTATTCTTTTTATATTAAAAAACATTTATATTAAAATGTATGGCTCACACAGCCGATCTGGAAATAAAGGAATATAAATAAAATGTACATAAATCGAAAAAAGAGTAGATGGAAGAGAAGAACCTTAAAGTTCACCACGTGAGAGGAAGAGAAGGGATGAAGGACATTTGCCAGGGATGACTACTGTCTGCGAACAATAGAATAAGAAGGAATGAAACCATTTCATGGTACTATTGGATAAGGGCAAGTTACGGAGTTCGGATAGTAGAATCTCAAGATCAACACAATCGAAAGCTTTAGTAAAATCGAATACGATTAGGATTGTGATTTTTTGTTCCTCCATGGAGGACTGTATGTCCTTCTTCTTCTTCTACTGGCACAACAGACATGTAGCTGTCCTTGGCCGGCTCAACCAGCCCTTCCCATTGCGCTCTATCTTCTGCCATTGTTATCGTTATTCCTAGCTTTCGGAGGTCACCGCTTACATTGTCTCGCCATCTGGTCTTGGGTCTCGTCCTGAGAACATGGCTACATTTAAGACGCTGGATCTTAACGAACATGGACACTGCGAATTCCTGATACAGCCGATATACTTCCTTGTTTGTCCTTATCCTCCATCTTCCTGACTCTTGGACTGTTCTGAAGATCCGTCTAAGAACTTTTCTTTCAAATCGGTCCATTTTTTCAGAAGCAGTCTTGTTAAACGTCCATGTCTCACATCCATATGTTGTCACTGGTCTAATAAGCGTCTTTTACAGCCTAATTTTAGTGGTCCTGCTCAGCAATCTACTTTTGAATAGCTTAATAAGAGCAAAATATGCTTGATTCCCAGCCGCCAATCTAGCTCTTATAACTTCATCCTCATTAGCATCTTCATTGATACGGGCCCCGAGGTAGCTAAAACTGTTTACTACTTCCAGCGTGTAATCCCTGATGACACATGTACGTTTAGGGTGCACTGGCTTCTTCCTTCTGCATGTCATTACCTTGGTTTTACTCTCATTAACTCTAAGACCCACACGCCTTGCTTCTTTATCAAGCTTTGTGAACTCGCATCTCACACTAGCTAGGGATCTTCCAATGATCACCACATCATCTGCGTATGCCATTACCTGGGTCATCTTGGTATAGATGGTTCCTCCTGGGTCCAGCTCAGCTCGCTTCACATTAGCGTGGAGAACCATATTAAATAGGAGAGGAGCTAATGGATCTCCTTGCCTTAATCCATTACTTACTTTAAAAGAGTCTGAGGGTCCAATCGGTGTCTTAACTCGGCATCCATTGAGCACTAAGGTACACCTGGTCAGCGTGATTAGTTTATCTGGTACTCCCAACTCTCCCATAGCCACAAACAAGGATTCCCTGTTAATAGTGTCATATGCTGCTTCGAAATCTACAAACAGCATCCACACAGACCTTCCAAATTCTCTCATCTTCTCAATGACCCTTCGAATAGAAAAAATCTGATCCATAGTGGATCTGTTGCGCCGAAAACCTCCTTGGTAGTCTCCTAGTACTGTCTCGGCATATGGGACTATCCTCCTTTATAAAAAAAATAGAATAAACCTTATATGCAATATTGAGTAACGTAATTTCCCTATGGTTCTTACATTGCATGATTGACATCCAAATAATACAATGATTCTATTCCATCTCTTCCGAAATAAGCAATCCATACTTTAGGATGGGATATGAAAATACACATGACTTTTTGTTGTTTTTTTTTATGAGAAAAATGCATTGAATGGATCCGCGATGGATATGATATACATGAATACGAAATATCTTGACTTCAGCTTGTTTTAATATATATATATATATATATATATATATATATATATATATATATTATATATATATATATATATATATTTTATAGTTTTTCTTTTAATAAACGATTGTTTTGAATAATTTCGAATCCTTCTCCACTTTTCAGACAAATGAATGTGAGACAACCATAGTTTACGACTTAATTGACGAACTCTACTTAATATACGTACTCCTTAGGCATCCTCACCTTTGATCTTGGGCGTTGAAATCTCCCCCAGAATGGAGCGCCATTTACCATATGGTTCTATAAAAGGCTCTTGTTCTATAAAAAATATTGGCAACGGATATTTTTAAGCTAAATATACAGACATATACACATGTCTCACAATGTGTCCTCGCTCTTCTATTCTGTTCTTGTCAAATGTCAAATGTTAAATATGGATATAATGGCCACCCACTTTGTTCCTTCAATTATCAAGGATACGATCATACAATAAATTATTGCCATCTCGAACCTAGATGTGTAGAATTTAAGAACAAATATTACTTTTCAAAATGCCCTTTAAAATTTGAAGCTAAACCGTATTTTGTGAACTTTAAATAGGCTCATATTGAGGATGTATAGTCGACTGTAGAAACTATTATAGGTGGAATAATCAGGAATCAGTCATTTTTTGAATTTTTTTTAGTTTTGCCAACTTTTCAGCTCAAGCTTGTGAGCCATCATGAGGGCTACAAACATCAGAACAAAAGAGATACATATTAATATGATAATGAAAATTTTCTTTTGAACGTAGTGACAATGATAACATATGAAATAAAACAGAAAATATACCAACATATTTAAATATTATAGATACAAATAATGATAATATGATACACAATCTAATGATGATAAGCATAAAAACAAAACTTTAGACTTTAATATAGAAGTTAAACGGTGTCATGGCCGACAGTGCAGTTTTCATGTCATTTCGCTCAGCTATAGTGACTCTATAACTTTTGCCAATCTTAATAAACAGTAATCAGACTTTGTAAAAAGTTATGTTGAGTACAGTTTGACATTATTAGACTATCTACCACGTAGATGAGTGAGTTTTGAATAGTAACTAACTGAAGTAAGTGGTGGTACTGCCTTAAGGCTGCCACGAGGCGCTTAATCCCCAGTTCTTATCACCAAGTTCACGGTCGGCCTGGCAACCTAACTGCTTCCAGCCGGCCTCAGTTCGTTTATAGACGTTAGAAGTTCTTTTTTTTCCTATTTCTTTTTATACATTATTTTTTTAAATTCTAAAATGTTCTTTTTGTTTGATTCTATATATTTATGTAAATAATTTAATTTTTAAGGATTTATTTAATTTTTTAAAATCATCTATAGGTTATACATTTTTTTCTCTTCATTTTCTTTTTTTCCGTATTACTTATATTTAATTATTACATCTTTTTCTTTTGTAATAATTAAATATGGATTTAGACCGAACCTCAAATGACGACTCAGAGGAAGAGACACAATTTTCGGAAATCAGCGAAACTGACTCTCAATACTTAAAAAGACGTACTTTTAAAAAAGATAAATCGTCATTCGACCCTAAATTCGGCTAGCAGTTCGCCGAATAAGAAAAAAAAATAAATCAGCCAAAAATAAAATGCCAGCTACTGAAAATAAAACTCAACCAATCACCCGCAGCCAATCTACTGCATCCTTACCATTAGATATAACAAAACCGAGTACTTCAGCCAGCAATAACACCATTACCACACAAAATATACCAAATGCGATTCCAGAGCCTCAGGGTTTTACTGACCCTGAACCACCTCCTGTCTTCGTATCCAAAATTGAAAATTTCTTACAATTCAGTAAAGAAATAGAAAATTTAATAGGACCGAACAATTTCAGATGTTTTTCTAGATTCAGTGACGTAAAAATAAATACTACATCCAAAGAGACATATAAAACACTGATTAGTCATCTCACTTCAAAGCACTATGATTTTCATTGCTATCAATTAAAACAGGAAAAATCTTACCGAGTGGTCTTGCGAGGTCTCCAGTCAACCACCCCTACAACTATCATCAGAGAAGAATTAGAAGAAATTGATCATACTGTAAGAAACGTGTCCTGTGTCTTACATCCAGCAGATAGACATCCGTTACCTCTATTTTTCGTAGATTTAGAGCCAGCAACAAATAGTCCGGATATATTTAATGTTAACAGGCTGGTTTACTCAACTGTTAAGTTTGAAGAGCCAAGACAAAAGAACATTATTGTACAATGTACGAAGTGCCAGCAATTAGGGCATACAAAGGCTTATTGCTATCACCAGGCTAGGTGTGTGAAATTTGCAGGCCCACACGAATCTAGTACATGTCCGAAACCCAGAGAAGAGCCCGCAAAGTGCGCTCTTTGTGGGAAAGGCCATCCGGCGAGCTACAGAGGGTGCTCAATATATATAAAAGCCTACTCAGGAACCGATCTCTAAATCCAGCCAGTAAACGACAAGAGAAGAGTTACGTCCAGCCTCCTGAGTTTGAATGTTCAGAAACGTTTCCAGAATTGGATAATACACCAACTCAAGCCACCATACCGCAGCCTTCAACACCAGAAGCCCGTTATCAACCACCGCAGAACATCAATCCTTACTTCGGAACGACAAGGAATCAACGACCACGACCTCAGGCGCCTCGGACTTCCCAATCCCAGCCCCAGACCTCTCAAACCAAGCCAGAGACCTTCCGATCCAAACCTCCGACCATATCTTCCCAGGCTAAACCTCAGACAATTCCTCCCCATCACTTGCCATCGCGGGCTGAATTACACCCTCAGCACTCACAACCAAGTCTAACCCCTTTACCTATTCGGTCGAACCCTACCCAACCTTCAAAAACCGAACCAACTCCTAGTACATCACAACGTATCCAGCTCCCACCTACCCATTATAATCACATTAACTATCCACCTCAACTTCCCGATCCCTATCCTCTTTACAACCAACATGCGGTTGACATCAACTCCATTCTATCATCCTTCCTTTCAGATTTACAAGCAACCATCAGCCCACTGATTTCTCTCTTCACCAGACTCCTGACTGTCATTCCTTTTCCTATCCCACGATGAGTTTGAAGCCCCTTACTATCGTTTTATGGAATGCAAATTGCCTACCTAACCAACGTGACGTACTTGACATATTTCTACATAATAATCACATAGACATTGCACTTCTGACTGAAACTCACTTTACTCAACGATCACATTTTTACATACCTGACCACATTATATACAGTTCAGACCACCCGAACAACACTTCCCATGCCGGTTTTTGCATCCTTATCCATAAATCCTTACCCCATTACCTTATTCCTTCTACCCCAACTGACGCCATCCAATCCATCTCAGTAATTATTACAACACGTCCTTACCATTTACCATTCTCAGCTGTATACTGTCCTCCTGGCAATGTCCTTTCATACAACCACCTTGAATCCTTATTTCGTTCCTTCGGACCGCGCTTTATTGCAGGAGGCGACTACAACGCTAAACACACACCCACGTTGGGGTTGTCGATCATCCGATTCCCGCGGTAATATCCTTTCTAATATCTACCTCTCCAACTCTTACTCAATTATTTCACCCTTGAACTCTACATATTGGCCTACATCTCTCAAAAAAAAAAAACCTGATATCCTCGATATATTTGTCTCTTCCCGAATTTCCTCCTCCCAAGCCACAGTAAAGTCCTTGGACGACCTTTCATCAGATCATAGTCCAGTTTTGCTTATATTACATTCAAACTTCGCTCCAAGACCCTCTCCTCCTACATTGATTACAGGACGGATCAAATGGGAAAAATTTCGAAATGATCTGGATAACAAATTAGACTTGTAAATTCCTCTCAAGACAACTAATGACATCGACAAAGCAATAGAAAAACTTACAACATCAATAGAGACCAGTATAAAACAAAACACATCGATCAAAACAGCTATTAACTCACCACAGACCAACTTTCCACCTCATATTTGCATCTTATCAAGGGATAAACGTAGAACAAGATTGGAGTTGAATAGGACGAGATACGCAGCCGACAAAATTTATTATACTAAACTGACTAACAAACAACTAAAATCAGAAATTCAAAAGCACAAAATTCAAAATGTACTTAATTTCACTGAAAAACTTACTACTACTGACAAATCATTATGGACGGCCACTAAAAGAAACCTGAAGTTCAAAGGCTGCAATCATCCACTCCTCACCGAATCCCAAAGCTGGACAAGATCCGACTAGGAAAAAGCCCAGCTTTTTGGCCATTTCCTTCATAAAACTTTTATTCTACACCCTGATATTCTCAATCCCGATCACGTTGAATGTATAGAAGCAGAATTGACTATTCCACTCCAAATGTCTCTCCCACCTAAAGCATTCCATCCTTCCGAAATATCCAACATCATTTACAGATTACCTTCTCGAAAAGCTCCTGGTCATGACCTAATCACATCCTATATTTTAAAAAAACTTCCTCAAAAAGCCATCCTATACCTCACCTACATTTACAATGCCGTACTCCGCACTACAAATTTTTCTGTCTCCTGGAAATTATCCATAGTAAAAATTATCCCTAAACCCAAAAATCCACCAGAAAATCCATCTTCCTACCGCCCCATATCTCTTTTTGTGTATCATGAGTAAAATCCTAGAAAAACTCCTTCTGAAACGTATATACCCCATTCTTGATTCCCATCACATCATTCCAGAACATCAGTTCGGTTTCCGAACCAGTCACTCCACTATCCAGCAATGTCATCGTGTGGTGGACGTTGTCTCTTCTGCATTAGAGCGCGGATTGTACTGCACTGGAGCCTTCCTCGACGTAGAACAGGCCTTTGATCGAGTCTAGCACCCGGGATTGCTCTACAAACTCCGAACATTCCTCCCTCCTACATATATCCATATTATCCAGTCATACCTTAGTAATAGATCCTTTATAATAAATCACAATGGTTCCTACTCCTCCTCCTTTTCTTAGCTGATGTCCCAACCCATCCTGACACTTTCCTTTCTACCTATGCCGATGACACTTTTGTGTTATCAGTCAATAACCTTGAGGTATGGTGTCGGAATTGGCGCATTAAAATAAATTCGAACAAATCCCACCAAATAACCTTTACCCTTCGTCGTAAACCTATGACATGCTGCCCTACAGTATTCTTTAATAATATTCCGCTTGTTCCGGTTGAACAGATCCGTTACCTGGGACTTCTACTTGACAAACGGCTAACATGGAATCCCCACACTAGACTGAAACGACAAGAAACTGCTCGCCGCTTTCGTTACTTCAACACCTACTTGACAAACGGTCAAAGCTTCCTCTTAACTACAAAAGACTCTACATGACCGTCATAAGACCTATCTGGACTTACGGAGTAGAGCTATGGGGGTCTACTAAACCATCGAATTCCTCTCGTATCCTTACAATCCAAAATCCTTCGTAAAATCCTCAATGCTCCATTTTTTGTCACTAATAAACTTATCCATAAAGACCTTAATGTTCCATTTGTTACTGATTTAGCCCGAACCAGATATCATTCATTCCATGAAAAACTCCATTCCCACTCTAATCCACTAGTTTCAATCCTTGCTTCCTCTTCCATTCCTGACAATCCTCCGAGGCGTCTGAAAAGAAGATGGCCTCGAGACCTTCTAGTTTAGAAAAGTTACAGGAGTGCTGCCATTGGGTAGTTCTTCTTCAAGTCTGTATCACGCCATTTATCTTTTGTCATCTACACATTTACTTGTTTTACTTTGAAGCACAGTTGTAAATTTCAATAAATGATGTTATATAAAAAAAAAAAAAAAAAAAATTAATAAATGATAAATTTTTAATAAATCAATAGCCTGGAAAGTTATTAACGTGTCTCTACATGTATTTCATGTCAATTTACCATATGTCCATCACATTTACTTGATGTATTTTGTATACAGTTGTAAATATCAATAAATATGTTTAAAATGAAAAAAAAATATAAAAGTAAAAAAATATAATATATATAGAAACGTTCCATTACTGAGCTATGTCCAAGCAAAAACTGAGGACAACCATAAACATAGGTAGTATGGGGAGGGGTTCATGTAAAAACCCTGAAGGTTTTCCCCTCTAAGTGTAAATACTACAGCTTATCTTTGTTTATAAAAAGTTTTACAAAATTATACAATGGAAAAACAAAACAATATACTCGTATGTACAATATGGCTCAACATTTATAACAGAAAATTATAAACACTAGAATCTGAGGTATGTAAAAGATCCATGAGGTATATAATAAAAAATAAAATAAAATAAATAAATAACAACAACTAAAACCAGAGGTGTTATAAACAAAAAGATAAATAAAATATAAATTACACAAGCAATTTGTACAATAAAGTTATAATTTAAGGATACGGAAGATGTTGGCATACGAGGGAGAGATTATTTCTTTGTCTAATTTATGATTGACGGTTACTCGATCTTTTTCCATATGGATATGTATAGCTTCGGAGAGGAGTCGTTTTTTGTAGTTTTATATGCTGAGATAGTTTTTGGTCTCGCCTATGTAACATGAATTGCAATTTTGGGATTTTTTTTTTTTTTTTTTTTAATGACTGATTCCTGATTATTCCACCTATAATAGTTTCTACAGTCGACTATACATCCTCAATATAATTCACTCTACTTGGGACCTCAACTTCATCATCGCAAACTTCGGAAACCATCACATCTGAGATAGGTACTCTTCATCTTATAATAATAATAATATTTTATTGCTTTTAAGATTTACATCTTTTAGCAAGAGGTTTGGCCTCTATTTCATTTAGACAGAATCATTTTTTACATTTAGTAAGGAAATATTATAAATATTGAAATAAGAGTTGAACTAACTACTTAAGAAACGACATTATAAGAAAAAAAAATAACAATTAACAATATAACTAAGAATAATCTTGATTAAATAATGAACAAAGAAACTTTAAATAATAATAAACTCAAGAAAACCGAACAAATTTTTTTTTAAATAATACGTATCTTGATAACAATTTTATATAAACAAAAAGTAATGACATAAAAAATGCATATAAATTTTGTACTAGTCGTTTGTAACAAAACTACTTATCTTTAAAGCTTCTATTGAAAACAAAAATAAATCCTTCAACTTCCTATAGGTAGTAATTGTTAACAAGTCTTCTAAATTAAAATTTTTCATAACATACTTAAATAAATAGAATCTTCTGACTGGATCTAAAACTGGACACGATATTAAAAAATGCTGAACATTATCATAACCATCGGTATTACATAGAGGGCAAGACATGCTGGATTCAAATTTATGATATAATCCATTCACTATTATCCTCTGTGATTTCTCGCCTGCCAGTCTTAGTTGAGCGATTAACCTTATTTTGTTTATATTGCATCTAAGATTTAAATATTCTTCTCCGAATTGGAAGTTGGTTATATGGCGATATATTTTACTGTAAGAGGAATTTTCAATGGCTTCTATATCCCTGGAATATAAATGATTAGCCATTTTCTCAAACAGTTTGCTCTTTGAATATTTTAAAACAGCTGGATCATTGAGAGCCCATATTTCCTCTGAACCTATAAGAATCCGTGACCTACGAACTTCTGCGGTCCAGTTAAAAGGCACGTTTTTATTTGTTTCTAGGTCTCTAAGTCTATTGTAACATATTTTTGGAAGTCTGGTATTTTCCATTTCTAAAATTTTCTGCCACCAATTTATCATCTACCACATCTCTTCTTACCACAACAACAAGTTCATCATCAGTGTCACCTTCACAACATCCCGTCGCCGATTCATCACTTTCTGTTACTTCATCTCCAGCAACAATCACAGCGACATCAAAAACTAACACTAGAACTGAGGTAAGCTCTTTTGTAATTCTAAAATCAACATATCCTGATAAAAAACCTCTTCTTAACCGTATTTCCCATCTTCATAAACAATTAGCCAACACAGAGGAGTCGCTCATTTTCCTTCTAAATTCTTTATTCCGCCATTTCATTTCCAACAATTTTAACGACTTCAATGTTAACAAAAAATTCTCTCAAAACTTGAAACCATCCAATTCCGCCTTAAAAAAATCACTCCTTAACCTACATATCAAAGAAACGATTTTCCTCATTCAATCAGTAAAAAAGAAAATTAATTATTTATTTAACTCCTTCCATTCCCTTCTCTCTACTGACGATATTTCCTTACTAAACTCGTGCAATAATAATATCTATCTATCTTATAAATCAAAGAAAAAATGTATATTAGCAAATAAATTTAAACAACTTCAAGAAAACTTTAACGCGAATAAGATATATCCTTCCGGGGATCCTGATTGGGTTCATCTCCTCCGTTAAACTCCCCAACATGTCAACAATATTCTCAATTTAGGTCCAAATTTCAATATCCCATTTACCAATTAAAAAAAAACTCAACAACAACAATTTTTTATTGAGTAAAATTACAATCTGTCCCTATTTGGACATCAATAGTAGTGCTGAAAGATATCATACATACTACATTTATACAATATTTACACAGCATAAAATATATACACAATAATGAATCAATACAATAAAGTCAAGAATTCTCTTATACCTATATACACATACACACACTCATACATACATCACATTGAGTGGAGAATCTAGTCAGTGCTAGAACTCCAATATATTTACAAAAGGTCGCGGGGCCACTGCCGTTTCAACCTTCTAGGTTGGTTGTATGAATGAGTGGAGCTAGATAGGGATTGAGCTAGAGGATTAGGATGATGAATGAGATTCTGGTGGAATTTGGAAAATTTGGATGGAATTAGGTCTGAAATAAAAGAAACATTAAGGTCGTGGTGCAAGGTATAGTTAGAAACATAATAAGGAGCATTTACTATTGTACGGAGGACTTTGGATTGAAAGGATTGAATCCGTTTGATGTTAGTACGTTTAGCTGTCCCCCACAGTTCAAGTCCGTAGGTCCAGATTGGCTTCAGTATTGTCCTGTAGATTAATAATTTGTTGTCAACTGTAAGTTCAGATTTTCTGTTGAGTAGTCGGTATAACTGTCCGAATCGTCGGTTGAGTTCTTGTCTTTTAAGTCTTGTATGTGGGTTCCAAGTCAATGTTTTGTCTAACAGTAAGCCAAGATACCGGACTGTATCTGAAGGAAAAAAAAACTAATACTATCTCTTATAACCGACCTTGAATTCATCCATCAGGACACTCTTTTAATTCCTGACGAAGAAAAACGAATGCTTTCCCGTACCCGGACCTCTAATATTATTACCAATTACCTACAAAACCTTCCGTCCAACCCTTCTCCATTTTCACCTCAATTTACTAAGGACCTATCCTCTACCTGATCCTTTTTCAAGACCAATAACTATATAATAGTCACCCGTGCAGATAAAGGAAACAAAACCGTTATCATGGACCGGGCAGAATACGATGAAAAACTAAAATCTCTTTTTTCTGACCAAACCACATACCTTCCAACCAAACGCTATCCTACATCCTCTCTCACCACTAAATTTAAAAAGCATTTAAAATATCTCCACGAATCCAAACAGATCACTCTCTCTACCTACAAAAACCTCATCTCCTATAATTCAGTTGCTCCCCGATGTTACGGCTTACCTAAAATCCATAAACCAGGAAACCCATTACGTCCCATCATTTCAAATATTAACTCACCATCCTCTAAACTCAGTGCATTCTCTCCCTTACAAAAACTCTGCCAAAACAACCCATATGATGCTGTAAACCTTTTTACCAACATCCCTACTGACCGTGCTCTCAAAATAATCGATGAAAATTGGCTGACCTTAGAACCGCATACCTCCCTCAACCAATCCTCATACCTTGAATCCCTCTCTCTGTGCTGTAACTCTGGCTACCTATGTTTCCAAGAAAAATTTTATAAACAAATTTCGGGTTTAGCCATGAGAAACTGTCTTGCTCCTGATCTCTCCTCATCGTCCTCAATCATCTTCTTGACACCGTTCTACCTAACTTTTCCTCAGATATTTTTTTCATTAAAAAATATGTTGATGACCTTTTCCTTTTCCTCAACCCCAAAGCCATCCCCAATATCTTAACTTCTTTCAACTCTTACCATCCTCGTCTCCAATTTACCATTAAAACAAAAACAATAACTCATTTCCGTTCCTCGACCTCCTTATCATAAAAAATTCCAATAATTCACTATCCACCAACTGGTAAACCAAAACTACTTATTCTGGCCGTCTCCTTAATTATTTTTCCTTACACCCACATCACCAGAAAATCAGTGTAGCCAAAAACCTCATACACCGTTCCTTAACACTTTCCGATACAAAATTTCACCTAGATAATTTAACCCGACTAGTAAAAATCCTAAAATCTAATAATTTTCCTGACCAATTAATTAAAAACCTTATTAAGACTTCTTCAAACCCTCACTCCACCCCCGCACACTCTCCACAACCCGTCATAGTTCCCCAGTACAGATCCATTCCATACATCCCATCTCTGTCTCAAAAAATTAAAAAAGTCTTATCCTCTAGCTTTCCCCACCTCCGTTAAGTTTTAAAACATGGTAACAAATTAAAGAATCTATATTCAAAACTAAAAGATCCCATCCCTTTCCTACAAAAATCAAATTTAGTTTATCGTATTCCCGGCTCTTCCCAAAATTGCAATTCATGTTACATAGGGGAGACCAAACACTATCTCAAAAAAAGAATTTATCAGCACCAATACACAATATCTACCCGTGACCCATTTTCCTCAAAATTATCCGAACACGCTATATTCCTTGACTATCATTTTGATTTTGATAATCCTGAAATCCTAGCCACCGTACCTAACTACAAAAAGCGACTCCTCTCCGAAGCTGTACATATCCATATGGAAAAAGATCGAGTAACCGTCAATCATAAATCAGACCAAGAAATAATCTCTCCCTCGTATGCCAACATCTTCCTTCTCCTTAAATTATAACTTTATTGTACAAATTGTTAGTGTAATTTATATTTTATTTACTGTATATTTATCTTTTCGTTTATAACACCTGGTTTTTGTTTGTGTTATTTATTTATTTTATTTTATTTTTTATTATATACCTCATGAATCTTTTACATACCTCAGATTCTAGTGTTTATAATTTTCTGTTATTAATGTTGAGCCTTATTGTACATACGAGTATATTGTTTTGTTTTTCCATTGTATAATTTTGTAAAACTTTTTAAAAACAAAGATAAGCTGTAGTATTTACACTTAGAGGGGAAAACCTTCAGGGTTTTTACATGAACCCCTACCCAAACTACCTATGTTTATGGATTTCCTCAGTTTATGCTTGGACATGGCCCAGTAATGATACGTTACTATATATATTTTTTTACTTCTATATTAAAGTCTAAAGTTTTGTTTTTATGCTTATCATCATCAGATTGTGTATCATATTATCATTATTTGTATTTATAATATTTAAATATGTTGGTATATTTTCCGTTTTATTTTAAATGTTATCATTGTCACTACATTTAAAGAAAATTTTCATTATCATATTAATATGTATCTCTGTTATTCTGATGTTAGTAGCCCTGAAGATGGCTAACAAACTTGAGCCGAAACGTTGACAAAATTAAAAAAAAATGACTGATTCCTGATTATTCCACCTATAATTAAGTAGGCTCATGCAGTTACTTTTAAAGGTTGCTCATATTACCAATCAATTAAAAATAAAATCAGCTCACCTGTTGAAAAAATTAATAGTAGGACAAAGAATAAAGAAACTACACCCAAGCCAGCCAGGAGAACTATATCTATAATTTCACTTATTCCTCAGCCTTATCACTAAATTCAGTTCCACAACCGAATCCCGATATTAACTGAAAAATTAAAATTTAGTGAAAACATACAATAAAAACAGATGGGCCTTAACTTAAACTTAGTCTATTGACTGCTAATAATACCCTCCCTCATTGTAATCATATTTATGTTTTCATACGTATTTTTTTTAAGCCACCATCTTTAATTACCTCTTATGGCTGGTGAATTAAATAAATTAAATCTTTTAAATTGAAATGTTTACGGTCTTTTTTTCACAAAAGAGTGAATTTAGAATTTTTATCGAAACCTACTTTGTTGAAATAGCCTGCTTTTCCTAAACACATCTTTCCACAAAAAAATACAATTCATGGCTTTAAAACTCTGATGAAAGATAAAAATAGTTCTACAGCAGCAGGAGGGTTAGCACTTTAACAAAATAAAAAAATAATAGCAGCTTTACCGAAAATATTCTTCACGAATTAGCTAATATCGAGGCCACAAACTGGCTGTTTACAAACCTCCGAATAAGAAACTTAGAGAAGATGAAATTATAAATTTTTTGCCTGATACAGAACATGCTCTACCTACTTATAGGTGATATGAACAGTAAACATATCTGCTAGTGGTGTTGATATGAACAGTAAACATGTCTACTGGGGGTGTCGATATAAACAGTAACATGTCTACTGGGGTGTCGAAAAACGAATCAACAAGAAAATATCCCCAGATTGATAGAAAACGGTACATTTTTCTCCAGTGACCAAGATAAACCCGGAGCCTTTGCTGACTATTTCGAAAAGACATTCTACAACACAGAAGGCGAAACATGTCCGACAATAAGCGTTTCAAAGAATTACCAGGATATCGATTTTTCGATTACCATTACTCACAGCTGAATTTCCGCTGAAATTCACGACTCTATAAGATAAATAAAAAAGATCTGATTTTCAGGCTTAGAACTAAGAAAAGTTCCAGCTGTTGCTCTTAAAACATTACCCGAAAACCTATAATTTTAATCACTACAATATTTAATAGTTGTCTACGCATCGAATACTTTCCTGATTTCTGGGAGAAAGCCGTATTAATAGCTGTTCACACACCAGTGAAATAATCAAATCAAGTTAACAATGTAAATAGTCGCTTTTCTTCCAACTTCTAACGCTAACAATATCATTCATGAATTGCAATTCGGCTTTCAACTTGGTCACTTCACTTCTCACTATCCAGACTATCTATCTACTAACTATCCTGACTTACAGAATTTATAGGCAACGGCTTTGAAATGAAAAAAAACATACTCTAGTAACATTTCTCAATTTACTACAGGCATTTCGAAAAGTTTGGAATAATGGCCTATTGTAGAAACATAAACAAATTATTACTCCTAAATACCTGTGTGTGTATATATATATTTATATATACGGGTAAAATTGCCTCCTGACCATCCTTCCCAAATATCATCTCCTGCTGTTCAACCAAATCAAACAAACCCCTCGCCTCAAGTACCTCAGAGGACTGAAAATCATCGTACCCCACGGCGAGTTCAGCCCCTAGCCAACGATCCGAACTATAAATATCATCCTGCACATGTCTCTTACTCGCATCCGTATCCCAACCAAAACCCTTCCAACATATGCTCCATTCTACAGTCTTTTCTTTCAGATATTAGAGATATTATCCAACCACTAATCACCCCTCTTACTACAATCCTTACCCAAATCCCATTCAATCTCCATCGATGAGTGTAAAGCCCCTAGCAATCCCTTTGTGGAACGCTAACGGTCTACTCAACCACCGTGACGAACTGGACATTTTCCTCCATGACAACCATATAAACATAGCATTCTAGAATGAAACGCTCTTTACACAATGAACACGTTTTTACTTACGTGACTACATCAAATATAGATCGGACCACCCAGACTACACTTCCCATGCCGGGTCATGTATTCTTATCCATAAATCCTTACCTCATTCCCTTATTCCTTCTACTCTAACTGACGCCATACAATCAACCTCAGTGACCATTTCAACTCGTCCTTTTCATCTCACCTTCTCAGCTGTATACTGTTCCACCTGGTATTTCCCTTTCCTATAACCAACTTGAAACCCTGTTTCGATCCCTCGGACCGCGCTTTATTGCTAGAGGAGACTATAATGCTAAACACCAACGGTGTGGTTGTTGAACTTCCAACTCCCGAGATAATATCCTTTCCCGTGTCTCTACTTCCCATAGCTATACTGTCATCTCACCCATGAATACAACGTATTGGCCTACATCTCTAAAAAAAACCCCTGATATCCTGGATATATTTATCTCCTCTCAAATTTCCTCTTCCCAGACCATAATCAGGTCACTGAACGACCATTCCTCAGATCATAGCTCGGTTTTGCTTTCCTTACATTCCAGTTTTGTTCTTCAATCCCTTACTCCTACATTGATAAAAGGTCGAGTAAACTGGGACGTATTTCGACTGGACTTGGAAAGGAAATCGGACTTGAACACTGCACTCAAGACTAACAATGATATTGATACAGCTGTAAAACAACTGACTGATTCCATAACTTGCAGTATAATTGACAACAAAACGACCACCAACACTAATTACACTCAACATACTGGTCTGCCACAGCACATTCGTTTCTTATTAAAGGAAAAGTGCAGAGCGAGATCGAATTGGCATAAGACTCCGATACCCAGCTAACAAAGCTTATTATACCTAACTAACTAACGAACTCAAGTCAGAAATAAAAACATACGAAATTCAAAACTTTATCAGATTTACTGAAAATCGTACTACAACAGGCAAATTATTATGGACAACCACAAAAAAACCTTCTTAAGTTCAAAGTCTGTAACCATCCACTCCTGACTGAAAAAAAAAACCTGGACAAGATCTGACTAAGAGAAAGCCCAGATATTTGGACAACATCTTTACAATACTTATACTCTACATCCAGATATCCTCAATCCTAATCACCTTGAAAGGATAGAAAACTATTGCCCTCCAAATGACACTCCCACCTAAAGCTTTCCAAAGGTTTAAGATAGGTAAAGACTCAAAACAAAACTAAATAAAATAAACGAAAAAAAAAAAAAAATAAAGGAAAGGAAGGAATACTTTTTTTAGGGCTGAATATTTTATGGAGGCTCGGCCCTGAGAACCTTATTCCCATTCCCCGCTCCACTTTACAAAAATTACTTCGGCTCCATTTTCTTATTCGACAAAAGGTTAAAGCTCCCTAATTTTAAAAATTTTAAATTCCTTATTAATTAAGCTATGTTCACAAGAATATAAAATTTTGAAACTTCTGTTTCGACGAGATAAAAACTGAAATCGGTTTTTATTTTTACTAATTGAATAAAACAAATGTTTTAAATTTGTATCTATATGAAATTGTAATACCGGAAAAAATCTTATCATGTTTTTGCCTCTGGATACGATGATTTGTTCCAGCTCAAACCTGAAATATACTAAATAAGAAAAGATCATTTTTATTAACAATTGTTTCATCAGGCCGAAACGACCACCTAATTATAAAATAATGAGTATTTATACCACTATTTATATTGAGCGCGCAAGAAAAACAATTCAGTTTATATTTGCATTAGATAAAACGAATATAATGTTGGAATTGAATTTCATAATCCGAAATCAGTTGAAAAAAAATTGGTAAAGTTGCTCTAGTCTATTCATTCAATTTGTCTCGATTTTTTTTCAAAAATCAAACTTCAGATTTAGTCTGTCGAAGTTCTACCACTGGGTAGTTTCTTCACAAGCCTTTTCACGCCCTTTATTGTATTTCAACACTTTTACTTGTTGTATTTATTTTTTTATACAGTTATAAAATTCAATAAAATATAAAAAAAATAAAGATTTAGTCTGAATCATACAGGTACGACTGAGAAACGTCGACTTTTAAATTGAAAACTAACGATAAAATTTACAACAGTATTCAGTTACACCATTCATATCGATGACAAACTAAGTTTATAATCGACTTGACAAAGTTTCTCTTTGAATACATTTGTTATTTAACTAAGTTTGAAAATCTCTAGTTTCATATCTCAAGGCAAAAGTTGACTTATAGAGATGGGGAGTTCCCTAAGATTTTGACACCTTGGAAAGAATGATTGTTTTCTAAACTCTGACATTCAAATTTCTCTCAGCTAAATTATTTGTGAACCGAATAATAACACGCCTTCCCCGCCTTTGCTTATTCACGAATGTCGTTTATTCCAGTTTTTAAGAAACCTGAATACTCATACTTCATCATGTTTGGAGAGTTTAACCTAATTTATCAATATCATGAAATCATCGCCGTTCTATTGGCAGCTCATTACAACTCAATTACAGAATGATGTAAATTTGAAACTAAATTAAAACTTACAACTATCCGCCTCGCTTTCAAAATATATTTTCATTCTTCAGATTATTTTACTTTATCCATGCCTTGTTGTTAAAAAAATAACAAGTATAAAAAAAAAGTTTAATGTCTCTGTTCTACTCAAGAGATATATCGGCTATTTTATAAACAAAAATTGAGGTATATTTTATGTATTTATGAAATGTTCACAAAAAAAAAGTAAGCAACCTATACAGGGGAAGAGGGTAGAATCTCCGTAAGTATAAAACTAGATTAACTAGTGAAATTCCAATTAAAAATAATATAAGTCTAAAGCCATTTTTAAACATAGTTTTTATTTTCGGATTTCCTCACTGTTAAGGGTTTTTAGAGATTATTTAGGACCTTTTCCAAGAAATTAATATAGATTTTAAGATGGCTTGTTTATGTACCATTTTTTTCCCCACTTTTCAGATCTTTAACATTATCAGATTATACAGCGAACTTTGCAGAAAATTACTAATGATTTAAAAAAATGCTTTGAGAGAGATACACTTTATAGAACAAGTGGTGCTGCCCAACTTAATTGTGCTGCTAATTACACAGCTTACTTATTTTATCTTTAATGGACAATTTTTAATGTAAACATCTTAATACCTTAAAAATCTTACCATGCAATACACATAAAAATAGATTAATATTTGTTTTCTTTAATATTATATTATTATATTATATATTATCTTTTATATATTAATAATGATCATAATAATTATCACATGACATCCTATAACAATCATATGAAACTCCTCTACAATATCAATTCTCCAGCATATACAATAAAAATAATAAAGTAATAATACTAACACAATAAAAAGTTAAAATATTAAAAGACTAAAACATAAATAAAAACATATACACCCATGTCCCTCCATCGATCCCTGTTTCACCCGCTATGAGTAAATGTGATGGTATATAATTCCCAGGAAGTCAAGCACTATATTCTCTGCTATCCTTGCTACGTCCTTGACATCGACATCTATATCCTCCATAGGCCTCTGACGTTGAAGTCTCTCTCGCTGAAGCTTTCGCGTAGATTTCTCTCTTTTACCTTTCCACTTTACTTGCCTGCTCAATGTCGTTGGATTCGTATCTCACTGTGGGATCCAGAATGAAAGCTGAATTTCCGGTCTTAGGAAATGCCACGATATCAGCGTATCGCGTGGATCCATCCGTTTCCGCACAGTATACTTCTTCAAAGCAGGCAAAGTCTCAAAGTCTGATCAATCCTAATCCTCGGTATCTCCTGGCCGTGGAGGTGTTCGCAGGGAGTCCAGTGATGGCCTTTACACTCCTGCAAATCATGGTGTCAATCCCCTCTAATATTTCTGGACGCAGCTTTGTGAGAGGAGTAGTTTGAAGAGGATATGTGAGACCCGGGAACAAGTATTGGTTGACAATGTTAAGCTTTTGCTAAGGTTTCAGTAAGCAAGAGGTAACAAGCTTATTCAGATTTTCGTTTAACTTTGTCACCGAATCCTCATTAAAACGTAGCTCTCCCCATAATGAGCATCCTAAATACTTTATATTGTCTCCTTGCTTCAGAGTTTGGATGGTATCACCATTCTCAAGGTAGAGCGTCGTTGCTTCCAGCTCTCCTTTATTCAGCAAAATTCCCAGACTTTTGAGTGAATTTATGCTCAAACCGATCTCCGCGAAGTTCCTTATCACACTATTTATATCTCTTTCCGCAGAACCCTTGTCACGCGCCGAGACAGCCTGACCATCCGCAAAACCTGTAAGGCCACACTATCTTGGTCACTTCTTAATTTTTAGCCAAATTCATTTGAAAACTTTTCGTTCCACAGGTCGCGGTATAAATGACCAAGGACGCCCTGTGGAAATCCGCGAAGAACATTGATGGGGCTTGTAGTATGAGTCCCTACGCTGATTTCAATTTTATTAGTGGATAGGAGAGCTTAATTTTTTTAATTAATTACAAAAATAAAAATAAAAAAGATGTATACATATATAATTAATAATAATAATAATATTCCGTAAGAGGCCTGGTTCAGTGTTGACAAACTAGCTAGCATTGACCTTCCTTGACGATGATACGGGACTCAGCGTGGTGGGGGACTGCATGTCCCAGGATGCACGGAGATAAGGAAACTAGTAGCTCTGGCAGCTCCAACTCTTCACCTCTCGCTCACAGATAATGTATTCGATCGATTTCCATGAGAGTTCACAAATGAATCCTTTGAAGCACACTTAACATCTGTGTAGATTTTCACCAGAAACGGGCATAGAAAACCCCCTCATACAGGCGATACTGCACGGACACGCTGTTAACTCCAAGCTAGCTTGAACAAGACTCTTAACTAAGTAACTTTTAAGATTCATTTAATACTCAGTTTGATCATGGCGAGTCATTGTTAGAGGAGCATATAGTGATTATGATAGCATATAGTGATCTTTATAGCACTAAAACATTTTAATATTTAATCGCTCATTAAGATATTTAAAAAAAAAAAAGAAAATATTTCTTACACAAAATAAATGTTAGTTAACTTACCTAGAAGCTAGCAAAATCTGTTAGGGTTCGATTCCTAACTCTCAAAGTGAAATTCCCAGGACAGAAGATCCAAAAATACCTGAAATAAATCATATTTTAAAAATATAAATAAATAATATATTAAATTAATAAACTAAATATTAAATGAATATGGACAAAGAAGAAAAAAAAATAGAAATATATGATAAAACTGGTCTACTGTTGGCCTATATCGCTGTATGTGTGTGTGTGTGTATATATATATATATATATATATATATATATATTTTATATATATATAACTTATGAGCTGTCCGTATACGGTTGTGTTCCTGGGGATTTCCTTGCATCATTCCTGTACCAAGTCATCCGATCCCGCCGTCCATCATACATTTTTTGACCTTTTGCAATTCAGATCCTCTGTCCATTCCCGCTGTGCACGCTCTAGGCCTTCAGATATATAATCAACGGCCCACCAATCTACACATTTTGACAGATCGTTCCTTATCCGATCCTCAATCCTGTGGAATTCTATTCCTCTTTCTATCCGTCACTGCAACTCTCTTCCTACATTCAAATCCCGTTTATTCACTCATCTCATGACCATGCAGTCAGAACAAAATTGTAATTGACTCTATTTTATTTTATTTTCTACATATTTGCGTATGTCTGTTTTCTATTAGTTTTAGTTAAATTGTTTATAAATAATTAATTGCTCTTAGACTCGAAAGCCCAATTTATATGTTATGTCAATTTTATTCTAAAGGGACTTGTCCCAGAATAATAAAGAATTTATTTATTTATTTATATATATATTGCGCTGCTCTCTGGTCCCATCTACCTACATATACATTAGCATTGTTTACAAGAGGTGGTTTGGAATTAAAGCTGATATTCACCCTTATCAGTCCTTAACTCCCCCACCAGTTTACGAACAGTCCACGTAAACTATATACAAAAATATGGAAATAAAATACAGAATATGAATTATTACAAAAAGAAATACAACATTACAGAACAGAAAGATAAGTAGAAAAGCCACACCGACCGAAATGAAAAAATAACACCTGAAAGTATAACATAAGAGAAAAGGAAAACACTGCCCGCCACTGAACAAGGCACACTGCAACAAAAATAACACTGGGAAAAGAAAAAAAACACACTCACAAAAAGAAATAAAACGCAAACTGCGCCAGCTGTGGGCACTCCAGCTAGCTAGGATGCCTCCATTAACGGAAGTTTCAATTGTTCTAGGTAGACCGTACGCCGCTTCCTGGGGTTGCGCAAGGTTCAATCGTGACCAAGTTGTGCTCACGAATCACAACCTCCCGGAATGGGCCCTCATAACGCCGGAGTTCCTTTCCCCTATTGATCCCAAACGCTCCTGAACGGGATATGCCATCGCTACCTAGCTGAACAAATCCAAAATCGTGACCCACTTATAGCCCTTTCACGTAAAGGAATCGATTTGAAGATAAACCAGAGGCATCAGTGGTAGGGGTTTCCTCCTGCACCGCGCGAGGTAGGTGGCGATCATATGTATTTAGCGCGAAGGCACACGTTACAATTTCCGATGGTCTCCTCGATGGTGCGCTTCATCTCCCGCCAATAATACCGCCGCCGCAACGCATGCAATATCTCGGTGAGCCCTCGGTGGTTCGTTTTCCCCTGATGATATGCGAGCTCGTTCCGCGTCACGGATGGTCTCGACCAGCATCAATAGGAGAGTTAAGATCAGAGGTGGTTGCTTTGAGGTTGAGAGAGATATCGAGAGACGATCTTGCGGTCATCATGGCCCAGAATATCAGAGCCGGAGTGAAGACAGAAGCGGATAGGTACACCAGTCTCGTAGAAGCTTGGTGTGAAAAGAGGAAGATGAGCATGGCCTCTGCAAAAACTCAGGCCTTGTTCCTAAGAGGCTCTACGAACAGGGCTCACCCTATCAGTCTGGATATCGGTGGAGTGAGAGTGAGACTAGGGGAGGAGGTGACTTATCTGGGAGTCAAGATTAGAACAGGATTTGACGGCACCCCTCACATAGCGTACCTGAAGGATAGGTTGACCCTGTCGATTAATTGCTTAAGTAGGATAGGGGTTGCATTTTGGGGCCTCAGATACCCTTTAACCATTACTATTTACAGAGGAGTGGTCTTGGGTATACTGAGGTATGTATCCTCCGATTCAGTGCCAGCATCATATTTGGTTCTAGAAACAATCTCCGTGACCTTACATATGTTCGGACTCCTTCTGAATCTATAAAAAAATAAAAAATCTATGTTGTACAGTTTGCCACGCCCAATACCATCATGTGATCAGCGTGAATATCGTTTAGGTCGAACATTAGCCTTTTGTCCAAACAATGCACCACGCAAAACATGGCCTCACAGTCTGTATGAAGCACATGGCTTCTATTCGCAAGCCCTCAAGCACCTTATTCATGAAGGCTGTTTCAGCGCCATGTCATTTTTTTTTTATCTTGCAGGTTAATTTTATTTCTTAATTAGATTCTTTTCGTTCTTTTTTTTTTTTTTTTTTTTTTTTTTTTTTTTATATCCACCTTTGTTTTGATATACTGCTCAGTGATATTCGTTTCTTCTTCTACTTTTTCATCTAGCAGAAGTATCAAGGCTTAACCTTTCACTTCAAAAGATCTCACAATCAACATTAAACCAAACATTAGTATAACAAGGGCTGGTATTTTTCAAGCCATGTTTTACTCATTTATTTTGTATATTTTTAAGAAGATATTTATATTCATGCCAAAGGTTTTAATTCCAGTTATATTATTTTATTTTATTTTTATTGTGAATGTAATAATAAATTGTCATCGTTCACCTACGATAAATATTGGTGGGCGGTTTATTAAGGGAACATGGCCCTTGACCAATTTTAAGTGCTGCCCTCTAGCGAGCAGCAACACAATAAAGGGTACGTATCGTCATTTAGTGGTATCAGTAGGGACTATTCAGCCAAAAAAGACAGGAGAAACATACAGATCTGGTAAGGGATTCGTACAGGAATTGTGTAAGTGAGCACATGAGCCCCTAAGGAAGCATAGGCATTTTTCACCCCGAATATTTAGTCAGCATAATGGCGGAGTAAACAAGAGGAGCCGGCCTGCCCGAGCCTAAGAGAAACGGTGAGTATGACAGACGACCACCAGAAGGAGAATCCTCCACCCTATCGGCCACGTCAGAGATTCTTATCAACAGTCATAAATATGTTTTACAATAGTCATATATTCAAAACCACTGACCATTAATCCTCATTATATTTTATTTACTATAGATTCTGTTGTAACCATAATAGGTCAATATATATACATTATTTCATATTATAATTAGGAGTACAATAGAACGCCCCAGGTCCCCAATCATAAACAGGTTCATTACACCAGTCTCTTCCGTAAACATTTCCTGATCCGGCACAGCTTTCCTTAAATCTTGTGCGGTCCCTGCTTTTACTTTCAGCCACGGCAAATGTAATCAGTCGCATGAGCTTCTACCAGCGTATCAAGTGGTAGGGGTGGTATCTCCGCTACTACCGCCACTTTAAATACTGCAGTTGGTGATGCACCTTCTGCTATTTATTATTATGATTTCTTGTTTTAATTAGAAAGAATTTTAAAAAAATAGAATCATTTTTTTTAAATAAATAAATAATTGAGAGAGCGAAAGACACGAGAAAAAATTAAATAAAAGTTCTGGGTTCACGACAAATAACTTCTGGTTTTTGGCATCAGTTACGTTAATTCAGTTAAATAAAATGTAAAGAAGAAATACTGAAATTAAAGGATATATACACAACACGCACGCTAACTAGAACAACACTGACTTTATTTTCTTGTTTAGCCTTACACATATACAATAGAATGTTTACAAGGTACAGGAGGAAATAAGCCCAATACCTGCTCGCTCTCAGTAACCAGATTAATATCAGTTATATTCATCATGTTGATGTGTAATCTGTATTAGTTTAATAATTTTCCACTCAGTCAACTTTCTTTACTATTTAGGTAATGCGTTGTACGAACAAAAAATATAAATCAAATCCTTATCTTATTGTTTATTTTTGTTTTCATTTCATATCTACAAAGTTACACGAATTAAAACGATTACAAATACAAAATTACAATGCTTAAATATAGTACTATATTGGATTGCTTACAACGTAGCACACAGTAACAAATTTAATGATTTTTTTTTATTTTATTTTTTTTTTAACCTAGTAAATGAACAATATTTTTAAAGACATTTCAAGTTCATAAAATACATGAGGTGTAATGAAATCCAAAATAAAGCTTCCTGGAATTATTTGTTGTCTCTCTTATTATTACTTCAATGTATGCAAAAGCACTATTGTCCATAACTGAAAGAGTATGAAACGATGTGCTTGGAAGTTCTTAAAATCATAATATTCACATTTCTATGTTCTTAAAAACATAATATTCACATTTCTATATCTTTAATATATACAAGGAGTAAAACAAATAAAAATAAACAATATATATGTATTGTTGAAATATATTTAGTACGGTAATTATGTTTATTTATATTAAGTATTCAAAAATATCTTTGATATCTTCAGTCCAATCCTCATGTGATTCGTTATTTTTTTAACACATTCTCGCATTATTTCAAAAAGTTTGGTTAACTGGCCTCGATATCTTACAAGTTTCGATAAGCCTTGAACTCCTATATTCTTCATGGTTAGTTTCTTCAGATAACCTTCCAATAGGCAAAGTGTGAAAGCTTAGAACTTATTTACTATGGTATACTTATGTCCAAAAAATGCATATACCATATGTACATATAAGGAGTATAGGAGGTTAAGGCTTACCAACACTTGTAAGATATTAAGAGGCAACGAGTTAATCAAGATCATTTTCAAATAATAAGAGAATGTGTTAAAAAAATAATAAATCACATGAGGATTGGACTGAAGATATCAAGCCGTACTAAATATATTATAACAATACATACATATTGTTTATTTTTTTTTCCCGCCTTGTATATATTAAAGATATAGAAATTTGAATATTATGATTTTAAGAAATTCCAAGCACATCGTTTCAAATACTTTCAGATATGGACAATAGTACTTTTGCAGACATTTAAATAATAACAAGAGAGACAAAAAAGTAATTCCAGGGAGCTTTATTTTGGTTTTCATTACACCTCATGTATTTTATAAACTTGAAATGTCTTTAAAAATATTGCTCATTTAATAGGTTAACAAAAAAATTTAATAATTCATTAAATTTTTTATTTGAAACATTTGGTTTTAGTTTTCCTTTAATGTTGTAGGGAGTTGATGCTACTAAAATACCATGATAAGTTAAATCTGTCGATTTTTTGTCTTTGATCAAATACAAAAAAAAATGTATGAAATCAGAAACTTTAAAAAACAATTAAAAACATTCAAAAATGTAACGAGAGTAATTTTTGTACACTCTCCAATAAAGTAGATTTTATACTCATATATGAAAAAAGAATTTTAAAATTATCTGGATTAGATCAAGAGTTATAGAATTTTTGCCACTAAATCGTAATTTTTTCCCACTGTGCGCCGTCCACTGTTCGCCGCACAGTGGTTTAAATATGTACAGTGGTTTAAACTATAATTCTGCCAAAGCTTTCATAAAAAATATTGTTAGAAGTTGGCAATATTGATTCACAAAGGTAAGTGATTTCTATACCTCCAATAAACCCAGCATTTTACCTATAATAATTACTCCTCGATTGCCTACTTAGCGAATAGTTTCCAATCTGAATTGTATATTTTCTTTTTCGCAAACCTCTGCAGTATCACACGACTATAGAAGACCATCAAAATTGTATAAAGAAGGTTGTAGCTTTTTAGATCTAAATTCAAAATAATTTCCGATGTGGTTGTAGCTCTCGATGGAAATATAAAAGGTAGCTACACTTACCTACGCGATGGTACTTATACCTCTCGTTAGTAGATATCATAATGTAAATGCTATGAATTACGTGCTCATGACTGCTTTTTGTAGAGTAAGAGCTATTTTAGTTAAAAAAGTTGATAATTGAACTATGGTTGTTCTTAGCTAATTACTGTTTTGTACCGTTTGCACTAGTATTCACATTACTTTTATTTTCTGGTTGCTCGTTAATCCTATAAAGATATAAACAAGATAGAAGTTTTATCATTACACACAGTTTGATTGCAGTTATTCAATTCAGAGGATCAAAGTCTGAGATCATAAGTACTTTCAAGATATCATGTAAAATATTAAATTAAAGTATTGTGTGAAATATTAATGGATCCCGATTGCTCTTTTGAACGATTTATCAATGAAAATTATCCTTACCTAGCTGATGAAGCGGTATTTATTATTATTTCACCTATTAAGAAGATATTTATTTCTCGATTCCGACACAGTCTGCAAAATTTGTATAGAATGAAACTCCGATTTTTCGACAAGTACCGCTATTTTTAGACTAGCTTGAAGGTATATTTGTAGTAGACTCACCTACTTCTTATTTCTTCCAATCCAAATAAGGTCAAATAAAATAAAAAACTTTCGGGAAAATCATACTCAATCCCTAATCGATGCTGCCTCATCAAGTGACAAACCATCTGTGCTTAGAGACGCAGATTCTGAATTATCTCTCATAATTCAAGCTAAGCTATCCAAATATCAGTAGGAGATTATTCGAAAAGCTGCAAAGGAATTGGACATTTTCATGAAACAAACTTACCGAATCATATTCGACTCCTACTAACAAACGTAGAGCAAGAAACTAATGGCACAGCACCAGATATCCATCGGACAAAAAGCATTAAATCACCTGACAAACAAACTAAAAAAGGAAATAAGAGAATCCAAAATACAAAACTTTCAGAACTTTACAGAGAACTGTACCACGTCAGACAAATCCTTATGGACTACAACTGCAAAACTGCTAAAATTAAAAACCTTTAATCATCCTCTTCTCACTAAATTTCAGACCTGGTCGAGATCCGATGAAGAAAAATCCCAAATTTTTCGAGAAAACGTTTCCAACACGTTTAATCCACATCCTGATATCCTTAATCCCGATTGAACATGTTGAAGCAGAACTAACTGCTCCTCTCGAAATTTCACTGCCTCCTAAGGCCTTTACCAATCCGAAATCATTAATATCATTCAATAATTACCTTCAAAAAAAGCTCCTGGCCAGGATCTCATCAGAGATGGGCAAAATCGCATTAGGAAATACAAATACGAATGCATTCGGGAATTGGCTGAAACTCATTTCACTCAACGATCACATTTTTATGTACGTGACTACATTACTTACAGATCGGACCACCCAGACGACACTTCACATGCTGGTTCTTGTATACTTGTTCATAAATTCTTACCCCATTCCCTTATTCCTTCTACTCCAACTGACACCATACAATCCACCTCAGTAAACATTACAACCCGTCCTTACCGTTTAACGTTCTCAGCTGTATACTGTCCTCCAGGCAATGCCCTTTCATACAACCATCTTGATTCCTTATTTCGTTCCTTCGGACCGCGCTTTATAGCTGAAGGTGACTACAACGCTAAACACCAACGATGGGGTTGTCGATCATCCAATCCCCGTGGTAATGTCCTTTCTCATGTTTCAAGATCCAACTCTTACTCAATTCTTTCACCCATGAATCCCACATACTGGCCAACATCCCGCAAAAAACGTCCAGATATCCTCGATATATTTATCACGTCTCAGATTTCCTTCTCCCAAGCAATCGTCAAGCCCTTGGACGACCTTTCATCAGATCATAGTCCAGTTCTGCTTTTATTACATTAAAATCTCGCTCCAATACCTTCCTCTCCTAAACTGATTACAGGACGAATCAACTGGGACAGATTTCGACATGATTTGGACAATAAATTAGACTTGAAAATTCCTCTAAAGACAACAAATGACATTGACAGAGCTGTAGAAACACTTACAACATCAATACAGACCAGTTTAAGAGATAATACATCAAACAGAACTACAATCAATACAAAACAGACTAATTTGCCACCTCACCTTTGCATGTTATAAAGGGAAAAACGTAGAGCAAGAGTGAAGTGGCATAAGACTAGATACCCATCCGATAAAACTTATTATACTAAACTGACTAACAAACTAAAATCAGAAATAAAAAAATTCAAAATTTACTCAATTTTACCGAAAATCTCAACACTACTGACAAAACATTGTGGACTACCACTAAGAAGCTACTCAAATTTAAATACTTCAATTATCCACTCCTTACCGAATCCCAAAGCTGGACAAGACCAGACGAGAAAAAAGCTGAGGTTTTTGGTCAGCACCTTCTTAAAACTTTTATTCCACACCCGAATATCCTTAATCCCGATCACCTTGAATGTATTGAAGGAGAACTAACTATTCCTCTCCAAATGTCTCTTCCACCTAAATCTTTCCATCCTTCTGAAATTCCCGCAAAGCTCCAGGGCCCGATCTAATCACATCCCAAATTTTAAAACTCCTTTCACGAAAAGCCATCCTATTCCTTACCTACATTTATAATGCTGTACTCCGTACAACACATTATCCTGACTCCTGGAAATTATCCACAGTAAAAATGATACATAAACCCGAATATTCGTCCTCTTACCGCCCCATCTCTCTTTTATGCATCATTGGAAAAATCCTTGAAAAACACCTTCTAAAACGTATCTATCCCATCCTTGATTCCAATAATATTATCCCCGATCATCAGTTTGGCTTTCGAACATCCCACTCCACTATCCAGCAATGTCATCGTGTGGTGGATGTGGTCTCCTCCGCTTTGGAGCGCGGATTGTACTGCACTGGAGCCTTTCTCGAAGTAGAACAGGCCTTTGACCGAGTCTGGCACCCAGGACTGCTTTACAAACTCCGAAAATTCCTTCCTCCAACATACTTCCTCATCATCCAGTCCTATCTCACTGACAGATCCTTCCAAATAAATCACATGGACTAATAGTGCTCCTATTCATCCCTTTTTGTTCAGTCCGCTGGCGTCCCACAAGGCAGTATCCTCGGACCCATTCTCTTCACATTCTATACAGCTGACATCCCAACCAATCCTAACACTTTCCTCTCTACGTATGCTGATGACACTTGTGTGTTATCAGTCAATAATGATCCTACTATTGCCTCTTAAAGCCTACAATACCACAAGAGAGATCTTCAGGTATGGTGTCAGAATTGGAGAATTAAAATAAATTCAGAAAAATCCCACCAAATAACTTTTACCCTCCGTCGTAAACCAATGACCTCCTTTCCTACAGTATCGTTTAATAATATCCCACTTGTCCCAGTCGAACAGATCCGCTATCTAGGGCGCTGTGAACTAAATCAGTCAAGTTTATGCCCATTCGTCGCTTTACATTACCTTCCACAACTTTGAATATTAGACATTTTTCAAAAATCTTCAGCTTTCCAACGGTATATTATTAATCTATGTCACTATTCTTTTGTTCTGAGAAACAAATCCTCCTTAAATATTTTTTTTTTTCAATTTCCCTTAAGATGAATGAATAAATGAGATATAATTATTATTCTGGGACAGCTAGTCCCCTAAAAATAATATAAATGTACATTAAAGTATTAATCTTCTGGCTATTACGTCTACAAAATATACATCATATAACAAATTATACTATATATGTACAGGTAATATTGCAACTTTATAATTAATAAAATAAATAAAATGAATTGAAACATTGAATAATTTAAAAAAATAAAAATAAATAAAGCGTGTAAATAGTCAAAACTTATAAAGGCGCGGTAGACTGATATTCAAGGAGATGGATAAATTGTTTATGCTTGAAGGAAGTTAAGGATTGGGATGTACGAATAGGCATGGGTAAGGAATTCCAAAATGAAGTAGCTCGAATAACGAAAGATCTCTTGAAGGAAGCAGTTCTGTAGGAGTGAATCAACAGGTTCAGGGACTGGGATCTTGTGTTGATAGAGTGGACAGAGGAGAGTGGGGTGAACATGTTATGGATATAGAGGGTTTTTTTGGTTCTGAAGGATTGGTAAAGAATTTCAGATAAAGCCACTTCAACTCGGCGTACCAGGTGGAGACCTGAGAGCGCCTAAGAATTCCGAAGATAAATCTAATGAGATGAGATAAGATGGTTATCAAATTCCTTCAACATGTATAGTTAGCTTTTTTTTTTTATCAATGTTAATAAAATTTTGGTTGGTCGGTGCAAAACTGAAAATTGTAATTAGATGATTTATTGTTTTAAATTGTAACTAGCGGAGCCGCCCCTGCTTCTCACGGCTGCTATATAAAGGAGGTTTCATTTATGTTTATTGACTGATTTAGAGTTTATTGCTTTGTTGGGTTTTAGTTTATTCTGACGAAAAGTGCAGTTAGCAAGAAAATATGTTTATTTTATAACGCATATAAGTTTATTTGTTTGATATTTTAAAGTTAAGCACTAATAATGAAAACTTGATTGCAATGTATGTGTTCAGAAACTAAACAAATAATAATAATCGTAACTATTTTATTTAGTTTGTTATTATACTATGTTTCAAATTAACTATTTAAATCACATTTTAAAAGGTAAATTAGGTTTCCATAGGAATCCTGTTTCGTTTACAGTGAAACACCCGTTTTCATGAAAAACTATTGAATTTGACATAATTAATAAAAAATATTAATTAATACCATTTATGTTAACAGCTTAGTTACAATTCGGTACATAGCATTGTTCTTAAACAATAACCTCCCTCTTTACCAATAACATATGCTCATAAGTTTATGGGCTTACAACAACTTCATATTAGCTCGTAAGATATATTTTATTGCATATTAACCTTTCTAAAATCTTGCTCTTTACAACGGTATATTATACGTCTATATTATTACATGAATTTCAGGAATAATTTCTTGATTACTTGGTTAGAGAAAATTTATTTTTCCCGTTTAAAGAAAAGCTGAATTGCAATGTATTTTACTGATAAACCTTCAGGAATGAATGCCCTAAATGATGATGAAAACCGTCTTGTGGTTTTGAAGGAGTTCGTGGAAACAAAATCGCGTTATCTATCTATATTTATAAAAGAAAGTCCAATTTAACTCGATTTTCTGGTCATCGCACTATCTCAAAAATTACTGTGGTTGTGAAGCTGAAATTATCCCTGGAGGTTTCGACTTACCGTCTAGTTGTGCAATAAGGCTGGATTTGGGAAAATTCTTCCTTTAAGTGGTTAAAAGAAATATTTTTCTAAAACGTAAAACAAAATTGGTTTTAGAATAACTCAAAAACTATACGTCGTATGCAAAACTATTAGTACTCAGTTGAATGACAATCAAATTTTCAACTGCATAAGAGCAAAGCAAATCTGACCAGTATCAGCAAATATATTATATAATAGTTTATAAGAAATTTATTTAAGCATATTGAGCATCGTAGTCATATTTCGTGTGTAGGGTCCCAGACACATGTTAAATTGTAATTAGTTTTTTTTTAAATAATTTTAGGTGACTAAAAAAATTTTGTTTCAATAACATAGTAAGACTTATTTCTGAACATTAAAAAAACACGGGTTATTCTAGAGAAGGCTTCACCCACGATTCGGGAAAATACGCATTCAAGTTGCAAAAGAGTTATAATGATATACAACGGTTATGTTTAAAAGATAAAATGATGGTATTTGAAGAATTTCGATGTGGCTACTTGGTAAATTGATATCTGATATGAAATAATATTTCTTTATTTTTCATACACAGAGTAAATCATTGCTATTTCTTTTGTATAAGCTTAACATAGACACTATCAACATTTTTCATAATTTGTTGCAATTTTACAAATTTTATTGTTTTATTAATCATATTAAACTCGCCGAATTGCAAACAAAGACATTAAAATGTAGTATTGTATTATTTTTTTCAATGTGTTTTAATATTAGATTATTGTATAATCATGTCTATAGATCAGTTATGTAATATTCATTAAAAAGATACTGTTTTAAAATAAGTTAAGGTGTTTCAAAATAGGCTGCTGTTTTCAAATGGCTTTCCTCATCAACCATAATTCTAACCTTAACAATAATAAGTTACCATTGTTTAGTATTACTTTAAGAAATATGAGAAAACCTATATTCATTACATGATGGAACGAATGGGAGTTATAATTTTCTTTTTCTCTTTGAATCATTTAAAAACAGGACATTTTTCACATCTATAAATGGATTCTCTTGAAATAACGACCATCTCAAACCTAAAAATAAGGTTTTGTTTTACATTTTTGAGGCTGAAAGCTTCATCAACAGGTAACAGTTTATATGTTGAGAACGTTTTAAGACGACATACGAGGGCTAAAGTGATGGAGTGGTCCATTGAATAGGACACTGGTATAATATTCTACGGATTGTAACCCCGTTGTAATAATGAAAGAAATTATCCAGTGGGGGTTATAATTATGTCTATAGATTAGTTATGTAATATTCATTAAAAAGATACTGTTTTAAAATAAGTTAAGGTGTTTCAAAATAGGCTGTTGTTTTCAAATGGCTTTCCTCATCAACCATAATTCTAATCTTAACAATAATAAGTTACCATTGTTTAGTATTACTTTAAGAAATATGAAAAAACCTATATTCATTACATGATGGAACGAATGGGAGTTATAATTTTCTTTTTCTCTTTGAATCATTTAAAAACAGGACATTTTTCACATCTATAAATGGATTCTCTTGAAATAACGACCATCTCAAACCTAAAAATAAGGTTTTGTTTTACATTTTTGAGGCTGAAAGCTTCATCAACAGGTAACAGTTTATATGTTGAGAACGTTTTAAGACGACATACGAGGGCTAAAGTGATGGAGTGGTCCATTGAATAGGACACTGGTATAATATTTTACAGATTGTAACCCCGTTGTAATAATGAAAGAAATTATCCAGTGGGTACCCGAATATTAGGGGAAAAACTGTTTTTCGGGTGAGATGTCTACTAATCGCCTCCTTGCTTGGACACAAAATAGTTAGGTTCCCTTTATTAGTTTTGTTAGTTTATTTATTGAACTTCACATTATACTGCTGTAGCTAGTTAAACGCTGCTACAATGGGTGTCCTAAACTTGCGTTTCCAGGTTAGGTTAGGATAGAATTCCCATATTTATAGAACTCAAACACCTCCATGGTACAAAACACAGTGGTTTTGTCAGCTGCTAAAATATTATTATTTCACTAAATTATAGTATGTCTCTTCAATAAGGTTTTAATTTGATATGCATGTAACCCGAGATAAAGACAAATATGATTAACTGTATACATTGAACCAGAGTAAGCTGCGAGCGGGAAACAACGTTATTATTATAGTAAAGAATACGACCCGGAGTATATATTTTTTTTGGCTGTTTTCTTTTATTAGTATTCATTAGTGAGTTATGTACAGGAGAAAACTCAAATTTCCATGATATATCTCAGTTACTGTAGTAATTTGCTTATAGGATTTACAAGAAACCCGAAATGTTCCAACAGACGCCTTTAATGATGGGCAAAAGTATTATGATAGATATGGTGTAATAGTATAAACATCGATACATCCCTTCATTAGAGGTTCCATTTTTGGTTCAGGTTGGTGTTTCATGGAGTGGCACAAGCAGTTGCTACTAGCTATTTCCCACAAGGTTTAATAAAATTTAAAAAAAATAAACAGTTTAAATATAACACGGTCTCTGGGTTTCAGTACATATTGAGATTTTTCCACATTTTCAGGAACTCACTTGGTAGAAGCTGGATGGGCACCAGGACGGCCCCACTACCCCAAGGGCACTCCACGACGGTGATCATATAAATAAATAATTATCCTACCACAATCGGATTTGAACTCGGAATCCGGAGATCAGTAGTCCAGTACACTACATTAAAATATATATATATACGCAATTTAACTACTAGGGACAAGGAAGCTGAACTAAGGAAGCCGAGAATAACAGATCATTTTTTTTTCCTAAAACTTTTAAAGAAATTATGTAAAAAAAATAGATACCCATTCGAAAGTTGTCAAATTTCTCACCACATGAACGCAAAATACATATACATATATTAAAGCATATCATGATTTTTGTGCACCATGGAAACACTTGCTATTGTTCTAGCCATTTTGCCATGATGTTTAGTGAATGAAAAAAATGTTGTTTTTGGACTTGAAAAAAAATCATTCATTAAACCTAAATTTAAATTATCTTACAATGTGCGCGGGCAAAGCAGCGGGGTAGCAGCTAGTCATTTTATAAATATAGAGAGAGACAAAAGCAACAATAAAAAATGATCTGGATAACAGAATTGTTAATCTTGTAATTAAAATTATAAAGAGTTTTATGGTAAAACATTTTTTTTAAGCAATCGATTATTTTAGTCGGAGTAAGACTTGTCTAAATTGCCTTGCAAGGAAGAGAAGGGCTCATCTGCTATATTACTCCCCCCTACGAGCTTTCGTGAGAAAAGCAGTCATGGATGATAGTTGAAGCCATTCTACGAGATACTCTGGCCTTAGCCGATGAGCATAATGAGGTTAAGACCAGTGTATGCTGAAAGATTGGCGAATTCTGTCGTTTCTAAGGAAGGGATGTCAGCAAAGCAGTTGTATAACTCAGTCCAATTGATCAATTTAATCCAATTGATTAATTTAAAGGCCTGTTGATCAATGTTCTTCAAATTTCTACTCTGGGAAGGAGGGATTTTGCTTGGATCGGGTCCCCTTTTATAAAGAACAAAAATAAGATCATGAGTAGAAATTCCTGTAACTTGCACCTGCCTATGACGTTTAACTCCGTTTTACTCAGTATTATAATTATTCCCTCTCCCTGTCTTTTCCTTCAGAGTTTTCCTTCATATTATTCATTTTTTTTTTAAACTCTATTATTATAAATATTATTAAAATGTTAATAATATAAGCTTTGTATATCTGAGGTAATAGGCACATACATATGTGAAAAATTCATTGTTTTGTCTCTAAGACAATAAAATCTATCTATCTCTGTCTCTCGGTTCCATTGAAGATTCAATGCAGTACGAGCGATACAAAAAAAAGGTAAAGACTTTTGTGAGGGATGCCAAAAGAATTTGTTTATCTGGAAGCTTAAGCTGCTGGGCCCCAGGCAAAGTGTGGAAACAGTTAGGAATCACAGAATCATCGAGGTAAAGAAAAATGAAACTAATTTCTATAGCAATCTTGATGATCTTAGTTCTTTTTATCCTAACCGAAGGACCGCGGACAACAGATGAATATAAGTTTACCTACTAATGAAGATGTAGATTGCCTATTTTTCGAAGAGATCTGCGAAGACGATGTGGCCTGGAGTTTGAGTAGGGTTAAAGTCCTGTGCAGCAGAGAGCTCCCAACGCAGCTATCCAAAATTAGGTTGGCTCCGAACGAAAGAGTATCGCCGCCTCAAACTAATTCCCAAGCACGTAACGTTCTAGATTCCGTGTTCCTAAAAATCTAAAAAGTGAATTTGTCGAGGTACGGAGCGAGAGACTGCAGGGTGTATTCCAATTACCTGCTTGTAACTGTGGTCTTAAGGAATGCTTTCCATGCCGCGGCAGCAAGAAAGCTCAACAGGCTACCGGTGGAAGTTAGGTTTTCTTCCTCTTTCCGAAAGGCTTGCCTTCGACTATTCTTAGATGCTGGCCAGTCGAATGCGCCTTGAAGCTCTGAGCAAACCGGGGGATGTTCCTTTTCCTTTTCTAATATTCCTTTATTCTTTTTACATTATCTCTTTATTTTTCCTTAACCTTTTCCTTCAATGTTTATTTTCACCTAATTTTTAATAGTTTTGTTTTAAGTTTACTTATAAAAAAAATGTTATATATCCATAAAATAATATTCGTAATTGGAACAATTATAAGTATAAAAATTATAATATATAGTATTTCCATGTCAATTGTAACATTTTCCATTTCAAATTTAACCTTTTTCATTTCAAATGTAACCTTTCCAAAGCAAATGTAACCTTTTCATTTAAATGTACTCCATTTTTCCTTCCAAACCATGTAACCCTTTTCTTCGCTTCTAGCCTAAAATATTCCGTTTTATTTGTTTATTTATTGAAAAATAATTAGTTTAATTAAAATTATGATTTTTTTTTTAAATTTTGGCGTATCCTATCGCCTATATTTTGTTTTTTAGATATTTGATATCAAGTTCTGTTTTTTACGAGCTAATATTTAAAAAAATTAATTATCGTCTATTTAGTTTTAAAATAGTTATTGATTTTGATTTTTTAGGAGAGAGGGGTAGCTTTTGAAAATAATTAGTGTGGTTCGGGTATTAAATAACGTTTTCTACCTGTATTTTTATCGCTCGCGTGCATGTTAACTCGCACTTACTTTATATGTTTTTTATTGACATAGGGGTTAATAATTGTGTTTTCGGGTCCTATAATTACGTTTATTGAGTTTAATTTTTTTATCCCACCCACGATTTATCTCGAATTTACTTTTAATGATTTTATTGATATAGGGATTAATTAATGACTTTCAGGGGGCTATGATTACGTTTTTCGAGCTGTATTTTTTATCGCACTCGCTTATTTTAAATAACATTTACTTTTTATGTTTTTTACTGTTACAGAAATCTATAATTGTTTTTTCGGGTCCTATAACTACGTTTTTTGAGTTTTATTTTTTTTATCGCTCCTGCTCATTTTAACTCAAATTTACTTTTAATTTTTTTTTATTGATATAGGGATTAATTAATGAGCTTTCAGGGGGCTATGATTACGTTTTTCGAGCTGTATTTTCTATCGCACTCGCTTATTTTAAATAACATTTACTTTTTATGTTTTTTACTGTTACAGAAATCTATAATTGTTTTTTCGGGTCCTATAACTACGTTTTTTGAGTTTTATTTTTTTTATCGCTCCTGCTCATTTTAACTCAAATTTACTTTTAATTTTTTTTATTGATATAGGGATTAATTAAAGTGCTTTCGGGTGGTTATGATTACGTTTCCTGAGCTGTATCGTTTATCGCTTTTCAAAAAAAAAAAAACGCATCAATTGTATCTGATACAAGAAGGTTATATATCTACCCAGATCTACTATGGACTTAGGTAAGAGAAATGGGAGGGAGTAGGAATGAGGGTGGTGGAAGAGGGGTGAGAGGGGTGGGTGAGAGGGGAAGTGGTGAGGGGGAAGCTTGCCCCCCTCTCGACCTTGACCCAGTGTCTTGGGGTCAATAACCTCCTTTCCCTTAGCAAGGCCTCCAAGAGAAAACACCGGACTCATTCAAGGCAATAATCGAAAGGAAAAGTCAGCATGACCGTTGTAAATTAGTCTATCCCAATAATATTAATTAAGAGGCGATCTGTATGTTCTGTTCAATGAATAAGTCGAAGACAACTCATCGACGAATTATGCACTTTTCCGGTTGCTATTGGAGAAATTACATCTATTTATTCGTACTCCAAACCAATGGCTGCGTCCACAATTTCATCCTGAACCCTTAACACTATCCTCCAACTCAGTACGATTCTACGACAATTATTAGTTCTTATTATTATACCCTCACTTCATGATCGCATTTGATTTTTGGTAGTGTTACGAAACTATTATAGAGGTATAGCAAGCGACCAGGATCTGAGAGGGCAAGCAACAGGTAGTTGCTTAAGTGACCCGTCCCTTCAAGGAAAGTGAGGGGAGAATCGTTTGCTTCTTTCTTGACAATGAACTTCATTGTAGATATTCTTTCCAACTTCGAACACACCAAATCACCTTTATAGCGTAAGAAAGAAAGCGAGAAATCGTTATCATTACTGATTATAATCATTATTATGTATACAGCGAGCCTTACTTTAGTTAGGTATTGGATGTAAAGGGGCCAGGGGTTAATCAATATCTACCACAACCTAGACTTGAGTCTAGAAATGATCCCGAAAGCGAGGAAGAGTTGACCAATGAAAGTAGTGACAGAAAACAGCTTTAGCTACAAAAGGAGAGAAGGGATATGAAAATGAGTTGGAGCTAACTGAATTTCGTATTTCTAACGACATCGAGGAGAATCTGTTAACCCTTCACGTGAGTTTACTGGAAAGAGACATAGGGGACAACAAAGAGACATATGACAGCCATAGGGATTGCAGAAGGAAAAAGATCAACAATACATGCTAACGAGTCAAGAGATGGACGGTGGAGTAATAATTGAAATCGAAGGTGTAAGGAACCAAGTGGTAGGGGTGAAGGGTAAGAAGTGAAGGGCAAAGTCGAATGAACCAAATAGTGGCGGTAAGAAGAGAAATGCAAGGTGAAAGGAATCTAGTAGTAGAAGAAATACTTACTGATTAATAGCCCACGTGATCTCCACCAAGGCTTTATTTAACATAAAATTTTGTTTTATATATATTTATTGATATTTACAACTGCATAATAGAATTCACTAAAATTATACTGTGCAATATATAAAAAAGATTATACTGTCATGATTCACAAGTAGAGATACTTCCCATTGGCAGATTTCCAAAAACTATGCTAAACCAGGAGGTCTCGGGGCCAGCTTCTTTTCAGACGCCTCGGAGGATAACATAAAATTTATCCACAATATTTAGAAAGCAATTAAACAGTTGGATTTTTAAGAAAATGGATATTATTAATCATATTCAATTAATTATCCTCAAATATTTCCGGATTCGAACCAAATCAGACTATATTATTTTATTTTATTTATTTATTTTTTTTTATATAGGATTATTAGGAAAAATAAAATTAAAAAAAAAAATAATAAATAAAATAAACTTTATTTACATTTTTACATATTGACAAAATATTTATAAATGATTACGGATGAGACATCCTTACAATCATCAAATGTTTGGTTCATTTGGTAGTTATAATCTAATCATCTAATCTATAATTAGTGGTAAAATTAAATTGTGATTATATAATGTTGTAGGAAAAATTATACAAAAACCTACTAATAAAAACAGATAACACAGTTGATAATATAAATTAGAAATTAAAATAAACTAGCTTAAGTTAGTAACACATGTTTAGTTCTTTTATGAGTGTAGCGTTTTAGAGATGCTTTATTATAGTTACCGATTTCCTTTATTAATGGATTTTTGGAGACTGGTGTTTTACTGAAGTAAGAAGCTGTTTGATTATGGACAAAATGTTTAATTGTTGGAAGCTGTAAGTCCTGGAGCATGGATGATATTTTAGTGTAGCGGGGGTAATTATTAATTATCCGCATTGATAGATTTTGAATCCTTTCAAGTTTTTGGTAGTTAGTCAAGCAGGTTGAGCTCCAGACTGGCGAGGCGTATGTAATTAACGGGCGAATAACTGATTTGTATATTATTAATTTGTTATGAGAGCTCAAATGGGATTTTCTGTTGAAGTATGGAAACATTTTAAATATTAATTTTTTGGCTTTATCAGTTTTTCTATTGATATGATCTGTGAACGTAAGAGATTTGTCTAATGTTATGCCTAGGTACTGTACGGATTTTGACCAAGGGATGAGAGCTGAATTTATCTTGATTTGGTGGTTTATTTGTGGGCGACGTTTAGTGAAAAGAATTGCTTCAGATTTGGTGGGATTAATTTTCAATTTCCATTTTATGCAATATTTGTGAAATTTTTTAAAATATAGTTGAAGGCGATTCACTATTGTATCTATGCGATATGATGATGTATACAATGCTGTATCATCAGCGTATAATGACCTCGTCACAAATGGATGGGCTGGTAAATCAGAAATGAACAAATTAAATAGGATTGGAGATAGGCAAGAGCCTTGAGGAAGACCCGCTAAGATGGGGAGTGTGTCGGAAGTAGATGTCCCAACTTGAATATAGAACTGTCTATTTTTTAAATAGGAGTGAATGATGTGAATCAGGTATGGTGGGAAGTTGAATGCGATTAATTTGTATATGAGCCCGGAGTGCCAAATGGTATCAAATGCTTTTTCGAGGTCTAGAAGGAGCATGCCGGTATGTTTGCGTTCGTTAAAGGCTTTTGTGATGAAGTCAGTAAGTCGTGCTAATTGGTCAATAGTGCAGTGGTGATTCCTAAAACCAAATTGTTCATCTATTAGGAGGTTCTTTAGTCTAATATGCTTGTTAATTCTTTTGAGAATTAGTTTTTCCAGAATTTTCAGAAAGTATATAAGTAGACTTATAGGTCTGTAGTTCGAAACATTACTATGGTCTTTATTCGGTTTTTTTATTACTATAGTTTTGGAAGTTTTCCAGATGATAGGGAAGTAGCTATATCTCAATGTGCAATTAAATACTTTAGTTAAAAAATAAATCGATTTTCGGCTTAGATTTTTAATAACTAAAGAGGGGATGCTGTCATCACCTGGGGCTTTTTTTGGCTTCAGTTCTTTAATGATATTTGCGACTTCTTTCGGAGAAATGGAAGAGAAATTAACAATAAAAGGTGATTTTAAATAATCGCGGACGGATTTTAGAATTTTACGGTTGTGGTGATTTGAACCAAGGAGAGAGGTGATTGAGTGAGTTGACTGGAAATGCTTGACTAATAGCTGAGCTTTTTCCCTGTCCAGATATGCGTAGCCGTCGTTATTTTTTAAAGGTGGAATTTTCGGGAACTGCTTAGTTAAATTTTTGTGAATTTTCCACATGTTATTGTCCCCTGGCTGACAAGATTTCAAAACCGTAGCCCAGTTTTCGTTTTTCCAGTCATGGAGACGTTTTTTAATGTAACTGTTTAGTTTATTATAGACTAATTTGGTTTTTGGAATTTTGTTACGCTGGAAAGATCTTTTTAATCTATTTTTTAAATATATTAATGCTCTGAGTCGATATGGTAAATTATTATGATAATACGGGTGGTAATATTGTTGTGGAATGGATAAGGACATGGATAATTTTATATGTTCATAAAAATCGATTAGTGTGGTATCGATTTCTTTCGAATTATTTATGGTTGGGTTTATATTGATTCGGGAATCTAGCTCTTTCCTGAACTTTGGCCAGTCAGCGTCTTTGAGCGAAAATTTGAGTATTTTGGAAATTTTTGGTAAAGGAGATTGTATACGAAAAATCACGGGATTGTGGTCCGAATTTAAACATGGTAAAGCGATAAGAGGTGATAAGTTGTAAATATTTTTTGTAAGAGCCAAATCGATGATGCTAGGTTTGTAATTACGTTGAGTCGGTATATGGTTTGGTTCAGACGGACTGTGTAATTGAATATGGTTTTTTACGATAAAATTTAGAATTAATTTACCGTTTTTATTTGTTCTGTTACAGTTCCACTGTGTGTGTTTCGCGTTTAGATCGCCAAAAATGATAACTTGTTTATTTAAATTAAATAGTTTACTAATATCTGGAATATTTATTTTATTTGGTGGGATATATACAGATATTACAGTGGTCGATTTATTGTTAATAATTGTATTGATCGCCACGGCTTCGGTAAACATTAAGTCAGGAACGTGTATAAAATGATGCTGAATATCGGACCGCACTAAAAGCATGACCCCCCCCCTCCAGCTCTACTACGGTCACGTCTGTAAATGATATATCCCGGAAGAGAGAAACGATCAGTTTCAGAAAGACGAGTTTCACAAACAGAGACTAAATGGGGTTGATTATGATTTAAAAATAATTTAAATTCTACATCGTTTCCGCGAATAGTTTGTGCGTTCCACATCATAAGTTTAATTTTACTATTGTCACTAGTCATTAGAATTTTCCGAATGAGTTGTAGCACCTATTGTAATGTATACGAGAAAGTATGTTGTAAAAGAGTACGGGATATAAAGATCGCTGATAATTATTATTGTGAAATTGAAGCTAAGGCTAAAGTTGTTTATACAGCAGATTATACAATAGGAATTTAGCAAGACACTGTGTATAAACAATTTTACATCGCTAACACTCATAAGAGATTTGAATAAATAAATATTACGAATATTTTTGCACAATGGAATGACCATTAATCCAACATAGAAAGTAATCCTTCTACGAGAATAAAGATTTTTGACATGCCATCTTCGGCGCTTTTTAGTTGTAATAAAATTTTTTTAAAGTTTGTGATTAATTTACTTACATTAAATAAATTGAATATATTTTTTATCTCTTTAAAACAATCAGACATGGTCGGTTCGTTAGAGTTGCTGTTGGCGGTTTTCGGAGAGAATGTATTTTGAGGCCACGGAGATTTCGGGGTTGGTAGAACTGGAAATTCTTGGTCAGTTTGTTTAAATGTTTTTCGTGGAATCGCTCGAAGTGCTGGTTTTTTTTTTGCTTAACTGTAATTCGAGATTTCTTTGATATTTCGTACATTCCGTGGAATTTGAAAAATGTTCATCGGAGCAATTACAGCATTTGGGTTTGAACCCGTCGATTAATGTGTTTGGGCAGTCCTTTGAAAGATGGTCTTCGGCACATTTCAGACATTTTGGATTTTTAAAGCAATTACGTGCAACGTGGTTAAATTCTTGACATTTGTAACATTGAGTTAAAGTTTTGTTAGATCTGTATTTTTCCCATTTTATTACAATGTTACAACTATAGCGAATGTTATTTAATTTGGCTAGCTGTTCTTTATTATCTAAAATTACTATTAGTATCGGAAGATTTATAGACCCACTGGCAGATTTTTTCTCCATTTGGTAGATTTTATGAATGGCTAAACCTTGATTTTGTAGGTCAGTCGAAATTTCTTCAATGGGGAACTGAGGAGGCATACCTTTTAAAATAATTTTAGGTTTCGTTTCACTTTTTGGAGTGAACGTGTGAAAGCCGAGATTGAGATCTTTTAAGAAATTTTTTACGAGTTCAAAGTCTTCACTGTTATGGACATATATTGTAGTTTTATTCATATTATATTTTATATTTAAGTCTTTCACTTTTGATTTTAAATTGTTAATAGCACCACTGATGTTGTTGTAAGATGAGTTTACTATTATGGGAGGATATTGACTTTTGTTCTGTTTGTGACTTACTATGTTTTTTAAGATTTCGGTATCTTCTTCATCTAAATCGGAAAGTATGTCATAACTATTGGAGGTTTCAATGTTGAACTCACCTCTTTTACGTTTTGTTGACGTGCTGGCTGTCTGTTCGGCCATAGTTCGTGCTTGGCCCCCGACCGGGGCACTCTTGCTTGTATTTGTTTGATTGGTGAACAATTTGAGTAAAAAACAACTGATAAACACAAAATAAAAGATTTTTCGAAAGAAAAAAGAATGACTGTAAATAAAATCACTGACTAAAGTAGAGACTGATTAGACCACTGAACTGTACCCTACGGCTGCTAGAGGAAAATATATTTGCATTTCATAAGCAATAAGTGGAGGTTAGAATTTAAAAAGTGGCCACCTAGGCATGGATGTTTTATCTTCTTGCCTGATAATATACTGTAATGTTTATGAGCTAAAATTTAAATACATACATTATGCAATTGTTTATTTTTTTCAAAAATAATGCACTGCGTAAAATATATGGTAGAAAGAGAGATGGAGCCACAGAGGAATTCTAAAGATTGCAAGACGCGGAATTGCGGATCTTATAGCCTTTTAGTAAAATTGAGTTTATAGTATCGCGGAGACTCATATGGGCGGGTTAAGTAATTGGGCTCAGTAAAGAACGAATTCCAAAAAAGTTAGAATTCGTTGAACCGAGTGGTAGGAATCCGAATGTTTGGCCGTAGCGTCAATGGGAGGAATGTGTTGTCTGATCTCGGTATCTAGGGCTTGAACGGTGACCATTCAACGAATCTGTGTTGGTAGTATTTAGTGGTATCGGTATTTAACCCTCGAGATAGGTAGGCGTATTATAATTAATTGTATATACTTTAATATATTTAAATCATATCAGAAAGATGACTCATCCCAACAATAATACCTGTTTTATCTATCCGACTCGATAAAAGTGGCGAGGAACAAAGCAAACTATAGCTGCACAGACAACTTTAAAAATAACTATAAAATAGTAATAGCTTTTATTTGGTAAAGTTATTCATCCGTTCAGCATTAAAAAGCCTTAAAAACTAAGTTATAATTTTTTATTTCCAGCTGCATATATTATACATGGCGTACAGTTAAGATGTGATATAATATGATAACCGTGGCAATAAAAATAATCTTTTTTTTTTTTTTAATTTTATTCTAGGATGAAGAAAAACGAACAATGGACAAAAATAAATCCTTATGGTCTGGTTGCTCAAAGAGAAAAAAAAAAAAAAAAAAAAATATATATATATATATATATATATATATATATATATAAGAACAAATCTGTATACATATCAAAGATCAAATATTCATTATATCTATAAATCTTTGCAAATTTATACTCTATATACCTATATTTTACATTGGAACAGAAGATTGAGATGCGAGTAGGTAGTGGAAGAGTTGATGTTTGAAGGAGGAAAGAGAGGTGGCTTTACGAATAGAGATGGGCAGCGAATTCCACAAGGATGAGGAACGAACGAGAAACGATTTGTGAAAGGATGTAGTTTAATGTGATGGGGTATAAATATTGATTGATTGGTTCTAGTATTTAACCAATGGATATCAGAGCGTAGGGTGAGGAGCTCAGTTATTTAGGAAGGTTTTCTATTTTTTAATGTTTGGAATAGGTAAGAACCAACGAAATATTGTCGTTGTACAGAAGGTTAAAGCTATTTTAAGATGGTATAATAGCCAGAAATATGGTCACGTCTACGGGCTTTGAAAATAAATCTTATAAAACAGTTCATAAGTCGTTTAATTTTATTTCTAGTTCATCAGTTAGTCCCCCGTACACCAGACAGCCGTAGTCAAAGTTTTGGAAGATAATAGAGGAAACAAGTAGCTGACGGGTTTTCGAAGTTAATTCACGGAATCTATAGAGCTGTTTGAGTATGGAAATGGATTTTCGGGATATTTCGGATATATAGTTTTTCCAGAATAGGTTTTGGTTAAAGGTAACTCCAAGGTTCTTAAGAGTTTTCTGGGTGATTACCTTAATCGCATGTGGACGGAGGTTCAGAATTAGAATTAGGACAATTTGAACTAGTAGGGTCTTCGTCTGTAACTAAATATTGTTTCTTCTTTTTCATAAGGTCTTTTCATGTTGTCAATCTGTGTTTTTATTTTATTTTCACCTTGAACAAGGACATTTACTTTTCTAAATCTGTCTTTAGATTTTATGTTGCTTTCTTTATTTTATAGTAAGCTTGTTGGTCATTATCTAAATTTATAGGATCTTCCCTATTTTCGTTTAATATGTTCGTTCTCTGTTCTTTTTCCGCTTTTATTTTATCTCGAGTAAAAGATTGTATTAATTTTAAATCGTCATGGTATTTTTGTATGTATGTCTCAGTAATTTATTCGTCTAATCATTCTTTTGTTGATTGGCCAAAAGCGATATCATGGGTGATATTTTTAATTATTTATTTTAAAGTATTGTTCTATGCTATTGTTGCTAATTTTTAAATTTAGCCTATTTTATATTTAGGATTTTAATTCTGTGTGTCTTAATCTTCAGCCAAACCTATATACCTATCACTTTTAGATTCCGCCCTACATTCCGGAATCCGCCTGGCAACTGGTGCCTTCCGAACATCTCCAATAACGAGCTTATCCACTAAGTCCAGTGTTCCACCCTTGATCATTAGACGGCAACAAATCATCTCATCGTATCTTTCGAAACTCTTACCGCAACTCGACAACCCAGATTATCACCTTATCTTCCACCTAAAACACTGTCGAATTCACGATGCTCAACCCCGTTCTTCTGCACCTCTAGGAATCAGGCAAAGAGCAACCATTATGCTTATAAAACAGGGAGTCGATGTTACCCGTACCTTGTTCGAAACCCAACCCTGGACCTATTCTCCACCTGTAATTAACCTTAAACTCCAAACCCTTAAAGAAAATTTACCCCGACACATGTTGGTGCATGAATTCTTTACCATGGTCAACGAAACATCTCCAGACTGTCATATCATTTATACTGATGGCTCTAAGACTAGAGAATGAAGAATACCGGGAAATGAGGCAGCAGACAAAGCGGTAAAAGAGGCTGTGCAACTGAATACTTCGCCTTTAAAATTATTCGAACTACATGGCATTAAAAAATGGTTAAGAGACAAGTCTTCCAACGACTGGGAAACCTCCTGGCTGTCTGCGTACCCTCAAAATAATCAGCGGGGAATTCAGAATACGACAAATCCTTGGAGAAGCTGCGTGGGAGGGAGTTGAAGAAAATAAGTAGTCATAACCAGATTGCGAATTGGCCACTCGCTTCTCACCCATGGATAACTTATGGATAAAGCGGATGAAACAAAATGCGTACGGTGCTCTACTCCGGTCACAATGCAGCACACAGCTTTGATGATTGTCCGCTTTACACAGCTGCGTTCTCTTCTCGAGGCCTGCCTAGGAAACTGTCGTCATTATTGGGTAATAATAAGGAGATGCTCGATTTAGTCATAGAGGTTCTATAAGAAATTGAGCTTTACAATAAGATATAATATTAAAAAAATAATATTAATAAATAAATTATATATATATATATATATATATATATATATATATATATATATATATATATATATATATATATATATATAAACTCCTCCTCAAAAGTATTGCAATACTTAGAAATAATTGAATTTTACAAAAACGTTCGTTTTTTTTTTTATAATAAAGAAAGGATAATAATAAAGAAAATAATAATAAATAAGTAAGAGAAAAACAAAAAAATTTAGAAATCTTACTTCTTAAAATTTTCCTATTTTACAATTTTCACTTTTAAATTACTATTTCAAATTTTAATTTACATTTAATACGACGTATTGCCCCATCTGGCTTGAATGACTGCTTCCACCCGTCTAGGCATACTTGTAAAACTATTTTGAAGAAAATCTTGGGGTATATTGTCCCACTCCTCCAATACAGCTGTCTTTAGCATTTTAAGGGAAGTAGGAGGTGAATCTCGTGACCGAACCTTTCTTTTGAGATAATCCCAAAAGTGTTCGATTAGGTTAAAGTCCTGACTTCTTGCTGGCCAATCAATAGTATAAATATTTGTGGTGTTTAAGTATTCAGAAACACATCTTGAGGACGAGCATTATCATACATGAGCAATGGTTCAGAGCCTATGAATGGCATAAAAGGCAATATATGATCTTGAAAAATCATTTCTACATAACTCAAAGCATTCAAAGCCTCTCCTTGGATTGGAACTAACTCGGTGAGCTCCAAGATATGTCATCCCAAAACATAATAGAATCTCCTCCAAATGGCTTAGTTTCTAATGTGCAGCACTTACTATACCGTTATCCAGGTTCATTACCTTCCTTCTCCAAGCTCATCAACGGCCATCTGGGCTGTTAAGGGCCACTCTCGTCTTATCAGTGAATAAAATATGTTTCCATTCCTCCACAGTCCAAGATTGGCATTCCATTGCAAATCTTAATATTCTTACATGGTGTTCTGAGGTGAGAAGAGGACCTTTCACTGGCTTTCTTGATCTGAAGTTCGACTCTCTCTTTCTTCTAATGACCGTTGACTCCGAGATTGATAACCCTCGAACACCAGCGATCCAGTGTTTAATGCAAGACGCAGTACAATTACGCTTCCGAACTGCTTGTCTTTTAATGAAGAGGTCATCTATGGGTTTAGTAACCCTGGGACGCCCTGACGTCGTCTCGAATGACTACCAGTTTCCCTGTACCTTTTTATGGTATTTGAAACGATAGAATAGTGAATCCCGAGGCAATTCTTAATTTAATGATTTGCCTTATTCACAGAGATTGATGATTCTGACCGAATCATTGTTACTTAGACGATTAATTGAGAATAAAATTAATTGTTTTGACTAGACATACGAGAAAAAATAGAACATACTTGAGGCAAACGAAAGATGAACCTAGACAGAAAGGAAATTTGAAATGAATGAAACGAAATTCCATCGGTTGTTGGTAAACCGTGAATAAAAATGATATGTCTAATCCCCAATATTTATCATTTAATAAATACAAACCAAGTCTGTATTAAGGTCAAAACCAAAATATCTCGAGAATTATGGGTGAAGCAATACTTTTGACGGGGAGTGTATATCTATATACTCGTGTATATATATTTATGTATACACACACACACACACACACACACACATATATATAATAAATAAGTAGTAATAATTAATACAAAAAAGTAAAAACAAATAAATAATAAGAAAAATGAATAAAAAATATAAAGAAAAATAATAATTTTAAAAATCATAAATAAAATATAAATAAATAAATTATAAAAAATAAATAAATAATAATAATGAAATATACCATCAATCATAAATTAACATAGAAGTAAGTACAAAGTAATTATAAAATTCTACACTGTATAGAAATTATACAAGCTCATATGATCACTCATGAAGTCTCTGGGCGTAATTATCTCGTAATTTATCGCTCTAAAAGAGCATCCCTACCCTACCTCAACATGAAGATAAAATTAAGGCTAGTAAATATCAATATTGCATATATATAAGCAGTATCAATATTGTATAGGCATTTGAAAATTGAAGCCCCATCATTAAGATGAAACGGAAAGAATAAGTTTTCTTCATTTACGCCCCATTTTTCTAGAGCGCTGGGGGGGGGGGGGGGGGGAAGGTGTTCCACCGGCTTAACAAAGATAAGAATTTAATTAAAAGATTCAGCTTTCCTTAATTTTGGGTAAAATTAAACTTAGGATTAGAGGGATGAAATGGGCGGGGGGAGGGTGCAATAGTCATCTTATAGAGGTTCCTCAATATCAACAAACTTTAAATTTTAATTAAACGAGTGAATAAAAATAAACAAATTAAAAGATTATTTTCTTGGGAATGGAGCTGACACTTCTGAAAATTCGAAACAAAGATTAAAAACTTTTACTTGATTAAAATGAATAATTTTCATTTCGTTAAAATAAATTATAGTAAAATGGTACACTTTTTATCATCTCATGAAATGCCAAATCGTACAGAAGGATCTAAAACTTATTTATATGTTATTCTCGTTTAATATGATATTATAGTTATACACTTATTTTGTAACATTTTTTTATCTTGTATTGTTCTAGGTTTCATCTAGCAAACCACCAGAAAAATTCTTTCTTTCACATTAAGAATATATATACAGTGACCCAAGAAAGTATTTGCACACCTTTTCTTTTCTTTATATTATTAATTTAAATAATAATTAAATCGTTGATTGCTCGTAGAGTGGGAACCAACACTGATCTTAATTTTTTTGTGCGCAGAAGAGCCACAATTACGTTTTTAAGGTACGTTGATACTTCTCTTGCTTCTAATAAGCTAACGATATGATAGTGCGTAACGTTGTAAAATGCTCCCAGTACTTCAAGAAAGACCATCGCACAATCTCTTTTCTTCTCTGTAGTATCTTTTAGAATCGCGTCGGTGATCCTTGCACTCATGTGTATTCCCGGGAGGCCTTTGATGCAGCATCTTCGATTTTTGCTAGGACCTGTTTCCTTTATTCTCGATCCAGAACCTTTTCAACAATCCTAAACATAATTGAGTATATCACCAAGAGGTTATGCTTTTAGTATCACCCATTCCTCTTGTACATGAGGATTTTGCGCCCTTGACGAAGAGGCTCTAATACATAGGCCACCTTCTTCATGATCTCTTTAACCGTCTCTATGATGTGGTTCACATACAAATATTTAATCGTGCGGATGAATACTTCGTCTGGCACTGGGATCTATTCAGTAATGCCCATTTTGTAGTTGTTGTTTTTTTATTGGACATCGATCGATATCAGATTCAACATTATGGCACTTTTTTCTCAATCAGCACGTTTGCAGAGAATCCGATTTGCAAAGAGGCTCCTAAAGTGCCTCTCAATGTCGGCTACTATACGTATACCAACACTGGGCACAGGTAAGGAGCGCCGACATTAATTTGGCTAGTACTACCTTTTATTTCCTGTTATAATAATTATATACTGAAAGCTCTTATTGGTACTGCTCTCCCCTATCTGCTATATTAGCCCTCTGTGGGTTCAATACTTTTCTCGCACCCTTGCCGACCATATTTGTTTTATTTTTTTTTCTGATTTTATTTAATCTTTTGCAACACCCTGGTACCGGGTGATTCTGCGTTGATACCTCTCAAAAAATTCAAGAAATCTCTCACCACATTATTTAAATTGCTTTCCTTAAGAAAATTCTAGAAGGCAGCTGACCATTTTGCAATTTCCTTTTCGACACCTCGTACCTCATACTCTCCATTTTAATTATTGGTTTTCTTATCCATCAAGCCCCCTACTCTATTACTATTAGCCTCCCTGGGATGCTTCTTTACTGTGTAGGTTCCGAGACCCCTTTCACCCTTGAAAGACAGGGCACAAATGGGACAGAGCTTGTTATTGGTTCCTATTGAAGCATTCTGCAATCTTCGATAGACAATGCAATGCAGACTCATTCGATGTATGTAGTTCTCTGGGCATATTTGGAACTACCTCATCAAATGACGTTTTACCCAAAACTTGGCATTCATCTTTTATCAATTTCAAGAATTTAATTTTTTTTCTATGCCTCCCTCTTTCTTTCTCTGGCGCAGCAGGCCGTGTAAGCCCTTGGCGGCGTTGTGTAATCTCTTGGGAAAATATACTCACCACGTTTCTCGATGAAATTTCATGGGGTAGGGTCATCACTCCTAACGCCCATTTTTGTTAATGGGGACCAGTAGGCTGACGGGTCTCACATACTCGGGGGAGAGGCTGTGAGAGAATCCTCATTTAATTATATGCTTATAACAGTCCTGCCGCGACTGGGATTCGAACTCAAAACCTTTGACGTGCGAGACTAGCGCGCTAGGCATTCAGCTACGGGCTCCCCTCTGCCTTACTCGGCAGCTAGACAGATGTCACCAAGGCTATCATCACTTCCTGAAGAGAGCCATCTGATTTCGGAGCCCATACTTTCTGCCCTATGTCCATCTCATGTCCATCTGTGTCCTTTCTATTTTAACAACGATATATTAATAAATTAGGGATATGTATATGTAATATTATTATTATCAAAATCAGTATAAATGTAAACATTAATAAAATTACCAAAAAAGTATAATAGGTTTGAAAGAAAAAATAGATAATAGATAATTAAAAGTAGGCCAAGATGGGCAACGAATATACATAGGTTGGAGAAGAATAACTTTGAAATAGTAATAATTTCAACATAATAAACACATTCCAATGGGTTAATGTATTAAAATAGTTTAAAATATATAGATTAGTAAAAATATTAAAATTTATAGCTTAAAAAACATGTTAAAAACTTACAAGTATATAAATATATTCAACTATAACATTTATAAATTGGTTAAAATAAGTGACTTAAAAACTATATTGAACTATACATAAATAAATAGTCTAAAAAAACCTAAAAAGAACATACATTAACAATCAAAACAATTTTTAAAAAAAATACATGATTCGCCGTGTATTCAAAGCAGTAGCATGGTGAGATGACAGAAGTAGGCTATTGAGAAGATAAGGTGACACTGACCGTGGTGGGGGGACTTGACACCTGATAAGGCTCCTGACATCGCACAGTCCTTCCAAATGCACTTTTTCGCAACAAAAGTCTGCACTGGTTTATTTAAGATATATCACCCATTTTAACTTAATTTGTTAATCTTAGTAAATTCACCTTCAATGGTATGATTGGCGTATTTTTAGCTAATTTTTATGTCATAAAAGTATATTAGTCAATCTATTCGAAATCGTCCAGACCTTTAAGCACAACATTTATTATTTTAATAATTCTTTTAACACCTATTCTCTATCCTTTCATGAATTAAAAACCGTGAATATATATATATATATATATATATATATATAAATTTGGATACATTGCAAGAGGTATACTTGATATTATTAAATTTAAGGAAAATAAAGAATAAAAATACTCTACATGAACACATTTATAGAATCTCCCTTTAGGGCAGTACTTCATTACGGTTTATCATTTACAAAAATATCAGACATCAAAATAATTTTTATGTCTAAATTTGTCTGGTCTTTCCATTGAAATCTCCATAGCCCACTATGCATTCTACTTACAAAAGCGTAAAATCATTTACAGTTTCGAAAGTTTGTCCATAAAAACTAGAATCAAGGCTTTTTAAAACTTATCTAATATGATTGAAACAAAGTTAAATGCAGGAAATATATATAATAATAATAAGATACAGAGACTTTTTCTCTGAAATTGCAGACAAAACCTATATGGTTCAGGAAAAAAAAAAAAAAAAAAAATCGAAATCTCTAACATACTAAGCACATATTAATAAAAACATTAGCACAACATTTATTTATGATTTTTTTACAACCTATTCTATCCTTCATGAATTAAAACGTGAATAATAATATATATAATAATATATACACAAGAAATTAATTCATCGACCCTTTTATATTATAGTTTTATTTGAAATGATTCGGGTTTTAGGTCATTAAACTATCACTCCTTCTTAATTTTCTTTATTTGGACGTTTCGATCCTCCGTATATGTTTATACATAGGATTCTTTTCAACACTGAAATTAAACATAATTGGTTACATTTTGTAGTATATTGGTTACATTTTCCATAAACCATCTATCTACAGCCAGGTACAATATATTATAATAACAACTTACCAAATAATTTCATTGAGCACCGGCACACCACTCAGCTAACTACAGGGCACTGGGATCTCCAAGCCCTAACCCCTCCAGCCTTGGCGGCCGAAGCTCAACTTATTAATAAATAAATTTAATAAAATTATTCTAGTAAAAATAAAAGGTCAACAACGCTTAAAATATATATCACTAAAACAAACTAAACTATTGTATAAACCAATAACTATGAAACAATCTAAAATATTTTATATAAATAATGGTGATAAAAGCTATTAACAATAAACAACTTATATATTAATAATAATAACGCTTTTTTATTTTTGTCAACTTATTCTTCCTAATTTATTTAAAATATTATTGTATACGTTGCTCAGTTTTGTGCAATCATTCCGCGCATTTACAGTATCTTCGGTCCTAATGATGTGCATTATTTCAAGAACCAATCTCTTATCTTTATTTTTTTCACAACTAGAACCCTTACGTTTTTAAAATCAAAATTGTAGTTATTTTTTATAGCGTGACTCGCTAAGGCCGTTTCTTCTTTTTTGGATTCCACGCTGTAATTATTATGCGCGTAAATTCTTTTATTTAAATATTGTGAAGTTTGGCCGACATATGTGCCTTCACAATTTTGGCAATCCATTTTATATATAATGTTAGATAATTTTTCTTTATTGGTTTTATCTTTAAGTCTAGAGTAGAACATTTATTTACAATTATTATTATATTTGTATAAAATATTTACATTTTCATTTTTGAATATCCTCTTTATTATGGGGGCCAGTGGTCTGATATACTCAATGGAAAAAGTAGAATCTACCGGGTCACGGTTTTTCTTTTTGTGAAAAAATGATTCATAAGCCCCCCCCCCCTCCCCGTAGACACTTCTCTATGACACCATCAGGGTAACCATTATTTTTTTAAATTTTTCTTACTCGGCTAATATTTTCGTCTCTATAAGAGATACTGCTCAGAGCTATTGCTCTGTAACATATATTTCTTCCAGTGTTGATCTTTATTTGTAGGTCGTGGCAAGAATTAAAATTTAAAATACGGCCTCTCGTGCCATGATATTTTTGTGTACCTACCCCGCAAATTATTTTCGTATCTTAAAATGTTATCATATTGTCTTTTTCTTCTTCGATAGTAAATTTTATATTTTGATCTTTATTAAAATGTCCCAAAATATCATTTAAGCTCTCTGTCGGAACACTTAAAATGGTGTCATCAACATATTTTTTTTTAAATTGCATCTCTATGGGAATTGTGGCTAAAATATATACAAACACCTCGTGTTTCCAAATAAACGAAATAAACCCAAAAAAGATTGCTAAGAAAATACCACAATTCCTATCTGATGTGGAATACATAATACAAAGTGTAGAAAAAGATGAATCAAAACAGAATGAACTGAGACTTAAATTGGTCAATGCCGTAACGAATGTTTGCAATAAGAATGCAAATTACGTATATAAGGCACAACCGACTGATAAGAAAATCCATAAAAAATATTTTTAACAAACAATCCGGACGTATTAATAACATCAGCGGACAAGGGGGGTATGGGTATTACAATTGCCATTGACAAAGAAGATTACGACGAAAAGATGAGTAATATCATAAACGACCGTCCTCATTATAAGAAGATTCCCGATCCCACTTTTTTTTTTTTTTTTTTTTTTTTTTTTATTTATTATAGAGATATTTACAACTGTATTGACACAAAAAATACATCAAGTAAATGTGACTGTTCACACATGATATATGGACATGATAGGCGTGAGAAGAATCTACCCATTGGTAGCACTTCAAAGGTTTTTCAGACAAGAAGGTCTCGAGGCCATCGTCGTTTCAGCCGCCTCGGAGGATGATCAGGAATAGAAGGAGATGAGATATTGCGGACAAGTGGGTTTGGGTGGAGTGGTAATTTGGAGTGAAAGGAAGTATATCTAATTCGGGCTAAGTCTGCAACTAATGGGATATTCAGGTCTTTGTGGATTATTTTATTGGTGACAAAGTAAGGGGCATTTAGGATCTTTCGGAGGATTTTGGATTGCAAGGATTGGATGCGAGAGGAATTTGATGGCTTGGTGGATCCCCATAGTTCAATTCCATATGTCCAAATAGGCCTAAGTATGGTAATATAAATTAGTTTTTTGTAGTAGGTGGGAAGTTTTGAACGTTTGTCAAGTAAATGTTGTAATAAGCGATATCTGCGAGCTGTTTCTTGTCGTTTCAGTCTAGTGTGAGGATTCCAATCCCACTCAAAATTTAATGAAGAAAAATAATCAATCGGAAAAAATGCTTTTTAATTTAGAATTGATAAGACTCGATCAATACAATAAATTATATACGAATAATGCATTACCACCGAAAATTTATGGACTCCCGAATATACCCAAGCCCTTCTTTTTTAACATTAGTAAACAGAGAAACTCGTAAGAATTTTTTATATTCCACTCATTTTGACTTTAGAATATTGTAAAATATTTGATAAAAATTTCGTAAAGGTATATCGGGCTTGTGTAGCATTTCAGATTAGATAGAATCTATATAAAAAAAAAAATCTGGTGCGCGCAACACACGACTTTCACTTACTTCCGTTTTTTAAATCGATTAATGAATTATCAAATACAGTCAGAGATAAAAAGAGTGAAACCACTAAAGAATTAATTAAATTGAATTTCAATAGAAACATGTGTTTTATTAAAAAATCAATTATATTATTATTTAAAATAATCAGTTAGTTTTATCGGCTTTTCATCAATCTTTATTAACTTTTACAAGCTTTTGTATGAAATAATATGTTTTATAAAATCTTTTGCTTTCCAACGATATATTATACATCTATATTACTGTTCTTATTTTCAAAAACAAAAAATTTCGTTAAAAAAATATTTTTGCAGATTTCTGCTTTACTTGTTTATCAAATTCGCTCAAGTTGTATATTTAGCAGTTAATAATCAATGCTAACAAGATAATATAGTTATTTTTATAGAATATAGAGCATTAAAGGTACTTAAGAGGTAGAAAATTTAAAATATCGGCATTTAAGCCCTGTCGTACTATTTCAATCAGAACGAAATCTACATGACATTAAATTTTACATCGATATATGAAGTTTAATTGAAATCGTTAGAGCCGTTTTTGAGAAAATTGTAAAAAGGTGCTTAATGCATGGTATAAAGTAATATGAAATTTCAGTCGCAAAGGACTTTTCGTTTTTGTCCGAGAGTTACCGTGTGGTAATTACACACAGACCTTTTGGTGGGACTTGGTCATTTGGCCTCAGGAGACCCTAAAACGTGTATTTTCGTCGAAAACTGGAATTCGAAAATTTTCACGATCGCAATACTTTCCCTTACTATATATTTAATATATAGGTATGTGAAAGTAAAACAGAAATTCTGATCTGAAACACAATACAATTTCAAGAATTGAAACTGGTGTGTAATGCCACGGATACAGAAATGTCAATCAGTACCATTTTTCAAAAATTCTTTCTCAGTTACCAAATAATCTTAGTACCTTGAAATTTATTTTAAAAATTAACTGTAATTATTTTACATTTTTAACCGAATTCAACCATACAAGCTCCGTTTTCATAAATATTTATGGTGACATTAACAGCCATCGCAATTCTATTTATTAATTATGAATTTGAATGAATAATTTTATTTGCTTTCGGGATAACCCCCATACAAATAGATCTGGCTACATAACAAATATAGAATAAATAACATACTTCAATAAAAGAGTTAGCAAGAAACTAATTCACTACATTATCAGCTCTAGGTACATTGTATTACAATAAAACTTATAACAAAATAACTCAAATACAATATATGAATAATATAATAGTTTACAATATAATAAATATATGTTTTACATAATATGGCGAAACACGATAAATAATATGATACAGTTAACAAACATGTTTATTCATTTATTATAAATGATCTGATTTGGCAACATTGCCTGGCATAATAATAAATATTTTTTAATTCATCAATATCATCGGTGGTAAACAGGGCGATAAAATTTGTAATGTTCATATCTATTTATTAATTAAAATAATATTCATTCTGATGTTTAAATAATTGATAATTAATTAATTATACGTAAAATCATAGCAAATATTTTTTAAGCATTTTCGAGGTACAAAAATAATTTGATAACTGAGAAGAATTTTTCTGAAGATGGGTTTGTAGCTGGTAGATATTGCTGCATTCCAGGTATTTTATGCGTTTCACTACACGGCATTATTTTGTGTTTCGGAGTAGAATTTTTTTTCTTTATTTTCTATATAGATTTTATATAATCTGAAATGCTAGTTTATCATTTAAAATATACACTATTATCTATTAAATTTAAGACAAATTAATAACAAAAATACCTCACATAAACACATTAATAATCGTATCCCGCTTCGGGGCAGTACTTCATTATGGTTTAGCATTTGGAAAGATTGAGTTAGAAATCAAAATAATTTTATATGTCAAAATTTTGTTGGCCTATAAATTGAAAAAATCTCTATAGCCAACTATGCGTTCTACTTTACCAAAAGCGTATAGATCAATTTTCGGTTTTGAAATTTCGTCCGTAAAAACTATAAACAAAACTAAAATTTTGAAGGCAATTAACGCTTCATTATGTTGAGTATATAGTGAGATATTTAAAATAACTTTATTTTTTATGACATTTTTTAAAAATCCTTAAAAATCACCACGTCGTTATACGCCACCCAAAGTTTTCTTAAACTTATTTAATAACGATCGAAATTTAAATGCATGAAATATAAAGATATGCATAAGAATAATTAGTTATGGAGACATTTCTCTGAAATCATAGACAAAACCTATATACTTTAATAACATATGAGCTAAAAATATGCCTATCATACCATCGAAAGTAAATATACTAAAAAGCGAAATGATATTATAATGGCTAATGTATCTTAAATAGAACGACCAGTGCAGACTTTTATCTCCAAAAGTGCGTTTGGAACCACTGTTCACCGGTGAAAAGCCGCTTCGTTCCCCTTTAAATCCTGGTGGCAATAACGGTACGACTTAATTTACTAATACGACTTAATACTAAATTTGAAGTTAAGCTAAAGGCCTTTTGCATCACTCACAAAACAATCTTCAGCTTAAACAGACACGTATTACACGGTCACATAAGAGCCAACGTAGAGCCGATATGTCTAGCACTGGCTCTAGCCTCTCTCAATATAATAAAAAAATAAAGCATTTTTACTTTCACTTACTATAAATAGTAAGGGGAAGTATTGCGATCGTGAAAATTTTCGAATTCCAGTTTTCAACGGAAATACACGTTTGAGGGTCCCCTGAGTCCAAATAACCAAGTCCCGCAAAAAGGTCTGTGTGTGTGTGTGTGTGTGTGTGTGGTAACTCCCGGGCGGAAACGGTAAGTCCTATGAAACTGAAATTTCATATTTAAGACAACTATACGCCCGAGACGTGACAAAACTTTTTTCATCAAAATGAGCTTACCAGAAGAGGCACTTTATACCATGCATTTTGCACCTTTTTTCGATTTTCTCGAAAACGGTTCCGACGATTTTGATTAAACTCGCTATATCGATGTAAAATTTAATGGGCTTTAATATCATGTAGGTTTTATTTGGATAAAAATGGTCTGGCAGGACTTAAATGCCGATATTTTAAATTTTCTTCCCCTAAAGTACCTTTAATTTTGTAGATTCAATAATAATAACTAGATTATCTTGTTAACGCTGATGAAAAACAGGTAAATATATAAATTGAATAAATTCGATACCCAACTAAAGGAAAACAGAAAAAATATTTTTTTAATGCAATTTTTCGTTTTTGAACATAAGAGCAGTAATATACATGTATGATATACCGTTGGAAAGCTAAAGATTTTAGAAAAAATATCATCTCATACACAAGCTTTTAAAAGTTAAAGGAGAGTGATGAAAAGAAGATAAAACTTACTGATTATTTAAGATAATAATATAATAGATTTTTCAATAAAACACATGTTTCTATATAAATTCAATTTGATTAATTCCTTAATAATTTCACGTATTTTTATCTCTAACTGTATTTGAAAATTCTTTCATTGATTTTAAAAATGGAGGTAAGTGAAAGTCGTGTGTTGCCCGCACCAGATTTTTATATTTATAGTGGTCCTCATTATAAAATGGAATATGACCAGTAACATTTTATATAAATATATTCGGAAAATTGATGGCTGATGAGATGAATGGATAACATGTTTTTAAATGAACTTAAATAGGATGCTTTACTTTGGAACCTATGATTGTGGATTTATTTTTATCGAAGTTTAATCTTAAATCATTTTTGTAAGCCCATGTGTGAATATTATCTATGTCTTCTTTTAGCTTACGGCGTATAAATGATATTGCAAATAATTAATTGAGTCAGGTGGATCATTTATGTATAATGAAAATGTTGGTGACTGCGAAGATACCAGTGGAACACAGTGGATAAGTAAGAATGAATAGTAAGTAGGTTTATCAGGGATTACAACTTTTTGGGAAGGATGAGATAGGTCGGATTGGAACCACTTTAGAGATTACACGTGCATTTCTTTTATGGAAGGATTACGAATACATTTATCAGCGGATAAACCACTGACGCTAATGGTGCAGAAAATTCAGGATTTATAATGTATTCTTTTCGAAACATCTATAAGCCATTTAGATTTTTCGGTTTGACGCACGGATTATAGAGGCATCATGGCCTCTGCCCAATGTGCTTCTTTCTATCTCGGTTAAGAATGTTATCATCCTTAATGGTAGGCTATTACGCAATATTAGCTAATCCACCAAACAAATTTGGGTAGGACACCCCAATTACCTAGCGCTATGAAATATACTTTACGAACTATTCTCGTACCTACCAAATATACAAAAAACATTTCATAAAAACCGGTTGAGCCGTTTTGGAGGAGTAAAGAAAGACCCTGACACAAGATTTATTATATAGGCCCTAGATCAATCCGATAATTGAGGCGTTGATTTCCAAAAAGTACTATATCCATTCTAGGAAATTTTACAGGAAGCGCGAAAATCTCACATTACTCTATTATTAAACTACCTAATTTCGGTCTTTTTACATTAAAATCTAGAATTGTAATTTTACTATATTAATGATATCATATTAAAGTTTTGAAATGCATTTATTTAGTATGAATTGGAACGAAAGTAAATGCGTAATTAGTAATTTTAGAAAATGGCCGAATTTCTAAATCGCTTTTTTTAAGGACTGGTGAGCTCATTAGATAAAATAAAATAAAATAAAAGAATTAGATTACAAAAAGTGATGAGAATACAAATATGTAAAAAAATCAGTTTCGTAAAAAATGTCCTTTAGTACCTTTTGGAAATCAACGTCTCAATTATTGAATCCCATTCAGGAAAAGCGAGGAGGCATAATATTAATATGGAGCCCTGCTAGAATCGAATATTCTTTTGATGAAAATAAGCCTTGTTTGAGTAAAATATTATGAATTATATAAGAATTTAGTAAAACCATTAGAAAGATCTTTAAACTGTTTCTTCATAAATCGCTAAAATAAAGCTATGAAATATTTAATCGTTCACAATTATTAAACGAAATCAATATGTCAAAAATGAAAAAAAAACTGAAAGGCTGGTAGAGGGGTAAGGTAAAGGGGGTAGGTCCCAAATTTTCTGTTCAGTCTTTTTTAGAATATAAATAGATAAGAATCGAGATTTCGTTTAGCTAGGCCCTTCACAAAGATTCATCATTTAAAATAATGGATCGATTAAAAAAAACAAAAAAAATCAGGCAGTCATAAGGACTGCAGAAAGAAGTGAAAACTTTTTTTAAATTCTCGATTTGCACTAGAACTTTGTTGAAAAGAAGAGTACATTTGTTAAATTAGATTATGTTAAGAATGCATTTTTTTTTATTATGGTTTCATTTGATTGTAAAACATCATCACCTTGTAGAGATATTTCATCTTCAATTATGTCATTGTGATCTGAATGTGACTGAAGACTGTATGAGTTGGTGCTTCATATAGCACGTTTTTTTTAATGGATATGCCATTCGAATCATGGAAATTAGGACATTTAGGAATATGCTTTATACATGTTTCAAAAGATTGATCTATCTGTAAAAGAATTTCATTAGTCGTTCTTTTTTTGCGTTTGTCGTTGACTTTTTTGCTTGTATTGATATTTACGACCCTTAATTTTCTCTTCGTCTTGAAATTCGAATTATTGTGTTTTAGAAAATTGATCGATCGATGAAAAGTTAAAGAGGATTTTTTAAATTTTATTTATAGTTAAAGATCAACGCACACAAGACATTTTCAAAAGATTTATTATGAATGAAAAACAGACACGGTAAAATAATAACTATGGAACTAAACTACATAATTACTGGCTAACAATGACGAAGTGAGTGAGCTCGAGCTGATTGCTCGCTGGGGTTTAAGTAGGAAAAGCCATGAGATGATTTACAGTTCCTTATGTTTTGAACTCCCGTCAAAATAAATATTTATCTAATTTTTAAATTTTAAAGGAGTCATACAATTTACTTAAAATTATTATATGATCATCAATAATGGTGGTCCTTTTGGAACATTTAAAACATTTTTATAATTAAGGATTTAGGATATTTTACATTTCTTATGATAAACAAGGATGCCTATGATTACAGTTATTACAATGATACGTGTTACAAAATAATAATGATAAATTTTAATGTTGTCTACAAATGACAATATTTCTAGTGCTGGTATAGTATAATTATTTGTTTCTAAAATAGTATAATTTAATATTACAGTATCATAAAATAGTTGTAAAATTTTGTTAAAGTTATGGGTATAAATTTGATGAAATAATGGAAAACAATCCTCTTTACTAATGTTAATTAAGCCTACGTTGGGTAAGAATACTATATTATTGTAATAATCAATCATTTTACGAATATTTACAGTAAGGTACTGTAGTATATGTTCAATATATTTTACATTATTTTGATTATTTAATACTAATTTACAAAATTTTAAATTTCCATCATTTACAATGGATGAGACACATTTTGATTTTGTTTTACTTAGATGTGTACAATAATAATTATCACTAAGTATGAATTACATTATGATGAGCTAAACTAAATATTTAACTATTAGACCATAAAACATCATAATTATTCGATATCAAATGTATGTTCTTGGGTAGATACTTTATCACTTCAATCATAAAATTAGTATGAACAATACCAAGTTTAAAAAATTCTAAAGATAAATTTAAACCTTTAATTTTATTTAATGAATGGGTGATGAATATACAAATCATATGCTCTTTCGTTTTGTTCTAAAGAATTAAAATTTTGTTTATGAATCATGAAATTATGGTTAATTGTTTTATTTCATTTCTGTAATCTTCTATAAGACCTTTATTAATATTTATTGGTTTCAATGTTATGCTCGATTTACCTTATAATTATTCTTTTCTACATTTATTCATTATTGTTATTATTATTCATTCTATTATTATTCATTACGTTTCTTCATTTTACGTTTGTTAGGTCTCCTAACATTATCAACATGCGTTTTAATTTGTCTTTTACCTTGTAATAACACATCTACTTTTAATTTTTGATTGATTATTTCTTATAAATTCTTGTTTAGTTAACTCGGGTGGTTCTTCACGATTTTTATTTAATTTTTCTGTACGTTTTCCTTTTTCTTTGTTAATTATTTTTTGTCTTAACTCATGGAGAAGTTGCAAATCTTTATGATATTTTTGCACATATAATTCCGTAACATTAAGGTGTCTTGTATTATTATTTTCTTGTATATAACCAAAAGTAATTTCATTCGGAGTTAGTTTTAAATTATTATTTAAAGTATTATTGTATGCAATTATTGCGAGTTTTAATTTTCCTTCAAAAGAATAAGTTTTTCTCTCGTGTGAAATTATTCTTAGCAATTTACTTATTGTTGAATGAACTCTATTTAATAATCCTAAGGAATTTGAACGATTAGTTGAAGTATAATGTAAATTAATATTATTATAGAGACGCAAAGGAAATAGAATCCAGAATAGGTAAGGCGTGGAAGAAATTTTGGAGCCTCAAGTTCGTATTTAAAAGCCAACTAGAAATAAGATACAAAGCACTGGCTTTTAACAGCTGTATCACCCCAGTACTTACATATAGATGCCAGACATGGTCACTGACAAAGAATTTAGAATGGAAAATAAATTTCTGTCAACGAAGAATGGAGCAGTTTATGCTATAAATCTTCCTGCGGGACAAGAGTAACTCAAATAGAATAAGAAAATTAACAAATATCTATTGCTTATGCTAGAAAAGTGAAGTGGACATGGGCAGGACATTTCATGCGGAAAACAGAACATAGTTGGGCAAAGCGAGCTGAAGAATGGATCCCTATAAATAAGAAAAGACAAGATCGACAACGCAAGCGCTGGTCCGACGAATTGAGGAAAAAGGATGGTTCTTTATGGAATAAGATAAGCACAAGACAAGATATTGTGGAAAACTAAATGCCAGCAACTCAAGTTTTAGGTTCGACTAGTCTCCGCCCAAAAGATTCTAATCTCCAATTCTTTGAGAAGGTCAATATGTACATATATTTCATGTAAATATTCATTTTTTTTTTTATGATTAGTTTGACTTAAAGAAGTTCTTCTTATTTTTACATATTAAATCAAGCATAATTTTCTTCCATCATTTCTTTATTAATATAATTAACTATATAAGTCGTCAATATCAGTCGACGTTTCCTTGATGGCTTAAAACATTTTGATTTTAGTTACATTTAATAATTTTTTTCGGCAAATTCAAATGTATCGGCAAATTTTAATAGACGAATTTCACCGAAGATTCCAACGGTTAGTAGGGAGATTTTCGCCGGAAGATCACATGGAGATTTACGAGTTAAATTGATTGGTTTTGGTTATCACTTCTTCCCCTTACTTGGCTCTTCGTTAGGTTCTTCAATTGGTCGAAGAAGAAGATGGAAATTTCCCGGCCACCAAAGGTAGAACACCACAGGATATATATGTAAATGGACGATCTGATCACTTCGTTCCCCTCGGTTCAAGATGCCGACCGTCTTTATCACCAAACTTGTATTTTATTTGAAAAGGAAGGTTTCTGTTTACCGAATGGGCTTCTAATTCTCCTGAAATTCTAGCTCTTTTCCCGGAAAAAGGTAAATCTTTTTCAGCAAAGGATTTCGAAACAGGCTCATCGTTAGCTGTTTTGGATCTTGAGTGGCAACCAAGCGCAGATAGTTTTCACTATCATAAACACAAAACCGGAACAAAATCCAATATATTATCGTCCGTAGCTCGAATTTTCGACCCCTTTAGCCTACTAGCACCCCTGACTTTGTTTCTCATATGCTTCATCAAAGAGTTATGGCGTTTAGGTTTAGATTGGCGTTTTCAGATCTTTCTGTCCCGAGACAAATAGGCGTGTTAGTTGGTTCGCGAGTGACATTTGTTGGATTTTGTGACTTAGCTTTAGTCGATCATTGCTCGAACTACCTACGGTTATTACGAACGATGGTGCTCATTTTGAAGTTTCTGAGCATATTACTCAAAGGGGTAATATGATCCTTTGATCATTCGATTAACTGATTATGATCATGGGAAAAATTGTCATGCTGGACCCCATCTCTTATTATCGTTGCTTAAGCAAAAATGCTGGATTATATCAGGTCGAGAAATAATTCGAAGTCGGGTAAGAAAATGCAATAGGTGTTACAGGGTTCACCCCCTGTCGTAGTACCTCCGAAAATGGGTAATCTTCCCACTTGTAGGGTTACACAATGTAAGCCCATCGAACAAACAGGAGTAGACTACGCTGGGCCAATTCGCATTACGATGGCTAGGTGACGAAATCCTTTCATTTTTAAGGGGTATATTTGTCTTTTTGTGGGTATGCCCACCAAGGTGGTTCATATTGAATTGGTGTCAGAGTTATCTACACCCATGTTTTCCGGCGATTTTGGTCGCGTCGAGGGCCATGTCGGACCGTTTATTCGGATTGTGGGACTATCAGAATACCATGACTAAACAACTTTCAGAATATGGTTCATTGGAAATATATTCCCCCTGGGGCTCCTCACTTTGGAGGACTTTGAGAGTCTAATATTAAATGTGTTAAGTCCCATTTATTTCGCGTAATTGGAAATCTACTCCTCAACCCCGAAGTGAATTCCAGGTCTCCTTGCCCACTTAGTACGGATCCACGGGAACCCCTTGCATTAACTCCTGCTTATTTGTTGACATTCTCACCTCTGAAATATTTCCCATCACGCAATATACCAAAATATCGATGTTAATCGCGTTTCGCGATATCAGCTAGTCGACCAACTTGTCCTCCATAGGTGGTACCTCAACGAGCTGGAAACAAAAAGAAGTGGTCGAAATCTTATGTTCCTCTTGTGTTAGAAACCATAGTAATCGTGGATCAGCTGAACCTTCCTCATTTAAAATGGCCGATTGGAGTGGTTGAAGAGGTGTTTCCGGGAGCAGATGGAGTAGTAAGAATAGCGCTTGTTCGAGTAGCTACGGGTCGTTATAGGAGACCTGTCACCAATCATTATCCATTATCGACACTGTAAAACTTCTATTATTTCATCATAATATATATTAGTATATATATATATATATATATATATATATATATATATATTTGTATATTTTTTTTTCTCGCTTTCTTGAATATAATTAGTACATGTGTTAAATATGGCGATAGTATTGTTTATTATTATTATTTTTTTTTTTTGTTATTCTAACTTTCTATGAGAATAACTTTTCAGAGGCGGGGATGAAGATGCCCGCGAAGATATAATTGTGTTTTATTTAAATTTAGCACCGGGAGCTGCTGCCCCCTAATACGTTTATCTAGTGGGCTTAGCCCTTTAAGAGAGCTAGATAGTTCGTCATAGACCGTGGCAGGGCTCCGTTCGTCGGGAGCGATCGAATAATGCCAAGAAGTCTTGAGATTGTCAGAAGACGACTGACGGTCCTTGAGTGTCCCATCTTCCCATTGTCCTTTTTCCAACCTCCCCCCCTTTTTGGAACTAGGTCACAAAGGAAGGAAGCCCGAGAGCTGAAAGTCGAAAGGTGATTTTTAGTTTTTTAAATTAACTAATCCGTAATCTCGAACTCGTTAAAATGTTTATTTTAATTATTAATTTATTATTGGAGTTCTAGCATTGGCTAGGTTCCCCACTCACGCGCTGTATGCTTGAGAATGGTATATAGGTATGAGTGTGACTTTTGTATATATTTTTATTGATTTTGTTTTGTATATATGTATGTATATTGTATTATTATCATATAAATTTATTGTTTTGTATATATCGTGTTAATGTAGTGTAAATGTTGTACTTTATCACTATTAAAAAAGTACTAAATTGGACTGATTGTAATATTACTCAATAATGAATTGTTTCTGAATTTTAATTTATTTATTTTCTCCTTCGGTTAAAATAAAGTCCACTGGCTCTTAAAGAGCTAATATTTGATTGATTTGTACTAAGACATTATTGATTTAAAAGATAATTAAAATGGATATTTTAAAATAGAGAGTTTAAAATCGATAAATATAAAAGTTAAGGATACAAATAATATATCGTATGTTAAAAGAGCTGAAAATGGTGATATGCATGTTATGTGGTGTTATTTTATTATTAATTATTGATCATAATTTGTTAATTTCAATGTGTAACTAAATGTCACAACCCACATTTATACAAACACATGCATGAAGTATTATATATATATATATATATATATTATATATTTAATTCGTAATCGTTTTGCAGGTCATTTGACACAAATAATTAAAACAGGCTGACTTTAGTTTGTAGTTTTCTAAGTAAATAATTAAAAAGTAAATTAAATTCAATAAAATGTTAGATATCGATTTGGGTAGGTCAAACAACAAAATTGAACTTTGGTTAGAAGAGGAGTTCACACCGTCAACCATATTCGCGATGTTACAGTTAAATAAAAATATGATTAGAAATAACAAAAAACTTGATACATCAATTCATATGCTTTTATAAATAAAATCGAAATTAGAAGTAAATCAAACCAATATCAATAGGAGATAAATGATATAACAGGACGTATGTATATATATATATATATATATATATATATATATATATATATATATATATATATATATATATATATATATATATATATATATATATATCGCGATAGAGGCCAATGATAGACCAGGCATATATTGGTTTTAGGTGTTTTCTTTTTTTTTCCCATATTCTTTTAATTTTTTCTCCGATCCATACCTTCTTCCCGGCTACAAGGTAATTTACCCTTTGATAGCTATTGTTTTAACTTCTTCTTTTATTTATAGCGGATAATATTTTATATTCTTGAGCCCCAATAATTCATGGAATATTTGTTTGTTTTGATCTATACCGACCCATTATCTACATATGTGGGTCAATCCATTCGAAATAGTCCAGACTATGCCGTTCGACATTTTTGATTTTCGTGATTTTTTGACCAGTTATTCTCTATCCTTTCTTTAATATAAAACCATAAATAAAATTTTTTTCCAGCTAATACTTTTAGTGTTGCAGCTGTTTTAAGTCAGCTTCACGGGCGAAAACATGTGATGGGAAAACCTTTCTAATTCCCGTAATTTTTTAGATATAAAATCAAAACAATAATTAACAATAAGATAAGGTATTTTTTGTCTTGTAACATGCTTTGTATTTTTTGTCCTCACAACTCATTGCCTAAATAGTGCAGAAAGTTGTTAAAAAAATTCTCGAAAATGAATAAAAAAGGAGACTTTTAACTAGATAAAGTATATAGAGGAAAAGAGACTCACTTTTTTTTTTTTTTTAACTTTAATTATTATAATCTACACCTGTCACTTTTCCACGACAATAAGCAGATATATATATATCGTAAGAGCTGGTATGTCAGGCGTGAGGGAGGTCAGTACCCAGCGGCACCTCCTCCTAACGTGAAAATCATAAGGTTTAAACAAGATCTCTTAACCGGCTCCTTTTCAGCCTTCTTCTGGTGAGTTCCGGCAAGTCCGTTGTCGCCATGTTTTGAATAAGTGTGCTGTAATGTCCGTGAAGTTTGTCATGGAATCTCTTGTATGAAGTATGAATGTAGTCTTGAACAGTAGGTATATGTAGGTCTGTATGTAAAGTTTTGTTACTCACGTACCAGGGTGAACGTGTTATCAGTCTCAGCGTTTTCGATTGAAAATTAATTCTGTATTTTTTTAATGTGAGTCTTTTTAGCGGTTCTGAAAATTTGTGATTCATATGTCCATAAGGGTTTTAAAAGGTAGGTATAAGTATTCAATCGTTGTCTGATTTTCAGTGTGGATCGTTTATGAAGAATAGAGTACAATAGTTTCAATCTCCTGTTTAGGCATAAACATTTCTGTTTTACGTGTGGGCCCCAGGTCATTCTTCTGTCAAAGGTGAGTCCTAAGTAATTAACTGTGTTAGTCTGAGGTATGGGTTCATTATTCATGTAAACTGGAGGACATGTATCGTGTCTGAGAGTGAAGGTAATGTGTTGAGATTTTTCATTGTTCAGTTTTATCTTGTTTAAAATAGTCCTGTAGGTGCAGTAAGTAATGTTGGAGAGTCATTGAAGCCTGAGTGATGTCTGCGTGTCTAGTAATACCAGCTGTGTCGTCAGCGTAAGTTGCTAGTATTGTGTTTGGACAGATTGGTATATCATGTGTGTATATAATGTATAGTAACAGTGAAAGAATTGACCCCTGTGGGACACCGGCCTTGATTGGTAGCCCTGCCGGACAGAAAAATATCTATCGGATAGAAAGGAAAGAAGTATGAGATAGTAAGTAGAAGGGAGAAAAGATCTGAGTTTGTAAAGTAGGCCATTATGCCAGACCCTGTCAAATGCCTGAGCCACATCCAGAAATACGCCAGTAGCATATAGCCGTTCTTCTAGTGCGACTGAAATATAATCTGTGACTCTGTGTAGTTGGTGTATGGTAGAGTGTTGTGATCGGAATCCAAATTGATGTTCGGGTAATATTTGTTTATCATTAAATATGTCGGTTAAACGCTTGTAAATTAGTATTTCAAAAATTTTAGAGCATATTGGAAGTAAACTGATGGGGCGGTATGAGGTTGGTTTTTTATTGTCTTTGTTAGGTTTTTGAATCATTAGTATATGGGAGTATTTCCACTGTAATGGGAATTTCGTTGTCCTAAGTATGGATGTTAGAAAGACTATATAGCTTTTCTGGGCATATGCTGGAGTAGCTTAGCAGTGATCAGGTCATGTCAAGGGGCTTTTCTTTTGGATAGCTTCTTTATCTCAAGAAGGACTTCAGATGGTTTGAAAGTACTTGGTGGCAAGGATAATGGTAAAGGTGTATCTAGTATGCCCTATACAGAATTTTCGTGTTCACTGTCTGGGTAGTCTGTATGTGGTGTGAATACTGTCGACAGATGATTGGCAAAGAGTTCAGATTTTTCACTGTCCGACCCGGCCCAGGTGCCATCCCCTCTTCAAAGTGGCGCTGAAACCTCGCGATGCTTTAGCAATCTCTTTGTATGTCTCCATAAACTTCCATCGTCAGTTGTGAGATTTTCCAAATATATATCATAGTTCGTCTGCTTAAATTTTTGTATTTGTCGTTTTAGTTCGTTATTTATTCGGTTATAAGTTTGTTTGTCAGATGGTAGTCTGTTAGTCTGCATACCTTACGAGCTCTTCTCTTATCCCTGATCAGATCCCTTATGTACTGCGGGTAACTCGGCTGGATGCTTCTTCTTTTTCTAGGTACTGATGATACCCAAACAGATTCCTGAATACTCTCCGTTAGTACTTCGACAGTATCTTCAATTTCTTTTTCAGTTAAATTTGATTGATATAAATCCCAGTCTATTTTTCCTCGAATAAGAGTTTGACGTTTTTCCTGTAGGCATGATTCGTCGAAGAGCACTAGATGTATAAGGGAATGATCAGAGCATAGATCAGAGCTGGATCTGATAGTATGAGGTATGGTTTGCAGTCCTTTAGTAATGAAAAAATCGAGTAAGTCTGGTGTCTTTAGTCTCGATGTTGGCCAGTAAGTCGGTGAATTTGGAGATATAGTGTTTAAAGAAAGTTTATGGAGAGCAGACAGCAAGTTTCTTCCCCTTGGAGTGCACAATCGTGAACCCCATACCTGATGCTTAGCATTATAATCACCTCCGGCAATGAAACATCTTCCCAGTTTTTCAAAGAAATCGCTAAACATAGCAGAAGTAAGTGAATACCGAGGTGGGCAATACGCCGCTGCTAATGTTATGGCGTTTTGTGTTGTGTTCAATGTTATTGCAGTAGCTTGAATTTGGGGCGTAATTGGTAAGTGTATGGAGTGGTGTTTTAATGATGTCTTTATGATGATTGCGGTTCCACCATGTAAAGTGTTGTCTGGGTGGTCAGTCCTATAAATTGTGTAGTTGGGGATGTAGATCTTATTACGAGAGGTTAGATGTGTTTCAGTTATCAAAGCAATGTCAGTACGTTTTTCATGCAAATAAATTTCTAGTTCGGTTTTATGTTGTAGAAGTCCGTTAGCGTTCCACAGAAGAATTGACAATGAACCCACTGTTAAACGTTTACTGGCCATAGACAGGAGTATAGGTTTGTGTGACTTATGAGAGCTGTCGTAAAAGGCTAATGAGGGGTTGGATAAGGTTACTTAGTCCTAATAATAAATTTTGAAATTGAGGCGTGACATTTTCAACATAAGGCGCCTGCTGAGGAATGCCCTGTCTCATACCTGACATACCTACATTGAATTGTTGTCTCCCTTCTAATAATGGAGGATACTGCTCTTGTGATTGCTGATGTAAGAAAACTCGTTCGTGGTCGCTGCTGATGTCTTTCTTCAGATGATGTTGAAGTCTGCTCGTGCCTTGTATTTACTGGGTTGACTGAAGGATGAGAACCATGTGGTAGTGGCGGGAAATCGTGCGGTCCTGACGGTACGGCTGGTTGAGCGTGCGTAGATCTGAGGTGGGGTTAGTTCTGAGAGCCTTTAAGGCCTCGCACCCCCTGTAGTTTCCAGGATGCGCTCCTTGACAGTTTGCACAGGTGGCTGGTGAGTCCCGCGTTTTCTCACATGTATTACTAATATGATTTTGGCCGCATCTGACGCATTTTGGTTGTTGATTGCAGTAGGTTTTCGTGTGGCCATACTGCTGGCATCGGTGCACTGGGGTATTATTGTAACGGTAGTTTTAACCGTGATATGGCATTAGTGACGTTAACTGCATCAAAACCCTTTAGTTTTAATTAATTTATAATTTTTGTCTTCGGTGTAGAATGGTGTAGGTTTTTTTATTACTATACGAGGGCATCGGTCATCAGGTAACTGGTACGTATGAAAAGAAGTGTTTTCTCTCTTAAAAAAATTACTATGGCACAGTAAGAGTCTGGTGATCCTGGATAAATAGTTACTTTTTTATTTGTTGTTTTTAATTTGAATGATGATGGACCGCTGACGTCTTCTAGTGATTTTATCAATGCTGGGTAATTTTGGATGTCGTTGACAATTATTGGCGGTGGCTTGAACGTGGCCGTGTCAGTTGGTGAAGTTTGGGATGTTACCTGAGGCCCGGTGTTAAGGTTAGCAAGCACTTGATACTTGTTCTGGGTTGGTGTAACTTGCACATTCATAGTTGGCCTTTTAATTCTGTTTGTTTCATCTCCTCTGACATCTGAGAGCCGTTTACGGCCTGTTACTAATTCCCAGACTCCCCCTGGGCTCTGGGAATCATTATTTTCAATTATTTATACCCCATTCATGATTTCGGCACATGCCGAAGTTGAAGGGAGCGCTCGTTTATTGTCACTAACCTCACAATTGTTAAAAAACTGTCACTAAGTTTAAAAAACAAAATAAAAAAAACACTTTTTGCCAATAGAATCCACTTTTTATTACATTATAATTAAAATCAAATAAAAATAACCTATACACTACGATTTATCACTATTATCGCTAAGTTATAATACAAAACTCACTCACCTCAGTGATTGGTAGTATTATAATGTCCAAATATCACTTTTTACAAAGTCTGACAACAGTAAATAATGATTGTCAACAGTTACAGAGTCATAATGACAGAGCGACATTAAAACTGAACTGCACTGTCGGCCATCTTTTTAACCTTTTCCAGACTCACTTTTAATTATTTTTTTTATACATAGCTTAGTCATAGGCCTACTTGCTGTAAAAATTTCGATCTTGACAACAAATTTCTTTTTTCTATATGAACTTTCAAAATTGGAAAAAATTCGTTTTTCGAGATGTTTACTCGGAAATATCTCAAAAGGAACTAAGTGAAAAATTATGAAACTAATTCAAATTACCTATTTATACGATGTGTTCAAGGGCTATAAATTTGGTCTTTGATACTAAGCTGGTTCCAGAGTTATAAAATTCTCCAAACTGTTAAAATAACGTTTTATTTAAATAACATAAACTAAATTAAATAAAATTAACTCCAGTACTTTTGCATATTAAAGAACCAAACAAAAACTAGACTGATAATGAGAGTATTTTATATAATTTTGGTCCTAACAACACATTACCTAAGTAGCCAAGAAAATGGTTTTAAAATCACGTAAAAATACATCATGCTTTGGCGCGCTATGACGAGGAAGGTTAGGATTGATTTTCACGCTTAATCATTATTCCTTATACAGCCTTATCTTTGCACTGCTTGTTTTAAAAATTTTGATCGTGTAAGCTATACCATTTTTACAATTAGAATTTTCAAAGAATGATTATTTTCAGCTCAGTAATATTTATAGTAAAATATCTCAAAAAGGACTGAGTGAAAAATTATGAAACTCATACAAATTATATCGCTATATAATAAGAATTATAGAATAAAATTTAGTTGCTGAGACCCAGTTTGTGTTTAAAACATAATACATCAATTATTACTTGCCTTGCCGGAGTGTCTCCCTCATCTCCTCAACCGACTATAATACAAACCAAATTATTAACACTAGAACCAGTAAAGTCTCAGCCACTAAATTTGATCCTGTAGTACTTATTATATAAAGGTACCTGTTTCATTTACATCATTTTTCACTCAGTCTTTTTTGAGATATTTCACTATAAATATTAATAAGCTCGAAAAAATCCTGTTTTGAAAATTTATATTGAAAAAAGGATCAAGCTTACACGATAAAAATTTCTAAAACAAGTAGTTTAATGATAAGGCTATACAAGGAAAAATAATTAAGCGCAAAAAATCATTTCTAACCTCCCTTGTCATTGCGCGCCAAAGGTTTCAGTTGATGTAATTTTTCAAACCATTTTCTTGGCTACCTAGGTAATGTGGTATTCGAACCAAAATTATATAAAATATTCCCATCATCAGTCTAGTTTTTGTTTTTTTCTTAAATATGCAAAATTACTGGAGTTAATATTATTTTAAGAAAACGTTATTTTAACAGTAAAAGATTTTTATAACTCCGGAACCACCTTAGTCTCAATGACCAAATTTATAGCACTTAAACACATCATATAGATAGGTAATTTGAATTAGTTTCATAATTTTTCACTTAGTTCCTTTTGAGATATTTCCGAGTAAACATCTAGAAAAACGAATTTTTGCTAATTTTGAAAATTCATATAGAAAAAAGGAATTTGTTGTCAAGATCGAAATTTTTACAGCAAGTAGGCCTATGACTAAGCTATGTATAAAAAAAATAATTAAAAGTTAGTCTGGAAAAGGTTAAAAAGATGGCCGACAGTGCAGTTCAGTTTTAATGTCGCTCTATCATTATGACTCTGTAACTGTTGACAATCGTTATTTACTGTTGTCAGACTTTGTAAAAAGTGATATTTGGACATTATAATACTACCAATCACTGAGGTGAGTGAGTTTTGTATTATAACTTAGCGATAATAGTGATAAATCGTAGTGTAAAGGTTATTTTTATTTGATTTTAATTATAATGTGATAAAAAGTGGATTCTATTGGCAAAAAGTGTTTTTTTTTTACTATGTTGTCAAGATCGAAATCTTTACAGCAAGGAGGACTATGACAAAGCTATTTATATAAAAAAATAATTAAACTTGAGTCTCTTTTCCTTTTATCAAGTTAAAAGTCTCGTTTTTTAATTACATCCGCCCGTGAAGCTGACTTAAAACGGCTGCAACTCTAAAAGTATTAGCCCGAAAAAAAATGTATTTATGGTTTTATATTATAGGAAAGAGAATAACTGGTCAAAAAATCACGAAAATCAATAATGTCGAGTGGCAAAATTGAACGATTTCAAATGGATTGTCCCTTGTCCGAAATCTTTCTTTCTGTTATCAGTAAGGGTTCCATGTCTGTAAATCCCATTGTCTCCGACCCTAACAGATTTGTCGGTTGTATGATTGATTCATAATGTTTGAATTGGGCTTTTCTGGAAAGATTTATTTATTTATCCTACTTTACTTTCCCTCCTTTGTGTTGCTTACGTGTCTCTCCCATTGAGCTGTTTCAACGACATGATTATTCTGCATTTAGTATCAATCTTATACTTTATATTGGGTTGCGTCACATGAAATGTCCGTTTTCAAGGTAAAGGATTTTCATTAAAAATACGATATAAAAACAAGATAATTTTATTCGAAGTATTTACCTTTTTTTTCTATACATTTTTCCCAACGTGACACCAACTTTTTTATCCCCGAACTGAAAAACTCTGAGCTTTGAAGTGAAACAAAATCTGAAAACGCACTTTTCACTTGATCATCATTTTCAAAAAGTTTCCTTTGACGAAGTTGTCTAAATTCTTGAACAGGTGGTTATCTGTTGGAGGCAAGTCGGGAGAATATTGTGGGAGCGGAAGAACTTCGTAGCTCAGTTCTTTCAATTTCTGCACGGTATGTTTTGAAACATGGGGTCTTGCTGTCGCTCAGTGAGATCATGAGGTACCCATGTATCGAGCTTTTTTACTTTCCCAATACACTTTAAATGTCTGGAAACGGTAGATGCACTTGGATTTAGTGTGCTGATAGTCCTTCAACTGTTTGGTTGGGTTTTCCTTCTACTGTATGTTTGAGGACATCGTTGTCTTTACACCACATTTATTGAATTCCCAAAACGTTCTCATTATTTTCTTCAAAACAGTATTGAATAAAACAGATGATGATCAGTCTTCTTGTCTTAGACATGTTCTAATTTTTATTATTAGTTGATTACCAGTCGGCTTCTACGTTCTGAGGTTTCGAAAATTAATGTTTTAAGTATAAAACGTTAATTTTTTTATACAAATATTACATTACCCATTAATTAATAAAGAGAAAGGAAACACACACACACACTGGTATACATAACCACTCAAATAAAACATCCACACATACTCGTACACACACATTATATATATATATATATATATATATATATATATATATATATATATATATATATATATATATATATATATATATATATATATTATAGTCGACCTACCAATATACACGCCCACATACATAGAGGTGTAATTTATTTACCATTAGCATTAATAAAGAATTTTAATTATTGTATGTTTATAAGATAAAATGATATTTATTCATATTATTTTGTATTGCCTCAAAGGCAAGAGACCTAAATGAGACGAGACCTACCTCAATGGCTGCTAGGTTGGGCCACCTCAGCCCCTAGGTTTGATATATTTATATAGACACTTTTATCAATTCTTTACTTACCAAACATCAGGACAGAATTCAACTTACTCTGATAATTCGAAAAGTACGATATTTTTGCTGGACATAACAAAAACGTAATAAAATAATATGGCGACCAGGAGTCGTGGAATCTATCTGCCATTTCAGAGAGCTCAAGTACAGCAATAAAAATTTAATGAAAATGAGCATATCAGATATTGCTCTATAATATATCATATAATATATATTATACATTAAAAACGCTAGTCCGAAAATACTTAATTTGACATTAATTATCAATATGATTTTCTCTTTTTAATGAGAACTATTTTTTTTTTCAAATTGTCATAAAATATTCACATATCACTCTGTAATAAATATTTCTTTCAATTATTTATTTTTTATATAATTCGATTCATAAAAATAATGAATTTTTCAGAAATCACAATTCAACTTTAAAAATGTTAATGTAAACTACAACTATGTATTTTAAATAATTAAATACAAAATAAATCACATATCTCTAAAGTTTTTAAAAATAATTTGATATATATATTTTTAAATAAATACTATTTTTTTTTTTTTTTTTTTAACATTTTGGATAGCATGCATGTAGTTTCATGAATTATCTCCCTGATTTCAACATTGAAACTTTCAATGCGAACTTCAATCATAAGGTATAATATATGTATTTTAAGAAATAGCCCATATCACTCAAACATTGATTTTCTACATATAATCAATGTTTTGGTAAAATAAAGATTTGTTCAATGTTTTCGATATTGTAAAAAACAAAAGATTATGTGAAGTAGGAGCAAAGAGCCCATTATGATAAGCTCCTTCTGCACCCTTCACAGTTTCTTCAACAGGTAAACTTGCCATTTAAATTAATTTTTCAATACCCTTAAAAACTAAAATTATTTCAGAAACTCTGATTTTCAAATTATAATTCAAACATTTTTTTTTTTTTTTTTTTTTTTTTAATAAACTTTGTTTACATTTAGTATTTTATGAAAAATAGAAAAATCAAGTTTACAATATTTTTCGAATACAAAACAGAATAATTTTAAAGATCTTCTGATTTATAATAAATCGAAACATGAGCTGTCTGCAATATTTCCTATCTTCAGCTATGTTTCGTCCACAATATATATATATATAACAATTTCTAATAACTCAGAAACAACATGTGACATGTTTATGTTTTAATAAATCAAATTTGTTTCGAAAAAGGAGTATAAACTGAAAAACAAATGATTTCTAATACATTTTTTTTTTTTAAATCGAAGAGTATTAAATAATAATAATAACAATAATAATAATTATTATATATATATATATATATATATATATATATATATATATATAACATATACATAATTATATAATTTGTCATTATAATTTAAAGCAAGCGCTGTATCCAGCACAAACTTAGTTCAGCGCTAAAATACGAGTAGCCTGTTGATCCCTTTCCAAAGCCTATCTCAATCACCTCAGCTCCTGCCATCAAATCCTCCTCAGACAACTTTTCTAGTTGTAATATCGTGTACATTCATCGAGTCAAGAAAACAGTACATTTATACACACACATACATATATAAATATAAATATATCCATATATATATATTATATATGTATTATATTATATATATATATATATATATATATATATATATATATATATATATATATATATATATATATATATATATATATATAATGAAAAGTGTTGTTTAATTTTGTTAAACGGTTAACACATTTTTTTTTTTTTTTAATTCGTGTAGATGTTCAGTACAATGATATATCATAAAATACACAGGTTCTAATAGAAGGAAAGAAGAGGCATAGAGAGATGTTTTCATTAGAAGTAGAAATTGTCGTAATTCTAATAGCATTTCTGAAAAGTAGAATGAAGGAAAAGTAGAAAAAAAAGAAAAACAAACAAAAACGCTATAGTATTCTTTTTTTCTTTTATTTATTTATTTATTTTTCAAGGCGACAATGCAAAGCAAGCTTTGAGAAAACTTGGGACGCAGAAACATTTTTTCAAGACAATTTTTCAATTTTTAGATAGCGAAATATTGTTGATGGTTGAATAGAAATGCTGAGTTCGGAAAGAGTGAGAAGCTTTTTTCGAAAAACTCTAAATAGGATAGAATAGTGCTATAGAGAGAAGATGCGAGTGGAGTTTGCTAGCAAGTTGGAGTTGAGCTCTTACCTGACTCGCGCGAAGGGCGGCAATGATGGTGCCCCATTCCCGCCGCGCATGCGTCTCCCCCTTATCACCCCTCGGCCTCCTCACCTCCCTCTTGCCCCCTCCCCCCCCTCACCAACCTCTTCCCCCCCCACCACCCTCTCGCCACCCCTCACCTCCCTTTTACGCCCCCTCCCTCCCCTCGCCTTTCCCTCACCTTACCCCCTATCGCACCTTCCCGCTCAGTCCCGCTATGCGAATGGAAGCCTCCCATTGCTCACGAGTAGAGACCAGATTTCCATGATTTTGCACGTTCTATTTCCTTACGTATATCAGCTTCAAACCTGGACAGATATCCCGTTCATGTATTAGGAAATATATATAAGGTTATTGAATATTTATTATAATACGTTAAAAGAGTATGATAATTTACAATCTCCGACATAACATCAAACCTTGACATATTTTCATATTTTATTTTCACCTTATCTCACGCGTCCTTAAGATTACCACAGTTTTTTTTTTTCATTCTATTTCCCATGGAATGCAGATGCCAAAACTAAGTAACTATGAAACTTTGAATTCAATGCTATAATATATAAAAGGGTAATTACCCTTCTTCACTTCATCACGGGTTTTTTTCCCCAGTTATTGTACACCCAAAATACTTGAAATTACGAAACCGAGATTGATGCCACACGCACGCTCTCAAGTAATGTTCTTAGTTAAGGCTTAATTTTAAACAAACAATAGCGTTTAAACAGTCGCCAAAGATTGTTTCTACTCTAGGATATATATACAAAATCTACTTCTATCAATAGAATTCAAATTAAAAAAAAAAGAGGTGGGGGGATTAAAATTCTATCAGAAACATAGTCATAGAACTTAACTGTTTCCCCTTCTTTCTTTCCGAGGTGATTCTAGTTTATTTAAATTATTTAACTCTAGAAATTAAATCAAATTTTCGTAAGAATTATACCATAACTTTTTAGTAAGAGTTTTTGACCATAAGTTATTTTAAGGCAGAGCGGGGACGTAAACGAATGTAATTAGGAAATAACTCAATACATTACTTATCTGCAACTTTCATTTAATAGTATAACAATAGAAATTAAATAAAACTAATGGACGAAGAGAGAATCAACGCTTTACACAAAACAATAAATAACTAAATGCACATATTGATCGAAGGAAGCTATAGATTATTTATTACCAATTGAGAATATTTCAATTCTGAACGAACCACAAACACGTAGACTTTAGAAAACATTTGCGAGGCCCCCAATAAAAGTAAATAAATAAACGATCGATATTACATAGTATGTGTTTTTTAATGGTATATATTTAAATTAACAGTATCTTACTTTTAGGACCACATTCTAATTAGATTTAGTAATTGTAAAATTTCTATAATATTATAAATTGTTTGACAGCTGTCTTTAATCTGTATTGAATTAATTTTTTTTTTTTTTTTTTTGGTCAAAAAGAAAAACAATATTTTACACAAAACAATAAATAACTAAATACATAATGAACATATTGATCGAAGGAAGCTATAGATTATTTACTACGTGAAGATTACAATTATGAACGATCTGCAAACAACCGAAACCTTCGAAAACATTTTTGAGGTCTCATTAAAATAAAACAAAAAAGCGATAGATTCATTGTATTGGTTATACTTAAAAAAACAAAAACAAAAAAAAACTGAACCACTACAACCCATGAAGGGTCTTGGGCTCAGAACATATAGAGATTCGTACTGTTTCTAGGCCAACGGCAGTGCAATGAGGTAATTAGGCCTTGATCACGCTCAGCCGCCAGGTTTTCCCTCAATTTTTTGGGTACCCACGCTGTCAATTTCATAGACGCTGGGTCTACCCCAGGAGGGTCTCCATACCCTAGGGTCAACCCCGACTGGATAAATAATATTCTGCCACAGCCGGAATTCGAACCCAAGACCCGGAAAACTGTAGAATAGTGCTCTATCCACTAGACCATGCCGCTCTCGGTTATTAATAGTTTTTTTGTTTTTTTTATAGTTGAATATGTTTCTATTAAGAGTTACTTACTTTTAGGACCACATTCTAATGGGAATAATTAGTCGTAAAATTTCTATTTTATTATAAATTCTTTGAAAGTTGCCATATTGATTCAATTAAAGCTAAAATTATCTGGGCCATTAAGAAACCGATTTTTTTTTTTTTCTCGAAAACGAGGATAGGGTCATTTCATGCTGAGAGTAACATTTTATTAGTATTTATCTTTTTTTTTGGTGTCAGATTTTGTGAGCAAAGAGGGAGAACTAGAGAAAACTTATTTTCTTTAGATTTTCCGTGAGTATCCCCCAAAACATTATGATTATCGCAAAATTAATTAACATACAAACAAAGTTAAAGAACATAACTAATTTTTTTTTCAATACACGTTTTAGGGTCCCCTGAGTCAAAATGACGATGTCCCGCAAAAAAAAACTGTGTGTGAGGCAGGTCTAGACGGAAAACGATAAGCTGTATGATGCTGAAATTTCATATTTCAGAAACTTATATGCCAGAGATGAAAGAGTAACTTTTCCAACTTAATCAGGAAACCAGAAGAGCCGCTTAAACTATTTATTTTTTTACGATTTTCTAAAAAACGGCTTAAACGATTTTGATTAAACACGCTATATCGGCGTAAAAATTAATAGGTTTTAATATTATATCCGTTCCATTCTGATTGAAATACAAACCGGCCTTTAATGTTGATATTTATTCTATAAAGTACCTTTAATTTTGTAGATTCGAAAAAAATCAAATCATTTCATCATTCAGAGTAATTATACAAGTGCAACGAATTTTATAACCAACTATTGGAGAAAAAGCAGAAGTATTTTAATTTTTAGACTCATTGTATCGGTTATAAAACATATTTTTCTTTTTAAATAGAATATGTTGTTGGTAAGAGTTTATTTATTTTAGGACTTTTTTTCTATTTTTTTCAATAACATTCATATTGTTATACAAACCCTTTTTCAGCTGTCACATTGTATGAATGTTAGCTAAAATTATCTGAAAAATTTAAACACAGAACTGGAATTGTCAGAGAACCTTTGGTTTTATACAATATAAATAAATATATATATATATATATATATTATATATATATATATATATATTTCCAAAACGTCGATAGGATTATTTTACGCAAAAGGTACATATAAAAACAATTACAGAAATATTATAAGGTGCTTGGATCTAAAAAAAAAAGTGGGTTAGGCGTGATTGATAAACAATTTTAGAGACAAAATATTGAGTTTAATATTTAAATAAAAAATAAATAAATCTCTTTACTTGTTTTCGGGCTAGCCCATACAAATGGAGTTGAGTTGTACAAAACAGATAAACATAAATCAAAGAAATCTATTAAAACTGTACTAAACAAAATACGCTTCAAAAACAAATACATAATAAAAGGCAAAATAAATTGTAACTATATAAATATTAAACAAATACATAATAAAAGGCAAAATAAATTGTAACTGTATAAATATTAAACAAATAAATCAATCATAAATAGTTTAAACAAATTCAATTATTGGTATTTTAGTAATGTGCTTAAATTATTCTTGAATAGACAGATACAAATTTCTTAGCTTTAAACACTCTGTTACATAATAAAATAAATTTTCAAATTGCTTTTTATTTTCTATTTGCAACAAAAGTTGTACTATGAGGTCATTGTCAGACATATTTCCAATATACGTCCTCAAGTACTTATTTCTGGACGGGGAGTTGAGTTTAATATTTATATTACACCTTTCTGGGAACTTATTTTTTTTTTTTTTTTTTTTTTTTTTTACAAATGCCACATTAGTGGTTCAGAAATACTGAATATTCTATTTTTAAGTCAGAAATTTAATTATATATATGTATATTTTTTTTTTCAAAGCAAAAGCATAACAATACTTATAGCTGAAATTATTGTCATTACCATAAAAAGATGAAATGCCAAGTATCAACTTTTTATTCATCAAGGAGGTTCTGGAAATGGTGAGTTCTGTAACTAGTTCTAGTATTAAAGAGGGTGACTAAAAATATAGAATTTCTTTTCCAATATGTCTTTATTCTATTAACAAAGTTCAATTATTAAAGTTTTATCACTAAAAGTATGTAATAAAACTAAATAAATTACAAATGTCTTAAATCGTTAATATACAGTACTAACAACTTAATTCTTTTTTTCTCGAAACTGCTAAATCATGATTTATTATTACGAGTTCTGTCGATATAGAAAATTACGATCACGAAAACCTAAATCCTATCAGACTTTTATGAACTTCTAATGTAACTCTAAATAACTTAAGAAAACACCGATAGGTTCTTAGTTATTTATAGGTAAGGCAGATAAAATATGGAATAATTTTCCAGGAAGAGTAAACTTGAACATTTTTTTTTTTTAATCTGAATAAATTATAACTTTTTTTCCAAGAAAAAATGAATGCCATTGTCCAAAAAATAGTTGCTGGTATGTATATAAAAAATGTAAAGTAACTGTTTTTTAAATTATTATTTTTTTCTCTTAACGGTAATCAATGAGTAAAATCCAACATAATAAAAATTAAAATAATTATTGTGTTGGTAATGGATCTGACTAATTTTCGAGGAAGAGTAAACTTGAACTTATTTTTAAAATCTAAATGAATTGCTCCTTGATACAAATTCCATAATTCCTGATCACCAGTTTGGATTCAGAACGTCCCACTCCACTATCCAGCAATGTCATCGTGTGGTGGACGTTGTCTCGTTGAACAAATTGAACAAAATTACCGAATCTACCAGCTACTACTGTATGAGTAGAATCAATGATACCAAAATATCTCCTACTACTGCCGAGACATATAGAAAAATAGTGAAATACCTAACTGAAACCAAAGCAGATTTCCATACCTATCAGCTACGCCAAGAGAGAGCTTTAAGGGTTGTAATCAGAAACTTACACCCCTCGACACCAGTTGAAGCTATTAAAGAAGAACTAACGGAGATGGGCTATAAAGTGCGGCAAGTCACTAACGTCCTAAAGGATAAAATTCCTCTACCTCTCTTTTTTGTGGATTTGGAACCAGCTGAAGGAGTTGAAAAAATATATGACCTCAATAGATTGTACTATTCCAGTGTAAGAGTTGAAAAACCTTACACAAAGAGAGAGATAATTCAGTGCCATAATTGTCAAGCATATGGTCATACTAAAAGTTATTGTCATCACATACCTCGATGCGTGAAATGCGGTGAACAGCACAAGTCTGTGGAGTGTACAAAACCAAAATCAACACCAGCTGTATGTGCTCATTGCCTGAAGGACCACCCGGCCAACTATAAAGGATGCCAAATCTATAAGGAGCTGAGGACCAGGTTTCAAAAACCTCAAGTACTGGATGAAACAGCAAGACAAGTAAGACACAGAAGAGAACCCTCAAAACTTATTGATGCCAATGTATCATTTGCCCACCTACTTGGAGGTGGGAATCAAAGTACTGAAGCCGTGGCCCTGCCGGAACTACAGAATGTACCTCAATCCATTCCACCATTGCCTAAGAATCCTAATCCACCACAAATCTCTCATATTCCTCCTCCTTCAAACGCCACAGACCTTACCAGTTTGATGACATCCTTTATTTCCGAAATTAAATCCCTTGTTATGCCCCTAATATCACTCCTTACGAATCTCGTAACAAATCTCATTCCTGCCTTAAAAAAACCATAAATGACCTCACCTAATTCCTTATCCATTCTCCTTTGGAATGCGAATGGTGTTAGAACTCACACTGACGAACTTACAGCCGTACTGCAGGACAAAAACATTGATGTTGCACTCATTACTGAAACTAGACTAACCACTAAACAGTACTTTAAAATACCAGGATACACGACATACCGGACAGACCATCCAGACGGCAAAGCCCATGCCGGTACTGCTGTCATAGTCCGCCGATCCCTCACCCATCACTTACACCCAATTTCCGCCCACGATTACCTACAAGCAACTTCCATCGTTATCAAAACCTTTTCCTTTCCGCTTATCATCGCATCAGCATACTGCCCTCCTAAACATCCCATTTCCTCTGCCCAATTTGGATCCTTCCTCAACTCCTTGGGTAATCACTTCATTTTGGGTGCAGACTTAAATGCTAAGAACCAACAGTGGGGTTCTAGAACCACCAATTCTCGTGGACGGACATTGCAGTCTGCACTCAACTCCCGACGCTTTCATCTCCTACCTCCCGATTCTCCTACCTACTGGCCAACAGATCCTAACCGTAATCCTGACATCCTCGACTTCTTCATCCACAGCGGATTAGGCTCTCTGAATTTTTCCATAGCTCGCCTTGATGAACTATCCTCTGATCATAGTCCATTGATTCTAAATGTATCCATAACACCTATTCCTAAACCTATCCCACCGTCATTCATTAGGGGCCCTGTCAACTGGAACCTCTTCCGCGAAATTCTCACTAATGATATTGACCTCAGAGTGATTCTCAAAACCCCAAATGACCTTGACGACGCCGTATATTCCTTTACAACCGCTATTCAACAAGCCGCCTGGACTGCCTCCTCTCCCAAACAATCCCAAATAATTCCTTACAAAAGCCATTTACCACAACACCTGACAGACCTCATCAACAGCAAACGTCGAGCTAGAACATTATGGCAACGCACCCGCCACCCAGAAGATCGCCGCTCCTATAATTTTTTTTGTAGAAAATTAAAGCGGGAGTTGGCGATCTTCCGTTCCCAATCCTACAATACCTACCTCTCCTCTCTCTCGACTCGTGACAATTCCCTGTGGAATGTCACGAAGAGAATCCTAAAATCCCACACCATTTCCCATCCTCTCCGGCGCTGTGATGGTTCCTGGGCTGCTTCTGACAAGCATAAGGCCGAGGAATTCGCACAGCACCTTTCCAAAGTTTTTACTCCTCATCCAGAGCTTAATCCAACCCATACTGCAGCAGTTGAAGAGTTCCTCACGTCACCAATACCACTATCCTTACCACCTAAAGCAGTTAATCCCTCTGAGGTCAGATATCTTCTTAAAAAGCTTCCTCTCCGCAAATCTCCTGGATACGATCTCCTTACTCCCCAAATCTTAAGACAACTTCCACCTAAAGCCATTACATTCCTTACATATCTCTATAACTGTATCCTACGCACTACCTATTTTCCTCTCTTATGGAAACATTCAACTATGATCCTTTTCCTAAAACCAGGCAAACCTTCTAACAACACGTCATCTTACAGACCTATCAGCCTACTTCCGATCCTCTCAAAAATTTTCGAAAAGCTCCTACTAAAACGAATCCTAGCCAAATTTCAAAATTTTCCTTCACATCAGTTCGGATTTCGTCCTCAACATTCCACGGTTCAGCAAGGACTCCGAGTTGTAGACCACATTTCCTCCGCCCTTGAGTGCAAGGAGTATTGTTCGGGTGCCTTTCTGGACATAGCTCAAGCTTTTGACCGGGTGTGGCACCCGGGACTGCTCTTTAAGCTCAAAACCCATTTACCTCAATCCTTATACCTAATCCTCCGATCCTATTTATCCAACCGCTCCTTCCGAGTTCGCTGTGGTTCCGAATTTTCCGAACAATATACTGTTGAGGCCGGTGTTCCTCAAGGCAGCGTCTTAGGACCCGTCCTCTACATCCTCTTCACCGCCGATATCCCTACCGACCCCAATACCTTTTTGGCAACATTTGCTGATGACACAGCCATTTTATCATCCAATTCCGATCCTGAAGCAGCATCGCTAAATCTCCAAAAGCACCTTTCCCTTGTCGAAGACTGGTGCAATGCTTGGCGCATTAAGGTGAACGAAAGCAAATGCACTCACGTCACATTCACCCTTCGACGAAAATCCTGTCCAACGGTTAATTTCAATTCCATACCGCTTCCTTCCTCAGACACAGTCCGGTATCTCGGCTTTTTACTAGACAAAAGACTGACGTGGAACCCACATACAAGACTAAAAAGAAAAGAACTCAACCGCAGATTCGGCCAGTTATACAGACTACTAAACAGAAAATCTCATCTTACAGTTGACAACAAATTACTAATATACAAGACAGTACTGAAACCTATATGGACCTACGGACTTGAACTGTGGGGGACAGCTAAACATTCTAACATTAAACGCATCCAATCCTTCCAAACCAAAGTCCTCCGAACAATAGTTAATGCTCCTTATTACGTTACCAACTGTACCCTACACCATGACCTTAACATTCCGTTTGTTTTAGACCTGGTACCATCCAAATTTTCCAAATTTCATCAGAACCTTAGTCATCATCCTAACCCTCTAGCACAATCCCTATCCAGCACCACCCATCCCTACAATCCTCCTCGAAGATTGAAACGGCAGTGGCCACGAGACCTATTGTAAACATTTAAACTGGAGTTCTGACAATGGTCAGATCCTCCACTCATGTACGGTATGTTTGTGGCTACAGCGCCCTAACTCAGCCTCCACTGGCTCAGACCAGTGATGCGGCTGAGATAGAGGTGCTGGGATCTCTTGGATTCCGCTTTTTCCACCACAAGTGGAGGAAAAAGCGCTTGCTGGGGTCCCTTTAGCAATTGTATATATTGTATATAGTTATGATTGTGTGTAAGATGTTTATTTATTTTCCAACTTTTTGTTTATCTCAATAATAGGTTTATGTTTCGATTTGTTTTGTTTTTTATTTATTATTATTATCTTATTGTATATATTTGAATTTATGTTATATTTTATGAAATTTGACCATTATTATTATTTTCTGTATATATAGTATGAATGAGGTCTCTTATCAATATTATTATTGTTCATTTTGTAACAAATTGTAATATATCTCAATAAAAAAAAAAAAAAAAAAAAAAAGTATTAAAGAGGGTGACTAAAAATATAGAATTTCTTTTCCAATATGTCTTTATTCTATTAACAAAGTTCAATTATTAAAGTTTTATCACTAAAAGTATGTAATAAAACTAAATAAATTACAAATGTCTTAAATCGTTAATATACAGTACTAACAACTTAATTCTTTTTTTCTCGAAACTGCTAAATCATGATTTATTATTACGAGTTCTGTCGATATAGAAAATTACGATCACGAAAACCTAAATCCTATCAGACTTTTATGAACTTCTAATGTAACTCTAAATAACTTAAGAAAACACCGATAGGTTCTTAGTTATTTATAGGTAAGGCAGATAAAATATGGAATAATTTTCCAGGAAGAGTAAACTTGAACATTTTTTTTTTTTAATCTGAATAAATTATAACTTTTTTTCCAAGAAAAAATGAATGCCATTGTCCAAAAAATAGTTGCTGGTATGTATATAAAAAATGTAAAGTAACTGTTTTTTAAATTATTATTTTTTTCTCTTAACGGTAATCAATGAGTAAAATCCAACATAATAAAAATTAAAATAATTATTGTGTTGGTAATGGATCTGACTAATTTTCGAGGAAGAGTAAACTTGAACTTATTTTTAAAATCTAAATGAATTGCTCCTTGATACAAATTCCATAATTCCTGATCACCAGTTTGGATTCAGAACGTCCCACTCCACTATCCAGCAATGTCATCGTGTGGTGGACGTTGTCTCGTCTACATTAGAGCGCGGCTTGTATTGTACGGGAGCCTTCCTCGACGTGGAACAGGCCTTTGACCGAGTATGGCACCCGGGATTGCTTTACAAGCTCCGCCAATTCCTCCCTCCCCCCTCCCCTCCTCACATAATTCCTTATTATCCAGTCCTACCTCACTGGCAGATCCTTCATATTCATCCATTTTTAGTCAGTATGTTGGTGTCTCTAATGGTAGTATCCCAGGACCCATCCTTTACACAGTTTATACAGCTGATATCCCAACCCATCCTAACACCTTCCTTTCTACCTATGCTAATGACACTTTTGTGTTATCAGTCAATACTGATCCAACTAGTGCCTCTCAAACTCTCCAATCCCACCTCAGAGACCTTGAAGTATGTTGTCAGAACTGGAGAATTAAAATAAATTCCAGCAAATCCAACCAAATTACCTTTACCTTTCGTCGTAAACCTATGACATCCTGCCCTACTGTCTCCTTCAATAATACTCCTCTTGTCCCGGTTGAACAGATCCGATATCTAGGACTGCACCTTGACAAACGCCTTACTTGGAACCCTCATACAAGACTGAAACGACAAGAAGCTGCACGACGTTTTCGACTACTTCAACACATACTAGACAAACGTTCTTATCTTCCACTTAACTACAAAAGACTCATCTACATGACTACATAAGACCGATATGGACTTACGGAGTTGAGCTCTGGGACTCTACTAAACCATCGAATTCTTCTCGTATCCAATCCCTATAGTCCAAAATCCTTCGTAAAATCCTCAATGCTCCTTACTTTGTCACCAACAAACTCATCCATAAAAACCTTAATGTCCCATATGTTGCTGATTTGGTCCGTACGAGGTATCAATCCTTCCATGACAAACTCCATTCCCACCCTAATCCTTTCTTCCTCTTCAATTCCTGACAATCCTCTGAGGCGTCTGAAAAGGAGATGGTCCCGGGACCTTCTAGTTTAGAATATTTTCAGAGTACTTCCATAGGGAAGCTTCTTTACAGTGTTTCATACCTTTTTATATTTCATTCAAATTCACTTGTATTACTTGTTATACATGGGCGAGTAAAGTTGTTGGGCTCGATGACGAGCGGATTCCGAGAAAGTTGGTATTTGCTGATCCGACTGGTAGGCGTCCGAAAGGTAGGCCGAAGCGGAGATGGGAGGATTGCGTTAAGGCTGATCTCGGGAGCTTGGGCTTGAATGGTGAACATTGGACGATTCTGTGTAGGCGGAATTTGGTGGTATCGGCATTGAATCTTCGGGTTCGCTAAGCCTATTATTATTATTATTACTTGTTATACAGTTGTAAATTCCAATAAATAAAAAAAAAAAAAAAAAAAAAAAAAATGGATTGTCGATGTTTTCCTTTGGAAAAAATTATGTCATTGTCCATGAAATAGGGGCCCAATATAAAATTAATTTATTATAAAATAATATAATGGATGTAAATAGTTACCGAAGTTTCAAATGATATTTTTATTCGAAATTCTGTTATTCTTTCGAGTTTCAACGCGAGTTAAATTTAGCATTAACATAAATAAAAATATTAAAAAATATACTATCAATATAAATATTAAAAAATATTGGTAATGGATCTGAATATTTTTCTAGTTAAAATACTAGAAAAAAAACTTCAATGGTTTTATAAAAGCTGAATAAATCATAGTTGTTTTCCTCTGAATAAATTTACCCAATTACCCATGAATTTTGGCTTCTAATATAAAATATTATAAAACAATAGTATTCATGAAACAACGAACTTTTGAGATCAAAGGTTAAGATATAAAATGAAATGGCCAATTAAAAAAAATAAACAGTTAATAAATTCTAACTATTATAATTCATCGTTAATATTACATATTGGTGAACGAAATTAACTTATTTTAAGTAGCTAGGAAGAATAAAATTGAAAAGGTTTAAATAAATAAGTAAAAACTATGATTTTTTCAAATTCTGTTTCGTATAAATGCGAATCCATTAGTAAAATTCAACATAAACTATAATTATAATATTTAAGGCAATGGATAATTAAATTTAACCCTCATCCTAACAAATTTTCTTAACAAGAGTAAACAAGAATGATTATTTAAAAGATGAATAAACTATAGCTTTAGGAAAATATGGAACTTGGGAAAAATTTACGCGATTGTCCGTGAAATTGGCGCTCAACATGAAACTATAATCTTTTAAGAATAAAGGTTACCATATCAAATGAAATTATTTAAAGCAGATAATTGAATACTGAATTACAAAATTAACTCGTTTTAGTAGCTCAGGAGAATAAAATTGAATAACGTTGAATAAAAAAACAACAGTAAGATTTTTCAAAATTCCGTTGTTCTTTTTCGTATCAATTAGAAGAATTCAACATAAATTAATTTTAAAAAATTATGCTATTGGCAATAGATCTGACTAATTTTCGAGGAAGAGCAAACTTGAACGAATTTTCAAAAGCTAAATAAATAACTAATTATAGCTGGGTTTCTTTGGTAAAATAGACGCGATTACCCATGAAATTGGCGCCCAACATAAAATTTATAATATCATCGAACAATACAGTCTAAGAAATTATGATTCATGATAATAATGACGATAAAAGTTTACGATTTAAAATAAAATGGATACAAAAAAAAACAGATAATTAATTCCAACGATAATGTGTAATTTACTATCAATACTGGTCAATAAAATCAACTCGTTTTATTAGCAAGGGAGAACAAAATTGAACAAGGATTAACATAAAAAAAGTAATATTTTTTCCAAATTCTGTTATTCTTTTTAATTATTAAGGCTAATCAATTAGAAGAATTCAACATCAATAAAAAATTATACTATTAGCAATAGACCCGACAAAGTTTTAGGAAGAGTAATCCTGAGAATTTTTTTAATGCTGAATAAATTATAGCTATTTTATTTTGGAAACAATAACTCTATTGTCCATGAAATCGGCGCCCAACATAAAATTTAAAGTATTCTAAAATAATATCGTTTTAAACATTCTGATCTTCAGAGATTGAAGTTTACGATTTAAAATAAAATGGATAATTAAACACTTAAATGAGCACACATTGACTTCCTTTTGTCACTTAATTACTTTATTTCATAAGCTTTCATATCTGTCAACGTTTCAGGGCTGTTTCCTCATTTTCAAGACTTATTTTTTTATATAAATGCTTTTTCACATATGAATGCTTTTTCACATATAAATGGTTTTTCACATATAAATGGTTTTTCACATATAAATGCTTTTTCACATATATCCCATCATTTTATTTCATAGCACACTGCTACTTGTCCTCATGGGTGTTCATTGGCTCACTGTTTCTAAATAATTACAGCTGTTTTTCTTTAGTAAAATATACGCGATTACCCATGAAATCGGCGCCCAACATTTAAATTTAAAGTATTCTTAAACAATATAATTTTAAAATTATGACCCTCTAACATTGAAGTTTACGATTAAAAATAAAATGGATTAAAACACAACAGATAATTTAGATTAGATTTAGATTTTTATTTTTCAATATTTTACAAGTGGCCACATGCCTCAAACTTTATACATGTTGTGGTAATTGCACCAATTACATGTTACTTTTCCGTGATATTTACAGTAGAGGTTTAATGGTTATTGTAGCCTAAGTTACAAGTAGAACAGTAGGAAAAGTCTAATTAATTCTAATGATTATGTAATTTATCACAAATACCGGAAACAAATAGAAATTTTTTTTTTCAAATTCTGTTAATCTTTTTCGTTTCAACGCGAATTAAGTAGCAGAATTCAACATAAGTAAAAATTAAAAAATATGCTAATGCTACTGGATCTGACTAGTAAGAGTAAATTTGAGGAAGAGTAAACTTAAACATTTTTTTTTTAATTTTAACATCTGGCTCGGCGTTTTGCATGGATTAGGTCTGTAAGGTGTTGAGGCAAATGGTTTTGGTGAGGAGTTATATTGGAGTGCTTAGGAGAGGAGGCAGTCCAGACAGCTTGCTGAATGGCAGTGGTGAAGGAGTAGACGGAATCGTCAAGGTCTTCTGCGGTTTTGAGGGTCACTCTGAGGTTAATATTATCGGTCAGGATTTGGCGAAAAAGGTTCCAGTTGACAGGGCCTCGGATACATGACGGTGGGATAGGTTTTGGAATCGAAGTGAGAGATACTTTTAGGATCAGTGGACTATGGTCTGAGGATAGTTCATCAAGCCGAGTTACAGATAAGTTGAGGGAGCCTAATCCGCTGTGAATGAAGAAGTCAAGGATGTCAGGATTATGGTTAGGATCGGTTGGATAGTAGGTAGGGGAATCAGGAGGTAGGAGATTGAAATGACGTTGGAGTTGAGTGCAGACAGCAAATTTCGTCCACGAGAATTCGTGGTTCTCGAACCCCACTGTTGATGCTTGGCATTTAAGTCTACACCCATAATGAAATGATTTCCTAAGGAATTTAGAGAGGATACAAAGTCGGTGTTGGAAATGGAATGTTTGGGAGGGCAATATGCTGATGTAAGGGTTACCGGAAAGGAAAAAGTTTTGATTACTATGGCTGTGGTTTGTAGGAAATCATAGTTAGGAAGTGGGAGTAAGTGATGAGAGAAGGACTGGTGCACAATGACAGCAGTACCGGCATGGGCTTTGCCGTCTGGGTGGTCCGTACGGTATGTTACGTATTGAGGTACTTTGAAGAATTGTTTAGTGGTTAGTCTAGTTTCAGTAATAAGTGCTACGTCAACGTTTTTGTCTTGCAATAAAGCTGTAAGTTCGTCAATATGATTTCTAACACCATTCGCATTCCATAGGAGAATGGATAAGGAGTTAGGTGAAGTAATTTAAGGATTTTTGTAATGATACAAGATTAGTAAGTAGTGATATTAGCGGCATAACGAGGGATTTGATTTCAGTGATGAAGGATGTCATCAAACTTGTAAGGTCTGGACATTTGAGGAGAGGAATATGAGAAATTTGATGCAGATGAGGTTTTAGGGTTGGTAAATTTTGAGGAATAGCTGGGTGTGGAAGGGGTTGAGGATTTTGAAATGTGCGTTGTTCCGGCATGGCCTCGGCCTCTTTGTTCTGGTCCCCCCTCCAAGTAAATGGGCAAATGTTACATTGGACTTAATAATTTTCAATGGTTGTTTTCCATTTCTGATCGGTACAGCGGTTTCATCCTGGTTCTGAAGTTTTAGGTATCTGGTTTTGAGGTTCTTGTAGATTTGACATCCCTTGTAGTTAGCCGGGTGGTCCTTGAGGCACAGATCACAAACAGCGGGTGTTGATCTTGGTCTTGTACATTCTTCTGGCTTCTGTTGTTCACTGCATTTCACACAGCGTGGTATGTGGTGACAATAACTTCTGGTATGACCATATACCTGACAATTGTGGCAGTGAACTATTTCTTTCTTAGTGTAAGGTTTTCCAACTCTTACACTCGTATAGTACAATCTATTGAGGTCATACATTTTTTCAACTCCTGCTGATGGTTCCAAGTCCACAAAGAATAGAGGCAGTGGAATTTTATCTTTTAGGACGTTGGTGACTTGTCGCACTTTATAGCCTATCTCCGTCAGTTCTTCTTGGATAGCTGCAGCTGGTGTCAAAGGGTGTAGGTTTCTAATTACAACCCTTAAAGCTCTCTCCTGGCGTAACTGATATGTATGAAAATCAGCTTTGGTCTCAGTCAGATATTTTACTATTTTTCTGTAGGTTTCGGCGGTAGTCGGGGAAATTTTAGTATCACTGGTTCTACTTATACAATAATAACTATTAGGATCGGTCAGTTTGTTTAAATGCGCACACAGTAGTTGAAAGTTCTTAATATTTTTAACAAATATTGGTGAAGGTTGTGGTTCTTTTGGTATAGGAGAAGGTTCCATTGTTTCCTTTTCAATTTGAAGGATCTGAAATGGGTTCGGTGTAAAAAACGGCGATTCTTCGGTTAATCCTTGTGATGATGTGCTAGGCTGTGGTTCAGATCCCCTAAAGAGGTAGCTGAAGCAGTCGCTGGTAGAATCATTTTTTTATTATTATCACGGCGAGGTCTCTGTTTTGTGGGAGACGAGTTTGAACCTGCAGATCTAGATCTTTTACTTGTAACTTTTGATGAAAATATCTCATTGATTAAAAAAATGAATAAATAGAAATAAATAAATAATGGAATAAGAATAAGAAGGAAAAATAAAAAAGAAAAGAAAGATAAGGAAAAGAAAAGCAAGCCCGAGCTTGCCGAGCGAGCGGCAATCAGCTGATCAGTGACCCTCCTTTCACTTTTTCGTGATTGTACAAAGTAAATTATAACTTTCCTTACCGAAATGTCTCCAATATTCACTGTTGTATTATTCCTGAGATCTAGTGATGTTCTCCAGACTAAATTCAAGCGAATTCATACTGAAAAAAGCAAAAATCTGAGAGACGAAGTAACATATGACTGTTATCATCGAGCGCATCAGCGTATTTGTCCTTAGAGACAGTAAGGTAATAATCACGGAGCAATCAACTTTACTACCACTATCATTGATGTTGAGAAGTGTAGACCTAGTGCTATTAACAATAGGAAAGTCGTTTCTCGAGAAAATAACTTGTAAAGGTTTAAACAAAAAAACTGTACATACAAAATATATAAAACAAGTAAAAGGGCTAAGCTACCCAGTGGTAGGTAGCACTTCAATGATTCTTTTAGGTAACACTGTAATGTTTATTTTATTAAAAGGTCTCGAGAACACCATCTTTTCAACCTCGGAGGGCTTTTAAAGGTTAAGTTCCTCTTCCATATATATAAAGGTCAATTTATTTTTTTGGTTTTTGAGGTATTATATATATATATATATATATATATATATATATATATATATATACTCAATTTTATATTTTAAGGTTTTACTGCACTATTTTGCGCATTTCGAGATTTTTATCGCACGATTTTGCACATTTCGAGTTTATGATGCACGTTGTTTGATTTTTTTACTGCACGAAAATCCTGTCTCATGTCACTATCTACCCAAGCTCACGTCATCATTGGCTTGTTCCCTACCCCAATCACAAGAACAAGATAGTACCCCCGATTGTCAACGGTTATTGGGGAAAATCGAATTTTGAGATTTTTGTTTTTTGTTATCTATATTTTTTACCAGAGACAAGACCCTTTCATCCGGATAACAGAGCTTCTATATCAAACAAGCAATACTTGAGTTTTCCTACTTACCCGTCCTATTTGTATAAAATGTTTGATAAAACAATGGATTGCAAAGGTTTATTATTGAAATTAATAAACCAAAAGCATTTATACTTGACTTCTTTAATATAAATTTTTCTTTTGATTTACATTAAAAAAATTCAAGTATAATTTCCTGATTCAGGAACATTGTTTCTCTACCATCAATAATAACCGAGATATCAGGGAATCAAATCTCTTATAAGTTGTAGCTTGACCATGTAAAATAATTTTTTTTTTTTTTTAATTATTCGCGCTTTCTTGGTATATATATATATTTATATATATATATATATATATATATTATATATATATATTCATACATACATTGATGGTAGAGAAACAATGTAACAATGTTCCTGAATCAGGAAATTGAATTTGAATTTTTTGAATGAACATCAAAAGAAAAATTTATATTAAAGAAGTCTAGTATAAATGCTTTTGGTTTATTATTTTCAATAATAAACCATTGCAATCCACCAAAAAAAAAAAAAATCACTCCTTCTAAAAATTTGAGGGCTTGCGTTTCAAGATACGTAGAATCCAAAAAAACAATAAAAAAACCGTTTGGCCAAATTAATAAATACCAAAATTTAATTACAAAATTTTAAATGTCTCCTGAAGTAAATTTAGTGCTATTCGGTAGAGAATTAAATTTCCTACAAAACGAAACAGAATCATTTAAATCGGTTCAAAAATAGGAGAGATATATCCTTTTGAAGTTAGCATTCGTGATGGACCATTTTCCTTTGAATTATTTATCGCTTTTCATATCGGTTAACTGTCTCTAAATACGTTTCTTGTCCAATGAATCTAGGTTTGTTTTGTATCATTTTAAAGCTAATTAAATGAAGAAGTTTTTTTTGAGATCGGGGAAATTTAAAACTTAAAGCCGGATCCTCCCTCACTAACCGTTGTATGGCTGGCGGGCACCGTGGTAATACGCAGTAAGATGTCATCACCGAAACGAAGCTGACTGGCTCATTTCTACCTTTTGGTTTAATTTTGACATTGTTAAAAAAAAAAAATTTATATAGTTTTTTTTTTGGTTGATTTTGGATTCGCCCGAGGATAGGACGGCAACGAAATAGGGCAAACGGATTAATGAAAGATTCAATTTTGAATGAGACAGTCCCTTTGAGTTAGGTGATTGAGCCGAGGTTTAATGCTGACTGAGGCCGTTCGAAGCGTTCCGACTCAATATTTTTGATTTGCTCGGTATAGAAGAGCTCGGCTTCCTTTGATCTGGACAGGCTTTCTACGGCTTGGAATCGGTCACCAAATTTACGTCACATATACTCAGCATATATATGCATAAAATTATCATAATAAGGAAGATTTTACCTACTCACATTTTTAACCGCGAAGCTTGCTTAAAATGGCTGCAACACTAAAATTATTAACCATAAAAATATTTTGTATACGGTTTTATATTCAGGAAAAAATAGAGAATAACTGGTAAACAAATCATGAAAACCAAAAATTTTGAGCAGTAAAATTAATGACAATTTAAAATGGATTGAGCTATATATATATCCATGCCCCAGGATCGCCCCCCGGCTGAAATGACAGAATAAATAATATTCCACCACAGCCGGGATTCGAACCCGTTCTTGTTATATATCTTGTACCCGGTCTGGTTACAGTTCCATCAATTTTATGACCCAGAAAATGAATGGATTCAACTCCAATCACACATTTAGTGTCATGCCACTATTTTAAAGTTTATTTAGTACTTGCCTCAACCGATGATTGTGTTCAGATAGCGTACGGCCCCAAAATAAAACAACAAATGGAATATTAAGGTCATGGTGTAGGGTACAGTTGGTAACGTAATAAGGAGCATTTACTATTGTTCGGAGGACTTTGGATTGGAAGGATTGGATGCGTTTAATGTTAGAATGTGTAGATGTCCCCCACAGTTCAAGTCCGTAGGTCCATATAGGTTTCAGTACTGTCTTGTATATTAGTAATTTTTTGTCAACAGTAAGATGAGATTTTCTGTTTAGTAGTCTGTATAACTGGCCGAATCTGCGGTTAAGTTCTTTTCTTTTAAGTCTTGTATGTGGGTTCCACGTCAATTTTTTGTCCGAGATACCGTACTGTGTCTGAGGAAGGAAGCGGTATGGAATTTAAATTAACCGTTGGACAGGATTTGCGTCGAAGGGTGAATATGACGTGAGTGCATTTGCTTTCGTTCACCTTAATGCGCCAAGCATTGCACCAGTCTTTCATTAAAATTAAATAATTATATTTGAGGTACGCTACCGAACGGAGTACCTAAAATAATTTAACTCTAGAGGAACGGTTTCCTGAAGCTGAAGAATACCTTAACCTATTATTTTCATTTAACCCTGCATCAGATGCCAGACTTCTAGAAATTCTCAATGAGTAGCACGCTGCGATGATTTCCAGGTATTAGCTAAGTATATATTAGAGGCTTGGCCTGTCCGTGAGGAAGTTAATATAAGTCGTAATATTGACCAGAACGAAACAAAATTTCCTTAGCTAATGGGTTTCTTATAAATGGAAACAGTCTGTTAATTTCTAAAAGTCTTTATATGGAAATTCTTAATCGGTTGCACGATGGACATCAGAGCATAACTAAGACCAGGAAAGTGATCAGATGGAAATGAGAAATTCGATATTCGGGGCTGTTATGCAGCACCGTTCTTGCCGATGTAATCGTGCAAAATAAAGAACAAATCTAGAATGCAAACGAAAGAAGAAGAAATGTAAGGATCTTAATCAGGTTTTAGTATCTTTTATAGTTGGGTTTATATATTTAATTTACACACACAATTTAATATGGTAAAACAGGGTCTTTAATAGACAGAAATAATTGGGAGCCATTCTAAAACTATTTTAATTTTTCCGACGTTTCGGCTCAAACTTGTGGGCCATCACGAGGGCTGTACACATCAGAACAACAAAAGAGATATCTATCAGTACAATATGACATTGACAGGTCAGTAGGGGATTTTCGGCATCTAGGAAGGCTAAGTTGAAATTGTTAGGTATTTGTAAGGATTTAATTGTTTTAGTAGTGGTGTAATTGATTCACAAAATCTAATTATTCTGGCCGTGTCCTAAATTATTTTTCCTTACACCTCCATTACCAGAAAATCATTTTTGCCAAAAATCTCATACACCGTTCTTTAACATTTTCTGACACACAATTTCACACAACAATATAATCCGACTTTAAAAAATCCATAAATCCATCAACTTTCCTGACCATCTAATTAAAAACCTTATTAAAACTTCTTCTGATCCTCACTCCACCTCCGCACATTCTCCACATCCCGCCAGAGTACCTCAGTATAGATCGATTTCAAACATCCCATCTCATTCTCAAAATAAAAAATAAAATCTAGCTTGCCCCATTAGTTAGTTGAAAAATAAAGCATTTAAAAAAAAATATGTACCAAACTTAAAGATCCCATCCCTTTCCTACAAGATTGAATAAAATAATTTATCATCACAAATATACCATCTCTACCCATAATCCGTTTTTCTCAAAAGAATCCCTCGACCATAATTTTGATTGTGACAACCCTGACATCCTAGCCACCATTACCCTATTATAAAAAACGACTCCTCCCCGAAGCCATATACATACATATGTCAAACGATTTGGTACCCGTTAACCATAAAACTGACAGAGAAATATCACCCTCATATTCCAATATCTTTCGCTTCCTCAAACTGCTTTTTTAAACTGGCTTATATAATATTATGTTTTTTAAATATAACAATTTATGTTTTATTGTTTTATATATAACATACAGCCTACCTGTTAAATCCTACACTCCTAAATTGATTTCTTATCGTAATTTGAACCTATTCACCTACGAATCCATTCAAATTGACCTGGAATCTTTCAATTGGGATATCATTCAAAACTAAGCGTAGATGGGGCAAGCTAGATTTTTTTTTTAAATTTTTGAGATAGAGATTAAATGTATGGAATCAATCTATACTGAGGTACTATGGTGGGTTGTGGAGAATGTGCGGAGGTGAAGTGAGGATCAGAAGAAGTTTTAATAGGGTTTTTAATTAGATGGTCAGGAAAGTTGATGGCTTTAAGGTTTTTTTAAAGTCGAATTATATTGTCTTTGTGAAATTGTGTGTCAGAAAATGTTAAAGAACGGTGTATGAGATTTTTGGCAAAAATGATTTTCTGGGTGATGGGGTGTAAGGAAAAATAATTTAGGACATGGCCAGAATAATTAGATTTTGTGAATCAATTACACCACTACTAAAACAATTAGAATCCTTACAAATACCTAACAATTTCAAGCTAGCCTTCCTGGATGGCCAATTATTTATTATTATTATTACTCCCAATTATTTCTGTCTATTAAAGACCCTTTTTTACCAAATGAAATGTTATTTATAAAATAAGTGGGACAGATTTTATAAATATAAATATATATATATATATATATATATATATATATATATATATATATATATATATATATATATTACATATATAAACACAACTATAAAAGATACTATACATTTTAAAACAGATTCAAAGCACCTCAGTTATCATTATGCAGATGCAGTAAAAAAAATAAATTATAAGCCATGTTTTATTGACCTATATTTAATAATATATTAGTGTGTACATTTCTACTAATAGGATAGCCCTAATCCAGCAGTGATCAAAGAATATGTTAGTTACGATAGGTGGTTTTGGTTGTTTGATTTTTTATAAATTTTAATGGCTGATATAATTTATTATCGACAATATTTTAAATAAAATGGATATATTTTTAGCTCATACATGGCTGTCAGGTAAATAATCTTTCATGTAACATTGTTATTTGCTTCAATATTGAATCCTAATGACTATAAAGAAAATTAATTTTTGTAATAATAAATGATTATTTGCTATTGAATAGTAGTGATTCCTGAAGTTGGCGAAGGCCCCCAAAATGTTGACTCCTAATTATTGCTAATGTAAAAATAAACTTATAAAGAAGATTTAAGAACCATCTGTTAATTATCCCTATATGTTTCTTCCTAATAATTAATTTTGTCATACAATTTTTTTTTAATTTTGTACCTCAAGTATTCTTTCTCCCAAGTCTTCGTGAAGTAGCTGGAATTAATAAAATTCTTGAGACACTTATTGGTGTTACCTAAAGGCAATCACTCTTCTTTCGTCAAGTTATTACAGGTCCCTACGTTAGTCATTATGTAAGCATAAGTAAATGTGTTTATTCTTTTAATAATTCACATATTTAATATTCACATACAGGAATATTAATTTCTTAAGAAAATTTTATTTGAATATTTTTCGACATTTGGTAGAAGCAATTACTATTATTTTGTATGAAGCTTGAAGGACATTACAAGCATTACATTAGAATAAAGGACAGACCTCTCAAATATCCCTTTTATATCCGAAGTTTATGTTTCCGACGGAACCGTTGGATGGATTTCAAATCTGAAAACTGTACAAGATTCAAGATTGTTTTTGTACGTCTCTCAATCTCTCTTTTTTGGAAAAATGTAAATAGAAAATCGGTCAATTATTGTATTTCGAAGAGATCAGATGTAAAAACCATTTGATATCTTCTGTCTCTCTCGCACCTCCATTCGAACACTGGGGCATAATCGAAAAATCCTGTCCCAAACTCTAAAACCATCTAGTTCTATGTTTTCTGAGTTACTTTTAACGAGTTTCGTTAAAGCTAATTCTTACTCAGTAATTTAAACTTTTATAACCAAAAAAGCTTCTAAAGTGACTCCATTGTTAAAAACTATGGAAAGTAAAGCGCTCAAATGGTTTGGACATGTGATAAGGATGAGAATGGAAAGGGAGCCCCGAAAATTCTTTGAGGCAAGACCGACTGACAAGAAGCCTAGGGGACGACGTCGAAAAACATTTTCAAACGAGATTGCCAAAATGGAAGAGAGGAGTGGCAATCAGCTGGGTGCTTTGAGGACGTTAGAAAAGGACCGGGGATGGCTGGCGAAAATGGATAGATAAGACCCCTCTACGCTGAAAGGCACCAAAGAGGAGGAAGAAGAAGAAGTAGATAACCGAATAAGCATATTTATTATCTTAATACCACCTTTTTATGAAAAATATAACCAGAATTTTTTTTACTAGAAGGTTACTGTTTGGTTTGCCACCTGGTACACATTTTATAAAATATATACATATAAATTTAGTGAAAATATCAAAAATATTCACTGCCAAAAATATGAATTAGACAAATTTTGTGACCAAGTGGCTAATGCGATTTATGCCTGCGAGTGGTACGTTCAACTGAAGATTAGACTACCCACTCCGTTACATGCTAAAGACGAATGAAATACTTATTAAATTTTACGGAACTCCTCTAAAGAATCGATGAATTGTTTATCGAGGTAATTTTAAGATTTTTGAAGTTTCTAAAGATACTGGCGCATTAAAAGGCTTGGTATAATAATTTAGCGTTTAGGATACCATGAAGTAAAAAGAAATTAAATTTTTTTTTAAAAAACATATATGTATTTATGGTTAAAAAAATATACTAAAAATACACAAAAAGTGAAAAAATTTAGGCTCGAACATTTTTTGCTTCTCGCATTGAATCCAACTAGAGATCTGATGAGATCGGCAACCATTTGTAGACATCCTCTAAATTATCTTTTCTTGAGCATTTTCTGGCATATCTATTTCTATTTACTTAGAAGCATTTGTTCATAGTTTCCTGGGCTTCCGACATTGCCCCGATCGGTAAAAGTACATGCTTATCAAACGTGAGCCGCGGATCAGTAATTTATGAGCGCATACAGGTATACCATACTAAGAGTACGATTTCAAATGATGTTTCTCTGTTTCATGGCAATATTCTTCAAAATGTTAGGGATTAATCTGTCGATTAATTAATCGAGATTGTTTGTAGGATGACATGGAAACGATAAATTAAATTATTGACGGCAATATTGTCGTCTTTTGAATTTCCAAAACCTGGTTTCAAAGTATCGATTACCAGACCCAGTCGTTTCCGAAATTCACGCTGTATTTCCTGTTTTCGATCCTAAACCAACATTTTTTCCTTAGCAGATCATTAGCATATTCACTAGCCATTTTATTTTTTAAGCTTGTAATTAACATGTTACAAACACTCAAAGAACCTGATCCAAGAATGAAGAATTGATTAACGGAAACCGAGAGTGGATTTGTTAACGTCAATCTTCACGACGTGGTTTAGCTTATTTAAATCCTTTGATGTAGATTTGCATAGATGACACCGCAGAATTGATGAAGACCCTGTTAAAGAGTTACATATCTTTTCATTTGCTGTGGTCAATTGCTAAGTCTTTCGAAGCCGAATTGGCTCACTAGCAGCTAGAAGTCGATTTACGGCCTGCTGCCCACTTTATTTATGGTTATCTATACGGAAACTGAAGGGTTCCACTAGGCCACGACTCGTTTCTTTTTTTAAAAAGGGCTTGTTTTCCCGATCCTTGGCTATTTTGTTTTGATACTCGAAACGGAACGAGCTTAGTTTGGGCCGTAAATAGGAAATATCATAGTCGTATCGGAGCACAGAAACTTCGATAATTTAATGTATTATAAACTGAATTTTTTTATCAATTGCCTTGCTATTAGACTCCCACGTCCATCCACACACCTGCCTTCTTGATAGGCAGAGTGTTGGACAACCAAAAAGTGAAAAGACAAAATTCAGTAATTTCATCATTCTTGTTTTCCAGGGAAAATGTTGATCGTTGCTAAATTAGACGCAATTAGAAACATCTCTCAACAAATTACTCTAGCTCCTTAATTGCCGTATTTAACTAAAAAAACAACTCCGCTTAATACGATTTAATAGCTAACTTTTTCCTTCATTGAATATTATATTTGAAGATTTTTTCTTTAAATATATTTTCTTAGAACGAAATAAATTTCTAGTTACGGCCAGGATTTTTTTTTATTTTGCCCCAGTGTTTTGATTTCAAGATATTCATTTTTTTTTTTTTTTTTTGTGAAGAGGAGATTGTCAGAAAATAATTTTTAAATATTTTTGAAAACTTACTTGAAATCTTTATTATGCATTTTTCATTTATCTTCAGGAACGATAAAATGTATTAAGCCTCTTAAAAAAAATTCAAAAGTTTTCGACCTTATACCTAAGTGTACGTTTTCCGCTATCTTATAGCCACTAAGAAAAAGTGTCAAAAGGGAGTGCGTAAGCGGGTTTCCCGACGTCATCATACGACCGCAGTGCTACAATGGCAGAAGACAGAACTCTATTGTAGTATCTAATTTCACAAACCTAACTACTTCATATAAATAGTATATAAATGCGGAAGGAATCTTATTGACCGATAATGAGGCCTGCATGGAGAAATGGAAGAAATATTTTGAGTTCCTATTAAATGGAGGAGAAGAACGAGACGAGTATCTTCACTCCTATGAAGGCGAATTGCAACCACCAGATGAGGAGGAAATCAGCCACTGAAGAATCACAAAGCTCCTGGCATTGACTCACTCCCCGCGGAACTCCTTAAACAGGAATCTATGGAGCTGGTCAAGCGTTTACATAATATAATACTAAGCATTTGGAATGATGAAATGTTACCTAGCGAATGGAGAAAAACGGTGATCTGTCCCATACACAAGAAGGGAGACATGTTGCCTCAATTCAAACAACTCCTTCAATTACCCCATTCCGATTACCCTCACCTCGAATACCTTTTCGCCGAAATATCCACAGCTTCCCATTCCCTACTATTTGGAGTCATATACCGCCCTCCCAGAGTACCCTTTCAAACAGTATTCGAATCCACCCTTTACAATCTAATCCAATCCTATAACAATATCATCCTCACTGGGGATTTTAACACCAACTATTGTTGCCTTCCTCAGACCATGCCTACTTAACCAACCTCTTCTTCTCTCTCGATCTTTATAATGTACCATATATTCCCACACACCACACCCAGTCCTCAGAATCCTGGCTCGATCTGTATGTTCTGGATTCTGCTGAGAAACTCCTCGTCTCGTCTCAACATCCTGTTCCGTTCTTGTCTGCTCACGACCTTATCCTAGAATCTTCCGATCACGCTATTTTCCCCAAGAACCATTTCTTTTCGTAACCTTAACACCCTTTCCTCTGAAATCTTGGCTCCAGATCTTGAAGCTATCCCATGGGACACCATATACTCGCTCAGGACCGTAGATTCTATGGTCGAAACCCTTACCTGTCATCCCCATAATATCCTAGACAACCATGCTCCTCTTATCACAAAGAAGATACGACACCCTCCTGCTCCTTGGTTAACGCCTGAAATCAGGGAATGCATGAGGCACAGGGATGCTGCAAGGCGACGATTCAGGCGCTCCCGTCTTCCTAGTGATTACTCCACCTTCAAACTTCTCAGAAACAGTACCCAATCCATGATACGCCAAGCTAAATCCCAATATTTTCAGCAATCCTTATCTTGTGCTTCGACTCCAAAACCAAATGGACAATCCTGCGTAAACTATCCTTAGGAAAACAAACCCATAACCAAGCTATTCCTATTTCCGCTGATGATCTTAATACCCACTATGCTTCCTGCTCCTCTCATTTATCATATCAGACGCCGATGCCTACACCCATGCACCATTTCAATCCGGATTCATTCTTTTTTTCCCATATCACCCCCGAGGACCTCTTTAATTCTATTCGTAAATCCCGAACCAATGATAACGGACCCGATAATATTCCAGTTAAACTAATCAAAGCCTCGCTTCCTTCTATCCTTCCAATATTATACCATATCTATAACTTTTCTCTAGACAGTGCAACCTTCCCTACTTCCTGGAAAACCGCTCTAGTCCGTCCACTGAAGAAAAACTCAAATCCGGTATCTCCAAATGGCTTCCGCCCAATTTCTCTCCTTTCCAACCTTTCTAAACCTTTAGAGCGTCTGGTCCAATCTCAGTTATCCCTCGAGAAAAACAATCTTTTGAACGCCTTCCAGTATGGTTTCCGGCCAGGCTATTCTACTCACTCTGCTCTCTCCCAAATTTCCTCAGGATCTCCACAAGGCTATAGATTAGCACAAAATAACAATCCTTGTTTTGCTTGATTTTTCCAAAGCCTTCGATTCTGTCGACCATAATATCCTCTTAACCAAACTCCATAGAGTCCCAGTATCCACAGGCGCTCTTCAATGGTTTCAATCATTCCTTACCGACCGTTCCCAGTATGTTGTCGTTCCAAATAAACCCCGCTCCGACTCACTGCCTCTGACAAAAGGTGTACCCCAAGGTTACTCGTTATCTCCTACCCTTTTCTCCATATTCATAAATGATCTTCCGCTCTCCATCAAGCACTCCCAATACCACCTCTATGCCGACGATATTCAGATTTATATTTCCTTTACCCCAAATGAATTTCCTGATGCTATCTTTAAACTTCAGGAGGGCATAAACAATATAAGTGCTTGGTCAAACAGCAACAAACTCCTGTTAAGCGCTGAAAAAACAAAAGCCATCCTGATAGCATCACCTGCTCTCCTTAAATCCATTCCCAGCACCCCAAACCTTTTCTTAAACTATACTCCTATCTCTTTTCATTCATCCGTCAAGAACTTAGGTATTATTCTTGACCAAACTCTCTCTTGGAAACCACACATCTCCCAAATATCCCGCCGAACCATAGCAACCCTAAAGCAATTCCGTCGTCTCCATCACCTCTTACCTTTTAATATTCGTAAACTCATTGTTTCTTCCCTTGTCTTTCCCCACATTGACTACGGTTGCGAGGTGTACAGCGGACTTTCAGGTGAGCTCGAAGCAAAACTCAAGCGTATTATGAACTGTGCAATACGGTTTGTATTCGGGATCACCAGGGACACGCCCAGTATTACGCCGAGTTAAGGTGGCTTTATCCTCGTTACAGATGCCAGTATTTCCTAGCTTCCTTTCTCTACCAGGTTATCGGAACTCATCGTCCCAGCTATATCTTCCAATCCCTTCAATTTAAATCATCAATTCAGTCCCGTTCTACCTGATCCCGGCTTTCGGACCTCTACCCTCCTCCTCACCGTACTGCTGCCTTTGACAAGTCCTTTCTAGCCAAAGCAACTTCTCTTTGGACTTCTATCCCTCCTGAGATCCGTCATGTAAGAACGACTTCCTCCTTCAAATCGCTCCTTTTCAACCACCTTCTCCTTACCCAGTCAAACAGACAATAACTTCCAACTGCAGATGCTATAAATTCCAATTATTATTATTGTATTTTTTTGTGGGTGTTTATATTACTTAAATTATCACTGATGAATTAGCTATATCTGACATTCTAAGCCATGACCACACTGTTTCGGTCATCAATTATGTATTTTATTTTATTCTTAAGGGACTTTAGTCTCAGGATAATAAAGAAGTTTTTTCATTTCATTTCATTTTCATGTTTAGATACACAAACTATAGAGGAATATCACTACTTCCGTGTGCATTTAGACTACTTTCGAACATTTTATTTTGCCGGCAACTTCCGATTGTTGAGCAAGAAACTGGTCATTACCCGTGCGGGTTCCGGTCATATACCATATACCAAAGGATGTTTAGCCTCCATACTATTCTGGAAAGAGGAAGGGAGTACAACGTGACCACGCATCATCTCTTCATTGACTTTAAGTCAGCATACGATAGCATTCATCGAAAGGAGCTTTACTAAGCACTATACGACCTGACTGTTCCACCAAAGCTCATAAGACTCATTTGGCTTACAATGAAAAATATTGAATGTGTGGTCCAGGTAAAGGGTCGAAGATCATTAGAGTTTCTATCCAGAAGGGGAGTGAGGCAAGGGGATGCCCTGGCATGCCTACTCTTTAATATGGTGTTAGAGAAAGCAAAAAGGGACTCGCAGGTTCAGACTTCATGTACGGTATGGAACAAATGAGTGCAGCTGTTAGCATACGCAAATAACATTGATATTATAAGAAGATGGGCTAGAAAGATGGGACTTATTGTCAATGAAGCAAATACTAATTATGTGGTATCGGATCAAGCTCTAAGATCAAAAAGCACCACCGTTTCTTTTGGACCCTACAGATTTGAGCAGGTCTTGGAGTTTGTTTAAGTGTGGACAATGGTCACGTGCAACAACGATGCTGTCGTGGAGATAAGGAAGAGAATACTACCTGCTAACAGCTGCTATTTTGGACTCCGGAAGCATCTCACAAGCTATTCAATAAGAAGGAGAACAAAAGTACTTTTATCCGTCCTGTATTATGTTATGGCTCGGAGACATGGACCACAACCAGAGCTGAAGATCAACTCCTCTTCACATTTGAAACAAAATTGTTACGTCGAATTTACGGCGGTATATACGAGAATAGTGAATAGAGGAGGAGAAATAATCGGGAGCAGTACAACATGTACCAAGAGCCGGACATTTCATTTATTATCAAGGTAGGAAGACTCGTGTGGGCAGGGCATCTGGCCAGAATGTCTGACGATCTACCTAAAAAGAGAAACATGACTGAGCCCTTGTACAGTCGTCGAAGAGTTAGTAGACCGAAGCTGCGATGGGCAGATTGTGTGGTCCAAGACTCTAGAAAATATTTAAAGGTCCGAAGCTGGATGGCAGCGGCACAGAACAGAGAGGCATGGCGGTTGTTGTTAGAGAAAGCCAGGACCGTATATGGGTTATAGAGCTAATAAAAGAAGGAGAAGATGAAACGTAATATTATCTTTAAATCAATATTGTATATATTCTAGAAAATGAAAAGCCTTTTCGCAACTAATAAGAAAACATTTCCAATATATTATATTTATTTTAATTAATTTAAAAAACAAAAAAAATGTTGATGATACACAAACAACTTTAAGTAAAAGGTAAAGTTTTTTTTTCTTTTTTTTAGTCTCAAATGTACTTTATGTGTATAATGTATCACTTTGAGCGAAACGCTGCGTATCATCAAACTCGTCTTCTTCCGTGCTATATTCAATATTTATATTATATATCAGGATTCGAATCTGCAACAAAGACAGACAATAGAACATCGAAGAACACGTTTTCTGCAGCTCCATTAGCTACCACGTTTCTACTGGAAATCATATTGAACAATATCGTTGGTGCTGGTTCTTTAATAATGGTCACTGATGTTATACCCCCAATATTCTCCTTACAGCCCCAGTTTAAGGGGTCTTTCACATTTCCCATCTTGCAGATAAGTTCGATAACCATGAAATTCAACTGCATCCTTTGTTGGAGGTAGATGTGACAAATCGAACTTAGCGTTTGCTGTAGCATTAACAAATCTATAGAAGTTACATATGTATAAGTGGGTAACATGTGACCATCTAGATGTACTGGAGACAAATCTTATAGAGATGTTCATGATTCGCTTCAGTCTGTCCTCAAGCATAGTCGAAAGACCATCATATACCATACAGCTATAGTCAAAGTGGGGTAAATCAAGAGTTCAAATGGCTCGTTCCCCCTATCCGTAGAAAATATTTCCTAGGATCATACCTTTACGAAATCATTCACTCCCATCATCCACCCTATATCCATAGCCTCCTTCAATTTAAATCCTCAGTCCATTCTCTTGAAACAAGATCACGCCATTCTATCCTTTACGTTCCCACCCACAAAACTAAAACTTTTGATCATTCCTTTATTATCCGCTCTACTACCCTCTGGAATTCTCTACCTACCCATATCCGCCATGCTGCTTCTCTATCCTCATTTAAATCCCGACTTTTTCTGTACCTACTGTCATCCCAAACTGATGTTTAACAATTATGATATTGCAATTTTGAGTATTAAATTTTGAATGAAGAAAATAAGTAAAGAGCCTATTGTTTAAATGTATATTTTGTTTCTTAATTCATTTATTTTTTATTCTGTTTAACACCATCGTTTCCGGAAGATTTTATTTATTTATTTTTTATTTTTTTTTTTTGTATAATATTTCTTCTTCTTTCTTAGCTCATTATTTTAAATAATAACAATGTTAATTTTGTCTGTTGACCAAACATATTATATTACTTCATATTTCAATGTACAACCTGTTATTCTTAAGGAACCCATTCCCAGGATAATTTTTTTTCTATTCTATTATATTCTAAATAAAAAATAATAATAAAAATAAATTAATACGAATAAAATTAAGAAGAGATGGTTACGTGGTTTTAAAAGGATGATGAGCTAGGGATGCTTTATTAAATTTAATATCTGGGAATAGGCTAGTGATAAGTTCTGTTTGTCAGTATTTTGGTTAACTTTCTGTAGGACCTCTATTAAGGTTAAAATTTGCTTTAAAAAATAAATAAATAAAAAGGACTCTTTTCCGTTTGGTTAACAGGAAGGGGTTCTTATTCTAACCCCTTCCTGTTAACCAAACGGAAAAGAACCTTTTTTATTATTTTTTTAAAGCAAATTTTAACCGTAATAGAGGTTCTACAGAGAGTCGCAGAAGGCATATGGCTACCGTTGTCTCCTCAATTACTTTGTATGTAGCTAGGATTTGAAAATAGACGATGGAGTTATCAAATCATACAGGAGACAGATAGTTTCGGTTAATCGCAGAATTTCCGTAAGGGCAATAAGCACCTTTAAAACAGCTTCCTATAAGGTGGTGTGTTTGATACCCAAAATTCCCCCTGTTGAACTTCTCGGGCAATGAATTCGGCACTTTAGACCAGTTTTCAGAGAAGAGAAGCGGAAAATAACTATCGATCAGTGACAACAGCGTTGGAAGGCTGCAGAATCCGGAAGATGATCTCAAAGGTTGATACCAGGTGTTGGCTTGTGGCATAGTTGCCGGCATGGTGAGGTGGATTTTTACTTAACCCAACTTTTGACCGGACATGGATGCTTCAGAGCATACTAATACCGATTTAAATTTGATAACATCGCAGAATGCCCCGCATGTTAGACATTTGACAATGAACATATTAATGTATAGGAGTAAATAACTATCAATATAAATCAATTGATAACCCTCTAATGTTTATTAACTGTAACCTTACCTGTGAAATGTTCTACTTGATAATTTATCATTTCACAAATAGTAAGGTTTTTCAGACATATTTTAAGTTTAACTCTGACAAAGAACACTACTAGACAATTAAATAACACAATTAAACAGATCAATCTGAACTACCACCCAGATCAAGCTCAGCATAAACAACATAGAACCAAGGACCAAGAACGTCATCAGGACCATCCGCTACATTGTTCCTTTTGAATCGAGCCCACCTCTCTACATTTAAACGCCTAGTATGGGCGGTAAAACGCATATCATCCGACTTAAAACAAACGCGTGGGGAAAGGATTTTTCCATCAAACAGTTCACCGATGCTCTTTGTTTAATTCGGTTTGGAGGTAGCTATAGGGGTTGCTTCTGTAGCACAATTTAATGCAACCTCTTTATTTAATGTAAAATGCACGTCAGAATCAATGCTGCTTTTGCTGGCAACTAACTAAACTTATGTAAAAGAGGCTGCAAGTCAGATTCACGAGTTTCTTGATATGAATCTTCGAATGAATATTTACATTAATTTTAATTTGGCACTTTTTGTTATCAGTAAAAGCCTCGCAATAAAGCCTCCAACGAAAACACTAAGGGGCCTGCTTAAGTTTATTAGAAAATAAAGTTTCTCATCATCTCTTATTTATGCCGATCTAAAAAGTTGATCCGAGGCTCGAAATATGCACAGAAATTGAAAATACATGGCTCAAAATCAAACCTTTCTTCTGTTTGATGTCAGACCAATCTATTGTCTGCTCTGACTGAGAGCTCTTTGGAAGGTTTATACTGAGGAAGGTTAAAACAAGGTTCTTCCAGGTTAAGGGTATGCTGTCTTAAGTTGACCTGTTAAGATGAGAGAATCGTGAGTTCATTGATTTCTTTTTTCTCCGATTTATGACTAGGTTATTCCACTGTGTGATATTTATTGTATTGTTTACATTTTTCTTCAAATAATATGTCTGCCAAGACATATTATTTTAACTATTTCTGATTTACTCAAATCTATCTAATGTTCAAAAACTTATTTTTGTTCAATTTAAAATGAAGATTCTCCTTGACAAATTTTGTCCTGCACTAATATTTGTCTCTATATTTTTTCTGTTATGATGTAACTTGAATGTCTACTAGAAAAAAATATTTTGAACTTAGGTCAGTTTATATATTTTATTGAGTGATTTTAAAAGAAATATGTAATAGTTCATAGACAATAGAAATTATTCACACTATCTTTAAAATTGCTCACAATCAGGATTTTTTTTTATTGTGGGAATTATTCAGGCAAGTGGCAGAATAACTTAAAAACTAGATAATCAAAATTAAGTTTTCTTTCCATTTGAATTTGAGATTTTCATTGGGATCTTATCTATAACCTTTCCATTTGAGTTTTTTATTGGGATGTTATCTATAACCTCTGAGAAAAATTTCAAATTGAAACGGCTGCTCAACTGCTGAAATGCTACAATCACATAGCATACTGATCAGTCCAACAGTCAATATTATAAAACAATTAAAGAAGAGAGAGATAGAAGGAACAGTAAAAATATTATCAAAAATTAAAATTGGCAAACCATACCTAGGCTGAATAAAGATTATGATTCAAAATTCTCCAATCCAGAATAATGGTTCCTTCCATGCCCTGAAATTGACTTACTTAATTAATCTTGTCTATCTACCCTAGAAAAAATCAATTACAATTTTATCATTAATAAATTTAATATTAATATATAATTTAATTGTCTTTGTGATAGAATATATGTATTCTATTTATTTATATATATATATATATATATATATATATATATATATATATATATATATATATATATATATATATATATATATATATATATATAATATCTTAAATCCATTATAAATCATTTTAGAAAAAAAATATTCTAGCTTATATTTAAAAAAATGCCTAAGCTTTCCAATTCTATATATTCTTTAAAACATTTTGTTACCTCTCTCACATCTACAGTTTTATTAAAACATTTTTGTAGACTACTTAAAAATTAGTCAGGGTGTTTTTATAGAATTTCTAAGGGGCACGATCCAGTCCAAGACCTTTGTTTTATTTAGTTTTGTTCATAATGGCTTTTAATTCAGGTAGAGTAAAAGGATTATTGAGAAATGCATCATGTTACACTGGTTTAGCATATTGTATATATACAGGGTTTAGTTGTTGATTGTACGTTGTTTAGAGTAATCACCTCCAACTAAGTGTTAAGATGATCACTCCTTTTAGAATAGAAGTGGACTGTATTAACAAATTTAAACTAAATGAAAGAAGGCTGGACCTAGATAAAAGATACACTTAATGTAAAAAAAACATTAATTATATTATAATGAAAAATGGTACATTTAAACTGGATTGCCAGGTGTTAACCTATGGAATTGGGTTAGTAAGTTGTACTATTGCAAAGTATAACATGTGACAACTTATGTGGTGGAAATCTGATGCTGTCCTATGCTCTGAAAAGGTGAACTTGTGCTTCCTCTCCTCTTCTCCTCCCCTTTGACCAGGGGTTCTTCTAAATTCTTCTATTACATGTTGTTTGAGAGGGACCAGTGCTACAGGAGAAAAAAACTAGAGCAAACTGTGTTGCACAACCAGCCAGGACCTGCAACTTCTGTTTTCCTTTTCGGCTGCTGGGGGCACTCTGGTTCTGTTACAGGCCGCTAGATGGCAGTGCAGTGAGCATGAAATTCCCTTTTCGGGAGCCCGAAACATATGTATTATTAAAATAATCTTACCATTTCTGAGCTATTATCTCTTTACCTATCATGAAATTCTGGTTTTTAAATTTTATAACTAGTTCCCAAAAGTCTTTTGTGTCTCTTATATTCTTAATCTTATCTATAGTTTCATTATAACATTTTATCTCTGCATAACTGCTTATAATACTTTTTATGCTCTGTATACAATAATCTGTTTTCCGGTATATTGTTTTCCCTGTATCTGTTTAGAAGTATAAATGACTGTTTCCTTACTTCTGTACATTCCTTGTCAAAACAAATTCCTTTTCTATTTCTTCTCGAGTTATAGCTGCTATTTATTGATGATTGTTTGATAAAATTAACTAGCCACTCTACTTTATTAATTTAATAATCAATAAATCTTCTTCCATCAACATTCTAGTTGCCATATTTTTTTTTTAAATTTTACATTGATATTTTTATTTTATTTCTAATGCTCAATATCACTTCGGGGGTAATTTTACTATTTTTTCACAATTTTTATTTGCTTCTGTTTTTGTCACCACTAACGGCATGTGATCTGAGAATATTTCATTTTCCTCTTTAATATCCTTTATTAATGATAATATGGCTCTAGAAATGCAACAGTAGTCTATTACTGATGAGCCTTTTGAGGTGATAAATGTAAACTCCCTAGGAATCACTTTTCACTCTGCCATTTAATATCACCAAATCATATGTATTCAATGCTTCAACCTACTTTTTTCCTCTTGTATCAAAAATTTTATCTTTTGAATTTCTATGTGAACTAACGGCTGTAGTTTCAAATTTTATTCAATTTTTGGAAAGTTTTTGTATATTTCCTGTTTTGGAATTCTGATTTCCTATTACTGTATAATTTAGGTTTTTTTTGTCTACTATTTTGACTAATATTGAAAAATCTTCCTCCCATTTATTTAAATAAACCAATATCAAATGAACTACCCAGTGATTTATGCTTATTTTTATAACTATTAAGCAAACTGTCCAAAATTTGTGTGAATACAACAAGATTTTTTAATTTTCAGTGATTCTTTCATACCTATCTCACAACCACCACTCGCTCTACCAAACGTTACTTCTCTTGTTCCCGGAATCCATTTCAGTTCAAAATTTTAAAAATATTTTCCGAATTTATTGATAATATGTTTTTCAATAAACATAAAATCGATAAACAGAACTTGGAGTCAGGCTCTGGCCTAGATAGGTGATACATCATGTCTGTGTTCACTGCATGCCAGTGTGGGTATACTTTTCTCTAGAAATCTGTAATCTGAACTGTACTGTAATTTGTACTATTCTGTGTGCCTACAAATTTACATCAAACTGTGACTAGTGTAGAAGGTGCAAGAAGTTGAAAAAGAAATAAAATTTCACAGAGTTTGCAGTCCTTATCAAATCGGCAAGCGATAACATGTCTACCCCCACCACTATGTAAGTTGTCTATGAATGAGAGTTAAACCTAATTCTATTAGCTGTTGGTACACAGTATATTTATTTATTCAACCAGCTGTATATAATCTATTTATTTATATTAACTTAATACATTTTTTTCATCCGTTTCTTTATATAGTTCCACTTTCAATAATGGCGGAAAGCTTCCGAACCAGGCTATGTCTGGAAGAAAAAAATAACCCATTAATCAACTCTGCAACAACTACTAATGCAGAAATTTTAACACTTCAAAATTCCATGGAACAAGTCACAAAAATCATTTCAGGATTTCAAGAAAATCAGAATTACATTGTTTCTCAGTTTAAAATCTTCAACAAACGGATATCAAAAAAAGAGCTCCACAGCTTAAAAAATGCTTCGACTGAAATGATGTCTTGAAAAAAAATATTGGGTTGTGTCACATGAAATGTCCGTTTTCAAGGTAAAGGATTTTTATTAAAAATACGATATGAAAACAAGATAATTTTATTCAAAGTATTTACCTCTTTTTCTACACATTTTTCCCAATGTGACACCAACTTTTTTATCCCCGAACTGAAAAACTCTGAGCTTTGAAGTGAAACAAAATCTGAAAACGCACTTTTCACTTGATCATCATTTTCAAAAAGTTTTCCTTTGACGAAGTTGTCTAAATTCCTGAACAGGTGGTAATCTTTTGGATAAGTCGGGAGAATATGGTGGGTGCAGAAGAACTTTGTAGCCCAGTTCTTTCAATTTTTGCACGGTATGTTTTGAAACATGGGGTCTTGCTGTCGCTCAGTGAGATCATGAGGTACCCATGTATCGAGCTTTTTTACTTTCCCAACATACTTTAAATGTCTGGAAGCGGTAGATGCACTTGCATTTAGTTGTGCTGAGAGTCCTTTAACTGTTTGGTATGGGTTTCCTTCTACTGTATGTTTGAGGACATCGTTGTCTATTATGGACGGAGATCTTCCTCGGGGTTTTCCAAGTCGGTATCTCCAGCTGAAAACTTAGCAAACCAACGGTGAATGGTCCATTTGTTTATTAACACTCCCTTCCCCTAACGCCTTGAAAATATTTCTAGTGGCCTCAGCTGCTGAATGGCCGAGTTTAAACTCGTACAAAAATATTACTCGAAAATCGCGTGTTTCCATGTTCATATTTGGAGGTATACTAAAAAGTGGGTAATTGATTGGGAAGCTAATGTTTATAATACAAAGGTAAAGGATTAGTAACTGTTCACTTTAAATATGTAAACATTCGGAAGAAAACAACAGAGACCTACAAAATCCTTTATGTATTTCAGAAACTATAAAAACGGACATTTTATGTGAAACAACCCAATAGAAATCAATTTGACCTATTGATTATTAAATACTTTAAAACTTTGAATGTTTTGGAATAATATCAAACTAATTTTCTGAGAAAATAAAAACATGATCATGAAAAACCAATGAGTCATTCCATAGCTGGGGTACCTAAATACTTCTCTGTCAATGCTTAAAATTCAACATTTTATCTATTCTTGAATGCATATTTTTTATTTTCAAATAGTTGGTTTTAAATGTTAAAGTATTTACTGGACTTTCAACATACATTTTAAGCTCAAGAAAAATATATCAAACTTATAATAATTTTATTTTTTAATATTATTTATATATGCATTACTGCATTATTTTTTTTATTAATAAAAATAAATGTTACGAAATATTTGTTAAATTAATTCATTATAGAGAAAATAACTGTATGAGAGTTGATATTTGTAAATAAATAGATATTTGTATTAAAATAAGTTATTGCAACAGTATTTGAATCATATTTAAAAAAAAATCCATAAATATTAAATTTTATGGCATTTAATAAAAGATATACAACCCTATTCCAATTCACGCCTGCAAATGCGTACATATTGACTTCTACATGAATGGAATACCCTTATTCGTTTTTACACCAATGGAATACGACTAAATCCCTTATATACCTGTGAAAAATGACCGTATTTTTTTTTACACCTTTGCGTATATCTATCCACATCAGTTAATATATTCGTATTTACAAAACCTGATATTCCCGAATGCATTTGTATTCGTATTTTTGAATGCGAATTTTGCCTATCTCTGACTTTCAGCCTTTGGAACCGTTCTGTACCGTTCCAGAGGGAGATTAGATTACATGTTCCCAATCCAGTTATATCGGTACATCCCTAATGAAGGATATAATGGTTTGATTGTATATAATGAATGTTCCCGATTGTATTAGATGAATGTTCCCGATAGTATTTAATGAATGCTCCCAAAAAATAGTGAAAACTATTTATTGAGAAATCAACACTTCAACCATCTCATCCTTTATTATAATTAAAAAAGTTATCAACCTTTTTTTTTTTCTTTTTTTTTTTAATAATAAAACACTCACTTAAATAACTTGTATTTTTACATTTCAGGTCGTCATATTTTTGGTGTTGTTTTGCTCTGATAGTTACTTTGTCATTTTCCACTCGTTTTTATAAAGTATTGGAACCTGATCATGTTTGGTAAGTATTTCTGAACTGTAGAATAGAATAAAAATTAACTTTATTCTGGGACATAGTCCCTTAAGAATAACATTGATGTTACAAATAAAGATAGCACTTCTGTCCAGAATACATTAAATAGTTTGAATTATTTACAAACTTAATTATTTACATAGGTGAAGTAGATTTAAAAAAAAAAAATTATATATGTACACACACACACATACACAAATACAAATCACAAAATAATAATAATGATAATAAGTGCAATAGAAAGAGAAAATAAAAACAACTAATTTTGTACAAAAAAACACACAAAAAAAAACTGTATTGACAATGGTTATCATAACTGATAGAACTATTATAATTGTATTAATAAATATATTTAAAAAAATACTTTTTACCTCCAAGAAGAAATTGGCCAGAACATATAGTAAACTGTTGATGTGGCCTAAATGCTTTTATGATTAATCAGTTTGTATTCTTTAACTATTCCCGTTTTTATTCTTTATATTTAGTTTTTTTTTTTTTTGGTAATGAAAGTCTTTAAAGTAGTATTTTTTGGATTAATATGATGTTCAAATATTTGTTACTTGGATCCTATTATGCATATTTTTATAGTGTGTGTGTATTTATTATATATATATATATATATATATATATATATATATAATATATTATTTATTTAATATATGTTTATATTTTTTTTCTAGCTGGGATGAAACACATTTTGGCAAAATGGGAAGTTGGTATATTAACCGTACCTTTTTCTTTGATGTGCATCCACCCCTCGGGAAGGTACTCTTTTTTTTTTTTTTTTTTTTTTTTTTTTTTAACCTTTAATTATTATATTTGATCACCTCCTGCTCTTTGAACATAACATTTTAAGCTGCATATTGCCCTCCTTGTAATTCCCGCACCTATAACCTTATTCCGTTCCATTGGTCTGTGCTTCATGTTTTTCATATAAAATTATTTGCCAAATAAAATCAACAAACTATTATTAAACAAAATCAATTGAAAACTATGGAGTTCAAACTTAATCAGGCAGAGCGAGCTCAACTTTTCCACTCTCTAGAAATCAAAGGATCCTGGTAAAATCTGGAGAATCCCCCAAGGGAGTTATTTTTTCTAACGCAGTCGCTCTGGGTGTCTGAATCTTGACTGAGGACCTGTATAAGGTGAAAAGAAAAAGGACAAGAGGAGAGGATCCCCGACCACCCTGGATTGTTGTGCGCTTCGTTCACCAGACAGTCTGGGACAAGGTGATTCGTCTTTGAAAAGTTGAAAGGGACGTAAGTCCTCTAAAGTGGTAAATCACTAGACACTTGGGCTGGGATGACGATAGGATCTACATCGCGAAGGCGATATCTGCATCAAACTGACACTTTTACTGCTTGGTGAGGCAGATGAAGGCCACTACCAAGATAAAATATGTGTGGTTCTCCAGAGGATGAGTTCCTTGCTGAAGAGACGGCGGCCAGCCAATCGTTATAAACAAGATGGAGGACTTTTTCAATTAGATAAATTGAACGTTCCCATGTGTTGATTTCATTTTATCTTTCTTCTTTTTAGAATAATTTCTTTTTGTTTGACACTTTTTTTACTGTAATATTTTAACAAGACAGTTTTATTTTCTTACTTCTCTTACAATTAATATTTTATTTATTCAGATATATATTTCTATTATTTTATTCATAATTCCTGGCTATTTCAAAGAAACAATATTATCATTTTCAGCACATTGCTATTTTTATTATTGTTCTACCCTTCTTTGCTTCCCAAACCTACAAATATACATTTTACAAAGACAAACTCTCTTCTTTGTTTAAATGTTTAATATCTTACTATCCTGTCACGACAACTCCCAATCCCTTCATGCGCACTGTGACGAATTTCTTGACTATTTCCTTCATAATTTCTAACTTATTGCCGTATCTGAAACCTCGTTAAAACCTTTTATCCCTACCTCCTCTGTATCCATTCCCAACTAAACCCTCATTAGTGATAACCAAGGGGACAAAACTCTTAAAGGAATCTGTGTTTTCATTCATGATACTTTGAGGGTTAAGACCCTAAAATCCCCTGCTCAGGACACTCATCCTATCGATTACCTCTTCCTGCAAATTTTTCATGTCACCTTTACTTTCCTATACATCACCATATATCGTCCTCCTCAGATTCAATATGATTCACCCTTGAATCCTCCCTGTTATCTACTTACTCATGTATAACAATGTTATAGTAACCAGGGATCTCAACACCAATCTTTCCTCTGATTTTCCGGATAAATCATACGTGGCAAACCTACTACATTCCTTAGACCTATTTATTATCACTTTTCAACCCGCCCACTTTCAAGCCTCTCTGACAATCCCCTAAACACCCAGCAGCCATAATCGAAGTGGGGAATGATGAGAAAAGTTACTAGGAACTGGTAGGTTTCTATGGGTATTAAACCTCCTATCCTGAGGAACTGTTAAAGAATGGAAATGGATTTTCTGGAAACTTAAGAGATGTGATTATTTCAGGATAGGTTTAGGTCAAGGAATACACCTAGGTTTCTAACGGAAATATGGAAGATAATAGGTCTATTGTTGAAGTAAATTAGAGGGTGACAGGATAGGGAATTGAGAAGATTGGGGGAAACAATGAGAATGACTTTGGTTCAGAAAATTCTTGATGGCCCCTAAATTGATGTAAATATCTTCTTGTGACATTTGAACCATCTCAGACATCTCAGAGGGATGGAAAGAAAGATTGATTTGGAGATCATCAGCATACTTTTAGAGTGATTTAAGGAATTGGGGAGATCATTAAGATAGATGGAGAAGAGGATCAGCAAAATGCTTGTTTAGTTCATCAGGAGTTACGGGATAAAAGGACCTTGATTTGGAATTTATCATGGACAGATTTTTCTTGATTTTCTGGATTTGGTGTCAGATACTGGTGAAAGGGAATCATGGAAAAACTTAGCTTTAGCCGGACATAAAAAAGATTGAGTGAGGTTTTGAAGGGACTTGAAGAAGCAGTAGTCATTGATAGTTCTGGTGCGCTTATATTTTCTTCTTGCAGCATCTCTTTTTCTCATTAACTATCTTATTTATTGATTAATCCACTGTGCAGGTAGTTACTTGAAAGTGGACTTCTTAAGAAGAACATGATGGTCAAGGAATGTAGTGAGATGAGAGGATAGGTATTCTACCTTTTCGTCAATGGCTAAGTCTCTTTTTTATTGATTCCTCCCATAAATTAGCCACCTCGTCTCAGTTTCCTCTAACATATCTTTCGCACGCATCAAGATCTCCTATAACATTCCTACTCCACAGATAACCTCCAAAAAAGCAACCTAGCGTGACCATGATTCCTTAACAGCTGAAAAGGTACCATACCTAGATCCATTATCTCAATCCTTAAAACCTATATACTCTTTCTCATCCATAGCATCGTCAGCATACACTGTAGCATCGTCCGATTAGCCATTGTAGCATAAAGTGACGTTAAATAAATAAACAACTAGCATCAATTGAAAAATTGAGAAACAAAATCAATCCTACGAAATCCCAACAGATCACCTTCGCCCTTTGGCTCAAACCCTCGACAAACTGCCTACCAGCATCCTATAATAATATTCCACTGATCCCTATCGAACAGATCCATTACCTACGACTCCATCTTGATAAGTTTCTTACATAGAATCCTCACACAACACTGAAATGACAAGAAGCAGGTTGTAGATACCAACTACTACAACACTTACTTGACTAGCAATTCAAACTTCCAATATTCCATAAAAAAATTCTCTACATTACTGTAATCAGACCTATTTGGACTTGCGGAATTGAAATATGTGGCTCCACTGAATCATCAAATTCTCCTGCATCCAATCCAAAAAAAAATAAAATAGCTAGGAGCTAATTGCTGTTTTCTTGTGTGTTTTAGATGCTGATAGCTCTTTCTGGTTATATATCTGGTTATGATGGAAGTTTTCCGTTTGATAAGCCAGGTGATAAATATGAAGATACTAATTATGCTGGAATGAGAATGGTAAAAGATATTCACCTTCCATTTAATAATATTTTTATGTACTGTTTAACTGTTGTATATTTTTTATTTATTTATTTTTTTTTTTTAGTTTTGTGCTTTTCTAGGTGCCTCAATTGCACCCATTGCTTTCCTAATTGTTTGGGAATTGACATTTTTATTGTCAGCATCATGCATGGCTTCCATATTTATAATTTGTGGTGAGTTTTCTTAACCAGTAACCAATATGATTGTTAATATTTTTTCTTGTTATTATTTATTGGTGTAACCTTATAACTTAATATTTTTGTGTGATGATAATCATTTCACTTTGCTTGCTTTGCACAGTTAAAAATATTAATTAAAAATGTTGGTTTAAAAGTTAAATTTTGATTTTGAATGCATATTGAAAAAGTATGTTAAACTAAAATAAAAAAAGATTCAATATTTTAAATATTACAGGAAATACAAATAATTTATGTTATACTATTATATATGCTTAACACTATTAAATATTTACACACTTAGAAACCATACATTATGACTCTTTATTATTCTCAAAATTCTAACTGTTGTATATATTTAAACATCTGTTGTATTTAATATAAAATAGTTTTCCCCCGTGAAAAAAAAAATAAAAAAAATAAAAAATAAATGGAAAAAAAGCCAAACAAACATTAACATTTTTCTTCCAATCATTATTGTTTTTTCTATTATTTGATTAGCATCCACGAACCAAGATGACTAGACACACAACCACCAATCATTTAATGTCCATGAGTATATTCTTGTTTAGGATGAACTTTATCATTCATTTAGTATATAACCTCGTCTAGTCAATGATTGGTTTCCTATTCGATAATTTGGAGTGTTCATTGTAGAAGAGAGTCTTTGCTGTTTCATTAGCTGCAGGTCCTGGTAATAATTAGATCCAGATGAAGTGGAAACTGAAGTGCTTGATAATAACCCTGTATATTCTTCTTCATCCCATTCATATTTACGATTATGTTTCACCATCGATGATATATGTCGTTTTGGATCCCATGTGTCAACTGGCCTTACTGTTGAGTGAAGAAAAAGTTTTTCAAAAGTTCTGCTTTGAATGATCCTACTATCTTCTGGTTCTACGTTATCACAGTGAGGGTTGTCAGGCCTGCAAGATCTCCTCTCATGGCCAGGATAATCAGATTGTTGAAAACTACCTCCCTTACCACGGAATTTTCTGCCACCTCTGCCTCCACTAGAATTAGAAACTCTATTGCCAATTGAAGGTTTAAAATTAAATGAAGGACTCCATAATTCACGTTGTCGCAATACATCTTGAACATTTTTAGTTTTATGTTTAGTTAGTTTGACCTCTCCTGGAGTTCTAGCCTTCTTTTTCTTAGACAATGTCGACCATTCCGCTTTCATGTCACCTTCTGCTAATAAATTCTTTGATCTGTTTGAGTCAATTTTACTATCATGTAATGCTAAGTTTAGTAAGCTTCTTCCATTGTTCTTTGAAATGAAACTTAAGGTAAACTTACTTTTAAAACATTAAATATATTATTCCAATTCACATGAATATCTTTGAGACAGTCTCTACCCAAAATAGATGGTACATCTCGATCAATTACGAACAATTTTCCTCTTAATATATCCGTTCCATAAGTGACATTAACATGGGGAACAGTGTTCGGAATCAGTATTTCATCTATATACATTTTTATTTTCAAACTAGTCTTAACAAGTTTAATGTTTGGACATAGTTTGTTGTAATCACTTTTAGTGTTATTGATGAAACTGATGCCCCAGTATCAAGTTCCTCAGAACATTGTTCTTCTTCAATGATCATTTTTAGCATAATTTTATTTTCAGCATATTTTGTATAAGCCACAGTAATACTATTAGTAACAAAATTGTAAGACTTAATTTCAGAATCGGAATTTTCTGAGCACAAGTCGAATTGGTTTGTCCTGGTTATATTACTTCCAGTTTTAACCCCAACACATGCCCGTTTTAGTTGACCGATTTTTCTACAATTACTGCAGGCTTTACTCTTGAACTTACATTCTTTTGCCTAACAATTCATAACAGCTGTAGATAGGCCCAACCGCTCAGTGGCTTCCACAGTAGACTTTGGTATTAGACCATTACTGGATATCACAATCACCCTCACAATAACACTATCCAGTCTGTACAGTTCCTTTAGCTCAGCTGCTAGAGCTTGATACTTGCGAATTTTTTCTGCACAGACTGAACTTGTTTTGCCATAATTCGGGACAGCTATATCAATTAGCTCAGCATTTTTCTTATTGGAGTCAATCAAAACGATGTCAGGCCGGTTGTAGATAACTGTGTGCTCAGTTATGAATGACTGTTTCCAATACAATTTTATTCCTTCATTTTGAATGAGGTCTTTAGGTTTCCATTGATAATACGGTATAGAGTCGTTTAACAACATTCTTTTTAAACCAATCGCCTGGTGATAGACCTTTGCATGCAACGTCGTCATGCCTCTTAAGGTATTCCGTCCCGGCCAGCGCACCGCATCCTCCAGTGATGTGCTGGATTGATTCATAAGTGTTTGCACAGAGTCTACATTTGTCTGATGTATTTTGTAATTTCAAGACGTGGCGGCAGTAAGATCTTGTGGCTATCACCTGTTCCTGAATAGCTATCAGGAAGCCTTCCGTTTCGGGAAAGTGATCTCCCCTGATCAGCCAGCGGGTAGAAAAAGTCTTATCGATTTCAGCTTGCTGAAGCTGATGGAAAAATCTTCCATGTAGTGTTTTAGATTTCCATTCTTCCAGGTGATTGTTGTATGTTACAATGGTGGGAGCAACATTTTGAAAATCCAATTTAAGAACAGTGTGACTGTGGCCAAGATTGCAAATTATTTTATGCACTGAGACGAAGCCCGCTGAGATGACAAATTAAAACTTGCCCACATTATTTGTTCTAATTTATATCATACAAAATGTATCAAAACGAGTTTGTGGACACAGAAGCATCTAAAAAATGGACGTGTCCTGATTATGAGATATCATCACGGCCATTACCACAATCGGAGGCAAGTTCAATGATGGACCTGCTGAGGGCGCTGGCGGAGGAGGTTTGGGGAATGAAGGGTAAGCTTCAGTTAATCGACGATATTAAGGATACCCTGAAGAAACAACCCCAACTTTCCTTTCAAAATATAGAGTGGTTAAAAAAAAGAAAATTTACTAGAACAAAAAAAAAAAATCAACTCGAAAAACTGACGCTGAAAAATAATTCTTTAATAGTTAAAATTTGTGATTTAGAAGACTGCCTAAATAACGCAGTACAAAACGACCTTGATACCACCCTGAAAATACTTTGGTGATCAGAATGTAAAAGTGTGTGATGATTCCTGGATGAGCATCTACGACAAGATGCCTTCGAAGGGCAATCGGTTTTTAGGTAGAGGCCAAAGCAGTTGTAACACCTTCTATGAGTGTGAAGAAAGGAAATCTTTTCTTCCCTTGGCAAGGGAAAAAGGTTCGGACATGAAGATAAGAAGTGACCCTTATGATAAAATAAACATTTGGAAAAGATTGGTTTGGAGGTTTTTTCATCATCGTTGGCTGCCATGAGAGATAACTTCGAAACCCCATGAACTTGAGGTCTATTGCGAGATGACGAGCTACTGGCAGGGCTGTGGATGGATGAGATTTCCATATTTTTTATTTGATGTGTAACGAACTCCAACAGTTCAAGATAAGGAGGAATTAGGACCTAAATTCCTGAGGGATAATGACAACAATAAAAGTTGGCTAAATCGCCAACCTTCAGAGCTTTGACTCCCAGGACTAAATTTTAATCTCGTTGTCTACTTGATCTGGCACCATATGATGCAACATTGCCTCCTCATACTCGACCCAGCATGTTAAAGCAAATTTGTCGGTGGTTCCCAATATCATAGGACTTTGCCAACTGTTGAATTGCCTCTCACGATTCCTCAATTGTTCATTCAACTCCAGTTAGCAGACCCTCACTTCCATCGACCCGACTGGTTTGAAATTTTACTAGGTGCTGACGTGTATCCATAGTTATTGTCCCACGAACCCATCGTCCAGCACCCGAATGGTCCCGTCACCGTCAGTATTATATTTGGTTGGACAATTGAGACGTTGATTTCCAAAATTTACTAAAGGACCTTTTTTTTACGAAATTAATATTTTGACATATTTTTATTTTCATCATTAATTTTTATGATTTTATCCAATGAACACTCTAGTCCTTTAAAACAACAAATTAAAAATTCTATTATTTTCTAATCCAAATCATACTAAAACATTTCATTCCATAAGTTTAACATGGTGTTATTGGATATACTTAATAGCAAAAATTATAATGTGAAAAGAATCAAATAAGTTTGTTTAATAACATAGTAATGAGATATTTTTGCACTGCCTGTAAAATTTTCTAGAATGGATATAGTACTTTTTGAAACACAACGTCTCAATTGTTGGGCCCATGCACTCCCAGGCTCCATCATCGATCATTACTTCACTCATTTCTACTGCTGAACTTTCTTAGCAGCTTTCGGAGTTCTGGGAAATCGAGCATGTTCATGCTCCTGTAATCAAAGATCCCCTTGACACTCTAGCTGAGCAAGACCTCCAGGATACTCACGTGCGACAACCTGTACTCGGTATCCCTACCAATTAGGCCCGACGCTTCCATATCCTGCGCTTCTTTGTTAAATTTGCAATAAACCCTCAGCTTGCTTGGGAAGACCATAATTTTATGCAGTAGTACCTTCAGCTTGACCACATATCCAAGGCTTCCATGCCATCCTCTTATATTATTCCTCATCCTTTGCTAACCAAAATAACCAACCAGGGCAGCAAACTGCGTTAGCTCTGTAATGTCTCAAGCTCTGAATCTTCTGGCGTTCCCCTAAACGACCGTTTGTTGAAAGGTTCCAAGCTACAATCTGACTTTTCGGTGGTCCTGTTAAATTTTTAGCTAGCAAAAGTTGCTCTGTGCTGTGACACACAAAGAATGTATCGTCAAGTGCTTGTATACGATCAGGATCGCCACCTGTAACACATTTTTTGGACCCCTGACAGCACTTTGTGAGTGGAAGAGGCGCAACTGAATACTGTGAGGTACAGTTTGGCTCTTGCAGCATTCCTTGCCATGCGCATGCTGGATCAACTAGTGAAAGATGAAGGCTCCATTTTTCCTCTGGCTTCAGCAGCCTTAATGAATCAAACATACGTTGAAATAATTACTGGCGCTAATGATGTCCAGTCTGCTAGTTACCTGCATTTACACTTTACCAAATAGAAGAGCTTAGGCGGATTTGAACTCACCAAATGATCCACCAGCCATCCCCAAGTTCTTGAGGATCTTCGTGAGGACAAGTCGTTGAAAATTTTGGGCTTAAATTGGGAACCTTCTAAAGATGTGTTTTTATATAGAGTGATACCCTTCAACGCTAAATACACCAAACGCAACATGCTGTCATTTTTGACTCGTATATTTGATCCCAACGGTTATTTATCCCAATCACAGTGTACTTTAAAGGCATTGGAAGGCTAAGCTTGACTGGGATCAGAATGTACCAACCAAAATTGAAGCACAATGGAATGATCTTATACACCATTTTCCTAGGGTTTCTACTTTATCTTTCCTGAGATGCATACTCCCTGCTTTTACTGCCACTCTATTCGATTGGTAGGTTTTGCTGATGCTTCTGAGATTGGTTATGCTGCTGCTTTATACATTTGTTTCGAGAACAACCAAACTCGATATTTTTTGTGGAAAGCAAAGACTCTTGTCGCTTTAGAGGAGTGTGAAGTTTTTTGACGAACTTTATCGGTTCCCAGGCTTGAGTTATGTGCTTGCATATTGTTAACAAACTCGATCAGCTCTGTATGTATGTATAATATCTGATAAATTTTTCGGGATATCAATTGTTTACTAATTCCGAAATTGTCTTGTCCTGGCTTAGAACTCCTCCTCACTTGTTAAAAACTTTCATTGCAAATCGTGTAGTCCACGTCAACGATACCATACCTTATCGCACCATTTGGTCGCATATCAGTTCATCTTTGAACCAGGCAATATGGCTTCTCGAGGTCTTAACCCTGATTCACTATCTGAGCCTACTGTGCTGTCTCTTTGGTCACATAGCCCTCCATTTATGTCAGACTCTCAAACTTGTTGGCCTTCACCTTTTGCCCCACTATCCGCTACCTCTCAATGATCCCTGAGCTGAAATCCATGACTCATGTGCTGGTTGCTGCCAATAGTTTTCCTGCTGATTCGCTCAGCCGCCGTGCGCATTTAAAATCTAAAACGAGCTCTCAAGGTCCCGTCACCTCCTCCAAAATTAAAAAATCTCTTCTCACAATCGTACGTGCACTAAAAGAAAAATTTTATAGTTCTTAAATTGATTTTAAAATCATAAAAGCCGAGGTAGTTGAAAGTCATGTGTTACCCGCACCAGATTTTTGAAATTATTTGGATATTGTTCATACAAAACTATTAAAATCGCGATTTATAAATGTAATAGTAGAGGAAAAAGGGTGAAAAAATAAATATATACAAAAAAAACATTTTCGTGAAAAAAAAATTTGTATAGGAACACCTGATTTACCAACCGGTATATAATATAGTATAGGATTGATTCTCATACCTTCCAAATATATATGAAAATTTTCATAAAAATCGCTCCAGCCATTTCAGAGGGATACAACAACAAACACCATGACACGAGATTTGTATGTTAGATTTTGGTTTAACTAATTATATACCCAATTTTTTATTGAGATTTTATTAATATTAAGAATTAATTCAATTTCTAAATTATTTGATCCAAAACTGTGATGTCAGTTATTGACACAAACTGTCTAATCTACCAATTTTTTTAATCTTAATTTTAGCTTAAACTAAGTAATGTACGCCATGTTAGTTTAGATTTGCTGAATTTGATTCCACTTCAAATATGATCATTTCATTATAATAAATATTTATTAGCTTTGAATAATTTCATTTATTAGGCTAAGAGTGTGTTTTACATTTTCTAATGTTGTTTCAGATGTAGGTGTTTTAACTTTAACACAGTATATTTTACTAGATCCAATATTGCTGTTTTTTATTATGTGTTCAACTTTGGGAATCGTAAAATTTTACAATAACCGTAACAAGTAAGTATTAATCTTAACTATACATTTTTGCTGTAAATACAATATATTATTATGTATACAAATGTGATATTAAAATTTATAAATTGTTAGAATGTTGTTTGTATATATATATATATATATATATATATTTTTATATATATAAAATTTTATATATATATATATATATATATATTAAATGTTGTTTGTTATTATATATATATATATATATATATATATATATATATATATATATATATATATGTGTATATATATATATTATATATATATATTATATATATATATATATATATTGTGTTTGAAAATATATAAAATAAATAAAAACGTTTGTATATTGGTTTATGTGCGTTGGTTATATATTGTGTGTAAAATAAAGACGCCAGATTATGTATATAAAAAAAAAAATTGTTTAAATAAAAAGAATAATACAAATAAAATAATAAAATGAATACTCACAATTCTAATATAGTAAAGTAATAGTTCTGGTATTGATAAAAGAGTATAATTGTTAAATTATTAATCCTTTAATATTATATTGATATTTAATGGTTTTATCTGCTGTCCCCTGTGGTACTTGTTTTCTTCCCGATAATGAGTCTCTTCGCTGCCCCCCTGTGGGTCTTGATGGTCACCCTGTGTGACTTGATGAGAGGAAGTTCTGTAGTACGTATGCACTCAGTTATTACTTACTACTCGACTGCGATATTTAAGCACAACACTATATAATTCTCGGTAATGCACATGCGTGCCCTTCTCTTAACCGTGTAAGTTTATCAGAACTATTACTGCGTATTTTTAAAACTAATAAACCTTAAATAAATTTACATAACCAATAATTTTTCATAGAATCACCAACATCCCGCCCACCTAAAACCGTATGGTTTTACAAAGAATGACATCATGAAATGTTGTTTAAGAAAGCAATGGGGATAATTTTGTGAATGGATCGTTTATGGCATCCTCGCTGATCTTTTATAGTAACTACTCTTGTAATATTGTCATTTCCTGGATTGACCTGTTCTATTTTGGCTATCTCTATATATAGTAGAGTATTTGTTGTGGAGTAAGGAGCTCTCCTGTTTATCTGGTAACTTTTGTTATATTTCAAAAAAATATTTAAAATTTTAAACTTTTCAAATAGACTATCCTCAACAGGTAACTATATTGTGCTTATATAGAAAATCGTTAATCTTAGTAATAAACTTGTAAAACTATACGAAAATTAGAACTTGATATAGGCAGTGCCGTTTCACCGCTACCATTAGCGGTGGAGATAGTTTATTTACGGAATCTAATCATACTACTCTTCGATTAAACATGCTATAATATATTTTTATTATTGTTACTTTTTTTTTCTCTGTATTATTTAAACAATTAAAAGGAGAAAAAAACTGGCTAACTGTAAATTTTTCTGCCAATCTATCAGAAGAGACAAAAGAGCGAAATTTATCTGTTTACTTTGCCAAAATATTTTCGATATAAAGTGTGTCAAACTAGAATCGACCGACCAGAAGGCTTATAAAAAGTGGGTTTGCCTTGATTGTGAATTGACTTTGTGAACATCACCAGCTAATGAGCCTGCTACAATGATTAAAATGTTAATGACGCTCATGGAGGAGGTTAAGGAGATGAAGGCCAGGTTTCGAGGATTTGATGAGTTAAAAGACATCAAACAAACTGGAAAAAGTCCGAAATCTCATTTGTAAAAGAAAAAATTCTGTTTTAGAAGACCGGTTAAATAACTCGTGACAAAATCAAATAAAAAATACCATTGAAATCAGAGGTATCCCGGAGAAGCCAGGTGAGACCGTGACTGGCACCACAGTCGGCATCGGCGCAGCTCTGGGCGTGAATCTGGGATCTGGACCACACTGTTGTACGCCACAGGCCCAAGGAAGCATGAAGGATGACTTGGTTCAGCAGAGGAGGGTCAAAAGGGACTTTTCTTCGCACCACAACATGGGATGGAAGGAAATAATAGCTATTATATCTACCTCAGTGAGGCGATGACAAACACTAACAGGCACCTTTACTGGCTGACCAGGCAGAAAATGGTGTCCTCCAGGATCAAGTAGGTATGGTTTAGGTGGGGGGCATGTGAGGTGTAGGAATTCTGAATCCAAGTCACCACAATATTGTTATAATTTTATTTTATTTGTTTAAAAAAGACATGACATTTCTGTTTATTTTTGCTTGCTATCTAAAAGGTATAAATGCAATTTCTTTTTTTAATTTGGATTTTTTTTTTTTAATTTAAAGTGTTGTTATAGCTATTTTATTTAAATTATTTTTTTCCAACTATAGTTATTTATATGTTTTATCTGCCTGCAATTTTTTTTTTTTTTCTAGAACTTAAAGTCTAAATTCACATTTTCTCTCACAAATTATAAATCCCTCATTACTATGTTTTTTCACACTTTGTTTGATTCCGACACTATGTACGCTTTTAATATTATGTGCATCATAATAATTCGATCATATCTATTCCTTAATTCCCAATTCTTTCACAATTGTTCTGATTCCCACCTCCACAGTTATGACTAATATCCTCGTCTCCTGTCACGTCATTGCTCAATCCCTTATTGCCCACTATGATGAATTCCAACAGTATTTTATAGATAATTTTTTATCACATCATAGCCATCTCCGAAACTTGGTTAAAACATTTCATTCCCTCCTCACAAGTATCCATTGCAAATTATCCCTTCCTTCTCCATGATAAATCTGATTGCTGGGATGGTGAATTGGAGCTGTATATGGCATTTATAAGTCAAATTAAACCTTTTCCAAGTCGAATCCAGCCTTTTTCATGTCGAATTCAACCTTTTCCATTTCAAATTCAACCTTTTCTATTTCAAATTCAACTTTTTTCGATTTCAATAAATTCATAAAAATCATGTTAACATAATTTTATGTTTTTATGATCATTTTAAGTATCAATTATGCTTGTAACCAATGTGGCTTATAACTTTTTTGTATTCATTCGATACTAGGCCCAGTAGCTGCATTACCAAGAGTTTGTATCCTGATTGTACTATTAACTTTAAGTGCACCTGCTCAAATACAGGTTTATTATATCATCTTGGTATTTACTTGATACTAGGCTCAGTATCGAATATGCTGAGTATATCGATATATCGAAAATGCTGATTATATCGATATATCGAATATGCTCAGTGTCTATAACTGCATTACTGAGAGTTCTTATTCTGATTATACCATCAATTTTTATTGGGCCCGCTCAAATATAAGTTAATTATAACTTTTTCATTGTGACAAGTGAGGAAACAAGGAGCTTATGGGTGGGTAGGTAGTGGAAGAAGATGGTGGGAGTGATGGAAAAATTTGAGGGTACTTATTTTTCTTCGAAAGATTTGGGCATTATGGGGTTTCCAGGAGCGGGTTTGGTCAATGGTAATACCTAGGTTTTTGACAGAGGAAGTGAAGGTGATTGTGTGATCATTTAGGGTTAGACTCGGAAATGCAGTGTGGAATCTGAGGAGGGAATTGGAACCTATAACAATTGCCTGAGTTTTCATAGCATTTAGCCTTAGTTTATTCGGGGTAGCCCAGGCACAGATTCTATCTAAGTCTTGCTGAATATGGGCAAATGTTACTAGATACATTGGATGGAGAGAAGGATAAGTAGATCTCAAAATCATTTGTGTATAAGTGGTGGGAGCAGTGATGGATGGAATTGGGAAGATCATTGATATTAGAATCATAAAGGAGAAGGGATATGCTTGAACCCTGGGCCATGCCTGCCAAAAAGGCAAGGAAGGAAGATAAAGGATGGCTAGGTTTGGTGAAAGCTTGAGTCCTATTAAAGAGAAATGATTTAAACCAATGAATAGTGCTGTTGGAAAAGGATAGAGACTGTAGGATATAGAGGATAGAGACTGTATGGATCAAAAGATACTAAAGGGGGTTGGTACACCACCGCATTGAGGGGAGAGGGTTTCCATTGCAGGAGATTTCTACGAAAATGAATTCAATATGAGAATATTCGGAAGGAGGTAAGATCTCTAAGACATAGGATTTTAGGCTGTATGTATCTAAAGACCTACAACTCCGCCAGTAAGGCCGACCCGGTCATGACGAATTAGGGAATGATCGGGAAGGAAAATGGAAGAGGAAGGAATGTAAGGTTTTAACCAGCTTTCGGAAACTGCGATTATGTAGTAGAAGTTTTGGTAAAGTATTGAAAGAATTCGTCAAAATGGGCGGGCATGCACTGGGCATTAACATCACAGGTGATTAAGACATTAGACATACAGGAAGGTGGTGGGAAAGTAAACAGAGTGAAGGGGATGACGATGGAGCAATAACATGATTTACAAAAACTGAATATAAACTGAAAATAATTTGGACAAAAAAAAAAATCTATTAGAAGTTGAGTCTCAGCTCTTAAATTTTATCTTCCAGTACTTATTATATTGAGGTATAATCTGTTCGAGTTCCATCATTTTTTACTCAGTCCCTTTTGAGATATTTCACTATAAATATTACTGAACATGGCAATAGCCTTCTTTGAAAATTTATATTGAAAAAAAGACAATGCTTAAGTGGTCAAAATTTCTAAAAAAAGTAGTGTAACAATAACAGTATACAAGAAAAAAAATTAAATGTGAGATTCCTTTCTAACCTTCCTGGTTATAGCCTACTATAAATTATAGTTGATTAAAGTTTTCGTGAATTTGTTTAACAATTTTCTTGGCTTCTTAGTTAGTATGTTTTAAGGACCAAAACTGTACACAGTACTCACATTACCACTCTAGTTTTTGTTTTGTTCTGAAATATGCAAAATTACAGGAGATAATGATTTTCATTAAAACGTTATTTTAACAGCAAAGATAATTTTATGACTCGAAAACCAGTACCAGTTCATTCACCAATGTCCCTTATAAACATTGTATAGATGTGTAATCTGTGTTAGTTTCATAATTTTTCACTCAGTCCCATTTGAGATGTTCCTGTGTAAACTTCATAAAAAACGAAGGTCAACGGTTTTGGAGGAAAATCAAAAGTTGAGATTTTTGCCGTTATTCGTGGTTTTCATCAGATATAAGATACATCCAGATAAGAGAGCTCCTATATCAAACAAACATTACTTATAAATCGGAGGTTTCCTTCTTATCCATCCTATTTGTTTGAAAAGAGTGATAAAATGTTGATCTCATTAAAACTATTCGCCGAATATTTTTAGAAATATTAATCAGTACGACACACACACGTATGTGTGTATGTATATACATATATATTTATTGAGTTGGTTGGCAAAGAAGTCCTTTAGGTTTTTCAAGGTGAAATAAAACTCAATGTATTATAGACATAAAATTTATTTAAATCTACAATATACTGGCCATTATTTAATATGACTTTTTCCCATCTTTCATATAACTGCATCATGCCCTGTTCTATCCGGAGTTAATTGTTAAAAAAACTGATCCAAGTGGTTTTGTTTATTCATTTAACGTCACTTTTATGCTACTACGGCTAAAGGGATAATGCTACAGTGGGAGTCCTACTTTTTGTCTATCCAGGCTTTATTAGGATAGGGATCTTTAACGAGTACCTGTCATCGCATAGGCTTGGGACCACCTTTTAACGTCCCCTCCGAAGGACGACATAACTAAGGATTTTTTACTCCATTAAAAAATACTAGGGCCACCCTTAGGTTTGAACCCGTGACCTTTGGCATAGAAATCTGTCATGCTAGCCACTGTGCTATGAGTGACCCCTCCAAGTGGTTTTTGATGTCCTCTTCCTTTTGGAATTTCTTTACATTCATGAACTTCTGCTGAGACCGGAATAAGTGATAGTCACTAGCTTTTGTAGCCGTTTCCGTAGTGAATCACTAACAGAAAGTTGCTTGCCAATTTGACTTCGGTTAGAGAGTGAGGGACCCGAATGTTAAGCCTGGAAATATAGCTGAGCTTGTGCAAATGGTTTTCTACGCGTGTGTGTGACACATTTAGGGCCACAGCAATCTTTACACTGATTGATTGGGATTTTAATCATAAATGGCATTAACATTGCTCGTTTCAATTTCATGTAGGCAACCGATCATTTTGACATCTTTGTGTTTTGGCACCAAAAAAAATAATTGGTTGCTAAAAAATGTTTTTATTGTTGCACACTTTTATTGTCAAATGACTCATTGGATGGTTTGTACTCCTTTCTTGATTTTTTTTTTTAACATGTGCAACTCATAACATTAAAAGAAAAAAAAAATAGAGCACTTGCGTCTGAAAGTTCTAAGTGTTGGCATGTGACACAAGTTGCAGAACTCTAAATAAAAAAATCTGGAAAATAAATTTTGATTAAATAATTTAGCTTAATTGATACAAAACATAATAGGTACAAAATTTAATATTAAATGGAAAAATAAAATAAATTGATTAAGTTTTTATTCTCGATACTTGTCAGCTTTGACATATGGCCGATAGAAGCATCTAATCATAAAAAAAATGCATCTCTTTTAATAAGGAGGAAGTTAAATGCCATATTAATAGCATAAATACAAAGTACACTAATAATGAAAAAATAACAATCACTATATATTATAAAAGTGTCATGGCTTCTGATGACCCAGTATAGTTCTTTCTTTATCAATTTATTTTGTCAATTTATTTTTTCAGTGTATTCAGCAGAAAATGGTGGTTTTGGTTGTGTTTTACTGGTGTTATGTTGGCTTGTGCTGTAAGTGTCAAATTCGTTGGAATATTTGTGGTTCTTTTATGTGGATTGCATACTATTTCACAGCTTTGGGAAGTTTTAACTGATTTGTCTAAGCCAATGGTAATTTATTGTTTATTATTTTTCAATTTTTTAAACTAACTTATGGAATTTATTTATTATTTATATGGCTAGAATACTAGCATCTGATTAATTTAAATCGATAGAAAAATAACTGTCCAATTAAAATATACAATATCATGGCCAGATATATAAGTGTGATTTATTGAGGAATAAGTTAATCCAAAAATGGTCTTTTCTATTCTTCTCTTGGGTTGGTTGGAAAATTATGCCCACAAAAGTTTAATGCTACTGTTGTAGAGCTGCTGGCTTCTGCATCTGCTAACACAACTCAAGAAAGTTGTTGGAGTAAAAAATATCCCTGATCAATGTAAAAGATTGAAATGTGAGCGAGGTGATGGGTAATTTCTACCAGTGGTTATTATCCATTGAATTCATCACCTAAACAAATTCATCTAACTTCTCTGCTATTTATTTCCCATCCTAACTCTCACTCACTACCTATTTTTTTTTACTAATTTCTTTAATGTCTTGTTCAATAATGTCTTAGGACTGCATTTCATTTCATCTCTTTTGTTGGGTCGGTGTCTTTTATAGAAATATTTTATTCAGTTTGATGATTTTTTTACTACTGGCCATACTATTATTGTGTTTCTCATCACTTTCAATAAGCAGATTTTTTTACTATCATACTAAAGGCATTACAAAAGTTTTGCTATTCAGCTTTATTAATTTAATTTTCTCAAAGTAATTTCCATCTTATTCAATTCACTTTTCTCTATGACGAAACAGTCATTAAACTAGCTATGCAAAATTTCATCTGGGAGTGAGGCTCATTCAATGTCACAAGCCCCTGAACGTGCTATTAACAAGGAAAACGTTTTCTTTACTTTCTTTTACTTCGTTTTCATATGGGAGAACAGTGCAAAGCAACAGGGAGCAAGTTGTAAGACTGTAAAGAGGATGTTCAAGAATTTTCAGTGCAGGCTCTGGTATGGTGAGCTGGAGTATTGTCATAGTGGAGATACCAGGTGTCCATTCTTGACTTTAATCACAGGTTTCTGATAGACTCAATAGCTTTAAGCAGGCACTGCTCAGTGTACCACTTAGCTGTGACTGTCTTATTTATGTCCAAAATGACTCATGCTTCAATTCCATTCAATCTGAAAAATACAACAATCATATTATTATTTATATATATTTTGTTTTTACAGATCTAGATTTTCTGTTAGGTTCAGGTGTTTCCTCATAGTCAAAGGCCTAAACTTTGTTTTGAGCCTTGTTCATCATAATAGTACTGTTCACATATCAAGATTTTCCCTAATCAAATAGTTTCAGAATCTTACTGCACAAAGTCACTCGATAAGTCATTTGCTCTTCCATAAGACTATGAAAAAATTGTTTCCAAGGACTACTGTTTCTTTACCTTTAAATTGTCTGTCAGATTCGAATTAATTGCTGTTACATGAAGGTATAATAATAATAATACAGTGGCGGTACTACATGAGCCTTCGCCAGGTGGCTTGTTCCTGTGCAGCTGCTTTCCAATTCAGCACGTTCAGAAGACTCCGGGCATCCTTCGCAACAGCATCTTCCCAGCGCATTCTAGGTCTTCCTCTTCCTCTTGAGCAGTCCAGTTTTCCCTCTAGCAACTTCCTGGGGATTTCCTCTTCTAATAACCCATTCTAAGGCAAGATTAAATAGCATGAAGATATAATGTCTTCTATATCTTTTGATATGTCACTCACCAGTCTTTATCAAGCATTTTCCTCAGAGCATGAATGTTTTCCTATGTTACCTACACTTGCAGCCTTCATTCTCTCTCAGCTCAGAGTGAAATTTCCATATCTTAAAACTGTCATTACTTCACTATGTGACAATGATGCCATTGTACGCTCTTTAATCTCACTATTAATAAAAAACTTTTATGTCTGAACATGCAGCTTCCTACGTCTTTCTGTTAAGTTATATTTCAAAACTTTTATAGTTTTGTAGTACCCTTTGTATTTCTTTATTTTCCTAGTACTTCTTCTTAATTCATTGTAATAATCCCTTTATTTTTACTATCCTTCTTTCCTATCACTTAAACTATCTTTTTATCCTGCCATGTACCATCACATTTATCCTCTATGCTGAATGGTTATGGCTCTTCGCCGGTGATTAACCTTCAAGCTGAAACTAACACCTTGAATGTTTGTTTATTCATTTAATCTCACTTTATTTTCTTCAACAACTAATTCCAAAAAGATCCCAGAAAAAACTATAACAACCCATAGAGGGTACGGGTTCAGTACTTATAAAGATTTATTCATTCATTCTTCATTGATTTATCTCTTTAATCAATCGAGACTTCCCAACTTCTGCCACAGATTCATCAACCCTTAATAATTTTGCCCCAATTTGCCTTTTTTAAAACCTATCCGTACCTTCAGAGTGACTATTTCAATACCAATTACCCCAATTCCTCTAACCGAATAACTTTTTAAATAACTTTCACTTGTAAATCACCATCTTATTTTGTCATCTTATGTCCGTCATTGATTTCAAGCTCCCCAAACTAGCTCACCCTGGAACTCTATCCCGTTATGTAAATATACTGTTTTTTATTTATATTTATGTCTAATGTAGAGTTTGTATGGCCAAATCATCCTTTCTAACATGAAATGCACTACTTTAATTTATTGTTTTATATACCATATTTGAAATGTACAAATAGTTCTTAAGGGATTATTAAATCTCACCATGCTTTATGTTTTGTTTTGTTTTTAAATTTAAAATATTACTCCCAGAAAAATTGCTAACGTTTAATCAACTATATCCAGAAAAAAAAGTGTGATGGTTTTTATTAGTTTCCTGATATTATTATCTCACAAAAATTAACTTTTCAAAGAATTTTAAAAACTCCACTACAGAACATAAAATATCTGTAAATGCTGCTTTCCTAAAGAGCTATTATAGAGGTTGTGCTTTATGAGGTCTCATTTCATTTTGTTTTTTACAGACTTACACTTACAAGCATTTCATTGCAAGAGCATTAGGATTGATAATTTTACCTGCTATAGTATATATTTGTTTTTTCTACATTCATCTGAAAGTTTTAAACAAGAGGTATGTGATTTATTATATTTTAATTTTCATATCCGAAATTGACTTGGACTTAGTTAAAATTCTTTAAAATTGATCTGCCTATTAATTTTTTCAAACTATTAATATTTGCAATGAAGGAAGTGATGGTTCGGGTGATGGTAAAAAAAAAATAGTGAAGAAACTATTTGATATCCACCAGAAAAAAAGATAAATAATAGTGAAGAAACTATATAATATAAATTAAAAAAATCATGAAACTATTTAATATCTAATCAGTATTTTTTAATCTTTTTTTTTTTTTTTTTTTTTTTTTTTTTACCACCACCCGAACCATCTCTTCCTTAATATCATCTCATGTGCCAATGATGATAACCAATGATTTTTCGATATTAATAGTTGCAATAAGGTGATTGACTAATTTTAAACATTTTATTACAATCTAGATTGGCGACTACCAGAAAACATGCCTTATAGGGTATGGCAAATGGGAGAGGGCAAAAATGAAAATTCTATACCTCTAGTGCCTAAAATGCAAATTATAAAAACATCACTAAGGCCCCATGTATCAGGGTTTAGGCCTCAGCCTAATAATGTACTCTATAAAACTTTGTGGTGTAGTTTAGTTGACCGAAGAAGTCTTCTTCTCGAGACACCTTCTCTGAGTTACCCTGATGAAGGCTCACAATGTAGGCAGAAACGTCGGTACACAATTAAAAATAAGTACTGCTTGTTAGTGTTTTTTTGTTTGTTTTTTTGATGACCGCACCCCCCCCCCCCCAATCATCTTCCTCATCTGTGGAACTTTGTTGTTTTGAAACCTTAAATATAAACTAGCCAGACTCATTTCTAGGTCTCATCAGATCAAACTACAGTTCTTAACGAAGATATTTTCCAGGTTGTTCTTACTCATTTAAACATGTTGATCAATTTTTATGCCTGGAGTATACCATAAAGATAAGGAAGCTAATTGAATCAGACAATTTTCACCATTTTGGACAGCATTGGTATCTGGGAATTAACTAAAAACAACTAACTTTGACTGTTCAGGGCAATGATCTCACCACTGCTTCCTTATGGATCAGAAACTGGGCTTTCTCCAAATCTGATAACAGAAATCTCCTAAAATGTATGATCAAAATTTTTAGACTTGTTTAGGAAACAGTGAAAAAATGGTTTAACATAGAGAAGCCATCCAAACACAATATACTTCATTCTTTATGATAAAGCATGACTGTATGACACCCAATCAAGAGGCTACCCTTGTTTTGATAGGTGGATGGTGTTGGGAGAAAATGTGACTCTGTGTGACTTCATTGATTAAACTGGCAGATATTATTTAAAGAGATAAAGACCTAGTAATGAGTTATTACACGAGTTAGTATCAAAATATGATACCTTACCACACATTGATTGGTAACATGTAAAACATTTTGTATTTTCTGTTTGTCTCATGCATCTTGAGTGGATAGAAGGATAGGTATTTGTAACTCATCAATGTATGTGTTTTAGATTAAAAAAAAAATCAATGTCTTTGTTGTTTTAACAAATTTAATTGTTACTGGAAGGGGAGATAAGGGGTTTTATGATGGATGATAACTGTTTGGAAATGATGGGACAGAAGGGAAAGGGACTGCTTAATGTTGAAATACAATAGATAAAGGCTTTTGATTTTTGAAAGAAGGCTCTTATGATTTACTAAGCCAAATGCTTTTGAGAAATGATATAGAGTTATTTGATGTTTTTCTGTGGAAGAGTCAGGAAAAGATGATAAAGTGAGGGAGATTCAAATTATTTAAAACAGATAAGTACTTGGCAGTTAATCAATAGAATAATTTTTGTGTAGGATTACCAGGTGTATAAGTATGAAACCGGAATTTCCCTATAGATGGTGCTTGCTATAAGTTTAAATACCGCTTCTGTAGGACCATCTTCTCCCTTTAACAGCTGATGAAGTTTTTCAACACACCATAACCTAAGTTTCATACACAGGTATATTTGTCTATAACCTCAAACATGTCGAGTTTTGTGCCTACTAACTATGATTAGCAGACAGCATTGGTTTTCTGCTATCAATTGAAGAAAACTGCTGCAGAATAGCATAGAATGCTTGTCGAAGCATACGGTGAACATGCTCTTGGCAAAACTCAATGCTTTGAATGGTTTAAAAAATTTAAAAGTGGTGAGACAAGGACTTGCAAGCCTTATTGGATGTAGACGATACTCACAACAAGAACATGCGGAACAATTAAATGTGACCCAAAGAGCAGTGTATCTCTTTGTATGAAAGCCATGGGAAAGATTCAGAAAGTGAGAAAATAGAAAATTTTCATGAACTGAATGAAAAACAGCAAGAAAATCGAAAAATCACTTGTCAAATGCTGCTAGTCAGATGTAAAAGAAAATCATTTCTTCATCGAATAGTGACATTTGATGAAAAGTGGATATATTTTCAGAATCCTAAGCATCGTAAACCATGGGTGAATCCTGGCAAACCATCAACATCCACTGGAAGACCAAATGATTTTGGAAAGAAAACAATGCTGTGGGTTTGGTGGGATCAAAAGGGTATAATAAACTATGAGCTACTAAAACCTGGCGAAACCACTGGACACTAAACTAAAACACTGATCGCTACTAACAACAAATGGTCAATTTGAATCAAGCAATACCTGAAAAACGACAAAAATATGCTAAAAGGCAACATAAAGTCATTTTGCTTCATGATATCCCCCTCACACACAGCAAAACGGGTCACGGCAATGATCAAGGTGTTCAATTGGGAAATACTAGCGCATGTGGCTTATTCTCCAGACTTGGCTTCATCTGATTACCATCTATTCGCATCATTAGGATATGCGCTAGCCGAACAACACTTCGATTCATATGAAAATGTAAAAAAATGGCTCGACAACTGGTTCTCTTCAAAGGAAGAATTATTTTTTTGGTAGGCTTTTATAACCTACCGAAGGGGTGAGAAAAATGTATAAATTCCAATGGAGACTATTTTGAATAAAATATTTTTTATAATTTTCCAATAACAGACGTGCAATTTATACTAAAAAAATTCCCGTTTCATACTTCTATGTCTGGTAAATAAGGAATATTTTTGTTTGTTCATTATATTTCTCAACCGATGGATTCTTTGTTGAATTAGAAAAACTGGCAAAAAGTACCTTTGGGGCAGTTTTTTACTACTTTAAGGACAAATTTCACCGGAAATGCACCCGGTCCAGTCAGCAAGGTTTGATAATTCTGGTTGTTCTTATAGAGAGATATAGTAGGGATACAATTTAAGGTTTCCCACATTAAGTAAAAATGGTCCAAACAACATGAAATCGAGTTGCTGAAAATCAACATTGAGTTTTAAATTGATTGCTTATTATTCTCTATTATTTAGTAATTTAAACTAGATAAATGGAGAGATAGATAAATTTTTATTATTTAAGCATTTGCTTTTACAATTGAGTTGAACTATATTATTGTTTTTTTGTTTTTTGGGCTTTAAGGTGTAAAACCTTAAGGTCATCAATGCCTGTGCATCTTTAATCTTTAATCGCTAAGGTGATATTAGAAAAGAAAAGGTATAAATAGAAATGAAATATAGGGAAAAAATGAAAAATAATAGAATAAAATAAAATTATTGTCATAAATTTAAGGGAAATACATAAATATTAATAATGATTTCCAAAGAAATGAAAAGAAAAAAATATATATAAAAAAAGAAAGAAAAATATCACTAATAATTAATGCACAGATATATAATACTAATTATGATAAGTACTAAAGTTTATTTGATATGTTATTTATATGTAAAAAATTAATCACTTTTGATATTTTGGCTATATCATCACCTAGACTAATTGAAATGTCTTGATTAAGTCCCAATGTAGTTAAACTCAAAATGTAAAAGAGGCATTCTTGGAAAATATGTTTGATCATGAGCATATGTTATTGCAGTGTTGGCATTTTGGGGTTGGCTGTTTGCTGATGAGACAAGCATGGGTTAGATTTGTATGTTCTATTCTAAGCTTAGCTATAATTACTTCCTCTCTACGGTTGGATCTTTTAAATATTTAAGTTCTTTGTAGTATTTTGTTTTAATTTAGAAATGTGAGGTTCCAAAGTCAGTCTTTGGTCGAAAGTCATTCCTAAGAATCTTTGGCTAGTGGTATATAGGATCAAGGAATTATCTAAATAGAGCTCGGGAGAATTAGCTATAATTCTTTTCTGTATATTTCGAAATCTTTTATTGTGATTTTATCCGTATTTGAGGGATGAATCTCTTGAAGAGCTAAGCAAAAGGGATCTGTATCGCATATTAGTACCTTTAAATCATTGAAATGAATTTTTAAACCGTTACAGTTCCATTGAAGTAATGACATAATAAAAAAAAATAATAATAAAAAAATAAAATAGGGAGCTTTAAATATGTACTAACTTAAAGGAATAAGTTGAATATTTTATGGATAAATGAGTATTTTATGTTTGAGATTTTTTATTTGGTGATTTTTTCCTTGACACTCCTTTTCTAGATTTCTGAACTTTGTGTTCCCGTTCCATATCCATTTCATTATTAGGCATTGAACCGATCAATGGAATCGATTCAGAGTTGGGTGATGGGGAGAGATGAAGAAGTAGGGTAGGAAAGGAAAGAGGGAGGAGTGGGGAGAGGAAAAGAAGAGTAAGGAGTGGGGATGAGAAGAGGAAGGAGTGGGGATGAGAAGAGGAAGGAGTGGGGATGAGAAGATGAAGGAGTGGGGAGGAGAAGTGGGAGAGAGGGAGGGAAGATGGGGTAGGGGTGCTGGAGCATTTATATTATTAAAAAAATCAGTGTGATCAATAATAAGGGTGACCAATGAATAATTAAAAAATGAAAGTAATAAAAAAAATAATTATTAAAATTATTCAAGTTAAATAATGTATTTTACAATGTACAAATTACATATTTGCTAAAACAAAAATAATTTAAATGATTAATTCCTTCTGATTACATTTAAACTTGGTTTATGACAAATGTTGTTGGTAGAACGGCATGGATAGTTGTTCACACCTTAAGAGGTTCCATCTTGGTGTTGCATGCTGGATTTTTTAAAGTAGTTGTAACTTATAAGATTTTAGCTTTGACAATGTGTATTTTGTTTAAAATATGCTAGGGTATATATTTTTTATTTCTCTTTCTTCTAAATGTTTTAGTTTATATTTTTTATATACGGTATATATACCTTTTTTATATATGGTGCAGTATATATTTTTTCCCTTCTAAATGTTTTAGTCAAATAAATAATAAAATTTAATGAATAAAGGAGTGAAAAAATAAGTGAAGAGAATTAAGGAATGAGAGATGTTAAAATAAAATTTGGTATTAAATTCATATTCAAATTACAATTTTTTTAATTATATTTGTATACGTTGTTGTTCTATTAATTATCCAACTCTAAATTTCAAATAAACTTTCGTAATTTAATGATTTATTATTTTATTAAAAATATAACTTTTTTGTCATTATTGGAATATGGTAATTTGGATTCACAATATTAAACCTTGTATCTACTACAAATATGATCATGTTATGTAATTTTTACAGTGGCAATGGTGATGGATTCTTTAGTTCAGCATTTCAGTCACAGCTCAAAGGAAATTCTCTTTATAATGCGAGTATGCCACGTGGTGAGTAATGGTTTATTAAGCTTTTTTTTGTTTTGTTTATTAGTGTTAGTATTATTTTTCTTCAATATATATATATATATATATATATATATATATATATATATATTTATTTATTTATTTATTTATTTAAAGAGGTGGCTTATGGAGCTGTTGTTACATTAAAAAATAGAAGAACAGGTGGTGGCTATTTACATTCTCACTGGCATCTATATCCTGAAGGTGTTGGTGCAAGACAACAACAAGTAAGTTAATTGTATTAAAGTATAACCAATTTTAACTTACCAAAAAAAATTATACTGTTTGTTTTTCTGTAGATCATTAACTTTTAATTGAATTTTATTAATATTGATTTTAAATAATCATTATAGTTGCTTCCCTATTTCCTGGGTTTTATTGTTTTTAATTCAATTTTATTTTTATGAAGTGATAAATATTGGACAGGAGGTAAATTTTTCTCTTACACTGATGTACTTGTTTGAATTAGGAGACATTACAATTAAATTGTTGTAGAAAAGATTGAACTGTCTACAATTAGGCTATATTAAACTAAAAAGGAACATACGCATTACTTTGAACTACAGAGCATTTGAGGTTACTTTTCCTAGCATGTAGAAATTTAGACCGTTATGTCGGCACATAATGAGTAAGATTTTTTATTTAAAGTCTTTCTACAATGGCTATAATTTAATATTAATAATAGGCTTAGCAAAGCTGAAGGTTTAATGCTGATAATACTAAAGCTTCGAGCTGGCCTCAGCCGAGTACGAATACCGACATCATCCAGGTAAACTGTCGCTACATTTGTTGTGTGTGACCAGACATTATAATGCATTAGGCAAAAATTATCGCCAATGAAAGGCTGAAAAGGCATAACTCTAGAACGTCCATAATGTACGAAATTGCATTGAGGGACGGTCGTTGAACACTTGGAGGTCTGTCCTCGCAATGTGATGCCTTCCCACATCATAACAGACCCACCTGCATAACTCACTGTTTCAGCGATGTTACTCCGACTTTACCTCTCTCCCCTTCTTCTCCATACTCTTATTCGGCCATCCTGAGTATACAGGTTAAACCTGGACTCATTGCTGGACATAATGGAGGCCCAATCAGCCTCAGTCCTGTTAATGTGCTCTCGGCAAAGTTGAAGGTGAGCATTTCAGTGAGCTGCCGTCAACTGAGGACCTGCTGCTGGAATCCTGGAGTGCAAATTCACTTCAGCGAGCCTTCTCCTTATTGTGCATACACTCATGTGCACCTGGCAAGCAATTCTCAGCCAACAAGAGGTTTCTACAGCTGTCTGTGTATGGTTCCTTAACGTTTGCATCATGATGAAACGGTCATCTGCTGGCTCACTCGTTTTGGGGCCTCCTTGTGTAAAGACCTGTCTCCCGGTACCTCTGAACAGCCCTTCGACACCATTTTTTCTAGTAGACCTTACATCCTGGCCATATAATGTTTTTACTTCTACCTTCGTCCACCAACGCAATTATTCTGGCAACTGTCATCGCTTGTAAAACCATTTTATCAAAAGAAAAAAATTAAACAACCACAAAAAAAAAAAAAAAAAAAAGAACGAAAGAAAATGAAAACAAAATGCTCTTTATGAAGGGAAAAGTGTAAAATTAAAGTAGCATTATCTACTGATGCAGTGTTGCTTATGTCACGCTTATTGTTCATTGTTTACTATGTAGAATTTTGAACATAATTTTAGATAAGAAATGAAAAATAAATGCTAGGACCCGTTATATCTTCGTTAATAAGGTAGATTTATTAATAAAAATTTAGGTGCGCCGATTCTTTTGATCACTAGAGTAGTAAGAGCAAATTCAAACTAATTATCACCCAGCTTGATTATCCGGTTCTTAAACGTCTCAGATCTCACTTGGAAACCTCCTGCTACAGAGCCATACGAAAAGTTAAAGAGCAGCTATTTTCCAGCTTCAGGCAGTCTGACAGCTCGAAAACAAAAAAGTTGCTGAAAGAGCAGAAATTGGGCAACTAGAGCCATCTTAGTTTCTGTGGGAAATACAGCAGTTGGCAGGAGAGAAGGTCGCCGAAGACATGCTGTGTACTCTGTAGCTCCTGGAGTTCACCTGAGGGATCCAGGCTGCTTTGGCCACTGCTGATCATACAGACCTGGGAAAGTTGAACCATATTGCCAATAAAATAAGCCGGAGATCCAGCAGCCCAATTATGGTGTGTCAACCGTAGCCTACTGCGGGGCCTTCACGAAGAAGTAGAAGAGACCTGGGAGCTGCCATCGAGCGTCTGACTGCAGTGAGGTAACAACTCTAAAAGCCCAAATGGGGGTCAGTACTAGTCAGCGGGACAGCAGGCCACCTAGCCGAAAAATCGCATGGGCTCGAGAGGCAAGAGTAAAAAGCATCTATGCTTCTACCACAAGGGTTTTAGGTAAAATGCTACTAAAATTAGTCAGCCCTGCTACTGAAAACCAGCTATGGCTTTAAACTAGTCATGGCCAAGAACAAGGCGGCTCCCATCACTATGATTAATAACCGCCGACATCTCATAACTGATAAGAAGTCCTAGGTCAGATATCTGGTTGATACTGAGGCTGCACTACCTGTCTATCCGGTGACGACCAGGACGAAAGCCACCGATGAATTCATCCTGTATGTGGCCAATGGTATGCCCATTCCCACATATGGCAGCTTAGGGCTCCGACAAAAGATGTCATGGCAGCTCATTGTTGCCGAGGTTAGCCACCCCCATCATCGGCGCATATCTATTTTTTCACATAACATGATGGTAGATCTTCCCAGGTGTCAGCTGGCAGACTAGAGAACAGGGTTGATGACAAGTGTAGATTGGCGAATATACCTGTACCCACCATCTGCTCAGTACCAGCAGGGAAATGGTACACTGCCCATATGCATATGCATGGTAGAAGGTCTATACAGTGGCAGAAGAAGATATTCTGAAGACTGCCAACTTACACATTTCAGCCTTTGGAATGTTTTGGTCTCACTAAAGCATCACCTTCAACAATACCTAGACCAAATCCTTCGAGGGTTGGAATTTGCCTGGTGATTCCACCAATATCCTTATGGTCAAGGCTACATTAGACTGGTGTGATGTATAAATAAAGTTTAAAAAAAGTTACCTTTTACTTTTTAAAAAAAGGTTACTTTTTAAAGGAATTATATAAAAAAAAAGTGACGACTTTAAAGAAAATATTTTCAAGCCATCAAATCTCTTCAGTATCCAATACTTAAAATATGAAATCCTCCATTGTCTTTATCAGGGAACAAATAAGATTATTCATTATGTCTTTAATGTTCATATATTGCTGCTTCAGCCCAAATAAGGTACATATCCTTCCACTTTAAACTTCATATCCTCTCAAACTCACTATATTTTAACCTTTCTTCACAATAAAATTTTGAGATGGCATAGCTTATAATGCTAGTTTTATCATAGGTCCCTGTCATGTAATTTTTATAAGATAGTAAATTGACTTTTTGTATTTTATGTACTGATTTAAGTATAAATAAATATTTTAGGATTTATTTCATTCACATTTTTATTTATTTATTTTTTTAATAGTTTTTAAACACATTTTACAGTTAATATTTATATTAAGTTTTATTTGTTATAGGTCACTACATACACACACAAAGATGAAAACAACAGGTGGATCATAAAACCTTATGATGATGAGTTGGATGTTGATGCTATAGAATTTGTTCGCCATGGTGACTTAGTTCGTTTAGAGCATGTTCCTACTGGGAGAAATTTACATTCACATAAAGAACCCGCACCAATAACTAAAAAACATCTCCAAGTAACTGGCTATGGGGAAGTTAGTGATTTTTTTCATTGTTACATGAAATGCATGATCTTTTGTTTTTTAATGTGAACAAGAAATTATAGTTAGTTTTATTATTGCAAAACTGTTTGTGCACTTCATAATCCCCCTTCTTTAATAAATTTGTTATAAATTACTTGTGTTGATCTAGGAAAACAAATAAGTTCATATTTATTAGGTTGCTCGGAAAATAATGCAGAATTTTTCGTTTTATTTAACATATCCATCTATCTAACATTCTGTTTACATTTACATGATTATTCATTTGTAAAAATGTCAACAATTATTAATCCTTTCCAAATGATAATGTTTCTTTGCCTCTGTGGCATTTTGCAGTTAAGAAATCGTTCAGTCTTTTCTAAGATGTTATAGCATGATATTCATATAATCTTGTTCTATTAGTTTAAACTCAGCCAGAACTAGGCACAGGTGGCCAGAAACATCAATCAAATCAGGACCGAGGGCAGTATCAATGAGTGCACTGTTATGAGTGCAACAGTGGTTCAAAAATTTTTGGGAAGAAAACCAACCTTGAAGACGAAGGTCATGGAAGGACTTCCTCTCTTGGTGATGATGTTGGATCATATACATACATATATATATATTGTATATAGAAACGCTCAAATTTACAGTGGGCAAAAAAAAATATGTCTAGTTTTTATGGGAGAGAAAAATACTGTTTTTTACTTTATTGAACATAAATTAACTGATTAATGCAATAACTCAGAACATTGGGCATGTATGTTGATTTTTGAAGAATTTCTGGAAGTGAAGAAAATTAGAAACCTATAAATATTAATCAGAATTTTGAAAATTTATCCCTAAACAAAAATATAGATGCAGCAGCTGTTCTGTTATGTGAAAACCTTGTCAGTTGGCCAACTCAAATTTTTCATCCCTTACAAAATATTATCTTCATATACAGACCTTAAACAAGGCAAATGATCAAAATTGGAAGATATTACTTCCAAAATAGATTAAAGAATTAAGTTCAACCTTGAAAGATGACTTTAAATTCTGGGTTTAAAGCCCAGGATCAGTATCAATACCACAATCCCTTTTGGTAATATTATCTTTCTTTTTTGATTATTAGGCTTGTAAAATGTTGTTGCTCACTTGATAAATAAATAAATATATATATATATATATATATATATATATATATATATATAAAATTATAAAAGCATATAATATGTTTTAAATAATATAATTTGCTTTAATTAGTTGTATCTATAGTTTTAAAGCATTAATTCTTGAATTTCAATTAATGATTGATTAAGTACATTTAAAAATTATTTGGTGTATAACTGTGCTGTTCAGCATTAATAATTCATTTTTAGCTGGGAAAGTATCGATCTTTGAAAACGTAGACTCATGGTATGGTAGTAATTTTTGAAGTTAGTGTATGGTTGAGGGTGCTGTCATCAAGGGTGCCCAAGAGACATCTCTTCACCAATATATATTCTCTCGTCACTCTGGCATCCTATATGTTATGTGGTGAAGTCTCGTTTTATTTTTCTGAGACGGATCACCTCATCCTGAGTGATTTGATGGACGAAACGTACAATAATTGGTGGTGGCCGATTGTCTTCTTTTCCCGGTTTTCTTCTTTGAACAGTGTCCAGGTGCTCTGCGCTAAGCTTTATATCTAGTGCTACACCAACTGAGCATATCACGCCTTCAGGTGTTTCACTGGTCTTCAACGGAACCCCTCTTATCTCAAGCGAGTGGGAAAGTTGATTTTGTTTCATCTGATTTAGTTTGATCTCCATGGATAAAGTTACCCTGCAAGTTCTTTAACAGTGGTTCTTGAGTTTTCTACCACCTAAGTGTGTAGAACATACTAATCATAAAAGGAAGTCCTTACACAACCTCCTTTCTCTTCAAGGCTGAAGTCTCCCTCCCAAAATTTTATGAACTACTTTTGTTGAACAGTGTACTGAATTAATGCTGCCCCAGACTTGATTGATGTTTCTGACTCTCTGGGCTCCATGTCGGCTAAGTTGTGAACTTGTAAAACAATATTATAGGAATATCATAATATAAGCTTAATAAGTGATGACATCCATGAGGATTAATAAGTGTTTACATTTATATAAATGAATAATCCTGTAAATGTAAACAGTTTGTTATGATAATAATAATGTCTTTATTTATCATATACACATTTACAATATATTTATTAATTTTTGTTATAGACCTTATCTTAGGAGAATAAAGTCTTTACAGTGATTACCCAGACTTTGGTTGAAGAGCTCATCTTCATCTTCTAATGTTTTCTGTCCTTGGCTTTAGATTACCACAGTACTACCTCCTTGATCTCATCTACCCATCTTCTTCATTGCCTACATTGGTTCCTTTTCTTATCCATTGGGATCTACTCAGTCAATTTCTTGGCCCAGTTTTTATCGTTTTTCCTCATTAGATGTCCAGCCCATTTCCATTTTATCTTCTTGACATGTCTGGTTGCATCAGTGACCCTCCCCCCATCCTCCTCCCCCCCTGGTATCTTACCTTATTTTTTGGCTACTGAGCTTTTCACTTTTCCTTACTCCTAACATGTTCCTGCTCTTTGGCATGTTATTATTTTTCTCTCATGGCCCTTGGGACCATGTTTGGTATCCATAAGATACTACAGGTAATATATGGCCTTTGGAGGCTGGCTAATATTTTTGTTCTTCATTACCATACCTAATATTTAATATGGTTTATACTTAATTATTGAATTAAAACAAGTATTATTAAAAATGCTGTACATTTTTGTAATTCAAACCTATTTTTATTAACTATATATTTTTTCTCCATAATTGTTCCTATTCCTCAATAAACAACATGTTCTTATTTAATAGCTCAAAGAACCTGAGGATGGCTTTTTGCCATATTAAATAAAATTATTATGGTGAAGTAATCTCATTTCATATAATTTACATATAACCCCTTTTCACCTAAAATTGACACATTTTTTAAAAATTATATTATTCTAAAAGGGTACTGCATTCCATTTAATTTGTCATATTAATTCCTGATTACAGGCTAGACGGCGAATCTCATATCCAAAATAAATCATGCTGGATTAAGTTTTGTTTTGAATTATTTAAATTGTTTTTTTCTACAATTTATATTTTTAATTTTTAATTTTAATTTTACCATCATTGTTTATATAAAATATTCGTGTTTTTTATTTATCATTAGAATATTACTCTTATTATTTAATTTATTAGAACGGAACTGGAGATCCAAATGACATCTGGAAAATTCAAGTAGTCAATGGAAAAGACGGTGATATTGTGACAACTGTTACAGCTCAATTGAAATTGGTTCATTATTTAAAACATTGTGTTTTAACTACCACAGGAAAACAACTTCCTACATGGTAATTTTTATTGATTTTTTTATTATTTTACCTCCTTTTTAAATGAGCAGAATTATTGGTTTATTTTGTAGGCATAATATATTATTTATCTCCATTATGTATATTTCTCTTTAGATGAAGTTATTTTGTAATATGTTTTTAGGTATTTTTAAAATTAAAATTACTCATATTGTCATAGCTGCATCCTCTTCCTACCTTCTGATTTTTTCACTATCTCATTCCCATGCCAAGAATCCCAAGCATCTTCCATGTTAATTCCCTATCTTGGTCCAGTTGTTATGATGAATTCCTGCAATATTTCACCTGCAACTTATATCATATCAGTCTCTGAAACATTGTTAAAACCCTACATTCCCTCTTCTGTTTCCTTAGTGGCATATATTCTTTCATATGTCACAACCTGATATGCTGGATTGGCAGAGGCATCCGTCTTTGTGTCCATAATAGTCTAAAATCTCATATCCTAGATGTCTCCACCGCATCTGACCAACCACATATTGTTGAATTATTTTACCTAGAAATTACTTGTTGCATTCTCTAGTATAGTATTTGCTATTGTGTATCACCCTCATCTAATTCCTTGATGCTTCATTTGAAACAATCCTCTGCAGCTAAATTCTTCTCTATATCTCCATAATAATTTCTGGCAACCTTAATACCAATCTCCTTTCCAACTCCAATGACAAACAGTACCTTAAAAATCTTTCCTATTTCATCAATATCTTCATTGCAAGTTCTTTTTCTAAGAAATGATTTTATGATATGGGGAGTAATTAAATCTTGTCCAGGAGCTTTACAGGAAGGTAATCTGTAGATTATTTTTGATATTTCTGAAGGATGAAATGCTTTAGAAGGAAGGAATATCTGTAGTGGAATATCCAATTCTGCTTTGATGCATTCAATGGTATAGGGATTAAGAATATCATGATGTGGATTGTAAGTTTTAAAAAGATGCTGTGCAAATATCTGGTATGCTTTTTTTTGTCAGATCTAGTCCTCCAATGGGATTGATTGTTAGAAATATGTCCCATTTTACTCATCCAAAGATCAATTTAGGCCCCTTTGACTATGGAAATTATCAGGGCATAGTCCTCCTACCATGCTCTTACAAAGACCTTTCAAGCATTATGTTTCAACGGCTTCTTCCGTACGCAGAAATAGAACTAGGCCTTTACCAATGTGGATTTAGAAGAGGAAAAATCTACAACATTCCAACTATTTGGCCTCAGGACTATATTGAAAAAGGGATGTGAGTTTTGAATAACAATCCATAATTTATTCATAGATTTCAAAGTGGCATACAATAGTTTGGATTGAAAGGGTCTCTACAAAGCACAGAGACAGCTAAATGTACCTGCAGGTGTAGTTAGACTGATCAGGATGACCATGACAGACCTTGAATGCATTGTACAAGTTCAAGGTAATCTCTCTGTAAGTTTTTCGTCCAGTAAAGGAGTGCGCTAGCATGTTTACTGTTTAACTTGGCTCTAGAGAAGGCAATAAGAGACTCCACCATTCAAATTACAAAAGAATCAGTCGAAGTGGCATTTCTTTCTCTCCCGGAAGTAGCAAGAAAATTTGGTCTAGTGGTTAACCATGACAAGACCAAGTACATGATCGCTGAACAACGCCCAAGACATCCTGGGGAAAAGGTGGAATTCGGAAATTGTCTCTTCGACTGGGTCTCTGAATTTACATATCTTAGCTCACAGGTCACATGTGACAATACCATCGAAACAGAGATCAATAGAAGGATGTTGGCCGCAAACAGATGTTACTTTGGATTGGATCGACCAGGAAAACAAAAGACACTTTGTACAAAACATTGGTTCGCCTAGTCCTTACATATGGAGCTGAGACATGGACCATGGCCAAGGAGATGTATCAGAGGTTGGCCAAATTTGAGGAAAGGATACTCAGAAAGATTTTTTTTACCCGAATTGGTTGGTGGAGAGTGGAGGAGAAGGAAAAATGAAGAGGTCTACAACCTCTTTGGAGAGCCTGACGTTAGTGTTATCAAGCAAGATCACCTATGATAGGCTGGACATGTGACCAGGATGGAGGAACTTGAAACTCCTAAACATTTTACGAAGATAGTCCATGGCCTGAGGAGAGTTGGCCGCTCCCACCTTCAATGGATTGACTGTGTGGCTACAGATGCGAGGAGTTTAGGAGTCCACAACTGAATGGCTACAGCACAGGACAAGCTTCTGGAGGTTGCTGGTTGAGGAGGCCTGGTCACATCAATGTGTTGTAACATGCCAAACCAATAATAATAATAAAGATTAATTTAGGTGGAATCGGATTAGGGACAAAAACTGAATGCAAGGAAAGCAAAACTGGTCATTCAAGGATTTAACTATTACTTGTGTGGAGGAAAGCTGAGATTGCTCGGGTGCCAAACTATTCAGGTTGAGGTTGGGAGTTGAGAGGTCATAAGCTCCTGACGTCGAGACTGTTGATTCTTCGAAATGATCGTGGAGAAAGGTATTTTCATGACTTGAGGGGTTTGGACCTTGTTTGCTGAGGTAGAAGGGTGATGAGTGTTGTTAACTTTAATGTTGCTTAAATTCAGGAACATTCGTCCAATAATTGAAAGGAACCTGCAACCAACCCTTCTTTTCAATGGCACGTTGTAAGTTCTCTGCTAAAGTAGATTTTTATAAATCACATAGCTTATATAGCTCACATGGTGTCGATGGGAGGATTGTGTTTACTCTGATCTCAGGGGCTTGTGCTTGAACGAATCCCGAAGGATAGCATAACTAAGGATTTTTTACTCCCATTAAAAAATCCCAGGACCACCTGTATAGTGAGTGACCTTTGGCATAGGAGGCTGTAAGCTGGCCACCCTGCAGCAGTGGATCCCCTCTTCATGGCTTAGAAGCCCCTACGTGCTTGAAATATGGTGCCCCACCAAACTGCAATCAAAATCCTCAATCCGTTCTTAGGAAACAACATCCTTTCTTTCTGACTGTTTTAACCACTGTCCACTCTCTTCTAGAATACTCTTCTGTCAAAAATCTGCCAAGCTGCATCCTTATCCTCATTCAAATACCTTTTTTGCCTCCCAATCGAACATTAGCTAATTTGAGTATGCCAATTAATGTAAGTTGATAAGTGGTTAAACTTTTATTGATGTGTAAAATTAATTTTCATTCTCATTTATTTTACTTTTTCTAGAATATGAATATGAAATTCTATTTTTTTTTTAATTGTCTGTTTTTTGACTATTTAAAGGTAATTATTTACATTATTAATATATATATATTTGTTATGATAATTAATGTTTTTGGCCTGTTATAATTTTTATTTTATTTATGTTTTGTTATTCTAAAAGTTTATATATATATATATGTGTGTGTGTATATATATATATATATATAGTGTGTGTGTATATATATATATATATATATATATATATATATATATATATGTATGTGTATATATAGTGTATATATATATATATATATATATATATATATATATATATATATATATATATATTATATATATATATATATATGTAGGGCATATGAGCAACAAGAGGTGACTTGCAATCCGAATTTGAGAGATCCTTATGCCGTATGGAATGTTGAAGACAATATTTTTTCTAGACGTAAGATTTTTTCCCATTAATTATCAACTAATTTTAGTGAACTCGCTCATGAATGTGTGTGTGTATGTGTGTTTGTGTGTGTGTGTGTGTGTGTTTGTGTATTTGAAATTCACTCATATTATATATATATATATATATATATATATATATATATATATATATATATATATATATTATATATTAAAATATTTATTTTTTTTTTAATTTTTAAAATAGTGATTGATAAGGGTTTTGGATTAATTGATGTAATCTTGGTTAAGGTTATTTACTTATATTTAATTTGAACATATTACAACAATATATAGAAGAGTAAAATTAAATTCTATTATAAAATTGAAAAATATAAAAATTATCGTTTATTCTGCTCTGTTGGCTCGTATTTCTGTCTTCTTTAACTAATGTCTTCATTTTTCTTTTATACTAATACACTTTTCATTACGAGTTTGGAGCTCTTCACTCCTTCAGGCAAAAGACACCATTCTTGGAAAACACGTATGGTTATCCCCGATCTACTGCGTATTTCCATTCTCTTCTCTGATTGGCTATTCATTTCATGCCTCCTTGATCTTGTTTTCTTTCTATTTTTTCAGGGTTCAGTGGCCAGACTTTAGGATTGTATTAAGGGCCTCAAAACAAGAAAAAAAGTTTTATGGAGATGTATCCGGAAATGCGCTGTTAATGAGCTAGTGTCGAAAACGTTTTCAGGGAAAAAAAAATATTTTTCAGGCATTATCAGCTAATAGCTTCTTAAAGTCCAAGTTTGAATATGTGATAGTTCATTTTACTGTGTCTTGTATAAATAGTAGTGATTGTTTTAATGAGGTCCTACTCAAGTTGAGTAGGCACTTGCTTCTATTGATACTAAGACCTATCTAAAACTTTCATTCCATGGATTTTTGTCAAAAAATTAATTCCTCAGAAGCTATTTGCTGATAATGCCTGAAAAACACTTTCGTTTTCCTGAAAAACGTTTTCAACGCTGCAAGAAGTCTGATCACTTAACTCTTAATAATAATTATTCAGATAAAAAGATTTCGTTGTTTTATCATATTGAATTGAACTTAAAGGTTAGGATTTATAAAACTATTATTCTTCCAACGGTTCTTTACGGATGTGGAACGTGGCCGCTTACTTTGAAGGATGAACAACGGCTTAAGGTTTTCGAAAATAAGGTACTGTGTAAAATATTTGGTCCGAAGAGAGATGAGGGCACTGGGGAGTTTAGAAGGTTGCACACCGCGGAATCGCGGAACTTGTATCCTGTGTGAATATAATTGAGTTGATAGCGTCGCGGAGACTCAAACGGGCAAGTAAAATTGTTGGGCTCGGTGAGGAACGGATTCCGAGAAAGTTGGTATTTGCTGATCTGACTGGTAGGCGTCCAAAAGGTAGACCGAAGCGTCGATGGGAGGATTGCGTTAAGGCTGATCTTGGGGGCTTGGGCTTGAACGGAGAACATTAGATGAGTCTGTGTAGACGGAATATGGTGGTATCGGCATCGAACCTTCGGGTTCGGTTAGCCTATTATTATTATTATCATATTGATTTGAAGCCCACATTGTTGTCTAAATAATAGGTATTAATTTCTATGAACACCTCCCAGTAGGCCTTTTCTTCTGGGGCTTCAGAACAAGCAGCTGGTGATTCAACATCTGTTGCAACAGGGCTTTGTCTTCCACCATACAGAGGCACTTCTGCCCCACATCCTCCTCCACTTGAGTCACTTTGCCAAGATTATTTTCACATTTGACTGGCAACAATTTTTATAAACATCTTATGTCTCTTCATTACTTTCACTTACCTATATATGAAATATATTTTATCCTTCTTCTTATACACAATAGCAATCATCCCTCACATAAAAATTTAGTCTCTGATGGGATCTCTTTTCTAATTTCTAGAAGGATCGCCTGCCATTTGAGTGCTGCTGGTTCGACAGCTCTCTACCTCTCTAACTCTCTGGCACCACTTAAGAAAGACTAATATGTGATTATTATTGATATCCGAATGCTAATACATTGTAATTTTTTTTATTTATTGATGTAAACCGTTTTGTCAACTGTCTAAATGATTTTATAAATAAACTAGAAAATCTCTGAGCCCATAATAAATAATAACCACTACTGCTTGATGTTAGGAATTGCCATGAGTCTATCTATACCCCTAGTAGGTCAAGGCCTAGGCATCCTTGCCCCTTCTGTAGCATAGTTACTCTTAGGTGCTGTTAATTTCCACTCAATAGCCTAACATGGTGTAGTGTCGAGCTTCTAGCGTGCACTACCCTCCATCTATACTCTCTTCCTGTGTGAATACACATTTTCGAGGCACCTATAACCACTATTAATCAATAACCATAACCTTGACAGCATCTTATCATCAGTGGTAATGAAAAATAGATACGGTGTGATATTCCTGGCCATTCCTCAGAATCATCCACAAAGTCCGAAAAGCCAAGTTGGAAGCTTCTCCTCTGCATTCGGCAAGATCAGCATATTGTAAATTATTGTGATATTATCATTTATATTTATATGTATTCTATTATCATTTATAACTATGCCATATGTATGTATAATATATATAATATATATATATATATATATATATATGATATTATCATTTAATACTAACAACCATTAACACCAAATGGGCCAAATTCCATGGCTTATATGTATATAATAGCCAATAAACTAAATATATCCATCTACCTACTGCAAGGAATGAAACTATTATTGAAAATCCCTGTTGACTGCAACTCATTCAAGCTGAGGTCTAAAGGAATAACAGATGCTGTTTAAAAAAAAAAAAACGTGCCTTTAAACACTTAACTGGGAAGTCCTACCCCACCCGCCTTATTTAGCTGATATAGCCTATTCCGATTATCACTTACTTTATTTGATAATACATGACTACACATGGCTGTGCAGCACATTCATTCCTATGAAGATACCAAAAAATGGCTAGATTCTTCTATAGCAAAAAAAAAACCTGTATTTTTTTTCCTACCTGGAATTCATATGTACTTAAAAATGTAGAAGAAAGTAGTGGCTAGTGATTGGCTATTTTTGAGTGTCATATTTTTTACCATTCAATTAAAATGAAGCACTAAATTAAAGAAAGAAAAAACAAAAACAGCAATAAGTTATTAAAGGCCATAATATATGCAGTAAGGGAAAGTATTGTGTTTGTGAATTTTTGTTAATTTTGAAGGGAAAATATGCATTTTAAGATCCCTATCTCCAGATTACCAAGTCTCCCAAAAATGTCTCTGTGTGTAATAACTCTAGTTCAAAAGTAAAAATTAAGAAACTGAAATTTCATATATAAGACCTGAGATGTTAAAGCCATTTTTTCATCAAAATTGGCTTTCCAGAAGTGTCACCTTATATTAAGCTTATATTTCAAATGAAATGAGCTTTTATACCATATCATATAGGTTTTATCTTTTATGAAATAGTCTGGACAAAGCTTCAATGCTGAATTTTTAGGATTTCTTCCTCTAATCTAGCTTAAATTTTGTTTAATTTAAATGATTGACTATTTATCATTGTTATTAGTAATTAGAAATATGAACTAAAAAAGAATTTGATAATCAAGTAAGAAAGAAAAGAAAAACAGAAATATTAAATATAATAATTTGTAGTGTTCCATTACTTAATCTAAACTAAACATTCTCATCGAAACTCATTCTTTTTTAACTTTAACTTTATTTGAAAGTTCTAAAATGGATTTCAGCAAAGAGGGTAAGGAAAAGTTCTATGTTGTCCGTGTCAGATTTTTTAAAATTAATTATATTGGGCGATTAAAAAATATTTCGTTGCCTTTTTTAAGTTTTATTTTTGCCCAGTTGTTTCATTTATTAAATGTATTACGTAGTCTCTTGATATGGAAGGAAAGTTTTTCACAGATTGCGATGAAAAGACTAGAAATTAGAATATTAGTTGTTAGAGTAGTTATTTATTATTTTTTGTTTGAACAGCTCTTTCCCTCTGTCTGCTATATGATAGGCTATAATTTTATTATTTTTCTCATTGAATCCAACCATATTAAAATAAATTTTAATTTTTATATTTGTCTAACATACATTTTTTTAAAAATTATTTTTAGTGCCTAATGTTAGCTTTGAGGTCTATGCATCTGGTTTCATTGAAAGATTTTTGGAATCACATGCAGTTATGTTACAAGGGAATGCAGGTTTGAAACCAAAGGAAGGGGAAGTAACTTCAAGACCATGGCAGTGGCCAATAAATTATAGGGTATAGTCATTAAATATTGAATTTAAAATACATTCAATGTTTTTTATTATAATGCAGTGCATTATTTTATTGGCTTGATGAGAAGTTAATGCAGGATTCCTCTATTGCAATATCTTAATACCAGTTGTTTAAACAAAGGAACTCCTAACATTTATTCAATATACACCATTATAATACACATATAATAACCTCTCTTTCACCATGAATTTAATCAGTAAAATCGTTTTGTTCAGTGTGTTTTTAATTGAAAATGTGGAAGTGTAATTTTTATCAAATTTATTTTTACTAATTTAAATTAAGGCACAGCCCTGCACAAGCTGCTTGTAATATTAATGAAGTGTGGGGTCAGGAGACTATTAACGATGCAAGGTGCAGCTTTGGTTCCAGAAGTTTCGCACTGGAGTTTTCGGCTTTGAAAGCAAGGAACGTCGTGACCACCACTTTGCTGTTGACAATGACCAGCTGTCAAATAATTGTTTTGTTTTAACCAACCGAGAAATAATTGTTTTGGTTTGCTCATATGATACAAGACAGCTGAACAATGCATAGTTGAAAAATTTTCCTTTTAACCTCAGGAGAAACATTTAGAGACTTAAAGTCAATGACAAGTTGCCTGAACTTTTTCTTTACAGCATATATACTGAATATATGGTGTGACTTTTCTTCTCAATAGATCCTTGTTCTGTCCATTAGATCTTTTAGAGAGCAGTGATTTCAATCTTGTATCGATCTATTTCATCTAAGAGCAGTTTTGTTGTTCCTGGTAGGTATAAGGTTAAAATGTTCCATGATCTAATGGTGAAGTTTGCATGATGACAGCTATGTCATTTTCAATTAGTTTGGCTAGTCGATGTTGAGGTTTCTGAACAACCACTTTCTACGGAGTAGTTTGTTAGACTCTTGCCCAACTCCTGTGGGATGCTGTGGATTTTTTAAAGGATTTTCTCCCTTAGTCAAGGTGCTCCAATTTAGGCGTTGTTGACTAGCTTTAAACCTCTCCTTCCAAGCACACTCCGAAGGACATGTTGCCTGGTAGTCACCAGTCTTGTAAGTGGGAGTAGAACTAGTTGATTTAAACCCCCTAAAATGAGAATGAACTGCAGCCATTACTTGGTATTTAGCAAGACCTGAGTTATTGGTATAATGGTATACATTCGAAGCTAAGATAAACAATGTGGTTAGTGTGAGTTATCAAGATAATAAGAAGAATAATGTGTGGCAACAAAGCTTATCAAAGTCTCTCTAGGTTGATTAAATTTTCTCTTCTATCAAAACGCACAAAGCTCAAATTATGAGACCCATATTAGGCCTGTCATGTGTTCTGGAGGAGAGATGTGGACGCATAAAGTAAAATATTCTAAAGGAAAATTATGAGACGAATTTTCGGTCCTATAAATTAACAAGGCATATGGCATATTAGGTTTAACCAAGAATTGGATGACCTGATGCAGCATAAAGATATTCTAAAGTTCATTAAATCTAGAAGAATTTGTTGGCTGGGTCGTAATGAGCGAATGCCAGATGAAAGAATACCCAAAAAAGTTCTGCGTGAAACATTCCCAGGAAAAAGAAAGATCTCTTTAAGGTAAGAAAAGTCTCTTGGAAATAGATGTAATGATAGTAAAAGAAATGTGTATTCTGTTCAAAAATGAAAGTTGTCTAAAATCTTTAATCAGTTACTATTTGTTATTTCTTCTCAAGGTGGGCGTAAAAAATGTAATGGAATTGGAAGGAAAATTTATACAAACTGCTTCCTTTAAAAGAAGGACTTTAGGCAAGATCCACAAAAGTGTCTCCAAAGTAATAAATGCTTCCTGACTTACATATACATACATTCTAAAGTTCATAAAGATATATTATATATATATATATATATATATATATATATATATATATATATATATATATATAATATCAACAAGGCGTGGAAAAAGGATTTTTTGAATTGCTACCTGGAACATTCGAGGTCTAACCGGAAAGGAGAATGAGCTTGTGCAGGAGGTTAAAAGGGCCAAGGTAGAACTGCTTGGAATAACCGAGACTAAGAAGAAAGGAAAAGGAGATTTTAAAATCCAAGATTATACAATATTATATTCAGGGGTCAACGTGAATGAAAGAGCGGCTGGAGGAGTAGGGTTTTTGTTCCATAATGACCTGGCTACAGTAATAAAGGCATGGAAGTTTGTGAATGACCGAATCATGGTGTTGGACATTGTGGAGGGAAATAAAGTTAATTCATTCATTGTCGCTTACGGACCGAACGAAAATGCAAGAGTGGAAGAAAAGGATTCCTTTTTTAGTTCCCTACAAAGAGAAGTGGATGACTGCGAGGGCACTCCCACAGTCATGGGAGACCTGAACGGCTGAGTAGGCTGCGAGCATGAAAGGTGGCATGGAACGTTGGGAAGGTATGGTGAAAACTTTTTAAACGATAATGGAGAGAGGATTCTAAATTTTTGTGTGGCAAACGATTTTACAATTGCAAATACACTGTTCCCACATAAAGAAAAACATAGATACACCAGAGAGGAACCGGGCAGGAACGAAAGATCCCTAATAGACTATGTTTTGGTAAAGAGAGAAGAAGTCAGGGATCTGTGTGAATCGAGAGTCAAAAGGGGTTACGAAATCGGAAGTGACCATTATCTACTACTGGTAAACAAGCTATGGAAAGAAGTGAAAATACAAAGGAAACACAAGAATCCTACAAAAAGAATAATTAAATCGTACCGCTTAAAGGAGGAGGAAATGGCTGTATATTACTAAGAGGAAATAGCTAGAATGTCACTAGATTGTAACAGACCATGGGATAGCGACGACATAGAGGAGAGTTGGTCAGCTTTTAGAAAAATCGTCCTAGATGCATCGAAACTGGTCTGCGGAAAGAAAAGCATCGGATCCAGTTTTAAGAGAACAGATTGGTGGAATGAGGACGTGAAAAAGGCGATTAAAGAAAAGAAGACTGCCTGGAAAAACTACCTCAGCCAAAAAACCCCAACTGTGTATCAGACATATAAAATCAGGAGAAGTGAAGCCAAAAGAATAGTAACTCAGGAGAAGAGAAGATCCTTGGAGGATTTGGGTCGGAAGTTGGAAGAAAATGCGAGAGAAAACCAAAAATTCTTCTACCGAGTGCTCAAAGGAATGAGAAAAGACCGGCCAACTACCCTGAAAGAATTAAGGATAAAGAAGGGAACATCCTATGGAAAGAGGAGTGCATCATAGAAAGATGGAGGGAATATTTTAAAGACCTGCTAGAGGGGAGAGAAGTTGAGGCATGCCTAACCCGGAACGATGCAGAGGAAGTTTGGGACGAGGAAGACTACATCAGTGAAGAAGAACTCCAAGATGCAATCAAAAAGACAAGACTAGGCAAGGCAGCTGGACTCATGGAATTACTGCGAAAATGATTAAATACGTGGGAAACAAGGGCCAAGAGATGTTCCTCCATCTTTTAAACATGGTTTGGAAAAAGAAGAAAATTCCTAGAGACTGGGAAGTAGCGGTGATTGTGCCCATCTACAAAAAGGGAGACAATAGAGAATGCAGCAACCATAGGGGAATATCCCTTCTCAGTGTTCCTGCAAAGATCTACTCTAGGATCCTAGAAACAAGAGTAAGGAAAATTGTCGATTGCCAACTAGGAGAGGAACAATATGGCTTCAGGAATCAGAGAAGTACGCAGGATCTCATCTTCACGATGAGAAAAATAACGGAAAAGACTGTTGAGAAAGATAAAGAGCTCTCCATCTGCTTCGTAGACCTCCAGAAAGCTTTTGACAGAGTGAAGAAAGAAGATATAGAGATGGCACTGTCAGAGAGGGGTGTAGACCGTGGAACAACCTGGGCGGTGATGAGTCTCTATAAAAATATGAGGAATGTGGTCAGAACCAGAAACCACATTTCAAAAGAATTTGAGAAGGCATTGGGAATAAGGCAGTAGTAGTAGTAGTAGTAGTAGCAGTAGTAGCCTGAGTCCATTACTTTTCATTATGGTTCTGGACTTGGCATTAAGGAGAGCCAAGCCTATAATGAGAAAATTCCTGCTAGGGCATAGAAACCTCCACCCCACCAGATATTCCCTATCAGCCTTCGCTGACGACCTCATCCTGCTAGCTGACAATGATCAAGACCTCCAACATAACATAAATGTCCTACAAGAGGAATTATCCAAAATAAATATGAAGATTAATCCGGGGAAGACTAAATGCATGAGAATTGGTAAGAAACCCCAAAGGATAATGAGGATACTAAGGGCTGGAGGACATAGATTAGAGCAGGTCAAAAATTTCAAATATCTGGGAGCTCATCTCAATGAGAATGGCTACATAGACGAAGAAGTGGCCCAGAGAATTGGAGCGGCAGGGAGGATGTTCTGTATGGTAAGGCGAGGTTTTCTGGGGAGAAGAGAGGTGTCAAAGCGGACCAAATTAGCCGTATATAAATCGACATTTCTTCCTATCCTATCGTACTCCTCAGAATCGTGGACTCTTACCTCAAAACATAAGAGCCAAATCCAGGCCATTGAAATGAGGTATCTCCGAAAAATAGAGAGAAAGACACGGAGAAATAGGATACGGAACGCCACTATACAGGCTAACCTTGATGTCAAACCGGCGGAGACTGTTCTAGAGGAACACAAACTGAGGTGGTTTGGACATCTTCTTAGGATGGATCCGGAGAGAAGTGCCAGGAAGACGTATGAGACCCACACAGAGGGAAAAAGGCCCAAAGGAAGACCCCGCATCTCCTGGGAGGACGGTGTAAAGGAAGCATGCAGAAAGCGCAGGATAGACTGGAGTAGGAGAGTGGAGTTGGCACAGGAAAGAGACATATGGTCCAGACTCTACAGGCAGGATCCTCACACCGAACAGCGGTAGAAGAGGAAACGATTATGATGATGATATATATAATATACGAGAAACTCCCTTCATAGGTATAATTTTCAGATCTCTTGTGTTTTGTTGTGTGTTGATTGATAAGTCTTATAAAAATGAATGAGGAAGCATCACAAATATAAAGTTCATTTGATACATGGTGTTCAGCAACTGGGAAAGATCTGGTAATTTTCTAATGCCGAAAAAGTGAGAGAATGAGAAATTGCGGCAGTGAGAAAATACATGGTTAAAAATGAAAAATGGGTAAAATCTAGTTTCTTGGTATATTGATCATTTATGATCAAGAACTTCTAGTCTTTAGGTTTTGGTACAGTGATTCTAAAACACTTGTATAATAAGTCTTCTTATTGGAGTGTGTTTTTCCTTCTATGACCATAACCCTTACTACCATCCTGGAGTAACCTCAGATTTCTTTTATTTTTTCTCCCCTGTGTCATTTTTAATGTGAAAATACCTCAATCCAGAGTTGCTTAGGATACTGATTAATATATAGCTTGCTTATGATGTAATAGATTTTTTGGTTCTACCAATCCTATTTTCCATCTTAGTTATTAGATAGATAAAGCATTTTACCATATAAAGCAATACATGCTTGTTACATTGGCCTGTAAAGAATTACTTAACTAATAATAATATAAACACATGATTACATAAAATCAAAACAATGAATTTCACATTTTTCAATCATCAGAAGTACAATCAATTACAAGATATATCTATATCAATATACACACATATACTATAGAATAAATTTTACAAATAATATTCAAACTATATACAATTGTAAAACTATTATACAATATCTATAAGTTAGAATTTATCTTCATTTGAATTTAAACATGACATCAAGGCAAGGCCTCATCAAGAAGTCGAAGATTGCTAGTTATTGAAGACTTGTGTGAGGAACAGAAATAAATACCTTTATTTATTCATATTGGGTTGGCAAATAAGTCCTTTCAGTTTTTCAGGGTGAAATAAAACTTATTTTATTATGGACATACATTTTTTTTAATCTACATTATATTGACCATTATTTAATATGACTTTTTTTCATATTTTTTTTGAAGGAGCAGAATAGTCTAGTGGATTGAACACTAGTCTATTGTTATCCAGATCCTGGGTTCGAATCCTGGCTGTGGAAGAATATTAAAGTGGGTATCCAAAAATGGGAAAAAACCTGGCGGCTGAGAGTGATCTCGGCTTAATCACCTCATTGCAAGGCTGTTGGCCTAGAAACAGTATGAATCTCTATATGTCCTGAGCCCAAGACCACCCTTCATGGGTTGTAGAGGTACTGTTTTTTTTTTTCCATCTTTTCACTAACTGCATAATGTTCATAGGATGTCTGGAGTTTATTGTTAAAAAAATGATCCTAGTGGTTTTTGATGATGTCCTCTTCCTTTTGGAATTCCTTTCCATTCATGGAGTTCTGCAGAGAACAGAATGAATGGTTGTCACTTTGACTAGGCCTGGTGAATAGTGAATGTTAAGGTCCCTTCCAAGGCTCAATAAAGAATAGAACTCAACAACCTGCCAATTTGCCAGTTTTGGGCATTTACTTGTAATTGATTCATCCAATGTTGTTAATTAATAGCAGCACAGAGATGAATAGATTGTTTGTCCTCATGGCAATAGCTCATAAAAAATAACATCCTTGAAATCCCAACATATGGTAAGCATTATTTTCTTTGGATGCAATCTGGGTTTTGAAATTCTTCTAGGAGCCTTACTAATAGGTCCCCAAGATTTTCTATGGACTACATTACTGTAAAATATCCATTTTTTATTTCCTGTCATTTTGTTGCCGTAACCTTTGTGAATCACAAACAGAATTGCATGTTGCCAAGTTGACTTCAGTTAGAGAGTGAGGGACCTAAACACTAAGCCTGGAAACTTAGCTGAGTTTGTGAAAATGGTTTTCTACGCTTGTGTACGACACATTTTGGACCATATCATTGACAATTTCATGTGGGCGATCAGACCGTTGACAATCATTGATGTCAAAATTTTCTCAATGAACTTTGGCAAACCAATTTTGACAGCACTGAAAATTTTTCTGTGAGCTTCTGTAGCATGCTAATTTTTTTAATAATAATACAAACAAATTATCTGATAATGAATGATATTTTCTTCCATATTCGCAGAGCAATAGCTAACACGCTATTAAGTTAGTTTCAACAAAAGTTAACAGATATTGTTTGGGGTAATCACCTCCTACTTAATGTGAAGATGATTACTTCTTTCCAAATAGTGGGTTGTATGAAATGATGAGAACTAATTAAATGTATACTGGGCCTAGATAGAAATGAAAAAAAAAAAAAAATGAGTACTGATGAAAATAAACTACTTAAACAAATGTACATTTAAACTCTGGTTGGCCTGAAATTATATTTCCACTAGTGTGTAAGCAATTTCAAATATTGAACATTAGATGAAAGGTAGATAAACTTAGGTGGTTGTTGCATTGTGGAAACCTGAGATGGTGATAAAGATAGTGTCAGTGTTCATGAAGTTTCTATCCTCTTTTCTTCCTCTTCTTTGGCCAGGGGATCTTCTTGAAGTTTTATACTTCATCGTTTTGTAACACATAGGAATAAAACAAGAAGAAAGAAAGATGGCTCACCCAGCCAGAATCTTTCACTCTTTTTTTGTTTGTTCTCTTGGCTGCTGCTAGGGGCGTTCTACGTATTCAATAGGCCATGAGGTGGCAGCATGGTTGATGTATATTTACTCATTCAGAACATGGAACAGATGTAGTTGTTGACTTATTACAAAAAGATTAACTATCCACCTTCGGGATTAACTTATCAGAGATGAAGTGTATCATAGTGAAATGAAAATATGCAGAAAAACCAAAAGGGCTTATTTGCCAACCCAATACTATCATAATTGTAAAATGTCCTTTAGTGAAAAAATTTCATCATTTTCATATTCCTTTAAGAATTGTTCTCTATATGAATTATTGTACTAGAGGAAATCTTATTGAGTGTCTTCAATAGGTTTATGACAAAGTTCTTAGTTTTATTTACTGTATATTTAAAAAAGAAAAAAATAATGTTCTATTTCTTTTACTATTAGAGCATAAATATGAGAACCAAATTACATTTTTTGAGGATCTTGAGGTTCAGTCAATAAATATACATTCTGTGTTGGTGATATTTTATTGTTCTCATATTTAATACTTAAGAAAAAAAGTTTATTAAAAGTCTTAATCTTCTATTTAAATATAGCTGTTGTTTTTTTTTAATCCTTACAATTTGATCAGTATGTTTTATTATGAAATTATTAATAATTAATATATTTTTTAGGGGCAGTTCTTTTCTGGGAGCAATTATCGAATTTATCTGCTTGGTAATCCTATAATTTGGTGGGGAAATTTATTTTTTTTATTTCTATTTATTGTTGTTTTCATATTATCGGCTATGACCAGAAAAAGAGGTTATACATCAGAGAAGTTGAAAAGTAAATATATTCAAGTTCTTATTTATAACTGTATTTATATATTATTATTTATTATCTGTAGCCATTATTACCTGTATTTATAAGTAGTATTACTTGTATGTATCTTAAGAGTTTGACCTGTAGGGCTATGCAATGAGTCCCGAAGTCTTAGATATATTTTATATTCATGATTTTGTCTTGCAGATCTTCCTCAACTGGGAGCTCTGTTTCATTGTCAGTATTCTATCTATATCTTAACCCACCATCATCTTCTTATTTGAAATAAGAATGGAGCCCAATACTTTTATGTGGGTATCTTTAATTGATGGACCATCTTTACTCAATTTTATTCATGTATGCTTTCCTTCCTTCATTTACATTTTTATTTATATCATAAACTACATACTTTTGATCCCTCAGTTTTTCCAGGTCTACCTTTTTTTTTTTCTTTCAGATCCTTTTTTTTTTTTTTTTCTTTTTATCATTTTGTTTCTTATTTTATTCCTGAATCAGATATCCACTCCCATTTTCAGTAATCATTTACTTTATTCTTATTGAAGGTGGTATTGTTACCTTCTTCATTATATTAAGTTTGGCTTTTTTTTTTTATTTATTATTTTTTTTTTTTTTTATAAGTAGCCCATAGCTACAGATCTTGTATCTTTTTCAACAGCTTCCCATTTTTAATCAATGTTATATTCTGCAGCAAAAGTGAGACTTTGAAGTTTGGTTGTATTTCACTCAAGTATTCTTTCTGTCTTAACTTTCCTTTTATTAAATATAAGTGCATGTAAGCCACATCGAGTCCATGTCCACTCCCTTAAAAAAATTTCACATTGAGGAGATTACTTTTACACCAGATACTTATTGAAACAAGATCAATCTAGTTTACAGCCCAGTCACCTGGAGAGATACATGTGTCTATGGCAGCATCGGTAAGTGAGTGTTCAAAATCTAACTTACCAAACCAGCAGCTAAGCAATGGCTGGTGAGATATAAAAAAATTCTGGGACTGGGTCCCCTAAGAATAACAAGGTTTGTACAGTTGAGGTATACATGTCTGGCCAACAGAGGGAAGGAACATAACATAACATTACTAATTACAAAAAAAAAAACAAAAAAACATATATATATATATATATATATATATATATATATATATATATACATGATAAAATAAAATAAAACAAAAACAATTCTTAGAAAAATATTGTGTTAAACAGAATTAAAAAATAAATTAATAGATACTAACTTTTAAATATAGACAATAAACAAATATCTTTTTTCAAAGTGTGATGTCAGGGATATAAATATCACAGTTTTTAAGCGTCTTTTCGGTATAATAAAAGGTATTGGAAAAGTTGGGATTTGAATGAGGAAGGAGAGGCAGAATGGCTGATATGAGTAGATAGAGAATTCCAGAAAGTAGAGGAGCGGACAGGAAGGAACAATCAAACGTTTTAGTCCTATGGGTAGGAAAGTAAAGATCGGAATGGCGGGATCTTGTTTAATGCGAGTGGACTGAAGAGTTAAATTTTAGGAGACTGTGAATGTATGGAGGATGTTAGGAGTTTATGATTTGGTTAAGGTATGATCCTAGGAAATATTGTCTGCGGATTGGGGGAAGGAGCCACTTTAACTTGTCGTAAAAATGGGTCACTTGAGACCTCTTCGGAGTGCTAAGGATGAATCTCAAAAATATGATTTCGTTTTAGCCTGTCCTCAAGCACCATCGGGAAGCCACCATATACTAAGCAGCAAAAGTCTAAGTGGGGGAAAATAAGGGCAGATACAAGGAGATTATGGGTGGATAGTGGGAGAAGATAGCAGGAGCGTTAGAAATATTTAAGAGTACTTACTGTTCTTCGAGAAATTTGGGCAATATGGGGTTTCCAGGAAAGGGTTTAGTCAATGGTAATACCCAGGTTTTTGACAGAGGATGTGAAGGTGATAAAATGATCATTTAGGTTGAGATTTGGAAATGTGGTAATGGATCTGAGGAGGGAATTGGAACCAATTAGAATGGCCTGGGTTTTCATAGGGTTTAGCATTAGTTTATTCAAGGATGCCCATGCATAGATTCTATCAAGGTCTTCTTGAATATTAGCAAATGCTACAAGTTACTCGGAGGGAGAGAAGGATAAATAAATCTGGAAATTGTCAGCGTATAGATGGTGGCAACAATGATGGATTGAGTTGGGAAGGTCATTGATATAACAATTGAAAAGCAGAGGAGAGATGCTTGAGCCCTGGGCCACACCTGCCGAGAGGGCTCGAACGGAAGATAGGGGATGATTAGGAATAGTGACAGCTTGAGTTCTGTCAGAAAGAATGAGAAATGAATTAGTGGGTTGGATTTAAATAAATAAGTGGAAAATGAAAATCTTGATGTTCACTGACAGCCAACTCCTCACAATTACTGATTAGAAGTTCAAAGTACTGTCAGAAATGGAATCTCAAAGTGAATCTGTATAGGGTCTTAAATTATATGCTGTGGTGTAAAAAACTTTGCCTTTTATCTCGTGACATTTGTCATATTTTAATAGAACGTTTATACTTTACAATTTTTCAAATAGACTATCCTCAACAGGCAAATATATATAGTATATTATATTTAATCTTACAAATAAAGTTCTAAAAACCATGCTAAAATTAAAACTTCATATAGTCAGTGCTGTTGAGTGGTAGTGGTGGGGATAGTAGGGACCATTAAGCACGTGTTCCGCAAGCAGTGAAAGATGGCCTGGTGAGGCAGAGAAGGGTCAAAAGTGATGTTTCTATGCAACACCTGGAAATAACCTCAGTGAGGCAATGACGCCCGCTAACAGGCATCTTAGACTGGCCAGGCAGAAAAAGATGTCTTCTAAGATCAAGTGTGTATGGTTTAGTGGCTGGTGTGTCAGGTATAGGAAGTCTGATATTTGCCCAGCGGTAATTATAAACAAAACATCCGACTTAGATGTTTTTATTTTTTATGATTTTGTATGTTACCAGAATATTTTAATACTTTTATTTTATCCGCTTAAAAAGGACCTATCATTTTTGCTTGTTATCTAAAAGGCATAAATGCCATTTTGGAATACTTTTATTTTCTATTTACAAATGATTATGGATGACCGTATAACATTCCAGTAAAAATTATAAAATCTAGTCTTCCAGTACTCATTCCAATCCTATTTCATATTTACAATTTTTCCTTGCAAAACTCCATATTTCCTACCTGTTGGGAAACTGCCCTAGTTCTACCACTAAATAAAATTTCTAATCCTTCTCACCATCTGCCTTCTGTCCTGTTTCTCTACTTTCAAATCCTTCTAAACCATTGGAAGAAGGTTACCTTATCAACCCTCCACAATCTGGCTTCTGACCAGGTTATTCAACACAATCTGCTCTTTTAAAAATAATCTATTATCTACAATCCGCCATCGAACACCAAAAATTAACCATCCTAATCCTCCTAGATTTTTCAAAGCGCTCGACACTTCAGGAAGACCTAGATCGGATCTGTGCCTGGGCCAGTCTGAACGACTTACCTCTAAATGCTACAAAAACTCAGGCAATTATTATTGGTTCCAATCCCCTCCTTAGATCTTTATCTTCCCTTCCTACCTTACTCCTAAATGAACAACCCATCATTTTCAGTTCCTGTGTAAAAAACTTGGGTATTTTCATTGATCAAACTCTATCTTGGAAACAACACATAGCCCAAATTTCCTGACGTTCAATAAGTACTCTCAAGTTATTTAATCGTTCCCGCCATCTTCTTCCACAGTCCCCTCATAAGCTCCTCGTTTCCTCACTGATTTTCCCCCACTTTGACAATGGATGTATGGTATATGGTGGCCTCTCGTCAATGCTAGAGAAACGAGCCAAGTTTATCATGAACTGTTTTTTAAGATTTGTCTTTGGCACCTCGAGGTGGTCTCACATGTCCCATCTCTATGACGAGTTAAAGTGGCTATTCCTTCAAACCCATAGACAATATTTCCTCGGAACATTCCTTTACCAAACCATCAACTCCCAGCACCCTCCTTATATATACAATCTCCTGCAGTTTAAACCATCAATCCATTCACAAGAAACCTGACATTCCGACCTTTATATCCCTTCCCACAGAACTAATCGTATGAACGTTCCTTTCTATCCCGCTCCACCAGTTTTTGGAATTCTCTCCCAACAAACATACGTCAAGCAACCTCTCTCTCCACTTTCAAATACCTTTTGTTCCAGTATCTTCTCACTTCCCATAATGACGTTAGCTGACAATAATAATTACTGTTAAATGATAGTCAATACTTTTAATTTTTTTAAAGTGTTGAAGTAAGTTGAAATAAATGTACACTAGCAGTTCTTTTTTGTGTGTTTCTTTGTGCATTTTGTTTAATTTTAGCAAAAGCGTTAAATATTAGTTAATTATATTGTCACCAAATGTATTTATTTCTTATTATTTTTTTTATTTTATTTTTACTTATGTTAAATCTATTTTCTTTTTTTCCTCATTAATTTTGTACCTAGGCCAGATGTGAATATTTTACATGTTATTCTTAGGGGACATAGTCCCAAAATAAAGTTTTTTTCTTTCTTTCTATATAATTTAAAAAAAAAAATTAAAAACATAAATTTCGTTGTTTTTTTTTGTCAAATATTTATCTTTATCATTGTTATAGAAATAGTTTTTTTTGTATAATAAATCGTGATGTGCGTGAAGACAATTGTCTTAATTTAATCTTGTTTACCTAGATATTAAGTAATTGTTATTGCTAAATTAAATGCCCAGTGAATATATAGGGATGTATTTGTATACAAATAGTGCGGTATGAAGCTGTGTCGACTATGATCTGGGATCATACCTCATAGAAATATTTGACGTTTGTCAACGTAAACATATTTTATGCTGCATTCTTCTCGTAATTCCCCATGGAACTTTAAAGCACCGCCCTGCGATTATTTTCATCGCCACCCTGTAGATCAAGATTTAGACTTAACTAAGTGAATATAAATCACATATTACTTTTATTTATTTTTTAAAAACAATTATTTCTGAAGAAGGATATATTTTTTTTTAATTATTTTTTTTTCTACTGCAATAGTGAATGTTTTATTTTTATTAAATCTGTTTAGGTATTTAATTAGGTTAATTTTGTCTCTTTTCTTAAATCTGTTTTTATGTTTTATTGTATTAATTTTGTTTCCTATTTTTTCTTTATGTATTTAGTTATTTTAATAAATTTATGTACAGTCCACTAATTTTCTATAAACAAACCACCCTAAATATGAGTTACCACTTGAAATTATTGATCTTCCACGGATAGCTCAGTGTAAACAGATAAAGTTGACCATGAAATCCTTCTCAACAAACTACAAAATCTTCCATTATCCAATAAGGCTTTGTGCTGGTTCATGTACTTCTTTTCCAGTTACTCGCTGTATGTGGTAGTTCCAGGCCAATCCCCTTCCAAGACTTTGCCTCTATCCTGTGGTGTTCCTCAAGGTTCATCACCATCCCCCACTCTGTTTGCTATTTACATCAATGATCTTCCCCATCCTATACATCACTTTTCCTATACCATTTGTATGCAGATGACATCCAAATTTACCAATGCTTTCCTCCTTCGAACCTATTCTTAGGAACTGAAAAGCTTTAAGATCTGAAGCGAATTAGTTATTGGGCAGCAGTCAACAAGCTTAAGTTAAATGCAGAGAAGACTTGGGGGATTGTAATAGATTCCAATCCTCTCCTTAAAACCCTTCCCCCTATTCCAACACTGTTTCTCAATAATAATCCAATAAATATCTAGCCAACCATTGGTATAAATGAAATTCCTCGACACACAATATCCACCTTAAAACTCCTAAATTACCTTTTGTCGCCTTCTCTATTTGAAACACTTTAGCTACTAGTTTGTTCCTTAATATTCCCTGACTTTGACTACTGTTGTACTGTGTATGCGGATGTCTCTGGGTATCTTGAAGTAAAACTGAAACGATTATTTAACTGTTTGATACGCTTCATTTTCATCACACCTAAACAAAAATTATGAAAATCTTTCTAGTAAACCCAGCTCAAGATTCCACTTTCTTTTATAAGGATTGATCCTAACCAACATAACAGGTAATAAACTCCTAAATGTAAACATTAATGAGCAGATCCGTTGCATTATGGGTTCTACCGTAAAGTTGGTGCTTTACCATTTAAAATGAACCTCTATCACCAAGACACTGATCACACTCAAATTACCGGAGTACCCACTGTGACTTCTTCCCTGGTAAGGAAGGATTATTTACTGCTACTATTTTTTTTAACATAGTATCACTTTTGAAGTGTTCAGCTAAAGTTATAGGTGTTAGCAGCTGCTATTCCAGCTTTTCAAGTGGCCTATCGCTCATTGAATACTAAAATACTTAATCTAAATGAGAAACCATAGGTTCATATCAAATATCATCCAGATGAATTTATTATTAATTTTTCTTCTTTTTAATAAATTTATCTCGTAGATTGTTTATGTGATCTTTTTCTTACTTTAACTTTACTTGTATTTGCTAATTGATATTGTTACTACTAGTATGTTGTTCTGTTGTTCGTTAATCATGTCAACTTGATAATAAAATGTAGAGGTGTAATTAAGTTTACATTTCTAGTAGAATGGAACATTTGTTCATTAATTAACCATATAGAATAACATATTGATTAAAGTCAGTTTTGGCCCGAACTAGATATCAATCCTTCTATGACAAACTCCATTCCCACTCCAACCCACTAGTTTCAACCCTTGCTTCCTCTTCGATTCCTGATAATCCCCCGAGGCGTCTGAAAAGAAGATGGCCTCGAGACCTTCTTGTTTAAAATAGTTACTGGAGTGCTTCCATTGGGTTGCTCCTCAACAAGTCTGTCTCATGTGATTTTTCTTTTAGCATATTTACTTGTTGTAATATAAATTACAGTTGTAAATTTCAATAAATAAATATTAAAAAAAAAAAAAAAAAAAAAAAAAGTCAGTTTTTCATTTAGCAATATAATTATTAATATAAATGACTTTATTTTCAGTATTTGATGATTACTACCAAGGCGCTTGTAAATGGTTATTTTTCGGTTGGGCTCTGCATTATATTCCATTTTGGGCCATGGGGCGTGTACTTTATTTTCATCACTACTTCCCAGCCCTCCTATTCAATTCAATGTTATCAGGTATGTATTTATCATTAAAAAATCCGAAATTTTTTTTCAACCTTAAACTGCACCTTTTTAATAATTTATTCAAAATAATATGAATTTTCATTTAGTTTAACAATGAATATTTACTAGGTTGGAAAAAGACAAGTTATATTCTAAATAGTAAACAAGAAATCAAATTCTGAATTTATTATTTTTATTTTTCTTCTGTTCGACCATGTCTTTGGTCCACACATCAAGGAACCTGCACATTCATAAATAATGTGCATGATACTATAGAATAAACAGAATCTTAGCTTTATATATAAAATAAAATTGTAATTTCTCACAAGGTTTAGAAGGTTAAATCATTTAGTTGGTCACCCAATACCTTGCCAGATCCACAGGAGGGAGAAATGTCCCTCCCTCTCCTCTCCCCAAAGAAATAAGCTGTAAAAAAATGTAAATAACAATTGATTAAAATTAATACTAATTGTACTAAATACCTATTAGTTAAACTAATACTCAACAGTTACTGAAATAAATTATAAGGCATCTTTAGCAACATCAAGGTGAATGATGCCAATTGGAATCTGGCCTGGGTGGTTTGAAATTTATTATGTGGGAGTCTCATGGAATGATCCATAGCCTTCCCACTCACGCTATAATAGATTAGTAACTTGATAGATAAACCAGCCTGTTTAGGCTAATTTGTGTTGTAAAGAATGTTAGACCCTCTCTATAAACTAACACTGGATCCACCATAGTAATTAATTACCCCTTAATGCCATAAAGATTAATTCCTGTAATAAAAAACTGTATAAAAATTCTCCTGCACTATTGCTTCTTCTTTTTTTTCTTTCAGTGGCACGACAGGCCGTGTAGGCCCCGGGCCTCGTGTAATCTCCTGGGAGATTACACTCACGTTTCTTGATGCATGTTGTAGGGTAGGGTCATCACTCCCTACGCCTAATTTTGTGAGTGGCCACATTTGGCTGATGGGTCTCACATACCCGGGGAGAGACTGTGAGTGAATCCCAATTATTATATCCTTATAAAAGCCCTGTGGGACTGGGATTCGAACTCACACCTATAGCATCAGAGACTAGCAATCAGCCACAAGCTCCCCCCACTATTGCTAGGGTGATAATGATTAAATATTTATGTAAATAAAAATAAAGCATACATAAACCCTAATTTTCCTTACTTTTTTTTTCTTATTTATAAGAAGTGGTATTTTATTCATTAATTTATTACTATAGATCTCAAGAAAGAGAAAAAAATCATTTTAATTACTTTTTAACTTATTATTTGACATAAAGTGAACCAAAAAGTTCAATGCCAACAAAACTCTGTTGTCTCTAAGACTCGAGACTCCTTACACTGACCTCCATCAAAGCCCAAATTCCTAAGATCGGCTTTGAGACAATTCTCCCACTGATACCGCATTCTACTCTTCAAATATGTATTAGTCATCTCAGCAGTTATTAACTTTTTAGGAAGTAATTTAATTCACTATATAAGAAGTGTATGATAGTGAAATGGAACAAAAAAAAAAAAAAAAAGGGACTTGTATATATAGGTTATATATACAAGTCTCTTTTTTTTTTTTTTTTTTTTCCATTTCACTATCATACACTTCTTATATTATATGGCGAATTAAATTACTTCCTAAAAAGTTAATATCTGCTGAGATGTCTAATACATATTTGAAGGGTAGAACGATTAGTTATATTAGGTAGGCCTGCAACCATGTATAAGTATTGACAGCTCTAATTTGGATGTTTGTTTAAAAATATGGCAGCTATTTTTGGAGCTTGTTTGCAAACTTTGAATATTTTGGTTGCTGACCAGGGCCACTGCCATATTTATCTAACAGATTTAGTTTTATCAAATCCACATTTTTCACAGGCCAAATTATAATATGTAATATAATAGAAACATGAATGATTGAGAAGCAGAGACATTAATTTTCCCCATCGTAATGAAAACAACAAAAAATGAAGCTACACCTTGGTAAAAAATCAAAGATATGATGGCAAACTAGCTGAGCAAGAAAGCCAGGCAGAAAAATAGGGTTGTTAGTGGTTGGGCCAGATACAGTGAAGAGCTTCTGTCTTAAAAAAGGATGTCATTGTTAGCCCTCATAATATTTTATTCATTTTTGTAAGTTTTAGTCTTATTAAAGATTTAAATATTAAATTATTGTGTCTGACAGTCAACAAACTCAAACCATGAAACTTCCAATTTTAAATTTAATTCAATTTGTTTAATTTTTTTCTCTTAAGGATTTTTTTTTAAATAAAAAAACGGAATATTGCTTTATATACATATATATATTTGTGTGTGTGTTGCAATTTAGATATAAATTATTACCCCCTTTATCTATTTTTACTGTATGCAGGTGTTATTTTGGACTATTGTATTGGAGTGTTGACACAATTTGTTAAAGGAGAATTCAAATATACTTTTTATCATTGGCTTTTTGGTCTCATCATATCTAGTGTAATGTACAGGTAATGTAATTTATTTTTATCTTGTTTTTCTTACTTTAACTTATAACTGTTAAAGCACTTGTTTGATGCTTATCTACTATTTCTATTTGCGTTAGCCCAAATCAATATTTTCCATTGTTTAAATCTAGCTGGGTCAGGGTCTCATGCAAACAGACAAGTTTGCTCCAGATGGAATTAACCCCCTCTACTAGAGTAATCAATCTAGGAGTAAACTATAATTGCCTCATTCATCCAGCAGCCAGCCTTCCTGGCCAGATCTTCATCCAGGCCCCCCTGACACAGCCTATGCTGTACTGTACTGCCTGCTGACACTGGTCCACACTTGATGAGTACCCGAGGACGGTGACAAGTCACAGAGCCAGCATACAGAACAGACATCAGATAAGATACGATAATTCTTGTGGCCTGACCCTCTTACATTATATTATTTACATGTTAATAATTGATTAAATGCAACCAAAACAAAAACTAAAGAACTCCATTTTTCCATTTTAAAGTGATAAAGGTACAACACATTCCGGGCCCCGAAATCGTACACACTTATTGTATCAATGAAATGATTCAGAAATAGCAACTCATGTTCTTCCTGTCTAATAATTGTTTTCTGGTTTTGCCATGTCTTCAATTTCTTCACCAACTATTCGCCAGACATGCTGGCAGCTAATTTAGGCTGAATCCTGAATAAGCTGGCAACATGTTTGGCGAAGCTTTAACAAAGAAATTTAATTTTGATTATGAGAAGAGCAATCCTTAAGGTGAATTTGTTTACTTAATAATTTTATCATTTTTTTTTCATTTCTTAAGAGTGGTCTCAGCTAAGGTTATTAATAACTATCAGAATAATTAATGAAACATAAACTATATTGCTTAAAAGCTAACTACCGAGGTTTTTTCATCAATTCTGTAATATGTTGATTGTTTTTTTTTCAGTTTCTACTTGTTTGCGCCTTTATCCTATGGTATGTCTGGTCCTTATGCACATGATCCAAACAGTACAATGCACGGGCTGAAGTGGTTTGATTCCTGGGAGTTTTAGTATTTTTAAACTCTCAGCTGTTGTTATGAATTACTTTATTTATATTATTATTACCTTTAATTCAGATTTTATATACATATATTTATATATTTTTGTATGAATAAATTATTTATTTATTAACTTTTGTGTACTTATATATTATCATTTCTTATTACTAATTGTTGAAATAGTTTTACTTTCCCCCTCTTTCTGGGTTATGGAGAGTATGGAAGTATTACCACTTCATATTGTCGTAAAAACGCTAGTACTTGTAGTCTAGGAGCTAAGGACACTTTTATTCAACAGACGGGCATAACTCAGAATCCATGGATTGGAGCTAAATAACAAAAAGGAATTAAAATTTCTACAAAAATATGTAGTTGATAAATTGGCTAGTACTTCCCAGTTGGGAATAATTTGCCTCTGAACTTTAGCTTGATGCAAGTGGCTGATGAGAAATCACCAACTTTTAGCTTTGGCTAATGTCATGGTAACTACTCTTCCTACTAAGATAAATGTAATTTACAACTTTAGTATGTTTTTAATTAGCTTAAATTTTAGTGGTACTAGACATATGTAGGCTTAATAGTTATCAAGAAAAGTTGTTGATAGTATTAAACCAGAAACATGCTAGGAATCGATAACTTTTAGCTTCATTTTGACAATGTCACAGAAACTATTCTTCCTAGGAAAAAGAAGTTTAATTAAATACTTTATAGAGCATGTAAATAACTTTAATGTGGATGCTATAACACATCTGTAGGTCTAATAATTACCAAGAAACTTGCTGATTATCAGATAACGAAAAGTAACCAGTAGCAAGCAGGGGACCCAACCTCATCCGATATTCTAGGGGCAGTGCTGGAGGAACCCAAGTATATGAAGAGATCAAAAGCATGCGGGTTCCCTAGATAAGTACTGGGAATTTAGTTTCGATTTGAATGAGACACTATCCGAAATTGAAAGCCACTTTGAGGGTTAGATCGAGTATATTGAATAGCTGACTATGGAAAACAGGGCCTTAAAAAACATGGTGGGAGATCTTAATAACCAGGGAGGAGATAGTGAAACATCGAAAGGTGAAGAGAGACTTCACTATGCAGGATATTGGCTGGGAAGGTAACGATTGCCACCATATATTACTAGGTGAGGAGATATCTCCAGCAAATAGACATGTTTCTTTACTGGCTCCCCCGACAGAAAAGGTCACCTAGCAAATTAAAATACGTTTGGTTTGCTGCTGGGATTCCGGTTTTGGGGTATGCCGATGATTTGGTACTGCAAGGTGAAGCCATGGAAACCATACAACTAAATACAAGTGTGTTAATAAAAACCGGTAAAGAAATAGCACTCGAATTAAATACCTATAAGATGAAACATATGATTAGTAGCAGAAACGGTGACGATTTTGGTGATATTGATATATGAGGTTGAATACAACAAAAAATGAAATCCAGGAGGAAATAAAGTACCAGTTAAAGGCAGGAAATGTGTGTTATTATTCAGTTGCGAAATTACTTAGCTCGCGGTTTCTGTATTTTTTTTTTTCGGTGTTTATATATTTATTTATTCGGATATATTACAGTTTGTCGCCATGGACAATAATAATATTGCTACATGATAACATTCATACAATATTTACAATATAAACAAAAGAAAAGTCAAATTACATAAAATAAAACTAAAATTAATAAAGGTATTTAATAACGAAATTTATAAATTAAATAAATACTAGGTTAACAAATAAATAAACAAAACATGAACACACTCATACCTATATACAATATTTACAATTTGTTGGGGGATCCCAGCGCCTCCCTCTCAGCCGCATCACTGGTCAGAGCCAGCGGAAGTTGAGTGAGGGCGCCATAGCCACAAACACACTGCACATGAGAGCAGAATCTGACCAGTGTCAGAACTCCAGAAAAGATATTTACAATATGTCTCGGAGCCACTGCCGTTTCAACCTTCTAGGAGGGTTGTATGGATGAGTGGAGCTGGATAGGGATTGTGCTAGAGGATTAGGATGATGAATGAGGTTCTGATGGAATTTGGAAGGAATCAAGCCTAAAATAAATGGAACATTAAGGTCGTGGTGTAAGGTATAGTTGGTGACATAATAAGGAGCATTTACTATTATTCGGAGGACTTTGGATTGAAAGGATTGAATGTGTTTGATGTTAAAACGTTTAGCTGTCCCCCACAGTTCAAGTCCGTAGGTCCAGATAGGCTTCAGTATTGTCTTGTATATTAATAATTTTTTGTCAACTGTAAGTTCAGATTTTCTGTTGAGTAGTCGGTATAACTGTCCGAGTCGTTGGTTGAGTTCTTATCTTTTAAGTCTTGTATATGGGTTCCACGTCAATCTTTTGTCAAGTAAAAAGCCAAGATACCGGACTGTGAGGAAGGAAGCGGTATGGAATTGAAATAAACCATTGGACAGGATTTGCATCGAAGGGTGTCACCTTCATTGTGTACATTTGCTTTCGTTCACCTTAATACGCCAAGCATTACACCAGTATTTGATAAGAGAAAGGTGAATGAATGAAAAGAAATTTTATTCTGAGACAGCTAGTCCCCTAAGAATAATATAAATGTACAATAAAATATTTAAACTCTGGCTATATAAATTTTAACAACATGGTATCAAATTATATAGCAATGGTATATACACGCATGCACACACACAGACATACAAACATTCATTTATATACCTGCATATTTATACACACATTCACAAATACAAATACATATATATATACATATACAAGGTCATATTACCTCAAAGAGATACAAATGTTAAAACAAAAATAGAGAAAAATAAGATAAAAATAAAGAGGGCAAATAATTAAGTTTATAAAGGCACGGAAGATTGATGTTCGAGAAGATGGATAAATAGGTGATGTTTGAAGGAAGTTGAGGATTGGCATGTACAAATCGACATGGGTAAGGAATTCCAAAATGAAGATGCACGTATGACAAAGGATCTCTTAAAGGAAGCAGTTCTGTGGGATGGAATGAGCAAGTTCAAGGGCTGGGATCTTGTGTTGATAGAGTGGACAGAGGATAGGGGGGTGAACATATTGTAGATATAGATGGGTTTTTTGGTTCTGAAGGATTGGTAAAGGTAAGTTCCTAAGAAGTATTGCCGTCGGAATTTTGGGTAAAGCCACTTCAACTCTGCATACCAGGTGGAGACATGAGAGCGCCTGGGAATTCCGAAGATGAATCTAATGAAACAGTTCATCAACCTCATCTCAAGCGTCTCGGACAGTCCTCCAAACACCAGGCAGCGTGTGTTTGGAGATTCAGTGATGCTGCTTCAGGATCAGAATTTGATGATAATATGGCTGTGTCATCAGCAAATGTTGCCAGAAAGGTTGATCAGTAGGGATATCGGCTGTGTAAAGGATGTAGAGGACGGGTCCCAAAACGCTGCCCTGAGGAACACCGGCCTCAACGGGATAAAGGTTGGAAAATTCTACACCACAGCGAACACGGAAGGAACGGTTTGATAGATAGGATCGTAGGATGAGGTATAGAGACTGGGGTAAAAGGGTTTTCAGCTTGAAGAGTAATCCAGGGTGCCATACCCTGTCAAAAGCTTGCGCTATGTCCAGAAACGCACCAGAACAATACTCTTTGCATTCAAGAGCTGAGGAAATATAGTCTACAACTCGGAGTCCTTGTTGAACTGTGGAATGATGAGGACGGAATCCAAACTGATGGGAAGGAAAATTTTGAGATTCTAATATGGGTAGGATTCGTTTAAGAAGGAGCTTTTCGAAGACTTTTGAGAGGATGGGGAGTAGACTAATAGGTCTGTAAGATGAAGTGATATTGGAAGGTTTGCCAGGTTTTAGGAAAAGAATAATAGTGGAATGTTTCCATAACTGAGGAAAATAGGTGGTGCGTAGGATGTAGTTGTAGATATATGTGAGGAATATAATAGCTTTCGGTGGAAGTTGTCGGAGGATCTGGGGAGTAAGGAGATCGTGTCCAGGAGATTTACGGAGGGTCAGTTTTCAGAGAAGATATTTGACCTCAGAGGGGTGTCCTTTTTAGTATGGTAATCCTAGTTACCAGTGATTTATTTCGATTCGTATCTTTTAAAAGGAGAATCGAGTCAAAAATGGAGGTTCTCTTCCATTTTGAACCGTATCCTGGTTACAATAAATGTCAATTGTTAAGAATCCTTTCAACGAGAAAGGCGACTTTAACTTAGAATGAAAAAAAAAAAAAAAAAAATTAAAACAGTCCTTAAAATATGAAAATCGGGCATATCCTTTGAAACTGTAAATTAGTCCTTTTCGGGCGTAACCCACCTCACCCACCCTAATATAGACAGTTAGACTTAAGTTATTTCGGACAGCTTCTTGCATCGGGAAGAGAGTTTCTATATTAAAAAGTGTCCTTTTTAGTGTGGTAATCCTAGTTACCAGTGAATTATTTCGATTCGTATCCTTTTAAAAGGAGAATCGAGTCAAAAATGGAGGTTCTCTTCCATTTTTAACCGTATCCTGGTTACAATAAATGTCAATTGTTAAGAATCCTTTCAACGAGAATGGCGACTTTAACTTAGAATGAAAAAAACAAAAATTAAACAGTCCTTAAAATATGAAAATCGGGCATATCCTTTGAAATAGCAAATTAGTCCTTTTCGGGCGTAAGTGGATTAGGAGGTAAGGAAAGTGGGATTGTTGACATAAGGAAATCTTGCACTGTTGCGGTATGATTGATGTGGGATTCCGGGTGAGGAGTGAATAATTTGGAGAGATGTGTGGCAAATTCCTCGGCTTTATCTTCATCAGACGCAGCCCAGGAGTCATCACCACGCCGGAGAGGATGGGAAACTGGATGGGATTTTAGTGTCTTTTTGGTGATATTCCACAGGGAATTGTCACGAGCTGACAGAGAAGAGAGGTAGGAATTAAAGGACTGGGAACGGAAGATCGCCAACTCCCGCTTCAATTGCCTACAATAAAAGTTGTAGGAGCGGCGATCTGTTGGGTGTCGGGTACGCTGCCATAATGATCTAGCTCTACGTTTGATGTGGATAAGGTCTATGATGGGTTGCGGTTAATTATTTAGGTGAGGATTTATATTTTTTTTTTTTTTTTTTTTTTTTCCAAATGACCGTCAAGACTTGAATCCAAATCCTATATGGTCAGTACTTGTTTGCTATAATTTAATAGAAACATAGGTTACGGAACCAAGTATAATAGAAAAAGATCAATAAATTAATTAAATAGAGTATAAAATAAGATTATGTAAATGAGACAGGAAGGTGACTCAAAATAACTAGAAGAAATGAAATAATATTAAAATTAAATTAAGCTCTGTGAAGTGCCTCATTTTAATTTTTTTTTTTAATTTTAATTTTTTTTTTTTTATTTATTTTTTTTTTAGATTTTACATTGAGCGTTAATGAAAAATTTCTTGATGATCATGAACTTTTCTTTGTCCAACTTATGTAAAAACATTGCTTCTGTTTCTGGGGGAACCACTACTTCCCTTTGCTTTCTATATTTTTTGCATTGAAATAGAATATGGCGCGGGTCTTCAGGGACTTTGCATGTTAGGCAATTGCCATCTTTTTCTATTTTCATCAAACTGAGAAATTTTTTTGTGCAGCCATGGTTAGTCCGTAGTCTTACTAATTGTGAAATTTCTTTTCTATCAAGTTGTCGGTTATTGGAGAACCATGGTATAAGGCTAATGGTTGGCTGGGTTTGATAGTAATCTTTGCCTTTAAATTGTGACTCCCAGTCATATTTCTCCTGCCATTCCTGGACTGCTTCTTTCTGTAGACATTTTAAAAGGTCTTGGAGAGGTACTTTGGCATTTTCTATCGTAATTTGTTTTTCCCCGGCGGCTCTATCTGCCGCTTCATTTCCTGACAGTCCTATATGACTTGGTATCCATTGGAAGCTATAACTGTTGCTGCCGGTTTGTATATTCCGGATAATGTCTAGAGCTATATAGGTTGTTAATTTGTTTTTATAAACATTTTCCAATAGTTTGCACGAGGATGCCGAGTCTGTGAATATGACTATATTGGTGTTAGAGTATTCACGTTGACTGTAACAAACTGCTTTGAGAATGGCATACAGTTCAGCACTAAGAATACTGAATTTCGAAGGTAGAGCAACCGAAATTGTGTAATCCTTGACTGTATCAATAACAGCTATTGCAGTTTGGTGGGAGGATTTGGAGGCATCCGTGAAGATATGAACATGGTTTGGGTAATCGTGTACTATTGTGTTTAAAGCCAATTGTTTCAATACGGTTGGGTTATATGACGATTTCCTTCCGTGTGTGGTAGGTAATTTAGGATTGCTATTGATTTGCAGCATTTTAATCGGAAGCGGCGTATTGCAATCTAAGGGACGTTTAGCTGTTTTTGTTGCCTGAAGTAGGTGTTGCATTTCTGTAATCAGACTTTTCATGTGGGGGCAATAAATGTTATTAGAGGTTATTGCTTTTCTTACTGGGTGCCTTTGATCGGAAAAACTTTTTATGATGTACTTCTTGGTAAGCCAGGCTCTCCTCAAGGGTAGCGGCATCTCTCCTGCTTCATTCAGCAGTGCATTTAACGGAGTAGTTTTAAATGCCCCAATGCATATTTTTATTGCACAATTCTGAACAGTATTTAATTTTTTAATAAGAGGAGATTTCGTTTCGTTGTAAATCAAGCAGCAGTAGTCAAAAATGGATCGGACAATAGATTTATAAAGCATGAGCATATTATGGGGGTGGGAACCCCAGTAAACCCCTGCTAAGAGTTTTAATAAATCGACATTTTTTTGAGCTTGATTCTTTATATTCGTCAAGTGCGTTTTGAAATGAAGCTTACGATCAAAAGTCATTCCCAGGAATTTTATTTGTTCTTGCGCAACGAGGTTATAGTTAGGAGTGATGATGTTAAAGCTTGTTAAGTCGAATTTTCGTTTTCTTGTAAATGGTATCAATTTGCTTTTTCTAGGATTGATTTCTAATCCGATTTTTTTGAACCCTTCCATTAAGCTTTCATAAGCACTTTTTAGTAGCTGTATTCCTTTCTCTGGGGTTTCTACTATGGCGAAAATAAGGAAATCGTCTGCAAATTGTATGATTTCGCAGTCATCTGGTGGGTTATTAGTGATGTGCTCAGTGTATAAATTAAATAGTATGGGACTGAGGACGTCTCCTTGGGGTAAACCATTATATGAATCAAATGTCACTGGGCCTTCATCGGTTTGAATCAGGTAGGTGCGCACTGAAAGGTAACTAGATATCCAGTTGGTTATGAGTGATGTAACACCATGTTCTTTCAATTTGTCTATGAGTATTGCCGGTTTGACATAGTCGTATGCTCTTTCTACGTCTATTGTTACTGCAAGTAGAATCTTTTTTTGGTTGAAGGCTTTGTAGATGTTGTTTGTTAAGTACCAAATTGAGTCAGTAGTGGATCTATTTTTGCGAAAACCAAAACAGTATGGGCTAAGTATTTCTTTTTGTTCTAGAAACCATTCTAACCTGTGTTTGACTATCAGGTTGAAAACTTTGGCTAGACAAGGTATTAGTGCTATGGGTCTGTAAGATGATATAAGGGAAGGATCCTTACCTGGTTTAGAAATTGGTACAATCTGAATTATTCTCCATTCATTCGGGACTTGGGACTTGTACCATACTTGGTTTAAAGTCTTTATTAATTGGTCTTTCCAGAGCGGTGGTAGGAGCTGAATCATGGTATAGTTGATTTCGTCTACACCTGGGGCAGTACCTTTCTTTCCTTTCAATACTGCTTCTAGTTCAGTCAATTGTAGAGGCATAGTCAGAGGATCATTGTTGCTACATGAGATGGGTTGTTCAAAAGAAACTCTATGTCTTGGTTCAAATATGTTGCAGAACTGTTGGAGGAACATTACAGCAGTTTCTAACTTTGAGGATACTACGTTTTCTTTTTTGGCTGATTTTCCTTTTAATGCTGTTACTTTGTTCCACATGTTGCTAATATGCTGGGGATTTATGGTTTCAACGTACTTTTTCCACGATTCTTTTTTTGCTTTCTTAATTAGAGTTTTCATTTTATTTATTTTTTTCCGCATTAGATTGTAGTTTTCGACGGTCATATTGTGTTTATAATCCTTTATGGCTCGTAATTTTTCATTGTTAGCGATGCTTAACGCGTTATTCCACCAACTTTTTGGATGAAAATTCGGTTTATAGAGATTCTTTGTTCGTGGGATAGCAGATTCTCCAGCTTGGTTAAGTAGATTGCATATACTGGTAACTGAAAGATTTTTTTCGCGGTTGTTACCCCATAATTGGTTTAAGGTAGCTATATAGAGATCTTTATCCATTTTCTTAAAATTTCTTCTAGCGTAAAATTTCCTTCGGTCAATGATAGCATCACTCAATTCTATTATGATTTGAAAATGGTCACTGCCAAGGTTTTCGGAAGATACGATCCATGATAATTTATGACCTATATCAGGTGTTGAGAAGGTGAGGTCTAGTATAGATGGTTTTACTCTTGGTGTGGTGATTCTCGTCGAAACGTCAGGTTCGTTCAATAGTAGGAAGGAAGACTGTAGCAATTCATGAATCAGAACATCTCCTCTTTGTGAATCCGTTTCATTAACCCCAAAGTATGACGAGTGAGCATTAAAATCTCCTCCAATGATAATGCCGCATTCCGGAAAACTTTCAGAAATAGAGAATAAATTTTTAAAATTTGAGGAACTAGGCTTGCTGCTAGGAGAGATATAAACCGAAATTAAAATTAATTGTGGTTTTATATTCGTAATTTTAATGCCTAGCGCTTCGATTGGACCGATATTTCGAAGTTCAACTTTTTCAAATTTAAAATTACTGTGAAGAAATATTCCAACGCCACCATATCGATCTCTCCTATTTTTTTGTAATATATAATAATTTTTGGCCTTATATTCTCTATTTCGATTAAACCAGGTTTCTTGAAGTAAAGCTACATGTACTTTGTGAACGTTTAATTGGTTAATGAGTTCTTGAAATTTATTATTTACGCTACGACAATTATGTTGTAAGATTTTAAGATTAAAACAATGTAAATTATTTAGATCCATTGAATAGAAAAATGAGATTAATAATAGAAAGTAAATATAAATATAATATAAATACTAGAAAGATAATAGAAAGTAAATATAAAAATAATATAATATAATAGAAAGATAAATTCCAAAAAGTATTGTATCAGATTAATCCGTGGCCATGTTATTATTTTCAGGTTTATTGTTTATAGTAATATTGGAAATGATTTCTTGGTTTTCATGAACGAAATTGTAAAAAGTTTGACCAATGATATTCACCGTATCTTTTTCATTATCTATTGACTTAATTTTGTTAATAAGCGCATTTAACATATTCACATATTTAGAGTCGCTTGTCGATTTGTGAGGATTTTCATGTATGTAAGCTTTTTTAGTTTGATTATTCTCGTGTTGTAAGTCCGTAGAGTGAAATGTGTCGTTTGTAAATTCGGTTTTTCGTTTTTTCTCATTGTGCGTTTGTGGCCTGGCTTGATAGAACTTTTTCCTGGGATTTCTATAATTCAAGATATTGAATTCGTTTGTATTATCATCGATTTCAGGAAAATCTAAAAGAGAAAATCGATTGTTTGTATAAGTAGGGAAGAGTTCAGAGGCCTGTTTATAGCTTAATGGTTTTTCCGCCATTATTTGTTTAATTTTTTCTTGCCTTTTCTTTTCTGAACAATTTATGTCATTTGTTTTATGGGATAATTTACAATGAACACATTTTATTTGGTTGGTGCAGTCACTATTAGTGTGCTCGTAATCGCCACAATTTTGACACCTTTGTTTACCTCGGCATTTTTCCTTGAGGTGTCCATAACGGAGACACTTTTCACAGAATCTCGGTTTAGAAATATAAGGCACGACTTTTCGAAGAGCTAAATATAAAGCAACGCTGTCAGGAAGTTTCTGGGAGTGAAAAGTAATTTGAATGGTTCCGGTTGGCATCTTATTTATTTCCCCGGTATCATTTTTTATAGTTCTATTAAATCGTCTAACCTTTAAAACTTTTTCATTCGAATTAAGATTTTTTAAAATTTCATCTTCGGTTATAGAAGTGTGAACATCTCTTATTATTCCGAACTTTAATACGTATTGTAAAGGTATAAATGCTTTGAGGTTATTGCTAGTGATAAAAGGATTTTCTAGGAACCGGTTGGCGATGTCATACGTTCGAAAGTCGATTTCAATTTGATTTTTGTTTTTTCTTTTGACACTGTTTACCTGAGTGTTACTTAAGCCTAAGAATTTCCCTAATTTCATATCATGGAAAAAAATTGGATTAGTGTCGTCTTTTTTTTCAACAATCACTATGTATGGTCCTTTGAAATAATGTAAATATTTTATATTTTGAAAAATTAAAGAGTTATTATGATTAAATTCGTTGGTAGCTGTAATAGGAGGTGGTTTGTCCCCCCCATCACTATCGGGCCCCATAGTGGGACCTTACTACTGGTTATTGTCAATTATTCAACTTATCGAATAATTTCCGTTTAATTAAGTAATATATAATCAAACAGAGCCAATATGTGGAGTGAAATTTTTAGTTAGTAACAAAGAAAAGTAAAAGTAAATATAAAGTAAGGTTCTTATCTGACAAAGTACTGCTAATCCCTCGGAGCGGAGCTGTCCTCTCTCTAGGATTACTCAGAGCAAACTGAGGATTTATATTGATGTGCATAGGAGAGGAGGCAGTCCAGACAGCTTGCTGAATGGCGGTGGTGAAGGAGTTTACGGCATCGTCAAGATCATCTGGGGTTTTGAGGTCAATATTATTGGTTAGGATTTGGCGAAAAAGGTTCCAGTTGACAGGACCTCGGATGAATGACGGTGGGATGGGTTTTGGAATTCGAGTGAGAGATAGTTTTAGGATCAGTGGAATATGGTCTGAGGATAGTTCATCGAGTCGAGTTACAGATAAGTTGAGGGAGCCTAATCCGCTGTGAATGAAGAAGTCAAGGATGTCAGGATTACGGTTTGGATCGGTTGGCCAGTAGGTAGGAGAGTCAGGAGGTAGGAGGTTAAAATGTCGGGAGTTGAGTGCAGACAGCAAATTTCGTCCACGAGAATTCGTTGTTCTGGAACCCCACGGTTGATGCTTGGCGTTTAAGTCTGCACCCAGAATGAAATGATTTCTTAAGGTATTCAGGAAGGATAAAAATTCGGTTTTGGAAATGGAATGTTTGGGAGGGCAATATGCTGATGTAAGGGTTACCGGAAAAGAAAAAGTTTTAATTACTGTGGCTGTGGCTTGTAGGAAATCATAGGTAAGAAGTGGGAATAAATGATGAGAGAGGGATTGGTGGACAATGATAGCAGAACCGGCATAGGCTTTGCCGTCTTGGTGGTCTGTACGGTATGTCATGTATTGCGGTATTTTGAAGAACTGTCGAGTAGTTAGTCTAGTTTCGGTAATAAGTGCCACATCAACTGTTTTGTCTTGCAACAACGCTGTCAGTCCGTCAGTATGATTTCTAACACCATTCGCATTCCAAAGGAGAATGGATAAGGAGTTAGGTGAAGTCATTTAAGGATTTTTTAAGGCAGGGATTAAATTTGATACTAGATTAGTGAGAAGTGATATTAGTGGCATAACAAGGGATTTGGTTTCGGATTTGAAGGATGTCATTAAACTAGTAAGATCTGTTACATTTGATGGTGGAGGGATATGAGAAATTGGAGGTTGATGAGTGTTTTGAGGATTTGGGAAACTTTGGGGAATAGGTAGGTTTGGAATGGATTGAGAATGATGAGGTAAACGTTGTTCCGGCAGGGCCTCGGCCTCATTAATCTGGTTCCCCGCTCTAAGCAAGCTGGCAAATGATACATTGGAATCAATAATTTTAGATGGTTCTCTTCTGGGTCTTAATATTCTTGCTATTTCTTGTTCCTGAGGTTTTTGAAATCTGTTCCTTAGAGTTTTATACATTTGGCATCCCTTGTAGTTGGTCCTTGAGGCACAGATCACATGCTGCAGGTGATGACTTCGGTTTTATGCATTCTCCAGACTTATGCTGTTCACCGATATGTGATGGCAATAGGTTTTAGTATGGCCATATGCCTGACAATTGTGGCACTGAAATATATCTTTCTTCGTGTAGGGTTTTCCAACTTTTACACTGGTGTAATATAATCTTCTGAGATCGTAAATTTTTTCTACTCCTGTTGATGGTTCCAAATCAACAAAGAATAAGGGTAGAGGAAATTTATCTTTTAATACATTGATAACTTGGCGCACTTTGTAGCCCATCTCATTCAATTCCTCTTAAATGACTTCCGTTAGTGTTGAAGAGTGTAGGTTTCTTATCACAACCCTTAGGGCTCTCTTCTGGAGTAACTGATAAGTATGAAAATCAGCTTTGATGTCGGTAAGATATTTAACAATTTTTCTGTAGGTTTCGGCAGTGTCCGGGGATATTTTTGTGTCGTTGGTTCTACTCATGCACGAGTAGCTTCCAGGATTCGTTAATTTATTTAGTTGTGCACATAGCAGTTTAAAATTTTTGATATTTTTGACAAATATGGGGGGAGGTGGTGGGTCTCTGGGTGTAGGGACAGATTCCATGTCTTCTTTTTCATTATGGAGGATCTGAAACGGATTTGGTGTTAAAAAAGGAGATTTGTCTGTCATTCCCTGAGACGATGTGCTAGGCTGGGGTTCATATTTCAAAGTGTTACCTGAAGGGCTCGCTTGTGTCGTTAATTTCTTATTGTTATCACGACGGGGTCTTTGTTTAGTGGGAGACGAATTTGAACCAGCTGATCTTGATCTTTTACTTGAAATTTTTGAAGACATCACTTGATGAAAATATCGTATGTCATATAAAAAGATAGTTGAATAAGAATGGGAATAGCAAATAATAATAAATATGTATTCCCGATACAAGCGGTGAGCTGATATAAGAAAAAATGGCGACCCTTTGTGTCAAACCTATTGTCCCTGCATTCACTTTTTACAACAAAAAAAATAACACTGCTTACCGAAATAATACTCCAAACTCTACTGCTGTTGATCTCTAAAAATCTGGTGAAGTTTTCGAGACAGTACTCAATTGAAAACCTTCTGAAAAGCCAAAAATCACAGAGACGAATTGAAGTGCGACTGCTTTATCACCTGGCGCCTCAGCTGATCATACTCGCGGCTTCTGTATAAAAACTTAAAGGTTAGCATTAATAAAACTATTATTTTTCTGACGGTCCTTTACGGATGTGAAACGTGGCCGCTTACTTGAAGGATAAACACGTCTCAAGGTTTTCAAAAACAATGTACTAAATATAATATTTGGTCCAAAGAGAGATGAGGCCACTGGGGAGTTTAGAAGGTTCCACAAAGCGGAATTGCGGAGTTTGTACCCGGTGAAATTGATTTGATAGCATCGCGGAGACTCAAATGGGCATGTAAAGTTGTTGGGCTTAGTGAGGAACGGATTCTGAGAGTTGGTTTTATCTGAACCGACTGGTAGGCGTCCAAAAGGTAGACCAAACGTCGATGGGAGGATTGCGTTAAGGCTGATCTCGGGGTCTTGGGCTTTAACAGTGAACATTGGAAGAGTCTGTATAGGCGGGATTTGGTGGTATCGCAAGGACGATAGACAACTGGTGGTATACATCGACAATGCACTGGATCTTGAGGTCTTCTGCTGATCCCTGGGCAACCCTCAACCTTCCGGTTTTGACCAGCTTCTCACCACGGACTCTGTCGACTTTTATATTTCCCTGTTTATTTATATTTATCTTTTTATTTACTTTTTCTTTCTATTAGTAATCCTAAATTATTTTGTTTTCTGATATTTTTCACAGAACACTTTCGATGACTATATTCAGTTTTTATTTTTTGCATCACTTGATAATTATTCAAATTTTGAATCATAACCTATTCTTCTTGTCATCTGTATTTTTTTCGCATCTCATTCTCATGTCTTGTATCCTAAACATTTGCCATGTTAACTCCCAATCCTTACTAGCCCATTACGATTAATACCTACAATATTTTAGCTGGAACTTTCATCATGTCATAACTATTTCAGAAACGTGGTTTAAACTTTATATCCCCTCCTCTTCTGTTTCCTTACCCGATTATTCCTTTATACGTCATGAACGAATAGGCCGCACAGGTGGTGGCGTCAGTTTATACGTCCATAATAATCTTAAATTCCGTATTCTAGAAGTCTTAACCCCATCTGACCAAACTCATATTGAGTTCCTTTTTTTTTTAAATTACTTGTAACACCCATCCTCTCATATTTGCTGTAGTGTACCGCCCTCCTCTGGTTCCTTTTGATGCTCCTTTTAAAAATACCCTTTACAATTACATTCCTCTCTATAATAACATTATAATCTCAGACGACCTTAATACTAATCTCCTTTCCAACTCCAAACAGATAAACAGTACCTCTAAAATCTCTTATTTTCCCTAAATATTTTCATTGTTCCTTTCTCTTCCACCCGTCATACCCGCTGTTCCGATACTTGGTTAGACCTTCATGTAATCAACTCAGCCCAGAACCTACTCTCTTGATCACAATTGTCAGGCCCATTCCTCTCCTCCCATGACTTTATCCAAATATCTTACAATATCCAAACTTCTACAATCCTTCCTAATACCATAATGTTCCGTAACATTAATGTCCTCACGTCATTGGCCTATCAATATCTGACCGAACCGTGTCACTAGTAATATTAAGAGTTGAGCCTCGTTGAACGAAGCGGGTACTTCATCTTTTAGCGCTTCGAATCCATCCCTTGGCAAATTTAATTTTCTCGCATGGCAATTAGCTTCAAGAAAAGCCGTATGAAACTGCCCGTAGGTAGCGTTAATGCAAGACATCCTAGCGGAAAAAAAATGCTCGCAAAGGATCGGTGGGTAGAGACCCGATTGAGGTGGTCATCCATATGTCATCGGCCAAATCAGACATTTGTTCTTCAATCTAAATCAGTTAGTTTAGTTAGCTATTCCTCATAATTTGTATTTTTAGTAGCCATTGTTTTAGGTTAGGTGGGTAAGTAATCAATAAAAAATACGACCACGAAATTTCTTAAATTAACCAACCCATGAGATTAGTGAAAAACGAAACTCATGAAAAACCCTGGAGGACCAAACTAAATTAGTGGAGGTGATATCCGACCCGGACTGGGACAGAATGTGTTGGGGCAAGGGGCTTATCTAAATTGAAAAACAAACCTTTTCCTGTAACACTGTCGTGTGGTTAAAATAATATTTGTGAGAAAGATGTAACTTACCACCAGTTTCTTCCTTCACTTCGGCTTCACGAGGTTAGCTCAATTTCTTGAAAACAGAGTTATTTCAACAAAAGGTGGGATATTGTTTTCTCGTTTAAAAACCGCTCAAAATAATTCACTGACGCTTTTTATACAGCATGTGTTTTTCTCCAATTAAAGATAATATTATAAATAAATAATAATATTCCATTTGTAGAGATCGATCCAGCAGCAGGACCTTCTCCAGGTGATCGGCCACCAGAAGTGCCCGAAATTGACAAAATAATTGATGACAAGAAATACCAGCTCGTTATCAAATCGAAACAGGCCAACGGAATAGACACGCGTGCGACCATGTATGAAGGCCTGTCCACAGTCCGCATTCACCTGGAATTTAGTACTCCTGGGCGCAGTGATGGGCAAATACTAAAAAAATTTGAGTACTGATTACTGTAATCAACTGATGCTCGCTGCTGATTGCAAAATCTACTCAGCTTTCCTGCTGATTACTTTCTATTTTTCTCTGTAATCAAAATTTTCGTACTTGATTACTTGAGTACTTGATTACTTTTATATATGAGGTGGCCAGAATAGATTATATTACATACATCTATTAAGTTAATTTATATTAATAATTTCTTTAAGCCATATTTTTTTTCATATTGTCGATTATTTTAAACTTTTCGTAAAAAATTGATAAGGGTAAAATATTATAATTAAGATGGTGGGTTTATAGATTATTGTAAACTCTTCAGATAAAATCGATATAGGGGCCTATTATTATGTTTTTTATTAACTTTTACGTATTTACTGGATATTAGGCTCAGTAGCTGGGTTACCAATGGTTGGTTACCGATTAAACTATTAATTTTAATCGCGCTCGCTCAAGAATAGGTTTATTTTAAATTTTTCGTTTTTATTCGATACCAGGCTAGGTAGCTGCGTCCCCAAAGGTTCGTTACCGATTATACTATTAATAGGATAATCGGTAACGAACCCTTGGCAACGAAGCTACCTAGCCTGGTATCGAATAAATACGAAAAAGTTAAAATAAACCTATTCTTGAGCGAGCGCGGTTATAATTAATAGTATAATCGGTAACGAACATTTGGGGACGCAGCTACCTAGCCTGGTATCGAATAAATACGAAAAAGTTAAAATAAACCTATTCTTGAGCGAGCGCGGTTAAAATTAATAGTATAATCGGTAACGAACCTTTGGGGACGCAGCTACCTAGCCTGGTATCGAATAAATATGAAAAAGTTAAAATAAACCTATTCTTGAGCGAGCGCGATTAAAATTAATAGTATAACCGGGAACGAACCTTTGGGAACCCAGCTACCTAGCCTGGTATCGAATAAATACGAAAAAGTTAAAATAAACCTATTCTTAACCGAGCGCGATTAAAATTAATAGTATAATCGGTAACGAACCTTTGGGAACACAGCTACCGAGCCTGGTATCGAATACATACGAAAAAGTTAAAATAAACCTATTCTTGAGCGAGCGCGATTAAAATTAATAGTATAATCGATAACGAACCTTTGGGAACGCAGCTACCTAGCCTGGTATCGAATAAATACGAAAAAGTTAAAATAAACTTATTCTTGAGCTAGCGCGATGAAAATTAATATTATAATCGGTAACAAACCTTTGAGAACCCAGCTACCGGGCCTGGTATCGAATAATTATGAAAAAGTTAAAATAAACCTATTCTTGAGCGACCGTGATTAAAATTAATAGCATAATCGGTAACGAACCATTGGTAACCCAGCTAAAGAGCCTAATATCCAGCAAATACGAAATAAGTTAAAATGAAATCCGAAGTATAAAAAAACATAATAATAGCCCCCTATATCGATTTTATCTGAAAAGTTTACAATAATCTATAAACCACCATCTTAATAATAATAATTTACCCTTATCAATTTTTTATGAAAAGTTTAAAATAATCGACAATATGAAAAAAAAGATGGCTTAAAGAAATTATTAAAAGAATTTAACTTAATAGATGTATGTAATATATAGCATTTCCAAGTCAATTGTAACCTTTTCCAAGTCAAATGTAACTTTTTCCATTTCAAATGTAACCTTTTCCAAGTCAAATGCAACCCTTTCCATTTCAAATGTTACCTTTTCCAAGTCGAATGTCACCTTTTTCTTCACTTCTAGCCTTAAATATTCCGTTTTATTTATTTATTTATTGAAAAATAATTAGTTTAATTAACATTATGACTTTTTTAATAATTTTGGCATATAATAATTGATTATTTTTTTGGGTCTCTTAGGTATTTGATATCAAGTTCTGTTTTTTACTAGCTAATATTTAAAAAAATTAATTATCGTCTATTTAGTTTTAAGATAGTTGTTGATTTTGATTTTTTTGAGAGGAGGGGTAGTTTTTTGAAATAATTAATGTGTTTTCGGGTATTATAATTAAATTTTTTGAGCTGTATTTTTTATCGCTCGCGTGCAATTTAACTCGCATTAAATTTTAATGTTTTTTATGGATATAGGAATTAATTAATCTGCTTAAGGGTGGTTATGATTACGTTTTTCGAGCTGTATTTTTTATCGCTCGCGCTTATTTTAACTAAAATTTACTTTTTATGTGTTTTATTGATATAGGGAGGATCTAGAGATGACAGAAATTGAAATTAATTTAGGCGATGAGCGCCAGGCTCAAAGTGATAGAATATTACCAAGACATATCCGGTGTGCTATGGCTCCGGAGTTTCAGGTTATTGTTTTGAAATTTAATTTTCCACTTCTGATTCGTTAATACAAAAAATATATGTTGCTATATATCAACATTAAAATAATTGTATCCTACTATCAAAATTAGCATTAATGTTGCTTATTCAGTGATATATCTCGTTACTTTAACGTTTATATATGTTTATAGAGTATAAATGTTTTTCCTGTAAGAAATTACAAATTATTATCTAACAAATAGAATTTATTAAGTATTAAAGCTTAAAATTAATTCCTTTCAAATTTACACAGGAATATTAAGATTTGTCAACCACCACCAATATATCAACAAAGTAAAATAAAAAAAATTATTCAACAAGTGTCTGTAAAATATATTGGCTAAAGTGAATCCCTTTAGTCTATGATTTTGATTTAGTCTTATATTTATGTGTCGAATAGTAAGTACAGTGTAAAAATAATATTAAGAAAATATTTAAATAAAAATTAGAACAATAGACAGACAGTCGTCATCTACTTCAAGCATATTTGATAAAAATAATGAGAATTCTATTTTGTCGATATTGAATGGAGAATTTTGTCAAATTCTTTCCCGTAATAAGACAAACATTTCAGCGGTTTGCCAATTATTTCAACCCATGCAAAAAGTTGTTAAAGGGTCTCAGTTTGCATCCAGCAACTTTCTTAACCATCTTAAACGTGTTCAAGAGGATAAGTACGATCAGTATAAACAATCAGATGAATGCAAAAAAAAAAAAAAATAAATAAATAAAAAAAAAGAATGATAGAACAGCCTAGAGAAGATTTAGTATCAACCGTATTTCCCAATCAAATTTCAATTATTTCAGAAAATATTTCTCAAAGTGAATTTTCGGACAGAATAGTTACATTCATCATGAGCACTATGAGCCCAATCTCCATAATTGAAAATCCTAGCTTTATAAATATCTTTAAATGCTTCAACGTAACTCTACCAGGAAGAAAAGGAGCGACCAAATTAATTTTAGAAAAACACAAAGTGTTAACAGACAAAATTAAAGAAGATATAAAAAATGTGAAGTATCTTTGTATTACTACTGATTTGTGGTCAGGGAGGAAAAGGAGCTTTTTTGGAGTAACCTGCCACTGGTTAAGTTATAGTTACCAGTGTAATTCGGTATCATTGGCTTGCCAACGATTTAATGGCAGTCACACGTATGATAAAATAGCAGAGCAATAACACAGTGAATTATGAGGGTACGGAATTCTAATGGAACAACTGACGGGAATAATAACGGACAACGCATTAAATTTTGTAAAAGCATTTAATGAGTACGGTTGCACAAATATTCAAAATATTCATCAAGATTTTAAACTAGGTTTAGGAGAGGATTGCGAGGATCTAGAGATGACAGAAATTGAAATTAATTTAGGCGATGAGCGCCAGGCTCAAAGTAATAGAATATTACCAAGACATATCCGGTGTGCTACACACACAATTAATTTGGTAACCAAAAATGATTATAGAATTTTTTTTTTTTAAATATCAATACATAAATATTCGACATTATAATGCATTCTCTTAGTGTTATGAACTATGATGAAAAAAAAAAATCCAAAAAGCGCTGAAATAATCCAGGAAATATTAGGTCATTCTTTGAGTGTTCCGGGAATAACACGTTGGGATTCATTCCATGACAGCTTGAAACAATTACTTGATAATGAAACTAAATCCAAACCTCCTGAGCTGTTTCAAAAACTGGGTCTAGTTTATTTCTCATTAAGTGAATTGGAATACTTAAGAGAATGTGAAGCTATCCTAGTACCTTTGGCTCAAGCGACAAATATTCTACAAGGAGAAGAAAATGTTTTTATGAATGATTATTGCCATGTTTGATTAGCCTGAGAAGTAGATTAGAGAATCAGAAAAAAAAGAAACATGGCTCCTGTTTGAGTAGCATCGATAAATGCCATTTTAGATGCTATTCATTCGCGTTTTTTCAATACAATTACATTAAGAGACCTAAATTAGTTGACCACAGCAGTGACCCACCCCAGTTTTAAGTTGATGTGGTATAACCTACTCCAGAGTACCAGCAACGAAAAAACAAAACTTGCAATGACAAAATTTACATCTCAAAACTTGTCTTTTTAACTTGTCAGCGATTACTCTATTACTGATATAAACATGACAACCTCGCCCAGGCAGTGATGGGCAAATACTCGAAAAATTTGAGTACTGATTACTGTAATCAACTGATGCTCGCTGCTGATTACAAAATCTACTCAGCTTTCCTCCTGATTACTTTCTATTTTCCTCTGTAATCAAAATTGTCGTACTTTTGAGTACTTGATTACTTTTTTATATGAGGTGGCCAGAATAGATTATAGCATTTCAAAGTCAATTGTAACCTTTTCCAAGTCAAATGTAACTTTTTCCATTTCAAATGTAACCTTTTCCAAGTCAAATGCAACCCTTTCCATTTCAAATGTTACCTTTTCCAAGTCGAATGTCACCTTTTTCTTCACTTCTAGCCTTAAATATTCCGTTTTATTTATTTATTTATTGAAAAATAATTAGTTTAATTAACATTATGACTTTTTTAATAATTTTGGCATATAATAATTGATTATTTTTTTGGGTCTCTTAGGTATTTGATATCAAGTTCTGTTTTTTACTAGCTAATATTTAAAAAAATTAATTATCGTCTATTTAGTTTTAAGATAGTTGTTGATTTTGATTTTTTTGAGAGGAGGGGTAGTTTTTTGAAATAATTAATTTTGTTTTCGGGTATTATAATTAAATTTTTTGAGCTGTATTTTTTATCGCTCGCGTGCAATTTAACTCGCATTAAATTTTAATGTTTTTTATGGATATAGGAATTAATTAATCTGCTTAAGGGTGGTTATGATTACGTTTTTCGAGCTGTATTTTTTATCGCTCGCGCTTATTTTAACTAAAATTTACTTTTTATGTGTTTTATTGATATAGGGAGGATCTAGAGATGACAGAAATTGAAATTAATTTAGGCGATGAGCGCCAGGCTCAAAGTGATAGAATATTACCAAGACATATCCGGTGTGCTACACACACAATTAATTTGGTAACCAAAAATGATTATAGAATTTTTTTTTTTTTTAAATATCAATACATAAATATTCGACATTATAATGCATTCTCTTAGTGTTATGAACTATGATGAAAAAAAAAAATCCAAAAAGCGCTGAAATAATCCAGGAAATATTAGGTCATTCTTTGAGTGTTCCGGGAATAACACGTTGGGATTCATTCCATGACAGCTTGAAACAATTACTTGATAATGAAACTAAATCCAAACCTCCTGAGCTGTTTCAAAAACTGGGTCTAGTTTATTTCTCATTAAGTGAATTGGAATACTTAAGAGAATGTGAAGCTATCCTAGTACCTTTGGCTCAAGCGACAAATATTCTACAAGGAGAAGAAATGTTTTTATGAATGATTATTGCCATGTTTGATTAGCCTGAGAAGTAGATTAGAGAATCAGAAAAAAAAGAAACATGGCTCCTGTTTTTGTAGCATCGATAAATGCCATTTTAGATGCTATTCATTCGCGTTTTTTTCAATACAATTACATTAAGAGACCTAAATTAGTTGACCACAGCAGTGACCCACCCCAGTTTTAAGTTGATGTGGTATAACCTACTCCAGAGTACCAGCAACGAAAAAACAAAACTTGCAATGACAAAATTTACATCTCAAAACTTGTCTTTTTAACTTGTCAGCGATTACTCTATTACTGATATAAACATGACAACCTCGCCCAGGCAGTGATGGGCAAATACTCGAAAAATTTGAGTACTGATTACTGTAATCAACTGATGCTCGCTGCTGATTACAAAATCTACTCAGCTTTCCTCCTGATTACTTTCTATTTTCCTCTGTAATCAAAATTGTCGTACTTTTGAGTACTTGATTACTTTTTTATATGAGGTGGCCAGAATAGATTATAGCATTTCAAAGTCAATTGTAACCTTTTCCAAGTCAAATGTAACTTTTTTCCATTTCAAATGTAACCTTTTCCAAGTCAAATGTAACTTTTTCCATTTCAAATGTAACCTTTTCCAAGTCAAATGTAACCCTTTCCATTTCAAATGTCACCTTTTCCAAGTCAAATGTTACCTTTTTCTTCACTTCTAGCCTTAAATATTCCGTTTTATTTATTTATTTATTGAAAAATAATTAGTTTAATTAACATTATGACTTTTTTAATAATTTTGGCATATAATAATTGATTATTTTTTTGGGTCTCTTAGGTATTTGATATCAAGTTCTGTTTTTTACTAGCTAATATTTAAAAAAATTAATTATCGTCTATTTAGTTTTAAGATAGTTGTTGATTTTGATTTTTTTGAGAGGAGGGGTAGTTTTTTGAAATAATTAATGTGTTTTCGGGTGTTATAATTAAATTTTTTGAGCTGTATTTTTTATCGCTCGCGTGCATTTTAACTCGCATTAAATTTTAATGTTTTTTATTGATATAGGGATTAATTATTTGCTTTCGGGTGGGTATGATTATGTTTTTCGAGCTGTATTTTTTATCGCTCGCGCTTATTTTAACTAAAATTTACTTTTTATGTGTTTTATTGATATAGGGATTAATTAATGTGTTTTCGGGTATTATAATTACGTTTTTCGAGCTGTATTTTTTATCGCTTGCGTGCATGTTAACTCGCATTAAATTTTAATGTTTTTTATGGATATAGGAATTAATTAATCTGCTTAAGGGTGGTTATGATTACGTTTTTCGAGCTGTATTTTTTATCGCTCGCGCTTATTTTAACTAAAATTTACTTTTTATGTGTTTTATTGATATAGGGATTAATTAATGTGCTTTCGGGTGGTTATGATTACGTTTTTCGGGCTGTATTTTTTATCGCTCATGCGTATTTCAACTTGCATTTACTTTTAATGTTTTTTATTGATATAGGGATTAATAATTGTTCTTTCGGGTGGTTATGATTACGTTTTTCGAGCTGTATGTTTTTATCGCTCGCGCTTATTTTAACTAAAATTTACTTTTTATGTGTTTTATTGATATAGGGATTAATTATATTGCTTTCGGGGGGCTATAATTACGTTTTTCGAGCTGTATTTTTTATCGCTCTCGCTTATTTTAACTAAAATTTACTTTTTATGTTTCTTATTGATATAGGGGTTGATAATTGTGTTTTCGGGTCCTATAATTATGTTTTTTTAGTTTTATTTATTTATCGCTCACGCGCATTTTAACTTGAATTTACTTTTAATGTTTTTTATTGATATAGAGATAATTAATGTGCTTTTGGGTGGTTATGATTACGTTTTTGAGCTGTATCTTTTATCGCTTAAGCGTATTTCAATTCGGATTTACTTTTAATATTTTTATTGTTATAGACGTTTGTAATTATCTTTTCGGGTCTTGTGATTACGTTTTTTAAGCTGTTTTTATTGTCGCTTGCTCTCATTTCAACTTGCTTTTGCAGTGGTCTTTCTTTGTTTTTGTTTTAGGTGATTCTCATAACCTGTTTTGAACTTTATTCTTTTATGCGCTTAAGAATTTCTGCAAACCGTATGTATCATGTTATAATATGATGTAAAAATTATTTATTATGTTTTTGCAGGATCTGATTACATTTTTGATTTGGACGTTACATCGCGATTGCGCATTCTTCTAGATCACTTTTCATTTAAGTTAAAATGTGCACTAGCTATAAATAAATGTCATAAACTCTATTAGTATTCCCGAAAACACTATAAACGATCCCTCTATCGAATATTTATGAAATAGGAACAGTAACTTAAAATGAGTAAAAGCGATAACAAATTTGGTTCAAATAATGTTATCAGAACACCCGAAAATAGAATAAACGATTCCTCAATTAAATTATCAAATAATTGTAAGACCAAGTTAGGAAACGGATCCTTTACAAAAGATTTAGTTGAAAAAATTTACTCAGGACGCTAGAAAAGGACCTATAACTAATCCTTTTATAAAATAATAATAATAAAAAAAATAAAAGAAAAAGCTAAACGATGTATATTCAAGCAACGTTATAATGAGACCCAAAAACAAAATAATCAATACCAATATAAAAAAAATATATATAAAAAAATAAAGTCGAGTTGAAATCCGCAAGAGGGATAGTAAAAAAGCTTTTAAACATTTTCATAACCCCGCGAAAACACAAGGATAGATCTATATAAAAATAAAAAGATTAAAAGTAAATACAAGTTGAAATACGCATGAGCGATAAAAACATACAGCTCGAAAAACGTAATCATAACCACCCGAAAGAACAATTATTAATCCCTATATCAATAAAAAACATTAAAAGTAAATGCGAGTTGAAATACGCATGAGCGATAAAAAATACAGCCCGAAAAACGTAATCATAACCACCCGAAAGCACATTAATTAATCCCTATATCAATAAAACACATAAAAAGTAAATTTTAGTTAAAATAAGCGCGAGCGATAAAAAATACAGCTCGAAAAACGTAATCATAACCACCCTTAAGCAGATTAATTAATTCCTATATCCATAAAAAACATTAAAATTTAATGCGAGTTAACATGCACGCAAGCGATAAATAAATAAATAAAACGGAATATTTAAGGCTAGAAGTGAAGAAAAAGGTGACATTTGACTTGGAAAAGTGACATTTGAAATGGAAAGGGTTACATTTGACTTGGAAAAGGTTACATTTGAAATGGAAAAAGTTACATTTGACTTGGAAAAGGTTACATTTGAAATGGAAAAAGTTACATTTGACTTGGAAAAGGTTACAATTGACTTTGAAATGCTATAATCTATTCTGGCCACCTCATATAAAAAAGTAATCAAGTACTCAAAAGTACGACAATTTTGATTACAGAGGAAAATAGAAAGTAATCAGGAGGAAAGCTGAGTAGATTTTGTAATCAGCAGCGAGCATCAGTTGATTACAGTAATCAGTACTCAAATTTTTCGAGTATTTGCCCATCACTGCCTGGGCGAGGTTGTCATGTTTATATCAGTAATAGAGTAATCGCTGACAAGTTAAAAAGACAAGTTTTGAGATGTAAATTTTGTCATTGCAAGTTTTGTTTTTTCGTTGCTGGTACTCTGGAGTAGGTTATACCACATCAACTTAAAACTGGGGTGGGTCACTGCTGTGGTCAACTAATTTAGGTCTCTTAATGTAATTGTATTGAAAAAACGCGAATGAATAGCATCTAAAATGGCATTTATCGATGCTACTCAAACAGGAGCCATGTTTCTTTTTTTTCTGATTCTCTAATCTACTTCTCAGGCTAATCAAACATGGCAATAATCATTCATAAAAACATTTTCTTCTCCTTGTAGAATATTTGTCGCTTGAGCCAAAGGTACTAGGATAGCTTCACATTCTCTTAAGTATTCCAATTCACTTAATGAGAAATAAACTAGACCCAGTTTTTGAAACAGCTCAGGAGGTTTGGATTTAGTTTCATTATCAAGTAATTGTTTCAAGCTGTCATGGAATGAATCCCAACGTGTTATTCCCGGAACACTCAAAGAATGACCTAATATTTCCTGGATTATTTCAGCGCTTTTTGGATTTTTTTTTTCATCATAGTTCATAACACTAAGAGAATGCATTATAATGTCGAATATTTATGTATTGATATTTAAAAAAAAAAATTCTATAATCATTTTTGGTTACCAAATTAATTGTGTGTGTAGCACACCGGATATGTCTTGGTAATATTCTATTACTTTGAGCCTGGCGCTCATCGCCTAAATTAATTTCAATTTCTGTCATCTCTAGATCCTCGCAATCCTCTCCTAAACCTAGTTTAAAATCTTGATGAATATTTTGAATATTTGTGCAACCGTACTCATTAAATGCTTTTACAAAATTTAATGCGTTGTCCGTTATTATTCCCGTCAGTTGTTCCATTAGAATTCCGTACCTCATAATTCACTGTGTTATTGCTCTGCTATTTTATCATACGTGTGACTGCCATTAAATCGTTGGCAAGCCAATGATACCGAATTACACTGGTAACTATAACTTAACCAGTGGCAGGTTACTCCAAAAAAGCTCCTTTTCCTCCCTGACCACAAATCAGTAGTAATACAAAGATACTTCACATTTTTTATATCTTCTTTAATTTTGTCTGTTAACACTTTGTGTTTTTCTAAAATTAATTTGGTCGCTCCTTTTCTTCCTGGTAGAGTTACGTTGAAGCATTTAAAGATATTTATAAAGCTAGGATTTTCAATTATGGAGATTGGGCTCATAGTGCTCATGATGAATGTAACTATTCTGTCCGAAAATTCACTTTGAGAAATATTTTCTGAAATAATTGAAATTTGATTGGGAAATACGGTTGATACTAAATCTTCTCTAGGCTGTTCTATCATTCTTTTTTTTTATTTATTTATTTTTTTTTTTTTTTTGCATTCATCTGATTGTTTATACTGATCGTACTTATCCTCTTGAACACGTTTAAGATGGTTAAGAAAGTTGCTGGATGCAAACTGAGACCCTTTAACAACTTTTTGCATGGGTTGAAATAATTGGCAAACCGCTGAAATGTTTGTCTTATTACGGGAAAGAATTTGACAAAATTCTCCATTCAATATCGACAAAATAGAATTCTCATTATTTTTATCAAATATGCTTGAAGTAGATGACGACTGTCTGTCTATTGTTCTAATTTTTATTTAAATATTTTCTTAATATTATTTTTACACTGTACTTACTATTCGACACATAAATATAAGACTAAATCAAAATCATAGACTAAAGGGATTCACTTTAGCCAATATATTTTACAGACACTTGTTGAATAATTTTTTTTATTTTACTTTGTTGATATATTGGTGGTGGTTGACAAATCTTAATATTCCTGTGTAAATTTGAAAGGAATTAATTTTAAGCTTTAATACTTAATAAATTCTATTTGTTAGATAATAATTTGTAATTTCTTACAGGAAAAACATTTATACTCTATAAACATATATAAACGTTAAAGTAACGAGATATATCACTGAATAAGCAACATTAATGCTAATTTTGATAGTAGGATACAATTATTTTAATGTTGATATATAGCAACATATATTTTTTGTATTAACGAATCAGAAGTGGAAAATTAAATTTCAAAACAATAACATGAAACTCATATTTAGTTAGTTTTTAGAAAAATTAAAATAATAATCAAACTGATGCGATACAATCAACTTCTGTTAACATTTCCATTCGTCCTATCCACGTAAGGCCTACAGCTGTATACTGCCCCCTTGGCAATTCCATTTCTTACACCTCCTTAATTCCTTTTTCCTATACATTGGACTGCGCTTCATTGCCGGAGGAGACTTCAACTCTAAACACCAACGGTGGGGTGGTCGAACATCCAACACCCGTGGTAATAACCTTTCTAGTCTCTCAACCTCAAATTCAGACAATTTTTGAGTTTTATTTTTTTATCGCTCTACCTCATTTCAACTAACATTTACTGTTAATGTTTTTTATATGAAATAGGGATCAATTAATGTTCTTTCAGGTGGTTATGATTACGTTGATATAGTCCGTAATTTCACCGAGCAAACCCAATAATAACCACTGTTAAGCTCTCTTGTGGGACAATTGCGTGCGGTTTACACTTACCCTAACCATCATGTTTTGTCAGGACAATTGAGGCCTATGTTATTCAAACGAAAGTACTTTTTACTTTCACTTACCTTTATATATGTATATGTATAACTATGTATACACTGGAATTTTTATTTGACATTTAAAAAACAATAAAAAAAAAAAATCTCATTTCTTAAGCGATTACAATAAAAGGAGGTATAATTAGTATCAAGAATGATCCTAACTGTAAGATATCACTAACCTTGTTCATGTTGGAATAACTCTTTCTTTGAGAGGGTGATCTGCTACACATACAACTTTTGAATTGAGGTTAAATAATTTCAAGTCTCTCCTGTCCTACATGCTATGAGAACCAGTGATGGTTTCTTTCGTGTCAATAGGAGTTGACTTCATTGCGCCTGTGTTTATTCCAACATTGCGATTTATTTAAGCCGTGGGTTTAGATTTATCGCAAGATAGGTTAGGGTTTATCTTTTGATATTGAAATTTCCCAATATATTATATTTTATATTAGTGATGACTAAATAAAGCTTCTTGCAGCCGGTAATTTATAGAATCAATTGAATTGGATATGCTCCACATAGCTATGTCATCTGCATACAATGAGACATTAAATGATAAAAAGCGTGGGTCACAGAACACCTCACTGTGTACCTCCATTTTTAAGTTCTTGAAACGACATTAGATAGGGAGGAAGGTAGGAAGATTTTCACTATCATGAATAAACTAAAGGCTGTCGACAAAAATGTATTTTATAGGAGAGGATTGTTCAAAATTAGAGGCAGTCTTTATCGTTTGGACGAGTTGGAAAAGATGTTAAATACCTCACCAGTGAATTTTGTCCACGAAGAAGAAAATTCTAAGCACTTAGAGAAACGGAGGAAAATTGAAGATAGATTTAAAAGTTTTCAGTTTCGGTCGAGGTCCAGCTCTGTTGGCGGTCCATCTACGGATAAAATATAGATATAAGTAAAGCTTGACTTCAGAACTATCAGATATCGAATACGTCTCATCTGTTCCTAGATCGTTCGATTAATTGTCATATATTCCTTCAGGTAATCTCAAAAAAATAACACCAGACTATCAACAAAAGAGCACAAAATATTTTTTATAATATAAATGGTTATCAAAACTTATTCAACTTAATTACGTCTGAGTGCGAATTATTAAAAATGGGTTAGATTTTATGTTTTGTGGAGACATGGCTCACGTATGATAATTTAGTCCTACCCTCTTGGTTGCATGATTATACACCTTATTCATGTAAAGGAGTTAAAACAAATCTTACAGGAAGAGCATCTGGACTCTTACTAACTCTTGTTCTTAAGTTGCTATCTTCGTCAGTAAATCTTATTTACAGTAACCGTTATTGGCTGTTTATTACAGTTAAATGGGAAACTAGGAATGTAGTAGTTGGTAACATATATCTGCCTTCAAGCTGTGACCTGGGAAAATGTCTAAAGGATTCAAGTTTAGATTAGATTAGATTAGATTTTTATTGTCTTAGGGCCTGAGATTAATTTTTACAATAATTAATGTGCCAAAAAAAAAAAAAAAAAAAAAAAAAAAAAGACAGTTTTAAACAATACATATATAACCCTTTTTTCTTTTTTTTCTTTTTAAATAAACATAAAACAGTAAATATTTTAAACTATACAAAAAGAAAATATTAATAATAATAAACAAAATTTATGTAGACTATTTAAAATAAAATTATTAAAAAATAATATAAAATAAATATTAATGATAATAATAACTAACACTGAGGGAAGAGATTAAGGAAAAACAATCAAATAAAGTAAAAGGAACAAAGGGATATTGGAAAGGGAAAGGAAGCATCTCCATGTTTGTTCAGAGCCTCAAGGTGCACTCGACGAGTGTGACTGCTTCAAAGAATAGTCGAAGGCAAGCCTTACGGAAAGAGGATGAAAACCTGACTTCCACCGGTAGCTGGTTGAGCTGTCTCGCTGCCGCAGCGTGGAAAGAATTCCTCAAGGCCTCAGTTCTGCAAGCAGGTAACTGGAATACGCCCTGCAACCTCTCACTCCGCACCTCAACAAACTCACACCTTAGGATTTCTGGAACTCCGGTATCAAGTACTTTACGGGCTAGGCACATTAAATTGAGGCGGCGATATTCTTTTGCTCGAAGCCAACCTAACTCCTTTATAAGTGGACTTATATGTTGGTCCCTTTTAATACCAAATATAAATCGGATAGCTGCGTTGAGCGCTCTCTGTATCCTGTAGTCCTCAGCTTCCGATATATCTATATATACGGAGTCACAATACCATATTAGTGGGCGTACCAGTGCTGAGATTATTTTTCGCTTGGCATCGGCTGGCAATAGCCGTTTCCACCGTGAGAGGGAATGCAAGACACCGTAGACTCGGCTCACCACCAGTCCAGCATGATCAAGTGACTGACATTCAGAGCAATTATCCAAATGCGCACCTAATTTTGAATGGGGACTACAATTGTCACATTGGCGAGTTAAATAACCTAGAAGAACTATTTTTATTTTCTAATCTTTATGATAATAGAATATCAAAACATATGCATATTAACAAAAAAGGTAGAGTATTAGTGGAACTTATTAGAGTTTAGGACTTATTTTATGTAACGGTCGGACTATTTCAGATAGACCGCATAAATTCACTTTCACCTCGAGCCTAGGAAGAAGTACTATATATTTGGTCTGGATAAACGAGAACGCTTTAAATATCGTTAAAGAAATGAGTGTAATGCTTATATCCGAGCTTTTTGACCATCTAGTTTGTATAACCACAGTACACTTTCCTGCAGTAAGTGCTTTTGTTTCACCTCAATCACATCTGGCATTAAGGCATCAAACGGCTTACGTTGTATGGGATGACAGTTAGCTTATGGAATTTGAAGCTCATATGAACCAATCAGAAAGGATATATTTAAAATCTGAAAATTCAGACATTCTGTACCAGAATTTTATCGAGGCACTTTATGAAGGCTTAACAGGATCTGGAACTATTGTAAAAAAGACAGTTTCAAGATCAATGCTCAACCCTAAACAGCCATGGTATGACTGGGATGCAGAAATAGTCAAAGGGAGTTAAATAAAAAGTATAGATTGTTGTCTAAATTTAAATCGGCTACAGACTTGATATCCGAATGTATACTAGCAAGAAATTGCTACAGAAAACTAGTTAGGAATAAAAAGGAGGACTTTCGATCTCTGACATTAAAGAAGGAGATGTAAGAAACAACAATGAATTCTGGTCAACCGTAAATTCGCTGAAACAAATGTCAATAAGAATGAATGAAATAGGAATAGAAGAATGGAGCACATTCTACAAACTGCTCTATGGTGCTCAACCTATCAAAGAGACCCAATTCTTTTCGGTTACTCATCCATTTCTCGACGAAAGTGTAACTCTAGAAGAACTACAACTTTGCACCAAGCAATCAAAAAACTACAAATCTCCTGGCTTAGGCAATATTAGTTATGAAATATATAAAAATCTTACTCCACAATGGGAGCATTACCTTTTGCACATTGTTAATGTTGTTATAAATACCGAAAACCCTCCTCTTCTGTAGTTCAAATCTGTACTTCATCTGTTATTCAAGAAGGGTGATAGAAATAACAAAGATAACTACAGAGGTATTTCGCTGTTAAATACCATGACAAAGCTGTTTACCAGTATTTTAGCTCAAAGAATCATGCTGTAGGCTAAGTCGGAGGGCCTTATACTTGAAGAACAGGCTGGATTTAGGAGTGGTAGGGGATGTATTGATCAAATATTTAGTTTGAAATCCTTAGTTAGTATAAGTTTCAGTTCTGAAGGTGGCTACTTATTTGCAGTATTTATTGACCTAAAGAAGGCACTTGATACAATTAATCAAGACCTGCTCTGGGAAAAGCTGTTTTCATCTGACATAGGAGGACGGTTGGTAAGAATATTGAAGAGACTATAGGATAACGCGACTACGAAAATGAAAGTAGGTGCTGATCTTTCTGTTGAAATTGATGTGACCTTGAGACTAATACAGGGAGAAAGCCTCAGTCCAACACTCTTCATACTATTTATATCAGACATCGTTAATTTTTTTGAATCTAGATGCGCATACGGTGTTAGCATTGATAGTAAACACGAAGTATCGATGCTGCTGTTAGCAGACGACATTGTCCTCCTTAGCAGGACTTTGCTTGGTGCCCAGCGCAAGCTCCACATTTTACATGATTATTGTAAAAATAATTGTCTAACTTTAAATGCTGAGGAGTCTAAGGTAGTTGTACTTCACCAATCTCCCAGAAACAAGAAGCATAAAATTCATATTGGCATAATGAAAAATTGGAATAAGCTAAGATGTATACATACTTAAGAGTTCCATTTAGTTTTTCTGGCAATTTTTATATTGCTTCCAAAGAATTTATTCAAAAAGGTTTTGTCACAAGTGCCAAAGTGCTAGAAATTCTCAGGAAAGGAAGAAGTCTTTACTGCGAAACGAAAACAACTCTTTATAATTCAATGGCTGTGTCAACATTTTTATATGCCTCAGAAGTTTGGGGTTTAAGATACTGGGAAGCAACCGAATCAGTGCAACTGACATAATTCAAACATCTTCTTCATTGGCCAAGGAATAAAGCTAACTATATTGTCCGGCTTGAAACAGGATGCTATCTAGTAAAGATTATCATCATCAAGAAAATTATTAACTATTGGACGAAATTGTTACTAATGTCTGAAGATAGGTTGCCTAAACAGTGTTTTAATAGGCTGATTTGTCTTGATTCAATGAAAGCGGATGATAAATACAACTGGGTATCCCTAGTAAAGCTACTAGTCGCACCTATGGGTTGTACACAGAATATTATATGCTTGTCTCCGATAGGAAATAAAAAGACAAAAGTATGAAGTAATAGAAAAAATGATAAATCACACCCTATCACTGGACATTAGCAGTGTTCTCAACTCCAATAGACCAATAGACTAATATCAAACTTTAATATTAATACTCCAGAAAACCTTTACCCTTCGTCGTAAACCTATGACATCCTGCCCTACAGTATCCTTTAATAATATTCTGCTTGTTCCGGTAGAATAGATCCGCTACCTGGGACTTCTACTTGACAAACGGCTAACATGGAATCCCCACACTAGACTGAAACGACAAGAAACTGCTCGACGCTTTCGGTTACTTCAACACTTACTTGACAAACGGTCAAAGCTTCCTCTTAACTACAAAAGACTCATCTACATGACCATCATAAGACCTCTCTGGACTTACGGAGTAGAGCTATGGGGGTCTACTAAACCATCGAATTCCTCTCGTATCCGATCCTTACAATCCAAAATCCTCAATGCTCCATATTTTGTCACTAATAAACTTATCCATAAAGACCTTAATGTTCCATATGTTACTGATTTAGCCCGAACCAGGTAACATTCATTCCATGAAAAACTCCATTCCCACTCAAATCCACTGGTTTCCATTCTGGCTTCCTCCTCAATTCCTGATAAACCTCCGAGGCGTCTGAAAAGAAGATGGCCCCGAGATCTTCTAGTTTAGGATATATTTAGAGTGCTGCCAATGGGTGGTGTCTCTACATGTATTTCATGTCAATTTACCATATTTCCATCACATTTACTTGGTGTATTTTGTATACAGTTGTAAATATCAATAAATATGTTTAAAATGAATAAAATACTCCAGAAAGCTACTTGTCTCACAGGTTTAGCATAAAAAAGTAAGATATGTCAGTCGTTTAAGAATCAACAGCGAAGAGAACATTAAACTTTATTTGGAAAATAAAACATTATTACTTACAGCAAGTCAACTCTGCAATAACTGTAACCAATTTATATCCAACAGTTTGTATCATATACTTCAACACTGTACAGAATTTAATAAATATAGAGAGAAATATCTGAGACAGTATATAACAAGTGCTTGTGGCCAACGAAACATAGAGACCATTGTTAATATGGATAGTGTTGATAAATTAAACATAATATATTATTATATATCTCAACGTATATATAATTTTTTGTAAATTCGAAAAGAAGTTGTTCATTTTAATTTTATTTTTATAATCATATTATTTTGTTCACTTTTTGTCATTGTCACAATTATTGTTTATATTAGTATAATTTATTATATCTTTTTATTAATTAGTTATTTCTTTGATTATATAATTAATATTAAATTAGATGTGCCAGACTCTTAAAGAATTGTATGAAGTTTATTTATTATTGGTTATGTATTTGTACAAGAATATTTCTTAGACAAATAAATTCATTATTTATCTATAAAAGTTATAGGAGCGGTGATCTGCGGGGTGACGGGTGCGTTGCCATAATGTTCTGGCTCGGCGTTTGGTGTGGATGAGGTGTTGAGGTAAATGGTTTTTGTATGGACTTATTTGGGAGTGCTTGGTTGTGAAGGAATACTCGGCATCGTCAAGGTCATTTGGGGTTTTGAGAATCACTTCGAGTTCAATATCATTCGTGAGGATTTTGCAGAAAAGGTTCCAGTTGACACGGCCTCTGATGAATAACAGTGGGACAGGTTTAGGAATAGGTGTTAAGGATATATATAAGATCAATGGACTATGTTCAGAGGATATTTCATCAAGGCGAGTTACGGACAAGTTTAGAGAGTCTAATTCACTGTGGATAAAAAAGTCGAGGATGTCAGGATTACGGTTAGGATCTGTTGGCCAGTAGGTAGGAGAATCGGAAGGTAGGAGATATGAAGTGTCGGGAGTTGAGTGCAGACTGCAATGTCCTTCCACGAGAATTTGTGTTTCTGGAAATCCACTGCTGGTGCCTGGCCTTTAAGTCTGCACCCAGAATAAAGTGATGCCCCAAGGAATTGAGGAAGTATCCAAATTGGGCTGAGGTAATGGGATGTTTAGGAGGGCAGCTGATGTGATGATGAGCGGAAAGGAAAAATACTTGATTATAATGGAAGATCGGCCTCTGTCTATCCTCTGTCGTATACAAGATATATACAACAATATTAGAACAGAGGCTGAGGCATATAGTTCAACAAGATCTGGAAGAGAAGCAAGCCGCCTTCAGACCTGGTAGGCAGACCCAAGATCACATATTCTCCCTCAGGAAGATAGTAGAAAAAACATGGGATCGTGGCAAGGCAAGTGTATCTGGCATTTCTAGATCATAGGCCAGTCATCGATTCAGTTCTGAGGCAAGAGATTTGGGAGGCGCTGATTAGAAGAAGTGTGCCAACAAATCTTGTGAGCGCCATAAAATCAATATACCAAGACCCAAAAGGTAAAGTGATGCTAAATGGTCAAACATCTCTACCTTTTCACTTTTTAAGCAGAAAAGCAGAGGGACAGTCTTAGTCCTTTGCTTTTCGCCTATCTCATGAATGAGGTGTGGAAGGTTTGTAAAAGGAGAACACCAGAAACTGTGGTGGGATACTAGAATCTAACACCAGTGCTTGCTCAGGTTTTGATCTATGCAGACGAAATAGTACTGATTGCGGACTCCTAGGAAGCTCTCCAGACATCACTAAATGAATGGTACGAGGAACTCCGGCTAAGAGGGTTGAACATAAATCCAGCCAAAAACTAAATCATGTGTGTGGAAATAAATAAATTGGAGCCAAGGATATTATGTGATGGTGAACCACTAGAAACTACGAATACCTACAGATATCTTGGGACAGTCATGAGCAACGGTGGTAAAATAGACCAGGAGGTTCGAAATTGGGTGATGAAAGCCAATGGACTGTATTACCAGATATCCAAAACGATTATAGGAAAATATGAAGTTAGCAGAGATGCTAAAATTAGAATTTTTAAATCTGTTTTCCTTCCAGTACTTTTATATGGATCTGAAAGCTGGACATCCCTTGGTAAACATGCTAGCATTCGAGAGGTCAGTGCGTGACCTGGAAAAGTGGTAATTGAATTGGTTTAGGCATGTCCGCCGAATGAATGATACCCGAAAGGCGAGGTGGTTTTTTGAAGCCAGACCGGAAGGAAGACGTCCTCGTGGCAGAGCCAGGTGTATGTATTCAGACTACATTGGGAAACTGGGTGCAACAAGAGGACTTACCATCCCAGAGATGAAAAGAATTGCTAGGGACAGAGACCAATGGGCTCGATGGACCTAGACGGCAACTTCATGCTTAACGGTACCCAGGAGTTAGAGGAAGAAGAAGAAGAAACTCCTTAAACTGACAATCTCAGGATCGAATAAAATTGATGGTTTTTACTACTTCTGGAGTCGAATGGACTTAAAACGCAAGTTATGTTGGTGGATAATGCAATGAAGGAATACCAAATCATCTTTTTGCTCATTTGTTTCGGTTGCTTTTTAATTTAAAACTCCTATAAAACCTTTACGTAAGCAGACAAATCTGTGCCTACTCCAACTAATTTTGACCATGGGTAGCCAAAACTTGTAAATACCTTTTTAATTTAATTTAAAATGTCTCCTGTAGTTGTTCCTATTAGCGGCTTTAAAGCAAGTAATTCCTTAGTAAAAGTGAACCCTTTTTCTACATCTCAAATAAATATAGCAAGTTGAGATGTTAAGTTGGACAAAAGTTCGTCTTGAGATACTAATTTTTCCAAATTAATTTGTCTATTCAAGGCATAAACACTGCAAACTTATAACATACATTCCTTGATAAATTTTCCTTCGGCTTAATGACAAATGGTTTTAATGACTTTGCCAATTTTGAACAAACTATAAAACAAGATCTCACAACATTATCCTGTTGTGTTGTTTCTTCATGAAACATTTGCTGCAGTAAGCCCCTGGATTTTGTTTATTCTTATTTTTCCTGTCAGTGAGTGCAGCATAGGATGCTTAGTTTAGTAATGCCTCTTTATATCGAATCTTTGATTACTGAAATGGATTCATTACTCAGCGAACAAATAGGCTTACCATTGTGCAAGATAAAAAAAAAAAAATCTTCAGTCCAGTTTTCTTGAAACTGGCGATCCTCGTTTTCTGATATCTACTATAAGTTTCTTTCCACTGGACCTAATTTTCGTTTACTTTTCGTTCAATAAACTTTTCTTTTTTACTTCCACTTACCTGAATACGAATATAGTAAGGAAAAGTATTGCGATCGTGAAAATTTTCGAATTACAGTTTTCGACGGAAATACACGTTTTAGGGTCCCCTGAGTCCAAATAACTAAGTTCCGAAAAAAGGTGAGTGTGCTAACTTCCGAGCGAAAACGAAAAGTCCTATGAAACTGAAATCTCATATTTAAGACAACTAAACGCCCGAGATGATACAGAAACTTTTTCATTAAAATCAGCTAACCAGAAGAGCCACTTTATACCATGAATTTTGTCCCTTTTTACGATTTTCTCAAAATTTTCATTAAACTCTAGATGTCGATGTAAAATTTAATGGGTTTCCATATGATGTAGGTTTTATTTTGAATGGAATAGTCTGATAGAACTTAAATGCCGATAGTGTAAATTGTCTTCCCCTAAAGTATCTTCAATTTTGTAGATTCGAAAACATTAACTATTTCATGTTGTTAGCACTGATAAAAAAATGGCTATACACGTATATACAAGTTGAACTAATTTCATAATCAAATTAAAGATAAAAGTGCAAACGTATTTTGTAATGTAATTTTTGTTTTTTTAAAGATAAGAAACATAATATATATGTATAATAACGTTGGAATGTTAAAAATTTTAGAAAAAATAATATCTTCTACACAAAATGTAATGGAGGTTGATGAAAAGCGCGTAAAAATAACTGATTGTTTTAGATAATAAAATAATAGATTATTTAATAAAACACATATTTCTATCGAAAATCAATTTAATCAATTCTTTAAACTTATTTTATCTCTTACGGTATTTAAAAATTTTCAAATTGATTTTAACAACGGAGGTAAGTGAAAGTCGTGTGTTGCGCGCACCAGATTTAAAAAAAATTATATTCACAACTGTATAATAAAATAAATCCAGTAAATGTGATATAAGATTATACTGTCATGATTCACATGTAGAGATACTACCTATTAACAGAATATTTTAAAGAAGTTTATTGGCAACGTTAACTGCTTGGTATAACCCGCGTTTTAACGTTGCCATAACCCGTGTTGCGTATTGTGCAAGGTGGGGTGAACAAATAAATAAAAATGCAATGATTCCTAGATGACTGCAAGGATACTCCTAATATTATCTAAGACCTCAACAGTGGAGTGGGTAAAGATCATATTAGGTGGCATGGAGCCCTTGGTAGGCACGGTAAAGAATTTATAAATGACAACGGCGAAAGAATATTAAATATAAGCTTAGCGAATGTATATTGGGTAATATATTGGGTTGTGTCACATGAAATGTCCGTTTTCAAGGTAAAGGATTTTTATTAATACGATATGAAAACCAGATAATTTGATTCGAAGTATTTACCTTCTTTTTCTACTCATTTTTCCCAACGTGACACCAACTTTTTTATCCCCGAACTGAAAAACTGTTTTGAAGTGAAACATCATAATTTTCAAAAAGTTTTCCTTTGACGAAGTTGTCTAAATTCCTGAATAGGTGGTAGTCTGTTAGAGACAAGACGGGAGAATATGGTGGGTGCGGGAGAACTTCGTAGCCCAGTTCTTTCAATTTTTGCATGGTATGTTTTGAAACATGGGGTCTTGCTGCCGCTCAGTGAGATCATGAGGTACCCATGTATCGAGCTTTTTTACTTTCCCAATACACTTTAAATGTCTGGAAACGGTAGATGCACTTGCATTTAGTTGTGCTGAGAGTTCTTTAACTGTTTGCTAGGGGTTTCCTTCTATTTGTATGTTTGAGGACATCGTTGTCTATTACGGACGGAGGTCTTCCTCGGGGCATGTTTTCCAAGTCAATATCCCCAGCTAAAAACTTAGCAAACCAACGGCGAATGGTCCGTTCATTAACACTCCCTTCTCCAAACGCCTTGCAAATATTTCTAGCGGCCTCAGCTGCTGAATGGCCGAGTTTTAAACTCGTACAAAAATATTACTCGAAAATCGCGTGTTTCCATGTTCATATTTGGAGGTATACTAAAAAGTGGGTAATTGATTGTGAAGCTAATGTTTATAATACAAAGGTAGAGGATTAGTAACTGTTTACTTTAAATATGTAAACATTCGGAAGAAAACAACAGAGACCTGCAAAATCCTTTATGTATTTCAGAAACTATAAAAACGGACATTTCATGTGAAACAACCTAATGCAAAAGAGGAGCTTGCCCTTGACAAAAAATCGCCTACTGATTATTTCCTGATACCACGAGAGGTAAGAAAGCTAATGCTTGATGTCAGGGTCAACAGGAATTATGAGATAGTCTCTGACTGTTTCCTCTTGAAAGAATATACTCGGAAATAGGCGTTCATACAAGATAAGCAGCTATAAACTTAATTCAGAGGCTATCAGCCAGACCTACGAGAATGCTCAAAGCAGAGATACCCATGGGACTCTGATGACATCTAGATAAATTAAAATTCATTCAAGGGAACTCTCAAATATACTGCTTAGAGAGTTTTCCACATATAACAAGCTCAGAACAGACAAAAAAAACTATATTGTGGAATGAGGAAATAAAGATTGAACACCAGTGGAAAAAAGTTCTTTGAAAGAAGTACCTCCAAAAAATTCCATGACTCATTACGCAGAGTATGAATAGCAGAAGAAGAAAGTAAGGGAAATGGTCAGACAATATAACAAAAAAGCTTGGGATGACTCTTGAGAAAAACTAGAAGGAAAATCAGAAGTTGTTTTTCAGAACACTCAAAAATATATACAAGGAGAAACCTCCTATACTTAAGCATGTCTTAAGTACAGGACATGCTTAATCTAGTCTGGAAGGAAAAGAAGATATCAAAACATTGGGAAATGTCTATTTTTTTCTTACATATCAAGGTTGTGGAGTCTGCCGTCAGCCATTGTGGAGTGAAGAAGTGTCTATAGTTCCCCAGTTTCAAGCCATTTTTAAATAGTTTAGGTTTAATTTATCCGCATATAAAGTGTTTGTAGTGATCCCGGTATTGTAGTGCTTGTTTTATCTGAGGTTAGCTAAGCGAAGAAATATTTGATATATAATAGAAATATAATAATAATATTAATTAAGTATTATAGGAAAGCCTGCTTAAAGGGATACCTACGTCATAGGTGCACTCTGTCACAGGTGAGTCACATGGTCTATTGCTACTGCTAACTATATATCCTTACCCACCATCTGTTAAACTTTTGTTTTTGTTTTCGTTCTCACTACCTACTACTGTTAGGAATATCTCATACTTATTAAGGTCACCTATTACTTAAAGAAATTTTACTACTTCACCATAATTTCAATATGGAAGAAAAATTAGAAAAACTAACACAAGTGATCTCAAACTTCCAAATTTCAGTTGCATCAAATGCTGAACAGTTGTCAGGTGAAATTAAGCAAGTTAAAGAAAGCCTATTAAATACTGAAAAAAAGATATATAATATTAATTGCCTAACTGAACAGTTCAAAAAAGATATTAGTAAGGTCCAGGAAATATTAAAGCAAACAGATCAAAAGTGTAGCTATTTTCATCAAATACTATCTGAAAAATACGAGTTCTTAAGAGGGGAAAGAAATATTATTCTATTTAACATTAAAAGTCAATCAGATGATACAAAAGAGGATCTCGTATTACTGGTTTTGAAAGTTTTCAGAGATATTTTGAAAACAGAAGTCCGTACCGACGACATAGACTTATTTAAAACATTATGCAACAATAATTCAAATAAAGAACCAATTCTTGTAAAATTTACCACTTTAAGGAACAAACATCGAATAATTCTTTAAGCTTCGAAAGTGTTAAAAAGGGACAAATATAATCTTATCACAATACTACAGTAAAGAAGTCAGATCAAAAAGAAAAATGCTCTTACCTTATCTCAAGCAGGCTAAAACTCAAAATATGCGTGCATTTCTAAAACACGATAAGTTGGAAATAAATGGCACTATTTTTACGGTGGAAACCATAGATAAATATGAAAAAGAGCTGAAATCAATTTATCGACTAAATCGTAGGAGCAGCACACCGGAGCCAACTGTTTCTATAAATTATATTAAAGAAATATACGCATACTGAACACACATATTCTACCGACTCATCCAAATTTGAATAAAGAAATGACCACCGATCCGATAAACCGAGCCTGTTTGATCAACTTCAAGCCACTAAAATGAACAGTAAGCCTAATCGAGTGAGCGAAAGCCCTAAGCATCAGAAAAAAAAAAGGCCGTACGTAGCTCATCGACACCTGAGCAATGACTGCATTACCTCCATGTTAATAACGGAACATCAACAGGCTGCCTCTCTGGGACACAAACGGATTATACAACTCAAAACATCAATACTTTAGAATATTCACCCTACTCTGTTATATTTTGTAACACCCACGGCATTAATAATTTCTTCTCAACTACACCTTAATACACGGCAACATCAATATTCTGCCTCTACGAAACCTGGCAAACATCTACTTCATTGAATATTCCTTCAGTCTTACAAGATTTTTCTGTAATAACATCACCGGCTATAAAAGATAAAAGTCGAGGACGTGGAAGAGGTGGCATAGCGTTACTAAACAACAAAAATATATATAATGTAAAAATAATAGATAAATGTGAATACTGGATTTTTGCCCTGGTAAGTGTAAGCACTAGCCAAATCTTTTATTTTAGGTTTTCTATATTTTAAACCCACTATTAATATTATGTATGTCATTGATCTATTAAGAGAATCTTTAATTACAATTAAAAATAAATTCAATAATAAATTAATCCTTACTGGAGATGCTAACTGTCGAATGGGACAGCTCAACCAGTATGATGTTGACTTTATATTTGGAACACACATCGCGGGCACCGTATTAGCTTGGACCATACTGATGACGATAAAGGTAGAATGCTAAACGAACTCATGGAAGACGAAGGTCCTTAAAGTGTGTTTTTTGATTTTGTCTGGCAGTTGAACCCGACCACCTACGATGGGCAGACAAAGCTTTTTTTGGTCAGACAAAGACCTAGTTTCATATTAGAAAAGAAAGAAACGTCTTCAAATAATACGAAATTTTGCTCCTTAAAGCGTGTTTTTTGATTTTGTCTGCTAGTTGAACCCGACAACCTATGATGGGCAGACAAAGCTTTTTTTGGTCAGGCAAATACCTAGTTTCATATTAGAAACGTCTTCAAATAATTACGAAATTTTTGTCCTTAAAGTGTGTTTTTTTATTTTGTCTGCCAGTTGAACCCGACCACCTACGATGGGCAGACAATTTTTTTTGTATTAGGTCGTGACCTAGTTTAATAAAGAAGAAGAAAGAATCGTCTTCAAATAATACCATTTTTCGGTTTTTAGTGACCGTTTTGGATGGCCGCCATTTTTGATTCCGACCAGTTTGAGCTGGCAGACAAAAAAAAATGTTGGCTAAAATGTGAAAATCACATTGAAAATTTTCTTCTTATAATTCGCAGTTTTCGGCCCCGGCTCCTGGATTAAAGGCTCTTCTGTAATCAATAAAGATAACAAATAAATTACTGTCGGAGTATTCTAATTTCAGTTGTGTTAGCGCATTCATTAGGAATAAGTTATCGAGGCATGATCTTCCATTCCGAAATCCATTTTCGTGTTTCCGGTATAATTCCTTTTTCATTTTCCCATATTGTTAATCGGTCTAACAAAATTTGAGTAAAAAGACATTAAGGAAATTGTCCAGTAATTCTCGGGTTGATGTATGTCTCCTTTTTTATATATCATAGTTATATTTGATTTTGTTCAGTTGTTAGATATGTTTTCAGTAGTCAAGATTATATTTAATAAAGATATTAAGTATAACTGCCAGTTTTGAGGTAGGTTTTTGAGAAAATCATTCGGAATATTATCAGATCCAGGGGATTTACCAGATTTTATTTTATTTAATGAAGTAATTAATTCATCTAGTGTGATTTCCCGGTCTAATATTAGGTCTTTTGTTAATTTCAGATCAAGACTTACACCTTTGTCCGTAGAAATTTTAGAGATATTCACTCCATATTTCGGGAGGTATCGGATTAGATGTAGATTTTCATTTTCAATTCTAAAACGATTGACTGTGTGCCAATTTTTTTTTCTTTATAGTTACCTAATTCGTCTATTAAGTTATGTTTATATTCCGCTTTCTTTTTTTTTTTAGATAAATTTCTATGGGTACTTTTTGCTTGAAGGTATTCAGATCTTTTATATGTATTTAACATCACTTTATGCTACTATGGCTAGTCGGACGATGCTACAGTGGGAGTCCTAAATTTTGCCTATCCAGGTTTTATTAGGACAGGGATCTTTAACGAGTACCTGAAATCACACAGGCTCGGGACCACCTTTTAACGTCCCCTCCGAAGGACGGCGTAACTAAGGATTTTTTACTCCCATTAAGAAATCCTAGGACCACCTGCGGGTTTGAACCCGTGACCTTTAGCATGGGAGGCTGTTACGCTAGCCACCCAGCTACAAGCGATCCCTGTATTCAGATCTAATGGTGATATCATATCCACTTTCTTTAAGAGCTTTAAATTTACTTTTTATATTATATTTCGCGGATTTACATTCGCTGTCATACCATCGCTTTGTGTAGTTAGTTACTTTGAATTTGCCAGCAGTTGTTGTAGTACAGAGCTGGAAGCAGTTATCATTTTCTTGGATTGCTAGGGATTTGTTTTGATACATCAGGTCAACATTATCAAACATAATTCACTCGAGGTGAATGGGTCATTGATGCTTTAAATAATGTTTTTACGGGTTGCTATTTTAACACTTGAGTTTGAGCTAATGGGTTGCGGGTTTTATTTACTTTAAGTCTATCTATTGATAATTTAAGTTCTGCCTTTATCGGGAAGTGTTGGGAAATTAAGTACTGTTAAATCAATTATTCACTAATAAAATTCAAATTACACCATATTATGTCGACTACACTTTGTCCTCTATATTTAACGTTTGTAAAATTACCTGGTTTGTCAGAGGGAGCCCACCGTTAATAATAAGAACCCGACCACCTACGATGGGCAGACAAAGTTTTTTTTGGTCAAGCAAATACCTAGTTTCATATTAGAAACGTCTTCAAATAATTACGAAATTTTGGTCCTTAAAGTGTGTTTTTTGATTTTGGCTGCCAGTTGAATCCGACCACCTACGATGGGCACACAATTTTTTTGTATCAGGTAGTGACCTAGTTTAATAAATAAAAAGAAAGAATCTTCTTCAAATAATACCATTTTTCGGTTTTTATGGCCGCCATTTTTGATTTCGACTGGTTTGAGCTTGCAGACAAAAAAAATGTTGTCGTACAAGTTGGCTAAAATGTGGAAATCACATTGAAAATTTTTTTCTTATAATTCGCATTTTTCGGCCCCGGCTCCTGGACTATTTCGACAGTGTAAATCATAATATTCTATGGTACAAGTTAAAATTGTTGGGAATGAGTGGGGAAATTATTCGGGTTATAAGAAATATTTATGAACTTATGAAATAAGAATAAAAACAGATGGATCGCTCTCTGATGAAATAGCCGTCACAAAAGGGCTATTACAGGGAGAAGTTCTATCCGCTAACCTCTTTTGTTTATATATATCCGATATGGATTATTACTTCTTTAAAAAAGGCGCTACTGGTATCAAACTAAATTCGAAATTATATGTATTGAGCTCTTTTTACGCAGACGACATGGCTATATTATCATATTCCTACGTCGATATTAATAAAAAACTGGAAATTCTTTCTTCATATGCCAAAGAAAATTATCTAGAAGTATATCGTTCAAAAACAAAAATAATCTTCTTCCTAATAACTTCTAATAAAGGAAAACAGAAAAAAACTGAAAAACTTTTTGACGAAGAACTAATGGAAACATTTACATACTACACATATCTGGGCGTTCCTTTATCCTCTTCTGGTCTCTTCTATGAGGCCTGGAAACACGCTCAATCTAAGACAGCCTGTGCGATAGGTACAGTTATTGACATCTGTAGAAGGTCTAAGATAACTCATTCTATTCTATAAAGGTTGTGGACAAAGAAAATGTAAAAATCATAGAGGTACCTCGCTTCTAAGCATTCAAAGTAAGGTTTATTCCACAATCCTTGACATAATACTAAGAACATGGTGGATTCAAGCCAAACAGAAGCACCCGGGATCTAATATGCGGCAGATCTTTGAAAAAGTAATGCAAATATTGTTCTGACATCCTTTGTTGATTTGACCAACGCATTTGATCTGGTTAGGAAGCAAGATGTTGTGAGGAGCCTAATAAAAGAGGAGATCAGAAAGGACAAGAAATGGCTATCTCGGGGTTTCATTCGAACTAAAAAGGTATGTTTAGAAGCTGTAACAATTTGTGAAGTTGCAGTCTCAAAATGGTTCTGGATGGGGCTCTTAGAAATGTAAAGTCAAGAATGAGAACCTAATTCCTAGGCAACATGAGTTTGACTCCTACCCACTGCTTCCATATGCCGATGACATCGTCGGATTAGCCAATAATGGGAAAGATCTCCAGTTTAATATTGGTATATATACTCTATGAAGCACTTGAGCCACTCAACATGGAAATGAATGTTAGTAAATTAAAAATCATGAATAAAGGAGAAGGAAGAAACGAATGGGACGAGTCATCAGACTAGGAGAAGAAAAGAGCATGTGAAGAATTTTAAATATCTAGGCGCACATCTAAGTGAATCCTGGGCCCTCACTACTAAACATAAAAAGCTAACTCCGATGCGATATTTGAAGAAAGTGGAGGATAAGACGAAGCGAGAAAGAATTAGAAATGCCACGATAAAATCTACCTCGATGTAAAATCGGCCGAGTTTCTTATTGAAGAAAAGCAGCTGGATTGTTCGGTCAAGTCTTAAGAATGTAAGAGGATCGCGTGGCAAGAGCGGTCTATAAGGCGGTAATAGAGGTAAGGATACTGGGAGGAAGAATTTGAAGGAAGAGATCAAGAAGGCCTGCTGGAAGATCCAAATCAACTCGAGTTCAGTAAGAGAAATAGTGCAGATTAGGAAGGCCTTGATCAGGCTCTACATGCTACTCCTTATTAACACTCCTGAGCCGCAAAGAGGAAGTATAAAGAAAGAAAAGTTCGTAATCATTATACTGTTTCGTCAAATTATATATTTCAAGGTGTTCAATATTTATCTGCAAATCTGATAACACAATATCCTTTGAAATGGAAAAGAATCCAATTTCAAATCTCTATCAAATTATTAAAACGTATACCTCCAATAATCACTCATTTTACGCTAATTTTTTGATAGACAAACTAAAACACACCATAGTTACTTCTAAAGTAGTTGAGGTCATCGAAGGAGGGATCTTGAGCAAGTGTATCAGTACTAAACAGTGGATCCATGTATGGCATAAAAATCAAGAATATTGTCTGTATAAGTTGGACAAAATCATCATTACTTTTTTTTTTTCAAATGAGTTTCAAATTCACTATTTGCTCAATGATTTATTACTGATCATCTAACATGGTCTGTTATCTGCTATGAATCAAATCAGGCGATGTAACAGTCGATGTTATCGCATCTAAAAATTCCAGAACATAACATCTAATTTAGTGGTCATTGTCTCAGGTATTAGTGACAACAAATATCGTAAGATATTTCATATAAGAGAAGCTTCTGGAAAACCGATTGGAGGGTGCCCCTATAAGCTCCGCCTCTTAAGACTCCACCAGCGCGGTCACGTAGTAATAGTTAATTATTAAAATCCATCAAATAACGAGAGTTTGAGAGAAGCTGCTAGCGAGGTGTCTGCCCGGCCCTGGAGGGTCCTAGCTGCGTTTCATTCTCTTAAAGCCTATGTTTTTTTTATGAGGGTTAAAAGGGAGAGGGTAAGGGGCGAGAGGGGAGAGAGAGCGAGAGGGGGAGGAGGCGCCTGGTGGTAGGTGGGGGGAAGGGGAAGGGAGGCAGAGGGGGAAAGGGGGGCAGAGGGGGGTGAGGGTGGCAGAGGGGGGGAGGCTAGGGAGGCAGAGGGGGGGACCACCACCCGCCACTCTCTAATCAGCTAAGGGAGGAGCAGCATGTACCGCCTCGCTCTCCTATTTCTCGCATTCTCTACCCGCAACACAGGTCAGTACAACTTAGTGCATGGCAGCAAGTAGTCATCGCTCCCAATCAACTCAATGCCTGTCTCCAGCCGTTTAGTCCATTTTTTTTAGAAAAAAAGAACACGAAAAAAGAAAAATTGTATCATTAGAAAAAATCCGATTTTGAAGAGGCTTTTGGTATTATTAACCTGTTATAAAAACTAAAACAAAAATTAAAACTGAGTACCAATGCCTTTTATTGTCAATCCTAAAAAAAAATTAAAAATAATAAAGTATTAAGTGATAAGGACATATTAGAATAATATATATATATATATATATATATATATATATATATATATATAATATATATATGTATATTAGAATCCTAAGAATCATCATCATTTACTTATTTTACTGATTATCTCGTTTTGCATGTATTAGAATTTAAAAAAAAGCAGTGTACTCAAGAATTCAGCTGAGGATATCAACGATACAGACCTCAAGAAATTTGAATTCTTTATGGTTTAAGAATATTTATCTATATCATTGTTTTTTGTCGGCGCCAGGATTTAGTGACGGCGTTGTGGCGAGAAAGAAGATTATAATAGTATTGGGAATAAGTTTTAAGTTTTATGAAAAAAAAAAAAAAAAAAAAAAAAAGGTAAAAGAGGAAGGAACTTGTTGAGGAGCGGATAGGATTTTAGATCCGCTTTCTCCTAGTAGTTGCATATCTTCCCTCTTGGGGACCGTCATGTAATAATTCTTTAAAAATATATATGTATTTCACTAATGAAGGTTGAGGAGCAAATCTTAATAAATAGTATTTCAAAGTATATAAAAATTATTGTTTTTTCCTTACAAAAATAATATATACTGTCACATTTTTGTCATTTTACGTATACCTTATTGTTAATCCGATTCATTTCATAAAGAGTCCATTTTTCAGTTTGTTTTTCCTTTAAGGTTTCTTTACCCTTTTTTTATTGATGTTTTGCCCTCATGATGGTTTCGAATGTGAAACAAAACGGTGGTGTTTAGGAAGAAACTGAAATACGCCAACTAATATTCTTCACATTAAATTGTATAACGACGAATTTACTATTATCATTATCATGACTAAATTGATAAGTTTAGCAATAATTGAACAGCCTTGAAGCGTCAAAATATTCCATAGAAGGTAGAGCTTACCTAATCAGTCTCTCTCTCTATATATGAGCTTACATTATGAATTTATTATAATTATACAGTAGGAATTTCCGATTGAATTGGAAAGCATGGAAAATATTTTATTTATATTTGAAATATTCAGTTTAATCAAACAATGCTATTATCAAGAGTAAATAAGAGGAAAAATCAACAGTGGAGAAGGAAAACTTAAACTGTATAATTACACACACAGTCATAGATATTGCATCACTCAATAAAAACAAATTTTCCCAAAATTAAACATTACCGCATGTTCTAAAAAAAATGCTAATTACACACAAAAATAATATTATATATTTAAAATAAAAGCACATAAAAAAAAAAAATTGATTTGTGTCACTGCTATTTTCCGTGAAGATTCTTCCACTTGATGTAACCTCATAATGTTATTTGTTTCTGATCGCAAAACGCTTGAAAATAGACATAATTACATATTTTATTCTGGTATTATTTAAAACTACTAATCATGAACTAAGAATTGCATTTTTTGAAATTTTGAAGACTTGAAGTTTTTTTAAATTTAATTATTGCATTAAACTTATGATATAAATAAGCAGACACAAAAAAAAATATTCGATGGGCTATATTGTATCTATATTGTTATTTATAGGGAACGGATAATGTTATATGAAACAAATATAGATACTACACTCATATTTACCCAATTGCCATTTCAGCTGTCTTTCCTCTTTATCCTGGTGATTGGGCTCTACAAGAATATTCCTGAAATATTCTGCCCATCTCTGTAATATTTGGACAGGCTCACTAAGTATGGCCCCCTCTATTGTCTTGCAGCACATGTTACTTGGTTGATAGCCTCTTTTTATTTCCTTAATCCCCTTATAAAACTTTCTCGTATTTTTTGTGCTGTGGTCATTCTGTAGGCTTTCCAACTGCATTTTTAACCACATCCTTTCTTTCTGACGGCAGATTTTCTTGGCATTCCTTCTTCTTGCAGAGTACTCATTTCGACTCGATCTAGTCATTCTCTGTAGCATTCTCAGCCGTGCCTCTTACTTTGCTTTAAGGGCCTGATGGCATTCCACGTCAAACCAACCCCACTCACTCTCTTTATTTTTCCTCCCCAGAATTTCATCTACTGCTCTCCCAGGCTGTTTTTGATAACATTCCATTTACTGTTTATATTATTGGTATTTACTTGGTCAGAAGCTCTTTCTAGTTTTTCCGTAACCTTCTGGGAGAACGTTTTACTACATTCTTCTTCCTTTAGTTTATTTACATTATACCCCTGTAGCTTTTCAGCAGTTGCTCGAGATCGCAGGGATATATTATGTTTGAAGGATGATCTTACTAGGAAATGATCTGTGTCACAGTCTGTACCTCTATAACTACATACATCTTCAATGCTTGATGTATGTCTTTTGTGCATTAGTAAGTGGTCTATTTGGTTCACAGTATCACCATCTGCTGATATCCAGGTTCCTTTATGGATGTTCTTATGCATAAAATGTGTACCCATAATCTTGAAGCCATTTTATATTTGAAATATTCAGTTTAATCAAACAATGCTATTATCAAAAGTAAATAAGAAGAAAAATCAACAGTGGAGAAGAAAAAAAAAAAAATAAAAAAAAAAAAAAAAAAAAAATATATATATATATATATATATATATATATATATATATATAATTAATACACACACAGTCATAGATATTGCATCACTCAATAAAAACAAATTTTCCAAAATTAAACATTACCGCATGTTTAAAAAAATGCTAATTACACACTAAAATAATATTATATATTTAAAATAAAAGCAAATAAAAAAAAAAAAACAATGAAAAAATATAGAACTTTCAATTCTCTTGTAAAATGAATTATAATATAAATTTTCAAAATTGTGACCATTTTTGGTTTGTTTCACAGCTATTTTCCGTGAAGATTCTTCCACTGGATGTAACTTCTTAATGTTAATTGTTTCTGATCGCAAAACGCTTAAGATTAGACATAATCACATATTTTATTTTGGTATTATTTAAAACTACTAATCAGGAACTTAGAATTGCATTTTTTTAAATTTTGAAGACTTAAATTTAATTATTGCTTAAACTCATGATATAAATAAGCAGACACAAACAAAAATATTCGATTGGCTATATTGTTATTCCTAGGAAACGGATAATGTTATTTCCATTATATTATTATCATTATAAAAAGAGATTGGAAGTTTGTTCTGGAAGGGCCTTGCGAAATAAGCATGTGAAATCTGCCCCGCGTATATTAGAACAGTTATGGAATGAGATTTACTCATCTATTGTAATTGCTATTACAGTTGAATTATAATTATGAAGAGGTTATTGTGATTGTGTTAGTAATATTTATGTTGCCTCCTATTACAAAGGATGCCGCCTTCTGCCTCCGAAGGGTCTTTGGGACACCTTTTCTCGTACCTGAGCCCCTACAGGAAGTACTTTGACATTATGGGTGCTAAGTGATCCATATGTCCCTCCATTTGATCTCTGCCGCCTTTCCTCCATCCCCTCCTCTATTCCTTCCTATATGTACCCCCCAAATCCTAGGGCCAGGGCACTCCGGTCAAAATGTTATTACTGTAAAGGTGTAATATATTATATCATTAAGAAGTTTCTGTTTCTGTTTCCATAGTGAATAAATATACAAAGTTTAAATAAAAGTGTTATTTGTTAACTGGCGCCCGAAGTAGGGACTGCAAGTATCAAGAAGTAATTTGATCAACTCTGCAGTCAGACCAAGAACCCTGGAAGATTTTGAATATTTGGAAGACTATTTGAAGATAATTATGAAGATCATATGCTACCCTTCTTCAGACAAGGAAATGCTCACCGGAAGATGTCCTGCTGAGCCTCGCTGGACTTCACTCCAGGAGGAATGATTTCAACAGAAAAAATCAATGAAGTAAGAGTTACTTTATATATATTTTAATGTTTGTAATGTGTTAAAGTCATTGTTCACTGCCTAAGAAAGAGGCCATTAAAATTGTTAAAGATTATTGAAATCGTATTCACTTAAGACATAAATATGACATCATTTCAAATAAGTAGAGTAGATTACGACTTCATACACTATTACAATGGTAATTCTCAAGAACTTTTATTTTTTATAAATGCTATTAGAGAATCAAAGGAAATTGCATGTGCAGATGAATAATTTATTTAAATATGATAATGAACAATTTTTACTAAACGAAGTATTAGCTAGATTAACCGGAAATGCCAAATATATAAAATTTTTATATAAATTTAAAACAACAGAACAGTTAATTGAATTATTAAAAAAAACTTTTGGTGACCACAGGTCAGTTGACCAACTAACTTCCGAACTATTCAAATCAAATATCCAGCCAAACGAACACCCTTTAGATTTTTTGCGCAGATTAGGTAAAATCAGAACTTCAATAATTGTTAAATATAAAATAGACGGAAATGTTATATTTAGATCCCTAATTAAACAGTTGGACATCCAAATTATTAAACATTTTTGTAATAACATGCCTTTGCACATAAAAAATTATTTGCTAACCAAAATAGATGATTTATATGAATTTGGTGAATTAGAGGACTTCATCCGGAAAAAAGAATGCTTATTATTTGATAACCTATCATTCTCATATTTTGATTGCCATCAAAGAACCATTACTAATCCCCAAAAAGAATTTTACAGTCCCCAAATCACTTCTGCCAAGCAGGAGCAACAATATCATAAACGATATAATAATCATCAAAATAATTATAAAAATCATTTTAATTCAAACCCATATCGACAACCAACATATAAAACAGAGTATGAGCCACCTACTAATAAAAACTCTCTCGAAGTAAGAATAAGACGGTTAGAAAAACAAATTGAAGAAGTAGAGAAGCTAAGACCCACCTTCTTAGCAAAAACTAACAGTAAAGAAAACCGAGTAAAATATGAAAACACTTTGTTAAAAACGGAACAACCAGATCTAAATAAAGTAATTGAGGGAAATAGTAAGGTAGCGGAAAATAGTGCAAAGGATACCATTAAATTTAATGCTGAACCTAACCTAATTTTAAACAATCCTTTTAATAAAACGGAATTTGAAAAACAACCAAATAGAGAAATCAGAGATTCGGAAAAAGAAAATATAATGTTGAATTGTAAATCAGATATTTTGGCTGTGGATCTTGATTTGAATTTAAAAAATAATAAAATAACTAAAGAATTAAAAACAGTTTTAAAAAATCAAATAGATCACAAAGATATAGTAAAAACGATGACAGGAGAACCAGATTTAAACTTATTAAAACCGTCTGAGGAAAAGAAAGAATTATTTGTGGTTGAATCCAGTAGTTTAAAACAGCTTATAATTGAAAATGATTTGAAAAATACGGAGTCCATGGAATCTTGTCAAGAAAATAGTTCAATAACCACAATTGAAAATCATTTAGTCCCAAATACAGACTTACTAAATATTTCCCAATCTGAAGATAAACTTAATTGTAAAACAGAATCTGTTTTAAATGATAAATCACTTGAATGCCCGAATTTCGAACAAAATTCGTCTAATGTTAGTAAATTCAAAAACAAAAACTAAAAATAAAGAAATTTACAAAGCCTGAGGAATCCGGGAGTATTAGTGAGATTGATGTTAAAAAAATTACGGCATTAAATAATAATAAAATAAAAGATATATCAACTATTATAGTAAATCAAAAAAAGGATAATTTTAAAGTTAATCCGGAACAGTTGTTAAAATATTCCTTCCTTTAGGAAAAAAACGAAACTAACAGAAAAGAAAGTTACCTCTGGTGATATTGACAAAATTTTAAAAAGTAGAGTAAAAGATGAAATCCAAAATATTTCTAGATGGCCCAAGGGCAAGGATGAAATTTGCCTCTGGATGCTTAGACCTGATGAAAATTCTACTACCTATCTGGCGGGTCGAGGTGTGAAAAAAAAAAATATATAAAAGAAAAAAAAAAAAAAAAGGGGAGAGAAAATAAGAGAAAAAACGATATTGGTAAACTGCTATGAAATATGTATTAAACTATAATAAGTATCTGAATATCAATTATAAAATAAATATTTAAAAGTATTTATAAACATAAACACTAAAGTAAATAAAATAGCAATCTAACTAGTGGGAATATAACCTGAATAATCATTAAAAAAAAAAAAAAATTAATAATAAATAGAAAAATAATGATAATAATAAAATAAAAACAAATATAGAAAATAAGTATAATTGTTCAAGACTTTTGTAACGTTAAAATTTATTTAGTAGAATTCAGTACTCAAGAATAACGTTTCAGAAATGATGGCATATTTCAACATATCATATTTATGTAAAAATACAGCTTAAGCATTACTATTATAGAATATTGTTTTAAATATAGTAGTTTAATTGTATAAATTCAATTTAAAGTATTTAATTAAATTTTCAAATATTATTATAAAAAAAAAAAAAAAAAAAAAAAAAAAAAAAAAAAAAAAACTGAAAATTGGAAACAGTTCCTTCTATCAAACAAATTGAAAATGATAATTCATTATTAACAACATCCTATTTCTGTATAATTAAAAAATAATCTACATCTTGTAGTATAGTGTTTAAATATTTATTTGTTTTAATGCGTTTGTTTATAATTTAGGTTTGTAGTTACGTATTTAATTATTTGTATGTGTTGGTAAGAACCTATTATGTTATATAATTGTCTACAAAAATCTAACCTTCTATACATACAATTGTTACAGTATTGTACAAATAGTAAAAATAATTCACTGTTGTCAATTTATCATAATTGTAATTAAGTTGTATTAGAATTTTGAATTTGTTTTGTTTGTATAACTTCTTAATTTTAAGAATTTTTGTAAGCATAGGTTAAAAAGTAATTGTTCCTTTTTCCTGCTCTGAGCCTTCCTATCCAGAATTTCCAATAGCCTATGTTATACATATTCAAATCATTTCAACTAACATAATTCAACATTGCACTCAAGGGGCTTCGTGCTTAAAGGGGAGAGTAGTTATGGAATGAGATTTACTCATCTATTGTAATTGCTATTACAATAGTAATTATAATATAAAGAGATTATTTTAATTGTTATTAGTAATATTTATATTGCCTCCTATTACAAAGGATGCCGCCTTCTACCTCCGAAGGGTCTTTAGCCCAAGACACATACCTGAGAACCCCTACAGGAAGTACTTTGACATTATAGGTGCTAAGTGATCCATATGTCCCTCCATTTGATCTCTGCCGCCTTTCCTCCATCCCCTCCACTATTCCTTTATATATGTACCCCCCAAATCCTAGGGCCAGAGCACTCCGGTCAAGATGTTGTTATGATAAAGTTGAAATACATTATATTAGTCAGAAGTCTATGTGTCTATTTCCATAGTGAATAAATATACAAAGTTTAAATAAAAGTGTTATTTGGGGCAAGGATGAAATTTGCCTCTGGATGCTTAGACCTGATGAAAATTCTACTACCTATCTGGCGGGTCGAGGTGTGAAAAAAAAAAAAATATATATAATGAAAAAAAAAAAAAAAAAAGGGGGAGAGAAAATAAGAGAAAAAACGATATTGGTAAACTGCTATGAAATATGTATTAAATTATAATAAGTATCTGAATATCAATTATAAAATAAATATTAAAAGTATTTATAAACATAAACACTAAAGTAAATAAAATAGCAATCTAACTAGTGGGAATATAACCTGAATAATTATTAAAAAAAAAAAAAAAAAATTAATAATAAATAGAAAAATAATGATAATAATAAAATAAAACCATGAAAATAAAAACAAATATAGAAAATAAGTATAATTGTTCAAGACTTATGTAACGTTAAAATTTATTTAGTAGAATTCAGTACTCACGAATAACGTTTCAGAAATGATGGCATATTTCAACATATCTTATTTATGTAAAAATACAGCTGGAGCATTACTATTATAGAATATTGTTTTAAATATAGTAGTTTAATTGTATATAATCAATTTAAGGTATTTAATTAAATTTTCGAATATTATTATTAAAAAAACTGAAAATTGGAAACAGCTCCTTCTATCAAACAAATTGTAAATGATAATTCATGATTAACAAATAATTAAAATTAAAATAATTTTCAGCATAACTAAAAAATAATCTACATGTTGTAGTATAGTGTTTAAATATTTATTTGTTTTGATGCGTTTACTCAATTCAGTTTTCTATTTACGTATTTAATTATTTGTATGTGTTGGTAAGAACCTATTATGTTATATAATTGTCTACAAAAATCTAACCTTCTATACATACAATCGTTACAGTATTGTACAAATAGTAAAAATAATTCACTGTTGTCAATTTATCATAATTGTAATTAAGTTGTATTAGAAATTTGAATTTGTTTTGTTTGTATAACTTCTTAATTTTAAGAATTTTTGTAAGCATAGGTTAAAAAGTAATTGTTCCTTTTTCCTGCTCTGAGCCTTCCTATCCAGAATTTCCAATAGCCCATGTTATACATATTCAAATAATTTCAACTAACATAATTCAACATTGCACTCAAGGGGCTTCGTGCTTAAAGGGGAGAGTAGTTATGGAATGAGATTTACTCATCTATTGTAATTGCTATTACAGTTGTAATTATAATTATGAAGAGGTTATTGTGATTGTTGTTAGTAATATTTATGTTGCCTCCTATTACAAAGGATGCCGCCTTCTGCCTCCGAAGGGTCTTTGGGACACCTTTTCTCGTACCTGAGCCCCTACAGGAAGTACTTTGACATTATGGGTGCTAAGTGATCCATATGTCCCTCCATTTGATCTCTGCCGCCTTTCCTCCATCCCTCCTCTATTCCTTCCTATATGTACCCCCCAAATCCTAGGGCCAGGGCACTCCGGTCAAAATGTTATTACTGTAAAGGTGTAATATATTATATCATTAAGAAGTTTCTGTTTCTGTTTCCATAGTGAATAAATATACAAAGTTTAAATAAAAGTGTTATTTGTTAACTGAACGAAAGTGCCTAGCCGGATAAGCATGTGAAATCTGCTCCCGCGTGGATTACAACCAAATTTATACCATTGAGTCATACCTATGAGAAACAACCTTAAGCAAATTTTTAGCCCCTTAATCCTAGCGGGAGGGATGTTATGGAGGGGGAAAGAAAAAACAAAAAAAATTGTTTTCTCCTGAACAGCTCAACCGATTTTCACGAAAAAAATATATGTTATGGGTTTAAAAAATAGGTTTCAAAAAATATTATTTTAAATTTTTTTCCACGAAAATGCTGGTCAAAAATTTTTTTTTGAATTTTTCAAAAAAATATTTTCGGCTTATGATGGTTCGGTACACCTCCAATTTTTTGCTACTTTACTTCATTGGAGGGTCCTCCATAACATATATTTTTTTCAATTTTATCGCAAGTGTACACCATATTGAAAAATAAGAAAAACAATTTGATTCACAAAGGATCAACCGAATTTCATGAAAAAATATATGTTAATGGTTTTTTAAAAGAGTTTCAAAAAACATGTTTTGTTTTTTTTTTATTTCGAAAACGTAAGTCAAAATTTTTATTTTAAAAATTTTTTTAAAAAATTATTTTGGATTGGTACACCAACAATTTTTTTCTAATTTAATTCATTGAAGGGTCCTGCACAATATATATTTTTTTCGAGTTGATCTAAAATGTACCCAATAGTAAAAAAAAAAAAAGCAGCATTTTGTCAGCTCTCTGAGTAGTAGCTGGTCACGCATGAAGAATAGGGACAGAGCTGTATGACTGTAATGTCATTAGATATTACTTACACACTTTCCACATACATACTATTTATTATACCTGCCATTGTAAATATCTTATATTAGATGAATATATTTATTTTTCTTATTTTTTTTACTTGTATAACTACTAGGTAGTACTATATGCTATATTTATATAAAATATAAACTACAAAGATTTTTTTAATATATATTTTTCATATTATTATATGTTGATCTAAAAATCTATGATGCCAGACTTGCATGGAATTTTCGAGAAAAAACCACTACCTTCGTTAACGAGTGGAACTATTCCGTTTTTTACGAACATTAAAAATTATCCTAAAGTAGCAAAACCTACTGGCATTTTTATTTATTTTTTGTACGATCATTCTATACATCATCATAGTTTTTAGACTAACATTTTAACTGGTTTTACAGTTAATGATAATGATATAAAACTTAATGATATAAAAAATATATATAAAAAATGTTTCGTAGTTACTTATTTAAATTCTTATTCTTAATTATTATATTTTGTTTATATATTTGTTACTTCATTTATTTTTATTTATTTTGTCTACTTAATTTTGTTATTGTATACGTTTATTTATTTTAATTTTATTTTATGTAATTTGACTTTCCTTTTGTTTATATTGTAAATATTGTATGAATGAGATCCTGTAGCACTATTATTATTGTCTATTATGACAAATTGTAATATATACGAATAAAAGAAATAAAAAAAAAAAAAAAAAAAAAAATTATTATATAAATAGAGCACATAGTGTTATGTTTTTATCCACAAAAAAAAAAATAAATAAAATAATAATTACTCCAATAGAATATTTCTAATAATATAAATAACAGTATTTTTCGCTACTTCAGGATATTTACATAGACAGTTTATATTTAAAGAATAAATAATTTTTAATGTTCGTGAAAAACGGAATAGTTCATCTGGGAGACGAATATAGTGACATTTTCTAGAAATGAAATGTTCTAGAAAATGTCACTATATTGTCATATATTCAAGTCTGTCATCAAAACTTTTTAGATTAACATACAATAATATGAAAAATATATATTAAAAAAATCTTTGTAGTTATATTTTATATAAATATAGCATATAGTACTACGTAGTTATCCAAGTAAACAAAATAAGAAAAATAAATATATTCATCTAATATAAGATATTTACAATGGCAGGTATAATAAATAGTATGTATGTGGATATTGTGTAAGTAATATCTAATGACATTACAGTCATACAGCTCTGTCCCTATTCTTCATGCGTGACCAGCTACTACTCAGAGAGCTGACAAAATGCTGCTTTTTTTTTTTGACTATTGGGTACATTTTAGATCAACTGGAAAAAAATATATATTGTGCAGGACCCTTCAATGAATTAAATTAGCAAAAAATTGTTGGTGTACCAATCCAAAATAATTTTTTTAAAATTGTTTTAAATTAAAAATAAAAATTTTGACTTACGTTTTCGAAATAAAAATTAAAAAAAAAAATGTTTTTTGAAACTCTTTTAAAAAACCATTAACATATATTTTTTTCGTGAAAATCGGTAGAGCTGTTCAGGAGAAAACAATTTTTATTTCCCCCTCCATAACTCCCCTCCTGTTAGGATTAAGGGGCTAAAAATTTGCTTAAGGTTGTTTCTCATAGGTGTGACTCAATGGTATAAATTTGGTTGTAATACACGCGGAGGCAGATTTCACATGCTTATCCGGCTAGGCCCTTTATACCATTGGTTCACACCTATGAGAAACAGCCTTACGCAAATTTTTAACTGCATAATCCTTATGGGAACAAAGTTATGAAGGGAGAAAGAAAAAAAAAATTGTTTTCTCCTGAACAGCTCAACCGATTTTCACGAAAAAAAAATATACGTTATGACTTTTACGAAACTGTTTCCAAAACTATTTTTTTCACGAAAATGTTAGTAATTTTTTTTAATTTTTCAAAAACTTATTTTCAGGTTATGATGTTTTGGCACACCTCCAATTTTTTTCTACTTTATTTCGTTGGAAGTTCCTCCATAATATATATTTTTTTCTATTTTATCGCAACTGTACCCTATGATGAAAAATAAAAAATACTATGTTTTTACTGAACGGTTCAACCGACTTTCAAGAAAAAAATATCTGGTAATAGTTTTCTAAAACAGTTCAAAAAAAACTTTCGAAAACGTGAGTCAAAATTTTTATTTTTAGTATTTAAAATTTTTTGAATAAGTTATAAGTTATGCTGGATTGGTAAACCTACAAGTTTTTGCTACTTCGATTCTTAAATGTTACCAATAGTGACAAATAAAAAAACAGCTTTTTTTCAGCTCTCAGCAACTCGTATGGAATGTTCGAAATATATATATTTTTTTTATTATTATCTTTCATATCATTAGAATAAAGTGTAAAACAAGTTAAAATGTTAGTCTATAAAGCTATGATGATGTATAGATTGATCTTTCAAAAAATAAATAAAAATACCAGTGTTTTTCGCTACTTCAAGATATTTGGATAGACAGGTGATATTTAAAGAATAAAGATTTTTTTAATGTCTGTAAAAAACGGAATAGTTTCAGTGGTAGACGAAGATAGTGGTTTTTTTCTCGAACATTCCATCAAGTCTGACATCATAGCTTTTTTGATTAACATATAATATGAAGAAAATCTTTGTAGTTACGTTTTATATAAACATAGTGTATAGTGTTATGTAATAACTATTCAAGTCAAAAAATAATAATGAAAAAAATATGTATATATATATATATATATATATATATATATATATATATATATATATATATATATATATATGTGTGTGTGTGTATATTTTCCATCTAATAGAAGATATTTATAATAATAGGTACAATAAATAGTACGTAGGTGCATAGTGTGTAAGTATTATCTGATGACTTAACCTTCCTAGGGCTCTACTCATCATGAGTGACCAGTTACTACTCACAGAGAGCTGAAAAAATGTTTTATTTTTATATTTCACTATTGGTTACATTTAAGATCAACCAAAAAAAAAAAAAAATAATATATATATATATTGTGCAGGACCCTCAAATGAATTAAAGCAGCGAAAACTTGTAAGTGTACCAATCCAACATAAATTAAAAATTTTAAATAGAAATTTATTCGGTTATAAAATAATTTCGTAGCGTTTTTCAATATTTCAATTTAATCCTCTCCTGTTTATAAAATTACGTTTACTTGGTCAATAATTTTTAAATATTCTAAATAAATGATTAGTTAAGGTTATTTTAGGCATCATTTTCAACTGAGATTCCTTATCTTTATGTAGCATTTCGCTTGCTCAAAATGAAAATTCACTACACAGACAATTAACAAAATATGCAATGTGTATGGGGATGATGCCTTAATTAATTATTAAATTAATACCATCCGTGAGTAATTTGCTCGGTTCAGAACCTTTGACTTGGTAAACGCAAAGCGTTCGGCTCATCCTTAAACTGTTAATGATGACCAAATTGGGATTGGAAAGGTATCCTTTATTTTGAGCTCCTCCTTCCTCAACCAGATCATTAATTTTGCAGTATACTGTACAAGTATACTGTATTGTCACAGTTGGAACAATCAAATCCAGCGGTTGAGCAAAAGCGTCCATCATTGGCTAATCCAAAAGGCATAGTTTTCCAAAAGGATAACGCCGGTCCTCACGTCTCATCCCCCCTCCCCTCACTATATTTACCAGACCTTACCTCAATAGATTTCCAGCCCTTCAAAACTTTCTTAACGAGAAACTGAATTCCCTAATTCGCTCGACCGCAAAACAAACATAGTGGAGTTCATTTAGGAAAAAAAATAACCCGAAAGATGGCAACTTGTAATATCCCACAATGGGTCGCAAATAATTGATTACAAATATTTACAAGAGTTTAAGTTTTTTATTGAAATCACCTGTAAAAAACGCTGTGAGCTTATTTTACAACCCTATATATATTATATTATTTTTATTATTTTCTCTCCACTGTTGATTTTTCTTCTTATTTACTTTTGATAATAGCTTAATACATATAAAACCTATACCACTACAACCCATGAAGAGTTTTGGGCTCAGTACATGTAGAGATTCGTACTGTTTCTAGGCCAATGACCGTGCAATGAGGTGATTCGGCCGAGATCACGCTCAGCCGCCTGAGTTTTTCCCCATTTTTGGTTACCCACTTGATTGAGGCTGGAGGTCCATACCCCAGCATCGCCCCCCGGCTGAAATAACAAAATAAATAATCTTCCGCCAGAGCCGGGATTCGAACCCAGGACCCGGAGCACAGTAGACTAGCGCTCTACCCACTTGACCACGCCGCTCCCAAATATTAAATATATATATATATATATATATATATAAATGCTTAATGATGAAATAATATGACGATGATGAATAAATAAATACTTAATGATGAAATGATGAAACAACATTGTGTATAATTTGACGATAAATGAATTTGATGAAATTCGTAGTCAGGTTTGCGTTTAACGCCTTAGAAGCTGTTCTATATATTTAAAAGTCACTCAACACTCAATGCCCACAAATTTATTGGCTGAGACTAAACTGATTCTAGTTTTATTAATGTGGTTTGTATTGATAAAATAATTAAAACCAAGATAGCAGTGTTTAGTTTATTATTATTATGAAACAGAGTCTCAACCACTGATTTTTTTCCCCCAGAGTACATATAGTATTAAGGAATATGTATAAGTTTCATCATTGTTTACTCAGTCCCTTTTGAGATATCCCGCTATAAATATCGTTGAGTTTGGTGCTGACTCATTTTTAAAAGTTTATTAAAAAAAAAAAAAAAAAAAAAAAAAAAAAAAAAAAAAAAAAAAAAAAAAAAAAAAAAAGAAATGCTCACAAGATCGAAATTTCTACAAATGGTACATTGATAAAAAAAAAAAAATAAATAATAATAATTTGAGACTCCTTCCTAAATTATTATTTAGCTTTTTATAGCGTGCCAGAAGTTTCGGTTGATGTATATTTTCGAGAATGTTATAAAAAAATGTCTTCCCTACATAGGTAATGTGTTATATGAAACAAATGTTGATACTACACTCATCAAAAGTATAGTTTTTGTTAGTTCTGAAATGTGCTAAATTACCGGAATCAATGATTTTTTTTTATGAAAACTCCTTTTTAAAATCGATGAAAATTTTTTAACTTGGTAACCTAAATCTCAGTCTCTATATTAATGTCACATGGAATCATTGAGATACGTGATTAGTATTAGAACCTTCATATTCTCTAATTTTTCCGTATATTCATCTCTATTGAGACAATCCCCAATTTCACTGTTTCTTTCTTTATCCGCTGAATGTATCTTCCTATATTCCCAGATTTTCCCAAAGATCTCCTTATGTGTTCTGCTTGGGCTCATCCTGACCATATGACCATAGAAACGCAGCTTCCTCAACCTAATGTCTGTTTCCAGGTCATCCATTTCTTTGTATAGTTCTCTGACAGGGCTCAGCCTATATCCATCCATCGGGAACTTTACTGGCCCATAAATCCTCCTCAAGATCTTCCTCTCTATTCCCAAAACTTTCCTTAAGCTAGTAAGAGAAGCAGTTTACATTCCATACAGAATAATCATCTCTATTGAGTGTTATAGTGTCTTATTTTCGCTCTCATTGAAAAACCCTTTACAGTATAATGCAGCAAAGCTGAGTCTTTCCATTTTGACCAGCATCTCCTCCATAACCTTTCTCTTGGACCCATTACTACTAATAATTTTCCCTAAATACCTGAAGCTATTTGTGACCCAGATTTCCCCATACTTTGTTTTAACTGTTTTTTCCCGAAAGTTTCGATCCTTCGTCATCAAATTCCTCTGGGGCTAACTATCAAACTAGTTGTATCTTGTCCGGGGGAAACCCGACCCAAACAGCTATATAATATCATAAGAAAGGCTTCTCGCCGAAAATACTACACTGTAGAACTATTATTGTTTATATTTTGAATTTTATTTTTGTATATGTTTAAAAACTGTTAACGGGAGCTGTAGAACTTATATTTAGAGGAAAAAACTGTTTTATGACCCCCTCCATACCACTTATTGGTGTTTCCTCAGCTTATGCTTGACATGATTCATTGATGGTACGTTTATGTGCGTGTGGATATATATATATATATATATATATTTTTTTTTTTTTTTTTTTTTTTACATCTCTACTTTTAAATTTGAATTTCATACTCACCATTATCTCAGTATTTGTCTTTTTATAACTACTAGTATTTATAATATTATCTTTGTATATATATATATATATATATATATATATATATATATATATATATATATATATATAATATACATATATAAATATATCAAGTTTTCTACTATTCTTAGGTTTCAGCCAATAAATAAACAATTTTATTAATACAACGTTTCGAGAATTTATTGTTCTCATAAATATATACTTAAATAAATATAGAATAAATAAATACTTAATATTTATGCCTTAACAGTAGAAAAACAAAAGACAGAACATTAATATTTGTATACAACAATTAATAGATGATGTTATTATTGGAGAGACAGAAAAGAATACATTGAACAATGAATAGACATAGAATAGTTGAATAGATATTTCAATTAGAATTTACATTAAAGATATTATTAGAAATATACTTACAATGTGAGATAAAATTGTGTCTTGTATAGGCATATGTGTATACTATAAACTCAGAAAAAAAACTGAACCAAAGATACTAAGGAATAGTTTAGAAATGAAGGATTTTCTAAACGGTTAGGATGTAAATCTGCTCCTGGGGCTTTTTTGACTCAAACTTGGGGGATCGATTTGGTGTCGAATAAAAACAATTCACCCCATTTTTTAGCTTTTTAATTCAAATGGTTTTCGAGATTTTTCAAAAAAACCCTTTTTCGATTTTAATTTTTTTTAAATAGTAAAATTTGAGATTAATTTTTAATTCTTAAGAGTGAAGGGCATGAAAAAATTATATAGTTATGATTCTTAAACGAAAAGCCAATTTTTAGCGGAAGAAATAAAACAAATATATATATTTATTTAACCTTTTTGAAAGGTGTCAATCACCGATTCTTTTCAGAAAATGTCTTTTATACTCCTCTATACACAGGAATTTTTTCAAATTTTTTGAAGTGGTGGAACAACATAAAAATCTCGCATTCAACTTATATTTCTTATTATTATTGAACAATGTGTAAACAATTATTTTTCACCAAAAAAGGCTAGCGCTCTGTAACGTCGTCTATTTAGCCTCTATCAATCATTTCATATAATGTCTCGCTTATCCAGCATTCTCTATGGATTTCATCACGCAGGTGATTCTGAATTTTTGGTGAGAAATAATTGTTTACACATTGTTCAATAATAATAAGAAATATAAGTTGAATGCGAGACTTATGTTGTTTCACTAGTGTATCCACCAAACTTCCTGTGTATAGAGAAGTATAAAAGACATTTTCGGAAAAAAAAATCGGTGATTGGCACTTTTCAAAAAGGTTAAAAAAATACATATTTTTGTTTTATTTCTTCCGCTAAAAATTGGCTTTTTGTTTAAGAATCATTACTATATAATTTTTCCATGCCCTTTACTCCTAAGAATTAGAGAAAAATCATCATTAATTAATCTCAAATTTTACTATTAAAATCAAAAAAGAGTTTTTTTTTTTTTGAAAAACATTTGAATTAAAAAGCTAAAAAATGGGGTGAATTATTTTTATTCGACACCAAATCGATCCCCCAAGTTTGAGTCAAAAAAGCCTCAGGGGCAGATTTACCATCTTAACCCGGCTTACCCTTTATGACGTCAGGAGTCCGGGGTTTTCTCCTTTTGTTTATATTTTATTTTGTATTTATTATTATTCAGATGTTTTGTTAATATGTGTTTATTAAATTTGAGTAACATGCATTAAGGTTTTGGACATCGGATTTTTTATTTATGGTGCGAGTTTTATATTTTTCTACGGTAATCATTTCTTTAAAATTTCGTTTTAAGCTGTTTTTTCATAATGCATAATTTTGGGAGGATAGAATTTGAATGTATGTCCCGTTTTTCTGAAATGAGTGGTGAGAGCAGTTTGATCTGGTTTATTAGGTTTTTTTCTAATTGAAGTGCAGCTATATTTGTGTTGATACCCTTTACTTTTTAAATATTGTTCTGATGCTCCAAAATAAGTCTTTCAGCATTTGAGACGTTGATTTCCAGAAAGGTACTATATCCATTCTAGGAAATTTTACAGGAAGCGCGAAAATCTCTCATTACTATATTATTAAACTAGCTAATTTGGGTCTTTTTGCTTAAAATTTAGAATTATTTTTTTACTATAATAATAACATCATATTAAAGTTATGAAATGAATATTTTTAGAATGATTTGGAACGAAAATAAATGCGTAATTAGTACTTTTAGAAAATGACCGCATTTCTAAATCACGTTTTTTAAGGACTTGAGAATTCATTAGATAACATCAAATATAATATTTAGATAGCACTAAATGATGCGAATACAAATATTTAAGAAAATCAATTTCGTAAAAAATGTCATTTGTCTTCACAAGGAATTTTGTATAATACATTTGATTTAAGCTCTAATCTGTTGGAATCTTTGGTTTTTGTGTATAGTATAATAGAAAAGTATTATATTTTTGAAAGTAATGGCAGAATCACTATTTGTTTTGTAAGAAGCGTACTTTCGTCGTCTTTGAGACCTAAAAGATTAGCTACAACAAAAAAGTTATCTTATGTTCGATGGGCAAGAGAATCGGTTGTAAATGGCCACTTCATCAAATGAATTAAGAGTTTTAGGACCGTAAGAAATACCTAATAGTTGTGGTTCAAAAAGTATTTCAAATGTATGCTCGATGAGATAGTAAACCATGCACTTGGCTCCTGGACTAACAGGTAAATCCCTAAATTATAGGCTTGGAAAAGCCGGGAGCCTTAATACTTGATCGGATTAAGAAGAGGGAGTTTTATCTTAATTAACTGTAATAGGGGGTACAATGCCGTTGTATTCAGTAAAGAAAACTTGCTATTATGCACCATATCTTGTACGCTAGTGTCAAATCATAAATAAATTATTTTACGTTTCTCTGTGGGGCGCATGCGCTGTAGATGTTTAGAGTTGGCACCATGGAAACATTTCATCATTCTTATACCCGCATACCTCACAACATTTTTCCTTATTAAACCTCTTGGAATGGGAGCGGCGTTGTCTAGTGGCAAGAGCAGTGGTCTATTGTTCTACGAGTCCTGGGTTCGAATCCCGGCCATGACAGAATATTATTTATTCTGTTGATTCAGCCGGCGGGCGACCCTAGAAACTGGCGGCTGAGCTTGATCAAGGCGCATCACCTCATTGCACGACCGTTGGCCTAGAAAAAGTATCACAAATTTCACATTTGATTGGGCCTTCTTTACAATAGCTTCTTCTTTCCTTAAAGCCAGCTCATACAGTTCTAAAAGACTTATATTTAGTACCCACTTCTCATAACCTATCTTTAATTTACCCTTTGCGCAGGCCGCAAACTAATTGTTCAATGAGGACGCCATTTAAGTGCACTGGACTGCTCATCTCCCGCTTCCAACTTATCTTTTAAAGGATAATGATTTATTTCGTTAATTGAGGGTGTTAAGAGGGTGGCGAAAATTAGGGGGGGGGGATCTGGCTGATCGTACGTTGCTCACTGTATGGACCCAAGACCTTTCATGGTTTCTAGTGCTCAAGCAGCTTTCACAACTGGTTTTAAACAGGGGTAATATGTTTCAAGTTTTTCATTTTCTTGCTTTATACAATAGAACCTGACTTTTTTGGGGGGTTTTCAACCCGATATTAACCACATATATTGACTTATAATAATAGTACAATCGTTTTAATAATATGTTGTTTTACTAGGATGAAAAATGTAATATCTGAAAGGAAAGCTAATAAAATAAAAAGGGTTATGTAAGCGTTATTTTGCATATAAAGAAGCTATTCCCAAATAAAGTTTAAAAAGAGTTGATTAGGACCGTTTGAATAAAACCAATAGCCCCTGAAGCATGTTTCATCTGCCATGGGCATTGGCTCACCCCTATTTCACTACAGTAAAGGCTTATCCCTACTTAAATTTCCGATAGCCGTTTAATCTTCTGTCACTATATAATTAATTTGGCATTAATATCAGCTTCAAGCGTCAGTAATTACTAATAAATAACAAAAAACTTTTTAGGCTTTACCCGCTTCCCCTCTCTAAAGGTGTATGACTCGATTTTGGTTTCCGCAAACTCATTCTCAAACACAAAACGAATTTTGATACGGTTTTCACTATGATTTAGGGCATTCTTTCCTTAAGGCTTATAAGAAAAATACACTGAAATTTTTCTTTTCTTTAAACGGGAAAGAAAATTTCTGTAACCAAGTAATTAAAAAAGTATTCCTGAAATATAAGTAGTAATGTAGTAGTATAATACATCGTTAGAAATAGCAAGATTTTAGAAAAGTTAATATGTAAAAAAAAATAAAAATATAATAATAATAAAAATCGTACGAGTTAATATAAAATTGTTGTAAGCCCATAAACTTATGGCTATATGTGATTGATAAAGAGGGAGGTTATAATAAATAGTTAATGCACATGATCATGCAAGTTATATTCTTCCAATCAGTACGCACGATTTTAGAAACAATATTACTTACCGAATCATATCTAAGTTGGAAAGCGGAAAATTTTAGAAAAGTTGATATATAGCATTTCCAAGTCAATCGTAACCTTTTCCAAGTCAAATGTAACTTTTTCCATTTCAAATGTAACCTTTTCCAAGTCGAATGTAACTCTTTCCATTTCAAATGTAACCCTTTCCATTTCAAATGTAACCCTTTCCAAAGCAAATGTAACCATTTCCATTTCAAATGTCACCTTTTCCATTTCAAATGTTACCTTTTCCAAAGCAAATGTTACCCTTTTCTTCACTTCTAGTCTTAATTATTCCGTTTTATTTATTTATTGAAAAATAATTAGTTTAATTAAAATGATGACTTTTGTAATAATTTTGGCTAATCCTATCGCTACTTTTTTAGTGTTTTAGATATTTGATATCAAGTTCTGTTTTTTACTAGCTAATATTTAAAAAAAATAATTATTGTCTATTTAGTTTTAAGATTGTTGTTGATTTTAATTTTTTAGAAGGGAGGGGTAGTTTTTGGGATCAATTAATGTGCTTTCGGGTGATTATGATTACGTTTTTTGTGCTGTATTTTTTATCGCTCTCAATTATTTAATTCGTATTTACTGTTAATGTTTTTTATTGATATAGGGATCAATTAATGTGCTTTCGGGTGATTATGATTTCGTTTTTTGTGCTGTATTTTTTATCGCTCTCAATTATTTTAACTCGTATTTACCATTAATGTTTTTTATTGATATAGGAATCAATTATTGTGCTTTCGGGTGGGTATGATTACGTTTTTTGAGCTGTATTTTTTATCGTTCTCAATTATTTAACTCGTATTTACTTTTAATGTTTTTTATTGATATAGGGATCAATTAATGTGCTTTCGGGTGATTATGATTACGTTTTTTGTGCTGTATTTTTTATCGCTCTCAATTATTTTAACTCGTATTTACCATTAATGTTTTTTATTGATATAGGAATTAATTATTGTGCTTTCGGGTGGGTATGATTACGTTTTTTAAGCTGTATATTTTATCGCCCATGCGTATTTCAACTTGCATTTACTTCTAATGTTTTTTATTGCTATAGGGATCAATTAATGTGCTTTCGGGTGGTTATGATTACGTTTTTTGAGCTGTATTTTTTATCGTTCTCAATTATTTAACTCGTATTTACTTTTAATGTTTTTTATTGATATAGGGATCAATTAATGTGCTTTCGTGTGATTATGATTACGTTTTTTGTGCTGTATTTTTTATCGCTCTCATTATTTTAACTCGTATTTACCATTAATGTTTTTTATTGATATAGGAATCAATTATTGTGCTTTCGGGTGGGTATGATTACGTTTTTTGAGCTGTATCTTTTATCGCCCATGCGTATTTCAACTTGCATTTACTTCTAATGTTTTTTATTGCTATAGGGATCAATTAATGTGCTTTCGGGTGGTTATGATTACGTTTTTTGAGCTGTATTTTTTATCGTTCTCAATTATTTAACTCGTATTTACTATTAATGTTTTTTATTGCTATAGGGATCAATTAATGTGCTTTCGGGTGGTTATGATTACGTTTTTTGAGCTGTATTTTTTATCGTTCTCAATTATTTAACTCGTATTTACTTTTAATGTTTTTTATTGATATAGGGATCAATTAATGTGCTTTCGGGTGATTATGATTACGTTTTTTGTGCTGTATTTTTTATTGCTCTTTATTATTTTAACTCGTATTTACCATTAATGTTTTTTATTGATATAGGAATCAATTATTGTGCTTTCGGGTGGTTATGATTACGTTTTTTGAGCTGTATTTTTTATCGTTCTCAATTATTTAACTCGTATTTACTATTAATGTTTTTTATTGCTATAGGGATCAATTAATGTGCTTTCGGGTGGTTATGATTACGTTTTTTGAGCTGTATTTTTTATCGTTCTCAATTATTTAACTCGTATTTACTATTAATGTTTTTTATTGCTATAGGGATCAATTAATGTGCTTTCGGGTGGTTATGATTACGTTTTTTTGAGCTGTATTTTTTATCGTTCTCCATTATTTAACTCGTATTTACTTTTAATGTTTTTTATTGATATAGGGATCAATTAATGTGCTTTCAGGTGATTATGATTACGTTTTTTGTGCTGTATTTTTTATTGCTCTCAATTATTTTAACTCGTATTTACCATTAATGTTTTTTATTGATATAGGAATCAATTATTGTGCTTTCGGGTGGGTATGATTACGTTTTTTGAGCTGTATCTTTTATCGCCCATGCGTATTTCAACTTGCATTTACTTCTTTTTTTATTTTTTTTTTTTTTATTTTATTTATTGAGCAATATTACAATCTGTCCAATTCAGGACATTTTTAATAGTGATAACGTACAACATTCATACTACATTCACACGATATATACAAAACTATAAATTTATATAATAATAATAATAAAATATACATATATACAAAATAAAATCAATAAAAATATATACAATAGTCACTCATACCTATATACAATTCACAAGCAAACAGCACGTGAGTGGAGAATCTAGCCAATGCTAGAACTCCAATATACATGTTATAAGAGATCACGAGGCCACTGCCGTTTCAACCTTCTAGGTGGGTTGTATGGATGGATGGAGCTGGATAGGGATTGAGCTAGAGGATTAGGATGATGAATGAGATTCTGGTGGAATTTGGAAAATTTGGATGGAATCAGGTCTGAAATAAAAGGAACATTAAGGTCGTGGTGCAAGGTATAGTTGGAAACAAAATAAGGAGCATTTACTATTGTACGGAGGACTTTGGATTGAAAGGATTGAATGCGTTTGATGTTAGTAAGTTTAGCTGTCCCCCACAGTTCAAGTCCGTAGGTCCAGATGGGCTTCAGTATTGTCCTGTAGATTAATAATTTGTTGTCAACTGTAAGTTCAGATTTTCTGTTGAGTAGTCGGTATAACTGTCCGAATCGTCGGTTGAGTTCTTGTCTTTTAAGTCTTGAATGTGGGTTCCAAGTCAATCTTTTGTCTAATAGTAAGCCAAGATACCGGACTGTATCTGAAGGAGGAATTGGAATGGAATTGAAGTAAACTGGCGGACAGGAGTTTCGTCGAAGAGTGAAGGTTACGTGTTTGCATTTGGCTTCGTTCACCTTTATGCGCCAAGCATTACACCAGTCTTCGATAAGAGAAAGGTGTCTTTGCAGGTTTAAGGATGCTGTTTCAGGATTGGAACTGGATGATAGGATGGCGGTGTCGTCTGCAAAAGTTGCCAGAAAGGTATCAGGATGTGTAGGAATATCAGCAGTGTAAAGGATGTAGAGGAAGGGTCCCAAGACGCTGCCTTGAGGAACACCGGCCTCAACGGGATAAAGGTTAGAAAATTCTACACCACAGCGAACGCGGAAGGAACGGTTTGAGAGATAGGATCGGAGAATGAGGTATAGAGACTGGGGTAAATGGGTTTTCAGCTTGAAGAGTAATCCAGTGTGCCATACCCGGTCAAAAGCTTGCGCAATGTCCAGAAACGCACCAGAACAATACTCTTTGCATTCAAGAGCTGAGGAAATATGGTCTACAACTCGGAGCCCCTGTTGAACTGTGGAATGCTGAGGACGGAATCCAAACTGATGGGAAGGAAGATTTTGAGATTCTAATATGGGTAGGATACGTTTAAGAAGAAGCCTTTCGAAGATTTTTGAGAGGATGGGGAGTAGACTAATAGGCCTGTAGGATGAAGGGTTATTGGAAGGTTTGGCTGGTTTTAGAAAAAGAATGATAGTGGAATGTTTCCATAACAGAGGAAAATAGGTGGTGCGTAGGATGCAGTTGTAAATATAAGTAAGGAATATAATAGCTTTCTGCGGAAGTTGTCGGAGGATCTGGGTAGTAAGGAGATCGTGTCCAGGAGATTTACGGAGGGTCAGTTTTTGGAGAAGATATTTGACCTCAGAGGGATTAATAGCTTTAGGAGGTAGGGAAAGTGGAATTGGTGACATAAGAAAGTCTTGCACTGTTGCGGTGTGATTGGCGTGGGATTGCGGGTGAGGAGTGAAAACTTTGGAGAGGTGTGTGGCGAATTCCTCGGCTTTATCTTCATCAGACGCAGCCCAGGAGTCATCACCACGTCGGAGAGGATGGGAAACTTGATGGTATTTTAGGATCTTTTTCGTGACATTCCACAGGAAATTATCACGAGCTGATAGAGAGGAGAGGTAGGAATTAAAGGACTGGGAACGGAAGGTCGCCAACTCCCTCTTCAATTGTTTACAATAGAAGTTATAGGAGCGGCGATCTGTTGGGTGTCGGGTGCGCTGCCATAATGATCTTGCTCGGCGTTTGGTATGGATGAGGTCTATAATATGTTGTGGAAAATGGTTTTGGTGAGGATTTATATTGGGGTGTTTAGGAGAGGAGGCAGTCCAGACAGCTTGTTGGATGGCGGTGGTAAAGGAATAGACGGAATTATCTAGGTCATCTGGGGTTTTGAGGGTTACTCTGAGGTCAATATTATCGGTCAGGATTTGGCGGAAAAGGTTCCAGTTGACAGGGCCTCGGATGAATGATGGTGGAATGGGTTTTGGAATTGGAGTGAGAGATACTTTTAGGATCAGTGGACTATGGTCTGAGGATAGTTCGTCAAGGCGAGTTACAGAAAAGTCGAGGGAGCCTAATCTGCTGTGAATAAAGAAGTCGAGGATGTCAGGATTGCGGTTAGGATCGGTTGGCCAGTAGGTAGGGGAGTCAGGAGGCAGGATATTAAAATTTCGGGAGTTGGGTGCAGACAGCAAATTCCGTCCCGAGAGTTCGTGGTTCTCGAACCCCACTGCTGATGCTTGGCGTTTAAGTCTGCACCCAGAATGAAACGATTTCCTAAGGAATCCAGGAAGGATACAAATTCGGAATTGGAAATGGAATGTTTTGGAGGGCAGTATGCAGATGTGAGGGTTACCGGAAAGGAAAAAGTCTTGATTACTATGGCTGTGGCTTGTAGGAAATCATAGGTGGGAAGTGGGAGTAAATGATGAGAGAGGGATTGGTGGACAATGATAGCTGAATCGGCATGGGCTTTGCCGTCTGGGTGGTCAGTACGGTATGTCATGTATTGCGGTATTTTGAAGTACTGTTTAGTCGTTAGTCTTGTTTCAGTTATAAGTGCAACATCGATTGTTTTGTCTTGCAACAACGCTGTCAGTTCGTCAGTATGATTTCTAACACCATTCGCATTCCAAAGGAGAATGGATAAGGAGTTAGGTGAATTCATTTAAGGATTTTTCAAGGCAGGGATTAGATTCGATACTAGATTTGTAAGGAGTGATATAAGCGGCATAACAAGAGATTTGATTTCGGAGATGAACGATGTCATTAGACTGGTAAGATCTGTGACGTTTGATGGTGGAGGGATATGAGAAATTTGATGTTGAGGAGTTTTTTGAAGATTAGGTAAACTTTGAGGGATAGATTGTTGTACAATAGATTGAGAAAGTTGAGGAAAAAGTTGTTCCGGCAGTGCCTCGACTTCATGATTCTGGTTTCCACCTCCAAGCAAGTGGGCAAATGATACGTTAGAATTTACAAGTTTAGATGGTTCTCTTCTGCTTCTGGTTGGTACAGCTGTTTTATTCGGATCCTGAGGTTTTTGGTATCTGGTTCTGAGTTTCTTGTAGATTTCACATCCCTTGTAGTTTGCCGGGTGGTCCTAGAGGCACAGAGCACATACAGCGGGTGTAGATCTTGATCTTGTACATTCTTCTGTTTTATGCTGTTCACCGCATTTCACACAGCGTGGTATGTGATGGCAATAACTTTTGGTATGACCATATGCCTGACAGTTATGACACTGAACTATTTCCCTCTTTGTGTAAGGTTTTTCAACTTTTACACGGGTATAGTACAGTCTACTGAGATCATAGATTTTTTCGACTCCTGCTGATGGTTCCAAGTCCACAAAGAATAGAGGCAGTGGACTTTTATCTTTTAGAACGTTGGTGACTTGCCTCACTTGGAATCCTAATTCTGTCAGTTCTTCTTTGATAGCTTCAACGGGTGTTGAGGAATGTAGGTTTCTGATTACGACCCTTAATGCTCTCTCCTGGCGCAGCTGATAAGTATGAAAGTCAGCTTTGGTCTCAGTCAGATATTTTACAATCTTTCTGTAGGTTTCAGCAGTAGTCGGAGATATTTTAGTATCATTGGTTCTACTTATACAATAATAACTATTAGGATCAGTTACTTTGTTTAAATGCGCACACATCAGTTTAAAATTTTTAATATTTTTAACAAATATTGGTGGAGGTAGTGGTTCCCTGGGTATAGGAGAAGATTCCATGGTTTCTTTTTCATTTTGGAGGATCTCAAATGGATTCGGTGTAAAAAACGGGGATTCATCAGTTATTCCTTGTGATGATGTGCTGGGCTGTGGTTCAGATCCTAATGAGGTAGCTGACGTGGTCGCTGGTGGAATTATTTTTTTATTTTGTTCACGGCGGGGTCTCTGTTTTGTAGCAGACGAGTTAGAACCTGCAGATCTAGATCTTTTACTTGCAGACTTTGAGGACATGACTTGATGAAAATATCTCATTGATTAAGAAAATAATAATAATAAATAAATAATGAGATAAGAATTAAAGATAAAAGAAAGATAAGTTAACGAAAAGCAAGCCCGAGCTTGCCGAGCTAGCGGCAATCAGCTGATCAGTGACCCTCCTTTCACTTTTTCGTGATTGTACAAAGTAAATTATAACTTTGCTTACCGAAATTTCTCCAATATTCACTGCCGTAGTATTCCTGAGGTCTAGTGATGTTCTCCAGACTGAATTCAAGCGAATTCCTACTGAAAAAAGCAAAAATCTGAGAGACGATTTAACGTATGACTGTTATCATCGAGCGCATCAGCTGATTGTCGCATTTACTTCTAATGTTTTTTATTGCTATAGGGATCAATTAATGTGCTTTCGGGTGGTTATGATTACGTTTTTTGAGCTGTATTTTTTATCGTTCTCAATTATTTAACTCGTATTTACTTTTAATGTTTTTTATTGAAATAGGGATCAATTAATGTGCTTTCGGGTGATTATGATTACGTTTTTTGTGCTGTATTTTTTATAGCTCTCATTATTTTAACTCGTATTTACCATTAATGTTTTTTATTGATATAGGAATCAATTATTGTGCTTTCGGGTGGGTTATGATTACGTTTTTTGAGCTGTATCTTTTATCGCCCATGCGTATTTCAACTTGCATTTACTTCTAATGTTTTTTATTGAAATAGGGATCAATTAATGTGCTTTCGGGTGATTATGATTACGTTTTTTGTGCTGTATTTTTTATAGCTCTCAATTATTTTAACTCGTATTTACCATTAATGTTTTTTATTGATATAGGAATCAATTATTGTGCTTTCGGGTGGGTATGATTACGTTTTTTGAGCTGTATCTTTTATCGCCCATGCGTATTTCAACTTGCATTTACTTCTAATGTTTTTTATTGCTATAGGGATCAATTAATGTGCTTTCGGGTGGTTATGATTACGTTTTTTGAGCTGTAATTTTTTATCGTTCTCAATTATTTAACTCGTATTTACTTTTAATGTTTTTTATTGATATAGGGATCAATTAATGTGCTTTCGGGTGATTATGATTACGTTTTTTGTGCTGTATTTTTTATCGCTCTCAATTATTTTAACTCGTATTTACCATTAATGTTTTTTATTGATATAGGAATTAATTATTGTGCTTTCGGGTAGGTATGATTACGTTTTTTAAGCTGTATATTTTATCGTCCATGCGTATTTCAACTTGCATTTACTTCTAATGTTTTTTATTGATATAGGGATCAATTAATGTGTTTTCGGGTGATTATGATTACGTTTTTTGTGCTGTATTTTTTATCGCTCTCAATTATTTTAACTCGTATTTACCATTAATGTTTTTTATTGATATAGGAATTAATTATTGTGCTTTCGGGTGGGTATGATTACGTTTTTTAAGCTGTATATTTTATCGTCCATGCGTATTTCAACTTGCTTTACTTCTAATGTTTTTTATTGATATAGGGATCAATTAATGTGCTTTCGGGTGTTTACGATTACGTTTTTTGAGCTGTATTTTATATCGCTCTCAATTTAACTAAATAATAAATACAGCTTAAAAAACGTAATCCCAAGACCCGAAAAGACAATAAAAAATATTAAAAGTAAATGCGAATTGAAATACGCATGAGCGATTAAAGATACAACTCAAAAAACGTGATCATAACCACCCGAAAGCACATTAATGGTCCTTATGTCATAACAAATTACAAAAATCCCTCACATGTACAAAAGACGCTCTGAGGAATGAAGATAAACTGAATGTTATATACAAAATAAATTGTTTGGACTGTAATAAATGCTGCATAGGCTAAACATCCCAAAACTTTGCCCGGAACATCTTTTTTTTTCACACTTTTTGCTAACATTTTGGCACATTATCAGATTTTTTTTACTATATCTCGAAAACGAAGGTTTTTTTGGGCAAAACGTATCATGCACACAATCCAAGTAATTAATATTTCCTCTATTTTTCACATATAAAGTTTTTTTGTGGGACCAACCGTTTTGCCGCTAGAGCGCGTCAAAAATGTAGGCTAGGCATATTAGCATTTTCATGGGAAAGTTTTGATCCAGTTTTGATATTTTCACCCTTTATGTTTTTGGGTACTAGGTAAACAATTAAAGTTAACAAAATTTGCTACATTTTTTATTCGTGAAGTTTTATTGTAGGGTCGGCCGTTTCGCCACTAGAGCGCTTCAAATTGTCGGACGGTGGAAAATCTACGATTTTCTCGGAAGCGATCCGTGTTTCAACACAATTGCCATCAATAATTTTTGAAGAATAGATGTAGTTGTATTCTCAGTGCAATAGTAATTGTCAATAATTAACATTAATATTTACCATCGAGATGTTATTAAGATAATGTCCTACTATTTTATGATATTAAGGATATTAGGAACATAATAATACTTTTATTATCGAAATTCCTATAAATATCGAAATGCGTCAAAATGACGCGTTTTAAAAATTGTATTCGTGTTATTGTGCAAAGGGCTAACGAGTGCTCAAACAACGTTTATTAAATTAAAAAGAGATACGAAATATATTTTGCGTAGTGTGGTTTAAATTGCATTAGACATTTACCAAAAAATACAATTTACATTAGCATATAAGAGTTCACTCGTATACTTTCTAATATTATAAAAGTCATGGTTTTATAAATAAATGGTCGTGGATTTTCCACCGTCCGATAATTTTGCCCATTTTTAAACACGCTCTATTGGCAAAACGGCCGATCCTACAATAAAACTTCGCGTATAAAACTGTAGCAAATTTCGTCAACTTTAATTGTGTACCCACTAAGTTTTGTCAGAAAACCCTTTGTTTTCGAGATACAGTCAAAAAATCAGAAATAGTGCCAACATTTTGGCAAAAAGTGTGATAAAAACATGTTCCGGGTAAATTTCAGATTCGTGTTTAGCAGCGACCTAAGAAACATAAAAGGTGAAAAAATCAAAGCGTTCCCGTGAACCCCATTTTCAGAGCTAAAATGACGAGCCTATTATAGAAGATTGTAGAAATGAAATAAAAACAATTAGGAGATCATTGAATCAATTTATATAACAAAACATTTAGAAAAATCAGTGAACCAACAAACAGACGTAGATTACCTGAACACTTTTTATGCTAGTGCTATTGATAGAATAAATATATTAAGCTTTTGACATCCCCACCCCAAGTTAGTCGCGCATGAGAACACCTACAACACGGCCGAAAACTGTTAAGTAAGTTAATAAAAAAAAATTTATTTTCTTTTTGAATAAATAGATTTCTATTTTTGATTTAATGATGAAATATATTATGATATTTTTGAAAACAGGTATTTTTAAAAAATGATACTTTTAAGATTTATGAAGACACTGCTAATAAGCGGAGAAATGAATTGATAATAACATGGATATGCATGGTAGGTAACGCATTTATTAAAAATAATTTATTATGTGTTGATATTAGATGTTAAAAATATATAAATGCCATAACAACTTTTAATTGATTACAGAGGCTTGAAAATTGCCCTAGAGGCTGAAACGTTGCAATGTCTGGAAATTAAATAAATTAAAAAAAAAATGTATCCAAGACTTCTTTTGTAGAGCGGCCTAATATTCATCGAACAAATATTCAACCAAATGAACACTAAAGACAATGATGAGAAAAACAATTGATAATACTTTCATGATTAATAATTTTTTTTTTTTTAATTCTTCAGAACAAAACGAAAGAGCATATGATTTGTATATTCATATCACCCATTTATTAAATAAAATTATAGGTTTAACTTTATCTTTAGAATTTTGTAAACTTGGTATTGTTCATACTAATTATATGATTGAAGTGATAAAGTATCTACCGAAGAACATACAGTTGATATCGAATAATTCTGAAGTTCTATGGCCTAATAGTAAAATATTTTGTTTAGCTCATCATAATGTAATTCATACTTTTATAAAATTGCCAATTCATGATGACTCATATATGGGATACTTATAATAAAATGATGAAATAAATTTACCAAGTGATCTTTATTTACAAAAAGAAGCCACTTTTTATCAAGGAAATTGCATCCTTATTGATAATTATTATTGTATAAATATAAATAAAACATAATCAAAATGTGTCTAATCCATTGTAAATTATGAAAATTTAAAATGTTGTAAATTAGTATTAAGTAATCGAAATAATGTAAGATATATTGAACATATAGGACAGTGCATTACTGTAAATATTAGTAAACTGATTGCTTGTAACAATAATACTGTATTTCTACCTATTGTAGGTTTAATTAATATTAGTTAAGTTGATTGTTTTCACCTATAACAATAATATAATTTATACCTATAACTTTAACACAATTTTACAACATTTTATGATACTAGGGGTACTCACTACGTTTGCATGCTATTTGTGCTATTGTGCTAAACCCATCAATGTTCTACAGGAAATAACTGTAGAAACTCGGCGGGTTTAGCAAAATAACACAAGTAGCATGCTATAGCTAACGTAGTAAGTACCCCTATAGTAATATTAAATACTACTATGTTAGAAACAAATAATTATACTATACCAGCACTAGAGATATTGTCATTTTTAGACATTAACATTTATCATTATTATTTTGTAAGATATATCATTGTAATCGTAGTAATTATAGGGTTCCTTGTTTATCATAAGAAATGTAAAAATATCCAAAATCCTCAATTATCTAAAAATGTTGTTAATGTTCCAAAAGGACCAGCCTTATTGATGATCATAAAATAATTTTAAGTGAATTGTATGACATCTCCTTTAAAATGTAAATATTTGTTTTGACGGGAGTTCAAAACTTAGGAAAGACATTACATAGTTATAGGTAGCAGATAGAGCACTCTCAGAACAATGAATCATCTCATGGCTTTTCCTATTTAAACCCCAGCGAGCAATCAGCTCGAGCTCACTAACTTAGTCATTGTTAGCCAGTAATTATGTTAGATTAGATCCATAGTTATTATTTTACCCTGTCAAGTTTTGTCGTTCATAATAAATCTTTTTAAAAAATCTTGTGTGCGTTGAAGATCATCAACTAAATGTTCGATAAATATTAGGCCGTTTTACAAAAGAAATTCTTGGATATATTTTTTTTAAACAATTTATTTAATCCAGTCATCGCGACGTTTCAGCCTCTAGGGCCATTATCAAGCTTCTGTAATCAATTAAAGTTTCATTGCATTTATACATTTTCAAAAATTCAATTAATTTTCAATTAATTTCAACAAACACATAATAAATTATTTTTAATAATTATGTCCCCTACCATGCATATCCATCTTAATTATCTTTTCATTTCAATGTTTCTTTTCTTTTTTGAATAAATAGATCCCTTTTTCAATTGATGATGAAAAATAATATGATATTTTTGAATACAGGTTTTTTTTTTGTTTTTTTTTTGAAAAATGATATTTAAAAAAAAATGACGACGCTGCTGAAAAGCGGTGAAATGAAAAGATAATTAAGATGGATATGCATGGTAGGTGACATAATTATTAAAAATAATTTATTATGTGTTGTAATTGAATTGTTGAAAATGTATGAATGCAATTTTTTATTGCTATAGGGATCAATTAATGTGCTTTCGGGTGGTTATGATTACGTTTTTGAGCTGTATTTTTTATCGTTCTCAATTATTTAACTCGTATTTACTTTTAATGTTTTTTATTGAAATAGGGATCAATTAATGTGCTTTCGGGTGATTATGATTACGTTTTTTGTGCTGTATTTTTTGTAATTGAATTGTTGAAAATGTATGAATGCAATGAAACTTTAATTGATTACAGAAGCTTGAGAATGGCCCTAGAGGCTGAAACGTCGGGATGACTGAATTAAATAAATTGTTTTAAAAAAATATATCCAAAAATTTCTTTTGTAAAACGGCCTAATATTTATCGAACAAATATTCAAATAAAAGCACAATTAAGACAATGATGAGAAAATCATCAACTATATATTATACGTATATTGCTTCTAATATTCAGTCACTTTATCTTTTATTAATTAAATCTGTAGTCTGTGAGATTTTAAATAATCATTTAATTAATGGTATTAAAATATACTTTTTCATTGAATAACTTCTGAAGCATCTTCAAAGAAACTTTATTTGTAGTATACATCTGAAATAACTATTATAAAGGCAAAACATGTTAACATTTAAAAAAAATATAAAATCCATTCGTACAGAACCTAGTCCTAACATTAGATAAATCTCTTACTTTCACAGAACATATCAATAGAAAAATCTATAAAGCCAAAAGAATAATATTTAAAATGTTCCAATACTTCATCAAAAAATCCCATTTGAGCTCTCATAACAAATTAATAATATAAAAATCAGTTATTCTTTAAAAACTTGAAAGAATTCAAAATCTGTCAATGCGGATAATTAACAACTACTCCTGCTACACTAAAATATCATCTATGCTCCAGGACTTGCAGCTTCCAACAATTAAACATTTTGTCCATACTCAAACAGCTTCTTACTTCAGTAAAACACCAGTCTCCAAAAATCCATTAAGAAAGGAAATCGGTAACTATGATAAAAACATTTCTGAAACACTACACTCATAAAAGAACTAAACATGCGCTGTTAATTTAAGCTAGTTTGTTTTAATTTCTAATTGTATATTATCAATTATGTTATGTGTTTTTTTTGTTTGTTTTTTTGTATAATCTTTCCACTTTTCACATATTTAGTTATTAAGGCTAATTAGATTATAACTACCAAAAGAACAAAACATTTTGCTGATTGTAAGGATTTCTCATCCGATATCATTTGTAAAAATGTAAATAAAGTTGTTTTGTTTTTTTTTTTTATATAAAATCCATTCAAAACAACTGAACCTAAGGTTTTCTTTGCAGTGGAAATATATCATTTCTTACTAAGGGTTTATTTAATAAAATTACAAATTTCTTTCCAACAGCTGAGTCAAGTTTTACATAAAGGATTTGATTGAAATCTTTGAGCCAAAGTCTTTACTGCTTTGTGCTCACTTATGTAATAAGATTAGATTTTTATAAAAATAAAAGCTATAGTTCTTCTTGACTTTATCTCTAATCACTAAATCATTAAGTCTATCTAAAATTATATCAGCGATACTATCTTTTCAAATCTGGTACACTAGGAGTTGAATTTTTTTAATGAGCTCTGACGCCTAAACCTAACAAGGGAACTCATCATTAACAAGGTAGTGAGTTGCTTTGTCACCATAAAAAGTATTGGTAGAAGATTTCAGATTTTCCTTTGCTCTGATGGCAAAACTTGACTTAGAGGTAGGGATGGGCTTGTGGTAATATTTTTTTATAAATCAGGCATTCTTTTGGCCATGTGAAGTCGAAAATTCTGTCTTATTGGAACTTCCTGAATTATTTTAAGACCTACTTCAGCACTTACTTGACAAACGCTCCAAACTCCCACTCAACTACAAAAAACTCCTCTACATGACTATCATAAGGCCTATATGGACTTACGAAAATGAGCTTTGGGGCTCGACTAAACCATCAAATTCTTCCCGTATCCTTACAGTCCAAAATCCTTCGTAAAATCCTTAACGCTCCTTACTTTATCACAAATAGACTCATCCATAAAGACCTAAATGTTCCATTTGTTGCTGATCTGGCCCGAACCAGATATCGCTCCTTCCATGAAAAACTCCACTCCCAACTTAACACACTAGTTTCAATCCTTGCTTCCTCTTCGATTCCTGATAATCCTCCTTGTATATAAGTCTTTAAATTTAGTCCTAGGATAATAAAGAAGTTTTTTCATTCTCACCACCCACCCCTACGATCAGATCTGTCATGGCGAAGGAAGGCATAATTAGTAAGGGATACTTGAGAGGATGGGATGTGAGGTTTAAGCCAGGTTTCGGATACAGCTATTATATGATAGAAATTATCTAGGAAATATTGTTGGAATTCGTCGATATGGGCTATGATGTATTGTGCATTAACGTGGAGATTGGTCATGACTGAAGATGTGAAGTGATAGAACCGGAAAAATGTTGTAGGTTAAGGAGTAGGTTACTATACATTTTTAAGAAGTGTTCAATATAAACAGAAATGAAAGAAAACAATGTCAAAATATTCAATAAAAGATTAGATAAATATATAAATGTTGAGTTAAAAAATGTATATAATTTAAAAAATAAGTTTTCGGATATAATATAAGTAAAAAACGAAAAAAGATGAAAAGTATTTCTACTAAATTTTTTTAACATGGTAAAAAATAAACCTATTAAAATAAATATAACTATTACTTCTTTAGAAAAAAATGAAACTTTTAAAATCAGAAGGAGACAAACTAAAACTTTCAGACAAAAACGTCTAAGTCGGAAGGCTTACTTATTATAACCGCCGGTAAGCCATCAGATTTCCGACACCTAACTCGTCCTCCACTGAACCAGACATACTTTATGTTTGCTGTTACCTTTTTTTGGCTGTACCTCATCGTCTGTCGTACGAACCGTACAATAATAGGTCCCAGAGTTCCTTCCTGTTTCGGCCTGAGTCGCGTGGCGTAGTCAAAATCCGCCGGAGTCAGCTGAACACCCAGGCCCGCGCCGACGCTCATTATCGTGCCCACCATAGTCTTTCCCGGCTTCTCTGGGATGCCTCTTATTTCTAGAGTGTTTGCTAGCTGAGTTTGTTCCGCGAAGATCAATCGGCTCTCTAATTCTGACACTTTAAGTTTTAAGGTGTTATTTTCCATGGTTAATTTTTCTGTCTGCTTCTTTTGATCTTCTAATAGATTTTCAATTTTTAGTAATCTCTCTATGTTTTCAGAAGAGAGATCATTTTGTTTTCTAAGCGTTTCTTTTATACTCTTTAACTCATCGATTCCCTGTAGCCGGTCCTTCATCTCCCTGACTTCGACCGTGAGCGCTCTCAGTAGCTCCAACATAGAACTAGGGTCAATTGCTGGTAATGTTTGCGAAGCTGACTCACAATCGGGGTATACCCATTTTTTAACACCTTCATTGTCTAATATTTCGATTTTTAGACATTTAATATGATAAAGTTATTAATATTTGTTTTATGTTCTTATTGTTAAAGGAGAATAATATTACTACACTACAGGGTTACCTGTTGTTCAATAATATTTCGGATTTTCTACGGTGTTGGCCAAATATGACTGGTGAAATAGAGCTTGAGTAGAGACACACAAATATGAGCACTTAACACAAGAGATACTCTAAGACTAGTTCAGTTGTAAATTTCAATAAATTATGTTAAAAAAAAAATTAAGACCTTTTGATCATTTTTTACATTCAAATCCAATTATAATAGATTAAGAAGAGTTACACTGTTCTTATTTAATGTTTTTATTAAGTTAATATTTTAGGAGTTCTGCGCATGCACATGTGTATAGCAGTCATCTTTCAAATCGGCTCTTGGATTTCATGCTTTTTCAGTTTGAATTCTCTTCAGTGCAATCTTGAAAACATCACCAGACTACAGGATAACAACAGCAGTAAATATTGGAGCAAACAACAGTAAGTTTTGTTACAATTTACGGTGTAAAGTGAATGCTGGGTAACCTCTTCACATCAGCTGATTGCCAATAGCTCGGCAAGGCCGGGATTGGTTTTCTTTTCTTTAGTTATTGTTTTATTACGAACATCTAATTATTTTCTTATTATCTTCTTCACATGAAATGCGATATTTTCACCAAGTGATGTCCTCCAAAGCATCAACTAAAAGATCTAGATCTAGTGGTTCAATCACGTCTCCCATAAAACAAAGACCCCGCCGTGATACTAATAAAAAATTAAATCAACAAGCAACCCCTTCAGGTTCTAATACAGAATCTGAACCACAGCCTGGCACATCGTCACAGGGGATGACTGACGAATCTCCGTTTTTCACCCCAAATCCTTTTCAAATCCTACATAATGAAAAAGAAAACATGGAATCTGCTCCTACACCCAGTGAACCACGGCCTCCACCGATATTTGTCAAAAATATTAAAAATTTCCAGTTGTTATGTGCGCAATTAAACAAGATTACCGAATCCACCAGCTACTACTGTATGAGTAGAATCAATGACACCAAAATATCACCGACCACCGCCGAGGCATATAGAAAAATTGTGAAATACCTAACTGAAACTAAAGCGAATTTTCACACTTATCAGCTACGGCAAGAGAGAGCTCTTAGAGTTGTGATCAGAAATCTACACCCTTCAACACCAGTTGACGCTATCAAAGAAGAACTCATGGAGATGGGTTACAAAGTGCGACAAGTCACTAATGTCATAAAAGATAGAGTTCAACTGCCTCTATTCTTCGCTGACTTGGAACCATTAGCAGGAGTAGAAAAAATTTATGATCTAAAAAGACTGTATTATACAAGTGTAAGAGTCGAAAAACCTTATACAAAGAGAGAAATTGTTCAGTGTTACAATTGTCAGGCGTATGGTCATACCAGAAGTTACTGTCACCACATACCACGCTGCGTGAAATGCGGTGAACAGCACAAGTCTGTGGAATGTACAAAACCAAAGTCAACACCCGCTGTATGTGCTCATTGCCTCAAGGACCACCCGGCCAACTACAAAGGATGCCAAATCTATAAGGAGCTAAGGACCAGGTATCAAAAACCCCAAGTACTGGATGAAACAACAAGACAGGCTAGAACTAGAAGAGAACCCTCAAAAATAATCGATGCCAATGTATCATTTGCCCACTTACTTGGAGGTGGGAACCAATGTACTGAAGCCGAGGCCCTGCCGGAACTACAAAATGTACCTCAATATCCTCAATCCATTCCACAAATACCTCTTCCTCAAAACGTAATCAGTCCTAAAAATCCTCATCCACAACAAATCTCTCATATTCCCCCTCCTTCAAATGCCACAGATCTTACCAGTTTGATGACATCCTTCATTTCCGAAATCAAATCCCTTGTCATGCCCCTAATAACAATCCTCACGAATCTTGTATCAAATCTTATTCCTAACTTAAAAAATCCATAAATGACCTCACCTAACTCCTTATCTATTCTCCTATGGAATGCGAATGGTGTTAGAACTCACACTGACGAACTTACAGCCTTACTCCAAGACAAAAAAGTTGACGTTGCACTCATTACTGAAACTAGACTAACCACTAAACTGTACTTCAAAATACCTGAATACACAACATACCGGACAGACCATCCAGACGGCAAAGCCCATGCCGGTACTGCTGTCATTGTCAACCGATCCCTCTCCCATCACTTACACCCACTTCCCGCCCACGATTTCCTACAAGCCACCTCTATTATAATCAAGACCTTTTCCTTTCCGCTAGTCATCGCATCAGCATATTGCCCTCCTAAGAATTCTATTTCTATTACCCAATTTGGTTCCTTTCTTAACTCTTTAGGAAATCACTTTATTCTGGGTGCAGATTTAAACGCGAAGCACCAACAATGGGGTTGCAGAACCACAAATACTCGTGGACGGACATTGCAGTCTGCACTCAACTCCAGACGCCTTAATCTCCTACCTCCCGATTCCCCTACCTACTGGCCAACAGATCCTAACCGTAATCCAGACATCCTCGACTTCTTCATCCACAGCGGATTAGGCTCCCTGAACTATTCCGTAACTCGCCTTGATGAACTATCCTCTGATCATAGTCCATTAATCCTAAATGTATCCATGACTCCTATTCCGAAACCTTTCCCACCGTCATTCATCAGAGGCCCCATCAACTGGAACCTCTTCCGCGAAATCCTCACCAATGATATCGACCTCAGAGTAACTCTCAAAACCCCTTCTGACCTTGATGATGCCGTATATTCCTTTACAACCTTGATTCAACAAGTTGCCTGGACTGCCTCCTTTCCTAAACAATCCCAAATTATTCCTTACAAATGCCATTTACCACAACACCTGACGGACCTCATCAACACTAAACGCCGAGCCAGAGCATTATGGCAACGCACCCGCCACCCAGAAGATCGCCGCTCTTATAACTTTTATTGTAGAAAATTAAAGCGGGAGTTGGCGACCTTTCGTTCCCAATCCTACAATTCCTACCTCTCCTCTCTCTCGACTCGTGACAATTCCCTTGGAATGTCACGAAGAGAATCCTGAATACTCACACGATTTCCCATCCTCTCCTGCGCGGTGATAGTTCCTGGGCTGCTTCTGACAAGGATAAGGCCCAGGAATTTGCACAGCACCTTTCCAAAGTTTTCACTCCTCATCCTCAGTTGAATCCAAACCATACTTCAACAGTTGAACAGTTCCTTACTTCGCCAATACCACTCTCCTTACCTCCTAAAGCAGTTAATCCCTCTGAGGTCAAATATCTTCTTAAAAAGCTTCCTCTCCGTAAATCCTCTGGATATGATCTCCTCACGCCTCAGATCTTAAAACAACTTCCACAGAAAGCCATTACATTCCTTACATATCTTTATAACAGTATCCTACGCACTACCTATTTTCCTCTCTTATGGAAACATTCAACTATCATCCTTTTCCTGAAACCAGGCAAACCTTCCAACAGCACGTCATCTTACAGACCTATTAGCCTACTTCCGATCCTCTCAAAAATTTTCGAAAAGCTCCTACTAAAACGAATCCTAGATAAATTTAAAAATTTTCCTTCGCATCAGTTTGGATTTCGTTCTCAACATTCCACAGTTCAGCAAGGACTCCGAGTTGTGGATCACATTTCCTCTGCCCTTGAGTGCAAGGAGTATTGTTCGGGTGCCTTTCTGGACATAGCTCAAGCTTTTGACCGGGTGTGGCACCCGGGACTGCTCTTTAAGCTCAAAACCCATTTACCTCAATCCTTATACCTAATCCTCCGATCCTATTTATCCAACCGCTCCTTCCGAGTTCGCTGTGGTTCCGAATTTTCCGAACAATATACTGTTGAGGCCGGTGTTCCTCAAGGCAGCGTCTTAGGACCCGTCCTCTACATCCTCTACACCGCCGATATCCCTACCGATCCCGATACCTTTCTGGCAACATTTGCTGACGACACAGCCATTTTATCATCCCATTCCGATCCTGAAGTAGCATCTCTAAATCTCCAAAGGCACCTTTCCCTTGTCGAAGACTGGTGTGAGGCTTGGCGAATTAAGGTGAACGAAAGCAAATGTACACACGTCACCTTCACCCTTCGACGTAAATCCTGTCCAACAGTTAAATTCAATTCCATACCGCTTCCTTCCTCAGACACAGTCCGGTACCTTGGCTTTTTACTAGACAAAAGACTGACGTGGAACCCACACACGAGACTTAAAAGGATAGAAGTTTAATCAAAATCTTTAGAGATGTTTTTGAGAACAGTGTAAAAAGGTGCTTAATGCATGGTATAAAATTGCTCTTCTCGTTAGCTGATTTTGATGAAAAAGTTGATGTAACATCTCGGGCCTATAGTTGTCTTAAATATCAAATTTCAGTATTGTACTGCTTTTAGTTTTCGTGCTAGACTTATCACACACACACAGACCTTTTTGGGGGACTTTTGCTCAGTTGGACTCATGGGATCCTAAAACGTGTATTTCCGGTGAAACCTGAAATTCGAAAATTTTCATGATCGCAATACTTTCCCTTACTATATATTTGATATATAGGGTAAGTAAAAGTAAAAAGTATTTTAAAATACCTATATATTTATTGATTAATGTTTAAATTATGTACTTTTTTTTATTGCCATCGATTTTACCCAATAATTATTCATGATTAGAGTGAATGTGAATACAAATTCACTTCAATGGCCGGATACAGTTATTTAAAGAAAACCTGTAATTTTACATCCACAAACTGATTTAGAGCAGTAAGTTCTTTAGAAAAAAATTATTCATTGCAAGGGCTCATCGTCTAGTCCGTTGTTTTGTAGAATTCTCACAGTTTATCTATTTAGATTATATAATTCTTCCGTTCTTTAACTTATTTGTTTACTTTTAAAATAAGAACAATCAATTTATTTAAATAAAAATAAATAAATCGATATAAATTAATTTCATGAAAATTTAAACTAAATAAGCAGCATAAAGGTAACCAGAATCATCCAGTTGAAATAAATTTATTTTATCTCTTCATCATTGGTAATCGAGATTATAAAATTATTGCTCATTAATGTAACTATAATTACAAATTAGTAAAGGAATTATTACTAAATAAGCATTCGATACATAATGGAGTAAAGTATAAATGATATATATCTCCAAGCGCGAATAGCGTACAGGAAAATAAATTCTGAAAATTTATATTTTATTTTCCATCATTTTATTGTTTAAATTATGCCTAATTAAATATATACATGCATATACTTTGTTAGGTTTTTTTTTTTTTTAATTAAAGTGATCCATTTTCATTCAACATATTTTATTTCTTTTTCCTTCTCCCTACGTTTCGGCTTTTTGCCATTTTCAAGGGATCTATAAACATCATTTATTTTAAAATTAAAAGATAAACAACATTACTTTTTTTACATTGTTATAAAGTATTTTACAAAGCTTTAATATTCCTTCATATTGCACTTATCTAAATATATATTTTGTCATATTTTTTTAAAAAACTATCACAGGCTGACCAGCCCTGTCACTCTTGTTATCACCCACTGGATTAAAGCAATGTATCTAGGGATTGCAATCTGGAGTCATTTTCAATCCGGCAGGATCCGGTCCCAAATTTCATCAATCCGGACGGATCCGGATGGCTTGACAAAATCAGGTTGATTTTCACTTTTCGGTCCAATATGAACTGTTAGTGAGTTATTCGAGTATAATTGTAGTCATATTAGTTTATAAAATAAAAGTTATGTTAGGATTAGACATGTAGCAAAAAATTAAAGTTTAGTAGTTTAGGTAACTAGTAAAATTTTAATGGCTATTAAAACAGTCGGCTAATGGTTACTATTTGCTGAAAATAAAGACTATTTTTTTTCTACCACCATTTTTCCGAAATCAAAATTACTTTTAGATAATATTTAATAATTTTATTAGTACTTACATACTATTTGAAAAACAAATATTGTCAGTGCAATAATTTAAAGATTTATACTTATAATACAAACTCATTATTGTGATAATTATGCCATTCATTATATATACTCATCAAAATATGATAGTGTCTATCATAAATATAAGACTAGTTTGTGATTGTTAGCATTCTAAAATAATATTAAATTATTCTTATCACAATTCCCATCTCAGGTAATTACGCAAGGATAATTATATGAGATTTTATAAAGTAACTTAGTAAACTAATTGAAGTATCTGAGAAAGTGAAGTATGGGAAGACGTGAGCAGTAACGTAGCTCAGTCTTCATTGATATCAATAGATTTGTAAACAGTTTTTCATATAATTCAGTACCATAACACTTGAGTGAGCAATTTCTCTAAAAAAAAATGTTTCATATTTCTCTAAAAAATAGTTGTTTCAGAAGTTCCTCTACAGCCAACTTATAGGATGCTATAGCTCGCGTATATCCATAGTTAACAAATAACACTTTTATTTAAACTTTGTATATTTATTCACTATGGAAACAGAAACATAAACTTCTTAATGATATAATATATTACACCTTTACAGTAATAACATTTTGACCGGAGTGCCCTGGCCCTAGGATTTGGGGGGTACATATAGGAAGGAATAGTGGAGGGGATGGAGGAAAGGCGGCAGAGATCAAATGGAGGGACATATGGATCACTTAGCACCCATAATGTCAAAGTACTACCTGTAGGGGTTCTCAGGTATGTGCAAAGGTGTCTTGGGCTAAAGACCCTTCGGAGGTAGAAGGCGGCATCCTTTGTAATAGGAGGCAATATAAATATTACTAATAACAATTACAATAATCTCTTTATAATTATAATTACAATTGTAATAGCAATTACAATAGATGTGTAAATCTCATTCCATAACTACTCTCCCCTTTAAGCACGAAGCCCCTTGAGTGCAATGTTGAATTATGTTAGTTGAAATGATTTGAATATGTATAACATAGGCTATTGGAAATTCTGGATAGGAAGGCTCAGAGCAGGCAAAGAAACAGTTAGTTATTTTTTTAACCTAAGCTTACAACAATTCTTAAAATTAAGAAGTTACACAAACAAAACAAATTCAAAATACTGATACAGCTTAATTACAATTATGATAAATTACATACAGAATTATTTTTACTATCTGTACAATACTGTAACAATTGTATGTATAGAAGATTAGGTTTTTGTAGACAATTATATAAAATAATAGTTTCTTACCAACACATTAACATAATTAAAAACGTAACTACAAACCTAAATTATAAACAAACGCATTAAAACAAATAAATATTTAAACACTATACTACAAGATGTAGATTATTTTTAATTATACAGAAATAGGATGTTGTTAATAATGAATTATCATTTTCAATTTGTTTGATAGAAGGAACTGTTTCCAATTTTCAGTTGTTTTATTTTTGTTGTTGTTTTTTTATAATAATATTTGAAAATTTAATTAAATACTTTAAATTGAATTTATACAATTAAACTACTATATTTAAAACAATATTCTGTAATAGTAATGCTCAAGCTGTATTTTTACATAAATATGGTATGTTGAAATATGCCATCATTTCTGAAATGTTATTCGTGAGTACTGATTTCTACTAAATAAATTTTAACGTTACATAAGTCTTGAACAATTATACTTATTTTCTATATTTATTTTTATTTTCATCATTCATTTTATTTTATTATTATTTTTTTTTTTTTTTTAATAATTATTCAGGTTATATTCCCACTAGTTAGATTGCTATTTTATTTATTTTGGTGTTTATGTTTATAAATACTTTTAAATATTTATTTTATAATTTATATTCAGATACTTATTATAATTTAATACATATTTCATAACAGTTTACCAATATCGTTGTTTCCCTTTTCTTCTCTCCTCTTTTTTTTTTTTTTTTTTTTTTTCATTTTTTTTTTTTTTCACACCTCGACCCGCCAGATAGGTAGTAGAATTTTCATCAGGTCTAAGCATCCACAGGCAAATTTCATCCTTGCCCTTAGGCCATCTAGAAATATTTTGAATTTCATCTTTTACTCTACTTTTTAAAATTTTGTCAATATCACCAGAGGTAACTTTCTTTTCTGTTAGTTTCGTTTTTTTTCTAAAGAAAGAATATTTTAACAACTGTTCCGGATTAACTTTAAAATTATCTTTTTTTGATTTACTATAATAGTTGATATATCTTTTATTTTATTATTATTTAATGGCTTAATTTTTTTAACATCAATCTCACTAATACTTCCGGGTTCCTCAGGTTTTGTAAATTTCTTTATTTTTAGTTTTTGTGTTTGAAGTTTACTAACATTAGATGAATTTTGTTTGAAATTCGGGCTTTCAAGTGATTTATCATTTAAAATAGATTCTGTTTTATAATTAAGTTTATCTTCAGATTGGGAAATATTTAGTAAGTCTGTATTTGGAACTAAATGAATTTCAATTGTGGTAATTGAACTATTTTCTTGACAAGATTCCATGGACTCCGTATTTTTCAAATCATTTTCAATTATAAGCTGTTTTAAACTACTGGATTTGACCACAAATAATTCTTTCTTTTCCTCAGACGGTTTTAATAAGTTTAAATCTGGTTCTCCTGTCATCGTTTTTACTATATCTTTGTGATCTATTTGATTTTTTAAAACTGTTTTTAATTCTTTAATTATTTTATTATTTTTTAAATTCAAATCAACATCCATAGCCAAAATATCTGATTTACAATTCAATATTATATTTTCTGTTTCCGAATCTCTGATTTCTCGATTTGGTTGTTTGTCCAATTCCGTTTTATTAAAAGAATTGTTTAAAATTAGGTTAGGTTCAGCATTAAATTTAATGGTATCCTTTGCACTATTTTCCGCTACCTTACTATTTTCCTCAATTGCTTTATTTGGATTTGGTTGTTCCGTTTTTAATAAAGTGTTTTCATATTTTACTCGATTTTCTTTACTATTAGTTTTCGCTAAAAAGGTGGGTCTTAACTTCTCTACTTCTTCAATTTGTTTTTCCAACCGTCTTATTCTTACTTCGAGAAAGTTTTTAATAGTAGGTGGCTCATACTCTGTTTCATATGTTGGTTGTCGATATGGGTTTGAATAAAAATGATTTTTATAATTATTTTGATGATTAATATATCGTTTATGATATTGTTGCTCCCGCTTGGCACAAGTGATTTGGGGACTGTAAAATTTTTTGTGGGGATTAGTAATGGTTCTTTGATGGCAATCAAAATATGAGAAAGATAGTTTATCGAAACAATAAGTATTCTTCTTTCCGGATGAAGTCCTCTAATTCACCAAATTCATTTAAACATCAATTTTGGTTAGCAAATAATTTTTTATGTGCAAAGGCATGTTATTACAAAAATGTTTAATAATTTGGATGTCCAACTGTTTAATTAGGGGTCTAAATATAACATTTCCGTCTATTTTATATTTAACAATTATTGAAGTTCTGATTTTACCTAATCTGCGCAAAAAATCTAAAGGGTGTTCGTTTGGCTGGATATTTGATTTGAATAGTTCGGAAGTTAGTTGGTAAACTGACCTGTGGTCACCAAAAGTTTTTTTTAATAATTCAATTAACTGTTCTGTTGTTTTAAATTTATATAAAAATTTTATATATTTGGCATCTTCCGGTTAATCTAGCTAATACTTCGTTTAGTAAAAATTGTTCATTATCATATTTAAATAATTTATCATCTCACATGCAATTTCCTTTGATTCTCTAATAGCATTTATAAAAAATAAAAGTTCTTGAGAATTACCATTGTAATAGGGTATGAAGTCGTAATCTACTCTACTTATTTGAAATGATGTCATATTTATGTCTTAAGTGAATACGATTTCAATAATCTTTCAACAATTTTAATGGCCTCTTTCTTAGGCAGTGAACAATGACTTTAACACATTACAAACATTAAAATATATATAGAGTAACTCTTACTTCATTGATTTTTTCTGTTGAAATCATTCCTCCTGGAGTGAAGTCCAGCGAGGCTCAGCAGGACATCTCCGGTGAGCATTTCCTTGTCTGAAGAAGGGTAGCATATGATCTTCATAATTATCTTCAAATAGTCTTCCAAATATTCAAAATCTTCCAGGGTTCTTGGTCTGACTGCAGAGTTGATCAAATTACTTCTTGATACTTGCAGTCCCTACTTCGGGCGCCAGTTAACAAATAACACTTTTATTTAAACTTTGTATATTTATTCACTATGGAAACAGAAACATAAACTTCTTAATGATATAATATATTACACCTTTACAGTAATAACATTTTGACCGGAGTGCCCTGGCACTAGGATTTGGGGGGTACATATAGGAAGGAATAGTGGAGGGGATGGAGGAAAGGCGGCAGAGATCAAATGGAGGGACATATGGATCACTTAGCACCCATAATGTCAAAGTACTACCTGTAGGGGTTCTCAGGTATGTGCAAAGGTGTCTTGGGCTAAAGACCCTTCGGAGGTAGAAGGCGGCATCCTTTGTAATAGGAGGCAATATAAATATTACTAATAACAATTACAATAATCTCTTTATAATTATAATTACAATTGTAATAGCAATTACAATAGATGAGTAAATCTCATTCCATAACTCATGATAATAATATCTGTTTACTTACATTTAGGTGAAGCACCGACAAAACGAAAACAAATGTATTATCTCGCGAAAGGCGAACAAATAATGCTGAACTGAATAAATGGCGTGATGTAATTTGGCGTTGAACGACACCACCACAAATGTGCACCAAATGTAATGCATTTAAAGTACTTTTTATTAAACTGCACTATTTTTGGCAAAAAATAGCTATAATCGGATCCGGTATATTATTGCCGTATCCGGTTAACGTATGATGATGCCCGATCCGCCGGATTACCGGATCCGGTTTTCCGGATTGCAATCCCTAAATGTATCCCTTCACTCTTAACAACACTTGATCTTAAAACCAATATTTTTCTTTACCCTCATTTATAATGTAATCATTTCAAAACTATATCAAATTAATATTATATATAAATTGTCATTTGTCATTTGTCATTTCCTCCTCCTCTAATTAATCAATTCCGCATTTGTTTTCACAGCCAAATTTTTCTTTTAAAAATTCTTTAAAAAATTATTACTATATATAAACATATGCATACATATGCACACACCCACAAATACACACACATATATACACATACCTATACACATAAATATACCCATACACATACATATACATGCACACACACATATAATACATGTAGTAAAAATGAATAAATAAATACAATAAATGTATGCAATTATAATCGAACACAAAAATATTTATCTACATTAAGCTATGATTTCATGAAACCAATTTTTTTTTTTTTTTTATGGTAATTAACAAATCTGAAATTTAAAAACCAAAGTTTGCCTCTTCTTTAAAGTAAATTATCAAAAACTAATCTTACGATAAATGTATGAAGTGAACTAATTGTATCTCATTTTTCTCTCGAATCACTTACTGAATAGTAATAACTAACTAGTCATATTAATAAAAAATTAAAAGTAAGATCAATGAATAAGAAGACTAGATGGATAACTAGGATGGATGAAAACGAATGTTGGTGTAAGTGTGGATCGGTTCTTCCTCCCCCCCCCCCCACTATTTTACATCCCTTCAACCAACGACGACATGAACGATCGTGTAATTGATCCCTTTACTGATGGCCGTAACCTCAGACTAGGAAGGTTTTATTTATCAAATTTTTAGAAAACGGAATAGTCGCTTTTCAACAGTTTGTGAAGACGTTATTCATACACATATCGAGCACACTAGTTAAAGTCAAAAATCAATTGGATATCGAAACAGAAATATCCTTATTATAGTTTTATGACAGAAGTTAAGGCTGAGTATTGGCTTAAAATATTTGGATTTGATTTCCTCAAAACTTTTCTAAATATAGATGATGACGATAGTCCTGGAAGGTAGATAGATGATAGTGATAGGCCTGGAAGTCAGGTGATAGTGATTGGTCTGGAAGGTATCACGGCGCAGCCCACCGCTATTTTCCATCTCTAATTGATTATTAATAGTTTTGAAAATCTCTCAGTTTTGTTATTTCGTAGCAACTTTTGATGATATTCCGCTAGAAGACCTTAAGATCTTTGTACACTGAGAAGAGAAAATGAGAGGGATTTAACTTGTAGGGGGAGGGAGGAGGGGGCTACCTAAGTCATTGTTTCAAGAGAGAGAGAGAGTGAGGGGGGGGATTAGGTTCGGCATCTTCCCAGCTCTCAGCTCTCCGCTTCCAGAATCCAGTTTGAGCCTCGCCTTATTCACATCATTTTCATTCTCCTTTTTTTTCAAAAGAAATGATAGTTACAAAATATATTTTCTAATTAAAACAATCTCTCCTTTTCTGGAACCTTTCAATATATACCAAGTCTTGGCATAAATACTGTTACAAAAGTTGAACTTCGCTTACATCCTTGGGTATTGTTTAGATAATCTTTACCTTTATTAGATTATTTTCTTAACTTGTCAGGGTAATTATCCCAATTAGTTTGTATTTTACGTTCGCTCAGTGAACATGCAGTGGGGTGATAGAGACAACCAAATAGGTGTGGTCGCCTTAGAGAAAGTTGAGAAATGCAGGTTAAAGATTTTCAATATTTTGAAACCTATGGGTATCAGCCGTAGGTTCGTGAACCGCACTCACTATTTATGAATATAATGAGTACCCATCTATATGTGACAGACCTCGCCCGGGTCATCCCCGCCCTTTGAGAACGGAAAATCTAGTGAGAGAAGAGGCTGCTCGAATTAAAAGAAATCCCATTCCAAAACAACAAATCATGTCTTGGGAAACGGAATATTTGTCAGATCTTTATCTCGCACAATGAAAGTGACTTTAGGATAAATAAATTTCGAAGAATGACAGAACAAAGGCTAACCACTTTCCTAAAGGAAATTAGAGTGGATAGATGCTAAGGAACCTTTGGTCTTTATACCAATGGTCTTCATCTAAACGTTTTGCCTAGCGATGAGAAAATTTTGAAAGTTCAAGAAAAATTTAATTGCCAAAATTATCGTTTTCACGCATCAAGCTCTAAAGAAGTCCAGAAAGTCATTAGAAGGATAGAAATACATCATCACCGTGATGGTTTGCTGAGGAGTTTGCTTTGATAGCACCACAAAGCTCCATTTTAATGAATAACACCCAAAACTATCAGGACGATATTATGGAACCTTTCGTCAAGCCTCTAAATGATACTCTGTTTGCTGGAAGTCATTGGTTTTTCCGGTAGGATTCCGTTCCAGCTCGCAAAGCTACTTCAAATCAGCAGCATCTGCAAATAAACATTCCAGCCTGATCTCAAACCACTAGATTATCTGCTTTGGTCCGAGTGGAGAGAATGGCATGCTAAGGCACACCCTAACTTAGAAAGCCTCAAAAAATGTCTAGTCCTAGCAGTTGAGCGCTCTACTCAGGTGCTGCATGTTGCTATTGATGACTGGTCACAGAGATTAAATGCCTGTGTCAAGGCAAAAGGTGGGCATTTTAGATAATTTATTTTTTGTTTTGGTCTCTACAGATATACATCTAATCTTACAACAAAGTTTTTGAAGAAGTAAATTTTTCTGTTGAAATCTGTAAATATTTCCTTGTAACAATATTTATGGAAGGACTAGGTATAGCCTTTTAAAATATATCTATCGAAATCAAACTCATTTTGCTTTTAAACTTTTGTTTATGAATTTTAGATCCCTTACCTCATTGAACCCGCTATCAATTGATGGATAAGATTCATTGTGAAACTGAGTATGTATCAGCCTTCCTTTCTAATTATAATGAATCATAGTATTCTCAATTTCTTATCTTCGATTTAGAACCCGATTCTCCGAATAAAATTACGAATGTTACGGAAATGCCTGTTGAGGTCTCCTGATTCTAAAATTTGAGATTTCCAAAGAATTTTGGCGCTTAAGATATTCTTGCACGAAAACCGTACTGCTAGTGTAGCCGGAATCAGATAATTTCGGACAGATTTCTTATGCCCACCAAATTCGTGTTAAAAGATATATTTAATAAAATTTGGGATAAAGAACAAGTGACTTTAACAAGAACAGCTTTTGAACAGAGCTTATAAATACAAAATCTTCTTATATATACTTCCGATATATAAGAAGGGAGACCTAAATGAATTTAGTAAGTTAAGGACATATATCTGACCTAAACTATTGCTAAATCGTACCCTGGTGTTCTAATGGAGATAAAAAGGTGTATAACTAATGTGTACTTATTATATCTGGAAAACTATTGAATGAATGTGTATTTCATAAATAAGAATGCACAGGTACTAATAACACACACTTATCTTTTAATTAATAATTACATATGTAAAAAACGTAGGAAGGTATTGTGAACCAGTGTTGCCAGGGAAGGGTACTGGGAACCAGTGTTGCCACAATAACACAACGCAATATCATAAAAGAAACTCAAGCAGGATTCAGGGAGAGATACAATGCAACATATAACATTTATACAGTACTTGCTGTACCCTGCGGCTTTGCACACCACTATTTCATCCTTGTTACTTTGTATATGTTAACGACAAAAGTAAATGTAATGCATACAATGGTCAATTATTTAATGTTAGATTTTAATTTTATTCTATCAAATTTATGACATACCATTAGAAGTAGGTTAACCCATAATTAGTCTTATTACTAATACACACACACACACACATATATATATATACATATATATATGTATATATATATATATATATATATATATATATTATATATATATATATATATATATATATATATATATATATATATATATATATGTTGTTTTTTTAAATATTTTATTGAGATTTACAATTGTATATTATAATACATCAAATAAATATGCTGATAAAAGATAGTGTACATGAAAAACATGAAGAGAAACTAACCATTGGCAGCACTCTATTAATGAACCTAAACTCGGGGCCATCTTCTCTTCAGACGCCTCGGTGGATTAATACATATTTAATTTAAACTTAATCTTTGAACATCGTTACAACTCGTTTGCAAAATGAATGGCAATTAATTCCATTCTTATGTGAAGCTTTTCACATTAAAAAAAAAAAAAAGAAAAAGTTTATTTAGGTTTTAAAAATATTTTTTTAAAAGTACAAAATGTCACTTCAATTCGTCTCTGTGATTTTTGGTTTTCAGAAGATTTTCAGTTGAGTACTGTCCCGAACAGGCATGTACTGTACATAGCGAGTTTTATGATTTACATTGTAAATAATTCATTATTTATTTTTACTTTTGCTCTTCTTGAAACTACAGGACCAAACATACTGAATTTTCTTGTGAAATGGGATTGGAAAAAGGATGTTTACTTAACTCTGTACTCTTAATTTTTTTAAAATGATCTGGAAAACGAATTTGGAAGAAGAATATTGATAAGCAAAATGAAAATAAAAACACTAATGTTCGCCGACATAGTACTTATATCATCGTCACCACCTTCTTCCTTCAACTGAGAACCAGGTAGGAGACCTAGAAGTATACTGTAAGCAGTGGAAACTGTAAGTAAAGCTAAATAAATCACAAATTTTAAGCTAAATTCGACGTTAGTAGCGTTTGGAGAAAAATAATAAAAATATTCCCGAGGATAGGAAAATGCTAATATTTAACAGTGCATTTCGATCGGTGGTGTGTTATGTAGGAAAAGTCTGGGGGGGTATCTGATTTTGCAGTTATACATTTAAACTACATCTATAAAGTATTAGTAAGCCATTCATCAGACAGATAAACTTAAACTCTTTGGCAAATATAATTTTAGAAAAGAAAATATCTAGGTATGAACGGATGGTACAAATTGGTAATCAGGGGGATATTGAAATAAACCATGAAACCCTTGAATCACCAAACGTAGATATTTTAACAAACAGAGCAAAAGTTAATGATGAAATGAAATGATGGCCAGAGCCAACCCATGAGTAGTCAATTTCATAAATTATATACAAGGCTAGGCAGAGAAGAGTCCAAGTATTTTTCAACTATTTCCTTACTTTATATAAAAAATCTCTAATATTTAGAGGCTAAGTAGGAAATGGATAGGCTGAGATAACTATTTCTAAAAACGTGAACAATATATCGACTACTATACCTAAACTATAAATATTTCTTAAAATATAATTTATAATGCATTAAAATGAGGGTAAAATACACAACAAGTCATAAATTACTTTGATATTTATCGTTATTAACACAAAATTATGTACAATGTTTTGTATTAAGTAATATTCCATAAACAATTCGTAAGAACGTTTATTAACAATAATTTACATTAACAACAAACATATGATCTAATTAATTATTTTCAATGCAATTTTATTTCAGAGATTCTATATTCAGTCCAATATTTTCCTCGGCTTAGGTTCTCTTGATGATCTACGGAGAATCGGACAAGGTTCTGCGACAGGTTGGGATTCCACAGATACAGGAACAGCCTGCACGCTGGAAGTGTCTTGCTGTTGGACATCTTGTGAATCTCTAGAACCCATCACCTGAGGGCCAGCTTCTTCCAATTGTTGTTTTGTCTCACATAGGCCGGTTGTATGGGAGCTCCCTTTAGAATCGTCCATTCTTGTCGGTGCTTCACTCTGGGATAGATTAGGCATGGTTTGGGGAGAAGTAGAAATGGTCGGGTAAGCAAGCTGGGGATCTTCTATAGGAACCAAGGTAACTCGGTTTCTTCTCAATATGTTGGTTGCGGTTTTGACTAAATATGTTGTAGTAGCTGTTTGGATAGGGGTATTGAAAATAATTAATTAGATCATATGTTTGTTGTTAATGTAAATTATTGTTAATAAACGTTCTTACGAATTGTTTATGGAATATTACTTAATACAACACAATGAGATGCAACACAACAATGAGGCAGACTAACCGCTCACCAGAATTACAAAGATAAGGTTCCAAAACTTGGTTGAGACAGTGTTCACAAATAAATAGTCCAACAGTTTTCACGTTCCCAAATCTGTTTGCACTTACCGACTTCAACTGTGGAGGACTACTAAATTTTCGACTAAATTGCATATCTAATCCTTTCAGTCGAAAGATATGGCCAAGATATTATTATATTAATTTTTATTTATTCTTCATTATAAATATTTATTATACTTCTGACTTGCACATATGGAATAAATGATTTCTTATAGCTGTAGTACTCATTGCCCCTCAGAGTGTAAGATTTAATTTTTTTTTAATAAATCAATTAGGGTAGAATAGAATAGAATGAGTTAATTTGTCCTTGGGGGCTTCCCATACAAATAGAGCCTGGTCAGGCTATATATTACAAACAGCAATTAATACTAAATATAATCAATAAACGGAACAGATCACGATATGATAATAGATAAATATTAAACAGTAAAGTAAAATATACAAAACAAACAGAAAGTAACAAATTTTTTTTATACAGGTTTATAAAAAAAAAAAAGTATGTTAAATAGAAGTATTAAAATATTCTAGATTTTAAAGAGTCTTGGTAACATACATTTGTAATATATATATATATATATATATATATATATATATATATATATATATATATAAGTACATTTTAAATTAACATTGAAGTGAATGAATATTAAGATTTTAAATGAGAATTGATATATAAATATAGTTTAGAGAGTTGTGTGAAACCAGATTATGAATTAAAATAGTTCATTACATTAGTACAAGCATTATCTATTATTGGGTTGATGCAAAATTAATGCAGGTTTTTAGTAGGTATTGTAAATACGCCATATCTTTAACCAAATATATTTAATCAAAATAATTTCCATCTGAATCAATGCACTTTTGCCAACGTTCAACAAGCTTTCTTATTCCACCAGAAAAAAAATCCGAATCTCTGGACTCAATGAAATCACGAAAAGAATTTTCAATGTCGTCCTGGTTTTGAAAATTTTTCTCCCTCAAAAAGTTGTCCAGATGCCTGAAAAAGTGGAAGTCTGTAGGAGAGAGGTCAGGTGAATAAGGCGGATGTTGGAGAACTTCGTAGCCCAACTCGTGCAGTCGTCGAAGCGTTGGTTGTGCAACGTGTGGTCTGGCGTTATCGTGGAGCAGGATCGGCCCCTTCCGATTCATCAATGCTGGGCAAAGACGTTGCAATTTTTGATTCATGCTGTCAATTTCTTGACAGTACTTGTCAGCAGTTATTGTCTCACCTCGATTGAGAAAGCTGTAGTGAATAACACCAGCATTATAACACCAAACTCTGACCATAACCTTTTTTGGGTGCAGGTTGGGCTTCGGGAAATGTTTTGGTTGTTCATCTTTGCCCAGCCATTGGCTCACGTCACAATGCGATCGAGAAATGGATCATTTTTATTGCGTGTCACAAGCATGGAGCAGATTTCAAAGCGGCGATTTTTTTGGTGGTCGTTTAATTGGTGTGGCACCCACTTGGCCAACTTTTTTACCTTACCAATTGCTTCCAAGTGGCGTACAACTGTGGATTGGTTCACACCGAGTTCCGCCGCCATTTCTCGTGTGGTTTTGGTTGGGTCTTCTTCCACTTTTGACCTCAGCTGGTCGTTGTCCAGAGCAAGATGACGGCCCCGACCTTCCTTGTCTTCGAGGTCGAAATCTCCTCTGCGAAACTTCTGGAACCAACGCTGCACCGTGCACTCATTAATAGCCCCCTGACCCCACACTTCATTAATATTACGAGCCGTTTGCGCAGCGCTGCGCCCTAATTTAAATTCGTAAAAATAAATTTGACGAAAATCGCACTTTGACATTTTCGATTCAAGACCTTTGAACACACTGAACAAAACGATTTTACTAAACAAATTCATGGTGAAAGAGAGGGTATTAGATAAAATTTGTTTTGGTATAATAATGATCAATGTTAGGATTAGCTTTGTTTACACAATTGGAATTAAGATATTGCAATAGAGGAAACCTGCATTAATTTCGCATCAGCCCGATACATAAGTATTATTATGAAACATTGACTAGGTACAGTATTATTAATTTTATAAGTACTTTGTTATTTTCTATAACAATATAGCTCATAATTGTTAATAAATTTTACTCATTTATTACAAATTATCTTGATTTTAAAGTGCTAACTAAATAATAATACAGTAATTTAACTTTAGTTGGGTCATCGATAGTTAATATTGTAGGAAATAGGCTTTCTGCTATGTTATTAGCGTGAGTTATGTAGTGGTTTCTAAGTGCTGAATATGTTGGGCAGACTGCGATTAAATCTTACATAGTTTCATATGTGTTCATATTGCATATTGTACAGATTTCTTTGGGGTTAATATTATAGGTATTCTTTGCATGAGAAAATTTGATATGGTATTTTCTAGAGAGTCGAGCTTGGATTACTAATTTCAACATCTCAATGGTTTGATAACTGTGGCTGAGTGAAGTTCGTTGGTAAAGAGTAATGTACAAAGGACTGTATTGACTTGATGTTAAGCTTTCGATATCATTGTTGTATAATAATTTTTTAAATGATTAAGTATTATTGTACTAATGCTTTGGAGAGTAAACGGATTATTTTCAAGTAGTACGTCTGAGCTATCGGCTTTATCTAAAATATTATATATTTGGGGGAAAGAGTTATATTTTGCAGATGGTCGATTGTAATGTGTTTCTCTGAGCATCATATAACTAATTTTGGTTATTCTATTGTCTGACATAATAAGTATTTTCTGTATAAATCTTAAGACATATTTTATTATTTTTATCGTGGAATGTTCAAGCCCAAATTCTAATCTTAAGAGCCAAAAAGGAATATTTCTATTTACGAGTAAATTAAATAACCTTTCAAAGTAATTTAACTGTGCTTTCTCTATGGCATCTAGATATCTGAGACCCTAGATTTCTATCCTGTAAAAAGTGAACTAATGGTAATGGCTTCGTTTAGTCGTATCCTACTTCCCCATGATTCCAGCTTGGACCTTTTACATATTTCAATAACTGTACCTATCGCGCAGGCTGTCTTAGATTGAGCGTGTTTACAGGACTCATAGACGAACTATAAGAGGACAAAGGAACGCCCAGATATGTATGAATAAATCAATTATTAGAGAGTGAAAAAAAAAAGTTCCGTATTTTCATCAGTACAATGATATTAAGAAGTATTTGTACAGAAGAGCATAACAGCATTTGTCGGGATAAATGCATTTGATTCAGAAATCGCAAAACAAAACAAATTTCGTTACTACGTAAGTGCTACCTCTCCTCCCCCCCCTCACAAATTTCAAATTTATAAAACAGTATCCGATTTTCCTTTTTACATCCTTTAATCAAAGTATTAGTGGGAGGGGGGAATGACTATTATTGTAATGTGTAAATCTTTTTCAATGATGTTAAAGCAAAAGGCAGCTGTGGTGCAGAGATACATTACGTAAAAAATCATAAGCTCTCTTCAGTACTTGATACTCAAGGGAGAGATACAATACTGTTTATAGTTTATACGTAAAATTGGTTATTAATATTGTAAGATAATTGGATAGATAAGCAGTTGTTGGCCAAGATAAAACTTTGTAGAATCTGGGCTACGCGATAAGAGGGAATGTAGTGGAGTTGTGTGATAGTGTGACTGGAGAGGGAGAAGTGACTCGCAGCTCTGTACTATCGCACCCCCGCCAAATTACCTTTTCACTTTAATACCCATGTCCCTCCCTCCTTTTCCCTTCCCACCATTCCCTCTCTCTCATTACCCCACTCCCCTTACCTTAACAATTACTTCCACCCCATCACTTGCCTTCGTCTCAGCTACAACTGTTATGTCCTTTAAAATTTATATCGATATCGCGAGTTTAATTAAAATCGTTTGAGCCGTTTTTGATAAAATTGTTCAATAGTATAAAATGGCTCTTCAGGTGGCCGATTTTGATGATAAAGTAATATATATATCCTACTTTCACTTAACTATATATAATATCTGAAAGGAATTAGTCCGGGTAGCGGTCATTAAATGAAACAACTAATTAGTTTCAACTATTTTATTGTTTGCCAACGTTTCGACCCCCATTGTGGGTCATCATCAGGGCGTGTTGTAGGTGAATGGAAACTCAGTGACTCCCAGCATGTTCTGCGCATCTGCCGCCACACAATCCTCCTACCGCAAACGAGGTCTACCAACTTTTCTGGTTCCATAAATCTTTTCCTTGAGGATCTTTCTGGGGATTTAATTGCTATTCATTCTTGCAATATGCCCGGCCCATCTCAGGCGCCCAAACTTTGTAAAATGAACTACGTCTCGGTCATCATAAAGACGCATGAGCTCTGCATTTGTTTCGTATTCTCTAGATACCGTTCTCATACACCGGCCCCAGAATCCTTAAGATTTTCCTTTCGAATCTTAATAGGGATGATTCTTGGGCTTTTGTCATCGTCCAGCACACCGACGAATATGTGAGAACCGGTCTAATAGGTGTCTTATATATTCTCATATTCGTAATTCTGGAGAAAGAATTGCTCCTTAGATGTCTGAGAAGTACGTAGTAGCACATATTGGCCGCTAAAATCCGACGCTGTATCTCTGGTTGCTTATTATTTCCTGAGTTTAGCTGTGTCCGAGATAAATGAATTCATATTTTCACAGCTCCTCTTACATGCTCTCCTTCGTTAGGATTGCAGACCATATACGTCGTTTTCTTCACATTCACCACTAGTCCAAGTTTACCCGCTTCTCTTTGGAGATTCATAAAGGCAAACTTCATGTTGAAAAAATCGCGTTCAATAATATCCAGATCATCTGCGTTGGCTAAGATTTGGCATGATTTGTTGAAAATCGTCCCTCCTACCTGGATTCTCGACTTCCTGATTGCGGATTCTAATGCAATATTGAATAACAGGCATGCTAAGTAATAACCTTGTCTGAGGCCCTTATAACTGTGAAAAAACTCAGATGTGGCTCCCGCCACTCTCACTGAGCACTGAGTAGCCTTCATTGTCATCCTGACAAGGCGGACTGATTTCGGAGGGATACCGAGAGCGATCATTCCTTCATACTGTTCTTCCCGGATCACGCTGTCATACGCAGTTCGGAAACCCACGAAGAGATGTTGAGGAGTCTGGATGTTTTATTCAGCCGCTCTCTCCATTATCATCCTAACTGAGAAGATATGGTCTGTTGTACCTTGGCCCTACCTAAAGCCTGCTTGATATTGGCCTATTCTACTTTCAACAAATGGAAGGAGTCTATGGAAGATAATATTAGAAAATATCTCATAGGAAGACGACAGGAGGGATATTCCTCTGTAGCTTTCGCAGTTACGAGGATCCTCTTTCTTATGGATAGGATAAATTATAGTTTTGTACCATTGTTCAGGAATTCATTCCTCTACCTAGATGTCCATAATCAGGATTTGCATATATTTTTTGTTGCTTCTCCTCCATATTTCCAAAATTCAAAAGGAATTTCATCAACCCCTGGGTCCTTGTTATTCCTCATCACCAATGGCATCCATCCTGCACGTAACGCAAGGCACATAATTTTAACTTCTTGGTAAGTGTAGGTATTTGTAATAATCATTTAATCCAATGTTTTCTAAGAAAAATTGAAAAGTGTAGCAGCATATTTTTCCCCAACCTTTCGTCCAGTCATGTATTTTTTTTTTTGTGGTAATGATTAATGGGTCTTAAAAAGATATGTTAATCGTATTTTTATATTAAAAAGAAAAAACTGTAAAGAAAAACAAAGGATGTAGAGTAGAGTAGAGAGAGATTGCTACTCATTCTAGGCCAAGCCAAGAGCTTAGTAGTAGGGAGGAATTGCTACTCATTCTAGGCCAGGCCAAGAGCTGAGTCCGAGATCTTTCTCAGTTCACCTCCACATATCAAGCTTGGAAACTATAGCATTTTCAAGTCAATTTTAACCTTTTCCAAAGCAATTGTAACACCTTTATTCACTTCTAGCCTTAAATATTCTGTTTAATTTATTGAAAAAATAATTAGGTTAATTAAAATAATGTCTTTTAAAATAATTTTGGCATATCCAATCGAGATTTTTTTGTATTTTAGATATTAGGTAATTGCTGATTTCAACTAGCTAAAATTAAAAAAAAAAAAAATGATTATCGTCTATATAGTTTTAAGATGATTATTGATTTTGATATTTTAGAGGGGATGGGTAGTTATAGAGATTAATTAATGTGCTTTTGGGGGGTTATGATTATTTTTTTCGAGGTGTATTTTTTATCATTCGCGCGCATTTTAACTAGCATTTGTTTTAATGTTTTTTATTGATAATTGTGTTTTCGGGTCTGTATTTTTTATCGTTCACAAGCATTCTATTGCATTTTCAGGTCGATTGTAATCTTTTCCAAATGAAATGAAACCTTTTCTATTTGAAATGTAACCTTTTCCAAAGCAATCATAACCCTTTCTTTTACTTCTAGCCTTAAATATCCCGTTTTATTAATCGAAAAATAATTAGTTTAATTAAAATTTTTGTCTTTTATAATAATTTTGGCATATCCTTTCGACATTTGTTTTGTTTTTTATATATTTGATATCAAGTGCTGATTTTATCTAACTAAAATTTTTAAAAATTACTTCTCGTCTATTTAGTTCTATGATAATTATTGATTTTGATATTTTATAGGGGAGGGATGGTTATAGGGATTAGTTAATGTGCTTTCGGGAATTATGATAACATTTTTTGAGCTAGATATTACTTTGTGCGAATTTCAACTCCTTTTTACTTGTAATGTTTTTTATCAATATAGGGAGTAATTAATAATTTGAGGAGTTATGATAACGTTTTTCGAGCTGTTTTTTTTATCGCTCACGCACATTTTAACTGGCATTTACTTTTAATGTTTTTTATTAAAGTAGGGATTGATAATTGTGTTTTCGGATCTTATGATTACGCTTTTCGTACTATATCGTTTATGCGCATTTCATCTCGCATTTACTTTTAATATTGTTTATTGCTATATGGATCGATTATTTTGATTTCGGGAGATTATGGTTCCAATTTTAAGCTGTATTTTTTTCACTCGTGCGTGTTTTAACTCGCCTTTACTTGCTAAGTTTTTATTGTTATAGGGATGTACACTTGTGTTTTCTGAGTGTTATGAAACCGTTTCTGGTAGTAATTATTTTTATTGCTCGGGCGGATTTCAGCTCGTCTTTACTTTTAAAGATTTTTATTAATATAGGGATTAATTAATGTGTTTCCTGGGAGTTATGAAAGCGTTTTTTGTACTGAGCAATGATTCAGAACCTATGAATGGCATAAAAGGCACTACATGATCTTGAAGAATTAATTCTGTATACCTCAAAGCACCTCCTTGGTCTAGTTTTAACTAGGTGCGCGCCTCCCAAGATATGCCACCCCAGAACATGATAGAATCCTCTCCAAATGGCTCAGTTTCTAACGTGCAGCACTGACTATACCGTTCTTCAGGGCTTCTGCAAACTCATTCGCGGCTACCAGGGCTGTTAAGGGCCACTCTCGTCTCATCGGTGAATAAAAAAATTGTCCATTCCTCCTCATTCCAAGATTGGTGCTCCCTTGCAAATCTTAATCTTTTTATCCGAATATCTGTGGTGAGAAGAGGACCTTTCACTGGCCTTCTTGACCTGAGGGTTGACTCTCCCAGTATTAATGACCGTTGACTCCGAGATTGATAACCCTCGAACACTAGCGATCAAGTTTTTAATGAAAGACGCCGTACAATTACGCTTCAGAAGTGCTTGTATTTTAATGAAGCGGTCATCTGTGGGGTTAGTAGGCCTGGGACGCCCTGACGTTGGTCGTCTTGAATGAACAGTCTACCTGTACCTTTTAATGGTCCTTGAAGCGGTAGAATAGTGAATTTCAAAGCGATTTGCAATGGAATGCAATGATTTGCCTTCTTCATGAAGATTGATGATTGTGACAAAATCATTGTGTCTTTAACGACTCATTGTAAATAAAATTAATTGTTTTAACTAGACTTAAGAGAAAAGAGAGAACAGACTTGAGACAAACGTAAGATATACATGGACGATATCAAATAGAATTTAATTTTAAAATTTTCTTATTTTTTAAGAAATACCAAAAAAAATCTTTTATTAGTTATTTCTATAAATTTAGTAATTCCTGTATTAAATTTATTTATTTCCTTTTTTATCATTTTGAATCTAATCTGCCTAAAATATAAGTATAAAAGATTGATTTTCGAGGTGTTCCTTTCATTTCGCCAGAGTTACCCCGAACCCCATACTTATTTGGTCGATCTTTAAACCTCTAGGAAATACATGAGGGGTAAAGGAGTCCAAGTTATTTAATTTTTTTTATGGAAATACAGTGTCAGTAATAGTTTATAGTCAGTAAGGTCCATATTTGTTAAAATTACTAGTATTTTTGAGTAAACATAAATATTTATCAAACAGATTTGGAAGTTATAATTTTACTAGGGTGGAGTTTTTATTAATAGAAATAAAATCTTAAAATATGTAAATAAAAAGTGATTAAGAAATTGGTGTGCTGCGTTAGCTTCAACTTATTCCCTTTAAAAAGATTATTTGTTCTACACACTTCCAGTTATACTGTACATTCTATTTGCTCTGACACAATGACTGCTTTTACTGAGAAGCAATTCAAAATAAAGTAGAAACAGAGATTTATTATTAGATTTAGTTTATATTTCTATTCTTTATTTTTCCTTTTATTTATATCTTTTATTATATTATTCAATAGGGCTGTTGAAAGACATTAACATCGAGAGACTATCTCGCAGCTCTTGGAAACGCCCTTCATTTATCGCTTTCCCTCATTTCCTTCTGGGAAAACCCTGGCCATTTCAATCTACTCCTGTAGCGGAAGGGACTTGCTCCATTTCTCATCAGTGGGAGAGGGGGAATGTTAGCCCTCAAGGTTCTATTGTTCCGGTGGTTGATGTCTACTTTCAATGATGGTTAAATTGAGGATCGGTCAATGTTCGTCACGTCGCAATTAACTGCCTCGGCCCTCAGCCTCCTCGATAAGATCAAAGCTACAACCTTCCTAGTGAAATTTTGAAGGTCCTGTACAGTTGTGTGATACTGTGAAGGTTTTTGGAAAAGAAAATATAAAAGTTGCATTGGAAACTATTCCCTAAGTAGGCACTCGAGTAACAAACATAGGCAAACTACTTGGTTTATTAGGAGCATAGAAATCACATTTATTTTTTAATAATGATTTGATAGAATTGTGTGTTAAAAACGAGTCGAGCTATATTTAAAAAAAAAAAAAGTTGACATTTTTAGATTTTTTCCATCTTTTAACCACTGAGAGCCGGGATGATAGCCCAAGACATGAAGAGTAGTATAATGCTATATCTATAATAATAATAATAATAATGTGTTTTATTGTTTAATTTACATACATAAATTTACTATACATTTATATATTGCACACTATGCATAGACTTTAGTCCATCTGCAGAATAGCGCGCCTTAACAAAATATTCTTTACAAATATTATATAAATTATAATTATAATATAAAACTAACTGAACATTTTTTTTTCCCCACATTTTTCCCCCTTTATTTAAATATTAAATTCTGATATAAGTAAATATCTATATTTCCAGGCCCTTAAATGATAGTTATGCAATGCTACCCAATTTTCACCGTTTAGATAATTTATGTATTCCTGTCTGGACAATATTGCCCCACCAAGCCAACGCATCCTTATTTCTGATAGCACAGAGCAGACCCCTACATAATGGTACATATCCTCAAAGTCTTTATTATTACATAAACTACAATAATGTAGTTCTTCCGCCCTTGTAACATTACAATTAAGGTACAGAAGCTGTCCTCTTATTTTAATTATTGATTTGATGAGTCCCAGGCCGTATCTATCAGAGATATAACTGTTCTCCCCTAAATCACAATTTAATTCTTTATACAGTCGATGGTGAATAGATTTGTTGACTTTAACCAGTAAACCATTTCTAAAGTCTTCTCTTATATATTCTATTAACCCTTTAAAACATTGCTTCTTTCCATCTACTAAATAATCACTATTTTGCCAGTTATATCTCCGACACAAAGACCGGAAATCATCACACCACCATAAATTTCTTTTAATAATTTCCTCTGCCAAAATCTTAGTCAGTCTATGGCTGGGTAACATCAATACTTTTTGAATATATTGAATATTTAGGTGCAAAGTAAACAAAAATATAGGGTCAATATTAGTTTCCAAATATATAATATAGTGTGGTGTACTCTGCGGAAGTGAAAATAATTTTCTAAAAAAATAGGCAGATAATTTCTCTATTCTATCAAAACGCCCAAAACCCCAAACCTGGGCTGCATAACATAAAATAGCTCGGGAGACAGCCTTATATACAGATAGTTTAGATGAAAACGGTAATTTATTATTGCTGAAAAAATGTTTGTAAGTGGTGTGGATACTGAAACAAGAGGCGCTAAACCTCTCATCATAATGTTTATTTAATGATAATTTCGGAGATAGAGTGACACCTAGGTACTTATATTCATTAACAACCGTTACACTTTCGTTATTTAAGCGCCATTTCTCCTTTCTCGCTAACCGGCCCCCTTTCCTAAATACAACTATTTGTGATTTTTTTAAGTTAATAGTTAAATTCCACAATTCACAATACTTACTAAATCTGTTAATCATTTCTTGAAGTATGAGAGGGTGATCCGCCATTATGACAATATCGTTAGATTTTTTCCATCTTTTAACCACTGAGAGCCGGATGATAACCCAAGACATGAAGAGTAGTATAATGCTATATCTAATAGACCCCTATTTATTGAAATAACAAAGCGGCTTAAATTATTCTATACTAATTTAAACTGAAATATAATTTGGTTTAATTTCATAAGCGAAAGCCGAAGAATAGGCCTATTGGAAATAATCACCATTTATTTGGGTAAAAACCAGCCTTCTCTTCATAACCATTGTCCCCATCAAAGTTCCGTTCTTTCTATATAAATACATTCATGAGATGTTGTATTATCGTTTTTCTATAGATTAGGTTGGTATATTAAAAAAAAAACAACGTAATTTCTAAAATTAAATTATAATTCCCATTTTTCATTATCTGAAGAAAAGTCTATCAAAGTTTCTTTTAGTCACGTATTCATCCAAGAAGATGAGATCGCTTTTAAAAATGTAATATTAAAGGGTTTAAAGGTATTAAGGAGGTTCAAAGCTGGAGTTATGACGCTGTTGTAGCGAAGAAGGGGAAAGTTAGTGGGAGTTAGATTATGAAATTAGCGTTGCTACATGTAGCCTTCCACCATTACAAACTTGTCTTTAAATTTTGCGAGTTTTAAGTTCTGTATTAGCTTCTAGCCATTTGGAAATCTGTTCCAAGGATTCTTCTTTGGGAAATTGTAATGCTTGTCTTATTCCAGAACAATATCTCGAGAAACTCGACTCCTGCAAAAGACTATGTTTATCGAAGTCGTTTCATAAATCAAATTTGACGAAGATGAGTTGAATGGTTGCTTGATTAACGGTTGGCTTTAGGTTGATGGCCTTTCTCTCCTAGCTTTCCATACAATACACGATTATTATTAAGTAATGGTGCTATGCCAGCTGAATTTACCCGATGTCGTATGATCCAAAACTGCTACTCATACTAAGTACGGATGCTTCACCCTCCGTCCTCGGAGCAGTGTTGTCACACAGAATGCCAGACGGATCAGTAGAGACCGATCAGCTCCACCCGAACCCTCACTTCAAGTGAAAAGAATTACAGTCAATCGACAAAGAGAATACATCATTATACTGTTTGAAAAAATGTTTTATATAATTTATGTTTATATACAATCAATAACTCGGAATGTGAAAAGAACATTCTAGGGTTCTATCACAGGATAACAGCTCATTAAACTTACTGCCATTAAAGAAACAATATAATGAACCCTAGACTCATCAGGGCTTGTCATAAAGGTTTTCTTCATTTTTTGTAGATATGTATTTCCAATTTAGGAATCGATTTCATACCAGTAGGTTGATTTTGCACCTCTATAGTTTTTTTTCTATGATTAATGTTTTTCAAAAAGGACGGTCCACCTGATGAAGAATCGATCACATGTTTTTTTTTTTCAATGATTTGACGATGAATCAATGATAGTTGTATTGGTAACATTACACAATCTAGTGTTTCAAACATACTAATATTCGTTTCGAACAAATAAAGTAAAAATATCTCAATGTCAGTTTATGGATAAGGAGAAGGGATTTTGTTTTATAAACTGTGGCGGGCAAACATTGAACCAGGAGAGAAAGCCCGGATACTGGGAAAACGGGAAAAATATGATATGAGATATATGAAGCGTATGGGCTTGTGTAAGCTCCTGGCTTTGTCTAATATCATACAGAATCAAGCGAAATCTAGTAGAAGAAAATGAGTTTCTACAATGTTTACAGGATATGAAAATTTGAATATTTATTGTTTGTGATAGACTGATAAAAAAAAAAAAAAAAAAAAAAAAATATTACTCAGAACTCTTTTAGAGTTATGCTTTGAGGTGGTGTAGGTTTAGCGGGAAATTGCAGGGGCTATAAATATATTTCAAGAAGATTTAACAGCGTGGAGAGCTGTGCACGCTACCCACCAACTTCGTTTGTCAGACTTCAATAGAAGGGAAATTCCGTTATTGTATCCATTTGAACTGAATTTTGTAGGAAAGCAATCAATTTTTTTAGGCATTGATATCCTCGCAGTTGGAGTACAGTAATGATGAAAGTATGGTTAGTTGAAAGTAGGAGAAGTTGCTTGGGTGTGCTTCTTGAGCAAAAGATAGCTGCGAGGAAAGAAAAATAGAAAAACGTAAGGATTTTTTTTATTCTTTTATAATTAGATTACTAAAAACATAATTTTTATAGTAAAAACCTAGAACTAGTCAATGTTGTACAATGACATTTTCTTACAGAAGCTATGCTAAATAAACATAACTAACATGAGTATTTACAATGTAATCCAATAGTTAAATAAAGAGACACATTTAAGAAAGTAGTACAACAATGATTTTTTTTTTTTTTTTTCAACAACAATTTTTATTGAGTAAAATTACAATCTGTCCCAATTTGGACATTAATAGTAGTGCTGAAAGATACCATACATACTACATTCATACAATATTTACACAACATAAAATTAAAATAAAATATATACACAATAATGAATCAATACAATAAAGTCAAGAATTCACTTATACCTATATACACATACACACACTCATACATACATCACATTGAGTGGAGAATCTAGCCAGTGTTAGAACTCCAATATATTTACAAAAGGTCGCGAGGCCACTGCCGTTTCAACCTTCTAGGTGGGTTGTATGGATGAGGGGAGCTGGATAGGGATTGAGCTAGAGGATTAAGATGATGAATGAGGTTCTGGTGGAATTTAGAAAATTTGGTTGGAATGAGGTCTGAAATAAATGGATCATTAAGGTCGTGGTGCAAGGTATAGTTTGAGACATAATAAGGAGTATTTACTATTGTATGGAGGACTTTGGATTGAAAGGATTGAATGCGTTTGATGTTAATACGTTTTGCTGTCCCCCACAGTTCAAGTCCGTAGGTCCAGATGGGCTTCAGTATTGTCTTGTAGATTAATAATTTGTTGTCAACTGTAAGTTCAGATTTTCTGTTGAGTAGTCGGTATAACTGTCCGAATCGTCGGTTGAGTTCTTGTCTTTTAAGTCTTGTATGCGGGTTCCAAGTCAATCTTTTGTCTAACAGTAAGCCAAGATACCGGACTGTATCTGAGAGAGGAATTGGTAATGAGTTGAAATAAACTGGCGGACAGGATTTTCGTCTAAGAGTAAAGGTTATGTGTTTACATTTGGCTTCGTTCACCTTTACACGCCAGTTATTACACCAGTGTTCGATAAGGAAAAGGTGTCTCTGAAGGTTTAAGGATGCTGTTTCAGGATTGGAACTGGATGATAGGATGGCGGTGTCGTCTGCAAAAGTTGCCAGAAAGGTATCAGGATGTGTAGGAATATCAGCAGTGTAAAGGATGTAGATGACGGGTCCCAAGACGCTGCCTTGAGGAACACCGGCCTCGACGGGATAAAGGTTAGAAAATTCTACACCACAGCAAACTCGGAAGGAACGGTTTGAGAGATAGGATCTGAGAATTAGGTATAGAGACTGGGGTAAATGGGTTTTCAGTTTGAAGAGTAATCCAGTGTGCCATACCCGGTCAAAAGCTTGCGCAATGTCCAGAAACGGACCAGAACAATCCTCTTTGCATTCAAGAGCTGAGGAAATATGGTCTACAACTCGGAGCCCCTGTTGAACTGTGGAATGCTGAGGACGGAATCCAAACTGATGGGAAGGAAGATTTCGAGATTCTAATATGGGTAGGATACGTTTAATAAGAAGCCTTTCGAAGATTTTTGAGAGGATGGGGAGTAGACTAATAGGCCTGTAGGATGAAGTGTTGTTGGAAGGTTTGCCTGGTTTTAGAAAAAGAATGATAGTGGAATGTTTCCATAACAGAGGAAAATAGGTGGTGCGTAGGATGCAGTTGTAAATATAAGTAAGGAATATAGTACTACAATGAAAATTTTATTTTAAATAGAATCAAAAGTTGAAGTTAGTTAATTAAACAGAACGAGAATTAGAGTATAATTTAATGCTGTTTCATATTACACACTATGCCAGTATAACAGATCAAGATTTTTTCTGATGATATAAATTTAGTTTTCTATAAGATTTTCTACCTAATACAAATTATTTATTCTCAATATGAATCTCGGATTTGTAAAGTTTATTTTTCATTAAATAGTCCTATTTATTATTATTTGGAAAATACCTTGTCATATTTGAGAGTTTTATTCATATGTTAATTGATTACTTAGATCTACAACAACATTTAACGCAGGAATAGACTTTATGATTTAAAAACATATTCTCCTCATTCACAATAAACTATTTACATCCTCGTCATGTCCATAATTCCTAAACTGTCTTTTAAGGTCACATAAACTTTCATTCTCTTTTACATATTTGTGATGATCTGTCCGGATTAGGGTTTATACAAAAACTGACATTTTAGAAAACCGGTTTTCGAATAGTAATTTTCCCAGAAAACCAGTTTGGAATTTTTATTTAAAAAAATTTTTACTCAAATATTCTCTAATTCGAACAACAATTTTTAACAGAAAATTTAGATTGATTAAAAGCATTTTATGACTGAAATTATTTACTGTTCAATTTTACTGACAGTAAAATTTGCTTAGGTAATTTAGTAGAACAAAGAAATAAAAGTTGACCAGGATTAAATAACTTTAAAATGATGGAGTTTTGTTGACCGTACAGAAATTAGATGAGGAAGATGGTTGGGGGTGCGGTAATAAATTAAAACCACACAATTAAAAATAAGAGTTATTTTTATTATGTGCCGACGTTTCGGCCTACAATGTGGGCCTTCATCAGGGCTAAAAGAAACAAGATAACAACCAATGTAATTAGACATAATAATGCGTTAGGTATATAATAATAATATGACAGTAATAAATTATGGGAACATAAATAATATTAAATGTAAAATGATAATAAGATGACAATTATAAAGTATGGAAATAAGGTGACAGTTATAAAGTATGGAAATAAACAAAATTAAGATGATAGTTATAAAGTATGGAAGTAGACATAATTGAGATGATAATATTGTAATGAGAATATATAAATAGAGACTCAGTAAATGAAAAAAAAAAATGATAAAGGAAAAATATGTGAACAATTAAAATTTTAAATATTAACAATTATGAGTTGATATATGACGGTAATATATTAAAAACATAGTTAAGAGTATAGGTAATATATAAAAAATATATTTATAGAAAATATATAACTGTGTATTTTATAATGTAAATTATAATCAAAGCCGAAAAACAAGAATAAATAAAGTTTATGATACATACTCATTAAAATCAATTTTAGTTTTAAAGACACTTAAGCAAAGGACCGAGTATTTTTTATTCAGGGCAATTTTAATACAAATTTAAAAATTGAATTTATTTTTTTGTTTAATAAAATATGATTTCAGAAAACAGAGGACGATTACCGATTTACTTATCTGTGTCCTTAGTTTATTCACGAAATTCCTCCGAAATAGAAAATACCCTCTCACTTGCAACCGAACTAGGCTTAATCGTTTTTAAAGCCTGATTTTAAAAATTTATTTTTTTATAATATTGAAATATGTTACCTACTTATATTTTGCATAATATCATCAATATCAAATATCGATCAATGGAACTGAACACTGAAATTTTGAACTGTACATAAAGAAGCCAGAAGACAAACTGATATAAAATCTAAATTAATTCATCCAATAGATAAAACACACCGTTTCTTGAAATCATATCCGACCGATATGTTTCCAAGAACCAAACCGCTCCCAACAGTGTTTTCATCAATCTGTTACATTTGGCTACATTGGTCATTTTCATATATTTTTTAAGTGTTATTCATACATTGAAAACCGATATTTTCTACTAAAAACCCGGTTGTCGTATTTCATAATTTTCTCCAAAAAACCGGTTTTTATAAACCTTCAAACCCTAGTCCGGATATCTAATTCATGAAAATACAAGAAATAATGTTCATGAAATACTTTTCTATTGTGTGGCGAGCTATGAAAATCAACAATAAATTTACTGTAAGGTTTATTATTTCCCTTTTACTTTGAAATTTCACTACAGTATAAATCAAGTGGTATACCCTCAGTATTCTCTTTCATATAACTTATAATTTTACTTCTGTAAGTTCCTATTTCAATCTACATGCATATCAAAATAACAGTTTATTGACTGGTTCCACCACAATTTGGGTATAAAGATGGGATGAATCTCAGATTACTTTATGACTTACCAAAATAAAAATATCCAAATTAAACTACAGTGACCTATCATATGTAAACATTTGATCGATTACTAAATGACCCATCAGGTACCTAAAATTTGATTTTTTTTAAGAGATATTACAAAAGAGTATTTTATGTTTAAAAAGTAATATAGTCATTTACAAAACGTGTATTTAGTGTTCTGAACTTAAGGATTATTAAACGATTCCCGGTAAAGTGATATAAGCACAAGTTTACACACAGCTAATAAGCCCCATTATAAAGATATAATTTTAATAGTTAACTGTATGGATCAGTACAACCTCAGAACTCTGGGTGTACAAAGAAGATTATTTGGGATAAATGGGGGCACCACCGCTACTCCGTGTTAAAGGTAATTCCCTTTCATCAAACCTATTATAAGGAGATAAACTTATTTAAAGTATGGTAAGCAGGACCAAAGTCTACTCCAATTAAAGATTATTTATTATAACAAATCCACATTTAGATAGGAACAAAAAATACCCTGCAAATTATTACACAATGATTTATTATTTCCAAATAACAACATTAGGATATAACTGCTTATATAGCTGTCGATAGGCGATTAAGTAATATGAAAAGCAGTAATTTAAAGGATAATATACTCGTGTCACTACCGCTGATTTCAAATCGCAATATCTCAGCTAGTTGTTAATCAAATTCCATCATTCTTTTTTCATCTTTTCGAAAATTTAATTCTCTAACAAATATCACTAAAAGCAAATGTTTAGTATTTATTTATTTATTAATTAGAAAACAGATTTTTTTTTTATTCATTATTCGGATTCTACGCACCTTGAAATGTAAGCTCTCAAATTTTGATGGGAGGTAATTTTAGGTCGGTTACAAAGGTTTATTATTGAAACTAATTAACAAAAAGCATTTATACAGGACTGCGTTACTATTCCATTTTCTTTTCTTTTCATTTTCATTTAAATAATTCAAATAAAATTTCCTGATTCCAGATTTTATCGTTAGCATCAATAATAACCGAGTTAACAGGGAATATCTCTTATAAGTTGTGACTTGACCATGTAAGATGATTTTTTTAATTTTTTTTTTTTTTGCTCTTAATCTTGAAATCTTGAAAATCTTGTCGATTTTTCTGTATCATCAAAAATAACCGATTTTAGGTGGAATTACATCCATTACAATTTGTTACTTGAATATACTCATGGATTTTTTTTATTTATATTTTTTTTCATGCTTTACTGATTATAAAACTGTTTACATATTTTCATATAATTCAAACAAAATTTCCTGATTCCAGAACACCTTATATTTTATCGTTATCATCAATAATAACCGAGTTATTAGGGAATATCTGTTATAAGTTGTGACTTGACCATATAAAATGATTTTGTAAATTTTGTTTTCATTTTTTTGCTCTTAATCTCGAAAATCTTTTTAATTTTTCTGTATCATCAAAAATAACCTTTTTGGGGTGGAATTACATCCATAATAATTTGTTGCTTAAATATACTTATGGATTTTTTTTTTTAAATATTTTTTTTCATGCTTTACTGATTATAAAACTGTTTACATATTTTTCTCCATCTCTAAAAATAACTATTTATGGGCGTATTTATGTGTAAAAATTCAATTTTTTCTTTTATTAAATAATTATTCGCGGTGTTTTTGTTAAAAAACTATCATACATTTTTTCTCTATCTTCAAAAATAACTCAGTTATCGAATTAAATCATTTTTAATTGGTCGTCATTTTAAAACTAACCAGCTGGTATCAACGTCTAGGTGTTGCATCGTTGCATGGACTAGTATTTTTGTGGGAAATTTAAAAAAAAAAAAAAGGTCCAGTAGTTTTGGAGAAACGCCGTAGACGGCAGACGGCTAACAAACAGATTTTTTTAAAATTTGTTATTCGGATTCTACGTTTCTTGAAATGTAAGCTCTCAAAATTTGATGGGAGGTAATTTTTTTTTTGTTTGGTCCAATACGAAGGTTTAATATTAAAAACAACATACCAAAAATTATGTATCCAACGCTTTAAAAAGTTATTGGAGGGATGCTCACTAGTCCTAAATAATTATTTATGGCTTATAAAATTTTAAAAATAACCACTTGATTAAGATCCGCAAACAGTAGGAGAATGATAAATACAGAAGCACAACCATAATCATTATAAACAAGGAAAGTTAATTATATGTTAATTAAATCTGAATGGATAATGCTTTGGAAGTAGATGAGGCTCTAGTATATAATTAAAATAATCCAATTGCCCCAATGCTAAGTATCAATATAAATTTTATGACATTACATTTTTGCTAATTTAATTATTGATATCAATAGTGGATTGGTAGATACGTTTCCACAAGGGATGCCATTTTAAATGCTATGTTTTTGGTTGGCTGCTTTTCTAGGGTAGCGGTAGCATCAAAAACTGCATTAAGTAATATTTTCAATGTATTTATAGATTGTATTTTCTGAAACCATTGGAGTTCTTTTCTAATGGTGTCGCTTTTACCAACCTCACGATAGTATAAGGTGGCATGCATATGAGAATTTAATAACTAAAAGGTTTTAATAAATATTATTAAGTTACTTTTATTATTATTAACTAATACATATCTATTGCACTTTACTCTATTTACACAATACTTAAAACTATTGTTGAGAATATTGAGGGGCTTATTTCTGTTAACTTTGCCAAACAATATTTCAAAAATGAACTACCTTAGGACACTTAGTGGGCTAGGGAAGGTGCTATAGAGAGGGTATCCTACTCCCCTTCGGACTCTCAATTCTCATCCTTATCAGCTCTACCACCTCTTCTTTTCAAAAATAAAATTTTTTTGGAGAATACCAATTTCCTATCGGTGGGCATGACAAAGAGGGGCGGAGCTAAATGGGAAGTGCCCGGGGTCGGTGGTCCGGCCTTTGCAGATACAAAGTGGCCAAGGATATTTCTAATAAGGCGGCGTCATAAACCTTCATGATGGTATGTTTATCTCTTGCCAGCTCCTAATACCCTTGCCAGCTGCTTGCTGGGAGGAAGAAGGGGGGTAGGCCGGTAGGGAACCCAAGGAGGTAGGTCAATGCCTTTTGCACTTTTACTAACAAAGGATTATTATTTCTATTACCATTTAAATTACTTAATAATGCATTTAATTCTTCTCAGTCTCCTCAGTATCAATACATAACATTAAATAATGTATTTTAAGGACGAAATTGTTTAAAATGCTCTCAGCATTATTCAAGTTGTAGTCATTTTAGTCTGGAATAGACAAAATTACAGGGGTAAATAATTTTTAAAGAAAACGAAGTTCCCAACTCTGGAACCAGCTGAGTTTTAGTCACCAAATTTATATCAGTAAACAAATCATATGAATGTGTAGTTAAAATAAACGATATTTGATCGTTCGTACTTAAAATCAAAATCAAACGAACCCCCTATAATCCAAATTTTAATGGATACTTAGTATTGAAATTGTGAGTAATTTTATGTAAAAGGGTTCCTGAGAACAATTAACAAGCTACATTGCTTAAACACATAATGGATGATTAAAATAACCATAAAAACATAAAATTATTTTAACTTGTTTTTATTATATTATTGAAACCGCAAAAGATTGAATTTGAAATGGAAAGGGTTGAATTACCGTACCGAGTATGCTCGAACTTCAGCAGACCTGATGTTCTGGTCTTCTACACGATTTGACTGCGTTTGGTTTTGATCCACACAAGTTACCAGCGCCTAAGACAGCCAGTCGGCCAAAACGTTGTCCCGACCCGGTTTGTACACTACGTCCACTTTTCCAATCAGTTATAAATGTTATAAACCAAATAAAATCCTGAGAAAGACAATTATAAACGCAGAAACGTTCACATAAGCAGATGATTGGGCATTTCTTTCGATTTCAATGCTCCTATATAGAATGAATAGGTCAAAAAAACGTATTAAATCAGTAACTATAGAAGATGGCCTCGGGATCTACTTACTTAAATAAACATTGAAGTACTACCGCTGGGTAGTTTCTTCACAAGCCTTATACGCCTTTTATTATAATTCATCACTTTTACTTATTGTATTTATGTAATATACAGTTGTAAAATTCAATAAAATATAATTTAAAAAAAAAAAAAAAAAAATCAGTAACTTGAAAAAATAATATAAAATATCTAGAGAAGTAATTGGACTATTTTTTTCTTCACTCCTACTACTAATAAATTACAAAAAAAAATTATCTTAATTAGATCAAGAGTTATAGGATTTTGGCCACTAAATAGTGATTTTTTTCTATTGTGCGCCTGTGCCACTCCTAATATTTTGATAGATTATTGATAAATTCATATTTTTGAACTATTTTCAAAAGAATTCATCTGTTTCTATATCGAGATTTGTTTGTTTTTGTGTGATTCCTCATTCAACCAAAACTCGTTCTCAGAATCAATTATTGATCCAGAGTTTGGAAAAAATAAACAACTCCACTGCCTAAAAGAGAGTTCAGGCATTATGATGAAGGGGGAGAGGGAGGGGGTTCATACTACCCTACATTTTTCCATAAAAGAGTTCCAAGTGGCAGAGAGGAAAATCTCTCATTAATGTATGCTCCGTCAATTATGAGAGAACTGCCTCCACCAGGTAGAATACAAAAAAAATAAAATAAAAAAATCAAAAGGGATTAGAATTCGCGGAAAAAAGTTGAACTAAAAAGGATTGCCTAAGAAGGTTTCTTATATTTTCCATTATTATTATTCTGTTTGTACAGCTTTAGGAAACAAGGCTTTACATGGCATGGAATTTTAAAATTCTTGATCCTACCTCTTTTTTTTTCCTTTTCTTTCATTTTCCATGAAATCATTTTCATTTGGATTTCAAATAAAATTATAATATTCAATTATTCAAATTAAATTATAGCTTTAGGATATGTCATAGGAAAGGTGATGTGTACCGAGAAAGACTTAAATATGGGTGACAAGATTCCGGTTTTGGGGTATGCCGATGATCTGGTACTGCTAGGTAAAGACACGGAAACCATACAACTAAATACAAGTGTGTTAATAAAAACCGGTAAAGAAATAGGACTAGAATTAAATACCGAAAAGACGAAATATATGATTAGTAGCAGAAACGGTGTCGAACTTGGTGATATTGATGTATCAGGACATACTTTTGAACACGTAGAGAAATTCAAGTATTTAGATTCAATCATAACTAGAAAAAATGAAATCCAGGAAGAAATAAAGTCCCGGTTAAAGGTGGGAAATGCGTGTTATTATTCAGTTGCTAAGTTACTTAGTTCGCGGCTTCTATCTAAAAACTTAAAGGTTAGAATTTATAAATTTATTATTCGTCCAACGGTTCTTTACGGATGTGAAACGTGGCCGCTTACTTTGAAGGATGAACAACGGCTTAAGGTTTTCGAAAATAAGGTATTGCGTAAAATATTTGGCCCGAAGAGAGATGAGACCACTGGGGAGTTTAGAAGGTTGCACAACGCGGAATTGTGGAACTTGTACCCTGTGAATATAATTGAGTTGATAGCATCGCGGAGACTCAAATAGGCGCGTTAAGTTGTTGGGCCGAGTGAGGAACGGATTCCGAGAAAGTTGGTATTCGCTGAACCGACTGGTAGGCTTCCGAAAATTAGGCCGAAGCGTCGATGGGAGGATTGCATTAAGGCTAGGGTGGGAATGGAGTTTGTCACGAAAGGAATGGTGTTTAGATCGGGCCAAATCAGCAACTTACGGAACATTAAGGTCATTATGGATTAGTTTATTCGTGACAAAGTAAGGACCATTGAGGATTTTACGAAGGATTCTGGATTGTAGGGATTGGATACGGGAAGAATTCGATGGTTTAATAGAGCCCCAAAGCTCTACTTAGTAAGGCCATATCGGCCTTATGATAGTAATGTAGATGAGTCTTTTGTAGTTAAGTGGAAGATTAGAACGTTTGTCTAGTAAGTGTTGAAGTAGTCGAAAACGTCGTGCAGTTTCTTGTAGTTTGTCTTGTATGAGGGTTCCAAGTTAGGCGAATATAAAGTTAAATTAAATAAATTCACAATACTAATAAATAAAGTGCGCACAACACACGACTTTCAGTTACCTCCATTGTTATAATCAATTTAAGAATTTTAAAATATATTTAGAGAATAAAAAAAAATAAAAGAATTAATAACATAACGTTTCAATAGAAACATGTGTTTTACTCAATAATCTATTATATTAGTATCTACAAGAATCAGATAGTTTTTTCGGCATTTCAGGCCTCCCTCTCTCTCTCTCATTTTTATTTCCATGCCCCGTTAGGAGTTGAACAGAGCAAAAATCCTGTTGAAACAAGTCGTTTTTCAATCTATTTCGGACATCCGGCAAGAACTCATGGGTCAGTCTGTCAGTTTCTTCGGTATCCCATCTTCTCTGCTATTCGGTATAAATGATGTTTTCAACTGTATCCGCTCTTTGAAAACTTTGAAAAATACGCTGATATCATGAAATGTTTTCCAATTAAAATGTTATGAATTATTATTCCAGTAAAATTACGTCATCGATTTGTGCAGAATGTGTATAATGTAATGTAATGTGTAGGATATAAGAAGCAAGGGGTGACTCTAACGTTAAATGTATAATCCATCATATATATATACATCTCTTCTGAGTAGATTTTGGTGTATATAATAAGTGAATAACCAATTTGAAAGACAAAATCAACTAGATATGTATACAAGTTTTTTTTTTATAACTGTCCAACTGTTTATATACCTAAAATATAGTTTTTTAAGGCAGAAAAACTATCATTGTAGGCAGAAACTCTATCATTGTGCAAGCCATTATACTGTCATTTGTTATGCTGTAAATGCCTGTAATACATTAGTCGTAAAAATATTTCTAATAGGTCGAGTTTTAAAGGAGAGGAAAAAAGAGTTGGTATTGCCGAATGTAAGCCAAGACTGGAAATTCACCATTAATCTTGATCAAGGCTGACAGGGAGAATATCCAACTGCCTTCAGCTCCAGGTGCTCCACACAACTTTTCCAGAATTGCTGGAGGATATACCTCATTTTTTAATAATTTATTGCTTCTTAGGAGATGATTTTTTTTTCTCTCTCTTGTGAATGATGACGAAGAAAAATGATGTTTTAGCCAACGAATGGTATTATTGTGTAATTACGTTTATTGAAAAAATCAATATTGTACTACTACAGCAATAATCCTGACATATTTTTACTTTATTCTATTTTTACCTATAGAAAGTGGAGCGCTATCTAATCGATTTCATTCATTTTTAATGTTCACAAAAACGGCTCCAACGATTCTGATCAGACTTCGATTTGGATCATAACATAAAGAAGTATTTTTATCTAGAGATATACATATTTTTAATAAAGGGTTAAATAATTGAACTTCTCATATTTTCTTCAGTGGAGAACATCGAAGACATATTACATAAATATTACCATGATTTCGCGGTACATATGCTTCATAGTACTTTAAAATAACAGAAAAAGGTTCGCTCCGATTCCAATGTACTCTGTGTAGAAGATAGTTTGCATCTACTACATCAATTTCATTCTTTCCGAGTATTGTTCATTTGGCAAAGGGGTAAAACGGTAAACAAAGATTTTGATTTCGTCCCTTTTCGAAAGACTTCCTCTGATAATGGAAACGGAGAAAGTTCATATTCGAAATATTATATTTTTCAGACTGCTTAGCGATGATTATTCTGTGGATAAGTATCAAAGGATCCAGGTCTTCTTTTCCTTTGCAAGTATTGATGAGGCAACCACCAGTTGCCATGAAAACCACCAAATCTTTTTTTCGGAAATGAACGTTCTCAAAGTCGTTCACAATTCCTTTCGTACAATATGATTTCCTGTGGATAAAAAGAGAAATGTGGTAACAAGTGGAGCTGCAAAAAAAGTAGACTTCAATGTTATATTGTCTGTCTTTATTGCGGATTCGAATCCTGCAATAATACACCAAATATTGATTAAAACATAGAAGATGACTGGTTTGACGATACTCAGCCTTTCGTTCAAAGTGATACATTTTACACATCAAGGAAAAACAACTGACAAAAATGCTTTATATTTTATTTAAAATTGTCTGTGTAAAATGTTTTTTGTTTTAATTTTAAATTAATTAAAATAAAAGTAATATATTGAAATTATTTTCTTATTAGTTAAAAAAATGCTTTTCTTTTCCTAGAATATACACAATAATGGTTTTAAGATAATATTGCGTTTAGAAGATCTAATTAAAATGGGTATTTTATTTTTTATTAACAGAGCACTTTCAGTAAAAATGTTATTTAAACATTTCTTGGTGTATATTAGGAGTAATTAAAAATCTTATACATCTACCTTGTTAGAAATTTAATGCTATAAAAGATCGTTCCTGTTGTATTTTTTAATAAATTGCACACCAAAATAGTTATTGAAGCGAAACCACCGTCTTTTCTGACAGTTTGTGTTTTTTTGACAATTTGGCCAATACTGACACTCACGTATATCAGCAGTGTTCGGAATTTCCCAATATTTTACTTACTAAACATGTAGGCAATTTATTGTTCTTTAATATTGCTAACGACAAAGTTTACTCTAAAATGTCCAGGAAGAGATTTAGAAGAAAAAAACTGAAATAAGTGCTTTTTTTTTAAAGGTTTTTTCAAGATGGCGGAAAACGCACAGGGGTGAAAAGTATGAAAACTTGGGTTTTTAATGAGGGGAGTAGTACAAACAATCGTGCCTAAAAATTAAATTTACCCCACCTTTTTCTACCCAAAATCCTATTTCTACTGGGCCATTAGGCCTGATGCGTACGGCATGGTCCAGATCTTCCGAGCCCAGCTTCACCCCCAGGACCGCGCCGACGCTTATAATGGTCCCAGTTATAGTCTCTTTAGGATACCTCTGATCTCGAGACTATTTTTTTAATTGTTAGGCATTATTTAACCGATCTTATAAGTTTTTCTACTTAATTTTTTTGTTGCTCAAGGAGATTCTCAATTTTTTTCAATCTCTTCGTATTTTCGAACGAAAGTTCAGATTGCTTTTAGAGAGTTTGCTTTATCTCTTTTAGTTCATACATCCCTCGAAGCTCGGCCTTCATTTCCTTAACCTCCTCGGTGAGCGCCATAAACAAATTGATCTTAGTACCAGGCTCGTTGGCTGGCGATGTTCGTGAAGACAATCCACATTCCATAGAATGCCAGTTCTTGTCACTGTTGTGCCACTGTTTTACCACATACCTTACAATTAGCCATTTTTTAATTTATTTTAAATTTTATGCGCATGTGTATAGCAGTCATCTTTCAAATCGGCTCTTGGATTTCATGCTTTTTCAGTTTGAATTCTCTTCAGTGCAATCTTGAAAACATCACCAGACTACAGGATAACAACAGCAGTAAATATTGGAGCAAACAACAGTAAGTTTTGTAACAATTTACGGTGTAAAGTGAATGCTGGGTAACCTCTTCACATCAGCTGATTGCCAATAGCTCGGCAAGGCCGGGATTGGTTTTCTTTTCTTTAGTTATTGTTTTATTACCAACATCTAGTTATTTTCTTATTATCTTCTTCACATGAAATGCGATATTTTAACCAAGTGATGTCCTCCAAAGCATCAACTAAAAGATCTAGATCTAGTGGTTCAATCACGTCTCCCATAAAACAAAGACCCCGCCGTGATACTAATAAAAAATTAAATCAACAAGCAACCCCTTCAGGTTCTAATACAGAATCTGAACCACAGCCTGGCACATCGTCACAGGGGATGACTGACGAATCTCCGTTTTTCACCCCAAATCCTTTTCAAATCCTACATAATGAAAAAGAAAACATGGAATCTGCTCCTACACCCAGTGAACCACGGCCTCCACCGATATTTGTCAAAAATATTAAAAATTTCCAGTTGTTATGTGCGCAATTAAACAAGATTACCGAATCCACCAGCTACTACTGTATGAGTAGAATCAATGACACCAAAATATCACCGACAACCGCCGAGGCATATAGAAAAATTGTGAAATACCTAACTGAAACTAAAGCGGATTTTCACACTTATCAGCTACGGCAAGAGAGAGCTCTTAGAGTTGTGATCAGAAATCTACACCCTTCAACACCAGTTGACGCTATCAAAGAAGAACTCATGGAGATGGGTTACAAAGTGCGACAAGTCACTAATGTCATAAAAGATAGAGTTCAACTGCCTCTATTCTTCGCTGACTTGGAACCATTAGCAGGAGTAGAAAAAATTTATGATCTAAAAAGACTGTATTATACAAGTGTAAGAGTCGAAAAACCTTATACAAAGAGAGAAATTGTTCAGTGTTACAATTGTCAGGCGTATGGTCATACCAGAAGTTACTGTCACCACATACCACGCTGCGTGAAATGCGGTGAACAGCACAAGTCTGTGGAATGTACAAAACCGAAGTCAACACCCGCTGTATGTGCTCATTGCCTCAAGGACCACCCGGCCAACTACAAAGGATGCCAAATCTATAAGGAGCTAAGGACCAGGTATCAAAAACCCCAAGTACTGGATGAAACAACAAGACAGGCTAGAACTAGAAGAGAACCCTCAAAATTAATCGATGCCAATGTATCATATGCCCACTTACTTGGAGGTGGGAACCAATGTACTGAAGCCGAGGCCCTGCCGGAACTACAAAATGTACCTCAATATCCTCAATCCATTCCACAAATACCTCTTCCTCAAAACGTAATCAGTCCTAAAAATCCTCATCCACAACAAATCTCTCATATTCCCCCTCCTTCAAATGCCACAGATCTTACCAGTTTGATGACATCCTTCATTTCCGAAATCAAATCCCTTGTCATGCCCCTAATAACAATCCTCACGAATCTTGTATCAAATCTTATTCCTAACTTAAAAAATCCATAAATGACCTCACCTAACTCCTTATCTATTCTCCTATGGAATGCGAATGGTGTTAGAACTCACACTGACGAACTTACAGCCTTACTCCAAGACAAAAAAGTTGACGTTGCACTCATTACTGAAACTAGACTAACCACTAAACAGTACTTCAAAATACCTGAATACACAACATACCGGACAGACCATCCAGACGGCAAGCCCATGCCGGTACTGCTGTCATTGTCAACCGATCCCTCTCCCATCACTTACACCCACTTCCCGCCCACGATTTCCTACAAGCCACCTCTATTATAATCAAGACCTTTTCCTTTCCGCTAGTCATCGCATCAGCATATTGCCCTCCTAAAAATTCTATTTCTATTACCCAATTTGGTTCCTTTCTCAACTCATTGGGGAATCACTTTATTCTGGGTGCAGACTTAAACGCGAAGCACCAACAATGGGGTTGCAGAACCACAAATACTCGTGGACGGACATTGCAGTCTGCACTCAACTCCAGACGCCTTAATCTCCTACCTCCCGATTCCCCTACCTACTGGCCAACAGATCCTAACCGTAATCCAGACATCCTCGACTTCTTCATCCACAGCGGATTAGGCTCCCTGAACTATTCCGTAACTCGCCTTGATGAACTATCCTCTGATCATAGTCCATTAATCCTAAATGTATCCATGACTCCTATTCCGAAACCTTTCCCACCGTCATTCATCAGAGGCCCCATCAACTGGAACCTCTTCCGCGAAATCCTCACCAATGATATCGACCTCAGAGTAACTCTCAAAACCCCTTCTGACCTTGATGATGCCGTATATTCCTTTACAACCTTGATTCAACAAGCTGCCTGGACTGCCTCCTTTCCTAAACAATCCCAAATTATTCCTTACAAATGCCATTTACCACAACACCTGACAGACCTCATCAACACCAAACGCCGAGCCAGAGCATTATGGCAACGCACCCGCCACCCAGAAGATCGCCGCTCTTATAACTTTTATTGTAGAAAATTAAAGCGGGAGTTGGCGACCTTTCGTTCCCAATCCTACAATTCCTACCTCTCCTCTCTCTCGACTCGTGACAATTCCCTGTGGAATGTCACGAAGAGAATCCTGAATACTCACACGATTTCCCATCCTCTCCTGCGCGGTGATAGTTCCTGGGCTGCTTCTGACAAGGATAAGGCCCAGGAATTCGCACAGCACCTTTCCAAAGTTTTCACTCCTCATCCTGAGTTGAATCCAAACCATACTTCAACAGTTGAACAGTTCCTTACTTCGCCAATACCACTCTCCTTACCTCCTAAAGCAGTTAATCCCTCTGAGGTCAAATATCTTCTTAAAAAGCTTCCTCTCCGTAAATCCCCTGGATATGATCTCCTCACGCCACAGATCTTAAGACAACTTCCACAGAAAGCCATTACATTCCTTACATATCTTTATAACAGTATCCTACGCACTACCTATTTTCCTCTCTTATGGAAACATTCAACTATCATCCTTTTCCTGAAACCAGGCAAACCTTCCAACAGCACGTCATCTTACAGACCTATTAGCCTACTTCCGATCCTCTCAAAAATTTTCGAAAAGCTCCTACTAAAACGAATCCTAGATAAATTTTAAAATTTTCCTTCGCATCAGTTTGGATTTCGTTCTCAACATTCCACAGTTCAGCAAGGACTCCGAGTTGTGGATCACATTTCCTCTGCCCTTGAGTGCAAGGAGTATTGTTCGGGTGCCTCCTATTTATCAAACCGCTCCTTCCGAGTTCGCTGTGGTTCCGAATTTTCCAAACATTATACTGTTGAGGCCGGTGTTCCTCAAGGCAGCGTCTTAGGACCCGTCCTCTACATCCTCTACACCGCCGATATTCCTACTGATCCCGATACCTTTCTGGCAACATTTGCTGACGACACAGCCATTTTATCATCCAATTCCGATCCTGAAGTAGCATCTCTAAATCTCCAAAGGCACCTTTCCCTTGTCGAAGACTGGTGTAAGGCTTGGCGAATTAAGGTGAACGAAAGCAAATGTACACACGTCACCTTCACCCTTCGACGTAAATCCTGTCCAACAGTTAAATTCAATTCCATACCGCTTCCTTCCTCAGACACAGTCCGGTACCTTGGCTTTTTACTAGACAAAAGACTGACGTGGAACCCACATACGAGACTTAAAAGGATAGAACTCAACCGCAGATTCGGCCGGTTATACAAATTACTAAACAGAAAATCTCATCTTACAGTCGACAACAAATTACTAATATATAAGACAGTACTGAAACCTATATGGACCTACGGACTTGAACTATGGGGGACAACTAAACATTCTAACATCAAACGTATCCAATCCTTCCAATCCAAAGTCCTCCGAACAATAGTTAATGCTCCTTATTACGTTACCAACTGTACCCTACACCATGACCTTAATATTCCATTTATTTTAGATCTGGTACCATCCAAATTCTCCAAATTCCATCAGAACCTTCTTCATCATCCTAATCCTCTTGCTCAATCGCTTTCCAGCTTCACCCATCCCTACAATCCTCCTCGAAGATTGAAACGGCAGTGGCCCCGCGACGTTTTGTAAACATTTATCTGGAGTTCTGACACTGGTCAGATCCTCCACTCATGTACTGTATGTTTGTGGCTATTCCGCTCTGGCTCGGCCTCCACTGGCATACACCAGTGAAGCGCTGAGTGGGAGGCGCTGGGATCTCTTGGGTTCCGCTTCTCTCCCACTTGTGGGGGGAGCAGCCGAGTCTAGGGTTCCTTTGGCTGATTGTATATAGTTAAGTATGCTTGTATGATTTTTATTTATTTCCCAACTTTTTTTTGTATATATTTGAATTTATTTATTTCCGATTTTATGTAAATTGACTTTATCATTATTGGCTGTATATATTGTATGAATGTGTACTACATCTCTATTACTACTGTTCATTATGCAACAAATTGTAATATTTCTCAATAAATAAAAAAAAAAAAAAAAAAAAAAAAATTTTAAATTTTATTAGAATAGAACACAAATAACAACTCGATACTGCAACAATAACACTGAATTTTTATTTAAGACAGGTTAAATAAACAGTCTCCATTAGCAGACTATCGCCATAACCACTATACTGAGGCACTGACTATGTATAGTCTTAATTTTCGTGAATTATTATATTAAAATGCATTGTAATGGTAACTATATTAGAATATATAGTTACCTGCCAGGGATAGTACTTATGAAAAAAATTCAGTAGAAAAGTCCGAAGATGTTCCAATATAATATAATCGACTAAGCTCCTTACTGCAAAAGAGATACTCTAAGACTGAATCACTATTATGAATATTACTATTCGTTGTGAGCCAAAAGGTTTTAAATGTTTCCATTAATTTCATTTTTTATATAGAAATGAAGAAGGTTAAGTGGGGGGGGGATTAGGAATCAGCAAATAACAGCGTAAACCAATTCCATTTTTTCTTCTAAAAATATTTTTTTTGGAAATCTCAGTGACAGTTTCCTCATAAAGGAGGGAGTAATGAAGAGAGAAAAAAAAATCGAGTAAAAAAACCCAAGTTTCAATAACTTTCTTTTAGGAAGATAAATTGCTAGGGATTATTTTACAGTTTAATATATAACAATCTGTTATATTAAATTGACTGCCTACTACGTATAAAAAGTGTAATTAATGAAGAAAAATGCTGGATTATATTTCAGCGCAGGGAGAAAATATAGGTGGGTTAATTGGTTTTTGTAACCACATATTTATCTCTTCTAATTATGTGTAAACCGTAATATAATACTAGTTTTAATTTTAAAAGTGATGGAATTAATCAGGGAGAGAGAGGTACACTTTAGTGAACAAGCGAAACTGCCCTACTTGATTGGGTTGCTTTCACACAGCTTAATTCCTCAAAAGACTATTTTTAGATTTAAATCTCTAGCATGCAAAAAAAAATAAATAAAAGATTTACAATATATTAAAAAACCCAAAATATTCACGTAACAATTGACTCGCCCTCCAATGATCTCTTTTTTATCCCCTATAAATAAAAAAATAAAAATAAAAAATAGTGGCTAGTTTTTTGTTTAAATCAGCTGATGCGCCAGATGGTAACAGTCGCACTTAACTTCGTCTCTGAGATTTTTGATTTTTCAAAAGGATTTTCATTGATTCCAGTTTCGAAAAAGTAGCCAGCTTTTTGGACATCTACAGCAGTAAGGTTTGGAGTATTATTTCGGTAAAGAGTTATTTTTTTTTACCGCAAGCAGTGAATGCAGAGTCAATAGGCTTGACACAAAGGGTAGCCATATTTCCTTATATCAGCTGATTGCTGGTATTGGGAATATATACTTATTACTTGTTTCCCTTTAACATTCCATATTACTATTTTTTTTTATATGAAATGCGATATTTTCATCAAGTGAAGTCTTCTAAAACTTCAAGTAAAAGATCAAGATCAGCAGGTTCAAATTCGTCTCCACTAAACAAAGACCCCGTCGTGATAACAATAAGAAATTACCAACACAAGCGAACCCTTCAAGTAACACTTCAAAATTTGAACCCCTGCCTGGCCCATCATCACAGGAGATGACAGATGAATCTCCTTTTTTCACACCGAATCCATTTCAAATCCTCCATAGTGAAAAAGAAGACATGGAATCTGCCCCTAAACCCAGGGAACCACCACCTCCCCCGATATTTGTCAAAAATTTTTCAACTTCTTTGTGCACAACTCAATAAATTAACCAACCCTGGTAGCTACTCATGTCTGAATAGAACAAATGACACTAAAATATCTCCGGATAGTGCTGAAACCTACAGGAAAGTTGTAAAATAACTGACAGACACCAAAGCCGAGTTTCATACTTATCAGCTACGCCAGGAGAGAGCACTGAGGGTTGTAATAAGAAACTTACATCCCTCAACACCAACTGAAGTTATTAAAGAAGAACTGATGGAGATGGGATATAAGGTGCGCCAAGTCACCAACATTTTGAAAGATAAAGTTCAACATCTAATGTTTTTTGTTGATCTAGAACCATCGACAGGAGTCGAAAAAATCTACGATCTTAAACGGCTGTACTACACCTGTGTAAGAGTTGAGAAGCCCTATATGAAGAAGAATATAGTCCAATGCCATAATTGTCAGGCATATGGCCATACTAAATCTTATTGCCACCATATACCACGCTGTGTGAAATGCGGTGAAGAGCATAGGACAGGAGAATGCACTAAACCGAAGTCATCACCCGCAGTATGTGCTCATTGCCTCAAGGACCATCCAGCCAACTACAAAGGATGCCAAATATATAAAAATCTAAGGACCAGATTTCAAAAACCTCAAGAATCTGAAACAGCAATAATAACAAGATCTAGAAGAGAACCATCTAAGTTTGTAGATTCCAATGTCTCATTTGCCCATTACTGGAGGTGGGGACCAGAGTAATGAAGCCGAGGCCCTGCCGAAACAACGTTTACCTCAGCATTCTCCATCCATTCCACAACAAACTATTCCGCAAAATTTACCTATTCTTCAAAAAACTCCTCAACATCAAATCTCTCATATCCCTTCTCCATCAAATGTCACAGACCTTACCAGTCTCATGACATCCTTCATTTCCGAAATTAAATCTCTCGTAATGCCGCTAATATCACTCCTTACAAATCTAGTGTCAAATCTAATCCCTACCTAAAAAATCCTTAAATGAATTCTCCTAACTCCTTATCCATTCTCCTTTAGAATGCGAATGGTGTTAGAAATCACACTGACGAACTGACAGCGTTGTTGCAAGACAAAACAATTGACGTTGCACTTATTACTGAAACTAGACTAACCACTAAACAGTTTCCAAAATACCGCAATACATCACATACCGTACAGACCACCCAGACGGAAAAGCTCATGCCGGTTCTGCTATCATTGCCCACCGATCCCTCTCTCATCATTTGCTCCCACTTCCTACCTATGATTAAGCCACAGCAATAGTAATCAAGACTTTTTCCTATCCGGTAACCCTCACATCAGCATATTGCCCTCCCAAACACTCCATTTCCAACACCGAATTTGCATCCTTCCTGAATTACTTAGGAAATCGTTTCATTCTGGGTGGAGATTTGAACGCCAAGCACCAGCAGTGGGGTTCTAGAACCACGAATTCTCGTGGAAGAAATTGCTGACTGCTCTGAATTCCCGACATTTTAACCTCCTACCTCCTGACTCCCCTACCTACTGGCCAACAGATCCTAACCGTAATCCAGATATCCTCGACTTCTTCATCCACAGCGATTAGGCTCCCTGAACTATTCCGTAACTCGCCTTGATGAACTATCCTCTGACCATAGTCCACTGATCCTTAAAGTATCCCTAACTCCTATTCCGAAACCCATTCCACCATCATTTATCCGAGGCCCTGTCAACTGGAACCTCTTCCGCCAAATCCTGACCGATAATATTGACCTCAGTGTGACCCTCAAAACACCGGATGACCTTGATGATTCCGTCTACTCCTTTACTACCGCCATTCAGCAAGCTGTCTGGACTGCCTCCTCTCCTAAGCACTCCAATAGAAATCCTCAGCAAAACCATTTACCTCAATTTTAATAATGACCAGAGAAACACTGAGCAAAATGGAACACATGGTCCTCCGATGTTAGCCGGTGAAAAACGTAGGACTGGAATAGAGACTCAGAATTCAAACAAAAATATATACATTTTAAGATGTCATATGCTTAAACGAAATGAAGATCGACCCTAAAACCAGGAGAATCAATAATTAGACTAGAAATCTAAAATTTCACTTCAACTTTCAGGGAATATAATAATCTTAAAACATTCATCGATAAGATTCCTAACCTCGAATTCTAATCGAAGACTTTGAAGATCGTTCTTTTTTGGCCCAAAATTTAAAAAAAAAAAAAAAAAAAAAAATTGTAAAATCGATAATGATATGAATCAGAGCTTTTGGTTTGTCGATTTCAACGAAAATCTCAGCCTACTACTTATGTTTCCTTTCTGACGCTGAAATTTCAGCGTATTAAAGTTTCTGAATTTTTTACTAATCGACTTGCAAGTGGAGTCGAGTCACGCACAAACTCGGTATTTTATGAGTCTCGGTTTTTTGGATTGTAATACATTACGTTTTTCATATTCAAGTTCCAAAAATATGCACCACACTTGACAAATCCCTAGAAATTCAACTTGATTTTATAAAACAAACTTTAATTCTAATAGCTGTAACCTGCACCACTTGGCCCTTCAGAAAATTATATTTCATAATTGTGTTGCTCCAATAAAGTTTCAAAATAGCACTCGATACAATTTCATAACTAAGGGAAAAGCACTAAACTTTTACAGCTCCTCGAAGTTTTTGAAGTCGAGTAAATTTAGAGGAGGGAGAGGGGGGTTATTAGGGCGAGGATCGCTCCCCGACCCACCAACTTCCGAACCGAAAGAGTTCTCGGCGATTATTTCATGCCCCAAGAAATATCAACTATGAAAGTCGTCCTCGCCAGGGGTTCTATTGAAATTTTATTGATAACAGCTATAACTTCGTTTATGGATTAAATCAATGCAAGGATAACAAAGTTGGAGTTATAGATATTGAAAATAGAAAGTTGTGCCTGCGGCCTACAGTTCTAATCTTGTTGTACATTCTTGAGATTCCTGTTAATCAACTTGTTTAAAAACTGAAAAAAGAGGCTGAGATGAGGAAAAGTCTTGCGATTAGGAACGTCAAGTCCGATAGGAATATCTCTTGGAATACCTTTCCTGGCGGCACGACAGAAAAATGTCCACCTTACCACTTTTTCATTATTCCAAACTATTCCTTATGACCAAAGATTTATTTTGTTCGAAGGCGAATTCAGCTTCTCACATTGAGATAGCTGTCCTTCACAAAATCGCTTCAACATCTTTTTGAGTCATACCGTGTAAAAATTGTTTTCAAGATTAGCTGTATATACAGGAAAGTTGCTGGAATCTGTTGGAGAGGGGAAGAGCCGAACTCGTCCGACTGGATTTCAGATTCAATAAAACATTTCTATTCATCCTAGCCATATTATATAATATTTTAACGCTCTATGTTCATGGTTGGTACAATTTAGTTGACATCCACCATTGTGTTATTTGACAATGACGCTTTTCATTTACCATGAAACGCAAGCTGGTACCGATATAATCCGAATTTCTCTTCTCGGAATATGTTTTCGTTTGGATTTTTAGTTTTTTACTCATTCAGAGAATTCTATAAATCGTCGCGTTTCCAGTTAGGAGCGAAGGAGAATATGTAATTTCAATATTGGCCCCAAAACGGAGACCATTTAACCTTTAACTGGTAAGGTGGGGTCTACAGGACCCCAGGGTCCCCTTTAAAGTGTCGTGAATCCCATTGTCCCGATCCGATCGGCTGGTGAAAACCTGACATTTCCTGTCTCAACATGATTGTAATATAGCATCATTTTTTAGTCAGTTTTTATCCGGCATTGCTTTAGGACAGTGTCCAACAGACCCCATCTCACCATTACTGTTCGGATATATTAAAAGTATGTTTTTCAATTTGTTGAAAGAAATGTTTCGTGATCGAGTTATTTTAGGAACCTTTTTAATTTTATTTAGAAGCTGGGATCATCTTTCATAAAGGATCATATGACCATACGGTCAGAAAATCCCACACTTCCTCAGGAGCTTCGGTTCAAAACTCAATCATTATTAAGGAAAAGCCCTAGAGGAATCTAACACATATTGTCAGGAGGCCCCTCCGAAGAAAAGAAGATGTTATTTTTGTCCAAGAAACAAGGATAGGAAGTCTTCTATAGTTTGTATTAAATGTGAACAAAATATTAGTGGACAATGTTCGGTTTCATATTGCAAAAACTGTGCCTAATTTTAGCTGTGCATACTTTCTTTACAATATAAAAGTCTCATTTTCCGTTTTTTAAATATAATAAACTTAAAGATAAGGACTTTTTTGTATATTATTTTACAAATGTTTTCATTGCTTAGAATATAACATTAAAAAAAAAAGGAAAAGCATAAATAAAATGTATAGTATCATATCAGACAGTTATTCAATTTTATAAGCATCCTTTCGTCTGGTGACTATTGAAAATAGGTTGAATTAACGTATTTTACAAGAATAAAAAATTTTAGATGTTTCAGGAAAAAAAAAAAAATGAGGTATAGGGTCTGATACTATAAATTTCATCTCACCAGCTAAAGGTTAAATATGTACAATCCTGGTCATAGAAATTACATCAATATATAAAAAATGCTTCAATAATTAAACACAACCGCATAGCATGTTTACGCAATGATGATTTAAATGATGATTACGCAAAAAAATTATATAGTATATTGAAAATTAAAGAAAAACACATAAAAAAAATATTAGAAGTTTAAGTTCTTTCTTAAACTGGATTATTATATATATATAATTTATTTATTGAAATTTACAACTGTATGATATTAATTATTATTATAGGATTGTTCTTCTTCATGTGATCTCACAATGTTAATTACTTCTGATAGCGAATCGCTTAAAATTCAACATGATTAAAAATTGCATTCTGTAGTAATTCAAAATAATAACCAAAAACTAAGAAACGTTAATCTTTTTAAAATTTATTTGTTAAATTAATCGTATGATATAAATAAGAATAAAAAAACAAAAGTATTCGATTGGAGAAAATTCATTAGCATAAAAAATTGAAGCATATGTGAATTTCTATGACGACGGCTGTATTTAAGTGCTTGGAAATGTGTGCTCAGGGCCTTATTTGAATTTTTAATACTTGGTTAAAAAGAAATTAAATTTCCTTAAAGGCATCATGAAAAAAAGAAAATCTTGTGTGAGCAACACACAGCTTTCACTTACCTCATTTGTAAAAATGGTTCCCAGAATTTTAACTTAAGTTAGGGTTGAGAACGGTCAGAGTTGCATTGAGTTTCGATGGAAACAGGTGTTTTAGATTAATTGATCTAACAATATACATTGTTATCTACACTTAATTTTATCGAAAAATAATAGAAACAGTGAGCCAATGAACACCAATAAGGACAAATAGCAGTGTGCTATGAAATAAAATGATGGGTGATATATGAAATGGCAATTATATGATGAAAAAAATAAGTCTTGAAAATGGGGAAACAGCCCCGAAACGTCGACAAATATGAAAAGCTTATGAAATAAAGTGATTAAGTGAGAAATGGAAGTGAATGTGTACTCTTTCAAGTGTTTAATTTTATCTGTTTTTCGCCGCATTGTTTCTAAAATCTTTAAATTTCCAAGGACATATTATACATCTATATTACTTTTCTATAGTTTTTTTATGTTAAAAGAATAAAAATTGCCTTAATATGTTTGTTCTTTTCTCCTTTAGTTAGCAATCTAATTCGTTTAACTTGTATATTTATCCATTTATTATCAATGTCAACAGAATGATATCGTTCGTTGTTTTCAGCATACAAAATTAAAGGTAGTTACATTGATAAAGCGAGTATAATCAAAATCTGTGGAGCAGTTTTTGAGAAATCGTAAAAAGGTGCAAAATGCAAGGTACAAAGTTGCTCTTCTGGTTTACTATAGTTGCTTTACCATTTCAGGCATATACGCTCCTAAAATATGAAATTTCATTTTGATACAACTTTCCGTTTTCGAGCTGGACTTACCACAAAACTTATTTCAGGACTTGGTCATTAGAACTCAGAAGATCTTAATTGTGTATTTCTGGTAAAAAATTTAATTCCAAATTTTTTAAGATCGCAATACATATCCTTAGTATGCCTTTCATATATAGGTAAGTGAAAATAAAATGATCCACATTGATATGGAAACAGTTCCAAATTTTATATAGATCAATACATTCGAAATTGTCCGATCTCTGCATCTCAACATTTATGGTTTTCAGAATTTTTTTTTAAGCAGTTATTACCTAATGTTTCCTGAATTTAAAACCGTAGATCAAACATTTTTCTGGCTAATACTTCTAGCGTTGCAGCCGTTTTGAGTCAGCTTTGCGGCTGAAGAAGGTGTTGGAAAAATCTTTTAATTCTTTTGATTTTGTGGATATAAATTCTGAACAAAAACTAATGATAAAATAAAAATATGCTCTCTATCCCTCTACATGTGGAGGAAAGGTCTCAGTCTGGAGTTACTTTAGCAGATTGTAAACATTGTATACAGTTATGATTGTGTATATGATGTTAATTAATTTATTACTTCTTTATTTCATTTATCTCAATTATGGGTTGTTTTTTTATATTTGTACATATATATTTAAAAAAAAAAAAAAAAAAAATATATATATATATATATATATATATATATATAAATATAATATATATAATATATAGATAGAGAGAGAGAGAGAGAGAGAGAGAGAGTTATTGGGTTCGTGTAATTTTGATTTCTTTTTTAAATATTTATTGAGATATATAACAATTTGTTTCTAAATGAACAGTAGTAATAGAGATATGAGACCACATTCACACAATACATACAGAAAACAATGACAAAGTTAAATTACATAAAATATAATATATATACAAAAAAGTTTAAACTAATGTAAAAAAAATGAATTTTGTAGCAGAAGTCAGATTTGCCTTGAAACGTTTAAAAAGTCTTACTCCAATCTCATTAATTTTAGGTTTCAATATACCATTCATCCGGATAGGGGTAACGTTCATAAAAAGTTTATTGCTTTTTTCTCCTCTCTCCCTCCTGCTATAAAACGACCAGTAATAAAATTCTTTTCATATTTTATAGCATTTTCATAAAATATGGGCTAAAAGGGGCTATATATATTTATATATGTGAATGTATATATGAGAAGAATGACTCACGAGTATGTCTAATTGCAAAAATTCTTTGCAATATCTTTATATTGAATGTTCATAGCATAGTATCGTTTATTTATATAAGTCAATTTTTGTTTTCTCTTTTAGAGTGGATTTTAAATCCTTTATTTCCTTTTTGGGAGTCTACAGATAATTTTAAAATTCTTCAAAATTTATGCCTAACCATCGTACGGAGATCTTCCTCTTTACTCGGTGAGTCTATCCATGGTTCAGCGCTCTGGTATTCAGAGGGAGGAGATTGGTTATTATTTTCCGTATATAGAATGCCGTCAAAGTGTTGTTTAAATGTATTTAATATCTCAGTCGGGTCCGCTTTTAGATTGTTATTCTCATCTTTAACCCCATTCAATAGAGGTTCAAATCTTTTACGCGATTTGTTTATACCTTTGTACATCTCTCTTACGTTATTTTCGCTTCTGTGTTTTTCTGTTTCTATTATTTTGCCTTTAAGATATTCTCTTTTCTTAGTTTTTAAGAATTTTGAAGTTTCATTTTTTACTAACCGAAAGTAAGCCACATTATTATCGCTTGGATTATTTAAGGAATTCAGTTTAGCGGTTTTTTCTTTTTTCACACATTTTGACAATCCCTGTCGAACCAAGGTTTGTTCTTTTATTTTAGATTTTCCCAAGACATAAATTACCGACCTCTTTAATATTATCCCTGATCCCTTCCCATAATTTGTTTACATCTTCGTGCTCCTCGTCTGAAGATTCCAAAGCTTCGAACCTAATTTTTACTTCTATCGCGAATTGTTTTCTAATTTCGGGGTTTTTCAATTTTACTAAATCAAAATTCTCGGGATGAATATAGTTCGGTGTTCTCTTTTTTGTATTTAGTTTTTGTCGAAGTTTTGCGATTACTAATTCATGATCAGAACCGCATTCTGCACCACGATACGATCTCACGTTAATTATGCTACTTTGCCATCTGTTTTGTACTAAAATATGATCTATTTGATTCCGAGTTTGTTCATCCGGCGATGTACACGTATACTTATGAATACCCTCATGTTTAAACGCAGTACTTTTGATTATTAGGTTTTTTTAAATAGCAAAGTTTATTAGTCGGGTCCCATTATCATTACTATATTCGTGCAAACTTTCTTTACCTACTGTAGGACGATATACTTCTTCCCTTCCAACCTTTGCGTTCGCGTCACCTAGTATTATTTTAATGTAATTTCGCGGTAACTTATCGTAAACCGACTCTAGTTTATCATAAAATTCGCATTTTACTTCATCATCACTATCATCGGTGGGAGAATGAATGTTTATAAACGCGATTTTTGACCAACGACCTTGAAATATAGCAACCGATATTCTTTCACTTAAGAACTGTACATCACGTAATGCGGAAAGAAATCTATTCCTAATCAGAAACCGGTACCTAAACAATAATTAACGCTACCCCCCGTACCAAATAGTATACTTTCCTTCTGTTAACGAACCCTCCCCTGGCCAGCAAACCTCTTGCAATTGCAACAATATCTAAATGGTACCCCTTAACTTCATTCGCGACCGCCTATAACCCACCTGCCGTATTTAAACTTCTAACGTTCCACGTCCCTATTGTTAGATCTCATTTTCATCCCTAATTTTCATCTTGCACCTAGATTCCTCTGAAGCAGTCCCCCTCCCCCCCGGAGACCCGAACGGGGGCTAGTTTACTTCCGGATAATGGGCGTTTTACCTCAGAGGAATCCATGACTGTTTGTGGTATTTTGTGAACTAAAATATGTGAGTAGGGCGTTCGAACCTACGTCACACCCTCCAGTAAGCTGGAGGGCCGCTCTCATTGTTGGTCAGCGAGTCCATCGGAGGCAGCATGTCATAGGTTTACGAGGGAGGGAAAAGGTAATTTGGTGAGTTTTGTTAGAATTGATTTTGATTCTCCAATTCTAACACCACTCCTCAAGGACTCTGATGTGGGATTGAAGAGTTTGAGAAGCAATATTAGGATCATTATTGACTGATAACACACAAGTGTCATCAGCATAGCTAGAAAGGAAGTTGTTGGGATGGGTTGGGATATCCGCTGTATAGACTGTGTAAAGGATGGGTCCTAGGATGCTACCTTGAGGGAAACCAGCAAACTGAGTTAAAAGGGATGAATAGGTACTATTGTGGTTTATTATGAAGGATCTTTTAGAGAGGTAGGATGGATGATGAGTATAGTATGTAAGAACGAGTAATTTGCGGAATTTTATAAAAACAGTCCTGGGTGTCAAACTCGGTCAAAGGCCTGTTTTACGTCGAGGAAGGCTCTCGTGCAGTACAACCCGCGCTCCAATGCTGATAAGACAACATCTACCACACATGACATTGTTGGATGGTGGAATGGGATAAACGAAATCCAAACTGGTGGTCCGGGATTATCTGAAAAGTTTCTAGGATAGGATAGAATCATTTATAGGGCGGTAAGAGGAAGGAAGTTTCCGGAGGGTGTAGATTTCCTTTAATATGATAATTAATTTCCCAGTCTTTTTATTTCATAACTGTGTCCTTATTTATGATATCACCGTCTAAGGATATTCCAGGAAATATTAACCTTCTCATATGTGCTATCCGATCAATAATAAAAATAGGGTGCTCTATTGGTTCTGCTTTATTGCTTAATAAGTCTAATTTAAGTTGTTAAACTGTTCTCGAGTCTTTTAAACTTTTTGTGCAAATGTTCTAAAAGCTCTGATATATTTATTAAGGTGTTTGTTAATAAACAATTCTAGCATTACCTACTAACCTTCATGTGACTTTAGAAAGAAGGCGAGCATGATTTTAGAGAGTTAATTTTAAGTTTTAATTTCTTAATTTTAAATTATTCTAGAGAGTAATTTTGAGAGACACTTTTATTTAGACACTACAAACAGTAAATAAGGAGAGATGGTGATCAATAATAAACCAAGGCCCTCTATATAAAGCTTAAACACGTGATTTTTGTTTCGTAGGACTTTTTATATTTGAGCAAAAGTTACTTATTGATGGCTGGCAGGATAGTGAATATTTCAGCCTCCCTCCCAACCCTCCTCCTCCTCTTTAAGGACAATTTCCTTTTGACGAAATGGCTTCCTGAAGGAGGAAGGATTTAGCTTCCTTTCCGCCACCTTAAATGGCTTCCTTTACTTAGCTCAAGATTTGTATTTCTTTATTTCGGTTATTGAGGGAATCTTTTTAAATTGTGAATCACAACCGTTCAATTGCCGAACAAAAATGTCTTTATAATGGAAAAGAAATTATAACGGGATAATATTCCTTTGAAAAACATAAACACAATTTTGAGTATATTATACAAATAATAAAATGGAAACATATTAGAAAAAGAATAAATTATATCAAAAAATAATAAATCAAATATAACATAAGGATTGGATCAAAGATTTGATATTGATGGTAATAGATATAGTTAAGATAGAGTATCACACTCAACGGAATAACATAGATCGACTCACACATTAATAAGTAACCTAAGGTTTTTTTCTGTTATATTATAATTACCATTGCTTATTTGTAACATTTCATCAGATAATAATCTTCATATAAATTTTTATTGTTGTTGCAGGTATGTTGAATGCTTGGATGAGATCTGGTGAGCCATTTCGATTTGCATGCTAAATTCTCAATATTTTTTAATATTGGTCAACTTACCATGTACCATGTAATACATTTTGTTTTTTATTTGTGGTAAGTTTAACTATGCTTAAATAATTCATCTATCCTTTGGTTTTAACTATTAGTTACAATTTTTTTTTATTTCATTCAAAAGTATCATCGCATTTTGTTTTCCTTTATTATATATTAGATTTTCCCTTATTTTTTAATTTTTTTGTATGTGTGTTTAGTACGTTTTTACATACTTTTAAATGTATTTTTGTTCTGAAATTGTCTTCTTTAAAAAAAGGATCGACGAATTGCTAGTTACTTTTACGTATATGAAAAATAGATGTAGAAGTGTTGTAGAGTAGTCCTTCATTTTCTTATTCCTAGTTAAAAGCACTACTACCTATGCTGATGACACCTGCGTGTTATCAGTTCATAAAGATCCATTTGTTGCTTCAAATACCCTTCAATCCCACATCAAAGACCTAGAAGTATGGTGTCAGAACTGGAGAATAAAAATAAATTCCAACAAATCCCATCACATAACCTTTACCCTTCGCCGTAAACCTTAGACTTCCTGCCCTAAAGTATTCTTTAATAACACTCAACTAGTTCCTGTTGAACAGATCCGATACCTAGGACTTCTTCTTGACAAACGCCTAACTTGGAATCCACATACACGACTAAAACGACAAGAAACTGCTCGCCGCTTTAGGCTACTTCAACACTTACTAGACAACCGATCAAACCTTCCTCTTAACTACAAAAGGCTCATCTACATGACTATTATAAGACCAATCTGGACTTACGGAGTAGAGCTTTGGGACTCTACTAAACCATCAAATTCTTCCCGCATCCAATCCTTACAATCCAAAATCCTTCGTAAAATCCTCAACGCTCCTTACTTTGTCACGAATAAACTTATCCATAAAGACCTTAATGTTCCCTATGTTACTGATTGGCCCGACCAGGTATCAATCCTTCATGACAAACTCCATTCTCACTCTAACCCACTAGTTTCAATCCTTTCTTCCTCTTCAATTCCGGATAATCCTCCGAGGCGCCTGAAAAGGAAATGGCCCCGGGACCTTCTAGTTTAAAATATTTTTAGAGTGCTGCCACTGGGTAGTGTCTCTACATGTTTTTCATGACAGTTTTGTATATTACCATCACATTTACTAGATGTATTTTTATTTAATACAGTTGTAAATATCAATAAATATGTTAAAAAAAAAAAAAAAAAAAAAAAAAAAAAAAAAAAAAAAAAAAAAAAAAAAAAAACACTACTTATTCTAAAAAATAAGAAAAATCAGTGAAAAAAAAAAGAATAAAAAATATAACATTAACACATTTTTACATGGAGGACTTTCATATCAAAGCCCAAAATAGCACTGGAGTGTTAGGGACTTAAGTTCTGTAAGGATGCTTTTAACCCCTAAGCCAAGTTGCAATGCACTGCTTTGAAACTGGGTAAACAGCATTATTAAGCCAAATACATAGCGTACTTACCAAGTTAGAAACTTGATTCTCAGTTTTGATGTAATTCATAAATTTATAACCGGAAACTTGTGCAATAAAAGTCAGAAATTGCATCAACCCTCTTTCTACTTTGACATTACGACGGAATCACTCCTTGACATGTGGGCTGCCATCAGACTGATTTATATGACTCATAAAATTATATTAGTACATATACATTTATTTTCATCTAAGGTAATCAAACTGTTTAAGAGGAGGAAAAATATTGGTTGAAATCATATCGTGGCAAATTAATATATCCAGCAATTTAAGAGAATCAGAAGCAAGGCACTAGGAAAATTAAATAAAATGCATCGTTTCCGATATTTAAAAAAAAAAATTATTTATTTAATGAGTTACATTTCTGACAGATAGAAATAATTTGTTAACCCATATCGGGCTCTATCTAACACCCCCGAAGACAGACAGCATCGACGCAGCACCAGCTCCCAGGGAAGCTAAGCCACCTCCAATATTTAAAAAAAAAACATTTACAAAAATTAATTACTGTTAATTAATTTACAACTAATTAACAATTAAATAATGTTGCGGGCTCTGGAACATAAATTTGCATCAGCCGTACAAATGACAAAAAATTACTCCCAGACACTCCAGAGACTTACTGAAATTTTAAAAATATATTTGTTTGACACGAAAGCTGACTTTTATACGTCAGCTCCAAAAAGCACTTGAGGTATTGAGTGATAAGACATCCTGCTCCCATCGACGCCTACAGATGCAACCAAAGATGAACTGACATCCATGGGATTCGTAATCCGCCTAATCGTTAATGTAACAAAGAAAAATAGAGAACAGCCCGGTAAAAGAAACAAATACCACTTCCTCTCTTTTTTGTTGATCTTGAAAGAGCCCCCGGGGTTGAAAACATTTATTCAGTTTACCGCCTCTTCAATATCCACACAATCCTTCCACTCAACCCAGGACCAATACCTAAAAGTCGAGTCGACAACGAGATTCCAATATTCTCCCTCCTACCACCTCTACTGATATTACTGACACCATAAATACACTCCTCACTGAACTCAAATATCTTATTACCATCCCATCTCCTTGTTAGCAAATTTAGTATACAACCTAATCCAAGTCCCCAGAAATCCATAAGTGATACCGAAAAAGTCCTTTTCCATTCTTCTTTGAAATGCGAATGCCTATAATTTGAACGAACTAACTACACTACTACATGACAAACATATTGACAGCCCTTATAACTGAAACACGACTAACCAACAAACGATTATTCAACATCCCTGAGTACTATACAGTATACAGAACTGACCATCCCGATGGAACAGCTCATGCCGCCACTGCGGTCATCCATAGCTCCTTCTCCCACCACTCAGTTCCCCTACCAGTCCATGATTTTCTTAAAACCATTGCTATAATAATCCAAAACCAGTTATTTTCCTTTAATAGTGGTAACAGCATACTCCCTACTTAAAATGCCGATTTCCGGCAATACAATCCCTTCTTCAATTCCCTTGACCATCATTCCCTCATAGGTGCAGACTATGATATGTACACATAGAGTCACCTAAAATCCCTCAGCACAGTATATTATATACAGAAGATGTATGTTTAACAATAAAAGTAGTTTCTATGTATCTCTACTCTAAGGGTTGTGGTTAGGATCTGTTGACTTAGAGGTTAGAACTTGGGGGGAATCGTTTTTTTTTTGTTTTGTTTTTTTTATATTATTTTATGTTCTTGCAATATTTTTAATACAGAGATTCTGCTAAATAACAAAGCTGAATCCAAGAACTGTGATAGGTAACAAAAAATAATACATTTATTTGTTGTAATTTAGTCCGTAGACAGAGAAGTGAGAGGTCTTGTCAAACAGTTGTATAAAGTAGCATGGAAACATTTTTGAAATCGTGGTTCTTGGAGCCATTTTGCTCCTTCCATTTCTGATATGGAAATAGTGGGTCTTGGAGCTATTTTGCTCCTTCCATTTCTGATATGGAAATAGTGGGTCTTGGAACCATTTTGTCTCTTTCTTTTCTGATACGGAAACAGTGGTTCTTGGAGTTATTTTTTCCCTTCTATTTCTGTTATGGAAATAGTGGTTTTTGGAGCAATTTTGTTCCTTCCATTTCTGATATGGAAATAGTGGTTCTTTTAGCCACTCTATCCCTTCTATTTCCAGCTTTGTATAGCATTAGTTTACTTTAAAATACGTATCAAAACATTTTTGACTAAAAACAAAATTTTTTCCAAATTTTTTATTTATCCATTAATAGGCTATAACGAACCAATATTTGCAGTACAAAACATGTCGGTATCATTTTTCAAACACTTCTTATATAATAAAGGCTTTTTCTGCATTTTTTTCGCGCCTCACAGACGATATGGCTTCGGTTGAAATGTAAATGATTTTTTTTTCAAAGTATAAACACCCAAGAGAAGATCGAAATAGAAAGCGAGTTAGTCCATCATCTACTGCACTCCCTTGTCACTTTAAAATACTTCGAATCATACATTATTTGTTTTACAGATTGCTTTGCTGTAGAATGAGGCAAATTTAGAATTAATCGTAAGCCGTTGGCGATTTCCGGAAAGAGAGGTCGATTGTTGAGGTTTAGGGAGAGGTGGAGGGAGGGGAGACAACAATTGTGTTTTCGCCCGATTAGCTCCCCCGACCCCCCGCTTAAAGATTGCCGCCGTCGCTAGCTCACACACCACGATGCCCCCTCCCACTCTTTTCGACACTTTACTCCCGCATCTCTGGCTTATTAAAGGCTACAAAATGTTCCAATGTCACTAACCGAAGGATCAGCAAGAGCTAAACCAGACGGAAGTAGCAACCCAACTCGTCCTCGTTATTTTTCTTCTCATTACTCCTGTGCACTTCTTTCGAATTAAAAAATACTTATCGTCTAAGGAACGTCTCTTAATAAAACAGCTGTGGAGAAGCTGTACAGAGGCAAAAATAGAACAAGAAACGAATTTTGAAGAGCGGGAACGGAGACTTTTGGAGCTCCGAAAGAAAATGATAATAGAGCATTTCGTTGTCCTCTATGCTGGGATCATCAAGCTTTTAGGAATGTATTGGACTTGGTAAAATCTGAATTCACAAAATGACGCATAAATTTGAGTTTGTTGCATTCAAATATGTATAAATTGTTTCTTTATAATAAAAAATAAAATTTAATACATTATGAAATGATTGCCTAATCATGAAGATGGAATTACAGATTTGTACATTGTAATTACAGCAATTATTCCAACAAGGATTTGTCCCATATCAAGCGATCTCGGGATAAGTTGCGAAAACATTTTTCCTGCCTCTTTAATGTATATTAAAGTTAGAAAATATAGGAGGTTAGAATATCCTTTACAAAAAGTGTCCTTGAATACATGATCATTGCCTCCTCATCATTAATTTCAATGATTTCATTGCAACTCAAATAAAACTTCAATGATGGAGACATTTTTTTTTTTTTTTTTTTTATTAAGAGATAATACAATCTGCCACCTTCTGGGGCAATGAGTCTTAGAGATAAAATAAATCATTCATACCATATGTACATTGTAAATAAAATTAAAGAAAAAAAAATTAATAAAGACTAAACAAATAAAAGAAAAAAATATATACACAAAATTAAATAAGTACTATAAAGAAAATAATAATAACAATCTTGTTCACATTCATACCTATTTACAATATTTACAAACTGCCCCTGGGATCACTAAAACAAACCTCGAGATCCACTAGTGGATGTCGAGGCACAATGCCAGAAGATCCCAGCGCCTCTCATTCAGCTGCGTCACTGGTCTTGAGTGCCAGTGGAGGCTGCGCGAGGGCGCTAGAGCCACATACACTCAGGGCATGAGTGGAGAAGCTGGCCATTGCCAGCACTCCAATAACATAATTACAAAAGATCTCTGGGCCACTGCCGCTTCAACCTACGAGGAGGGTTATAGGGATGTTTGGAACTAGATAGGGAGTTTGCCAAGGGATTAGGAAGGTGAGTAAGTTCTGATGGAAGATTGAGAATTTGGATGGGATTAGATCAAGGACAAATGGGATATTCAGGTCATGGTGTAAGGTTTTGTTGGTGACATAATATGGGGCATCTACTATTGTTCTAAGGACTTTAGACTGAAAGGATTGGATACGTTTGATATTCGAAACTTTTGCTGTTCCCCACAGTTCAAGTCCGTAGGTCCAAATTGGTTTAAGAATAGTCTTGTAAATTAAGAGTTTGTTGTCCGTTGAGAGATGAGATTTTCTGTTTAGTAGTCTATATAGCTGGCCATATCGTCGATTGAGTTCTTGTCGTTTGAGTCTAGTATGGGGGTTCCATGTCAGTCTTTTGTCTAAGAGGAAACCAAGGTATTTGACTGTGTCAGAAAAGGTGAGAGGAATAGAGTTAAAATGGACAAAAGGGCAGGATCTGCGTCGAAGGGTAAAGGTGACTTGCTTGCTTTTTGATTCATTGACTTTGATGCGCCAATGATTGCACCACTTTTCAATCAGATCGAGATGTGATTGGAGGTTTGAGGATGCCGTAACAGGATCTGGATGGGATGAGAGGATAGCTGTATCATCGGCAAATGTTGCCAGGAAGTTTTCGGGTAAGGTGGGAATGTCTGAGGTGAATAAGATGTAGAGTATAGGACCGAGGACACTACCTTGTGGAACACCGGCTTCTATCGGATAACAACTTGAGAATTCAGAACCACAACGGACTCGAAACGAGCGGTTAGAGAGGTAGGATCGAAGGATTAGATATAGGGCTTGGGGTAATAGGGTTTTTAGTTTGAAAAGCAAGCCATCGTGCCACACCCGGTCGAATGCTTGTGCTATGTCCAGAAAGGCACCTGTGCAATATTGCTTGCTTTCAAGGGCATAGGATATGTGGCCAACAACTCGAAGACCTTGGTGAACAGTAGAGTGAACAGTCGGAAACCAAACTGGTGAGATGGGATTTTGTCGAGTTGGATTAACGGAAGGATGCGTTTCAGAAGGATTTTCTCAAATAATTTGGAAAGTATAGGGAGCAAGCTGATTGGTCTATAGGATGAGGTATGATTAACAGGTTTGCCCGGTTTAAGGAAAAGTATAATGGTTGAGTGTTTCCACATCAGAGGAAAATGGGTTGTTCGGAGGATGCAGTTATATATGTAGGTCAGGAATACTATAGCCTTTTTGGGAAGTTGTTTAATGATTTGGGAAGTGAGGAGATCAAATCCAGGAGATTTTCGAGGTTTAAGTTTATCGATTAGGAATTTGACCTCAGAGGGGTTGACAGCTTTAGGAGGCAAAGAGAGAGGAATCGGCGAGGAGAGGGATTCTTCAACTGCAGCTGTATGGGTAGGATTAATTTCAGGATGAGGAGTGAATGTGTTTGCAAGATGTTTAGCAAATTCCTCTGCTCTAGTCTCATCTGACGAGGCCCAGAACCATCATGACGTTGGAGAGGATGAGAGATATGATGGTATTTAAGGATTTTTTTAGTTGCTTTCCAGAGGGAATGGTCACAAGTGGATAATGAGGAAAGATAGGAATTATAGGATTGGGATCTGTAGGTTGTCAATCTATTTTTAACTAATTTACAATAATAATTGTATGATTTCCTGTCATCAGGATGCCTGGTCCTCTGCCAGATAGTCCTAGAACGGCGCTTGAATTGGATAAGGTCCAGGAGTTCTTGAGGTAAAGGATTTGTACTTCGGGATTTTTCGGGAGAGAGAGGTGAAGATGAAGTCCAGGTTGCTTGTTGGATTAGGGTTGTAAAGGTATTTACAGCTTCATCCAGTTCTTCAGGGGATTTGAGGGATACTCTGAGATCAATGTTGTCGGTTAAGATTTGACGGAATAGATCCCAGTGAACTGGGCCCCTGATGAATGAGGGTGGAAGCGGTTTAGGAATGGGCGATATTGAAAGGGTAAGGAGTATTGGACTGTGATCTGAAGATAGGTCATCGAGGCGAGATATGGAATAATTTAGTAGTCCTAGACCTTTGTGGATGAAAAAATCTAGGAGGTCAGGATTGCGGTTGGGATCTGTTGGCCAGTAGGTAGGAGAATCCGGAGGAAGAATATTGCTGCGAGTAGAATTAAGTGCAGACAACAGGATTCGTCCACGAGAGTTTGTGGTTCTGGCTCCCCATTGTTGGTGTTTTGCATTAAAATCTGCTCCCACAAGGAAGTGATGTCCCAAGGAATTTAGGAACGAATTGAATTGGGATTCTGAAAATGGAATTTTCGGAGGGGAATATGCTGCAACAACTGTTATGTGAAAGGGCTTGGTTTTAACTGTTACAGCTGTAGGTTGTAGGTAATTATGGACGGGTAAGGGGTGTGAGTGATGGGAGAGGGAGTGATGGATGATGACAGCAGTGCCAGCATGTGCGGTTCCGTCCGGGTGGTCTGTGCGGTAAATGTTGTAATTGGGAATGTTAAACAGACGTGAGTTGGTAAGTCGGGTTTCTGTTACTAGGGCTATGTCTATGTGTTTTTCTTGTAAGAAGACTGTTAGTTCGTTAGTGTGATTTCGAATACCATTCGCATTCCAAAGGAGTATGGATATAGGTTTGGAAGAGGTCATTTAAGGATTTCTTGAAGAAGTGATGAGGTGGGATACGAGATTAGTTAAAAGTGATATTAGAGGAGTCACGACTGATTTAAATTCAGCGATGAAGGATGTTAGGAGACTGGTGATATCTGTTGCATTTGATGGAGGAGGAATGAGTGGAATTTGATGTTGATGGGATTTTTGGGGCTCGGAATGGATTAGAGGAAGAGAATATTGAGGTTGGGGGTGGGGGTGTTGAGGTTTCGGTTGCTGATGGAGAAATTAGTTGGTGAAAATAAAACACACCAATGAGACAAAAAATATTTTATTTGTGTGCTGAAGTTTCGGCCTACATTGTGGGCTTTTATCAGGGGTGAGAAAAATAACATAACAGCAACTACAATAAAAATTAAAATAATAAGTGTAATTTGATAAGATGATGATTTTTTTTTTAATATTTATTTTTCAAGATGCTTTTACATTTTATATTATATATATATATATATATATATATTGTTCTTATTTTTAAATTGAAATGTCTCAAAGTTGGGGCTGATTTTTTTCTCTTCTTTATTTCTTTCTCACTTTTCTTTCTCAAAGGATATGCCCGATTTTCATATTTTAAGAAATGTTTTAATTTTTTTTAATCTAAGTTAAAGTCGATATTATCGTTGAAAGGATTCTTAACAATTGACATTTATGGTAACCAGGATATGGTTCAAAATGGAAGAGAAACAATATTTTTGAATCGATTCTCCTTTTAAAAGGATACGAATCGAAATAATACACACTCACAGAGAATCGTTTAAAAAAAAGAACCTTCGTGATTATAACCTTTTTTTTTACCGCTATACGAAAATTTTAATAAACTTTTTACATTTAACATATATTTATTTTTTTTCATATAATCCACTTCGAGATATAGAAAATAACTTTAATTTCTATTTTACACAACTCATGAATTTTTTTATCAACGTAACAACCTTTATTTATTTAAATTATAGGGTTTTTTTTCTATATGTATGAATTTATTTATTTTGTGTTTTTATGTAATTTGGCATTATGATTATTCCCTGTAAAGATTGTATGAATGTGGTCTCATATCCTTTTACTATTGTTAATTTTGAAACAAAATTTGATATATCCCAATAAACATTAATTAAAAAAAAAAAAAAAAAAAAACTAAGTGAAACTCTTAAAAGCAGTAGTAGAATCAGTATGCAAACCCCCAGTAACATAGATACTGAGCCTAGAATCGAATAAATACGAAACAGGTTAAATAAATCTATATTAAGTCGTGCGATCTTAAAATTTTAATTAAATGAACCCCTATGACCCTAATACCAGCCCAAGTATCGAAAATGTCTTAAAAAGGATGAATTTGAAATGGATAAGGTTGACTTTGATTTGGAAAAGTTTAAATTTCAAATGGAAAAGGTTGAATTTGACTTGGAAAAGGTTGAATTCGAAATGCTTATTTTAATAATACCACAATATCAAATGTCATTACTAATTATATTCAATAATGATTTACTATATCAACTATATATTATATAGTATATATATATATATATATATAAATAATATATATTCAATTCATATATATACACACACACACACAATATATATATTCTATGCTCATATAGTTATGTAAAATTTAAAACGTCTAGTGGGTAGAGCGCTAGTCTACTGTGCTCCGGGTCCTGGGTTCGAATCCCGGAGGTGGCGGAATATTATTTATTTTGTTGTTTCGGCCGGGGGCGATCCTGGGGTATGGAGACCCTCCTGGGGCACACCCAGCCTCTATAAAGTTGGTACCCGAAAATGGGGAAAAACCTGGCGGCTGAGCGTGATCTCGGCCGAATCACCTCATTGCACGGCCGTTGGCCTATAAACAGTACGAATTCTGCTGTCTGACCAACTCTCTGGGTTGTAGTGGTACAGTTTTTTTTTTTTTTTTAAACCTAAATTTTTTAGAATTATTGGGCAAAGTGAGAAAAGAAAAAGATAAATGTATATTTAATTTGTTTCCATCATGGAAATCATCATCATCGGATGTTAACGAATAAGAAAATATTTCTTGTTAAGTAAATAACAAATTAAATTCCTGTTTGGTGTCTTTGAGTCGTCATGCTTGTATGTTGATTCCAGTCACTTCCCAAGGCGTGCTTATTTTATATTTAGCGTGGAATAGCCAATGCATCGGATCCGTTTCGTCAAGATGGTCAACATCCAATTCCAAATCCCTTCTACCTCCACACGTTAAAGTGTCACGTGACCACTTCCTCAACTTTTGACCTCTTCCTAGTTTACTTTGGGGAAAATGTTTATTTTCATTGAAATCTTCGACATCGAAATGTTCAGTTATTTTTGTTAGTTGGTATCGAGAAGGTTGTAAAAATGATTAAGATAATAAGAAAAGAAAATAACATAAATATCTTATACATATTTAGAAAAAAAAAATGAGCTTTGAAAAGGAGAAGTATGAAAGTGATGAATTAACCCTATTTGCATAGTGGTTCAGACACTTGAGATGAAAGGACCTTAGGTCCCTCTGCCCTATAACTGAAATTGACTTGGGCTTTCAAGCTTGCTTTAGGCCACACACACACATAAAGGGAGTTGTGCCTTCTCAACTAATTATTGTCTAATGACTAAAAATAGATCGAATGTAATAAATAATTTATTGCTGAATCATTAAACTCGTGTACGTATACTTGATTTTTGACAAATACTGAATTTCTTTTTCCACTTCCTTATCAATGAGCTATGGTTGAATGGCGCAGACCATCCCCCTCCATATTTCATTTCCATCATATTTCTACTTATCATTTTCTATATTTTAATCGAAGTAGCTTTTAATCATTTAATCTAATAATCGAAATAGCTTCAAGTATATTGATTGGTTTTTTAGTTTGTCGCGAAAATCAGATGAATTAGTCTAAGGATTAGATATTTGACAACAATTAGTCTACAGTGATTTTAGATGTCATTTTTAAAGTCTCGTCACCAATGCCAGTTACTATGGAATGACTATATACAATGTTCATAGATAACATTACCAAATTTCATTATTTTTTATTCTGAAATGACGTCCTAAATGTCATTATATATAGCATATTGAAGAGCTTACGCAAGGTTTACGTTAGGAATTAAAATAGTGGGGAAGTAGGGAAGTATAATGGACAAAAATATATGGCGTAGCATTATATATATATATAATATATATATATATATATATATATATATATATATATATATATATATATATATATAAAATACAGACTTGGAAGTGAAAATACAATAGTTACCTACCTACAACTTTTGTTCTTATGATGAATTTGTTCTCTCTGGCAATGATATAATTTGTAATAGTTGAAATGATTTTTAAGGATGAAGGGAGCCAGAGCGGAAGTATTAGAGCCCAAAGGGAGCCAGAACGGAAGTATTAGAGCCCTAAGGGAGCCAGAGCGGAAGTATTAGAGCCCAAGGGGAACCAGAGCGGAAGTATTAGACCCCAAAGGGGGCCAGAGCGGAAGTATTAGAGCCCAAAGCGAGCCAGAGCGGAAGTATTAGAGCCTTAAGTCAAAACTTACTCATTACGATCCCTTGAAAACTACAATTCCATCTTTAATAGTAATATTACACTTCGTTAATATTAAAGGAATCCCAGGATTTTTTTTATTACTTTATTAATATTTCATATTTCTCACACAAATATTTAAAATAAAGTTTTAAAGATTCATTTTTTTTTATTGCAACTGAGTTTTCGAAGAAATGATCTAAAATTATAAATTCTCAATTACTTATGTTTATGTTTTTCCCACTTTTACTATAAGTTTCTTAAACTTTATTTGTTATATTATAATTTTGTGTGAACTTTTGCACTTTCCAACTATATTGTGTATTCATATATAGTACTAATATTCTCTGGGAATTTAACAATTTTTATTGAGAAAATTTTACAATCTGTCCCAATTTGGACATTAATAGTAGTGCTGAATGACATCAAACATACTACATTCATACAATATTCACACAACATAAAATTACAATAAAATATATACAAAATAATGAATCAATACAAAAGTCAATAATTCACTTATACCTATAAACACATACACACTCTCATACATACATCACATTGAGTGGAGAATCTAGCCAGGGCTAGAACTCCAATATATTTACAAAAGGTCGCGGGGCCACTGCCGTTTCAACCTTCTAGGTGGGTTGTATGGATGAGTGGAGCTGGATAGGGATTGAGCTAAAGGATTAGGATGATGAATGAGGTTCTGGTGGAATTTGGAAAATTTGGATGGAATTAGGTCTGAAATAAATGGAACATTAAGGTCGTGGTGCAAGGTATAATTGGAGACATAAAAGGAGCATTTACTATTGTACGGAGGACTTTGGATTGAATGCGTTTGATGTTAGAACGTTTAGCTGTCCCCCACAGTTCAAGTCCGTAGGTCCAGATGGGCTTCAGTATTGTCTTGTAGATTAATAATTTGTTGTCAACTGTTAAGTTCAGATTTTCTGTTGAGTAGTCGGTATAACTGTCCGAATCGTCGGTTGAGTTCTTGTCTTTTAAGTCTTGTATGTGGGTTCCAAGTCAATCTTTTGTCTAACAGTAAGCCAAGATATTCTCTAAAGAAATAGTTTTGATGACTAGATTAAAAGAGGTTCATTTTTTTCTTTTACAAAATATTTGTTACATATCGACTTTTCTCAAAGCTTGGGCATTTCAAAGGTATGTTATACGCCTAAATCACTACTCACGTGCTATCTGATGACTTCATTGCAGGAAATTCGATATTTCCTTCTTTGGAATGTATCGCACTTATAAACCTCCAGTAAAGAATGCCCTTAGTGAATGAGAATACCGTATCGAAATCCCTAACGTACTTAAGAAGAAGTAAACGGAGACTAAGACACTACAGATTCGCGATATCCTTTTAATTTATATATATATATATATATATATATATATATATATATATATATATATATATATATATATATATATATATATATATTAATAAAGATGTATAGGTGAGTAAAAGTTAAAAATTTGTTTTCAGTAAATATTGGATTGATGTGGGTTGATAACATTCCTACTATTGTTCATATAAACACAAATCGTAATATGTCTCATTGAATAAAAGGGCCTAGCGGAATAAGCTGCAACCATTACAAATTCCTAATTGGCTACTAAAACACTCCAACTGATCCTGAATTGAATCCTGAAACTCGAAACTTGACATAATTGATTCGGGCTAGTATTAGACGAGCAAAAATACCATACAACGATAGTAAAAAAAAAAAAGAAAGAAACTATTGCTTTTCGGATTTTAAAATATCTCCTGCCCCCACTAAACAGGCGTAGATCACTTACCTACTTTGCCAAAATAGATTTTAGAACTTCTAATTAGTTTGAATTAAAAAAAAATAAAATATATATATATATATATATATATATATATAATCATTACATTCTTTATTATCGGAAAGATTTATTGCATATCGACTAAATATATAAATTATTATCTACTATCACTTGAGTTATATCTTCCTATACTACTACCTTCTAAAAATATGCATATGTTATATTGTTTTCAATTTTTTCTCAAGTGTATCTGATCTCAAATTACTAAGATTTTTTTTTATTTATACTTTTTCATATTATTATATGTTAATCTAAAAAACTGTTAGACTTGCATGGAATGTTTGAGAAAAATACCACTATCCTTATCTACCATTCGAACTATTCCGTTTTTCACAAACATTAAAAATTATTTATTCTTTAAATATCACCTGTCTATCTAAATATACTGAAGTATCGAAAAAATACTGGTATTTATAATATTAGCAATATCTTCTATTGGATGCAATTTTCTTCTTTTTTTTTCCATGGATAACAACATAACACTGTATGCATTATTTATGTAAGAAGAAGGATAAATAAATAACTATAAGTGTAATAAATATAAATAAGGATAAAAGTGTAAAACTGGTTAAAATGTTAGTCTATAAAGATGTATGTTAGACTATGATGATGTGTGGAATGATCGTTCAAAAAATAAATAAAAATACCAGTATTTTTCGCTACTTAAGTATATTTATATATACATTAAAATAAATAATTTTTAATGTTTGTAAAAAAACGGAATGGTTCTAATGGTAGATAAGGATAATGGTTTTTTTCTCGTACATTCTTTTTTTTAACATATGAAAAAGTATATATTAAAAAAATCTTTATATTTTTATATAAATATAACAAATACTGCAACGCAGTAGTTATCCAAGTTCAAAAAAATAATATATATATATATATATATATATATATATATTTTTTTTTTTTTCTTTTCACGGAACGGCCTTATAGACCACACGAATATCATTATATTCATATCTTTTCACACCCTTTCTTCTTCTTCTCTCCTACCTTCTTTTTTCTTTCTTCCCATCTCTTCTTCATTCTTTTCGATTGTTCTTTCCTTCTTTCTTCCGTCCACACCACTCCTTTCCTCGCACACCTCTCGCCCACAAGGACCTTAATTTATTTTATTCTCCCATATCCATCCCTGTCGAAACAGTTTTGGTATGTTATTTTCAGTTCCTTAGTTTCTTCCTTCATCTGTTTGATGTACCCTCCAGCACTGTTGTATTCTCTTTATTTTATAGAAGATTTCTCTAATTAATCTATTTGGGTGCATCCTCACCATATGTCCATAGAACCCTAGTCTTTTTATTCTAATGTCCGTTTCCAAATCGTTAATTTCTTTATATATATCCTTATTAGATCTTAACCTGTAGCCTTCCTGTGTCTTCTTTGGGCCATAAATTCTTCTTTCTATTCCTGACATTTTCCTTAGGCTGGGTAAGGAAGCGGTTTCCATTCCGTACATTATCACTGGTCTGACGACTGTATTATAATGTTTTGTCTTGGCGTTTGTTGACAAGCTCCTTTTATTATATAAATTGCTTGCTGAGTAGCTTATTCTTTCCAGTTTAGTTATTTTATCTTTTATGGTTTCTTTCTCTGATCTATAACTAAATATAATTGCCCCCAAGTACTTGAATTTATTACAGAGGTGTCTCTGGAGATCCCAAAGATGAATCGAATGAAGCAATTAAATAACCGTTTCAGTTTTCTTCAAGATCTCCAGAGACACCACCATGCACCGTAAAGCAATAGTCAAAGTGGGAAAATATCAGGAAGGATATCAGAAGCTTACGGGTTTCAAGAGGAAAGAGGTCACGGAGTCCAATTAATCGATTTAAAGTGATGAAGGAACGGCAGGAGATATCAGAGATGTAGTTTTTCCAGGAGAGGTTCTGGTCAAAGGTGATTCCAAGGTTTTTGATAGATTGATGGAATTGTATTGGATTATTATTCAGGAAAAGGGTAGGAATGGGAAGGAGAGTTTTAAGGAGGGTACTGGAACCTATTACAATAGCCTTAGTCTTTTCGACATTTAGCTTTAGCTTGTTATCCATGGCCTACTGACTGATTTTATTTAAGTTATTTTGTAGTTTTTCGGCTGCTAGTAATAGATCCAAAGGTGGGAAGGACAGGTGAATTTGGAAATCATCGGCATACAAATGATATTGGGAGTGATCAATAAGGAGAGGAAGGTTATTTATGTAAACAGCAAACAGGGTGGGAGACAGTGATGAGCCCTATGGGACACCACATGATAGAGGCAGAGTCATGGAAGGAAGTTGGCCTGAAACCACTACGCACTGGGAGCGGTCGGAAAGGAAGGAGTGGAACCATCGCAGAGCGCTATTGCATAAAGGAAGATTTCTACGTTTGGCAAAGAGAATGTTGTGGTCAACGGTGACGAAGGCTTTGGAAAAATCTAGAAGAATGAGGATTGTTAGTTGTTGGTGTTCCATGGCGGTTTGAAGGTCATGAATTATTTTTAGGAGAGCGGATTTAGTAGAATACCCAGTTCGGAAGGCGGATTGTAGAGGGTTCAAGAGGGAATTATCTTCTACGAAATTTGAAAGCTGGTTTTATACAAGGCGTTCCAGTGGCTTGGCGAGATTAGACAGGAGTGAAATAGGTCGGAAGTCGAACAGACAGGAAGGGTTAGGAATTTTATTCAATGGTCTGACTACAGCAGTTTTCCAAGAAGTAGGAAATACGGAATATTGTAAGGAAAAATTGTAGACATAATAGAAAATATATAAAAGGACCGGAAGAGAGGATTTTATTAATTTTACGGGAATGTTGTCAGGTCCATAATCATTGGTGTGGGATTTTAGGAATGTGGTTAGTAATTCCTCATTTGTGATGTAAAAGAAAAAAAAAGCTATTTGGGTCGAATCTATGATGTTTGAAATCGTTAGAGGATGAAGAGTTCTGAGCGAAGGAAACGAAATGTTTATTGAGATCGTTTGGTGTGACGGGGATAGAATTGTGGTTATTTGATTCTGGAAGAGATAATTTAAGCAGTATTTTCCATTTTAATTTGGAATTAGGAGCATTGGAGAGGGCGGTATGGATATGAAGGGATTTAGCTCGCCGAACTGCGACTTGGGTTTCATTTCGAAGATCTTTAAAATGTACGAAGTCAGCCGGCAGGCGAGTACGACGAAATTTGCGTCCTGCTGCTTCCCGTCTTTTCATCATTGCCTTTATTTCGGGAGTCAGCCAAGGTGCAGTTTGGCGGCTTATGAGGTTCGGGTTATGAGAGGAGCATGTAAGTCTAATAAGGATTTTAGATTGGAGGTAAGGACGGAAACCATATGATCTATGGAATTATAGGAAAAAATGATATCCCAATTGATTAATTCTAGATTAGATTGAATGGATTCGTAGGTGAGCCGGTTCAAATTACGATAAGAAATCACTTTAGGAGTGTTGGATTTAACGGGTAGGTTGTAAGTAATCTGCATAAGGTCGTGCGAAGAAAGAAATGGGACCGGGTGCTGGGAAGTCGAAAGGACTTTAAGAGGAGAATCAGTAATATGGAGGTCTAACCAGGTATCAGAAAATTGCATATGGTGGGTAAGAGTGTAGGGTACGAGGTAGAGATTTAGAGAAAACAATAGATTGGAAATAAAATATTTATCGGAAGATTCTGAGAGCATATTAAAATTAAAGTCTCCAGAAATAATGATGTTGGAGTAGCTGGAAACCATTTGGACAAGGGTAGATTCAAAGAGGTCATCGAATGGTATGTGAGGTGGTCGGTGGACAAGTACATAAAGGAGAGGTAATGGGAAATTTGAAATCTCCACACATATATATGCATATTTTTAGAAGGTAGTATAGGAAGATATAACTCAAGTGATAGTAGATAATAATTTATTTAGTCGATATGTAATAAATCTTTCCGATAATAAAGAATGTAATGCTTTTATATATATATATATATATATATATATATATTCCATCAATAGAAGATATTTATAATAATAGGTATAATATATGGTATATAGGTGCATATAGCGTGTAAGTAATATCTAATAACAACGATTCTACGGCTCTATCCCTACTCTACAAACTTGACTAGTTACTACTCACAGAAAGCTGGAAAAATGCTGTTTTTTTTTATTTTTAAATATTGGGTAGATTTGAGATCAGCTTGAAAAAATATATATTGTGTAGGACCCTCCAATGAATTAAAGTACCAAAAATTGTAGGCGTACTAATCCAACATAATTTTATTTATTTATTTTTTTTTTGAAAAATCAAAAATACAAATTTTGACTCATGTTTTCGAAATGAAAAAATGTTTTGGGAAACTCATTTAGAAAACCATTAACATATTTTATTTTCGTGAGAGCCGGTTGATCCGTTCAGGAGAAAAAATTGTTTATTTATTTTTAACCATCGGGTACACATGGAATAAAATTGAAAAACTATATTTTACGGAGGAACCTCTAATAAAATAAAGTTGTGAGAAATTGGAGGTGTACCAAACCATCATAACCTGAAATTTTTTTTTGAAAAATAGGTTTTCGTGGAAAAAAATTCAAAAAAATATTTTTTGAAACTGTTTTTTAAATCCATAACATATATTTTTTCGTGAAAATCGATTGAGCTGTTCAGGAGATCACAAGTTTTTTGTTTTTTCTTTCGCCCTCTATAGCTTCCTTGCCAAGAGGATTAGGAGGCTAAACATTTGCATAAGGTTGTTTCTCATAGGTGTGAATCAATGGTATAAATTTCGTTCTAATATACGCGGGGGGCCATTTCACAGGCTTATTCCGCTAGCCCCTTTGTTTTGAAAGACATAAACTCAAGTGATAGTAGATAATAATTTATTTACTCGATATGAAATAAATCTTCCCAATAATAAAGAATGTAATTCTTATATATATATATAGGAGATGTTTTAAAATCCGAAAAGCAATAGTTTTTTTTTACTATCCAGTATATAGTATACATATATATACAGTATTTTAGATCGTCTACTACTAGCCCGAATCAATTATGTCAAGTTTCGAGTTTCACTAGGCCTTTTCTTCCGCAATACAATTCAGGATCAATTGGAGTGTTTTAGTAGCTGATCAAGAATAGTAATGGTTGCAGTGGACAGTTATTGTACGAAGAGCCTATTCTATTCATGCCGGATGGTATCAAGACTAGATCTTCCAGAATCAAGCGAGAGAACAAAGACAAACTCGGAATCCCATTTGTATCAAAGAGGTAGGCTATACACCCTCCTCCCGTCCAATAGAGAACTCTAAACCATGAGTCTCCTAATGGATGGAAAATTTAGCTAGCTCATGAATAATGGGGACCCCTGGAAGGAATTGTCAATAGCCATTGAGGCTCGACATTAAGACAGCCTCTGCAAACGGATTCAATTAAGGAGCTAGCGCTTCTTCCCTTATGGCCATTCCAAATCCCAGCCACCCTCCGGATATTACAACAATGACCGTAAGAGGCGATTCAGAGAAGGGTTTCATCACATCCTTTAATGACTTTCAAAGTACAAAGGGCCTATTCATATGAGTTTGTTGGAGTGAGGAGATCTAGCAGGTAATATTAAATCCGCTCAAAAGTAAATTGATTTCTGTTTGTATTTTTTTTATATGTTTATTTTGTCAATAGTGTTGCAACCTTTGCGAAGGAGTGAAGTGAACTTTGAATCTTTGAAATTAAATACGTTTTTATTGCAGTAATGGAAAATATGCTGTGAAAACCGCTATAGCCAAAAAGCTAGAACCATTGGTAGTTACAGGAAAATGTTTGATTAAACATCATGATGCCCGAATATAGTAGGTGGCTTTATTGTTAACAGCATAATTTTTTAATCTAAATTAGATACTTGTCAACAAAAAAAAAATTCTTACATTTTAATTTATACACATTATTATTTTTTGTATCGAGAATTATTTTAAAAGTTATTTTAGCTTATTAATTGATGCATAATCAACCTTATTGGGGGTTATTTAATATCTATGGTATATTTTACATCTCTCTTAAAAAAAAAAAAATGTATATAATATATATATATATATATATATATATATATATATATATATAATTATATATATATATATTATAAATATAATATATATAACGCATTATAAAGCACCCTGGCCCAAAACATAGTAATATATATATATATATATATATATATATAAAGAAGTGGAAAAAATACAGTGATAAAGTAAAAACTAAATACAGAAGTCAAAGCCAACATGATATAAGGTTAAATATAGTTAATTGTAATCGATTTAATCGATTCATTCATGTAAATGATAAACTAAAGTTAGTTATTAACGGTACAGCTGGATTGATAACTTATAACCTAAATTTATTTCAATTCTTTTAATTATAAATTACGTCAGTTTCCTTTTTGACGCCTCGTGCCTCATCCTCTCCATTTTCAGTATTGGATTCCTTATCAACTCACCTGGCATCCTCATTCTCACTTGTTTATTAAACTCGTTCTTTGGTTCTCTGGGCAAACTTGCACTACATTATCAAATAATGTTTTACCCAAAACTTAGCCGTCATCGTTTAATCATTCCACCTTTACATTTTTTTTTTTTTTTTTTTTTTTTTTTTTTTTTTTTGCAGCATAGATATCACCGAGGTCACGATCGTTTACCGTCCTTCCGTTGTCTATATCCATTATCCTGTTTAACCAATAATAGGTTAATAGATTAGAGTATGTAATATGGCTATTACCAAAACTCTGGAACCAATAAACATTAATAAAATTACAAAACGTATAAATAGGTTTAAAAAAAATAAGCATGCATAGTTAAAAATAGGCCAAGATAAGCTACGAATACAGGTTAAATTAGAATAATTTGGAAGTAGTAAGAGGGCTTAACATAATAAAATAGTACAATAGTTTAATATATATTAAAATAGTTTAAACACTTAAATAGGTCAAAAGGTATAGATTAGTTAAAATTACTAGAATTGATTGCTAAAAGTATAGAAATAGATTAAAATATAAATTGGTCAAAATAAGTAAGTTTAAACTATATTTAAAATAACTCAGAAAATAGTTTAAAATAATCTAAAAAGAACATACATATATACATTAATAATCAAAATAAGTTTAAAAAAATATGGTTTGCCGGGTATTAAAAGCCGTAGGATCGTGAGGTGACAGAAGTGGGCTATTGAGAAGATAAGGTGACACTGACCGTGGTGGGGTGACTTGACTCCTGATAAGGCTCCTGCCACTGGTGAAAAGCCGCTTTGTGCACCTTCAAATCCTGGTGACAATCTCGGTCCGGTTTACCAGATCTTGAATCCCTGAAATGAGAAGAAATGTATTCCTGCTCTCCCATTGACTCTATGGTTGATATCCTCACCTCTAATGTAGTCAGGATCTTTAATTTCCATGCTCCTCTCAAAACCTGTACCTTCCGTCCTTCTCCATGGTTGTGTTAAGAAATAAAAGATCATCAAATGAGACATGAGGCTGCCCGAAGGCATTTGGCTCGTCAAGGCGGTCTCATGTGTCCCTTTATAGCGAATCAAATTGGCTCTTCCTTCATAGATAATAGTCCCTTGGTCTTTCCAAAACCAAACCATCCACTTCCAAAAACCTCCCTATACCTACAATCTCCTGAAGTTCAATACTTCAATTCATCCACAAGAGACGAAATCACGTCTATCCAACCTTTATACCCCTTACCACACACACTCACACAAAAAAAAAAAAAAAAAAAAAAAAAAATGAATGTTCCTTTCCTGCCCGTTCCCCTAGTTTCTAGAATTACCTCCAATCAAACATCTGTCATGCTCCCTTCATATCCACATTGGAAATTTTTTGTTTTCCAGTCCTTCCAGCATCTCTAAGTGACGCTCTCTAACTTAAATTGAAATGAACTACAACAACCTAAAAGATCCTCTTTCCCCTCCCCATCGCTCACAAGTTATATACCGAATTCCATGCTCCAGTCCAAACTGCAGTTCCTCTTACATTGAGAAAACCTAAAACATCCTCAAGGACTGTATCTCCCAGCACAAATATTCCGTTTCCTCAAAAAACCCACTGCTCTCAGAATATTCTTTATTGTTAAACCATTCCTTCGACTCTGAAAAAACTTCCATCCTTGCCACTGTTCCTAACCAAGACAAAATGCTCATAACCGATTGTATATATAACAAATTAGAACCCCTTCCCGTTAATCAAAAAACAGACATACGCAACTTATCCTTGGCATGTTCACAAATACTCAACCTACTAAAACGTTCCTAAGCTTTCAAATACTCCAAATCTTTATTCCTATTCCTCTCTTTCCTTTCTCATTATTTATCTTTCCTTTTTCATCATTACATATTCCTTTTTTATAATAATTATATCAACTCGTTTCTTTCGTTTTATTGTCGTTCCGAGTATTATAAAAAAAAAATTGATAACTTTCTTAACTCGTTCCTTTCGTTTCTTTTCGTTCCGATTTACATTACCTCCCCATTTTATTCTACATCCTATATTTCCATTTTAAATGTCCAAGATATAATGGAAAACTCCACAAGTTTCATTCAACTTGTCGTTTATTTCGGGTTGTACTACTTTTAAGATTATAGATTCGATGATTTTTATCCCAACCCTTACATCATTAACGATATCCGATAACTTCAAACAACAATAATTTTCAGAAACAATATTTAGTCATATATATTCGTCTATATACATATATAGTCGTATTTTCTTAATCTAGTTTCCTCAATTACCCACCGTCTATATTACGCCCTCTTTTTCTATATACCCCCTTCCCCCCTTCCCCTTTTTTACTCATCTAACTTTACAACATCTATTCAACTGTTTATACTCAGTATTTAATATTTTTACCTCATTTCCTATATAACCAGTGTTTAATTTAAACATTCATTTGTTTAATGTTTACTTTGATTACCTTGTTAGTGCCTATTTTAGTTTCTCATTTCCCTACCCCGGGCGCCATAATTACTTAATTACTTCATTGTTATGGCGCTCGCTCAGCACGCTCAATCGGTACGTACTCATATCTCAGTTAAATTCTCTCACCTCTTCACCCATCCACTTCTAACATCTCAACCTTTCCAACTTTTGATTGTCTTTAAAAAAATTTAAGAGGAAAACAAATTCACAGAGAGATATGTAAACATACGTATTCACTATATTTTATATTACGATGTTATGTTTCACATTTTATGAAAGCATAGACATTTTTTACGTCATAGATTTGTAACTCTTTTTCTTTTACTGTTAAAATTATTTTATAACTATATAATTTTTACATTTTTCATACTGTAAGAATTTTTAAAATTGGTTATTTAAAATTTTAATTTTATATTATCTAATTATTCACCTTTATTAAATTTTATTTTCCCCCTTTTGTTTTAATTATTATTATATTTATTTTTCTTACCATCTTATATATTGAATTCTACTACTGGTTGTTATCTTTGTTTTTGTTTTTGTAGCCTTGAAGAAGGCCAGTACTTTAGGCCGAAACGTCGGCACCAGTAAATTAAGTTTATACTTAATTGTGTGTTCTATTGACAGCACCCTGAACCAACTTCTCCCACTTAAATTGAAATAGTTTTAGTGAGTGTATGCTCTATTTTAATTTGTTCACCTGTATTTATATATTATATTTCAACTTTTATCTTAAATGAACTTTTCCTAGTTAAACCTTAGTAGTATTATTTTTTTTTTGTATCGTCACTAGAATAATTTATTTCTAATTATTGGATTATATTATTTTTATTTGTGTTCAATTGGTTTATTTTTTATTAATACTTGGCCAGATATACGAGATCCTATATTATGTCAAATCTAATGCTATCCTTAGAGGGCTAAGTAGCTAAATAAAGTCTCTTATCAATTTATTTATTTTTCATTTTATTCAACACATAAAATGATGAAATTCAGTTATATTTTAAAATTGTTTTTTTTTTTGTTATTGATATATATTTATTCATTATTGAAAATAGTTATTGATTATGTTCTTTTTGTCTGTTGGCCAGTATGTATAATTCAACTGGTATCTCCTCCCAGAATAAAAATTATTTTCTTTTTATTCTATTATTCTATTGATTCTTATGTTTTTTTCATACAATTGAGAAAATAGAAAAATAAAGACAGCTGTGCCCGCATCCTTGCAAATGAGACAGAAATTATTTGAGTTTGGCCAGATTGTTACTTACACTTGCAACGAAATCAGTATGTAAAACTTCCGTAACGGAAAACAATATGAATTGCTTGAGGAGTGTAAAAGCATATTGAATGAGCTTATCATTCAAAATCGGAAAAGTTTTAAGAACAAATTCCAAAAGTTACCCGAATGATGGCAACATGTCATAGATAATAATGACCTATATTTTATCTATTATGGAAATTTCTTAATCCCAACTACACCATTCTTTTTAACAGATATTTATTTTCATCTTATGTTCGATAAAAAGTGTTGGCTTTACTGAGGGAAACCGGTCTCTATGTCCTCTCGGAAAAGCCATTTCCCTTAGTTCGTATCTAAAACCAACTCCCCACCTTTCCAAACATTTATTTATGGGTGGATGACCTTAATCGGCCTAAGCAGCTTTAAAGGTATGAGGGACCAGACCACCTCCAAAGAAAGAAGAAGGCAAAGTGACTGATGGGAGGTCTGTATTAAACTCCAAGATTACAATTTGCTAGAACTAAACATTTTTAGGATTCTTATTGGTAGGATGGATGTTATGCTGGGGACACCCGTACTGGCCTAAGACAAGGGACGGAGAACTAAATAAATAAATGATAGGTATTGGATCTCCCTCTTCTCTAAACATGTCCGCCTGATTTTTTATTTCATTAGAGGTACGTTTTTTCCACTATAAGGAGTGTTCCTTTGTGGAAACGGATTTGAAAATCTCTGACAGACATATTATTCTAAAGTAGACCCTATCTATCCTATTTAAGAAAACATTTGACGGCAAGTAATATAAGCTGATCGGGTTATTAAAAGTGTTTTCTCGAACAAAATAACAATTCCTTTGGACCAAGAGGCTGGAACACCAGATACCAGTCGGCAGCTACGCGACAAAAGAGAGGTGTAGGGAACCAGCAAGTGTACTGCGTTCTTCCACATTTTTGTCTTTTACGTACAACTCAAATCCAGATACAAACTTATCCCAATCAAATATTTCATTGAAACAAAATGGGCAATCTAAGAGACTTTCGGGTGACTAGCTTCATCGGAACTTCAATAGCTTCGCCGTAGATGCTTTCGTCGCCGTAGACACTTATGTCACCGTGTAGTTCTTTAAGATCATTTCCGCTAAGAACGAATAATTTATATGTTATCTTCGGTTCAAACTTGAAAAGCGTTTGTTATGATTGATAAAAATTAATTAGACATCATGTGTTTGTAATACCTTTTCCTCAGTTGGGTGGCATATAACGTTTGTCTTCGTAGAGAGGAAGAAACCTTTCTTTATAACACTTATTTTATAATAACTAAGAAGAACAATTATGACCTTTTTGTCATCACTTCAATCTACTTAAAATCTAAAGTATTTTTTAGTCCTCACTTGGCATATCATGACAAACTTTCTATTGAGGACGTTTTTATCGATATCAATTTTTTATCGTTACGTTTTTATCCCTAAACATGAATATAGTTGTAACCTTGGGAAAAGTTTCAACAGTTTTCATAGTTTACAGTCTTGTAATACTGAACAGGTTTTCTTCTTTCCTGGACCAGGGATTTTTTCTGACGAGAAATGTTTCGTAAAATATTCAAGAGGGACATACCCTTAGGATAAGCTATCGCCTCATAGCTCGGCCCTTATAAAAGTTTAATATAGTGACCCTTGCCAAATCCCAGGCTACAGTAAGGCTCTTATTTTGGAAGGTGGAGTCCCTTTGTGTACGCCTCACAATAGAAGGCTCCCATATTGGCCATCTTTCCGGGGACAATCTCGAAGCTTTCAGTCGGCATTTCTGGATATCGAGTCTTCTCTCGGGGGATTTCGGGACTCGGTTAGAATGTACTTTTTGAGAGATAAATTTGGAGAATTTTGTGAATAGTTATGAAAATATTGCAGTAGGATATAAGGGGATTTATCCCAACCAACTCTTGTGGTTAGGCTCAAGTATCCTACTTCTAATCAAGTTTGTCGCAAGAATTGTGATTATTGAAATCAAGATTTTGAATCCTTAAGAAAAATGGGTAATATAATGTCCAGTATTAACTTTGAATTTAATAATAAATCCTTATTAGACGGATAAATCACTCTTGAAGAATTTAGAATTTTCAAAAATAAAATTTTTCGAAGCTTGGACCAGATAAGTTTAATATTTTTCAGAAACTCCCTGTGATTGTACTTATCTCCAGTTCAGTGATTTAAAAAAAAAAATCTTTCTTATTGGGTTGGAAATAGAAGAATATCTTAGGAGAGAAAAAAAAAAAAAAAAAAAAAAAAAAAAAAAAAAAAAAAAAAAAAAACAGAATCAGGCTTCGATTTGAATAGTTTTTTTATTTTTATAATTAGGTGCGGTGGCTAAGATTTCAGGGTTGTCAAAATCAAAATTATGGTCGAGAGGTATGGGATGTTCAGATATTTTAAGGAAAATAGGTTAAGGGTAGGGATGGTATATTTGTGTTGATTAATTTTTTTTCAAAGAATTTTTAGTTTCGCCTATATAGCAGTAATTACAATGCGGGGAAAAGCAGGAAATGCAGTAAACTAAATTTGATTTTTTGTATTAAAGGAGTGGGATCTTTAAGTTGCGAATATAAATTCTTTAATTTGCTGTCATGTTTTTTTTTTTTAACTAATCGAAGATGGAGGAACCTAGAGGATCTTTTTATTTATTTTTTTTTTTTTAGATAGAGATGGGATGTATGGAATCGATCTGTAATGGGGAACTTTGGGGAACTATCATTCTCTCCTTCCGAGTTATCATTAGCATTTGCAAATATTCAGGCAGACCTAGACAGGATCAGTGCCTGGGCAAACCTGAATAGTCTAAAGCTTAATCCTATGAAAACCAGGCTATTTTAATCAGTTCCAATTTTCTCCTTAGTTTATCATCACCCTTCCTTCTCTTTTGCTTAATAATTACCCCATTACCTTCAGCTCCTCCATCAAAAACCTTAGCGTAATCCTTGACCAAAACCTATCCTGGAAACCCCATATTGCCTAAATTTCCAAAAGATCGATAAGTACACTAAAACTATTTCAGCGGACCCGTCACCTTCTCCCACAATCCTCCCGGAAGCTCCTTTATCCTCCCTAATTTTTCCACATTTTGGCTGTTGATGTGTGGTATATGATGGCCTCTCGAAGGTGCTTGATGGCAGATTGAAACGAGTCATGAACTATTTCTTAAGATTTGTCTTCGGTACCTCTAGACGGTCGCATGTATCACATCTCTATGGCGCATCAATTTAGCTATTTCCCTCGATTCGAAGGCAATATTTCCTTGGTTCCTTTCTCTAGCAAGCCATCCGCTCCCATCGCTCTTCTTACGTCTATAGTCTCCTGCAATTTAAATCCACAATCCATACTCGGCAAAACAGATCCCGTCCTTCCGACCTCTGTACGCCTTCCCATAGAACCAACAAATATGAATTTTCGTTCTTAACCCGGTCCACTTTTCTCTAGAATACTCTCCCATCAAACATCCGTCATGCTCCTTCCCAATCTTCATTTAAATCTCTCCTTTTTAAACACCTTCTTGTTTCCTAACCAGATGCCAACTAATTTCAGTATAAGATTGAAACGATGTGAGAAATGTCTACACTTCATGACATAAATGTTAATAAAGTTTTCATTTTTATTTTTAATTATTCTAAAGTTCTTTTTATTGGTTTGTTAGCCCTATATTACTTTTAGATATTATTGTAATCTTTTTAATTTTAATTTTTCATTTCTTCTGTTTTTTCCATTTAAAAAACTTGTAATATATATATATATATATATATATATATATATATATATATATATATATATATATTGTAATAATTAATGTTACCAGTCTGTTTTGTTTTTTCTCTTTATATGTTCTTTGGCCAGTCATAATACTTATTTGATTTGTACCTGTATATTATTCTTAAGGGACCATTTCATTTCAAATAAATAAATATATATATATGTAATTCTTCTTCTAATTTAAATGAATCAGGAGTTAAACGATGCTAAAATAAAGTTTTAATTATTACAATTTGTATGACATAAAATAATCAATTGGACAACATACATAATTAACAATGAACCTACCTAAAATAAAGAATTGTTTAACAGTCCTTTGATTAATAAAATTAACTCTCATAACAGAGATATAACCTCCCTTGGTAAAATATTAACATATGATAATGAAATCAAGAATAATAAAATTCTTGATTTTACACACACACATATATATATATACACACACATTTTTTTTTTTTTTTTTTTTTTTTTAGTTTTTTAGTATTATTTTCTTTTTAAGTTCTATGATCAATTTTTGATTATTTTTTCGTTATTATGGTTAATTTAACATAATTTTGTTCTGATATAATTTACAATGTCGGGTACAAGTGATGGGAGGGAGGTTATTCCTCCTGATAAATTAAATAATTTGAACAAGGATACTACAATAAACTAAAACACGGAAATATAAATGATGACAGTAGAATAAAAAAGTAATAAAACAAGAAACAAAGAGGCGGAAATAAATAAACCCTCAATCGATACTGAAACACAAAACCCCTTACCACGCTTATATGAGTGGAGAGACATTGGTCGGTTTTTTGTTTTTGTTGGTCGACGAAGGCAGGAGGAATCAGTTGAATTTACTTACCCAATGACTGTAGGAAAACTATTAAATGATACATGTCCAGTAATATATAATAACATTCTATCACCAGTTCGGGTCGTAAGAGAATAAAAGTAGAAACCCGCTTAGGTCTACACGCGAATGCAGTGGTCAATTTGGAAATAAAAAAATTTCCTGATTTATATGTTAGAATTTATACTGGAAACAAAAGGAGTAATTAGAGTAATAGATACTAATCTATCCGAGGGAAATATTTTGAATAACATTAAAACTTTATATTCCGAATCTATAAAAGTTATCGCAGTCAGAAGGTTTAAAAATAGGATTTTGAATCGAGACACAAACGAATGTGAACTTAAACCGACGAGGACAGTTCTAATAAATTTCAGAGGGCAATTTCTCCCTAATTATGTCAGCATTCATCATGTGAGATGCGAGGTACACGACCACGTTCAATCAGTTGTACGGTGCCAACATTGCTTTCGTTATGGTCGTGTGACCACTCAATGTAGAAGTACAACACCCAGGTTTTCGGATTGCGGTAAAAAACACGTGAAAGAAGAGTGTTACCCCCGGTACATTATTGAAATGTATTCACATCCATCAAAATCATTTGTCTCTAGCTAAAGACTTATGTCCGGAATTTAAAAAACAAAACAAAAAAAGAGTTAATGGCCATTAAAAATTTAACCTTTATGGAAGCGAAACATTTTCTAGAAGGTAAATCATACAGTTGGGCCATTTCCAGAATTAGACCTAACTAATAATAAAAATTATTTAACAAAATAAAACATCAGTTATTAGTATAATCCGTGTAAATAAAAGAGTAAGAGTCTCAAGTAAAGATAGATCCAAGATTAGGCCCTACCGAACAAGCAAGGAGGGAGATTAATAATAGTTACCAGATACCCTTATACCCACCAAACCCTTTACCTTCTAATACAAATTTCCCAAAACCTAAAACTACTGGAATACATCAGGCTAAACCGAATAGCATAAATCAAATTTCAGAAGCAATTTATTCGATTAAAATTTCAATTTTATTAAACAACAATTTAACATAAATTTCCGCAGAATAAATTAGAAATATGATAAAAGAAAGAGAAGAAATCTTATCAATAAATCATTAATTTAGTTAAAATATAGATTTTAACTAAACTATTTCAATCATTTTTAATATAAAATTGAATCAGTATCTTATGTAGCCCACCATTTTCATTACTTAATCCTACAAATTATTACAATCTCGATTGTACAATGTCGATTTACAAGCTCGATCAGAAATTAGGGTTTGAGCACAGATATTTGTCGCCATTACTTCAGCTTGAAAGGCTGAAGTATGTTTACCTAGAGAGATGGATATCCCTTCCTTTGATTTGTCAATTCTCCATATTCCAGCACCTGAGCCTAGATCTGTCAGGGATCCGTCTGTATAACAATTGAGTCTATTGCATGGTCTGTGTGAGTCAGTCCTATTAATCCCTACACAATAAAATATGTCCGTAAATTTCGTTGCCTGAAGATCAGAAAGCATGTCTAGGACCGAATCTTTTTCATTTCACGATCAAAATACTATCCCTTACAATATATTTCATATATAGGTAATTGAAAGCAAAACAGTAATCAAGTAAAGATTCTCGCTTGCAGTATAAGACTTTCTTTATAAGAGACTCATTGGAAAAAAGTACCTTTGATGAGGTTACGATTGAGAAATAAATGTCATTGGTGGGCGTTCACTGGAAATAATTGCCTGTGTAATGACGGATCCGAGGAGGACAATAGGAGCCTAAACCATTAGTGAGATTGACGCATTAGCCTCGTCTTGTCTTACCTCCCTTTGCATTTGCTAGCCCTACCGTGGTTCGCAATACCCTCTATTAACTGGTTATATCCTAAACCGCGATACCATGCTCCACTTGGTCAAAAAAGTATTGGCACACCCTGTAATTCTCCATTTTTTTTAAATTTATATTTTATCGAATTTTACAACTGTATTAACATAAATAAAATAAGTAAAACTGTTGAATTAGAATAAAGGGCGTGTAAGGCTTGTGAAGAAACTACCCAACGGTAGAACTTCGATGTTTATTTAAGCAAGTAGATCCCGAGGCCATCTTCTTTTCAATCGCCTCGGAGGGTTGTCTGGAATATGTGAGGTTGATAGGTTGCGGACAAGAGGGTTTATATGGGCTGGGAGTTTGGAATTAAAAGTGGTATATCTGGTACGAGAAAGGTCTGCAACAAATAGGATATTAAGGACGTTATGGATGATAATTCTTCATTTAATTCTTAAAGTATGTAACTTATTATTCAGTAATAAATTTTATTTTTGAGCAGACAAAAAAACCAATGATAGAGCCAAAAAAAAAATGAAATAATTAAGGTAGAAACGAATGAGGAAAATAAGTTGTAAAGATGTAAGTCAAAAAAGTATTCACAGCCATTTATTAATTAAAAAAATGTCCTATTTAAGTAAATAATGGTCATTAATATTTTGTTATCATTCCTTGAGCATCAATTATAGCTTGTAATCTTTGCATTCTAGAAACAAGATTTTCCGTGACCTCAAGTCTAATTTTTTCCCATTTCTCTAACAACACATCTTTTAACACATTTTTTGAAGAAATTTATTGTTTTGTTTTGCTTAAATGTTCAATAGGATTTATAATCGGCAACTGAGGGGGTGTTTTCAATTGTCTTGGTACATTGTACAATAACTATTCCTTCGTTTTACTGGCGGTGCGTTTTGGATCGTTCCCTTGCAGAAATAAACATATCCCTCAGTCCTACTTTTTTAGCACTGTGAAGCAGATCTTGTCGCAAAATGTCTACATACCTTTCAGCATTCATTACACTTTCAACAAAGCGTAACTTTCCAACACCATTCAATGCCATGCAGCCCCAAGCTCTGCTTTCCAATGCTAAAAAATTAGGAATAGAGGATAAGTTATATAAGTTTTCAGTAAGACGACGATCCAAAACACACAGCCAGTAAAACGAAGGAATGGTTATTGTACAATGTACGGATACAAATGAAATCACCCCCTCAGTCTCCGGATATAAATCCCATTGAACATCTATAGTATATTATAGATTTTAAGGTACGAAAACTCAAAATTTCTTCAAAAAATGTGTTAGAGGTGATAGTAATATAATATGTATTTATTGAGATATATTACAAATTGTATCAAAAAGAACAATATAAATACTGATATGAGGCCACATTCATACAATATATACAGAAAATAATGATAAAGTCAAATTACATAGAACAGGAAATAAATATATTCATATATATACTAAAAAATAATAATTAATAAAAAAAAAATCAAAATAACAATCTGTAATTGAGATAAATACAAATTTGGCAAATAAATAAACATCATACAAACAATCATAACTATATACAATATTTACAATCTGCTAAAGGAACCCCAGACTGGACCTTAGCCTCCACTTGTAGAGGGAAAACCAGATCCAAGAGATCCAAGCGCCTCTCTCTCAGCCACGTCACTAGTGTGATCCAGTGGAGGCTGAGCTAGGGCGCAATAGCCATAAGCATACATTACATGAGTGGAGGATCTGATCAGTGTCAGAACTCCAATATAAATGTTTACAAAACTTATATCGGCCACAACCTTTTCAATCTTCGAGAAGGATTTTAGGGGTGGGTGCTGGATAGAGATTGTGCTAAAGGGTTAGGATGATGAGTAAGGTTCTGATGAAAATTTAGAAAATATGGACGGTACTAGATCTAATAGGTCGTGGTATAGGGTACAGTTAGTAACATAATAAGGAGCATTGACTGTTGTTTGAAGGGCTTTGGATTGGAAGGATTTGATGCGTTGGATGTTAGATTGTAGATCCATATAGATTTCAGTACTGCGTTGTATATTGGTAATTTGTTGTCAACTGTAAGGTGAGATTTTTCTGTTCAGTAGTCTGTATAACTGGCCGAATCTGCGGTTGAGTTCTTTTCTTTAAGTCTTGTATAAGGGTTTGTCTAGTAAAAAGCCATGATACCGGATTGTGGCTGGAGAAGAATGCGGTATGGAATTGAATTTAACTGTTGGACAGAATTTGCGTCGAAGGGTGAAGGTGACGTGTGTGCCTTAAATTGCCAAACATTACACCAGTCTTGGACAAGGAAAAGGCACCTTTGAAGATTTAGCGATGCTGGAGGGAAATAGGTAGTGCGTAGGATACAGTTATAGATTAATGTATGAAATGCAATGGCTTTAGGTTGAAGTTGTCTTAAGATTTAAGGAGTAAGGAGATCGAACCCGGGGATTTACGGAGAACAAGCGATTTAAGAAGATATTTGACCTCAGAGGGATTGATTGCATTAGGTGGTAAGGAGATTGATATTGGCGATGTAATGAACCCTTCAACTATTGCGGTATGGGTTGAATTGAATTTAGAATGAGGAGTGAATACTTTGGAAAGGTGTTGTGCGAATTTCTGGGCTTTATATTCGTCAGAAGCAGCCCAGGAACTAACACCGTGCCGGAGAGGATGGGATATCAGGTGGGATTTTAGAATTCTCTTCGTGACATTTCACGAGGAATTGTCACGAGTCGAGAGAGAGGAGAGGTAGAAATTGTATAATTGGGAACGGAAGATCGCCAGCTCCCGCTTTACTTGTCTACAATAAAAGTTATAGGAGCGAAGATCTGCTGGGTGACGGGTGCGTTGTCATAATGCGTTTAGTGTAGATTAGGTATAGGAGGTGTTGTGGTGAATGGTTTTTGTAAGGACTTATTTGGGAGAGGAGGCATTCCAGGCAGCTTGTTGGACCCTAAATAGTTTGTAGCTTGGTGCTCAAGATATTCTTAAAGACAGTGTTGCATAGGTAGGTCTTTGATGTAGGTCTTCATCAGGTTACCTCGAGGTACAAAGTGAGAGATATCAATAAAGACCTATGAACGTTTGTAATAAATTGTTAAAATAATTTCTTTTCATTTTCTTGACTGCCACCCTTCTAATTTTTATAACAATCAACTATTGGAATTTATTATTAATAGACTTAATTCATAGTAGAAATGCTCAAGGGTTTCTTAAAACCAATTCAGTTGTTTCTTTTAATAAAGCAATCCTCCTACCAACAACAACACTCATTAGCAAATAAAAACTTTAAAATATAATAATGATTTCACATTTAAAATGTATTTAAATTACACTAAAACAGTGAAAACCGAGCGGCTAGATGGGCGCCCAGCGACATGTTTTCATTTTGAGTGGTATTTCATTGCGCCAATAAATAGGTATATATGTAAATAGGCAGTTATATGCATCATTTTTAAGAGTAAAAGTTGCGCTACAATGTTTATCTTAAGAATTTTTCATAACAATTATCAGAAAATATTTTATTAATGAATGAGATTTGCTTAATTTTCTTTAAAACTAAAATTGATTTCAATAAGTATGTTTGCATAAACTTTATTTCACTCTTGTCTTTCGGCTTATATTATTATTTACATTATATCGTACACAGTTATATATTTTCTAATTGTTTTAATACGTATCTATATGTATCTAATAACATTTTTTTTTTTAAATAATATGCTTATTATGAATAAATATCATTTTATTTATTCGAACTCTTTGCCGAATAACTCTTTTCACTATTATAAAAATATTTACGTCCTTGTAGTGAAAATTATGCATAAAAAACGAATGATTGTTTTTAAAGTTATTTAATCCTGGTCAACTATTATCTCTTTGTTCTACTAAATTGCATAAAATTGAACAGCAAATAATTTAAGTCAAAAACTGCTTTTAATCACTCTAAATTTTCTGTTAAAATTTTTTGTTCGAATTACAGAATATACCAGTGACATTTTTTTTTATAAAAGTTCGAAACCGATTAAAACCGGTTTTCTGGTAAAATTACTATTTGAAAAACGGTTTTCTAAAATGTCGGTTTTTGTATAAACCCTAGTCAGCACAAGGGGAAGGACTTTTGGAAGAATGTTTATTTTAATGATTTTTAGCAACTGGCTAAACTTCAGCTTGTCTCTAATTTTTTTCCGACATTGTCATTTTTGACCTTCGTTGCCTGGGCTATATGCTCACTTTATCACCTAGTCGATCAGATTCTTAGAAAACCAGACTCCAGACCCCGTCACCAAATTCGAGTATGAATAAATATCAAAACATAGAACATTCTCATTCTCCCATAGAATCCTGAAGAGGCCAGAAGTACATCTGTCGAAACTTTGGGGAAGAAATTGAAGACACTATCAACACCATACTAAAACTGTGAAGACAGGAATAATGTAGGCATTTAATATAATGTTTGAAAGTTTAATATTTTCTAAATAAATATAGTATCTGATATTTCTTATAATTTAATGGATTATGTCGAAAAACTCATTGTTGTAAGCTATAATTTTTATTACCATTTTATTTTGTTTTATAGACATTTACAAATATAAATAAAATACAAGCAAATGTGCCATAGAGTAATTGAGACGTTGATTTCCAAAAGGTACTAAAGGACATTTTTTTCAAAGTTGATATTTTCACATTTTTGTGTTCTAGTGGTTTAGTTTTATCTAAATCCGTCATCACATTTTATCTAAAAAACATAAAAATCCTTTAAAAAAGTATTTAAAAATTGCATTTCATTCCAAAAGGTACTAAATCCACATTTCATTTCCTTCCAAAAGGTACTATATTTCCTACTATACGGCAGAAGCACCTAACCTCGTAATATATCACCATTAATTTATTGTTTTCATCATTTTATGCAAGTTTATTGGTTCATTTAGTCTTGAATAACCGCTATTATTTTGATCGCTGGTTTTAACCTAATAATCAGTTTTGAGGCTATTTGAAACAACTTAGTTGCGTCGCTTTGGTTCTTTTAGGTTGTTAATTAAATTAAGATTTTTCATGGTATTTCTTCTTGCAGCATCATAAATTTGGTTTAAAATTTTTAAGAAACTCACATTTTAATAGAATAATGGTATTTGATGCAACAAATACTTGGAATTAGCATTCCACGAACTTGCTAAATATGTGAAGAAAATCCGTGCCTGATCTAACGTAGTGGTCGATTTTTTTTATGTAAAATAAAAGCTCAAAAGTTATTATTTATCAGTTTCTATGGTTAAATATTGTTTACACGTAGTTAATAATATAGTTAAATTTGCTAAATAGTCAATACAAGTTCAAAACAAACTTCATAATTACATGCTTTTCTATATATAGTGCCATAAATAGATAAATTGTCCTTTGAAATTCACTTTCCTTATGAATAATAGATAATCAATGTAATTAACCAACAAAGAAAGATATTTCTCAGAAGGGGAATAAGGAAATATAACTTATTAATGTAATATAAAATTTATTAATTAATATAACTTAGTAATTAACGATATAAAGACGTTGGTTATCGGTAATGTTGTATCAGGAAGGTTATAGTGATTGTATCAACTTACCTCGCGTTATATTCTCCTAAAAAGTACTATATCCCTTTTAATTCTTTCCAAAAAGTACTTTATCCATATTATATTGTTTAAAATCGTCGGAAAAGTGCAATAATTTGGAAAATGAGTTGGCAACACACTTAAAAATCAACTTATGATTTTAATAAAAAATAATCACGTAAATTGGTCCAATAATAAATAAATGACAGATTTTTGCTTTTCCTTTAAAATTGTCTAAAGTGGATATAGTACCTTTTGGAAATCAACGTTGGATTGAAAAGTGCTGTGAAGAAGCTAGCCATCTATTTTGGTCACTTTACATGCCTTTCTAAAACTTTGTGTCCGACTTGTCATATTTTCTCAAATATTCAGCTCTTCAAGGATATACCATATAATGCATCTACAGGAATATTATTTAGTGTCGAGAAAAATATTTTTCCTTCTCTTGGTTATCAAATACGTTCATATTTAGCTATTATTTCTAAATCCTAACTAAAAGCTCAAATGGAAAATGATTTATAATTCATAGTATTAAACATATTTTATAGAAACACATTTCTAAAATTCGGTATTTAAAACCTTTAATTCTATTTCAATCTGGAAAAAAAAAACCTACCTGAAATAAAAGTGTATTTGATTCTACATCAAGAGCAATTCTAATCGAAATCGGTAGAGCCTTTTTTAGAGAAAATCTTAAAAAAGAGTTAAGAGCATAGTATAATGTGGCGCTTGATTTTTGTGGAATTTATTTAAAATGTTGCTGTAACAACCCAGGCTTATACAGTCATAGAAATTGCAAATCACTAAATAAAAAAATAAATGTTCCCAAAATCTAACATTGAACAACCGCATGTTTTTAAAAAATGCTGATTACACAAAAAAATAATGTCATGTATTGAAAATTAAAGAAAACACATAAAAATCAACGAAAACAATAAATAATATTAATTTTCAAAACTATGACCACTGTTGATCTGTGTCACCACTGTTTTCCATAAAAATTGTTCCGCTTCATTTAATTTCACAATGTTAATTGTTTCTGATCGCATAACGCTTCAAATTAATTAATTAAAATTTTTATTCTGGCGGTAGTTAAAACTACTAACCAAAAACTAAGAAACGTCTTTTTTTTTCTCTTTTTTTTTTTTTAATTTCTTCATTTTGATTAGTATGAAATAAAGAAGTAGACAGAAATATTCGATTGGATCAAATTCATTAGCATAAAAAATTAAAGCATAGCTGATGCAATTCTATCACCACGACTGTATATCAAATTTCAATTTCACACAAATTTTCATTTTCATGCTAGACTTACTACTCAGAGACGCGCACATGCACAGATACACACCTGTAATCAAACACAGGCATTTTTGTGGAACTTGGTCAATTGGATTCAAGTGTATTGAAAGCTAGTGCTCTAAAAATTTCACGATCCCAATAATTCCCTCTACTGTATAATTCTCACATAAGTAAGTGATAGTAAAAAGGCGATTTAAAGTGAATAGAGTAATTTCAATCTGACGAATGGTTATTTTTATGAAAATTTATTTTTTTAAATAATGGTCCAAAATCTTAAAATATATTTATGTCTGGCTGCTTTGTGCTCGTCCATAAAGAATAGGTGTCCGTTTATATATAGGTTTCCTTGTGTTTACAATGGATATGTGCTAAGCTAATCTTTATCCAAGTGATCTGCATTTCGGATACATAGATTAGTAGCTATACACGATTTTGTACAAGTGTTTTCCAATTACTCAGGGACACATACCCTATGAGATTTGAAGAATGTTGAATCAGCTCTGGCCTTTGAAAGAAGAAAAGGACCAAAGCGCCCTATTAGGATGGCCATCAAACTGGAAGAAATTTTTGGCCTGGAAAAAATCAAGAGGCACTCCAACTCCAGAAGCCTTTTATGCTAAGCAGCTTTCCTTCCATTGAATGTAGCTTTCATTACACTTTTCCACTCCCATGCGAATTTTTCTTTTTTACATGTTTTTTTTTTTTATTTTTTAATTCGATGGCTCGAGTATATTTGATGTGTGTGTGTGTAAAGTTGAATTTTTCTCTTTTCTTGACGGTTTATATATATATATATATATATATATATATATATATATATATATGTAAATTATAATCATAATTTAGTTTTAGATAGTGTTGCCATTTATCATAGTGACAAAGTGAGATCACATGTGTTTTTAAACATTGGGTAGGTTACATATGATCTCTGACGGTTAGCATCTAGATAGAGTAGAAAGGGACTTTTTATTCAATTCTACTATTTTAGGTAAGTTGTTTATATGTTCATTCTGTTTGTATGTATCTACTTTTGTTTATTGTTATTAATAATAAACTACTATTTTAGAATCTAAAGTCTAAATGTCTAAAGTCTACTTTCTTTAAGAATTACAAATTGAATAAAAGTCTACTCAACTATGGCTTCAAGTAAGAAACTTCATGTCCATATTGTCAAGAGAGGAGAAGCAAAGTATGAGTTAACTGCTCTGTCTGTGGACAAGGTTGTATGGTACAGTTTACCAGAGCAGTTAAAGGATTTGGACTTGCACAAAGAACTATTAGCAAGTAAAACAATTGTGAGTATGAAAAATTCTATCACTAAATTAGGAGGTTATAGAAAAGTTGCTATTGCTTTTAAACCGGAATTGAAAAATAAATATTTAGATGAAGATGATAACTTCAGAATTAGTGATCACTATTTAGAAGAATATAATGTAGATGAAGCTAGTGCTATGGATATTGCATTAGGAGAAACAAAAACAGCCAACGAGGTTTTTTTGATCAAACGTATTAAGGAATTAGAGGACCGTATTTCAACTACTTATGCAGTAACTTTAAGTGAAATAGAACACAAATTTCTTTTAAGCAAGTTTAATGGAAAGCAAGAAGCTTTAAATTGGATAACCTCTTTTGAGAAGGAATGTATCAGATTTAAGATATTTGATGGTTCCACCAAGGTAGAAGCTTTAAAGTTGTTTATGGATGGTAATGCAAAAGAATGGTACGGTTCAAGTTTAATTAAATTACCAATAGCTGATTGGGAAGTTTGGAAAAATTCATTTTTATTAGTTTATGGCAGAAAGGGTTGGACGGCGATTCGCACAGCATTCAATTACAAGTATATGTTCGGTTCGCTGATCGATTATGTTCTCAAGAAAGAACGTTTGCTTTTGGAAGCTGACAAAGATATGCCCGAAATGTATAGAGTATATCAAATAGTGTATAATTTACCCCTAGATGTTCAGGATAGGCCTAATAGGGATAATATAGAGACAGTAAATGATATTTTGAGAGAAATGAAAAATTTTAATGATTCTTACGTGATGAAGAAAATATTGGAAAAAAAAACAAAATGTAGAGACGAAGAAGACTGACATGGTGAAAAGAAAAACGGAAAAAGTAAATGCTATGGAGAGAAGACCATGCACCATTTGCGAGGAACTTAAAAATCGTTTTCATCCAACGTCAGTATGCAGAAATAAACCGTATCAAAATAAAAATGTAGTTAATATGACGGAACTGGATGACGGCTTGAAAACTGATCTTTCGGGAATTGAAATTCAAAATGAAGAGAGTTCAAAAAACTAAATTGCCCGGAAAAGCTCACACCATGTACATTAATCAAGATTAACGTAGAAGTGGACAGAAATAAAGTAGTAACAGCCGTTTATGATAACGGTTCTACTTGTTCATTGGTTAATGAAAAGCTTGTTCGCTTATTGAAATCGAAATTGCTCTCTAATAGAAGTATTTTGAAAACTATCAGTGGTGTGAATTTTTGCAAAAGCCGGGCTAGCCTTCGTTTAAAAATAGGGGAAATAGAAGATACACTTAACCTATATGTTGTTAAAAATAGTAACTTCAATTACGATTTATTACTTGGTTTAGATGCTATAAAGAAGTTTAAACTTATACAAGATGAAAATCTAAGAATTAAACAGAAAACAAAGGACAGCATAATCGAAGTGAAAAGCGCGAGAATTGACAAGGATTCTTCGAAAGTTGTAACCAGAGAAGATAAATCAATATTGAATGATGAATCATTCGGAAATGATAAGAATTCCTTAGAAGTAAATTTAGAATATTTGGATGAAAATAAAAAGCATGACATTATGAAGATGTTAAATGAATACGAAAGGTGTTTTGCCAATAATAAGTTTGACGTGGGTATAGTTGGAGATAGCGAAGCTCACATTAAATTGAAAGAGGACAGATATATTTCACGGAAACCATATAGATGTTCTTACCCTGATCAAGAAGAAATAGACTCACAAATTTCCAAATTATTAGAAAATGATTTGATTGAAGAATCGAGTTCACCTTTTGCATCACCTGTAACATTAGCATTCAAGAAAGAAGATGGGAAAAGAACGCGGCTATGTGTTGATTTTCGCGAACTAAACAAGTTAGTAGTGCCTGAGCCCCAACCATTTCCCAGAATCGATGATCTAGTAGTGAATGTCGGTGACTGCAGCTGGTTTACTGCTTTAGATATCAACTCGGCTTTTTGGTCTATACCTCTTCGAATGAAAGATCGGAAAAAGACAGCATTTATTATTAAAGTTATAGAGTATTAGGCAGTGGAATAAAAGAACCTTGTACTAGACAGCTTGTTTATTACTGCTATATATACAAACAACATGGCGCAGGGGACGCTACCAACTGGACTGTACTGTTTGTTGTTGGGCTGCTGTACACCTAGGTGGAAGTTCAGTGCCACAACTATCTTTACATATACAATCGATATTTAACACACCCCCTCAATTGAATGTTTTCAAATATATACATACACAAGTAAATATTCAATTGTATCTCACATACAAAACAAGTAAAAATATTATTCTACTACAAAATTCTACACCACAAAACAAGTAAAAATATTATTCTATTACAAAATTCTATACAACAAAACAAGTAAAATATTATACTATTACAAAATTCCATACAACAATTTTAGCACAATATATATAAATGACATTAATATATTAATTAATTAAAGCCTTCCGAAACATTTGAAACTTATCAAAGGCAAGTGGTTTTGTGAACAAATCTGCCACATTGCGGTCAGAATTGATGTGTTCCACAGATATTATTTCTTTGGAAATAAGATCTTTAACAAAATGGAATTTTATATCAATGTGTTTTGCTCGTTTAGAGTTTTCACAATTCTTTATAAAAGCTATAGCACTAGTGTTATCCACCAACAGTTTTCCACTTACTGTTTCACCACTGAACTCACTAATTATTCCACTTAAACTCACAATTTCCTGTGATGCCATTCCTGCTGCAATGTACTCCGCTTCCATTCGGTGCTTCCTCTTCAGACCAAGTGTTCATCTTCTCATGAGCTTTTAATTCTTTAATAATGGCTTCCTGCCATTCCTCCTTTTTATTAGCATCCTCATAAGATGATGGAACTCCATCTGATCGGCTTACCATACAGTATGCATTATATAACTCATAATCATTTAGGAAATGAGGTTTTGACCGGTTTCTCTGAGGTCTAGAAGTTTCTTCTGAATGCTCTGGATTGGATTCTTCATTCTGAAGTCTTGAAGGGTTTTCTGACTGCTCTGGATTACAATCATTCTGAGGTCTAGAAGTATCTTCTGGCTGCTCTGAAATATTAGTGTTATTCTCTTCACCATTTTTCCTTCCCTCTTCATAGCTTCCACCACTATTATGATAGACAATAGGTACATTTTTAACTTCTTTATAGGGCATTTGGCTCTCCTCGAATATCACATCTCTAGATCTAATAACTTTCTGCTCATCTGGCAACCAAATCCTATACCCACCACCACAATAACCAACCATCACCCCCTCCTTGCTTCTGGGATCCAATTTGGAACCTTTAGGAAGAATGGTAGGCCATGCTCGGCAACCAAATATACGAAGTTTAGACAGATCATTTCTGCCATTCCATATTAATGAGGGAGTTTCACCTTTATTTAAGGCTGAAGTAGGTGACCTATTCAGTTCATAAGCACAACATCGAGCTGCTTCCCCCCACAAGAACTTGGGGATGCCGGAATCTGATACCTTAGTACGCATCATATCTAATAGTGTCCTATTCATTCTTTCGCTCTTTCCGTTCATTTGAGGGCTATATGGCAATGAATATTCTAATTTTATACCTTTATCTGAACAATATTTTTGAAAAAATTTAGACGTAAATTCTCCTCCATTATCTAAACGTAGCCTTTTCACTGGGACACCCTGCTGCCTTTCTAGTTCCGCTATATAATCCATCAGGTTTGTTTCAGCTTCGCTCTTCATATGGAGAAGTTTAACATGCACAAAATGAGTGAAGTCATCCAAAATCACCTGCATATACCTATGGCCTTCAACTGATTCAGGATTGAAAGGACCACATATATCAGAGTGAATTAATTCACCAACCTTTGAAGTGCGTTTCCTGTTATTTGAAAAGGGCTGTCTAGTAGCCTTACCTTCTATACATGCCGAACACTTCTTGTCACTATAGGGTAATCCTATACTTTTGAGTCCATGCCGATTCAAATGTCCTAGCCGTTTATGCCATAGATCTCCATCCGTAGCACTTGAAATGTTGCACTTGACTTGATTATCACTGGGTTCATCAAACGTAAATATGTACAATCCATTCACTCGTGGACAACTCAGCTTAAAATTTCTTCCGCAGATTTTCATCTCCTTAGAATCTGTAATCACTTTTAAGCCTTTTGAGGTAACTGCACTCACTGATAATAAATTATGTTTTAACCCCGGAACTATCAAACCTTTAATGTTTACAATCCTACCTTGAGAGGTTACTCTGAGGGTACCTTCTTTTCTAGTAAACATCTTATCACCATTAGCTATATGTATGGCAACATCATGATCAAGATTCGAAACATTTGACAAAAGGGGTTCCAATTCTGCTTTAAAAAGATGGTTACTCGCACCTGAATCAACTAAGAACACATTGTTAGATGATAGTTTAATATTACCACAATTTAGGGCCACCATTACAACTTCTTCTTCTACATCTGCCGTATTTCCCTGGATTGTTCCTCTTCTTTCCCCACGAAAGCTTCTATTAAAGGATTTACTTCCACAGTTCTGCTTATTTTTGGGACACTGTGCCTTGAAATGTCTTTTATCCCCACATATAAAGCAACCACTCTGTGCTTTAAATGATACTTCTGATGATGATGCACTAGCTGATGACTTTGACTTTAACTTTGTATCTGTATCTAGAAGTCTGGCTCGCACAAAATCCATTTGGACTTCTAAATTAGTTTCTAGAGCTGTCACAACTGTGTTAAATTCATCTGGTAAAGACATCAAAAGGTGACATACCTTGTCTGACTCTCCTAGAACTGTGCCTTGTTCTTGAAGGTTTCGGATAATGGTATCAAATGCCAAAAAATGTTCTTCCATGTTTCCTTGAAGAGAATATTTAAGGCCCATCAACTTTCTGTACCAAGTCAATTTTGAAAAAGAGGTAGATCTGACAAAAACCTTTTTTAAAGCATTTATCATTTCCTTGGAAGTTTGGCAATCCATGATTATTTCCAGATGTTTATCTGAAATGCCTTGGATAATGATGGACTTTGCCTTCGAGTCTTTAATGAGAAATTCCCTTTTCTCAGCGCTAGAGGTAGGAGGATCTGCTTCCAACACATCTTTTACCTGTTCTCTTTCCAAAATAGATGACATTCTGAAAAAAACAGCTGTTAAAACTTGTTCCGACGAGTACTGGAACTCCTGAAGTAGTAACTGACGCCATAGTACCGGTAAACAAAATTCACTAATAAAATAATATCACTTCGCGACTACGCGTTGACACTATACACAAATACTATGCTCTGCACAACAATACTCTGGGCCCATAACCTATTAAAGTTATAGAGTATTAGGCAGTGGAATAAAAGAACCTTGTACTAGACAGCTTGTTTATTACTGCTATATATACAAACAACATGGCGCAGGGGACGCTACCAACTGGACTGTACTGTTTGTTGTTGGGCTGCTGTACACCTAGGTGGAAGTTCAGTGCCACAACTATCTTTACATATACAATCGATATTTAACATTTATAACGCAAAAAGGCCATTGGCAATGGAAAGTCCTACCGTTTGGTTTTAAAAATTCACCAGCTATCTTTCAACGAATTTTGGCAGGTATTTTACGTAAACACAGTTTAAGTAGTTTTTGTGTAAATTACATTGATGACATTTTGATTTTTTCACAATCTTATGAAGAACATCTGAAACATTTGGGCTTAGTCTTTGAAGCAGTTAAGAAAGAAGGGCTTAAATTAAAGCTAGTGAAATGTGGTTTCGCTATGCGTTCAGTGAAATACTTAGGCCACGTAATAGAATATGGCAAGGTTCGTCCGATCAATGATAATTTGATTGCAATAAAAGAATTTCAACGTCCTACGACAAGAAAAATGGTTCGTCAACTTCTGGGGAAAATTAATTTTTATCGAAAATTCATCGATCATTGTACAGAGAGATTAGCCCCATTACATAATCTGTTGAAGAAAGACGAAAAATTTATATGGTCTGATAAATGTGAATCGTGTTTTCAAGAATTAAAGTTATATCTATGTACAGCACCAGTCTTAGCAATCTATGACCATGAAAAAGATATAGTTATCGAAGTTGATGCAAGCCGTACGGGTCTGGGTGCAGTTCTGAAGCAGCCACAAGCAGATGGTATCCTACATCCGGTTGGTTATTTTTCTAAGAAATTGACCCCTGGTCAAATGAAGAAAGAGATAATGTATTTGGAATGCCTAGCAATAAAAGAAGCAATTGTTTATTGGCAACATTATCTCATTGGTAAGGCTTTTACTGTGACATCGGATCATAAACCGCTTATAAATTTAAAATGTAAATCCCGAACAGATGAGGCGTTGGGTGATTTGATGTTGTATCTGTCTCAGTACAACTTCAAAGTCATTTATAAAGAAGGCAAGGACAATATAGAAGCGGATGCGTTATCCAGAAACCCAGTTCTAGAAAGCTTTGAAGATGAAAATGACTGTTTGAAGGTGATTAACATGATTCAAATCGATGACATCATAAATGATCAAGAAACAATTAAAGATGAAATTGCAGCTTCGAAGAAGGTTTTTAAAGATGACAAAATTAGCTTCAAGATGCTAAACAATAGGAAACGAATATATGTGTCAATGGGATTAGGACTCAACTTGATTGACAAAATTCACAAATTTTACGGGCATATTGGCACCAGCCAAATAGCTGAAAAATTGAGACCCTTCTATTATTTTAAAGACATGGATAAACTTATAAATCAGTTTTGTAGAGCTTGTGAGATCTGTGCTAAAAATAAATCTAGATCGGGAAGACCAATCGGACTCCTTTCTCAGTTAGGTCCAGCAGAATATCCCTATCATATCATGTCCATCGGCACAATAGGTGGTTTTGCTAGAAATAACTCAACAAAGAAATACCTTCACTTACTGGTAGATCATTTTTCTAGGTATGCCTGGATCCGTACTTCCAGTGGGCAAAGTGTTACTGATTTCATCTAACTGATCAACCCAGTGGCAGAAGGAAACAAAATAAAAATGTTGCTAGTTGATCAATATGGGGCGTTCAATGCAAGGAAGTTCAGAACATACCTACAAAACAAGAGAATTGATCTGCTCTATACAGCAGTAGACAACCCACAATCCAATGGACTGAATGAACGGTTAAATCAAACATTGGTAAACAGAATCCGTTGTCGAATAAATGAGACTGATGATGAGGTGTCTTGGACCACTGTGGCTGAGTCTTGTGTCAAGGAGTACAACAACACACCTCACGGAACGACTAAATTTTCACCCGCTTATCTGTTATTTGGAATGACATCCGAAATAGTTCCTGAAGAATTAAACCGTGAAACTGATTTGAGTGCAGATCGTCAGAAAGCATTTGAAAATTCAAGAATAAGTTTTGAAAGAAATAAGAAGCGGGTAGATCAAACGAGGAAGGAACATGAATTTCAGGAAGGAGATTTGGTGTACGTTTCGAATGGCAATAGATTGAATAGAGATAAGTTGGATGAAGTTAGGAAAGGACCTTTTACCATAAAACGTAGGGTTTCATCATCTATTTATGAAGTTGACTGCAATACGAGACATAGGGCAGCCAATTTCTTCCATAGCTCTAAGCTGGTACCATACTCTTTTCCTGCGGAAAAAGAGTCTTCGACCAACGGAGGTGTAAATTATAATCATAATTTAGTTTTAGATAGTGTTGCCATTTATCATAGTGACAAAGTGTGATCACATGTGTTTTTAAACATTGGGTAGGTTACATATGATCTCTGACGGTTAGCATCTAGATAGAGTAGAAAGGGACTTTTTATTCAATTCTACTATTTTAGGTAAGTTGTTTATATGATCATTCTGTTTGTATGTATCTACTTTTGTTTATTGTTATTAATAATAAACTACTATTTTAGAATCGTCTAAAGTCTACTTTCTTTAAGAAAGTACAATTACAAGAATTACATATATATATATACAAGAATTACATATACATTAAGAATTACATATATATATATATATATATATATATATATATATATATATATATATATATATATAAATATAGGTTTTCTACTGTTCTTAAGTTGTTTTTTTTTTTTTTTTTTTATAAACTTCTTTATTCGATCAAATACAACACAGACACATTACAGTGCAAGTAGAAGTCACTATCCCACTAAGGCGAGCCCGTGTGTGGGAAAGAAGTTCACATGCGGCAATTCAACAGTAACAGTACACAGTATGATAAAATACAATACTTAAATAATATAACACAAGTTTATAAAGAAACAGTAACACTATACAGCAAAAAAAAACTTTATAATACATAAGAAATATAAAATGCAATTATAAAGAAACAGTAACACACTACACAACAAAAACAATATAATCCATAAGGAATATAAAATACAATTATAAAGAAAAAGTAACACAGTATGAAGCAGTAATTGACTAAGCTTAAAAGCTGTAAGGAATACATATACATATATACAAGATATAAAATTAAGGCATGCAAATATAAAATTGAATTACATAATCCCTAATTAATACAAAAAACAATTATAAGAAACAGTTAAACAGTACACAGAAATAAACTGTAATTGACTAAACCAAAAGCAATAAGGAATAAAAATTCATATATTCAAGATATAAAATTAAGGCAAGTAAATACAAGATTGAATTACATGATAAGCAATATAAAGATACATAACATAGCATACAGTAAGAAATTGACAAAATAAGAAGTCAATAAAGAATACATATACTTGTATACAGGATAAATATCAGAATGAGTGACGCAGGCTGGCATTGAGGACGATGAGTAATTTGGATTCAATAATTCAGCAATATTTTCTTCATAAAATTTCAGTCAATAAATAAACCATTTTATTTATGCAACGTTTCGAGAATTTATGGTTCTCATAATCAGGCCTTAACAGTGGAAAACAAAAAAAAATAGAACATTAATATTTTTATACAATAAATAATATATGATGTTATTGTTAGAGACATAGAAAAGAATATATTGAAAAATGAATAGACATACAGGAGGTAAATAGATATTTCAATTAGAATTTACTTTAAAGATATTATTAGAAATTTACTTACAATTTTAGATAAAATAGTGTCTAACATAGACATATGTGCATACCATAAACATTGAAAGAACACTGGAGTAAAGATGCAAAGGAATAGCACAGATATGGAGGATTTTCCTTATTTATGACGTCAGGAGTCTGGGGTTTTCTCCTTTTGTTTTCATTATATTTTTTATTTATTATTATTATTATTTAGACGTTTTGTTAATATGTGTTCATTAAATTTGAGTAACGTGCATTAACGTTTTGGACCTCCGATTTTTTATTTATGGCGAGATTTCTATATTTTTCTATGGTAATCATTTCTTTAAAATTTCGTTTGAAGCTGTTTTTTTGTTTTATTTTTTTATACTGAATAATTTTGGGTGAGTAAAATTTGAATGAATGTTCTGTTTTTCTGAAATGAGTGGTGAGGGCAGTTTGATCTGGTTTATTATGTTAGTTGTTTTTTTTTTAATTGAAGTGCAGCTATATTTGTATTGGTACACTCTCTTTTTAAATATTGTTCAGATGTTTCGATAAGACATCCACTTGTTGAGGAGAGGGGCGACAGCGCGATTGCTCGCAGCCTCCACCCGTTCGTTATTAAGAGTCGCCGAATTCCTTAGTTATTTATCTAGGTTTCGTTTAGGTTAATATAAAATAACCATAATTGTTATATATTGGAAAAAAACAAACAAATAAAACAGATAAAATCAACTTCTTAATCAATCACAAAAAAGTAATTATTGTATCTCCTGGCGACGTTAGCGACAGCTAGGACGATAGCGACAGCGGCGATGATGGCGACAGCGATCCAGCGACCAGTGACCAATCTCTCCCGTAACTCTCAGCGCACTCTTTCCCGAGCGGTCACTAGCACTAAATCCCTTTTACATAAACAGAGCCCCCTTGCGTCTTAATTTAATATTAATGGAATATTTACAAGAAAATTAATGTTATAAATCAGTATTTTCCCAATTTTTAACATGCCGCCAATTTGATAACATAAAATTTAGATTTTGGAATTGTGACATGAGACAGAATTAAGTGATAAATAAAGAAATTAAGTGAATTACTGCGAGGTTATGCGTTCTTTGGTTAATGGTTCTTCTGGGTTGGTCCGATAGGACGAGGAACGTTTCTTTAGACACCTCTGAGACTACTAATAGAGCCATCTTTTCCTATAGGTCCATGAATAGATTAAACCAAAGCTATTTGGCTTGTACGACAGTGATGCATTAAATAATCTGCCGCCCACCTTGACGAGTCCTGGATTGCATCCCCAATGGGTATAAGAATTTCAATTGCAACCTTTGTATATTGAATGGGAAAATTTATAAAACCTATTCCGATATATTCTCAGATAGGCTGCATTTAATTTTTGAAATCATGAGAATGTTTTATGCAGCGAAGTTTGAAGATGGTGTGAGGTAATTAGATAAAATTTAGAAATATATTTTTGAGTCCTTGTTCTGAGGGTGTGCGATCTATATATCGGTGTTTGTAATTAAACGATGTTGCATAATGATGCTTACTTTTGGTGTCAACAGAGACTCTCTGAGCTGGTTGGTTGACTTCCTGAATCATACAGAATTTAGTGAGTGAATTATTTAAGGAGGGATCGGTTTCAAATTCTTGTTTATCCTCAGCGAACGTGATATTGTTAACGTATCTCTTACAAGACCAGTTATCACCAAATCGAAAATCGTCTTTAATCCATTTGGAAAACCTGAGGAAGTGTTGATGGTTTCTTCTGTAAATATTTGACTAAAAAAATCAGCTCCGAGAAGAAAATCTATCTGATCCGGTTTGTCAAAGCCAGGATCAGCAAGATCGTATTTATTAAAGATTTCTTTAATTTTTGGCAATAAGCAGCTGGTGAGTAATTTATCTGTATATATAGATATGCGTTATTAATATGGCATTTGTTTCCAGTAGTTGTTGATCCAGTCCGCACGGGCGTATAATACATTTTGTTTGGTGTTCTTTACCATGAATTGGACTATCAGCATCTCATGAGGGTTTCTGATAAAGGGTAATCCTAAGCGTTGTGAAGAATGGGTGGTTATGAAAGATCTCTTTGACCCACTATCTATAACCAATCGTATTGGATGGTAGTTACCCTCTTGATCCCTAATTTTGGCGCAAGCAGTTCCAAGTAGGACATTAATTCCTACATCATTTGCAGTAGAAAGTACTACTTTCTTTGTGTCATTTGAAGTTTTGTCAGTAGGGTCCACAGGGCAAAATGTTTTAGGCTGGCTGATATTTGAAGAGCGATCAATAGACGTTTATTTGTTAGCGAGCTGTTTAGAATGTAAGTATCACGTTTGATATTTGATTTGATGGCGAAAAATGTAATAGTGTGTGAAGTTTCCTACCACAGCATCGACATGAATCGTGAGAGGGGTGGCCTTTTGCTGAGTGATCAAATGATAAACAGTTGAAGCATCAATTAAGTGCCTTGACTTATTCGTATCATTGTGGTTGGCTTAAAGTCCTGAATCAGGGGCATTCATAAATGCGGTGTCTTTCTTGGCATTTGAAACATTCCACAGTAGAATTATCAGAGCTTGTTGAGCTTAAGACGCGTCTTGAGTCAGTAGAGTATCTGGGTTTAGGGTTTTTGACTATTGTGTCTAGTGAGCGGTTAGAAGTTAAAGTTTTGGTTTGTAGTATTATGAAAATTTCTTGTATGATGTTCTGAAAGTTATCAAGGATGGGTAATGTGGTCGAAGAAGAGTATTTTGTTTCAAACTGATCGCAAGACTCTCAGCGTACTCCCTCTCTAGCGGACACTAGCACTAAATCCCTTTTACATTAACAGAGCCCCCTTATGTCCTAATTTAATATTAATGAAATATTTACAAGAAAATCAATGTTGTAAATTATTATTTTCCCAGTCCTTAATACCGCATATCCGCTTGAAACCTAAGAACGGTAATAATAATAATAGCTTTATTGGCATCAGTAATTGACAAAGCCTCTCCCATAGGGAGGAATTTATAATAGTTGGCTATAGTAAGAAATAATAAAATATTGAAAAAAAAAACAAATAATCCAGAGAAAGAAAAAACACAACTAATTATATAAAAAAAAACCTATAAAACAAAACAGAGTCTTTGAAAAAATACAACAAAATAAAGCACAAATCTAAATATTTTTTAAAACGTTTATCCACCAGGATTTGTCCCACGCAACAGTCTGCGTCAATTCATCCCTCCACCTGCGATGTGGTCGCCCCCTCTGTCTGCTGTCCTCTCTCGGGATCCACTCCGTACAAGCTCTGGTCCATCTTTCGTCTTTCAGTCTGGCCAAGGAGCTGGGCAGCTCCATTTCAATCGATCGGCCTCAACCCTTAGACTTTTAATGTTCACTTTCTGAAGCATATTTTTGTTTTTTGTTCTCTCTCCTTTCTCAATAAACATTAAGCTTTTTAGAAGCTGTATTTGCATGGTATTCAGCCTCCGATCGAGTTTTCTTGTAAGTGCCCAGGTTTGAGCCCCGTAGAGAACCGTGAGATATACGCATGTAGTCAAAACTTTGGTTTTAAAATCTAGTGATAGATTGATTTTGAAGATCTTTTGGAGAGACCAATATTTGCACCACTCGAGCTTAACTCTTCTTTCTATTTCCTCTATTCCTTCCTGCGCATGCGCTGGATATAGTCATTCACGTTTTACATCGCTCTCTCGAGACTTCAATCTTTGGATAGTTACTACATGTTTTTTTACGATTTAAAATCTGCCATGAAGTAGCTGGACAGCAGTGGTCTACATTGGTGGTAATCCCACAGTGAGTACTGTTTTTATTTAGTGTCTAATAGTGAACAGTGCAGCCGTGTGTATACGAGGCCTTATCACACTCATAGCGGCCATAGGGAAGCCCCCCACTCCCACGACTTCACGTGGGCCACGAGCTCAGTGTTCCGCCAGCTCTGGATGGGGCACGTTCGTGTGTTGGACATAATTAAATTATAACACGCAGACGTAATAATTTTTTTTTTTTTTTTTTTTTTTTTCTTACTTTATTTTTATTTATTCGTTTTTCCGTCTTCTCTATACCTTCTATTTATAACATAATGAGATATTTCCACCAGGTTATGTCGAGCAAGGTTACCAAAAGGTCTAGATCCGCTGGGTCTACCAGGGTCTCTACTCAAAATTCATCAGCACTTTCAACACCTCAGCATTCGCCACCAGCTAAGACACGTTCACGGCGCAATAATAAAAAAATGAGTCCTCCAGTTACTCCTAAAAATGCATCAGACGAACCACTACCAGGCACTTCATCCCAGGGGTTATCCGAGGAATCTCCCTTCTTCACGCCCAACCCATACCAAATTCTCCAATCTGATAAAGATGTTATGGAGTCAACACCAACGCCTAGAGAGCCTCGGCCTCCTCCGATATTCGTCAAAAATATAAAGAATTTTCAATTGCTCTGCACCCAAATAAACAAAATTATTGATCCCGGCAGTTACTCGTGCCTTAGCAGAAGCACTGATACTAAGATTTCTCCGGAAACAGCAGAATCGTACCGGAAAATCGTTAAATATCTGACAGACACAAAGGCAGAGTTCCACACCTACCAGCTTCGACAGGAGCGCTCCTTGCGGGTAGTCATTAGGAATCTTCATCCCTCAACGCCTGCTGAAGACATTGAAGAAGAATTGACGGCACTGGGCTTCAAGGTTCGTCAAATAACAAATGTCATAAAGGAAAATAGATCCGGCACCGATGTAACTAAGAAGATATCTCTACCCCTCTTCTTCGTTGATCTAGAACCCTCACCTGCAGTTGAAAAGGTATACGATATCCAAAGACTGTATTACACCAAAGTTACAGTTGAAAAACCGTATGTGAAGAAAGAAATTGTCCAATGCCACAACTGCCAGGCATATGGCCATACCAAACACTACTGTCATCATTTGCCACGTTGCGTGAAATGCGGAGACCCACACAAATCTGATGAATGCATCAAATCAAGGCAAACTCCAGCGGTGTGTGCTCTATGCCTGAAAGGACATCCGGCTAACTATAAAGGATGCCAGGTTTACAAAAACCTAAAACAAAAATTCCAGAAACCGCATCCAACAGAATATCCCTCTACTCCAAGAAGAATGACTTCAAACCTCATCAACTCTAATGTATCCTTTGCCCAACTTCTAGGAGGCGGTGAGAAAAATAAGAATTGTGAGGCCCTGCCGACGGAGCAACCAAGACCTCAACAACCCCAGCCCCAACCTCAATATTCTCTTCCTCTAACCCAACCCGAGCCTCAAAAATCCCATCAACATCAAATTCCACTTATTCCTCCTCCATCTAATGCAACAGATATCACCAGTCTCTTAACATCCTTCATCACTGAACTGAAATCAGTCGTGACTCCCCTAATATCTCTTCTAACTAACCTCGTATCCCACCTCATCACCTCTGCAAGAAAACCTTAAATGACCTCTTCCGAGCCTATATCCATCCTACTTTGGAATGCGAATGGTATTCGAAATCACACTAACGAACTAACAGTCTTCTTACAAGAAAAACATATAGACATAGCCCTAGTAACAGAAACCCGACTTACCAACTCACGGCTGTTTAACATCCCCAATTACAACATTTACCGCACGGACCACCCGGACGGAACCGCACATGCTGGCACTGCTGTCATCATCCATCACTCCCTCTCCCATCACTCACACCCCTTACCCGTCCATAATTACCTACAACCTACAGCTGTAACAGTTCGAACCAAGCTCTTTAACATAACAATTGTTGCAGCATATTCCCCTCCGAAAATTCCTTTTTCCGAACCCCAATTCAATACATTCCTAAATTCCTTGGGACACCACTTTCTTGTAGGAGCAGATTTTAATGCAAAACACCAACAATGGGGAGCCAGAACCACAAATTCTCGCGGACGAATCCTGTTGTCTGCACTTAATTCTACTCGCAGCAATATCCTTCCTCCGGATTCTCCTACCTACTGGCCAACAGATCCCAACCGCAATCCCGACCTCCTAGACTTTTTCATTCATAAAGGTCTAGGCTCACTAAATTATTCCATATCTCGCCTCGATGACCTATCTTCAGATCACAGCCCATTACTCCTTACCCTTTCATTATCGCCCATTCCTAAACCGTCTCCACCCTCATTCATCAGGGGCCCAGTTCATTGGGACCTATTCCGTCAAATCTTAACCGACAATATTGATCTCAGAGTATCCCTCAAATCCCCTGAAGAACTGGATGAAGCTGTAAATACCTTTACTACCCTAATCCAACAAGCAGCTTGGACTTCATCTTCACCTCTCTCTTCCACAAAATCCCGATGTACAAATCCTTTACCTCAAGAACTTCTGGACCTTATCCAATACAAGCGCCGTTCTAGGACTATCTGGCAGAGGACCAGGCATCCTGATGACAGGAAATCATACAATTATTATTGTAAATTAGTTAAAAATAAATTGACAACCTACAGATCTCAATCCTATAATTCCTATCTTTCCTCATTATCCACTTGTGACCATTCCCTCTGGAAAGCAACTAAAAAAATCCTTAAATACCATTATATCTCTCATCCTCTTCAACGTCATGATGGCTCCTGGGCCTCGTCAGATGAGACTAGGGCAGAGGAGTTTGCTAAACATCTTGCAAACACATTCACTCCTCATCCTGAACTTAATCCTACCCATACAGCTGCGGTTGAAGAATCCCTCTCCTCGCCGATTCCTCTCTCTTTACCTCCTAAAGCTGTCAACCCCTCTGAGGTCAAATTCCTAATCGATAAACTTAAACCTCGAAAATCTCCTGGATTTGATCTACTCACTTCCCAAATCATTAAAAAACTTCCCAAAAAGGCTATAATATTCCTGACCTACATATATAACTGCATCCTCCGTACAACCCATTTTCCTATGATGTGGAAACACTCAACCATTATACTTTTCCTTAAACCGGGCAAACCTGCTAATCATACCTCATCCTATAGACCAATCAGCTTGCTCCCAATTCTCTCCAAAATATTCGAGAAAATCCTTTTGAAACGCATCCTACCTTTACTCCAATTACACAAAATCCCATCTCACCAGTTCGGTTTCCGCTCAGGCCACTCCACTGTTCACCAAGGTCTTCGGGTTGTAGATCACATATCCTATGCCCTTGAAAGCAAGCAATATTGCACCGGTGCCTTTCTGGACATAGCACAAGCATTCGACCGGGTGTGGCACGATGGCTTACTTTTTAAACTAAAAACCCTATTACCCCAATCCCTATATCTAATCCTTCGATCTTACCTCTCTACCCGCTCGTTCAGAGTTCGTTGTGGTTCTGACTTCTCAAGTTGTTATCCGATAGAAGCTGGTGTTCCACAAGGTAGTGTCCTAGGTCCTATCCTTTACATCTTATTTACCGCAGACATTCCCACCTTTCCTGAAAACTTCTTGGCAACATTTGCCGATGACACAGCTATCCTCTCATCCCACCTAGACCCGATAATAGCATCCTCAAACCTCCAATCGCATCTTGCTTTGATTGAACAGTGGTGCAATCATTGGCGTATCAAAGTAAATGAATCAAAAAGCAAGCATGTAACCTTTACCTTACGACGCAAATCCTGCCCTTCAGTCCATTTTAACTCTACCCCCCTTCCCTTTTCTGACACAGTCAAGTACCTTGGTTTCCTCTTAGACAAGAGACTGACATGGAACCCACATACTAGACTCAAACGACAAGAACTCAATCGACGATATGGCCAGCTATATAGACTTCTAAATAGGAAATCACACCTCTCAACGGACAACAAACTACTCATTTACAAGACCATTCTTAAACCCATTTGGACCTACGGACTTGAGCTGTGGGGAACAGCAAAATTTTCGAATATCAAACGTATCCAATCCTTCCAGTCTAAAGTCCTTAGAACAATAATCGATGCCCCATATTATGTTACCAACAAAACCTTACACCATGACCTGAATATCCCATTTGTCCTTGATCTAATCCCATCCAAATTCTCAATCTTCCACCAGAAGCTTACTCACCTTCCTAATCCCTTGGCACACTCCCTATCCAGTTCCAAACATCCCTATAACCCTCCTCGTAGGTTGAAGCGGCAGTGGCCCAGAGATCTTTTATAAATACGTCATTGGAGTGCTGGCAATGGCTGGCTTCTCCACTCATGCCCTGAGTGTATGTGGCTCTAGCGCCCTCGCTCAGCCTCCACTGGCTCTCAAGACCAGTGACGCGGTTGAATGAGAGGCGCTGGGATCTTCTGGCATTGTGACTCGACATCCACCAGTGGATCTCGAGGTTTGATTCGGTGATCCCAGGGGCAGTTTGTAAATATTGTAAATAGGTATGAATGTGAACAAGATTGTTATTATTATTTTCTTTATAGTATTTATTTAATTTTGTGTATATATATTTTTTTTTCTTTCTTCTTTGTTTGATCTTTGTTAATTATTTATTTTAATTTTATTTCCAATGTACATATGGAATGAATTATTTCTTATATCATTAATATTCATTGCCCCAGAAGGTGGCAGATTGTATTATCTCGTAATAAATAATAATATAAAAAAAAAAAAAAAATTTCCTCTATCATCCGCCTTAGGCCGTTTATGTCCGGAGATATAAGACATATATCGTCCGCAAATCTTACGTTGTTCAGCATTTTCCAATTGACGGATATTCCCAGGCTTTCCCAATTTAATTCTCTAAATCACCAGACTTAAAAGACAAGAAAGTGTTCGCAGATACCGATTGTTACAACACTTACTTGACAAACGTTCAAAGCTTCCAATCTCCTACAAAAAACTAATTTATATGGCCATTATTAGACCTATTTGGACATATAGTATTGAGTTATGGGGATCCACCAAGCCATCAAATTCTTCCCGCATCCAATCCTTGCAATCCAAAATCCTCAGAAAGATCCTAAATGCTCCGTATTTTCTCACTAATAAAACTATCCATAAAGTTCTGAATATTCCGTTAGTTGCAGACCTATCCAAAACTAGATATACCTCCTTTAATTCCAAACCACCAGCCCACGCAAACCCGCTTGTCCGTATCCTTTCATCTCCATCTATTCCTGATAATCCTCGGATGTGCCTGAAAAGATGGTGGCCTCGAGACCTGCTAATGACGTAAACATTGAAGTGCTACCGCTGGGTAGCTTCTTTACAAGACTTTATCAAGCCAATTGTTACTTTTTTTCACCTTTACTTGTATTTTTTCCTATACAGCTGTAAACATCAATTAATAAATAAAAAATTCTCTAAATAATTTATTTAAAACACAATTAAATAGAATCGGAGATAGAGGGCACCCTTGTTTCAGTCCTCGTTCAACCTCAAAGTATTTGCCTTCCCTATCCAACGCCACGAATGCTTTTCCGTTCAATGTAGAGTTCAGTTTGCTCTGAGTAATTCTAGAGAGAGAACAGCTCCGCTCCGAGGGATTAGCAGTACTTTGTCAGATAAGAACCTTACTTTATATTTACTTTTACTTTTATTTTTTACTGACTAAAAATTTCACTCCACATATTACCTCTGTTTGATTATATATTACCTAATAAAACGGAAATTATTCCGTCCGTCTGAATAAGTCCAATAATTGGCAATAACCGGTAGTAAGGTCCCACTATGGGGCCTATAATATAAAGTTTTCAACCTGATAGTCAAACACAGGTTAGAATGGTTTATAGAAAAAAAAAGAAATACTTAGCCCATACTGTTTTGGTTTTCGCAAAAATAGATCCACTACTGACTCAATTTGGTACTTAACAAACAACATCTACAAAGCCTTCAACTAAAAAATAATTCTACTTGCAGTAACAATAGACGTAGAAAGAGCATACGACAATGTCAAACCGGCAATACTCATAGACAAATCAAAATAACATGGTGTTACATCGCTCATAACCAACTGGATTTCTAGCTACCTTTCAGTGCGCACCTACCTGATTCAAACCGATGAAGGCCCAGTGACATTTAATTCATATAATGGTTTACCCCAAGGAAACGTCCTCAGTCCCATACTATTTAATTTATACACTGAGCACATCACTAATAACCCACCAGATGACTGCGAAATCATATAATTTGCAGACGATTTCCTTATTTTCGCCAGAGTAGATACCCCAGAGAAAGGAATACAGCTACTAATAAGAGCTTATGACAGCTTAATAGAAGGATTAAAAAAAATCGGATTAGAAATGAATCCTAGAAAAAGCAAATTGATACCATTTACAAGAAAACGAAAATTCGACTTAACAAGCTTTAACATCACCACTCCTAACTATAACCTCGTTGCGCAAGAATCAATAAAACTCCTGGGAATGACTTTTGATCGTAAGCTTCATTTCAAAACCAGCTTGATGAATATAAAGAATCATGCTCGAAAAAATGTCGATTTATTAAAACTATTAGCAGGGGTTTACTGGGGTTCCCTCCCCACAATATGCTCATGCTTTATAAATCCATTGTCCGATTCATTTTTGACTACTGCATCTTGATTCACAACGAAATGAAATCTCCTCTTATTAAAAAATTAAATACTGTTCAGAATTGTGCAATAAAAATATGTATTGGGGCATTTAAAACTACTCCATTAAATGCACTGCTGAATAAAGCAGGAGAGATGCCCCTACCCTTGAGGAGAGCCTGGCTCACCAAGAAGTACATCATAAAAAGTTTTTCCGATCAAAGGCACCCAGTAAGAAAAGCAATTACCTCTAATAACATTTATTGCCCCCACATGAAAAGCCTCCATGTTCAGATCTTCACGGATGCCTCCAGATCCTCCCACCAAACTGCAATAGCTGTTATTGATACAGTCAAGGATTACACAATTCCGGTCACTCTACCTTCTAAATTCAGTATTCTTAGAGCTGAACTGTATGCCATTCTCAAAGCAGTTTGTTACTGTCAACGTGAATACTCTATCGCCAATATAGTCATATTCACAGACTCGGCATCCTCGTGCAAACTATTGGAAAATGTTTATAAAAACAAATTAATAACCTATATAGCTCTAGACATTATCCGGAATATACAAACCGGCAGCAACAGTTATAGCTTCCAATGGATACCAAGTCATATAGGACTGTCAGGAAATGAAGCGACAGATGGAGCTGCTGGGGAAAAACAAACTACGATAGAAAATGCCATAGTACCTCTCCAAGACCTTTTAAAATGTCTGCAGAAAGAAGCAGTCCAGGAATGGCAGGAGAAATATGACTGGGAGTCACAATTTAAAGGCAAAGATTACTATCAAACCCAGCCAACCATTAGCCTTATACCATGGTTCTCCAATAACTAACAACTTGATAGAAAAGAAATTTCACAATTAATAAGACTACGGACTAACCATGGCTGCACAAAAAAATTTCTCAATTTAATGAAAATAGAAAAAGATGGGAATTGCCTAACATGCAAAATCCCTGAAGACCCGCGCCTCATTCTATTCCGATCCAGAAAATATAGAAAGCAAAGGGAAGTAGTGGTTCCCCCAGAAACAGAAGCCACGTTTTTACAAAAGTTAGGCAAAGAAATGTTTATGATCATCAAGGTATTTTTCATTAGCGCTCAATGTAAAACCAATTAAAAAAAAATATATATATATATTAAGAGGCACTTCACAGAGTTTAATTTAATTTTAGTATTATTTCATTTTTTCTATTTCTTTTGAGTCACCTTCCTCTCTCATTTACATTATTTTGTTTTATTGTCTATTTAATTAATTTATTGATCTGTTTTTATTATATTTGGTTCTGTAACCTAACTTTCTATTAAATTATGGCATTTGACCATATAGGATTTGGTTTCAAATCTTGAAGGTCATTTGGATAATCAAAAAGAAATGTAGAGTTTCTCCATGTCAAATTCACACAGTGCTTCCCATAAATACTTATGTCTGATCGATTCGAAAGCCTTGAAATAGTCGATAAAACATAAATAGGCCTGCCTGGCGTATTCTCTACTTTTCTGGATGAGCTGATTTATACATTGGAGTTGATCTGTTGTACTGGAAGTAGGACGGAAGCCGGTTTGTTTTATGTTGTGATCCTGATATATAGTTTTTATTATTCTATTTTTTAAAAAAATACAAAATACTGGAAGGAATTAGTCCGGGTGGCGGTCATTAAATGAAAGAACTAAATAGTTTCAACTATTTATTGTTTGCCAACGTTTCGACCCCCTTTGTGGGTCATTCCAAATTCTCAAAGGAATTCCATTCTCTCACCATGCGCCCTGATTATGACACACAAAGGGGGTCGAAACGTTAGCAAACAATAAATAGTTGAAATTATTTAGTTCTTTCATTTAATGACCGCCACCCGGACTAATTCCTTCCAAAAATTCTCAACGGTCAACTAATTACATCCACAATAATACAAAATAGTTTGAAGAAACTTTGAGTTAATGAAATCGGGCGCAAATTCTCCAAGCTATCCTTTTACTTTCACTTACTATATATAGTAAGGGGAAGTATTGCGATCGTGAAAATTTTCGAATTCCAGTTTTCAACGGAAATACACGTTTTAGGGTCCCCTGAGTCCAAATAACCAAGTCCCGCAAAAAGGTCTGTGTGTGTGTGTGTGTGTGTGTGTGGTAACTCCCGGGCAGAAACGGTAAGTCCTATGAAACTAAAATTTCATATTTAAGACAACTACATGCCCGAGACGTGACAAAACTTTTTTCATCAAAATGAGCTTACCAGAAGAGGCACTTTATACCATGCATTTTGCACCTTTTTTCGATTTTCTCAAAAACGGTTCCGACGATTTTGATTAAACTCGCTATATCGATGTAAAATTTAATGGGCTTTAATATCATGTAGGTTTTATTTGGATAAAAATGGTCTGACAGGGCTTAAATGCCGATACTTTAAATTTTCTTCCCCTAAAGTACCTTTAATTTTGTAGATTCAATAATAATAACTAGATTATCTTGTTAAAGCTGATGAAAAACAGGTAAATACATAAATTGAATAAATTCGATACCCAACTAAAGGAGAAAACAGAAAAAATATTTTTTTAATGCAATTTTTCGTTTTTGAATATAAGAGCAGTAATATACATGTATGATATACCGTTGGAAAGCTAAAGATTTTAGAAAAAATATCATCTCATACACAAGCTTTTAAAAGTTAATAGAGAGTGATGAAATAAACATAAAACTAACTGATTATTTTAGATAATAATTTAATAGATTTTTTAATGAAACACATGTTTCTATATAAATTCAATTTGATTAATTCCTTAATAGTTTCACGTATTTTTTTCTCTAACTGTATTTGAAAATTCGTTCATTGATTTTAAAAATCGAGGTAAGTGAAAGTCGTGTGTTGCCCGCACCAGATTTTTTTAATTTTTTATGTATTACTACTATCTTGCTTACTTTCCACTCGCTAGGGACTGACTTTTCATTGATTATTTTATCTAAGATGATACTAAGCGGTTTTATCAAAGCTTCGATAAAAAGCTCGTTTGGTATACCATCACTGCCAGCTGCTTTTCTTTTTCAAACCTTCAATAGCCTTTTCTACCTCTTCTTCTAGAATGCTTAGGTCCTCGTTATTTTCCTTTTCGTTTTAGTATCGTCTTTATATAAGTTTCTATAATATAAGAACAGTAAAAAGCTTAAATTATCAACTGTGAAGAACTGATCAAAATATATATACATTAGCGATAAAAAAAAAACCGGTGCACCTAGATTTTTGCAAATATCTTTTTGTTAAACCAAAATTAACCTCCCAATCTTTTTCTCAGCATAGTATATACTGTATGCTTCAAAAAGTCACAAGGAATATTAAGAAAAAACGACATAATAAAAAAATAAAAAATAGTAAAAAAAAACAAATATCATAAAAACAAAAATAGACTTCTTTACATTTTTAAAGTTTAATTAAACAATGACTGCTTCAATCCTCCTCGGAGGAGGCCTAGAGCTACCCGTTCTTAGGGTATGGCCTCCCACTCTTCCACTAGCACTATCCTGAGGTCATGTAGGTTAGCTGGAGGGATTGCCGTCGTCAAACACTCCTCTAGCACCAAAAAATTGTAGGTGTGCCAATCGAACATAACCTGAAAAAGTATTTTTTTTAAATTAACCAAAAAAAAAATCGACTCACGTTTATGAAAACAAATTAAAAAAAAAGATATCTTATAAACCTTTCAGAAAACAATAAACATCTAATTTTTTCGTTAAAATCGGTTGATCTGTTCAGAAGACAACACTTTTTTCGTTTTTTCTCTCCCCCTCGCATAAAAATTATGGGGCTAAAATTTTGCAAAAGGTGGTTTCTCATAAGCGAATCAACGGTATAAATTTGGTTTTGATATACCTGGGGGTAGATTTCACATGCCTATTCCGCTAGGCACTTTATGTTTTAAAGTTCTATCATTTGGTCGGTCTTAAGAATGCTACAATTTTTCAAAGGATACCGTCAAATATTATAAGAAAAAACAGTTTAGATAACTTTTGAGTAAATTATATCGACAATATATTAATATATTCTAAGGCATGGGAATGCCATATGTTTCAAATTAATAAACTTCTGTGTTTTAAAAATTGAAGGGTTAAAACTAAAATTATAAAAATGCCGCTATGCTGCTAATTCTCTTTAACATCTAGGGCATTTCATCCAAGAAAACAAAATATCACAAGCACAAGAAAATATATTTGCAATAAAAAAATGTATGAGACTAACTGATAAAACTGGGGTTCGCAGCGTACTCGGTTCAATAAAATATTATCTGAAGTATATTGAAAACAGTGCTGAAAAGTTTGGACCTTAACAAAGGTTGTTACGGAAAAACGTCGAGTTTGATTGGACTGACGAATGTGAGAAAAGTTTCGATCTAATAAAGGATTATTTATGTTCGTCACCAATCCTGGCAATTTATAATGTTAAGGGAGAAGAAGAAAATAAACTTTATTTACATATTTACAAATGATTTTGGATGAGCCATCCTTACAATAACAAAATGTTTTGTTTGTTTGGTAATTATAATCTATTAGCCTAATGACCTTTGAGCCTAATAATAAATATGTGGTAAAATTAAATTGACATTATCTATGATATCTATGGTAGTAGGGAAAATTATACAAAAAACCTACTTATAAAAAAAAATAAATAAGTAATAATAATTGAAAATATAAAATTTAGAATTTAAAATAAACTAGCTTATGTTAGCAACACATGTTTAGTTCTTTTATGAGTGTAGCGTTTCAGTGAAGTTTTATTATATTGCTGATTTCCTTTATTAATGGATTTTTGGAGACTGGTGTTTTACATAAGTATGAAGCTGTTTGGGTGCGGACAAATTGTTTGACTGTTTGAAGCTGCAATTCCTGGAGCATAGATGATATTTTAGTGTAGCGGGTGTAGTTGTTAATAACCCGCATAGACAGATTTTGAATTCTTTCAAGTTTTTGATAATTAGTCAAGCAGGTTGAGCTCCAGACCGAAGAGACGTACGTGATTAACGGATGGATAACTGATTTGTATATTGTCAATTTGTTACGATGGCTCAAATGGGATTTTTTGTTGAAGTATGGGAACATTTTATATATTAATTTTTTGGCTTTATCGATTATTCTATTGATATGTTCTATGAAAGTAAGAGATTTATCTAATGTTAGACCTAGGTACTGTACGGATTTTGACCATGGGATGGGAGCTGTATTTATCTTGATTTGGTGATTTATATGTGGGCGTCGTTCAGTGAAAAGAATTGCTTCAGATTTGGAGGGATTAATTTTCAATTTCCATTTTATGCAATATTTGTTGATTTTTTAAAAGTATTGTTGAAGGCGATTAACTATGGTATCGATGCGGTATGATGAAGTATACAATGCTGTGTCATCGGCGTATAGGGATCTCATAAGGGAGAAGTGTTTATTGAAACAGATGATAGTTTTAAAGGTATTGGAGCTACTTCAAAACAACCCCAAAAAGATAGAAGACTGCATCCAGTAGCATATGTTTCAAGAAAATTGTCTGAATACGATAAAAAAATGGACATTATTCATATTTCGTGTAAAGCCATTAAGGATGCCATCAAGAACTTGAAATAATATTTGATTGGTCGGAATTTTACCGTCTGTAGTGATCACAAACCATTGGAAAACCATAAGACTAAGTCGAGAACTGATAACTTACTTGGCGATCTTGCTCATTATGTCCCAGTTCAATTTCAAGATTATTTATAAGAAAGGGAAAGACAATGTTTTAGCGGATCTCTTATCAAGGAAGCGCGTTCTAAAATATTTTGAAAATGATAACGCTTTTCATGTTTCTAATTTGATTGAAATAAGTGAAATAATAGATGACCAAAAGAAAAACTCATATGAACTATATTCACCTAAGGGTACTGTGAAACGGGATAACATAATTTTTTTTTAATTGAAAAATAGTCCAAGAATATTTTTTTCAACCGACATTGGCATTCGGAGATTGCATAATTATTATAGCCATATTGGTGTTGCCCATTTTAAAGAAAAGAAAGACCATTCTCCTATTTCAAAAACAAGGATAAATTAATTAGTAAATTTTGTAAAAGCTGCTCAATTTCCGTGGAGAACAAAGCACGAAGAAGTAGAACGAACCAATGGAAAATTGGGTTAATATCAAAATTAGGGCCAGCTGTTGAACCTTATGAGATCATGTCCATTAATACAGCTGGTGGTTTTTAATGCTGTAGTTCTTCCAAGAAATACATGCATATCTTGGTTGACCATTTCAGTAGATATGCCTTGGGCTTCCACAACAACAGGTCAATGCGCTAAGGGTTTTATAAAGCTTAATGACCCAATTGCTCGAAACAATGAAATAAAAATCATCCTAATAAATAATAAAAATCATTAAATTCAGAAGAACTGGAAAATTATTTGGATAGGAAAACAATTAAATTGATATTCACCTCCATATATTGTCCTCATTCCAATGGGCTAAATGAAAGGTTGAACCAAACCTTAGTCAATAGGATAAGGTGCAAAAGTAATAATGGGGACAAACCGACTGGTCAAGAGTTGCTGAGGAGTGTGTCGCGGGATATAATAGAACAAGGTATAGTTAAACCAAATTTAAGCCGCAGTATTTGCTCTTCTATTGAGATAATGAGATTTAACCGAAGATAGAATGGAAGCGCGATTAAACTCTAGAAAGACCTTTGATATGAATAAAGGCAGGATTGATAAAAACAGAAGAGATTATGAGTTCAAAAAAAGAGAAATAGAATGAATAGAAGAATGTTGGATAGATATGAGTGGGCCCATTCAAGATTTTAAAGAGGATCTCTTCGTCGATATATGAAATTGATTGTGGAAAAAGGAAAATGGCATCAAATTTATTTCACAGCAACAAGCTGTCACTTTATCCAGTGAAAAAATGACTACAGGGGGTGGGGAGAAGTAAATATTTATTTGTGTAAAAACATATTTATTAACATATGTTCAATTGTTATATTATTTAAAATATTGTGTTGCACAGTTGTAGGTTATTAACTTATGTAATTGAGTAATTTCATTAGTTTTGTGATGTAAAAAATACGTTAAAACCAACGAGAAGCATGAATACGTCGCGCTTAATGTTGCATTCAACAAAACGAAGGCCACTTTGGACAGTTACTCTAAATGATGTAATAATAATAAATAAAAATGAATAATAAATCTTTAACCTTTGATATCTGTTTAATAAGCGAGATTGAGATATATGTTAATATTTCTTTTTTGTTTATAGTGTGTTACATATCATATATATGTATATAACATGATGATGAATTTCTCTTATATATACTCCGCAGTCATTATTTGGGATGAAAGAAAACTTCTAGAAAAATGTAAGTGCCATATCCACCGTGAGATTTAATTGAAAATGACTCAAAGTTGTATGAACAAATTGTTTAACTTACATTCTTGATCATTCAAATGGGTCGATTTCCGAGCACTGAAATCATAACTTGAGTCCCGGAATTTTGTAGAATATCCAACCCTAGTGTTTTTTACACTACGACCCACTGTTATGCACATTTCGACATATCGTTGCTTATCCGATCCTCAATTCTATGAAATTCTATTCCTCTTTTTATCCGCCACTCCATATTTCTTCCTACCTTCAAATCCCGTTTATTTATTTACCTCCTGACCACCCAGTCATAACAGAATGGTAAGTAGGGAGGGTTCAGGGAATGGGCTAAGAAGAAAATGTTTACTGGTGTTAGTCTCAACAAATGTATCCATTTGCTCATCTAATGAATCATTTATCACCTAGCAGTTTCTTTATGATCAAGAAAGATTTCAACAAATTTTCAAATGCCAACCGATATTTGTGATACAATATAATATAAATATATAATATAAATTATTCCTGATAGAGGGAGGAAAGTTGTTTAAAAATTAATTATTTCACATCAAAGGTAGGTAAAGGAAAGAAAATAGATTATCTTTGATGAATAGAGATAATTAATGATTTTTATAAAGTTGGTTTGAAGGATAGTAGGCGCGTAAGTTTTAAAAGCTAGCGGCCATGATAAAAGTTGAACTTCCTGTCTCGGTAAACTCGTAGGCAATAAAGGCTCTTCCCAATAAACTTTAAGATCCAACGGAAAAAATTGAGGATAAGCCAGGAAGAAAATAGGCTTTTGTTTTTAAAATCAAAATCATGTCATCATCATCATCCATGGCGCTACAACTCTTGAAGAGTCAGGGCCTCCTGCAGTTTAGTCCGCCAGTCTTCTCTATTCATTTCAACCGCTCTCCAATTGCGAATCAATTGTCAATTGTCAATGTCATCTCCGGGATTGATAAAATAATATCCAGCAACTTGATGACATTTTCCGCGTTACTTGAATTTCAGAACAAAGTATCAAGTCATTATAGAAGACGCTATATTTAATAATATTGTATATTTTAACTTGGTAATACGATTGTAAATATATGTGAACTGTTTTAAGATAATAAATAAACCTTACGAGGTATCTTGACCTAGAGTCGAGACACTTGTCTTGTAGAGAAACTATCGGTCCAAAATTAGTTCTTCTAGTTAGCGATTTTGATGAAAAAGTCGCTGTAACATCTCGGGCGAATAGTTTTCTTAAATATGAAATATCAGTTTATTCGGACTTTTCGCCTTCGCGCTAGACTTACCACATATGGACACACACATTTTTTCGGGACTTGGTTATTTGGACTCAGGGGACCTTAGAACGTGTATTTCCGTTGAAAACTGAATTCGAAAATTTTTCACGATCGCAATACTTTCCCTTTCTATATATTTCATATATAGGTAAGTGAAAGTTAAAAGAGAAATAGAATAATATACATATTAATACAAGCAATATGTATGATGCACATAATAAAACTAAAATATAAAATAGACAATGAACAATTAATGATTACTATAAAAAAGACAAAATAAATACAAATCTTAATAATGACAATAATCAAATAAATAATATAGATGAAACAAATAAAAAACATTTCAATTACTTCAAAATTCGGGCTTAAGGAGGAAAAAAAAAGAAAAAGATATTTAAACAATTTGACCATAATAATATCAAATTTGGACTTTACAATAATAATAGACTAAATACATTCATTAAAAACGCTGCAAATTATTACACAATGGTTTATTATTTCCAAATGACAATATTAGGGTATAACTGTTTATAAAGCTGTAGATAGGCACTTAAGTAATATGAAAATCGATAAATAATTAAAAGAAAAATAGCATATCACTACTGCTAATTTCAAAACTCTATATCTCTGCTGATTCTTAACCAATTTCAATAACTCTTTTTTTCATTTTGTAGGAAATTCAATAAAATGGCACTATATTTAAAAAAATATTTATTAATTAGGAGAAACGGGTTTTTAATAATCTGTTATTCGGCTTCTATGGATCTTCATGTATTTTATTTATTTATTTTTTTTTTTTTATCGTCGATTACAAAGGTTCATTATTGAAAATTATAAACCAGAAGCATTAATAATAGACGGCGTTGATATTTCCTATTCATTTCTTTTCTTTCGAATTTTATTCAAATAAAATTTCCTGTTTCTAGAACACCTTACATTTTTTTCTCTATCATCAATAATAATCAGAGAGTCACTTGTCTTATAAATTGTAGCTTGACCATATGAGAAATTGTTTTTTTCTTCTTCTCTTTGTTCATCGCGTTGTCTTTATCTCAAAAGTCTTTTCGATTTTTCTATATCTTTGATAATAACTGATTTTCGGCTGAATTACATATGTTATGATTTGTGACTTGAATATGCAGATCGAGGTGATATTTTTTTTAATAATTGCACTTTACGCATGATTAGTATCAGTGTCGACTTGGTGATATTGATGTATCAGGACATACTTTTGAACACGTAGAGAAATTCAAGTATTTAGGTTCAATTATAGCTAGAAAAATAAAATCCAGGAAGAAAAAAGTCCCGGTTAAAGGTGGGAAATGCGTGTTATTATTCAGTTGCTAAGTTACTTAGTTCGCGGCTTCTATCAAAAACTTAAAGGTTAGAATTTATAAAACTATTATTCTTCCAACGGTTCTTTACGGATGTGAAACGTGGCCGCTTACTTTGAAGGATGAACAACGGCTTAAGGTTTTCGAAAATAAGGTATTGCGTAAAATATTTAGTCCGAAGAGAGATGAGGCCACTGGGGAGTTTAGAAGGTTGCACAACGCGGAATTGCGGAACTTGTATTATGTGAATATAATTGAGCTGATTGCATCGTGGAGACTCAAATGGCCGAGTAAAGTTGTTGGGCTCGATGACGAGCGGATTCCGAGAAAGTTGGTATTTGCTGATCCGACTGGCAGGCGTCCGAAAGGTAGGCCGGAGCGAGATGGGAGGATTGCGTTAAGGCTGATCTCGGGGGCTTGGGCTTGAACGGTGAGCATTGTACGAGTCTTGTGCAGGCGGAATTTGGTGGTATCGGCATCGAACCTTCGGGTTCGCTAAGCCTATTATTATCATTATAATTGCACTTTACTGTTTCCAATACTCTATACACCTTTCTCTCAATCTACAAAAATAACTAAGTTATTGGCGTATTTATGGATACAATTTCAATTTTTTCCTTTTCCTTTTTTCTGTTTTTTATAATTATTTGCAGTTTTTTAGTCAATAAACACTAGCAGTTTTCTTCTCTATCTTCAAAAATAACCAGCTGATATCAACGTCTAGGTGTTGAGATCATCGTTGCATGGCCTATTCTTTTTGTGGCGAATTTAAAAAAAAAATGGTGTAGTAGTTTCAGAGAAATGCCGCGAGCGGCGGACAAACGTATTTTTTCTTATCATTTATTCGCTTTCTACGCATCTTGAAACGTGTGCCTTCCCATTTTGAAAGGGAATAATGTTTGTTTTTTTTTGGTCGATTACAAAGGTTTATTATTGAAAATAATAAACCAAAAGGAATGATAAAATAGAAGAAGGTAATCAACAAAATGTTTTTTATAAAATATACTTTGATACTTGCCAAAAATGCTGGAGAAGGAGAAACTTCTTAGATGTTGAAAATAAGGTTGAAACAACATATATTAAATTGTATATAATTATATTGTATAAATATAAATTATACAGCACTATCTAACCATAGCAATGCCTTAAGCATAAATTTGATTTCGAAGAACCACAAATTTTAAATACTGAATAAAAAATATGAGGAATGCAGTAAATTTTATAAAGGGCCTAGCGGAATAAGCATGTGAAATCAGCCCCCGCGTATATTAGAACAAATTTATACCATTGATTCACACCTATGAGAAACAACCTTATGCAAATTTTTAGCCTTATAGGAGGGAAGTTATGGAGGGGGAAAGAAATAACAGAAAAAAATCATTTATTCTTTATACATGATTGACGTTTCGGGGTTAATAATGCCTCATATTCAGATTTTTTTTTCAGGAAAATAATATATGTTAATGGTTTAATAAAAAAGTTCCCAAAAACATTTTTTTATTTTAAAAACGTGAGTCAACATTTTTATTAAAAAAAAAAAAAAAAAATTCTCGGTTATTAAACCTACAATTTTTTGCTACTTTAATTCATTGGAGGGTTCTTCACAATATATATTTTTTTCAAGCCGATCTCAAATGTACCTAATAGTAAAAAATTTCAAAAATAACAGCATGCATTCAGCTCTCTGTGAGTAGAAACTAGTCACGCATGGAGAGTAGGGATAGATCCGTAGGATCGTTGTCAATAGATATTACTTACACACTATGCACCTACAAACTATATATTATACCTGTTATTGTAAATATTTTCTATTGGATAGAAAAATGTATTTTATTATTATTATAATTTTTTTTTTTTTGACTTGGATTGTGTAAGTAGATAGATTTTTTTTTTCACCATTAGGTACATTTGCGATAAAATTGAAAAATATATATATTACGCAGGACCCTCCAATAAAATAAAGTAGCAAAAAATTGGAGGTGTATCAAACCATCATAACCTGAAAATATTTTTTTTTTTATTAACATTTTCGTGAAAAAAAAAATTAAGAAATATTTTTTGAAACTGGTTTGTGAAATCCATAACTTTTATTTTCTTTGCGAAAATCGGTTGAACTGTTCATGAGAAAACAATTTTTTTCGTTTTTTCGGTTCTCCTCCATAACTTCCCTCCCATAAGTATTAAGGCGCTAAAAATTTGCATAGGGTTGTTTCTCATAGGTATAAACCAATGGTATAAATTTCGTTCTAATACACGAGGGGGCAGATTTCACATGCTTATTCCGCTAGGCCCTTTGACTAAAAAAAAACAAAAAAACAAAAAAAAAAAAACAGTAGTAACAATGCAGACATAATTAATTCGGGATCACATGTAGCTGGGGGGTTAGCATGACAGCCTCCTATGCGAAAGGTCACGGGTTCAAACCCACAGGTGGTCCTAGGATTTTTTAATGGGAGTAAAAAATCCTTAGTTATGCGCGTCCTTCTGAGGGGACGTTAAAAGGTGGTCCCGAGCCTGTGCGATGATGTCAGGTACTCGTTAAAGATCCCTATCCTAATAAAACCTGGGTAGGCGAAATTTAGGACTCCCACTGTAGCATCGTCCGATTAGCCACAGTAGCATAAAGTAACGTTGAATAAATAAACAAACATAATTAATTGAATTTTTATATTAAAATAAAAATATTAAGATTTATAGATGTATCCTAATTTTTTTTTTTTTTTTTTTATTGAGATATATTACAATTTGTTACAAAATGAACAATAATAATATTGATAAGAGACCACATTCATACTATATATACAGAAAATAATAATAATGGTCAAATTTCATAAAATATAACATAAATTCAAATATATACAATAAAATAATAATAATAAATAAAAAACAAAACAAATCGAAACATAAACCTATTATTGAGATAAATAAAAAGTTGGCAAATAAATAAACATCTTACACACAATCATAACTATATACAATATATACAATTGCTAAAGGGACCCCAGCAAGCGCTTTTTCCTCCACTTGTGGAGGAAAAAGCGGAATCCAAGAGATCCCAGCACCTCTATCTCAGCCGCATCACTGGTCTGAGCCAGTGGAGGCTGAGTTAGGGCGCTGTAGCCACAAACATACCGTACATGAGTGGAGGATCTGACCATTGTCAGAACTCCAGTTTAAATGTTTACAATAGGTCTCGTGGCCACTGCCGTTTCAATCTTCGAGGAGGATTGTAGGGATGGGTGGTGCTGGATAGGGATTGTGCTAGAGGGTTAGGATGATGACTAAGGTTCTGATGAAATTTGGAAAATTTGGATGGTACCAGGTCTAAAACAAACGGAATATTAAGGTCATGGTGTAGGGTACAGTTGGTAACGTAATAAGGAGCATTAACTATTGTTCGGAGGACTTTGGATTGGAAGGATTGGATGCGTTTAATGTTAGAATGTTTAGCTGTCCCCCACAGTTCAAGTCCGTAGGTCCATATAGGTTTCAGTACTGTCTTGTATATTAGTAATTTGTTGTCAACTGTAAGATGAGATTTTCTGTTTAGTAGTCTGTATAACTGGCCGAATCTGCGGTTGAGTTCTTTTCTTTTTAGTCTTGTATGTGGGTTCCACGTCAGTCTTTTGTCTAGTAAAAAGCCGAGATACCGGACTGTGTCTGAGGAAGGAAGCGGTATGGAATTGAAATTAACCGTTGGACAGGATTTGCGTCGAAGGGTGAATGTGACGTGAGTGCATTTGCTTTCGTTTACCTTAATGCGCCAAGCATTGCACCAGTCTTCGACAAGGGAAAGGTGCTTTTGGAGATTTAGCGATGCTGCTTCAGGATCGGAATTGGATGATAAAATGGCTGTGTCATCAGCAAATGTTACCAGAAAGGTATTGGGGTCGGTAGGGATATCGGCGGTGAAGAGGATGTAGAGGACGGGTCCTAAGACGCTGCCTTGAGGAACACCGGCCTCAACAGTATATTGTTCGGAAAATTCGGAACCACAGCGAACTCGGAAGGAGCGGTTGGATAAATAGGATCGGAGGATTAGGTATAAGGATTGAGCTTAAAGAGCAGTCCCGGGTGCCACACCCGGTCAAAAGCTTGAGCTATGTCCAGAAAGGCACCCGAACAATACTCCTTGCACTCAAGGGCGGAGGAAATGTGGTCTACAACTCGGAGTCCTTGCTGAACCGTGGAATGTTGAGGACGAAATCCGAACTGATGTGAAGGAAAATTTTGAAATTTGGCTAGGATTCGTTTTAGTAGGAGCTTTTCGAAAATTTTTGAGAGGATCGGAAGTAGGCTGATAGGTCTGTAAGATGACGTGTTGTTAGAAGGTTTGCCTGGTTTTAGGAAAAGGATCATAGTTGAATGTTTCCATAAGAGAGGAAAATAGGTAGTGCGTAGGATACAGTTATAGAGATATGTAAGGAATGTAATGGCTTTAGGTGGAAGTTGTCTTAAGATTTGGGGAGTAAGGAGATCGTATCCAGGAGATTTGCGGAGAGGAAGCTTTTTAAGAAGATATCTGACCTCAGAGGGATTAACTGCTTTAGGTGGTAAGGATAGTGGTATTGGTGACGTGAGGAACTCTTCAACTGCTGCAGTATGGGTTGGATTAAGCTCTGGATGAGGAGTAAAAACTTTGGAAAGGTGCTGTGCGAATTCCTCGTCCTTATGCTTGTCAGAAGCAGCCCAGGAACCATCACAGCGCCGGAGAGGATGGGAAATGGTGTGGGATTTTAGGATTCTCTTCGTGACATTCCACAGGGAATTGTCACGAGTCGAGAGAGAGGAGAGGTAGGTATTGTAGGATTGGGAACGGAAGATCGCCAACTCCCGCTTTAATTTTCTACAAAAAAAATTGTAGGAGCGGCGATCTTCTGGGTGGCGGGTGCGTTGCCATAATGTTCTAGCTCGACGTTTGCTGTTGATGAGGTCTGTCAGGTGTTGTGGTAAATGGCTTTTGTAAGGAATTATTTGGGATTGTTTGGGAGAGGAGGCAGTCCAGGCGGCTTGTTGAATAGCGGTTGTGAAGGAATATACGGCGTCGTCAAGGTCATTTGGGGTTTTGAGAATCACTCTGAGGTCAATATCATTAGTGAGAATTTCGCGGAAGAGGTTCCAGTTGACAGGGCCCCTAATGAATGACGGTGGGATAGGTTTAGGAATAGGTGTTATGGATACATTTAGAATCAATGGACTATGATCAGAGGATAGTTCATCAAGGCGAGCTATGGAAAAATTCAGAGAGCCTAATCCGCTGTGGATGAAGAAGTCGAGGATGTCAGGATTACGGTTAGGATCTGTTGGCCAGTAGGTAGGAGAATCGGGAGGTAGGAGATGAAAGCGTCGGGAGTTGAGTGCAGACTGCAATGTCCGTCCACGAGAATTGGTGGTTCTAGAACCCCACTGTTGGTTCTTAGCGTTTAAGTCTGCACCCAAAATGAAGTGATTACCCAAGGAGTTGAGGAAGGATCCAAATTGGGCAGAGGAAATGGGATGTTTAGGAGGGCAGTATGCTGATGCGATGATAAGCGGAAAGGAAAAGGTTTTGATAACGATGGAAGTTGCTTGTAGGTAATCGTGGGCGGAAATTGGGTGTAAGTGGTGGGTGAGGGATCGGCGGACTATGACAGCAGTACCGGCATGGGCTTTGCCGTCTGGATGGTCTGTCCGGTATGTCGTGTATCCTGGTATTTTAAAGTACTGTTTAGTGGTTAGTCTAGTTTCAGTAATGAGTGCAACATCAATGTTTTTGTCCTGCAGTACGGCTGTAAGTTCGTCAGTGTGAGTTCTAACACCATTCGCATTCCAAAGGAGAATGGATAAGGAATTAGGTGAGGTCATTTATGGTTTTTTTAAGGCAGGAATGAGATTTGTTACGAGATTCGTAAGGAGTGATATTAGGGGCATAACAAGGGATTTAATTTCGGAAATAAAGGATGTCATCAAACTGGTAAGGTCTGTGGCGTTTGAAGGAGGAGGAATATGAGAGATTTGTGGTGGATTAGGATTCTTAGGATTGGTTACATTTTGAGAAAGAGGTATATGTGGAATGGATTGAGGTACATTTTGTAGTTCCGGCAGGGCCACGGCTTCAGTACTTTGATTCCCACCTCCAAGTAAGTGGGCAAATGATAAATTGGCATCAATAAGTTTTGAGGGTTCTCTTCTGTTTCTTACTTGTCTTGCTGTTTCATCCAGTACTTGAGGTTTTTGAAACCTGGTCCTCAGCTCCTTATAGATTTGGCATCCTTTATAGTTGGCCGGGTGGTCCTTCAGGCAATGAGCACATACAGCTTGTTGATTTTGGTTTTGTACACTCCACAGACTTGTGCTGTTCACCGCATTTCACGCATCGAGGTATGTGATGACAATAACTTTTAGTATGACCATATGCTTGACAATTATGGCACTGAATTATCTCTCTCTTTGCGTAAGGTTTTTCAACTCTTACACTGGAATAGTACAATCTATTGAGGTCATAGATTTTTTCAACTCCTTCAGCTGGTTCCAAATCCACAAAAAAGAGAGGTAGAGGAATTTTATCCTTTAGGACGTTAGTGACTTGCCGCACTTTATAGCCCATATCCGTTAATTCTTCTTTAATAGCTTCAACTGGTGTCGAGGGGTGTAAGTTTCTGATTACAACCCTTAAAGCTCTCTCTTGGCGTAGCTGATAGGTATGGAAATCTGCTTTGGTTTCAGTTAGGTATTTCACTATTTTTCTATATGTCTCGGCAGTAGTAGGAGATATTTTGGTATCATTGATTCTACTCATACAGTAGTAGCTGGTAGATTCGGTAATTTTGTTCAATTGCGCACACAACAACTGGAAATTTCTAATATTTTTGACAAATATTGGAGGAGGCCGTGGTTCACTAGGTATAGGAGTAGATTCCATGTTTTCTTTTTCATTATGTAAAATCTGAAAAGGATTTGGGGTGAAAAACGGCGATTCGTCAGTCATCCCTTGTGACGATGTGCCAGGTTGTGGTTCAGATTCTGAATTAGTACCGGAAGAGGTTGCTTGTAGATTTAATCTTTTATTAGTATCACGGCGGGGTCTTTGTTTTGTAGGTGACGGGATTGAACCACTAGATCTAGATCTTTTAGTTGAAACTTTGGAGGACATTACTTGATGATAATATCGCATTTCATGTATAGAAAGTAATTAAATAATAACCAGATGTGGGAAAAAAACAATAACTTAAAAAAAGTTAAGCAAGACCAGCCTTGCCGGGCTATTGGCAATCAGCTGATATGAAGAGGTGACTCAGCATTCACTTTACACTGTAAATTATATCACAACTTACCGCTGTTTGCTCCAATAATAACTGTTGTTGTTATCCTGAAGCCTGGTGATGTTTTCAAGACTGTGCTGAAGTGAAATCCAACTGTAAAAAAAAAAAAAAAAAAAAAAAAAAAAAAAAAAAAAAAAAAAAAATCCTAATTTTAACCTTTTATTTATTGTTTTTTGATGATTTGGAAGCACTAAAAATTTAGCTAATACGAATATAGAATAATAAACAAAGATTAAAGATCAATACTTTAGTCCAACAAATGAAATATATGACAATAAAATCTTATAACCATAGACAATAGCTATTTTAAAAATATAGTGCCTCATTCCATTAAATCACGATTGTTAAAAACAAAAGAAATGAAATGTTTTGTTTTTTTAAATATATTTTTATTGAAATTTACAACTGCACAAAAAATACATCGAGTAAATATGCTGAAATCGTGTAAAACATGAAGAGAAACTGCCCATTGGCAGCACTCTTTGGTAGTGAGTCTAAACAAGAAGGTCTTGAGGCCATCTTTTCAGACGCCTCGGAGGATTATTAGGAATTTAAGAGGAAGCAAGGATTGAAACTAATGGATTAGAGTGGGAGTGGAGTTTTTCATGGAAGGTGTGATATCTGGCACGGGCCAAATCAGCAACATATGGAACATTAAGGTCATTGTGGATGATTTTGTTCGTGAAAAAGTAAGGAGCGTTAAGGATTTTGCGAAGGATTTCGGATTGTAAGGATTGGATACGGGAAGAGTTTGATGGTTTAGTAGAGCCCCAAAGCTCAACTCCGTAGGTCCAGATTGGCCTTATGATGGTCATGTAAATGAGTCTTTTGTAGTTAAGTGAAAGGTTAGAGCGTCTGTCTAGTAAGTGTTGGAGTAGCCGAAATTGTTTCTTGTCTTTTCAGTTTTGTATGCGGATTCCATGTAAGTCGTTTGTCAAGCAGAGTCCTAAATAGCGGATCTGTTCAACCGGGACAAGCAGAGTATCATTTAAGGACACTGTAGGGCAGAATGTCATAGGTTTTCGACGAAGGGTAAAGGTAATTTGTTGGGATTTATTAGAATTGATTTTAATTCTCCAATTCTGACACCATACCTCAAGGTGTCTCTGATGTGGGATTGGAGAGTTTGAGAGGCAATTGTAGGATCGTTATTAACGATGACACGATAAGTGTCATCGGCATAGGTAGAAAGGAATGTGTTGGATGGGTTGGGATATCAGCTGTATAGACTGTGTAAAGAATGGGTCCTAGGATACTGCCTTGAGGAACCCCAGCAGACTGGGGAAAAGAGATAAATTGGAACTATTGTGGTTTATTTTGAAGGATCTGTCAGTGAGGTAGGACTGGATGATTAGGAAGTATGTAGGAGGAAGGAATTTACGGAGTTTGTACAACAGACTCGGTCAAAAATAAAATGTTAAAAAAAATCATTTTGGACCTATATTTTATAAGGAAGGTATGCGATAAAATATAAAGTAATAAAATTTCAATTTGTGATTAGGATATAAATATAAATTATACAAAATGTTTAACCTGTTGCCAAAAATTGAGAAAGATATTTGTCAATCAAGAAGTAAACATATATATATTTTTGTTTACTGTATAAACTTAGTCTTTATCAAAAAGGTTCTTATTTTTATAAAACACGGTTTTACCTTTTCACATTTAAAATAAAATATCAAGTTGTTTTGTAATCAATTAATTTGAATTTCAAATGTAACGTGTCAATTTATATATTTAGAATGAATGTTATAGACTGAGGTATTGAAGGCGGCTGGAAGGGCTCAAAGCTCTCTCCCCCCCCCCCCTCCTTTACCCCTAAATTGATTCAGCATTTTAAACGACTGCTAATTCCATTACATTTATAATTACAACAGCAAAGTAGCTCCCTTAAATCGGGCTTAATTTGGTTTAATTTGTGGATTAGTAGCTACGTTTATTTAGTTTTCATGATTGGGTGTAGGCGAATTGTGAATCCTTTGTGGGATGTTAAATTGATTCCAACATTGAGCTTCTCTTGTATCACTGAGTGACTGACGTCAAATGGGCGTTTATGAGAAAAAACCTCTATTAAAATATTTATTATTTTATATATATAAAACTAATACCTAATCACTAAAACTTAAATAATTATCTTGTCCCTTACTTTTCTAACTATTATGCGCGATTCTTAGCGCCTGACTTGAAAACACAACTTCATCATCTATAAAGGGCCTTTTTACTTTCACTTACCTATATATGGAATATATATAGTAAGGGGAAGTATTGCGATCGTGAAAAATTTCGTTTTCAAAGGAAATAAACGTTTTAGAGTCCCCTGAGTCCAGATGACAAAGTCCCGCAAAAAGGTCTGTGTCCGTGTGTGTGTGTGTGTGTCTGTGTGTGGTAAGGCCAGCGCGAATACGAAAAGTCCGATGAAACTGAAATTTCATGTTTATGACAACAATACGCCCGAGATTTTACAGCAAATTTTTCATCAAAATCAGCTCACCAGAAGACCCACTTTATGCTGTCAATTGTGCACTATTTTACAATTTTCTCAATAACGGCTCTAACGATTTTGATCAAACTCGCTACATCAATGTGAAAATAAGGACGGGCTTTAATATCATCTAGGTTTCATTCTGATTAAAATAGTCTGACAGTGCTTTAATGCCAATATTTTAATTCTCCCTCTAGTACCTTTAAATTTGTGATAGCTGTCATCATTCAAATCGTCTCTTGGATTTCTTGCTTTTTCAGTTGGAATTCACTTAAGAACAATCTTGAAAACATCACCAGACTTCAGGATAAGAACAGCAGTAAATATTGGAGTAAAAAACAGTAAGTTTTGTTACAATCTACAGTGTAAAGTGAATGCTGGGTAACCTCTTCACATCAGCTGATTGCCAGTAGCTCGGCAAGGCCGGGATTGCTTTTTTTTTCTTTAGTTATTGTTTTATTTCCCACATCTATTGTAGTTATTATCTCATTATCTTCTTCACATGAAATTCGATATTTTCACCAAGTGATGTCCTTTAAAGCATCAACTAAAAGATCTAGATCGAGTAGTTCAATCACGTCTCCTATAAAACAGAGATCCCGCCATGATACTAATAAAAAATTAAATCAGCAAGCAACCCCTTCAGGTACTAATACCGAATCTGAACCACAACCTGGCACATCGTCACCAGGGATGACTGCCGAATCTCCGTTTTTCACCCCAAATCCTCTTCAAATCCTGCATAATGAAAAAGAAAACATGGAATATGCTCCTACACCCAGTGAACCACGGCCTCCACCGATTTGTCAAAAATATCAAACATTTGCAGTTGTTGTGTGCTCAATTGAATAAAATTACCGACTCCACCAGCTACTACTGTATGAGTAGAATCAATGACACCAAAATATCACTGACATATATAAAATGTGAAATATATAACTGTAATATAAATATATAAATAACTGATACTAAAGCGGATTTCCATACTTATCAGCTACGCCAAGAGAGATCACTTAGAGTTGTGATCAGAAATCTACATTCTTCAACACCAGTTAAAGCTATCAAAGAAGAACATATGGAGATGGGTTACAAAGTGCGCCAAGTCACTAATGTCATAAAAGAATGAGTTCAACTTCCTCTGTTCTTCGTTGACTTGGAACCATTGTCAGGGGTAGAAAAAATTTATGATCTAAAAAGAATGTACTATACAAGTGTAAAAGTCGAAAATCCTTACACCAAGAGAGAAATTGTTCAGTGTCACAATTGAGACGTCATTCATAACTTTAATATGATGTAATTATTATAGTAAAAAAATAATTCTAAATTTTAAGGCCAAAAGACCCAAATTAGCTAGTTTAATAATATAGTAATGATAGATTTTCGCGCTTCTTGTAACATTTCCTAGAATGGATATAGTACCTTTTGGAAATCAACGTCTCAATTGTCAGGCGTATGGTCATACCAAAAGTTACTGCTATCACATACCACGCTGCGTGAAATGCGGTGAACAGCACAAGTCTGTGGAATGTACAAAACCGAAGTCAACACCCGCTGTATGTGCTAATTGCCTCAAGGACCACCTTGCCAACTACAAAGGATGCCAAATCTATAAGGAACTAAGGACCAGGTATCAAAAACCCCAAGTACTGGATGAAACACCAAGACAAACAAGAACTAGAAGAGAACTCTCAAAAATAATCGATGCCAATGTATCATTTGCCCACTTACTTGGAGGTGGAAACAATGTGGTGAAGCCGAGGCCCTGCCGGAACTGCAAAATGTACCTCAATATCCTCAGTCCATTCCACAAATGCCTCTTCCTCAAAACGTAATCAGTCCTAAAAAAATCGTCATCCACAACAAATCTCTCATATTCCCTCCTTCAAATGCCACAGACCTTACCAGTTTGATGATATCCTTCATTTCCTAAATCAAATCCCTTGTCATGCCCCTAATCACAATCCTTACGAATCTTGTATCAAATCTCATTCTTACCTTAAAAAATCCATAAATGACCTCACCTAATTCCTTATCTATTGTATGATTATAGGCTATTGCAGGATCGTTATTAACCGATAACACGCAAGTGTCATCGGCATAGGTAGAAAGGAATGTGCTAGGATGGGTTGGTATATCAGCTGTATATACTGTGTAAAGAATGGGTCCTAGGATACTGCCTTGAGGAACCCCAGCAGACTGGGTGAAGAGAGATGAATAGGAACTATTGTGGTTTATTTTGAAGGATCTTTCAGAGAGGTAGGACTGTATGATTAGGAAGTATGTAGGAGGAAGGAATTTACGGAGTTTGTACAACAGTCCCGGGTGCCAGACTCGGTCAAAGGCCTGTTCAACGTCTAGAAAGGCTCCAGTGCAGTACAATCCGCGCTCCAATGCAGAAGAGACAACATCCACCACACGGTGACATTGCTGGATAGTGGAGTGGGAAGTTCGGAATCCGAACTGGTGGTCTGGAATTATGTGATATGATACTAGGATAGGGTATAGTCGTTTAAGGAGGAACCGTTCTAGGATTTTACCCATGATTGGTAGAAGAGATATAGGACGGTAGGAAGAAGGGAACTCCAGTGCTTTTTTGGGTTCGGGGATCATTTTAACAATAGGTAATTTCCAGGATTGGGGAAAATATGTAGTGCGGAGTATGGAATTGTAAATATAGGTGAGAAATAGGATGGCTTTTCTAGGAAGTTGCTTAAGGATTTGGGCTGTGATTAGGACATGTGCGGGAGCTTTCCGGGAAGGTAGTTTTTGGATTAAGTTCAAAATTTCTGAAGGATGAAATGCTTAAGGAGGAAGGACCAACTGGAGTGTTGTATATATTTGAATTTATTTATTTCCGATTTTATGTAATTTGACTTTATCATTATTTTCTGTATATATTGTATGAATGTGTACTACATCACTATTACTACTGTTCATTATGTAACAAATTGTAATATTTCTCAATAAATAAATAATAAAAAAAAAATATTTTTTTAAAGAAAACGTTAGTTTAACTGTCAAGACAATTTTATAACTCCGAAACCAGCTTAGTCTCAAAGATCAAGTTTATAAAAATTAAATAAATCGTATATATAGGTAATCTGTATTAGTTTCATATTTTTTCACTCTGTAACTTTCCAGATATTTCCGTGTAAACATCGTAAACAATTAATTTTTGCCAGTTTTGAAAATTCATAAACAAAATAATGCTATATTCTCAAGATCGAAATTTTACAGCAAGTAGGAATACGATTAAGCTATATAAGGAAAAATAATTAAAAGTTAGTCTCTTTTCCATTATATACTTTTATCTCCATTCTAATTCTATTTCAAGAATTTTTTAAAAAACATTCTTCATTATTTAGGTAATGAGTTGTAAGAACAAAAATCAAAACATATTCTTATCTTATTGTTAATTTTTGTTTGTTAATTTTATATCTAAAAAATTACAGGAATCAGTAGGAATTTTCCCATCACATGTGTTTGCCCTCGGAGCTGGCTTTAAACGGTTGCAATAATCAAAGTATTGGCCCGATAAAAAACTTATTTGTGGTTTTAAGTTTACGAAAATATGGAGAATAACTGCTCGAAAAAACACGAAAATCAAAAATGTCGAGCGGCACTTAAAATGAAAACACCATATCAAAACAATATGATGTTGGTGTGCTTTACTTTTCTGGTCCTCACAATACATTACCTAAATAGCAAGAAATACTCAAAAAATTTAATGAGAAACGAGTCTTTTAGCTAATTAAAAGTTTATAAAAGGAAAACCTTGGAATATTTTTTCTTATACAGCTTAGTCATCATTCTACTTGCTGTAAAAATTTGTAATAAATAAATCAATCATGTGTTTTTCAATAATGATGTAAACTTTGGTATTATTTAAATAACCGTTATCCTAACTTAGTAACAGGTTGCCTAAAATGAAAAAGACCCAAAAAGGACTATGTTCTTAAGAACGAAATTTTTACAGCTAGTAGATTAATGACTAAGCTGTATAAAAAAAAAAAAATCAAAGGTTTTTCTTATTTAAACTTTTAATTAGCTAAAAGACTCGTTTCCCATTAAATTTTTAGAGTATGTCTTGCTATTTAGGTAATGTATTGTGAGGGCCAGAAAAGTAAAATACACCCCCATCATATTGTTTTGATTTGCTGTCTACAAAATTACTAAAGTTTATCGCAACTAGTTTTCAGGCGTGAAACTAACTTGGAAAATCGTTATTAAGAGATTTTTTTTATTCACAGTTTTACATTTACAAAAAATCTGGTGCGGGCAACACACGACTTTCACTTACCTCCATTTTTAAAATCAATGAAAGAATTTTCAAATACAGTTAAAGATAAAAATACGTGATTGGGATCACTTGTAGCTGGATGGCTAGCGTAACAGCCTCTCATGCTAAAGGTCACGGGTTCAAACCCGCAGGTGGTCCTAGGATTTTTTAATGGGAGTAAAAAATCCTTAGTTATGCGCGTCCTTCTGAGGGGACGTTAAAAGCTGGTCCCGAGCCTGTGCGATGTCAGGTACTCGTTAAAGATCCCTATCCTAATAAAACCTGGATAGGCAAAATTTAGGACTCCTACTGTAGCATCGTCCGATTAGCCATAGTAGCATAAAGTGACATTAAATAAATAAATAAAACTACGTGAAACTATTAAGGAATTAATTAAATTAAATTTCTATAAAAACATGTGTTTCATTAAAAAATCTATTATATTATTATCTAAAATAATCAGTTAGTTTTATGTTCATTTCATCACTCTCTATTAACTTTTAAAATCTTGTGAATGAGATGATATTTTTTCTAAAATCTTTAGCTTTCCAACAGTATGTCATACATGTATATTACTGCTCTTATGTTCAAAAACGAAAAATTGCATTACAAAATTTTTTTTCTGTTTTCTCCTTTATTTGGGTATCGAATTTATTCAATTTATATATTTACCGGTTTTTAATCAGCGTTAACAAGATAATCTAGTTATTATTATTGAATCTACAAAATTAAAGGTACTTTAGGGGAAGAAAATTTAAAATATCGGCATTTAAGCCCTGTCGGACCATTTTTATCCAAATAAAACCTACATGATATCAAAGCCCATTAATTTTTACATCGATATAGCGAGTTTAATTAAAATCGTCGGAACCGTTTTTGAGAAAATTGAAAAAAGGTGCAAAATGCATGGTATAAAGTGCCTCTTCTGGTAGGCTCATTTTAATGAAAAAAGTATTGTCACGTCTCGGGCGTATAATTGTCTTAAATATGAAATTTCAGTTTCATAGGACTTACCGTTTTTGCCCGGGAGCTACCACACACACACACACACACACACACACACACACACACACACACACACACACACACACACACACACACACACCTTTTTGCGGGACTTGGTTATTTGGACTCAGGGGACCCTAAAACGTGTATTTCCGTTAAAAACTGGAATTCGAAAATTTTCAAGATCGCAATACTTCCCCTTACTATATATAGTAAGTGAAAGTAAAAAGTGTGAAATATCTTGTGAAAATGCTACGAAAATAAAAAATGAGCGGCATGGTCATCATGGAGACGATTTTTAAAGGAATAACCTAAAAGTATTTAGAATTTAAGTGAATTTCTAGAAATGTAGTAGGGTTCAATATCTATTAAGGTGTTATGTAATGGAGGATTTGATTGAGAGGACCAGATTACTCCACCTGGTGGAATTTCACTCAACCAAGGTACTTTTACCAATAAACAGAAATTACTTCTACCTCGAACGTAGCCAAGATTCCGGTGAATGGAATATTTAATGTCCGAATACATTTTACATAGGCGCATTTCTGTCTCGAGTTAAAAAAGAAGTATAATTCACCTGATGCCTTTCTGGACATAGCTCAAGCTTTTGACTGGGTGTGGCACCCGGGATTGCTCTTTAAGCTCAAAACCCATTTACCCCAATCCTTATACCTAGTCCTCCGATCCTATGTATCAAACCGCTCCTTCCGAGTTCGCTGTGGTTCAGAATTTTTCAAACATTATATTGTTGAGACTGGTGTTCCTCAAGGCAGCGTCTTGGGACCCGTCCTCTACACCGCCGATATCCCTACCAATCCCGATACCTTTCTGGCAACATTTGTTGATGATACCGCCATTTCGTCATCCAATTCCGATCCTGAAGCAGCATCGCTTAATTTACAAAAACACCTTTCCCTTGTCGAAGACTGGTGTAACGCTTGGCGTATTAAGATGAACGAAAACAAGTGCCCACACGTCACATTCACTCTTCGACGCAGATCCTGTTCAACGGTTTATTTCAATTCCCTACCGCTTCCTTCCTCTGACACAGGCCAGTATCTTGGATTTTTACTAGACAAAAGACTGAAGTGGAACCCACACACAAGACTTAAAAGAAAAGAACTCAACCGCAGATTCGGCCAGTTATACAGACTACTAAACAGAAAATCTCATCTTACAGTTGACAACAAATTACTAATATACAACACAGTACTGAAACCAATATGGACCTACGGACTTGAACTGTGGGGGACAGCTAAACATTCTATCATCAAACGCATCCAATCCTTCCAATCCAAAGTCCTCCGAACAATAGTTAATAATGCTTATTACGTTACCAACTGTACCCTACACCACGACCTTAAAAATTCGTTTATTTTAGACCTGGTACCATCCAAATTTCATTAGAACCTTAGTCATCTCTCTAACCCTCTAGTACAATCCCTATCTAGTACCACCCATCCCTACAATCCTCCTCGAAGATTGAAACGGCAGTGGCCGTGAGACGTATTTCAAACATTTATACTGGAGTTCTGACACTGGTCAGATCCTCCACTCATGTAATGTATGTTTGTGGCAATTGAACCCTGTTTCGGCCTCCACTGAGTCACACCAGTGACGCGGCTGAGAGCGAGGCGCTAGGATCTCTTGGATTCCGCTTTTTCCTCCACAAGTGGAGGGAAAAGCCCAGTCTGGGGGGCATATACTACTTGTATATTTTGTATATAGTTATGTTTGTTTGTATGATGTTTTTTTATTTGCAAAATTTTATTTATCTCAATTATAGGTTAATGTTTTGTTTTTATGTTTATTATTATTTAATTCTATATATATATCATTTATTTGTATTTATTATTTCATTTATTTGTATTCATCTCAATTATTGGTTGTTGTTTTGTTTTTTTTGTATCTATATTATATTTTATTTAATTTGACTTTATCATTGTATACTGTATATATTGTGTGAATGGGACCTTATATCACTATTACTAATGTTCATATAGAAACAAATTGTAATATATCTCAATAAATAAAAAAAAATAAAATAAAAAATTCACCCGAATTCCGAATGAATGAATAAACAGAAATAATTTTTATTGTGGGATTTTTGTCAACTAAGAATGAAGAACTATAAAAAGAACAGATCTAGATTGTTCGCCTCCATTTAGATACATAATTATCTAACCAGGTAATAACTATGCAATATATCAATTTTAAATATTTAAAAGATGTAAATAAAAGAGATGAAAAATTAATGTTAAATTTAGTTGGGCAAAATTAAGTCAAATCAGTTTACATGTATGCGGAAATTTGATCTTTTATGAGGTAGAGAAAAAAACTGGTGTTTTAATGTGGTTAAGGAAGATGGATAATAGGGGTAAGGCTTTACGAAGGGAGATGGGAAATATTCCAGAAGCCAGATGCATGGTTGCTTATATTTTTTATTCATAATTGAATATTGATATATTTTTAAAAATTATTTCGCACTACACTTATTGCTGAAATGCGTTTCTTAAGGTTCTAAAACTCTTACTAAGCAGCTAATCAATTTGATCAAGTGATCAATTATATACTTAATTCTTTAATATTATTATTTTTAGTTTAGTTTATTAAGTTTTATTAAATTTATAGTAAAATTATTTCTTTTCCATTTTTTTTTCTTACAATATTGTAGAAGTTTTTTTAATTTATATCATTTAAATATCTTTTTCATTATTTTCGTTAATATTTTAATTTTAATAAATCCGGTACAAATCTCAATGCTTGGGGATGTAGGTTCTAATCGCGCCCTAACACGCTTCAATAATAAAATTTATCAGATTTTCTGAATCAATCATGAAAACATGGCCGAGCATGACCACCCGAGTGCGCTAATGACCACAGATTTGACAAAACCAAATCCTTTAGTTATCGGATATACTAATGCTAATCACAACATTATACAATACTTGGGACAGTTATGTTAAACGTAATGGAATGGAAGGGAAACCCGCTATTCATACGTACTGTTATAGATTCAGGGTCCCAATTTTCCAAAATTAATGATAGCTGCGCTCGCCGCCTAGGACTCTTTTATACGCCTTCTAGACGAAATATTTTTGATTTGGGAAACACTCATTTACCACCGACTAAAGGTACTGTTCAGTGTTCTTTGGCCAAGTTGAATGGATAAGCAAAATAAGATCGAGACCAAAGCCATAATCAACATCCACTTTAACATCCAATTTACCTTCTTTCAGGCTACACACAAGCATTAACAATCAATTCACGGATCTTCGATTAGCAGATGATCACGGCCTGTGGAATTCCTTATCGGATCGGATATTTTTCTGTGGATACTGACAACTGACCCAGTCGTTACCAAATGAGGCGAAAATATTGGTACATTGCCTACTATTTTCGGCTACGAAGTTATAGGAGTCCCTACACAAAAGAGAGAATGCATAGATAACCGTTGTTTATCGGTTATCTATGCATGACAGATGACCAAATCTCAGATTCTACGTTACAGGATTTCCGTGAGATAAAAGAGGTCCCTGACATCAAGAATAATATACATCGAGATAATGTGAAATGTGAAGAGCATTTTTTATCTTCTGTGAGTTGCACATCTGAGGGTACCGTTTCGCAAGCCGATTGATATTTTCCCCAACACTTATGATTTAGCACCTAGAAGATTTCGGAACCTCGAATTAAAGATAGAAAGGCAGCCCTCCTTAAGATCTCAGCATTGTATATTCATGCAGAAATATCTCGACACAGGACACATAAAATGGGCTTTCATGCCCTCCTCATATGTCACTCTTTACAATGCAGTCTTCAAGCCGACAAGGCCACCAGTCCAGACTCCAATAAGGTACACAGGGTGGGCGGTCGCTTTTAAACGATTTGCTTCCACATGACGTCAATCATCTAATTATTATTCCTCGTATGTAACTGCTAACTAAATTGATAATCAGATATATCTATCTTTGTTCTTCGATCTTGTACCTAAGGCAATGCAGGCTTACTTATCGAGAGCATACTATGTATTTGGACTAATGTCTACAGTGAAAAATGTATTTCGAATTGTGTACATTGCTGCTTAGCCTACTTGCTACTTCATGGCAGATTTAACAGTCACATGCGCTTCTTAAGGCGCATAATTATTTCCGTCGGAGCTGAATTCGCTCGCCCCTTCTAAATGAAACAGAATACAAGACGGAACACTCCTAGTACAATCCACAAATCTATAAAAACTAATAAAATCAGAACGATTTTCGGTGGGCGGTATGTTGAGGTAATTATGATAAATAATTTTGATTTATTAAACGTTTTTATTTTATTTTCAATTAAATCTAATTTTTATTTTCGCGCTAGATATAAACAGTCACGTTTTACATCGTTCTCTTGGAACTTCAATCTTTGTGTAGTCACTGCATGTTTTTTCCGATTTGAAATCAACCATGAAGTAGCTGGACAACAGTGGTCTACATTGGTAGTAATCCCACAGTGAGTACTGTTTTTATTTAGAGTGTCTAATAGTGAACAGTGTAGCCGTGTGTATACGAGGCCTTATCACACTCATAGCGGCCATAGGGAAGCCCCCCACTCCCACGACGTTACGTGGGCCACGAGCTCAGTGTTCCGCCAGCTCTGGTAGGGACACGTTCGTGTGTTGAACATTATTAAATTATAACACGCAGACGTAATTTTATTATTTTTTTTTTTTTTGTTTTCTTTTCCCTCTTCTTTTTCTTTCTTCTCTAAACCACCTATTTATGCGAAAATGAGATATTTCCATCAAGTAATGTCCAGCAAAGTTACCAAAAGATCTCGATCCGCTGGGTCTACCAGGGCCTCTAATAATCTAAATTCAGCACTTTCAACACCTCAGCATTCTCCACCAGCTAAGACCCGTTCACGGCGTAATAATAAAAAAAATAGTCCACCAGTTACTCCCACAAATGTATCAGATGAACCACAACCAGGCACTTCATCCCAGGGGTTATCCGAAGAATCTCCTTTCTTCACGCCCAACCCATACCAGATTCTCCAATCTGATAAAGATGCTATGGAGTCAATACCAACGCCTAGAGAGCCTCGGCCTCCCCCGATATTCGTCAAAAATATAAAAAAATTTCAATTGCTCTGCACCCAAATAAATAAAATTATTGATCCTGGCACTTACTCGTGCCTTAGCAGAAGTACTGATACTAAGATTTCTTCGGAAACAGCAGACTCATACCGGAAAATCGTTAAATATCTGACGGACACGAAAGCAGAGTTTCACACCTACCAGCTTCGGCAGGAGCGCTCCTTGCGGGTAGTCATTAGAAATCTTCATCCCTCAACGCCTGCTGAAGACATTGAAGAAGAATTGACGGCACTGGGTTTCAAGGTTCGTCAAATAACAAACGTTATGAAGGAAAATAGATCCGGCCCAGATGGAACTAGGAAGATAGCTCTACCCCTCTTCTTCGTTGATTTAGAACCCTCACCTGGAGTTGAAAAGGTCTACGATATCCAAAGACTGTATTACACCAAAGTAACAGTTGAAAAGCCGTACGTGAAGAAAGAAATGGTCCAATGCCACAACTGCCAGGCATATGGCCATACCAAGCACTATTGTCATCACTTGCCACGTTGCGTGAAATGTGGAGACCCCCACAAATCTGATGAATGCACCAAATCAAGACAAACTCCAGCGGTGTGTGCGCTATGCCTGAAAGGACACCCAGCTAATTATAAAGGATGCCAGGTTTACAAAAATCTAAAACTGAAATTTCTGAAACCACAGTCCACAGAATATTCCTCTACTCCACGAAGAATAACTTCAAACCTCATCAACTCTAATGTGTCCTTTGCCCAACTTCTAGGAGGTGGTGAGAAAAATAAGAATTGTGAGGCCCTGCCGCAGGAACAACCAAAACCTCAACACCCCCAGCCCCAACCTCAATATTCTCTTCCTCTAACCCAACCCGAGCCCCAAAAATCCCATCAACATCAAATTCCACTTATTCCTCCTCCATCTAACGCAACAGACATCACCAGTCTCTTAACATCCTTTATCACTGAACTGAAATCAGTCGTGACTCCCCTACTATCTCTTCTAACTAACCTCGTATCCTAACCTCATCACTTCTGCAAGAAATCCTTAAATGACCTCTTCCGAACCTATATCCCTACTCCTTTGGAATGCGAACGGTATTCGAAATCACACTAACGAACTAACAGTCTTTTTACAAGAAAAACATATAGACATAGCCTTAGTAACAGAAACCCGACTCACCAACTCACGGCTGTTTAACATCCCCAATTACAACATTTACCGAACGGACCACCCGGACGGAACCGCACATGCTGGCACTGCTGTCATCATCCATCACTCCCTCTCCCATCATTCACACCCCTTACCGGTCCATAATTACCTACAACCTACAGCTGTAACAGTCCGAACCAAGCTCTTTAACTTAACAATTGTTGCAGCATATTCCCCTCCAAAAATTCCATTTTCCGAATCCCAATTCAATTCATTCCTAAATTCCTTGGGACACCACTTTCTTGTAGGAGCAGATTTTAATGCAAAACACCAACAATGGGGAGCCAGAACCACAAACTCTCGCGGACGAATCCTGTTGTCTGCACTTAATTCTACTCGCAGCAATATCCTTCCTCCGGATTCTCCTACCTACTGGCCAACAGATCCCAACCGCAATCCTGACCTCCTAGACTTTTTCATTCATAAAGGTCTAGGCCCACTAAATTATTCCATATCTCGCCTCGATGACCTATCTTCAGATCATAGTCCAATACTCCTTACCCTTTCATTATCGCCCATTCCTAAACCGTCTCCACCCTCATTCATCAGAGGGCCAGTTCATTGGGACCTATTCCGTCAAATCTTAACCGACAATATTGATCTCAGAGTATCCCTCAAATCCCCTGAAGAACTGGATGAAGCTGTTAATACCTTTACTACCCTAATCCAACAAGCAGCTTGGACTTCATCTTCCCCTCTCTCTTCCACAAAATCCCGATGTAAAAATCCTTTACCTCAAGAACTCCTGGACCTTATCCAATTCAAGCGCCGTTCTAGGACTATCTGGCAGAGGACCAAGCATCCTGATGACAGGAAATCATACAATTATTATTGTAAATTAGTTAAAAATAGATTGACAACCTACAGATCCCAATCCTATAATTCCTATCTTTCCTCATTATCCACTTGTGACCATTCCCTCTGGAAAGCAACTAAAAAAATCCTTAAATACCATCATATCTCTCATCCTCTCAAACGTCATGATGGTTCCTGGGCCTCGTCAGATGAGACTAGAGCAGAGGAATTTGCTAAACATCTTGCAAACACATTCACTCCTCATCCTGAACTTAATCCTACCCACACAGCTGCAGTTGAAGACTCCCTCTCCTCGCCGATTCCTCTCTCTTTACCTCCTAAAGCTGTCAACCCCTCTGAGGTCAAATTCCTAATCGATAAACTTAAACCTCGAAAATCTCCGGGATTTGATCTCCTCACTTCCCAAATCATTAAACAACTTCCAAAAAAGGCTATAGTATTCCTGACCTACATATATAACTGCATCCTCCGAACAACCCATTTTCCTCTGATGTGGAAACACTCAACCATTATACTTTTCCTTAAACCAGGCAAACCTGTTAATCATACCTCATCCTATAGACCAATCAGCTTGCTCCCTATACTTTCCAAATTATTTGAGAAAATCCTTCTGAAACGCATCCTTCCGTTAATCCAACTCGACAAAATCCCATCTCACCAGTTTGGTTTCCGCTCAGGCCATTCCACTGTTCACCAAGGTCTTCGAGTTGTTGACCACATATCCTATGCCCTTGAAAGCAAGCAATATTGCACAGGTGCCTTTCTGGACATAGCACAAGCATTCGACCGGGTGTGGCACGATGGCTTGCTTTTCAAACTAAAAACCCTATTACCCCAAGCCCTATATCTAATCCTTCGATCCTACCTCTCTAACCGCTCGTTCCGAGTCCGTTGTGGTTCTGAATTCTCAAGTTGTTATCCGATAGAAGCCGGTGTTCCACAAGGTAGTGTCCTCGGTCCTATACTCTACATCTTATTCACCTCAGACATTCCCACCTTACCCGAAAACTTCCTGGAAACATTTGCCGATGATACAGCTATCCTCTCATCCCATCCAGATCCTGTTACGGCATCCTCAAACATCTCGATCTGATTGAAAAGTGGTGCAATCATTGGCGCATCAAAGTCAATGAATCAAAAAGCAAGCAAGTCACCTTTACCCTTCGACGCAGATCCTGCCCTTTTGTCCATTTTAACTCTATTCCTCTCACCTTTTCTGACACAGTCAAATACCTTGGTTTCCTCTTAGACAAAAGACTGACATGGAACCCCCATACTAGACTCAAACGACGATATGGCCAGCTATATAGACTACTAAACAGAAAATCTCATCTCTCAACGGACAACAAACCCTTAATTTACAAGACTATTCTTAAACCAATTTGGACCTATGGACTTGAACTGTGGGGAACAGCAAAAGTTTCGAATATCAAACGTATCCAATCCTTTCAGTCTAAAGTCCTTAGAACAATAGTAGATGCCCCATATTATGTCACCAACAAAACCTTACACCATGACCTGAATATCCCATTTGTCTTTGATCTAATCCCCTCCAAATTCATAATCTTCCATCAGAAGCTTACTCACCTTCCTAATCCCTTGGCACACTCCCTATCCAGTACCAAACATCCCTATAACCCTCCTCGTAGGTTGAAGCGGCAGTGGCCCAGAGATCTTTTGTAATTATGTTATTGGAGTGCTGGCAATGGCCAGCTTCTCCACTCATGCCCTGAGTGTATGTGGCTCTAGCGCCCTCGCTCAGCCTCCACTGGCTCTCAAGACCAGTGACGCAGCTGAATGAGAGGCGCTGGGATCTTCTGGCATTGTGCCTCGACATCCACTAGTGGATCTCGAGGTTTGATTCAGTGATCCCAGGGGCAGCTTGTAAATATTGTAAATTGGTATGAATGTGAACAAGATTGTTGTTATTATTTTCTTTATAGTACTTATTTAATTTTGTGTATATTTTTTTTTTCTTTTATTTGCTTAGTCTCTATTAATTTTTTTTTTCTTTAATTTTATTTACAATGTACATATGGTATGAATGATTTATTTTATCTCTAATACTCATTGCCCCAGAAGGTGGCAGATTGTATTATCTCTTAATAAAACAAATTAATTAATCGTTAAAAAAAAAAAAAAAAAAAAAAATTTATTTTCATATACCTTAGACAAGTAGAATTCCCTGCTGTTTCTTTTTAATTATTGATAATTATTAAATTTAATAGTACGCAGTATAAGTAAATGTTATCTTAGATTGTTTTTGTTATTGATGCGCGCGGAGACTAAAGGACTTAGCTTATCTTAATGTTGATTCTCTGCCTCCCTTCTCTAATCCTGTTGGGCTTCCGACTCCAAGGACACATCTAGTGTTTTTATGAAGAAGCTGCCGTCGACGGCCCATAAAGTACGAGAGAATATATCGCCATCACTGCTGGTAACAGGTCAGCCCATGTTTTCTTTTCGACCGCCGTTGATCACTTAAGGCGCCAAGCACTTTATTTTATAGACGAATAGTATAATTTTTGTTAGGTTAATTTAGATTCATATTTTTGGTTTTCTTTACGTAATTCTTTAATATTATTATTTTTGTTTTGGTTTATTATAATTTAATTAATCTATTATAAAACTATTTCTTTTCAATTGTTTGCAACTAAAACCATGTCTGGCTCACGCAGTAGATCTGGAAATAAAGAAATTAAGAACAAAAATTGTTCGCAATATTGCAGAAGTTTTGTTTTTTTATTTAAATATCTTTTCCAATATTTTCGTTAATATTTTGAATTTAATAAATTTTATATTTAGTTTAGTCAATTTGTTTTTTTTATATATTATCCTCAATTTAATTTATTTACTGCATGCTATGTTTATGTTTTGTTTACAGCATAATTCATTATCTGTATAATAACTCTACTTGCCCAGATTCATGACCAAGGTCCCTTGTCTCTAAACAGCTTTGATAAAGTCAATCTGCTTTTCTTTCCCAGCGCAAATATCAGTACTTAAGGATGTCGGATCTAACCGCGCCCTAACACGCTTCAATAATAAAATTCATCAAATTTGCTGTTTCAAATGTTTATTTTCTAAAATTCACCAATTCTTCAAAATTAACTGTTTATTAGGAGTTTTAGGACCGCAAGCAATTTATTTCCGTAAGAACTGTGGTAGAAACTAAATTTAAAAAAGATGATTGTTCGATGAGAAGCTGTATAGGAGATCTTAAGATAGACAGGAAACACTTCTTAATGAATTTAAGAATGTATTGAATTCACAATGAATAGATATAAAATAGTTCAATATACATCTTAATTGGAATTCACATTTTTTTTTTTATCTTTATAAATACATATAAAAGGATTTATTACAAATTTTCTTAGAGGCAAAAAAGTGTCTTGATATAGCAGACTAGTCTTGATGTAACAAAACAGAGAATCGGTGTTTTTTTCTCACTTTTTATTTATTTTTTGTAAGTGCTTTATGACAGTATTAATATTATTGTTAATCAGACATATCGGTAATACGTGTTTATTAAACTTGCATGATATGAATTAAAATTTTGCACATCTGATTTTTCTAAATGGGGCACTTTTTATATGCGTTAATGGTAATCGTTTCTCAATTAATCTTTCTTAATTTTCTTGGGATAAAAGTCAACTACTTGGTTTTCCGCGATTTTGGTGTGTCTTAGATGTTATTTTCTGAAATGACCAAATAAATTTTTGCCTGTGTTAATTTTATATCGTTGAAGGCAATGATTTGTGTAGTGGATGTATTTTATGGATTGAATATGTTTTTGTAAGCATTTTGTTTATATTTATCCGTTTGGTTCGCTAATCGATAGTACATCTAAAGATAATATATTATTATTTTCAAATTGGGGATCCCATGGCAGAGTGGCTAGCGCTCTAGTCTCTCATGCTAAAGTTGAGAGTTCGAATCCCAGCCCCGGCGGGGCTTTTAAAAAGATGTAATTAAATGGGGATTCACTCACAGCCTCTCCCCCGGGTATATGAGACTCGTCAGCCAAATGGTGGCCACTCACAAAATTAGGTATAGGGAGTGATGTCCCTACCCTACAAATTACATCGAGAAACGCGAGTGTAATCTTCTAGGAGATTACACCGCGAGGCCCAGGGCCTGCACGACCTGTCGCACCACTGAAAAAAAAATACTTTCAAATTCTATCTTGAAATTTAATTTATGGAAATATTTATTGAATTATGATAAAATGGCATCTTTTTCATTATTTTCTGTGGGTATTGCGGTTATATTATCTTCTTTCTTTTCAATAATATAACGGTTATAATATCCTCAAAAAATTTAAATAAGAACGGAGTTTCGGGGATAGCTGTATCAAGTAGTTGTTTAAAATAAATATGTGCTAAAATAGGGCATCCTATTGGGCAGCAGAACTTTTGAATAATCGTTGCTTGGTGGATGTCATGAATTCATTTCCGATCCCCAAAGAAAAACTATTTCATATTTGTATTTGGTTAAATTATTAAGGTAATCCTCATCATTAGCCTCAGGGAACATGACTTTCCTTGATATTGAAGATAAGAATATATGAACATTTTTTGATTTCGTAAAATTAAAATACAATCTCTAGAATAAACGTCTAATATCACCATTAACAATAAATTTTCGTAGCTGACTTGTCCGAAATTGTGTTCACAGGGCAGTATATGTTTAAGATCTGGTTGACGAGATGTCGAGAGATGACAGCAGAAGGCGAGAAGGAGTTGGGAGGTAGGAAATGAGAGGTAGGAAGTGGGAGATGGGAGGTAGTAAATGGATGGTGGGAGATGGGAGGTAGTAAATGGGAGGTGGGAGATGGGAGGTAGGAAATGGGAGGTGGGAGGAAGAAGGAGGAAATGCCAAATCCGAAGAGCTGCTTTTATGATTTGCGCAGGAATATTATTCTGTTTAAGTGATTTATAAAATGTTCCCCGTTGCATTTTATAAGTGTGTATTCCATATCTGGACTATGAAAGCCGGCTATAAACTATAGAATTCTACGTATTCTTGGAGTAAATCTGATTCGGAAGTTAAAGTCATTGATCAGTTAAATAGTTTATATTGTTTAGCTAAGTTATAATTTTAGTTAGTTTATATAGGATTATTCCGTTTCTCTTTTTCACAACCCTATAAAACCTATTTTGATAAAGATTAAAGTATTAAACCATAATAAATATAAAAGACGTCCAAAAATTAACACAAGATTTAAATTAAATAAAAACGCATTATTTTGTTTTTTGTTTTTTTTCTTTGCCAATTTAACAGCTGATATCAAGGAATTAGTCAAACTTTAGTGATATAAGAGGAAAAAAACGTGTTTTAATAGTTAACTAATATTTGATAATAAGAAAAGTCTTGCAGCCACAGTTAGAAACCTTCTAAAGGAATAGTGATTGAACTATCTCAACAGTGGAGAGATTGATTAAAAAATTCAAGTGGACTGGATCAATCGGCAATGTCGCTGCACTCTCTAAAATACACAGTAGCTCTATCTAATTTATTTTCAACAAAAAATAAAATATAACAGCTGTACAATTTGGGGGAACGGTAAGTGCTTTACCACCGGGAGCCCTTTATTGAGCCTTAAATGAAAAATGCGTGAGTTCGTTTAAATTCTTTATTATAATTAACAAAAATGTAATTAGAGGGTCAAGGTCCCTTTTAATATTTACGGTGGGCGGCGTGCTCCGGCGGGTAGCTGTTGCAAATATAATATGTGCACAATATATATGATAATTCTTGGAGGAGGTTTAAAACCGACAACGGCCGACATTGGAAATCACTATATGTTATTAGAAATATATATATATATATATATATATATATATATATATATATATATATATATATATATATATATTTATTTTTATTTATTTTTTTTTATTTTATTTCTTTACAAGGGTAGGTGGAAATCTTCAAAAGACGCGGATAGGCCCGTGCCTATCCGTTAGTAGGATTCTTACCCACTAAAACCAACCTCCCTAAACCTTTTTCTCTCCCACCACGGGACTGCCGTTAGGCATTACATTGTGGAGGGGAGTGGCTGTGTGCCGCCTCACTTTTGCAGGCTAACTCCTGCCTCGCCTTTCCTTTTCTTCGGTCCTCAGCTTCTTTATAATATCTGCTGACATGCGTTGGCCAGCCATCCAATAATCCTTCGAGAGCAGCATTAGATTAATGATATTATCGGCCGTTGGATCAGCGCCACAGATACTCTTGAACTCTTCCCCCTCTCCCTGGAAGCAGGTACAGCAGAAGAAAACATGGGCCACACTCTCTTCTTCTCCCGGGCACACTGGACATTCTCCTGTATCCTCCAACCTTGAACCTATACTGATAGGCACGGAAGCAGCCATGTCCCGTTAAGAACTGAGTATGGTAGAAGTCTTTCTCACCGTGCTTTCTTGTGACCCAGGGTTGAATCTGGGGAACCAGCCTGTGGGTCCACCTTCCTTTCGTTGCATCATCCCATCGATCCTGCCATTTTCGAGATGTCTCCATTCTCTCCTCAGTCCTGGAAATACGGCACGCTTTGTTATATGAGCGTCTCCGCTCTTCAGCGATCAGCTCTATTGGTGGCATTTTGGCAATGACACTTGCTGCCTCATAAGAGACAGTTCGGAAAGCACTTATAGCTTTCAGGACAGTACGACGATAGACGGAAACCATGGGACTTCTATAGCTTGGTGTATTCAAGGCCCTTTCCCATATTGCGGCTGCATAGAGCAATATCGACGTTACAACGTTCGATATTAAAAGTCTACGACTAAGCCTGGGTCCTCCTACGTTTGGCATAAGTCTGGACAACGCTGTAGTTACCTTTATAGCTGCTTTATTACATACTCGTTGGATGTGCTCTTTGAACTTCAGCCTCTGATCAATAATCACTCCGAGATACCTCAAAGAAGGCTTGGAACGTATCTCCTGATTGCCAACTCTGATTGTAATCTCCTCCATTCTTTTTCTGCTACTAATTAGCAAGACATCTGTCTTGCCATCTACCAGTTGCAATCCAACCGATGCCAACCAGTTGCGGATAAGCGTGATGCTCTGGTTTGCTATCAGAGTCACCTCCTCTTTATATTTTGCCTTAACCACCAAAGCAACATCAGCAAAACCAATAGTTTTTGTGCCCGCTAGTAGTCTGATCCGGAGCATATCATCATACATAATATTCCACAAGAGGGGACCAAGCACCGAAGCCTGGGGTACGCCCCCCCCCCAGTTATCTTGAATGTCTTTGGTCCTTCCTCCCTGGGATAGATCAAAGTTCTATCCTTAAAATAGTCACGGACTATGCTAACTAAATACTATTCCTTTACCACCGCCATCCAACAAGCTGTCTGGACTGCTTCCTCTCCTAAACACTCCAATATAAATCCAGACCAAAATCATTTTCCACAACCTATTATAGACCTCATCCACACCAAACGCCGAGCAAGATCATTATGGCAGCGCACCCGACACCCAACAGATCGGCGCTCCTATAACTTCTATTGTAGGCAATTGAAGAGGGAGTTGGCGACCTTCCGTTCCCAGTCCTTTAATTCCTATATCTCCGCTCTATCAGCTCGTGATAATTCCCTGTGGAATGTCACGAAAAAGGTCCTAAAATACCATCAAGTTTCCCATCCTCTCCGACGTAGTGATGACTCCTGGGCTGCGTCTGATGAAGATAAAGCCGAGGAATTCGCAACACACCTCTCCAAAGTATTCACTCCTCACCCGGAATCCCACATCAATCACACCGCAAAAGTGCAAGACTTTCTTATGTCACCGATTCCACTTCCCCTACCTCCTAAAGCTATTAATCCCTCTGAGGTCAATTACCTTCTCCAAAAACTGACCCTCCGTAAATCTCCTGGACACGATCTCCTTACTCCCTAGATCCTCCGACAACTTCCGCATAAAGCTATTATATTCCTTACTTATATTTACAACTGCATCCTACGCACCACCTATTTTCCTCTGTTATGGAAACACTCCACTATCATTCTTTTTCTAAAACCAGGCAAACCTTCCAACAACACTTCATCCTACAGGCCTATTAGTCTACTCCCCATGCTCTCAAAAATCTTCGAAAGGCTTCTTCTTAAACGTATCCTACCCCTATTAGAATCTCAAAATCTTCCTTCCCATCAGTTTGGATTCCGTCCTCAGCATTCCACAGTTCAACAGGGGCTCCGAGTTGTAGACCATATTTCCTCAGCACTTGAATGCAAAGAGTATTGTTCTGGTGCGTTTCTGGACATTGCGCAAGCATTTGACCGGGTATGGCACAGTGGATTACTCTTCAAGCTGAAAACCCATTTACCCCAGTATCTATACCTCATTCTCCGATCCTATCTCTCAAACCGTTCCTTCCGAGTCCGCTGTGGTGAAGAATTTTCTAACCTTTATCCCGTTGAGGCCGGTGTTCCTCAAGGCAGCGTCTTGGGACCCGTCCTCTACATCCTTTACACTGCTGATATTCCTACACATCCTGATACCTTTCTGGCAACTTTTGCAGACGACACCGCCATCCTATCATCCAGTTCCAATCCTGAAACAGCATCCTTAAACCTTCAGAGACACCTTTTCCTTATCGAACACTGGTTTAATTACTGGCGTGTAAAGGTGAACGAAGCCAAATGTAAACACATAACCTTTACTCTTAGACGAAAATCCTGTCCGCCAGTTTATTTCAACTCATTACCAATTCCTCTCTCAGATATAGTCCGGTATCTTGGCTTACTGTTAGACAAAAGATTTAGTTGGAACCCACATACAAGACTTAAAAGACAAGAACTCAACCGACGATTCGGACAGTTATACCGACTACTCAACTGAAAATCTGAACTTACAGTTGAAAACAAATTATTAATCTACAAGACAATACTGAAGCCCATCTGGACCTACGGACTTGAACTGTGGGGGACAGTTAAACGTACTAACATCAAACGCATTCAATCCTTTCAATCTAAAGTCCTCCGTACAATAGTAAATGCTCCTTATTATGTCTCCAACTATACCTTGCACCACGACCTTAATGTTCCATTTATTTCAGACCTAATTCCATCCAAATTTTCCAAATTCCACCAGAACCTATTTCATCATCCTAATCCTCTAGCTCATTCCCTATCCAGCTCCACTCATCCATACAACCCACCTAGAAGATTGAAACGGCAGTGGCCGCGCGACCTTTTGTAAATATATTGGGGTTCTAGCACTGGCTAGATTCTCCACCCAATATGATGTATGTATGAGTGTGTGTATGTGTATTTAGGTATAAGTGAATTCTTGACTATTGTATTGATTCATTATTGTGTATATATTTTATTGTAATTTTATGCCGTGTAAATATTGTATAAATGTAGTTTGTATGATATCTTTCAGCACTACTATTAATGTCCAAATTGGGACAGATTGAAATTTTACTCAATAAAAATTGTTGTTGAAAAAAAAAAAAAGGACACAGGAAAAGAAATCCATTCTATTCAAGATAAGGATTTAATCAAATACCTGGGATGTAGATTTTCGGGTGAATTGTAATTAGTGAGGAATCGGTTGGTAAGCTGAATCGGAATATGGAAAAGCTTGCAATTTTGAATCTCCTGAAGCCAGACCAAAAAAAAAAAACATAGTAAATAGATATATTTTTCCTTCATGATATACCCGTTGCAGACTGCACCACTAACAAAACTGCGCCCATATATATTAGAAGCCATCAACGTTATAATTTGAAGATGCATAAAGGCATAGGATTGCCGATCAACTCCTGCTCATTCTATGCTGTACTCACCGTGAATATACAAGAGTTTGGGACTTCTGCGGTGTCTATGGAATCTTATCTCCATCATTGGGCAATTTCCCGAAGATCTGTTTCAATCAAAATTCTGCTTAGTGGATGAGATTCGCGAATGCACTGAGCCATTGGGGTCGAAAGGAATGCTATGGAGGTCTTTCTCCCAGTCAAGAAAGTAAGGCAACTCTTCAAGGAAAAAATCTTTCGAGGAGTGGAGCCAATGCAAGAGGCAGGGCGTAGGCGAGGTCAATTTTAAAGCCATTGGTTTGTATTTTCCTTTTAAAGATTTATAGTTTTAAATATATATAATTGATAGACTTATTAAATGAAAAAAAATTACTAAATCCGTATACTTTTGACACTCACTGTGTATTAAAACAAAATAAGATGGCAGACATTGTTTATTCAGTCCTTTTGATGGGCTAATATACTGATTCAATAGAGGGTTCCCTACATACAGGTTTATTTAAATATTGTTCGAAATATGCAAAGTTTCGATTTTATTAAAATTGTTTTGATACAGCCAGATTTTGATATATTAGAAACACAAAAAGTTTATATTCTATGTGATCAAATGCATGGCATTACCCAGACAATGACTTTTTTTTTTTATATATTGCCATTAATAACTTGATAATGATTTTTTTTTTATTCTCAATGTTTTGATCAACACGATTGTTTATCAAACTCTAATTTTCGCCAAAGGTTTTTTCAACGAAAATATTATCATATATAACAAATCTAATGAAGTGAATTTTCCTTAAATACGTAATCAATGGAATTCCCTAGTGATATTGGTTAGTAAAATAAAAATGGGTTTATCTATAATTCATTTTCAAGTAAATAAAATCATTTGATATTTAAAATTTCCATTGTCGTTAGGTTTTTGCCGATACAGCTAAATCAATATTGATATATTTTTATTGTTTTTCACAAATTTATTTCATTTTCCAGGTAAGCAGGTGTGGATTATTTCGAATGTATACACTCATTGGGCCTCTCTCAGCAATTTATGAAAGGTATATATAAAGCAATTATTACATTCAACACTTTCCCTAAATTTTTAATTATCAGGTAAAATATCACCTCGTATATATTATTATTAGTCTTTTATGTAGTGAAAAAAAAAAAAAAAATAAAAATAAAAAATAAAAAAATATATATATATATATATATATATATATATATATATATATATATATATATATATATATATATATATATACAAGATTATTTTTTGTATGTTTTATTTTTCATATGATTAATTTTAATTGAAACGGTGATTTAATTAATTTAAAACTCTTTAAAAAAAATTGTGTTCTCTTGGAAATAATAATTTCAAACAAAGTGTTCGATTGCTATAGTGGTCCGTACTTAAGAAAAATGTTTAGTTCGATATCCCGTCTGTTTCGGTTCAGATAGTGTTGCTGGAACTAGAGAGAAATGCTTTATTTATTTGCAATGCTGCCCAAATACATCGAGTTGCATAAATAACTCAACATACTATATCAATCCCTTGGACATATTTCACATACATTCACAATTTTTTTTTTTTTTCTATTCTAATCATGCAATATTATAATTTTTTCTCTTTTAGTTATTTACATTTTTTTTTTCTCTACAACTATATTTGAAAATTAGACCTCTGGTGCGCACATTACATAATCGAAATATAAATAAATTCACGATTTAATTGCCATACAGGTTTTTGCTAACACCGCTTATATCTCTGATATCAATACCTAGGTCTTCCAAAAAGCGTCTTGTGCTTCCAGGGAAGGTCCGCGAGACCCAAACCATTGACCACTAACGGAGAAATGTCTCTCGCCAAATGTCTTTTTTATTTTAGGAAAGCGTTTTATTTCTCGCAGATGGCTCTCATCTCCCTTTCCACTTAAACCGTTTGCAACGATGTCTTTGCGTTCCTAACTGATCCGTTCGTATCATGCAGTAGACCTAGTCAAAACAGTTGAAATATTTTTTACTTAGGAGCTTTGTTAACTCGTTCTTAACCCTGCGGTGCCGACGTGTAATGAGGAGGGAGTTGTTGGGGGCAATTTTCCAGCACGTGGGCTGATGTTTCGGACTCACTACAGCATTTGCGACAGGGGAGCCAATTCTCTCACTTGTCCGCTGGCTCCTGGGGCTCGACGCAGGGAGCATAGTTTATGTTCAGTTTGAGGGCATTGAACCATTCTGACCCCGATAGAACTTGCTTCTCACATACATATCTGTGGCTCTCGGGATATCTTTCAAGTGTCTAACGCCAACGCCCTGCCACCTGCAATTTGATCCATTCTTCAAATTCCTTTTCCCAAACTGACTGTCGTAGAGGCATTCAGCGATTTCCCTCATAATACCGAAATGTAGATTGGAACAGGGGATCCGGGACATTAGACAGTCTCTGTGCAAAGGACCCTTTTGTTGTAGTGGAGCCTCCCATTGACAGAAGACCAGTCCTAGACCTCGATATCTCCGCGGTACGTATAACATTGCTGTAGCGGTGTTAGCCGGCAATCCGACAATTGCCTTGATATTTCTGTGGACATTAGTATCATTCCTCCTAACACCGCAGAAAGTATCTTTGTAAGGGGCGCAGTCTGGAGAGGATATACAAGACCCGAGAAAAAATATTGATTGACGATGTTGAGCTTCTGTTCCGGTTTTACTAGGAGAGAGGTAACCAACTTATCCAAGTTGGTATTCAATTTAGTAACCGAATCCTCATCAAAAGTTAGCTCTCCCGAAACGTGCATCCCAGATACATTTTTGAGTTGAAATGTTAGACTTGGCGGATACTTACCAAGTGAGTATTGATTTGTAGATTCATTAAATTTCAAGCGTCCACATTTATTTTTGTCCAAATTGTCTCAATTACTTCTGAGACCACCCAACTAAAGCAGAAGTGTCATATGGAAGCCTTTTTGTGAAAAAAAAAAAAAATACAGAGAAAAGATCCAATTAGCAAAGGCATGTATCCAAAAAGATTATTAAACAGAATTAGGGATAATTAAGTTGGGAGGTACAGTCAGTTTTTCTCTATATACATCTTCCATCACTGTTTTTACTATTATATAGGTGATATTTCAAGAATTAAATTATAATTTTTTATCCTGTATCATTATTATAATCATAAGTTAAATTTCATTGATTCTTTGTATGGTAGTATTAAGAATTTTAGTCATTGTTGTCAGACCCTGTCCATAAATCAGTACGTATTTTCCATTCTACCTTTTCCTACGTATTTTCCATCCTACCTACCCCCCATCTACCAAACAGTTCCTAGTTTCCATTCTCCCACCATGCGGTACGTATCTCCACTCTACTTCATATTTTTATATTTCATATTTCATGTAAATTATTGATACCTGTGTAAATTTTGTTTAGTGAACATTTTTATTTTTTCTGTATAACACTTTCATTATTGTAATATGGTCATTGTATTTTAATTAAGTTTTTTTTACATATACAGTTCTTCTGTTATTTTTTTTTTTTTTTTTTCAATACCGACGTTCTCTAGCTAAATAGGTTATATAATATTGTATGTAATGTCATTGAAATTATATTCTTTTGTATCTTTTTAGCCCTGATGATGACCCACAAAGGGGGTCGAAACGTTGGCAAACAATAAAATAGTTGAAACTATTTAGTTGTTTCATTTAATGACCGCCACCCGGACTAATTCCTTCCAGTAATTCTCAACGGTCAACTAATTACATCCACAAGTTTAATTTTTATTTTAAGGTTAGAATTTATAAAACTATTATTCTTCCAACGGTTCTTTACGGATGCGAAACGTGGCCGCTTACTTTGAAGGATGAACAACGGCTTAAGGTTTTCGAGAATAAGGTACTGCGTAAAATATTTGGTCCGAAGAGAGATGAGGCCACTGGGGAGTTTAGAAGGTTGCACAACGCGGAATTGCGGAGTTTGTACCCTGTGAATATAATTGAGTTGATAGCATCGCGGAGACTCAAATGGGCGCGTAAAGTTGTTGGGCTTAGTGAGGAACGGATTCCGAGAAAGTTGGTATTCGCTGAACCGACTGGTAGGCGTCCGAAAGGTAGGCCGAAGCGTCGATGGAAGGATTGCATTAAGGCTGATCTCGGGGGCTTGGGCTTGACCGATGAACATTGGACGAGTCTATGCAGGCGAAGTTTGGTGGTATCGGCATCGAACCTTCGGGTTCGGTAAGCCTATTATTATTATTATTATTATTATTATTTATTATTATTAGCAATTTTTATTAAATTCCTTAAATATAAGTAATATAACTTTGTGTAATATACATCTATATTTCATTATAGAGATTTTTTTAAATTACTAATATCCTTTAAAATATGTTTTGTATGATTTACTGCTCTTCAGAAACGTAAAATGCGCCAAAATAGTTTTAGCAAGGTTTTCGACCAAAATGCCGCACTGTGCGACGTTTAAGGCAACATTTGTGGAATTTGTGGTTTTGCACTTTAATACGGTCAAGAAAAACGATTTCGATAGGAATCCGCAGAATTAAAAAGACTTGAGGTACATATAAGTTTAAGATTTTCTTCTTTTTTGTGTGTATGTATAAGGATATGAAAAACAGAGTTAGGTTAGATATAATTGAAATAACTGACCAATTAGGTAATTACGTAATTAAGAATTCAAATACTGATTAAATAATAATATGACTAACATTTCATGTTCTATTGTAAAAGAGGATTACGGTCACATCCCAACTTATGATTGTAATCCTGAAGATTTAATATTTTTTGTTGAATACGCTAATGACACAGTTTGTAGTGATAATAATTCTTTATAGTTACAACAGTCTGGCACCCGGGATTGCATTGAAACCTGCGTATATTTCTCCCTCCTACCTATCTCGTTATTATCCACCCCTACCTCGCTGATAGATCTTTCAAAATAAATAAAAAATAGTTTCTATTACTCCCTTTTTTCTCAATCTGCTGGTATTCCTCAAGACAGCACATGTTCATAGGACCCGTTCTTTATACAGTCTATACAACTGATATCCCAACCCATCCTAACACTTTCCTTTCTGCCTACACTGATGACACGTTTGTGTTATCAGTAGATAATGATACAGATACTGCCTCCCACACTCTTCAATCCCACATCCGAGACTTTCAAGTATGGTGTCAGAATTGGAGGATTAAAACTAATTCTTACAAATCCCACTAAATAAGCTTTACCCTTCGACGAAACCAATGACTTCCTGCCCTACAGTATACTTTAATGACACTCCACTAGCCGCTGGAGTGTGGACACTCCGAAGAGATTCGATTCCTAGGACTCCATCTCGACAAACGTCTAACATAGAATCCTCATACAAGACTGAAACGACATGAAACTGCCCGACATTTTCGACTACTACAACAATTACTGGACAAACGATCCAACCTTCGAATAAGTTAAAAAAGACATATTTATATGACCATCATAAGACCGACATGGACTTACGGAGTGGAGCTATGGGGCTCTACTAAACCATCGAATTCTTCTTGTATCCAATCCTTACAATCCAAAATCCTTCGTAAAATACTTAACGCTCGTTAGTTTGTCACGAATAAGCTCATCCATAAATACCTTAATGTTCCATATGTAACTGAATTAGCCGAACCAGGTATCAATCATTCCATGAAAAACCCCACTCCCACACAAATCCACTAGTTTCTATCCTATCATCCTCTTCGATTCCTGATAATCCTCCGAGGAATCTGAAAAGAAAATGACCCGAGACCTTCATGTTTAGAATATTCTTAGAGTTCTGCCAATGGGTAGCGTCTCTACATTTATTTCATGTCAGTTTACTATGTCCATTACCTTTCCTTGATGTATATAATACAGTTGTAAATTTTAATAAATATGTTTAAAGAAAAAAAATTACAACTTCTTTCTAAAGTCACATCTAGGTTCGTAGGTAATACTACACATTGTTTATTAACAAATACTTTTATAAATGTATCAGCGCTTTTGGACCATTTGCAAAAAAAAAATAAAAAATTGAAAGACACGAGAACATTTGAACAACCTAAATTAGGATTATTAAACACTAAAGCAGGACCAAAATAGCACTATTTTTCTTTTTTTATTTATTAGTATAATAGCGCACATTAGGGCGTTAATGTTTTCTGAAATCTCTTTATACGATGATATTATAAACAAGGACACAGTTATGAAATTACAAGATGGAGAAATTAATTGTCATTTTAAAGTAAATCTACACCCTCAGCTTTGTGATTTCCTAAATCACTTAAAACTTTCACACAAGGATGTTATTCGGAATGCAATTGAGAATGACTGCTATTTCATGTTATAACGATTATGCGAACATCAAAATCATTTCAAACCTAAAAATAACTTTTTATTTTTTAAAATATATTTATTGAAATTTACAACTGTATAAAGATAAACATCAACAAAATGTGATGAAAATTAAGAACATGAAATGAAATACATGTAGAGACACTACCCACTGGCAGCACTCAAATACTCTAAACTAGAAGGTCTCGGGGCAATTTTTTTTTTAGACGCCAGGGAGGATTATCAGGAATTGAAGAGGAAGCAAGGATTGAAACTAGAGGGTTAGAGTGGGAATGGAGTCTGTCATGGAGGGAATGGTATCTGATTCGTGCTAAGTCAGGAACATATGTAAGATGTTGAATATTTATGGATAAGTTTATTCGTGACAAAGTAAAGAGCATTGAGAATTTTTCGAAGGATTTCGGATTATAAGGATTGGATAAGAGAAGAGTTCGATGGTTTAGTAGAGCCCCACAGCTCTACTCCATATGTCCATATCGGTCCTATGATGGCCATAAAAATGAGCCTTTTGTAGTTATGTAGAAAGTTTGAACGTTTGTCCAGTAAGTGTTGAAGTAGTCGAGAATGTCGGGCAGTTTCTTGTCGTTTTAGTCTTGTATAAGGATTCCAAGAGATGTAGTCCTAGGTATCGGATCTGTTCAACAGGTACTAGCGGAGTGTCATTGAAGGATACTGTAGGGCAGGAAGTCATAGGTTTACGACGAAGGGTAAAGGTTATTTAGTGGGATTTATTGAAATTAATTTCAATTATCTACAGATAGCACAAACGTATCATCAGTATAGGTGGAAAGGAAAATGTTAGGATGGGTTGTGGGATATCAGCTGTACAGACTGTGTAAAGAATGGGTCCTAGGATGCTGCTTTGAGAAACACTGGCAGACTGAGAAAAAAGGGAAGAAAAGCAACTATGATGATTTACTTTAAAGGAGCTATCAGTGAGGTAGGACTGGGTAATGAGGAAATGTATAGGAGGGAGAAATTGTCGGAGTCTGTTAAGTAATCCCGAGTGCCATACTCGAAAAATAACTTTGGATACAAAAACAACAACATTTTAAATCAAAATATAATCATAATCATAATTATAACCTGATTATAATTTTAATGATAACTATAATCCTAATCTTAACTATGAATATAATCCTAATCCTAATTTTATTCAAACCCTAATCCTAAGCCCACTCCTAATTATAGTCAAAATCAAACTATAAAATACTCAGTTCAAAATAGGCGTTTCCATCAACAAAGCCCTGACAATTACCAAGGCTTTAACTCGGATCGTCAAAGGCAGAAGAAGCCTTTTTCTACGGGTCCTCTTAAACCAGATTGAGTGAATACCGTTTCCATAAAAACGGCGAGGTCAAACAAAGCGCCTGTAACCACCTGACTCTAGACTACGGTGAGATGAGCGAAATCAGACAATAGCTGTTAACTGACAACATTAACTCCAAGGTTAATCATTTTTTAGGGGCTAGCCCACCGAAAACATCCCCAAATATCCCTTAAATTCTACCGACCGAGGGTAGACCTGGCTTATTGATACCGACGCTATGAAAAAATATATGAATCCCAATTCCGTAATCGAGGGAACTGAAATAAACTTAGAAGAATTGTTTGTCAAATCGCTTAACAGACGCGAAAAGGGCAATGATACACCACATAGAATAGCCCTGTGAATAAATAATAATAAATCTGGGACTATACAACAAATTTTCAGCAAATTTTACTTTCTTCCAGTTAGTAATAATTTTGATATACTATAAGGCAACGAAAATACAAAAGCGTCAGACATTATTATGCGTATTTAGTAGAAAAGATAAAGTTTTTTTGTTAGGTGGAAAACTTACTACAAATAATGGTTTTCTTGAATATGTTGATACATGTTCACAATGAAGGCGAAACGAACGTGTCTAGTTCTTAACCATACTATGTTGGTAGGTGCATTTATAAATTATCAATTGCATACAAAGTCACAAGTGATATTCTTCAGATGGCTTGAAATTTTTCGAATGGTTAAAAAGTTGTGTCTCTGTTTAATAATAAAAATTCGAAAGAAAAGTTTTAATAAAATTGATTTTTTTATGGTAAAAAAATCAATCTACATAATCCACGTTAGCCAGATTTTTGTTATAATTCTCCAGTTCTGGGTCGGCCATGATCGAAACTGAGTAGAGATCTGCTATTGTTAAATATACAATTTCCGGAGGGAGCCAAAGTTGAATAAAGCTTTGAAGGGACTCCGAGGTATAGAATCCCTCCCTTCTCCCCCCACCCTCCCCCCACCAAGGAAGTCTTTAAGAAAATAATCAGAGCCGACGACACTCCAAACCAGCATGCTCACTCCAATATTAAAAGGAAAAATACTAAGGTAAGAGTGTCATCAAAACCTTTTAAAGCTCCGTTTTGCTATCACAGTAAGAAATGACGATATGCCAAATTAATCTTGTCGTCCAAAAAATTGGTTTCAATAAGATGTTACATCTCGACAGTTTAAAGTCCATCCCCTAAGCCTAAACTCCATTCAAAGAACCATGAAAAAGTTGTGTTTGAAAGACATTGTTTCTTTTAAATATTGTACAATTTACTTAAAACAAATATCAATTAAATATTGATTACATTTTCGAATTAAAATAAAAACAATTACATTTACGGGCATTGTAAATTAAAATGCAACAATAATATGTAAATGAAAAAATAATTTAGTTTCTTTGCACACAGACATTTAAGAAGAGACAGTTAGTTTCGTATAACACATTAATAAATTCTTCGGTTTCGGAAGTAAGAGTTCACGAATTCATCTACAGAAACGGTTGTAAGTATTGTAAATTAAGGCAAAGTGGTTCAAGAGCCACCAATCAATCATCCGCTACATAACTTACCTCCATCCAACTACCTCGCTCCAACAAGGTGAAAAAAGGTTACATCCAGTTTTGAAAGACGCTATACAGAACTCGGTATAAAATTCTTGTCGACGACTCAATATATCTTGGTAAATATCTCGTGTCTTTCGAGTGTAATTTGTTTGTGCAAAAAAAAAAATAAATAAAATATTCTGTCATAATGTTCGATTATTTTCAACGGCAAATCGAACTCAAAATTTACAATCAACAAATATCTGCCAACACAAAACCGATGGATTACGGAATGGCGGCCATTTTCAATGGGACCAAAAGACGTAATTCTGACTTATTTGACCACGATTTTTCATTTGACTTCAAAATACTTGGTGAAATTACGACGCTAGTCTGTCACTAGAAGGGTGGGTTACCGCGGCAGACCCTTTACAAAATTCACACTTTCGGACTCCAAAATCTGACTCATTTTACCACGACTTTCCTTTTTACCTGATAATAGAAGGTGAAATTACAAATAAACTGATCCTAGTCTGCCACTCTCGGGTGGGTGGGTTGTCAAAATTTGCACTTTCAGACCCCCAAATTCTGACTCATTCGACAACGATTTTCATTTTGACCTCATGATACTAGGTAAAATTAGGAATCAAATAAAAATAGTCTGCCATCCAAAAGTTGGTGGTAATCCGCGGCAGACCCGTTTTGAACGTCACACAGACAAGTCGGTGAGTTTAAGACCTACAGATTTCTATGACTACTAAAATTAAAGATAATTTAATACCTCGTAAAGTAGTTTATAATCATTATGTTGTTGGGAACAGTCGTTTCCATTATATAAACCAAAATAATGATAAAAAAAAGGAGAAATTTCTCGGTTTCCGTTTTTTTGGAAGAACCATATCTCTATATCTATTAATTGTACGGACATACATAAAAAAAATAAATAAAACCTGTACCACTACAACCCATGAAGGGTCTTGGGCTCAGTACATATAGAGATTCGTACTGTTTCGTACTAGGCCAACGGCAGTGCAATGAGGTGATTAGGCCTTAATCACGCTCAGCCACCAGGTTTTTCCCCAATTAATTTGGGTACCCACTTTATAGAGGCTGGGTCTGCCCCAGGAGGGTCTCCATACCCTAGGGTCGCTCCCCGACTGAATCAACAGAATAAATAATATTTCTGCCACAGTCGGGATTCGAACCCAGGACCCGGAGCACAGCAGACTAGTGCTCTATTCACTAGACCACGCCGCTTCCTAATATTCAATAAACATAGTAAAAATAATAATTTTAAAATGTTCTGTTCTAAAAAGGCGGATGAGAGCAATACATAAGAATAAATCAGTAGCCCTAAAAGCAATGAGAGTAGAGAAAATTATAATGAATTATATACTTTCACAGAATTTCCATGTATTATTTCTATAACACTTTATAATTTTTTTTTTAACTTTTATAATAAATAATGTATAATTTCTTAATGAAATGGAGTTTCTAAATTTAAAAAAAAGACATGTTTTTATAATGTGTATATTACAATTGTTTGTTTTGATATAACTTTATCATTTAGTGTTTGCATCTTTTTAAAAAATGATATTTAGAGATATAGAATTTTTTAAAAAGGAATATTTGATGTTGTGTTGAATATATATAATACAAAATTATGCCTTCCTCCTCTCCTACAACTTTTGTGAACTCTCACAAGCACGAATTTTCACCTACCTCTTCTTTTCCCACCATGTAGTACAGAATTTAGGCTCTAAGAAAATATTGAAAAACATGATAATTTATTTTGATGATGTTCTAATTACATAAAAAATATTTCCTGTTAGGTACCCTGTAAATCAGTATTATTTAATTGGTTACCCTGTTAATCCCCATATGTACAAAGGTCAAGTATGTGCTGCAATGAAAACAACTTTCTCTTTTGTACATCACTTACCTTTTAGTTTAAATGACTAATCTGAAGTACTGCTTAAATGGCTAAACTAATCTACTCAGTGATAGAGTGAAAAAATGTATTTAGAAAATCTTATAGAAAACCATTAACATGTATTTTTTTTCATGAAATTTGGTTGATCTGTTCAAGAAAAAAATATTTAAAAAATAAAAGAGAGGACCCTCTCTCAATGAAATAAAGCAGGTGTCTAAAAAAATCGGAGGTGTATAACACAATTTTTTATAAAGAAGCAATAACACATTACACAGTAAAAACAATATAATACTTGAAGGATATAAAAAAACAGTAACACAGTACACAGTAAGAAGCAGTAATTGACAAAGCCAAAAAGCTATAAGGAATACATATACATATATACAAGATATAAAATAAAGGCATGTTAATACAAAATTGAATTATTTAATGCCCAATTAATACAAAAACCAATTATAAGAAACAATAAAACAGTACACAGTAATTGACTAAACCAATAGCAATAAAGTACACAAATTCATAAATACCCGATGTATAAATATCAGAATGAGTGAAGCAGGACATGTCTATAGTGATAAGTAATTGGAATTCAATAATTCAGCAATTTTTCCTTCACTGAAGGATTTCGCCCATATTTTAACATTGTAGTAATAAGTTGAATACTTTGGAGGATTTTTGTGAGAAAATTGAAAATTTGGAGGAATATTATTGTAAACAGTAGCAGTAGAATAACACGTCTAGTGTGTCGCCCAGGTATGTTTTGGTCTTGGCACAACTAAGCTTAGCAATTTTTCACTCTTGTTGAAAAATGGTGGTGAATCATCCCGACTAGCTTATCCCGTCTAAAATACTGCTTATTGGTAATAGAGACCATGTATAATTTTTTTGCAGGCATTACATTAAGGTCCAAGAATATATAAATTGATGGGTTTTTTTTTTTATTCATACCCAAAATTACATTTAATAATCTTTCTCTGCATAATCTTAAGCTGAATGAGATGTGCTGCAAAAGAATTCCCCCAAATCAATATACAATATTGAATCAGCGGCTGAATATATGCAAAGTAAATTAATCTTAATTTATTGATCGATAAAATACCTCTTGACTTATGGAATACATAAAAATATTTCCTTAGCTGAGCAGCGACATTGGATATCTGCACATTCCTTTTTAATCGATAATCAAGAACAATTCCAAGATATCGAACTTGATGGACTTTCTCAACAACTGGGCAATGACAAGGAGAGTTGCAAACCTCGCATATGGACTTACAGCTTACACTTTGGGTCATCATGATATACAGAAAAGGGGATTGATTAAGTTTTTTCCGTATTTATTGTAAGTATATTACTATTGAACCAGTTAGCAGTCGATTGCAAATGAGAAGTCCAAGATGTTCCTCTATACAAGATAGCTGTATCGTCAAAAACTGTGCCTAATTTGCTTGTAGTTTTACAGTTGCATATCATTTGTATTAAAATGTAATTTATATTGTTATTTAATAAAAAAAAAGAGTAAAATTTTATATCAGGATTTTTATTAGGCATCCTTTCGTATGGTAGGATTAAGTATTCAAAATAGGTTGAAATAACGTATTTTACAAAAATAACAATTCTAGATAATTCAGGAATTAAAAAAATGAGGTCTGGGGTCTGAGAGACCCTACCTTAACAATTTTGACTATAAATTTCACCTCACCCCCAGCGAGCAATCAGCTCGAGCTCAGTCACTTAGTCATTGTTAGACAGTAATTATGTTAGATTAGATCCATAGTTATTATTTTACCCTTTCTATGTTTGTCATTCATAATAAATTTTTTAAAAAGTCTTGTGTGCGTTGAAGATCTTTAACTATATATAGATCGAGCAGAAAATCAACCTCTAAAAAACACCAAAAAAACCGCGGAAAACAAAGTAGTTGACCTTGTAGAAAATAGTTATCCATATAAACTTATATGCAAACTACTGAAACATAAACCAAGATCCCCAAAACAACCACGCAATAAGAACAGCACAAAAGATTTTACACTATCCCATACATACCGACACTTTTCGAAAAGCTACCTAAAGCACTTAAAATTAACAACAGGAAATACAAGGAATGAAGGAAGGAAACAAGGATGTAATGATCAGGAATGGTGGAAAGATATCAATTGTTCGCGGAGAAGAAAATAATTGTGACATCATAAGGGTTGTTGTGACTGAGATGTTGCAGAGAGAGTAGTAGGAATTTACTGAGGTTTATGAATTTTCAGGAGTCCATAGAAGCGGGGAGCAACAGAATTTTAGGAAATAATGTTTCTTTAGCTGGGATAGCTGATGAACTTTGACTCCAAAAGAAATTTCAGGTGTTTATTAAATTTGATTTTGAGTGACGGGGTGGGATGGCGAGATATGGGAACATAAGTGGATCTGTCAGAAAGTAGAAGATTCATTTTGTCGTTATATTCGGAGCGGTTCATGATTACTGTCTTGTTCCTTTGTCAGCTCTAGGTTAATATGATGTCCTTATGGGATTTTAGGAAGGATGGGTAAGAGAGAGGTCTTTGAAGAATTGGGGTGAAAACTAAGTGAGTTTGATGGTTGAAAAGTTGTTGAAGGTGGTTAGATATAATATCACAAATAAAAACTCGTGACAACTCCTTTTCGTCGCTCATCCTTATCGGCACCTCAATCATCACCTCGGCACATCGTGTCCTTATCGCACACAATTAAAAATAAGTACTACTTGTTAATGTACTCCCTAACCAACCCCCCCAACCATCTTACTCATCTTAGTATCAGTTATAGGTAAGAGATGACGGTAATTAATAATGGAGTTAACCATTGCAAAACATTGCCATAGTTAACGTAATCAAAAAATAATTATAAATAAATCACTAATGTAAGTTCAATTATCAATGGGGTTATTAACGAATGAATGTACTTCACAACACAAAGATCTATAAAGAACATGGTCCCATTTTTTAGACATTGTAATATTATTATTAAAGAAAAAAAAAAAGGGCAAGGTAAACTAGAAAACAGTCAGAAGTAATATATTCATAGATTACAAATATTGTTTTTAAAGTATCAAAAAATGTTAGTTGAGAAAACAGATAAAATCACTCTAAAAAAATTAGGTTTTTAATGGTTGATAATGTTTATGTACATACCTTTTACTTGCCATGTATAGAAAGATCCATAATTTGGGAAAATATTGCGATCTGAAAAACATTAAAATCTCATTTTGAACGGTTAATGAATGTATTGCTCCTTCATCCTCTCTAGGCTAATAAAGAGCAATCACTTTTTAAAATTGTTCATGAATAAAGTTAGGGTGGTGGTCAGTGATGCCTTATTTCGCCATTTCGTTGATTTATTCTAGATATGAGGTTTGGTTGTTGATCACATTTTAACCATGAATTTCATATATTTTTAAAAAACGTTAAATGTTTACTTTACAAATAGTGAGATTATTCGGGCTTCTTTTCAACATATGTTTCTTTTAAAAATATATTTCCGGGACGCAACAACCAACGGACAGCTTCATCTAAGTTATGAGAAGTTCAGAAGTGAGCGAAGGTGTACTCATTCGACGATTCTTTCTTATTTCATCACTAATCAATCTTTCATTATTAACATTAAATATCTACGGTAACTTTTTCGCCTATAGATTTTATGATTATACCCCCACTCACCTCTTATAATCTCTCACTGGGATCCACCCACATTTCTCTCAAATAAAATATTCATAGCTGCAGTTCAATCGATAAGTTTTTATTTTTACTTCTTAATCTAAATTTTCTCCCTCTTCCCCCTAATTCGGTATATAAATACAACATGTTTTGCTCTTTTTGTGTAAATTGCACGTTTTTACTTTCACTTACCTATATATGAAACATAAAGTAAGAGAAAGTATTGCGATCGTGAAAGTTTTCAACGGAAATACACGTTTTAGAGTCCCCTGAGTCCAAATAACCAAGTCCCGCAAAAAGGTCTTTGTGTCCGTGTATCTGTGTGTGGTAAGTCTAGCGCAAAAAACGGTAAATTGTACGAAACTGAAATTTCATATTTAAGATTACTATACGCCCGAGATGTCACAGCAACGTTTTCACTAAAATCGGCTGACCGGAAGTCCTACTTTATCCCATGCATTTAGCACCTTTTTACGATTTTCTCATAAACGGCTCTAACGATTTTGATTAAACTCGCTATACCGATGTAAATTTTAATGGGCTTTAATATCATGTAGGTTTCATTCTGATTTAAATAGTCTGAAAGTGCTTAAATGTCGATATTTTAAATTTTCTTTCTCTAATTTTTTAATTTAAAATTTTTCCTTTAATTTTAAGTACCTCTAATTTTGTATATTCTAAAAAAATAATCATATCATCTTATTACCATTGATAAAAAACGGGTAAATATATAAGTGGAACGAATTCAATATCCAAATAAAGGAGAAAATTAATTAAATGTTTTTAATGCAATTGCTTCATTGCTTGGCCATTGGATGGCGCTGTCATCGTCGGACGCTACAGTGGGTTCATTCTGATTGAAATAGTCTGACAGAGTTAAAATGTTAATATTGCAAAATTTCTTCCTCTAAAGTACCTTTAGTTTAGTAGTTTATATTAAATTCACCATATCATCTGATTATTAAATCTAAAAAACGGGTAAATATATAAGTTGATCGAATTCGAAAACCAACTAAAGGAGATAACCGCAAACATTTGTTTGTAATGCATTTTTTTGTTTTTTTACTTAAGAACAGTAATATACATGCATAATATACCGTTGGAATGCTAAAGATTTTAGAAAAAATATTATCGTATACATACTATTGTAAAATTTAACGGGGAGTAATGAAAAGCCGATAAAGGAGTTGTAGATAATAATATAATAGTCTATTTAATAAAACACATATTTTTATTGAAATTCAATTTAATTAATTTTTAAACAGTTTATTTTTACTTTTAAAATTTATTTTAATATTCTTAAAAAAAATTTAACAACGGAGGTAAGTGGAAGTCGTGTGTTGCGCGCACCAGTTTTTTTATTCTAGCTGCAGTAACCTGAATTTGGCAATTAAAATTTTATATTTATCGAATTGAATTCATTAGCCCCTTTTACATATATAATGAAATACTGATCAATATTCTCCTCATTCTGTTCTACAAGAAATCCCTAAGTTTATAATTCCAGATACAATAATGTGATATAATATCATAAAAGAAATGATGATTTAATATCAGTTCAAGGAATTGAATTTTCATAAGTGAGAGATTTTCAACAACGATTATTTATAGAACAATGCATTTCATTGTCATTCATCGTAAGATATTTTTTATGTTTGTAGTTATTTACAAACAAATCCTATAGAATACGATAACAAAATACGTAAGGATGGTTATATTGCACTATAAATCATCGGATAATAATATAAGCCTATAAAAAACAATTCAATTTTCTTAATCCGCGCATGTTTACTTCCTTGATACTTTTCATTCTTTCTCGGAAACAGGAAGTTGTTTAAGTATCTATAAGCTATTTATTTTCGGCTTCAAGTAAAGGGGTGGGGTTTCCCGTTAACAACGTTCCAACGTTCCAATTCGATGGTGAGCAGGCGTCCGTCTTCTTGATGAATAAAGAAAGAAAGGAGAGAAACGGCATCCCAGTAGCTGATAACCAACAGTGAAGTCAGAAATTTAATCGCAATTAGTACGATTAATGAGAAAAAAATACGGACTCACGCAATAAATGTGTATCAGATGACGATTGAAAGCCTACTGCTCATTGCTTCTAATCGTTTAGTGAACAACCAGTGAATACCGGCTGATAACAATATCACCATGTATAACTTCTTTATTTAGCGGGTGATAGCAGCAAGTAAAACAATTAAAAGTTTAGACTAAACCTTTTTTTATTTTTTATTTGCGTATTTTTTTTTTAATTTCTTTATTTTAAATTAATGATTTCTTTTTTGCTTACCTATTTTGAATTAACAATACAAATATTTAAAAACTATGAGATAAAGTAATTTTGTGTCATAAATGAAAATTGAGACCTTTTCTTTTGATCGCTAGAGATGTGCGGCGGAAACAGTTTATTATTTCCAAATAACTATATTAGAGCATAATAATTAGAAACAATATTAGGCTATTTATCTCTTTATAGAAAATAAACTAAGAAAGCAATAAATAATTCAAATTACAATAGCATAAAATGGTCTATCACCACTGTTAATTTCCAAACGTATATCTTTGTTATTTCTGAACAGATTTTAATGATTTTTTTTTTTTTTTTTAGGAAATTTAATTCTCTGTCGAATTGTTTTTTATTGAATTGGTCAAAAGGTAGGGTTTTTATTTTTATTATTATTATTTTATTTTTTTTTGTAGATTAGAAGGGTTCATTATTTAATTGTCGATGCCTTCTGGTACCCGTTCTTCTCCATCATAATAACCATACCTCGACATATATACATAGACACACACACTCGTATTTTCGAAGATAGAGAACAAATGATGTGGAGTTTTAGAATCAGTACACCGCTATTATTAATTAATGTTTACGTGATAAGAGTTGGTATTAATATATATATGTATATATATATATATATATATATATATATATTATATATATATATATATATATATATATATAATATATATATATATAATAATAATAATAATAAAAAAAACTTTATTCTGGGACTATGTCCCTTAAGAATAACAGAATTGAACAGTAGATATTCATATATGTCTGGTCAAGAAAACAATAAAATTAATTTTTATTTACAAATGAGCAAAAGGAAAAATTAAACACTACCTAGACTTATATACATTCATGTACAAAAAGTATGGATAATGAACACACAAGATTAGAAAAAGAAAGAAAGAAAGAAGATAAATCTCCTAAAGGCTACTGATAGGGTTGAGGGAATTATAAAAAACAAAACAAACTAATTATTCCACACTAGCTTTAGGATAAAATAGATAATTATAACTTGTGTTAAAATAGAAATAAGTCAGTTGCAGATTTGTTGTGCATCTATTTGGGATGCCAAAAGATGTTGGAATAGGTCAGATTTGAATGAGAGAAAGGAAGATGCATGGCGAATATGAGTAGGTAGGGAATTCCAGAGGGTTGCAGAACGGATGTAAAAGGAGTGATCAAAAGATTTAGTTCTATGGGTGGGAAAGTAAAGGTCGGAATGGCGGGATCTAGTTTCGAGAGAGTGGACTGAGGATTTAAATTTAAGGATGCTGTGAATGTATGGAGGGTGCTGGGAGTTTATGATTTGGTAAAGGTATGATCCGAGAAAATATTTCCTCCGTGTAACAGGTAGGAGCCACTTCAACTCGCTGTATAAGTGGGTCACTGAAGACCTCTTCGAGGTGCCGAAGATAAATCTTATGAACATGTTCATGATACGCTTGAGTCTGTCTTCGAGCACCTTTGGGAGGCCACCATATACCACACAGCAATAATCGAAGTGGGGGAATATTAATGAGGAGACGAGAAGCTTACGGGTAGGAAGAGGGAGAAGATGGCGGGAACGATGAAAAAACTTTAGAGTGCTTATCGTTCGTCGGGAAATATTAGCAATATGGGGTTTCCAAGAAAGGGTTTGATCAATGGTAATACCAAGGTTTTTGACAGAGGAGCTAAAGGTGATTGGATGACCATTTAGGATTAGATTCGGAAAGGAAGTATTGGATCTGAGGAGGGAATTGGAACCTATAACAATGGCCTGCGTTTTTTCAGCATTAAGCCTAAGTTTATTCAGAGTTGCCCAGGCACAGATTCTATCTAGGTCTTCCTGAATATTGGCAAATGCTACGAATAACTCAGAAGGAGAGAAGGATAGGTAGATCTGAAAGTCGTCGGCATATAAATGATAGGAGCAGTGATGGATTGAATTTGGAAGATCATTGATAAAGGAGTTGAAAAGGAGGGGGGAGATACTTGAGCCCTGGGCCACACCTGCCGAAGGGTAAGGAAAGAAGATAGAGGATGATTGGGAATGGTAACTGCTTGGGTCCTGTTACAAAGGAAAGATTGAAACCATCGAATAGTACTATTGGAAAATGATAAAGATTTTAGTTTGGAAAAAAGAATAGAATGATCAAGAGAATCAAAAGCTTTTGAAAAGTCCAGAAGTATTAGTACTGTTAGCTTTTTTTCGTCCATAGCGGTATGTATGTCGCTCGTGATTTTTATAAGGGCATATATATATATATCACTTATTACTAATTTTAAGACCATATACACATTTTTATAAAATATCCGATTAAAAAACTTAAAGTACAAGATTTTTTAGTGTTAAAAGCATTCGGAAATGAGTATATCGTGTTGTTTACTCGTTTTAAATGTTGATATTCTCACAAATCCTCATCATAATATTATGTTATAAACATAATGCAGGAGAATAATCCTGCATGTAAGTGACACCCAGCCTAGGAGAAAAAGTTTTTTTTTTTTTAATAAGAAGTGAAATAAAAACTTATCGATCAAACCGGGGCCTCAATACTTTAATATTGAGGAACGTGGATACCTAAGGGGGATATGAGGTAGGCTGAGGGATATGATAATAAATAATTTATTTACTTTTGACAGTAATATTGTTATTTTTTCTAAAACATATTTTAACAAAATTATTTTGTAGTGATTTAAATAAATAATATATCAGAATTTATAAATTTACATTTTTTTTATCATCCCTTCATATTGACAGAATGTATCATTTTTTTAATATCAAATGAACTTTTTGTATTAGACAAACATTCTTAGTTTTAAAAAATAATTAATGTATAAACGTAATCAAAACTAAATATAATAATATAACAAAATGTAAATAGAAAGTATCTTATCACCGGCAATGCCGAAAATTTCGATATTACGACTTTAATCCAGGTAATGATTTTATATTTTACCTAGAGGTATACATAATTCACATAAATATTAAAAAATGCGACTAACTTGTTATCTAATTATAAGCAAATATTTATATTACGATATTAAATTTACGATAAGCCAAAAACGACGTTATCTTATATTATTGCATTAATATGCATTAGACATATTATGTATATTGACTATTAAATTATACTCACAACTTTACCATCTACTGACAAAATATACATAGTTCTATGAATGTTTACAGCAGATATTATATAAGATAAGATCAGCAAAATATCGTTATTACAACATTAAATTATGACTCTAAATATGTCAAAATATTAAATTAAATTTCCCAAAATAACGATTTCACCGTACATAAATGTAATAAATATCGCTATCATTTATCATAAATGTTGCAAATATCGATATTATCTAACATAAACGTAGCAAAATATGGATATTATCTAACATAAATGTAGGGAATATTTATATTACACAGCATAAATTTGCAAAATATCGTAATTATCTAACATTTATGTAGCAGAATATCGATATAAACTAAATTATATTTTACAAATATCGATATTATCTAACATAAATGTAAGAAATATCGACATTAACTATCATAAATATTAGATAAATCGATATTATCTGACTTAGATTTAGCAAAATAACAATAATATTTAACATAAATGTATCAAATATTGACGTAACCGAACATAAATGAAACAAATATGGATATTATTTAACAAAAGTATAACACGTATTGGTATTATCTAGACTAATATTATAAAGCTGAAGAGTTTTTTTTAACGCTAATCTCAGAAACTACATGTTCCAATTGAAAAATTATTTTTGTGTTGTATTGAGGATGTATTGTAGAAACTATCACTTGTAGGACTGTAGAAACTATTATAGGTGGAATAATCAGGAGGCAGTCTTTTTTCTAAATATTTTAATTTTTTCCGACGTTTCGGCTAAAGCTTGTGAGCCATCATCAGGGCATTACTGAGCCATGTCCAAGCATAAACCCGTCAGCATAAAAGCAATTTATGCTTGGACAGCTAGTCTAACATAAATGTTACAAATATCCATATTATCAAACACAATGTAACAAATATCCATATTATCTAATATAACTGTATCTAATATAACTCTAATATATCTAACTTATATCTTACATATATCGATATTATCAATGATAAATGTAAAACTTATTGATATTAACTAACATAAATCTATGATCTGTATTAACTGACGTTGCACTGTTAAAATTGTATAGAGATCATAAGTTAGATAGAGATCCCTGGTTCTTGAAGTTCTTGGTCCGTATCATTTAATTTCTTGCGGGGAACCGGGTTCATGCTTGATAAAATTCCCATATACCCCTGATAGATTCTGTATGAGGAGTCCACCTGAGGAAGATTAAATTGCGTAGGGAGTATTGTCGCCTTGGAACCTATTGCAAAATGACGAAGTCAATCATAGTCTCCTGTTAGATGTTATCCTATGTCGATAAATAAAAAAGAAGCGACATATGTATGCGGTCTCTGTTACAATGGTTCAATTGTTTTGTTTTTTGGCAGTGAATTTTTTTAAAATTCTATGAGAGATGATTATTATTGTTTCTATTTTATTTTTCAATTTAAAGACATCAAAATCACTTTGAAAGAAGAGATTGGGAAAATTCGTGTTTCAAAAAATGGTGGGTGAGGTGGGTTACGCTCGAAAAGGACTAATTTTACTATTTCAAAGGATATGCTTGATTTCCATATTTTAAGGACTGAATTCAATTTTTTTTTTTTTTTTTTTTTTTTTTTTTTTGTATTCTAAGTTAAATTCCCTATTCTCGTTGAAAGGATTCTTAACAGTTGACATTTATTGTAACCAGGAAACGGTTCAAAATGGAAGATTCTCCTTTTAAAAGGATACGAATCGAAATAATTCACTGGTAACTAGGATTACCACACTAAAAGGACCTTTTATTTGAGCTTAAAAATCGGATATAAAACTCGTGGCATTGTCCACATTATATATTTCAAATATATAGATAAATGAAGGTTTAAAATGTTTTAGCAATCAATGTCATATATTCCCTTTCTTACGAAGAGAATGGGGTTTTGAAGAGAGCTCGACAATGAGACTTAGGTAGTTTGTCTTGGCCCTTTGGCCTCTGAACTGTGGTTATAGACGCGGAGGAAGAGGGGTGGGGAGGGTCCACTTCAAAGAGTGGAAGGGACGTTCGTGGCCAGCCCCAACTCAAACAGGAATCAAGCCTGAGCACAAAGACCAAATGAACAGAGAGTATAACGGATATGGCAATGCCATAAACCCTTCTTAGCATCCCAGCACAAAGGGAAATCGCATTCCCTATACAGCCCCTCGTAATCCGCTAAGCGAGTATTGGCGCGTCGTTTACTTATGCGGTCAGTCGGAAAACAGTATTTTTACAATTTTACCTTAAATTACTGAAATAAAATTATGAAGTGATTCCCCAAATTTACTTATCGATAGCGTTTTTAATATGTAAATGGTTATGAAAAGTTTGAGCGTATAGATTTTTCGAAATCATATATTATTCGTGTCAAATCGTAATTTCTGAGTATCAGTGGATCTTCTTTCGTTATCAGCAGATCATTGCCAAGATGGACATACCCAAGAGACAAAGATAAGAGTAATTCTTCTTTGGCATAACTTATCTAAAATGCGGTTATGCAAGGGGGCCAAAGCGCCGCTCACTAGAGGAGAGGGGGGGAAGGAGGAAATTTTCCCATCAAAACTGACCACCGAAAAAGAAAAAAATAGATAGTGTCTCATTCAAAGTAATACAACATGCACTAAATATCTATTAGTAATGACAGTCCTAAGTTGTTGACATATCGATCCTCACTCCTTTCTCCTCTAAAGCGAAATTCTCTCCCTCCTCATTCCTGAAAATCATATTCTCCCTACTGCCACCCGAAAGAAAAATCAGGATCCGGCCCTGGAACCAGATTTACTTTCTTTCCTTTTGCTCTGTAAGGGTTCATGCAGAATTTGGCGTAAGCGCTTAGTGTACTTATATAATTTATTATTGTATTGCTGGCAAATTTAAAAAAAGTTAGAAGATTTCATTTCATATAATATAATAAGGCTCTCATCTCAAAGGAAACTGTAACATCCAAGAGCAAGTGGCTCGAAGAATTTCAGGAGGTGAAAACGTATTTTTTTCTCTTTCGGGTTTCGTTCCATTGCAGTCAAAGCCTGAGGCGCTTAAGGAGCAAAGTACCGGATGGCTGAGGACTAAGGTCTATGTAATAAGGTGGATGTTGCTGGAGAAGAATGATGGCTAAATTTATTGCCTTATCTTCTTCCCTTTTAGTGAAGGGACTTTCCTCAAGCTATTTACAAAGGATATAAAAGAGGTCTCACTCAGCATGTTTTAGAACTTGACTCTCTCTGAGCCTCTTTTTACTCCTATCAGGGGTCAATTTCGCTTCTTAAAATGACCACGAGATGGCGGCATGGTTCCTATTCAATTACACTTTCAGAAGCCGAAACACTGGTAGTAAACATTAGTAGCTTGTAACATCCAAATAATTTGTCATGAAATAGATTGAAATATATTTTTGGGTGGTCACTAGGAATGTTTTGTAAATCAGTACGTTAAAACGTGTAAAAATGATAATATGATAAATGATAAAATTGGTGTGGGTGCTTTCGACATATGTATGTTTGGGTTTTCTTTTTTAAAGACGTAATATCCATTCATCAGCGCCTGTAATGGTCTGCATTATATAAAAATAAAATAATAATATGAAATAATAATAATTTCGTTCTTAAATAAAATCCAATAAGAAATATAAAGTTATAGTGAAAATGATGAACGTTCATAGAAAACATATATATAAATAAGTGCTAGATAATAAATAGTTAAGATAAGTTCCAGTGTACTTAAGAGAGTCTTAAAAGCGTTTCAATGAACTCATCGCTGTCAATTTGAAGTGTGAACATTTTTGGATTGAGGGCTATTATCCCTATGATACTGGGAGTGAAGTGGGTACATTCCTCAAAAATGTGTTTTAGCAAGAGGGTGGATCTAGAGTGCGAGCATGTTGGCTGTATAGCTATGGCCTGTCTGACCAATCCTCAATGGGAACACATCATATATTCATGCTTATGAATATGTATTAAATATCTATATGTAAATATATGGATTTATAATTTACATTTATAATATGAATTATATAATTATATTTTGATGTGTACAATAGAGGATATTGGTTTGACCCGATTACAGCCTAGATTTTAATTTTATGCTATTATACTTTCAATAAATGCAAATGCTGCATCAAAGATTTCCCGTCATCTTCATATAAAATATTTATATAGAAAAAGTATTGTTATAGCGAACCCCCAAATAGTGTTTTCGAAGTAAACAATTTTAAGCCTGTTAATTAAAAGATCATATCAAGTCTAAAACGGCAAAAAACTACTACAATACGTAGTTGTCAAACGATTCGAATTTCCAATATTCTATAAAATACTGCTCCGCATTACCTTTACCGACTTCATAGTTGAAGGTATGGATGGTAACTGAGTATGGGGCTCCAGTAAATCATCGAATTCCTCCTCTTTCCCATTCTAAATCCTTGCAAAAATACTAAATGCTCCTTATTTTGACTCCAATACCATACTCCATAAAAACCTCGATATTCGCTTAGGTGATTAGCCTGAAATAGATATACCGCTTTTAACTTCAAACTACAAGCTCATTCAAATCCACTTGTTCTTAACCTTTCAACCCCATGTAAACCTGACAACCCTCAGAGGCGGAAGAAAAGACAATAGCCTTGGGACCTCGTTCTCTTGGGTAGTTCCTTTATCAAGAATGCAATCATAATTAAAACCAATTAGTTTAACCCCGGATCATATATCTTCACGTTTATTTATTTTATTTTGTTTCGAAAATTTTTATTTAGTTTCAATAATAAAATAAAACTATATATGTATTTAACATTTTTTACAACTCGTAGGTTATATTCAACAAATATAAGCCCATACCATCTCCTACTCGTAATAAATAAAGAAATATAGCTATACATCATTCTATATGAGAGTAAGTAGGAACAGAACGTATTTCCAACCGCTGCTAGTACCATGATTAAAAGAAGACGACTTCATGATCTCAGAGAAGAAAGAGATTCTCGCCATATGGTATCCTCACTTCAGGCACCTCTTGCGTAAAGACGTTGGAAACCTTGTCAAGTTTAAGATAACAGGTTTGGTTTTGATCTTCCAAATCGAACAACATGAGAAGATATTGCCAATGTCATTAATAGGTTGAACAACAACAAAGCTCCAAGGGAAGGTGAAATTCCGACTAAGCTCATTAAGCATGGTTTTGATGAGTTCCAGAAAGCCGTCTACAATATAATCCTATAACCCTATGGGTTGAAACGCCCGACCAGCGGAAGAAAAGAATTACTTACCCACAGTAGAGGAAGTTTTTTTTTTTTTTTTCGAACATTCATTAACACAAGCTTATTTGTTGAGAAAAAATCGGTCTGTATTAGATTGATTTATGCTATAGTGAATCCATAGTTAATCAAATATTTAATCCTCGGATGATAATGCAGATTTCCCAGGAATACAGAATTACGACCAAGCTCCTATTTATTGACTTCCGTAGAGCCTATGACAGTCTGAAAAGGCTACAATCGTGTGTAGCCATGTGTGACCTAGGAGTTAATTTGAAGCTCGTCCGACTGGCAAATATGAACGTGGATAACAATAGGTTTATGGTCTGAGTACAGTCTCACATGTCCCCGGAGTTCATTTCCACATGAGAAGTTAGAGAGGATATTATAGGCTTGCCTTCCTACTTTTCAATTTATCCCTAAAAAAAAAAGATACTAAAACCGCGGAAAAACTTAAACGATTTTGAAAAAAGTGGCTTCGGTAGACATTTTTTTGTTTGAGACAATTTAAAAAAAAAAATATTGATATTTGCAACTGTATTGGCTAATACACCAAGTAAATGAGCTATGAGATAAAATACACGAAAAAAACATGAAGAGAAACTGCCCATTGGCAGCACTCTAGTTGGTAATCTAAACTAAGGTCTCGAGGGCATCTTCTTTTTATACACCTCGGGAGATTATCAGGAATGGATGTGGAAGCATGGATTAAAACTAGTGGGTTAGAGTGGGAGTGGAGTTTTTCATGGAGGGATTGATATCTAGTACGGGCAAAATCAGCTACGTATGGTACATTAAAGTCTTCATGGATGCGTTTAGTCGTGACATAGTAAGGAGCATTGAGGATATTGGATTGTAAGATTGAAGACGAGAAGACTTTGACGGTTTGATGGAGCCCCAAAGCTCAACTCCGTACCTCCAGATAGGCCTTATGATGGTCATGTAGATGAGTCTTTTATAGTTAAGTGGATGTTAATACTTTCAGTCTAGTAAGTGTTGAAGTAACCGAAAGTGGCTAGCAGTTTCTTGTAGTTTCATTCTAGTGTGCGGATTTAATGTTAGACCTTTTTCATGTAGGGGTCCTAGGTAGCGGATCTGCTCAACTAGGACAAGCAGAATATTATTAAAGGATACTGTAGGGCAGGCTGCCATAAGTTTACGACGAAGGTAAAGGTTATTTAGTGAGATTAGCTGAAATATATTTTAATTCTCTAATTCTGACACCATACCTCAAGGTCTCTGATGTGGGATTGGAGAGTTTGAGAGGCAATAGTTGGATCGTTATGGACTTATAACACACAAGTGACATCACCATAGGTTGGAAGGAAAGTATTAAAATGAGATGGGATATCAGCGGTATAAACTGTGTGAAGAATGGGTCCTAGTATACTGCCTTGAGGAACACCAGCAACACGATTTGTTAAATAAAAAAATAAAATGTTGGATTGTCACTATGTTTGGAGATTTAGTAAATCCGAGTCAAAAAATAACAAATAAAACGGAAAAAAAATGTCAAAGATATACACTCACTCAAAAAAGTTTCCATGCACTAAAATATAATTGAATGAATGCAAATAAAGGAATTCAAGGAATTTTTAACAGTATTATTTGTATTGGATTTTTTATTTTTAACATAAATGAATAGATCAAATCAAATAGTAGAGAAAGAAACCTAAAATTTATCATCAATTACAAAAACTTGTATCAAAAACGTTTCCATACGCTATAAAAAAATAAATATATACTCGTATTTTATTTAATAACATGTCGGTCCTCATTTCCCCTTAGGATTTCAAGTAGGTCGTTTTTCATACTTAGACCTAGCTTTTTGGTTCCCTCATTGTTAATCACATTCCATTTCGTCTGTAGGGCAGCTTTAAGCTCTCTCTTGTCTGGATGTTATGGTTTTTCATTCGCCGTCCCAATTCATCCCATAAGTGTTGAACAGAGCTTAGGTCAGGTGACTGTGGAAGTATTTTTAGTTAATTGTGAATATTGCTGATCAACCATTCTGTTACTTTTCTAGCGAAATGTTGGGGACATTTTGGAAAAAGTAACCTACTTTAAGTTCTAATTTTCCTGCTGGATTTTTCTAATTGTTCCTTAAAATGTCCAGGTAAGCATATTTGTCTATAACCTCTTCAATGAACACTGAATTTTAAACATCAGAACACCCCTCCCCTCACACCATGACCCTTCCACCTCCGTGTTCTAATGTTGTGGTCAAATTCTTAGTTTTGAAAGCTGAGGCTGATTTCCTCCAAACTTCTAGCCTTCCATCCGGCCCAAAAATATTAAATTTGGATTCATCTGAGAATATGACCCTTTCCCAACATTTTTTGATTTATTTACAAACTCCCTACCAATTATTACAGCAGCTTCTTCCGGTTTATCTTACTGACGAAAGGCTTTGTTCTTGCGACTCGACCATTGTATCCTTCCCTTCTTCTTTTTTGGCTGTTTCTGGGTGAGCTTGAATCCCACAGTACCTATTTATTCTGATGGCCATTAAAGTAGCGGTAGTGTGAGGATTTGCATAGACTCCAGCAAGGATGGATCGCCTCTGGTGATCCTACAGTCCCCTGTCTTCCAGCACGTAGTCTATCCTCCAAAGATTTTGACTCTCTATGTCTTTTCAATACATACTGTGCAGTAGCATGTGACTTATTCAACAGATATCCAATTTTTCTTAGAGATAAGATCTGCGAACCATAGGCTCTCTGAAATCACGAGAAACGCGCATATTTAAAAGAAATCAGTTTCTCAAGCCCAAATAAAGTTAATAATGAACTAAAATTTGATAATAGAGATAAGCTTTATACATATAACACTGGAACGTTATTTAGTAGTACAACAAAGAGAATTAATATTGAACGTGTATGGAAAATTTCGATGTGTCATTACACATTCTGCCTTTTTTTATATTGATAATAAAATGAAATTTTTTTTTTTTATCCAATATTAGTATTAATAATTTGTGCATTAAGAAATCGTTAAGTTGAAAATAAGTAGCCATGCAAAATAATAGCACGCTGTATGGGAACTTTTTTGATTGAGTGTATATGTGATTGATCAAATTTATAATTATTCAGATATGTTCTTCTGAGGACAAAAATCCCACACAGATATTTGAAACTGAGAATTATCTAAAACTACTATTTAAATTTTTTTGTAGATATCATGTTAATAATTTTGAGTGGTGGAGTATAGGAGCACTTAAATATTTGAAGAGAGGAAAGGGGACAATATGTGAAGATAGGAAATCCTTTGATCTTATGACACAAATATTTGACGGATCTCATTTTTCTGTTTTTAAATAAATATATATATATATAAATCATATTGTAAAGGGAGCCTACTTTTATATCCATGCCTCTCCCTTCCAATATGGATTTCCTTATATTCCCATTTATTATGAAATATGTAGCTGTTATATCTCAATGGAGCCCTTGACTCCTCTTCTATATAACATTCTTCTTTATAGCTTCAATTTTTCTCGGGATAGAAGAATTAAAAAGTAATGAATGGAACATGCCAATCTAAGACAAAAGTTAATGCTCCGAAATTATAAAATATGATAATTTTTTTCTTTCATATATATATATATATATATATATATATATATATATATATATATATATATATATATATATATATATATATATATTTGGAATGGAAGATCAATTATTAAAGAAAATTGTTATTGTATATTTTAGATCGAGGATCGAATTCGGAGGTCGCATTCCTTTTATAATTTTTCTCGATAATCGACTTTTCAAATCTTTGTAAATAGTGGACTGTAAGGCGGAAAACTCTAATGTAAATCTTGCAATGACGTGTGTCCCCCATTTAGTAATATAGCTTTTGGTTTATTTTTTTCAATAATGAACCTGTGTCACCGACTGAAAAAAATTACGCTCCCTCAAAATTTCAGATTACCTAGATCTAAAATAATGAAAAAAGTAATCCGTTTGTTTGCCTTACCCAGTTCGCAGTTTTTCTTCGCAGCTACTGAACCATTTTTTTTTTTTTTTTTTAATTTGACACCAGAATGCCAGAGTATGTTACAATGATTCTAACATCTAGGTGTTGATATCAGCTAATTAGTTTTAAAATTGCGGCCGATTAAATATAATTTTATTCAAGTACTCAGTTATTTTTTAAGATTTCATTTCATTAATCTTAAGAGTTTTTATTCAAGAAAACGCTATTAATTATAAAAAATGGGAAAACAAATTAAAATTTTAGCCATTAATATGCCTATAACTCAGTTCTTTTAAAATAAAGAAAAAATGTAATGAACATTAGGATTAAAAAAAAAAAGCGACTAACAAAAAAAAGTTTTTTATTCATAAACCGCTATTATTTTTAAAAAATTGAAAAATATGAAGAAAATATACGGAGAGTTTTAGAATATGTAAAAAAAATCTGGTGCGGGCAACACACGACTTTCACTTACCTCGATTTTTAAAATCAATGAAAGAATCTTCAAATACAGTTAGATATAAAAATACGTGAAACTATTAAGGAATTAATCAAATTGAATTTATATAGAAACATGTGTTTTGTTAAAAAATATTATATTCTAATCTAAAATAATTAGTTAGTTTTATCTTCTTCTCATCACTCTCTATTAACTTCTAAAAGCTTGATATTTTTTCTAAAATCTTTAGCTTTCCAACGGTATATCATACATGTATATTACTGCTCTTATGTTCAAAAACGAAAAATTGCATCGAAAAAATATTTTTTCTGTTTTCTCCTTTAGTTGGCTATCGAATTTATTCAATTTATATATTTACCTGTTTTTTATCAGCGTTAACAAGATAATGTAGTTATTATTATTGAATCTACGAAATCAAAGGTACTTTAGGGGAAGAAAATTTAAAATATCGGCATTTAAGCCCTGTCAAACCATTTTTATCCAAACAAAACCTACATGATATTAAAGCACATTAAATTTTGCATCGATATAGCGAGTTTAATCAAAATCGTCAGAACCGTTTTTGAGAAAATCGAAAAAAGGTGCAAAATGCATGGTATAAAGTGCCTCTTCTGGTAGGCTCATTTTGATGAAAAAAGTTTTGCCACGTCTCGGGCGTATATTTGTCTTAAAATAAAATTTCAGTTTCATAGGTCTTACCGTTTCCGCCCGGGAGTTATTTTCATCGCAATACGTTCCCTTACTATATATAGTAAGTGAAAGTAAAACAAAAGTTATATATATATATATATATATATATATATATATATATATATATATATATATATTTTTTTTTTTAAGTGATTAATCAGAACAGATGTAATTACTGAATTACGAACTCGTTTATTATTTAGGGTAGAGAAAAGTCAAAAATATTTTTGAGATCAAGGCACCGCGATGAACAAAGAAAATAAAAACCTTTTATGGTCAAGTTATTATGCTCTATCAAGCTCTTATTACCTTTCATAAGCTCCATATTCCGGAAGCATACATTAGAGTTGAAGATACCACAAAATCAAAAAGGACCTTTTTCGTCCTCCAAGAATCACTTCTGGGGTTAGGGTTAGGGTATTGGAGTAGGTGCTCAACCTCTTGGTTATTAGCACCGAATAAATTTGTAGTAACATATTTGTTTTACTATTTTTTCTTCTTTTTATTTATTTATTTTTTATTTATTTTTTATTGTTTATTTATTTTTTTATTGTTTATTTGTTTATTTTTTATTATTCTGTTGACACATTCTGAATTAGTGAATTTATTCCAATTTTTCTTTCTTTATTTATTTTTTTATATATTTTTTTTATTATTACTATTATTTTTTTTGTTTTCTTTCTTTTTTTATTTTTTTTTTATTATAGTTCCGGGAGCAGAGAACATTCTTTGACGAACCGAATCAGTGAACTAACTGTTTCACTAGAGTCCTTCAAGCTCTCACTCAACGATTTAGCTAGGTTAAGTTTATCCATTTGTACATGGAATTTGGGGAAGTTCTCAATTATGTGTTTTATTGAGAGAGGCACTCTACACAAGTCACACATTGGTACGGGCTGCCTGAGGATGAGATGGAAATGTGTGAGTCTGCTATGTCCTATGCGAAGTCTCGCCAAAGCAGTTTCCTCGCGGCGATTACTTAGCAATGATGTATTCCATGGATCAGGCCATTGCTTGATATTTCTTAATTTATTGGTGTTGTCAAGTTCCGACCACATCTGTTCCCATGCCTGATATATTTTTACCTTAAGGTAATTTTTTACGTCTTCCTTGATGTAAGTCGTTTTGATTTGGACGTTTGACAATGCAGCTTCTTTCGCAGCCCGATCCGCTTCTTCATTGCCACCAATGCCTACGTGAATCACTTCTATCCCTTCGCGAAATCTCTAATACTTTTGCTGTAGCAACAGAGGTCTTTTGAATAAAATGGCGGGATGATTTGCCAACTCTTTCTGAGAAAGCTAAAGGTACAACCGAATAAGTAAATTCTTTAGAGTATTTTAACTTTTCTCCAAGCTAGTAAAGGGGCTTAAGATGCTTCAACCTAGGGGATTTACGAAATACAACTTTCGATTTCTCCAAATTAACAGTCACGGAATTATTCTCGCGGTACTGACGTGGAATTCTTAGTTTCTTTTGCGCTTCTTGCCAGGTGCTACTGAGAAGAATAATGTCATCTGCCAATAAAAACATTGCCGTCTCATGAGTGCTATCAATGCTGACTCCTCGAGCTTCATTATCCTGGAAAAATTGGACTATATCAGATATGAAGAGAATGAAAAGTGTTGGGATAAGACTTTCTTCCTGCAGGAAGCCTTACGTTATATCTTTGTTTTCTAAAATTTAAACATTAATCCTGTAAAGGTCATACTTTCCTGCATACAAGAGATTATGTTTTCATACAATAGAATTATCTCATTTGCATTAATGTATATTTTATTGGAATTAGATAAACACATTTTAAGGTCGCCTACTTTAGATTGGTCCCATTTTACTCATGCTTGAGAACTGTTTGGTCTCTATCTCGTTTCTTTGGAGTTTCTATTAGTCCGCGATACGCTAGACGAACCCGAACACCTACAATGGGCAGACAAAGTTTTTTTGGATCATGTTTATACCTAGCTTGATATTGATAATAATAATAATATTTCTTTATTGAGAAATAATACAATCTGCCACTACCTTGGGCAATAAGTATTAGGGTTAAAATAAGTCATTCATTCCATATGTATAGAGTAAAACAAAAAGCAAATAAAATAAGTTAACCTAAATAACAAATGAAAAAAAAAAGTAATGAAATAAAATAATTATAATCTTGACCACATTCATACCTATATACAATATTTACATAGTGCCCCTGGGAACTCCAAATCGAACCCCTGCATCCATAAATAGGTGCCGAGGCCCAATATAAGGAGATCCCAGCACCTCTCAGTCAGCCGCGTCACCAGCCCAGCCCGTAGTCCACCTCTAGCGCAGAGCCACACACTCTCAGGCATGAGTGGAGAAGTTGGCCATTGCCAGCACTCCAGTTGCTTATTTATAAGAGATCTCTCGGCCACTGCACCTCAACCTATGAGGAGGGTTGTAAGGATAATAAAATTAAAAAAAAGACATAAGATGAAAATAAAATAAGTAAATTAACTAATAAATGAAAAAAAAATAAATAAATAAAGTAAATAAAATCTTGCCACATTCATACCTATATACAATATTTACATACTGCCCCTGGGAACTCCGAATCGATTCTCTACACCCAGAAGTGGACGGAGAGGCACAACACCAGGAGTTCCCAGCGCCTCTCAGTCAGCCGCGTCACCAGTCTTGGCAGTGGAGACAGTGAGGGCGCTAGAGCGGAGTTGGCCATTGCCAGCACTCCAGTTGCATATTTATAAGAGATCTCTCGGCCACTGCCGCCTCAACCTACGAGGAGGGATGTAAGGATGGTTGGTACTAGATAGGGATTGTTCCAGGAGATTATGAAGAAGAGTACGTTTCTGGTGGAAAGTTGAGAATTTGGATGGGATGAGATCAAGGACATAAGAGATCTTGAGGTCATGATGTAAGGTCTTGTTTGTAACATAATAAGGAGCATTGACTATTGTTCTAAGGACTTTGGACTGGAAGAATTGGATACGTTTGATGTTTGAAAATTTAGTAGTTCCCCATAGTTCAATTCCGTAGGTCCACTTAGGTTTGAGAATAGTCTTATAAATTAGTAGTTTGTTCCCAATGGAAAGTTGTTATGTTCTGTTCAGTTGTCTATATAATTGTCCGTATCTGCTGTTGAGCTCTTGTCTTTTAAGTGAGTATGTAGGTTCCAGGTCAGTCGTTTAGCTTGATATTAGAAAAGAAAGAAACTTGTTAAAAATAATTCAAAATTTGGTCCTTAAAGTGTTTCTTGATTTTGTCTGCTAAGTGAATCCACCTACGATGGGCAGAAAAAAAAATTTATCATCAGAAAAGAAAGAAACGTCTATCAATAATACAAAATTTGGTTCTTAGAGTGTGCTTATTGACTCATGTCTACCTGACGAACCCGACCACCTAGAATGGGCAGTAATTTTTTTTTTAGTTCCATGTACTAACCTAGATCAATAAATGAAAGAAAGAATCGTCTTCAAATCAAACCATTTTTCGGTTTTCAGTGACACAGGTTGGCTCACTCAAAAAGTGTAGTGACTCACTATTTCTATGTAATTTTTTTTTCTCTTATATACATTAAATTAGGACAATAAAAATCAATAATTTATCTGAGATAAGCGAACATTTACTGAAGGGTTGAGTCGTGGTGGTAAAAGTGAAAGAAGGTGGATGTAATAATGCCTGGATGCCCCGCACCGCCCAAAACCCCCCACCGCTTGATAATACTCCCTCGTTGCTAATTATTCTCCCCTAATTGTCAGTTCAATGCTCTCTCCTAATTGATCTTTAAAAAAAAGTTTTCTACTGTTCTTAGGTAGCAGTGAATAAATAATAACAGAATATTAATATTTTTATAAAATAATTAATATATGATATTATTGTTAGAAATACAAAAAAATAATACATTCAACAATGAATAGATATACAGTAATTAAATAGTTATTTTAATTAGAATTTAATTAAAGATATTATCAGAAATTCACATCCAATTTTAGGTATTCTCCTTTTGTTTATTTGTTTTAAGTTTATTTTGTATTTATTGTTATTATTATTTAGATGTTTTGTTAATATTTGTTTATTAAATTTGTGTAACATGCAATAAGGTTTTGGACATCCGATTTTTTATTTAAGGCGCGATTTTTAAATTTTTTTTCTATGGTAAACATTCCTTTCAAATTTGGTTTGAAGCTGTTTTTTTTCATAATGAATAATTTAAGGTGAGTAAAATTTGAATGTATGTCCCGTTTTTCTGAAATGAGTGGTGAGGGCAGTTTGATCTAATTTGTTGGAATCTTTAGTTTCTGTAAATAGGTTTGATAAATTATTGATATTTTTTAAAGTAATGGCAGAATCACTATTACTTTTTGGTAAAGTTTAGTGCTTTAGCAAGTTTTTTGGAAAGTGTCGGTATCTATGGGGTGGTGTTAAATCTTTTTGTGCTGTTATCATTGTCCGGTTGTTTTTTGGGACTTTGGTATCTGTTTCAGTAGTTTGCATATAAGTTTCTGTGGATAACCATTTTCTAAAAGGAGGTCAACTACTATGTTTTCCGCGTTTTTTATTTTTTGTTTTTAGAGGTTAATTTTCTGGCTCAATCTGTTAAATTTTTTGTAGTGTTGGTTTTATAAGGATTAGGGCATCGACTTTTATAGTGTATAGGTCTTTGGTCTATGGTCCGGAATGAATAGGCTTTTGCCACCACTTGGTTTCTATTTCCCCGTTTGGTTTGTGAAAGTAGGTGGTGAAAAAGTTTTTTAGAAACAATTCTTTATTGAACAATATTACAATCTGTCCAATTTAGGACATTTTTAATAGGGATAAAGTACAACATTCATACTGCATTCACACGATATATACAAAACAATAAATTAATATAATAATAAAACAATATAAATAAATACAAAACAAAATCAATAAAAATATATACAAAAGTCACTCATACCTATATACAATTCACAAGCATACACCACGTGAGTGGAGAATCTAGCCAATGCTAGAACTCCAATATACATTTTACAAGAGGTCTCGAGGCCACTGCCGTTTCAACCTTCTAGGAGGATGGTAAGGATGTGTGGAGCTGGATAAGGATTGAGCTAGGGGATTAGGGTGATGGATAAGGTTCTGATGGAATTTAGAGAATTTTAATGGTATAAGGTCTAAAATAAATGGAATATTTAGGTCGCGGTGTAAGGTATGGTTGGATACATAATAAGGAGCATTAACTATTGTTCGGAGGACTTTTGATTGGAAGGATTGAATGCGTTTGATGTTAGAAAATTTGGCTGTCCCCCACAGTTCAAGTCCGTAGGTCCAGATAGGTTTCAGTACCGTCTTGTATATTAGCAGTTTGTTCTCGATAGATAATTTAGAATTTCTGTTCAGTAGTCTGTATAATTGTCCAAATCGTCGATTAAGTTCTTGTCGTTTAAGTCTAGTATGTGGGTTCCAAGTTAGTCTTTTGTCCAGAAGGAAGCCAAGATACCGGACTGTGTCGGAGAAAGGAAGCGGAACGGAGTCAAAGAGAACTGAAGGGCAGGATTGTCTTCGAAGGGTAAAGGTGACATGTCTGCATTTGGATTGATTGACTTTGATTCTCCAGTTGTTACACCAGTCTTCAATTTGAGAAAGGTGTGTTTGGAGGCCTGTAGATGCAATTTCGGGATCTAAGTGAGAGGATAGGATAGCTGTGTCATCAGCGTACGTTGCCAGGAAGGTATCAGGGCAGAGAGGAATATCAGCCGTGTATATATTATAGAGGATAGGACCAAGGACACTGCCCTGAGGAACACCGGATTCGACTGGATAATAATTGGAATATTCTGCACCACAACGAACTCGGAAGGAGCGGTTTGATAGATAGGATCGGAGGACTAGGTATAAGGATAGGGGTAAATGGTTTTTGAGCTTAAAGAGCAATCCCGGGTGCCACACCCGGTCAAATGCTTGCGTTATGTCCAGAAATGCACCCGAGCAGTACTCCTTGTTCTCAAGGGCAGAGGAAATATGGTCAACGACTCGGAGCCCTTGCTGAACGGTTGAATGTTGGGAACGGAATCCAAACTGATGGGAAGGAATAGTGTGGGGTTCTAATAACGGTAATATTCGTTTGAGGAGGATTTTTTCAAAGATTTTTGAAAGGATTGGGAGTAGGCTGATAGGTCTATATGATGTCGTAGTCTTAGGAGGTTTACCTGGTTTTAGGAAGAGAATTATTGTGGAATGTTTCCATAAGAGAGGAAAATGAGTAGTGCGTAGAATGGAGTTGTAAATATATGTAAGAAATATAACGGCTTTAGATGGAAGCTGTCTGAGAATCTGAGGAGTGAGGAGATCGTATCCAGGAGATTTACGGAGTGCAAGTTTTCGGAGAAGATATTTGACCTCAGAGGGATTAACTGCTTTAGGAGGTAATGAAAGCGGGATTGGAGACTGAAGGAACTGTTCCACTACTGCAGTGTGGTTTGGATTGGATTCTGGATGAGGTGTGAAGACTTGGGAAACGTATTTGGCAAGTTCCTCGGCTTTGTCTTCATCAGACGCAGCCCAGGAACCATTACTACGACGGAGGGGATGGGAAATATGGTGGGATTTTAGAATTTTCTTGGTGACATTCCACAGGGAATTGTCACAAGCCGAAAGAGAAGAAAGGAAGGAACTAAAGGATTGGGAACGGAAGGTCGCCAGCTCCCTCTTTAATTGTCTAGAATAAAAGTTATAGGAGCGGCGATCTGTGGGTTGACGGGTGCGTTGCCATAAGGATCTGGATTGGCGTTTGGTGCGGATGAGGTCTATGAGGTGTTGTGGTAAGTGATTTTGGTTATGAGTTATCTGGGAATGCTTGGGAGAGGAGGCAGTCCAAACAGCTTGTTGAATAGCGATGGTGAAGGAGTTTACGGCATCGTCAAGGTCATCTGGAGTTTTGAGTTTCACTCTGAGGTCAATATCACTGGTCAGGATTGGGCGAAAAAGGTCCCAGTTTACTGGTCCTCTGATAAATGACGGTGGGGTGGGTTTAGGAATAGGAATTAGGGATACTTTAAGGAGCAATGGACTATGGTCAGAGGACAGTTCATCAAGGCGAGTCACCGACATGTTTAGGGAGCCTAATCCGCTGTGAATGAAGAAGTCAAGGATGTCAGGATTACGGTTAGGATCAGTTGGCCAGTAGGTAGGGGAGTCAGGAGGCAGGAGGTTGAAACGTCTAGAGCTGAGTGCAGACTGTAAATTCCGCCCACGACAATTCGTGGATCTGCAACCCCATTGTTGGTTCTTAGCATTCATGTCTGCACCCAGAATGAAGTGGTTTCCTAAGGAATTAAGGAAGGATTCGAATAGAATGTTGGAGATGGAATGTTTAGGAGGGCAGTACGCTGATGCGAGGGTGATCGGAAAAGAAAAAGTCTTGATTACTATGGCGGTGCATTGTAGGAAATCATAGGAGGGAACTGGGAGTATATGGTGGGAGAGGGACTGGTGCACAATGACAGCAGTACCGGCATGGGCTTTTCCGTCTGGGTGTTCTGTACGGTATGTTACGTATTGAGGTATTTTAAAGAGTTGTTTAGTGGTTAGTCTAGTTTCAGTAATAAGTGCTACATCAACGTTTTTGTCTTGCAATAAAGCTGTAAGTTCGTCAGTGTGATTTCTAACACCATTCGCATTCCAAAGGAGAATGGACAAGGAATTAGGTGTAGTCATTTAAGGATTTTTTAAGGAAGGGATTAAATTTGATACGAGATTAGTAAGTAGTGATATTAGCGGCATGACAAGGGATTTGATTTCAGTGATAAAGGATGTCATCAAACTTGTAAGGTCTGTGACATTTGATGGAGGAGGAATATGAGAAATTTGATGCGGATGAGGTTTTTGAGGGTTGGGTAAATTTTGAGGAATAGGTGGTTGTGGAAGGGGTTCAGGATGTATGCGTTGTTCCGGCAGGGCCTCTTTGTTCTGGTTCCCACCTCCAAGTAGATGGGCAAATGTTACATTGGAATCAATTGTTTTTGAAGGTTGTCTTCTGCTTCTGATCGGTTCAGCTGTTTCATCCAGATTCTGAGGTTTTTGGTATCTGCTTTTGAGGTTCTTGTAGATTTGACATCCCTTGTAGTTAGCCGGGTGGTCCTCGAGGCACAGAGCACATACAGCGGGTGTTGATCTTGATCTTGTGCATTCTTCTGATTTATGTTGCTCACCGCATTTCACACAGCGTGGTGTGTGGTGGCAGTAAGTTCTCGTATGACCATATGCCTGACAATTATGGCACTGAACTATTTCTTTCTTAGTGTAAGGTTTCTCAACTCTTACACTAGTATAGTACAACCTATTGAGGTCGTAAATTTTTTCAACTCCTGCTGATGGTTCCAAGTCCACGAAGAATAGAGGCAGTGGAATTTTATCTTTTAGGACATTGGTCACTTGCCGCACTTTGTAGCCTATCTCCGTCAGTTCTTCTTTGATAGCTGTAACTGGTGTCGAAGGGTGTAGGTTTCTAATTACAACCCTTAAAGCTCTCTCCTGGCGCAACTGATAGGTATGAAAATCAGCTTTGGTCTCAGTCAGATATTTCACTATTTTTCTGTAGCTTTCGGCGGTAGTCGGGGATATTTTAGTATCACTGGTTCTGCTTATACAAGAATAACTATTAGGATCAGTTACTTTGTTTAAATGCGCACACATCAGTTGAAAATTTTTAATATTTTTAACAAATATTGGTGGAGGTAGTGGTTCCCTGGGTATAGGAGAAGATTCCATGGCTTCTTTTTCATTTTGGAGGATCTGAAATGGATTCGGTGTAAAAAACGGCGATTCATCAGTTAATCCTTGTGATGATGTGCTAGGCTGTGGTTCAGATCCTAAAGAGGAAGCTGAAGCGGTAGCTGGTGGAATCATTTTTTTATTATTTTCACGGCGAGGTCTCTGTTTTGTAGGAGATGAGTTTGAACCTGCAGATCTAGATCTTTTACTTGTAGCTTTTGAGGACATAACTTGATGAAAATATCTCATTGATATAAAAATAAAAAAAATAAAATAAATAAAATAATAAAATAAAAAATAAATAAATAATGAGATGAGAATGAGAAGGAAAGATAATAAAAGAAAGATAAGTTAAAGAAAAGCAAGCCCGAGCTTGCCGAGCTAGCGGCAATCAGCTGATCAGTGACCCTCCTTTCACTTTTCGCGATTCTACAAAGTAAATTATAACTTTGCTTACCGATATTTCTCCAATATTCACTGCTGTGGTTTTCTTGAAGTCTAGTGATGTTTTCCAGACTGAACTCAAGCGAATTCCTACTGAAAAGAGCGAAAATCTGAGAGACGAAGTAACGTATGACTGTTATCATCGAGCGCATCAGCTGTTATCGGTGAAAAAGTAGGTCGAAAATGTTAAATTATTATTAGTTTCATATTCTATCGTAAATGTTAGTCTCTGTGAATATTTATTAAATTCAATCAAAATAATTTATTCTTCATTGCTTTCTGTGGGTATTGCTGTTATAATATCATCTAAAAATAAATAAAAAAATATGGTGCGGGCAACACACGACTTTCACTTACCTCCATTTTTGAAATCAATAAAAGATTTTTCAAATACAGTTAGAGATAAAAATACGTGAAACTATTAAAAAAATTAATTAAATTAAATTTCTATAGAAACATGTGTTTCATTAAAAAATCAATTATATTATTATCTAAAACAATCAGTTAGTTTTATCGGCTTTTTATCACTCTCTATTAACTTTTAGAAGCTTGTGTATGAGATAATATTTTTTCTAAAATCTTTAGCTTTCCAACGGTATATCATGCATGTATATTACTGATCTTATGTTCAAAAACGAAAAATTGCATTAAAACATATTTTTTCTGATTTCTCCTTTAGTTGGGTATCGAATTTATTCAATTTATATATTTACCTGTTTTTTATCAGCGTTAACAAGATAATATAGTTATTTTATTTGAATCTACAAAATTAAAGGTACTTTAGGGGAAGAATTTAAAATATCGGCATTTAAGCCCTGTCAGACCATTTTAATCAGAATAAAACCTACATGATATTAAAGCCCATTAAAATTTACATCGATATAGCGAGTTTAATCAAAATCGTCCGAACCGTTTTCGAGAAAATCGAAAAAAGGTGCAAAATGCATGGTATAAAGTGCCTCTTCTGGTAAGCTCATTTTGATGAAAAATGTTTTGTCTCGTCTCGGGCGTATAATTGTCTTAAATATGAAATTTCAGTTTCATAGGACTTACCGTTTCCGCCCGGGAGTTACCACAGACACACACACACACAGACCTTTTTGCGGGACTTGGTTATTTGGACTCAGTGGATCCTAAAACGTGTATTTCCGTTGAAAACTGGAATTCGAAAATTTTCACGATCGCAATACTTCCCCTTACTATATATAGTAAGTGAAAGTAAAAAACGGAATATTACAAGGAATAACTGTTTGGAATAATTCTTCTAAGTATACATCTGATAGAATTGGAGCAATAAGGGATCCCAAGGGAACATAAAAGTTATCGTTAAATTGGAAAAATCCCCTATCCGAGCAGAGGGTGAGGAGCTTGAGAAATTCGTTTTTGGGAATGGTTGAGTGTGTTTTGATTTCGTGCCACTTTTTTTCTATTACTTTTTTTAATTTTCGAAATACAAATATTTTTGAATAGAGAGGAGGCGTCTAATGAAATTAGTTTATAACTTTTAGGCACATGGATTTGAGTTATTTTTTCATGGAATTCGAAAGAATGTTTCGAAAAGGTCATGGGCCATCTTATTTTCAGACGCTTCGGAGGATCATCAGAGATTGTAGAGGAAACAAGGATTGGGAAGTAATTAGTGGGCATAGAATTTTAAATTATAAAAGGAGTAGTAATTCGTTGGGGCCAAGTCAGTAACTTCGGAACATTAATGTCTTTATAGATGAGTTTATTCGTGACAAAGTAAGGAGCTTGAGGATCTAGGATTCTAAGAATTTGGTTGTTTAGTAGAGCCCCATAGCTCTACTCCGTAATTAAAAATCGGTCATGTAGATGAGCCTTTTGTATTTAAGTGGAAGGTTTAAGAGTATTTCCAATAAATTTTGAAGTAATCGAAAACGTCTGGCAGCTTCTTGTCTTTTAATTTTTTTTAAGAGGATTCCAAGATGTTTTTCAAGATTTAGTCCTAGATATCGCATTTGTTCAACAAGGACACCATATTCCATGGTCACTGATGAAGGATTTGAGAGGCAATGACGACTAGGTCATTATTTACTGATAACACACAAGTGTCATCAGCATAAGTAGAAAGGAAGGTGGTAGAATGGGTTGAAATATCAGCAGTATGGACTGTGTTAGGGGTGGGGATAATCGAATGATCGGACTTCGATGATTTAAATAATCGAATGATCGAATGATTAGTATCGGAGCTCCTCATAATATCTCGATTATCGTCAAAAAGTTGAGTTCGAATGATCATTCGCTTATCCACACCGATTAATCCGATAATCGATTAATCCGAATGATCGTAATAATCGAATGATCCGGTAATCGTCATTCGATTATGCCCACCCCTAGACTGTGTAAATAATTGGTCTGAGAATACTGATTTGAAAAAAAACCAGCATACCGATTAAGAAGGGATGAATAGGAATTAGTATGATTACATTTGTCAGTGAGGTAGGACTGAATAATGAAGAAGTATATAAGACTCCAATTCGTGGAGTTTGTGAAGCACTCCTGGCTGCCACACCTGGTCTACGTCGAGGAAGGCTTCTATGTAGTACGATCCGTAACTCGGATTGTAAAGTGAGATGTTCGGAATCATAACTGATAATCTGGAATAATGTGATCGGAATCAAGAATGGGATGAATTGCCTTTAAGCAGGAGGTTTAGCAGGAGTTTACTTATTATGCATGGAAAAGAGGCGGGGTAGTAGCGAGATGTAAAAAAACGTAGGTCTCATATACGAGCGCTTTTCTTTAATTTATATTTGATGCCTTGTTTAAAATGCCTGCTAGATTTTGTGTCGGCAACCGGGAGGATTTACTGTTGTAGTTTGTTTTTACGGTGTTACTTTATGAATAAGATATAAAGAGACGTAGATAAGGACTTTAAATGTAGTTTCTTTTGTTTTTTACAGGTTGGTAAACAATAATGAAATTGTTTTGTTTTATTCTTGTAAAACTATATTTTATGAATAAATCCTTTGTTTTTACAGAGAAACGCAGTTTTGTCTTTATTTATTATCCAAGAGTAATAAAACCATTATAGAATTAAATTTTTGAAACTTTTGAAGAAATATTGAAAAATTGAGATTTGTTTTGCTGTAAAACCAACAGCAGATATAAAATCAAACATGACGTGTATTAGGGTAGAGAGGGGGAATAGCGCTAAGGGGGTAATGGCGCTCACCTTTATCTATATTTATAAAAGAAAGTGCCATTTCACTCGAAATTCTTATTTCTGGTCATCGCAGTTTCTCAAAAATGACTATGATTGTGAAGTTGAAATTTTTGAACCTGGAGGTTCGTCTTACCGTCTACATGTGCAATAAGGCTGGGTTTGGGAAAATTCCTCCTCTAACTAGTTAAAAAAAAATATTTTTCTAAAACGTAAAATAAAATTGGTTTTCGAATAACTCAAAAACTATACGTCTTATGCAAAACTATATGTACACATTTCAATGACAATCAAATGCCTAACGGCATAAAAGCAAAGCAAACTTGGCCAGTATTAGCAATGATAATGTATAATAATTTATAAGAAATGTATTTAAGCATACTGAGCATTGTATCCATATTTCGCATGTAGGGTCCCAAATACATGTTAAATTAAATTAAAATGTTAATTGTTAATGTTAAATTAATTCAATTTGACAAAAAACATTTTGTTTCAAGAGCATAGTAAGATTTATTTCTGAACATTCGGAGTAGAGCTTTGGGGCTCTACTAAACCATCGAATTCTTCCCGTATCCAATCCCTACAACCCAAAATCCTTCGTAAAATCCTCAATGCTCCTTACTTTGTAACGAAGAAACGTACCCATAAATAAAGACCTCAATGTTCCGTATGTTGCTGATTTGGCCCGATCTAGATACCATTCCTTTCATGAAAAACTCCATTCTCACCCTAATCCTCTTGTTTCAATACTTTCTTTCTCTTAATTCCTGACAATCCTCCGAGGCGTCTGAAAAGAAGATGGCCTCGAGACCTTCTAGTGTAGAAAAATTACAGGAGTGCTGCCATTGGGTAGTTCTTCTTAGAGTCTGTATCACGCCATTTACTTTTGTCACATTTACTTGTTTTACTTTGAAGTACAGTTGAAAATTTCAACAAATGATGTTAAAAAAAAAAATTCTGAACATTAAAAAAAGCATGGGTTATTCTGGAGAAGGCTTCACCCCCGATTCGGGAAAATACGCATTCAAGTTATGGTAATATATAAATGTTATGTTTACAAGATAAAATTATGGTATTTAAATCATTTCGATATGGCTACTTGGTACTTGTATGTTATTGTAACCTAGAGTGGATAAAATTGATATCTGGTAAGGTTCTGGTATATTCCCTTGTTTATCAAACACAGAGTAAATCATTGCTATTTCAGACGTATCTCTTTTGTATAAGCCCTTCTTAACATTATCAAAATTTTTCATGATTTGTTGCAATTTTACAATTATAATGTTTTATTAATCATATTAAACCCGTCGAACTGCAAACAAAGGCATTAAAGTATAGTTTTGTATTATTTTTTCAATGTGTTTTGATATTAGAAACAAGATATTTTATTGGTATTATTGATTAATTATGTCTATAGATTAATTATGCAGTATTCATTAAAAAGAGACTGTTTTAAAATAAGTTAAGGTGTTTCAAAATAGGTTGTTGTTTTTAAAGGGCTTTCCTCATCAACCATAATTCTAACCTTACCAATAATAAGTTTTCATTGTTTAGTATTACTTTAGAAAATGTGTGAGTTTCAATTTTCTTTTCTCTTTGAATCATTTAAAAAACTTTTCACATCTATAGATGGGTTGTCTTGAGACAGCAACCAATTAAAACCTAAAAAAAAAAAAGTTTTGTTTTACATTTTATAGGCTGAAGGCTTCATCTGCAGGTAACAGGTTAATAAGTAGTATTAATGTTGAGAACGTTTTAAGACGACATACGAGAGCTAAAGGGATGGGATGGTTCGTTGAATAGTATTATATTCTACCTGGTTTTTGCTTGATACTAAAAACCTTTGTCTGCCCATCGTAGGTTGTCGGGTTCACATTGCAAAAAAATTCAGAAACAAAATTTTGCATTATTTAAAGACTTTTTTTTCTGTTCTTATATAAAACTAAGTCTATACCTAATACAAAAAGAATTGTGTCTGTCCATCGTAGGTGGTCGGGTTTGTCTAGTAGACATGATGCAAAAACAGGCAATTGGTTAAGACCCAAAATTTTGAATTATTAGAAGATGTTCCTTTTCTTTTTTTCGTGAAACTAGATCACCTATTCTACCTGGTATTATATTCTACGGGTTGTAGCCCCGTTGGAATAATGCAAAAAATTATACCCACGGAAATTAGGGGCAAAATTGTTTTTCGGATGTGATATCTCCTAATCTTCTCATTTCTTGGCCATAAGGATCACTTTATTAGTTTATTTATTGAACGTCATATTATGCTACTTTGGCTAATTAAACGATGCTACAATGAGAAACACAATAGATATGTCAGCTGCTAAAATGTTATTCCACAAAATTATAGTATCTTTAACAAGGTTTTAGGTTGATATATATGTAACCCGTGATAGAGACAAATATGATTAACTGTATACAATTGTACTAGATTGCGGGAAACAACGTTATTATTATAGTAAAGAATACGACTCGGAATAGATTTTATTTTATTTTTTGCCATTTTCTTTCATTAGTGATTTATGTACAGGAGAAAACTCAAATTCTCATGATGTATTAATTACTTCTCAGCCACCGTAGTAATATGCTTATCGGATTTACAAGAAACCCGAAACGTTCCGACATAGAGATGCTAATGATGGGCAAAAGTATCATGATAGAACAAGATGTAATAGTATAAACAGTGATACATCCCTTCATTGGAGGTTCCATTTTAGGGGTTCAGGTTGGTGTTTCATGGAGTAGTAGAAGTGGTGCTTGCTACACCCCACAGGGTATAATAAAAAATAAAAATAAACTTTTTAAATACAAGACGGTATGGGGTTCAGTACATGTTATTTTTTCCCACATTTTCGGGAGCCCACTTGGTAAAAGCTTGAATGGCACCAGGACGACCTCCCTATTCTAAGGGCAATTCACAACGGTAATCATAAAAATGAATAATTATCCCGCCACATCCGGATTTGAACTCGGAATCCGGAGATCACTAGTCCAATGCACTATCTAAAAATATATAAACGCAATTTAACTACTAGGGACAAGGAAACTGAACTAAAGAAGCCGGGAGTAAGATATATATTTTTTTTTTTTGCCTAAAACTTATAATGAAATTATGTGAAAAAATCACAGGTACTCATAAGAAAGTTGGTCAAAATTCTCACAACATGAACGCAAAATCATTGATCAATACTAAAAAAAAAAAAAAAAAAATAATATATATTATATATATATATATATATATATATATATATGTATAATATTGTGTGTGTGTGTGTTGTGTGTGTGTGTGTGTGTGTGTGTATGTATATTAAAGCATATCATACCATCACCATGGTTTTTGTGCACCTTGAAAACACTTGCAACTATTAATGCCGTTTTGCAATGAATTTTGTAATTGGACTTGAAAAAAATGTGGGGTCACAGCTTTACTTTTATAACAGTTCGTAGTATGACGGCACGTGGTGTGAAGGGGGCCTCTAGCGGACAGCAATGCAAGCAGACCGTCAGCCCGCGTCATGTGATCCTCAAGGATCAACGTTTGTTTAGGGCCGTGCTAATCTAATTTTTTTTTTCATGTTTCAACGGAAATACACGTTTTAGCGTCCCCTGAGTCCAAATAACCAAGTCCCGCAAAAAGGTCTGTGTGTGTGTATGTTTATCCGTGTGTTTGTGGTAGGTTCACCACAAAAACGAATAGTCGTACAAAACCGAAATTTCATATTTAAGACAACTATAAGCCCGAGATTTTTACTGCAACTTTTTCACCAAAATCGGCTGGCCGAAAGTGGAACTTTATACCATGTATTTTGCACCTTTTTACGATTTACCCAAAAATGGCTCTAACGATTTTGATTAAACTCAGAATATCGACATAGGAAACTAGAGCTAAAGCATTTGCCCCATACCTCTCTAACATAATCACCCCCCATCCCAACCTCTTCACCAATACCTCTCTCTCTACCCCCTAGAGCAGTTAACCACTCTGAGGTCAAATCCCTTATAAATAAGCTAAAACCTTGTAAATCTCCTGACCATGACCTCTTTAGTTCCAAGAGCAAAAACGTTCTTAAATGCCAAGTCAGCTCCCATCCCATCCGACGTGAAAATGTATCCTGGGCTTCGTTAGATGTGACTAGAGCTGAAGAAGTTGCCAAATACCTATGTAACGTTTTTATCCCCCACCCCGAGCTCGATTTACCCAAAAATGGCTCTTTTCGATTTTGATTAAACTCACAATAACGACAGAGGAGACTAGAGCTAAAGCATTCGCCCCATATCTCTCTAGCATAGTCACCCCCCCCCCCATCCCAATACAAGAAGGAACTGCCTCAAAAAGCAATTATATTCCTTACTTACATGTATAAATGTATCCTCCGCACAGCCCACTTTCCTTTGTCGTGGGAACATTCCATTATTATCCTCTTTCTTAAACCGGTTACACTATCCAACAATGCCTTATTCTATAGACCACCCAGCCTCCTCCCTACACTTTTAAAAATCTTTCAAAAAATCCTACTTAAGCGTATCCTACATTTAATTCAAATTCCTTACAACCAGTTCGGATTCCGCTCTGGGCACTCCAGCAAGGTCTAAGAGTGTTGACCATATATCCTCTGCACTTGAAAACAAGCAATACTGCACTGGTGCCTTTTTGGACATTGCTCAGACATTCGACCGGGTCTAGGACGATTGCTTGTTTTTCAAACTGAAAACCCAATCCTTATATCTAATTCTAAGATCCTATCTGTTTAACGGTTTTATCAGAGTCCGCTGTGGTTCATAGTTCTCCACTAGTTACCCAATCGTGGCCGGTGTACCTCAAGGAAGCGTCCTAGGTCCTGTCCTCTATATCTTGTTTACAGCTGATATACCTTTAGATCCTGATACCTTCTTAGAATCTTTTGCCGATGATACTGCCATTCTCATATCAACCCATTCAGACCCAGAACTGGCATTTTACCATCTACAAAGACACCTCTCCTTGATTGAACATTGGTGCGACAATTAGCGTATCAAATCAATCAATCTAAAGTAAGCACGTCATCTTCACCCCCCGACGCAAATCCTGTCCACAAGTTCATTTTAACTCTATACCACTCCCCTGTCCCGACACTATCCGGTTTCCTACTAGAAAAAAGACTGACCTGGAACCCACATACTCGACTTATAAGACAATATCTCAGCAGAAAATCGACAGTTATATCGATTATTGAATAGAACATCACAACTTTTGGTTGGAAACAAACGTATCCAATCCTTTCAGTCCCAAGTCCTTAGAACAAGATTCCTTATGACCTTGATCTCATCCCATACAAATTCTCAACCTTCCACCAGAAACTTATTCTTCTTCCTAATCCCCTGGCACAATCCCTATCTAGCACCAATCATCCTTACAACCCTCCTCGTAGGTTGAGGCGGCAGTGGCCGAGAGATCTCTTATAAATATGCAATTGGAGTGCTGGCAATGGCCAATTCCGCTCTAGCGCCCTCACTCAGTCTCCACTATCCACTATATTACTCTTCCACTATTTACTATTTATGGATGCAGGGGTTCGATTTGGAGTTCCCAGGGGCACTATGTAAATATTGTATATAGGTATGAATGTGGCCAAGATTATAATTATTTTATTTCATTTGTTATTTAGGTTAACTTATTTTATTTGGTTTTTGTTCTACTCTGTGCATATGGAATGGATGTCTTAATTAGCTTTAATACTTATTGCCCAAGATAGTGACAGATAGTATTACTTCTCAATAAGGCAATATAATATATTGTAAAAAAAAAAAAAAAAATTATTTGACATACTGAATGAATGATTTATTTTAGCTGTAATACTCAAGGCCCCAGAAAGTGGCAGATTGTATTAACTCATATTCAAACAAAAAATAAAAGAAATTTTTGTATCCGGCCAGATTCAGGTGGCAGAAAAAACAAAATGTACAATTTGGATAACATGTGAAAAACACATTAAAAATTTTCTTCTTATAATACGCCTTTTTCGCCCCAGCTCTTGGACTATAGGGAATAACGGGTAAACATATCATGAAAATAAAATATGTTCAGCTGCCAAATAATTAAAATTTGACGATTTCAAATGGATTGGCCGGCATTAGAATTACCTTTTTTTCGGTTCCATTCAACTAAATATTAATAACCTATTTTCTAATGTTAATTCCAGTGTAATTTTTTAGAGAGATTCTAAAGGAGATAGGAGATAATAAACGTTTTCAGATGGTGCTAAAGACTATCTCCATTACCAATAAATTCTCAAGAGGGTTTACAATGGGCAGTCGTTCTACACTCCACTTTTGGGGGGCGGGTCCTAAATGGATGGATGCACTTAGAGAGCATGCTAACCTTCCACTTAACTCTAATACTGCTACTTTTACTACCAACGATTAAAAAACCCTCTATTTTAGAAACGAGTAAAATGCTCTTCAAAATCATTGAGTATTGAAGTATATTTTTTTTTTGTTAAAAAAAATTTCAGAATTGAGTTTTAAATATGATAGTCCATGGCTCAATTTTACAACTCGTAGTACAAAAGGATTTCTTATTAGACGATTTTATTTTATATTATAATATTTTATAAATTATCCACAGAATTTATATATATAAGTTAAGGTCTGATGAGGTTGACTATCAGCCTTAATACCAACTCGCATCTTGTAAACAATGATAATGTTATAGATAGAGGATTAGAGGAACAATTAAATCAGTATTTGAATAGCCATCAGGTGAGTTTTTTCTTAGCCTCTTTCCTTTATTTTTATAAAATTTTATTTCGGACAGCTCTTAAGTTTATGCATATATATATAAATATATATGATTAGTATCGTATATAAGGTTAGTGAATATTAAAATTTTATACTTCTTCCTCCCCCCCCTTTCTCCTGTATTATTATATAGGATATTAATCTATGCTGTTTGTGTAATTAAAAGAGTACATTATTAATAAAATTAGGAGGGAATCAGTACTTAAGGTGTTTAACATCAATACTTGAAACGTGCAACATCAATACTTACGACAGTACTTTTCAGAATTTCTGAATAACAAGTTGCTATAATGTTAAAAATGCTTTTAAGATCGTCTTTGATTTTTAGATGGAGTGCGGAAAAACGTCGGGGGAGCCATAGTGAATTATTTCAGTAAAAAATCAATTCTAAAAGCTGCCAATGTAAATATAACCGTTTCAAGCATTTTCTTGATGTATTCACCCTTTCTCCATAGCTTTTCTCTTACAAATCCTTCTCCCCAAATCCTACATTCTCTGCGGTAACCACGCACCACTTATTCACCCACTCTATAAATATACCCACCCCCTACGTAAACAACCCCTCCTTTTTCTAAAACCCTCCTATATCCTCATCGAATCTTAGATATTCCTATTCTTTATACATTTAAATCTCTTTTATTTTTTCATCTCCTAAAAGCCTGTCAGAAACCCTATTTATTTTTGCTATGGATTAAAGAAACAATATTTTTATTAAAATAAACACTTAAATGAGCACAAATTGACTTCCTTTTGTCACTCAATTACTTTATTTCATAAGCTTTCATATCTGTTAACGTTTCTGGGCTGTTTCCCCATTTTCAAGACTGATACAATTTTTTTTAAATTTTCATTAGTGAATAAAATTACATTATTTAAATATTTGTCTGAAAAATTATCTTCAGCAATTTGTCATAATTAATTTAAAACTCACTAATATTAATTACCTTATTTTTTTAATATATAAATGCTTTTTCACATATAACCTATCACTTTATTTCATAGCACACTGCAATTTGTCCTCACGAGTGTTCATTGGCTTACTGTTTCTATTATTTTTCTATTTTAAACTTTGTACCTTTCCAATATTCCTATGTAATCCTTGTGCATTTTATTTATTTTTATTTTCATTTCTATTAATTATATGTCCTAATTATGGTTCTTGGGCTATTGTTATATTTATTTTAAAATTTTACCTTATTTATGATGTCAGTGTAATGTGTTCCTAGGTTTTTTGTATCTGTTTTATAATTTATTGTCCTGCTATTATTTTTGGTAATGTGGATCGCTTATAGTAGTTTTCTATTTCTATTTTTTTTAGATGTGTCTAAAATTACTGTGTTTTCAAAGTTAAATTTATGTTGTTTTGTTATACTATGGGATGATAATGCTGTTGTGTTTGTGTTTTTTATATTTTTACAATTGGATATATGTTGGGATATTCTTGTTTTTAATTTTTTAGATGTTTCTCCTATATATATGCCTTCACAATTTTTACAGTCTATTTTGTATATTGCATTTTGCTTATCCATTTTTTTCTATTTTATCTTTCATTTTACTTATTATTTAAATATTTTTCTAATTTGTTACTATTGTATAGACCAAATGATATGTTTGTGTGATCATATTTTAAAAAAATACTTTTTATTGTTTCTGTTAATTTTGGAATATATGTTAGTTTGTGGTATTTCTTGTAATTGTTGTTGATATGTTGTTTATTGGTTTTTATTTCTGAGTTATCTATCATCTTATCATCTTTGAAAAATTGAGTTATAAATTTTTGTTTTTGTTTTTTTATTTTATTGTTTAGATCTGTTTCTATGTTTTTACAATTTTCTTTTTTATTACTAATTTTGTTATTTTTGTTGTTTTTTCTTCTTTTTTATAATTGTACCATAATTTGTTAATAAGTATTTTAGGATAAAAGTTTTTTTTTAATATGTCATAAATTTCCAATTTTACATCATTCGTGAACTGTTCATCTGTATGTTTAATTGCTCTATGTATATAATTTCTGGCTGTGTTTACTATTTGTGTTTTTGGGTGACTTGAAATATAATTTAATATCCTATTGCTACTTGTCTCTTTTTTAGTCCATTTTGTACTGATTATATTGTTCTTCATTTGAATTTCTAAGTCAAGGTATTGGATTTTATTGTTTTTTGATTTTTCTATTGTAAATTGTATTTTTTTGTTGTAACTATTGAATATTTCTAAAATGTCTGTATATTGATTTTTATCTATGAATATAATGAGGTCATCAACATATTTTTTTATTAATATTGGTTTATCATCAAGTAATGTCCTCCAAAGCGTCAACTAAAAGATCTAGATCTAGTGGTTCAATCCCGTCCTCTACGAAACAAAGACCTCGCCGTGATACTAATAAAAGATTACAAGCAACCCCTTCAGGTACTAATTCAGAATCTGAACCACAACCTGGCACATCGTCACAAGGGATGACTGACGAATCGCCGTTTTTCACCCCAAATTTTTTTCAAATTTTACATAATGAAAAAGAAAACATGGAATCTACTCCTATACCCAGTGAACTACGGCCTCCTCCAATATTTGTCAAAAATATTAGAAATTTCCAGTTGTTGTGTGCGCAATTGAACAAAATTACCGAATCTACCAGCTACTACTGTATGAGTAGAACCAATGATACCAAAATATCTCCTACTACTGCCGAGACATATAGAAAAATAGTGAAATACCTAACTGAAACCAAAGCAGATTTCCATACCTACCAGCTACGCCAAGAGAGAGCTTTAAGGGTTGTAATCAGAAACTTACACCCCTCGACACCAGTTGAAGCTATTAAAGAAGAACTAACGGAGATGGGCTATAAAGTGCGGCAAGTCACTAACGTCCAAAAGGATAAAATTCCTCTACCTCTCTTTTTTGTGGATTTGGAACCAGCTGAAGGAGTTGAAAAAATCTATGACCTCAATAGATTGTACTATTCCAGTGTAAGAGTTGAAAAACCTTACACAAAGAGAGAGATAATTTAGTGCCATTATTGTCAAGCATATGGTCATACTAAAACTTATTGTCATCACATACCACGCTGCGTGAAATGCGGTGAACAGCACAGGTCTGTGGAATGTACGAAACCAAAATCAACACCCGCTGTATGTGCTCACTGCCTCAAGGACCACCCGGCTAACTATAAAGGATGCCAAATCTATAAGGAACTCAGGACCAGGTTTCAAAAACCTCAAGTACTGGATGAAACAACAAGACATGCAAGCACCAAAAGAGAACCCTCTAAACTTATTGATGCCAATGTATCATTTGCCCACCTACTTGGAGGTGGGAATCAAAGTACCGAAGCCGTGGCCCTGCCGGAACTAATAAATATCCTCAATCCATTCCACATATACCTCTTTCTCAAAATGTAACCAATCCTAAGAATCCTAATCCACCACAAATCTCTCATATTCCTCCTCCTTCAAACGCCACAGACCTTACCAGTTTGATGACATCCTTTATCTCCGAAATGAAATCCCTTGTTATGCCTCTAATATCACTCCTTACGAACCTTGTATCAAATCTCATTCCTGCCTTACAAAAACCATAAATGACCTCACCTAATTCCTTATCCATTCTCCTTTGGAACGCAAATGGTGTTAGAACACACACTGACGAACTTACAGCCGTACTGCAAGACAAAAACATTGATGTTGCACTCATTACTGAAACTAGACTAACCACTAAACAGTACTTCAAAATACCAGAATACATAACATACCGGACAGACCATCCAGACGGCAAAGCCCATGCCGGTACTGCTGTCATTGTCCGCCGATCCGTCACCCATCACTTACACCCACTTCCCGCCCACGATTACCTACAAGCAACTTCCATTGTAATCAAAACCTTTTCCTTTCCGCTTATCATCGCATCAGCATACTGCCCTCCTAAACATCCTATTTCCTCTGCCCAATTTGGATCCTTCCTCAACTCCTTGGGAAATCACTTCATTTTGGGTGCCGACTTAAACGCTAAGAATCAACAGTGGGGTTCTAGAACCACCAATTCTCGTGGACGGACGTTGCAGTCTGCACTCAACTTCCGACGCTTTCATCTCCTACCTCCCGATTCTCCTACCTACTGGCCGACAGATCCTAACCGTAATCCTGACATCCTCGACTTCTTCATCCACTGCGGATTAGGCTCCCTGAACTATTCCGTAACTCGCCTTGATGAACTATCCTCTGATCATAGTCCATTAATCCTAAATGTATCCATAACTCCTATTCCGAAACCTTTCCCACCTTCATTCATTAGAGGCCCTGTCAACTGGAACCTCTTCCGCGAAATCCTTACCAATGATATTGACCTCAGAGTACCTCTCAAAACCCAAACTGACCTTGATGATGCCGTATATTCCTTTACAACCACAATTCAACAAGCTGCCTGGACTGCCTCCTCTCCCAAACAATCCCAAAGAATTCCTAACAAAAGCCATTTACCACAACACCTGAAGGACCTCATCAACACCAAACGCCGAGCCAGATCATTATGGCAACGCACCCGCCACCCAGAAGATCGCCGCTCTTACAACTTTCTTTGCAGAAAATTAAAGCGGGAGTTGGCGATATTCCGTTCCCAATCCTACAATTCCTACCTCTCCTCTCTCTCGACTCGTGACAATTCCCTATGGAATGTCACGAAGAGAATTCTAAAATCCCACACCATTTCCCACCCTCTCCGGCGCTGTGATAGTTCCTGGGCTGCTTCCGACAAGGATAAAGCCGAGGAATTCGCACAGCACCTTTCCAATGTTTTCACTCCTCATCCTGAGCTCAATCCAACCCATACTGCAACAGTTGAAGAGTTCCTTATGTCACCAATACCACTATCCTTACCACCTAAAGCAGTTAATCCATCTGAGGTTAAATATCTTCTTAAAAAGCTTCCTCTCCGTAAATCCCCAGGATACGACCTTCCTTACTCCTCAGATCTTAAGACAACTTCCTCCCAAAGCCATTACATTTCTTGCATATCTCTATAACTGTATCCTACGCACTACCTATTTCCCTCTCATATGGAAACATTCAACTATCATCCTTTTCCTAAAACCAGGCAAACCTTCATCTTACAGACCTATTAGCCTGCTCCCGATCCTCTCCAAAATCTTCGAAAAACTCCTATTAAAACGAATCCTAGCCGAATTTCAAAATTTTCCTTCACATCAGTTTGGATTTCGTCCTCAACATTCCACGGTTCACCAAGGACTCCGAGTTGTAGACCACATTTCCTCCGCCCTTGAGTGCAAGGAGTATTGTTCGGGTGCCTTTCTGGACATAGCTCAAGCTTTTGACCGGGTGTGGCACCCGGGACTGCTCTTTAAGCTCAAAACCCATTTACCTCAATCCTTATACCTAATCCTCCGATCCTATTTATCAAACCGCTCCTTCCGAGTTCGCAGTGGTTCCAAATTTTCCAAACATTATACTGTTGAGGCCGGTGTTCCTCAAGGCAGCGTCTTAGGACCCGTCCTCTACATCCTCTACACCGCCGATATCCCTACCGATCCCGATACCTTTCTGGCAACATTTGCTGATGATACCGCCATTTTGTCATCCAATTCCGATCCTGAAGCAGCATCGCTAAATCTCCAAAAGCACCTTTCCCTTGTCGAAGACTGGTGCAATGCTTGGCGCATTAAGGTGAACGAAAGCAAATGCACTCACGTCACATTCACCCTTCGACGCAAATCCTGTCCAACGGTTAATTTCAATTCCATACCGCTTCCTTCCTCAGACACAGTCCGGTATCTCGGCTTTTTACTAGACAAAAGACTGACGTGGAACCCACATACAAGACTCAAAAGAAAAGAACTCAACCGCAGATTCGGCCAGTTATACAGACTACTAAACAGAAAATCTCATCTTACAGTTGACAACAAATTACTAATATACAAGACAGTACTGAAACCTATATAGGACCTACGGACTTGAACTGTGGGGGACAGCTAAACTTTCTAACATCAAACGCATCCAATCCTTCCAATCCAAAGTCCTCCGAACAATAGTTAATGCTCCTTATTACGTTACCAACTGTACCCTACACCATGACCTTAATATTCCGTTTGTTTTAGACCTGGTACCATCCAAATTTTCCAAATTTCATCAGAACCTTAGTCATCATCCTAACCCTCTAGCGCAATCCCTATCCAGCACCACCCATCCCATACAATCCTCCTCGAAGATTGAAACGGCAGTGGCCACGAGATCTATTGTAAACATTTAAACTGGAGTTCTGACAATGGTCAGATCCTCCACTCATGTACGGTATGTTTGTGGCTACAGCGCCCTAACTCAGCCTCCACTGGCTCAGACCAGTGATGCGGCTGAGATAGAGGCGCTGGGATCTCTTGGATTCCGCTTTTTCCTCCACAAGTGGAGGGAAAAGCGCTTGCTGGGATCCCTTAGCAATTGTATATATTGTATATAGTTATGATTGTGTGTAAGATATTTATTTATTTGCCAACTTTTTATTTATCTCAATAATAGGTTTTTGTTTCGATTTGTTTTGTTTTTTATTTATTATTATTATTTTATTGTATATATATGAATTTATTTATGTTCTATTTTATGTAATTTGACCATTATTATTATTTTCTGTATATATAGTATGAATGTGGTCTCTTATCAATATTATTATTGTTCATTTTGTAACAAATTGTAATATATCTCAATAAAAAAAAAAAAAAAAAAAAAAAAAAAAAAAATATTGGTTTAATTTTTAATTTTTCTATTTGTGTTGTTAATAGTTTCTTTAAATATATCCCGCTAAGATTCACCGATAAAACTCCACCCATAGGTAATCCATTTAATTGTTTGTAATATTCATTTGTATATTTGAAATAATTATATTTTGTGCATAAATTTATTCCCTCTATGAACATGTTTTTGTCTTTTATTGGTGTATGGTTTTTGATGGAATCCCAATTATCTTCTAATATTTTGATACAATCTTCAATGGGGATATTGGTAAAGAGTGAAACTACATCTAAACTTATCACTTCATAGTTTTTCCCTCTTAATTCTGTTTTTTTGAGGATTTCTTTTAACTCCATTGCATTTTTTAAATCATAATTATTATTTCTATTCAATTGATTTAAAAATTTAGATAAAGCTTCATTTGGTCCGTCTATGTTATTGATTATTGGCCTTAAGTTATTGTTATGTTTGTGTAATTTTATAAGTCCATGTATGCGTGGTGTTGTACTGTAGCTAATAATTTGTTTTTTTGTAAATTTATCTATATATCCAGATTTATGTATTTTTTGAACTTATTTATTAATTTTTTCGGTTAATTCTATTATTGGGTTATTTCTGATTTTTTTATCTTCGTATTCTTTTTTATATAATATTGCAAGTTTTTTAGTTTTATTTTTAGTTTATTTAAAAAGAAAAGAAAATATTTTTATATTCAAGAAAGGTTCATGAGGCGCCTTATACGAAGACCTCCTAGTGCTAATCTTGGCTGAATGTAGAACTCAAATGTCAGAGAAAAAAATAACAACAACAAAAAACGAGACCCTTCGCTGAAGTATGACTTCAATGCATATCCACATTTAACAAAAAAGTAACGACTTCATGCCGTTCTTAATACTAAAGTGTATTTTATTAGTGAGTTAGGCTGTAGCTGCCGTTATATTACGATCGGCTCTGTGCTAAAGTGTATTCAAAGTGGTTAAAGTGGAGTAACTGTTTAGATCTTTTTAACATTTTTTTTTCTTCCAGAAATTATTTTTATTGATATTACAATCTGTCCTAATTTGGACATTTTTAATGGTCATCAAGTACATTATTCATACTACATTCACACAAAATATACAAAACACTAAATTTATAAAATAATAACACAATATACATTTATACAAAAAGAATTAATAAGAATATGTACAAAATCACTCATATCTATATACAATCCTCAAGCATACAGCAGCTGAGTGAAGAATCTAGCCAATGCTAGAATACCGGACTGTTTCAGAGAAAGGTAGCAGAATGGAGTTAAATAGAACCGGAGGGCTGGATTGTCTTCGAAAGGTGAAGGAGACATGTTTGCATTTGGATTGATTGACTTTGATTCTCCAGTTGTTACACCCGTCTTTAATTTGAGAAAGGTCCGTTTGAAGACCTATGGATGCAATTTCGGGATCAAAGTGAGAGGATGGCTGTGTCATCAGCATACATTGTAAGGAAGGCATTAGGGGAAACAGGAATATCAACCGTTGGGCTTGGGAAATCTAGTTGGGCTTGAACATAATCGCCCGCCAAAATTTATATTAAATTTTCCCAATTTGATGGAAAAACAAAACAAAAACAGAAATACAACAGAGTAATAAATTTCTCTCGAAGAGATGAATGAATTAAATAGAAAATTTACTAAACCTCTGGAAGCAGCGGGGCTAGTTTACAAACTGGGCATTAATAGGTTTCATCAGATGTTTTGATCTGTACTTCCCCGACTATCCCATCCGGTACAGGATACGTTTCGATAACCCTTCCGACAGGCCAATATAAGGGTTGCACAGCTGGTTCCTTTAGTAGTAACAGTAGACCTGGTTTCAAGTCTTCCATCTTCTGCATCCACTTTTTTTTTTTTTCTTTTTTTTTTTTTTTTTTTTTTTTTTTTTTATTTTTTTTTTTTTTATCCATAGTAGTAGTAAGGAATTTCTTGAGGAGCAATAAACATGATAACAGAGTGATTCTAATGCCATTAATTGGCAAGGTTGTGAGACGATTTGATAAATAGGCTAAGGGGCAAAGACAAAGACCTACGCCCACCCTAAGAATCCCACTGTGGTCAGGAAATGGTGCCACGAAATGGAGGTTTGAGCCATCTAAGAGCGATTCTGAAGGAAAATAACAACTGTGCGTTATTCTTATAATAATAGCAATACATCTTGTCAGGTTTCAAACAATGAAAATATCTCTTGCTTGCGATTAATTAATTAATTAATTATTGATTTATTGATTAATTTACAATTATACACGAAGTGAGAAATAAATCTAAAGGTGATTACTAATTTAAAATCCGTCCCTCTCAAAACTTGTTTAGTTGCAAATCTATGTGAAAAGAATTTAATAAATCGGTCAGCATAATGTAACACTTTCTGCAGATATATTCGATGAATGTTAGCTACTAAAGTAATAGGAGCCAACCGGAAACGTAAGAGGACATCTCTAATATCCAACTGAAGTTTATTTTTGACTAGCAGTTTGTCGTTCAATGACCTTCTGGTAGTTCTTGTTGATTTATCAATGACGATTCCTAGGCCAGTTGTAGAACAATCACTTGAAACCCCATGATAAGTAATGATGTAGTTTCCTCGTTGGTCCGTAAAAGCATAATAATTTAGTTGCGAGTGTTCTTGAAATATTTTAGGATATTCGATTCTGGTTTTGGAATTTCTTTTCCATTTGATTTTCGATAAAAGCAGTTGCTGTAAAACTGCCTGATAAGAGTTCCCTAGCTTTAATATTTTATCTTTAAAATGTGAACAAACGATGTAATCTACGGTTGGGTTCCCTGAAGGGACTTTTAGAAATTGCTCTTCACCTTGGATACAAGTAGGATTTCGATATGTGATTGAGGCCATTTCTTACCTTCACAAAACTTTCGCGTCACATTGGTGAAAAATGGAGATTTAAGACCTGCGCTGTTTGCCATGAAGGCTGATATTGTTAAGTTATTAGAACTTCGGTTTTTAATTGGCTCGAGGATGACCCATCCAAAGATTGTATTTATGTGTTCCCCGCATAAAATATGCCTAAATGAATCTGCACCCAGGAGAAAGTCTATTGGTCCAGGTTTCCCAAATTGGGAGTCTGCTAAATCAAATCGAGCAAAAAAATGCAGGACTTCGTTTCGAACGAGACTAGGAGACATTTGATCGGTAATATTTGGAATTATTACTGCACTTGTGTTACGGTTGTAATATTAATAGCACCGTTATATATAAATAATATTAGTAATATATTCTGGCCGTACCTAATATACGCAAGTAATTAGTGGTGGGGAGGCGCAGTAGTTGCATGCGCATCTCACATGTGATAAGAAATAGAGGCGCACGGAGTGGCAGTAGGAAGACACCCGAGTGACAGGCAGCCACGCTGGATTTGTTCTCCTCCACTACACGTCCCGACGACTTCGTGAGGAAGCCGGGAGATTTTTCCGGAAAGGAGATCGGAGGAAGGAGAACTGTCACACGAGGACTTACTGTAATTGGGAGAGCCCCTATTACTATTAATTAGTATTAGCCCGCCTCCCTGTGTTATGTTGTTGTAAATAATCCTACTGGCCAGGGGAATAAGGACTTTATAACTAAGCAATGAATAAAGGATATATTATGGGGTTTTTTTATTTTTAGTTTGTCTATAAAAATATTTCTTGTGCATGTAAAGTTGAGTTCAGTTTACAGGGTTTTCTCTAATTAAATATAAATAGTTTTGTTTTTATAATATTCTAGAGTAGGTTTTTTTTTTATTTTGTACTGTAAATATATTTTGTATGTGTGAATTTGTTTTTTTTTTATTTTGTACTGTAAATATATTTTGTATGTGTGAATTTGTTTTTTTTTATTTTCTCCTTTAATTAAATATACATATTTTTATTTCTTTATTATACGGAAAATTTCATGTTTGTTTATTTATGGTATGTGTAAAGGTACATCAAGGATTTTATTTATTTATTTTTCTATAACCTAAAATAATGACTGGTTTTATTTTATAGTTTAAGTTTAATGTTTTCCTTATATACATTAAAAAATATCGTGGCGCCCTGAATAATAGACCAAAACAAATTTGAACCCACACCCTTCTCCACTGAGTGTGGGCAATCTATGAGACGAGGGTTACACTTGTTGTCAACTTTGGATAGTCTTTATTTTTGGGTATTAATGAGCAAAAGGTTTCGTATTTTCCTCCTGAAATAGGAATATTTGAAAATCCTTTCATCATCTGTGGATTGGGGGTACAAGGTAAACCTAATTTCTTTAGGCACACTCGCTAGTGATAAAGGATCTTTGAGCCCCACTGTCAATGATCATACGGATCGTTCGGTAATTCCCATGAATATCTTGTATATGTGCAGTAGCCGTTCCTAATAAAATGTTAACGGTCCCCATGGTGGCTATGGATAAAACCGTGCTACTGGGATTTAATGTTTCGGGAGTGCTATTTTCATCTTTGCTTGCTGGTGGTTTACATTTAGTTAACTGGGATGTACTTATATTCTTATTTCTGTTGTTAAAATGTAACAGAGAATGATGTTTTTTGCCACATAACTGGCAAAGGTTGAATGATGTACAATTGGAGGATGAGTGGGAAGAAACCAAACAGTTCACGCATAAGGAATGAGATTTAACTTGCTTAAATCGTTGTGTAGGATTCAATTTTAGAAAATGTTTATAGTGATACATTCTGAGGCGTTGATGGCATAATGGACAACTGTTATTTTTATATTCTTTTGTGGTCATAAAACTTATTTAGAACATATATTAGTTTGTTGATTAGGGTTTTGGGCAGGGCTGGTAGCTTGCAATTGTAAAAATTGACGATGTATGAATTCTGAAAAGAAATAGAATCTAGGAATATCTGCCCTACCAGCACATTCAGCTTCGAAACGCTTACGAGTTTGATGATCTAGCAATCGTAATGCATACGTGTAGATAATGAACCCTGCTGGATCGGCTAAATTTAATGATTTGAAAGCAATAGCACTTTCTAATACGGTTTCATTAAATTCCTAGAGACTATTAAAGGTCGCCTTTTGTATGGGTTTGAAATTAAAAATTTTAACAAGATAATTCGACGCTTGAAGACGTTTATTGTCATATCTTTTACAAAGATTTCCCATGCTTGGGAGTAACCTGCTGCTGAAATAGTTGCTTATATTGATTGTGTGGCATGACCCTTTAAGGATGATTTTAAATAAAGAAATTTTTTAATTTCGGATAAGTCAACATTTCATGAATCAATGAGAGGAATGTGTCCCGGTACGAAATCCATTCCACTACATCCCCATTACACGTAGGTATGTTTATTGATGGCAATTTTACCGCGCGGCTTAATGATTCTGTACTTGATTGATTTAGAGATGTCGATTGTATTTCAAATTTTGATTCATAAATTTCTACCGCGAGGGATTTGTAGAATAAAACCCGACCTTCTTTCTTGAGAATTTTTAAAGGCTCTATTTGATTATCATGAGATCCTAAGCTGATTGCTTGAGTTCTGACAGTGGTCAGATTCTATTCTCGTATGTGGTTTGTGGCTATGGCGCCCTCTCCCTCACACCAGGGACGCAGCTGAGAGGGAGGCGCGAGTGGGGGGGGGGGTCGGGCAGACTCCGTCCGGGGTTCCCCAGCAAATTGTAAATATTGTATTGGAAACAAACTATTAATTTACAAGATAATTCTCAAACCTATGTGGACCAACGGAATTAAACTATGGGGTACTACTAAATTTTCGAACATCAAACGTATCCACTTTCAGTCAAAGTCCTTAGAACAATGGTTAATGCCCCCTATTATGTTACAAACAAGACCTTACATCATGACCTCAAGATCTCTATGTCCTCGATCTCATCCCATCCAAATTCTCAACCACCAAAAACTTACCTTCCTAATCCCCTGGCACAATCCCTATCTAGTACCAACCATCCTTACAACCCTCCTCGTAGGCTGAGACGGCAGTGGCCGAGAAATCTATTATAAATATGCTACTGGAGTGCTGGCAATAGCCAACTTCTCCACTCATACCTGAGAGATTGGTGACGTTGCTGATTGAGAGGCGCTGGGATCTCCTGACATTGTGCCTCGGCATCTATTCCGGGATGCAGAGGTTCGATTCGGAGTTCCCAGGGGCAGTATGTAAATATTGTAAATAGGTATAATGAGGCCAAGATTATCATAATTTTATTTTATATTATATATATATTTTTTTTTTTTCATGTGTTATTTAGGTTAACTTATTTTATTTCATTTTTTGCTTGTTTTACTTTGTACATATGGAATGAATGAATTCTTTTAGCTCTAATACTTATTGCCCAAGATAGTGGCAGATTGTATTATTTCTCTTCTTTAGCACTATTTAAATAAGTAATATATTAAATTCTACACCGATATGGTGAGTTAAATCAACATATTTGGAGCCGTTTTCGAGAAAATCGTACAAAATGCATGGTATAAAGTAGTACTTCCGGTCAGCTGATATGGGTCAAAAAAGGTGGTGTAACTTCTTAAATATGGAATTTTAGTTTTGTATGACTTTTCGTTTATACGAATTACCACACAAACAGCGCGCGCGGACAGACACAGGCGCAAACACGTGGACACACTCACATACAACCACACAGAACTTTTTGCGGGTGTTGAAAAATTCAGAATCAGGTGTCCATGAAACCTGTATTTCCGTTGAACTGGAATTTCAAAATATTTACAATCGCAATACTTTCCTTCATTATATATTTCATATATATGGTATGTATGTGGAAGTAAAAATGCATCCAATAATAAGAAAGGTCTCCTGCGAATGATATAGATGATGGTCTTGTTGCTGTTTCAATCAGTAAATAACTGGCCCTTGTTAACTAAGTAGAAATCAGGCAGAATGTTGGCTATCGCTTTGTAACTGAGAATCATCAATGACTGATTTTTTTGTTTACAGCATTTTTATTGATTCCAAGCCTGTGAGGTTTGGACCTTGGGGAAGGAGTAAGGTCCGCCAATGTAAGCAATCATTATAGTGGGGGAGCTGAGGTCGGAAGGTCAGGAGGTAACGCTGTCGTGGCACATTTTCCATCGACCCTCGGTACTTCGGCCACATGACCCCTCCCCCCCTCCTTTCACCTCATGGTTGACATCATCATACTGAATACAGACATAAATTACTAACACGAGAATCCAAGACCCTCCATAATTTGTAGCAGTTGCAGTTGGAACAGATTATTTTATATTAGTTTGTGTGTGTGCTAACTCAAGTTCAAAATTAATTGTCGCATCGTAACAGAAATTTTCCAATCTGAAAAATATATGCCTGGTATGTTACAAAAACAAAAACGGTTTCTCTGAAATCGACTGACACGATGCGACACTTGATACTTTGCATTTTAAAATTTTCTCAAAATACCTCTAACGAAAGCGATAAACTCGCTATCTCAATACGAAATCATATGTGCTTCGATATCATGTTGGTTTTATTCCCACTGAAATAGTTGGACGGTTGTTTAGTACCGAATTTTCCAAAATCACTTTTGCACCATAGTTTTAATTTAATCATATTGCCCAATACACTTAGTGTTACGGATTAATAGAAATTTTGAGATTTATGCTAATAGAAATTTCGAAATAGTGTACTAGGTATTTTTCCTCTTCTTCGGAATGAGTGGAGGTTCATCGAAATGAAAGGGATCTCTTAGGTTATGGTCTGAAGCCCTACCTTAGGGTGAGCGGTGACCATTTTTGTGAGCAGTGATTTTCTTTCGCCTCTGTTGAGGATGCTTGACCGATTGAGAGGCGTTATCCAAACATGCCAAAAGTCGGCTCAACAGTCCATCGCTCAGCCTATGTCCCTTCTTACAGCATCCATTAGTTTGCACCTGCTATACCCCCCAACTGACTATACTTCCCACATATATACTTATACCTGGCTATACTTCCCACTCAGGTTGATGATACATGTCACCTATACTCTTTCATGATATAATAATATACCTTGGGTAATGGTTTCGAAATCGGAGAATTGGATTGGTTGGACTTGAGGTCCTTAGTGTTCTAGCGTAGAGGTTCTGTAACGAGTTCTCCGCGTACCCAATCCCTAGAATTCGAAATCTTGATTACAATTTTCTTTTCAGATTGTCGTAAATTTTCATTAAATGAATCATAAAAATACCCGTATAACCAATAATTATATTTATTAGAATTCTCAATATGTAGATGTAGTTCCTGGAATTTTAAAATCAGAGTTTGTAAAAACTGATGTTGGAGCATACCTAGAATATCATTCGGGTAATCATATCTTATCCCGATTTCCTGTTTCGACTGAGCCTTTTAGATGAGACAATTGGTACTTAGTATAAGAATGCCCGCACGACAGATTGTCTCAGTTCGAAAAGTCTCTTATACAAGCGTATATCCTTAGGGTAAACAGACTTTAAAGCTTGGCGATGAGCCAAAGCTGAATAACCCGGTTAGGAAAACCATTTAAAAAGCAATTTCCGTTTGGGGTACAAAGCCTTTGACGGGAAATCCCGAGCCCCCGGCCTACATGCTCCTTCTTCTTTGTCATGTTTCTCCATTCAATTTGTCTTTCTCTGCCTGCAGCGCTATATTATCATTGAAATTTTTCGAATCTGATTTGCAACCGAATGAAGATAGAAGAAATAAATGTCTGATCAAAATTTGAAACTCATCGTTATTTCTTTCTCCGACCTCAAATAGTTCAATAGGAATCTTCAAAGAGAGGTTTTACTTTAGCATTTGCAATATTGTTTTATTATATTTGATGAATAATCGACAAATGTCGAAATAAACCTTTTTTTTTTAAATTATATTTTATTGAAATTTACAACTGTATACTACAATACATCCAGTAAATATGCTGATAAAGAATATGTATATGAAAAACGTGAAGAAAAACTGCCCATTGGCAGCCCTCTAGTAATCAATCTAAACAAGAAGGTCTCGTGGCCATCTTCTCTTCAGACGCCTCGGTGGATTATCAGGGATTGTAGAGGAAGCAAGGATTGAAACTAGTGGATTATAGTGGGAATGGAGTTTGTCATGGAAGGAATGATACCTGGTACGGGCCAAATCGACTACATACGGAACTTGGAGGTCTTTATGAATGATTTTGTTCGTGACAAAGTAAGGAGCGTTGAGGATTTTACGAAGGATTTTGGATTGTAAGGATTGGATACGGGAAGAATTGGATGGTTTAGTAGAGCCCCATAGCTCAACTCCGTAGGTCCAGTGTGTCTTTTGTAGTTAAGTGAAAGGTTAGAGCGTCTGTCTAGTAAGTGTTGGAGTAGCCGAAAACGTCGAGCAGTTTCTTGTCTTCTCAGTCTTGTATGCGGATTCCATGTAAGTCGTTTGTCAAGCAGGAGTCCTAAATAGCGGATCTGTTCAACCGGGACAAGCGGAGTATCATTAAAGGAAACTGTAGGGCAGGATGTCATAGGTTTTCGACGAAGGGTAAAGGTAATTTGATGGGATTTATTGGAATTGATTTTAATTCTCCAATTCTGACACCATACCTCAAGGTTTCTGATGTGGGATTGGAGAGTTTGAGAGGCGATACTAGGATCATTATGAACTGATAGCACGCAAGTGTCATCGGCATAGGTAGAAAGGAATGTGTTAGGATGGGTTGGGATATCAGCTGTATAGACTGTGTAAAGAATGGTTCCTAGGATATAATTTGTTAAGTGTATAAACATTTTTTTTTCTCTCTCTACTACTTATGTTGTATTCATGGATCCTGACATGAATACATCTTGTGACGACGAAATAAACTTAAACTTGAAAATTATGTTATTGGTGATATCGTTATAAATAATATGATTTTTTTTGTTTTTTCAGGTATGCCATTTTATAACAAAGGAAGAAGATGAGAGGTATTTATTGTGATTATTCACTTTATTTTGTTGTAATTTGATGGTTTTGTTTTCTTTTTAGTTCTACATTTTCTATTTAGTTTTGATTTGTAGAATTCCAGAATTGACAATTAAGGCTTTCTCAACATTTCTCTAAAATAGACCGAATAAATGTTTTCGGAATAGATTTACGGTTTGGGATAAATGGCAATCAGTACCATCACGAAATTCGACTCTTTAGCAGAAATATCATTTTCAAGATCATCTGAAGATTATACAAAACTCATTTTACCTATGATTGCCTATGGAAGAAAGGAAAGCTATAGAAAAACTAAGGTCAAGTTCTCATAAGATATACCTCTGCTGTTACAGCAACGTTTTTACCAAAATCTTTCTTGGAGCTTTAACCGATCTCGTTATATCATATTAAATTGACGTAAAGTCATATCAACTTATGCTTTCCTATATAACTTTTCATTTCGTTTTCTCTGTTTGATCGATTTTCTTTATAAATGTAAATATTCCTTTCGAATTGATATAAGATGAAAAAGAAGTAAACTGGTCTTTTATTATTAAGATTCGAACAACTGAAGTACCTCTTCTAAAATTTCGTACATAATGGACACAGTACTTCTCGATACAAGCTTCGCCTGGTCGCTGGGAAATTACCATATAGATGGAGGAGTGGAGGGGGTGGGTGGGGAATTTACTAATAAATGTATGAAACATGAAGACATGGCTGTATGAATATGAAAATTGCGTTTCTTTTCTTCCATATAGATGGAAATATGGTGATGGGACCAATTTCAATTTGTCATAAGTTCATTCAAATCAGATCAAATCAGTGTTTGCAAAACCAAAATTAAACCAATAAAAAACATCTATCGAATCGAATTTTAATCGTCTTTATTTTGGCAGGGAGAATCGAAGCCGTATGGTTTTCGTAGAGATTTAGTATTTTGTTTTTTAAAGTAAACCGGCAGAATAAGCAGCGGGAGATCATTTTTAGAAATCAAGTATTCATAATCTCCTCAATTCACATTTGATAGCTGACCAATCGCCTAATCGCAGAGCGACCATCATCATTTTATCATACAACGCACATACATAAGCATCGATAAAAAACGTAACAAAACTGTGCCATGACAACCCATGAATAAATGGCCTCTAGTTTGATTGAGAGTAAGGACTGTGGAAGATGGTTTGGGTTTATAGGGAGTCAATGACAGCGGTACCTCGACCTGAGTAAGAACGGCCCTCTGTCCCACGCGGGTCGCCCATTGAAAACATGCTCACCTTCTATTAAAACGTGCAAGAGGAAAAAAACGAAATCAGATATGTTACATTGGTTGTTTGTTTGTTTATTTATTTAACGTCACTTTATGCTACCTATGGCTAATTGGACGATGCTACAGTGGGAGTCCTAAATTTTGCCTATCCAGGTTTTATTAGGATAGGGATCTTTAACGAGTACCTGACATCGCACAGGCTCGGGACCACCTTTTAACGTCCCCTCCGAAGGACGGCGTAACTAAGGATTTTTTACTCCCATTAAAAAATCCTAGGACCACCTGCGGGATTGAACCCGTGACCTTTAGCATGGGAGGCTGTTACGCTAGCCACCCACCTACAAGTGATCCCATGTTACATTGGTTCTAAGTGTCATCATGTTCTGTGAGTTATAGGTTTATTCAGTGGGGTAGCTCCTCATTCATTCTTAAAAAGCGGAACTGAAAGAATCGAAGAGTGGGAACCGGATCATGGCCAATCGACAACGGAATAAAACACTGTAACGTGTAAATAAAAGAATTCTGGTCGAATATCAAAATCCACTAGTTAAGACCTCATTCAGCAAGGTCAAAAATATCTCAGAAAAACTCAGTCAGTCAGAAAAAAATGTATATATTACTGTTCATGCAGAGCTCTTGGCTTATAAGCTTTTGTTTACTCATTTCTGAAATAATTCTTAAATCTAAAAAGTAATAATGGAATCTTGGAAAAGAAATGATTGAAATGACTAGGGTAAAAGAATTCCTTCCTCCACCTTTAAATCCCTAACCACTTTGAAAAGCAGTTGATTTAATTGACCCTTATTCGCCTAGTTTTCTCCAACAGGTAGATAAATGTATTCTACATATCCTCATATTCTATGAATATGCAGTTCTTTTCTTTCCTTTTGACGTATTTTCTTTTTTCAGTCTAAAGCCCTTCTTTTGTTACTTATGTTAATCTAAAGTAAAATCTTTCGGAATAGGTGTCAAATATTATGACGATCGATTTCGTACCTTTTATGAATGAAACTTTCTGATGCCCTAATAGTTTTTTTTTCCTATTGAATCTCTGCTATTTGATCACCTGGTTGGGATTATAGTAGCGTATACCGTAGAGCTCGGAGTATTGTGTACTGCCTCTTGCTCTCGAGCCCTCTCCAGTTGTCACCAATCCCTCCGGCACAATTGTCACCTATCGATTCAACCTAAACCTCCGCCATTGTCAAGAGTATCACATTGGATTTTGTCCAGTGCCTCATCATTTTACCACAAGCAATACACACAAGTCGAAAGCCTGTTTTCCTTTTCCGATATTACAATGGGGCTACTCATAAAAATGGTAGATACACGACCAGTATTGATGCACCTCTTATTTAGTATATTTTCCGATACATATGGACGAAACCTGATGTCGAATCTACGATATGGAACGATGCTTTATTAGCGTTTTAAAGGGGATTTCTTATAAAAATATATACGAAGCTTCAATGTTGATCTGATACTAAGCAACTACTAAAGCCGAGAAATTTTCATACTAGAGATTCTATAAGAAAAAAAAAACTAACTATAAGAAAAAAAAATAAAGAAAGAAAGAAAACAAAAAAAATAATAGTAGTAATAAAAAAAAAAAAATATATATATATATATATATATATATATATATATATATATATATATATATATATGAATAATAAATAAATAAAGAAAAAATTGGAATAAATCCACTAATTCAGAATGTGTCAACAAAAGAATAATAAAAAAAAAATAAACAATAAAAAAAAGAATAAATAAATAAATTTAAAAAATAAATAAAATAGAAGGAAAAATAAATAAATAAAAAGAAGAAAAAAGAGTAAAACAAATCTGTTACTACAAATTTATTCGGTGCTAATAACCAAGAGGTTGAGCACCTACTCCAATACCCTAACCCTACAAGAGATTCCGACAAAAGCATACAGTCAAGCCCAGCGAAGTTGTCTGAGAGTAGGGGTATTGTTAATCCTGCTATCAAACCAAAGTCACACTAAATAGGAATAACTTTTTTGAGATATTTGTAATTCTTTAATATAAAATAATCACTTTTTTGAGATAGTTGTATTTCTCAGATGTTACAGAATCGTTTTTTTGAGATATTTGTGTTTCTGTGATGTAACAGAATCACTGTTTTGAGATACTTGTGTTTCTGTGATGGAACAGAATCACCTTTTATGACATACTTGTATTTCTGTGATGTTACAGAATCACTGAAATGGATATACCAAAAGTGGTACTATATAATATCGATTATGAATTATGATTTGTTCCATCGGAAATCTCTTTAGACTATGTTATGATATGTTTATGTCTCTTTAATTATGATACAACATTAGCCATCCAGCTAGTCTTCTCTTTCTAAAGAACACAATGGAAGAACAGAGGAAAAATAAAAAGTTATAATTATTTTAAATACTGTTATGATTAGTGGCAACACTGTACGGTAACTCCTAATAAGGTTACATTTGAATATTAAAATGAATAAAAAAAAAGAGTTTATATACTTTTAAAATGAAAGACTGCTAAGGAGCATTAAGTCCCATTGTGGAGGAGGATCCAGGCTACTAAGTCCCCACCTGGGGAGAGGATAAGAGGACAACTTTTGTAATTTAGAGACTAATCCTTTTTGTTTCATTATATATAATATATATATATATATATATATATTTTATATGTGTGTGTATATATAAGTTATAATAATACTGACTGAACATCTAAAAAAAGGGGTAAGCCGGGCATATTAACAACACAGGTGTAGGACATCAACTAAATTAATTCTCTTTCCAAAGTTATATAGAAGATGTTGAAGTATGAAACCGGAATTTCCCTATAGATGATGCTCGCTATCAGTTTAAAGACCGTAATACCGCTTCTGTAGCGGCATCTTCTTCCTCTAACACTTAACCAAGTTTGTCAACACACAATTGCCTACGTTTCATATACCGGTATATTTTTCTATAACCTTAAACATGTCGAGTTTTGTGCCTTCGAACTATGATTTGCGGACGGCATTGGTTTTCTGTTATCATTTGAAGAAAATCGCTGCAGAATCGCATTGAATGCTTGTCGTAGCATACGGTGAACATGCACTTTTAAAAAATCAATGCTTTGTTTGGTTCAAAAAATTTAAGGTGGTGATTTTGACGCGAGGAACGAGGAGCGTGGGAAACCACCAAAAAAAAAAAAAAAATAGAAGACAAGGACTTGCAAACCTTGTTGGATGAAGACGGTACTCAGACTCAACTAGAACTCGCGGAACAATTAAATGTGACGCAAAAAACAGTATCTCTTCGTCTGAAAGCTATGGGAAAGATTTAGAAAATGAGTACCACATGAACTGAATGAAACAGCAAGAAAATCGAAATACGACTTGTCAAATGCTACTCGTCAGATGTAAAAGAAACTCTTTTCTTCATCGAATAATGACAGGTGATGAAAAGTGGATATATTTTCAGAATCCTAAGCGTTGTAAATCATAAGTGAATCCAGGCTAACCATCATCATCCACTGCAAGACCAAATCGTTTTGAAAAGCAAACAATAATGTGCGTTAGATGGGATCAAAAGGATATAATATATTATGAGCTACTAAAACCTGGCGAAACCGTTAACGCTGATTGCTACCAACAGCAAATAAACGATTTGAATAGAACAATTCTTGAAAAATGACTGAAATATGCAAAAAGTCATTTTTCTTTATGATAATGCCTCCTGACACACAGCAAAACGGGTCACAAATACGATCAAGGCGTAGATTGTGCTAGATGCAGCTAATTCTCCAGACTTGGCTCCGTCTTATATGCATCATTTGCACATGCACTCGCCGACCAACACTTTAAATCTACATTTATAGCTCGAAAACTGGTTCTCTTCAAAGGTAGAATTGTGTTTTTAGCGTGGCATTCATAACCTGCCGAAATGTGGGGAAAATGTATAAATTCCTATCGGGACTATTTTGAATAAAATATTTTTTATAATTTTCAAATAACAGACGTGCAATTTTATATGGATATATATGCATCGAAATAATAACAAAACTATCTTAATACTATTTACAGACATGTTTACGATTCTAGTATTATTCACAGCTAACTTCATCTCTCAAGTTCCTTCATATTGAGTAATTCCAAGAATAAAAAGAAAACATGCAATACATAAATTGTTCTTAAACCTAGGAATTGAAGAAAGAAGTTACCCGTTGAAAAAGAAAAGAAAACATCACACCACACTGAGGTCAAAAATTACTGATTGTTTACGCTGTAAACATACAAAAAAAAAAGAAAAAAAGAAGAAGATTGGATACACTAAGGCTAAACCATAAAGTAGTGGCTACATTACAAGTTGACAATGTTATCTCCTTGTGGAGCGCCACCGCCTGGCTCGAACCGCCAATCTCTTCCAAAGGCTGCTTTACATCGCGGATCCTAAATAAATTCTATTCAGGTCCTAAGAGTGGAAAAAAACAGGAAAAGAATGTTAAAATTTCAATACAGTAATTTATAGTTGAAGCTATTGTTAGAGGACAGATACTTAAATTCGTTGATGATATTTTAACCGTATTACCCACAGGAAATGATGACTAGGAATCATTTTACCAGAATTTAATAATAATAATAATAATTATTCGCACAGATAAAATTTGACGATGCAATTTAAAAATAATAATCATTTACATTTTTAGATGCACTATTTATTAGCAAAACAAACGGGGAAATAGAAACCAAGTGGTGTGGACAAAGGCTATCCATTCCGGAAGATACATTCACTACACAAGTCAATGCCCCAATTGATATAAAATTGATAAAAATAAACAGCAAAAAATAGAGTGGATCCTACGAGAAAACTAACCTCTAAAACACACCGCAGAAACCTTCGACAATATCCTATACATACCGACACTTTTCGGAAAACTTGCTAAAGCACTCAATATTAACAAAAATAACAGTGATTCTACAATTAAATTTAAAAAATATATCTAATTTATCTAAAATTTTCACCAAAATCAAAGACTTAGATAATTTAAAAAGGAGAGTCTTTCAACACAAATACAGCAGTACTTCAATAGAAAAACGCCCTAAGAAATCAGATCAAACTGCCCTCACTACTCATTTCAGAAAAACGTGACATACTCGTACTATCAAATTCCATTCAACCAAAATTATACATATTGAAAAAAAACAGCTCCAAACGAAATATGAAGGAAATGATCACCATAGAAAAAACTAAAAATCGCGCAATTAACCAAAAATCCGATTCATGATATGCAAAGGGGGAAAAAAGTGAGAAAAATCCCTGATTCTCGGAACTCGTTAATTTGGAAAAATGATCTCTGAACTATCATTTGTATCTTTGTTTGAGTGTTCCTCCAAAGTTTCTAGTGTACTCACAAGTCTATGTAAGACCCTATTTAGTCTCAAACTCTAAGTAAATTTGTTATAATTTCTTTTAAATGTATTTTCAGCGTTTAATAAATGTAAATTCTTTTTTTTTTTTTTTTTTTTTTTTTAATAGAAACAATTCTTTATTGAGTAATATTACAGTCTGTCCAATTTAGGATATTTTTAATAGTGATAAAGTACAACATTTATACTACATTCACGCGATATATACAAAGCAATAAATTTATATAATAATAATACAATATACATATATACAAAACAAAATCAATGAAAGTATATACAAAAGTCACTCATACCTATATACAATTCACAAGCGAACAGCACGTGAGTGGAGAATCAAGCCAATGCTAGAACTCCAATATACATGTTACAAGAGGTCTCGTGGCCACTGCCGTTTCAACCTTCTAGGAAGATGGTAAGGATGTGTGGAGCTGGATAAGGATTGAGTTAGAGGATTAGGGTACTGGATAAGGTTCTGATGAAATTTAGAGAATTTTAATGGTATAAGGTCTAAAATAAATGGAATATTTAGGTCGCGGTGTAAAGTATGGTTGGATACATAATAAGGGGCATTAACTATTGTTCGGAGGACTTTAGATTGGAAGGATTGAATGCGTTTGGTGTTAGAAAATTTGGCTGTCCCCCACAGTTCAAGTCCGTAGGTCTAGATAGGTTTCAGTACTGTCTTCTTCTTTATCTAAAAATAGAACGATGAATTCATAACAAAAAAGAATGAGAGGCGAGTACCCTTTGTACAATGTCTCAACTCCGAATAGTTGCTATTCTGTATTAATATCTTTAATTAAACAGTTCTTTGTTTTTTGTTTTTTTTTACTTACAAAAAATATAAGTTTATTTAAAAATACACGTATTATGTACAAAATAAAAACAGCGGAGGATGGTATATCCAAAGTACTGATTTTAATTGAAGGCTTATTCACTTTTATTGACTAATATTCTACTATAAATTCTTTAAGACGAGTGTTTATTATTTTAAACAACATTGTTTATGCTTCAAACTTATCAGTATAATATTTACTTACTTTAGGTTAATTATTTATTTTTATTTTTATTGTTTCATATTTACTTTCAGAAACTATTGTGAATAAACTGACTTGGACCAATACATCCTTTTAATAATAAATAGTCCATATTCACACTTACAGTCGCCGAATGCGATCTAACGATTTTCTATATTTTTTTTTTAGAATGAATCATATACTCAGATTATTCGTCACTAGCCGATTTAAAAAAGAAATTAAAAATAAAATATCCTACGTATAGTGTATAGGCTATGGTTCCAAGAGGGGTTTAGCAAAACCCTAGAACTCTAATCAAACATATAAATAAATATGTGTTACAAAACATAAACAAAGATTTTATATCAGCATACCTTCTATATACACTCACACCTTGACGGGTTGGGAAGGGTTACTTCTAAATTATATTTAGAAAACCAAGATGAGTGCAAAAATATGTAATTTAATCAAAACAACTTAATAATTGTTCAATTTTTCGACACGAGTATTGAACTTTTAACCCCTCTATGATATCAGGATAGGTGACATGGTCTTTGAAGCTGTAATTCTCAACCGTAAAATATATATATATTGTAATGTATTGAGGATACTGAGGGGAATTAGGATTGTATAATTATGGTATTAATTAAATAAATATTGATTAGCCTATGTCGGCAAAAGTACAAAGGGCGTGTACTTGCCCCCTTGGATTCTCTAATAGGCCCCCGGTTTCCCCATGGGTCTGGGATACCAGAGACCCCTGGTAGTTTCCTACAGCGGCAGCCTACTAGAATATTAAGGGTGGTCAAAAGATAAAAATAAGATCACAAGGGCTGTACCGCCAACCAGGGTACTTCCCATGTCAGCCCACCCGAGGTGACGAGGATGGGAGAGAAGATTCGTAGGGCAGTCTTATTCGAACCAGGAGGGTAGTCAAGTTTTATCCTCAAGAAGAGTGAGTCGGGTTCCATCTACAAGAAGAGGAGGTGGCCGTCGGGGTTCTGAGAGCAGCTGGAGGATGATGCCGAGAAAGGGGACCTAAGACTGATTTCACATTCGCCAGCCGGTTAAGTGTTTCAAAGGTATATTGTTATTTGTAATATTGTATGGCAAAGGTAGTACAGAAAATGTCCCTCAGCATTCTCAATCAGAGTTTTAGGCAATATGTGAATATAATGATATGTGTAAATTAATAATTATAGTAATGTATTTATTGAATCTTGTTTACTTTAATCTTACCCTGCATGCCACCTATTGGATTGGTAAACACGATACCTTTGGAAAGGAGATCCATGGTATCATTAAATATAGTTTATATATTGACTAAATATAGTAAGTAAGCTAGTTTTTGAAGCTACCGCTGCCTTAGAAAAGTAGCAGGTTAAAAACATAGCAATATATATATATATATATATATATATATATATATATATATATATATATATATATATTATTTTTTCTTAATATTTTTGGCTTAAAAATAAACAGTCATTGTTTATGATATAGATAGATATTTTAAATAATTTCATGATATTCTCAGATATACTATGTAAGTAACACTATTAAAATGGCTAAGAAGAAAAGAAAGAACGGCATAAGGAAACAAATAAAATTTATGATATCAAAATATTATTGTTTACAAGAAATATAACCCCTTTAAATAAATGAAATGTGATATTTAAAACAAACTCTCCCTTTATAAATCAATGATATCTACCATCTTATTACTATTGCTGAAGTTGATCTCTTTAGCAGATAAAATAGCCGTAAAATAATATTTATAATGGCAATATAACTGTATTATCATATATTTCCTGGTAATCAAAATGTTTATGGTATAATTATAACCTTTGCCTCTCAGTTAATGAATTGAAATTCTGACTTCCGTTTAATCGTTTTTAACAGTAATCTTCTGCCAGAGTCCTAATAATATTTATGTCGTGACTGATTTTACTTATAGTAAGGTAGATGGAGTAAAGTAAACCTTTGAAGAGTACAACAGAGTAATTTCCAATAAAGAACCACTGGATAAAACCAAAAAAAAATAGAAGGGAATGAACAAAAAGACCCATTTTGACTAGGGAAGAAGTTGTGAGGCCGCCTTTAGAAGGAACAGAGCAAGGAAAAATACGCGACAATACATGCACTGAAGCAGGGAATAAAGCGGAAGTTTACACCAGCTACAGAAGGCGTAAAAATAAAGGGTGCCATTGAAACTACAAGGGGAGTGATAATACGGGCTCACACGAAGGAAGAGGCTAAAAAGGTCGCTCAGTCGGAAAGGAAAAGGACTCGGCGTTAAAGTGAACCTGGAGAATAAGGGCCTTCCGAGGATGATAATTTACGACGTGCCTAGTGATCTGGAGCATAACAAGATTGTTGAACTGTTTTGGAGTACTAATGTCAGAACGATAGAACGAAGCAAGCAATTGTTCGATCCTGTATTCAAGACAGGCCCGAGAGGTAAGGATTCAGTCTATTGGGTAGTGAAAGTGTCCCCGGCACTACGAGATGAAATGCTATCGGAAGGAACAGTATTCTTTGACATCTTGCAACGTTCGGGACTGGGTGTCTGTGACCGGATGTAAAGAATGCCAAGGTTTCTTCCACATTAAACAATTTTGCCTTGCTTCCATTGTAAACTGCGCATGCTGTGGTGAAAGGGGTCTAGACTTGCGAGAATGCCAGAAAAAGAAGGCTGGAGGAACACCTAAAAGTATTAACTGCTCTAGAACCAACTCTGTATCTGATCACTCAGCTAAAACTGCCTTTCTGACAAAAGAGCTCTCGAGAGACTTGTAATGAGAACTCAGTATAACCAAGATGGATTAGAAAACTACATTAAAAATAGCCGAACACAACTTAAACAAGAGACCAATGGCAATGGGAGAATTAAGGCGAATGATTTCGGTTAAGAAAAAAAGTTTAAATTTTCATCCTATAAAGTGCATTTAGTTGTTTATATTTCAAAAAATTAGGCACATCATGTTATTAGCATAGATAAATAACTGAGTAGTGGCAGGTCTGGATGAGCCACAGTTTGGCTCTAGTTCCTTTCAACAGCCATGGAGTAGAAGAATTGTGAAGAACCCCTGGCCAACGGGGAGGACGAGAAGAGGAGAGAAAGTGCAATATCACCATCTCCAGACAGCATCTTCACCATCTCAGATTTCTACAACTTAAGTCAATTTGCCCAGTTATATAATTGTCAATAGTTTCAACATTACTAACCAACTAATCCAATAGATTAACACATGGCCACTAAGTTTAAATGTAGTATTTCATTTTGTGAGTCTTTTTTTTTTACTATTCATTGTTTTATTCGATCTAGGTCCAGCCTTCAATTACTTAAGTTTTTATATTTTCATACAGTCCACTATTCAAAAATGAGTGATCATCTTGACATTGAGTTGGAGGTGATTACCCCAAACACTAACTGAATGTGAAAAAAATATAATAGACTACTTAATAAAACACATGTTTCTATTGAAATTCAATTTAATTAATTCTTTAACAATTTATTTTTATCTCTACATGTATTTAAAATTCTTAAATTTATTTTAACAACGGAGATAAGTGAAAGTCGTGTGTTGCGCGCACCAGATTTTTTTTACCTGCACTTACCTATATATAAAATATATTGTAAGAGAAAGTATTGCGATACTCAGTCTTGCTCTAGCAGCCGCGGTAACAACATACTTCTTTCTAGTGTTTCAGTTATTTTTCTTTTCTTATATAAACTATCGTTATAATAAACTTTTTATTTATATCATTGTATTGTGCGTGGATAAACTTATAACTTATACGTTATTTCCGTGGCTTACGGAGTGAAAAAATATGCCCCTTGGGGTAGTTCAAAAACTATGGATGACTCAAGAGCCGCGCTTCTTCATCTATGTCTGATACGATGAATTCAACTCAAAAACAAAAAAAAAAAAAAAAAAAAAAAAAAAAAATGGGGTGAGTAGACTTTGTACAATGTTCCTACTCAAACTAGTTATTCCATCTTTTCCGACCAAGATGAGGATTCTGAAACAGAAGCGATTGTAATTCCTACTAAAACTGCAACCTTTAAAAACCATAGAGATATAATAGACAAACTAAAATTAAAAATATTAACATAAACTAAAACGGTACAAGATCAACATAAACTAAAACGGTACAAGATCAACATAAACTAAAACGGTACAAGATCAACATAAACTAAAACGGTACAAGATCAACAAACTAACGTTACATTTATTACAACCGAAGATTTCAGTTACCTCAAAAATGAGTTAGGAATCTGGAAACTTCAATTTCATACATATACCCCGAAACACGAGATTAAATATAAAGATGTCTTGAAAGGTATGCCCTCAGATTTTCCAACGGAAGAGATACTTAGTGATTTAAAAGGTCAAGGTTTACAAATATTCAACGTTTTTCAAATTATAAAAAAATGTGATGGACTAGAAAAAAAAACTACCTCACTCGGTTGTGATTTTAGACAACAAAGAACAAATAAACCAACTTAAATCCCTTAAATACTGCAATAATGTAGTAATACATTAGGAAAAATACATTAGTGAAAAACGATAGCCCAGTGTTTCTTTGCCAAGAATTTATTCACGTGGCTCATATTTGTTTAAAAAAAATCGAAATGTTTCAAATGCGCTGGTGGACATTTATCAAGAGAATGCCCGAATACACTAACGGATGGATTTGTACCTAAGTTTTGCAACTGTCAAGAACAATACTTTTCAAATTACGAAAAATGTAATAAATCATAAAAAATCAAGAACTACGTTTAAGTAAACAACGAACGACAATCAAGCCCTCTGATCGCATCATGTACAAACCGAAGACCAACGATTTTCTGACTCCATCAAAACAACATCTCCTTGGATTGAAAACAATTTTAATAAAGAAACTACTAAAGTAGATCCAATCCCTAATAACGAGTCTTCAATTACTGCTTTATTCAAAGATATTAAACAGTTCTTTTGGTTTCTTTGACTGAAAATGATAAGTAAATTTAAAAACATTATGCACGAAATAAAAACAGCTTAGGATGGTATGTCCAAAGTTTTTATTTTGATTGAAGGCTTATTGCCGTTTATTGACTAATGTTGCACCATAAACTCTTAAAGATGAGTGTTTATAATGTTTAACTACATTGTATGTGCCTTATACTAATAAGCATAATTTTTACTAACAATATGTTAAATAATTCTTTTTATGTTTGTCTTGTCATATTTTCTTTCAGAAACTTTTGTAAATACATCGACTTGGATCAAAACATCCTTTTAATAATAAATAGTCCACTATTTACACGTACTGCAGCCGAATGCGTACTAATTATTTTCTATCTTTTGTTTAGACCGAATCATATATTCAAATTATTTGTCACTTGCCAATTTAAAAAATAAATTTTTAAATGACCGCTTTTAATAGAAATTTAAAACTAATGACGTGGAACGCTCAGGCACTCCGTAGAAATGATATGGAGTTCAAACTTTTTTTTTTTACTCAATAAACCACATGTTGTATCAGTAAGTGAAACACGACTATCTCCTCAGGACAGGTTCTCGGTGCCGGGGTACAAAATGATATTAGTGCGCTCTGAATTTTCTCACACATACAGACCGATACAAAATTCGAAATACACCAAGGCTGTTTGTGTACAATTTAACCACCCACCTACATATTCCCGAACAAGCTGCAATTTTCCTCTCTTAAATCTCTTAAATTCTTTTAAAATAGGGAGTTTTAGTTTTGTTGATATTAACTCTAAAAGTAGAGAATGGAACTGCCATAATAACAATAAAAACGGAAAAGCCTTACTAAATTTCTTAATAAGGCACAATATCAAATTTCATAGCCTAATGAACTACCGACATACATTCCGACCCAGTTGCGTTTTAAACCTAGCATCATCGATTTAACTTTGACTCAAAACATAATTAACCTCTCTCGCCTTGTGTCTTAATTCATTAATTAGTTAAACCCAGTAATTGAACAGAACATTTGCAAACTTAACACCCCTCCTAAATACGCGTTTCAAAAAGCTAATTGGAATTTATTTCGGAAAACAATCGACGCACAACTAGACCTGAACTCTGGAATAGATGTTGAGGAAAATGTTAATTCGTTAAATGAAATTATTAAAAACGTAATGTCAATATCGATACCTGTAAATTCCAACAAATCTCAATCCGAAGAGTTACCTTCAGTTCTCAAAACCCTCATAACAATAAAAAACGAAATTATAAAAAATTTACAAACAAATAATAATCCAGTTCATAAATAGATATCAAATATAATAAACTCATTCGTAAAAAATCAATTAATCAAATGAAAAAATAATAAATGGACAAAAACTTTGAATCAATTCCGTCCTGGAGATAAATGTTTATGGCGAATACATACAATTTTTACTAGACAGCCCCAATCGATACCGCCTCTCAAAAAAGCAGACGGGCATGTCTATTGTGAAAAAGACAAATCGGAACTAATGGCGCTCTACGTCAGTTCCCTTAGTTCCATACCACCGAATCTTGGTTCCATTCACCATCCATCAATAATGTAAAACACACACCTTGAATACCAGTTCCTACTTCACTCCCATCCATTTCACCAAAAGAAGCCAGCAAAATAGTTAACCTACTATAAACCGAGAAATCCTCTGGTCCAGACTCCATAGTTATAAAAAATTGAAGCAAAAAGCCTAATTATTTCTGGCCAAAGCCTACAACTACATTCTTCGCTTAAGATATTTTACATCATCCTAGAAAACCTCCAAAATTGTTGCTATTCCGAAACCTCACAAAGACCCCACAAATACTAGTAATTACAGACCAATTAGTCTCTTAAAAATAATATCTAAGATATTTGAAAAACTCCTACTGACCAGATTACTGAAACACGTCAACCAATATAACCTTATCCCCAACGAACAGTTCGGATTCAGAGCCAAACACTCAACTGTAGCTCTTCTAGCCCGACTTACTGACTCCATAACGAACGGTTAAAATGAAAAGAAACACACTAGTATGGTTCTTCTTGACATAGACAAAGGTTTCGACAAGGTATGGCATAAGGGTCTCATACAAAATTAATTTTATACAACTTTCCGCCATCCATTATCCACCTCCTTGAATCCTGTCTCAACAATAGATCATTTTCATCACCATCAACCGTACCAAATCCTTAACTTAACAGCTGGTCTTCCTCAGGGCTCTTGCCTTTCCCCGATCCTATTTATTCTGTACATCTCAGATCTCCCTTCACACCTATCAGTAGAACGATCCCTATACGCCGATGATACGGCTGTTTATACTTCTCCATATAGGATCGATACGATTATCAAAAAGCACTGCTTAAAAAATGTCTGCGTTACTTTTCAAAAAGGGAAATTAATGTCCAGAAAACTCAAGCGATAATTTTCACAAATAGAAAACTGTCCATTACAAAAAACATTGCTCTCTGAGCCCATTTCATAAATTACTTAGGACTAGAAATAGACAAATCATTAACTTTCACAAAACATATACTTGACAGATGTAGTAGAGCCAACAATATTATCAACAAAATGACCCCATACTTCAATAGGTACTCAAAATTATAAACAAAAAACAAACTTATTCTATATAAAACTGTCATCCGTCCCATAATGGCATATTCTGCCCTGGTCTGGAGTAACACTTGTGATTCTAATTACCGGATAATTGAAGTAGTTCAAAACACATGCATGAGAATCGTAAATAATTATACACAAATCAAAACTATGTTGACGGATTTAGAACTAACGTCGATTAAAAACTATACCTACTCGCTGGCACATTTTTTTTTCTCTTACTTCTACTTGTGACAAACCCACTCATTCAGAAGTAGGTGATTGTCACAAGAACACTCTAAAACGATACACACATAAACGTACTAAACACGTATTACTGCATTAATTCTGAAAAGTAAAATACAAAAAAAAAATGTATTATATAAGTTTAATAATTATTAGTTTAGATATTCGCATATAACCAACATTTCTTGTTGTTTTGCTTCGTAATTTATTTTTTTTATTTTTTACTTTGTTTTTTATTGTGTAGGTTTTTGTTTTCATATTTTCCTACTGTTTTAATAATAAATAAGGCTATAAGTACCACTAAACTCGCTTGTACATGATACTAAAATAACTTGTAATTGTGCGGTCTGAGGCTTGTGGCCGCTTGTAAACTTATGAAAAATACAAATCTTAATCTTAACCTATTGCGATAGTTACACAGAGACAGTAAGAACCTTTATATGTATTGAGCCTAAGTAATTTCAAAGGATGTAGAGGTAAGATTTTTTTTTTCTTAAATGTTTTACTGCTTTTTGGGTATAAAAAAATATATATTCCCCAACTGATTTTCATCAAAAAATTATGGCTGAATAAATCAATTTATGAGTTTTAGATCTAAAAAAAATCTTTAAAATTTTAATAATTTGGAGCAATTTTTTATTATTATGTTTATCAAAAAGTAAAATATTTTTAGCGTAAGCATATAATAACCGAGGAGATTTTAGGAGTAAGTAATACACTAATTTTATGAAGTTGGACAATTAAACAAATGTTTGTAAATTTCTTCGGTTTCACCAAATATTTTGTGAAATCAATGATTTTTTATTTAATTATTATATTTCATTGATTTTATGAATCGTATATCTATATAGTGCCATTAATTATATATTATCTTAGTGCCTCTGTCAGAGGATTCATGTTGTCAGTTTATGTTGCCTGTGGCAGCGCTTCTCTTATCAACCGTCAAATACAGATACAATATATCATTAAAATATAACTTAGTACATTGTGATTGATTGGTTAGGCATTCAGAAGTGTTTGAGTAGTTTAAGGTTTTCGAATTCGTACAATAATATTGTTAGAAAATTGTTTTGTTTTTTCTCTTTTTTTTTATTACTACATTTTTTAATATTCAAAACTAGTAAGTCGCCTCTAGTTTTCCCGGGTGCAATTTGAATGTAGTGCCATTTATGTTGATATATTAACTGTTTGACCGATTATGAGTTTATTGCAAAAACCAAGAATCGTGAGCTGAGAGACAGAGATAAGAAAAAAGACTCAAGAGCGGGAAATTCAATACTAACTTTCATCGATAATGTAACACTTAAAAGAATCAACTTGGTAATAATAATAATAATAATAATAATAATAACAGGCTTAGCGAACCCGAAGGTTCGATGCCGATACCACCAAATTCCGCCCACACAGACTCGTCCAACGTTCACCATTCAAGCCCAAGCCCCTGCTACTAATCATATACTTGGTATTTAATTTATTAATACTTGGTATCGGTATTTAAATCGAGTCCTATTTCTTTACCGGTTTTTATTAACACACTTGTATTTAGTTGTATGGTTTCCGTGTCTTCACCTAGCAGTACCAGATCATCGGCATACCCTAACATCGGAATCCTGTCACCCATATTTAAACCTGTACCGGTACACATCACCTTTTCTATGACATATTCTAAAGCTATATTAAATAACACAGGTGAAAGGGAGTCACCCTGTTTCAAACCCGATCGCACCTCAAATCTCTCGGAGTAATTATGACCGATTCTAACTTTATGAAATGTTTCCGACAAACACATCTTTACTAGGTATTCCCTGTTCAATCATGATGTTATATAGCTTCTGACGGTCTATTGAATCATAAGCCTTTTTAAAATCGATATAAAGTTGATGGACTACACCGTTGTATTCCAATTTTTTCTCTAATATTTGACGTAAGGAAAATATTTGGTCAATAGTCGAGCGATTCCGCCTAAAACCACATTGGTAATCTCCGATAATTTCCTCAGCGTATTCCGTGATTCGACTAGTTAGTATCGACGAGAATATTTTATAGCATATATATATATATATATATATATATATATATATATATGGTAAAATAATAATAAATAAATAAAAAATTATATATATATATGCGAGGTTATGTTGTTTATAAATATATATACATTTTTTTTTTTTTTTAACAAACAATTTTATTCAGTCATATCACAATCTATTCTAATTTGGATGGTGAATAATAGTGATCAAACACAACATTAATATAATATTTATACATGTATAACAAATAATAAAACTAAATTTATAGATGAAAATAAATTGCGAAAAAAATAATTACATTAAGTTTAAAAAGAAAAAACATGTTACATTGAATGGATGAATGAATATAACTCAATTTGCTTCCGAGATATTCCCCATACAAATAGAGCTGGCTACATTACAATATTTAATACAAAAACATATTTAAACATAAGAGATAACAAATTATGAGTTTTTTTTTGTTTTAATAGGTCTTTATTTAAAATAATATTTATATATATCATTATTAATTACAATAAAAATAATTCGAAATTTGATTATCAATTATAAACTTTGTTTTATAACTTAATACCTGCAGAGTTGATAAAGTGGCCAAATACTTCAAGTACAAGGTTTGGATTAGTTATGTCAATATATGATGGATTATTTTAATTTAATTTAATTTAGATTTTATTGATAAAAAAGTAGCGTATAGCAGAATATATACATTACTATATGTTTCGGGTCGTCCTTAACTTCGCACAATTCACAATATTCATTATCTTTTCTATTAATCATATGTAAGAAAGCACCTGAGATCGCATGATTAATTCTTATCCATTGCTCTTATCCATGATCTAGGCACATTGCTGTTACCGAACCATGGCTCCATTGACACAACCGGGCAGTGAGATTTATAAAACATCCCCTTTTCCTATTTTTTGTAAATTCCCTGCCACTCCATCTTCATGGAAACGTTTAATTTTTCGAAAAGATCTGAAAACGGTACTCGAGATCTTTCGTCGCTTCCTTGGCAAAACCATCCACTAAAATATTATTTTTATTCCCTGACTGTTCCTTAATCCAGGAAAATAGAACAGTTTTACCTTATTTTTTAAGTAAAAGATCTTTTTATAAAATTTCAATTATTAAATACGATGTTTTGGAGTTAAAATTTATATTTTCAAGTTTACTTTAGCTGTCCGTGAGAATCAGAGATTTATTAAAGTTGCTATGTACTATATAATCTAGAGCCGCTAATATCGCTGTTAATTCAGCCGTGTAAACAGAAGCCTTTTTATTAATACTAATAAGAATTTTATCTTTATCAGTACGATTGTAAACAACAGCTCCTCTACTCCGTTAGGATTTTTTGATCCGTCAGTGAAAATTATATGATATGATGGAAAATTTAATTCAATGTATCCGGTTAAATATGAATAGCATTAATGTTCTGATACTGTATCAAGGTTGGGAAGAGAAATTATATCGATGTTAAGTAAAACTACAAACGCAACTTTGACTACTGTTGCGCGGTGTATGGGGGTGTCTCTAGGGATCTTGAAGCGAAACTAAAACGATTATTAAACTGTCTGGTACGTTTCATCTTTGGGATATCCAGAGACACCTCTGTAACCCGATTCTACAAGGAGTTAAAGTGGCTTTACCCATCATGCCGTTCTAAAGAAGTATCCTGGCATCTTTTCTCTTCCAAATTCTCCGATCTCAACGTCCATCGTACATCTCTGATATACTCTCATTTAAATCCTCCATCCACTCCCGCAACACTCGTTCACGGTCTTCAGACCTGTATATAACGCCTCATCGAACCGCAGCTTTCGACAGATCTTTCCTTATCCGATTCTCTTCCATATGGAATTCTATTCCTTCTTATATCCGTCATTCTAATACTCTTCCTACCTTCAAATCCGTTTATTTAAACACTTCCTGTCTATCTAATTTTCAAATGACCTCAAGTGATTTGCAAATTTCAATAAAAATCGGCAGAGAGAAACGATTATTTATCACATTTTATTTTGTATATTAAAGATTTATGAATTTTATTTTATGCATAATTTATTTTGCAATGTATATATGAACCTTTTTTTATTCTCGTCTAATTTGTTTTGTTCGTTTTTCTAAATTATTATAAGAAGCTACCTATGAATTTATAACTATTATTCCATTTCTTTGTCATTTCTGTGGCTTTTTATTTATTTATTTTATTATATATTTCTTTTTTTACTCTAAGACAATGAAGCTCTAATTTAATTTGTCTGTAACATTAATCCGAAGGGACTTGTCCCAGAATAAATAAAGAATTTGTTACTATTATTAATAAAAATAAATCGTAATTACAATTAAATATCGGAGGTTTGTTAATAACGTGAATTATATCTTTATAGTGAGATAATTTTAAAAATGCTGACACTAATAGGGAGGAAGTTTTATTTTCCAACATCTATGAGTTAATGTTTCTAGTGCTAATTGAACCAGTTTATTATTTAAATCGCTGTTAGCTGCAAGTAGCTTTAAGACAAATTTACGGCTTAAAATTTCCCTTCTGAGTATCAATGGAGGTTCTCCAGCTTTAACTAAAATATTATTAATTGGGCTGCTATTAAGTAGCCCTAAGCTTGTTCTGATAGCTCTATACTGTACTCTAACCAGAGTCAGTAATTTACATTATGCCACATTTCCATAAAAGACGCAACCGACGTCCATTATAGCTAGCCCTAATGGTCGCTTTAAAGAAATTAATACAAATTTGGTTAAACATAAAGACCTTAATATATTGTTATATTTTTCGCATTTTTGTACGGTTTTAAGAATATGTTGGTGCCAACTTAATTTCCTATCTAAGATTAGGCCTAAAAAGTTTACCTTGTTTTGTATTGGACATTTATGATGATTGACGGCTAAAAATTCTTGTTCTATCTGTTTCCTTTTTTTATTAAAAATACATACTGTCGATTTTTCAGTTGATACTTGATGCTATCTTTTATGATCGCCCAATCAAGCAAATCGTTTATGTTAGGTGTGACAGATTGGAAGCAATCTTGCACCTCTTTACTTACTGTATACAAACAGTTATTATCTGCATATTGAATTAAGTTGCAGGTACCGACTATAGTTTTATTTATATCGGCCACGTAAACCGCGTATAGAAGACAGCTCAAAATTCCTCCTTGTGACAAACCAATTCGAGCCATACGAGGTTCTGTGTGGTGATACTTAATTTTTTAAATAAAAAATTCCCATTTATAATATATAAATTATATAAATTAAATTAAAATTCTGTAAATAAAGCCTTCCGGAGGTCCTACATTAGACATAGACCTACTTAATTTGCTAAATATAATGCTGTCATAAGCTTTAGAAACACCTATAAATGCAGCAGTAACCGTTTTGCCTTTTGTAAAAGCTGAGTAAATGTCAAGTATAAGCTGAGATTGAGCATGTTGAACAGATTTATCTTTTCTGAAACCGTATTGGGTTAAAGGTAAAATGTCATTTCACTCCCGATACCACTCTGGTCGTATCTTGATGATTTTTTCGAATGTCTTAAGTACACTTGACGACAATGAAATAGGTCGATAGGAAGTGGCAACTATATTATCCTTACCAGTCTTTAAAATAGGGACGACAAGATATTCACTCAATGAGTCGGGAAAGCTCATATTTTTCCATATGTCATTAAATATCTCTATTAATAATTCATTAGCCACTTTTGTAAATGGTCTAATATTTGATAGTGAATTTTATCTAATCCTGGAGTGTTATTATTTTTAGATTTTAGAACTATATTTAATTCATTAATGTCAATATTTTTTAATAAAATGTGGTCAGTAGCAGTACTTTTTAAGTTCAATTTTTCTGGAGATAATGAGGGGCAGATAGTATTTAAGAAATCTTCTACGCATTCACCTTTAACGATTGGTTGTTGTTCATGTATCTTTATCAAACGAATTACAAAAATTACGCCATCAGTTTGATATACATTGTTTAACAAATCTTTTAGTCTTAGCAGTGACAATTTTTAGTTTAAATAGGATTCATAATTGGTGGTTTGTTTATAAATATTATAGGCATTTTTTCTACTGTTAATGTAGGACTGACATTCTGGGGTCCACCATGAATTATTTATTAAATTTGTAGATCGAGTAAAAGATTTGGGGATAGTATTTTCATCAGCTATGTTTAAATTTAAAATTAATTTTTGGTAATCATATTTTTGACCCGAGTATATCTATTCGATTGAGTATTTTTGCATTAAGTCTCGAAATTTGTCCCAGTCTGCAAATTTAAGATTCCATCTCCACTACCGGGAATGTAACAATTGGGAGATGATCTGAACCTATAGGATCCTCAGTCCACCAATCATATAACAATGCGAGTTCGGGAGATGATAAAGTAATATCTATTGCACTTTCGTTTATTTGACAGACATTTTTAACTCTAGTGGGCGACCCGTCATTTAACAAGACCAAATCTGCATTAGAAATTGCTTGATATAATTTATTGCCTCTATATTCTGATTTAGTACTGCCCCAGGATGAGTTTTAACAGTTAACATCACCGGCGATAAAACATGGCAATGAGATACTATTAAAAATGTTTCCAATTCATCAAGATAAATATTATTTGGAATCGGGTTATACATGGACACTATAGATAAATTGATATTATTATACCGACTACCTGAAAATCATTATTAGGTCTATATATGTTGGTAAGTTGACTATATTCATAATGAGATCTAATTAAAATAGGTATACCTGTAATCCCACCGTGACGGTCGAATCGAATATTAATATATCCCGGGAAGTTTACATAACAATTTCGACGAAACCAAGTTTCATTCAAAATTGCTACGTCTATTTTGTGTTCTGATAGAAATAACTCTAGATTTCCTTTGTTTAATAAAGCTGACCTACAGTTCCATTGCATGATTTTTATCATGTATTAATGACTATTATCATGATTAATGATTATTAGATATCCCAACCCATCCTAACACTTTCCTATCTACCTATGCTGATGACACCTGCGTGTTATCAGTTCATAAAGATCCATTTGTTGCTTCAAATACCCTTCAAGCCCACATCAAAGACCTAGAAGTATGGTGTCAGAACTGGAGAATAAAAATAAATTCCAACAAATCCCATCAAATAACCTTTACCCTTCGCCGTAAACCTTTGACTTCCTGCCCTAAAGTATCCTTTAATAACACTCAACTAGTTCCTGTTGAACAGATCCGATACCTAGGACTTCTTGACAAACGCCTAACTTGGAATCCACATACACGAATAAAACGACAAGAAACTGCTCGCCGCTTTAGGCTACTTCAACACTTACTAGACAAACGATCAAACCTTCCTCTTAAATACAAAAGGCTCATCTACATGACTATTATAAGACCAATCTGGACTTACGGAGTAGAACTTTGGGGCTCTACTAAACCATCAAATTCTTCCCGCATCCAATCCTTACAATCCAAAATCCTTCGTAAAGTCCTCAACGGTCCTTACTTTGTCACGAATAAACTTATCCATAAAGACCATAATGTTCCCTATGTTACTGATTTGGCCCGGACCAGGTATCAATCCTTTCATGACAAACTCCATTCTCACTCTAACCCACTAGTTTCAATCCTTTCTTCCTCTTCAATTCCGGATAATCCTCCGAGGCGCCTGAAAAGGAAATGGCCCCGGAACCTTTTAGTTTAAAATATTTTTAGAGTGCTGTCACTGGGTAGTGTCTCTACATGTTTTTCATGACAGTTTTGTATATTACCATCACATTTACTAGACGTATTTTTATTTACTACAGTTGTAAATATCAATAAATATGATTAAAAAAAAAAGATTATTATCATGTATCATGTATATATTAAATAAATAAAGTAGGAGGATTAATAAAAAGTCAATACAGATTATTTACGTATGTAAATACTACCTAAAAGTACGATGTTTTATACAGAGTTTATAGACTTAATAGATAGTGTATTGACTTATGATGATTCAGATAAGGATTGAATCCTGCCTCTAACTAAATCTTTATGATCAATGCTACTAACATTTATATTTTTCGAATCTTTTTAAGTTTTTAAAATCAAAAATATGATGACTGAAATCGCATCAACGTTTAAGCTTAGTCTCTCATTTGAAAAAGGTTTTTTCTTCGGGTTTATAGGGATTTTAGTTATTGTGTTACTTACAATCGGAGGCTTTAGTGATTTAATTATACTGTCCACTTCTGATTTCATCACTAAAGTGCTCAAAAAGCCCAGGCCAAGATGGTATTACAAATGAAATCCTGAAGGCTGGAGGAGAAGAACTAACAGCTCTACTGTGCAACGTATTCAATAAAGTTTTAGAAGAAGAAGAAATCCCAACAGACTGGAAAATATCAAAAATTGTTTTGCTTCACAAGAAAGAGGATAAAACTAAATTAAATAATTTCAGACCAATATCATTGGGCGCTACTATAGGAAAAGTGTTTACAAAAATCATTCAAACCAATTGACCAAAACAATAGATGAAAATTTACCTTTCGACCAAGCAGGCTTTAGGAAAGGGATGTCTACAATAGATCATTTACACGCAGTCAACCAACTCATAGAAACAAGTAAAGAATATAATTTAAATGTATACCTTATATTTGTTGATTTTTCCAAAGCATTTTATAGTATATATCATAGCAGCATTATAACAGCTCTCAAGTCAATCAGGTATCAAGGAAAAATATATTTCTATAATAAAGCAGTTGTATACTGATAATAAAGCATTTATATCTAGCGACAAAAAAGACAAGGAATTTCCAATCAAAAGGGGAGTCCGGCAAGGTGATGCGCTATCACCACAGCTGTTCATTATAGTACTGGAACTTATTCTAAAGGATATGGAATAAATATAAATGGTATTCAAATAAATGTACTTAAATATGCTGATGATGTGCTACTGATTTCCGGAAAAGAAGAAGAGATAGTGACAATGCTGAAACAACTTAGGTATAGAAGTGCACAACATGGACTGTATTTGAACTTGGCAAAAACTAAAATAATCACCAGCTCCAGTGTCGCAAAAGTAAAAACAGGTTTTCCTGAAATCAGTGTAGTAGATGAAATCAAATATCTTGGACAAGTGATATCTTTTAAAATAGACAGTCTACTGAAATCCAAACTAGGACAGCTATGGCTTGGCGGAAATATTGGAGCTTAAGGATGGTTATGAAGAACAACAATATCAGCCAACCTCTAAAAATATTAGCTTTCAATAGCTGTATTTTGCCTGTTCCATCTTATGGATTCCAAACATGGTCCCTCAACAAGCTTCATGAGAGAAAAATAATAACATGCCAAAGAGCAATGGAGAGGAGCATGTTAGGCATAAGAAAAAGCCAAAAGCTAAACAGTCAAAAAATAAGAAACGCTAGCGGTGTCACTGATGCAATTAGATTCGTGAAAACGAATTCGTTACGACTTCATTGGCTTCAATAAAAGTTATATTTTTCTTAACCATTAAATTTCTTATTGAGCGTTGTTTGAAAAAGTCTGAACATTACTCATAACCCAAAGATGAGTTATATTGCTCACAATGCACGCATTTTTTTAAATTATCCGGAGGACAGTCCTCCACTTTATGGCCTTCACCACATTTACTACAACGCAAAGAATTTCTACAATTTTTCCCCATGTGACCCCAATGAAGGCAATTATAACATTGAATGGTATGTGGCACAAAGGTATCAATTGAGACGTTGATTTCCAAAAGGTACTAAAGGACATTTTTTACGAAATTGATATTTTGACATATTTATATTCTCCTCATTTAGTTTTATCTAAATCTTAAATTTGATTGTATTTAATGAACACTCATGCCTTTTAATAACGTGATTTAGAAATGTTATTAATTTCTTAAGATACTTATTACACATTTAGTTTCATTCCAAATCCCAAAAGAACATTTAATTTCATAACTTTAATATGGTTTTATTAATATAGTAAAGAAATAATTCTAGATTTTAATGTGAAAAGAATCAAATTAGCTGATTTTTTTTTTTTTTTTTTTTTTTTTTTTTTTTTTTGTAGGCGTAAACCACTTGGGTTATTTTCGCCTTAAATCACTTTTTATAAACGGATTAAATATTATAGTCTATTGTACAAGTCAGTCTGTCGTAGGAAGTCAAAAAGTTTTGCAGTTGTCTGTGTGTTGTCTTGTAAAACGGTTGGTAAGTCAGTGTCAATTGCAGTATGTGCTCTGTGAGTATCATAAGCCCTACACTCTGTCAAAATATGTTTAACAGATATTGGGCAACCGCATGTTGGGCAGTCCGTAGGAGGTTCCCGTGCCATGAGATGTCCGTGAGTTAGTCGGGTGTGTCCAATACGCAGGCGCGCCAGGATAACCTCTTCCCTTCGCTTTTGTCGTAGGGACGAATGCCAATGGGAGATGTCCCTTCTTATTTCCCTTGTAGGGATCACTTGTAGCTGGATGGCTAGCGTAAATTAGCTGGTTTATTAATATAGTAATGAGAGATTTTCGCGCTTCCTGTAAAATTCCCCAGAATGGATATAGTACCTTTTGGAAATCAACGTCTATATTCTACAAATTACTTTATGAATAGATAAAAATTTTGGGAGTTCTTTACCTCTCACCGTTATCATACAGATTCTGTAGAAACTCGGGAAACACTTTTGTCATCTTTTACGACTTTTCGCATTAATCTTTGGACCGATACCACACAAATTTTTTCATTTTTTTTATTTTAACTGATTCAATATTATTTTTGATTTCCTCATCTGATAAATCTTTAGATACGCCTCTCATAATACCTTATTTTTTTTTTTTTCACCATAAATCTAGGGGCATAAGCTTTCGAATTTTCTATTTTATTATTATTCACATCTGAAATTAATGAATTTGCGTTTTTACTTGGTTCCTACCTATTGATTTATTTTTTTTTGAAAAGCTTGCCTCCAAAACTTATTGGATGAAGTTTTCCAATATTATGGCCATCTAGAACCGAATCAACGGAAACATAGAATAGACCTGAGTCATAATATTGTATTTAAGTGGGACGAATGGATTAGATTATGGAATTTGTGACGAGCCGGTAGCTCCCGCCCGAATATATTTCATTTCAACAATATTTTCCTCCCCAGGTTAATATGAAGGGATACATCACTCCTCCCCCTCGGTCATGCTTTAAAAACAAAAACAAAATAAGATATATATATATATATATATATATATATATATATATATAATATATATATATATATATATATGTATATATGATCGTAAATAAAAATATAGAAATATTATTATTGATAAAAACAACAAAAGAAAGATTAAAAAAAAAAATTAAATTAAAACAATCTTCTAAGTTATAAATAAATAAGTAAAATCTTCAAAGAGTTTGTAACTAAAGAAAGCTTATCTGAAAGTTGATTCTCTTCAGAGCACCTCACTGTTCCACGGCTAGCACACGACTGAAATTATGAGTTCACTATTATATCATTAGTAAGTTTAAAATGTAACAAATAACAACATGATCCATACACAAAATAAACCATCAACAATATATGAATAATATAACAATATATAATATAATAACAATAATAATATATAAATATCGACCCAATTAGAATAAACAAACAATTTTATTCATTTATTATAAAGGATTTGATCTGGCAGCACTGTCTGGCATAATAATAGATTTTTTTTTATTTCCCTAATGTATTTTGTGGTGAACAGGTCACTAAAATTCATATTATTCAGATTTGGGCCATTAGGTATATAATGGTTACAGAACGGTGCGTATATAGGGTATCCAATAAAAATAGGAAATAAGTCCTCTCTTTCGTTAAGGTTGCATAGTATACAGTTTGTCTTCGCTTTAAAATTATAATAAATGTTATCGAATGATAATATGATATTTTACTTTCCGGGTAGTCTGATTTGGTCCAATATGTTTATAATAGGAAACGGTACATTTAATAATAGGTACGGTTGAGGTTTATGTTTATTGTTAGGGATAAGTGGGTATAGTGGTCTGTATTTACCGGGGGTGATTGGCTTTTGTTTGTCTATCGTCTCCATGTGATTCGAAAATATTTTCATTGCATTGTCCATCTCTAACTTAAAGGCACCTGGTGTTTCTATTTCTAATATTGTATGTTTGTTTATTTCACATAGTACAGAGTATAATTGCTTAAACCAGTTGTATTTTTGGGAGTCTGTCATTATTAAGTTTTAAAATTTTATGAACCCAAGAAAAAGAGAGCTTCAGTAGTGTTACGAGGCAATGAGGGACATTAAACTCTGACCGTATGATCCAAAAATGTATATTTTTATTTAATGAAAATAAACGTTTGTAGAATGAACAGAGAAAAACTAGAAAGTTAGTAAACCTAGTAGAAATGTGTTTGTCGGAAACATTCCATAAAGTTAGAATCGGTCATAATTACTCCGAGAGATTTGAGGTGCGATCGGGTTTGAAACAGGGTGACTCCCTTTCACCTGTGTTATTTAATATAGCTTTAGAATATGTCATAGAAAAGGTGCTGTGTACCGAGAAAGGCTTAAATATGGGTGACAAGATTCCGGTTTTGGGATATGCCGATGAACTGATACTGCTAGGCGAAGACACGGAAACCATACAACTAAATACAAGTGTGTTAATAAAAACCAGTAAAGAAATAGGACTCGAATTAAATACCGATAAGACGAAGTATATGATTAGTAGCAGAAGCGGTGTCGATCTTGGTGATATTGATGTATCAGGTCATACTTTTGAACACGTAGAGAAAATCAAGTATTTAGGTTCAATTATAACTAGAAAAAATGAAATCCAGGAAGATATAAAGTCCCGGTTAAAGGTGGGAAATGCGTGTTATTATTCAGTTGCTAAGTTACTTAGTTCGCGGCTTCTATCTAAAAACTTAAAGATTAGAATTTATAAAACTATTATTCTTCCAACGGTTCTTTACGGATGTGAAACGTGGCCGCTTACTTTGAAGGATGAACAACGGTTTAAGGTTTTTGAAAATAAGGTATTGCGTAAAATATTTGGTCCGAAGAGAGATGAGGCCACTGGGGAGTTTAGAAGGTTGCACAACGCGGAATTGCGGAACTTGCATCCTGTGAATATAAATGAGCTGATTGCATCGCGGAGACTCAAATGGGCGAGTAAAGTTGTTGGGCTCGATGACGAGCGGATTTCGAGAAAGTTGGTATTAGCTGATCCGACTGGTAGGCGTCCGAAAGGTAGGCCGAAGCGGAGATGGGAGGATTGCGTTAAGGTTGATCTCGGGAGCTTGAGCTTGAATGGTGTACATTGGACGAGTCCGTGTAGGCGGAATTTGGTGGTATCGGCATCGAACCTTTGGGTTCGCTAAGCCTATTATTATTATTATATTATTTATTATTATTATTATTAAACGTTTGTAGAAGCTTAAATTTACATTCTACAGCCAGTCTACGTACCTTAGCCCGCATACTTTTTTTTTTTTTTATTATATACAAGTGACCGTCAAGACTTGACACCAAATCCTATATGGTCAAAGCCCGCATACTTTATCATGACAGAAGAGGATGCTCGTGGCTATTGCATTATTTATTTTGGTTTTATTTTCCCATGATCTTAGTTTTGATTTTGCACAAAGTGCGATAACAGAGCCTATTGCGGTTTTCGTTTTGGATTCAAAATAATTTGTGGCTTTGTAAAATAATCCTGATTCCGAAAATGGTACTCCTAGATACGTAGAATAACTTGCCCAACCGTTTACATTTCCCTTTGAGAAAACATAATATTTTTAATTCTCGAGTATTGGCCTCTAGCCTTTGCATTATGCAGTACTCATTCAGAATATTTTTTTTATTTTTTGGGTCAGTGTAACTATCTGGTAGGATTATGAGGTCGTTCGGGTAAAGGAGTAGCAGTATGTCACATGAATTATTTACTTCTATGCCTCCAACATTTTTACTTCGGAAAAAAAACTCTATGTCATTCAAATAAAGGTTAAATAAATAAGGCGACAATACTTCCCCTTGCAGTAAACCTAATATGACATCGATCTCTTCTGATAGCATACCGTCACTTTTAACAACAGCCGAGGCGTTCCGGTAGATATTTTTTAAAATTCTAATGATTTTGCCAGTAATTCCTTGCTTATGAAGAGATTGTCATAACATATTAATTTTTTTTATACGATATCCTAGTTGTATCTGAATAAGAGCTGTTAATACAAAAATTATCCAAGCAGCTTCTGTCTTTTCGGAACCCGAATTGTGCTTCAGGAAGAGCTTTCGTCTCATCGCTCCATAGAGTGAGCCTATTTTGAAGTGTGGTATATTATGTAAGAGAAAAGTCACTGAGACCTCAGTAGATAAGAAGGTCAGTTCAGTATTAGAAGCAGTAACGATTGAATTAATAGAATTATGAAATATATTCACTTGCTCAGTCTGAATTCCTAAAACTATAAAGTTATTTAAATAATAAACTATGCTTTAAATAAGTTTAATAAGCATAAAGTTATTTAAATAATAAACTATAAAGTTATTTAAATAAGTGGCATGAAAGAGTCAGTTTACTAAACGGAGCAAAAAATTATACTTTTTATGAAAGAAATGACGATTTTTTTTTTTTTTTTTTTTAAATTACTCTTTATTTTCTTAAGTAGGTTATTCCGTATAGAAAAATCTTTAATACTATAAAAATATTCAACGAAATATTCACTTTTATAAGATGAGTCTTTTGGCTCTTTCAAAACAATTAGGTATTGAAAGAACTACTAGAAGTTATGAAAGAGCTAGTCAGCACTATAAAGTATAAATTATGCAAAATAATATTAATTGAACAATAATAAAAAATAAAACACAATTCTAACGAATCCTTTGTAGTAAATAATGACATCTCTAAGAAAATTTTGAATTTTATCAGTCATTCTTGCAATCATCACTCGCATTTTCAATTTCTTTCAATTTATCTGGACAGATATTGGCCATGGCATTTGATGTTTTGTTAATCCGTAGCTTATTTTAGAAGCAGTCTTTAAATAATCCGGAAGCATATTCTCCTGGTCTGTTGTGAAAATACGCCAATTTCCTATATTAGGACAGTTTTTGTAAGGTAATTCACCAATAGTCTTTGCTTTTTTAACTATTTTAGCTAAATAGGCTCTTGATATATTTATGACGAGAGTAGTTTTATTTATGGACTGATTCTTTTCTAGAACTTCATTGGCTGCTTCTTCAATTATCGATTTTTCAGGTTTTCTTCGTTTTTTTGGACTAGGCTTTTTCATAATGCAATATCTGGAGCAAATAATTTAATAATATATGTAAAAATTGCATATTTAGTATTATTTTATTTTATTTGCAAAATTCTAATGAAAGAGCCAGTTATGAAGCTCTCTCGAGGCCTATTCACCCGGCTCTTTCATGGCATGTTTTTGAAATAAATATAACCTACAAAATAACAACAATATTAAAACTTTAGCGGCTAATTTTTTACGGCCATATGTATATTCAAACCCAATCAACAATCCGTTTGCCTATATTAGTTTACAATAAAATACTAAAAAACAACTTAAATGAAGAAAAATACTTACTTTTTAGTGTCAAAAACTTTAACTTGATGTAGCAGTGTCCGTTGGTTATGGTGAACTGTCAAATGTTTATGGGTGATGGGGAATCAGTGCTGCCATTTAAAAATAAAATCGCCAACAGAATACGTTTCAAAACTATCAAAATAATCTATGTAGCTCTTTCAAATCCTGTCTCTTTAATGCCACTTCTCCCCTATCTTTTTTTTCCTTGTGTTACTTCAGCACTATTTAAATTGGCTTTATTAGGACGGCATTCTTTGTACCTATTTTTGGATTTGTTGAAAGGTATTTTTCTTTAAATTTTACCGTATTAATTTCCCGTTCTTCGAGCAGCCTGGGAAATTCCGGGTCTAAACTTGTGTGTTGGCATCCGCAATTTACACACTTCGAGACTATTGTGTCAAGTGGTGAACCGTCAGGTTCAGATTTTTCACAGAAAACCATATGCGAGTTTCAGTACATTTATCGGCAAAGTGTCCGAATTTGAAAAGTTCTACCCCTGATTGGGCTCGGGACATACATTTTTACATTGATTTTTTGGAATCCGACACGAATACTTTCAGGTAGAGTAGTGAGAAGGTCCCTTTTCACTCCCGACCTTAATGTAAAAGAAATTAAAACACTAGTGACTGTATTTAAATTTCTTTTACATTTTATTTCTCCTTTTCCTCTTCATCTACTCCATCTAAGTCGGGGCAGTATACCACTCCCTTACTAATATTTAGCTTGTCATGAGGGCTGACCTTAATTTTTATTATAGATCTACGTTACTAAGTTTTAGAAGTTTTTCGGGCTGTTCTTTAGAAATAGTTTCTATAAGAACTGTGTCATTTCTAAACTTTTTTACTTTTTTTTTGCCCTCCACAATGTTTTTTTATGGGTTTGTTAATTAAAAAGAGTGAGGGTTTTTTAAAGTCCCCTTTTTCATCTCTTTCTATAGTTAAAAATTGATTTTTTATTTTATGTCCCCATTCAGTTGTACTAGCTTCGCTTATGTTAACCCAACTTCTTTTTTTTCGTTTTGGATTAGGAGACCTAATGTTAGAAGGCTTATTCATGGTTCCAGAGTAACTTTGTTATTATTTTGTATGTAAAGTATTTATAGTAGGAGAAGTTTGAATTTTTTACAATTTTAAAGAATATTTAGAACAACAATTAACTAAAATGATTTATTTAAGAGAGACACGGAGTAAGAAAAATAAACAAAAATTAATGAGTCGCTTTTTTATCGAGAAAATTAAAAAATAATATATATATATATTTTATATATATATATTATAATATATATATAATATATATATATATATACAAGAATCTTATTCATCAACCTTTTTATATCATAATTTTATTTGAAATTATTCGGGTTTTAGGTCCTTAACTATTACTCCTTCTTAATTTCCTTTATTTGACGTTTCGATCCTTCGTCATGAACATAGGATCCTTTTCAACACTGCAAGAATGCATAATTGGTTACATTTTTTATAAACTATCTATCTACAGCCAGATACAATATAAGAAAAAAAAAATAATCTCACCAAAAATTTTTATTGGACTGTTAGATTTGGAACAGTGGTGTTATTAATAAATTTATTTATTAATAAGTTGAGTTTCGGCCGCCAGGGCTGGAGAGGGGAGGGCTTGTAGATCCCAGTGCACTGTAGTTAGCCTGAGTGGTGGCCCGGTGCACAAAAAAATTCTTTGGTAAGATGATGTTTTTATCATAGATTGTATCTGGCTGTAGATAGATAGTTTATAAAATATGTAACCAATAAACTACCAAAAGTAACCAATTATGTAAACTGCAGTGTTGAAAAGGATCCAATGTTTATGACGGAGGATCGAAACGTTCAAATAAAAAAAATTAAGGAGTAATAGTTAAGGACCAAAAACTCGAATAATTTCCAATAAAATTATATATATATATATATATATATATATATATATATATATATATATATATATATATATATATATTATATAAACTGTACCTCTACAACCCATGTAGAGTTTTGGGTTCAGTTCATGTACTGTTTCTAGTCCAACGGCCGTGCAATGAGGTGATTCGGCCGAGATCACGCTCAGCCGCCAGGTTTTTTCCCCATTTCTGGGTACCCACTTTATAGAGGATGGGTGTGCCCCAGGAGGGTCTCCATACCCCAGGATCACCCCCGGCTGAAATAATAGAACATATAATATTCCGCCCCAGCCGGGTTTCGAACCAAGGACCCGGTGCACAGTAGACTAGCGCTTTACCCACTAGACCGCTCCCATCATTTACATATATATGTATATATATACAACTATGATTGATCGAAAAAAAAAATAAAATAGTAAAAGACTTAAACCTAAGACATGTCAAGCTTTGCCGTATTAATCCTCAGGAGCAGATCCTTACTTAACGGCTTGACAACACAAAATTCTCATAGTCCGTGAGCCAGCAACGAAAAATGCAACCCATTTTACTATAATATTTAATATGTTTTATACCAATTCAATATATTCATCTATCATGGTGAAGCCAAAAATGCACGTCTGCAAACTAATATAATGACTACACACTCCAGAGCACACGATCCTACTGCGAGTTTGGTGATTTAGGGCCAACTCATCTCAAATAAGAGTCTCATTTTGAACTCGGGTTTAAAAATTTACACTACCAAAATCTAGTGAATATAAAAAAAAAAAATTTTGTATTTGTATGTCTAATAGGTAATGTTGTAGAGGTATTACAAAAACATAAATTTTACGGAAAAACGAGATATCACTCATTTCTAACATCGTTATGGATACTATCATGAAAACGGCTGATTCTATGGGGATAATCGTGTTATAGTGAATTATCAAATATTTAACAAGCTTTTATTTGAGTGTTAAAAGGAAGTTGTATGTCTAATAGTCAATTATATAGAGATATTACCAACACGAGATATCACTCATTTCTAACATTATTATGTTTGTTATCATGTGACGACTCATCCTAAGAGGATAATCATAATAACAGTTAATATAAAAAATCAAATGCCCTTTAATTGAGTTTAAAACATGTCTCTAAGACTTATACTTCAAGAGATATGGTTCTTACAAAAAACCGGAAACCGAGAAACCTATTTTATTTATTATTAATTTGATTAATATCATGGAAACGGCTGTTTCTAACTATATGATCATCGGAAACTACTTTAAAGGGAATATCTTTAATTTAAGTAGTAATAGAAATCTGTAGGTATAACACCCACCGACATAATGTCAGTGGTATGGTTATTTGAGTCAGCATTTCTCTCCCTAAAAATAGAATTTCGAAATGCGTCTGACGCGGCTTCCCACCCACTTTTGGGTGGCAGACTAGTGTCATTTGATTTCTAACTTTATCTAGTAATATGAGGTTAAAACGAAAATCGCGGTCAAATGAGCCAGATTTTTTGGGGTCTGAAAGTGCTGATTTTGGAAAGCGTCTGCCGCGGAAACCCATCCACCTATGAGTGGTAGACTATTGTCATTTGATTCGTAATGTTACCTAGTATTATCATGTAAAAAGGATAATCGTGGTCAAATGAGTCAGATTTTCGTCTTTTTGACCCCTTTTTGGATGGCCGTCATTTTGTGATTGACGCCAGTTTTGAATTGGCAGACGTGTATTTTTTTCTTTACCATGATAGATGCTTTGCATAAAACATACTAAAAATTTTGGTAAAATAAGTTGCATTGTTCGTTGCTGGCTCACGGTCTATCTGTACTATACAATTTTGGTTTATTATTTTAATAATATACATTTTTATAATCGACAAAAAAAATATTAAAATACACCCTACCCCTCAAAATTTGAGGGCTTATGTTTCAAGATGCGTAAAATCCGAATAGTAAATAAAAAAAAAAATAATAAAAACGTTTGTCTACCGTACGCCGTCCGCAGCATTTCTCCAAAACTAATTGATCAATTGTTTTTAAATTCGACAAAAAAATACTAGGCCAGTAACGATTAATCTAACACCTAGACGTTGATATCGGCTGATTATCTTTTAAATGGCGGACGATTAAAAGTAGTTTCATTCAGTAATTCAGCTTTTTTTTTTTTAAGAGAGAGATAAAAATTATTACTGTTTTTAAAAAAAACAAACGCGAATAATTATATGATATCAGTAAAGAATAGGCTACGAAAGTTAAGTTTTCGAATAAATTTATTCGATTGACAGCTTCACACCTCAAAACAAACCAAAAATCGGTTGATAAATAATTTCCCCACAGTATTCACCTTAGTCGATGGCTCTGATTTAGCTTTTTCGTTTTTTCACAACCTCATCAATTGGAAAAACTGTCTGAGTGTCCGGTGACAAATTTATCATAGGGACAGTGTTGAAGTGGACAACAAACCCCAGGCCATTTATCTAGCAGGTCCCTAGTATAAGACCTTTCCTTTCCGAACCAGCCAAAAATATTCGAGCGATTGTTTCGATAAGTGCTGCATTCTATCTCTAATAGTTTTTATTATTATTTTTTTTTTTTATATATATATTTGTTAGTGTAAATTTTAGTTCCCGAGAGTCGTATTTGAGATGAGTTGGCCCTAAATGACCAAACTCGCAGCAGAATCGTGTGCTCTGGAGCGTGTAGTCATTATATTTCGAAGAAGGATCACTCCCCGTGCACTATGATTAGCGATCTGAGGCAATATGTTAGGGATCTTACCGCATTTCTTCTCTGAAACAGAAATGCCATCATATCATTCATTTCCAAATTTTTCAATACAATGTTTTTAATCGATTATATTTATAATCGAATGATTTATGATCGAAAGAATTTCTTTTGTCGTATAATCTATAATTTCGTTTTCAACACGACCGGTGATCGGAGAGAGTGTCGAATCAAGTATATAGGTAATTATGAAAACGAAAATGAGTCCTCGGGATAGCAGTAGAACATAGTAAAAAAATAGTTTAAGGCGGAGAGAGTACTGGACTTGACTTTGAGAGACTCCAAAACAACGATTATAAGACCATTAAAAATAAGATCTTTTTTTATCGAGAATCAAAAAAAAAAGGAAGGAAATATATCTGTTTTGACCTGAAGTGATATTACCTTTTTCAAAACAAACGTGTAATGTCGAGATCTCGAGGTTATGACATTTTCTTCTTAACAAAAAAATATGTGACATGAGATTTTTGGCTTTCAAAAGATACTTTAAAATAGAAAAATACCTTTCGCAAGTCACAACCAAGCTGTCACCAGCCAGTCAACACATTTGACCTGTCGAATCACGATAAAAATTGGCAATAGAGACTTTTACATTCATGCCTAGACAAGCTGGAATATACTGAGTAGACTTTTTAAGGCGTCAAGGAAACTGTCGATTTTTTTCTGTCATAACATCCAGGTGTCCTTAGCTACTCATAGAAAAACAGGGCATCCTATTCATATTGCGGAAGCGTTCTAAAAACTCCAAGGACCAGGAGATGACTTCACTCATTAACCTGCTACTTACCAAGGGGAAAGAGAGGTGACTTTAATATTGGCCAACTTTGCTGCAAAAACTATTTAAGGCTAAGCTCGAGTCATCAACCGTCAAGTCTAAATGAGCGAGCGAAGCCTCATAACCCCAGCCTACAAATATTAAAGCAACGGTAGCTGATATTTAAGGCTAAGCTGGTAGTTACTCCCGTCCTACAGCTTTATCACCGACTCGGCACTGATTGGTCTCCACATCGCTTCCACCTTGTGCCTCTTCAATGGAAGGAAGGATTTCCGCCATCTCAAGTCCACCTTGCCACAGTTTTGTTTTTATTTCATTTATTTTTATTCTCTTTATTAGTTTCTTCTCATTAGGAATAGTGTAGACACGAATTGAAATTTCTGAGCCTTTCAAATGGACGTAAGAGAGGAGTGGAATCTGAGCTAGTTTTGTTTGGGATTGTGAGAACCTGAGTCGAAGGAGGTGGCTAATTCTCGCTAGGATTCCAGGTGTCAGCTGTAGCATCACTCTCTCATAATTTATTTTTGCTAAACACTTTCTCTAAAACTTTTCTTCTATTGATTTTCCTCTTTGTCGTTTGTTTTATCAACTGCCCAGTATTGTATTGAAAACAAATTTTCCTTTAGAAGATTGACATCTTAAATAAATAAAAGCTTATTTTATGTTTGTTTTGCCCTTATGTTTATTTTTTACTTGCAATAGTTTGCTAAATGGTGCTCTTAACATCCCTCGCTCCACCAGAAGTAACGAAGCCCTCATGCATGGAGCTTTTCATTCAGTCCGCTGTGTACCGTTTTTCCCTGATGATACGCAAGCTTCACCTCCCGTTAAAGTTCCTCGTTGCGGAGGGCATCGACAACCATGGTGCATCTGTCAACAACAACACTTACATCGATTCCTAGACCACTCATCCGTCTTACAAATGGTAAACCCTACCAAGATAAATGCATCCACAAATCTTATCCCCCTTATCCAACTTTATTGGAAATCGAATTTTATCCGTGAGGTGCTTACTGGCAAAGGCCTTGAAACGCACCTTAATGTCCTCAGACAACACTGCCCCCAGAGGGTACTCAACGACATCCTTCGTACTCAACGACAGAACCCTAGGAAGGTGGTATTTAAAAGATTTTACCTCCCACAGACCTCCAGAATTAGGCAAGTGAGGAGGAATAAAGCTCCAGGTTATGTGTTTATTCTTCAAATATTCCTTAATCTTCTCCTGCGTCTCCCCCTATCTCCAAAATGCGTCCAACTCCTTTAAGTGGCTAGAGGCTCCAAGGAAATTCCGTCTGTTGTCATAAAAAATGCAGCATGGAAGCCCTCGTCTTGCAATGAAGCGAGGAATGTTTTTTTGGACATTTCGGAAACCACTTCCAAGTGAACCACTTTTGTTCCGAAACATATATACAAACAAACATAGCATTTAGCCAGTCCATATTTCCGTCGAGCTTCAGTCTTGATAAAAAACTGTTCAACAAAGTGAACTACAGTATTCCTCATTCTTGATCTTTTTCTTTAATTCGGGGAACACGAGAACAGTTTCCCGCTGTAAATGTTCCATGCACTGACGCTCTCGACTCAAACATTAGGCCACGCCCTTTCTTTATTATGTCACCTATATCGACCTAACCTAAACCACTAGGTCACGCCTGTTTTTAGTCGCATGACTCCTTTTCCCCACCCCTTCATCTAACAACCCATCACAGTCCTCCATTTTACTCATCCGAAAGTTCCTCCCGGCTACGTCCGATGGTATTCGCGGACCAATTGTCAAGTTTATTTTAATAAATCCTTCCTAACTGTTACACAACCTGTTCAATTTTTAAATTTTCTTAAACCTTTCTAACTGCTACATCACCTTCCTAATGTTTAACCATTAGCTTTCTATCCGTTTACGTCATTTTTTTTATATATATACTTTTTTTTAGTTTTCTAAATTTTTACAAATTTAGAAACATATATGATGTTAAGAATGAAAAATGCTAATTTACAGCGCTAATTTTCTAGTAAATATTTCTTTAATATTAAATTAAGAAGCAAGGAGACTCTGTTGATGTAAAAGGGAGTTAGTGCTAGTGACCGCTCGGGAGGGAGTGCGCTGAGAGTTACGGCAGAGATAAGTAGCTCGTCGCTGGGTCACTGTCGCTATCTTCACCAGACTCTTTTTTATGATTGATTTAGAAGTTTATTTTATTTTTTTGTTTATTTCAATATATATATATATATATATATAAGTTACGATAGACTGAACTCGTAAGACTAAAAAAAAGGGGGGTTAGGGCAAGTAATCACAACGACGTCTAGAAATGAACTGTCTTTATTATCTTTGTACACTCCTATTTATAGCAGACTTATGTTTACATATACAATAGTAGAATTATCTTAAGACTAAATGGCTTATTGACAACTATATACATCTAACTCCCTCCCTCCAGTTCCTTCGTAAGGAGGAACTAACTAAAACAAAAAGACTTCAGTATATGATAAGTTACATAGTTTCTTAGAATCAACAGAAATAATTTTACATAATACACCAAGGTTGACCTGAAAAGAGAACATACATCGAAACGAAATTAACGAAGTAACGTAAAATGATACTTACAAGGGATACATAAAGGAATGTATTAAAATAAGAATAAAAATAAAAAGGCAGACTTGAAAGGAAAAAACGACGATGGTTAATGTTGTGATGTCTCCTCCTGAGCGCCGCTGTCCGGCTCGAGTTGTTCCATGATATGGGGCACCCGAAGTTCCTCGAGGTGTACCGTGCGTGAACGAAAGGGGTGGTTCACGTCTTAATGGTTAACAGATTGTTCTTCCGTATGGTGGTGATTTTGTAGGGCCCGCCGTAGGTCGCGCACCATTGCAAGACTGCTTCCCATACCGCAGACGGTGTTTTCCTCTCGATAGGATAGGCCATCGCGAGTTTACTGAACGGGTCGATTGTCGTTAGCCACGATTGTCCCTCATTGGAGTAAATATCGACTTGGACGGACGTCAGTGGTTCCATATCGGTAGGTGTGGCGGCCTGAGCCGTGACCGGAGGTTGGCGGTCGTATTTCGGCCGTTGACAGATTTCGCATCGCGATATGCAGTCGCGCACCGTACGATCGATAGCTTTCCAGCAGTAGAGCCGTTTTAGAGCTCGCGTGGTATCCTCTATTCCGCGATGATTTGTTTTGCCGATGTGATGATCGTTAACGAGCCGCTGTTGGGCCGCGGTGTCGGTAACCGTCTCGACCTCGTGGAGACACCGGACTAGCGAATACCCCACTCCTACCCGCTCCTGTCTCCATAACCTTTTTAGTTTATCAGCGATCACCCTATTCCCGACGTATACGTAGCAAGTTCGGCTGGGATTACTAAATTCGGTAAATATACGTTCTAACTCGTTTTCATCGATGGTGACGGGTGTACGGACCGATATAATGGAAAGGCCCTCATATGCGCTCGCTCGCGTCTCCGTTCCAGCGGCTTGTTTCGATTTTATAATAACCTGCAGTTTTTTATTGTTGATAATCTGGTCGACTTCGGGTAACTCCGCAGGCCTGTCTACCGGAACATCGTTGTCGTCCGATTGGCGCTGGACCAATGGAATCTCGGGCCCGTTCTCCGCCCAGTCACGCATGTATTGTAACGCAAACGGCTCTGCGTTATTATCCTCTTCGCCTATCGCATGACTAACAGGTCTCGAGACAACCAATCCGCGTAATCCGAACTTTGATTTTTCTCGAGATAGTTTAAAGCCGAATTCTCGTATCCGATCAAAAACGCGTTTCAAATGGATGATATGTTCTTCTTCGGACCTGCTAAAAACTATTAATTCGTCTATATAGACCTGCGAAAAATCCTCGCCCAATCCCCGCTGGAGCTCGTCCATAAGTTGCTGGAAAGTTAGGGGCGCACACTTCAGCCCGAATGGCATTCTAACGAATTTGAAATGGCCCCGTTCCCACGAAAACGCGGTCTTGCCGATATCTTCCTCGGCCATTTTAACTTGGTGATAGCCGCTTTTGAGATCGAGAGTGCTAAAGAACGTTGCCCCCGATAACCGATCGAGTATATCTTCGACGCGAGGTAGAGGATACCGTTCATCCTTCGTCGCTTCGTTGAGTTTCCGGTAGTCAACCACCACCCGATATTGTTTCGAGCCGCCGTCCCGCTCGCCTTGCCTCTTCTCTACTACCCACAACGGACTATTGAACGAGGAATTGCTATGCCTTATAATACCCTGCTTTAGGAGTCCGCCCAATTGTTCACGAATGATATCCCGCATGGCTTGAGGGTAACGCCGGTCCTTCATGTAAACCGGTGTTTCCGATTTGAGGTGTATCCGATGGGACAGTCCTCCCCGTTGTTGGTAAAACTTCATTTTCCCGGTAAAATTACTCGGTGTTGTCCTTGACTAACTGTGTTATGGTCCCTCTGCCGCATTGTACTGTCCCGATAGTGATACCCTCATTATCTGCTACCGTCGTGGCCCAAAAGTTCCGCCGACCTATCACGTACACTCCCAGGTATTGTGCCTGACTTCCAATTTCAGTCCTACCCGTTGTAGCACATCGCACCCTATAATGAGCTCGTATCCTGGCATAAGCTCCTCGATGACGTGGATCCTCATTCGTATATTTCACCCCGTTAGCTCCTTGAGGTTTAGCAGAGTCTCCCCTAAAGTTCAGCATTTTCCGCTAACCGTAGTGATCGCGCTGTCGCATTGTCTACGCCGCTCCCAGATACCCAATCTTTTAGCTCCCTGCCTACTGATCAACGAATTTGTGCTCCCCGAATCTATCAGGAATTTGACCCCCAATTCCCCCAGTCTCGCCACGGGCAACCGATACCATTTTCCTTTCCGCTCACTGTTGTTGCTGATCAACACGCCCCTCTGGTTGCCCCGCCCATTATCGCGTCCTCAATCTGAACGCGGACGCCGCGCCGCGACTTCCGCCCCGGATGGGCCTCCCCTTCAGGGAACCCCTCTACTTACCTCATTCCGCCTCGTAGCCAAACCGCTGCGCTCAGACGAGACACTCTCCTCTCCTGATGACTCTTTGCTGGCATATCGGCCGCTGCTTCTCCTCCCTCCGGCTCTTCTGCTGCTCCAGTCCTGGAGATTTACCTCCATCGGTTCCGGCTGCTGCTCTCTCCTACACGAACGGGGATTGCGCCTCGGACACTCCCTCACTACGTGGCCTCGTCTTCCGCACTCGTAGCATCGCGTGAGGTTACATTGAGCTGCCACGTGGCCCGTTTTGCTACATTCGTAACACCGCCTTTCGCCGCGCCGTCTCCTGTCGTCTGTGCCTCTCATCTGCTTTCTGTCGTTTGGCTCTCTTCTGTCGGGTCCTCTGCCACTCGTATTACGCCTGGGTGGGCTCCGTAGTCTTCTCCTGGGTGACCTCAACTCCGTCCATTCTGCCTCCGGTCTCTCGAATCGTGCCTCGTTGCGTTCCCGAGTGTCGACGAGGTCGTGGGCACATTCGACAAAATCCCTGTCCCTAGGGAGAGAACCAGGTCTATCAGTATAATGGTTCAATTGGACCTTCAGTATGCCTCTTACGAATTCCATCTTTTGGGCCCCCTCCGCTGGCCCAAAGATCTCCACCATCTTTTCCCCCAGTCTATTGTATAGCACTAGGAGTTTTTGGGCGAATTCGCCCTCAGATTGGTCTTGAGTCCTCCGCTCCTTCAGAAGGTAAAATACATCCTCTTCGGGGGTCCATCTACCCCCAACGTACAGCTTCTTCAGTCTTATTTTCAACGTATCAAAGGTTTGAGACAAGTCGCCATGGATCGCATTAAGCACTCTCCTTGAAATTCGGCCTACCAGCGAGGCTTCCAAAAGTTTCGCGTCTGGTTCTGATAACACGCCGTTCTCTTGGCGTGCTAGTATCAAACTCTTGATTTGGTCCTCGCCCTTAATAAAATGTTCTAGATCACCTATAACTCCGCCGAAGGGCTCTAGCTGGCTAATTACTTCATGAATGAACGCGGAGTTTTGGGTTCGTATTTTAGCAAGTTCCAGCTGCGTCGTCTCATTCGCCTTAGTGAGTTGGGCCTCCAGTTTCGATCGCTCGACCGATGCCTGCGCCAGCCTGTATTCTAACTGCTTCTTCTCTTCGTCAATTTGCTGGTCGACCATCTTCTGAAAGTATCGAGGAAATAGTGCTAATTTCTAAAATCGTCACTGTATAAGTTACGCGAATTTAGAAGTTATCAAGCGATTCCCGGGTTTCGGCACCAGTTACGATAGACTGAACTCGTAAGACTAAAAAAAGAGGGGGTTAGGGCAAGTTATCACAATGACGTCTAGAAATGAACTGTCTTTATTATCTTTGTACACTCCTATTTATAGTAGACTTATGTTTACATATACAATAGTAGAATTAACTTAAGACTCAATGGCTTATTGACAACTATATACATCTAACATATATATATATATATATATATATACAAATGATGGTTATTTTATATTAACCTAAACGAATTTTAGATAAATAATTAAGGGATTCGGCGCGGCGACTCGTATTAACGAACGGGTTGTGGTTGCGAGAAATTACGCTGTCGCCCCTCTCCCCAACATATTTGGCGGCACCGATGAGATAGCCGAGTTTTCTCGATATGTTTAGGTTACGTTTTGCTGATTATCACTTAGAAATGAAATTGAGTTAATAGGTAACGCTTTCGCATTATTGTATTCACATATTTGATTCTTAATCTTTAGCATTTTATAAATTTAGATTTTAGAAGCAGTACATGGAGCCACTCCTAGTTTTGTGAACAAAGTTGAATGCAGGAAAGGGCAAGTCGGAGAGTTTTCTAGTTTTGATTTACTTTTGGCTAAATTGCAGCAAATATCGAATGAGTTAAAGGAAAAATCAAAGTTAGTTTAAAGTTATCAAAGTTTGTGAACTATGAAATTCCTGATATTTTAATTGATAAAGTCTATAGATTGAGACCTCAACCTAATAGCCTTCACCCACCAGTAATAGTTGTCAAACTTATTAGAAATTCAGATAAAATTAATTTTTTGCTCGCAAAAAAGGCACTTCGAAGAAATATTACGGCTGGCAAATTGATAAGCACATTTCAGAAGAGTATTATTTATGTAAACGAATATTTATCTTCAGCCAATCAAATCATTTTTAAAAAGTCAAGGCAGTTTAAAGCTGAAGGTTTATGCAACTTGTCTGAAGTGAAAATGGAAAAAAAAAAAAAATATATAGTTATGTGTATATATAAATATATATATATATATATATATATAATATATATATATATATATATATATATATATATATATTAGAAAAAAATTTTGATTCTCCGGCTGTTCATCTAAGGTCGATTTCTAATATAGAAAAATACAAAATTGAAAACAACCCTTATTTAGAATATTTCTCGGCACAAGATAGCGATACCAGTGAACTAGTTACTAGTTCTAACTACAAAAAGATGAAACGAAAAATATGATCCCCGCATGGTCATGGTTCTCTCGATGTTTTTTTAGTAAGAAAGAACTTTTTGTAAATATCAGCTGTACCGTTCAGTCTCTTAACTCTACTTGCGAGGAAACGATATTTGATATACATAAAAATAAAATAATCCAACCTATAACGCCGACTTGTGAAAAAAAAAAACCTAATAATAATTCTGTGTCTGACAACATAAAAAAACAGTTTGTCCAATCTCGCTTCTGGAATATAAACGGATTCTCAACTTTATGGAATTTGACGGGAGATAAAATATATAAACTATTAAACTTTGATTTGATTGCAGTCTACGAAACATGGATTCATTAAGAAACATTTTCAGTGCCTCATTACCTAAAAGAATATACTCATCATTACATCCCAGCTAGGAAGGACAAATTAAAAGGGCGTCCCAGCGGAGGAGTTATCGTCTTCATCAAGAAAACGTTGCAGCTCAGTTCAAGCATTATACACAACAGAGATTGGGGAATATCCCTTTGTTTAAAGAACAATGATATACAATTGTTATTGTATATTTCATAATGGAAACCAGGTATAAAAAATGATAATATTTTTGATCATATTAAAAACGATTTATTAGAAATCAAATTACTGTACGATAACGCTAAATTATTTTTGGAGGGTGACTTCAATATCAGGGTGGCTGATTTGAATGATCTTGATAATGAAATATTTGAAAATTCAAACCTTAAAGGATTAAGAGCCTCGCGCGATTAAATAATTAACAGCCTCGGATATAGTGTGATTGACAAACATGAGCAGTCGGGGTTATTTCTCCTAAATGGCCATACTCGAAGTGATAGACCTGCCAATATTACGTATGTTAATGGGCAGTGATGTAGTGTAGTAGACTTGGTGTTGGGCAAATTATGATTATATCGCCGTAATTGATGATCCAGAAATTGTTTGTATATCTAGTTTATCAGATAATTTTGCTTGCACGCTTTAATTAGAATTCAATATATCTGGTGATTTATTCAAAGTTATAAAGAAATATCAACCCGAATCTTCTTTTATTATCAGAAACAACATGTAAGATGTTCTATTTTAATTGTGATGATATTACAACAAAATGATTTTTTGAATTTTCAAAACGCGATATTTTGTTTTGTGAAGGAAAGTGTAATGATCTAAAATCTTCTCGTTGTCATCGATTCAATAAATAAAAAATGTGTTGCAAAGAAAAACACAATCAAATATCTAAAATCTTGTCGAAAGCTTAATTTTTCAGAAGATTCAGTAGCTATGCATTTATGGCAAAATAATAATAATAATAAATATAATCTGAATTACTACAAAAAAAGATACTTCGAAAGCATTAAGGTATGTTTAAGAAACGTTAATAATCCAACAAAATTTTAGTCTACTGTCAGAAAATTAATTTTAAAAAATAACTTCTTATGTCTCTACAATAAGTTTGAGGGAATGGGAGGATTTTTATTCACGGATCTACACCAAAATAAATCCTGATTTTCATTTTAATAATTTAATTTTTAATCCTGATTTAGACGCAGAAATAACACTGGATGAATTATTATTATCTATAGAAAAATGTAAAATTAATAAAGCAACAGGATTGGATTAATTTTGAAATTAGTGACCCTCTAACGGACTCATTATTTGCAAAATGTTTTTAATAAAACATGACGAAAGAACGCGTGCTAAGCGCCTGGGGTAAAATTAGACTAAATCTTATTCATAAGAAGGGAGACAAATCCGACCCTCAGAACTATAGAGGTATTGCATTGTTTAATAATAATAAAATAATAATAATAGGCTTAGCGAACCCGAAGGTTCGATGCCGATACCACCAAATTCCGCCTACACAGACTCGTCCAATGTTCACCATTCAAGCCCAAGCTCCCGAGATCAGCCTTAACGCAATCCTCCCATCTCCGCTTCGGCCTGCCTTTCGGACGCCTACCAGTCGGATCAGCAAATACCAACTTTCTCGGAATCCGCTCGTCATCGAGCCCAACAACTTTACTTGCCCATTTGAGTCTCCGCGATGCAATCAGCTCAATTATATTCACAGGATGCAAGTTCCGCAATTCCGCGTTGTGCAACCTTCTAAACTCCCCAGTGCCTCATCTCTCTTTGGACCAAATATTTTACGCAATACCTTATTTTCGAAAACCTTAAGCCGTTGTTCATCCTTCAAAGTAAGCGGCCACGTTTCACAAAATTGCATGAGGCATTGTTTAATACTATTACTAAATTATTAAATAATATTATATATAACAGACTAATAAAATGGGTAGAGAATCACAATATGATTCCAGAGGAACCGTTAGGGTTTAGAGCCGATCGAGGTTGCAGGGATGCGGTGTTTTCATTTATTTCAGCAGTTAATATAAGCTTAAGACTAAAACGGAGTAAAGTATTTTCAATATTTGTTGATCTTAAAAGGGCTTTCGATTATATTAATCATAATTTACTTTGGTACAGACTTCATATTTTGGGTATAAGTAATAAATTGTTAATTATCATAATTTATCTCTATCGGAACTCCTCGTTTGTCATAAGGCAAAATAATGAAATATCATTTGAAATAGCCATAACTGAGGGGGTACTTCAAGGTGAAGTTTTAAGTCCGCTTCTGTTTATTTTATATACTTCAGATTTTTATGGCTCAAAACGTCAGTTATGAAATCCCGCACAAACTCCATAGGCGTTGACGGAATCCCGGTAAAAATTACTAAAACTGGCATAGTTGATTTTTTTGTAGAACGCAGTGCACAAGAGATCTGTCTAAATAGTCGAAAAGATTCAATTATGCTTTTTATGCCAACAACATAGCCATTTTTGATCAACCTGGCAACAAATCCAGAATAATCTGAATAATTGTACGAATATTGCCTCGAGAAAAAAAAAAAAACAAGTAAACATGCAAAAACAAAAATTCTGCCATTTCAAAAAGGAGGGAGATTATCCTATATAAAACCCTTAAGATGAATGACGCGGAAATCGAAATCGTAAATAAGTTTAATTATTTGGGAGTCCCCACTTTTCCGATCTGTAAATTTTATAGAGCGGGAAATTATTTCCTAAATTAAATTCTTGCGGAGAATTCTGCAGTTTTAGGTATTTTAAGAGCATGTAAGTCAGACTCTTGAAAATCGAATTTTTATATCTATGATTCGCTGCCTCATAGCATTCTAATGGATATGGCCGAAATATTGGGGTGTCATTATTCGCAAATTACAGAACGTGGTCAGTTGGCTTTTCTTAGGCAAATCGTAATACTCCTGACGCTTATGTAAGATTAGAAACAGGTCGTTCCCATTCCCAACTAAAAGTATTTTAAAAAATGATGAATTGGTGGGCACCTTTGTTAAACTCTTCTGAGCAAAGTTTTGTAAAAATCTGTTATGATCGATTGGTGTATTTGGCTGACAGTATGGCTGTGCCATTTAACTGGGCCTCCGAAATGCGATCCTACCAGGTTATGACAGGTTATGATAGGAGCTGAAGACGTCTGCCTTACACAAAATAGCACTCTCGTTTCACGAAAATTCAATGATCTAATTTTTTCTTCTCAAAACAATCTAGTATTGAAAGATATTGGTAAATTAATTAATTCAAATTATAAACTTTTTTACCGAAATGTTTACCCTTGTTATTATTTTTGTTTGAATTCATACATTAATTACAATTTTAATATTAACTAAATCAGAGCTATATGTCAAGTCAGATGGTCGTTAAAAGGGGAAACGCAGTAATATATAAATCATCAAAAATTTGCCTTTAACAATGTAATATGTAAATATTGTAATTCAGGAAAAGATGAAAACATGGGACATTTTCTGCTAAACTGACAGTTATATGAGGTTTACCGACATATATTAATCATACTTAAATTAAACTGAACGTACTGATTTTCAAATGTCATCAATTTTAATTTTGATTCCATATATAATTTAAATAATACCTTTTTTTTATAATAACTTGTTTAAAAATTAGAAACAATAGTAACAAATATCTGTTATAGGAAAAAAAAAAAAGGTTGAAGAAATTTGTATGAATAATAGGATTGTATTTGTGTATATAAACATCATTAATATTTAATGTGAATAAATATTAAATAGGTATTAGTTATTTTGTATTTAGATATAATACGGTGATTATTTGTTGTGTATTACTTATTATTAGTTTTCTTTTATTTTGTTTTTCTTCATTGTTTAATCATATATGCTAATACATAGATACTTGTATATTACCATGTACGGCCGACTCCCCTACAACAAGCTTTCAGCTTAAATGTATTGTATTTATAATAAATAAAAAGTGATATGGCTACTTAACTCTTGAACCTTGAACGGTTCATCGTTAAAGGTATAGTCGTAAAGAGGCTCAATTTAAAACTTAAACATGAATTTGTTAAAAGCATTAATAATGGTGTAAACAATAATATGAAACTTCTTAGTACTTTCTTAAGTACTTCGGTGGGAAATTCTTTTTTATACATAATAACATTAAAAACCTGATTTAGCTGAATAACTATACTTTGTATCCGAATAATCAAACAAACTTTCTGATCCTTTTATGTATTCCTTAACTATGTATTTTTCATGTTATAATCAGATCCGTGCCAATTACAATTAAAAGTAATTAATTAACAATTAAATTTAATTGAAGCTCGCAATTAAAATTAATTAACTAAATTTAATTGTTAATTGTAGTTGTTAAATTAACAATTAATTTTAATTTTAATTTAAAATTACTATTAACAATTTATTTCAATTTCTCAGTGCAGTTGTAAGCAAAAAATTGTTGTTTATTTAATATTAAAAATTATTTATGTTCAACCTGTAAATATATTTTTTATCTTACAGTTAGGACCAATCTTGATACTAATTATACCTCATTTTATTCTAATCGCTTAACAAATGAGGTTTTTTTTTTAATTGTTTTTAAAATGTCGATGGATCGCGCACAGACTTTTCAATTCTTGTTCGCGTTAATGTTTTAATTGTTATAGGCATCGATTTTAAGGTTTTCGGGGGTTCTGATTTCATTTTTTGTATCGGATTTAGGATCGCGCACAGACTTTTCGATTTCTTGTTCGCGTAAATGTTTTAATTGATATTGGCATCGATTATTAAGTTTTCGGGGGCTCTGATTTCATTTTTTGAATTTGAAAAACTTTAATAAATGTACCATGGAGGAATGCCATTTCAGATGAATCGTTTGAAAAACTAGTAGTTTTAAAATGTAATAGCGTCGAAAGTTTATAGTAGATGGATTTGTTATGTATTTACATGTCATCTTTATAATGCCCTTCAATGACTACTTCTAAAAATAAATAATTATTTCTAGTTTCTAGCGATCCTAAGTTTGATACAAAAATGAAATCAGAACTCCGAAACCTAATAATCGATGCCTATAATTAAAACATTAACGCGAACAAGAATCGAAGAGTCTGTGCGCGATCCTAAATACGATACAAAAATTGAAATCAGAACCCCCGAAAATCTAATAATCGATGCATATATCAATTGAAACATTAACGCGAACAAGAATCTAAAAGGCTGTACGCGATCCTAAAACCGTTACAAAAAATGAAATCAGAACCTCTAAAAATCGATGCCTATATCAATTAAAACAATAACGCAAAAAAAAATTTAAAAAACTACATCAAGAAAAAACGGATAATGCTGACTGAATGTATTTTTAATTTAAAAAAACAACACTTTTTTGAAGATATTAAAAAAAAAAAAGTTTATTATTAATTCTTATGAATAATCCTAACTGTAAAATTAAATTTTTAGTATGTAATTCTTTCTAATTAAAATTAATTATCAATTAACAATTAGAATTAATTAACTAGTTTAATTAAATAAAGTTAATTAAGGCTATTTTATTTATTTATTAAAATTAATTAATTATTTAGAGGTGCAAATAAATTGGTTTTTTAATTAATTGCCCAGCTCTGGTTATAATATTGAAGTAATAAAAAATAATTTAAAACATCTCAATTAATTTCATGTGTTGAGAAATCTATGTTAAAATAAATAATTTCAAATGAAAAATATTGTCTGTGTTGAAATGATTGTTTTGAGGATTCAGTGGTAAGAAAAAAAAAAGAAATACCTTGCATATAAAAGAGCTGAAAAGCAAGATTTTACTTTGTAGTTTGTATAAAATTGCAATACCATCTCTCCACACCCTAAAGTTGTCGGGACCCCGAAGAGTGAAGAGCTCCCTCCATAGGATTAAGACAACCTGCACATTGAGATAAGCGCTTTGCTCGATATTTATCGTGCTTTCTGACTGAATTTCTCGTTTTTAATTTATTGAAATGTTGACTTGTAATAAGAGGTGATTCGTATTTTTATCACTTATTCTGTTACATTTTAGGCCCCACTATGGGGGTCGATAGTGATGGGAGGGAAAAAACCAATGCCTTTGGATAATGAGGACAAAACCATAAAATTTTCACCTCAATTCAATAATAGTAAATATTTAAATTATTTCAAGGGACCGTATGTAGTAATAGTTGAAAAAAAAAATATGAAAAAATTCCTAATTTCTTCTAAGACATGAAATTCGGCAAATTTTTATGACTGAACGATAATCAAGTCAATAAAATAAAAAGAAAACACAAAACTCAAATATAAATAGAATTTAGAACGTATGATATCGCAAATTGATTCTAAGAGAACCAGTTTCTGAACACTTACAATCTCAGAGCTTTTATACCGTCACAATATGTACTGAAATTCGGAGCCATCAGAGATGTTCACACCTCAATAACAGAAAAAGAAATTTCTGTTAGGCGTTTCAACAGAGTTTTAAAAAATGGCTCAGGGGAAATTAGCAGGGTGCCTTCTGGAACAGTCCAAATGATTTTTCAATCTCAGAGACTCCTGGAAAACGTAACCCTATATCTAGCTTTTCGTAGACTTATATTTGAAAACCAAGATTCTGTGAAAAATGTCTTTGGTATTGCCATCTGAAGGAAAACTGGAGAGGTCAACAATTGACTATGAACATATATCAAGTAATTGTAATAAATTAACAAAGTGTGCAAACTGTCAGTTACAATACAAACCTAATGATAGAAACTGTCTCGAAAAAATCAAAGATAATGGCGGAGAAGCCGCTAAGCTATAAAGGCTTCAGATCTCTAACAAAAATATAAATTTTCAATATTGGATTTTTCCAGAAATTAAAGAAAACGTGAATCTATATACTTTTTTAAATTTTCCGAATCCTAGAAAAAAATACATTCAAACTAGACAATTTGGCAAAGAGAAAAAACAAAAAACGGGATCTGATAACGATACGAATCAACCCACAAGCAATAAATCAATAATTAAAAAAAACACGGCTTTTATACAGGAAAATCCCCATAATTCTACGCAAGATTCCGAATATATTAACACGTTGAATGCATTAATACACAAAATCAAATCAATTGAAAATGAAAAAAAAAAAAAAAAAAAAAAGGTGTTAATATTGTAGGTCAAACATTGTACAATTTCGTCCAAGAAACCATTAGCACTATTACTAGACCCAATGAAACTGAAAACAATGAAATGGCCTCGGATTAACATTGACTATTTTTACGGAAAAAAAATCCATACAGATTATGTATGATACATTTTCCTTAATTATGTTTACATTTACGTGTATATATGTATGCGTGTGTGTTATTTATGCATGTATATGGATGTGTGTACACACCATTTATACTTTTATATATGTTTTTTTCTAAATGACCCACCGCACTATGAGCAGTACTAATCTCAAAATAATACAACATAATTGTAGTAGTATAAACAATAAATTTCGGGAACTTATGAATCACTTAAACCTTAATAAAGTTCATATACCTTTGCTCCAAGAGACATGGTTCGACAGAAGTGGGGAATACAAAGCCTGAAACTAAAATATAATAAAAAAGAACAGACGTGACATATACGGTGGTGTGGGCATATTTTTACACACGCAATTCATTTTAAAAAAAATATAAATACAGAACATTGGTCCAATTGAAAGTCTGGGCATTAAAATTATAAATATGAAGCCTCAATCAATCATAATATCTGCTTACATACATCCTAGTAGTAAACCAACATCCTCGCATTTCAAATATCTTTTCTCTACTACCGGGCTTTCTCCTAAATGTAGCGTAATTATTGGAGGCAATTTCAACAGCTGTTTGTCATACTTCGGAGATAAGGAAGCGGACTCACAAAGAGGAAATTTCTTGGTAAACGAGCTTTTACAGTCCTCATTGATCTTGCTTGATGAACCAAACGTCCCGACTAGAATCAGCTCGCCAAGAATTAAACCATCGATATTAGATCCACAACACCTGAAATACTCCACAAGTTATCCTGGTCTATCTCATCTGAAACTCTTGGAAGCGACCATCTCCAAATCTTTATTGAAATAAATAATCCCTCAATATAACTTAGACAAATCTACAGGAAAAGGAATTTCAAGAAAATAAATAAGGATATGTATATTACGACTTTATATCAATTATGGGAAAACATTCAAGTTAATCATTGCACCATTGACAATATAACAGAAATAATGAACCCAGCTGGTGACATTGCAATACCACGTTCTAACATCACCTCTCAACTGAAATTTAAACCAAAATTTTGGTGGAATAATCAGTTAACAACGCAAATAAAGAGAAAATAAAAGCCATTAATCAATTCAAGGGAAATATGACCATTTAGAACTACAAAATCATGAGGTCTAAAATTAATAAATGAAAATTTTAATTAAGAAAACAATAAAGGACTCATGGGGAAATACATATAATTCAAAACCCTCCACAAATAGCAACTATAACAGAGAAACAGCGTATCAGAGAAAACGTAGTGACCATAAATCGAAAAAATGCTTCTTATTTTCTACAACAGATTTGTAACATTTTTTAACCAAGACTTAAGATTCAAATCCAACCCACAAGATCCATTCAAAAAGAAAATTTCACTGACCAGTCCCTTGCAGAGTACGGAACTACAGTGGAAAAAAAGGTACTGCGCCTGGAGTGGATGAGATCAAGTATAACATGATCCATCTCTTACCTCCCCCTATCAAAATCAACTTTTAATAGCTTATAATCAAATTTTGTTTCGGTCGCAACTTCCTTGTCAATGGCGACCCACTCAGATTGTGCCAATTCTAAAAACAGGAAAAGACTTAATGACCATATCTTCATATAGATCCAATGCCATAATTCCTAGTTTGGTCAAACTTTTTAATATGTTAATTAAACATAGATTGTAGTGGTTCTTAGAAGAAAAAGAAATACTTTTAAAGTGTTTTGGTTTTAGCAAAAACAAATCTACTACTGATGCAATTTGGAATCTAACAAACGACGTATTTAAAACTTACCAACAAAAAAACCTGTTATTAGCTGTAGCTGTCGACCTGGAAAGAGCTTACGACAATGTCAAAACAAAAACTCCCATAAGAAAACTGAAAGAAACAGGCACCTCGCATCTCATAACCAATGGGATAGCTAACTACAATACTTATCTGCCCGTACGCATTTGATCCATTCTCAGGAAGATTCGGTCAGTTTCGATTCCTATAATGGTCTGTCGCAGGGGGATGTCCTCAGTCACATTATTTTCAATATTTACGCAGAGCATATAATTAAAATCCCACCACCTTGTTGCAAAATAATTCAATTTGCTGATAACTTCCTGGTTTATACTGTTGTCAAATCCCCAGAGGAGGGAAACAAATCATAGGTGATACCTTGGAATCACTAAAGCAGAGATTTAAAGACATCAATGCAAATTGATCCCTTTTACAAGAAAAGAAAATTCGAAATAGCTGACTATAATATCACAAAAAGCAGTTATCAACTTATCGCTCAAGAAGAAGCTAAATTCCTGGATGTTACATTAGATAGGAAAATGGATTTCAAATATCATTTGACCAACATTCAAAACCAAGCGTATAAAAACTTTAATATATTAAAAATTTTGGCTTGAGTTTATTGGGCTCTTATCCCCTAAATATGATATTATTATATAAACCTATCACACGACCTGTCTTCGATAAGTGCTGCGTGATTTATAATGAAACAAAATTCATATGTAACTTTTGAAATAATAAAATACATAGTATCCGATAACAACCAATATAAATTTCAAGGGATAGGATATGGGATATCTATAGGATTATCCGCTAATGAGGATGCTAACAGAGCGGCATGGACAATACAAACAGTAGAAGAGAACGCCAAGGTACCCATGATGGATCTCCGAAGAATCTTTAAGAAAGAACAAATAAAAGAATGGCTGAAGATGGACTTTGCTGGGAGACACTAGAAAAAGAGGGGGGGGGGGGTCACCCATAGCGTAGTACCTAGCATGACAGCTTTCTATGCTAAAGGTCGCGAGTTCAATCCTGCGGGTGGCCCTAGGATTTTTTAATGGGAGTAAAAAATCATAGTTATGCCGTCCTTCGGAGGGGACGTTAAAAGGTGGTCCCGAGCCTGTGCGATGTCAGGTACTCGTTAACGATACCAATCCTAATAAAACCTGGATAGGCGAAATTTAGGACTCCCACTGTAGCATCGTCCGATTAGCCATAGTAGCATAAAAGTGACGTTAAACGAATGAACAAACAAACTAGAAAAAGGGAGAGACTTCTATGCGATTCAGCCAACTGTGAGCCTTGTTCCATTATTTGCTGGGCATATGCCACTTACACGAACAAACATCGTACAAATCGTAAGACTGAGAACAAACCATGGGTGTACTAACAAATATCTTGCGCTTATGAAGATAAGAAAAGATGGAAAATGTGAAGTCTGCAGACAGCTAGAAGACCCGCGGCACTTGGTTTTCATGAACATAATAAAACATAAGAAACATAAAGAGAACGCGACTTTACACCGGAGAAAGAGATTGCATTAAAAAAAAAAAAACATGGACACAGTGAATATCAAGAAGATGGATATGTTCTTTAAAGAAAATACAAATTTTAAAATTTAGTTTAAGTAAAAGCTGTCAATAGCTCTGTTCTTGTTCATATATCTCATTCCAATTGTATACTGACCAAATAGGATTTGCTACCTAATCTTAAGGGTCATTTGTTATACGCATTAATAAATATAAGAAATAACTCAGAATGATCTTAGAACAATGTTTTTTTAATGAAAACACAACTATCCTACGTTCCTGCGATATATCTAAAAATTTGCTCTGGCTTTGCGATATCCTCTGACGTAGGATTTTCAAGAGATCTTAATAAAAAAACTTTCTGAATAGGCTAAGTCAGGCCTGGAGCCTAACTAAGGTACATCAGCAAGTCCACTGCTTGGCGATAAGGAAACTGACACGCCTTGTCTGTCACTTTTCCTGAATGAAAACTCTGTGGAGTTTGCAACATTGGCGATGAAACTGCTTTACATCCATCAATAATGGAATGTTTCCATTATTTTCTGAGGAAAAGAATTTTGATAGACTCTGATATTGCATTTCAATTTCCAAGCCCAAAACATATGAGGAACGTTCGGATACTATTTTAAAATCAACCCTGAGTTGATCTAAACATTTTTCTCATTCAGCCTTGCTAGTGAAAGCTATTATTTAATCATCTACATATAAAATTAGAATAACTTTAACTCCATATTCTTCTTTTATGAACATAAAAGGTTCTTCTTCACTGACCTTGAACTTGAGTGATTCGAGAAACTTGCCGATGCGCTTGTACCATGGCGATTGCTTAGAGGCTTCTCAAAAGCATCTAAACTCTGACAGTGCCTTCATCGTATCCTTCGGGCTGCTTCACGTAGATGGTTTTATCTAGCTTGCCATACATAAATGCTGTGGTTACGTCAAATTGAGCTAAATGCATTTTTTCTGTGGCAGCTACACCCAGCATTAAACGAATAGTTTGTAACTTCGCAACGGGACTATAAGTTTTGTCTCAGTCTATACCCTTTCTTTAATCATAGCCCTTGGCTACTACATGGGCCTGAATCATATTCTATGCTACAAAAAGGTACCGTCTGGGTTTAATTTGAGTCGAAAAACTTCTTTGCACGAAATAATCTTCGCTTCTTCAGGCAGTTCAACTAGCTTGAAAGTGTTATTCTCTTTTAAAGATGGAAATTCACTATCCATAGTTTTTTGGCAGCACTATCTTTTCTATGAAGTGCATATTCAAATGTCTCTGGCTCTTCCTTTGTTGCCATTACCGTGATATCTTTAAAATATTTTTCGGGATGAATTTCATCTCAGTTCCGCAACTTTTGAATTAGCTCTGAATTTTGCTCCTTATCTCCTTTTACTTCTTATTATGAATCATTATCTTCAGAACTCTCTGGTCCCACTCTACTCTAATTTATCTTCTAAAGGTATGCTCAAGAGAGGTACTTTTACATTCTTAACGCAGTCGCTAAATACTTCCTGGAACAAAATATTTCTAGAGGAAAATACATTGTTCTTGACTAGAATGGATAATCTTAATCACCATCATATCCAATTAAGTATCATTTCTCTGCCTTCATATCCATTTTCTTCCTTTTCTGAGCAGGAAAGTGTAAGTAACTCGTTGAGCTTATTATCCTTAAACGGTTGATTCTGGACTTCTTGCCAAACCAATGCTCATAGAGACTTACTTCTTTTTCTGACGATTTCCTTCTTCTGTTCAAGACGAATGCGGATATTGTAACTAACTCAGGTCAAATTGACTGTGGAAAATGAAAACATCAGGATTAGAATGCCCATAAGTCTTAGCCATCTTAACTATTGTCCTATTTCCTGTTTCACTAATATCATTTTGCTCAGGAGTATAGGGGGCAGTTAACCTCTGTTTTTATACCCTTTTTTGCAAAATATGCGAAAAACGGAGGCATTATTGAACTCACCACCATTATCGCAGATTGGCTCTTTGATGTTGTGACCTTGCTTCGCTGCATGGTCATCTGTTCAAAAACTATTTTGACCTCTGATTCGATTTATCTATTATAATATATATATATATATATATATATATATATATATATATATATATATTATATATATAGTCTATCTTTAAATAATGCTAAATAACGTTTCTTTTGGAATGACTCGCTAAGTTATCCACAAACGTCAACTGAAATCAGTTGACAGTCGATGAGCCTTACCGTAAAACACACGGTTCGCAAATATTATCATAAAGCTGACTTTTACATCTAATTCACGCTTTGACGGGGCGTTTATCTTGGTGGCCCCACCTTTCGTGGTACAACTGAAGTAGATTATTCTCTTAAGCAATGTTTAAACTATGATTATTAATAAGACTAACTACTTTTATAGCTGAACTATACAATGCTCCATGCTTCTCTCGAACGCCTGTAAGCACATTAGCACCGTTTACCGAAAAAGAATAATATGTGACAGTAGTCTTAAAATTACTATTGGGATTCCTATCGTGTGCAGCTAATGGAGAAAATAAATTTCTGTAGATTTTTAGTACCAACCAAACATCCCTTAACTCTGAGCGTTGTCCTTTACCATTGGCAATTTCACTAGCACCGCATTCAATGGCATCCAAACGTTTTTCTCCAGCTGCTTTGAAATCTATTAAATGTAGCAAACCAATCTGAACGGTTTGAAATATGCATAGTAGCACCATTGTCGATCCACTAGTCTTACTTATTCGGCTCAGCTTTTAAAACTTCATTGTGCATTAAAACGTTATTCCGAATACTTTTGGCACTTATATTCTTGATTTGTTCGTAAATGAACGTTCAAAACGTTAAAAATAAAATTTAATCATGATTTTTGTGGTGATATTTAGTCTTAGCTATTGTATACCTAACTGCTAACATTATAAACTGGGTAACAACTCTTTAAGAACAGAAAAAATAATTTAAAATCAAGTAATTACAGAAGGATACTACCAAATACTTTAGACACTAACTGTATTTTGTTAAAGGACCCTCTTCCCCTTCTCCCCATCACTCTAAGCACGTTACCAAATCACTTCATTCACTGCAACCTTTCAAAGATTTAATTACTCGGATCTCGATATTCAGTGCCCAGTTTCATTTTCATAAAAAAGGCCCTAGATTGTATCACAGGATATTTCTTACGAATCCCCTTGCGCAACCGATCAGCAACATTTTATAAATCGATGTATAATAGATATATAAAGTGATAGAGACATGGTATTACCTAAAAATCATTTGTCCCTCAGGCCATGTTAACGAAAAAGAATTATAATAATATTCACATTCCTCCAGAAACATTTCTTACAACGTAGACGATACAAACTAGCACAATACATTTTCTTTTATCGACCCATCTTACCTTTATGTTAAATTTTTAGAAGATAACAATAGAAAACAGCTTTGTTAGCTTTCTTTGACTCCATTCCCTTCCAGGAAATCACATTTCGGTTCGAATCTCTTTTTCCATCTCCTTTCTAAAGATAAAAATTCATATTCCTTCGGATATGAGAACAGTGGCAGATAACAAGGAAAGTATATTTGCGATGCAGGAGAGAATAGTTTGCCAACCTTAGCACCTTCAATCCATCCAAACTTCATAGTTTATATCTCAGAAACTCACTGAGTATCTGGAAGAAGGACCCTCGCCTTATAGATCCCTAAACCATAATGATTTCATTAAACAGAAACGAAATCGAGTTTCTTGGCATACAAAGTCTGGTGAACATCTTGTAGGAACACTGGTTATTATAGATCGGAATGGCATCAATATCATGAGGAAAAATGGATCAAATGCTTTCCGATAGAGAAATAAAAATCATTTTTTCAATATTTGTATTGTATCTTCAAGAAGGTTTCCGATTTTATATATTTATTTGAATATTATATATATATATATATATATATAAGTTTATTATATATTTTTTTAAGATAGCATAAATAGAGTTAATGAGATGGATCACAATGTTGAGGGTCCTTCCATTATTCCCGCAGACCACACCCTAATTGATACTCTCACATATATATATATATATATTATATATATATATATATATATATATATATATATATAGTGTTGTGTGTGTTTGTGTGTATGTATATGTATATACTGATAGTTGTGGGAGAAAGGAAGGATAAAAGATAAACTAATGATTATTAAGATCCCAAACAGCCTTTTTATTTGATCCGTTAGCAATTCCTTTAATGAGCATCGGGAATTAAAATTAGAAGTGACCAACTATTTTTATTTCAATAACAAAACTGTAATGGAGCTGCAATCGAGTTTTGATCATTAAGCGCAATGCAAATGGCGAAAATTCATTACTCATTCAATAAAGGGTGTCCTTAATGGGCTCCGCGCTCCTCTACCAATTAGCGGGCAAAAAAGAAAGAAAAAAGTTTGAAAAGAATCAAAGTACTTGCAATCCAACACACTTAAAAAAAAAACAAAAAAAAAAACCTCTTTTAGTTACGGCTTGAATCGGAATTATAATTCCTACTTCACGTTTGTGGAACATTATGAGAGCGGATTTTTATGAGGTGGGTTTATATAACCATCTTCGCCTGCTTTTGTATTTTATGTTGTATTTTTATAAATACTGTTCAATAAGTAAGGCTACGGGGCTATCCGTGAAAGAATAGTACTTCCAAGTGACAACTCAAAATTGAGGGTGGTTCTATTGAAATAAATAAGTGGACTGTATAGATTTAAAATAAACAAAAATAATGAAAGCAAACGACGAATCACAATACATTTAATACACTGAAATACATATAAGGATGATAAGAAACAAATTAACCTAATAAATTTATATAAGAAAAATTAACCTTATTATAATTAAACAGCTGTAAGAAAATTTAGGAAACAAAATAAACCTAATTAAAATATTGTAAAAATAGAAGAAACAAACTTAACTTAATTAATGCTTAAAGATGTAAAAAAAAATAGTTATCAAATTAAACAGTTTCTTGAATAAGAATTAAGAAATTAAATGTTCCATTAATGGATAAAGATAGGTTATATTCACGTAAAGATGTCCAGTTGAGTGTTGAAGAAAACGACCGCAGGGCGGCTTGAACGAAATTCTCTTGGGTGTGGAAAATGACCGCAAGGCGGCTCTTCCAAGTTCCAAGGGGAACGATGAGAAGATGAAGAAATTCGTTTCCAAACGTTCAAACGTTGAGAGGAATCTTGGGTCTATATACGGCACATCTTCACCGCTCAGACGCTAGCTTAAGACTCGACTGGCACGAGGCAGTCAAAAAACAATTGAAGTACGATCGTCTTCTGTCTTTCTCTTCTACTGCTCTCGTTTAAAAACTTTTAATTATATTTAAAATAACTATTTTAAAAAGAAATTAAAAAATAAAGATTTAAACAAAAAAAATGATCTTATTATAAATATCATAAAAATTATGAACTTATCATTTTTCGATTGAAAAACTATAAAAACCTTATCAGGCCGTAACATATGGCGTGAACAGTAAGAATATGCAGCATTAGAAAATGCCATCTTGACAGTTGACCTGAATCGTACTTGATAAGTATGTTTTGAAATTAAGTTTTGAAATAATTTGAGGAACATGGTTGGGAATGTTCTGTGAGCGTCCTTGTGACGAGAGAGAAATACAGCTGCAACTCATCACTGCTCAATAAATACACCTTCCACAATCCCTGGCTATCCTCTACTAAGTTGCAACACAATGACCTTCCACAATCCCTGGCTATCCTCTACTAAGTTGCAACACTAACGAATTTTTAGTTATTCGTTAGGACAAAAACTTAAGATTATAAAACCAAAAATAAAGCAAAAAGTGCATGGTTTCAGTTTTTATACATTAAAATCATTAATACTTAGGAATGTAAGTCAGAACAAAAAAAAAAAAAAAACTCATAAAACTTTTTTATTATGTCTTAATTCGGACATATTTTAATATCACTCTGGAAAAAAACTTGTATTCTTAAAAATAATTATTACAAAGAATTTATTTTTATCTAAATAGTGTTTTTATTCACACTTGTTATGCAGTTGACAATGAGTGAATGGGAGGTGAGGTTTTGAGGCGTGACAGTTATGATCATGCATTTTAATTTCAAATTATAATACTCATCAGCAATTTTTGGATAAAAACAGTAATATAAATGTATAATATACCGATTGAAAACTAAAAATTTTAGTAAAAATATTTTCTTACACTCGAAATTGTAAAAGTTAACGGACATTCACTGTCGTAAATTATAATATAATAGATTATTTAATAAAAAACGTATTTCTATTGAAACTCTAGGTACTAATTCTTTAACAATTTATTTATTATTATGTTCTTCTTATTAATTTACATACGTATAAAATTATGAAATTTAAAATATTAAAAAAAGTTCTACTTTTCATTGGCACTGTTATTAAATTATTATTTAATAATTATAATGTAATCTAAATAAAAAAATCTATAAATAATGACAAAAATGTTATAAAAACACTTAAAATATTATTATTAGTAGTAGAAAACCTATGACTAAAAGAAACGGGTACAGCCTTTGTAGCGACCGGATATAGCCGCGTAGTTGCCGTGTACAGGGCTGTTTAGACGAGACTAGTTCAGACTTGGAAAATTGGCAAATGGGCCCAATTTATCAAGAGGTCTAAATGCGACCTCCAATTCATTGGGTTGCTGGTTTTTCCGCCTCAACGATTCCCACACGCTTCTCTTACTCTCCAAATTTATTATATTAACTTATTATGATATAAATGATGTCTCTTTTTTTGAAGATTTGAATTTTTCTTAAATTTTTATACATTTTGGCTAAAGATAGGGGGGATGAGATTAAATAAAAAACAACAAAACAGTTATTTAATCTCTTATTTTTCAATTTAAAAATATTTGTAATTTCAACATTGCGCAATAACACATTGATTTAAGTTGTTTCCATATATTTTCGATTTATTTTTATTATTACTTAACTGGAACAATAGTCATTAAAGAAGATCACGCGATTATCGAATATTGAAACAGTAGCCTTTGGTTGCGATTTAAAAAAAAAAGGAAGCAGTCTACTAAAGGCTCCACTTCTTTTCTCCTTATTATAATAACAAGGGTGAGAAGGATCACCTAATAAGCGGAACGATTGATATGTCTCTATAAGCTCTATAATAACATCTTTATCGGTATTAACATCAATGGTAAGGTCCATCTTGAGAAATGGTTACTATTCATGTGTAAGTTTTTTTTTTTTTTTTTTTTTTTTTTTTTTATGTATTACAATTTGTCCCAATGGACAATAATAACATTGCTAAAGGATCCCATTCATACAATATTTAAAATATAAACAAAAGAAATGTCAAATTACATAAAATGAAACCAAACTAAATAAACGTATACAGTAACGAAATTTGTAGATAAAATAAATGAAGTCAACAAATAAATAAACAAAAAACAAAACATTTCACATTCATACGTATGTCATGTGTAAGTAAGTGTAATTAATAAATCTCCCCACTACAGTGGTATCTTTGAAGTAAATGAATATTGTTTCCATGTTTATAATCTCGAAGTCATCAGTTGTTTTGAATTAGGAAGCCCTACTGTTTATCTTTTATTATGCCATTCTGTAAGAGCATCAATATATCATAACATAATAATAGCTATAATTATATAATATCCTGATTTGTTTGAAAATTAATGAACGCTACTAGATATAGATAAACATAAAATAGAACAAAAAATTTTCGTTTGTTACATTAATAATGAAGTTTTTATTTTGATTGGTTAGTGTAAAATGAAATATAAAAAATTGCAAATGATCATAAAATTATTAGCACTGAAGAATAACACAGTTATAAATAAAAACTAATTCCAATATCTCTGTTTAGAAAAAGCTTAGCTTTATCAATAAAAATAATAATTCAAATAGAAAATAATATTATATATATATATATATATATACTTGTACATGTACTTTAGTGTCAAATATTTATTATTGTAAACAATATATTTTTCATTTAACACTTTTATAATCATATATTGACAGTTACCTAAAAACGTAAGAAATCGACAAAGATTACGTAATATTTTTTAAACATTAGAATCATATATCAAATACCCCAAAATCAAAAACCCCATATTGCCCAAATCTCCCGAAGAACAATAAGTATCCTTAAATTTTTCCATCGCTCCTGTCATCTTCTCCCACTATCCACTCGTAAGCTCCTCGTTTCCTCACTCATTTTCCCCCACTTTGACTATTGTTGTGTGGCATATGACGGCCTCCCGACTGTGCTTGAAGACAGACTAAAGCGCATTATGAACATTTTCTTAAGATTTGTCTTCGGCACTTCAAGGAGTTCTCATGTTACCCACTTATACGGTGAATTAAAGTGGCTCCTTCCCTCGACCCGCAGACAATATTTCCTTGGATCATACCTTTATCAAACTATCAACTCCCAGCGTCCATCCTACATCCACAGTCTCCTTCAATTTAAATCCTCAGTCCACTTACTCGAAACTTGATTCCGACATTCTGACCTTTATGCTCCTACCAGCAGAACCAAAACTTTTGATCGTTCCTTTATTGTTCGCTCTACTGCACTCTGGAATTCTCTACCGAACCATATCCGCCATGCCACTTCTTTATCCTTATTCAAATCCCAACTTTTCCTTTACCTACTGTCATCCCAAATAGACGATCAGCAAATATGATTTGTCAATTTCATCTAGAAGTCTACATTTAATGAAAGACGATTTTTGTTTACCGCCCAAATTTTAATTTGATTTTGTTAAAATTAGATTTTATTTTCTCAGAAGACAATATTTAGAAGATATTATATATGTATATATATATAATATATATATATATATATATATATATATATATATATATATATATATATATGTATATATATATATATATATATATATATATATATATATATATATAATAATAAATTCTTTATTTATTCTGGGACTAATCCCTTAAGAATAATATTACAAGAAAATTAAAATAAACACATTAGAGTCTTAAGAGTATAAAAACAAACAGAAAAAAAAAATACAAATTACAAAAAAATATAATAATAATAATTAAAAAAAAACAACTTCAATTAAAAATATTGAAACTTAAACTATATAATAAACAAAACAAGAGATATATACAATTTTGATTACAATAATACAAATTTATTTTTGGGGTTAAATAATATACTAATAATATAACAAACGCAAAATACAACATAACATAAAATAGAATAAAAGTAAGTAAGGAAATTAGTGATGATGATGAGGGAATTAGGATAATTGTAAAAGGGTCGAGGATTAAGGAGTAGAATAGAGCTAATCCTAAAAATGTTAATAATTTATAAGTCGTTGTTATCTGTCAAAAAATTAAGCAATGGATATTCAAATTGATAACATAAATTTAGACTGAGGTTTTCAAAAAATAAAATAAAATGTAAGGAGCTAAAACATATAGGAAACAATTATTAAAATACTTAAACAAATTATTAAAGTAAATAGAAAAGTATAACAACAAAATTAAAAAGTTCTAAATAACAAAATATCGTTAATACCTTTTAAGAAACTAAAAAATAATGTCTTATTTAAGGAAATAAAATAAATGTTTAACAATAAGTCTGTAACTTGAAAACAAACCTCAGGCAAATATATCTAAATCGGCCTGCTTATTAATAATCACCGCTGGACACCCATCGGCCTTCCGGCACCTCACCCAACCACCACTGAACCATACATATTTCATCTTAGCAGACACCTTTTTCTGCCTAGCGAGCCAGTATAGGTGCCTGTTGGCCGGCGTCATCGCCTCGCTAACGTAAATAGGGTGCGTGTTGTTCTCCTCCCAGCCTAGGTGGCGCGTAGAAAAGGCTCTCTTTAATCTTCTTTGCCGCACCAGGTCATCTTTCACTGCTTTATTATATATATATATATATAAATTTTTATTTTTTTGAAGTAATTTGTTTGTTTTTTTATGTATAGCTTTTCTCCTCTTTGTTAATAATTGTATTTGTAAATAATCGTTGTAATTAATAAGTACTCATGTTTATTTTGTCTGTTGGCCAGACATATTATATATTTCTATTGTACATAACTATTATTCTTAGGGGACCTAGTCCCCTTACAATGATGTAATTTAATTTTTTTTTTATATATAAATTATTTGATCCAATTTTTTTTATGTTTCAATCATTTTAAAAAAAAATCTAATTATGTAATTTTCCATAGCTGAAATCGAAGTGCTGACCATACTAAATTGTATGGAAATCTCTCCCTTTCTGCTGTTCCAATTTTTCAGGCACGACCAGAAAGTAAGCGCCTGTTTATGCGTTACAATTTCTCGGGGTTCCAATTTCTCTAGGGTTAGTTTCCCAACGATGAGCTAGGCCACGCCCCTTTATCAAGAGCACTACCACGATTTATCAAGCTCCCTTGCCAATTTTTCGAGGGTGATAGGCTCGTCTAAACAGCTCTTACGGCACATTTCCCTATCTCTAATAACTGGCCGGCAGCCATGCAAAAAAGCGTATAAATTGATGTAGGGTTTTAAAATTTTGTCATCTAAAACTAGAAACAAAACTAAAAATTGTAAAGCAATTTTCACTCCATTATTTTATGTATATCTTAGGTTAATAAAATAAATTATGATTTTTTTGTTGTTGTTTGACATTTTTTTATAATTTATAAAAAATCACTAAGTTGTTCAATAAAGCCCAAAGTTATCTTTCTAAATTCTCGAAAATAATTTTTAAAAAAAATAAACTTTTAATTAGATAAAAGTATATAAAGAATAAGAGACACACATATCAGTAATAATTAAGTATTTTGATTGATTGATTAGTATATTACCTTGATATGACTTTGTTATGGTCCTAATTTCGATCATGAGTGCATAGTACTTTTTGTATACGAATTTTAAAATATGGCAATATTCGTTTTTTTGCAATGTTTACTTGGAAACATCTCAAAAGGACTAGGTGAAAAATTTTGAAACTAATACGGTTTACATCTATACGATAGTTACAATGAAACCAGTTTGAGAAATCAGTTTCGTATCTTGTATGATGACCCACAATGGAGGTCGAAACGGTGGCAGGAAATAAATGGTTGAATCTACTTAATTGTTTCATTAACTGACCGCCACCCGGACTAATTCCTTCCAATAATTACAATGGATATAAATTTGGTTTCTAGCACTAAACTGGTTCCAAGTTTATAAAATTTGCATCAACTGAAACTTTTCACTTGCACTTTAGAGTCTCTTTTCCTTTATAACGCTAAAAGTCTAGTTTTTTAATTATTTTCAAGAATTTTAATCCACATTCTTCACTATTTAGGTTATTAGTTGTGGAGACAATAAATTGAAGCATGTCTTTCTTATATTGTTAGTTTTTTTTTGTTTTTTTTTATTTGATGTCTACAACATTACAAGAGTTATATATTTGTTTTATTTAGAAATAATAAAATTGTCCACAATCTTGGGCAATGAGTATTAGTGCTAAAAGAAATCATTCAGTCCATATGTACAGTAAATAAAATAAAAAACAAAAAAAAACAAAGTACCTATACCTAGAAATAAAACTAAAGAAAAAAAAATAATAATGATCTTGGCCACATTCATATATATTTATACCATAGCAAGAATTAGAACGTTTTTCTCAACACATGTTTTTAGGCGCGAAGCTCACTTAGAACAGCATGAGTACTAATAAAAGTATTAGCCAGAAAAATATTTTATAAAGAAGTACTAGAAAAAAAAAAAATCATAAAAATAAAACTTCTGAAGCTCATAATTAATGAAAATTGGACGAATTCTAATTAAATGACCCATATAAATTAATTGAAATTTGTTTACCCTAAAAAAACATATAAAATCAATAAGTAAAAAAATTTGAATTCCAATTAAGATGTGTATTTAACTACTGTATATCTATGTGACTTTTACCTTTCCCTATCCCTATTATCCTATCCCATCGGAGTGGAATGGATTATCCCTCCGAAATTTGAGTGATACGAAATCGCCTTCAGGCACGATTATAAGATACGACCCCTATTCTATAGAAATAAAGATAAAGAAGACAGTATTATTTTTGTTCAGTTTTAATTTCTATAACATTTTTAAAAAAGCTTTAATATAATCTGTTCATTTAAGTATGAAAAGCTGAAAGATAAAGTAAGAAGATAAGGGTAGGATCTTGGATTGGGATCTCAAAGCCCTCTTCATCTCTCTTAATGCCTAATGGTGCCTTCAATAAGCTCACTTTTCAAATTGGATTGTAAGCGACGAATATTTCTTCCTTGATGAGCTCGGAGTAATTGTAAGGGCTATGTCTTATCTCTTCTACCTTACATTTTCATCAGCCCTATTTCTATACTTAATCTTTTTTTATAATTTTTCCAATTATTGAGTAGTTAGATTTGATCTTTTTCTCCTCATTTCTATAATTATTTCATAGACCACGAGCAAAAATTCTGACTTGCCTTCTGCTGTGTATTATTTTTTCTGGTTATAATATATATATATATATATATATATATATATATATATATATATATATATATATATATATAATATTATATATATATTAACTTTTACAGAATGAAATTATTTTACTATTTATTTATTTCATTTCATTTTTAAGTAATATCATTGGAGTAGCACGGACTGTCTTTAAAAGATACATACCCATTTCTTGAAGAAAGTCCAAAATGCAGCTCCATATAGCGTAGCTCAAAAGCTCCAAATAACTTTTTCAAATCCAGTGTGACAATCGCACAGTAAAATTTCACGCCTCTCCTCCTTCCCTTTTCAGCAATATCTTCACGTACCGTTTCTACAACTGACTTCATTGTCTCCATTAACTATCGAAGAATGACTTTATTTTTGCCCCATAGTATCCAAGAATTAATTTCATAGTCAAAATGTATTCTGCTAAAGATCTCTCTTTTCTAAACCCCCTCAAAGTTCTTCGACAACTCCTGATATTACTTATCAAAACTTCGATCCAGACAGTTTCTTCTTTTCTCATGTCTCCTACGACGAACTACTTACTGCAATCTTGAAATCCCGTACTAACGACTATGTACCGGTCAATATTCCTGTAAAACTAATAAAATCCAGTCTCTCATCCCCCATACCGGTACTATATCATATTTATAATTTCTCTCTGGAAAATTCAACTTTTGCTTCTTCCTGGAAAACCGCCCTAGTCCGACCTCTAAATAAAATTTCGAATCCTACCTCACCGCAAGATTTCCGTCCAATTTCTATTCTCTCCTATCTATCAAAACCACTCTAACGCCTTGTCCAAACCCAGCTATCAAATTTCCTAGAAGAAAACTCCCTCCTTAGTCCTCCCCAATCCGGTTTTCGACCTGGTTATTCTACCCAATCCGCTCTCCTTCTCTCCCGAAGGCGTTTGACACGGTTAACCATAGTATCCGTCTTACATCTTACATCCAAAGATTTTCCAGTATACAACAGCGCTTGGCGCTGGTTTTAATACTTCCTCTCCGATCGTTCTTAGTAGGTAGTAGTGCCAGATCAACCTCCTTCCAGTACCCTGCCTCTATCCTGTAGTGTTCCTCAGGGATCGTATCTATCTATTCGCTATCTACATTAATGACCTTCCTCTCCTTATCCACACCTCTATGCTTACGATTTCCAAATATACCTTTCCTTCCGACCTATTGCCAGCTATAAAAAGACCACAAGAGGACTTAAATTGAATTACTTACTGGGCTGTAGTCAATAAGTTAAAACTAAATGCTGAAAAAACAAAATCAATTGTAATAGGATCCCATCATCTCCTGAAAACTGTTCCACATATCCCAACCCTGTACCTAAATAGTAATCCTATAAATTTCCCCCCGAATGTCAGGAATCTGGGAGTAACCTTCGACCAAACTCTATCCTTCAAAAATCATATTTCCGAAATATCACGTCGTACTTTTTCAACCTTAAAGGAACTGTATTTCCTCCGTCACTAATTCCGGCATGGAACCCGAAAACTCCTCGTTACCTCTCTAATATTTCCCCACTTTGACTATTCCTGTACGGTATACGATGGTGTTTCTGGGGATCTCGAGGTAAAAATAAAACGCTTAATTAATTGCTTTGTCTCTAGGTAAACCTCCATATCCCAATTTTATGGCGAGTGGCTTTACACTTCCATGCGTCATTCCTTTACCAAGATATCCAATCCCGCCGTCCAACATACATTTTTGACCTACAATTGAAATCCTCTGTCTATCCTCGTTGTACACTCCATCCTTGCTCCAGGCCTTCAGATTTATACAGTACGGCCCACCGAACTGCACATTTCGACATATCCTTTCTCATTCGATCCTCAATCCTATGGAATTCTATTCCTCTTTCCATCCGTTACTTCAACTCTCTTTCTACCTTCAAATCCCGCATATTTAATCACTTAATGAATACCCAGGCTCAATATAATTGTAAATAAGCTTTTTTATTTTATTTTTTGTTGTTTTATTCTTATTTAAATATGTCTATTTTATATCAGTAATTATTAACTTGTTAATATGTATTTAATTTACACTAAGACTCCAAAACACATTTTGTAAATCTGTATATTTTATTCTAAAGGGACATGTCCCAGGATAATAAAGAATTTATTTATTTATTATTATTATTAAAGTTGACCCAGCTCATGATCTACCTGTAGTTCTAAGCTAATTCTATCTTCTCTATAGATATGATATGATGAGATAAATGATAACGCGATTTTGGTTTCCGTAAACTACTTCTAAAACACTGGACTGATTTTTATTATCATTTAGGGAATGGTTTCCTGAAGGTATAAAAGTAAAATACATTGCAATTTAGATTTTCTTTAAACGTAAAAAATAAATTTCCTGTAACCAAGTCATAAAAAAAGTATTCCAGAAATATAAGTAGCATTATAGACGAATAATATACTGTTGGAAAGCGCAAGATTTAAAAAAAGATAACATGTAATAAAATAAAAAGTAGAAGTTAATATAAAGTTGTTGTTAGCTCATAAAGTTACGAAATATGTTATTGGGTAAGAGGGAGATTGTAATAATTAAATGGGGCCAGCATAGTATAGGATCGTGCAAGTTATATTCTTCCAATCAGAACGCAAAATTTTAGAAAAAATACTACCTACTGAATCGTATACTAAGTTGTTAACATAAATGGTAAGTTATTATAAATCTATAAACCAACATCGTTATTAATTATTTCAACTTCTAAATCAATTCATGAAAACATATCTTTCACTGTAAAATATATGGGATTCCAATGGAAATTAAAGAAATGTTTTAAAATTTATTTTAAATAGTTTATTTGAAATAATAAATAGTAATAAACCTAAGGTTGCGAGTTCGAATCCTAGTAACGGAGGGATTTTTTAAAGCATTTAATTAACGGGGATTCCATAACAGCCTCTCTCCCGGGTATATAATACCTGTCAGCCAGTCACAAAAATAAACGAAGGGAGTGATTACCCTACTTAACAAAATTTCGTCTACTAAGTGTATTATCCTATTGGGTTGTTTCACATGAAATGTCCGTTTTTATAGTTTCTGAAATACATAAAGGATTTTGCAGGTCTCTGTTGTTTTCTTCCGAATGTTTACATATTTAAAGTAAACAGTTACTAATCCTCTACCTTTGTATTATAAACATTAGCTTCCCAATCAATTACCTATTTTTTAGTATACCTCCAAATATGAACATGGGAACACGCGATTTTCTAGTAATATTTTTGTACGAGTTTAAACTCTGCCATTCAGCAGCTGAGGCAGCTAGAAATATTTGCAAGGCGTTTGGGGAAGGGATTGTTAATGAACGGACCATTTGCCGTTGGTTTGCTAAGTTTTCAGCTGGGGATACCGACTTGGAAAACTTGCCCCGAGGAAGACCTCCGTCCGTAATATACAACGATGTCCTCAAACATACAGTAGAAGGAAACCCCTACCAAACAGTTAAAGGACTCTCAGCACAACTAAATTCAAGTGCACCTACCATTTTCAGACATTTAAAGTGTATTGGGAAAGTAAAAAAGCTCGATACATGGGTACCTCATGATCTCACTGAGCCGCAGCAAGACCCCATGTTTCAAAACATACCGTGCAAAAATTGAAAGAACTGGGCTACGAAGTTCTTCCGCACCCATCATATTCTCCCGACTTGTCTCCAACAGATTACCACCTGTTCAGGAATTTTGACAACTTCGTCAAAGGAAAACTTTTTGAAAATGATGATCAAGTGAAAAGTACGTTTTTAGATTTTGTTTCACTTCAAAGCTCAGATTTTTTCAGTTCGGGGATAAAAAAGTTGGTGTCACGTTGGGAAAAATGTGTAGAAAAAGAAGGTAAATACTTCGAATAAAATTATCTTGTTTTCATATCGTATTTTTAATAAAAATCCTTTACCTTGAAACGGACATTTCATGTGACACAACCCAATAGAAGATGTCGCCACGCGGCCAAGGGCCTACACGGCCTGTCGCGCCACAAAAAAAAACTTAAACCTTATATGATAGGAACCTTAGTTATTTCTATAGTTTTTGAAAACATTCACTGCAATCAAGGTTTTCGTATACCCTGTTGAATAACCTGTTTTGTCTTGTAAAATTATTATCTAATTCTATCAAATGTTTTGTCAAAAAGGCCAGGTTGATTAACTTTGCACGCTTTATCATTATATTCATTTTTCTTCCCTTCTCTATTTGAATTTTTCCGTTTTGTATAAATAAGGCGAGAATAAAATCTCAATACTCTATTGACTGGATCAAAGAAGATTCTATTATATTTCTCAAATAAAATCACTTTATGAACCCGTTTCTCATATTACATTCACTACTCAATACTCGTATTATCTTCTTTATTCCCATTTTTCATATATCCAATTTTTATATTGACGTCAACATATTGAAATATTAAAATGGACATCATTGTAATGATATAGCACAATTATTTTCCAGTTGTATTCCAATTTTACTTAGCCTTCTGGCGAAAGACCCTCGATTTTCAGAAGAACCGTTCAATAATTCTTCATCTTCCATCATCTATTTTATTATCTGAATTATAAATTCAATTGTGTAAAATAAATTATATCATTACAATGTTCTAGAAGTAATGGCGACGAAATAAAAATTTGTTGTGAAGTGTATATAAAATGAAGGTTACCTTAATATTCCATTTATTTTAGATCTGATTCCTTCCAAATTTTCCAAATTACATCAGATCCTCATTCATCAGAACCTAATCCTCTAGCACAATCCCTATCCAGCTCCACTCATCCATACAACCCTCCTAGAAGGTTGAAACGGCAGTGGCCCCGAGACGTTTTATAATTATCTATTCTGGAGTTCACACTGCTCAGATTCTCCTCTCATGTGCGGTGTGGCTATGGCGCCCTGACTCAGCTTCCGCTGGCTCTGACCAGTGATGCGGCTGAGAGGGAGGCGTTGGGATCCTCCGAATTCTGCTTGTCCTCCACAAGTGGTTTCCCAGCAAATTGTAAATTTTGTATATAAGTATGAGTGTGTTCATGTTTTGTTTATTTATTTTTTAACCTAGTATTTATTCAATTTATAAATGTTGTTATTATATACCTTTATTGATTTTAGATTCATTTTATGTAATTTGACTTTTCTTTTGTTAATACTGTAAATATTGTATGAATTTTATCATGTAGCAATATTATTATTGTCCATTGCGACAAATCGTAATATATCTGAATAAATAAATATATTACCTCTGAAAAAATGAAGGTTATCGATTTAATTATGACAATATATTATAAATAAACTAGCTGTACCTTTTATTAAATAATCTATTATATTATTGCCTACGACAATCGGTTAGTTTTATCGGCGTTTCATCACTCTCCATTAACTTTTAAAAATTTTTGTATAAGATAACATTTTTGCTAAATTTTTTAGCTTTTCAACGGTATATTATACATCTATGTTACTGTTTTCATGTTCGATAACACAAAAATTGCGTGAAAAAATATTTTGGATCTTATCTCCTTTCGTTGGATATCAAACTGAGTCCAGTTATATATTTACCTGTTTTGTATCAATGAAAACAAGATGATATAGTTAATTTATTCAAATCTACAAAATTAAAGGTAGTTCAGAGGAAGAAAATTTAAACTATATTTAAGGCCTATCAGACTATTTCAATCAGAATGCAACCCACATGATATTAAAACCCATTTAAATTTACATCGATATAGGGAGTTTAATCAAAATCGTTAGAGTCGTATTTGTGAAAACCGTAAAAAGGTGCAAAATGCATGTTATAAAGTGGTTCTTCTGATCAGCTGATTTTTATAAAAAATGTTTCTGTAACATCTCGGCCGAATAGTCATCCTAAATATTAATATCAATATCAATCAGTTGTCTCAAATATAAAATTTTAGTTTCATAGGACTTTTCGTTTACGCGCGTAATTCGTAATTCATTCATATATAGGTAAGTGAAAGTAAAAAGTATCCCTATTGTTCATTGATACATTTATTACAGGCATTATTAGGGAAGTAAAAAACATTTAAAAACTTCGCGAGGGTTCCCTCGTGGAAACTTTTAAGGGCAGACAATCAAATACCCTTTTGAAAATTACAGACTTTAGGGGGTCAATTTCCCATCGAAGTAACGCCACATAACACCCTGAACTACAACAAAGGAATTATAAAAGTATATGACTTTCAATAATTGGACATCGAGGAAATAAAGAGGGAAATGTCGAACGTGATAAAAGATATAGTCAGAATAAAAATAAATAACAAACGAGGTCGAAATAGCAGCTCATAGCTATATAGTTACGTTCCCTACTCCTATAGCGCCTAAAACTATAAAAGTGGGATATGAAACTATACAGGTATCTTCATATATATATATATATATACTATATACTTATATATATACTTTAACCATTATCCCCAAGAAGATTTCATGGCCTAACCTCCATACATTAACAAAAGAAAATATCAATCCTTTCCTCGAGCCACTTCAACTTTTATTAGAACCCATATATACCTCCTCTTCGATGGATGATATGGTTGAATGCCTATCGTCGAACTCACTTGTTTTTCTAAATAACCACGCACCGCTCAAAACAGCTACATTCCGACGTCCTCCAGCTCCATGAATTACTCCAGCGATAAGAGAGATGATGAAAAGAAGAGACGCTGCCAGGAGCAGCTTTCGTCGCACTCGACTTATTAATGATTACAATACCTCCAAATATCTTCGAAACCTCACCCAGTCATCTATACGTAGCGCCAAGGTTAAGTTCTTTCATGACTCTTTAACCTAAGCTCCTCATCCTAGGTCCAAGTGGAAGATCCTTATAAAACTCGCGGTTATAAACTCTAAATCCTCTAATTACTATCCCTTCTCTGCTGATGAACTAAATTCCTATTTTACCAATCTTTTTCTCATACTCTTATAAGTAATACTATCTCAGACTCACCTCCTCGAATTCAATTTAATCCTGACAATTTTTATTTTCTACGTATTACTCCTGATGATCTGCTCTCTTCTGTCCTAAAATCTAGAGCCAATGACCACGGCTCAGATCCCACACCAGTAGAACTGATTAAACTCTGCCTCCCAGCTATTCTACCCATCCTTTTACACATTTACGATTTTTCCCTCCAAAACTATATCTTTCCCTCAGCTTGGAAAAAAGGTGGTTGTACGTCCTCTTAACAAAGTTTCCTCTTCATTCAACCTTTCTGATTTTAGACCTATTTCTATTCTTTCAAACTTCTCTAAACCGTTAGAAAGATTAGTCCAACACCAGCTGATTTCGCTCTATATCCTTTCACAAATCGTTTCTCGTTCGCTCCTCATTATTTTTGGATTCCTTGCCTATCTCTATCCGTAAAACCGTCTCTCTCTCTTCTTTCAAACATCAACTCTTTCACTACCTACTTGCATTTCAATCTTCCGTTCTATGAAAATATAAATGAAATGAAAAGATCGTGCCTTGCAAGAGTTGCATCGTGCCTTTACTAAGTTTATTCAATGCACTTTTATAAGGCCTACCCCATGGGTCTGCATCCACCTCATCGCAGAGTTCACTTCAGCAACATCGTTTGCTCTCTTTGATGGCTCTCTTATTATTATTATTTTGTTATATATTTTATTTTTACTTATTTATTTATCTATTTTTATTATTATTTTTCCATTATTCTTTTTTCTCCTTATTCATTCAGCCATTTATTATCATTAATATATTAATTTACTTACCTATTTCTTCTTTATCTTATTTCATTTTATTTTTTAAGTTTTCCTTCTTCAGTTATTTACTACTCTTATTTCGTTTTTATATATTTATTTATTTTTATTATTATTACTTTATTTATTTATTTTTATTATTATTACTTTATTTATTTATTTTTATTTTATCTTCCTAAAAAACAAAACATGGATTTCAATTATTTTATTTTACATATTCCAATCATCACCCCAATACTGAATGACTCTTATACAATGGAACTCTTATACTGGAAAGGTGTAAAAACTCGTTTTAATGATCTAAAGATATTAATCACAGACGGAAATCCAACATCTATCTGTATTCAAGAATGCCACCTCAAAAATACGGACACTTTCAGTTTATAAGATTTTGATATCTACAGGATCGATAGCCCGAACGATGATGATGCAAAGGGGTCCTCATCGCCGTCAATAAAGCTGTGTACTCTCGACAAATAGACCTCGATTCGTCCCTTCAAGTTGAAGCCGTATCTATACACCTCGGTGTCACGTTTCCCTCTGTAATATATACCTACCGCAAGATCCATTAATACAAACTGAAGACCTCTTAAACGTTTATCGTCCACTACCCCAACCAGTTCTTTTCACCGGAGATTTGAACGGTCATTGCTTCATGTGGGACTCTATAGACCTAAATGCAAGAGAAATGATCGTAGAAAACTTTAAAGACCTCTCTGACGTTTTGCTTATAAATACAGGTGAGCCTACATATCTAAGTTCCTCCTACGGTACTTATTCCACATTAGATCTCTCCATCTGCAGTACTACACTATACAATCTCATAGAATGGACTGTACTACCCGACTTACATGGTAGCGACCATTTCCCGATCCGCATAAACTTTCAAAATGTTTAGAACAACAGATCTAAGAGGCCTAGATAGATAATAGAACAAGCAGATTGGACCCCATTTACATCCATCGTTATACCCCTTGCAATAAACCCATCTGAAATAAGTTTCAAAGCTGGCTGCCAGCTCATTATGTGCTTCAGTGCTACAGTGCTACAGGCAGCAAAATCAGCCATTCACAAAACAAAACTAACCACTAAAAGAGCGACCGTTACCTGGTTCAATGAAGCGTGCAAGAAAGCCTTCCAAAATCGCAGAAGAGCCTACCGAACCTTTCAAAAACATAGCACCCAGCCGAACCTAATGGAATACAAGAAACAACGATTTCTACGTAGACGTATTATAAACACGAGAAAGTCGAAATCTTGGAAGGAATTCGTTGAAACAATAAATTCATCCACACTAACTAATATCGTCTGAAATAAACTACGAAACATTCATAACAGATGCTCATTAACCTATTACACCCTTCCTCCTCGAGGGAAAATTAACAGACGATACCAAAACAGTCGCCCAAACTTTCGCTGATCATTACTCGGGACTTTTAAACCCACCCTCTGTTCACCCTAATTTTACGGAGGAAATGAATTCCGAAGTTGAGACATCATATCATCACTCCGAAGTTTCCGACATCGCCCATTTACTGCATGGAACCTTGAAATTACCCTTTGTAACCTCGAGGAATCTTCACCAGGCCCGGATGATATACAAAAACTAACAGAAAACTGTCTCGGCTGGTTGCTGTGTTTTTTTAACCATGCGTGGACAATAGGTGAATTTCCAAGAATATTGAAATAATCCGAAATAGCACCTATTCTTAAAACAGGTAAAAACAAGTGCCAAGCGTCTAACTATCCTGTGTAAAATGATGGAACGAATAGTTACGAGTCTTAAATGGCTTCTGGAAACTATGATGTTCTCCACAACTTCCAACGCGGCTTTTGCAAAGGAAGATTTACTATATACCATCTCTCTCAACTGGAAGCGGAACTGCAATACACCTTTATCGAAAAACAGCAGGTAATCTTCTTCGATATGCTTAAAGCATTTGACACTTATTGCCCAAGATAGTGGCAGATTGTATTACTTCTCAATAAAGCAATATTATTTAATTCTAAAAAAAAGAAAAAAGCATTTGACCGCCCAAACAGAACAAATGTAATAGAAAAATTGACATATCTGAGATTCAGTGATAACCTTCTAGCGTTAACCAACATTTTTTAAACTATTCGAATGAAATATTGCAAGAATGCTCCTTATTACCGCACAATTATACCACCCAGCATATCAATAGCTCTGCGGAATGATGATTCCGTAATAAATGCAGTAATTAAATGTCAAACTGTTAAATAGCCTCTGACTATCCAACACACCTATGACAGACATGCTCCCTTTATTATGTATATGTTTAATTTCTTATCCTATTAACATCTAATTATTATTAATTTTTTTATTATTTCATTTTTTTCTTATTCTTTTAATTCCTTGTGAACTAAGAATAAACTTCTTTAAAGAATGATCCATAATAACTAATCATCGTTTGTTGATGACCAAGCTGTTTTACGCCCTAAAACCAAACAAAATGAACAAACAAAAAATACTTAATATGCTTATGCTTTTAAATATAACCGTTAATTATCCTTAAGATGGTTCACTACACGAATGAGAATTAACCCTTATTGTAAGCATAGATATCCGCAAAACAAAACCTGAGGTATTTTGGTTTTAGAATATATTTTTTGTGTGTTTCAATAACAAAATGTTTTCAAGTCACTTCAAATGATTATAAATTATGTGATTAGGAAGTTGATTATCTTGAATATTACTACCTATATTTTTATAGAAGATTGTTTTTTTAATATATATTTTGTGGTTTAATGAGTACCGAATCAACGGAGTACTGACCTACTGAACCGGATCTTGGGCCACTACTGAATGGCAAAACAAAAAAAGAAATATTATCATCTTCACTAAATTAATAACGTTGGTTCCCGTTCGCAGCTTATTCTGGTTGAAGACATATTTTTAATACTTCTTCTTTTTTAACTTAGTTTATTTCTATCTTGGGTAACATATCAACCAAAACCTCTTTTAACATTCTATTTCCTATTTAGCGTAATAATAACATCTAGCGGCTGAGCTAACAATTGTGTTTTTACCATGGAGGTTTGTAAGTTCAATAAATACGCGGATCATATCCTAACCAGCTTTAGCATCGTCCGATTTGCCACAGCAGCATAAATGTGACCTTAATTGAATAAAGGAACAAACCCTCTTCCAACACCGTTGATCTTAGAACAGAAAAATTTCCGGACTGAATTCAAGATCCTCTATGGATAGAGCAACTAAACCAATAAAGTTATCCATACTGTTCCAGTTTCCAATGGCCAGCAATGAGGCGATTATCAGATATCTTACCCAGAACCCATTTTCCTCTAATTTTCGGGTACCCACTCGATAAGTTCTAGCTTTATTCCAGCGGGGTTCCGAACCGTAGTATATTATACCATTGCCTTATTCAATGGGCCACACCACTCTCATGAAGCTAGTACGTCTCACACTTGGGCAAAATAAAAAAAATTCTGGCCAAAACTAAAAATTTATTTCGTTCTATATTTTACATATAACATTTATTTCGTTTATTAAACATAATGGAGAGTCAATATCATACTATTCGATCTTTTTTTTATTTTTTTCTGTTTACCCCTTTCTCGCCTTTGAAGGCTATACAGGGTTTCTCGGGCCAGGAAATGATGGGGGACAAATGCTGAATTAAAAGCCCCTCCTCCCTCCCTCCCTCGCCCAGCACCGAAAACTCGTAATTATTTGGTTTCAGTCACTTCACTCAGTGCTCCTCAAACATTATCGTGAAACTTTGGCAACACAAATCGATTATAGGAACACCTCTAAAAAGTAATAGATTATATAAATTTTTTTTTTTTACTTCAGAATCGATTTGTTAAAGGATATTTGTAAAACAGCTATAAAAAATATTTAAATATAATTTTCAATGAAGGGGAAAGTTAACTATTAAATCGCACTAAGCAGAGATGTATTTTTGTTCATTAGGGGAACTAAGGAGCTACAGTAATTTGTGGAGTGGTGTTCCCTATAGCATCTAATTTGGCAACAGTCAACATTTTCTCAGGAAAACATAAATGATGAAATTACTGAATTTTTTTGTCTTTCTGCTTTTTGCAGGGCCATTTAGTCCAACACTCTTGTGAATGGATATGGGAGTCTGATAGTTAAGCAATTTATGAAACAATTCAGTTTGTAATACATACAATTATCGATGTTTCCGGTACAACCATGATGTTCCCCATTTACGGCCCAAACTTGGCTCGTTCCGTTTCGGGTATCAAACCTTAAAGGGCCAAAGATTGTGAAAACAAGCCTTTTAAAAAGAACAGAGGTGAGTCGTGGCCCATTGGAACCCTTTGGTTTCCGTATCGCAAAGGGACGCATGAAGTGGGCGACAGGCCGCAAAACGACTTCGACGTTGCTAGTGAGACATGCATCGAAAGACTGAGCAATTGACCACGGCAGATGGAAAGTATGTAACTCCAACAATGGAAATAGTTATACTAAGGCCATTGCCAGTCCCAAGCCTGGATAAAGGAGGAGGGTTGGGTCATGGGCTGACTCCCCATGAAACGTAAAAAAGTACAATGTTACGAATACTCAACAAAGCCTCGGATGTAGAATTGATTCACGGAAACGACATGGACCTCGGAAACGGACATACAAAATTGGCACATGGAATGTACGGACCCTATATCGAGCTGGAGCTTTTAAGGAACTTGCTGATGTGTCCCAGAAGAGTCGCTTAGACGTTTTAGCTGTACAAGAGATGAGATGGACTGGTAAAGGAGATATAAAGGGAAAGAACTTTACGATGCTATATAGTGGGTCAGAAAACAGACATGAGTTTGGAGTAGCATTTATGGTCTCCAACAGAATAAAATCTGCAATCCTTGACTTCCAACCAATTAACGAAAGGCTTTGCAAACTACGCATTAGAGGGCATTTCAGGAACATTAGTTTGATTTGTGTTCATGCACCCACAGAAGAGAAGGATGAGGAGGTGAAAGATACCTTCTATGAACAATTAGAAGCTGCTTATAATACCTGTCCCAACTATGATATGAAAATCGTCCTAGGAGATTTCAATGCGCAAGTCGGGAAGGAGATAGAGCTGAGACCAACAATTGGAGCGCATAGCTTACATCAAGTGACGAATGACAATGGACTAAGGATGGTAAGTTTTGCAACCGTAAAATCTATGGCAGTCATGAGTACTATGTTCCCTCATAAAAAAGTGCACAAAGAAACATGGCACTCTCCAGATGGTACCTCTGCAAGCCAAATTGATCACGTACTGGTTTCCACCAAAAATTTCAGCTGTGTAAATGATGTACGATCATATAGAGGATATGATGTTAACTCCGATCACTACTTAGTAATCATAAAACTTCACCAAAAAATAAAATGCTCTACAAAGAAACCAATGCCCCGAAGTGAGCAGTGGAATACAGAACGCCTCGGGACTGAAGAAGAGAGTGATAGATTTACCGAGAAGTTCCACGAGACAGTTATGAGCATACCAGTTAGTGAAGGTACGGAAACTATTGAAAGTAGGTGGAGACGCATCAAGACAGGTTTAACGCAGTCTGCAAAAGAAGTGTGTGGAGTAAAGAAAAGAAGTCATCGTAACGGTTGGTTTGATGAAGAATGCGAGCAGGCTGTCCAGATAAGGAATGAAAAAAGACTAATCTGGATTAGTAGAAATACACGGCAGAGCTTCAAGCAGTACAAAGATGCCAGGAAACACGCGAAGGGATTGTTTAGGAGAAAAAAGAAGGAGTCACTAATGAAGCAAATCAAGGACATAGAAAACGCAAAAAGAAAAAATGAATCACGCAAATTCTACAGATCGGTGAATCACATCAAAAGCGAACCGACTAGGAAAGGAAACCTAATAAGGGACGACCAGGGTAAAATGCTAATGCTGGAAGAAGAGGTACAGGAAAGGTGGCGACAGTATTTCAGGAACCTGCTGAACCCAAGAGATTCGGAGACCAATCAGGGAGATCAAGCCCAGTTACCATTGAGGACAAATGAGGATGACTTGGAAATCATTCCACCAGATGTAGAGGACATTGAAGACATCCTTAATAATCTCAAAAACAATAAAGCGCCAGGTAATGATGGACTACCCGCAGAGTTGTTAAAAGCGGGACATAATGAAGTTGCAAAGGAACTGCAGGAACTGGTAGCTCAGATATGGGAAGAGGAACGTTTGCCTGAAGAATGGAATAAGGCTCTTGTAGTGCCCGTGTACAAGAAGAAGGGCGAATCAACAATATGCAGCAACTATCGGGGGATTAGTTTGCTAAGTGCGGCATATAAAATTTTCTCCATAACCCTTTATAACAGGCTCCTCCCATATGTAGAACAGAAACTGGGCGACTATCAGGGTGGTTTTCGGCCCAATAGGTCCACTATTGATCAAATCTTCGCCCTGAAGCAAATCTGTGAGAAGATGAATGAGTTTCAGCAGACTACCTGGATGTTGTTTGTCGATTTTAAGGCCGCCTATGATACCATAGTTAGGAGTAAGCTCGTAGTAGCCATGCATGAACTGGGACTACCATGTAAACTAATTCGTTTAGTAAAATGCACAATGGCAAATACAATTTGCCAAGTTAAATGCTGTGGGCTATCGGAGCCGTTTGAAGTAGAAGGTGGTCTGAGACAAGGAGATCCACTAGCTCCTCTTCTGTTCAATATAGCTCTGCAAGTCATCATCAATAGGGCGGAATTAGAACAGCAAGGGACAATATTTACGAAGATGTCTCAAATTCTCGCATATGCAGATGACGTGGTCATTATTGGTAGATCCCTGCCGAGCATAAGAGCGGCCTTTGAAGCAATGGACAAGGAAGCAGGAAAGATCGGCCTAAAAGTCAACGAGCTGAAAACTAAGATAATGGTACTAGGCTCACGAATGGACCAGAGGCAGAGTCATTATGAACTGGGACCCTATAAAATAGAACTAGTAAGAAGTTTTCAGTATCTAGGCTCTATTATAAATGATGACCTGAAGGAAGAAGAAGAGGTAAGGAAGCGTATAGCGGCTGGTAATAGAGCCTATTTTTCCTTATCAAAGCTATTTAGAAGCAAGCTTTTGAGCCGCTCCACCAAGTTGATGCTATACAAAACCCTTGTAAGACCAGTGGTTACGTACGGTGGAGAAACGTGGATCCTCAACAACAAAAATGTGGACCTGCTTGATAGGTTTGAACGGGTAATCCTAAGGAGAATCCTGGGAGCCGTATTTGAGGATGGTCAATGGCGGCGGAGGAAAAATAAGGAATTGTTTCAGCTCTACCAGGATATCAGTATCTCCTCTCATATTAAGATACAGAGGTTAAAATGGATTGGGCACGTGATGAGGATGAACTGTGACAGGGTTGCAAGTAGAGTGTTCAGAAATGTTCCGGATGGCCGGCGCCGGCGTGGCAGGCCGAAGGGTCGATGGAAGGATGGTGTAGGGAAGGATCTCAGACAGCTCGGGATCTCTCTGAGAGGAGCTGAGGATCGAGGGGAATGGTTGGCGACTGTTGAGCAGGCCAAGGGCAGCCTCATGCGCCTGTTGAGCCAGTAGAAGAAGAAGAAGAAGATGGAAAGTATGTAACTCCCTGGGAAGGACTTAGACCTATTCAAATCTACATCAAATGATTTCAACAAACGAATCCCCTCTCGCTTTAGGTTTACCAATTCTTCATTCTTGGTTCTTTGAGTGTTTGTAACTTATTTATTACAAGCTTCAAAAATAAAAAATAAAATGGCTAGTTTAAACTGCGGAGAAAAAAAAATGTTGGTTAAGGATCGAAAACGGAAATACAGCGTGAATTTCTGGAACGATTTGGGCTGCTAATCGACACTCCGAAAGCAGGTTTAGGAAATTCAAAAGGCAGCAATAATGCTAGGCGGTTTTTTAACTACAGTTTAATTTCTGTTTATGTAACGAATTGCAGATTAATACCCAACTTTTGAAGAATATTTTCATGAAACAGCGAAACAATTTGAAATTGTACTCTTGGTACAATATACCTGTATACGTTCATAAATTACTGATCTACAGCTCAGCTATATTAAGCATGCCCTTTTACCGATCGGAGGAATGTCAGAAAATGCTCAAGGAAAGATAATTTCGAGGAAGTCTTAAAACGGTTGCTGGTCTCATCAGATTCCTTGTAGGATTCAATGCGAGAAGCAAACAATTTTCGAGCTTATAACTTTTCGAGAAACGATAACTTTGTTTGAGACTCTTCAATCCCCAAACGAAGAAAGTTCAATTGATTCGTAATGACCAATTTGTTGTATATTCCTTCTTATACTTTTTGTGTATTTTTTTGGATATTTTTTAAATCATAAATACACAAGTGTTTTTAAAAGATTTATCATTTATATTTATTTTATGGTATACTAAACGCTAATTTATAATAACGTTTATAATAAAACATTTATAATAAAATGCCTTTTAATAAGTCGATGTCGTTAAAAAACTCTATAAATCATCTAGTTACCCCAACAAACAATTCATACATTCATTACAGGAGCTCCGTAGAATTTAATAAGTATTTTATTCGTCTTTAACAGCTGAAAAAAACAATGAAGTAGACAGTTTCAGAGTTTTTGCTAGGATTTTTCGTTTTTGCCCCAGTGTGCGTCGTCTTCAAACTTTCTCAACTTTAATGCCCATTCATCCTACCCGTGGGTGTAGTCTTCAGTCTATCAGTGGTTGTGATTATAAGAGAATTCATCTATAAATGTTAAAAAATTATGTTTTTAAAATCATTCAAAGGAGAAAAAAAAACTTGAAACTCCAACTCGATCTATCATACTACGAATATATCTTTTTGTCATATTCCTGTCATATGACCTGACGGTTTCTCAAAAATATTGTGTAAGCAAGGGAGGTCTGGTTATCAGTATAAGGCTCTGGAGCTCTCTGAATTGAATATACATAAATGCAACAGGAAACATAACTATTCAAGTTTTGTCACATCGGCGATAGTTAAGGGCTTAATTTATATGAGCACGGGTGGGCAGTGACCTAAACCTGAGAAAAGGGTAACTTCTAAGGGGACCTTTCTTATAAGTTAACAATTGACAATTGTTAAAGTCACAAATATAAGTTACATAAGGTTTTATGATAAACGTTAATAAGATTAGTCGTCTGTTAATTTGCATAACACCATTAGTTTAACGAAACGACTGCATTTCACAACGAAGAATCTTTTTCTTTTTTTTTAAGCTATATCGAAAAATTTGCTGTGTTAGATTTTGATGTTATAACTGAATGCTGTAAAAACCTAGTGTACTTTATTTCAAGTGAAATTAAGAGATAAAACGATCTCCTTCTTGACATTAATTATCGATTTGTTTCTTAATATAATCCTTGCGTTTCTGGATATTTTGGCGATTTTGTTGTAGTCGGTGTTTGAAACGCAGCCGAGTAAACGTTTGACCAAGGAGGAGTCATTTTTAGTGATAAGGAGCAAACCTCTCATCTAAATTTCGACTGGAAATCTCGTCAAATGAAACGCCCTACCTCGCGATTCCGATCAAGACATTTATATATCAAGCAGTAGTTTTCATGACTCCTGTGGAGTGTTTGTATAAAGAATGTCTAAAACCTCGAAATAATGCCGCAATCTCAGGGTCCAGAGAAATTCGGATTCGATAAATCCTTTATGCCCTTGTCTTATATAAAACGCGACAACTTTTGCTTCCTAGTTTACTACCCTAGATTTCATACAAGCACTGATAGAATTTCAAATCCTGATGAGGTTGTTCCCACATGCGTATAAACTGAAAACGTGACAAATCGATTTCGGTCATAATATAAAATTCACATTTTAAATTTTTTACGGAACATTATAGCAAACTCATTTTCGCACGTTTGATCAAGATGTGTAGTCGACATTGACAGGAAACTAATTTAAACATTTGGATAATCTGATTGACAAAGCGAATAATTAAAACCTATGGCTCAAGGGAGGCGAAAGCCCCATTCGAGGATGAAAGCTCACCTCAATTGTCAAGTAAATCAAAGTTATTTTGAACACGAGGCTGGAACGGGAGGCTGAAGGCTGCTAATATACATACGGCCTGGGGCCAGTGGTGAAAGACGAGTAGAACAATGGTAACCGCAAAGTGGTGGGAGGGGAGAAGGGAGGCAAACAGAGTTTTGGTGGCGATGGGCAAAGAGAAGTTAAAGTGCTCTGTTTACTCTCCCCCCTTCTCGCCTTCTTAAATATATAGCACCCCTCCCCGCCTGCACCCCTAGGCTACCCCTGAGGAAGAGTATCTTCAAGGTCAAGGGCTTTCTACCTCACACCTCCGGAAAACTCCTGTTTGACCTTCACTTTCGCACATGCAGGAATTGAGAAGTCAAGAGCTGTCGGATCTTTGTCCGACTGAAATTTCGATAGAGCAGAGATGCGATGAGAAAAGGAGCTCGAGGCGTATAAATAAACTGCTAAAATGTTTGCAATGAGTATACACGAAATATGGAATAATAATAAATCGATTTAAAAAAAAATCATGAACGAATCAATATGAGAAAAAGTTGTATTACGTTTATATGATAATCATATTGATAAAAATTTTTAGGAGAATTCATCACAATTTATGAAATTGAAACGAATCCGAAAAAAATATGTATATTGAAAGACGATTCGAAATAAACATCCGACCCGGTCGAGTTCCAGCACTTTCACAATAATCACTTGCAAGTTTTATTTATTCTATATTGTTATGTATTGAGAATACTAAGGGAATAAGTTCAGTATTAAATAAGTTTGAAATTAGTCAAAAATAACCCTTTGTCGGTAAAAGTTAAAAGGATTGGACATCCCCCCCATGAGATTTCCCATGGACAGCGTGATACCCCAAGAACATTCTAGACCCCAGCCGCTAGGCTGGACAAAGACTGGACTGGGCACTCCCATATTAGCCCTGCCTTCCTTTGTTCGATAAAAGATCGGCAAATTCCAAAATATGGGACTTTTTTGGAAAAGAAGAGGGGATAGAAGTGACGAGGGTGTGCGATCCACAAGAAGAGGCAGTGGAAGTGGAGTGAGTGACAAGACGGGTACTACCATCGAGAACAGCAGTTGAGTCGAGCCACGAAAGAGAGAGAGGTCGAAAAGAAGTCCGTCGGAGACCAGAGAGCAGAGCCGAGTCGCTGGGGTACGAAACTTAGTAGTGACCAATTCCACCATCTTCGGTAGCTGTGGTTAAGGTAACCTTTTAATGTTATATTGTATGACAAAGATAATAACCACGAACCCCTCAGTATTCTCAATCATAGGTCTGGAAATTGTGTAAATAGAGTGTAAGCCTGAAATCTATGTCATAGTTATATTTAATAATAATTGCTCTAATTTAAATCTGTTGGTAATTTGATCTTCCCCTGCATGCCACTCATTGGAATTGATAAACACGAAACCTTTGGAAAGGAAATCCGATGGTTCCGAAAAGTATAATATATAATTAAATTAAATAGATTAATTACTGATTTAAAGTTACCGCTGCCTTAGAAAAGCAGCCGGTTATAAACATAGCAATATATATAAAGTTGCTGAATACCGATATGGAATATTGTATTCCTAGGTACGAATACTGGATGTTAAGTGATTCTCATAACCAATATGACGAAGAAAAGTCTGACATTCGCTCAACATCTCTATAAAATTTACAATCCGCATCTTAATGTCCTTAATCCCCATCACCTCGAATGTATTGAAGCAGAACTAGATATTCCTCCCCAGATGGCACTTCCTCATAAAGCGTTTCATCCCTCAGAAATATTAAACGTAATCCAAAGATTACCATCCCGTAAAATTCCTGGACAAGATCTAATCACTGCCCAGATTCTTAAGCTTCCTAGAAAAAGCCATCCTATTTCTCATCTACATTTACTATTCCATACTCCGTACTTCATACTTTCCTGATCCTTAGAAATTATGTATCGTTAAAATGAACCCTAAACCCATAAAGCTGCTATAACTCTTTTTTTTCTACCGTCCTATCTATTTTTACTTCTTATGGGTAAAATCCTGGAAAGACTCATCGCTAAACGTCTATACCCAATCTTAGAACTTAATCACATAATCCCTGTACAATTTGGGGGCCCGGTAAGTGTTTTACCACCGGGAGCCCTTTATTGTGCCTTCACAAAAAAAGAAATACGTTCGTTTTAAAGTATTTATTAATTTACAATAATTATAATTCATGGGTCAGGTCTCTGTTAATATTTACGACTGGCGGGCGGCGTCCTCAATCTCGTCTTCCCGGAAGTCTTCGGTCTGCGCTCCGTCGGTCCTGTTCTCGATACAGCGGCTGCTGTGTCTGGCTCGGGATGGTGATCCGTGAATGCCGTCTGGAGCGCGATGCCCGCCTTTCCTGTATGGAAACAGAGACCCTGACCCGGGTAGCATTAGTATTGCTAAATATTATGGAACAGCTGATGCGCTCGATGATAACAGTCATACGTTACTTCGTCTCTCAGATGTTTGCTCTTTTCAGTAGGAATTCGCTTGAGTTCAGTCTGGAAAACATCACTAGACTTCAAGAAAACCACAGCAGTGAATATTGGAGAAATATCGGTAAGCAAAGTTGTAATTTACTTTGTAGAATCGCGAAAAGTGAAAGGAGGGTCACTGATCAGCTGATTGCCGCTAGCTCGGCAAGCTCGGGCTTGCTTTTCTTTAACTTATCTTTCTTTTATTACCTTTCCTTCTCATTCTCATCTCATTATTTATTTATTTATATATATTTTTTTTTTTTTTTTTTTTTTTTTTTTTTTTTATCAATGAGATATTTTCATCAAGTTATGTCCTCAAAAGCTACAAGTAAAAGATCTAGATCTGAAACTCGTCTCCTACAAAACAGAGACCTCGCCGTGAAAATAATAAAAAAATGATTCCACCAGCGACCGCTTCAGCTACCTCTTTAAGATCTGAACCACAGCCTAGCACATCATCACAAGGATTAACTGATGAATCGCCGTTTTTTACACCGAATCCATTTCAGATCCTCCAAAATGAAAAAGAAACCATGGAATCTTCTCCTATACCCAGGGAACCACTACCTCCACCAATATTTGTTAAAAATATTAAAAATTTTCAACTGATGTGTGCGCATTTAAACAAAGTAACTGATCCTAATAGTTATTCTTGTATAAGCAGAACCAGTGATACTAAAATATCCCCGACTACCGCCGAAAGCTACAGAAAAATAGTGAAATATCTGACTGAGACCAAAGCTGATTTTCATACCTATCAGTTGCGCCAGGAGAGAGCTTTAAGGGTTGTAATTAGAAACCTACACCCTTCGACACCAGTTACAGCTATCAAAGAAGAACTGACGGAGATAGGCTACAAAGTGCGGCAAGTGACCAATGTCCTAAAAGATAAAATTCCACTGCCTCTATTCTTCGTGGACTTGGAACCATCAGCAGGAGTTGAAAAAACTTACGACCTCAATAGGTTGTACTATACTAGTGTAAGAGTTGAGAAACCTTACACTAAGAAAGAAATAGTTCAGTGCCATAATTGTCAGGCATATGGTCATACGAGAACTTACTGCCACCACACACCACGCTGTGTGAAATGCGGTGAGCAACATAAATCAGAAGAATGTACACGATTAAGATCAACACCCGCTGTATGTGCTCTGTGCCTCGAGGACCACCCGGCTAATTACAAGGGATGTCAAATCTACAAGAACCTCAAAAGCAGATACCAAAAACCTCAGAATCTGGATGAAACAGCTGAACCGATCAGAAGCAGAAGACAACCTTCAAAAACAATTGATTCCAATGTTACATTTGCCCATCTACTTGGAGGTGGGAACCAGAACAAAGAGGCCCTGCCGGAACAACGCATACATCCTGAACCCCTTCCACAACCACCTATTCCTCAAAATTTACCCAACCCTCAAAAACCTCATCCGCATCAAATTTCTCATATTCCTCCTCCATCAAATGTCACAGACCTTACAAGTTTGATGACACCCTTCATCACTGAAATCAAATCCCTTGTCATGCCGCTAATATCACTACTTACTAATCTCGTATCAAATTTAATCCCTTCCTTAAAAAATCCTTAAATGACTACACCTAACTCCTTGTCCATTCTCCTTTGGAATGCGAATGGTGTTAGAAATCACACAGACGAACTTACAGCTTTATTGCAAGACAAAAACGTTGATGTAGCACTTATTACTGAAACTAGACTAACCACTAAACAGTTCTTTAAAATACCTCAATACGTAACACACCGTACAGAACACCCAGACGGAAAAGCCCATGCCGGTACTGCTGTCATTGTGCACCAGCCCCTCTCCCACCATATACTCCCAGTTCCCTCCTATGATTTCCTACAATTCACCGCCATAGTAATCAAGACTTTTTCTTTTCCGATCACCCTCGCATCAGCGTACTGCCCTCCTAAACATTCCATCTCCAACATTCTATTCGAATCCTTCCTCAATTCCTTAGGAAACCACTTCATTCTGGGTGCAGACATGAATGCTAAGAACCAACAATGGGGTTGCAGATCCACGAATTGTCGTGGGCGGAATTTACAGTCTGCACTCAGCTCTAGACGTTTCAACCTCCTGCCTCCTGACTCCCCTACCTACTGGCCAACTGATCCTAACCGTAATCCTGACATCCTTGACTTCTTCATTCACAGGGGATTATGCTCCCTAAACATGTTGGTGACTCGCCTTGATGAACTGTCCTCTGACCATAGTCCATTGCTCCTTAAAGTATCCCTAATTCCTATTCCTAAACCCACCCCACCGTCATTTATCAGAGGACCAGTAAACTGGGACCTTTTTCGCCAAATCCTGACCAGTGATATTACCTCAGAGTGAAACTCAAAACTCCAGATGACCTTGACGATGCCGTAAACTCCTTCACCATCGCTATTCAACAAGCTGTTTGGACTGCCTCCTCTGCCAAGCATTCCCAGATAAGTCATAACCAAAATCATTTACCACAACACCTCATAGACCTCATCCGCACCAAACGCCGATCCAGATCCTTATGGCAACGCACCCGTCACCCCACAGATCGCCGCTCCTATAACTTTTATTGTAGACAATTAAAGAGGGAGCTGGCGACCTTCCGTTCCCAATCCTTTAGTTCCTTCCTTTCTTTTCTTTCGGCTTTTGGCAATTCCCTGTGGAATGTCACCAAGAAAATTCTAAAATCCCACCATATTTCCCATCCCCTCCGTCGTAGTAATGGTTCCTGGGCTGCGTCTGATGAAGACAAAGCCGAGGAACTTGCCAAATACGTTTCCCAAGTCTTCACACCTCATCCAGAATCCAATCCAAACCACACTGCAGTAGTGGAACAGTTCCTTCAGTCTCCAATCCCGCTTTCATTACCTCCTAAAGCAGTTAATCCCTCTGAGGTCAAATATCTTCTCCGAAAACTTGCACTCCGTAAATCTCCTGGATACGATCTCCTCACTCCTCAGATTCTCAGACAGCTTCCATCTAAAGCCGTTATATTTCTTACATATATTTACAACTCCATTCTACGCACTACTCATTTTCCTCTCTTATGGAAACATTCCACAATAATTCTCTTCCTAAAACCAGGTAAACCTCCTAACACTACGACATCATATAGACCTATCAGCCTACTCCCAATCCTTTCAAAAATCTTTGAAAAAATCCTCCTCAAACGAATATTACCGTTATTAGAACCCCACACTATTCCTTCCCATCAGTTTGGATTCCGTTCCCAACATTCAACTGTTCAGCAAGGGCTCCGAGTCGTTGACCATATTTCCTCTGCCCTTGAGAACAAGGAGTACTGCTCAGGTGCATTTCTGGACATAACGCAAGCATTTGACCGGGTGTGGCACCCGGGATTGCTCTTTAAGCTCATAAACCATTTACCCCTATCCGTATACCTAGTCCTCCGATCCTATCTATCAAACCGCTCCTTCCGAGTTCGTTGTGGTGCAGAATATTCCAATTATTATCCAGTCGAATCCGGTGTTCCTCAGGGCAGTGTCCTTGGTCCTATCCTCTACAATATATACACGGCTGATATTCCTCTTTGCCCTGATACCTTCCTAGCAACGTACGCTGATGACACAGCTATCCTATCCTCTCACTTAGATCCCGAAATTGCATCTACAGGCCTCCAAACACACCTTTCTCAAATTGAAGACTGGTGTAACAACTGGAGAATCAAAGTCAATCAATCCAAATGCAGACATGTCACCTTTACCCTTCGAAGACAATCCTGCCCTCCAGTTCTCTTTAACTCCGTTCCGCTTCCTTTCTCCGACACAGTCCGGTATCTTGGCTTCCTTCTGGACAAAAGACTAACTTGGAACCCACATACTAGACTTAAACGACAAGAACTTAATCGACGATTTGGACAATTATACAGACTACTGAACAGAAATTCTAAATTATCTATCGAGAACAAACTGCTAATATACAAGACAGTACTGAAACCTATCTGGACCTACGGACTTGAACTGTGGGGGACAGCCAAATTTTCTAACATCAAACGCATTCAACCCTTCCAATCAAAAGTCCTCCGAACAATAGTTAATGCTCCTTATTATGTATCCAACCATACCTTACACCGCGACCTAAATATTCCATTTATTTTAGACCTTATACCATTAAAATTCTCTAAATTCCATCAGAACCTTATCCATCACCCTAATCCCCTAGCTCAATCCTTATCCAGCTCCACACATCCTTACCATCCTCCTAGAAGGTTGAAACGGCAGTGGCCTCGAGACCTCTTGTAAAATGTATCTTGGAGTTCTAGCATTGGCTAGATTCTCCACTCACGTGCTGTATGCTTGTGAATTGTATATAGGTATGAGTGACTTTTGTATATATTTTTATTGATTTTGTTTTGTATTTATTTATATTGTATTATTATTATATAAATTTATTGTTTTGTATATATCGTGTGAATGCAGTATGAATGTTGTACTTTATCCCTATTAAAAATGTCCTAAATTGGACAGATTGTAATATTGTTCAATAAAGAATTGTTTATAATAAAAAAAAAAAAAATATTATGTGCACAATGAATACATGTAATAATCCCGGAGAAGGTTTAAATCCGTCAATCCCAGACCACCAGTTGGGATTCCGAGCATCCCACTCCACCATCCAGCAATGTCATAGTTTAATGGATGACGGTTCATTTGCATTGGAGAGTGGATTGTCCTTCACTAGAGCCTTTCTAGGCGTAGAACAGGCCTTTGACCCAGGCTTGCTCCCAGGATTACTGTACAAATTCCGCAAATACCTGTCTCCTACTTACTTCCTTATTTTCCTGTCTTACCTCTCTGATAGATCCTTCAAATGTAATAACAATAGTTTCTATTCGTCCATTTTTACTCATTCTGCTGGTATTCCTCAAGGAAGTATCGTAGGACCAATTCTTTACACAGTTTATATAGCTGATATCCCAACCCATCCTAACACCATTCAATCTACTTATGCTGAAGACCCTTGTGTGTTATCCGTCAATAACGATCTAACTATTACCTCTCAAACCCTAAAATCCCACACCAGAGACCTTGAGGTACGGTGTCAGAATTGGCGAGTTAAAATCAATTCCAACAAATTTTACCAAATAACCTTTACCCTTCGTCGTACAGTTAATTATAATAATAATCCGTTTGTCCCAGTTGTACAGATCAGCTACCTAGGACTTCTACTTGACTTGGTATGACTAACATGGGATTCGCACACTAGACTGAAACGAAAAGAAACTGAAGACTGAAGACACTACCATACAAAAGACTCATCTACATGACAATCATAAGGCTTATCTAGATCTACAGGGTTGTGCTTTGGGGCTCTACTAAACCACCTAATTCTTTCCGTATCTAATTCTCACAATCCAAAATCCTTCGTAAAATCTTCAACGCTCCTTACTTTGTCACGAATAAACTTATTCATAATGAACTCTAAGTTCCATATGTTGCTTATTTGGCCTGAGGCAGGTATCATTCCTTCCATGACAAACTCCATTCTCACTCTAATCCACTAGTTTCAATCCTGGCTTCCTCTTCAATTCCTGATAATCCACCGAGGTGTCGGAAAAGAAGATAGACTCGAGACCTTCTTGTATACCATAGATAGGTCACTGCCAAAGAGAGCTGCCAATGGGCAGTTTTTCTTCATGCTTTTTTGGTGTATTTTATCATTAATCAGCATATTTGCTTGTTGTATTATAATATACAGTTGTAAATCTCCATACAATAATTAAAAAAAAAAATTGTGATTGGCCATTCCTCTTGAATATAAATTGATATTGTTGCAGCTCTGATTAATTTATCGCTATACAATCTCTAGCTGTGAGGGGTAATAAATAATATTTAGTTGTAGGAGCAATGGAAGGAGCCTCTTTTTTGGAGAGCTTTCTCTGGCTACATCTCCACTTAACCTACACACAATTATAGGAAAAACTGGCCTCATTCACCTTGCCAATTTTGTAGACACCCTCCTAGAAGGTTGAAACGGCAGTGGCCCCGAGATATATTGTAAATAGGTATGCTGGAGTTCTGACACTGGTCAGATTCTCCTCTCAAGTGCGGTGTGATTGTGGCTATGGCGCCCTCACTTAGCTTCCGCTGGCTCTCACCAGTGATGCGGCTGAGAGGGAGGCGCTGGGATCCTTTGGACTCTGCTTGTCCTTTCACAAGTGGGGGGACAAGTTCCGTCCGGGGTTCCCGAGCTGATTGTAATTATTGTACATAGGTATGAATGTGACATGTTTTGTTTATTTATTAGTTAACTTCATTTAGTTGTATTTATTTTGTCTACTTAATTTTGTTATTGTATACGTTTACTTATTTTGATTTTATTTTATGTAATTTGACTTTCCTTTTGTTTATATTGTAAATATTGTATGAATGAGATCCTGTAGCACTATTATTATTGTCTATTATGACAAATTGTAATATATACGATTAAAAAAAAAAAAATAATAAAATAAAAATTTTGTAGACGGAAAAAAAAATGTTTAGAGGACTACGTGACCTTAGCTTGCCTACTGGATAAGGACCTGCTTACCGTATCTTCTATGTCCAGCCTCCCTTCCCGCTTCTAGTGCTCTATTCTTATTTACACGATAATTACTCATATTTCCATTTGCGTCGGAGGACACATTTTTGCGGTGATTAAAGTTTTCTTTTTATAAGGAACGGATAGAAGATGTTGAAGACAGCGGCTGATTTCTTGTTGTATTTCCATAATGTGATATTCATGAGATGGAAGTTGGTTCTTGTAGCTCCTCAGCCTCGGAATTACTTTCTCTCCTTTGATTTCTCTAAGCCTTAGATCAGCCTTAAAGAGAGTTTTTTTTTTTTAATTTTTATGGTTAGAATGTTTTGGCAAACGCACAAGTACAGAGGAATCTGATTCAAAAAAACAAATCTCATATTGTTTTGTAAAAGTATTAATAAAAAAGGGAGATATCTCTTTTTTAGCCTTAATAACTATTTTTTTTTGAGAAATTTCCTGCAATATATACGTGTGCTTATAAGAGTTGTGGAAAAAACGATTTACGAATAAAAATCCACTAATTCTCAATATAATTCAACAAAATACATTTAACGTTTCTTAAAAATATATTTTTCACTTTCACTTACTCATGTATGAAATATGTAGTAAAGGAGGGTATTGCGATCGTGAAAAAACTCGAATTAGAGTATTCGCTCGAATTAAGCGTTTTAGAGTACTCGTACTCCCGTAACGACTATGGAAGAACTCGCTTTATTGATGTAAAATTAAATGAGCTTCATTTTCATGTAGGTTTTATTCATGTGTAAATCGTGCGATAGACCTTTAATGCCAAACCTTTATTTATTTTATTTTTTCCTTTGAAATAGCTTTAATCTTGTCAATTATATTTAAATAACTATTTCAGTTGTTGAAATAGTTCAGAAACGTTGGCAAAATTAAAAATATTTAAAAAAAGACTGACTCCTGATTATTCCACCTATAATAGTTTCTACAGTCGACTATACATCCTCAATACAATAACTATTTAAGGTTTATAGCATTTAGAAAAAAAAAATTAAAGTATATATTTTTTTTAACATAAAGAGAACTGACTTGCAAAACTAGTATTTCTCTTATAACTTACAAAGGTTACCCGCTCTACTACAACTTCAGGTGAAAATGGTATCGCTAGTTAACTTTCTCCTCACTTAGATCCCGAAATTGCATCTATAGGCCTCCAAACGCACCTTTCTCAAATTGAAGACTGGTGTAACAACTGGAGAATTAAATTCAATCAATCCAAATGCACACATGCACCTTTACCCTTCGAAGACAATCCTGCCTCCAGTTCTCTTTAACTCCGCTCCCTTCCTTTCTCCGACACAGTCCGGTATCTTGGCTTCCTTCTGGACAAAAGACTAACTCGGAACCCGCATACTAGACTTAAACGACAAGAACTTAATCGACGATTTGGACAATTATACAGACTACTGAACAGAAATTCTAAATTATCTATCGAGAACAAACTGCTAATATACAAGACAGTACTGAAACCTATCTGGACCTACGGACTTGAACTGTGGGGGACTGCCAAATTTTCTAACATCAAACGTATTCAATCCTTCCAATCAAAAGTCCTCCGAACAATAGTTAATGCTCCTTATTATGTATCCAACCATACCTTACACTGCGACCTAAATATTCCATTTATTTTAGACCTTATACCATTAAAATTCTCTAAATTCCATCAGAACCTTATCCATCACCCTAATCCCCTAGCTCAATCCTTATCCAGCTCCACACATCCTTACCATCCTCCTAGAAGGTTGAAACGGCAGTGGCCTCGAGACCTCTTGTAAAATGTATATTGGAGTTCTATATGTAGCATTGGCTAGATTCTCCACTCACGTGCTGTATGCTTGTGAATTGTATATAGGTATGAGTGACTTTTGTATATATTTTATTGATTTTGTTTTGTATATATGTATATTGTATTATTATTATATAAATTAATTGTTTTGTATATATCGTGTGAATGTAGTATGAATGTTGTACTTCATCACTATTAAAAATGTCCTAAATTGGACAGATTGTAATATTGCTCAATTAAGAATTGTTTTAAAAAAAAAAAAAAAAAGTTAACTTTCTCAGTTAAGAACAAGTGTCAGGGCTACATTTCATTGCCGTGTCATAGTCCTTCAGTTTTGTTTATTTTATTTTTTAACGAGTAATTGACGAAAAATAAAACAAAAAATAAAGAAGGAACAGCGGAGCTCTAAGAGTGCGTTTATTTACCTTATATTTTGGCTCGTCATAATATTATTTTACATGAATTGCGATTTTAAATTTATAAATGCGATTTTTTTTTAAATTTATATAAGGCTTTAGCATAACTCCATTAGCCAAATTTAAAATAATATTCATAATTATCACTATTAGTTACAATAATAATATTTCAAAATTATTATTTTATTTTATCATTATAGATAATAAGGCTTTGTTTTATAATTCAATACCTACGGAGTTTATAAAAAGGTCAAACGGTTCAAGTACAATATTGAGATTTAATATTATGTCAGTATAAGAAAGATTTTTTTTATTTAATGTAGTTTTGATTTTACTGATAAAACAAGTATCGTTGGGCATAATTTTTAATGTATGACATTAGTATATATTCCGGGTCCTCCTTAACTTTACATAATTCCCTGTATTCATAATCTTTTATATTAATTATATATAAGTAGAAACCTGAGATGGCTTGATTAATTCTTATTCTACAACTCTTATCCATGATCTAGGCACATTGCTGCATATAAAACACCTTTTTTTTTTTTTTTTTTTTTTTTTTATTTATTATTTTTTGTCCCTTCACATTCATGGACATTTTTAACTCTTCAAAAATATCTGTAAGTGGTATAGGAGATTTATCTACCTGCTTTTCCGTTCCTTTCTTGGCAAAACTATCTAATAAAATATTGCTTTTAATAACTACGTGTCCCCTAATCCAAGCAAATTGAACATTTTTACACTGTTTTTTGATAAAGATAACTTTTTCTAAAATCTAGATTATTAAATAGGACGTTTTGGAGTTGTAATTTAGATTTTCAAGTGTTTTTAAGACACTTAGGCAGTCAGTGAGAATCAAAGTTTTATTGCAGCTGATACGTTTAATATAATCCAGATCAGCTAATATCGCTGATTCGGCCGTGTAAACTGAGGCCTTTTTAATAATATTAATAAGAATTTTATCTTAATCAGTAGGATTATAGGCAGCAGCGCCTAATCCGATAGGACTCTTCCATCTGTCAGTGAATATTACATGAGATGATGGGAAATCTAATTCAATGTATTGGTTTATATAAGAGGTTCTGGTATGGTATGAAAGTTAGAAAGAGAAATAATATTGATGTTTAGTGAAAATATATCGTAGTTACAATTAAATATCGAAGGTTTATTCGTAACGTGAATTATATCTTTATAGTTGGATCATTTAAAAAATCTGCAACCAATAGAGAGGGAGTTTTCTTTTTTCCAGTATCTATTCGTTATAGTTTCTGCTGCTAATTGAATCAGTTCATTATTTAAATAACTGTCATTCACTCCAGTTGGCCCTTCCTTCTAAAGCATTTCATTCATTGCATTTTGTTCTTATCACTCATTTCCTAAATAGCGAAGAACGTTGTTTGAAAAATTCTCGAAAATGAATAAAAAACGAGATTTTATAAAACGAGAAAAGTATATAAAATAAAAGAGACTCACTTTTGATTATTTTTTTCTTATATAGCTTAGTCATAGTCCTACTTGCTGTAAAAATATCGATCTTCAGAACATAGTTCTTTTTTGTATATGAATTTTCAAAATTGTCAAAAATTCATTTTTCGCGATATTTACACGGAAATATCTCAAAAGGGACTGAGTGAAAAAATATGAAACTGATACAGATTACTTATTTATACGATGTGTTTAAGTGATATGAATTTGATCTTTGAGACTAAGCTGGCGTAGTTATAAAATCTCTTAACTATTAAAATTACGTTTTCTTTAAAAAATATTAATGCCGGTAATTTTGCATATTTAAGAACCAAACAAAAACTAGAATGATAACGAGTGTATTTTATATAAATTTTGGGCCTTACAACACATTACTTAAGTAGCCAAGAAAATGGTTTAAAAAATTACAACAATTTACACCAACTGAGACCTTTGGCGCGCTATGACAAGGGAGATTGGAAATGATTTTAAGGCTCTATTATTTTTCCTTATATAGCCTTATCACTGCACTACTTGTTTTATAAATTTTGGTCGTGTAACATTTATCCTTTTTTCAGTATAAATTTTCAAAGAAGGATTATTTTTTGGTTCCGACCTTCCTAGCTGTAAAAAACGCTCGGATTTTTCTTCTTATTTCGAAAGTTTAGTTTTTAGTTAGTGATTTTACTCCTATAAATGATGCACTTCGTTGCTACGCACGGTTCGCATTGATACGGTATTTTGAAAATTCGGATTGAATGATATTGAAGGGAACGGTTCTTGTTTTTAATCGTTTTCACGCCAATTGTTTTTATCTTGCCACCTTTGTCTAGAACGTTGTCTACGAACATTTTCTTCCGGCCTATACATGGTTTGGGGTTGTTGATAATTTCGATTTTCATAATTATGCGGCTGGCGATATTCTTGAGTGTAATTTTGATTATACGGTTTTCTATTATCATACCGATTTTGATAGCTATTTTTGTGATTCGGTCGGTTATTTTTGTAATGTTCGTATCTTTTTGATTCGAAATTATAATTATTTTTAAAATCCCTCTTTGGTTTTTGGTTTTGATAGTTCGAATAAGAATTCCCTGCGAGACATGTACTTTTGGTCAAGTCCGTAAATCTCTTCATTATGTCAGAACATCTTTTTAGAACTGCATTCCTAATTTGGTCTACTGTTAGTACAATGTAGTTCAGAAAGTCAGAGAGTGCTGGTTATAAGTTGTGCAAAATAGGACTATTAATTTCGCTACCCTGGCATTTAATCATCGCGGCTTTATCGGTTATTTCTTCGTCGAATGGTATTCTAGAAAAGCAAGGGAAGGTATGTATCAATTCCCGCTTTAATTGGTCAGCTGTTCTCGATTCCTTAAAATGCTGTGTTAATTAATCAAGTAGCCCTGATACAGAATTAAACGTATTTGTAAGCAAACAGTTTCTAGCAAAACCCTTTAATTTCGATTTAACGATTGTTACTAACTGGTCATGATTCATTTCTTTCAATGTATTATTATCTGTCCATACGTTATTATAAATTTGTTTTACATCGCTTACAAAAAATACTACATCATTTGGGTTGCCATCGAACTCTGACTGATGGCCATCATTTTCTTTAGTCATTTGTTGAGTAATTTCCATGCTTCTAGTTTGTATATTCCTAACTTCAATTAACCTATTAGTGGTTTTACCCATAAAACTATAAAATAAAATTGGTTACAAAATTATTACACCTCAAGTATTCTTTAAGTAACTCCTGTAGTTCATAAGTTATATTCGGATTGGGGTAAAACTCGACGAGTACCTGAGTTGAGTCTCGAAAGTTGTGCCTTCTGTCTTCTTGAGTACCAGAGGTTTTCAAATCGTTGCACTATTCTTGATAGTGCGAATTATGGAGTCTTCCTGTGGTCTTGAGACGGAAATATGGTTAAGAACGGTCACGATTTCCCCAACTAGTCGAACCCATTCCCTGTTTGGGCGTCAATTATAAACTTCGGATGCCCTAACTTCTTAAAAAAAACTTTATTGGTATAATAATTTACAATATAATGGTTTTTACATAACTAATGACGCGTTAACTGAACTGCAACTGCTAATCTGTATAACGAAACTTATTGCATACTGAACTCTGTGATACCTGATGCTCCAGCGGTAGCCTATATATAGTGGTGGGGTAATTATGCTGATGCAGTAGTTTCCTACTGGGGTGACTAGTGTAGAGCTATTGTTTAAATCTATACATCAGTATTGTCAATGATATGTCAAGCATTTGTTCTGTGCCATCCAGTTCAAACTCTATTGAGAGCATCCAAAAACAGACTAATAAATCATTATTCCCATATTATCCTTTTTCTATTAATTATTTACAATAATTTGAAATATTTTTCTTCTGTTCTAGGTAAGGAAGAATTTCCCTTCGTTTCAATAAGGTTGAGAATGAAGTGAGTGAATATTTTTCATATTTATTTTTCTTTCTTAAAATGGATTACTTTATATACGAGAAGGGTCATAAGCTGTTCTATTTGGTTTTCTATAGTGTCGAGCAAGCATGGTTTCACTGTTGTTATGGCTAAAGTAGAGAAGAGAATACGAGTGTTGATAATAAGGAATGATGTGTCTATTGCAGAATATTTATTTAAGTTTTTCATTGATGAATAAGTAGTTCGTGCTTTATAATTCATAATATTTTTTTTTAGTCTTTTTAAGTTTCCATTTCTTTGATTTTTTTTTTTTATTGCCATTTAATGAATTCCGCCGCGGTTGTGGTGGAGCTTTAAATATATCGGATTTTTCCTCCCGACCCTGAGGCTGCGGGGGGCTGACCTCCGAAACTTATTGGGTTGTATTGTAACTGTTTGGGAGGATGTTTAGAGAACGGCAGCTGGAAGACGACTGTCAGCGGTCTTTACTGCTGGGGATGAGGGAGGGTGGGGGGAAGGGGGGCGAGGAGGGGCGGCGGTGGGGGCAATGAGCCCCCAGTGGACAATGAGGTCTCTTCAGGATGAGGGGCCTTATCAATTGCATTAATGGAATTATTAAATATGTTTAATTGCTCACTCTTACACTTTACTTACTTCCTATATCTAACCTACCTTTTTTTTTTCCTTTAGGTGCTTCAGCGTAATTTAAATTAGCGAAATTACATACCAAACATGTAGGCAATTTGTTGTTCTTTAAAATTGCTGACGACAAAGTTTGCTCTAAAATGTCGTGGAACAGATTTAATTGAAAAAAGTACTTTTTTTTAGAGGTTTTTCCAAGATGGCGGAAAACGCACGAGGGTGAAAAGTGTGAAAACTTGGGTTTTTAATGAGGGAAGCAGTACAAACAATCGTGCCTAAAAATTAAATTTACCCCACCTTTTTCTAGCAAACCCCCTTTTTTGGTCTAATTCTACTGGGCTATTTATCTATAGGAAAATGATATATTACCCAGTAATCATACATTCCCCCAACCGCTTGCTGAAAAGGTGAAAGAAAGCCCGATATAGAAATCCCTTAGAAATGAAAAACCAAAATATTCCTTGAAAGTATCAATAGTACATAGTTTACATTAATTGTACATAGCTATACAAACATACAAAGTCTATGCAAGATCGAAATATTATGAAACGACTATAACAACGAAGTTATATATTATATGTTATTTGAAGTTATGGAACGAAATTATATAAATTTATATATATTACGGAAAACGTGGTATCACTTACTACTTACATTATTATGGGTACCATCATAAAAACGGCTCATCCTATAAGGAAAATCATTGATTGAAATAGTCTGGCAGGGCTTAAATGCCGATATTTTAAATTTAAATATTTATATTAAATTATAATAGAACAAATGTTTCCATTAATATTCAATCTAATTAATTCTTTAACAATTTTTTTCATCCATAAATTTATTTAAAAATCCTTAAACTGATTTTAACAAAGGAGGTAAGTGAAAGTCGTGTGTTGCGCGCACCAGATTTTTTCGCTACTATCATTGAAACGACTCTTCCTACGAAAATATTTATTATCAACATTATTTTTGTTAATTAAATCACCTTTAATTTGAAAACCAACAAACATATTCTTATCATCACATAGTATAACAAAACAACATTAATTTAACTTTAAAAATACAGTAATTTTAGATACATCTCAAAACAATAGAAATAGAAAATTACTAGAGGCGATACACATTACCAAAAATAATAGCAGGAACCTAGCAACACATTACACAGACATCATAAATAAGGTAAAATTTTAAAATAAATATAACAATAGCCCAAAAACCATAATTAGAACATATAATTAATAGAAATAAAAATAAATAGAGAGCACAGGGATTACATAGGAATACTAGAAAGGTACAAAGTGTAAAATTGGAAAATAATAGAAACAGTCAGCCAATCAACTTCGATGTAGACGAATAGCAGTAAGCTATAAATGTGAAATATGAGTGATATATTTAAAAGTATTTAAAAAAAAAAAAAATAATATTAATAAGTTTCAAATTAAAGATGACAAATTAATGAAGATAATTTTTCAAATACAAGTATTTAAATAATGTATTTTCACTAATTAAACTTTTAAAAAATTGTTTCAGTCTTGATAATGGGGAAAGAATCCCGAAACGATGAAAAATTATGAAAGAAAATAAATATATAATAAAAGGAAGTTGGGGTGTGCTTGTTTAAGTGTGAAAACATATTATTTTGTATAGAATATTATATACATATGTACTTATAGAATATTATAACACAGATAGTAATTACATTTAAGAATATTATTTTTTTAAGAATATGTTATTTCAATATTTTTCTACATTTCTGCATTCACCATTATTTTCTATAAAACTTGAAAGCCGTTGCAAGCAATACATTAGGATATAAGACGAACCTCTAGTAGAAAAAAAAAAGTAATAATTACGTTACATAGAAAATGTGTGAATGAGGTATGAGGTAACAGTTTTTTTTTTAATCAGTCCAGAACATTGTCATTTTTATTAAATTTATCAGTTTAAACGGAACTATGACTTCTTTTAAGGCATGATACAGTTGAAATATATACATACAGCTTGCTTAAAATTAATAAATAGCACGTGGACATCCGTATTATGTTAATAACATTTTTCGAGCACTTTACACAAGACAAAGATTTGATCAGTACTACCCTCTTAGACATGAAACCGCATTGGGATCCGTGAGAATCTGTTATGAATACATTTTTAGTCTCGTAGATAAAATATTTTCCAGGATTTCGTAAATAACATTTAACAGGGTTATATAATAGATAATATTCAAAATATTCATTACAATTACTTTTATAGCGTTTTGAAATCAGTAGTGGTGAATCGCTATTTTTCTTTAATTAATTTCTTTGGTTTTTATATTAGTTAATTGCATGTAAACAGCTATATAAAGTGTATCACGCTAATACAGTTATTTGGAAATAATAAACCATTGCGTAATAATTTGCAGCAATTTTTCTTAGGAAATTAATATACTATTATGATTTTTAAATTTTTTGTCCGATTGAAGTTAATATTCAAACAATAATAGCATTAAATTTATTTTATCAGCATTAAAATTAATGTTATGAATAGTTTTACTAGGTAATTAAATAGTTTCATTGGACAATTAATTAGTTTTTAGGTAATTAAATAGTTGTATTAGGTAATTAAATGATATATCTGTATATTTTTCTCTTGGGCACGTTTATCCCGCACAACGGTTCTGTATTGCGTGTTTTGCCTAACGGATACATCCACGGCTATTCACTTTTCAAAATTAATATTATTTTTTAAAATATAATATTAATCTTTATTTGCATTGAATATGTCTGCATATCTATAATCATTGATATAAATTCCATTTACAATGCGCTACTTATTTACATATATTGTATATTGATATATGTCCATTTATCTATTATGTCCATACTTTGCTATGTCTCCTTTCTAAAAGATCTGCAGAACCAATCCTGAACAGCATTCCTTAGGCATGGATTCACTTACTTAGTATTTTGAGGTCAAAAGGAAAATTGTGGTATAAAGAGTTAGATTTTGGGGTCCGAAAGTGGGAAATTTCGAATGGCCGCCATTTTGTAATCTACCGTTTTTAGCAGCGTGCATTTTTGCTTTACCGAGATAGACCCTTTCCATAAAACATACTAAAAATCTTGGTATAATGTGTTGCTTTTTTTTCGTTGCCGGCTCACTCACTAGAGGGTTATGGTTGTTTTTGCAATGTGATATTTTGGAGGTGGGTGGGAAGAGTTAGTTGCCACGCTAAATCTCTGGAGCTACCTCCCTTGGTTGAGCGCTGGCTCAACTACCAAATTGATTCATAGAAACCATTCCACAATAGTTTGACAATAATTGAAAAGGTTCAAATAAATCCTCTTCAAAATAATTTAAAAAAAAAAAAAAATGAAAACATATGATGGTTTTGCAACATAAGTCAACTATAGAGAAGTTTAAAAGTAAATAAGCATGTTATTATTTTATTAATAAATCTGTTACTTTTTAGAGTTATCATTTAACTTTTATTGATTTATGCACTTCGAATTGTCTTATTTGCCACTTTTACTTTATTCAGTTTTAATACATCTCGTTCGAATTAAACTTATATTCAGTTCTGACCGATCTGTGCTAAGCAAATTGTTCATAAGTCTTATACCGGATTCAGATATTTCTATTTTGAGATCTTTCTTAGAATAGTAGAAATGCAATAGTTGTGAAATATAAATCTTGACTGATACACTTGTTTGTATTTTCTGAAATGTTTTGTTTTAAATAAGTAAATATATTCTTCTTCTTTTTTTTTTTTTTCAATACTTAGGAATAAATTTCCTGTAATTCAATAAACTTTGTTTTTAATTGTTTCACAATAGCAGAAGTTATATCATAACGTTCCAAGTCTTTCGATTGGATAAATATTTGAAGCAGTCTATTTTAAGCAAATTGGCTCTGTAATTTACCTGGAAAATTCCAGAGGGGATTGGCTGTAGGTGGGAATGTGGTGGTGGCATTTGGATTGGAATGCCTGTCCGATTCCGATGGTGTGTGCCTACTGACTTTCCACCCTTTAGAATCTCTCTCCCAACTATGTGTACAAATCTGCCTCTCAACTATACGTACAAAGTCTTTTCACAACAGAAAAGAGTTAGGTATCTTAAGAACTTGTTCGAGTCGATTTTTTCTAAATTTAAAAAATAAATAAAACAGACATCTTAAGCAATATTAAATTCAGTTCAGTGGAAGACACTCAAGCAGATTATTCATCTGGCTCAAGCCGTTGTTCATCCTTCAAATTAAGCGGCCACATTTTACACCGTAAAGAACGGATTATTAGCAACTGAATAATAATACGCAATTCCAACCTTAAACCAGGACTTTATTTCTTCATGGATTTCATTTTCTCTTCTTATCATTGAACCTAAATACTTGAATTTCTCTACGTGTTCAAAAGTATGCCCTGATATATCAATATCACCAAAATCACCACCGTTTCTGCTACTAATCATATATTTCGTCTTATCGGTATTTAATTCAAGTCCTATTTCTATACCGGTTTTTATTAACACACTTGTATTTAGTTGTATGGTTTCCGTGTCTTCACCTAGCAGTACCAAATCATCGGCATACCCCAAAACCGGAATCTTGTCACCCATATTTAAGCCTTTCTCGGTACACATCACCTTTTTTATGACATATTCTGAAGCTATATTAAACAAAAATGGTGAAAGGGAGTCACCTGTTTCAAACCCGATCGCACCTCAAATCTCTCGGAGTAACTATGACCGATTCTAACTTTATGAAATGTTTCCGACAAACACATCTCTACTAGGTTTACTAACATTCTAGGTATTCCCTGCTCAATCATGATGTTATATAGCTTCTGACGGTCTATTGAATCATAAGCCTTTTTAAAATCGATATAAAGTTGATGGACTACACCTTGTATTCCAATTTTTTTCTCTAATATTTGACGTAAGGAAAATATTTGATCAATAGTCGAGCGATTCCGCCTAAAACCGCATTGGTAATCTCCGATAATTTCCTCAGCGTATTCCGTGATTCGTCTAGTTAGTATTGACGAGAATATTTTATAACATACTGGGAGAAGAGAGATCCCACGATAGTTGTTACAATCCGACCTCGGTCCTTTTTTGTGAATCGGCATAAGTATTGATTCTTTCCATTCTTCGGGAATTTTTTCATTTTCCCAGATCTTTTTAACTAAAACATGTAATTTGGAAACGCCCGCATCTCCACAGGCCTTAATTAATTCACTCGTGATATTATCATTTCCTGCAACTTTAGAACGTTTTAATTTTCCCATCGCCATTTCGACTTCCTCTTTACTCGGTGCGTCTATCCATGGTTCAGCGCTCTGATATTCAGATCGAGGAGATAGATTATTATTTTCCGTATTTAGTATGCCGTCAAAGTGTTGTTTAAATTTATTTAATATCTCAGTCGGATCCGCAATTATATTGTTATTTGCATCTTTAACCGCATTCGATAGGGGTTCAAATCTTTTACGTGATTTGTTTATACCTTTGTACATATCTCTTACGTTATTTTCGCTTCTGTGTTTTTCTATTTCTATTATTTTGCCTTTAAGATACTCTGTTTTCTTATTTTTTAAGAATTTTGAAGTCTCTTTTTTTACTACTCGAAAGTAAGTCACGTTATCACAGCTTGGATTATTTAAGGAGTTCAGTTTAGCGGTTTTTCTTTTTTCACACATTTTTTGACAATCCCCGTCGAACCACGGTTTGTTCTTTTTATTTTCGATTTTCCTAAGACACAAATTACCGACCTCTTTAATATTATTTCTGATCCCTTCCCATAATTTGTTTATATCTTCCTGTTCCTCATCTAAAGATTCCAAAGCTTCGAACCTATTTTTTACTTCTATCGCGAATTGTTTTTTAATTTCGGGATTGTTCAGTTTAACTAAATCAAAATTCTCGGCATGGATATAGTTCGGTGTTCTCTTTTTTGTATTTAGTTTTGTCGAAGTATTTAACAAATAATAAAGACCTAAAATACCCTCTGAGTTGGAAATTACTATCCTACTTGTAGATCTTATTTTCTATACCTCCGTTGATCCCCACTTTTCTGGATTCGAAAATAAAAACCATGAACTAAGTACCACGCTCCACCTCATTGAATCCAATATAAATTCACCGATGAAACCAACACTAGCCGTAACATAAATAGGCGTCGGTTTCCAAAAAGTACTACGGAACATTTTTAACGAAATTGCTACTTTTACAATATTTATAATCTCCTCATTTTGTTTTATCTAAACCTTAAAATTAGATTTTATTTAATATTAATACTAAGTCCTTTTATAACGTTTTGAATTATTTTCTAAGGTACTAAGTAAGGCGGTATTATTTTCTTAAGGTACTAATTACATATTTAGTTTCATTCCAAATCATACTAAAACATTTCATATCATAACTTTAATATGGTTTTATTAATATAGTAAAATAAAAACAATTCTAGATTTCAGTGCGAAAAGGATCAAATTAGCTGGCTTCGTAATATAATAATAAGAGATTTTTGCGCTTCCTATAAACTTTCCCAGAATAGATTTAGAGTAAATCGGACAGTTATTGCACCCTTAAGACTACATTTCAGTGGTTAAATTAAAAAAAAAAAAGTTTTATGAATGGATCAACTTGAAACTTCCAATAACTCCTCTTTATCTATAAAGAGATAAAGACTCAAGAGGTTTTTGCGTCAAAAGTTTAATAATTTAACCATATCGAAATATTTATGGTAAAAAGTGCAAAAATAGTTATTGACACCCTGTGGATGGGTTATTGACAGCACAGTTATTGACACCATATGTCCCCTAAACCTTTTTTTTTTTTTTAATTATAATAGTTCATTATAAAGACATCACATACACATGCTCAAGTTTAATGTAGTATAAAAAACAATTAAAATATTCAACCTATTTATTTATCGTTATAAATGAAACTTTTTTAAATCACACAAAAAATAGATCAAAAATTCCGGTGGGTATATGTCTATCAATCAATCATCGGCACAACTGATTGCCGAGTCAAGTAAGGCCTCCTGAATAAGTCTGGTTCAGTGCAGCCACCGTCCAGTTTGGCACTCCAAGTAACATCCGGGTATCGCGTGCAACACCACCTCCCCGCCGCATCTTATGTTTTCCTTCTCGTCTCCATTAATGAATTTCATTATGGAAAATGTTTTTAGGAATCGAATCTTTATCCATCCTCGCCAGACGCCCAGCCCACTAACCTTTTTTATTCGAATAAGGTAGGTATAATAATAATAACAATAATAGGCTTACCGAACCCGAAGGTTCGATGCCGATACCACCAAACTCCTCCTGCACAGACTCGTCCAATGTTCACCGATCAATCTCAAGCCCCTGAGATCAGCCTTAACGCAATCCTCCCATAGACACTTCGGACTACCTTTCGGACGCCTACCAGTCGGATCAGCGAATACCAACTTTCTCGGAATCCTTTCCTCACCGAGACCTACAACTTTATTCGCTTATTTGAGTCTCCGCGATGCTATCAACTCAATTATATTCTCAGGCTACAAGCTCCGAAATTCGTAGTGTATATAATATTTAAATATTTTACGCAGTACCTTATTTTCGAAAACCTTAAGCCGTTGTTCATCCTTCAAATTAAGCGGCCACATTTCACATCCGTAAAGAACGATAGCTAAGTAATTTAGCAACTGAATAATAACACGCATTTCCCGCCTTAAACCAGGACTTTATTTCTTCATGGATTTCATTTTCTCTTCTTATCATTGAACCTAAATACTTGAATTTCTCTACGTGCTCAAAAGTATTCCCTTATATATCAATATCACCATGATCGCCACCGTTTGAGGTAGGTATATGTAACTTAAAATTAAATATTTAATTTACATTTCATAATCTTCATCTTCGTTTATATCTGGATTTGACTCCTCGATGTAACACGCAGGACAAACAAATTCATCAGACTCCTTACATTCAGGGATATGTTCATATCCTTTTAAATATTTTTTGGGGTAGACCTTATAGCATAATGAACAATCAACATAAGCCCCCTTAATATTTCCACATTTGTAACATAGGTTTTTTTTTGGGCTCTTTTTTGGATTGCTCATTTTTTTTTTTTTTTTTTTTTTTTCAGCTCCAACTTTTTTCCCTTTTCTTCTAAAACTTTTCTTTTTTCTTCCATATCGGCTTCCATCATCAGTTTCCATCGTTCACTTGAGACGAAAAATAGAACTTTTTAAGAGTTTCTTTTAAATTATCTTTTCGGTGGTTCTGGCCAGTATAGCTCTTCAGACAAGGTTAGTAGCTCTTCGTTGCCAAATGGCCCAAATAGATTTCGTTTCGATATCCAGTTTCATCGTCAGTACCTTGGTAAATGACCGCAACTGCATTTGTATTATCTAGTAGCTCTGTGTTTGTTACATTTTCACCACGGTTCTATTCACATGTCTGCAATAGAACCTTGTGAACAGTGAGTTAAAAATTAAATAAACACTTTAATATTCAATTATAGTGTATATATATAGTGTATACCTGTTACGCTTTCTCAATAAAGTCCCTATCCAATTCCAAAAAACTATTAAAAACAGAGGTGTTATTTTTTATCAAAACCTGTCCTGGAATAACGGGGTATCTGAAACACCCCGAAAATTCATTTCCATCCTTAAACAGCTATTCCTATGAAAAAGATTGCTTGAATCCTTACCTTTTAAATCCCGTCAGCTGCTTGTTTCCTCTGTTATCTTCCCCAATTTTGACGTGACCATATTTCCATTGTAAATATAGGTATCTCTAGTATAAATATGTGTATATACTTGCTGTTATGCACGTCTAAGTGCGTGCTCCATGTGTATATAAGTATGCAAAGATATGTAGATGTATAAAAATTGTTGTTTTTTTTTTTTTAATTTTTATTACAATTGAAACTTGTTTGAATGAATAAATGTATTATTAAGTTCTTTTTAAATTAAAGTGATCCATTTTTATTCAACATTTTTTATTTCTTCGATAAATATTATTCCGTTCTACAAACAGAAATATTGGATATAGTTTTTTAAAACAATTTATTTAATTTCCAGTCATCGCAACGTTTCAGCCTCTAGGGCCATTTTCAAGCTTCTGTAATTACGACGATGATGAGAAAATTTTTTATTTCTTTTTTCCTTCTCCCTGCGTTTCGGCCTTTGCCATTTTCAAGGGATCTTTAATATTCCTTTATATAGCACTTATATAAAAAAATATACATTTTGTCACAATTTCAAAAAACTATTACAGGCTGAACAGCCCTCATTGTTGTTTTTATTAAGAAGTAACTGGACCATAGGCATTTTTTTATTTTCATTGTTCTTGTTCTAAGGGGACTTGGTCCCAGAATGAAGATTTTTTTTTCATTTCATTTATCCAATTCAATATATCATTTCCAAATATAATTTTGAGACAAAATCAAAATATTTTTCAGACGACTGACTCCTAATAATCTCAACAGTTGACCATACATCCTCATTATTTAAAAAATCCTTTTCGTCGTTGGCCGGGGTGTAATGTCGACAATTTTACAATGGGATTGCCTACAATATGAAATAGACATATACATAGTATACATAGACATAGGAGACCTCATCGGAAAGGGATCTGAAAGAGGTTTTGCTTCATGGTTCCCTTAAAGCAGTCATCCATTATTTCAACTCCCCCTCCTCCTCCCTTCACCCCTTTCCAGATAAGATTTTTCATTAAGTATAGTGTCTCCCCAGGCATTGCTTTCTTAACAACTACATTTCTCCTACTTTTTCAACTCCTCATGGAGAGGGAAGATTAAAGAGGTAAAGTGCAGTGAGTTATGAAAGCACTCTTCTCGTATTCATTTCAATTGAAAAGATCTTTTCGTTCGAAAAAGGGTGTGATATAATGACATCATGACCTCCTTGAGTAGGGGTGTGCAGCGAAGGGAAGGGATAGAAGCGTGAAATCCTCTGAAAATTCCATGAGCCCTCACACAATTCCAATAATCTGTCCTTTTAGCAACTGAATTCTAGAAATGTGTTAAAAATTGAAAACATACTCTTTAATCTTTCTATGATGATTCTTTCGGAAAAATTTGTGGTAACTCATAATATTTTGAAAAAATGAATAATCTTGAATCGATTGCCTATAGTTTTGTCTTCCACTCCGAAATTCTAGGATTTCAAAACCTATATATTACTGATTCAATTCGTAGTTCGGAAGGTGGTGAATGAGCGTCTTATATTCCATTCTTTTTTCTAGAATCACGCGCAGTTCGAACAGTTGACCGTTCTAGCTCAGCGAATGGGAGAAGCTTTATAAAGAGGACATTAGATGATACTTTGAAGGCACATTCACAGCTGGCAGAAACTAATGTTGTAACAAAGCCTCGCTATGACTAGATTAGATGTTATTTCTTGTACATCTTGCTTTCTGTTTATTTAATGTTACTCGTTTATTTGATTTGTTTTTCCAATATGAATGTTGAACCTATAGGGGTAAGTTTACTTCTGATATTTTTTTAAAATTTATTTATTCTTTTTACAGTGAATGTTTTGAATTTGATTTATTATGAAATCGTGGACTGGACCTACGGACTTGAACTGTGGGGGACAGCTAAACGTACTAACATCAAACGCATTCAATCCTTTCAATCCAAAGTCCTCCGTACAATAGTCAATGCTCCTTATTATGTCTCCAACTATACCTTGCACCACGACCTTAATGTTCCATTTATTTCAGACCTAATTCCATCCAAATTTTCCAAATTCCACCAGAACCTAATTCATCATCCTAATCCTCTAGCTCAATCCCTATCCAGCTCCACTCACATACAACCGACCTAGAAGGTTGAAACGGCAGTGGCCCCGCGACCTTTTGTAAATATATTGGAGTTCTAGCACTGGCTAGATTCTCCACTCAATGTGATGTATGTATGAGTGTGTGTATGTGTATATAGGTATAAGTGAATTTTTGACTTTATTGTATTGATTATTGATTATTCATATCATTATTGTGTATATATTTTATTGTAATTTTATGCCGTGTAAATATTCTATGAATGTAGTATGTATGATATCTTTCAGCACTACTATTGATGTCCAAATTAGGACAGATTGTAATTTTACTCAATAAAAATTGTTGTTGTTGAAAAAAAAAAAAATCTTATACTTCAATATCACTATTTCAGAAAAAAATATTTGACACTTTCACTTAACTCGATTATTTAATAGAAGAACTTTTAAATAAAGTTTGAGTATAAAAAAGTTAAAAGAATCACATTCAGTTTAGTCGGAAACATATGTTTTAGATTAAACATTAATATGAATTTGTAATGTACAACAATCATCTAAGTTTATGCCATTTTCATCACTTTACATTACCTTTCACAACTTTTATATCACAGCATTTTTTTCTAAACGCTTTACCATTCCAACGGTATATTACACATCATATAACTATTATTGTATTTGAGGAAAAACAAAACATGTTTGCTCCTTTTGTAGGATATCAAATTCGTTCGAAGTTAGCCGTTTTCAATCAGTGCTAATTAACAAGCTAATATATTTTATATATATATATATATATATATATATATATATATATATATATATATATATATATATTTCCAATTAACAATATTTAAGGTACTTTAGGCAAACAAGGTTTAAAATATCTTCATTTAAACTCTGTAAGACTATTTCAATCAGAATGAAACTTAGATGATATTAAAGTCCATAAAAAAAAAATGGACTAATGCCTCCCTCCAGATAAAAGCTTTCGTATGCTACTCATGCCAAAGGTAAAGAATGGCTGGTAGTAGGGCCTCTACTCTATAAAATATAGCACTTGTGGGGGAGCGATGTCCTAAATGGCCTCATTCAGGGTCAATAAAAATGTAATAAAATCAGTGAAACCACTGATAGGAACGCATTAAAGGTGGGAGAGGGTAAGAAAATCCTAAATGAGGGAAGGACGTTAAAGAAAAACTCCTGGAGAAGATAAAGTTAAAGATTAGTTAAGGTCCCCTTTGCATAAAATCTTTTCCTCCGATCATTTGGAATGCGGCTCAGGTCTGCCCCTCCATCCCCATCACTCTATTTTTAGATTTAATCTGTTACAAAATGTTTCTAATGAATAAATTCGTTGGAAGAACCATTTCCATTACATTGTCCAAAGTATTGTTTTAAATTTAGTTAATTCATGCTTTAAGTTTTTTTTTGTTGTATATCATTCACTATTACAACATATCAATGTGTGTTATGACTCAAATAAAAACTCATAAAATACTTGATGATTATTCTCATAGAAAGAGCAGTTTCCATGACAATTTTCTGTAATATTTTTCTTGTAATGCCTCTCTATCCTTGACTATTTATTAGACACAGATTCACTTAATTTCATTTGTGACTTTATTTTCGAAGAAGAGCAATTGATTCGAGTAGCAATATACTTCCTATCTTTTTTCAGGCGTTGTATGGTGTTTTCTACACATTTTATTATCTCTTATATCTTTTTTTTATCGTTATCTTATGTTTTTATAAGAGGGAAGACCTTCATGGTTTGATGAAGAGTGTAGACAGGCCACTGATTAAAAAAATGTAGCATACAAAAGTATGATTCAAAAGAGACATACGCTTACCTCGGTAGATGAATACAGACGAAACTCACTATGGACAATATTGAAAATGTGGTGTGTATTAGAAGCAAATTTTCTCAAGAATTTTAGACTTAATGGAGTTCGACAAGGAGACTCACCTGCGTGCTTGTTGTTCACTTTATGTTTGGAAAAAGTTATAGAAACAGAAATCCAGTCAAGGTGTACCATCTTCTACCGGAAAACCCAGATCCTTGGGTATGCAGATGATTTAAACGTCAGAGGAAGATCGAGAGCAGCTGTAGAAGAGGCTTTTCTTGCCTTGGAGTCTTCAGATAGAAAAATGGTCCTCGTCGTAAACGCTCAGAAGACTAAGTACATGGTCGCTAAAGAAGTGAAGCTTCCTGATGAAGTCACCGTTCGACTTGGACCGTATGTATTTGAACGTGTGAGTGATTTTTTATATCTGGACTCTCTAGTAAACGAAAATAATGACATCTTGGCTGAAATAAGTGGAAGAATAACGTCGGCTAACAGGTGCTATTTTGGACTACGCCGACATTTAGGAAGCAGTTTACTCTCAAGAGCTACTAAGATGAGACTGTATAAGACAGTTATAAGACCTGCACTTACTTATGGATCTGAAACATGAACTTTTTCCAAAAGCGATGAGTGAAATCTAAGCATCTTCGAAAGAAAGGTTTTACGACGGATTTATGGCCCAAAAAGAGAAAATCTAATATGAAGAAGGCGAACAAACAACGAGCTGTACTCCTCATCATAAGAACCGGACGTTGTTAAAGTAATAAAAATTAGCAAGCCTCGATGGGCGGGCCATGTGGCCAGAATGGACGCACAAGAAATTCCAAGGAAGCTCCTCGATGAAGAGCTCTATGGAACACAAGCAAGAGGATTGATCCTAACTACGATGGATTGATGGTGTAAAAGAAGAGCCCGAGAAACCTGCTTGGTGTTCGGAGCTGGAGGACAGCGGCACTTGACACAACCAAGTGGTGAAAGCTACTTAAGGAGGCCAGGACCCAGTGATAGGTTGTAGAGCCAATTTATGATGATGATGTTTTAATAAATAACTATAATATAATTATATTAGAATGGCTCTTACTGCATTGTTTATTTTTCCCGACCTGACAGCAATTATACATCCCGTTTTCTGTTATTAATACTTTACTTATTAGTTTTTTATTACTTATGGAGTGAGTTGAAACCCGAGAGTCGGAAACTGTGGTCAGTCTCAGTTGTGACGTGACTTTGTGTGGTTTAAGCTAAACTTTTATTACTGAAAATTTGTGAAGGTGCGATCTATAGTAGAATATTCTGTACCAAATATCAAAATTCGTCTAGTAAAACGACAATTATTAAAGGACACTTTAAAAGGTAAATAAGAGTCCTTTGACGTTATCTTTGATTCAATCTCTAAGTGAAGTGGTGGGGAGAGCTAAGTTGATAACAAGCAGCTCCTATAGTATTAGCGCTCTTCTTGCCCTCCGCTAGTGAGCAGTTATATTGAGTCTTCTTTCTAAAATTTTCGTATTAAAAATAAATGAGTATTTCTCCAAGATGGTAACTCTGGATATCTTTAATGAAATAATAAATATCAAATCACAGTTAGGAAGAAATCAAACCATAATGAACACAATGGTGACTGAATTTAAAACATTCAAAACAATATTTAACTATTTAAAAATAAAGAATGATTCACTTAAAAAAAAGTTAAATTTTTAAGACAACAATATATCACTTCCAGAATACTCAATAAGTAACTGTTTTCGCACAGATAGAGGCCCAATACTCCTTTCCTTAAACAATGGCCAAGTAAAGCAAGATATATTTTTAAAAAAAAGAGAGGAGTTAAGGGGTTTATACATGAATTGAAAAAATTTATACTTGCTTAAGCAAATTAAAATTAGTGGATCCTGACTCGAATTAATTAAGTTCGTCAAGGTGGAATGGCAAGCGAAAGTGGGAAAACTGTACTGCACAGGCTGCGGCGGGGCCGAGTAAAGAATCGAAAGAAAAATTACATTTAGCCTTTGTTTGACACCAACAATAAACTCTGTCCCATCTGTGGGCTTGTATTTAAAGACGATAGAGACCTGAGAACCCATGTGGCTAAGAAACACCCCAGGGAGGCAAACGATAGTAAAATAAGGGGCTTACTCACGAATAGTATATTGATGAGATGTAACCAGCTCTCAGATCATCCGAAATATCATCTCCCTTGAGAACAAGATTAATCACATTCGTCAAAAGAGTGACTAATTTCGCACTTACCGCTTTCAGGAGCTCCATAGCAATTCTCCCTGGCCCCGGAGATGTGCCAATCTTTGCCTTTGATAAGGCCCGTTGAACATCGTCCTCCTTCACCTGGACCGGTGTGTTATCTGCTTCGGACTCGGTGTCATTTTTCCTATTTGCAAACTGCGGCCTATCTTCAGTTAGGAGAGTTTTGTAGTGGTTTCCCCACTCCTTTTCCTTAATGGGGGAAAGTATATTTTCTTTCCTTGATGCCCGCAACTTTTTCAGTACGCTCCAGGACTCCCGGATTCGATTGAACCCTAACGTACTGTTGATCCGTTGGCAACACCTTTCCCATGAAGCGTTCTTGGCTTTTGTTATCATTTATTTTACCTTCCTGATCAGGGTTCTATATGTCACCCAGTCCTCTCTATGGTGGAGGAAAGATATTTTCCGTATGCTGTCTTCTTATCTCTTACCAGCTGGGCTACTTCTTTTGACCACCAATCCGGCAGACGTCGCTCATCCTCCTCTCCAAGAGCCTCCCTAGCCGCCAAATGAACAAATTCCTTCAAATGCCCATACTTCTCTTTTGCTATTAACCCATAAGATACATCTATCTTTACATCCAATCTCCATTGGTACAGAGTTCTAACACTTGTGTCACCCAGAAACTGTAAGTTGTACTTTGGAGTGTCCAGAGCACACGTATCATGTTTCTCCTGCCTATATTTTGACATTCTCCAAGGGAAGAGAATTTTGGCTCTCAGCATATGGTGGTCGCTTCCACATTCCCATCCTCTGAAAACTCTCACATCTTCTACCTCGAATGAACATCTTTGCCTTGTGATGCAATAATCCAACATCGAGGGCTGGAAACCCGGTTTGCTCCACGTGTTTTGATGGATCTGCTTATGTCTAAAAAAGGTGTTTTGAATTTTAAGATCGAATGCCTCACAGATATCTATGAGTCTCCGACCATTATCCGACACCATCCTTTCACCAAAACGTCCAACCACCCGGCTGCCGATTTCCTGTCCCACCCTCGCTAGGCTTTCCTCAAAAGAATCTTTTATCACCTGTGGTTCGTGGTTCCCTGGTGCATACACTTCTATGACCGCTACACTCCTCCCCAAGAGGTTGAGATCCACTCTCATCAGCCTCTCGGAATATTCCTCGCAATGTGTTATTCTATTCTTTAGCTTTTTCTTCACCACCACAGAGACACTCGCTTTTGCTCGTTCTTCCTTTGGCACACCACTCCACAAATGAACATAATCTCCCATCCATTCCTGCCCTTTTCCTTTTAACTTGGTTTCAGTAAGTACGATCACATCTAACTGGGATCCAGATATCTCTCTTTGTACTTCTTGTTTCTTATTCGATAAACTTTGTACATTCCACGTTCCGAAATGGAGGGTCCGTATCCGTTTCCATTGTATTTTTCCATATAATCCGTCCGAATCCGAGGCTCTGTTTTGACTGTTTTTAGCAAAGCAAATTTTACACCGTTGAGCAGCAAACCCAAACGACAACCCCCAACCTGGAGGACCGGGGTTTTCTTTCAGGATTTTTCTTTCCTTAGACAGACTGCCATCATCTGGTTGACGAGTTCCATCTACCCGGGTTTTCCTTCGGAGTTGTCCTTCTCCTAGGCAGAGTCCCGCACTAGGGGGCAGCACTTATTTAGTGGCGGCGCTACTCGCCACGTCACCGAAGTCGTCTCAAGGCCTACTGGGGTATTTGGTGGGTATGGCCACGCCACGAACTATGCCCCCCTCCTCCCCCCCGCCTTAGACTCGGCCGCTCATGATCCGGGGCTGGTATTCATCATATTTCCAGCTATCCTGGCGGCATGACCCGAAACAGGACATTGCGCTATTAGTCATTGCGACCCGCCTGGTACCTAGAGCTATAGGTTCCCTTTGAGAGGGCAGGATGTTTTTTTAATTCTTATTTTATAATTTGTATATGTTGTAAATATATTTTGTATGTGTGAAGTTAGTTTTTTATTTGTTTTTTTTCTCCTTTAATTAAATATAAAATGTTTTATTTCTTTATAATATTGGTAATTTTATGTTTGTTTGTATATGTATAAAGGTATAGATAGGATTTCATTTTTTTTTTAAGTAAACATAAATTATTAAGTTGATTTTTTCGTTGTTGTTTATTTATTTAACGTCACTTTATGCTACTATGGTTAATCGGACGATGCTACAGTGGGAGTCCTAAATTTTGCCTATCCAGGTTTTATTAGGATAGTACCTGACATCACACAGGCTCGGGATCACCTTTTAACGTCCAATCCGAAGGACGGCATAATTAAGGATTTTTCCATTAAAAAATCCTAGGACCACCAGCGGGTTTAAACCCGTGACCTTTGGCTTAGGAGGCTGTTATGTTAGCCACACAGCTACAAGTGATCCCTAATTTTTTCATTATTTACATTTTTAAAAATAACGTAGCGCCCATTATAATAGACAGAGATAAATTTTAACCCACACCCTTAACCATTTAATAGGGTTACAAGTTGATATTTATTAATCAAGTTAATCAAATTAAAATCTATACAGGTCATGTTGGATGATCCCCAGATAGTCCAATATTATATTTTTGGCCATCATGGACAATTCCCTATTACCAACACCGTGTTCTTCCAAAAAAATCCCCTTGTTCTGCTGGTCTCGCGGAACTTCTATTTTATTACAAGAATACACTTTTCGTAGATACTCTTTTCCCTATCCACGTCACCTGCCTGATTGAGGTCCTGACGGTCGGGACGAGGTTCAATGCTGATATCCCGTTCTTAGGGAACGCTACAATGCCAACATAACTCGCAGAACCCTTCGTGTTTAAAATGGCTGTATGGTGTATGCCAATGCCATCCATTCATGGGAAAAAAAAACAAAAAAAAAAACCTTCGTGTCCACGCAGTAGACCTCGTCAAAGCAGGTATATTCCTTTTTCCTAAGGAGCCTTATTAATGCATGCTTGATCCTATAATGCCGGCGAGTAAGGATGTGGGAGTTGTTTGTTTTAACAACTCATAGATTGAGAGTGACATAAATTAAAAAAATATTTTTCAATTTGCTCTAATATAAATACTCTCCTTCACTCCTACTAATAAATATAAATCTATAAAACTCCTGCCTTGAAGGAAAAGTTCTTCTCACTGAAGGCAGGCTGTTACTAGGGACTTGTATAAATCCAATTACAAATTATAATATTCAAAAATAATGATCAATTATTTGATTAAATAACTCAATGTTTTAGACAATATTGTGTGGTTAAAAAACTATCTTATATACTTGTTTTTTTACATAATTCGTGTGTTCTTTTTATTTTCAACAATAGATAAGTAATTTCTCATGAAAACAATTTTAATATTTAAGTTTCTTTTTCATACAGATTTAGGTCAATTTAAATTTATTCGTTGCAGAATTCAATATGCTTTTTTGCAAATGTACGGTATATATACCTTCAATTTTACATATTGGGGTTGTGCTGCACTATTTCGCACATTTCGATATTTTTACTGCACGATTTTTCACGTTTTTTGGTTGTTAATGCACATTTTTCGTTTTTTTTTACTGCCAAAAGTCCGGTCTCTAGTTATTACTAAAGCAGAACCTATAAAAAAAGTTATCAAATTACATATGATCTTCACTTAAGATGGCCCTTCGGACTGGATGCTATAATGAAAAAAATTTAATAATAACACTGGAGAAAGAGGGAAGGTGGATAATGAAGGGGAGGGGGAGGAGATGGGCGTCTTATTACGCTTCCTCTTCCACTGATAATACCTTAACAGTCTGTCCGCCTCAAGGGAGAATGTCTTTAAACACGAGGCTGAAAACAAAAAAGAGTAAAAAAAAAAACTCTATAGAAAGAAATGCTTTCAGAAAAGTTACTCCATGACGCAAGTGGTGAAGTACCTTTGTTGCGAAGCGTAGGGATGAAAAAAGAAAAAAGTTCATCAGTGGAAGGTTTCGTGAAGAAGAATGAATACTGGACTGTAGAATGGCTGCACTTGACAATGCAGGGAGCCCTCTGTAATTATATCTACCTTCTAGTAAGTTCTATCTTAGCACCCTGTAATATAATGAGCGTCAACTTACACAAGATATCGTATTGTTGAAACAATGTTGCTAGGATTCGGTCATATCCATATGCTATCTTACAAACTAGAAATTGGATCTAGGGTCCACTGTTTTAGTCCTCGAATAACATTTTTTTTATATCAATATATTCCCAACAACGAAGATCTCGTATAATATTAAAGGTAGATATCTGGGCTGATTAATTTCTTCCAAAAAACTTAATTTTTTATTAAATCAAACATTCGACGTTTCCGGATCTTCGCCCATCTTCGAGACTCTGGTTTATACCATTTCGAAATTCATTTATTCCTTCCAACATTTTCACTAATACAAATTTTTTTTTTTTAAATTCATGTATTGAAATTTATAACTGTATGTTCATACATCAAGTAAATATGCTACAATGATAATAAACATGAAGAGAGACTGCCCATTGGCAGCACTCTAGAAGTGAATCTACACAAGAAGGTCTCGAGGCCATCTTCTTTTCAGACGCCTTGGCGGATTGTCAGGCATTGAAGTGGAAGCAAGGATTGAAACTAGTGGATTAGAGTGGGAGTGGAGTTTTTCATGGAAGGAGTGATACCTGGTACAGGCCAAATCAGCAACATATGGAACATAAAGGTCTTTGTGGATGATTTTGTTGGTGACAAAGTAAGGAGCGTTAAGGATTTTGCGAAGGATTTTGGATTGTAAGGATTGGATACGGGAAGAGTTTGATGGTTTAGTAGAGCCCCAAAGCTCAACTCCGTAAGTCCAGATAGGCCTTATGATTGTCATGTAAATTAGTATTTTGTAGTAAAGAGAAAGGTTAGAGCGTCTGTCAAGTAAATGTTGAAGTAACCGAAATCGGCTAGCAGTTTCTTGTCTTTTCAGTCTTGTATGCGGATTATAAGAGACGTTTGTCAAGCAGGAGGCCTTTAGGCCGAAACGGATCTGTTCAACAGGGACAAGCGGAATATCATTAAAGGACACTGTAGGGCAGGATGTCATAGGTTTACGACGAAGGGTAAAGGTAATCTGGTGGGATTTATTGGAGTTGATTTTAATTCTCCAATTCTGACACCATACCTCAAGGTCTCTGACGTGGGATTGGAGGTTTTGAGAGGCAATACTAGGATCGTTATTAACTGATAGCACGCAAGTGTCATCGGCATAGGTAGAAAGGAATGTGTTAAGATGGGTTGGGATATCAGCTGTATAGACTGCGTAGAGAATGGGTCCTAGGATACTGCCTTGAGGAACAACAGCAGACTGAGTAAAAGTGGATGAATAGGAACTATTGTGGTTGATTTTAAAGGTTCTATCAGAGAGGTAGGACTGGAGGATGAGGAAGTATGTGGGATGGAGGAATTTACGGAGTTTGTACAGCAGTCCCGGGTGCCAGACAATACAAAAATTAAAAAGAAAAATCAGTAACAACTAGTCATTAAGTGGAACATCAGATATTAGCCGGGCATTGCTCAGATCTTTGTCCTCAACTGGGAAGAAGATCCCGAAACGTCGAAAGTGTGATTTAATAAAAAATTAAATTTTTTGGAAGAAATTAATCAGCCCAAATATCTACTTTTAATATTATTATATTATGCGAGATCTTCCATTGTTTGGAATTTTTTTTTGTAGCCACTGGAGTGGGCATTCTGCTAATAATACGGTTATGACCTTCTTTAAATTCTTTATTCTATTACCGCTCGGTATCATTTAGTTTGAAATTGATCGCGACTTCCTTTCGCTGCCATTGGCCAAGAAACCAGTATTAATCTTTACTAAACACAGAGATTGTTTTCGAGTGAATTATACTAAACTCTATATGGTCATAAACATGATTTTCTATAATTCGCATATAATCCCAATAAAATCTTCATTTCGACATGACTTTTTTCTTCCCTTTTCTCGGTGGTGTTCAGCAAAAACGAAAATTCGAAAGACGTTAAAGACTAGAAAAAGATAAGTTTATCGAAAATGTGTTAGTACCGTGATATAAAGTGTCAATTAGGATTAGATTAGATTATTGTTTTTTCTGGCAATCAACTTCTAGGTTATTATGCCCTTAGTGAGTTTTTGGTATAGTATTTGGTTATAATTTTCGACAACTAAAATAAAATAAAACTAATAACCAAATTTACTTTATTATACATCATCCGCCAACAATTACAGGCGGTAAATTATACAAAAAAATCACATTGCACAATATTAAAACGAAAAGTCAAAAGACCTTAAAGCGTTGAAAAAGATATGTTTATCGAAACTGTGTTAGTGCCGTGATATAAGAGTCACTTAGGATCAGATTAGATTACTGTTTATTCGAAATATTAATTTTTTGTATACATTTTGATTTATTTAACGTATTTCGATTTTGATTTATATTTTCAAGGGGTGTTTCTGAATAAAGATAGAAAATAAATGATAAAAATAAGTAAAAATTTATAATAAAAACTGTTTACTTGCAGTTATTTTATTTTTATAAATAAATGTGCTTTCTTAAGCAATTCAATTAACTTATCCACAGCATCACTAGAGTCTTTTAAAGCTGAAGGCACACTCGAGGAACGTTGTGGTTTGCAAATGCCTTTTGTAGAGCTCCGCCCTGCTCTATATATGTTTCACTGTTAATGGGGTTCCACAGGTTCGCCAGGTTGGTTGTTCCTTCCTTGTACTCAAAAATGTATGTGTTAAATTGGTATGACCAATCCTCATTCTTCTAATAACAACTTATTCTTTTTTTTACCTCTCACGGAGCCTATCCACCGCTGCGTTGTTGTTTTAATATTTCGCCTCTCACATCCAATCCTTGCAGTCCAAAATTCTTCGAAAAATACTCAATGCTCCTTACTTTGTTACCAATAAAATCATCCATAAAGACCTAAATATTCCATTTTTTGAAGACTTGGCCCGTTACAGATACACCTCTTTTCATTCCAAACTCCCTGCCCACTCCAACCCGTTTATCCGTGACGTCTCCTCCATATCTATTCCCGACAACCCACTGAGGCGCCTTAAAAGAAGATGGCCAAGAGACCTCCTAACATAAATTAGACATTGGAGTGTTACCAATGAGTAGTTTTTTCACAGGACTGCCATGTGTTCTAATCATATATCAAGCTTATTTACTTGTCGTATTGATTTAATACAGTTGTAAATTTCTTTAAATAAAATATATATATATATATATATATATATATATATATATTATATATATATATATTTCGCATTTTGTTGCTAGGCAGGATCTCCGCCCACATAGATTCCCAGTTTTCCTTATCTTTGGCTTTGAGGTATTTTCTCACGTCGCCTGATTCATGCACATGTTGAAGTGGGATACTCATTTGGGCCGCTTTTTCATTCCCTGGTATCCCAGAGTGTCCTAGAGTACAGAGAAAATGCACAGTTTTGTTAAAATCACGGAATACTTTTCAATAATGTTGAATTTTCTACAGAGTCGAACCGGTTTTGTTATTTCCAATACTCAAGAGAGCCGACGGTGAGTCTGCACATATGAGAATTTTTTAATGTTGGCTGTCCATAGATAAGTAAAGTGCCGTGGCAAAAGCTTGCATTTCTGCAGTAAATATTGATAAACAGTTGGGTTATTTATATCTCTTTGGCATCCTATTTTGAATTACTGCGAAACCGACATTCTCATTTGGTTTCGATCCGTCCTTGTACATCATTTCATAGCGTGAGTATTTTTTTGTAAAAATAATTATTTATGGATTCTGAGCTATAATATTTCAGAGTTAAATCTATAGTTGAAATAAGGTCTTTTCATGGAGGTGAGTTAATGTGAATCTCTGCCGGATTTGTAATCATATTATTGATTTCCCTGACGACTTCCTTTTTGTCTGATACCAAATCTCCTGGTACTGTGGGGGTTAAATAGGTGTGAGTAGGCAGGGTTTGTTGGCTGGAGTTAAAGTTTTGCGATATAATTGTCTGTCGATTCCTGCCTTCGAAAAATGTGAGGAGCAATCGAGGCCTCGGCACAAAGACTTTCTATTGGGCTGGTCCGAAATGCTCCAGTAGCAAGTCTTAGGCCGGTTTGCTGTATCGAGTCTAAGATAAGGGGGTAGTTTCTTCTTTCTTATGAATATACCATGCTGTTGCATACACGATTATATATACAATTGGGAAGGAATGCTTAAAACGAGCGAATAACACTGTTGGAAGAGTGCTTTATATTATCCCAAAAGATTTTACACAATCCCATACATAACGACACTTTCCGAAAAACATGCTATTAAAAAATATGCTATGTTATATATATATATATATATATATATATATATATATATATATATATATTATATACATATATATATAAACATGCTGTGCTCATTCAAATCTCACCTATTCCAACATCTTTTGCCATCCCAAATAGATGCACAACAAATGTAAATCAGCAACTGACTTAATTCTATTTTAACACAAGTTATAATTATCTATTTTACCCTAAAGCTAGTGTGGAATAATTAGTTTGTTTTATTTTTTTATAATTTCCTCAACCCCATCAGTAGCCTTTAGGAGATTTCTCTTCTTTCTTTCTATTTTTTTTTTTTTTTTTTTTTTTTCTAATCTTGTGTGTTTATTATCCATACTTTTTGTACATGAATGTATATAAGTCTAGGTAGTGTTTAATTTTTCCTTATTGCTCATTTGTAAATAAAAATTAATTTTATTGTTTTCTTGACCAGATATATATGAATATCTACTGTTCATTTCTGTTATTCTTAAGGGACATAGTCCCAGAATAAACTTTTTTTTATTATTATTATATCACTTAACATTAAGAAATAATATTTATTCTGCCATTACTTTAAAAAATAAAAGTACTTTATCTAAACTATTCACAAAAACTAAAGATTCCGACAAATTAGACCTTAAATCAAATGTTGTATACGAAATTCCTCGTGAAGACAAAGGCGGAACGTATTATTTTGAAACATCAGAACAATATTTAAAAAGGAAAGTGTACCAAAACAAATATAGGCGAACTTCAATTACAAAAACCGCTAATAAACCAGACCAACTGCCTTCACCACTAATTTCAGAGAAACGTGACATACATTCAAATTCCATTCATCCAAAATTATACATTCTGAAAAAATAGCTTTAAACGAAATTTTATAGAACTTCTTATCATAGAAAAAAGTAAAAATCGTGCCATAAATAAAAAAGCTGATGTCCAAATGCTAAATACATGTTACTCTAATTTAATGAACACATATTAACAAAACGTCTGAATAATAATAAATACAAAATAAAATAAAAATAAATAAATAAAAGGAGATAACCCCGGACTCCTGATGTCATAAATTTGAAAAATCCTCTATGCCTGAACTATTGTTTAGCAGTTTTACTTCACTGTTCTTCAATAGTATAAACATATGTCTATGTAAGATACTAAGTTATCTCAAATTGTAAGTGATTTTCTAATAATATCTTTAATGTGAAATCTAATTGAATGAACTATTTGTCAACTGTATGTCTATTCATTGTACAATGTATTCCTTTCTGTCTCTCTAACAATAACATTATCTATTAATTACTTTATATAAAAATATTAATGTTCTGTTTTTTGTTTTTCCACCGTTAAGGCGTGATGAATACGAGAGCAATAAATTCTCTAAACGTTGCATAAATAAAATTATTTATTTATTGACTGAAACCTAAGAATAGTAGAAAAAATAAATAACAACAGTCAAGAACTAATAAATATATATATATATATATATATATATATATATATATATATATATATATATATATATATATATATTGTTTGATCAGTTCTCGACTGTTGATAATTTAAGTTTGTGTTGTTCTTAGGTTTCAGTCAATGAATAAACAATTTTATCTATGCGACGTTTCGAGAATTTATTGCTCTCATAATCATGCAACTTTGGACAAAATAATAGGCTAAACATGTCTAATTAAGACACTATTTTGTCCAAAATTGCATGATTATAAGAACAATAAATTCTCGAAACGTCGCATAGATAAAATTTGTTTATTCATTGACTGAAACCTAAGAACAACACAAACTTTATATATATATATATATATATATATATATATATATATATATATATATATATATATAAGTCCTGGTCCGTGTGTACTGTCTTTAATCGGATGGAAACAATGGCCATGTTTTTCCACTCGAGAGCCAAATAATTAATCTTACTGATGCAGTGTTGCCACGGAGCTTATCAAAAAGTTTGATCTTAGGGACTCATACTGCAAGTGTGAGACTGGTCCTGCATTGAATTATCATAATCATAAGTTACACCGTTCCACGAATCCAATAACTCCTTGCTCATCAAGGTGTACGACCCTCAACCTAAGTGACGAGGTAAAAAATACTTCAGGGTTTCAGGTCGGAATCCCAATCGGGATTTAGGAATTCAATAAGCTAATTGGGTAGGCGGACGGAAGATGATTCCCTAATGGGACCCGCGGGGCTAAGGAGGGGGAATCTAGAAAGGTAATACAGATCCGAGGCAGACACATTTCTCAGCCATTATCAAATCTCAGTATTCGACAGATAAATAACTGTTGATACCCTCGTTTCCAAAATAATATTGGGCATTTCAAGATAGAATTAACATATGGAATCTACTAAAATTGTACAAAACCTATCAGGTATTGTCTCTGGACCAACTTATTATCTTAAAATTCAGATTTCAAGTCATTTGATCATAATCATTTGAATCCACTAAAAAGAATGTAAAAGTACGTTGCGGCAATTTCATTATTTTTCTTTTTTGATTTACTTGTAATGAAATATTTCCTAGAAAGTTTGGTATGTTGGGCTTTGTATAAGCTAAGGTAAAGTTGACATGGGGCTAGGGAGTTAGATGGGAGTAGAGGGAGGTAAAAGGGGGGTGAAGGAGTTGAAGAGGACTCGAGAGCCGCTATTCCCCTTTGAAGGAGCCCTCTCTCCTTCCTTGGACCACTTTTAAAAATTCACTAGCTCCCATCTCCTCGTAATAACCTCCAGAAATTTTATCTTTGTGATCCCCGATACCAGCGAATATTTAATAATTTTATCCCTACAATCTGATAATTTATTGGAAAAAGTCACAATCGATTCAAAAGAGTTTCCTTCTGATTATGTTTTTATGACGAGATAACTTTAGATGATGATCCAGTTCCGAATTTCAAGGAACAAATAGTTTCGAAAAATAGTATATTCAAGATGATCCCTCTTTAGTCTTACTTTTAATGCAGTTGTAAAGTTGATGATAAGTATTTTGTCTCATTCTGTTACTTATGGTCAATTATATCCAATATAAAAACATATAGGTACTCTAGTGGAAGAGATTTTCTAAATCCAGCATCGAAGCCTTTTTTGCGTATTTCGAAGACTATAGAACCTCTGATAGTGAAGCCTATTTCATTTCGAACCTTATATAATTAGTTTTATCGTAATCAAAGTTTCATCGACAACCAGACACCACAGGAGTGGAGACAGCACACCGCCTTGTGGACATCCTCCTCTCGGTCTCATCCACAGTCTGGTGCGCCCTAATTCGGATGTGATCATCCTTCCTTCCAGCATGGCATCCGGAGGTCAGTCGTAGTCTCCTCTCTCCTTTCTATGATACCATGGCTATTGCCATGGTATCATAAAGAGTTTGATCAAAGGCACACTCGATACCAACAAAGATGCCTGCTGCAATTTCTCTGTTACTCAGAGTTTTTTCGATCCTAGAGACCAAAAAATGTAAAGCAGTCTCACAGGATTTTCCAGGCTGATAAGCATATTTAGCGCTATGTAGCGGTCTATCAGCCCACTTTACTTATTCTATTTTACTTATTATCATTATTATTTTTTTTTATTTGTATATGTATGCATATATATCTTATATATATATATATATATATATATATATATATATATATATATATATATATATACATTTTAATCTACTTTACCTATGTAAATAATTCAATCTATTTAATGCATTCTGGTCAGAAGAGCTATCTTTATGTCTAACATCAAAGTTATTCTTAAGGGACTATGTATCAGAATAAACTTCATTTTCTATTCTATTCTATATTTCAGGTAAATTATAATTTAAATAAATTTTCTTATTTCATTCTGAGAAGTTAGAAATTGAACGCATGTAAATTCATATAAATGTTTTAAGTTTTTGATGTATCTTATTTAATAATTAAAAATTGATTTCTATCAACTCTATGAGTTATATAACGGAAGGTAAAAACCAAAAACAGCAGCTGCTTAAAATGTTTTATTTACAACATGTACGTGACAGGACTATAAGAGGCAACTCATTCAATATTCCACCCCCCCCCCTCCCCCAACCTTTCGCTCTCCCCCTCCTTCCAGGCTATTATAGATTTTTTTCCCTTTTCCTGATAGTCACTATATTCAATCAAATTAATATGTATAAATATAGATAGAAAGAAAGAAAAGTAAATTTTTTTCTGGGACCTTAACTCCCCTAAGAGTAACAGACAAGTAAAGAAACTGAGACTTGAAAAGAAAAGAAAAAGTTGTTTGCATATTTGTAGTGGTTCTCATTTTAGAATGGAATATGACCATTATTCTAACATTTTGTTTACAATCTGTCGGAAGATGGATGGCTGAGAAGATGAACAGTTTGCTTTTAAATGAGGTTAAAGAAGATTCTTTGCGTATGAAGGTAGGTATGGAATTCCAGAACGATGTAAATGATTTTTTAAAGGATGATGTTCGATGAGTAGGAAAATAGAGGTTAGTGGGTTGGGATCTTGTATTAAAAGAATGTACTAATGATCAAGGGATGATTAGGTCAAGAATGTTGGATGGATTTTTGGTAATGAAAGTGCGAATTAACTAGATTTTTGGAGCCTATGATTATGACTTTAGTTTTACCGACTTTCAGTCTTGAATTATTCATTAATGCACATGCATTAATATTATCTATGTCTTCCTGCATCTTACGGATCGCCTCGACCATTTCGCGGGGATAGAAAGAGAGGTAGATCTGAAGATCATTGGCATATAAATGATATTGTGGATGATGGATAGACTCAGTTGGATCATTTATCTATAAATAAAAAAGGGTCGGAGTGAGCGAAGATCCTTGTGGAGGGGTTAATAAGTGTAAAGAACAAGTGGATTTATCGGGGATAACAACTGTTTGGGGAAGTTGAGGAACCACTTTAAGACACTGTTTGATAGGGATACAGTAAGACACAATACAATACTTAAATAACATTACTAAATATAAGACAATTTTTTTATAAAGAAGCAGTAACACAGTACACAGTTCGAAGCAGTAATTGACTAAGCCAAAAAGCTATAAGAAATACATATACATATATACTAGATATAAAATTAAGGCGTGTACATACAAAATTGAATTACATACCTGCTGGGGCCAGCGAGGTCGTCCTTTGGATCTCCTTACGCTGTGCCGGGTAATATTAGAATTTGCTTCTTGATATTAATTTATGTAGTAAAAAATAGATAAATTGTCGATTGAAGAAATAAATAAATGAGTATAGGTAATAAGTATAATCTGTAAATGTGGTACAAGGTAAAAGGTAAAACTAGTTAAGTAATAACAAATAAGTAATAATAACAGTTTTTTTATTCACAGCGTTCCAACTGTACCGAACATATGTTTTTCTTCTTTTTACACATAATAACAAACTTGATAACAAATAAAAATAATGATTTTAAAAAGAGTTTCTGACGAATTTAGAATATCAAATAAAAATGAGAAAAATGAAATAAGTGGCGTAAACAATACCTAATTAATACTAAAAATAATTATAACCAACAGTAAAACAGTACACAGTAATAAACAGTAATTGTCTAAACCAAAAGCAATAAAGAATACAAATTCATATATAAAATATATAAAATTAAGGCAAGTAAATATTAAATTGAATTACATAATAAAAAATTATAAAGAAATATAACATAGTACATGGTAAGAAACAGTAATTGACAAAACCAAAAAGCAATAAAGAATACATATACTTGTATACAGGACAAATATAAGAATGAATGACGCAGGCTGGCATTGAGGACACGTCTATAGCGATAAGTAATTTGAATTCAATAATTCAGAAAAGTTTTCTTCCCTGAGGGATTTCACCCATATTGTAACATTTTATTAATAATTTTAATACTTTGGAGGATTTGTATAAGAATATTGAAAATTTGGAGGAATATTATTGTAAACAGTACCAATGGAATAACAAGTCTGGTGTGTCGTCCAGGTATGTTTTGGTCTTGCCACAACTAAGCTATAGTAATTTTCACTCTTGTAGAAAAACGGTGGTCACTCTTCCCGACTAGCTCATCCCGTCTAAAATACAGCTTCATCATAATTGAGATTATGTATAATTGTTTTTCAGACATTACATTAAGGTCCGAGAATATATTAATTGATGGGGATCTTTTATTTATACCCAAAATTATCTTAATAATCTTTCTTTGCACAATCTCAATCCGAATCAGATGTACAGTGAAAGAATTCCCCCAAATCAATATACAATATTGGATCAGCGACTGAATATATTCAAAGTAAATTAATCTTAATTTATTGATCGATACAACTTGAAATGGAATACATTACTTAACTTATGGAATACATAAAAATATTTTCTTAGCTGAGCAGCGACATTAGATACCTCTGCATTACATCTTAATCGTTAATCAAGAACATGTCAAACATATCGAACTTGATGAACTTTTTCAAGAACAGGGCAATTACAAGGAGAGTTGCAAACACCTCGCAAGTGGATTTTCAGCTCACACTTTGGGTCATCATAGAAAAGAGGATTGATTTAGTTTTTTCCGGATTTATTTTAAGGATATTACTATGGAACCAGTTAGCGATCGATTGCAAATGAGAATTCGCCAGCTCATAAACTTCAGCCCAAGATGCTCTTAACAAAACAAGATCCTCTTAACAAAATGTTTAACGAAAATAAGGTTGTACAAAACTTTGGTAAGACCGGCAAAGACGTACTGAGCGGAAACTCGGACACATTGCACCCTCTCAATAAATGCTTTGAAAATCTTCGAAGAAAAATTCTCTGTAAAATTTATGGATCACTTTTTAAAGAGAACGACCTTAATATCCCATTTGTGGCAGACCTTTCTCGTACCAGATATACCACTTTTAATTCCAAACTACCAACTCATACAAACCCTCTTGTCCGCAACCTATCAACCTCGCATATTCCTGACAACCCTCCGAGGCGATTGAAAAGAAGATGGCCTCGGGATCTACTTACTTAAATAAACATCGAAGTACTACCGCTAGGTAGTTTCTTCACAAGCCTTATACGCCTTTTATTATAATTCATCACTTTTACTTATTGTATTTATGTAATATACAGTTGTAAAATTCAATAAAATATAATTTAAAAAAAAAACGTTTTAAAGAGGTCAATGGAGAATCCAAAAGAACTGCAATTATCCATATTTCTAAAAAAAAATCCAAAAAACGTGATTCTTTCCAATCCGGTTTCCGTCCAGGTCTATCATACATGAAAGAATATCATATTCTTAAAGGGAAGACCCCACAACCCATTTACAAAGCCCAGTACAAAATAAATCAGAAAGGTCTGAACAAATCGATACTAATTCTCGGAACCGATAGTGATTAAGTAAGAAATGAAAGGTCTTGAGAACGGATAACAGGCCAGATTGCTCAAAAATATAACATATTGTCAATTTAAATAAATCTTTAAAGCCTTATAATTGTGTTTACTTGATTTTATGATTCGTCAAAATCGAAAAAACAGTTTTGGAATGGATAAAGTTGAGTTCGATTCGGAAAGAATGGAACTTGGAAATCTTTGACGGGTAGAAAACGGGTTTTTAGAACAATCGTAGCAATATAAAAATGATCAATATAACGTTGTAAATGTCGAGACATTTGAAAAATCCATGTCTAAAGTATGAAGGGGTAGGAGGTAATGGAGCATGACGAAAACCCTATAAAATGATTCGACTGTTCAACATTGAGATTTATGATTCTCAGTAAAACTTTTTACATTCATTCCATCGAGGCCCTTGAGTAAGAACATATTAGAATGAAAATAAATCCAGTGGCGTCATGAGGATTCGTTTTATACCTAATTAACAATTTTAATGACTTTGAATAGTAATTGGTTGTCATAATAGCAATCAATAATGGGTGCTAACAGAAGAGTCTCTTTCAATTCTTTTCCTCGAAAATACCCTCTGATATACCGGCAATTTTATTTCATTTGATATTAAAACGTTCTTTCAAGGAGAGGGTGTACATTTAAAAAGGGATTTTAACGAAATACGAAAACGGTCTCAGAAAGGCAATTAAAAATTCAACCTTTATTTCCGTGATTGTCAGTTAAGAAAATAATTGAATTCCTCTTTTATAAACTACCCTTCCTCTCCTTTATTCCACAACAGATAGCCTCCTCAAGTATGAAATTGCCAATAAATATTCATATTCTTAATGGTCGGAAAACGCATCTATTTTCAAAAGACAAAGTTTTCTACTTTCGATACCATAGACTGTAAGAAAAAAGAACTTGTCCATCGCTTCCTCGATCGAATAAGAGATATCTTAATCATTTAAGATGATTTGTTAAATCACTGCAATAAATGAAGACTTCTAGCACAGGGCAAGATAGAGGAATCTACCTCTATCAATTTTGTAGCACGATTTATCTGGGTTTTTTTTGTTTTGTTTTTAAATAATGAATTAAATAAAAAATGTAGGAAGCGGCAAGAAATGGACAGATGAAAGTAGGGAGGGCACTTGACTAGCAAGTGTGTTTGAGGTCACCTGTTGTGTATCGGCAAGCATAACAGCCTTCTATGCCCAAAGTTCGCGGGTTCAAACTCGGCACATAGCTTTAGGATTTTTCAACGGGAGTAAAAAATCGTAACCAAGATACCACATCATAGCCGTTGTTCGGAGGGAACGTGAATTTGTTTCCCCAGGCTATGCGATTACCAGAAGCTATCCAATGTTTCCATTAAGGTAACAAAGCTATGTAAGTTTTGTGACTAAAATTCTAATATTAAATATATAATGTGATATTATATGAATTCAGTGTTCATATTGCTATTTTACAGTTTATAAAAGGGAACTATTAGTGAAAGTCGAGAGTCCCTTGCCACTTCCTCTCCCTTTAAGCAGACAATTGACACAAAATAAGATGGACTGGAATGGTTGTCATGCTAATTTCTTTCAAATCCGATTCAGTTTCTTGACCAGAATCAATACAAAACATACTTCTTCCCATCAGATCGAAGTTCCAGTTGATTAGATATCCAGGTTTTAATTTTCGATGTGACACCTGTTTTTACTTTCAACATTATTTACCATTGACATTAAACTTTTTAATAAGAAAAACAATTAAAAAATCTGAAAAAAATTTTAGATTTAAAATGACACTTAAAACTACATACTAAGAGGTTGTAAAGATGGCTAGTCGTCGAATTAAGCTGAGAGGCTCTAACATCTCTTCCGCTACTAGCCATGGAAAGCAAATCTTTTTTCTTAACGAGAGTAGGGAGGGATAGATCGATAGAATAATAGATAACTGTTTTTTATTTATTTATTTTTTTATTTCTCTTCTATTACAAAATGAGCATATAACATTGTTATTTGACCAAGATCTATTGTAGTTAAGGTATACCGATTCACACCTAACATTAGATATCCATTTAACGCCATTAAAACTTGTTTTTTATGATACAGACAATCCGTTCCATAATCATGATTTAAATTTTTATATAAAAACAATTTTTCCAAGACTTTTGTATAAATTTTGATATACAAATCTCTGTTAAGGATTCTCTAAATTCCTATACAATTAAAGCCTAGTTACTTTTGTTATCGAGTTGAATGTCTATTTCAATATTATGTTTTTCGGTTCAGTTCTGTATAATTTTTATCCTAAAATATTTTTTTTTTAATTACTTCATCATTACAAAATATGCTATTCTATCGTTTGGCATCTTATTAACTTTTGAATATAATTATGTTGTATTTTTAATGTTTCCTATGAACATTGGCTCTATTTTTGTTTCGATGTGCAGTAAGCACAATAGTGTGATGTGGCAAGCTAAATAATTTCTTAATGAAATAGTAAAAGAGCTTTTCATTTTCTACATATTCTTAAGTTCCTCATGCCTGAGACCTATTTCCTGCGAATGATTTCAAAACGGCATTAAATACTTCAAGTTTTAGTTTATAAGGTATGCTATTGTTGATTTGTATTATGAGATTTGTTTAATTGGAAAATTTTCCATATGGAGTTGATTGCCATTTCAGCTTTTGATAGCTCCTGCTGAAAATGCTTTTTTAAGGATAGTGTTGTATAATGATGATACCCAGGTATTTATATTACATTATACTACCTCTATTGCTTGTCTATTGAATAACCATTTTTTGTTTCGCCCACGTTTACCCCCTTAATCTCTGAAAATGACTATTTTAGAATTACTCAAATTGGCTAGAGGTTCATGTTTTAGAGTTTGATTAATTAGATACTAATTACTTAAATCACAGTCCTTTATTGCCAAGAGCGATACAGTTCTCTGACTGGCGGGGGTAAGACTGAGAATAGATAAGGGAGGTTCCAACCCCATCATCACGTCACCTTCGAAATATATAACAGTTTAATAAACATTATTTAATAAAAATATATATTAAATTATTAAAAAGATAAGAAATTCTTGTACAAATAAATAATTAACTAGGAACTTTTTTTTTTTTTTTTTAGAAAAAATTGACTATTAACTTCTTTTTTTTTTAAATTAATCTTTAAAAGCTTAGGAAATTTCACTAATCTACCAGATCTTGTATGAACTGCACTTTTGGATTCTGCACTTTATTGCTGTTGTGAAACTGATTTTTATGACTACTACAATGTGAATTGTTGGTAACAGGTAGGTGACCCAGTTGACTATCATCAGCAACCACGGATGCTGGCTTCACCTGTCAATTGAGATGTTGAGTTCCTTGTTCTTGATGGAAACTGTGAAGTACTTTTCTTGTCGTCGCAGACCTTGAAATGGTCCTTTGTAAGCAGCTTCCAATGGTTTTTTGACTCGATCAACTAGCACGAAGACTTGAAAACAAGTAGACAGGTCCTTGTGTACATAAATTCTTTTTTGTGATTTGTGACTAACAGGTGTTAGTTGAAATTTCTTCTTCGTTTCTTAAAGCATAGTGCAAAATGTGTCTAAGCCGTCATGTATAGTGGCAGGCACATCAAGAAATTCACCTTGTGGTATAATAGTTTTCCCACACTATCAGTGACATCGATACTCAAGTTTCCAGATTAAATGCTGCACGCAGGCCTAAAGGGATAGTTGGAAGGACTTCTGACCACAGTTCTGAGCTTTTATTACACTTTTTTTTAATGTACGATGTAATCTTTCCACTTTCCCATTACATAGTGGGTGATAAGGGCTTGATTTTTGCAATTTTATTCTACACAACGTGCTCAGATGCTTGCAAAGTGCTGCTTCAAATTGTCTTCCCTGGTCTAAAGTTATGGAAGATGGCACACCAAACCTTGCGATCAATGTCTCATACAAATTTCGAGCTACAGTCTTCACTGAAGAATTCTTGTGTGGAAAAGCTTCCATCCAGTTTGTGAATCAGCCTATAGCTGTCAATATATAAATAAAATCTTTTGATGGCGGTAATAGTATAATCAAAATTATGTGCACCCCAAAAAACCTGTCATTTCCTTCAAAAAATCTGTTAGTCATTCGAGATGACCAACGTCAGGGCGTCCCAGGGTTACTAACTCCATAGAAGACCGATTCACTAAAAAACAAGCACTTCGAAAGCGTAATTCTACTGCGTCTTCCATTAAAAACTTGATCGCTGGTATTCGAGAGTTATCACTCTCGGAGCCAACGGTTATTAGAAGACTTAGAGAGTAAAACCTCTAGTCAAGAAGGCCAGTGAAAAGTCTTCTTCTCACCGCAGGAACACCGTGTAAAAAGAATAAAAATACAAATTAAAACAGTCCTTAAAATATGAAAATCGGGCATATCCTTTGAAATAGTAAATTAGTCCTTTTCGGGCGTTATAGGTATCGAGTTATCTTTGTCCATATAATACATTGTGTTCCAAATAGGAAAATTGTTCTTATTTTAACGGTATTAAGGTGAATATCACAGAAACCATCATTATACGAAAATACTCATTATAATTATAAGCTTCAATTCGAGAGCTGATAGAAGTCTGTAGGTATTATAGATACCGAGATATATTTGCCCATATAATACATTGTGTCTTAAACAGAGGAATTGATCGACTTTTAACTGTGTTCAGCCCGATATCATAGAAACCGTCAATTTAACCAAAATACTCATAATAATAAAAATTAACAAGCATCTAATAAGCTTTAATATAAAAGGTGATAGACGTCTTTAGTTCTTATAGGTATTGAAATATCTTTGTATATATAATACATTGAGCCCTAAATACGAAAATTGTTCATATTTTAGCGTAATTAAGTTGAATATCACAGAAGCCACTCATTATACGAAAATACTCATTATAGTATACATTAATGGACATTGAATAAGCTTCAATTTGAGAGCTGATATATGCCTGTAGGTATTACAGGTACCAGATATCTTTGTCCATATAATATTGCATTATGTTGTGGCAATTACGTTATGGCTTCTCCCACCTATTCCAAAACAAAACTAGACTTTTTCCCTTTAGATCCGCCACATGGAAGTATGAACACATATTGATTCCTAGAAATCACAACTTTCAACTTCATGTCTAACAATATCAAATCTCGTTTATAACGAAATAAAAGTCTCAAAGCTTATTGTTTTGATCTTGTCTGCCACATGATTCCGACAACCAAGGATGGGCAGTCAAACTTCTTTCGTTAAAGGTGAAATCGGTTTGATATAAAAAGGAAAGAAACGTCTTCTAATACTTCAGAAATTTGGGTCTTAACCTATTGGCGTGGTTTTGCATCATGTCTGCTAGACGAACCCACCACCTACGATGGGCTTTAGAAAAAGAAAGAAAAAAACGTCTTCAAATAATACAAGATTTTGGTTCTTAGAGCGTGCTTTTTTGAATCATGTCATGATGAACTCGACCTCCTAGAGTGGGCAGACAATTTTATTTTTGTTTCAGGCACTAACCTAGTTTAATAAATGAAAAGAAAGAATCGTCTTCAAATAATACCGTTTTCCTGTTTTTATTGACGGTTTTGGATGGCAGCAATTATTGACAAAAAAAAAATTTTGTTGCACAAGTTAGCTAAAATATAAAAATCACATTGAAAATTTTCTTCTTATAATACGCATTTTCGACCCCAGTTGTTATTGTTAATTATTCGAAAAATTAATAAACTTATGAAACAATTTGTTCTCAAAGCTTTTCTAAATGAACTAAACAGAAAATACGTCTATTCATTATTTTATTTAATCATAGGAAGGAAAAAATAGCATAAATTAAAATTGTTTTACTTTATCTGTTTGTTTTTTAAAGTGAAGCACAGAAAACGAAAAATTTACTTATCCCTTATAAAGAAAACTTGATTGCTAAGTATGTATTAATAACAGAAATAACAACGGTTCATGTTTAATTCGGTTTATTACTATTTTATATTTCATATAAACTATTTAAATTACATTTTAAAGGTTTAATTTAGTTTCCATGGAAATTCCATTTATTTTGCAATGAAAAACATCATGTATTTTCCAGAAACATTTGTTTTCATGAAATAGTATTAAATTTGTAGTAGTTAATAATAATGTTAGTTTATAAATTTATTACAACTTACCTTTTATGTCAAAAACATAGTTACAATTCGGTACGTAATATTATTTCTAAAATCTTGCGTACTGATTGGAAGAATATAACTTGCACGATCCTATACGAGGGTTGCCACATTCAACTATTATAATTTCCCTCTTTAATAATAACATCTGTTTATAAGTTTATGGGCTTACAACAACTTTATATTATCTTATACGATTTCTTTTATTGCATATTACCTTTTCTAAAATCTAAAATCTTGCTCTTTCCAACAGAATATTATAGACTTTTTTTTTTTTTTTTTTTTTTTTTTTTTTTTGACTTGGTTACAGAAAATTTATTTTTCCCTTTCAAAGAAAAGGTAAATTGCAATGTATTTTACTTGTGAACTTTCAGAAAACCCTTCCCTAAATTATAGTAAAACCCGTACAAAATCCGTCCAGCGGCTTGAAAGGGTGGTGGAAACCAAAATAGCGTTATAATTTTATATCTATACTAGTGGACGCGCCCTTGTTTCGACGGCTGCAATTTCAATGAGGTTTCTTTTATCTTTATGATATTTTTGTCTAACCGATTTAGAGTTTATCGCTTTGGTAGTAGTACAGTAAAATTTAGTTTTAATCCAAACATCTTTTTTTTTCAGAAACAGTTCTTTAATAATAATAATAATAATTTATTTATTTATTCTGGGACAAGTCCCTTTAGAATAATATAAAATACAATAATGTGATATTTACTGTCTTAGAGTAAGATAAAAAAATGAAATATGCAGTGAATAATAATAAGTAAAAATGAAAACAATAAGACAAATGACAAAATATCATAAACCAATCTTCGAAAACTAATGGATGTGAATATATTTGTAAAAAATGTAAGTGATAAAAAATAAAGTGTTCCCATACATAAACTAGACCAAGAAATAAAATACACGTCTTACTTAGTTAAAAATATAACATAAAATAATAAATTCTATAACTTTTTTTTATTTACATGTTTTCATGGAAACTGAATCAGTCAGGATTGCTTGGATATTGAATGGATAGAAAGTAATGGAATAGATTTGAGACGAGATTTGAAAGTCGGAAGGGTAGTAGAATTACGAATATCAGAAGGAATAGAGTACCATATGGAAGAGGATCGGATTATGAAAGATCTGTCGAAAGCTGCAGTTCGATGGGGCGTAATATACAAATCAGAAGGCCGCATACGGTTGTTGCGGGAATGGATTGAGGATTTGAATAATAAGAGATCAAAGATGTATGATGGACGGCGGGATCGGATAGATTGATCGAGGAAAGAAGACAGGAAGTATTTTCGACGGTAGGAAGGATAAAGCCACTTTAACTCTTCGTAGAATCGAGTGACAGAGGTGTCCCTGGAGATCCCAAAGATGAATCGAATGAAGTTTTTTTAGTTTTTCTTCGAGATCTCCAGAGACACCCCAATACAACGTACAGCAATAGTCAACGTTTGGAAATATCAGGGAGGAGATCAAAAGCTTACGGGTTTCAAGAGGAAAGTGGTCACGGAGTCCATTCAATCGTTTTAAAGTGATGATGGAGCGGCGGGAGAAGTCAGAGATGTGGTTTTTCCTGGAGCGGTTTTGGTCAAAGGTGATTCCAAGGTTTTTGATAGATTGATAGAATTGTATCTGATTGTTATTCAGAAAAAGGGTAGGAATTGGAGGGAGAGTTTTAAGGAGGGGACTCGAACCTATTACAATAGCCTTAGTCCTTTCGACATTTAGCTTTAGCTTGTTATCCATGGCCCACTGACTGATTTTATTTAAGTCATTTTGTAGTTTTTCGGCTGCTAGTGATAGATTCGAAGGTGGGAAGGACAGGTAAATTTGGAAATTATCGGCATACAAATGATATTGAGAGTGATCAATAAGGAGAAAAAGGTCATTTATGTAAACAGCAAATAGGGTGGGAGACAGTGATGAGCCCTGTGGGACACCACATGATAGAGGCAGAGTCATGGAAGGAAGTTGGCCTGGAACCACCACATACTGAGAACGGTCGGAAAGGAAGGACTGGATCCATCGCAGAGCACTATTGGATAACGGAAGCTTTCTAAGTTTGGCAAGGAGAATGTTGTGGTCAACGGCGTCGAAAGCTTTGGGAAAATCTAGAAGAATGAGGATTATTAGTTTTTGGTGTTCCATGGCGGTTTGAAGGTCATGAGTTATTTTAAGGAGAGCAGATTGAGTAGAATACTCAGTTCGGAAGCCGGATTGTAAAGAGTTCAAGAGGGAATTTTCTTCTAGGAAATTTGAAAGCTGGGTTTGTACAAGGCGTTCCAGTGGCTTGGAGAGATTAGCCAGGAGTGAAATAGGTCGAAAGTCAAGCGTAGAGGAAGGGTTAGGAATTTTATTCAATGGTCTGACTAGAGCAGTTTTCCAAGAAGTAGGAAATACTAAAAATTAATAAAATTTTGTCTTCCTGTCCTTTTACCTATTTTCTATCATGTTTACAATTTTTCCTTACAATATTCTGTAAGGAAAAATTGTAAACATGATAGAAAATAGGTAAAAGGACAGAAAGACAAAATTTTATTAATTTTAAAAGGATATTATCAGGTCAATAATCATTGGTGTGGGATTTTAGGAAGGTGGTTAGTAATTCCTCATTTGTGATGTGAGAGAAAAAAAAGCTATTAGTGTCAAATCTATGATGTTTGAAATCGGTAGAGCATGAAGAGTTCTGAGCGAAGGAAACGAAATGTTTATTGAGATCGTTTGGTGTGACGGGGATAGAATTGAGGTTATTTGATTCTGTATGAGATAATTTAAGCAGTATTTTCCATTGTAATTTGGAATTAGGAGCATTGGAGAGGGCGGTATAGATATGGAGGGATTTAGCTCGCCGAACTGCGACCTGGGTTTCATTTCGAAGATCTTTAAAATGTACGAAGTCAGCCGGCAGGCGATTACGACGAAATTTGCGTCTTGCTGCTTCCCGTCTTTTCATCATTGACTTTATTTCGGGAGTCAGCCAAGGCGCAGTTGGGTGGCGTAAGGTTCGCGTTATCAGGGGTGCATGTAAGTCTAATAAGGATTTTAGGTTGGAGGTAAGGACGGAAACCATATGATCTATGGAATTATAGGAATATTGAAAGATTCCAGGTCAGTTTGAATAAATTCGTAGGTAAGCCGGTTTAAATTACGGTAAGAAATCACTTTAGGAGTGTTGGATTTAACGGGTAGGTTGTAAGTAATCTGGATTAGGTCATGCGAAGAAAGAAATGAGACCAGGTGCTGGGAAGACGATTAGACTTTAAGAGGAGAATCAATAATATGGAGGTCTAACCAGGTATCAGAAAATTGCGTATGGTGGGTAGGAGTGTAGGGTACGAGGTAGGGATTTAGATAAAACAATAGATTGGAAATAAAATATTTATCGGAAGTTTCTGAGAGTATATTAACATTAAAGTCTCCAGAAATAATGATGTTAGAGTAGCTGGAAACCATTTGGATAAGGGTAGATTCAAAGAGGTCATCGAATGGTATGTGAGGCGGTCGGCAGGCAAGTACATAAAGGAGAGGTGAAATTTGAAATCTCCACAAATATATATTCGAGATGAGGATAGTCAGGAGAAGGGGATTGGAGAAGGATTTTGGCCTCGAGGCTGTCATGTATATACAAACTCACACCACCACCCACCCCTACGATCAGATCTGTCATGGCGAAGGAAGGAATAATTAGTAAGGGATACTTGAGAGGATGGGATGTGAGGTTTAAGCCAGGTTTCGGATACAGCTATTATATGATCGAGGAATATGAAATTATCTAGGAAATATTGTTGGAATTCATCGATATGGGCTATGAGGGATTGTGCATTAACGTGACAGGAAACAAGGAGATTGGTCATGACTGGAGATGTTAAGTGATAGAACCGGAAAAATGTTGTAGGTTAAGGATTAGGTTACAATACATTTTTAAGAAGTGCTCAATATAAACAGAAATGAAAGAAAACAATGTCAAAATATTCAATAAAAGATTAGATAAATATATTAATGTTGAGTTAAAAAATGTATATAATTTAAAAAATAAGTTTTCGGATGTAATATAATTAAAAAACGAAAAAAAATGAAAAGTATTTCTATTAAAATTTTTTAACATGGTAAATAATAAACCTATTAAAATAAATATAACTATTACTTCTTTAGAAAAAAATGAAACTTTTAAAATCAGGAGATAAACTAAAAACTTTCAGATAAAAACTTTTAAGTCGGAAGACTTACTATTACCGCCGGGAAGCCATCGGATTTCCGACACCTAACTCGTCTTCCACTAAACCAGACATACTTTATGTTTGCTGTTACCTTTTTTTGTCTGGCTTACCACTAGAGGTGACGGTTGGCCGGTGTCATTGCTTCGCTCACATACACCCGATGCGAATCATTTTCTCCCCAGCCTAGGTGTCGGGTAGAAAAATCTCGCTTAACTCCCTCATCGTCTGGCGTACGAACCGTACAATAATAGGTCCCAGAGTTCCTTCCTGTTTCGGCCTGCGTCGCGCGGCGTGGTCCAAATCCGCCGGAGTCAGCTGAACACCCAGGCCCGCGCCGACGCTCATTATCGTGCCCACCATAGTCTCTCCCGGCTTCTCTGGAATGCCTCTTATTTCTAGAGTGTTTGCTAGCTGAGTTTGTTCCGCGAAGATCAATCGGCTCTTCAATTCTGACACTTTAAGTTTTAAGGTGTTATTTTCGATGGTTAATTTTTCTGTCTGCTTCTTTTGATCTTCAAATAGATTTTCAATTTTTAATAATCTCTCCATGTTTTCAAAAGAGAGATCATTTTGCTTCTGGAGCCGGGCCTTCATCTCCCTGACTTCGACCGTGAGCGCTCTCAGTAGCTCCAACATAGAACTAGGGTCAGTTGCTGGTAATGTTTGCGAAGCTGACTCACAATTGGGGCATACCCATTTTTTAATAGCTTCATTGTCTAATATTTCGATTTTTAGACATTTAATATGATAAAAATGATGGAAAATATTACATGCTATTTTCGCTTTATCGTCTCTTCCGACGTTTTTATTGCAATACTTACAATTTGTCATTGCGGAATAGATAAATTAAAATTTAAATGGTCAGTAGATAAACAAAACAATAGTAAACACACGGCGTGTTTACGGCGAGACTAGTGGGATTACTCTTATAAACACACTGCCCCCACTCTTATTACTCAGCAGCACTGACAATACGAATAGTTTTAAAGTTATTAATATTTGTTCTATGTTCTTATTGTTGAAGTAGATTAATATTTCTACACTACAGGGTTACCTGTTGTTCAATAATATTTCGGATTTTCTACGGAGTTGGCCAAATATGACTGGTGAAATAGAGTTTGAGTAGAGACACACAAATATGAGCACTTAACACGACAAGAGATACTCTAAGATTTTAGTAATATAATAATCAGTCCTATTTAGGACATTTTTAATTGTAATAAAGTACAACATTCATACTACATTCACAGGTTATATACAAAACAATAAACCAAACATCTAAAAAACAAGCTGAAACCTGTCATAAATAGTTCAGTACCCTCCTCTTATTAACTGGTAAAAAGTCCCAGACTATTCCGCGTCGGGTTTTGTAGGAGGGAGAGGGAGAATTAGAATTTTTTTCTATATTTTTTCAGTTTTTTAAATACCTTAACAAAAATGAAAATATCTCCATCGATAAAATTATTCTATATAAAATTAAATGAGGAAGATGGTTGGGGGTGCGGTCATAAATTAGATACACACATTTAAAACAAGTGCTATTTTAATTATGTGCCGACTTTTCGGCCTACAATGTGGGCCTTCATCAGTGTTGACTCTGAGACGGTGTCTAAAGAAGTGTGTTTCTAAATCCACTTAATACTCAATTAATTTAAATGTGTGTTTATAATTTATGACCGCACCCCCAACAATCTTCCTCATCTAATTTCTCAACGGTCAACAAAAACTCCTTCATTATATAAAATTAAAGTACTTAAAAATATCTTCAACAATGGTTACATAAAAATGTTTGCTAAAATGAATTAATTGTTAAGGAGATATTAAAGGGACAATCGATATATGCCATATTTTTTTCATGATAATGTAACTAAATATTGGTTTCTGATATTTAGGGGGATGGGTAAGGGTGCCCACGTGTGGAGCAGTATAGTGGAGCAGCGAGCAAGGAGTTCACAATCTTTCATTTTGTCAGTGCTTCATGAAGCGAGTTGGAGATAAATGCCAGCCAGAGTTTTTAGAAATATTACATCAAGTTTGTAAGTAAGCTTAAACGTCCGTGGCAAATCTCCGAAACTAGTGGACCAATTTTTATTTAAAGGGTATTTAAAGATGGATGGTAAATCTGCCCCCCTGTTTTTTTTTTACTCAAACTTGGGGGATCAGTTTAGTGTCGAATAAAAACAATTTATCTAAATTTTTAGCTTTTTAGATAGATTTAACGGTTTCCAAGATTTTTTAAAAAACCTCTTTTTTCGATCTTATTGTTTATTTTATAGTAAAATTTGGAATTAATTTATGATGATTTTTTTCACTCTTTTCAACAAAAATCCGATTTTTAGCGGAAGAATAAAATCAAAATATATATATTTTTTTAACCTTTTTAGAAGGTGTCAATCACGAATTTTTTTCCTGAAAACGTCTTTTATACTCCTCTTTACACAGGAATTTTTAGTAGGTAGTTTTAATTTCTTCTTACTTATATTACCCTTATGAAATGGAAGAATAACTGTTTTTGTGGTATTGATTGCAAGTGAGAGAGAATCGCAGAATTCACCCAATAAGTTTAACTTGAATTGTACGTCTCTAGGGGAGTCAGCAAATATTGCGATGTCGTCAGCATATAGCAATCCTAATACATCATCCTTGCTACTTATGTAGATTCCCTCGGCTCCATGATCAAGAAAGAACTTTCTCAGTCCTGCAATATACAATGAAAATAATAGGGGGCTCAGTTTTTCTCCTTGCAGGACCCCTTCAGATATCTGGAACTTGTTGGAAGAGTGAATGTCATCAGCCAAGTACATGCATGCATTTTCATAAAGACACCTCATTATTCTTATGAATTTTGGAGAAATCCCAATTTCGTTAAGTTTCTGCCATAATTTTTTATGTGGAACTTTGTCAAATGCCTTACTGAGATCCACAAGTATTATGAAGCCTTCTCTATTTCTGTTTCTGAGGTAGATATTTGTTACCACCGACATTGTGAAAATTGCATGGATGCATCCTCTACCTGGTCTGAAGCCCATTTGTTCCTCAGGCTCATTTTCTTCAACCCATGTTATTAGACTCTGGTACAGGATTGCTGTGAATAATTTGGTGAGCGCATTAATTAAAGCAATAGATCTGTAATTATATGGGTTTGCAGGATCTCCTTTCTTATGAATCATTTTAAATTTAACCAAAGACCATTCTTTTGGCATATATACTTTGTTGAATATATCATTAAATAGTCCATGTATGTATGTTAACCATGGATAAGGGAGGACCTTGTAGCACTCTAGAGGTATGTTATCAGGACCAGGAGCTTTATGATTTTTACCTGAGTTAATTGCATGTAGTAGTTCATCCATTGATATTTGAGAATCTAGCAATGGATTAAGGACTCCACAGAAAATTGTATCATCCACTATCCTTTGATGAAACTCATTGGAGAAGTAGTCCACCCATCCGTCTAAGCCAATCTGATCATCTCTTAGGAATTTATTTGCATAAAACCTAATAGTTTTCCAAAATTCTCCTGGATTCTTAATATTCCTAATTTTTTCTTTGAAACCATCTTCATATATTTTTTTCTTCAATGAAATTAGAGCTTTATATTTCTTTTTTGCTTCTCCATACACTGATCTGCTGGTGGGTTGAAATAAATCCTTTTCGACAGCTTAAACAGTTTTCTTGCATTCCTTTTTGCTTGAAGGCACTCTAGATCAAACCACTTATTGCAATTTATAATTTTTTTCCTTATTGGAACTTTATTAATAATATTTGCTTCGAAAGCAGCCTTTTTAAGAGCTACTAATAAGATTGAATTCTTTTCATTTATGTTACTTGTTTCTTCACTTTCCGGAGGTGAGATTAGGTTGTTAAAAAATAATTCCAAATTACTTAAGGTTGGTTTAATAGAGTATATGTATCGCTGCTCAGTTTGATCTAACATTGCGGAAGAGGGGTTCTAACTGTATGAGATATTGGTGTGCAGTAAAATAAGGCAGTGGTCAGAAATTTCTGGAAATGGAATGACAGTGAGGTCAGTTACAGACAATAATGTTGCTTCATTGATCCATGCCAAATCGATTACACTCGCCCCCTGTTTATTAATAAAAGTAAAATTAGCTGGATTATCACTAACCGAGCGCCCATTACACAGCATAAATCCTAAATCCTCCATCATAGATACTAATAGTCTGCCTCTTGAGTTAATAACATTATCAAGTGAGTTTCGAGTGGACAATAGATTGGAATCATAACAAATGCTTTCATCTAATGAATTCAAATTACTGATTCTAGAGCTAAAATCCCCAAATATTATAAACTTGTTATGACTATAGACAGAAAGTAAGTCATTTAACTCCTCTTTAAACATATCGGTTATGGTTTTACAATGTAATGACGGGCTCCAATAAGAAACTCCTATGATCATGATTTCCTTATTCAATTCCACAACAACAAATAACCAACGATGATCTGAATAAACCCTAATAACCTTAACTTTAGATTCTTTCTTTACTAAAATGGCTAGTCCTCCGCTTCCTCTTCCTCCAGATTTCACCTTTAATGCATTTGATTTATACACATTGTAGTTTTCCAAATAATAAGGTAAAATAACATTATCAGTCAGTAGCCACGTTTCACATAAACACAATATATCGATATGATTAAGTAAAGTGGTAGTATGAGAGTCTAATTTAAATAGTGTGCTATATCCTAAGATATTCCAAAAGCCCAATTCAAGATTATTTAGGGTAGAAGTTGATATATTTACCGTATTTGTTTTCCTACGTTTTTTTCTTGAAGATCGTACAGAAGTGTCACAAACCAATGGATCAGGAAACATGCCGTTATCATTTCTTACTAAGCCTTTGAGACAGATTTTCAGGTCAGGAGTCATTCATTATCTGTAGGTTGGCCGCTCAGAGAACGAGATCTTGGCCGAAACTCAAATTTTCTTAATTTTTCGTTCGTCTTTCTTTTTTTCAGTGATTGATTGGAATTATCACCTTCTTGATTAATAATTAGAGACGTTTCCAGCATATTTTCTACCTCCTCTAGGCAATACAGATTGCCTCTAATTTTGAAGATGCCTTTTCTATAAGACGCATTTTTATCTACAAGTTTTATCTTATTTATACAAGCGAAAATTCGCCTGCCCTCTTCCCTATCTTCAGGTGACTTGTCGTGGCTTAGCCTGTAATTGTTTTTAGCTAAAGCATCTCTTCTTTTCATTATTTCCTGTTTAATGTTGTTATTAATGAGGGATACTAAGATAGGTCTTGGTTCTCGCCCTTTTCCTATTCGAAAACTATTATTTATACAATATTTTGGAAGTTCAACATCAACTTCTTGACACAAATTAGTCACTTTTGACGATACATCTTCGTTTTCCGAATAAGACACCTTAAAAAATATTATGTTATTTTTTCTCCCTTCTCTCTTTAGGAACCTTATTTCGTTTTCTAATGAAGTAATTTTTTTATCTTGTTCGTAGTATTTTCTCTTAAGGTCAGAAATTTCTGACACTAATGAGTCCAATATTACTTTTATTTTGTTCAACGAACTTTTTGACTCTTCATTATTTTTATTAATTACTTTCATCAAGTCTTCGTTAGTGACTGTCATTGTGAAAAATAGCTGAATGGCTACCTTTTAAAAAAGCATCATAACTAATTTCGAAATACTAAAACAACAATTGAGACGTTGATTTCCAAAAAGTACTATAGGACATTTTTTACAAAATTGATTTTCTTACACATTTGTATTCTCATCAATTAGTTATATCTAAATCTCCTATTTGATTTTATCTAATGAACACCCAAGCCCTTTATAAACTCAATTTAGAAATATAATTATTTTCTAAAGGAAATAATCACACATTTAATTTCGTTCCAAATTATACCAAGACATCTCATTTCATATCTTTAATATGATGTTATTAATATATTATAAAAACAATTCTGGATTAATGCGAAAAGAATCAAATTAGCTAATTTAATAATATAACAATTAGTGATTTTCGAGCCTCCTGTAAAATTTCCTAGAATGGATATAGTACCTTTTGGAAATCAACGTCTCAATTATAAAGTCGAAAAAAAATATGTTTTTTTTTTTAATCTCGAAAACGGTTATAGCTGAAGAGCTAAAAAATCATTTTTTAAATGTCAACGACTGAAAAAAAATTCTTGGACTTTCCAAGTTGTCTAGCTTCATTTGATACATAATCATTTAGTCAAATAGTAAATGTTGAAAGTTAATATAATTTAAAAAATACAAAAAAAAACGGGGAGCCGGTGGCTGAGGGACTAGCGCGCTAGTCTCTCACGCCAGAGTTGTGAGTTCGAGTCCCAGTCCCAGCGGGACTTACATATGAATATAATTAAATGGGGACTCACTCACAGCCTCTCCCCCGGGTTGTGAGACTCGTCAGCTTACTGGTGGCAACTCGCAAAAACAGGCGTAAGGAGTGATGACCCTACCCTAAACATTTCATCGAGGAACGTGAGTATATTCTCCTAGGAGTCTATATCACGCGGCCAAGGGCCTACACGGCCTGTCGCGCCAGAGAAAAAAAAATAAAATAAAAACAGATAACAACATAGAATGAGTTTAGTTATGTATTATCAAAGTCAAGATTTATAACATATGGGCGGGAGATTGATTTTTGAGGAGGTGGATAAATAATTAGTGTTTAAATGTGGTTAGGGATGACACTATACGGAGGGAGATGGGTGTCCACTATAGTGGGCAAAGCGAACAGCGAGCAAGGAGATTACTACGTTTCGTTTTGTCAGTGCTTCATGAAGGGAGTAGGGGATTTATGCATCAGTCTTTAGAGATATTACATCAACAAGTATGAGCTATTAATCAGTGTTTTGTTTTATTATTTTCAATAATGAACCTTTTATCGATAAAAAAAAAGAAATACCCTCCTCCTCAAAATTTAAGAGCTCGAGATTTCATTTCAAGATACATCGAAACTGATAACAAATAAAAAAAAAAAATTCGCCGTCCTCGACTTTTTTCGAAACTACTGGACCAATTTTTATTTAAATTTGCAAAAACAACAACTAGGGCATGCAGATGATCCTAACAAATAGATGTTAATATCAGCTGGGTTTTTTTTTTTTTTTTTTTTAATGGTGGTTCATTAAAAGCTGTTTAATTTATTAAGTCAGTTATTTTTGAAGATAGAGAAAAAAAATAGTAGTGTTTTTTAACCAAAAAACCGTGAGTAATAATAAAAAAGAAAAAAAAAATTAAAATCTTATTATTGTCAGTTATTTTTTAAGAGAAAAATATGTACAGAGTTTTAAAATTAGTAAAGCGTGATAAACATAAAAAAAAAAATAAATAAATAAATGTTGATCTATATTTTTATGTCACCAATTATAATATATGTAATTCCACCAAAATTCGGTTTTAATTGGAGATTTTCGAGATCAAGACACCACGATGAGCAAAGGGGAAAAAATAAACAACCATGAATTAATCTTATATTGTCAAGCTAAAACTTATAAGAGATGTATAGATGTATATATAATAGAATAGAATAGAATACAAATTGATTTTTATTCTGGGACTGTGTCCCTTGAGAATAACATATTTGCACAGTTTATAATATACAGTAAGTCTGGCCAACAGACAAAATGAACATAATTAACTAATGTTTACAATTATGGGTGAATATATACATAAAATATAAAAATAAAATAAATAAAAATTAAAATAAAAAACAATCCTCAGAAAATAGTTGTGTGGACAAAATGAAAAATAAATGAGTTTAAATATATAATAAAAAGAAGAAAAATAAATGTTTACATTGTTTTGTTACTTGATCTTTTGAGAATAACATGAGCTTTGAAATAATAAAAGAACTTAAACTGGACAAGAATTCAATGAAAAATAAACAATTAAACATAAATAAAAATAATATACTACAATGATACGAAACGAAGTCTTCTAATCACATAACAGACATAATAATCACAACATAAACAATTTAAAAAGAAAAGAAAAAAAACTGTAACGATTATAACAAAGAAGTCTTCCAGATAAAATAGTTGAAAAATAGATAGATACTTGTGGAAAAAAAATAAAAATATTGAATACAATTCTGCTAAATTTTTTACATTGTCAAGCAGCGTCATTTTGGGATGCTAGAAGGTAGTGGAAGAGAAGGTGTTTGAATGTGGAGAGGGATGGAGCATGACGGAGGTTTGATTAGGGAATTCCAGAGACTAGTAGAACGGGCCAGAAAGGAGCATTCATATTTTTTGTTCTGTGGGAAGGGATATAAAGGTTGGACATACGGGATCTAGTCTCTAGTGGATGAATGAGGGTTTGAACTGCAGGTTATGGATATATATATATATATATATATATATATATGGAGGTATAATTTTGTTTCTTTTTATACTGGAAGGTAGACTAAAGTTGCCTTAGTGTTGTACTAGTCACCCTCCAGTAACATATTTATAATTAAAAATCAGATAAAATTTATTACTTGTATATTTAGATAAACTAACTCTGAAAGCTTCATCAAAATCAGAACCCAAACGAACTTTAAAATTTTTGTTTGCTATGAAATCATTACGGTATTGTCACATTAAGCTACACTACATCCTCGTTCATTACTACTTGTTAGATTTTTAGTAGTTGGCTTCTCAAGAACGAACAGCAATTGAAAATCAGATTTTTTTTTTATTATTATTATCACCAATATCATAAAGATTTATTGATTGATGTTTCCGATTCTTCGCCCTCAATTTTGATGGAGAATTATTTCTCAAAACGTCTGGCGGCTCAGTAGGATCCTTTGCCAAACACTTCAAAAGCCTTCTCAATTCTGTCTATTCCTAAAAAAGTATAGGAACAATATTTCAAATCATTATCAACGAAAACTATGCTCTCTGGCTTTTAGAACTTTTTGGACTTGGATTGAACTGTGGATATCTATTTGATTGCTGGAAGACCTGGCTCAAAGTGTGTAGTTGGTAAAAGAGGAGAGGATAGAGGGAGATGACGAGAGGCTTTAAATAAAGAAGACGCAAGTTGCTTAATAAAAAGAGCCCGGAGGAAATGGTAGTAAAGAGCTTGCTGGGATAAAGAAGCTGAGGCTTGGATCAATATCCTCTCTTCTCCAGCTCCTCTTCTCTCCCTTCCCCTCCCTCTTTCTTAAGACCCATTAAATTATTTCTCTGGGACACCCTATCTTCTCACCCCTCCTGCCAAAACGAATACTTGAGAGGTTTGCTTCAAATAGTCCTTTAATAGTAAACTGGTTGTGGAGGCCTCGAGCCGGGCCATTGTACTTCATGCACTTTGATATCCTCAATAATTGCGTAGTTTTCTGCTTAAATTGACCTTAAGGCCTCTCCCTAACTATGGTATCGATATGAAATCCAACTTGTGAGAATGATTTATTGATTTTGAAAAATCGATCGTAGGATCATAGGTTCTAATGAAATATTGACAAATTTGATATTATAAAGAGGATATAAAGGGGGTTAAAATTGAAAAGGGGTCTCACAAAACTATATTACTAATTGCATAATTGATAGAAAGTGAAAACTGCATTAACTGGTTAAATGTTAAATACAAATTTACGTCTAAGAGAAAATATGCACACAAATCCTTACTCTTGTGAACCCTGGAATATATAGGATAGATTGTTGGTGATAGTTCATAGTTAAGGAAGGAAAGTTGACGATAAATCGCTTTCAGAACGCCTGTAGAGTCATTGTTACTTACTTCCTGCTTGTGGCTACGGTCCTAGAAAGACCCGGGCCTCCTCAAGGACTTTAACTCATTCCTGTCGTTCACTCTTGTCCTACATCTCCTCATCCCAAGTAACTGTATCTCCTCTGTACCTTTTTCCTCAATTTTTTCCATACAGTTGGCTTTCCATCCTAGTTTCTGGCATCCTTTCTACATATCCGAGTCCGCCTCAGGTTTTTTTTTACAAAGAATACAAAATATGGTTTTCCCTACATTTTACGGAGCTCATTATTCTTTCTTTACCACCGTGTCATTCTCCTTTATAACCCCAAATATCTTTATGGGTATTTTTCTCTATATTGAATCTCATTTCGCTTTTATTTCCCAATACCAAGGATTCGCAGCCATAAGTAGCTGTGGGACTTAGAATGGTTATATATATCAGTTTTAACAGAGTTTTAAATTTTAATGTTTTTATAGGGAAAAAGGCACTTGTTACCTGCAGACAGCTGTATAATATCTGTATATTTAAAACAGCGTTCCCGACCTGCAGATCGTGGTGTTCTAGTAGTTGGTTCCTAGATGATTTTTTTTTTCCTTCATTAAGCTCCTATCCCACTTCTGTCACATCCCTTTCAAATTTTTTAAAGCTCCTCCTAGTGCAGCCGTGCTTCAAGGTATTATAAGCATATCATACGGATATCCCAAGTGCTGTGTGAGGCGATTAGAAATAGTTCCATTCCAATCCTAATGTAATAATCGCCCTATTCGTATTGCCCTAACAGGTTTTTCTAATGCTAAGTTGAATAGACCGGGTGATAGCGGGTCTCCCTGGCTTAGTCCAATATTTACAGCGAATTCTACATTTTTCACATTGTACGTCTGTATTTTTTCAACAGTTGTTCGAAATCGTAGGGATATTTTGTTTGAAGGGCGCTCTTACTAGGAAGTGATCTGTGTCGCAGTCCGCCCCTCTATAACTACGTTCAGCTTCAATACTTGATGCATGTCTTTTGTGTATCACTATGTGGTCTATTAAATTTATAGTATCCCCATTTGCTAAAATGTAGTAATTCTGTAGCAAATTATATTAACCTTAGACCATTGTCATTGGAATTCTGGTGTTTATTTACTGGCATGTCCTGCAATTGGGATACAAATTCTTGAAGGGTCTTCGAGGTTTTCTCTAATAGTACTGGGGTACCAATTGTTTTTGGCAAAAACAAGCTTTGTTGTATTATGGTCACTTTCAATTTCGCTTCGAAGATATATGACCGCTGCGTAACCGAAAGAAGAAGCATCTAAAAACCAAACTAAGCAATTAAGTAATTGTCCGTTCGAAATCATTGTTTTATCTGAAATAAACTATTGTGTCTAGATGTCAGATGTGATCGGATAATTTCTTAAGATTAAATCTCGTTTCCTCAGTGGTTGTGGAAGTGCTTTCGTTCTAAAGACAACAGGTGCCAAATATCTCAATGGATCATACACACGGGCTATAAGTTGGTATAAGCTATAAGCTATAATGCTATGGTAGCTATTAGCTGGTGGTCGTTGCTATAACACTTCTTCAGTGTGAAACCACCTTAGTGAGCAGGACAATCAGCTCTGTTTGAAGTTCCACAGCTACTTAAAATAATTACTCTTCAACATATGATTCGGCTACAATAAGCATCGATGTAAATATTTACTAATATCCAAGTAAATACCATATTAAGAGCTTTGGGAAACCCTTCTGCAGTATTATGGATTTTGCCGGTTAGTACATCAAACACATGGACATTAATAATACAATTATAAAACTAATTAATATTAAACGGTTTTCTTATTGTCGGCAGAATTCAAGAGAATATCCGGATTGTCTGTAATAAAGAGGTGATGAAGGTGGTGACAGATAATAGACTATTTGGGTACGGTAATCAATAGGTCAGGAAAAGTAGATTCGGAAGTCTCAAAAAGGATATCTAAATCCAATTCCGTCTACTATACGATCTACAATTCCGTTATCGAGAAAAAAAAAAGTCGTACAGTTGTGAAGTAGATCTCCATCTGTTCAAGTCTGTTTTCCTACCGGTACTTCTTTATGGAACAGAGAGTTGGATCCTTAATAAGAGGTTACAAAGCCGTGTTACTGCCACCGAGATAAGGTTCCATAGATGAATTGTGGTAAAACGCAGAGAGACTGCGTCCGAAATGACCTATATTTGGCACTTGTTGTCTTTAGAACGAAAGCACTTCTACAACCACTGAGGAAACTTATGAATTAATCTTAAGAAACGATCCGATTACATCTAACATCTAGACACAATAGCTTATTTCAGATAAAAGAATAATTTCGAACGGACAATTACTTAATTGCTTAGTTTGGTTTTCAGATGCTTCTTCTTTCGGTTATAAAGCGGTCATATATCTTCGAAGCTAAATTGAAAGTGACTATAATACAACAAAGCTTGTTTTTGCCAAAAACAATTGGTACCCCAGTACTATTAGTGAAAACCTCGAAGGCCCTTCAAGAATTTTAACTAGGTTTCTGTGGCAGATGGAAGCGATCTAAGCCATTTAGACCATGAAAAGAAGATGTCTTAGCGATTCGCTTTGTATCACTCCTTTTTCGAGAATAAATACTCCCGACTCTATTTAATGTATGCGTACAACAGCTTCAGTAGCCTTTAAGAGCTTTATTAGAATATTTTTCGCCTTTAAGGATTCTCAAGTTTCATTTCGGAAAACCAAATAGAAAGTTGCCTCCAGGTCTAAAAATACGGGATAAATATCTAGGTCCTAGACTTTTTTAATCACATTCTTAAGGTAAAGATGTGATCAATTGTTTCATTTTCGGGCTTAAAAGCACTTTGCTCTTCCAGGAGATGAGGTTCCACCAGTGAACCTTAATAGCTTATATTAATAAACTTATACAGTCATCTTTTTTTTTTTTTTTTTTTAATAACTTTTTATTGTGTGGATTACTTGCATTATCTCATTCCTTGTTCTTTTCAAGAAAATGGTCGAATCCAGTTTTCATTATCATCTTCTGTTTAAAAAAAATATATGGAAAAATACTTCCTTTATTTGACTACCGAATTCATTCACATTTTAATATTTAGTTGTTTTTTTTATTACCACTTTTTTTCGGAAAATTCGGCCTTTCCCACTCAATGGTGGCTAAAATGTTCAATCGAACTGCAACCGAACTAAAAAAAAGCCTGGACCCTATCTTAAGTTGGGAAGAAGGGAAGAATTTAGAATAAAGATGGTAAAATCGTCACATCACGAAAATTAAAAGCAAATTTGAATTAAGCCTTCTTTTCACGAAAGATTCGAGGAACGTTACCGAAAATGAATATTAAGTGGAAGAAAATCGAGAACAAAAATCCCCTGACAAAACAACACAAAGAAATCAGGATCGCCAAAGCAGTTTCCACCGATAAAAAGAGATCTTCAAAAGATGGTACAGATAATGAATTTAGCTATATGCAGATTGGGAAAAAAACATATTTTAACCGTCAAAAGCGACAGATGAAAGGAGGAGGTATTCTGGTTTGAGGCGCCATAACCACTTCTGGGGATTATCTCCTTAAAAAAATTGAAGGGAGAGCTAATTGCCAAAGCTATTTAAGCTTGGTCATAAAGAAAGTGTTACCATGGTTGGACACTATCTTCCCTGACAGAAATTTTTAATTTCTTCAAGATAATGCTCCTCTCCATGCATCAAAAGCTACAAACAGGGGTTTTCCGAGATGAATATCCAAACGCTTGAGTGGCCAGCTAGCTCCCTAGACCTAAATCCAATCGAGAACTATTAGCAGATTCTCTCCTAAGAAGTCTACCTGAAGGGATCGTTCAATTCAGATGAAAAATTATGGAAAACGATACAGGATGCTGCAGTAGCATTAAAATAAAAAAATCTGTGTGGTTCTATGAACCGTAGGTTATTACAAGTCATTGATAACAAGGGAGAAACTATACATTATTGAAATTGGTTTATTATTTTTGTTTTTTACGTGTACACTTTATTGTGTCCGACTTTGTAATCAGCTTAAATAATTAATAATTTTCTTGTTCTAAGTATATTTAATAAACGATATTTTTTTATTGACAACTTATTGTGTACTTCAAAACTAACCTATGAAAAATAAAAAAATATAATTTAAAATTCTGTGTATGAGAATCTGGGTGTACACTTTAATTTATCTAGGAATGTATGCCATAAGGGGCTCTGACGTATATCAAATGAGACTGACCCAAATGTAATGTATTGTATTTCGAAAACGAACTAAGTCTTGACCACAAACTTTTATCCTACAGTACTTATTATATAGAGGTGATATATTATTATATCATTAAAAAATCTGGTGCGGGCAACACACGACTTTCACTTACCTCCATTTTTTTAAATCAATGAAAGAATTTTCAAATACAGTTAGAGATAAAAATACGTGAAATTATTAAGAAATTAATCAAATTGAATTTATATAGAAACATGTGTTTTATTAAAAAATCTATTATATTATTATCTTAAATAATCAGTTAGTTTTATCTTCTTTTCATCACCCACCATTAACTTCTAAAATTTTGTATATGAGATGATATTTTTTCTAAAATCTTTAGCTTTCCAACAGTACTTTATACATGTATATTACTGCTCTTATGTTCAAAAACAAAAAATTGCATTAAAAAAAATATTTTTTCTGTTTTCTCCTTTAGTTGGGTATCAAATTTATTCAATTTATATATTTACCTGTTTTTCATCAGCGTTAACAAGATAATCTAGTTATTATTATTGAATCTACAAAATTAAAGGTACTTTAGGAAAAGAAAATTTAAAATATCGACATTTAAGCCCTGTCAGACCATTTTTATCCAAATAAAACCTACATGATATTAAAGCCCATTAAAGTTTACATCGATATAGCGAGTTTAATCAAAATCGTCGGAACCGTTTTCGAGAAAATCGAAAAAAGGTGCAAAATGCATGGTATAAAGTGCCTCTTCTGGTAAGCTCATTTTGATGAAGAAAGTTTTGTCACGTCTTGGGCGTATAGTTGTCTTAAATATGAAATTTCAGTATCATAGGACTTACCGTTTCCGCCCGGGAGTTACCACACACACACACACACACACGGACACACACACACACACACACACACACAGACCTTTTTGCGGGACTTGGTTATTTGGACTCAGGGGGCCCTAAAACGTGTATTTCCGTTGAAAACTGGAATTCGAAAATTTTCACGATCGCAATACTTCCCCTTACTATATATAGTAAGTGAAAGTAAAAATGATGAAACTTATGCAGATTGTACCTCTTTTGGATAAAATTTAATGTCTGATACTCAGCTGGTTCAGGTGTTATTAATTTGGTTTGGCATCAAGTAAGTTGATAAGATGGGTGCACTTGCAAGGCAAGTAATATGTAATGTATTAGATTTCGAAACCGAACTAAGTCTCAACCACAAAATTTTATCCTGGATTACGTACTTGTATTATATGGAGGTATAATCTGTATAAGTTTCATCATGTTTTATTCGATCCCTTTTATGATATCCCGCTTTTAATATTGTTGAACTTGACGAAAGCATTTCTTTGAAAATTTATATTTATATATAGAATAGAATAGGATAGAATAGAAAATAATTTTTATTCTGGGACTGGGTCCCCTAAGAATAACAGAATTGTATAATTTAAATATACAACATGTCTGGCCAACAGACAGAAGGAACAGAATTAATTACTTATTACTCAGATGGGTTAATTCGAGTGTTCATATCACACACGAATATCCAACATATATATATAAAAAAAAAAAAAAAATGATATGATAAAATAAAATAAAAACAGTTCTTGAAAAATATTGGGTTGAACAAAATTAAAATTAAATTAAAATATAACAGCGTTTAAATAAAGAACATATATTACTTTTCTTTCAAAGTGTGATATTAGGAAATAAGATCACTGTATTTAAGCGTCTTTTTGGGATAATAAAAGATATTGGAAAAGTTGGGATTTGAATGAGAAGAGAGAAGCACATGGCGAATATGAGTAGGTAGAGAATTCCTTATATATAAAATAGAGAATATTTATATATATAAAAAAAAGACAATGCTTACACGATCGAAATTTCTAAAACAAGTAGTGCAACAATAAGACAATACAAGAAAACTAACCTGCCTTGTTATAGCCCGCTAAAAGTTTCGTGAATTTTTAAAACAATTTACTTAGCTACTTAGGTGATACGCTGTAAGGACCAAAACTGTACGCAGTTCTCTAATCAACACTCTAGTTTTTGTTTCGCTCTGAAATATGCAAAAGAAAAAGTGTTAATAATTTAAAAAAAAAAAACGTTATTTTAACAGCGAAAATAAATTTAAAACTGGGGAACCAGCTCAGTCTCAGTCATCAAATTTATGTCACTTATTAACTTAGCACAGATATGTAACCTGTGTTAGTTTCATAATTTTTCACTCTGCCCCTTTTGAGATATTTCCGTGGAAACTTTATGAAAAACGATTTTTACCATTTTTGAAAATTCATATAAAAAAAAAAAAAGGATTATGTTCTCAAGATCGAAATTTTCACAGCAAGTATGGCTGTTACTAAGCTATATATTAAAAAATAATCAAAGGTTAGTCTCTTTTCTTTTAATTCGCTGAAAGCCTCATTTTTTATTAACCGCTTTCTTTAATTTCAAGGTAATAAGCTGTAAAGACAAAATATATAAAGAATATCATTATCTTATTGTTTTTTTTACTCGATATCTGCAAAATATCCAGAATTCTCTAATTTTTTAGATTAGATTTTCCCAACACATGTTTCTAGTTGTGAAGCTGACTTAAAACGGCTGCAACACTAAAAGTATTTGCCAGAAAAATATTTTATCCACGGTTTTTTATTTATGAAAGGATGCAGAATAGCAGGTTGAAAAATTATCAAAATAAAAAATGTTGAGCGGCAAGGTCTGTACGATTTGGAATGGATTGACACATATATATTGCCAGATAAAATTGATAGTTTATGATAGTTAATCAATTTCTCGTTAAAAAATAACACCTCGACTTCTTTTACGTTATAAAACCTCCTCTCCCTTCTCCCTAAGAACTTTGTAGCAGACCACAATAGAATTTATTCGGGATGATTTCTGCTAGAGTGGCTTTAGCTCGCTATGAAGTTTATCTTTCGGTTTACTAAGCCCTAAAGTGGAGTGCATAACTACACGCTTTGAAGATTTATTCACAAAGCGAATTTATAATTAGTCCCCCAAAAGAAACAAGCGCTGATAGTTTAAATGTGTTCGCAACACTCCTTCAAATGAATAAATACATCCCTTTTTTGAAAATATCTATTTTTAAGTTTTAATCACTTAAATATAATTTTTAATACGAATGCTAATTGACCTGGTAAATCATATTATCCTCCTTTCAAAACTCCAAAATCTATCTCTATCAAAGTGAGTTCTAAAGTGGTTCCAATCTTACCTATCTCTTCGTTCCCAAAGCGTTGTTATCTCTGATAAAGCTACTTATTAACCGGCGCACAGTGGGGCGGAACAACAAATTATTGGACATTGTGCCAGACTGTTGGCCGTACGAGAAAAAGGTTAAACGTTAGACCCCTATTATGTTTTAATGAGGCATCGATTTCTGTATCCAAATTTTAGTTTTGAAGTACAGTGTATCGCAGAAGACACTTCATTTTTTTTATTATTTTTTTTTTTAATTGGAAGCCTATGATTTGACGTCGTAATTTGATTCCACACCATATTTTCAGCAACTTTTACTTAGGACACTTTTTTTTAGGATTAAGAAGTTTTTGGGCAAACCGAAACCCTCCCTTTTCCATATGAGAGGAGCAGGAACCATTCAATTGACAAAAAAAAAAAAATGTACGAAATCCATACAAATTTTTGTTCAAAATATTATAATTAGTTACTTTTAGTAATTATGTTTGTACATAAGTACATATTTTTAAATTTTCTATAGGCAAATTTGTTGGTTTATTAAATTATAAAAAAAAAAAAGTAAAAAAAATAATTTATCAACAAATTTAGAGCATCAGGTGATTTCAAATTTATTTTTACGATTCGTGAGAATAAAAGGCAATAATATAATAATAAAGAAACATTTAAAACAAAGAAACTGCAATTTATAGGGACAACATTTGAAAAAAAGCAAGAGCTAAAAGGAAAAATAAAATTTTTGTTTCTAGTTTACTGGCACGAACCCGCAGGAAACCATTAATGGAAAGTAAACTATACACCTTCTTGTTAATTTCTGTGGTGGTAGATTTCTGGGCGATTTTCGTTATGAATATTTTAATTTTTTTTTTATGTTTTTCATTAATAAAAAATTTAAGAATCTATAAAAGTTCAAGCTTCATACACTTAAATTGTGATAATAAAGTTAAATTATCGGAATAAAGATGATTCATTAATTTTGGTTCATCAAATTGTTGTAATAAGTTTTTTTAAAAAGTACGTTTTCCATGGACAGTCGTTTTAATAAGAAATCCTAGGTGGAAATTGTTAATTTAAAAAAATAAAAAAAACTGACGATGGACAATGATAATAGAAACCAAGAATAACAGCTTAACCAAAAGAATATGGGGAAATCCGAAATTTCAGATATTGGTTCCATGTCCACCGAATGCATAGGCTCGCCCCACTGTGCGGCGGTTTCCCTCAAGAATCTTTGTTCTCCACAACACTTTTTTCTTGTATGTATGTGTGTGTATATATAAATATAAATATATATATATATATATATATATATTTTTTTTTTTTTTTTTTTTTTTTTTTTTTTTTTTTCCTTACATGGTAACTCCACATAATAATAATAAGTCTTTATTAATAAACATATAAACATTTACAATACATTTTTTTTATTCTTTCTTTATATGCATATGTGTACATAGACCTTCCTTTTCAGGAGGTTAAAGTCTTTAACGGTAACTACCCGTACTTGAGTTGAAGAGTTCGCTCATCTTCATCTTTTTCACACATTTATTTTTAATTTCACATTTATTAAACATTCGCAAAATGTTTTAATTCTGGATCTGTTTCTTATCTAATGATCTCAGAAGTTATAGGAGGCGTATGTTTTACATTGTAAGTTCATTAACTTTAAATGAATCTTCAAGAAAATCGACCAATGTTTTATTTAAAGGTTATGGATTTCTAGAAAAATAATCAACACTACAATGTTCTTTCGAGGGCCTATGACAAATCTCATAATTGAAACCACTTGAAAATTCCGCATATCTGATAAAACAATGGGCCGACATCACAGGCATTTCTTTATTTGGGTGGAAAATTCTTTCTAATTGTTTTATTCTATTAGCGTAAACTTCCTAACGTAAAGATATTGATGCAAACGTTTAAAAGCACAGCAGACTGCGGTAGCCTCGCGATCTAATTGAGAATAGCGAGATTCACTGTTCCTGAGTGATAGTGAAATGAATGCGATAGGTCTTTCTTTACCATTAATAATATGAGAAAACCCGGCACCTAACCCATAAGGTCTTGCGTCCGTGGCTAAAATGAAGGATAATTCAGGTTGATTTGGAGTCAACACCCTTTCACTGGCAATTTCATCTTTTTTTTTTTTTTTTTTTTTTTTTTTTTTAGAAACAATTCTTTATTGAACAATATTACAATCTGTCCAATTTAGGACATTTTTAATAGGGATAAAGTACAACATTCATACTGCATTCACACGATATATAAAAAAAAAATAAATTTATATAATAATAATACAATATAAATAAATACAAAACAAAATCAATAAAAATATATACAAAAGTCACTCATACCTATATACAATTCACAAGCATACAGCACGTGAGTGGAGAATCTAGCCAATGCTAGAACTCCAATATACATTTTACAAGAGGTCTCGAGGCCACTGCCGTTTCAACCTTCTAGGAGGATGGTAAGGATGTGTGGAGCTGGATAAGGATTGAGCTAGGGGATTAGGGTGATGGATAAGGTTCTGATGGAATTTAGAGAATTTTAATGGTATAAGGTCTAAAATAAATGGAATGTTTAGGTCGCGGTGTAAGGTATGGTTGGATACATAATAAGGAGCATTAACTATTGTTCGGAGGACTTTTGATTGGAAGGATTGAATGCGTTTGATGTTAGAAAATTTAGCTGTCCCCCACAGTTCAAGTCCGTAGGTCCAGATAGGTTTCAGTACTGTTTTGTATATTAGCAGTTTGTTCTCGATAGATAATTTAGAATTTCTGTTCAGTAGTCTGTATAATTGTCCAAATCGTCGATTAAGTTCTTGTCGTTTAAGTCTAGTATGCGGGTTCCAAGTTAGTCTTTTGTCCAGAAGGAAGCCAAGATACCGGACTGTGTCGGAGAAAGGAAGCGGAACGGAGTTAAAGAGAACTGGAGGGCAGGATTGTCTTCGAAGGGTAAAGGTGACATGTCTGCATTTGGATTGATTTACTTTGATTCTCCAGTTGTTACACCAGTCTTCAATTTGAGAAAGGTGTGTTTGGAGGCCTGTAGATGCAATTTCGGGATCTAAGTGAGAGGATAGGATAGCTGTGTCATCAGCGTACGTTGCTAGGAATGTATTAGGGCAAAGAGGAATATCAGCCGTGTATATATTGTAGAGGATAGGACCAAGGACACTACCCTGAGGAACACCGGATTCGACTGGATAATAATTGGAATATTCTGCACCACAACGAACTCGGAAGGAGCGGTTTGATAGATAGGATCGGAGGACTAGGTATAAGGATAGGGGTAAATGGTTTTTGAGCTTAAAGAGCAATCCCGGGTGCCACACCCGGTCAAATGCTTGCGTTATGTCCAGAAATGCACCCGAGCAGTACTCCTTGTTCTCAAGGGCAGAGGAAATATGGTCAACGACTCGGAGCCCTTGCTGAACGGTTGAATGTTGGGAACGGAATCCAAACTGATGGGAAGGAATAGTGTGGGATTCTAATAACGGTAATAATTTCATCTTTAAATAAATTAAAGGCATAACTACAATTGTTAGTCCACGTTAATTTAACATTCTTTTTTAGCAATCGATTTAATGGGAATAGTTTATCGGATGCTTTCGGAATGAATTTTGCATAGTATTGGGCCAAACCCAAAAATTACCTAAGCTCTTCAATGTTTTTAGGTCTAGGCGCAGATTTTATCGCATCAATTTTGTCTTGACTTTTTTTTTAAACCCCTAGCACTAATTTTATGTCCGAGATATTTGACTGACGTGCAAAATAATTTTTATTTGGATTTATTTATGAGTAACCCATTCTCTTGCAAAACATTAAGGCACATAATCGTGAATAACATTCCTGGAATGTGCTTCCCTGGATTAGGAAATCATAAAAATAAGCAACTGTAACTTCTAACTTTTGAATGATTTGATCAATTATTTTATGAACTTCTTTGGGAGGCAGTTTTGATACCCATAAAAAGCCTTTTAACCTCATACGTTCCCCAAATCGTTGAAATTGTAGCATATTCTTGACTCTTATCGTCTAACGCAAGATGAAGATATGCTTTGTGAAGGTCTAAAACGCAAAAGTATTTCCCCCTCCCCCCCCTTGAAGTTTAGTAAATAAATCATCAATTTTGGGAATAGGGTAGTGCGTATCTTGTAACTGCTGATTAAGGGTAACTTTATAGTCAGCACGAATTCTGACAGTTGGTCTGGCTTAGGAACTATAACAAGGGGTGTACCCCAATCAGAGTGATCGACTTTCTCGATGATATTTAATAAATATACTCATTGCCCAAGATTATGGCAGATTGTATTATTGCTATAAAAATAATTTAATGCAGTAAATATACGTTTTGCATCATCTTTGAGATTCAACTTACATTTCAAATGAGGAATGAGCCAAATTTTAGGAGTAAAAACATTTTCGTACTTTTTAAATAGATCAGTTTTGGTTGTCTCGATGGTTGTTGGTTCTATATTAAAGAAGTCGACATTTTGTAAATCTTCAATATTTCATTTTAGTTTCCTAATCCACTCTCTTCCGAGAAGTGGTGTGTAATTATTTTTTACTATGTATAGATCACCATTTGTTTAACATTATTATAAGAAATTTGAAAATTAACTACTCCTTCGGGTTTGAAAGAATCATTCGTGTATGTTCGAAATGTAACAGTGGTAGGTTCTAACCTTAAATAGTGATTTATTTTTTTTAAATCGGCCATTGATATAATAGAAACATACTCCTCGAATGTTACGGAGTCTTCTTGCTGCAGAATTTGTTCCCTGATTTCAACATCCTGCAATCGTTTTGTTTTGAAAAACCCTCTTTGATGTACGGGGTAAATTTTTAAGGAAGCGATCTACTCCGTCACAGTTTCGTTTGTATTTTGGACTCTTGATAAAAATATATGTCTTTCAGTATGTATATTAGATTTTAGGCAAAGATGTGAACTCAATAGATTTATCAGTTCTGTTTTGAAGAGGACAATTCCGGGGAAGTCAAACTCGACAGTAATTTGTTGTAGAGTTAGGGTTGATGGTTAGGCGTTTAACTCCGTGTCTTTTTACTACATATACTAAATGGTGTTCTGGCATCTATTACATATTGGTTGTGGGTCTTTTGTGATGAGATGAATGTGAGTGAAACGTGAGTGGCTTATTCTTAGTCTTGTTATAGAGTTTCCTCTCTCCATGTTGCTCCCTCTGAAGTCTTCCATCGGTGAGTGTCTCTTTCAGTTTGTTATCACCTACATTGTTCCATATCCTGTGCCAATCAGCTTTGGTATCCGAGCGTAACCATATTTTAATATCCGCTTTAATGGAAACTGGGACGATTTCTTGTTTACTGGGTGCAGCTTCTTTTGCTATTTTGACTGCTTTCACGTTACATTTAATCCCAACGTGGGAAGGTTTCCAGAGAAGGTTTTTTAGAATAGTAAGGTATTCATGGATTTTTGTGACTAATGAGTGATCACTGTACAGTTCTAGTAGGCTTTGTAGCGCTGAGAGAGAGTCACTATAGAGAGAGCAAACTATATATTTGTCTCCCTCTTTTGACATTATATGGTGAAGTGCATATGATATAGTAGAAAGTTCAGCTGTGAAGATTCTGCAATAGGAGGTAGTTTATATTTAAAAGTTTGTTCAGATATAATAAATGCCGAGCCAATATTGAGCATTCACTAAGCTTGTTTAATCCCATTCGGCTCAAAAAATCGTCAGTATAGTTATTTGTTTCAAAGAAGAAATATGACAGAAGGGGTACTCACTACGTTTGCTATAGCATGCTATTTGTGTTATTGTGCTAAACCCGTCGAGTTTCTACAGTTATTTCCTGTATAAAATTGATGGGTTTAGCACAATAGCACAAATAGCATGCTATAGCAAACGTAGTGAGTACAAAATTGTGATTTTAAGGCATTCCAAAAAAAAAAAAAATCTAAGCCGCTGAAGCAACTCGAGAAATTATTGAATATGAAGGGAAAAGTGTCCTTGATTAGCGCATTGCGCGGAGTGGGTTTAAATGATTTAGCAGTAGAGATACGACGTTGGAAAAGAAGAAGGGCTCTGGTTGGCCAATGGGATATTGATGAGGTTCCGCAAGATGATGTTGAGTCGTACACAAGTGTTCGCGAAACCATAAGTAATGGCTAGATCATGGTCAAGCGGCTTGTTTGGCTGCTGCATAGGGACGATTTGAAAAAAATTCATGCTTTGAGATTCGGGAAATTTTAAAGGTGTTTCTCATTGATAATTTATTTTTTTATTATGGATGCTCTATGAATTCTGAAATCTTCTGCGAACAACTTTTTTTTTTTTTTTTTTTTTTTTTTATTCGTATATATTACAATTTGTCATAATAGACAGTAATAATAGTGCTACAGGATCTCATTCATACAATATTTACAATATAAACAAAAGGAAAGTCAAATTACATAAAATAAAATCAAAATAAATAAACGTATACAATAACAAAATATATAGACAAAATAAATACAAATAAATGAAGTTAACAAATAAATAAACAAAACATGTCACATTCATACCTTTGTACAATATTTACAATCAGCTCGGGAACCCCAGACGGGACTTGTCCCCCCACTTGTGGAAGGACAAGCAGAGTCTAAAGGGTCCCAGCGCCTCCCTCTCAGCCGCATCACTGGTGAGAGCCAGCGGAAGCTAAGTGAGGGCGCCACAGCCACAATCACACCGCACATGAGAGGAGAATCTGACCAGTGTCAGAACTCCAGAATAGATTTTTACAATATGTCTCGGGGCCACTGCCGTTTCAACCTTCTCGGTGGGTTGTATGGATGAGTGGAGCTGGATAGGGATTGTGCTAGAGGATTAGGATGATGAATGAGGTTCTGGTGGAATTTGGAAAATTTAGATGGAATCAGGTCTGAAATAAATGGAACATTAAGGTCGTGGTGTAAGGTATAGTTGGAGACATAATAAGGAGCATTTACTATTGTCTGGAAAGTTGTTGATCAACCGATTTAATTTTAATCAAAAGTTTAATTTTAATAAGATAATGCTCGTCCACACACTTCCCGTTGAGCCAGAGAAAAGTTTAAATGACACCATTGGTTCGAACTATGTGTCAATTACTCCTAGTACCCCATTGACTCTACGATCCATATTTCTGAACAAACAAACATATTTCGATGCTTATATTTAAAGTGATACGCATGATTAATCTGAACTTTATGATTTTTTCACTTATAAATTTGGAACATTACATCTGGAGTTCCAGTTTATAATCTTGACACATTAGTTTCAGTTTCATGTATATTTATTATAATGTGATACGTATCTTAGTTTAATACATTTTTCAGGAGTATGTTCAGAAGTTGGACCGAGGTGGACCCTAGAACCTTGGTCAGTTTTGCACATCTCCAACTCCACTGGAGGTCAAGTAGACTGCATCGCTTTTGGTGAACCGAAGCCTAGGGTGTGGTGGGAGTTGGTTGATGGGAAGCCTCTACCCGGGAGCCCGGCTATCCTAGAGGCCCTTCCTAACGGCACCCTAAGGTAATCTATTCTAACATAATAACTTAATTTTTAACTTAAATTAACTTAACATAAAATTTAATTCTTATCACTTTCACTCACCTGTATATGAAATGTAAAGTATTGCCATCGTCATTATTGTCGAATCCTGTTTTTTAACGGTAATTCTTCTTCTTCTTCCAGTGGTGCGACAGGCCGTGTAGGCCCTGGGCCTCGTGGTGTAAACTCCTGCGAGTTTACTCTCACGTGTCACGATGCAATTTTTAGGGTAGGGTCATCACTCCCTACGACTAAGTTTGTAAGTGGCCACCCTTTGGCTGACGGGTCTCACATACCCGGGGGAGAGGCTGTGAGTGAATTCCCATTTTTTTTTCGAATTCAGAACCTGTAGCATGAGAGACTAGCGCGCTAGCCACTCAGCCACAGGCTCCCCAATTAACGGTAATACTCAGTTTAAAGCTCCCTAAATCCAAATAACCATCTCTCCTAAAACAAAACAACGATCAGAACAATATGACAAAATATGTTATAATAATAACATGGTTGGGAAATTGCAACCAAAAACCATGTTAATATTTATAATTTAAACAGTCTCGTGTGCGAAACGCACGATTATCATTTACCTTTGTTAGTTAAATCTATTTAAGAGCTTTTAAATAAAGATGGAGTTGAAAAAATTGAATTGCTTTTTTTTTTTTTTTTTTTTTTTTTTTTAAACTTCTTTATTTAAATCGAAACACAGACATATTACGGTGCAAGTATAAGTCACTATCCCACTAAGGCGAGCCCGTGTGCGGGAAAGGCGTTCACCTGGGGCAATTCAATAAAAGTACACGTACAATAACAAATGTAACAGTACACAGTATGATACAATACAATACTAAAATAATATAACACAACTTTTATAAGGAAACAGTAACACACTACACAACAAAAAACAATATAATACATAAGGAATATAATAATACAATTATAAAGAAACAGTAACACAGTATACAGTATGAAGCAGTAATTGACTAAGCTTAAAAGATATAAGGAATGCATTTACATATATACAAGATATAAAATTAAGACATGCAAATATAAAATTGAATTTCGTAATACCTAATTAATACAAAAAAAACAATTATAAGAAACAGTAAGACACTGCACAGAAATAAACAGTAATTGACTAAACCAAAAGCAATATAGAATACAAATTCATATATACAAGATATAAAATTAAGGCAATTAAATACAAGATTGAATTACATAATTAGCAATATAAAGAAACATAACATAACACACAGTAAGAAATCGACAAAATTAAAAAGCAATAAAGAATACATATTCTTGAATACAGAATAAATATCAGAATGAGTGATGCAGGCTGGCATTGACGACATGTCTATAGCGATGAGTAATTTGGATTCAATAATTCAGCAATTTTTTCTTCACTGAGGGATTTCGCCCATATTTTAACATTTTGTAATAATTTGAATACTTTGGAGAATTTGTGTGAGAAAATTGAAAATTTGGAGGAATATTGTTGAAAACAGTAGCAATGGAATAACAAGTCTGGTGTGTCGTCCAGGTCTGTTTTAGTCTTGGCACAACTAAGCTATAGTAATTTTTCAGTCTTGTAGAAAAACGGTGGTCAATCTTCCCGACTAGTTCATCCCGTCTAAAATGCAGCTACTTCATAATTGAGATCATGTATAATTTTTTTGCAGACATTACATTAAGGCCCGATAATATATTAATTTATGTGGGTCCTTTATTGATACCCAAAATTACCTTAATAATCTTTCTCTGCACAATCTCAAGCTGAAAAAGAATTCCCTCAAATCAATATAAAATATTGGATCAGCTACTGAATATATTCAAAGTAAATTAATCCTAATTTCTTGATCGATAAAACACCTCTTAACTTATGGAATACATAAAAATATTTTCTTAGCTGTGCAAAGACATTAGATATCTGCGCATTCCATCTTAATCGCTAATCAAGAACAATTCCAATAAAAACAGCAATGGTCCCAATGTACTTCCCTGAATAACGTCATAATCAATGGGCAATACCCACTGTTTTTGACTTAAACTGAAACATACTGCATTCTGTTAGTAACTATTGGGTTGATGCAAAATTAATGCAGGTTTTTAGTAGGTATTGTAAATACGCCATATCTTTACTTTAACCATATATATTTAATCAAAATAATTTCCATCTGAATCAATGCACTTTTGCCAACGTTCAACAAGCTTTCTTATTCCACCAGAAAAAAAATCCGAATCCCTGGACTCAATGAAATCACGAAAAGAATTTTCAATGTCGTCCTGGTTTTGAAAATTTTTCTCCCTCAAAAAGTTGTCCAGATGCCTGAAAAAGTGGAAGTCTGTAGGAGAGAGGTCAGGTGAATAAGGAGGATGTTGGAGAACTTCGTAGCCCAACTCGTGCAGTCGTCGAAGCGTTGGTTGTGCAACGTGTGGTCTGGCGTTATCGTGGAGCAGGATCGGCCCCTTCCGATTCATCAATGCTGGGCAAAGACGTTGCAATTTTTGAGTTCCGAGTTCCGCCGCCATTTCTCGTGTGGTTTTGGTTGGGTCTTCTTCCACTTTTGACCTCAGCTGGTCGTTGTCCAGAGCAAGATGACGGCCCCGACCTTCCTTGTCTTCGAGGTCGAAATCTCCTCTGCGAAACTTCTGGAACCAACGCTACACCGTGCACTCATTAATAGCCCCCTGACCCCACACTTCATTAATATTACGAGCCGTTTGCGCAGCGCTGCGCCCTAATTTAAATTCGTAAAAATAAATTTGACGAAGATCGCACTTTGACATTTTCGATTCAAGACCTTTGAACACACTGAACAAAACGATTTTACTAAACAAATTCATGGTGAAAGAGAGGGTATTAGATAAGGTTTGTTTTGGTATAATAATGATCAATGTTAGGATTAGCTTTGTTTACACAATTGGAATTAAGATATTGCAATAGAGGAAACCTGCATTAATTTTGCATCAACCCAATATTAAACCATCCCAGTACCTTTCCACTTATACCTAATTTCCTAATTTTTTTTAGAAATATAGTTCTGTCTATGCTGTCAAAAGCTTTCGCCAAATCCAAAAAGACTCCCAAGACATGATCCCCACAATCCAGAGCACTGCAAATATAAGAAATTAAGTGCAATATAGCATCCTCCGTTCCCCTGCCTCGGCTATAGCCATACTGTTTAGGATTGATTAAGTTTTTTGTAAACAAAAAATTGGCTAGCTCTTGCTTACCTAACTAACTTTTCTAATAATTTAGACAACACATTTATCATTGATATAGGACGGTAATTACCAAACTCTTTTTTTTCCTCCGCTTTTCGGGGACTACCTTAGCGGTATTAAAATATTTTGGAAAAGTCCCATTACTAAGACTTAAATTAATTATAATACTGAGCGGTCCAGCATTATGATCTATGTTTAGTTTTAATATTTCTGCACTGATATTATCCGGACCAGGTGCTGAACGACCCCTTAGCTCACCAACTTTAAGCCTAATATCTGCTTCTATAAATTCCCTAATAAACACACACCACCTTTCTGGTAACGAACTATAAACAGAACAGTCCATTCGAGTTGGTTTTCCTAATTTTCCAGCAAGGGTTTGATGAACATTCACAAAATTCTCATTGAATTTATCAAGCAATTCATTTTCATCTCCCGGATTATCTGTAAAGTCGGATAGGGAAACTTTTCATGGAAATATTTATTAAGATCAAATAATCTAACTGTAGAATCATAATATATAACAATCACTTAGTTTTATCTGCTTTTCATTATATATTACATATAAATTCTAAATGAAATCTTGAGGTCTATGAAGAACATGTGATAACAACCAGTTTTAAAAAATATGTATAGTAAGTAACAAGACAGTGTAGAGTATATACAAAGATAAAATTTGTATACTAAGTAACAAGACAGTGTAGAGTATATACAAAGATAAAATATGTATACTAAGTAACAAGACAGTGTAGAGTATATACAAAGATAAAATTTGTATACTAAGTAACAAGACAGTGTAGAGTATATACAAAGATAAAATATGTATACTAAGTAACAAGACAGTGTAGAGTATATACACATATAAAATATGTATAGTAAGTAATAGAAAATGATCATTAGAAATAAATAATCAATCTAATAATTAGGAAAAAGCGATTAACCTAATAATAAAGAAATATAAACTATGCTAAAATACAAGATTTAAAAATAACAATAAAAAGCAATGTCAATTTAATAATAAAATTTGACTTTGGAACATTTATATTACTTTACTTCACCTATATCGTATAAAATATATAATAAGGGAAAGCATTGGGATCGTGGAAATTTATGGATTCTTTTTCTCCTATAGAAAGAATAGTAATAAATAAACAAATAAATAAATAAATAAATATATATATATATATATATATATATATATATATATATATATATATATATATATATATACATGTATTATCTACCGATATTTTAGAAAAAAAAAAAAGACTAATATAAAAAGTTGCATTAGATAATGTGTATATACACTAGCGGTAAAAAAAATCGGCGCACCTAGATTTTGCAAATACCTTTTTTTTTAAACCAAAATTAACCTCCCAATTTTTTCTTAACATAGTATATACTATATGCTTTTAAAATAAACAAGAAAAATTAGGAAAAAACGACATAATAAACAAGAAAAAAAATTGTTAGTAAAAAAAAAACGATTTATCATAATAATAATAATTGACTTCTTTACATTTTTAAACTTTTATTAAACAAAAAAAAAATGCTTTCTCAATTCCGGATATTCCCTCCTCTGGGTCTGATGACTGCTTCAATCCTCACAGGCATACTTTGAATAGGATAACTACCCGTTCCTTGGGTATGGCCTCCCATTCTTCCACTAGCACTATTTTGAGATTTTGTAGGGTAGCTGGAGGGTTTGGCCGACGTCGGACATACCTCCTTAACTGGTCTCGTAGGTGTTCTATAGGATTCAGGCTGGGCTATCGTGCTGGCCACCTCTGAGTACGAATGCCGACCTCATTCAGGAAGTCTGCCACTATATTTGCTGTGTGTGGCAGGGCATTATTATCATGCATTAGGCGAAAATTATCGCCAATGAAAGGCTTAAAAGGCATCACATATTCCTATAGAGCGTCGGTAATTTACGAAATTGCATCGAGGGACGGTCTGTTGAACACATGTAGGTCCGTCTTCGCTTGTGATGTCTCCCCACACCATAATAGATCCCCCCCCCCGTGTAACACCGTTTCAGCGATGTTGCGCTGTCCGGACCTCTCTCCCCTTTTCTCCATACTCTTACTCGGGCATCCTTAGTACACAGGATAAACCTGGATACGTTGCTGACCATAACGGAGACCTAAATCAGGCTTCGTGCAATTAGCGTGTTCTCGGCAAAATTGAAGGTGAGCATTTTGGCAAGCTGCCGTAAACTGAGAACTGTTGCTGGGATCCTGGTGTACAAATTCAATTCGGCGAGCCTTCTCCTTATGTACATACACTCACGTTCACCTGGCGAGCAATTCTCAGCCGGAAGTGGTTTCTAAGCTCTCTGTGTACGGTTCCTTAACGTTTACATCATCAACGGTCATTTGCTGGCTCAGTCGTTCCCCTGATCCTAGCCTCCTGGTACCTCTAAACGGCCCCTTCGAACCATTGCTTCTGGTAGGCCTAACGTCTTGGCCACTTAACGATGATTTCTACCTTTCGTCCACCAACGCAGTTATTCTGGCAACTGTCGTCGCTTGTAAAACCATTTACGTTACTGGACTTAACATTTACCAAAACGAAAGTAAATTAAAACGCAAAGCACTTTATGAAGGAAAACGTGTAACATTAAAGTCGATTATCGTTTTTCTATTACTTTTTTTTATATCGTTTTTTATTTTCCTTGAGTATTTTAGAAGCATGCAGTGTATAATATGCTAAGAAAAAAATTGGGAGGTTAATTTTGGATTAACAAAAAGATATTTGCAAAATCTAGGTGCGCCTATTTTTTTGATCGCTAGTATATATATAGGAGAAAAAGAATCCATAAATTTCCACGATCCTAATGCTTTCCCTTATTATATATTTTATACTATATAGGTGAGGTAAAGTAATATAAATGTTCCAAAGTCAAATTTTATTATTAATATTGACATTGCTTCTTATTGTTATTTTTAAATCTTGTATTTTAGCATAGTTTATATTTCTGTATTATTAGGTTAATCGGTTTTTCCTAATTATTAGATTGATTATTTATTTCTAATGATCATTTTCTATTACTTACTATACATATTTTATCTGTGTATATACTCTACACTGTCTTGTTACTTAGTATACATATTTTTTTAAACTGGTTGTTATCACATGTTCTTCATAGCCCTCAAGATTTCATTTAGAAAGCCTTAGATTTGGGCCGAAACTTCGGCTCAATAAATCGAGCATTTGAATCAGTACATATCCAACCAGGTTCTCTATCTACGCTAAACTATTACTCAATCATCAATCAATCATACCCTTCCCATTGGAGTAGAATTTAACATCAGTAATAAAAAATTAAAATATCGAATTTCGACCCCTATTTCTCTACTCTGATACGTCAATTATTTACTCATTAAAATATTTTATAGTTATTTACGAGGTCATGATGGAAGTATTAAAGTTTTAGGTCTTGATACTTTGGCCTGAAGGACAAATCATCATTTGGTAAAGTCGACGTTTTGTGTAATTTTAATTTTTACAACGTTACTCGATATCCAATTATGCCCTATACACCTCTCGAGTTTTTTATTAAAATTATTTCGCTCAAAATTTCAGATTTTTGCCTTTCCATCCTTCTGCATACCGGCATGACATTCATGCAGCAACATATCGCTGCAGAGCAAGGAATTCAGCAGGATCTATCATTTCTAGAGATGTCAAAGTCAAAGCCGGTAAGTACCAACCATCAAATATCACTTCATAATAAAAAAAATCGTACTAATTTTATATTGATAAGAATTATTTATTCATTGTAAAACTAGTCCCATTGGACAAAATATTACAGGAAATTGACGGTGGACTTAGGAGTGTGGGGTGGACTAACTATGAACAATATCATTAAAAAAACAAAAAAACAAACAATATAACTCAAGAGAAAACTAATGATACTATTGTACTTTTTTTTTTTGTTCATAAGAAAAAAAAAATTTATAATGCATATGGAAAAGTTGGTTAGGTGTGCAGTCATCGAAGGAGCACAGCACCATTACTGCTTAGGCCAAGAGAACATTGTCACTCAGTCGTTCTGGACACAGTACTATCACTGCTATAGCCAAGAGATCTGCACAATCACTGCCAAGGCCATGAGCACTGCACTATTACTACCAAGGCCCATAGCACTGCACTATTACTGCTAAGGCTAAGAGAACTGCGTTATCATTGCCTAGTGTCGGGGCTCCGCACTATTACTGCCTAGGCCAGAAGCACTGCACTGTTACTGCCAAGACCAGGAGCACTCCACTGTTACTGCCAAGCCAGTAGCACGGAACTATTACTGTCAAGGTCATGAGCACTACACTATTACTGCCAAGGCTAAGATAACTGCACTATTACTGCCAAGGCTAAGAGAACTGCGTTCATGCCCAGTGTCGGCACGCACTATTACTGCTAGGCCAGAGCACTGCACTGTTTACTGCAAGACCAGGAGCACTCCACTGTTACTGCCAAGCCAGTAGACGAACTATTACTGTCAAGTCTAGCACTACACATTACTGTCAAGGTAGATAACTGCACTATTACTGCCTAGGCCAAGAGAACTGCACTATATGCTACTCAAGAAACTGCACTATTACTGCTTACTCCAAGAGAACGGCATTATCACTCCCTAGTGCCGGGGCACCGCACTGTCCACTGCCATAGCCAGGAGAACTGCAATATTAATGCCAACGCCAAGGAGCACTGCACTATTACTGCCAAGGCCAAGAGAACTTCATTTTCACTTCCTCGTGCCGGAGAACTGCAATATTACTGCCAAGGCAAGGAGCACTGAACTGTTACTGCCAAGGCCAGAAAAATTACACAATCACTGCCAAGGCCATGATCACTGCACAATTACTGCCAAGACCACGAGCACTAAACTATTACTGCCAAGGCCAGGAAAACTGTACTGTTATCGTCAAGGCCATCAGCACGGCTCCATTTCTACCAAGACCAGGAGCACTCCACTGTTACTGCCATGGCCAGTAGCGCTGAACTATTACTGAAAAAGCAAAGAGAACTGCACTATTACTGCTATTCCTGCTAACGTCTAGAGAAACGCAATAATACATATAATAATATAATTATTTCTGGAGATATTAATACTAACATGTTATCTGAGACCAGCGACAAATCCTTCCTTACCGTTTAAATACACTCCCTCAATCCATACCTCGTTCCTTATCATCCTACTCATCACTCTTAGTATACTGATACCTGGTTTAGACCTTCATATTTCTGACTCTCCTGTAAAAATTATTTCCTCATCGCAGCATCCCGTTCCATTCTTATTATAGGTGGAATAGTCAGGAATCAGTCATTTTTAAAAAGTTTTTAATTTTGCCAACGTTTCGGCTCAAGCTTGTGAGCCATCATCAGGGCATTACTGAGCCATGTCCAAGCATAAACTGCTGCTTGCTCAGTTTATGCTTGGACATGGCTCAGTAATGCCCTGATGATGGCTCACAAGCTTGAGCCGAAACGTTGGCAAAATTAAAAACTTTTTAAAAATGACTGATTCCTGACTATTCCACCTATAATAGTTTCTACAGTCGACTATACACCCTCAATATAGTTCCATTCTTATCATCACACGACCTCATCCCTATTACATGTGATCTACCTGTCAAATCCTTCAATCCAAGAGTCATATCATATCGCAATTTAGACCTTCTTTCCTATGAATCTCTTCAGCTTGATCTGGACTCTATCTACTGGGACCCGATATACTCCGACAACTCCATTGATCCTATAGTCTCTACTCTCACCTCAAACCTCCGATCCATCCTAGACATACATGCTCCTCTCAAAATCAAATCCTTACGCCGTCCTACTGCGCCTTGGCTTACCCCCGAAATAAAGGATATGATGAAGAGAAGGGAAGCGGCAAGACGCAAATTTCGACGCACTCATTTGCAAGAAGATCATGTTTCTTTCAAGGAGCTTCGTAATATCCATTCTGTCCTTTCCAATGCTTTTGATATTAAATATAAATGGAAAATCCTTAGAAAATTGTAATTTCCCAAACCCAATAACCCCAGTTTTTTTTCTAAATCACGCCTGACGAACTCAATAACCATTTTATATCCTCAGCTCCTAATTCTTCGAAAACTCCTGATATTAACTACCAAAACTTCAATCCCTACAGTTTCTTCTTTTCTCACGTGTCCTACGACGAACTACTTACTACAATTTTGAAATCCCGTACTAACGACTATGGACCGGACAATATTCCTGTAAAACTAATAAAATAAAGCTTCTCATCCCTTCTACCGGTATTATATCATCTTTATAATTTTTCTCTGCAGAATATCACCTTTCCTTTTTCCTGGATAACCGCCCTCGTCCGCCCACTAAATAATCCCACCACCAGCTATCAAATTTCCTTGAAAAACTCCCTCCTTAGCCCTCTCCAATCCGGTTTTCGACCTGGTTATTCGACCAGCCTCCATCCTCAACCTTGCCCCTTTCCTGCGGTGTCCCACAGGGGTCGTCTCTATCTCCTACTTTATTCACTATTTATATTAATGACCTGCCTCTCCATATTAATCACTCTAAATACCACCTCTATGCTGACGATTTTCACATTAACTTTTCCTTTCCACCTTCTGACCTATTACCAGCAACAAAAAGATTACAAGAGGACTTAGATCGAATAAGTCACTGGGCCGTGGTCAATAAACTGAAACTAAATGTTTAAAAAACAAAAGCCATTGTAATAGGATCCCATCACTTCTTGAAAACTGTTCCACATATCTCAACCCTCTTCCTAAATTGGTAACCCTATAAAATTTTACCCGGCCGTCAGGAATCTGGAAGTAACCTTTGATCAAAACCTCTCTTTCAAGAACCATATTTCCGAAATTCCCTGCCGCACCTTTTCACCTTAAAGCGACTGAATTCTCTTCGTCACCTATTTCCGTATGAAACCCGGAAGCTCCTCGTTACCTCTCTAATATTCCCCCACTTCGACTACTGCTGTACCGTATAGGTTGTGTTTCTGGGGATCTCGAAGTAAAAATAAAACGCCTAATTAATTGCTTTGTTCGATATATCTTCGGGGTCCCAAAGTACACCTCCGTCTCCGAATTTTATAGCGAGTTGGAGTGGCTTTACCCTTCCAATCGTCGCAAGTATTTCCTTGCATCATTCCTGTACCAAGTTATCTAATCCCGCCGTCCATCATACATTTTCGAGCTTTTACAATTTTATTTTCTACATATTTGCATATGTCTGTTTTCGATTAGTTTCAGTTAACTTGTTTATAAATAATTAATTACTCTAAGACTCTGAAGCCCAATTTATATATTATGTCAATGTTATTCTAAAGGGACTTGTCCCAGAATAATAAAGAATTTATTTATTTATTACCTTTTCAACCTTAAAGCGACTGTATTCCCTCCGTCACCTATTCCCGCTTGAAACCCGAAAACTCCTCGTTACCTCTCTAATATTTCTTCACTTCGACTATTGCTGTACGGTATATGGTGGTGTGTCAGGGATCCCGAAGTAAAAATAAAACGCTTTATTAATTCCTTTGTTAGTTTCATCTTAGGGGTCCCTAGATACACCTCTTTATCCCAATTTTATGGCGAGTTTAAATGGCTTTACCCTTCTAATCGTGGCTAGTATTTCCTTGCGTCATACCTTTAACAAGTTATCCAATCACGCCGTCCATCATACATTTTTGACCTCCTATAGTTCAAAAGCTCTGTCCATCCCCGTTGTACACGCTCCAGGCCTTCGGATTTATACAGTACGGCCCACCGAACTGCACATTTCGACAGATCCTTACTTATTCGATCCTCAATCCCATGTAATTCTATCCCTCCTTCCATCCGTCACTCCAATTCTCTTCCTACCTTAAAATCCCGCATATTTGATCACTTAATGAATATCCAGGCTCAATAGCATTGTAAATAAGCTTTTTATTTATTTCTTTTTCTTCTCATTTAATTATGTCTATTTTATACTAGTAATTATTAACTTGTTTATATTTATTTAATTTACTCTAAGACTCTAAAGCCTTTTTTGTACATTCTTTATATTTTATTCTAAAGGGACATGTCCCAGGATAATAAAGGAATTATTTATTATTATTATTATCACTGCTATAGCCAGGAGCACTGCACAATTTCTGCCAAGACCAGGAACACTGCACTATTACTACCAAGGCCCATAGCACTACACTATTACTGCTAAGGCTAAGAGAACTGCGTTATCACTGCCTAGTGTCGGGGCACCGTACTATTACTGCCAAGGCCAGAAGCACTGCACTGTTACTGTCAAGACCAGGAGCACTCCACTGTTACTGCCAAAGCCAGGAGCACGGAACTATTACTGTCAAGGTCATGAGCACTACATTATTACTGCCAAGGCTAAGATAACTGCACTATTACTGCCAAGGCCAAGAGAACTGCACTATTACTACTAAGGCCAAGAGAACTGCATTATCACTGCCTAGTGCCAAGACACAGCACTATCACTGCAATAGCCAGGAGCACTGCACAATCACTGCCAAGGCCAAGAGCACTGCACTATTACTGCCAAGGCCAAGATAACTTCATTATCACTTCCTTATGTCGGAGGACCGCACTGTTACTGTCAAGGCCAGGGTCACAGTACTATACCTGCCAAAGCCAGGAACAGTGCACTGTCTCAGGAACGGTTCTTTCTGGTTGGATTATCCCTTATTCAGTAGGGTCATAGGTGGAAAGTGGAAAGGTTTGATTTATTCGTTTCTACCTTAAAAACGTTCGTTTCTACCTTTAATTAAGCTACATAGCCTTTTCATAATACAGAAACCTGCGAGTATAGATAGCAATAGATATTTAGCACATGATGTAGTGCCTTCTTAATTTGTATGACAATAAATATTTAAAAAAGATTTTTTGCAAATATAAATATCTATTCGTATCATGTATAGAATTGTTTATCTTCAACATATTTCTTTTAATAATTTTTCCTGGATTCATTCTTAGAAGTCTTGCTTTTCAGTTGTATTGCAGTATTTGGAACTCGAAGTGGAAGTAGCCAAGTCGTACGTTCGAGGAAACACTGCCGTCTTAAGGTGCATTGTTCCCAACTTCATGAAAGAGTTTATATCCATTACATCTTGGTTGCAAGATTCATCATTCAACATTTATCCAACACTTAAAGGAGGTAATGATAAAACAGATTTTAATTTAATTTTGAAAACATCACGTTCGAACCTTGGTCTAGTTAAGGCCGAACAGGTTACAAAATTTCAACTGTCTATGAATAATTTAAAATGATGGAGTTGATAATATTAGATGAAAAAGATGGTTAAAATGAATGAGTAGTACTTATTTTAATTGGGTGCCGACGTTTCGGCCTACATTTTGGGCCTTCATCAGGGCTAAAAGATACAAGATCAACTGCCAATGTAATATAAACTTAATAATACGTTAGGTATATAATAATAATATGGTGACAGTAATATAATATGGAAACAAATATAAAATTAAATGTAAAATGATAATAAGATGACAGTTATAAAGTATGGAAGTAAACAAAATTAAGATGATAATATTTCAATAAGAATATTTAAAGAGAAACTAAGCTAATGATTAAATGTTTAAAGAAGAATATGTGAACAATTAAAGTTTTTTAAATATGAACAATTTTGAAGTGATATTTGAAGGTAATATATAAAAAAAACATAAACATTAGAAACGAGAAGCAATAAGAATAAAAAAAAATTAAAGTAATGTAATATTAAAAACAACAATTACAACAACAACAAAAACAATTACATGTGTGGATATATAACGGAAAAAATATGTGAATAGGGAAAGAGGGGGGAAGAAATAAGCGGTGAAAAGAGATCATAATCAATAAGAAAGAAAATACTTAATGACTCTTAGACTGTGTCTAAAGAAGTGATATTGTTTGCTTTTAAAAACGCTCTCTGCGTGGTACGGAAAATATGAGAACTAGAAAAAAGTCGCTAAACTTGTGAGTAAGGCCTATTTTCAGGAAAGCTTTGTTATGTTTACTGATTCGACTATTTATTGAAAAAAATAAAAACTAAAGGATTGGTTAATGTTTATTGATATCTATTTATGGTATAAAATAGCGGACTGAGACCTAAAACCTACAGTATTAATAACAAAGGCATAGGTAACATAAAGCAAAAAAGATATAAGTATGACCGGAAAAAAATTAAATGATTTTTTACTTTTTTCGAAAAGGGAGGGGATGTATGGTAGGGATTTATATAAGGGAGTTAGACTGGATAATGATGGAGTAGAAAGAGGGGGCTGGTGATTTCTGTGGTTATTAATGAGTTTGTTTATGATATCGGGAAGGAAGTTATTGGTCAGGAGAACTATATACCTAACGTATTATTAAGATAATACTACTTATAATTATATTAGTTGTTGATCTTGTTTCTCTTAGCCCCGATGAAGGCCCACAATGTAGGCCGAAACGTCGAGACACAATTAAAATAATTACTAATTTTAATGTTTGTTTCTTTAAGATGACCGCCCTCCAACCATCTACCTCATCTGAAAAATTTAAGTGTCTTTATATATTTGCAAATCAAACGGTAAATGTGTGAACCGGTGTGGAAGTTTGGCAAATTAAAGCCATGTAAACGTTACAGTTAAGGCTACATCAAAATTTTAAAAAAATTAAAATACAAAATAAAAGTATTCGATTAAAAGAAACTAAAGAAGGTGTAGATGCGACATTAGCTTTACCTGGAAGGACTGCAACACAAACTCGACCCAACCCTCAACAGAGTAAGCTAGGGTGATAGAGTGCTAGTAGGCTAGGGGGCTAGGGACCAGGGGGCTAGGGGGCTATGGTCTAGGGGGAAGGGGCTAGGGGGCTAGGGACAATTTTAAACACCCAAGGAGTAGGCACAAAAAAAACCTCCTAACATCCTCGGCTCCCTCTCCCCCTACCCATGCAATCCCAACATCCTCAGCACCCCCCCCCCTCCTTATCCCTCCCCAACTTCATCGTTCAACTCTCTGCCTATCCCTCACAACATCCACACCCCCCTCTCCCTATCCCTTCTCTCCCTATCCCTTCTCTCCCAACCACCTCAGCACCCCCACTCCTTATCCCTCCCTTCCCAACTTCATCGTTCCCCTCTCTGCCTATTCTTCGGTACCCTCTCGGCCTATCCCTCACAACATCCTTAGCCTCCCCTCTCCCCATCCCTCCTCTCCCAACCTTCTCAGCACCCTCTCTTCTTATTCCTTCATTCCCAACTTCTTCGGTACCCTCTCTGTCTATCCCTCACACCATCCTCGGCCCCGTCTCTTCATATCCCTCCTCTCTCACAACCTCCTCGGCCGCCCTCTTCTAATCCCTTCACTCCTAACTACATGGGCCCTCTCTCACTCCATCCCCCCTCTTAACCTCCTTCGGCCTATCTCTTGTCATCCCTTCCGTGCTAGTTTCGTTGACTCAATCTCTCCCTACTTCTCCCCTTCCAACCTCTACGATTATATCTCTCCCCTCCCAACTTCCTATCCTTCTATCCTAACCTTCTCAGCACCCTCTCTCCTTATCCCTCCCTTCCCAACTTCGTCGGCCACTTTTCTTTTTGTCCATCACCTACCATACTCCTCGGCCCCCAATTCGTTTTTTGTTTAATCGTTATCTACAACTCCGTAAGAAATATTACCAATGATAAAAGCATAGAATTCGAAATGAGAGCTGTGTAAAATAACTGTTCATATTAATTTCTCGTTCTCAATGTGGGAACTTGAAATTGCATTGTCTTCGATCAAAGTATCTAATGCTGGCCCTGATCTTACATTATGATAAAAATATAAAAATAAAATATAATGTCACCCTATATTTCTCTCTAGTTTTTTTATATAAATTAAGAAGCTAATGCTAAAGTAAAGGCTAATGTAGATAATATAAAACCATAAATTAATTAAATTTGAATCCCGCAAAGGCCGTAGTTACTTAATAACACAGGAAACCATAATCCAATACCCCTTTAACAACTCCTAACACTTTTTTTCTGACACTATTTCAGTGTGACAGTTTAATCAGTTTTTTTTTATTATATTTTTCAAATTTCTTCCTCTAATATACCTTTAATGAATGGTTAATTAGATCTAATCAACACAGAGATAATTAACCATCCCTTCTTGTTAGCATTAATTAAAATGATAGAATATAGAGTAATATTGAATTTGACAACCAATAGAAGAAGAAAATATCATAAATATTTCCCAGATTAATTCTTCTTTTCTCGTAAATAAGAATAGTAGTACAGGTGTATAATACACTGTTTGAAGCTAAATATTTTATGCATGTTATCTAATACACAAAGTTGTATAAGTAATAGAGTGTGATTAAAATCAAATACAATTATGTGATTACAAAGGATAATAATTCCTATTGTTATATTATTTAATCTATGATAAATGTAACTATAGAAACAATATAATTCTTATTACAATTTTCAAAAAACATATTTAACAGAAATTAACAACGGACAAAATTTTCAATAATCAAAACTAAAGGATATAAAAGCATTTTTAGCCATGGGCGTATACAGGATTTCGTTGGGAGTACCTGGGGGAAGGCGAGGGGATATAAAATTGATAAGTAATTTATTTTCATGCAGCTTCTTCCACAGTGTCGCAACCTCTTCATGGTTTAATCAATAGATTACATCAGTTCTTTGAACATTGTTTTTATTTAAAATCAATTAGTTAATATTCCATTTATTTTAGACCTGGTCCCATCCAAATTTTCTAAAGTCCATCAGAACCTTATTCATCATCAAAACCCTCTAGCACAACCCCTATCCTGCTTCACCCAACCCCTACAACCCTCTTTGAAGAGTAAAACTGCAGCGGCTCCGAGACGTTTTATCAATATTTATACTGGAGTTCAGACACTGTTCGGATGACACACGGACCTCTTCTCATATGCTGCATGTTTTTGGCTATGGCGTCCTCACTCAGCTTCCACTGGCTCACAACAGATACGCGGCTGAGAAAGAGAGGCACTGGGATCTCTTGAATTCTGCTATTCTCTCCACAAGTGGAAGGGAAAGCCCAGTCCGTGGATTTTAAATATTTTACATGGGTATGATTGTGTTGAATATGTTTATTTATGTGTTCACTTTGTATTTATTTCAATTATAGGATATTTATGATATATATTTATTTATTTTCTATTATTATGTAATTTGACTTCATCAGTGTTTTTTTTGTAAATATTGTATGAATGTGGTCTCTTATATTATTATTACTATTGTTCATATCAAAACAAATGATAATATATCTCAATAAATATTTTTAAAAAAACTGTTAGAAAATCAACAAACCTATTCTTCCTTCTAAAGATTAGTCATGTTCGTTTAAAAAAAATGTTTTGAATGGAACGAGTGTTTTTTTTTTAAATCGTAGGATAAAGACAAGGGAGCTTCTTTTATTTCATAACCTTTATAAGTAGATATTTTAATGCATAGACTAGTAGAGTTTGACTCTCAATTCGATTTCAGTTTTATTTTTAAAAATTGTAATATTTAATACAAAAGTTTTTCGTTTTGTTTTTCTGTTGGAATACTTATATTGTTCTAGATGGGAAATACCAAATGCTTCCTACAGGAGAGCTTCTTGTGAGAAGATTGGATGATGCTGATGTTTATCGGAGTTATCAATGTAGAGCTATAAACACTTTGACTGGTGAAACTTTATTAAGCCTCCGCCGTGTACAGCTTCATGTCACAGGTATGATAATCGCCAACATTTTTACATTGTGAAATATAGTTATAGATATTGAGGAATGACATCGTACAGTGGTTTCAAAATCATTTTTTCTTTACGAAACTCAGCACAGGTCGTTCTATTTAAGATATATCAGCTATTTTAACGTCAATTTGTTCTTAAAAGGAATGTCCCCAAGAAAATTTTAAAATCCTATCATATTTCCCATTCGCTCCGTCTTAGTAATGGTCTCATTCCAACCACACCCAAATAGTTCATTATGTCTCCAACCCCACTTTCTTTACCTCCTAAAATAGTTAATCCATCTTAGTTCAAATATCTTACTATTCCTAAATCTCCTGCATACAATTTCCTCACTCCTCGCATCTTCAGATAGCTTCCATCTAAAGTCATTATATTCTCTGTCTATATTTTCAATTCCATCCTACGCACTACCCATTTTCCTCTGTGATGGTAATTACTCCAGCATAATTCTCTTCCTAAAACTCCAGAGAGAGCTCCCATCACTACGATATCATATAGAATAATTAACATACTCCCAATTATTTAAAAAATCTTCAGAAAAATTCTCCTCAAACGCCTTTTACTCATTTTAGACTTCACACTTCGAGTTGTTGACCATTTTTCCTCTGCCCTAGAAAACAAACAGTAATGCTCAGGTGCTTTTCTGAACATAATAAAAGCCTGATGAAGGTAAGGCTAAAGGATTAGTACTCCAATACTGTTCACCAAACGAGCTCGCTGTGGTAAAGAATACTTCAATTGAAGCCCGAGCTCCTCTTGCCAGCATCCTCGGTCCTATCCTTAACTTTTATTCACGGCTGATATTCCTGTTCATTCCGATACCTTTCCTGCAACGTTCGCTGATGAAACATCCATCTATATCCCATCACTCTGGTCCTGAAACTGTATCCATAAACCTCCAAAGGTTCATTTTCAAACTTTCTCTAATTGAAGACTGGTGTAATAACTGGCAAATTAAAGTTAACCAATCCAAATTAAACATGGTACCTTCCATGTTCGATAAAGAGACCGAGCTTTCTACTTACCCTGATTGCACTTGGCCGAGTATTTCTGAACAGTTGCCTCCTCTACTTTATAGATTCGAATCCACTCTTTTTTAATAAATTCATGACATCGTGTTGGAGGTTAATAGCATCCGAAACCGTATTTAATCAAGTCATTAGCTCATCAATATACATCTTCTTAATGACGCACGGGAGGACTCCGGGCAGTTCCTTCCGTCGTCTAAAACAATCTGCTTTATTACATGCATTGCCAAAAAAAGAGGATAGGATGAACCAAAATAGTCTATTATACCTGTACTCCATCAAGGGGGCTCAAACAAGGGAACAGTTTAACCCAGTTGCTATTCTTGCTCTACATGGATGGAGTGGCCCTTCCTGGGATTTCACCTTTTCAATCAACGGATTTCACCTACCTCGGCACAGTATTGAAAGATCTGAGAAAGTAGACTCAGAAATATCAAATAGAATTAGGAAGGCAAATGCAGTCTACTTTCAGATCTGCAATACAGTAATAGGGAAGCGAGAGGTGGGTAGAGGTGTTAAGCTCCATATATCCATATATTTGCCGATACCCCTGTATGGAGCTGAAAGCTGGATATTTACGAACCAGTAGGAGAGCAGAGTCACAGCTGTTGTAATGAAGTTCTTGCACATAACAGTGTGAAAGACAAGAAGAGATCGTGTCAGGAATCAACGGATACGCCAGGAACTGGAGGTTGCGCCATTAAAGGAAATTCTGCAAACCCGTCAGTTGAAGTGGTTCGGCCACACCATTAGAATGGAGATACATAGGGATCCCCTAAAAACCATGAATTACGTGCCAGATGGGAGAAGGCCTCGGGGGGTCGCCAAGGATGTCCTACCTAGAGCTTTGCAGAGGAAGAGGGAAAGATCTTCGCCAGGCCAGGAACCTTGCTGAGAATAGAGAGGATTGGATCCGGTGGCTAAACGCTCCCCTACGCTGGTACGGCACTATAGGAAGAAGCAAAAGAAGAAGAAAAGTATTTTTTATAACGGAATATTTTAACAATTATTTTGCATTTATATCCTATCTCGGTAAGTTTCCTTCTGACAGTACGGGTTCATTCCCAGAGTTCTCTGCACATATGTTGCGGTTGTTAGTTTTCCTCGCTCGCTCTGTCTTCGCACTAGGTGTTTTATAATGGCCTCACCACGTTTTGAAAACAATATTTTTCCTACTTCTCTAATTTTTGTACGACCAGAATCAGTTTTAAAAACATTCTTTTCTGTCTCTCTAACAATAGCATCATTTGTTAATTATTGTATAAAAATATTAATATATTAATAAATATTTGTTTTTCCTCTGTTAAGGCATGAATATGAGAAGAACAAATTTTCGAAACGTTGCATAAATAAAATTGTTTATTTATTGACTGAAACCCAAGGCCAGTAGAAAACCTAAATCGTCAACAGTCGAAAACTAATCAAACAATAGATATAGTAATTTGAACTCATTTCAACTTGACTTGGAAAATATTAAAATAGGAAACTTATTGCATTAAGATATAATTGGGTGAATTATTATTGGAAAGGATAATACTTGTTTTCAGATAGCTTGAGCTCTGTGACACCGCGCATCGCTCCTTCAGCAGGAGCTGTACATGCTAAAAAAGAAGGAACAGTAGTTCTACCTTGTTTTTCTCAAGGAAATCCGCCACCTACATATATGTAAGTAGCCAAGTCTTCGTATTTAATTAGTTACATTGTAGATATAGAATATGTACGTGTATATTGATCTTCTATTGGCTTTACTTTTACAATTTATAGAGCCTAGACAGTTTGATTTATCTTAGTGTTATCAGATTAGTTAATTATCTTGATATATTTTCCATACCCTATGTTAAAACCTTATAAGCACACTGGAGAAGGGTTATCCCAAGGTAGTTGTTGTACTCCAGTATATCGCCTTTCATATGAAGCGGAGTTATTATGCCCATCTCTCATTCCTCCGGGATCCTTTCCTCGATCCAAATGGATAGGATAATGTCATTAAAGAGCTTTATGAAGTTCTTCGCTGTCATACCTGAGAAGCTGAGCCGGTATTCCATCTTCTCCTGTTGCTTTATGATCATTGAGAGTATCCACATCATCAAATGATAGTGGATCAGGGAGATGTGAATCGTCCTGCGTGTTTACGTGCTCTGCAAAATGTGAGCTTCTAAAGTCTCCGGCTCTTCGACACCTTCGTTTAGGAGAGTACTGTAATGTCGCGACCATCTATTACAAAATTTCTTCCTTTCTGTACAGTAGCGAGCCGTCTTCTTTCCTACAGGCTTTAATTCTAGGCTTAAATGGCGCCCTGCTCTCATTTATTTTCTTGTAGAAAGCTCAAGGTCTCATTTCCGTCTCTATGAGCTTCCATTTCTTCAAACTTCTTCCAAACGCAGGGCAGGTATTATGGTAAAATTCCCGAAGTCCGGTTCTAAGGTGGCTTGATATTACTTCTTATCTTCAAAGTTTTTTTGTTTTTTTTTTAAACATATTTATTGATATTTATAACTGTATTATTATATACAACAAGTAAATGTGGTGAACATAGTAAACTGACATAAAATACATAAAGAGACGCCACCCATAGGCAGTCCTCTAAAAATATTTTAAACTAGAAGGTCTCGGGGCCATCTTCTTTTCAGACGCATCGGAGGATTATCAGGAATTGAAGAGGATGATAGGAAAGAAACTAGTGGATTAGAGTGGAAATGGAGTTTTTCATGGAATGATTGGTACCTGGTTCGGGCTAATTCAGTAACATATGGGATATTAAGGTCTTTATGGATAAGCTTATTCGTGACAAAGTAAGGAGCGTTAAGAATTTTACGAAGGATTTTGGATTGTAAGGATTGGAGACGAGAAGAATTCGATGGCTCTACTCCGTAAGTCCATATCGGTCTAATGATGGTCATATAAATAAGTCCTTTGTAATTAAGTGGAAGGTTGGAGCGTTTGTCCAGTAAGTGTTGAAGTAGTCGAAAACGCCGAGCAGTTTCTTGTCGTTTAAGTCTTGTATGGGGATTCCATGTCAGACGTTTGTCAAGGTGGAGTCCTAGTTATCGTATCTGTTCAATAGGGGCTAGTGGAGTGTCATTAAAGGATATTGTAGGGTAGGGAGTCATTGGTTTACGACGTAGGGTAAATGTTATCTGGTGGGATTTGTTAGAATTAATTTTTTTTTTTTTTTTTTTTTTTTTTTTTTTTTTTTTTTATTAGGTGGTAAGGAGATTGGTATTAGTGAAGTCAGGAACTCTTCAACTACTGCGGCATGGGTTGGATTGAGATCAGAATGAGGAGTGAATACTTTGGAACAGTGTTGTGCGAATTCCTGGGCTTTATCTTCGTCAGAAGCACCCTAGGAAATATCACTACGCCGGAAAGGATGGGATATCAGGTGGGATTTTAGAATTATCTTCGTGACATTCCACAAGGAATTATCACGAGTCGAGAGAGAGGAGAGGTAGGATTGGGAACGAAAGATCGCCAACTCCCGCTTTAATTGTCTACAATAAAAGTTATAGGATCGGCGATCCGCTGGGTGACGGATGCGTTGCCATAATGTTCTGGTTTGGCGTTTGGTGTGGATTAGGTCTAGGAGGCGTTGTAGTAAATAGTTTTTGTAAGGATTTATTTGGAAGTGCTTGGGAGAGGAGGCAGTCCAGGTAGCTTGTTGAATCGAGGTTGTAATGCAATAAACGGCATAGTCAATTGGGGTTTTGAGAGTCCCTCTGAGGTCAATACTATTGGTGAGGACTTCGCGGAAGAGGTTCCAGTTGATAGGGCCTCTAATGAATGATGGTGGGACAGGATTAGGAGTTGGTGTTAGGGATGATATATTTAGGATCAGTGGACTATGGTCTGATGTTAGTTTATCAAGGCGAATTACAGAATAGTTCAGACTAATATGATTAATTTTTTTTTAAATATATTTTTATTGATTTTTACAACTGTTTATACAGATGGTGTGGAGTATTATTAAAGGGAACAGTAGGGCAGGAAGTCATAGGTTTACGACGTAGAGTAAAGGTGTTTTAATGGGATTTATTTGGATTTATTTTAATTCTCCAGTTTTGATACCATCCTTCAATGGCAGATATATGGTAATAAGATTAAATTAATAATAATGATGGAGTTTTGTTGACCGTTGAGAAATTAGATGAGGAAGATGGTTGGGGGTGCGGTCATAAATTAGATACACACATTTAAAATAAGAGCTATTTTAATTATGCCGGCAAATAATTAAAATAGCACTTATTTTAAATGTGTGTATCTAATTTATGACCGCACCCCCAACCATCTTCCTCATCTAAATTAATAATAACACTATAATATAGTATATGCGACAACAACTAAAGTTTTTTGCGCTTATCATCACTCTCAATTATAGCTTTGAATGTTACATAAGTACTTTTATTCGCGCTTTTATTTAGTTCATTGTGACCCATTAGTTACATAATATTTTAAAACGTTTAATTTTGTGGAATAATAGCAAACTCCTTTCCTTATAAAATAGAAACATGATCATGAAAAACCAAAGAGCCATTTCATACCTACAGTACCTAAACACTTCATTGTAAAGTCTTAAAATCCAATATTTAACCTATTCTTGAATACATATTTCTTATTTTCAGATAGTTGGTTTAAAATGTTAAAATATTTATTGAACTTTACTTTCAATATACATTTAAACCTCAAGAAAAATATATCAAGCGGATAATATTTCTTTCTTTTTTAATATAATTTATTGTATATATTTACTTAATATGTTTTTCAGTTACCACAAATTAGTAATTTAAGAAATATTTGTTAAATTAATTCATTATAGAGAAAAGAACTGTATGATAGTTGATATATGTAAATGAATAGATATTCGTATTTAAAGAAGTTATTGCAACAATATTTGAATCATATTAAAAAAAATCATAAATATTAAATTTTATGGAATTTAATATAAGATATAATACAACCGTATTCGAATTCACGCCTGCAAATGCGTACATACTGATTTGTACAGGAATAGAATACTGGTGTATTTGTGTTTATACCAGTGGAATACGACCGTATTCTTTTGCATACCTGTGAGATACGACTGTATTTTTTTTACACCTGTGAAATACAGGCGTGTACCTATCCACATCAGTGAATATATTTGTATTCTTATTTTTTTTTTAATAAGAATGCATTCGTTTTTTTTTTTTTTGGTTTTTCTTAGATACGAATTCATTCGTATTCGTATTATCTAATGCGATTTTGCCCATCTCTGCTCGCTAATAACATTTACAAGCTTGTATATAAGATAATATTTTTCTTAAATCCTTGGCTTTTCAACGGTATATTATACACGTACGAGTATATTACTGTTCTTATGTTCAAAAACAAAAAATTGCTAAAAAAAAATAGTTTTTAGTTTTCTCCTTTAGTTGGATATCGAATTCGTTCAACCTATATATTTACCTGTTTTCCATCAGTGGAAACAAGATAATATGGTTATTTTTATAGAATCTACAAAATTAAGAGTACTTTAGAGGAAGAAAATATAAAATATCGGCATTTAAGCTCTTTCTGACTATTTCAATGAGAATGAAACCAACATGATATTAAAGCCCAATAAATTTTACATCAATAGATCGAGTTTAATCAAAATCGTTAGAGCCGTTTTTTAGAAAATCATAAAAAGGTGCAAAATGCATAATATAAAGTAGTACTTCCGGTCAGCTGATTTTGATGAACGTTTTTGTAACATATCGGGCGTATCGTTGTCCTAAATATTAATTTTCAGTTTCATAGGGCTATTCATATTTCATATATGGGTGAGTGAAAGTAAAAACAACAATGGACTGGCTACTGACACTGCCGTAGAGGAATTTCAACAAAAAATAAAATTTTTAATTTATTTGTAACACTTTAAAGTTAATTTTAGCACTAGAGGTAAGGGAAAACATAACCGTTTTGGGTGGTATGCGCTAAACACACACCACCCAAAATATTTTTTTACTTTCACTTACCTATATAGGGAGGTAGGGATGGTGTTTTAGGACGATAAATGACGAGATTATTACGCCTGCTTACCTATATATGAAACAAATAGTAACGGAAAATTTCCTAAATTCCAGTTTTCATCGGAAATACACGTTTTAGGATCTCCTGAGTCCAAACGACCAATTCCCGCAAAAAGATGTGTGTCAAAAAAGCCCTACGTTTTCAATTATTTGCTGACCATTAGAAGTCGACTGGCAGATGACACAATTAACATTATCTGCTTTCTACGATCTTATTTCCAAAATCAAAATTGATTTTTTTATAATGTAAACTATTTTTTTGTAATGTAAATTGCTTAAAATACTATTTGAGATACAATGCTTATTGTACGTTTAATAATTTAAAGAGTTGTGTATTTTAATCTCAAATCTCTTTTCATTATTTTAAGCAAGGTAAAATAAAGTTACTAACAAAAATAATTATACTATCTGGGAAAGTGAAATCTAATAAGTCTGAGCTAATCTTTGAGTTTTTAAAAGTTTACTTTTAATTACCTGAACTACAAGATTTTAATTATTTGTTCGTTTTCTAATCTTAGCATTGAAAATGAAGTTGACTTTATATACATATATTTTTTTTTTTTTGTGAACTAGCTATAATAAGTAAATTATACTTGAATATCTCACTTACAGTTCATTCTGGGCTAAAAAATGAAAACCAACATGATTCGATCAATCCGGAAAATGACGCCGGATTGCAATCCCTAGTCTCAACCACAAAATGTTATCCGACTTAACGTATTATATAGAGATATAATCTTTATAAGTTTCATCATTTTTATCATCGGTCCCTTTTACGATATCCCGCTTTAAATATTGCTCAACTTGGAGGTAGCACTTCTTTTAATTTTACAGAGTTACAAAATTACAAGATTTAATCATTTTTAAAGAAAACGTTATTTTAGCAGAGTAGAGAATTTTATAACTCGAGAACCAGCTCCGCCTCAGTCACCAAATTGATGTTAATTATAAACATTGTATAGATGTGTAACCTGTGTTACTTTCATATTTTTTCACTCTGTCCCTTTGGAAATATTTCCGTGTAAACTTCGCGAAAAACGAAGTTTTTCCCCTTTTTAAAAATTCATATACAAAAAAGAACTATGTTCTCATGATGGAAATCCGTACAGCAAGTAGGGCTGTGTCAAAGCTATGTATAAAAAATAATCAAATATGAGTTTCTTTCTTTTTATATACTTTTATCAAGCTAAAAGTCTTGATTTATATTCATTTTCGAGAATTTTTAAAACCACATTCTTCACTATTTAGGTAATGAGTTTTAGATACAAAACATATATAAAGCATATCTTTATCTTATTTTTAGTTATTGTTTTTATTTGATATCTACAAAATTACAAGAATTAGAAATATTTCTTTCATTTCCAATACATGTTTTTAACCGCGAAGCTGACTTAAAACAACTACAACACTAAAAGTAATGGCTAGAAACATATTTTATTCACGGTTTTTTATTCAGGAAACAATAGAGAATAACTTGTAAAAAAATCATAAAAATCAAACATGTCGAGCGGCAAGGTAATTTTCGAAGGAATTGACCCATATGAATGTGTACAATGTTTTTATTTTCACCAAATAAATAAATTTTAAAAAATATTTGTCAAAATAATTCATTATAGATAAAAGAACTGTATGAGAGTTGAAATATGTAAAGAAATATATAGAGAAAGTATATAAACAGATATTCGTATTTACAGAAGTTATAGCAAAAATTTTCGAATCATACAATATTAAAACAAAAAATTCATAAATATTAAATTTGTTGGCGTTTAATACAATCGTATTCGTATTCACGCCTGCAAATGCGTACGTATTAATTTATACCTGGAGTGAATACGCCCGTATTCATTTTCACACACCATTGTGATACGCCCCTAAACGTATTCACATCTGACTATATAGGTATTCTTATTTTCGAATATGAATTCGAAAATTCGTATTTTTTAAAAATATGAATTAGAAAATTCGTATTTTTTAAAAATATGAATTAGAAAATTCGTATTTTTTTAAAAAATATGAATTCGAAAATTCGTATTTATTTTTTAAATATGAATTAGAAAATTCGTATTTTTTAAAAATACGAATTTATTCGTATTCACAAAACCCGTTATTCTCAGATGCATTCGTATTCGTATTTTTGGTAGCGAATTTACCTCTTTGTGAATAAATGTCTGCTGAGTTACCTTCTTAATTGTATGCATATTTGTCTTCAGTTGTAAGTATGTAATTATTTATTTATAAAAAACTTATTTCAGTTGGAAAAAAGAAGGTGATAATAGGGTAGAGAGTGGAGGTAGAATTATCACTGCTAACGAAGCTCTAATAATCCATCGTGCAGAGCTGACTGATTCAGGTTCCTGGACATGCCTTGCTAATAACACTGCTGGTCAGCAAGCCAAAACCATTTCTTTGCATGTAAGTTCAATTTATATATATATATATATATTGGTTTATTTAATAGCAATTATGTTTACACACAATATTATGTAGTAGTAATAGCTATTAGATTATTTATTCAAGATTTACTGAACCTTCCGATGGATTAAAGCATCTCATTTATTTACTTAATGTCGAATGTTTTGTTATCTAACCTTTGGTTTATCTTTGTGAGTAAATACAGTACTCATCGCTACTAGCGATCTAGATGCAGCAAAACTAAAAATTCGTTCTCCATTATCATTTGTCTTCGAATGCAAGCAATGTTTGCCAATAGAAGGAGCGAACACTAGTTCTTTACCAACCTGAGCATTGAAATCTCTCAAAACTATTTTCATATCGAAGGAGGGGGAAGCAACGAGAGTCCGTTTTAACTCTTCATAGAAAAGGTCCTTTTCATCCTCATCTTTTTCTTCTGTTGGGGCATGAACATTTATCAGAGTAACATTAAACTTTTTACACTGAATCCTGAACTTGCACAACCTTTTATTTATTGGTTGGAAATAAAGAACTGCCTTCCTCATTCTCTTTGACGCTATAAAAGCTGTTTCGAACTTATGTCTATTCTGGCCTCCATTGCAGAAAATATCAAAATTGTTTCTACTTTGCTTTCCAAAGCCAGTCCCACGTGTTTCCTGAACAGCAGTTATATCTAAATTTAATTGTTGCAATTGTTTTCCCAGTTCCGTCCATCCTCCGGGTCTATAGGGTGATCTTACGTTCCATGTTTAAACTTTATAAGCCATCTAATGAGTTCCAGGTCATTTATATAAATCCGCCCCAAATCCGAGGTTAGGTTGTTGTTGGTGAAAAAACATTGTTTTTCTAAATAACTTCAGGAAATCAAATGACCTCTTTCTAGCTAAGAAACACTCTTTATCGAACCAGAGATTTCTACTTTGATATACAACCTTGGGTTAGGATTATAATTAGCAGATCTTTTGACAATATTTGAGAGAATATCTATCAAATCTTCTAGTGAATTCTCATTTACTGACACACGTGTTTTAACCAATTTATTTAAAAAGAAGAGGGAAGGTAGATTGTTCAATTAGCTTGTTACTGAATTTAAAAGAAGTAATAATCCGCATGTAATCCGAAAACATTTGATTATCGACTGTGAAATTTCTGATTACAGATAGTAACTCCATCTTTACAATAGCATAATCTATAACAAAATTCCCAGAAGCTTCCAAGTATGTAAAATCTCCTTCTATACCATTATTTACACGACCATTTAAAACAACTAAATTAAAATCGTTACAAAGCTCAATCCCCCCCCCCCATTGACATTTAAATGAGGGTCTCTTGAATTTCTATACAAACATTCAATATTCGCATTAAAATCTATATATTTGTTTGACAATAATTGTTGATCTGATATTCTACTATTAAAATCCCCGACCAAACAAACATTTAAATTATGTACCTCATGAAGGAATTCCAATAAGCTATTGTAATCCCTTTCCCAGCTGTTACAATTTAAATACACAGGCAAAACATAAACATCATAGTTATATAAACTTAACCTGACTAAATGTTTTTCCGAGATTTCACAGAGCTTAATATAATTTTTATAAGGTCTTTTTATAATTTACACCATATAAACTACCGCCTGAGGCTCTAGCACATGTTGCCTTTCTAATAGCAGTCACCCATATTACATAAAAATCATTAAATACATGTTCATACCTTGACTCATCCTTTTTCTCAACGAAATCTCAAATAAAAAAATACATCAAACTTTTTAATATATTGAAAAAAAACTTAAAATATTTTTTTTTTACTTTGCATGCCACAAATGTTATATGCTAAAATTTTCACCGATTGTTTTTTCGAGGCATTCCCAAAAATATTACCTTGATGTAAAGAATTTTTTCCCTTATAATATAATATAATTATAATACCGGTTGATTTTGATTTGTGTGGGTTTTTATCAATATGATGATATTCTGGAGCGAAAGCAAAATGCTTCTAGCTTTTCTTTTACCAGGATTTTCATTTTCAACATCCTGCGGTATATTTTCTTGAGTGAATTTTTGAATTTCTGATGAACTTAAAATAGCTTGCATCTCATCAAGTGTTTATAGAGTCCATTGAAATTTAATCTTATTATTAATGATACCACATTTTTCGTATATTCCTGGACAGAAAGAGAAAAACAAATTTGTATGAAGCTTTATAAAAGTTCGAAAAATACACGAAACCTCATTTAAATGGAATGGGTCGTCACTCGAAGATAGATTCCGCTGTGAAAGAGCTAAATTGAAAAGTCTCTTACCACGTGAATACATATCTTAATTATTAACTTAACTGAGAAAAATAAACGAGAGCGGCTGTGGCAACAATATATATATAATATTAATAGATATGTAAATACCAACTTTTTTTCTATTTAAATAAATTATGGAAACCTGCAGTAATTTACTGTGAATCACATTTATCTATGCTGTAAATCACAGATTCCCCTACCTTCTCGTTCTTCGACCATTAATATTAAGTATTGTTGCCACAGCCGCTCTCGTTTATTTTTCTCAGTTAAGTTAATAATTAAGATATGTATTCACGTGGTAAGAGACTTTTCGATTTAACTCTTTCACAGCGGGATCTATCTTCGAGTGACGACGAAGAAACCAGTTCAAGTTTTCCAGATTCATATAAACCTGATCTTTACAATGGATCTGAATCAACTTCAGATGAAGAAAACAGACCTTTCTGGTCCCGAATCAGGTAATACTTTCTAATATACATCAGATTTTATTCCAATTGTTATTAATAAAGATTTATGGGAGGAAGTTCGCGTTACTTCAGAATTATTTCCCTTAGTATGACCTAAATCACAAGAAATAATGAATATACCTGATGGTGTCTGCTCTCCTGAAGATTTTTATGAACTATTTCTTGATGACGAAATTTAACACCTTATAGTAATTAACACTAACAACTATCCCAAATAGATTATTCATACACCAGAAATTGAAGAAAAAATCCTGGATGAAGAAGTGGACCCATTTGATGAGTCTGAATTTAAAAAAAAACATTTTAGAAATTTTAATTGGTTTTGCAAATTATCCAAATCCAGTTCCAAATTTACAAAAACTGTGGTCCAGAGCACTTTTTATCATAATTCTCTTATTTCTAACATAATGACCAGAGAAAGAGTTGTATTTATATTGAAGAGCATTCACTTTTGCTATAATGATACAGCTGACACTAGTGACCAATTGTATAATAAAGCCCCTTTGCAACTTGTTAATACCAAATGTTCAAAAATATTAAGTAGCTGGAGAAAATCTTATTATTGAATGAAACTATGAAAGCATGGAGAGAGAAGCTTTCTTTAAACAATATATAACTAATAAACAACATAAATATGGTCTAAAAGTTTATAAGTGATGCACTGTAGAAGAATATATAATGGTTTATCACTCTTGGATAATAAATAAAGACAAAACTGCATTTCTCTGTAAAAACAAAAGATTTATTTCTAAAATGTAGTTTTACAACAATAAAAGAAAACAGTTTCATTATCTGTTTACCAACCTGTTAAAACAAAAGAAACTAGATTTAAAGTCCTTATCCACGTCTCTTTATATCTTCTTCAGTAAACAAACTCTGTAAAAACAAACAACAACAAACTGCAACAGGCAAAAGCTCCCATCATGACATCTAGAGGGCATTTTCCACAAAGCAGCAAATACAAATTAAAGAAAGGCGCTCATATATGAGTGACATACTTTTCTTTACATCTCCCCGCTTTGAGAGAAACAATTGCAAGGGGCTCTGTCTGTAATTGTTCATTTACTGACCGATGTTGGGTACAGTTTTGTAATATAGTAGAGGTTTTGAGCAATAGTAGTCCATGATGTTTTCTTATCACTTTCATTTATTTTACATCTTTCATTTATTTTACATCTTTCATTTATTTTATTGACTAAAGTTTGATTTAGTCTTTCATTAAGTCCATTTGAAAATGGTGCATCCACAGCAGTGAAAACCAATTTTATGTTCTCTTTCTCTAAAAATTGTTTAAATTCTTTGTAATTTATACCAGAAAATTGGTCTTTTAATACTATTTCAACATTGTAACCTTGTGTTGAATTTTTTATTAGTTTTATAAAATCAGTGGAGCTCTGATTCTTTGATATGTAAACATAAGCATACCTTGTGAAATGATCGACCAGAAGATGTTTAAACATATTTTCGGTAACCAATCTTCTTGCATTAATTCTACCTTTCGGTACCAGTATATGATTCCTTTAGAACATTTGTTGTGATTGATTTTGGACCAGTTTCTACACGAAGATAATGGTCAGGTGTGTTCCATGGCCAATGATATATTGCTTTTATAAAATAACTTAAAGCAACCCGTTCAAATTTTTGAAAAATTAATAGAGCCCAGACCTCCGCAGAGTATGAAAGAACAGAATTCACCATGGAATTCAGCAATTTAAACTTAGTAGAAAGTGAGTCTGATCTTGACCTTTAAAGAATTTCCCTAACTCTATGTGAAGCCAAATGTAATTTCTTTACAAAGTTATCTGCTGCTTGAGAAAACAAACCTGATGATGAAAAAACCACACCTAAATAAATTTGTTGTTTAGCTATCATTTTAGATTGATAGATTTAACTTTGGTTAATATTGCCACCCTTTTTAAAAATCACACCTTTGGATTTTTCAACATTAACGATTAAGGAATTTGATTGGCAATTTGTATACAGAGAAACCAATTCCTTATTTTTTCCTACCAGCTGTTATCACGCAAAATTAAATCATCCGCGTACATCAGTCTCGATACTTCTACAGTATGATTGATATTTATCCCATTACATCCATCATTTTTAAAGTGAGATATTAAATCTGAAATAAATAATGAGAATATTAGAGGACTTAAAGAATCTCCCTATAATACTCCTTCCAAATTATAGAAGCTTTTTTGTACAATTCTTGCAAAATACCTATTATTTTGCAACTAAGCCTGAGATTATAAAGTTTTGGCCACAATTTTGTATAGTCTAGCGAATCAAATGCCTTTTTGAAGTCGACAAATGTCACAAAAACAGTATTACCTTTGTAGCCAAGTGAGATGTTAATGAGCGAATTTAAAGTGAAAATAATGTCAACACAGCCTCTACCTTCCTGAAAACCATTTTGCTCTTCCAGTAATAAGTTATTTTCTACCGCCATTTGATGATTCTGTCAGCTAGAATAGTCGTGAACAGTTTGACTACACAACTTATTAGTGCTATTCCTCTGTAATTAGCGGGATCTTTAATGTCACCTTTTTTATATAAATGTAATAACAGAATTTCTGCCCATTTTTCCAAAACAATGGCATATTGAAAAACGTTATTTAAAAGATTAAGCAGGTAATGGTCTCTATTAGAAGGCATTGGTTTATAAATTTCATACGACAAATGATTGGAGCCAGAAGCTTTTTTTCAATTTACACTTACTGTTTACCTTTAGGAGTTCATCCAAAGTTATAGCCTTATCTAATTCTAAAACGGAATTTGTGTGTAAAAAGTCAGAAATAGAAGTTTTTGTAGAGTAAAATTCATTATAAAAATAAACAAATTATTCGACAGACCCTGAAATTACAACCGCAGTTGCCTATTAAAATACTTAATTGTGTGCCCTACCGTTTTAACATCATTAATATTTGATAATGAATCTAATATACAATCAGAATATCTTTTCTTCGATTATATTATAGATTACTTATATTGTTTTTTATTGTTGATATAAATATTAACATTTTCTTGTGAGTACCCATTGCGCTTTGTCAATAATGGTGATAATTGTCAATTATCACTCGAACATGGAAACATCACAATGTCTTTTACCTCACAAAACTGTGGTACATTAAGAGCAAATGGAAGAGGTTTACCTAAAGCAGTACTAAACACTAAACTGAAAAAAAAGGAACTATTGTAGGGAAGGAAAAGGATAATATCAAAGTCATTAAATGGGGAGACAATAAAAAGGTGTTAATGATGTCCACTATTGAGAAGCACAATTTAACAATGAAAAAGGGGCAGAAGTATTAAAACTGGAATGCATATTAGATTATAACTCTGCAAAAAAAAAAAAAAAAAAAAAAGATTCATTTTAGTGATCAAATGCCGCCTTATTCTGTTTTAATAAGAGGCCGAAATTGCTACAGAAAAGTCGCATTTGAAATCATTGTAGATTCTGCTGCAAAAAATATCAGATACTTTATATAAACCCGAAAAAATAAGATTTCATTTCTGGATTTTAAAAAACATATTGTAAAATAATTTGATGAGTAGAATCATCAGCTTATTTCTCTTTTCGAAAAAATTCATTTTTTCCTTGTGAGTGACAAAGGATATAAGGAAGGGCCTAGGGGCCTGCCCCCGCCCCAGCCTGTGGCAAGAGGTGATCTTTACAGATAGATTTGTCCCTGTATTATTAAATAAGTCTTGTGCTGTTTTATGGTAGTCTTCAGACTTCTCCTTAGGTTCTGATATTTTATATATGATTGCATTATTTTTTATTAATTCTCTTCTTAGACTATTTATTTCTTCTTCTGTTTTAAAACCTTTTTTTCCTGCATAGCTTGTTTAATTTTGCCGGCTTGAAGCACTTCAAATATTTGCGAGACTGCTTGTTTTATCTGAACTAGGTCCTGTCCAATAGATGTAGTCTGCTTCGTATTCATTTTTATTTCGGCCATGATATCTTCATAGGTGACAGGAGGTGCCATTGTGATATAAACTATCACAAACTTAATTTAGAAACTGGGTATATCTTAGTAAGAAAGGTAGGGTAGAATGTTTATAAACAAACCTTTGATAGTTCTCTGAGCTGGGGTAGTTGGAGAACATATCTCTTTCGCAACACTTCTGCTAGGATTAGATTCATGTATTATTGACAGGTTAATGTTTAAATACCCCTTACCACTGAGTATTTCTTGATATATCTTACCTTTTATCTAGAATGGTGATTTTAAATGAAAAGGTTTTCTTTTATAATTCAGCTTTAACTGCATAAAACTACACTAAACTTTAACAAAACATTATTTAATGTTATCCTGAAAGAGTGGTCACTTAAATCACTTTAACCAAATATAATATGATACATTCATAGACCTGATGTGCACTGTTTTGCAGCCTCAGTCAGACTCCTAAAATAAGTAATAAAAAAATGTAGTCATAGGCAATAGAATTCAACCCTGCTTCTGTTAAAAGTTAGGTTTTGTAAAACAAATGGATTTTACTTGAAAATATTCACTAATGGTTGCAGAGAGATAATATTAATAACTAAGAGACACAGGATAAATCAAACCCTTCACACAGCTTAATCAATTGCTAGCGCAGGGTCATTTTACTCCGTTTCGCAGTTTAAAAAAATCTTAGTTTTTTCTTTAGTTCAGTTTTTTCGCAGCTAATGTGTTAAAGAGTCTCCTCCTGCTTAATAAATAATCATGGGGTGAGCAAATTCATTCGTAAAAATCATCTGCGAAACCTAATAAATATCTAGGGTTCGAAGCTTCTCTTTGCGTTTAGTGGGATCAGCACGATGCATGTTATCATGAGCTGCTCTAAATAATGAAACTTTCAAGGAAGATCCCTATCGACTAAAATTAATGTGTTTGAGTTTAATAATTATGGCTTTTATATGCATCTAGAGGAAAAGAAAAAAGTAATTTAGTTATCGGTAATACTTTTTTGACAGGTTTTTTTACCAGTTAGTTTAAATCTAGCATTAATTTTCACAAAAAAATAGTGAGTGCATATTCTAGGGCCTAATATTTACATCACATATATATTTACTTCTTTTTTTTTCCAGATTGGTATTCCATTATCTGTTAACCTCCATCCAAGTAGGCAAGTAATAATTGATGTTGGCAAAGCAGTTGAAATAAAGTGTTTTGTAACTGGAGGGAAAAACCCGGTTATCACATGGTTCAAAGATGCTAAACCAGTCATTTATTCAACACATTCTTCAGGTGAATTATTTTTCATTACCATCTGAATGAAACAATAAAATTAAACTAGGAGACTTTTTTTAAATTTTTTTGATCAGTTCAAAATTACTGTTAAGGTTTTAAATTGGGAAATTGTTTTAATTCAGTTCATTTGAAAATGGTGAGATAATATTGTACGAGTTCATTTTTTTTTTTTCTTTTATTCTAAAATAAATACCATAAAATTTATTTTTAATTAAATTTTAATAAATAAAAACTAATTATTATAAAATAAGTATAAATAGCATTATTTAATTTGATTTGTCACTCTTAAAATGGTCAACAGTGTATTTGATCATTTAAATCAGGTATTCATCATCTCCCTTGATGGGTTGATTTTTCATGGTTTTAATCATATTATTTTTTAAGCTAGGGTCATTTAATAATCTATATTAAAAATAATATGTTACTACGCTTTGTAACAATATGTTGTTATTTACTATTATACTATATAGCCATTCTAAATTTTAATTAATAGTTTTAACAATTTAACATTTTTACTTTCACCTACCTATATATGATATATCAAATATATATATATATATATAGTAAGGGAAAGTATTGCAATTGTGAAAATTTTCTAATTCCAGTTTTTGAACAGAAATACACATTTTAGTTTCCTCTGAGTGCAAATGACCAAGTCCCACAAAAAGGTCTGTGTGTGTGTATGTGTCTTTTTTTTTTTTTTCTTTTTTTTTTTATTGCAGGGGAAAATCTTTCATAAGACAAAGTTTCTTATGAACTATCCGGCATGGGAAGTTTGAGTACGGCATCGTACATAACATTCCATAACAATGGTCCTAATACGGAAGGAACGCCACCAGTTATTTTGTAGGTTTTTGGTCCTGCGTCTGTTGCATACCAAAAATAGCTTGCATATAAAAATCTTAAGGAGGTACTGTGGAAGTTTTTTCTTACTCAACTCTTCCATGATGCAATCCCATCTTGCTGAGTTAAACGCATTCTTGACATCTAACGTTATCACGGCGCAATACTTTTTTCCACCCCTTCTCCATCTTTTTCCTGCAGTGGCTTCTCTGGCTGACTTTATCACAAAGTCTATTGCATCGACTGTTGACCTACCTTTCCGAAAACCATATTGATTTTCAGACAATCTTCGACTTTCCTCAATATGCTTTGTAATTCTATTGCACACAATCCTCTCCAGAATTTTACCCACAGTGTTTAGAAAACAGATTGGACTGTAGGATCATCTGGAGACCCTTTACACTTTGGCAGGAGTACCAATTGCTGCTTTTTCCAACTGGAAATATCCCTTCACGGAGACAGGAGTTGTAAACGTCCAGGAAGAGTTCTGGTCTGCTTCTGACTGCTGTTTTTAGGGCAAAGTTTGGAACATTATCCGGTCCTGAGGCTTTTTTATCCCCTACTTTGCGACAGGCTGTCTTAAGTTCTTCTTGTGCAATTTCCGGTACCTGGTCCTGTTCTAGGTGCGGTATTATATCGAAGACTACTCCTGGTCTTGTTGGGAACAGCTCTAAAACTATTTTCCCCAATAGGTCAGGGGAGCTGGGTGGACGATAAATTTGAGCTTTTTAGCCTTGCCATAACTATTTTGTATGGCCTTCCCCATGTATTCTCATCTACTTCTTCGTAGAGTTTCGCCAACATTCACGCTTCGCATCTTTGATTGCTTTGACCCCGTGCTTTTTTGCGTCCCGATGTTCCTGTTTCCGAGCTTCATATGTCGGACGCGACCTCTCGCTCTTTGGGTTAGCCTCCTTGTAAGGAGACAAGTTTTTCGGAGGGCGGCGATCTCTTCATTCCACCAATACACTGGTATGTGATGGGTTGTTTTCCGTATTTTAGTCATTGAAGCATCACAGGCGTCAGTGATAAGCTTCATTAGTTGTTTGACTTTTTCCTCTGCCGGTCCGAGTAATGTGACTTCATCTTCTATCATTGTGACAAAGGAATCTCGGTCAAATGATCGATGGTTCCACACTGATCATTTCGTATGGAATGTTTTCCTTAATGTACCCGGGACTTCGACTTCGAAATAAATTGCTTGGTGATCACTGTGGGTATAGAGTTGACTTACGTGCAATTTGTTGTCAGAAACAAGGCATGGACTAACACAAGTCAGATCAACAATCGAAGCGCGATCATTTCTGGTGAAAGTAGGGGTGGACCCTGTGTTTAAGAGCACAACGTCAAGCGCAGCGAATACGTCGAGAACACACTCACCTCTCTTATTCGTCTCTTTGCTTCCCCATGCAGTAGCCAAAACGTTAAAGTCTCCTGCTATGACAAGAGGTTGACAACCTCGCAGTTCCTGTACAATTTCAAGCAGTTTTTCGAATTCAACTTGAGAAGCGCTTGGAGGTGCGTAGACACTACAGATGTAGATAGCACCCACCTTAACCCAAACGAAGTCACTTGTTAAATTTTCCTGGGTTTTCTGAATAAAATGACCCTTCCTTACCCAGACAGCTGCTCTTCGGTTTTGTCCGTCTTCCAGAAACAGGAATTTTCCATGTTCTTATACTGTTCACACAGTACAGCAATGTCGATACCCTCCTCATTTATAGTTTGCCAGCAAAGATCCTGGGCCGCTTCGCAGTGGTTTAGATTTAGTTGCAATATTCTCATCTTGTGTGATGACCTACCTCTTTGATTGCCTGTTGATAAACGGGGCAGCCAAAGCCACCTGTCGCGTGTCTACGGTTTCTATCCTCAGGGCATAGAAGACATTGCCGCTCTGCAGTACATTCCTTGGCTGGATGTCCGTCTTCGCCGCATCGCAAGCAAAGTCCCGCGCGGTCAGGACCGTTACATTTCCGAGCAATGTGACCATATGCAAGGCATCGGAAACATCTCTGAAGAGAAATCTTTTCCCTCACTCGGCTGTTAATCCAACCTACACGAATGGTGCGCTTTTCAAGGAATTTTCTAGCCAATTCAGCGGGCAGTATTACTACAGCTGTCTGTGTGCCCCCGTTAGCCTTCCTAAGAGATTTTACAACAGAGATTTCAATATTCTCTACCCCATTTATTTGATTTTGAAGTGCTTTGTGCACTTCTTCAGCTACCGTCAATTCATCTAGATCCTTTAATTCAATGGTGACAGAGTGAATCTTGCTGGTGACCTCTGCTTTGTCAGCCATTTTTTCTGCTTAGGTAGAACGGAATTCTTCTGTCCTGTGCTGCACCTTTTTGTCTAAAACCAAAACAAGACTTCCTTTTTGGCTCTTTTGAATTTTTTGGACGTTTTCCCCTATCGCTTGAAGCTCCGGGTTGCTTCTCAACGTTCGCAATACATCTGCATATGATGTTCCCTCCTTTGCGGTAACCATTAAGGCATCAGAACGAGCAGGTCTCGTACTTTTTTTTTGCCATTATGACCACCTTCTTCTTTTCCCTTTTGGCTTTCACCGTCTGCCATTGATTAGCCGGTCAATTACTGGAAGGATTAATTTCAGCTGGAAGAGGAACATGTTCTTCCAGTCCATTCCGTACCCTTGTCTTTTTTTTCTTTTTTGGATGAGGAGGTGGTGTCCTTCGCTGAGGTTCTTCATAAAAACAGGTTGGCTAGGCGATGTCTGCGTTCCACAACTGTTTTCTGTTACCGCTTGAACGGATGTTTCTCCCTACATTCTAGACACTTTTTCATAAAACATCCGGATCGTACACACATGAGCTTTAATTATATTGTGGACATTACGCTGTTTCATGACGAAATCTTGAAGTTTACTAACTTCATCTCCAAGCAGTGCCCACACTCCAAACCGGGGGAGCGTTAATCCCCACTAGCTGTGCACATCAGCTAGCCCTGTGTGTGTGTGTGTGTGTGTGTCGCGCGTGTGCGTGTGTGTGTGTGTGTGTGTGTGTGTGTGTGTGTGTGTGTGTGTGTGTGTATGCGTGTGTGCGTGTGTGTGTGTGTGTGTATGCGTGTGTGCGTGTGTGTGTGTGTGTGTGTATGCGTGTGCTGTGTGTGTGTGTGGTATGCGTTGGTGTGCGTGTGCAGGCAAAAACACATGCTCCGCTGTTTCCTCAGTTCGGACAGTTGACAGTTCGGCATGCAGGTTACTCTGCAATGTTGTCCAGTTTGAATCGGTACTGGTAGGCTCTAAAGCATCCATGTCCGGTCAAGAGTTGGGTAATGTAGAAGTCCATCTCACCATGCCGGCGACCAAACCACAAGCCCACATCAGGTATTAACCTGCGAGTCCACCTCCCGGAATCTGCAGCCTCCCAACGCTGTTGCCACTGGTCGATAGTTATTTTCCGTTCCTCCTCTCGGGGAACGTGTAATCGTCGTTCATAGTGCCTGCTTCTTTCTTCAACAAGGAGTTCCACCAGCGGCATTCTGGCCCTCACACACACTGTATATACATTCCACGGGACCGCCGCTAGGCATTACTTCATGAAGGGAAATGGCTGAGTGCCGCTTCATTTCTTCACATGATTTTCATATGTACGGTTAGTCATGTCTTCTGGATCTCTCTTCCTTCCTTAATCTCTTCAGGACGACTGCGGTGAATTTCTTCACTGCGTCCAAATGTTCTTCCGTGTGTGTGTGTGTGTGTGTGTGCGTGTGTCTAGCACGTAGATGAAAAGTCCTACGGAACTGTAATTTCATATTGAGGACAATCATATGCCCATAACTTTTTCATTAAAATCGGCTTACCAGAAGAGCCACTTCACACCATGAATTTTGAACTTTTTTTACAATTTTCTCACAAACAGCTTTAACAATTTTGATTAAACCCTCTATATCAATGTAAAATTTAATGGGCTTTAATATCATGTAGGTTCTATTATGATTGAAATTGTCTGACAGGGCTTAAATGCTGATTTTTTAAATGTTCTTCCTCTAAAGTATCTTTAATTTTGTAGATTCAAAAAAATTAACTTCATCATCTTGTTAGCATAAATAAAAAAACGGATAAATATAAAATTTGAATGTATTCGATATTCAACTAAAAGAGAAAACAGCAAACATATTTTTTATACAATTTTTGTCTTTTTAAACATAAGAATAGTAACATAGATGTATAATATATCGTTGGAAAGCTAAAGATTTTAGAAAAAATAGTATCTAATAGACGGAATTGTAAAAGTTAATGTAAAGTTATTACTGATTATTATATGTAATAATTTAATAGTTTTACATGATTTAATTGAAATCATATGTTTCCAATGAAACTAAATAAATTTTTATTTAAATTAACCTAAAATTTTTTCCAACTTTAGGTGTATTTAGTAGTTCTGAAATTAATTTTTACAGCCAAGGTTAGTGAAAGTCGTGTGTTGCCCACACCAGATTTTTTTTTTAATTGACTCAATGACTTATATTTTCGCAAAAATGAATTTAAGTCATGTGAATTAAGATCAAGTCTTTTTTTTTTTTTTTTATAATAGCAGTTGGTGATGTCTAACATTTAATTTGTATTAATTAATTACTTATTACCATTATTTCTAATTTTTCATTAAATTTAATAATCCTACCTGAATATATTAAAATATTACAATGCCATTAGTGAGAATTTTGGTTTTCTAATTCTCATTATCATAGTCCGGTGTTGAGTTAACTGCTGGTTTAGAAATGATTCCTCTATTATAGGTGATTTATATTATTTCAGGTGAGGAAGACCAGTTCAAAATTGAAAAAGTAGGAAGAGAAGATGCTGGAATGTATCAGTGTTTAGTAAGAGATGAAGATATTTCCATGCAAGCAACATTACAACTTGTGCTTGGAGGCAAGAATTAGTTATCTTTATATTGATGCATATAATTTTCTTTTTCTTTTTGAAATAATTATTACATATGTATGTATAAACCATGTGTTAAGATATTATTATACTTTAACACATACAATTTTTTTTATGAACATCTGATTTTATTTACTTACATGGTGGCGTATCATAATTATTGTTTATACAGTGGATATGGAACAATTTTTATGGGTGAACAATATGTATGTGAAAAATATTCAACCTTGCCTATACTTTGTGGGTGCTTGGTCAAAGTGGAATTGATCATTTAATGCTTTTGTTTCTAGGGTTGGGATTGAAATTAGTATTAAATAACATTCCTTGATCATACCCTTCACTATTACTACCATAAAAACTCACATACCTGAGGCAAATTCAGATTTTTTAGTTGTACTGGACTAGTATTGATAAAATATTTCAGCCAAACTTATTAAGTACACAATTTAGGACTAATATTTTAACATTCCTGCTTATATGTGTCCTTAGTTAAATGTAAAATAACACCAAGTTAAAGTTGTATATATTACCAGACAATTTGTTGCAAAAATGGTAGAAATTGTCGGTAATAAAATTAATTTCTTCTATTTATTAATATGAATGATACTGGTAAAAACAGTTAATGTTAATGAAATGAGGGAGAAGAAGTGTCTTTGCTCACTGGCTCTATATTAGAAATCTCCTGAGAAGAAAAGTGGGTCATGATGGGAGCAAATGTTCTTTAGTCATAGACATTTTTCTTTAGTCCTACAAAAAATAAACTAGTTTGATGATTAAATTCTAAGATTATAAAACTTAAATAATAATTGACTTAAGTTAGGTGAATATTTCATCAATTATTATAAAATTATTAATATTATGTTATAGTCTTAATTTTAAATTTAGTAATATGGTAAACAGTGTGCAAATATATAAAATTGATTGTGACATAAAATTACTTTGTATTACTGGGTATCATTGTTACTTAAGAACCTATTGTTTTGTTTTTTAAATTTATTTTTCAATGTTTACAATCATCAAATGCAAAACATTGTTTTTCTTCTATATTATTTTGCCTTGTTAAACATTAAATTATAATTTTTAATCCATTTAGTCTTTATTATCATATGTTTTTAAACTTTTACACCATATAACAATATTAAAGATCTAGTTTTTGAATTTGAGAACTTTATGATAAATGAAGTTAAATAACTTGAGGAAAGTTGATGTTTTCATTATTGAGTTCTATGTAAACCATAATTTTTAATGGAAAATTGAGAAGATTATTACATCAACATAAAACATCAAGAAAGAAGATATCAAGTGCAAGGAGATGAATAATGAACCCTGGAAGATATTTGATATATCCAAATAATAGTAAGAGATTCAAAATACTACACAACTCTAAAATTGAAATTTTTTTTTAGAATTTTAAGTTGTCAGATCATTGATATTCTATATTTATTATATTTAATACAGTGATAGTTAATTGATTATTATTAATAATTAATTATTCAGGAATAAAGTGGATCATTAAGGGTAGATTTGAATTTTTTTTTTTTAAATAAATAAATTCAATTGACCCTCAAGGATGTTTTTTTTAAATTTATGGATACATAAAAATATATATATAAGAATAACTAGGCTCATGAATCCAAACTGGAAATAAACAACAAAGAAAAGAGAGTAAGTTAGAAGTGCTTTATGAAAAAATACACCATTTTATATAATAAATAGGTTTGGCCTGAGGTTACATGTGATGTACATATGGGGGCTACATTTGATCTGTAAAAGCTTTTATTCTATTTTGAAACAATAGATCAAACAAATGGTATTTTCAAGTATTCACAAAACTGTTCACATAAAAACTTGAAATTAATACATATATAAGTACGAAATAGTCAAGTGTTTAAAGTTTGTTTTCTATGTGGTTTTTATTTTGATCTGTTTTTGTTTCGATTCATGACAATGAAATTATGTCAGAACTGTACCAGCCTGAAATCCTGAAAAAATCTACAGAAAATTGAAATGTTTCAGTTCTACCAAGTTCATATTTGTATAGGTTTCAAGTTTATATGTGTATAGGTTTAAAGTTTATATGTGTATAGTATTGGGAACAGTTCAAAATATCATCTGTTTGATCTATTGTTTCAAAATGACATAAAAGCTTTAACAGATCAAATGTGTACCCCATACATGTAACCTCTGGTAACATGTAATGGTACATGTAACCTCAGGTCAAACCTATTTCAGAGCCTATTTCTTATTCCACCATAGATTAGAACTCTGTCAATTTTTATTGTTACCATTTCCTTTATACTGAAACCTGCTGTGGTGACAATAATTTAAAATCAAATATCTGTGTAAAATAATGATAAAATTATTAGCTTTCTTGATATTCCTAGATTTGACTAATAGCAAAGCCGATATTGGCAGACAGTGAAAAAAACTTGGCTCATCAGTTTTAAATTTTCAACCAATAGTCTGAAGAATAAAAAAGAAGAATAGTTACAAAATAAAGTGCTTAATTTTTCTTGGCAGTATAATCAAATTAAAATATTGGTTTATGGACATTGAATTTGTAAAAATAAATTATAAGTTTCCATTTTTTATTGTTCTCTAAATTAAAACAAAGAAGAATGTTTGATAGAAAATTATTACAGAACATTTCTTTTCACGATCATTGATTTATTCACTTCTACTGAACAAGCTTATAATTGATGTCAGGGTGGTGGTCACATTGTGTGAAACTGTTTAATGAATGTTGACATTTTGGACTGCTTTATTCCAGACACAAGAAGGATGAGAATCTTATATACTGACATCAAAAAAATTATTCTGTAAAAAAAATAATGAAAGTGTAATAGTTGAAGTAAAAGGACATAAAATAAATCAACAAGTATAAGTGGATGATGATGGAGTCTCTCTGCATTCATGCTCTATCATTCAGCATACATGATTTTTGTCTTTTATATCAAATAAATAGTTTCTACTGTTGTAGTATGATAAGTGTAATATTATAGATACATATTCAAGAGTGTACACAGAATTTCCATTAGGGGAAGTCAATTAGGGTGAAAATGGTTAGTGGAGAGCCAAGTGGGTAAAAATATAAGTTAGTTTTTTTTTTTAAGGCTTTCTATATACATATAAATATAAAAAATAATTTGGTCTTCGATATTATTAAAAAAAATCTGTCTGGATTCGGCCATCATTAAGTGAGTAGTCATATTTAGTGTCCCAGTTATGAAATTTACAATGACCTTTCAGCAGTTAACTGCTAAGTGAGCTTACAGTAAACATATACTAACATTAAGAGTGAACATATAAAAAATATATAGCTATATGATCTATATCATGAGCTTGATGTATCCCACTTCATTAAACTCAGAAGGCTCCGATGGGTAGGACATCTCGCGAGAATGCCCAATGACATGCCTGCTAAGAGCATTCTGACCGAGCCTCTTTATAGTCGTCGCAGAGTTGGAAGGCCAAGGCTTTTCTGGGCTGATTGTGTATCCAATGATGCACGAAACTACATGAACGTGCGAAACTGGATTGCTGTAGCACAGGATAGAGAATTGTGACGGTACGATGTTATCTATTAATTTATATATAAGTTTGTTCAACACAATATTTTCTAAGAATTGTTTTTATTTTATTTTATCATTGTATGTATATTTTTTGTATACATTTGTGTATATGCGTGTGTGATATACACACATAAATTAACCCATAAATGTAATAAGTAATTAATTATGTTCCTTCCGTCTGTTGGCCAGACATGTTATATATTAAACTGTACAAAGCTGTTATTCTTAGGGGACCCAGTCCCAGAATAAATATTATTTTCTATTCTATTCTATTCTATATGTGGTAGACCCCGAAACATCGATAATAATATTTTTGATAATTTTAAAATAAATTATAACTAGTAAGAAGAAATGTTTTACTTTACATTTTATTGGATTATTGGTCAGCTATTCACTTCATATTTAAACATTAATTACCTATAATGCTTTACTGGAGTGTTTCATTTAAAAAATAAAAATCTTTGGACTGAGTTGCAGGTAATTAAATATAATTTTAATATCTATTTCCATATAAATTCCAGTTCATTATAGTTTACTGATTATTAAAAATATGAGTTACAATATCATGTTATTCGTCAATTAAAGTGAGTGAAACCAAAATTTGAAGAAAAAAAATGATATTTTATTTATTATTTATTTTATTTATTTATTTATTATTTATTTATTTATTTTTTTTTTTGAGGAAAATAATCTTAACTCTTCTCCCTCTCCTTCTTCTTTTTTCTGTTCATAGAATGAAAATAACCTATATAAATAGCAGATTAATCAAGAAGACTGGACTATATGAACTATTTCAAGTAACTCCATTGTTATTTTATTAAGGACGCTCAAGATATTAAGCATAATTAGAGTGTTTTAATCCTATGAAAGGGAGTTAGGTAGAGATCAAAGGGATGAAATATGTTCTGATAGAAACCCAATAATGACTCCAGATTAAAAAATATAGCAATATTACTGGGTGGAGACAGCCAAGGATAGATTTTGGCAAAAGAAGAGCAATAACCATTTGAACTTAGTGGTTACCATCAGATAGAAATTTTATGTGAATCCAATGGCACAATATGATGCTTGGAATGAAAATTAAAAATTTAGCTTATGCAAAATACAAGTTTAAAATTGTTTTAATATATGCTACTTTCTTTTTTCACGTACTTAATATCATAATGACTTTCATTTTATTTTACTGCACTGTCCTCACTACATACGCCGATGACACATGTGTGTAATCTGTAAACAATGACCCAACTATTGCTTCCCAAACTCTTCAGTCTCACATTGTTTCCATTGAAGAATGGTGTCAAAAGTGGAGGATCAAAATAAATCCTACTAAATCCCACCAAATTACCTTTACCCTGCGCCGCAAACCTATGTCTGCCTGTCCCACTATATCCTTTGGCAATATTCCACTCACCTCAGTTGAACAGATCCGATACCTTGGACTGCATCTTGACAGACGACTTACTTGGAATCCTCACACTAGACTGAAACGACAAGAAACAGCTCGCAGATATCGCTTATTACAACATTTACTTGACAAACGTTCAAAACTTCCCACCTACTACAAAAAACTAATTTATATTACCATACTTAGGCCTATTTGGACATATGGAATTGAACTATGGGGATCCACCAAGCCATCAAATTCCTCTCGCATCCAATCCTTGCAATCCAAAATCCTCCGAAAGATCCTAAATGCCCCTTACTTTGTCAACAATAAAATAATCCACAAAGACCTGAATATCCCATTAGTTGCAGACTTAGCCCGAATTAGATATACTTCCTTTCACTCCAAATTACCACTCCACCCAAACCCACTTGTCCGCAATATCTCATCTCCTTCTATTCCTGATCATCCTCCGAGGTGGCTGAAACGACGATGGCCTCGAGACCTTCTTGTCTGAAAAACCTTTGAAGTGCTACCAATGGGTAGATTCTTCTCACGCCTATCATGTCCATATCTCATGTGCGAACAGTCACATTTACTTGATGTATTTTTTGTGTTAATACAGTTGTAAATATCTTTATAATAAAAAAAAAAAAAAAAAAATTTATTTTACACAATCAATTTTGAGTTTTTTAACTACTGAGATTTTTAAAAAAGGTTCATTAATTTGAAATGTCTTGGTCCAAATACTATAAGAATCAGCCCAATACTTCTGTAAAATTCTCAAGGTACAAGTTTATCTTGCTTTTAAATCACTGTTATTATTCGGAACTAATAAAGATTTTTCTGATTTTCTTTAAATCATAGTGGATATAATTAGTTGACCGTTGAGAATTACTAAAAGAAATTAGTCCGGGTGGCGGTCGGTGAATGAAACAATTGAGTAGTTTCAACAGTTTATTTTTTACCAACGTTGAGACCGCCATTTTGGGTCATCATCAGGGCGTGTTATAGGCGAATGGAATCTAGGTACAATTGTACAACAATTGCCTACAACATGCCCTGATGATGACCAGCAATGGGGGTCGAAACGTTGGCAAAAATAAACTGTTGAAAATACTCAATTGATTCATCCACCGACCGCCACCCAAACTAATTCCTTTTAGTAGATTTTCTTTAAAAATTGTATTATTTGAATTAGCACATTAGTTTATACCTACAAATTTAATAATTGTTATAGTAACAGTTTTAATTAATCTATGTGTTACAGCATCTAAACCACAACTGACTTACAAGTTTATTCAACAAACTGTTCAACCAGGCCCAGCAATGTCATTGAATGTATAGCCATAGGAAACCCTACACCCCAGATAACTTGGGCATTGGATGGTTTTACTCTTCCAATGAATGAGAGGTATTAAAATTAGTATTATTTGTTAAACATACTGTGTAATTTTGCATGCATACTTAAGCTTGTTGAGGAGACTTATGTACTTCATGATCCATGAGAAGTTAGCAAGTGTATTATTTATTATGAAACATGAAACCACTTTAGTTAAACTAAAAATGATAATGATTGTTGATTTTTTTTTTTTTTCTTATTGGTAGTTAGTGATTTGGCGAGTTTGTATATAATATATATATATATATTTTTATATATTTATTTTAATTTTTTACAGATACCTAATTGGCCAGTATGTAACACTGAATGGAGATGTTGTAAGCCATGTAAATATTAGTAATGTTCATGTAGAGGATGGTGGAATTTACCAATGCAAAGCGTCTAATAAAGTTGGTGAAACATCCCATAGTGCTGAAATGAGAGTTTATGGTAATAATTTTTTTAATAACCTTTCTTAACCATCATATGTAAGATAAACTGTATTTATTGAAAATAGTTAACATTTAAATCATTTTTTTTTTTTTTTAATTTTGTTTTATTAATTTTTTTTTAAATATTTCAATTCAATAAAGTTTCAATTTACAAAATATGAAAATACTTTAATTGAATAATCCACTATTTAATTTGAAAATTTTTATTGAGGAAAGTATGTTTTTATATTTTTAACATTAGAGCTGACTTTTTTTTCTGAGTAACATGATTCTTATGACTTTTAAAACAATTTCTCTTTATTATATATCTATATAATATAAAAATTCTTTATATCCTTAAATTTAATCCTCATAAATGTTTATTTCTTTACTAATATTGAAATTATGGCTTTCAATCAGGGTGTGATGGGCCTATGATGTTATGGAGTGAGGTTATAAACACACAGCTGGTGAGAGCAAAGAAAGAGGTTATGTGAAATGGATTTGCTACTACCTCAAATATGTTTATATTTTTGTTCTCTTTATATTAAATTGAAGCTAATTTTTATTTCTGTATTTTATTATTGTAGAAAGATTATTTTATTTTACAGTGGCAAATCCATTGTAACCTCTCGCCAACTGTTGTCTTCTATCTCTGTTGTTATTGTGCTCTCCTCATTTTGTCTCTCTTCTCAATATGTTGAAAATAGTTGTAAATAAATAATGTAGGGGTTAGAAAAAAAAAAAAAATTGTCTCTCTTCTGTGTAATTCTTTTATTCATCATTTTATCTGACAATTTTACCTACCGGAAAAAAAAAATAATATTTTTGTTACAATTTTGCAGTACCAGGCTGTTATTTATTTCACCCTCACTTCCTTTAAAGTGGTGACGAGTTTTTGATGTTTTTTTCTTTCTCATTTTTTATTTTGTCCATCAAGTATTATCATCATGCCATTTGATTATGATTTATAGACGCTTGACATGGAGGTAAAAAAGTGGAGGTGGAGTCAGCATTGGCCCCCAATGCGCTGGCCAGATTACCGTCTTTTTATAGAGAAGAGCCAGATCTGTGGTTCATTCAAGCTGAGGCGGTATTCAGCTCATGTAAGATAAGTAATAGCTAGAGTAAATTTCAGCTGATTATTGCCTAGCTTTATTTTCAATCTCTTAGGCAAGTCGCAGATCTGGCTCATAATCTGCCGTAGGTTACTGGAGCCACCCTATCTGTCTACCCCGTGACAAGCAGAACAAAGTCCACCAAGGAGTTCACCTTATATGCTGCCAGTGGGATGCCCATTCCTACGTATGGCACCATTGTCCAGAATCTCGACCTGGGGCTCCGGCAGAGAATGTCATGGCAATTCATTGTTGCTAAGGTTAGCCACCCCATCATCGGCGCAGATCTACTTTATCACTATAACATGATGGTAGATCTAGCCGGGTGCCAGCTGTAGACCAGAGGACGGGGATGACAACAAGAGGTAAATTGGCGAAGGTACCGGTGCCCTCCATCTGCTCAGTACCAGCAGGGAAATGGCACTCTGCCCTGCTGCGCTAATACCCTTCTGTGACCCAACTATCATTCTTTATGAAAAAGCCAAAGCATGTTGTTGCCCAGTATATTGAGACCAGCGGAGTCCCAGTCACCGTGTGAGCCCACTGCCTGCCACTGGGAAGATACAACATCGCCAGGAAGGAGTTAATGCTGATGATTGACGAAGGCATCTGGAGACCATCTAACAGTCCTTGGGCCAGCCCGCTCCGCATCGTCAGTAAGAAAGATGGAGGTATCCGGCCCTGCGGCGACTACAGGCAGATTAACGCCAAGACAGTCCCTGACAGATAGCCTGTGCCCAATTTGGCGGATTTCAACGTTAATATGCACGGTAAGAAGATCTTCACCACCTTGGACCTCAACCATGCATATTACCAGATTCCGGTGGCAGAAGAGGACATTCCGAAGACTGCCGTCATCACACCTTTTGGCCTCTTCGAGTTCCTCCTGCAGCGTTTCCTGGGTATGTTTAACTTTGATCACCGTTGCATACTCAGGGCGGCGGAAATGCAAGCTCTGCTCATCAGGTTCCTTCCTGGAGCTAACAAGAACTACAAGAGGCCCATCGAATGGAACGACGAAGCCATAGAAGCGTTCGAGCGCTGCAAGACTGCCATCAAGAACTCCGCGGTGCTGGGACATCCTAAGGCAAACGCTGAGCTTGTCCTGGTATGTGATGCCTCCAGCACAGCTATAGGAGCAGTCTTGCAGAAGTAGGATGGCGACCTCTTGGATTTTTCTCCAAGGCTCTCGCTGCAGTGCAACAGAAGTACGCCACCTACAGTAGAGAACTATTGGCCATCCACCGAGCCATCAAGCACTTCCGTCATTACCTGGAGGGGAGACATTTTACTGTCTGGACAGACCAAAAACCACTAGAACAAGCTTTCTACCAGAAGCCAGAGACAGTGAAGCCCATACGGATTAGGTTGGTGAACTTTATCAGCCAGTTCACAACTGACATCTGCCAACATATCCGGGGAAGACAATGTGGTAGCCGACGCGCTCTTGAGGGTTGAGGACATCGACTGTACCGAGGACTATGAGCGCCTCGCATTCGAGCAGAAGAAGGATCCGGCGGTTCCTGAGCTTCAGAAGAACAGCCGTCTTCAGCTTCACTGGATCCAGCCTCCTGGTATACCCTCATCTGTCCTCTGCGAGACCTCTAAGCCTCAAGCGTGACCATATGTTCCTGAGTCCATGCGAGAAGAGATCTTCTACCGCCTGCATGGGCTAAGTCATCCCAATGACACTACAGGTACAGGCACAGGAATGTTTAGTTTAGTAAAAGAACTAAAAGACCTATTTAAGATATTTAATTTAGCTAATATTTTAAAGACTATAAAAACAACATTTGGTAAACTAAGAGAATGTATTGACCCCATAGAAAAAAAATAGTATCCTTATTGAAGGGGTTGTGGAAATTATTTTGTAAATAAATGTTATATAATAACAAAATAAATACAATGTTCTGGAATTGTAGGTCAATCGTAAACAAAAATTACAATTCAATGAATTTATAAAATCTAATAATGATCAGATCACAGGTCTTGTTGAAACTTATTTAAATGATACAGTACATTAATAATACCTCGATATGTATTACACGGAGCTGACAAAACATTTCGCATGGAATTGTATAAACAATAATCGAAGTGGATCAGTATTGTTGGACTATTATTTTGAACATACAATAAAAATAAATGCACCCGAGAAAACAACTTATTTCCCCACAGACAACTCCAGGAAACCCAGTACAATAGATTTAATTTTATCCAAAAACATTAATACCTCAGATAAAATTCTTTCTGTTCCGGATTATCTTCTGATCACAATCCGTTAGCCTACCAGATCAAATTTCAAGTTCAAAGCAACTATAGTCCTGATAATCGATACCGTATACAAATAAACTGATGTAAATTTAAGGAAATTATAAATAAAAAATTGCATAAAGATCTTCCATTGACAACAAAAACAGATCTAGAAAAAGGAGCAACCCACTTTCAAAATATTATTTTATCATCAGTTACTAAAGCAAAACAACTAACAGTAAATCCAACCTTTATTAATAGAAATATTACAACTAAAAATCCCTATATTTATTTTTTCTTAATTAAACTAAAAATTTATCTAGATTTAAGCATCAACAATATTTAAATAAATAATTTAAAAAAAATAGAAATTTACTCAAATAAAATAATCAACAAATTAATTTTTATAGAGACAAACAAACAATGGAACGAAAAGCTTGGACTAATCAAAACCACTGACAAACTTTGGACATGTATATTGTATATTAATCTGACAACTCTATTGATCCTATGGTCTCCACTCTAACCTCAAACCTACGGTCCATACTAGACATCCATGCTCCCCTGAAAATCAGAACCATCCGCCGTCCTACTGCGCCTTGGCTCAACCCCGAAATAAAGGATTTAATGAAGAGAAGGGAAGCAGCAAGATGTAAATTTTGACGCACTCATTTGCGAGAAGATTATGTGTCTTTCAAGGAGCTGCCTAATGAAACCCAATGTGCAGTGCGACGTGCTAAATCCCTCCATATCCATTCTATCCTTTCCGATGCTCCTGACATTAAATCTAAATGGAAAATTCTTTGAAAATTGTCCTTTCCTGAACGCAATAACCTCAGTTCCTTCCAAATTACGCCTGACAAACTCAATAACCATTTTATTTCCTTAGCTCCTACTAATCTTCAACAACTCCAGATATTATTTACCAAAATTTCAATCCAGACAGTTTCTTCTTTTCTCATGTGTCCTACGACAAACTACTTACTGCAATCTTGAAATCCAGTATTAACGACTATGGACCAGACAATATTCCTGTAAAGCTAATAAAATCCAGCCTCCCATCACTCATACCGGTACTATATCATATTTATAATTTCTCTCTGCAAAATTCCACTTTTCCTTCTTCCTGGAAAACCGCCCTCATCCGACCACTAAATAAAGTTCCGAATCCTACCTCACCGCAAGATTTCCGTCCTATTTCTATCCTCTTCAATCTAACTAAACCGCTCGAACGCCTTGTTCAAACCCAGCTATAGAATTTCCCAGAAGAAAACTCCCTCCTTAGTCCTCTCCAATCCGGCTTTCAACCTGGTAATTCTACCCAATCCACTCTCCTTAAAATAACACAAGACCTACAAAATGCCATTGATCACCAAAAATTAACTATACCTATCCTCCTAGATTTCTCAAAGGCGTTTGACACGGTTGACCATAGTATCCTTCTTACCAAACTCCAAAATCTTCCAGTATCCAACAGCACTTTGCACTGGTTTCAATCCTTCTCAGTATGTAGTGGTGCCAGATCAACCTCCTTCCAATACCCTGCCTCTATTTTGTGGTGTCCCTCAGAGATCGTCTTGATCCCCCACCTTATTCGGTAACTACATTGATGACCTCCCTCTCCTTATCCACCACTCTAAATACCACCTCTATGCTGACGATTTCAAAATATACCTTTCCTTCCCACCTTCCGACCTATTACCAGCTATAAAAAGACTACAAGAGGACTTAAATCGAATAAGTCACTGGGCTGTAGTCAATAAGTTAAAACTAAATTATGAAAAAACAAAAGCAATTGTAATAGGATCCCATCACCTCCTGAAAATTGAGGTAGGAGGGTATCGTTCGTTGAGCATTTTCATTGATAAGGATTTCATTAGCTGAAGCTCGAGAGGCTCCTTTCGCTTGATTCCTGGAACTGTGAGATGTATTTGGGTTTGAAGAAGGGAATTCCATGGAGGTGAGTTACTTACTATTCTGGTTTGTTCATTTTGCAGAGAGGTTAAATTGTGTTCTGAAATTAGGCTATTTATTTTGTGAAGTGGGCTGGTACGTTTGAGTCTGTTTGGATTTCTTTCTGTAGTCCTTTTTTGTAACGGATGACTTGGAATGCTTCTAGCTTTTGTTTGCAGATTTAAGAGCTTGACATCTCTTCTGTTTTCCATGGATAGCATTCCACTAGTTGTCTCCATTTTGTTAATTGGAGTGGATTTAATTGCTCCAGTTATCAACCTGAGTCCCTGGTTCTGTGCTATGTTAATTTTGTTAAAGTTGGATTGCGCTGCAGTTCCCCAGCTGCTGATTCCGTACTCGATTACAGGCCGGACGTACCCAGTATAGAGAGATTTGAGAGTCTGGTGATCCGCTCCCCAATTCGAGCCTGCTATCTTTTTCATAAGGGCTGTTCTCTTACTTGCCTTGACAATGCTTTTTTCTATTTGTTTTTTCCATGTGAGTCGCGGGTCTAAAACAATTCCTAGGTAGGTTGGACTATCTTCTTTACTAATCTTGTTTACGTTTACTTTTAGGTTTAAGTCTGCTCGGATGTTCGGAGAGAGACTGAAGATAGTATATTTAGTTTTAGATATATTTATTTTCATAGCCCACTTCTCTGTCCATTCATGAATAGCATTCAGGGCTGTTTGGATCCTGTATTTCGCTACGAGTATAGATGTGGCATGGCTCCAGAAGGCTAAGTCATCTGCATATAGTGAAGCTATCACATTTCTTGGAAGTTCTTCTATAATATCATTTATATAAATGAGAAATAATGTTGGTGAGAGAACTCCGCCTTGAGGTACTCCGTTTTCTATAGTTCTTTGTCTGCTTCTTTGCGTACCTAAGCAAATTCGGCCTTTTCTGTTCCTCAAGTAGTTATTTAGCCATGTGAGAGCTCTGCCTTCTATCCCCATCTTGGCAATCTTGACCATCAGCCCATCGTTCCATACCTTGTCAAAGGCTTTTTTAAAGTCAACCCAAACCGCAACTGTGTGCTCCTTTCTTTGAAAACTGTCCTCAATCTCTTGAGTGATGAAGGCAACCTGGTCTTCGGTGGATCTGTGCTTTCTAAATGCAGCTTTTTCAGGGGCGAGGAGTTTATTTTTTTCTAGGGTCCACATTATTCTGTTGTTGACTATCCGCTCCATAAGCTTTCCGGTACAACTGAGTAATGTTATTGGGCGATAACTATTTGCATCCCCTGAGGGCTTTCCTTCCTTTAAGAATGGAACGACGATTCCCCTTTTCCACATGTCAGGGAAAATGCCTATTTTCCAGCTTGTGTTGAATAGTTTGAGAAGCTGGGTCTTAGCTACCCTCCCCATATTGATCAAAAATTCATTCATTACTCCATCTTCACCTGGAGAGCATTTTAATTTTAAAGTCCTCAGTGCATTGTTTAGTTCCCCTGATGTGAATGGAGCGTCCATTTCTCCCGGAAATAGTTTAGCTCTTTTAAGATGTGTTCTTAAGAGTTTCTGCATATTTTTCTGTTTTTTCCGGCATATGTTAAGATCTCCTATACCACTTATGTGTTTTATAAGTAGATCTGCTGCTTCCTTTTGGTTTAGAAGTCGGTTTCCACATTCCAAAGTGATTTTATTTTGGTTCGACTTCTCTCCGGCCAAATTTTTCGCCAGTTTCCAGAGTTTTGCACCTTCTCGATCGAGATTTAGCTCTTCAGTCTTTTCTCTCCAAGCATTTTTCTTAGAAGTTTGCAGAACATGTTGTAGTTTCTTTGTTGCTTCCTTCAGTTTTGTATTGTTTAATTCGCTTGGTTCTTTTTCAGCGACTTCCCTAGCTTGTGACTCTTCACTTTCTAGGGTGTCTAGTTCTGGTGTCCAGTAAGGCTTGTAATTTTTCCTGCTCCCTCTAGGTATGCTTTCTTTTGCTGCTTTCATGATAGCATCAGTGAACTGTTTAGCCGTGTAATTAACTTTCGTAGAGTTAGACTTTAGGTTAGCGGTAAGTTTATTGGTAATGTCTTCAAACATTATCCAGTTTGCCTTTTTGAAGTTCCATCGGGGAAGTGGAGAGACCGGGGGAACTGGTGCTTCTATTTCAATTTTAATTGCTATAGGATGATGATCACTGCCGCCGAGCTTTCCCCACTTCGACTATTGCTGTACGATATACGATGGTGTTTCTGGGGATCTCGAGGTAAAAATTAAACACTTAATTAATTGCTTTGTCCAATTCATCTTCGGGATCCCTAGTTACACCTCCGTATCCCAATTTTATGGGAAGTTGAAGTGGCTTTACTCTTCCAATCGTCGCAAGTATTTCCTTGCGTTATTCCTTTACCAAGCTATCCGTCCATCATAGATTTTTGACCTCCTACAATTCAAATCCTCTGTCCATCCTCACTGTACAGGCCTTCAGATTTATACAGTACAGCCCACCGAACTGAACATTTCGACAGATCCTTTCTCATTCGATCCACAATCCTATGGAATTCCATTCCTCCTTCCATCCGTCACTCTAATTCTCTTTCTACCTTCAAATCCCGCATATTTAATCACTTAATGAATATCCAGGCTCAATAAAATTGTAAATAAGCTTTTTTATTTTTGTTGTTGTTTTCTTCTTATTTAAATATGTCTATTTTATATAAGTAATTATTAACTTGTTTATATGTATTTAATATGTTCTAAGACTCCAAAGCACTTTTTGTACATTCTGTATATTTTATTCTAAAGGGACATGTCCCAGGATAATAAAGAATTTATTTATTTATATCCAAAAAACGGAAAATTAACTACTATCCTCGACTCACTTATCTAAATAAAACTGAATTTTCTTCTTGGTAAAGCCAATCTGATAGCTGTCAATCTAGTTGATATAAGTATCCTAAACATCAATTTAGGTACCAAGACCCACACTGCCATAATTAATTGATAAGTTAAGAAAAAACTTATAAACAGACTCAAACAGTAGATACCCCGCAAAATATGATGACTAAATATTCCAAAAATTATAAAACATTGAAAAAATTAAATGTTAAGAAAATTCCTGGCCATGCGGTATATTACCGATATATTTTAAAAAATTGCCACCATTAGGAGACTGGTATTATCAATAAATCCAATATTTAGATTAAATCACTTTCCACAAATATGGAAACTAGCCCTATTAAAACCAATTCCGAAACCGAATAAATATAAAACAAATGTAGAAAATTACAAACCTATCAGTTTATTATCAGTCTTAAGTAAAATTGTAGAAAAAATCATTTTTCAGAGAATAAATTCATTTATTACTGATAAAAAGATATTTATTGACGAACAATTTAGATTTAGGTACCAACATTCTGCGATAGCCCAGTTAACTAGGCTTACATCACCGAGGGATTTAATCACAAGCAACTCACAGGGTTGGTATTATTGGATGTCCAAAGAGTTTTTGACTGTATCTGACATAACGGGCTTGTATATAAGCTGATTGTTTACAACTTTCCATTTTACTTAATAGCCATAATAAAATCCTATTTATCTAACCGGATAATACAAGTAGTTATTGATGCCCAATAATCCTTGCTACGTACACTTTAAGCTGGACTTCCTCAGGGCAGGGTTCAACTTTTTATTCAAACCGTTTTATTTGTTCAACTTTTTATTTGTTCAAACCGCGCGATATTCAAAAATACTCATATTAATCAACATTAGTAGGAATGGAATAATTGTTAATTTTAGAGCTGAAAGATGTCTGTAAGTCCAATCGGTACCAAGATAACTCTATTTACGTAATACATTGTGTTTTAAACTTGAGGAAAGACCTAATTTTAATATCATGCGACCCAATATCATGAAACTACCACTTTACCATAATACTCATAATAGTAAACATTTATGGAAATCAAATGAGCTTTACTGTGTGATGTGATCGGTACCTAGACAACTTTGCCCACACGTTGTGTCTTGAATGCAGGAATTGATTGGCTTTAAACATTATTCAGCCCAATATTTATATTTATATAAAAAATTGTGTTATATTATTTAAGTATTGTATTGTATCTTACTGTGTACTGTGTTACTGTTTGTTAGTACTTTTATTGAATTGCAGTAGGTGAACTCCCTTCCCACACATGGGCTCGCCTTAGTGGGATAGTGACTTCTACTTGCACTGTAAAATGTCTGTATTTTGATTTAAATAAAGAAGTTATTAAAAAAAAAAAAAAAAAAAATATTATATATATATATATTATATCGAAACCGAACATTTTACCAAAATACTCATAAGAACTTCAATTAAAATTAATCTAATGAGGTCCTATTATAGACCTGATAGACATCTGTAGGTCTCATAAGTATCTAGATACTTTGTCCATATAATACAATACATTGTGTTCTAAATACAAGAATTGTTCTTATTTTAAGGTTATGAAGGTAAATATCACCGAAACCACTCATTAATCTAAAATAGTTATTATAGTATACCCTAATGGACATTGAATAAGATTCAGTTCGAGAGCTGATAGATGTCTGTAGGTATTATAGATACTGACATATCTTTGTCCATATAATACATTAAGTTATGGCACTTACCTTATGGCTTCTCCCCACCTATTCCAAAACTAAAACTAGATCAGTTTGGACCTTTTCCCTTCTGATCCGCCACATGGAACAATGAACACATATTGATTCCTATAAATCACAAACTTTCAACTTCATCTATTGCAATATCAAACCCCGTTTCTTACAAAATAACCATTATAAAAGTCTCAATGCTTATCATTTGGATTTTGTCTACCACATGATTCCGACCACCTAGGATGGGCAGACAACCTTTTTTCGTTATAGTTAAGATCTAGTTTCATATAAGAAAGGAAAGAAACGTCTTTTAATAATTAAAAATGTTGGCTCTTAACCTATTGCGTGTTTTTGCATCATGTCTGCTAGACAGACCCGAATACCTACGATGGGCAGACTAAGTTTTTTTGTTGGGAACCTCTGTTCTATAGGTTTGATGATTTTAATTTATGAAATTGAGAGAACAAAAATATTGTTTGATGATACTATGTTCTTGGGAAATTTCAGGTTAGATGTTCAAACCTCATAATCTTAGTTAATATTTAGAACTTTAACAAAAAAACTTTTTTAAGGTAATTTTTATCTTCAATATTTATTAAGTTATGGTTTAATACATTTTTTTTTTTCTGAGATTGGTTTGGAAAGTGTGGCTTATTGTGTTAATTATTTAAGTTTGTTGAAAAAGAACAGGAGATGTTACTTGATCAACTTTAGCCCCAAAGGAAACTTAATGCACCCAAAGTGATTTTTAAGACTTACCAAATTACATTGTAAAGAAAAGGATTATTTGATGTGTATATGTAATTGTGGGAGTGTGTCTTCTTTCAATTATATGTGATAAATGACTGTTATAATGCTATATTATGGTAGCTGCACTTTTTGTGTACTGTCTTCCTATTAATTATCAATTTCATTTACCATTAATATATTTTTTGTACTAAATTTCCATTTAGGTGCTCCTTATATCAGGAAGATACCAAATATTTCTGCTGTTGCTGGTGAGCCTCTTTATTTACCTTGCCCGATAGCTGGATATCCTATAGATGTCATCACCTGGGAAAAGGGTAATTTTAAATAATATTATTAATAAAAACAATTTTTTTAAATTGAAAAGAATTACTAATTTAATAATAACGTTAACTAATGGACCAGCTTAGGTTAGTAACTTAAAAATGCAATTCTAATTAGCTTTTGATGTATATTTGAGATGGATCAATGTTAATTATATCAAATGAGTTAAGTTCTTGTTTTTTTTTAACTGTCTTAAACTACTTATATATTCAATTATTCTTACCAAATCAAACCTAGGATAATCATAATATAATCCCATGCACCTGCTTAGTAGAACATAATTAAAAAAATAAATGTTTACCCAGAATCAAAGAAGTTATTCATATTTTGATTTTAGATGGGAGGAAATTGCCATTCAATCGAAACCACAGAATTTTTTCTAATGGTACTCTCTATATTGCAACTGTGGGAAGAGAGCAAGATAAAGGTACTTATCAATGTTCAGCACAAAATAAGCAAGGCAAAGCAACATCTCAGAACATTGTGATTTCAGTAATAGGTAGGATCATTTAACAATTTACATGTCAATATTTGTAAAGATATAAACATTGACATACTCTATTTTATTTATATAATTTTCTTTTTATTTATTCTTGTTCGGAGAAAAAAAAAGTACATATAGAGAATCGTACTGTTTCTAGGCCAACATCCGTGCAATGCAGCTCAGCCGCCAGGTTTTTTCCCCATTTTGGGGTACCCCCTTTATAGAGGCTGGGTCTGCCCCAGGAGGGTCTCCATACCCCAGGATCGCCCCCCGGCTGAAATAACAGAATAAATAATATTCCGTCATAACCAGGATTCGAACCAGGACCCGGAGCACAGTAGACTAGTGCTCTATCCACTAGACCACGCCGCTCCCCTTGTTCCGAGAACCAGACGAAAAATAAATAAGAATGTAGAAACTATACTTTAATCTTATTTATTAAAAAATGTCCTGAAGTCTTGCTAAATGGCTTATTGGGCCCTTCTGGTGGTCAAGACCAAGATCCCATCATACCCACCCTATTTAGTGTCCTGTCACGTAATCTGTCCCCACCACTGAATATATATTTTACTCATCCCAATCATCATGAGGAGCCTTCAAACAAAAGTGACTTGTGGTATGAGTTTCTCGTTTATAATGTGTCACTTATATCTCCTTGTTGTTATGATTAGGTCTTGTGAAACAGCTCATCTCTTTATCAATGTATAGATTTGTCTGTTCTTTAACCAAGAGTTTAAATCAATCCCAGGCCCAAACCTGTAACCTTGCATTGAGCTCCCATCCTTTTGTGATTTTTTAAAAATGAACCCCACTTAAAATTTCTTGTTACATTTAATCCTTAGATTAAATCTGATAAAGATTAAGTCTTCAACCCCCTCATTATACCTATGATAATGAATATGCCGATCTGAATATTCTCATTTATGGAATTTTCTTTTCTTCGCTTTTGCCAGAAATATTCAAATACCTAGGTCCAGGATTAGGGTTAAATATTAAACTCTATTTATTTAAAAACATGAAAGTAATACTATCCATAATGAGGATAACTGTGTTTTATTTTATTCTTTTTTTTTTTTTTTTTTTTCAACCACTTTCAAGTTCTCAACTAAGTGGATAGTATCTCCTTAAGTGGTTCATTGTTAGACTGTGGCAACAGTATTATGAACATTGACAATTTTCATGTTTTATTTTATATAGATAAAGTCAGGCTACTGTATGGTCTTGAATGTTTGAGAAACCACTATAAATGTTTTTTTTTGCCTGAAATTAACTGTTCTACGATTTACTCGAGGGTCCCAAAGGGCAGTTATGGCATAGAAGATGTTGGTATTATCTCATCTGATGAGGTTATGACTAGGCTTGAAGACTGGCATCCAATATTCCCTCGCATAATTTTGGCCAATCTAAAGCTTAAAATGGTAAGATCATAATTCATGTAGGGCATGCTCCAACTGAAGATGCAATAGTTTTGGACAAGGAACTCTTCTACACAGATCTGGAAAGAGTAGTCTCTCAATGCAGAGAAAATAAAAGGAAAATAATAATCACAGATCTCAATGCTAGAACAGGCTGGGATTATCAAGATGGAAATTGGATCATTGACTGACATGGCAGAGAAAGTAAAGTAAATTCCAATGGGAACCACCTAAAAGAGTTTTGTATGGATAATCTGGTAATAGGAAACTCATTCTATCCTCACAAAAAGGTCCATAAAATTACTTTTCCCTCCCGACAATGAAACAGCATCATTATTAAAAGATATTGTACTAATGTTAAGGTTATGTTATTAAAGGGGTTGAATAACCCCTGTTCACCTGTGGTTGAATAACCCCTCTTCACCTGTGGTTGAATAACCACTGTTCACTTACTGTTGGTGGGAGATACAGTATTTTAAAGGGAAGAAGGAGACAACCAAAGCTGTTTTTCCAATATGGGATTTGATGGTTTGGTGGTGATGTATATTTTGTCGCTTCATATGTATTTAGCAATATCATGATCCGATACTATTTACAGTGGGACAGTGAGGTATACTTTCCTTGTGGATCTGTGGTATTCAGTAAATTTATATATATATATATATATATATATATTATATATATATATATATGTAAAACCTGTACCTCTACAACCCATGAAGAGGCTTAGGTTCAGTTCTTATTGAGATTCGTACAGTTTCACAGTCAGTGACCTTGCAAGAAGATGAGGCATAAATCACACCCAGGTTTTCCCCCCACTTTTAGAGACCCTCTTTATAGAGGCTGGGTGTGCCCCAGGAGGGTCTCCCTACCCTAGGGTCGTTCCACAGCTGAAATAACGGAATACATAATTCTGCCTCTGCTGGAATTCGAACGTACGACCCAGAGAATAGTAGCCTAATGCTCTACCCACTAGGCCACTCCATTCCCTACACACACACACACACACATATATATAATTATAATTATAATATTCATATAATTTTAAAATAAAAAGTAATTTAACATTTTATGAAAAACAAGCATTATTAAATAGATTTAGGGTAAGGTTTTTTTAATGAATTTAAGAAAATTTTGGATAAGGATCATTTAATCTCTTTTAAAATATTCAAATCTTAAATTAATAGCATTATTAAAATAAAGCTTAATATGGTCCAAAGGGATTTTTTTCTTTTCTTGTAGGTTGCTTTTTTCATGAGGCAGTAACTCTTCCTAATTTTTTCTTAAATTCACTAATTGACATCACAGACCTTGATAAACTGACACAAAAACTAAGCTGATTCTATCTTTTTGGTGAAAAGTGAAAAGTGTGCTCTCTCCGCACGATGTCCTACTAGTAACTTCTACCGGAAAAACGCAGTTCCCAGACATGAAGTGCTGGTTTCCTGAGGTTATATCTGCACACCCTTTGCTGAGATTGGCTGGTTTCCTCTGCTGCTTTCTGTATCTATTTCTTCCCTTTTTTTATTGTGCACTCTATATCACAACATCCAGGTCCGATTTTTTTTTAAATTCTTTTATTGAAATTTACAACTGTACATATTACAATAAGTAAATGAGCTATTTATAGAAAATTGGCTATCTATCCATCTAGTGGTAGCACTTCAATGTTTGTTTGGTCAGCAGGTCTCGAGGCCACTGCCTTTCAGACACCTCGGAGGATTATCGGGAATAGATTCCGATAAGAGGATATGGACAAGCGGGTTTGTATAGGTGGGTAATTTGGAATGAAAGGAGGTATGTCTTTTTTGGGCAATTTCTGCAACAAGTGGGATATTCAGGTCTCTATGAATGAGTTTGTTGGTAACAAAGTAAGGAGCATTGAGGATTTGTCAGAGGATTTTGGATTGTAAGGATTAGGTGCGGGAGGAATTCGATGGTCTAGTGGATCCCCATAGCTCAATGCCATAAGTCCAAATGGTTGTGTAACTGGGTTTTTTGAAGCAAAGAGGGAGTTTTGATCGTTTGTCAAGTAAGAGTTTTAATAGTCGATATCGACGAGCAGTTTCTTGTCATTTAAGTCTTGTATGAGGATTACATGTAAGAGGTTTGTCAAGATAAAGTCCAAGGTATCGTATTTGTTCTACAGTGATGAGTGGAGTATGATTAAAGGAAACAACGGGACAGGAGGTCATAGGTTTACGTTGTTGAGTGAAGTTGGTTTGGTGGGATTTATTAGGATTTATTTTGATTCTCCAATTGTGACACCATTCTGCAATGGCTGATACATGGCTCTGTAAGATTTGGGAAGCAAACATAGGATCATTATTCACGGATAGCACACATGTGTCATCAGCCTAAGTAGAGAGGACAGTGCTTTAATGGATAGGGATATCAGCTGTATGCACCGTGTAGAGGATCGGGCCTAGGATACTACCTTGAGGTACACTGGTTTGAGTTTGATTGAGTACTGGGGAGTTGGAGAGATTATGATTAACTTTTAAGGTTCTATCTGTTAGGTAGGAGTGGATTATTAGGAAATATGTCGGGGAAAGGAATTTGCGGAGTTTGTAGAGCAGTCCTGGATGCCAAATTCGATCAAAAGCCTGTTCCATGTTGAGAAAGGCTCCAGTGCAATACATTCCGCGCTCCAATGTAGAGGATACCACATCCACCACACGATGGCACTGCTGAATAGTAGAATGGGATAATCGAAATCGAAACTGGTGGTCAGGAATGACATGATTTGAATCTATAATCAGGTATAACCTTTTTAGGAGAAGTTTTTCAAGAATTTTGCCCATAATAGGCAAAAGGGATACAGGACAGTAAGAAGATGGGTACTCTGGCTTAGGGATCATTTATGTAATGGACAGTTTCCAAGTATCAGGAAAATAGATAGAACGGAGAGTGGGGTGTTGTAGATATAAGTAAGGAAAAGGATGGTCTTTCGAGGGAGCTGTTTTAGAATGTTGGTTGTAATAAGATCATGGCCTGGAGATTTTATAAGAGATAATTTATTAAGGATGTTGATGATTTCTGATGGATGAAAGGCTTTAGGAGGAGGATATTGATTTGGAGTGGAACATTTAGTTCTGCTTCTACATGTTCATTATGGATTGGGTTAATGATATCGGGATGTGGATTAAAAGTTTTGGATAGGTGTTTGCCAAAGATTTGGGATTTATCATCATAGGTTCTTGTCCAGGTCTGGGATTCAGTGAGGAGTGGATAATTAAAGGTTTTGTATTTCAGTAGTTTTGCAGTTGTTGTCCATAATGATTTGTCTGACGTGGTTAAGATTTCTGTAAAGTTCTGAAAGTTTTGAATTTTGAGTTTTCTTATTTCTGTATTGAGTTTGTTAGTCAGTTTACTGTAATGGGTTTTGTCCTATGTGTATCTGGTTCTATGCCATTTCGCTCTAACTCAGCATTTTTCAATTAGGAAGAGTCGAATATGACTTGGCAATTTTGTGTCATGAGACTTCCTATTTGTAAAGTGAGATGTGTTGTTGTTTATAGTTGTTTCTATTGATTTTGTGATTCTTCAATGGTGGAGTCTATGTCCTGTTTCGTTATTAACAGAATTTTTAAGTCGAAATTATTCTCTAAATCATTAGGAAAATTTTCCCAGTAAACATGTCCTTTAATCAAGGAGGGAGGTGATTGTTTAAGAATAGGATTTGAAGGCATGAGAAGCAGTACCGGACTATGATCTGAGGAGAGGTCATCTAAGGATTTAATTATAGATTGGGTGGATGGGATTTGGGAAGTAATTAAGATGTCAAGGATATCAGTACATTTTTTAAGAGATGTGGGATTAGGTGGAGACAAAATGGAATAACTACTGGAGGTTGTGACATAGGAAAGAATCCTACCACGAGTGTTGGACTTCGGCATCCCCATCGTTGGTCTTTGGCATTATAGTCTCCCCCAGCAATGAAGCTTCTGGAGGATTTGAATAAGGATTCAAGGTGGTTATAGTTGAGGGAATTACCAGGAGGGCAATATACAGCTAAGATTGTCATATTGAATGAGTGGAAAGATAAGGAAATAGAGGTTGACTGAATGGTGTCAGATGGAGTGGAGAGAATCAGTGAGTGAGGTAAGGATTTGTGAATAAGGATACATGAGCCAGCGTGTGATGTGTTGTCTGGGTGATCTGATCTGTATGTAATGTAGTCACATATGTAAAAGTGAGAATGAGTGGTGAAATGAGTTTCAGTAATCAGTGCAATGTCTATAGGATTGTCGTGAAGAAATATGTCAAGTTCGTCTCGGTGATTGTTCAGTCCGTTTGCGTTCCACAGTAGAAGAGCTAGGGACTTATTGTTCATCATGGAAGACTAAGTGGGAATTGTGACAGGAGACTTATTAGGAGAAAGATGAGTGGTCTTATCGTATTTTGGAGATCTAGTAGGAAGGAAGAGAGGATAGATGTAATATCTAATGGGTTTTGGCTGGGATAGGAATAGTAGGTAGTGTCATAGGATGGAGGATTAATTTGGGCAAGAGAGGGTTGAATCTTCCTTTGGGAACGTTGTGAGGGTTCAATATTCAATAGTACTTCTGATGAGGGTTCGAAATGGTTGGAAGGAAGGGATGAAACTGGAACTTTGGAAGCATTCTGAGGAGGAATAACAGGAGGTAACTCAACCCTCAAGGAGATATTTTTAGTGGGGAAATCGTTTTTTTGGAAATTTAGGCTGAGAAAGTATGGCATGAGGAAGTACATGAGAGGTCTGAGGCTGAGGTTGGGAGATCTGTGGTTGAGGATGGAGAAGTCTGGGGCTGGGATCAGGAAGGTCGATGCGGTTGAGAGCTATGTGAAATTACTGCTGAATAGGTTTTGGAAGAAGAACTATAGGAGGTCGAAGGTCATTGAGTTGGGTTGATTCCTGCAGTCCTCCGGGCGATAGGAATGCTCCTCTCTGAAGGGCCAGGTTTTTCTTCTTCAGGAACAGAACTTTTCTGATTTTGTAATTTAGTGGCTGAGTAAATAGCTTTTTGTCTAAGTATAGTTCTATAGACTATGCAGCTTTTGTTATATGATGGGTGCTTTTCGCTGTATAAAGCACATTTTGCTGGAGTGTCACGAGGCTTAGGATAGGTATCTGTTGAGTGCGAACCTGTACATTTGACACATTGTGCCTGGTGGTGACAGTAGGCTCTCATATGTCCCGAAGTTTGGCATTTAGTGCACTGAACTATTTCTGTTCTCCTTCTCAGTTCCTCAAAGCGGATAACAGAGTACACCAATCGATTGATATTGAATATGTCCTTGTTGTTCGGGGCAGGCTCAACATCCACAAAAAATAGCGGTAGTGGATATTTTTCACACGGATGCAGCACTCAGGAAATGTTCCTCAAACTGCATTCCAATTCTTCGAGATCTACCTTGATTGCCTCCATGGGGGTTGTGCTATATATTACTCTCAAGACGCAAGTCGATTTAAAAAAATTTTGAGCTTGTCGAAAAAAAATTTTACCACACCAATTTATTTTACATTTTTCCCACATTTTTTATTTAATCTAATTTACAATATTTAAATCCATTACATCTAACTTACAGCAATATTTTATTTAAGTGTCATCAAATTTTACATGTTTATAACTAAGTCTGTACTACTAAACATTCTTAATATTTTATCATAAAATCAATTTTTGTAATATTTTAAACTAATATAGCAACAATTATAAAACAAATCATATACCAACACAAAACATAAATTATTAAATACAAAACATAAGTCATAACAAACAAGAGTATATGTTATTTACTCTTAACAATAGTTAATTTTCCAAATTAGTCTGGGATAGAATACAATTGTTTATATCAATAAAATTTCCTATTAATTATTTAATTTAAGGGATTAGGGGGATATATCCTGGGACGGTCCAGGTTCTTTAAAGAATTTATAGTCTTGTATTTCCGGGGGTAAGGAACCCAGAACGTCCTAGGAAATATCCACCTAATCCCTTCAATTACACCCTCAAGAGAAAAAAATGCGTTTCAGCTGATGTATATGTACTAAATCACTTCTCCAATGTACATTTTTATTCATGTATATTTAATTTTACTGTAGTTTAAATGTAGGTACCTACCAAACATAAATATAATACGTCGCAAAAACCTATTTCTAATTATCCAATATGCACTTTCTCCTATTTTTTTAAGCTAGACCATGCGTGATATAAAGAATATTAGAGAATATGTTGATAGAAACGTATCAAGGAAGTACTTCTTAGGCCTCCTATTTTTTTTAAACTACACTGCTACACAAAAAAAGTGGCGCACTTTAAATAATCATTTTTTTTTTCCTGTGAAATTAATGTGCATTACATAAACTTTTTTATAAAATAGTATTCTTTTGGGATGATTTAGAGGTAAAATTAAGATTAAGAAACAAAAATAAGATTAATTTGCAAAAAAATAGAAAATTAACAAAAATTTATAATTAAAAAAAAAATTGTTTTTCTCGGTTGAATTCGACTTTCAATAACGGGTATTGTTTCATCTTGCTTGAATGACTGTCTTATATGTAATTTACTGTCTTATGCCTTGTAGGCATACTTCTAATAAGGTTTGCTACATCTTGCAGGATTTACTCCCATGCATCCACTTCTCACCCTGTGTGCTGGATGAGCTCATAAGGAATTCTCTACATGACCTTTTCACTTTCCCCAGTACCAACACCAGTTAGTGTAGACGGTTCACACTTGACTGAGATACTGCAAGCTTGGAGGAAAGCATCCAAGTGCTTTTTGTCGGATTATCTTCAATTGCAGCTCATAGAGCTTCTCTGTCCATAACAGATGGTCATTCTGAGCCTAACTGCCTTTGTAAAACTTGATCACCATTTTCAAATTTAGCAAACCATCTCCTCACAGACCTCACATCAATGGACCCTGAGACTCCATGAGAAGGGTCTGCTAGGACATAATGAGACAATTCCTTGACAACCACAGGGATAGGTTACCCTGAGGATTTCAAGGTGAGCCAAGACATCGTTCACACCCCAAACCTGCAATTTTTCCATTGAAGGGCTGCTTGGCTGGAACCACCCACTACTCAGTGGGTCGCTCATACAGTGCCTAGCAATGATTTAAAGCTTGTGTCAGGACTGGACATGTTACGCTTATGACCCACAAAATTACTATTGTATTGTGAGTTTGCGGCAGAGTAACTATACTTTACCACATGCAACACACTGTGGTGCTTTGAGCTGTAGAATGTGCCACAAATATCAATTGTCAGTGTGAAATGATGTGTCCCCTTTTTAAGCAATTCTCACACGAATCTGACTCTCCCACAAAGTCATGATGCTCCTTGGTGGTTAGATTTAAAGTATGGCGCCAGGTCTCCTTAGTGGGAGAAACCGAACCGCTTTGCCGAGAACCACTTTGTCTCTGACGACGTGTCGACCCAATTTGCTAGGACCTAAGTTTGCTTCTTGGGGAGGACTGTGAAGAGCCCAATGATGAAGGAGTTGCAGTTGTTAGTATGTTGTTTGTTAGAAACGCCTGGCTTACCTTTGCATATTCTCTAGAATTGGGGTATTTATTATTTAAAATTTTTTTAAGACACCATGGCACGAGGACCAGCGGATTAAATTCTACCCTACCGTATCAGAGCATCCCATGCTAGCTGAAAGGAACTGGTATCAAAGTTGAGACCTACAAGGAGAGAGGATAGTTCACCCGCCAGTGTATTTGGTAAATATTACATCTTGTTGACGGGTGACAGGCGTGACTTATCATGCACTAATGATTCAATAGTGTCCGGGAAGTGCATCCATTTAGAGAGATTGACCCGACTTGAAATCTTGGCTACTGAGACGGATATGTCAGAGCAGTCAGACATGATTTGGTCTCGCCAGCAGCTGAACTGTGTTGGGACTTAAAGTTAGGATACCGGAAAATCATCAAAGTCAGTTTCCCATTTGTTCGGGAAGAATGCTGCTCTCGAGAATGCATAAAATATAATTCCTCCCAAACATTTTCCAACTTGGACCACAGCCCTTTGAATTTGTCATAATTTACTTCAAATTTGATGAATGTGTCCATCTTCAGTCTTGGTGACATCATTATGAGTGCTCAGTCTCTTAAGACCTTACCTGAGGTGGTGAAGCTTGTGCTTAAAGGAAGTAATGCACTTGGTGAACAATACGTTTTGATCGTCTCTAACCATTTTGTTTTGTGAAATTCACAAATTTATTTAAGAATTATATGAAACGCCAATGGTAATTGAGCATAATTTTTGTCTGAATACAGTTAATACTAAATAAATATAGGTTTATCTGAAATATAAAAATATGATTATAAATAACACGAAGTAACATTTTATAAAAAATAGTTAACATCAGCAATAAAAAAACTAATCCTAAGGTAACCGAACATGTAAATCTAAATAAATATTTACCTAACTATATCTAAATGTCCAATTAAGTACGACCCTAACAATCAATCAATCATCGGCACAACTCATTACTAAGTCAAGGGCTCCTGAATAAGCCCGCGCCACGTGTCTCGGTTCTGTGTAATCACCATCCAGTTTCAGACTCCAAGCAACATCTGGGCATCCTGTGCAAAACCATCTTGCCAGCCCATCTTCAGTCTTCCTTTTCGCCTCGATTCATGAATTTCTTCAAGGAAAATTGTTTAGGGATCGAATCTTCTTCTATCCTTGCAAGATGCCTAGCCCACTTTAACCTTTTTAGTTAAATGAATTTAGCAATATCTGGTTCCTGGAATAGAGAGTACAGTTCTTGATTTGTACTTCGACGCTCTTCTATTTCCATGTTTAACATTTAAAAACATTTATTGTACTTGCTGATACGGGACCATATTTCCTTGGAGACATCATTTTTCACATTTACCTGGCAGCCGAGATGTACAAATTCGTTGACTTTCTCAAATTTGTAGTTTTCAAATCTTACCTTCTCGTACTGCTTGCTCAACAGATACCATGTATTTTTTCTTAGTCTCATTTATTATTGACTGCACCCTGAACCAACTTCTCTCACAAATTAATATATTTTTAAAATAATTAACAAATGAAATTAATTAATATTGAATGCTTGACTGTGATTGTAAATATATAAGACTACTAAATAGCATTGGAACTATTGTTACTATTGAAATGGAATTAGAGTTTCTACCTAATACCCTTTCCAGAGTGTCTACCTAATACCCTTTCCTTTAATGCTGTTGGCATAGATAACTAATCTCCTGATATTAAGTTATCTTAATTAAGGTCTTATCTTCATACACTAATTAAGGTATCTTAATCATTAAATTATTTTAATTGCTATGATTGAACTCATTATTATAAAATTTTAATAATGGGTGGTATGCTTTCTATTTCCCTCATGCGGGGCACCATTTTGTACAATATTGGGGGTCAGGAATGTGTTATACAGCCTGGAGCCCTTTATTGTTACTAAATGTATTAAAGAGCCCTTTGTTTTGTTAAATATTTGTTCTTTATAAAACATTTATTATAGACATTAACATTTAATGTATTATCACTTAAGATGTTTTCGGCCATTCTCCGTAATTCACTCTGTCCAAAGGCGAACTCTGCAATTTGTCCTGTCTCCTGATCCAGAACAATGGGTGAAGACCTCTATCAGTCTGGATGAGCTCCCTGTTTGGGACTGGCTGGCAGGCAAATGTGGCGATGGGTATGACTGCGGGCGCCAAGTTCGTTTATTAATTGTTTTAGCTTCTTATCATTTTGGCTAGAATCCTCTACACCCTGGGCATCCATAGTCCAATTAGGGAAGTATGTGAGAGGACGCTATTGTTCAGGAGCCAGATGCATGTTAGACTGCTTCATCCAACATACATTAGGAATTATTTTGTTAGGCACTTATAACAGAAATGCATTTCTTGTATTCCTCAAACTCTTACTAAGCAGCTAATTAATTCAATGAAGTCATCAATTATATCCAATTTACAAGCCCATTGAACATAAAATTATTTTTTGTTTTAACTACTCTGTTATGGCTCAAAGATGGCGAAAGTACATTTCTGGCTGATTAGAAACCCCTACTAATGACCGCTAGAACCCGATTATTCATCTGTTAGCAGTAGTAGGTCATTTATGTTGATTGAAAATAAGATTGTTGACGGGGATGATCCTTAGGGAATTCCTCAAGATAGATAAATTGGTGATGATGGAGGTTTGTTGGGAATAGTGTCTGTCTAGGAGCAGAGTACTGGATCAGACCTGGCCAATTTCCTAGTCGTTTCTACTTTGTTTTCTTTGATAAATTAAATAACTTCTTATTAACACCTGATGTAGGATTATCAGTGATTTCTTCATATGATCAGTCTTTCAGAAAATCTGCCATTTCCTCATCCACAGGAAGTACCAGTAAGTGTTCTCTTTTTTCAATTTTTTTCAGAATTTATCTAGTGAGGTTGGATTTTGATGGTTTAGATTTTCCAATAATTCAAGAAACTTCTCACTGGATTTCATCTACAATACTCTCATTGACCATTTCTCATACACCACAGATGACCTCAATATAAATTTAATGCACATAAGATTTTCTTTATTTTTCGTATCCATTAGTTAAATAAGTTTGTGTTTCCAGCAATCATAACCAAAGGAAATATGTAAGAATACATATTCAGATACATATTTGTATCTTGGTGCAGATAATATTTTATAGGATAAACAAATAAAACTTATAATATTCTTACTTATATATGGCACCTGGTCATTTTTCTGTTAGTTTAAAGCTTATAAGGTTTTTATGTAACATGCACATTGCAGAATGTTTACTGTTGTTGGTGAGTTCTCATTAAATGGTTGCCTCATTAGTATTACATCCAGTCTTATCCCAATGAAAGGAATGATTCATCTTACTTGTTGGCATCCCGAATAATCATAGAAATAATTCTGTTCATAACAAGGTGTGTCACCTTTATTTTATCAGACCATGGTAGAATTTAATTTTTCCCATGTATGAAACCATATTGTATCCAAGTAAGTTTTATTTATTCAAATTGAAGGTACTGCAATATCTTAGCTATCAAAGTCTATGAATTGAATAGTTGTTATGTCCACCTATCTAATAATATGATTATTCATTACCTGGATTCAAATTAATAACATTAACCAATAGTATTGTAAGGAATCTTGTTATAAGGTTGACACATTTGCATTTGCTGCTCAAATTAAATTCCATATTTAGTTTCAAACAGTTACACACACAAATATACGTGTGTGTTTGAAACTAAATATATAACCAAATTTCACACAAATTTTGTGAATGAGATAATTCTACTACCATTTTATGGAAAAAATAATTAATTTATATTCTACAAAATTAAATCATGTGAATAAGATAATTTAACTTCATAAAAATAAGAGGATTTCTGTTTAAATAAAATTGTATTAATTTTTGATCTTTTCAGGATTTTCAGAATTTTCTTGAATTCAATGGAAATATTATTAGTTAAATAACTTTTCATAATTTTGTAAATTTAAAAAAGCAGATTAGCTAACTGTGACAATTTAATTTTTGAAAAGAAATAAGCTATAAATATTTGTTGAAACTATCAATACACTCTAGCCCAAACATTAAGTATCCCTTATCTAATAGACATAGCTTTTCAGTTGCTCCGAAGATAGCCCCATTTGTTCTTCAAAATGATCTCCATGTGGGGGATCGCGTAGCGGTGCAATGCTTTGTCACCAAGGGTGATCTGCCACTGTGGCTCGGTTGGACAAAAGATGGTGATGTACTGCCTGGAGATGTAACTATTCACCAATATGAACAGTATACTAGTTCCCTCACCATCAACTCTCTTACCGAAGGTCATACAGGAAACTATACATGCATTGCAAGGAACAATGCTTCAACTGTAGAATACACAGCCCAACTTCTTGTGAATGGTAATCATTTCAAAAGGACTGAGGTATACCTTTTTACAAGAATGTTGTTATCTAATCCAGCTTATTTATAAATTCTTAGAAAGTTTTAAATAACTTGTAGCATTTCATTGTTTAAATATATTTTCTTAACCTTGAAATATTGTTTCGGTTGCTGGGATTACATTGTACAAAGGTTATCTCAGATTTTATTTATCTGAACAATGGAAGTAGCCTAGATTGTGTTTGTTTCAGTGCCTCCCAAATTAGGACCTTTTACGTTTGGAGAACTGGTGGAAGGTGTAAGGACTCAAGTACAATGTGTTGTTCAATCTGGTGACCCTCCATTAACACTTACTTGGCTGAAAGATGGAGTAGAATTTTCATCAGATTTAGGTGTTCAAATAACCAAAGATGATTTTTCAAGCACCCTGGCAATAAGCAAAGTTGGTCTGGAGCATACAGGATATTACACTTGTGTGGCGACTAATGCTGCAAAATCTACCAAATTATCATCTAGACTTACTGTCAGCGGTATTGTGTGGCAGTTGTGCAAATGGATAACGCACTGCTCGCTATTGCACATGCACATTTTGACTTTCCAACACTCAATATCTTCCTTAAGGGACTCGTGACACAACAGTTTAATATTTTATTAATATTTCATATTGAATATATTTCTTACATTACAACATCATAAAGGAAACTGGGGAAAAGTTTATAAGATAGCAAATTTTAAAGATAGTATTGATTCTGATAAAAAATCATTGTACAAATTCTACTAAGTTATCACTTTATTAGTTATTAAGAAAGGACTAAAGATATGGAGAAGGGATAAGAAGATGTTAGCGTGATATTGAATTCTATTATATTACCTTCTGCTTTAATTTTTTCCTGAAGATTTTAGTGTTGGTAATGCTTAGCAGGAGAGCTTAGGACACAAAAAGCAAGTTTATGCACTGCACAAGCACAGCACAGCTTTTGAGCTTAGGTGCACTGTGCACACCAACTCTTTTGTTCTATTTTGCATGAAAAATGTTCTAAAAACTTGTCATGTTTTTGTCTAAATATTTCTAACTTACTGTTTCCTCTAAGATTTCTTGTTTATATATTAAACTTGACCATGTGACAAATCATGTTCTCAAAATTTGTTGTTGTATTAACATAATTAATGATTATGATGATATTGAATATAATTAGTTGACCGTTGAGAATTACTAGAAGGAATTAGTCTGGGTGGCAGTCGACGAATGAATCAATTGGGTATTTTGATTAGTCTGTCTAGGCTTGAATCCTGAATTTGTTTTTAATTTCTACAACATAGTAACTGAACTTTAAAAATACTAATATTAAATACTATTGAATTATTAAAACTATAAACTCTGTACATAATAATCATACTGATTTTGTACCAGTGACTGTGCAAGGAGTCGATTTGCTTGACCTCCAGGTTTTTCTCTTAGTTTTTTATAGCTACTTTATAGTGGCTTGTAGCCTCAAAAGGGTCCAAGATTTGAGCCCAAGGCTAAAGATTAGTACCCCAGTGCACTGATACTTTTGATACTGATAGTGCACCTACTGATACTTTTGTAATAAATTCCAAAACTAAAAAATAACTATTAAAACACTCAGATCAGATGAATAGAAAAGTATATATAATTTAATAATAGAAAATACAAATTACAAAATAAAATAACATTTTTGGATTTTGACCTAAAATCAGATGCACTACGTCATCTTTTGACTGTCTGTGTTTAATGACAAAATTATTCTTTAATCTATCTATATAATCAATGAAGAATAAAATAAGAGCCAACATATTAAAATTTCAAAAGTTATTTGTTTATTATATATTAATTGCATTCACTAATTTATTAATAGTTGAATTCTCTTGTGAGCAATATTCTATTGGAGAAAGCAGATCTGGAGCAATTAACCAATGCCAACCAATACTTTCCATTTATCAACTTTATTATTTGATCCCAAGATAAATATTTAGATTTCAAGTATTTTTTTCTAAAGTCTGATAGTATCGTATAGGGAGCCAGAAAGTGAGATCTTCTACTTCATGAGTGTTTCAAAAACTACAAAGATTATTTGTTAGTTGAAAGTGTTTATAATTGAAGTTTAAAACATCAAACTTGATTTTTATCACCTCCAGTCAGTAATCTGATTTACTGGATTGAAGAGTATAAATGGGGGAAGTTTTAGAATTCCTAACTTTAATAGTATATTGACTTTTCAGACGCCTCGGAGGATTGTCAGGAATAGGAGAGGAAGCAAGGATTGAAACTAGTGGGTTAGAGTGGGAGTGGAGTTTGTCTTGGAAGGATTGGTACCTATTTGGGCCAAATCAGCAATATAAAGGATGTTAAGATCTTTATAGATGAGCTTATTCGTGACAAAGTAAGGAGCATTGAGGATTTTTCGAAGAATTTTGGATTGAATATGGGAAGAATTTGATGATTTAATAGAGCCCCAAAGTTCAACTCCATAAGCCCAGAAAGGTCTTATGATGGTGATATAAATGAGCGTTTTGTAGCTAAGTGGAAGGTTAGAGCTTCTGTCCAGTAAGTGTTGTATAAATCAAAAGCGACGGGCAGTTTCTTGTCGTTTCAGTCTTGTGTGTAGATTCCATGTTAGACATTTGTCAAGTAGGAGTCCTAGATAGCGAATCAGTTCAAGCGGAATATTATTAAAGGACATTGTAGGGCAGGAAGTCTTAGGTTTACAACAAAGGGTAAAGGTAATTTGGTGGGATTTGTTGGAATTTATCTTAATTATCCTATTATGACACCATACCTCAAGGTCTCTGATGTGGGATTGAAGATTTTGAGAGACAATCGTAGGGTTGTTAAAGTAGAAAGTAAGGTGTTCGGATATCAGCTGTATAGACTCTGTAAAGAAGAAGAAAGAAGAAGAAACTTTATTTATTTACATAATATTTACAATGTACACTCAATACAAATATGTTTGGTTTCATGATTTCAGTGCACCTTTTTTCATGATAACAGAGTTTCAATCATCCTTTGAATTTACTAATTATCATACAATATTTTCTTTAAGATAGTAGGAAAAGTAACATGAAAAAAACCTACACAATATAAATTACAATATTAATTTAAAAGTACATGTTTGGTTCTTTTGTGCGTGTAGCGCTTTAGTGATGTTTTGTTGTAATTACCAATTTCTAGTTTTAATGGGTTTTCAGAAGTTGTGGTTTTATCAAAATAGTTTTTGGTTACTGTGTAGATATACTGTTTTAATGTTGGTAGATTTAGGTCAGAGAGCATTTTTGAAATTTAATATATCGTGGGTAGTTATTGATGATTCGCATACATGTATTTTGTATTGTTTCTATTTTTTTATGATTGGTATTGCAAGTCGAGCTCCAGACGGGCGATGCATAACAGATCTGGGCACGTATGACTGTTTTATATAGTAGTAGTTTGTTCTGAGTGCTTAAACTGGATTTTTTATTAAAATATGGGAACATTTTACAAATACATTTTTTTGTTTTTTCGGATTTTCTATTGATATGTTCAGTATATGTTAACGATTTGTCTAAAGTTATGCCTAAGTATTTAACTGATTTAGACCAGTTAATGTGGACTGAGTTTAATAGCAGATGATGGTTTATGTTCGGTCTGCGCTTAGTAAAGATTATGGCTTCTGACTTGTTTGCATTTATTTTTAATTTCCACATATTGCAATATTTATTTATTTTTTTGAAGTTTAGCTGCAATCTATTAACTATGGTATCGATGCGATAGGATGATGTATATAGGGCTGTATCATCAGCGTAAAGAGACCTTATAACGTGCGGGTGGCTTGGAAAATCGGATATATATACATTAAATAAAGTTGGCGAAAGGCAGGATCCTTGAGGAAGGCCGGCCGTTACAGGGAGTATACTGGATGTCGAATTATTTACACGAACATAAAATCGTCTATTGTCAAGATATGAATGGATAATATGAATTAGGTAAGGAGGGAAGTTGTATTTAATTAATTTGTGAATAAGTCCTGTATGCCAAACGGTGTCAAAGGCCTTTTCTAAATCTATTAAAAGCATACCGTTATGTTTCTTTTCGTTAAAAGCTTTGGTTACGTAATCAGTAAGCCTTGCTAGTTGGTCTACAGTAGAGTGGTGTTTTCTGAAGCCGAATTGGTCATCTATTATGATTTTGTTCTGTCTAATATGCCGATTTATTTGGTTAATATTAGTCTTTCTAAAATTTTTGATACAATATTTAATAGGCTAATCGGTCTGTAATTCGAAATTTCTTTCTGGTCTTTATTAGGTTTGGAAATAGCGATAGTTTTGTGGGTTTTCCAGATCTTAGGAAAATATCTGAGTCTCAGGATGGAATTATAGATTTTTGTTAAGTGTAATATTGATTTTTTGCTAATATTTTTGATTACCAGGGAGGGAATACCATCATCACCTGATGCTTTCTTTGTGGCGAGTTCTTTGATTACTTTGCCAATTTCTTTTGGCGAAATAGAGGAAAAGTTACTACTTACAGGTATTTTAAAAAAATCACGAACTGATTTTAATTTTTTATTATTTTGGTTTTTTGTACCCAAGTATTTGAAGTGATACCGTGAGACTCTTGGAAATGTTTGGCTAGTAGTTCAGCCTTATCATTAGCAAGATAAGCGAACTTGTTTGTAAGTTTAAGCGGAGGAATTTTTGATGGCTGTTTTGTGATATGTTTATGTATATTCCAGATAATTTTATCTCCGGTCCTGCAAGAGCTTAAAATTCTAGCCCAGTTATCGTTTTTCCACTTATTAATGCGGGTTCTCACAAAATGATTGAATTTATAGTAAATAAATTTAGCTTGTGGGTTTTTGGTTCGTTGATATTTTATACGAAGTTTATTTTTTATTTTAATTAATGCTTTTAAATGGCTAGGTAAATTATAATAGTGATTAATGTGAGAATATTGTTGTGGAATGGACTCTACCATAGCCTGTTTAATACATTCGTTTAGTTTGCTTATATTATTGTCAATATCTTTTTCATTACGAATTGACGGATTTATGCATATTTGAGAGTCCAGTACCCTTCGGAACTTATGCCAGTCCGCTTTGTTGAAAACATATTTTTTTGTCAACGGGTAAACAGGTAATGACGCATCTATACGGAAAATGACGGGGTTGTGGTCCGAACTAAGACACGGTAAAGAAATGAGTTGAGTTAATTTTTGTAAATTTTTTGTGAGCGCGAGGTCTATGATACTGGGTTTACAATTACGCTGAGAGGGTATATAGGTAGGTTCAAACGGACTATGTAATTGTATTTGATTGTTTATAATGAAATTTAATATGGCTTTTCCATTTTTATTAGTGCTGTGGCAGTTCCATTGTACATGCCTTGCGTTAAGATCCCCAAAGACAAGAACATATTTATTTAAACGAAATAGTTTATTGAGATCAACGATATTTATTTTATTTGGTGGAATATATGTTGAAATGACGGTAGTTAATTTATTGTCTATTGTGGTGTTTACAGCAACCGCTTCAGTACAAGTCAAGTCGGGGGTTTGAATGAAATGGTGCTGGACGTCGGAGCGGATTAAAAGTATGACTCCTCCTCCCGCCCTATTGCGATCTTTCCTATAAATATTGTATCCCGGAACCGAGAATCTGTCCTCATTCGAAAGTCGAGTTTCACAAACTGAGATTATGTGCGGAGTATTATTTTGTAAGAATAATTTAAATTCTATATCATTATCTCTGATCGTTTGGGCATTCCACATCATGAATTTTATTTTATCGTTAGAAGATGTCATTTGGAGTCAGATAATATAATGAAATAAACTGAGCTTTGTTTACTTCTGGAAACGAGGATGAACGAGAAACGAATACAGAATAATTAATCACGAGTTGATAGTATAAATGAAGTTGATTATTGTTTGGAGTAAGAGAAGAATGACAATAAGGATTATAAAAATAATGAATTCGATTTAAAGTAAAAAAGTTCATTAGTGATTTTTCGAAAGTGAGACCGGTAAAAATATCGTGAGTACAAGTACAGTTTGAACTTTTATTAACTAATATAATAATTTTTGGAAATTTTTGGTTAATATAATTTATTTTACGACGAGAATGCAAGGATGGGCGAGTTATATAGACCGAACTATATTTTAGTGTACATATGTACCTATTAACGTAAAATAAATAGTTACCAATATAAATAAGAATATAAACAAATGTGTGAACTATGATGTTTTGAGAATTGTATAGTGTAACTAAAACAAATCGAATAAGAGTGTACAGCTGTGTTTGTTTTTGTGAATACCTGGCTTGTGATAGATGTTTAAGCATTAGACTATACAAGCAATATTTACTGAGCGTGTTGTGGATATTACTTCGTAAAATTGTTTTGTACATAGGAGCATGTTTGTTTTTAATTAGTAATATCATTGAACATTGTACTACTGAGATAAGAGTAATACATGATATTAGATAGTTTAACATACACAATATATTATAAATAATGTTAAATTTATTCGATGACAGGTACTGATGAACCATTAATCGAACAAAGATATTAAGCCTTCTACTATAATAAAAATTTTTGACATACTATCGTCAGTATTTTTTATCTCAGACATAATAGATTTAAATTTCGATATTATATTATTTAAATTAAATAAACTAAATATATTTTTAATTTCTTTAAAGCATTCTATAATAGAAGGCTCATTATTAGGCTTAATATTAGAAGTATCATTTTTAGTATCCGTAAAAGTTTTTTCAAACCATTTAGAGTTGGTTTTAGGTAACGCTGGAAATTCTGTAGGTTTTGCTTTATAGACAATTCGTTCTGATGGTTTTGTCCAGGGCCGTTGTTTACTTTGCTGTAGCAGTTTGTTTCTTTGAAGCTCGGGGCATTTTTCAGAATTTGAGAAGTGTTCTTCACGACAGTTACAACATTTTGGTTTAAATCCGTCTGTCATTACATTCGGGCACTCTTTGGATAAATGCTCTTCTGAGCATTTAAGACATTTTGGATGTTTAGAGCAATTTCTGGCCACATGGTTGAACTCTTGGCATTTATAACATTGTGTTAATGTTTTCTTGCTATTGTATTTCTCCCATTTTATATGTACGTTGTTACAGTATTTTATATTATTTAATTTTGATAACTGTTTTTTGTTCTCTAATATTACTATAGATAAAGGTAATTTTTTTTCTATTCCATCTGATTTTTTTATCATTTGGAATATTTTATGAACTTCCAATCCTTGCTCTTTTAAATCTGATAAAATATCGTCTATGGGGTATTCAGGGGGCATCCCTTTCAGAACGACTTATGGCTTTATATCGTGTTTCGGGGTATAAGTATGAAATTCTTGGTTAAGCGATTTCAATTCATTTTTTATGGTTGTAAAATCTTTGTCATTATAAACATAAAATATGGTTTTTTTACCTCCGTATTTCATGTTAATATCTTTTATTTTTGTTTTTAGATGGGATAATATATTTTTCGGGTTAGAGTAGGTTGTATTTACCACAACTGGTGGAAATTTTGGGTGGGTCGGTTGGTTAGTTTCGACTTGATTTCTTCCTCTTCATCAGAAAAACTATCAAAATAATTTTGAGTTGGTACATTATATTGGTACTCACCTCTTTTTCTTTTCGGATGACTATCCTCTATTTTTGATGTGCTAGGAATAGCGATGTTCATGTTAGTAGTTTCCCCGCAGGGGGCATTCTTCAGTTTAAGATCAATTTCAGATGTGATAGTCTTTCACTAAGTTCGATATGAATCACTAATTAAAAACAGTTTATACGATGAAAAGTTTTTATATAACGAATGAATACTAATAATTAGTATACAGCGCACTAGATAAACGTCTGCACTAGCCGGATGCTACAGAGAGACTCTGACTCTGTAAAGGATGGGTCCTAGGATACTACCTTGAGGAACACCAGCAGACTGAGCAAAAAGGGATGAATAGGAACAATTATGATTTATTTTGAAGGATCTTTCAGAGAGATAGGACTAGAGATAATGAGGTAGTATGTAGGAGGGAGGAATTCGCAGATTTTATAAAGGAGTCCTGGGTAGCAGACTCAGTCAAAGGCCTGTATTACGTCGAGGAAGGCTCCCGTGCAGTACAATCCACGTTCCAATGCTGATGAGACAACATCCACCATACGATGACATTCTTGGATGTTGGAGTGACAAGAGCAGATTCAAACTGGTGGCCCGGGATTATCTGAGAAGTCTCTAGGATAGGATAGAGTCGTTTAAGGATTAATCTTTCCAGGATTTTACCCATAATGGGTAAAAGAGATATAGGACGGTAAGAGGAAGGGAACTCCAGCGACTTTTTGGGTTTAGGGATCATTTTAACAATGGATAATTTCCAGGGTTCAGGAAAATATGGGTTCCGGAGTATGTCATTGTAAATATATGTAAGAAATAGGATGGATTTTCTGGGAAGTTGTTTTAGGATATTGGGAGTGATTAGATCATGTCCAGGAGCTTTTCGGGAAGGTCACCTGCGGATTATGTTTGAGATTTTAGAAGGCTGAAATGCTTTAGGAGGAAGGGCCAACTGGAATGTAATATCCAGTTCTGCTTCAACGCATTCAAGATGATGCTGATTAAGGATATCAGGATGCCGATTGTAGGTTTTAAAGAGGTGCTGAGTGAATGTTTGGGATTTTTCTTCATCTGATCTGGTCCAGGATTGGGATTCATTGAGGAGAGGATGGCTAAAATCTTTGAACTGAAGCAGTTTCTTAGTGGTAGTCCAAAGTGATTTATCAGTTGTAGTGAGATTTTCGGTTGTTTTCAGTAAGTTTTGAATTTTGAATTTCCTATTTTCTGCTTGAAGTTTGTTAGTCAGAATGGTATTGTTAGTTTTGTCTGCTGGGTATCTAGTCCTATGCCACTTCGATCTTGATCTATGCTTTTCCCTTAATGAGATTCAAATGTGCTGTGGCAGGTTAGTTTGTTGAATGTTATTGGTGTTGGTATTTGTAGTTTTATCGGGTATACTACTATTTATTGAGTCAGTAAGTTGTTCTACAGCTCTGTCAATATCTAGTTTAGCCTTTAGTGAGATTCTTAGGTCCAGTTTGGTTTACAAGTATGTCCGAAATCCGTCCCAGTCCACTCGTCCAAAGATCAATTTAGGAAGGGTTGGCTTAGGAACAAAGCCCGAACACAAAGGAAGCAGAACTGGGCTGTGGTCTGATGAGAGGTCATTCAAGGATTTAACAGTTGTTTGTGAGGAGGAAAGCTGGAAGGTGGCAAATATATCTAGGATATCAGGATGTTTTTTTTGGGATGTAGGCCAATAAGTGGGATTCATGGGCAAGAGGATAGCTATTTAAATATGAGACACAAAAGGGGATATTTTGACAGGTATTGGATGTTTGACAATTCCATTGTTGATTTTAAGCATTATAGTCTCCTCCAGCAATGAAGCATGTTTTGAGGGAAAGGAATAAGGAGTTGAAGCAGTTATAAGACATGGCATTGGCTGGAGGATAGTATACAGCTGCGAAAGTTACATGGAATGGACGGGTTGTGATGGTTACAGAGGTTGATTGTATGGCACCAGTTGGAGTAGAAGGTACAAGGGAATTGTGGTATGGATTTAAGCTTAAGGGTGAAAATAAATATTTTGGCTTCAGGGTGATTTACGTAAAGAAAATGAGTTGAGGTATACTTCGGTAATACTCAGATCAACAAAATAAAATAGAAAGGTGGTTTGTTGCAAGGTCAAGGAAACTAATATATATAAACTTTTGTATACAGTTTCTCTTAAGACGATGCCTCTGTTGACATTTGGATACAATATGTACTATGTATTTGGTAGAATAAAAGTTCATTCATACACATGTTGATATACATAAAACTACCTTGGTATTACATATTTAATGAAATGTTATCAAGAGCACTTTTATCATGGCACAGTACCTGAATTATACTATTTGAACCGTATATTATTGATTTTATTTTCAATACTGCAAATTATACTCAAAACAAAATTTGTTAATGAATTATGGATTGTTTGTGTATTAATTTAATATCACGTTTATGCTACTGTGGCTAATCAAACATAATTAATTAAGGAGAGCATGCTGTTTTAAGAAATAAATGTCATTAATTCTATCTGGAAATGTCAGATATTGTTTCTTGATTTGTCAGCTATGTTCTTAAATTTAAAAATGAATTGATAACTATTTGAAAATGTAACATAAATTTCCTACTAGTAAATATGTAATATTATTGTCTTAAGTCTGATTTTTTGCCTTAAGTTTTATATATTATGTGCTATCAATGATCTGGAATGAGAGGTAGCCTTATTTTTTTTCCTAAACATCTTCACATAAATATTGTTGGCTGCCTAAATTTATTTTGTATTCATTGATAAGTGATTTATTTATTTAATTTTTAACTCACTTTATGCTACTATGGCTAATCGGACGATGCTACAGTGGGAGTCCTAAATTTTGCCTATCCAGGTTGTATTAGGATATGGATCTTTAACGAGTACCTGACATCGCACAGGCTCGGGACCACCTTTTAACGTCCCCTCCGAAGGACGGCATAACTAAGGATTTTTTACTCCCATTAAAAAATCCTAGGACCACCTGCGGATTTGAACCCGTGACCTTTGGCATGGGAGGCTGTTACTCTAGCCACCCAGCTACAAGTGATCCCTAATATATAAGTATAAGTGAAGGATAAGTGATTTAATTGATATTCTTCTTATATAATGTAACTCATAATGTTTAGCATTATGATAATTAATATTGAATTATTTACCTAACAGGTATCTGGGAATGAAGAATAATTTATGAAATTTGTTTTACCAATTTCATTATAATGAAAATTTTAATTATTGTCTGATAAATTTAATTTTTATTAATTATAATTCTTGCAAAGTCTTATTTAGGTCTTTAATTTTATAATGTTTGATGAGTAATTAAGGTTCTAGTATAATTCATGTTTTTAAAATTTGTAAAACGCATGCTAAATCCAGTCTTTTGCACCAGGTTTGGAACATCATCAAAAATGTTTTCGGAACTTTCCTAATTCGATATGAATAATTTTTATATTAATTCAATCAATGAACTGTTTAAATTGAATTTGTTTACTGTTTAAATTAGATGTGTTACTGGATAAATATTTCTTAAAGATTGATTAATAACAGAATGCAGTAGCAGGATTGTTCTCTTTTTATTCATCCAATATGATATTCATCATTTAATTGCCAAACATTAAAATAAAATAAATTGATTTAAAGTAAGAAGTATAAGATATAATCCAAATTTCCCATGTAATTATATTTTTATAATTCTATTTAAAGAGGGAAATTTTGAATTTAATTGTTTATTACTTTTCCAAGGGAATATATTAGTTGCACTAAAATATGTAGTCAGTATTGATGAGGATATACTAATAAAGTTTGAAGTTCCAACCCTTCCTTGCACTTAAATAATATTCCACACTGTCTTTCTACATAACTACTTTTTTGAACAATGTGATTATACTCTCAATAACCTAAAATATGTTATACACAAAAATTATTACATATATAATACGGGACATTTCCAATTTGGTCATTACCAATGAACCTTTTAGATTATTATATATATATATATATATATATATATATATATATATATATCAAAATATAATTTTCTTGGAAATATCAATAAAAATATTTGTATTGAAGAATTATTGAGTTTTTAGTTTAAGTTATTATTCTTAATATATATATATTATATATATTATATATATATATATATATATATATATATATATATATATATATATATATATTTATTTATTTATATTTTTCCAAGCCTTAGTTAATTGCTTATGAACAGAGTTAAGCACATTTTTATTTGTAAATTTGAATATTAAGTTTATTCACAAAGCTGGTCTCTTATGAATATAAATAAAACTATGTATGAATTCAAAAACATAATTTGTGTGTGTGTGTGTTATATATGTCTACTTATATATATATGTATATATTTATATAAGTGTATTTTTGTCTTTTTATTACAATTATATCAATATTTTTAACAGGGTTGGAATCCAAGGTCGCATTTTTTAGGGGTGTTACTTTTTAGGAGAGAGATTATGTATTGAAGGTAGAAGGGAGGCAGGTTTAATTAATTTGCCAACTTTAATTGAGTCAAGATGATTTATTATATAACAGTAGCTCATAAGTATTGATACTAATTTATTATATCTTGTAGTACTTCAATGAAGGCATTAACTATTTATTGTTTTCTCAGTCCTCATTTCAGGAGAAGAAATTTCTCTTTTTATCTCCTCCTCCCATGGATTCATCACTGATTCGTAGGGAATCAGCTTTGTGAATACATTTGATAGTTACAAATACACATATGCTTATATCTACTTGATATTCTTGAAATTTAATTTTAATAAATATATTTATCAGTAATAAATATTTAATATATCTAGTTTTTTGTATTATAATTTAATGTTCTGTTTCTTTAGTGCCTCCTCGTTGGGTTTCCGAACCAAAAGATGTAAATGTGACCAGAGATGGTTCTGCTATATTTGACTGTAGTGCTGATGGTTTCCCTACTCCTCAAATTGTTTGGAGAAAAGTTTCAGGTGATTTTTCGATTATAAAATGTCCTTTATTCATAGCTAGTGCGTAATATTTTAAGTTGGATTTATCTTATCTCACACAATGTACCAGGTGCATGGACTGCAGATTAAGGAACTTTAATGGATTGATGTTTTTGTGGAAGATTATTAATATTGAGAGGGGTTCACAGAAGGCCTCAACTATGTGTATTCAAACTAGGAGAGAGTAAGATGGACGTCTGCCATAAATGGCTGCACTCAAACTCTGCCCTGCTAGGGGGAACGAACCTGCCTAGCAACTAGTAGAGGTGACGCCCTAGGACCGAATGCCAAAAGATACCATAATTAGGATTATAAAGTTATAGATATTCTGGCCTAGGGAGATACCACCTGGTAGAAGCAGTTAGGTGATTTATGTAGCGAGCTAACTACTAAAGTAGTAATACCACCATGTTTATAATTGATAGGGAGAGCTTCTTTAACAGACTAGTGTCTTGGCCCTACATCTATATACCTCGTATTGTTTATTTATTATCATAAAACAGTAGCATAAACAAAGATATTTACTGTGGCAATTACTATTTAAGAATATAATTGAATTGAACGTCTTCTTATATTCGGCTAGTGACTTTAGAGGATGCGCCGCTAGCGAACCTGTGAACCCACCCGCTGCTCTAGTGTAGTAGTAGCATCCGCTACAATGTCTTTAAAGATGGAGGAAATGTCAACTTTACATACTTTTTTTTATGATCAGATTTATTCCACCAATTACATTTTTACTCTCTATAAATTTCTAATTTCATTGGAATTCTTTGCAAAAGAACTGATTTACTACAGAAAGTTGAAGTTCCTTGCTAAGTGATCTTGATGATGTTTTAGAAATGACCAATTTTTAATCTAAGTAATAAAAGATGAGCATTTCTAGTAAAAGAATAGCATAATAAAAATAATATAATTACTATTCAATGATTTCTCTTTTATAATAATAATGATAAATGAAATTATCTTTTATAATTATATAATTCTTGAAATTATATAATTCTTCAATGTTGTCCTCCACTCAGGCATATTAACAAGGACTTAATTTAAGCAGCTGATGACAAAAATCCATCTCAATTATTTTGGCAGTAAGTCACTACAGCCAGTAATATCAGTTGCATATTTCTCAGAATGGGCAAAAAGTTTGTAAGAGCCAGAACTCTATTTTTAAATTCTATTCGTAGAAATGTAAATGATGCCTGGACCTTCTGTGTTTTTTAAAAAATATTATCTATTAATTCCTGAGATTTCAAATAAAAACGTTAAGTAAAAAAAAACATTAAAATAAAAAGACATGTTTGTGCCCTAGTACATATATGTGTCCTTAATTATGAAAGTGATCTAAGTCAAAATAAATAAAAAAATGAGTTTATAACTTATTTCACACCAAATTAGTTTAAACTAAATTTATTAAATGTAATTTTTACGATATCGTCAAAAATGACCCTTTAGATAGTGGTTGTAATTTCAGCGTTATATGGAATTCTTTAGGTGTTAATTATGAAAGTGTTTAAGTAAAAAATTTAAAGAAATTATATAAACATAACTTTAAAATGGCGTGTGGCCCTCTTTGACGTGTTTCTGAACTACATAATAAGCTGTTCATTTTTCAAGAACCTCATCCAATGAATTTGCAGCCAAGAGACAGATTCGTCTGCGGTATTTTTTACTCTTCTTGTTATTGATTCTTCTAGTGATATATTTTAAATCAAATCCGGCTGGGACATTCGTTTTATCGAAAATTTATTTCTTCTACACATTTCTATCGATTTATAATAATACTCAGGGTTGTATAAGTATTTTCCTTTTTTTATTTCCATATCTGTCAAACCAAAATCACAGTCATTCAGTAGAAAGGAATGACCCGATAGAAAAAATTTGTGGTGTACCATTTCAATATTATTATTTGATGACTGAGCAATTTTCATTCATGTTAATGTTACGATTTTGTCCTGAAGAAGATTACTGTAAGCTATTACGTATTTTTGAGTAGTAGTAATATTCTCCATATAAAATGCATGATGCTACTTCCTGTGCACCTCTTCAGGCTAACGAAACAGACAGTTTAGGATACGGAAGTGCTTTTTGCAAATCAAAAGAGAATCCATAATATTCCCTGGAATTTTCTAATGCTTTTCTCTGGTCTTCTGCAAGATAGTTCTTTGCTCATTCGGCATTTTTTAAATGTACCACATGACTTTCTTTAAGATGTAATTTATTTTTCTACATTATTACATGCTTAAATTTTCCTCTTCAGTAAATCTCATTTTTTTCATGTATCTTTTTGAGGAGCGTGGAAATTCAAGTTAAATTCAGTATTAAATATTTTCCTGTAGATTAATTCCTTAACACAAGATTGGTTATTTTCCTCACATTTCTCTAAATTCAGGTTATACTTTTATAAATATCTAAATGAGGACTCAAATATTTTCGAAGAGGAGTGTGACGAGATCTCTGGTCTAGTGGCTCTCGTATGCTGGGAAACTTAAAATATGTTCTCTTACAGCTTTTATCTTAACTTCTGTTTTTCGTGAAGATCCTGGCATCTTACCATACGATCAGTTTCAGGTGTTTTAGCATTCAGGGCACGAGATAACCGTCCTACAGAAATTTTATAGGTTTCTAAAAAAAGTTCCTGTAAACCAACACTACTTCTGACTTATTGTTTTTTGACATAAAATACTTTTAGCTGCATTTTCCGTATGCCTTTCAAAAGTTCTGAGCTGCCTTTGTTTTATTAATTTTTAATGAACAGTAGTACACAGATATAGACTCTGGGTTTCAAAATCTTTTAGTTTCCAGAAATGATCAAAATTGGATTTTCTCTCATAATATACTATACGATCTAAACATTTTTTTGAGCAAAGCAATTCTTATTTTCAAAAATGTTGGCACTCACAAGTTGTGATTTTTTTGTTGTGTATTCTTCGCCATTATTTCTCTTAATTTTTTTGATATTTCGTGCTTAACTATCTTCTTTCTTGCCTTTTTTCTTTTCTTATCTTTTTCTATCTGCACCATTTCTGGAGGTTTCTTAATTTACAATAAAGTCTTGGTAAGATTCATCTGAATATGATGACTTTCTAATTTTTTTTCCATTTCTTGGAAGTATTACATGGTTGTATAATACCTGCAGAGCACATCATGTTATGTGAATAATAATTAATATATTAATATTCACACAATAAGAACATTATCATTAACTTACCTGAACCACTATCTTTTGACATAGTAGTAAAATATAATATATAAATTATTTGCTGCTGATAATTAGTTCTGAAGAGCCCAACTGAATTAAGTGGTTAGATAAACCAGAATGAATAACATGTTTACGTCTTCATTTAATTGTAGTCAACATAATGGCACAGAAGATGCCAACAGACTGAGTTTGTAAACAATAACTGAGTAGAGCAATCAAGATAACGTAGTGGTGCCATAACAGATAACTTCAACAATCTCCTTCTTGCATCTTGCTTTCCAGTAATAAGTTTCATCTTCTAAATTAAAAAATAGTTGCAAACCTTAGCTAGAAGCTTGGTGATTATATCAGTAATCATCATTTCAGTGCTTAGATATTGAAGTGCAATCTTACCAGATTTTATGACATCCCAGACAAAATGCAATTTGATATCCATATGCTTTGATCAGGAACTGACCACTGGATTTGATGCTTAGTGCTGTGCCGCTTGATTATCATTGAAGATGGTGATTTTATTTTGATGGATTCCCATATCCAAGGCAAGTTGTTTTAGATTTAATGCCTCCTTAGCGGCCTCAGATATAGAATAGTACTCAGCTTCAACAGAGTATAGAACAACTGTGTTCTGTTTCTTAGAGGACCAATTAATGGCAGCATATGCATAGACAAAACAGTGTCCAGAATAAGATCTTCGATCAGTTAAGTAGGAACCCCAGTCTGCATCTGCTAGCCTGGTTAGTGGTCTACCTGCTTTAGTGACTGTAACAGAAGTGTCCATAGAACCTTTTAAATAGCGCAGGATTCTCTTACCAGCAATCCAATGCTTATGACCATAATGATTATTAAATTGGCTGAGATAACTCACTACATTAATCACTGATGTCAGGACAAGTTCCAATTGTTATATACATCAAGCTGCCAAATATATTTTGGTTGGATAGATTTTTTTCTTCATTAATAGTCACTGTTTCCAGTGCTTTATTAAGATGACACACTTGTTGATATTATGGTGTTTCTTCCATAATCTCAGCATTTTTCTGCCTTTTTCACCAGGCCTTAGTTGATTTTATTATCTGCTGCAATCTTTTTTAAGTATTTATCAATACTTTTAGTGCTGAGCTTATTTTCACATAAATTGCTAAAGGATTAAAAAAAAAAAAAAAAATTACCGTAAAAAAAAAAAGACATGTCCGTACAAGTCAAAACCTATAATCAAACTGCGCAATAGTCGGTATTCCAATGTTACACACTTTACACTCATTAGTAGAGAGTTGATCTATAACGCTAAAAGGTCCAGTGGGGAGCTCAATAAAAATGCTTTCATCAATATAGCCATTTAAGAAAGCTATAGAGACATCTAACTGGTGAAGTTTCATGTTTCTTTCTAGAGCAATTCCCAGAAGGAGTCTAATGGAACTTAATTTTGCTTAAGGAGTATAATTGTCATTAAAGTTTACAAAATGACGTTGTTTAAGCCTCTTTTTACTAATCGAGCCTTCTTTTGATTGAATGTTCCATCTGATTTATATTTTCCTTTGTGAATTTTGCCCATCCAAGTAAAAAATAATCTATGTTGATCGGGCTGATTGTTTTGTTAGTTTGGCATTACACACGTGTATGTGTATAGTTATTATTATTATAAGGGCTAGGATTTTCTCTACATACCAATATATCACCATGTAATAACTCATACTTTATATTTTCGCACATTTGGAATCGGTTTAAATTTACATATATTTTCATATTTCAATCCATATCTGCATTTATCATATTTATTTACTTGAAAACTTGAATTAGAATGGGTAGATATTTACTCTTAATATCAAATAATACCTTACGTTTAGAAAATGACCTGGTTGGTACCACAAAATGACAAGTAAATAAAAAATGTGATTTCAAACCCCACTTTCTTTCCATCCTTTCAGTATCATATAAAGTTTATATATTTTATATATAAGACTTTTTTTTTTTTTTTTTTTTTTTTATAGGTCAGCATCCTAGTGATTACCAAGATTTATCTGAAGGACGTCATGGATTTCAAATTTTTCCTAATGGAACATTGAAAATTCATCCAACTATTCAATCTTATGAAGGATTGTATCTTTGTGAAGCTACAAATGGTATTGGATCAGGTCTCAGTGCAACTGTTCGGTTAAATGTTTATAGTAAGTGCTTAAAATTTGTGATAAGTTTAACGACATTACAGAACAGATTTACTGGCTGTGTAAGTTATTCAATATTTATAGTTTGACTATTCAAAATGGTTTACTGATTGGATTCCAAAATCTGCCCCCATGTTTATCAGTACAAAATTTGTACTTTTGATTCACACCTATAAGAAACCACCTATTGCAAATTTTTAATCCATTAATCGTTATGGGAGTAGCAAGAAATAAAAAAACAGAAAGAAAGAAAAATAAGTAAAAGTAGCAAAAAATTCTAATTGTACCAAACCAACTGGAAATGCACCATTCTGGCCTTTATTTGTGTGTGTGGGGGAGTGGAAGAGAGATATTAATAGATAGATGTAAATAATTTAAACAATCCATTTGAGAAATTGATAACCTCTATTTTCAGATCCACCAGAATTTGAAAGCATATCTACTGAAGAAAGAGTGAGACGTGGCCAAAGCCAAATATTGATTTGTGAACCAAAAGGTGATTTACCTATGAAAATTACTTGGAATAAACAATCCCCGTTAAAATGAATCCAAGGTATTTTATTTTTTAGGCACTGTAAGTATTATGTTAACATAAATTAATATACATGATAAATATGCTTATATTTATAAATAAGTATGTAAAATCTAAGCATTTGAAGCTTAATTCCGGTAATACCAACAATCTTAGCCACCATGTTTTCCTCCATTGAATTCAATCTATTTCCAAATCAAGTCTAACTCCTTATTTCCCATCTATGTTACAGCCCAAGTGCGAGTGCAATGGCCGCAACTGTAGTTCAACTTTGTTGTCGATCCGCATTTACTTTCAATCCTTAGTGGTGTTAGCCTACGGATTACGTCCAAATTTTATAAACATTATTGTTAAGTGTTTATGAACATTTCTATTATTCCTGATTGGGTGAGTGCTTAATTAAATCTATTAATAGTGAGACGTTGTGAACCTAGCCTAGAGTGTCTGCCACGTGGTGGGGCTTCCCGTTACCTGCCCGCTTCCGTACTGAAGCTATTACTCACTAGAGCAATCTCTTATCAGATCGTTGGTAGCGCAGTCGGCTGGAGCGCTGCATTCAGTACGCAGTGTCTATTCGTGCGCGAGTTCGTAACCAGAAGATTTTTTTTTTTTTTTTTTTTTTTTTTTTATTTAATTATTTAATTTTCTTTTCTCTAGAAATGTTTTCCTTTTATTTATTTTTCTATATTGTATATAATTGTAAATATTCAGAGAGTTAATTTTATTTATTTTATTTCTTAAAAATAAGTCGTAATGTCTTCTGAAAAAAATTCGTGCATGGACACTGAAGATGATACCGCTTTCTCTGAGGTGAGTGAGACAGACTCACAATACCTCAAAAGACGCACTCTTCAAAAACGCCAAAGGAACCTGACTCCTGGTTCTCCTACAAAATCGCCTAACAAAAAAAAGAATAAAAATACTAAAACGAAACAACAGTCTGAAAATCGAAGTCTACCTTCAACCAGCAGCAATCCACCAATCTTACCAGCCTTACCGACTAGTAATAAATTTGAAGTCCTCAAAGATCTACCTACTGAATCATCTGTACCCAGCAACTTCACGGACCCAGAACCACCACCAATATTTGTCAGCAATATTGTTGACTTCATGAAATTCGGAAAGGAAATCGCCAATTTAATTGGACAAACAAATTTTAGATGTTTCTCAAGAGTCAAAGACATCAAAATCTGCACAAGCGGCAAAGAAAATTATAAAAAAGTGGTTAGTCACTTGACTGATAACAACTATGATTTTCATTGTTTTCAACTCAGAGAAGAAAAGCCATTTAGGGTAGTCCTAAGAGGACTACACAGCACAACACCTACGGCTGCCATCAAGCGGGACCTCGAAGAGTTGGGACACAATGTCAGGAACATTTCTTGTGTGATTCATCCTCAAGAAAAGTACCCACTTCCTTTATTTTTTGTCGACCTTGAGCCAGCACCTAACAATAAGGATATATTCGAAATAAATCGCTTGGTATACTCAGTTATCCGATTCGAGGAGCCTAGACGGAGAAATGAAATAGTGCAATGTACTAACTGCCAACATTTGGGACACACAAGAGCATATTGTCATCATCAGTCTCGATGTGTCAAATGTGCAGGTCCGCACGCATCAGGCACCTGCCAGAAACCTCGAGTCACACCAGCAAAATGTGTTTTATGTAACGAAGAACATCCTGCAAATTATAAAGGCTGCATAGTCTATAAAACTATGTTTAGGCAAAAAGCTCAAAACTTATCATATAAATTGCAAAGCCAGAGAAATACCGCTCCAGAAGAAGAGATACCCGGTCCTTCACCGAGAACTGATCCTATTCCTCAGAGGACTGCAACCTTCAACCCAAGACCAGCTACCTACAATAGCTCTGTAAAACAACACTCAACGATACTGCTACCTCGCCCTCAACCGCCTCAACACTCAACATCCCAACCTCAAACCTCCTATCATCCTCAACAACAGATTGTCCAACCACAGCCCCAGACCTCTCATTTCCTTCCCCAGACCTCCCATTCTCAGCCGAAATCTCCGAAAACGGACCTCACCCCTAAAAACGCTTCCCAGTGGGTCAAGTTACCTCCAGTTATTCCTCCTCCCAAAGTTCCAGTCTCCTCTCTTCCTTCCTTTCAGTTCCCACCCTCTTCAGCTGTACCTTCAAATATAGAACCTATACAACGGCCTCAAAGGAAAATTCAACCACCACCTTCCCAAATTAACACTCCATCCCACGATACCACCAATTATTCCTATCCCAGCCAACACCCATCTGACATAACGTCTATCCTTTCCTCATTCCTTCTCGATCTACAAAATACAATAAGACCCCTCATCACTCTCCTTACAAGACTCCTTTCCGCATTCCCTCTTAGTTTCCCACAATGAACAATAAGACCCTAGTTCTTCTTCTTTGGAATGCCAATGGTTTGAATAATCACCGGGACGAACTTGACATATTTCTTCATGACAATTACATAGACATAGCCCTGATTACAGAAACTCATTTCACTACTCATTCTCACTTTTACATACGTGACTACATTACCTACAGATCAGATCACCCAGACAACACATCCCACGCTGGTTCATGTATCCTTATTCACAAATCCTTACCCCACTCCCTGGTTCCCTCCACTCCAACCGACACCATTCAGTCGACCTCTGTTACTTTATCCGTCCTACCATTTAACATAACCTTCTCAGCTGTATATTGCCCTCCTGCTACTTCTCTCACCTATACCAACCTTGAATCCTTATTCCGATCCTTTGGTCCGCGCTTCATTGCTGGGGGCGATTACAACGCCAAAGACCAACGGTGGGGATGCCGAACGTCCAACACTCGTGGCAGGATTCTTTCCAACGTCACAACCTCCAATAGCTATTCCATCTTGTCACCCCAGAATCCCACGTACTGGCCAACTTCCCTTAAAAAACGTCCAGATATTCTTGACATCTTTATTAGTTCCCAAATTCCCTCCGCTCAAACTACAATCAAATCCCTCGATGACCTCTCCTCAGATCATAGTCCGGTTCTTCTCCTCATGCATTCACAACCAGTTATTAAACCCTCTCTTCCTTCCCTGATTAAAGGTCGCGTTGACTGGGACTGTTTTCGTAATGATTTAGAGATCAAACTTGACTTAAACATTCCGTTAAAAACTAAACATGACATAGACTCCGCCATACAAGAACTTACAAAGTCGATAGAAACTGTCATAGACACCAACACATCGCTTCGCAAAATTGGACATCTTCATAAAACAAACTTACCGAATCACATTCGACTCCTACTAACTGACAAACGTAGGGCAAGGAAAAAATGGCACAACACAAGATATCCATCTGACAAAAAGCATTACAATCACCTGACAAACAAATTAAAAATAGAAATAAGAAAATTCAAAATACAAAACTTTCAGAACTTTACAGAGAACTTGACCACTTCAGACAAATCTTTATGGACAACAACCGCAAAACTGCTGAAATTTAAAACCTTTAATCATCCTCTCCTCACTAAATCCCAAACCTGGTCGAGATCCGATGAAGAGAAATCACAAATCTTTGGTGAACACCTTTTCAATACGTTTAATCCGCACCCTGATATCCTTAATCCCAGCCATAGTGAACATGTTGAAGCAGAACTAACTGTTCCTCTCCAAATGTCCCTTCCTCCTAAGGCCTTTCACCCTTCCGAAATCATTAATATCATTCAAAGATTACCATCCAAAAAAGCTCCTGGCCATGATCTCATCACATCCCATATCCTGAAACAGCTTCCCAAAAAAGCCATACTCTTACTCACCTACATATATAATGCCACACTTCGTTCTACCTACTTTCCTGATCCTTGGAAATTGTCCATTATCAAAATGATTCCTAAACCTAAAAAGTCTCTAGAAAATCCATCATCCTACCGTCCTATATCTCTTTTGCCCATCATGGGCAAAATACTGGAAAAACTCCTCCTAAAACGTCTATATCCAATCCTTGACATTCATCACGTTATTCCTGACCACCAGTTTGGATTTCGCTCATCCCATTCCACTATACAGCAGTGTCACCGTGTGGTGGATGTGATATCTTCCACATTGGAGCGCGGAATGTATTGCACTGGAGCCTTCCTCGACGTGGAACAGGCTTTTGACCAAGTTTGGCATCCAGGACTGCTCTACAAACTTCGTCACTTCCTCCCTCCTACCTACTTCTTATTAATCCGTTCCTACCTCACAGATAGAACCTGTAAAGTAAACCATAACCTTTCCTTCTCCGCCATATTTCCTCAGAACGCAGGTGTGCCCCAAGGTAGCATCCTGGGTCCAATCCTTTATACCATATATACAGCTGATATTCCTACTCATCCTAGCACTGTCCTCACTACATACGCCGATGACACATGTGTGTTATCTGTAAACAATGACCCAACTATTGCTTCCCAAACTCTTCAGTCTCACATTGTTTCCATTGAAGAATGGTGTCAAAAGTGGAGGATCAAAATAAATCCTACTAAATCCCACCAAATTACCTTTACCCTGCGCCGCAAACCTATGTCTGCCTGTCCCACTATATCCTTTGGCAATATTCCACTCACCTCAGTTGAACAGATCCGATACCTTGGACTGCATCTTGACAGACGACTTACTTGGAATCCTCACACTAGACTGAAACGACAAGAAACAGCTCGCAGATATCGCTTATTACAACATTTACTTGACAAACGTTCAAAACTTCCCACCTACTACAAAAAACTAATTTATATTACCATACTTAGGCCTATTTGGACATATGGAATTGAACTATGGGGATCCACCAAGCCATCAAATTCCTCTCGCATCCAATCCTTGCAATCCAAAATCCTCCGAAAGATCCTAAATGCCCCTTACTTTGTCACCAATAAAATAATCCACAAAGACCTGAATATCCCATTAGTTGCAGACTTAGCCCGAATTAGATATACTTCCTTTCACTCCAAATTACCACTCCACCCAAACCCACTTGTCCGCAATATCTCATCTCCTTCTATTCCTGATCATCCTCCGAGGCGGCTGAAACGACGATGGCCTCGAGACCTTCTTGTCTGAAAAACCTTTGAAGTGCTACCAATGGGTAGATTCTTCTCACGCCTATCATGTCCATATCTCATGTGTGAACAGTCACATTTACTTGATGTATTTTTGTGTTAATACAGTTGTAAATATCTCTATAATAAATAAATAAAAAATAAAATGTTACAGCCCATCCCAAAAATTTGACATTCTTCAGAAATAGCGGATATAATTAATTGACCGTTGAGAATAACTGGAAAGAATTAATCCGGGTGGTGGTTAGTGAATGAAACAATTAAGTAGTTTCTATAATTTATTTTCTGCCAACGTTTCAACCTCCATTGTGGGTCATCACCAGAGCTAAAAAGATACAAAAGAAATACATTTACAATAAGATTAAATACACTATTTTATGAACTATTGAGCCAGAGGATGTCAATATTAAAATATAAAAAGGAACTAGATGTGTAAAGAAATTGATTATTTCTCGATATGATTATCGACTTGATTTTTTGTTGTTCAAGGAGATTCTCAATTTTTTGTAACCTCTCAATATTTTCGAACGAGAGTTGAGATTATTTTTCGATACTTTGTTTTATCCCTTTTAGCTTGTCTATCCCTCGAAATTTAGCCTTTATCTCTTAAACCTCCTCGGTGAGTGCCATCAACAAATTAATCATAGTGCCAGGCTCATTGGCGGGCAATGTTCGTGAAGACAATTCACAGTCCATACAATGCCTGTTTTTGTGGGACTCTGGATTCGTCGTTTCTTTGTTGACACATTTTTTATGGTAAATATTTAGACATTTGGTGCAGGGCAGTTTCACTTTTTCATCTCTACCCACTGTTTTATCGATATGTGGTATGCCCACTGTGATTTATGTTGTGATATGCGAGTTTTTAAGTAGTTTTCGGTCTCACCCACATAGGATACACTGCAATATAAACATGGTATTTTGTAAACAATATTTGAACAGTATTGAGGAATGATCGGGTCTTTAGTATTGGTGAAAAGGTGGAAAAGTTTGTTCTGTGTCTTTAATCCTAGCTTTAGTGAGGGTAAGGAAGATTTAAAGGATTTTTTTATGTTTTCAGACAGGTGTGGGATGTAAGATAGGGATCTATTGTAATATTCCCATTTTTTAAAATAAAATTATATATATATATATATATATATATATATATATATATATATATATATAAAAGTTTCTATTGTTCTTAGGTTTCAGTCAATGAATAAACAATTTTATTTAAGGGACGTTTCGAGAATTTATCGTTCTCATAATCATGCCTTAACAATAGAAAAACAAAAAACCTTGTCAGAGATATAGAAAAGAATACATTGAACAATGAATACTCATACAGTAGGTAAATAGATATATAAATAGAAATACTGATGGATGTAAGGGGAAAACAAAACAGATACAAAACAGGACAGGTATAAAAAAGATTAGTTAGTTGGGGTTTGAACTATAGTTGGAAGGAGAAGTATCTGCTGCAGCATGAAGAGATGAAGATTGTTAGCCTGTTGATTATTGTATGATTTTTGTAAGTTGGGATAAAAATAAAAAGTAAATATAATAATTGTGCCTGATTGTAAAGAACCCATTCCCTGAGAGTCAATAAATTTTAATTTAGTAAATATTGTTGTAAATTAATTTTTTCTTAAAAGAAAATATTTTTTAAATTAATTATATTATTTAATTTGTCGCCCAACTAAGTGTGGCTTAATTCATTAAAAATTAAGACCACCACAATCAGTGCACAATTCATAGTTTAATAAGTTTTTTAAGTGTTTATATTTGTGAGCAAACAATATGGAGGACCAAGAAAAACTAAATAACAGTCTAAAGCCCAAAGAGAATTTTTCAGATAAAGTAGAAAACATGTTCCAGCAACTGATGATAATGGAAAAAATGGATGATTTTACAACAAAAATATCTGAAACCTTTACAGATTTTAAAATAGAAGTGAAAATTGATTCTCAGAAAAGAACCTCTGCTCAAGATGAAGAATATAATAATGAAGAACCTACTCATCAAGAATGTGAAGAACTTGAATAGAAACAGTAACTCCTATTTGTACAGAAGAACTTATATTAATGACTAATCCCTGTAATGTTATGATTGAAGAGGCCCAGGACAAGAACTTGATAACTAGCTCTTTTGATGTGAAGGAAAGTGTCAATATCAAAGAAGATGAGTTTGTGATGTGAAACCCAATGGCAGCAAATGCTTAACTTTCGGAAATTTAATAAGTTCCTCAAGTCCCCAAAATAAACCCCAGCTGGTATTTTATAGGTTAAATGTTTTAAATAATCCAAAAATAGGTTTCTCCATCTCCTATAATTGTTTGTTACCAATTGTAAAATTAATTAAACAATACTGGGATGTGCCGACCAAAACTGTTATCCTTCTTATTTCAGACTATCTGTACTACCAAGGCTATATGTTCTTGGATCATGCTAGAAAGAACCGGATACCATGTTATTTTTAAAAGACTGACGTGGACCCTACATACAAGACTTATAGAAAAAAAAACTTAACCGACCATTCAGACAGTTATACAGACTGCTCAACAGAAAAGCTGAGCTTATAGTTGACAACAATTATTAATCTACAAGACAATACTGATGCCTATTTGGACATACGGACTTGAACTGTTGGGGACAGTTAAATTTTCTAACATTAAATGCATCCAATCCTTTCAATCCAAAGTCTTCTGAAGAATAGTAAATTAAATGCTCCTTATGTCACCAACTATACCTCGCACCACGACCTTAATGTTCCATTTATTTTAGACCTGATTCCATCCAAATTTTCTGAATTCTATCAGAAAATTTGGAGGGATGAGTGGAGTCATCCAAACAGCAGTGGCCCTGAGACATTTTGTAAATACTTATGCTGGATTTCGGACACTTGTTATATTCTCCTCTCATGTGTGGTGTGTTTGTGTCTGACTTCCACCAGTGACATGGCTGAGAGAGAGGCACTGGGATCCTTCGGATTCTGCTTGTTTAGGGTTCCCCGGCAGACTGTAAATATTGTATATAGATATGAGTGTGTTCTTTTAATTGTGTCTAATCCTAAGAATTTGAAATTAGTCAGTGTGAAAGAGCAGTTATAATAGCTAATGAGATTCTCAAAAATAATGCTGACGTCTTGGATTGTCTGCTAGATTTTTGGAGTAGTCCTCTTGAAAGTGGATATAGTCCACCTCAACTTCTCTTTGGGAGAAGAATAGGGTCGTAACTATCCATCCTTTAGTGTCAATCGGAGTTCAAGGGACCAGCTTGGTAAAGGAATGATGCCAGAAAATATTTGTGGCGTTTGGAAGGGTAAAGCCATCTCAACATGCAATAAAAATCAGAGACGGAGGTGTACCTAGGAACACTAAGGATAAATCAAATGAAGCAATTGATTAAGCGTTTTATTTTTATCTCGAGATCCCCTGATACACCACCGTATACAGTAAACCAGTAGTTGAAGTGGGGGAACATTAAAGAGGTAACAAGGAATTTCTGGGTTTCAAACGGGAATAGGTGACGAAGAGAATTCAGTTGCTTTAAGATGGAAAAGGTTAGACAGGAAATTTTGGAAATATGATTTTTGAAGAATAGGGTCTGATCTAAGGTTATTCCCTGATTCCTGTTGGTAGGGTAGAATTTTACAATTTATGAACAGGTTCGTGATATGTGGGACATTTTTCAGGTGGTGGGATCCTATTACAATTGCATTGGTTTTTTTAGCATTTAGTTTCAACTTATTGACTACAGCCCAGTGCCTTATTCGATCTAAGTCCTCTTGTTGTCTTTTTGTGGCTGGTAATAGGTCGGAAGGTGGGAAGGAAAGGTATATTTGAAAATCATCAGCATAAAGCATTAGCAGCAGCTCCATATTAATCACTCTAAATACCACCTCTATGCTGACGATTTCCAAATATACCTCTCCTTCCCACCTTCCGACCTATTACTAGCTACAAAAAGATTACAAGAGGACATAAATCGAATAAGCCACTGGGCTGAAGTGAATAAGTATCCCAACCCTGTTCCTCAATAGTAATCCCATAAAGTTCCACCCCACTGTCCGAAATCTGGGAGTAACCTTCGATCAAACTCTATCCTTCAAAAATCATATTTCCGAAATCTCTCGACGTACCCTTTCAACCTTAAAGCGACTGTATTCCCTCCGTCACCTATTCCCGCTTGAAACCCGAATACTCCTCGTTACCTCCCTAATATTCCCCCACTTCGACTATTGCTGTACGGTGTATGGTGGTGGTGTTCTGGGGATCTCGAGGTAAAAATAAAATGCTTAATCAATTCCTTTGTTCGCTTCATCTTCGGGGTCCCTAGATGCACCTCTGTATCCCAATTTTATGGCGAGTTGAAGTGGCTTAACCCTTCCAATCGTCGCAAGTATTTCCTTGCGCCATTCCTTTACCAAATTATTCAATCCCGCCGTCCATCATATATTTTTGACCTCCTACAGTTCAAATCCTCTGTCCATCCCCTTTCTGCACGCTCCAGGCCTTCGGATTTATACAGTACGACCCACAGAACTGCACATTTCGACAGATCCTTTCTCATTCGATCCTCAATCCTTTGGAATTCTATCCCTTCTTCCATTCGTCACTCCAATTCTCTTTCTACCTTCAAATCCTGCATATTTGATCACTTATTAAACATCCAGGCTCAATAGTATTCTAAATAAGCTTTTTATTTATTTTTTTTGTTTTCATCTCATTTAAATATGTATATTTTATACCATTAATTATTAACTTGTTTATATTTAATTAATTTACTCTAAGACTCTAAAGCCCTTTTTTTGTACATTTTGTATATTTTATTCTAAAGGGACATGTCTCAGAATAATAAATAATTTATTTATTTAAAAAAAGTGGTATTTAAAGTAGTTAATATAGAGAGGGAGGTTTTTGATATATATAGCGAATAGGGTAGGAGATAGAGACCACCCCTGAGGGACACCACAGGAAAGGGGCAAAGTTATATATTGTATTGAGTTATCTGAGAGAATAGTTGTATTAGGATTATATTGTTGATGATTATTCACCTATCCGCCACCTGAGGAGGTGCCCTTTGGGAAAGTAAAGGATAAAACTCTTTTTTTTTTATATAAATTAAATTAACATCTTGAATAAAATAAATGAAAGCGATATCTATTTAGAAAAAAAAAATTGAAGAAAATGAAAATAAAATCAATGATTGACTCAGTGTATTGATTTAGTGCTACCCTCTCTCCATATTTGCTCTATGTCAAGTTTATTCAATGGTTTGTGTTTTTCACTTTACTACAGTTATGTTCAGTTGTCCATGAAATATATTTGTGAAAAAACATTTTTGCTTCATACATATGCATTCATTTGAATTTCTTTATATTTTGATGCACCAAAACACCATTTTGTTCCACAATTGTCATAAACATCACTTTGGATAAGTCACTGCACTTGATTTTACTAATAGAAATGTTCCTGATCTGTGTGTAATTCTCTAAAAGTATATCTTATCAGGTATGAAGTCAGAGAGAGACAAGTGAGGGGAGGAATGATTTCGGAATTGCTCATAGAAAACAGCATTAAAACTGACAGTGGTCAATACACCTGTATTGCTTCAAATCCATTTGGAACTGCTCAAAGGACATTTTTGCTACAAGTTGAAGGTATTATAAAAGATATGTTTATGTTTTTTTTAAGTACCAATCCATATTTCCTAATTATTTGTAGAAAAAAGTCTCTGTTTAGAACAGATTTTTTAGTTAGTTTTTATCTCTACTATTTTGCAGACATCAAAAGACTGCTGTTACAAAGACAAAACATTTATGTATTCTATCACTCAAATAATTCAAATTGTAGTTCAATAACTTCCTAATGCCAGGTACCATCTCTTAATTTTTCTCTGATTAATTGAAAAAAAAAAAAAAAAAAAAAAAAAAAAAAAAAAAAAAAAGAGTATTTCAGTAGTATCGAAATATCTTTTTGTCATGCACACAAACAACAAATAAGATGCCAACAGGGCAATATATTAGTATAATGTGTAAAATAATCCTTTTTTTCAAAGAGTTGTTTTTTTCTGTAGTCAAATATCGAGTTATTTTTACTAAGGAAAGTAACTTTTTTAGGAATGTTAATAAATTTAGATTTCTCAATTGACAAAATCAATTGTAAAGAAATTATACTTGGTAAAAGTTAATGCAATTGAATCTGACACCTATGTAACTGTATTGAGAGAAGGAAATTATATTGAGCCATCAGATATTAGCAATTTTCTGGGGTCGATAGAAGTATGAATTTGAGCATTTGAGGCTTTCCTGCAGCTGAATTGTTGGAAACCTGTGGAGTTAGTAATTGAAAATTGGATATAATAAATAATAATCTCTAATTGAGGAAACATACCTCAAAAAAAAGGATGGCGGGTAAATGGATTAGTACTTTCATTTACCAAATTATAAGAAGGCAATGAACTTGGCTGTGAACTAGAGACTAAAATGGAGTGATTAACCTTCTTGAAAAACCTCCAATAACAAAATCAAGCTTAATCTCCACTTTAGAAAAGGGCAAGAATATTTTTTAATGTTTTTTTTATTTTTATTTGATTTTTAAGATAAGAGCAGTAATATAGATGTATAATATACCATTGGAAAGCTAAAGAGTTAAGAAAAAATATTATCTTAAACACAAAATTTTAAAACGTAATAGAGAGCGATGATAAGTGGATAAAACTAACTGATTGTTGAAGATAGCAATTTTATGATTATTTAATTTAAAACATATGCTTCCAACAAAACTAAATATATTTCCTTAAACATTTTTTAACTCTATTTATTAGTCCTTTAATTGATTTTAACAACTGAGGTAAGTGAAAGTAGTGTGTTCCCTTCACCAATTTTTTTTATTTTTAAATATCACTGAAATAAAAAGTGGCTATTATTCACACTATAAAAATAATTCCAAGTAAGCCATGAAACATCTTTCAAATGGATCAAATTACTTTCTAGATGCACCTGGGAAACCTTCTGAAGTGCGAGTAGTTGAAATAACAAGCCGAAGCCTAAAAGCCACCTGGCGCTCACCAAGGGATGACCAAAAATCAATTCATTATACAGTACAATATAAAAAAGAGTCAGGTAATTTTTTAGACTTGTTTAATTATTCATGGATACATAAAATCACAAAGTTTCTTTAAATATAGAGAATTCTCATATTATTTCTTGTCCATTTATTCAGAAAAATCAAAACTTTTATAATTTATTATATATTATCCAGTATCATCTGAAGAATTAAACTCCTACTTTCTATCTGCGTCCTCTTGCAATTTATCACCATCTTCCCAGCATGTTTCAGTTCCATCCTTCAACTCCGAAAACTTCTATTTCTCTAACATTTCATCAACCGACATAATAGACTCAGTTATTAAATCCCGCACAAACTCCATAGGCTTTGACGGAATCCCTGTTAAATTACTGAAACTATGTCTCCCAGAATTTTACCTGTGCTTCTATTCTTCTACACCTTTTCCCTTCAAAATTCAGTATTCCCTATCTCTTGGAAAAAAGCCATAGTCCATCCCATTAACAAAAATTCCAATCCTACAACTCCTAAAAACTTCCACCCAATCTCCATCTTATCTAATCTTTCTAAACCTTTAGAAAGATTAGTACTATCTCAAATGTCAAAATTCCTTGAAGATTCCAAAATTAATCAATCCTTTTCAATCTGGTTTCTGATCTGGTTTCTCCACCCAATCTGCTCTTACTAAAATTACCAATGAATTAAAGTTACCCTGAACCATTCTATCCTTTACTCCAAATTAAAATCTCTTTCTTTTTCCTACAGCTCTGTTCTCTGGTTCCAGTCTTTTCTTTCTGACCGTACCCAAGCAGTTCACATTCCCAACCAGCCTCTATCTTCTTTTCTTACCCTTTCCTCTGGGGTGGCCCAGGGTTCAAGTGTTTCTCCTATCCTTTTCAATGCCTTTATTAAGGATCTTCGAAATCTTTATAAACGAAAGATTTAGAAAGGTTAGATAAGATGGAGATCGGGCAGAAGTCTTTAGGAGTTATAGGACTGGTATTTTTATTAATAGGATGGACTAGGTTTTTTTCAAAGAGGTAGGAAATACTAAATTTTGAAGGGAAAAATTATAGATAAAAAGAAGCTCTGACAAAATTTTTGTAATTTAACAGGGATTCCATCAAAGCATATGGAGTCTGTGTGGGATTTCATAACTGAGGTAATTATGTCAGTGTTGGTGAGATGTCAGAGAAATAGAAATTTTAAGAGTTTAAAGATGCTGGGATGATAGTGATGATAAATTGTAAGAGGACGCAGATAAAGAGTAGGAGTTTAATTCTTCAGGTGATATTAGAATGTCTGAAGAAGTGGTAGATTTACAGAGGAGGAGTTTTCGAAGGAGTAGCCATTTAGAATTAGGATCAAGGACTGAGGAAAGGGTTTCATGAAAATAATTAGATTTTGCTTGTCTGACTCTTGTTAGTGTCAAGTTATGGAATACCCTGGATGCTTGATAGTCATCATCTAGCCTTGTGCTTTTGTAGCATCTTCGGGTAGCCTCACCTATCTTTTGAAGATCTTTCATTTCTTGACACAACCACGGAGCAGAAGGGCAATGGAAAGTGCAGGTTTTGAGAGGAGCATGGATATCTAGGATCCTGAGTAGATTAGTGGTGAGGATATCAACCATAGAATCAATGGAAGAGGAGGAATAAATTTCTTACCATTTCCGGAATTATAAGATCTGGTCGAATGGTTTTACGAAAGAGGGCATCAAGGTTGCAGAATGTTATGGTTTTAGAAAGGATTGCTGGAGTTAAGATATTGTAAGATATTTGAATTAGATTGTGGGATGGCAAGAACGGAACTGGCATTTTTGAGGAGGAAAGAAGGTTCTCTGCTGTATCTATAATGTAAATGTCCAACCAGGTGTCAGTCTAGCGAGTATGATGGGTGGGAGCAAAGGGAACCTAACACTTGGCTCATTGAGTTCTGGGTAGGTAAATATTCCTAGTGAAAACTGAGGAAATGTGAAATTCTGAAATAATAATTTGAAATTATTTTGTTAGAAAATAGATCCGCAATTCCAAAGGTACCATACGCAAAGAAAACAGTCAACATTTTTCCAGCAGTTGATCTGCTTTTGTCAGAATACTTAGCTCCTGATTCAGATATAAATGAAATCCGCCATTGGATGTATGTTGGAGCGAGGTCAGTCAGCAACTTAGGTCTAATTAAGGAGTACTCATCAGTTCATTCAACTACTGAAGAAAATTAAATTAAAGAGAATGATAAATTAGCACCCTGGAAAAGAAGACTGAAGAATACAATTGATAGGATACGCAAAGAAATAGTAATCTTGACAAGTTATCCTAGAAACCCCACCACAGCAATATTCAAGTTTCAATGAGAATGAATTCGAAGATTTCTGTTAAAAAATGTGGGAATATCCTTAAAAAATAATTTTAATGGGTGCTGGTTCAATAAGTTTAAGGAAAAGTTAGGCTCAGTTTCGCCAATGGAAGCAATTTTGATAAATGAAGGCGATATCCAACAATCAGTTAAAAGAATAAAGAATTGGAAACCACATGACCTTGACAAGATTCATAATTATTGGATAAAATATTTTACTAGTGCCCATAAATTATTGGCTGCCTATTACCGAAAACTACCAGCCAATACCATTACTCCACCAGAAGGCTTCTGTAAGGGAATAACTTACTTAATCCCTAAATCAACTAAGGATCTGCTTGCTCCTAAGGATTTTTTACCTATCACCTGCCTAAATGGGGTTTATAAACTATGATCAGTAGTAGATTATCAGATAACATCAACAAGCTTGATTTCATCACAAAAAAGCAACTAGGATGTAAGAAGGATGCAAAGAGCTATTAGTAATAAACTCGTTCATAGCATCTCAAATAGCCAAGAAAAAACTAAACGCATCCATAGCCTGGATGACTATCAAAAGGCATATGGCTCAGTCCTATATGGATGGCTAATAGAAGTATTAAACATCTACAAAGGAGATCGTAATATTATAGATTTATTAGAGCATCTTATGAAAACTTAGAAGGTGGTGTTGCACCTACCTTAAGGCCGTACTACATGGTGAGAAAACAGGTAGGTAAAATATCATGAGAGGCAGGTCTTGTGAGAGTTCATGAAAGTAGTGGGAAGGGGAAAGCATAATGTTTTTTAATAAATTCGTAAAATAGCATTAAATATTACTTTTTGAAAGATCCTATATCATTAAATATTATTTTTAAGAAAAGATGAAAAACTAAATGACAAAGTTATATCAAAACAAACAAGTATTATATACTTCTATTCAATTCTTATGTTAATGATCTTCCTAGTTCAATCCATCACTGCTCCCACCATTTGTATGCAGACGACTTTCAGATCTACCAATCCTTTTCTCCTTCTGAGTTTTCCGTAGCATTTGCCAATATTCAGGAAGGCCTGGATAGAATCTGTGCCTGGAAAACCCTGAATAAACCAAGGCTTAATGCTATGAAAACTCAGACCATTGTTATAGGTGCCTATTCTCTTTTAAGATCTAATACTTCCTTTCCAAGTCTAATCCTAAATGATCACCCAATCATCTTCAGTTCTTCTGTCAAAAAGCTGGGTATTACCATTGATCAAATTTTTTCGTGTAAACCCCACATTGCCCAAATTTCCAGACGAACTGTAAGCACTCTAAACTTTTCTCATTGCTCCCGTCATCTTCTTCCACTTCCTACTAATCTTCCCTCACTTCGATTATTTCTGTGTGGTATATGGTGCCTCTCAAATGTACTTGAAGACAGAATCAAGTGTATCATGAACATGTTCATAAGATTCATCTTTGGTACCTTGTGGAAGCCACCAGTGACCAACTTAAATGGCAAGTTAAAGTGGCTCTTACCTTCCATACAAAGATAATATTTTCTTGGATCATACCTTTACCAAATGGTCAACTCGTATCGTTTAAATCCTCATTAGAATCTTTAAAACTAGATCATTCCATTCTGACCTCTACATTCCTACCTGTAGAACTAAATCTTTTGATCCTTCCTTTTACATACCCTCTAATGCCCTCTGGAATTCCCTACTTACTCATATTCTCCATGCTTCTTCCCTTCTCTCGTTCAAATTCCACCTTTTCCAACATCTTTTGGCTCTCCAAACTGACGCACAGCAAAAGTGAATATGCAACTCAATTAACCCAATTTTAATGTAAGATGTAATTAGCTATTTTCTCCTAATCTTAGCATTGTGAAATAATTAGTTTATTTTAAATTTTCTCAACCCTAGTCTCTTTTAGGAGAATTCTTTTCTTTCTTTCCTTTTTTTATTTGTATTTTTCCTTAATTAATTGTATTTATTTTAATCAAAATTTTTTTGTATACACACATATATATTCTTCTTCTTCTTCATTGGCGCAACAGAAGCATGAAGCTGTCCTTGGCCTCCTCAATCTTTCTGCCCCTGGCAGTCCTGTCTGCAGCAAGTGTTGTGCTTATTCCTGCTTTTCTAAGGTCTGAAAGGACATTGTCTTTCCATCGGGATCTTTGCCTGCCCTAGGTCTTGTCCCACTTGGAATGCTCCTATATACTTTTAGCGGGCCCCTGCTACTTTCCATTCTGAGGACATGTCCGATCTACTTCATTATCTGCAACCTGGCAAAGCTTGAAATGCTCAAATCGTGGCAATCAGCGTACAGTTCTACATTCCCGCGCACATTTCATTTTCCCTGAAATGTCCGAAAATGCGCCAGAGGATCTTTCTTTCGAAGCAGTCAACCTTATGTGCTACAAACTTATTGATCATCCACGTTTCACACTCATACGCTGCTATAGGCCTTATGAGGCATTTATATAATCTTACTTTTGTTGAACGGCTTAGAAGTCTGCTTCTGAAAAGCTTGGATAAGGAGAAATATGCTTTATTGGCTGCTGCCAGTCAAGATCTTATTTTAGTCTCTTCTTCCATTTTCACACTGTTAGCTGTTCCCAGGTATTGGAAGCTGGGAACAACTTAAAGAGCATAGTTTTCCAATTTGACTTTCGTGGAGCTGTCTCATTCCTTTTTATGCTCTTCATCTTAGTTTTATTTGTATTTATTTTGAGTCCTATGGTTTTCGCTTCCTTTTCTATTTTGTAGAAGGCTTACTCCACAGTCTTTCGGGACCATCCGATTATAGCCACATCATCCGCTGTATACGCTGAGCTATCCGTGAAAGAACAGTACTTTCAAGTAATAACTCAAATTGTAAGGGTGGTTCGATAAAAAAAATAGTGGACTGTATAGATTTAAAAAATAAAATTAATGAAAGCAAATGACGAATCACAATACATTTAATAGACTAAAACACATATAAACAAGATAAGAAACAAAATTAATCTAATAAAGTGATATGAGAAAAGATAAGAAACAAATTAACCTGGGATAACCTCTTTGGATTGCAAAGTGATTAGACTGTGCTCTAAGTGTCTCCGCTTATAATATGATTTATCTGTTAATTTTACTACGTTTTAAGTTGTGATTTTTTTAACCAAAAGGACCTGTGACGTTATTAGTTTTATTTAGTGTGAAGAGAAGAAGAACTTTTTGGTTTTTAATTATTTCTGATGTGAAAAACATGTGAACCATAAAGGTTAGTTTTTTTTTGTTTTTGTTATTTTTATTTTTCAAGTTTAAAACCTTTAAAAAAAGACTGTAGTGAGCGATTAAACTTGAAAAACCGTAATCAGAAGAAGTGTGGGGCTATGTCGCTCGAAGAACCGGGTAATATGGAGCTGCAAGAAGAGGCAGGTCCGTCAACGACCAATGAGGTTACTAACGAATGGGAACTTGTCACGGGACGAAAAAGGCCATCTCCTTCATCTGACCCAAGAATTATCAATAAAAAACGTATTCAAGTAGAAGTTAGCAACAGGTATGACCCTCTCCTAAATACAAGTAGTGTCGAACCTGACATGCCGCCAAATCAAATAGACAATGCAAACGTAAAACCACCTCCTATATTTCTAAAAGGTATTCAAAACATAGAAGCGTTAATAGCATTTTTGAAAAAAGAAATAGGTAATAGTTATTTTAACATTAAAGCTACAGCCAGAAACACAATAATTTACCCAGCCACGCCGGAATCATATAGAACAGCAGTACGGTGCTTAAAAAAAGTGAAAGCCGACTTTCATACCTACCAGCTGCCTGAAGATAAAAATGCGAGAGTGGTTATAAAGGGCCTCCATTCTTCCACCTCAGCATCAGTAATTAAAGAAGAATTAAAGAGTTTCGGCTACGAAGCTACAAATGTCACAAATGCTATCTCGGCCAGGACTAAATTACCATTACAAATGTTTTTCGTTGATATCACGAAAAACACTTTTAATGAAAAAATATTTGATATTAATTATATTTATTACACCCGAATAAAGGGCTTTGCCCACACCAAATCATATTGTAACCATCAGCCTCGCTGTGTACGGTGCGGTGAAGCCCACGAAACCTCTGCATGCCTTAAAACTAAAGACACGCCCGCGAAATGTGCCAACTGTGAAGGGGCACATCCCGCCAACTACAGAGGATGCCAGACCCTCAAAAATCTGAGAGCACAGCGAACCCAAAGGTACCGCCCGCCGCCGGTGTCTGTCGAACCTCCTCCGGACCTAGAACAGTATCCAGTACTACCGCCCTGCCTTCATCAACCAGCGCCTCCAGAACCTGTTCGTGCACCCCAAGGATGGACCGCCAAATCGGAACTCGGCCCAGCGTTGAAGCTCAGCAGCAACCACAAGCAAGGTCAGGTATGAGGGAAGACAGTAAACAGCTGGTGCCCCCAGCTGGCTCTGTTCCTTTTCCACAGACAAATTTAATAAATAATTTAAATGCCCTCATCCAGCCCCTTTACAGCCTAATTAGCCAAATATCTCAACTCACTCAAGCTTTAGCTACAACTTATGGACATTAGTTCTCTGACTGTTGGCTCCCTGTCAATCCTTCTTTGGAACGCAAAAGGACTACTTCGACATAAAACTGAACTGGAACTTTATGTTCATCAAAAACGTATTGACATTGTACTTCTGACGGAAACACATCTCACATCACGTAACAAACTTTATATACCAAATTATACTTTATACAGAACAGACCACCCCGATAATACTTCTCATGGAGGGACAGCTATATTAATAAAATCAAACCTTAAACATAACCCTATACACGTAGACTCGACGGCTCAGATACAAATAACAGGAACACAAATACAGACCAAATACAAAACTATAACACTTGCTTCCATTTACTGCCCCCCTAAATACAGCATTACTGAACAAATGTTTATTGAACTATTTAAATCATTTGGTAGAACATTCCTTGCAGGAGACGACTTCAACGCGAAACACCAATACTGGGGTTCACGATTATGCACACCAAGGGGCAGGAGACTGAAGTCTGCTGTTACCCAGCTATCATTAACCGTATTTTCCCCCGACAGACCAACTTACTTACCGAATTCTCAATACAAAAAACCTGATGTACTGGACTTTTTTATAGCCAAAGACTTGACTCTACCTATTACAATTACAACTGAAACAGACCTTGGCTCTGATCATTTACCGGTGAACTTGATGTTGGGGGTAGAAAAATCCTTTGTGGAAAAAAAACCATCGCTTACACATGGCATCATCAATTGGGACCTTTTTTCTGAACGAATTAATGCTCAGCTGACCGTTCCTAAAGCATTAAAAACCGAAAAGGATTTGGAAGAAGCGGTTGAACTCTTCACGACAACTATTCAAGAAGCTGCTTGGTCCTCACAAGAGAAAAAAATAAGGCAAACAGTAAGCTCGCCGTCCTACCCTCAATATATCAGAGACCTAATCAGAGCCAAAAGACGGACAAGAAAACTATGGCAGACCAACAGACTTCCTTCTGACAGACGACTTTTTAATAAATTTAACAATGAACTAAAAAGAGAAATACGGAAATTTAAACAAACTAATTTTGACATCTATCTGGAAAACTTGACGACGGATGACAACAGCCTTTGGCGACTTCTAAAGCATCACGAAGTATCTGTCCCATTGAGAAAAGACGATGGTTCTTGGGCTGTGTCGGACAGAGAGAAATCCGCAATTTTTTCTGACCACCTTTCAACTGTTTTTCATCCTCACATAGACTTAACGGACACACAACATGAAAATTATGTGCAGAAATTCTTAGACTCCCCTCTTCCTATGTCTCTTCCGCCAAAATCCTTTACTCCTTCCGAAGTATCAAGACAGATTATGAAAATGCCAAAAAGGAAGACTCCTGGTGCTGACCTTATCACTGCTGAGGTACTTCGAAAAATCCCCAGAAAAGCTTTAGTCTTTCTTACAACACTGTACAACGCTATACTTAGGACAACTAAATTCCCTATCCAATGGAAATATTCTACAATTTCAATGGTACACAAACCCAACAAAGATAAACATAGACCTGACTCTTATAGACCTATTAGCCTTCTTCCAGTATGTTCTAAAATATTTGAAAAACTCTTGCACGAACGCATTATTAACATACTGGCAGACCAAGACATATTACCAGATCACCAATTCGGATTTCGATCTTCTCATTCCACAACACAACAGCTACACAGAGTTACTGACTTTATTCCTACTGCTCTAGAACTAAAACAATACGCATCTGGGGCATTTTTGGATGTTACTCAGGCTTTTGATAGGGTGTGGCACCAGGGTCTTCTTTTTAAACTGAAACCTATTCTTCCTTGCACATATTATTTAGTTCTACAGTCTTTTCTTCATGACCGTTTCTTCTCTGTCCGACAGGGTTCAGAGACCTCCTCAATAAAACCAATCTGTGCAGGTGTTCCCCAAGGTTCTATCCTGGCCCCACTTCTCTACTTAATATACACTTATGACTTACCAACAGACCAAAACATCCTAACTGCGACATATGCCGACGACACTGCTATTATTACGAGAAACACAGACCCAATACAGACCAGTTTGACATTACAACACCACTTGGACAATGTACAAAACTGGTGTAAGAAATGGAAATTAAAAATTAACCATGACAAGTCACAACATGTTACATTTACTTTAAGACGCGGAAAGCTAAGAGAGGGGCATGGAGGAATTTTTGCAACGACATCAATGACTCATCCTCAACTTTTAGAGTAAATAGAATCCTATCCAAGAGGCCGGGCCAGGGAGTTATGGGTGCCATCAGTGCGGAAGGGGGCCATACCGATTCAGAGATTGGCACCCTGAAAGCACTTGCTAGAGCACACTTCCCTGGCTGCGAGCTGATGGATGAGGAACCAAACAATCCCACCTCGGATAAAAATACTATTAATACAGACAGGTGGGCAGAAGCTAACAGAATAGTCAATTCTGGGAGACTAGAATGGGCAGTTAAATCATTTGCCCCATTCAAATCAGCCAGCACTGATGGAATTTTTCCAGCTCTACTTCAAAAGGGCTTTGAGGTGCTGCGACCCCACCTCCTTGTTTTATTGAGAGGTAGTTTAGCACTTAACCACATACCTGATAGGTGGAATGTGGCTAAAGTACGATATATACCTAAACCTGGGAAGGCCTCCTATGACCATCCCAAGGCGTATAGGCCTATATGTCTGACATCTTTCCTATTGAAGACACTGGAAAAGATTATTGACAGACATATTAGAGACAATATACTGGCTGATAAACCACTACATAGTGCTCAATATGCTTATCAGCCTGGCAAATCCTGTGAGACTGCCTTACACTTCCTGGTCTCCAGGATTGAGAAAACTCTGATTAACAAAGATATTGTGGCAGGCATCTTTGTTGACATAGAGGGTGCCTTTGACCGAACTCCTTATGACACTATGGCATTAGCCTTAGAAAGGAGAGGAGTGGGAGGATTAATCTCCGGATGGATTAATGCCATGCTGGAGGGAAGGATGCTCACATCCGAACTGGGACACTCCAGATTGTGGATTAGACCGAGAGGAGGATGTCCGCAAGGGGGAGTGCTATCTCCACTTCTGTGGTGTCTGGTCGTCGACTCGTTGCTGACAATCCTGAATAATGCAGGTTTCTATGCACAGGGATACGCTGATGATATTGCTGTGCTAATTGAAGGCAAGTTTCCGGAAACCATATCGGATCTGCTCAAAACAACCATGAAACTTCTTAGGGAATGGTGTCAGACGAATGGTCTAAGCATCAACCCTCAGAAGGTCAATCTCTGTATCTTCACTAACAAAAGAAATATAACCATCAGACCACCCCACCTTGGTGAGGCTGAGGTCAATATCTGTAGTGAAGTTAAACATCTAGGAATTACTCTTGATAGTAAATTAAAATGGAACAGCCACATTGATAAAACCTGTACAAGGACACTTAAGTGCCTCTTTGCATGTAAAGGGGCTGTTGGAAAAACATGGGGCCTCAAACCGAATGTGGTCCTCTGGATATATAAAACAGTTATAAGACCGATGGTCCTATATGCAGCTGTTGTGTGGTGGCATAAGGCAAATACATGTAAATCCTTGCTGCAGCTTGGGAAGCTGCAAAGACTGGCATGCCTTATGACAACCGGAGCTATGAGTACAACCCCGACTGCTGCAATGGAAGTTTTACTCAACCTAACACCATTACACATAGCAGTAGAAACTCAAGCACTTAACACAGCCTATAGGCTCTCTAAGTTAGGAACAAGATCCAGCTCTTTGGTTTACCGGGGCCATGGCAACTTGTTCAGAAGGATTGATGAAGATTCGGTGCTTGCCATGCATTCCGATCTTCAAGTAAAGAAATACAAGGACACACTTTATTGTGCAATGATTAACAGGACTGACTCGCACAAACCGTGCAATGGAGTCAACTGTTATACAGATGGATCCATGACAGAGCTAGGCTCAGGTGCTGGAATATGGAGAATGGATAAACCTGAGGAAGGGCTGTCCATTTCTCTCGGTAAGCATACCTCAGTCTTCCAGGCTGAAGTAATGGCTATCAATATCTGTGCTCAAACCTTAATTTCAGAAGGGATGAGAGACAGACAGATAACTATCCATACCGATAGTCAAGCTGCTATTGGAGCTTTGGGTAGTTATATAACACGGTCCAAACTAGTAGAGGAATGCAAAAACAATCTAAATATGCTTTCCCTGCTAAATAAAGTCCGGGTATATTGGGTGCCTGGTCACTCAGGCATCTTAGGGAATGAGAGGGCTGATAGCCTCGCGAGGAGGGGTTCTGCCCAGCTACCCCCCACACCCGAACCTGTGTGTGGAATTAGCCTCAGCAAAGCCAAAGGACTGATTAAGGCTGCTGCTGATAATAGATCCAGGCAATACTGGAGAGAATAGAAAGATTTAGACCCTGCAAAGAGAGAAGTCATATTCTACTCTCTATGGACAGGACAACCCTAAGGAGGGTAACAGGACTATATACTGGACACTGTCAACTTAATAAGCATCTCCATAATATGGGTTTGGTGGCCTCACCGACTTGCAGATTCTGCAAGAAGGAGGATGAAACTGCATTTCATTTGATATGCAGTTGCCCAGAGATTGCTAGGACACAGTTTTACCATTTTGGTGTCGACCATATCCCTGATCCCAAGTTGCGTGAACTGATTAACCCCCACAGGTTAGCCAGATTCACCAAGGCGCTAGCCCTGTATTAACAGTATATCGGACGGCGCACAATAAGCCTAAATTGGCTGCAGTGCATTGGATTAGCCGGCAAAAAAAAAAAAAAAAAAAAAACGCGGAACCTGCCCTCCAGTTTATATAGACAACCACCAGATACCACAAACAAGTACAGTAACGTACTTGGGACTAATCTTTGACAAAAGATTGACATGGGGCCCACACGTCAAAACAAAACGCAAAACTTTAAACTTTCGACTCAGATTATTATATTCGATACTACATAAACACTCTAAATTACGCATAAGACAGAAGCTAAACGTATATACTTATTTATTAAAACCTATTTGGACTTACGCATGCTAAATTTACGGACCTGCTAAAAAGACACACATTCAAAAAATACAAACCTTTCAATCCAAATTTTTAAGACTGACAACAAACTCACCACCTTATGTTTCAAACGATACTCTTCATACCGACTTACACATTCCGACTACAACAAACCACATTCGAATGTCGTACAAAAGATTTTACGACCAACTACATGGACACACTAATCAATTTGTTCAAAATATGGCTACAACTGACATCCCTGACATAACTCGGCGTAGATGAAAAGGAGTTGGATGAGGGACCTCCTAGCCTAAAATAATAGATCCTGTTTGAATGTCAGGAGGATGCACCAGTGGGTGCTGTCTCCCTCATGCCTAACCATGCCATGTCTCCTTGTTTATAAAATCCCATTTGCTTATTGTAAACATTTTACAGGTGCAAATAAAATCATTAATAACAAAAAAAAAAAAAAAATAACCTAATTATATTTAAACAGCTGTTAGAAAAATATAGGAAAGAAAATAAACCTAATTTAAATATTGATGAAAATATGAGAAACAAACTTAACTTAATTAAATACTTAAAGATGTAAAAAATATAGGAATCAAAATTAAACAGTTTTAAGAATGAGAATTAAGAAATTAAATGTTCCAATAATGGATATAGATAGGCTATATTCACGTAAAGACGTCCAGTTGAGTGTTGAAGAAAAGGACCGTAGGGCGGCTTGAACAAAGTCCTCTTGAGTGTTGAAGAAAATGACCGCAGGGCGGCTTGAACAAAGTCCTCTTGAGTGTTGTAAATGACCACGCTCTTCCAATTCCAAGGGGAACGATGACAAGATGGAGAAATGCGTTTGCAAACATTCAGAATTTCTTCAGAGGAGACTTGGGTCTATATACGTCATATCTTCACCGTTCAGACGCTACATTAAGACTCGACTCGCCACAAGGTAGTCATAAAACAATTGAAGTACGATCATCTTTTTTTTTTTCTTTCTCTTCTATTATTCTTCACTTTCTTGGCAAAAACTTTTAATTTTATTTACAAAGACTATTTTTATACCAAAGATAAAAATAAAGATTTATACAATAAAATGATCTTATGATAAATATTATAAAAATTATAGAGTTTTTTATTTTCATTGAAACAGTCATGAAAAACCTTATCAGGCCATAAAATATGGCGTGAACATACCGCCCACCAAATTAATCCTATATTAATTTCAAAGAAAATTTCAAAGGTTTACAAGAACATATTGGTGGTGGTACTAACTATATTAATTGGCCTATGCCTGTAGTAGCAGTGGTGCCAATCCGGAAACGGTCCGAGTATATTCTACTTTTGGAGCTTTAACATTCATGTATATAATTGTTCCATCTTTTCTAGGATAGATTACAATTATTCTAGTTGGCCAATTTTGAGCCTTAAAATGGTGGTACGGAAAACATTGGTGTATTAGAGACTGAATCAATTTTCTTCCCAACATTATGCAAAATTTACAGAGCAGCATTGACTGCAGTAGTTGTGGTTCTGTCTGTAAGTAAGTTATGCGGTAGTGGTTTGCGATCAAACTCTAAGAGGTTGTTTATTTTCGTATTTAAATGGAGCGTTTCTTAGACGACCGCCCACCCTGAGAATCCCTCTGCTATCAATAAAGGGTGATAGAGTCACCAAAGTAGAGGATTTAGCATCTAGCTTCAATGGGTAAGTTTGGAAAGGCTTTGTTGGGTCAAAACGGTATAGAACCTTTTTGATAGTAACGATCATCTGGATCACCAATAATTTGCAAAATCATTTGCTTTATATGAGCTGTCATTACATAGGTCTGTGACCTGACGTTGAGCATCTTGAATTTCAACGTAATTGGGTAATTATTAAGGATTAGATTTGGAAAGTTGGAATTAGATTTGATAAGGGAATTGGAACCTATTACTATTGCTTGCGTCTTCATGGCATTTAGCTTAAGTTTATTCTGAATTCCCCAGGCGCTGATTCTATCCAGGTCCTCCTGAATCTTGGAAAATGCTAATAATGTCTCAGAGGGGGAGAAGGATAGGTAGATCTGGAAATCATCAGCGTACAAATGGTGGGAGCAATGATGGATAGATTTGGGAAGGTCATTAATATAGGAATTAAAAAGGAGAGGAGATATACTTGAACCCTGGGCCACACCTGCTGAAAGTGCAAGAAAGGAAGATAGAGGATGATTAGGAATGGTGACAGCTTGGGTTCTACCAGAGAGAAATGAGTGAAACCAACGAATAGTGCTGTTAGAAAAGGATAGAGATTGTAGTTTGGAGAAAAGGATGGAGTGGTCCATGGAGTCAAAAGCTTTTGAAAAGTCTAGAAGTATTAGTACGGTCAGTTTCTTTTCATCCATAGCAGTATGTATGTCGCTGGTTATTTTGAGGAGAGCGGATTGTGTGGAAAAACCAGGTCGGAAACCGGATTGGTGAGGATCAAGAAGTTTAGACTTTTCAAGGAAATTAGATAATTGAAATTGAACTATTCTTTCTAAAGACTTGGAAAGGTTAGATAGAATGGACATTGGGCGATAGTCTTTAGGAGATGTAGGATTAGAGGTTTTATTGATAGGATGGGCTATTGCTTTTTTCCAAGTTGATGGAAATAAGAATTTTGGAGGGAAAAATTATATATGAATAGAAGAACTGGTAGGGTTTCGGGAAGGCATAATTTTAATAATTTGACGGATATTCCATCAAATCCTATTGAGTTGGTATGGGATTTCATAACAGAGAATATAAGGTCAGTTGGTGAGATATCTGAAAAATAAAAATTATTAGGGTTACCTTGATAATTTTGTGTAGGGCTAGATTAAAAATCAGCAGTGCCAATGCATCGCCCTGTCTTAGACCTGTATTGACGCCAAATATGCCGCTACTTTTTCTGCACTTTCGGACTTGGCTAATATTCCCCTCCATAATACACCTAGTCTATCGAATGAGCTTTCTAGAGATTCCTATTTCTTTCATTGCGCTGTAGAGCTGCTCCCTGATTACAGAATCATACGCCGCCTCGAAGTCCACATAGAGGATCTATATAGAAAGGCTGAATTCATACTTCTTTTCTCCCAGTTTTTTAAGAGTGAAGATTTGATCTATTGTGGACATGTTCTTCCTATAGCCCGCTTGATAGTCACCAACTGTGCTTTCTGTGTAGGTTATCAGCCTGTTATACAGTGCAATGGAAAATACTTTATATGTAACATTGAGGAACTAATACCCCTATAGTTACAGCACTCTGTGTGATCGTCTTCTTAAATACTGGGACAACAATAGATTCTTTCCATTTTTCAGGTATCCTTTCTTCCTGCCATATATGGGCTACCAGCTTGCTTATTTCTGCATTCATTTCTGGGCCAGCCGCTTTTAGTAGCTCCGCCATGATATTATCTGATCCCGAGGCTTTATGATTTCTCAGCATATTGATGATGTCCACAATATCCTCTGCTTTTAGGGGTATTTCTTCATCAGTTTCATTCCTTCACTATATATAGGATTCAGTTGTTTACTGAAGTACTTCTCCTATCTTTTCATTACTTCTTCAGGGTCTGTCACGAGAATACCATTTTCGTCCCTTATCACGGTTTCATTAGGCTTATATCCCGTTTTAATTTCCTTTACCTCAAGGAAAAACTTTCTGGCCTCTTTATTCACTTGGGATAATTCTAAGTTTCTTATTTTTTGATCCATAGCCATTTTCTTCTTTTATTTACAGATCCTCTTTGCATGAGTACGAGCGTCCCTGTATTCTTTCCTTGTTTGATGGGTGTCGTGGCTAAGAAACCTAGTTCTCTTGCTGTTGCGCACTTTCAGAGCCTCCTCACATTCAGAGTCATACCAATCATTACGAGTACTGGTGGGATTCCTGCCGCAGTATTCGTCAGCTGTTTTTTCTATTATTTGCTGCAGTATTCTCCATTCATCATCAATTGAATGGCCTCCTTCAACAGCTCGTATTTCTGTTATCCTTTCAGCTATTCGGTCTTCATATTTTTTTCTTAATACCTGGTGTGTTTAAATTTTCTGAACACTATTTCTTTTTCCTATTGGTTGCTTTACTCTGGTGTCGATACCGTATTAATTTTAATTTTAACACTACCAGGAAATGGTCTGAGTCTACGTCTGGACCTTTATAAGACCTCACGTCATTCACTCATTTGAAATGTTCCATGGATACCAACATGTGATCTATTTGACTATATGTTTCATTTGGTGCTCTCCAGGTATGCCTATGCTTCACTTTGGGGGAGGGGAGGAGCTTTTACTCATTATAACTAATTCATTAGCTGTTGCTAGATCAATCATTCGCTCCCCATTATCATTCGTTGTTTATGGAGACTTTCATTACCAATATTTCGGCAGAATAACTTTTCTTTTCCAACTTGGGTATTATAAAATCTCCCGTTAAAATTTTTATATAATGTCTGGGCCATTGAATCATTATTCCTTCCAAGCTATTATAGAAGGCATCTTTAGCCTCTTCACATTTTTCTTCGGTTGCTGCATGCACATTGATTATGGTGATACTTCTTGACTTCGTCCTGATCTTTATTTTGCATATCTTATCGCTGATAGGTTGGAAGTCTATTATTGAACTTAATAAGCACTGAGAAACAATAAATCCTGTTACAAAATCATGTTTATTGACTCTTCCACTGTAGAAAGTGTCATACTCTATACCTTTAATATGGCCTCTACCAGTCCAGTGGACCTCTTGTAGCACAACTAAATCCATTCTGCATTTCGATAACTGATCTGACAGTTCCTTCAATGCTCCTGGTTGATATAACATCCTTACATTCTATGTTCCAAAAAGTAATGGCCTTTTCCAAGTTCCAGGTCGGAACGCCTACACGGCCTGTCACATGGTGTAATCTCCTGGAACAATATACTCATCACATTTCTCAATGAAATTTTATATAGGGTAAGATCACCACTCCCTACGCCTATTTTTGTGAGTGGCCACCACTAGGTGACGGATCACACATGCCCAGGGGAAAGGCTGTGATTGAATCCCCATTTAAATATATGCCTATAAAAGTCCTGTCGGGAATGGGATTGATTCGAACTCACAACCATTGGCATGTGAGACTAGCTTCCTAGCCACTCAGCCACAGACTCCCCATGTATATATATATATATATATTACAATATACTTATTTTTAAAAAAAATATTCTTTTAAGAAAAAATCAATTCACTCAATTATTACTTCATTAAAATTTAATTTACTCTCAGGGTATGGTATGGGTACTTGACAATCAAGCACAAATGTATTATACAACTTTTTAATCATAACAACAACTTACAAAAATAACACAAACAATATGCAGGCTAACCAAGATCCCTCTTCATATTCAGCAGCAGCTCCTGCCTCTCTCAGGTCATAACTTCAACTACCTCTGACCTTTACCTTGGTAGGTACCTGCCAGAAACCTCTCTTCTACTTGCCCTGTTATCTTGGGTATGCTCCTTGCATACAAAATAGGAGCTGTTATTTTTTAATTTATTATAGAGATATTTACAACTGTATTAACACAAAAAATACATCAAGTAAATGTGAACATTGAGATATGGACATGCGTGAGAAAAATCTAACCAGTGATAGCACTTCAAAGATTATTCAGATTATAGGTCTCGAGGCCATCGTCTTTTCAGCCACCTCGGAGGATGATCAGGAATAGAGATGAGAGATTGCGGACAAGCTGGTTCGGGTGGATTGGTAATTTGGAGTGAAAGGAAGCATATCTAATTCGGGCTAAGTCTGCAACTAATGGGATATTGAGGTCTTTATGGATTATTTTATTGGTGATAAAGTAAGGGGCATTTAGGAACTTTCGGAGGATTTTGGATTGCAAGGATTGGATGGGGGAGGAATTTGATGGCTTGGTGGATCCCCATAGTTCAATTCCATATATCCAAATAGGCATAGTATGGTAATATAAATTATTTTTTTGTAGTAGGTGGGAAGTTTTGAACGTTTGTCAAGTAAATGTTGTAATAAACGATATCTGCGATCTATTTATTCTCGTTTCAGTCTAGTGTGAGGATTCCAAGTAAGTCGTCTGTCAAGATGCAGTCCAAGGTACCGGATCTGTTCAACTGAGGTGAGTGGAATATTGCCAAAGGATATAGTGAGACAGGCAGACATAGGTTTGTGGGAAAGGGTAAAGGTTATTTGGTGGGATTTAGTAGGATTTATTTTGATCCTCCACTTTTGACACCATTCTTCAATGGAAGCAATGTGAGACTGAAGGGTCTGAATAGTTGGGTCATTGTTCACAGATAACACACATGTGTCATCGGCGTATGTAGTGAGGACAGTGTAAGGATGAATAGGAATATCAGCTGTATATATGGTATAAAGGATTGGACCCAAGATGCTACCTTGGGGCACACCTGCGTTCTGAGGAAATATGGAGGAGAAGGAAAGGTTATGATTTACTTTAAAGGTTCTATGTGTGAGGTAGGAACGGATTAATAAGAAGTAGGTAGGAGGGAGGAAGTGACGAAGTTTGTAGAGCAGTCCTGGATGCCAAACTCGGTCAAAAGCCTGTTCCACGTCGAGAAAGGCTCCAGTGCAATACATTCCTCGCTCCAATGTGGAAGATATCACATCCACCACACGGTGACACTGCTGTATAGTGGAATGGGATGAGCGAAATCCAAACTGGTGGTCAGGAATAACGTGATGAATGTCAAGGATTGGGTATAGACGTTTTAGGAGGAGTTTTTCCAGTATTTTGCCCATGATGGGCAAAAGAGGGGTAGGACGGTAGGATGATGGGTTTTCTAGAGACTTTTTAGGTTTAGGAATCATTTGGATAATGGACAATTTCCAAGGATCGGAAAAGTAGGTAGAACGAAGTGTGGCATTATATATGTAGGTGAGTAAGAGTATGACTGTTTTTGGGAGCTGTTTCAGGATATGGGATGTGATGAGATCATGGCCAGGAGCTTTTTTGGATGGTAATCTTTAAATGATATTAATGATTTCGGAAGGGTGAAAAGACTTAGGAGGAAGGGACATTTGGAGAGGAATAGTTAGTTCTGCTTCAACACGTGTATAAAATGTAAAAAAAAAAAAAAAAATTTATTTTAGTGGGTTATTATCCAAAAACTATGAACCTACAATTAATGGAAACATAACGAGGTTAAAAAAATTAATAATTTTAATTATCTGCCTGTAATTGCTGTTTGAACTCAGGTCCAAAAACAATGTTGCTTTAATACGACGGGTAGGCGACAATCTCTTGTAGAACGGCGATTTCTGGTAAGATGAGGATGAATCAACGACCTCTGGTGATTCGATGAAACAATGTCTTGTTAAAAAAAAAAATGGTGAAAAGGATGCCTCAGGATAAACAACAAATAACGCTTGCTTCCCAGTAGCTGATTTGAAAGGAACTCTCCAGAGGGCAACAGGGGCATTGTTATCTAGATAATTACTACACTACTCATTAATACTATATAAATAAATAACAAAATATATTTTCCTCGTTTCAGAAAGTAATTTAAATTATAAATTTCTAATTTAAAAAAAAATAATGTTCATGCTCGAACTGCAAAAGATAAAAAGAAAGAAATTTTATTATAAAGCCATTCTCATTGGTATCTTCATATTTACAATAACTCAAAGCTCAAGGCTGGTGGCCGACTACATGAATAGATAAGTAAGTCACCACAACCAAACTCCAGAAAACCAAAACAAAAACAACATTAAACTTCAATTACCTAATGTTTTAAATAAGATTTCTCTTAATTTCAATATTTTAACACTTTTTAATTATTTTTAGGTATGATAACGGATGAATGGGAGGATATTAATGTAGGACATGATAATTATGTAACAATTAGTAACTTAGATCCAGCAAGTATTTATTCAATAAAGGTGAAAGCAGAAAATCAACTGGGAGCAGGAGAGCCAAGTGACATTATACAAGTAGGTTTTTTTATTTTTAGTTTAAATAGTCGAAAACAACATAATAAGTGACAATAAATAATAAAAAGAAATGAAGCACAGAGCTCCTCTCCTCACACTGAGCCCACTCTCTCCATGAATACCATAATGGAAATAATACTACTACTACCTAGTTTTTATGGTTGCAAGTTATATATTTAAAGTTTTAATCAATATATTTCTACAATCTTTTTGAAGAAAGAATTTATTCATACACACATAGATACATAAATACACACATATAATTTATATATATATATATATATATATATATATATATATATATATATATATATATATATATATATATATATATATATATATATATATATATTATATATTATATATATATATATAGAGAGAGAGAGAGAGAGAGAGAGAATATTATATATATTTATATATAGAATTTTTTTTAAAAATAAGCATATTATAATATATATATATATATATATATATATATATATATATATATATATATATATATATATTATAATATGCTTATTTTTATAAAAAATTCAATTAACTCAATGACACTTCATTATTATTCATTTTACTCTCAGGGTATGGTATGGTTTCTTGACAATCAGGCACATTCTTATTATTTAACTTTTTAATTACAATAATAACTTACAAATATAATGCAAACAATATGTAACCAGGCTAACAATGATTCTTCATATTTATACTGCAGCTCCTCCTCTTACAAGTCCCCAGTGAAAACTGACTATGACCAGGTATAAAGATACCTACTAATTTGCACCTGGTTCATTTTTACCTGGTAAAACCCTTGCATCCAAAATGGATTCTATGTTTGTAAACAAACAACCAAGTAAGAGCTGCTATTTAAATTTCACTTTGTATTCTATTGTTAGCCTGCCTAACACAATACTCAAATAATAAATAAATAAATACTATAATTATTAAATCGGACACCATATTATTTTTGGACATGGCAGTCTTTATCCTTTTCCAGGGGATAAAAAGGGATGACAAACGTTCCCTTCGTTAGATGAGCAAAAAAAATGGGCAGTCTGAACAATTTTCAGATTGTACCATACTGGAATTATTAATTAATAAATTGTAAATAATGTAATTATTGCTGAAGATTTTTCATATTTAAATTTACGTAAGTTCACAAATTAATTAGCTAAAAATTTATTTTCAATTGTCTGTCTAAAACAATATAGAACCGTATCTTATTATTGGTGTTTTCGCAAAAGTTATTTTCTAAATATGTTACCCTGTTGTTTGGTAGATAATTTCTTTCTAAATTTTTTTTTTTCTATGCACCTAGACCTGTTTGTAAGTAAAATTTATTTATATAGTTTATTTTGAAGATGTGATTAGTTACATGTTCTTAATAGTATAGAGTGCATGTATAATTTTTATGTGTATATAGTTCTTGTATATTTTGTCTCTAGTTAGTTAACATTTATCCTTTATATAAACTTAATTTATAAAGTATTGAAAATATTTGTAACAAAGAAGGTTTATTGGAAGAAATAATGTGTATATTTTAAAATAGTTATAATTTAAAAAAAAAAAAATTTCCTACCAAAATATTTATTTTTTTACCTAGGATTGGGGAGAAGTGTAATATACACATTTTTTTAATAATTATAGTATTTATTTATTTATTATTTGAGTATTGTGTTAGGCAGGCTAACAATAGAATACAAAGTGAAATTTAAATAGCAGCTCTTACTTGGTTGTTTGTTTACAAACATAGAATCCATTTTGGATGCAAGGGTTTTACCAGGTAAAAATGAACCAGGTGCAAATTAGTAGGTATCTTTATACCTGGTCATAGTCAGTTTTCACTGGGGACTTGTAAGAGGAGGAGCTGCAGTATAAATATGAAGAATCATTGTTAGCCTGGTTACATATTGTTTGCATTATATTTGTAAGTTATTATTGTAATTAAAAAGTTAAATAATAAGAATGTGCCTGATTGTCAAGAAACCATACCATACCCTGAGAGTAAAATGAATAATAATGAAGTGTCATTGAGTTAATTGAATTTTTTATAAAAATAAGCATATTATAATATATATATATATATTATAATATGCTTATTTTTATAAAAAATTCAATTAACTCAATGACACTTCATTATTATTCATTTTACTCTCAGGGTATGGTATGGTTTCTTGACAATCAGGCACATTCTTATTATTTAACTTTTTAATTACAATAATAACTTACAAATATAATGCAAACAATATGTAACCAGGCTAACAATGATTCTTCATATTTATACTGCAGCTCCTCCTCTTACAAGTCCCCAGTGAAAACTGACTATGACCAGGTATAAAGATACCTACTAATTTGCACCTGGTTCATTTTTACCTGGTAAAACCCTTGCATCCAAAATGGATTCTATGTTTGTAAACAAACAACCAAGTAAGAGCTGCTATTTAAATTTCACTTTGTATTCTATTGTTAGCCTGCCTAACACAATACTCAAATAATAAATAAATAAATACTATAATTATTAAAAAAATGTGTATATTACACTTCTCCCCAATCCTAGGTAAAAAAAATAAATATTTTGGTAGGAAATATTTTTTTTTTTTTTTTTAAATTATAACTATTTTAAAATATACACATTATTTCTTCCAATAAACCTTCTTTGTTACAAATATTTTCAATACTTTATAAATTAAGTTTATATAAAGGATAAATGTTAACTAACTAGAGACAAAATATACAAGAACTATATACACATAAAAATTATACATGCACTCTATACTATTAAGAACATGTAACTAATCACATCTTCAAAATAAACTATATAAATAAATTTTACTTACAAACAGGTCTAGGTGCATAGAAAAAAAAAAATTTAGAAAGAAATTATCTACCAAACAACAGGGTAACATATTTAGAAAATAACTTTTGCGAAAACACCAATAATAAGATACGGTTCCATATTGTTTTAGACAGACAATTGAAAATAAATTTTTAGCTAATTAATTTGTGAACTTACGTAAATTTAAATATGAAAAATCTTCAGCAATAATTACATTATTTACAATTTATTAATTAATAATTCCAGTATGGTACAATCTGAAAATTGTTCAGACTGCCCATTTTTTTTGCTCATCTAACGAAGGGAACGTTTGTCATCCCTTTTTATCCCCTGGAAAAGGATAAAGACTGCCATGTCCAAAAATAATATGGTGTCCGATTTTTCCTAACATGGTCCAAGACCATATATCCTTGGTAGAACTCATAGTCTAAAATAAAAAGGATAATAGTGTTGGTTGGCACATTCCTGTATTGATTAATTAAATTTACTATTGGTGAGAAATAATTATAGGAGATGGAGAAACCTATTTCTGGATTACTTAAAACACTTAATCTGTAAAATACCACTGGAGGTCTATTTTGGGTACCTAAGGAGCTTATAAAAGTTCTGAATGTTAAGTATTTGCTGTCACTGGGTTTCAGATCATGAATCTGATCTTCTTTGATATTGCTGTAAAATAATACCTGGGGTTTATTTTGGGGACTTAAGGCACTTATTAAAGTTATGAAAGTTAAGCATTTGCCAAGAGGTTTCACATCACAAATTTCATCTTCTTTGAAGTTAACATTTTCTCTCACATCAATAGAACTAGTTATTACAGTCTTGTCCTGGATCTCTTCAATACCATTGGGATGTGAAGTGTTTGATAAAGCTTCTTTACAAATAGAAGGTACTGTTTCTGTTGTAAACTCTTCACTCTCTTGGTCTGTAGGCTCTTTAATCTTGTTTTCTTCATCTTCAGTGGAGGTTCTTTTCTGGGAATCAAATTTTATTTATTTTGTAATAATTGTACAGGTTTCTAATACTTCTGTTCCAAATTTATCTATCTTTTGTTCCAATTTTTTTATCATCATCATCATTTGCTTGAACAAATCTACCTTATCTGAATAACTCTCTATGGGCTGTAGACTGTTATCAACTTTTCCTTGGTCCTCCATATTGTTTGCTCACAATTAACACAAATAACACTTAAAAAACTTATTAAAATACAAATTGTGCACTGATTGTCGTGGTCTTAATATTTAACAAACTAAGCCCCACGTTGGGCGCCAAATTATATAATATGCTTATTTTTAAAATATTCTTTTAAGAAAAAATTCAATTAACATTATATTTACTTCATTAATAACTCATTTTACTCTCAGGGTATATTATGGGTTCTTGACAATCAGGCACAAATGTTTATACAACTTTTTAATTATAATAATAACTTACAAACAATATGCAGGCTAACCAAGATCCATCATATTCAGCTGCAGCCCCTCACTATCCAAGTCCCCAGTGAAAACTACTGACTCCTATCAGCTCATAGCCCTAACTCTGACTGACTCTTTTTTACCTATCTCTTACCTGGTAGGTACCTGCCAGTACCCTTTTTTCTTAGCATCCAAAATGGATGCTATGTTTGTAAACATACAATCAAATTGGAGCTGATATTTAAATTTAAATTTTACTTCTTATCTTATTGTTAGCCTGCCTAACACAATAATCAATAATAAATAATTAACTACAATAATTATAAAAAATGGGTATATTACAATATACATATATTCATTGACGTGGCCAACTGTCGGCTAACAGCAGTCCATGCTCTACTTGATCTAGCTCCCCTTCTGAGTCCCCAACAAACAAGTTCCTTACCTCAGCTTTAATTGCAGTAATTTATGATTCTGATAAGGATGTCCTGTCTAAAATTTGCTTTACCTGATTAACAAGTCTTTGGGAAGTTATTGTTAGTTCAAGTAACGGCAAATCCTGTTGCGATATCCTGTTTTCTCTTTTTCTGATTTTGTTGCCAATAAATAACCACGAATTGCATCAATATTCATAGAGCGGTCCCACTTCATCCTTTGTTGCCTATTTCTTTGGCTGGTGGTTCCTCTTCCTTGTGCTGCGGGAGACTCCATAGTATCCAAGCCCGGTTCATAGTTTAAAGTTCCAAGTCCTATGGTTTGCCGGTCTTACGGCTCCATACGTCACCGAGGCATGGTTCATATTGCCTTCTGATGTCGAAGGCTGATGATCCATTCCCTCCGGAGCAGCCCTCATTCCGGATTCGTCCGAGGCTATCTGTCTTATAGTTTGCACCATTTTGTTGGGTAGATGCATTTTATACCTACTGCCAGGTTATCCTAGGGAAGATAATCCTAGGGTGTGTACTGTATATGACCTTTATGTCAGTGTAAATGAACAAGTAAACTGTTATCTGTTTGTAATTGTGGGTGATGTACTTTATTCAGGATCCAGGGGATCCTTAAACCCCAGCAACTGCAGCGATCAGTTGGCCCTTGCGGTTTATTATTATTATTTGAGAATTTTGCACTTCCTCAGCCCATGCCGGGTATATTCACCTACCTGGACTCAACAAGTTCAAGGGATTAGGCTCAGATTGTTATATTTAAGAATTTTCGAACTATTGTCGCCATTCCCAGAATGACTGCTTCCTGAACCCTTGCTAGAATCTTGACAAGTAGCTCAAGTCATTGAATTGATTCTAGCGTACTCTTAGGAATCTGGCCATTACAAGATAGTATCCTGCAGCTCTTCATTCCATAGAGTTGCTTAAGCTCCTCTGTCAGATGTTGGGTGTCTTTTCCTATTGAGCACCATCTGCGCCAATCCAAACTTTCTAATTCCGTCTTTGACAACTTCAGTATTCCAAACGAAAAGGCTAAAGCTGGTATTGCCCATGTGTTCATTGCCTTTATTAAATTTCTACCATTCAGGTGAGATTTGAGTATCAACTTGATTCCGCATCCAAATTTATCTCAAAGAGTTTCTTTGAATCGGATTTCAACTCTAGCAGTTGGTGCATACCTAAATATTTGTAAGATTCTGTGTCTCTCAGTTGATTAACAATTACTTCATCAGACAACTCTATATGGTTACCTGCTGTTATTATTATTATATATGGTTTAGGCTTTTCAAGTGTCTTAAGGCTTTTTGCTTACCAAATCAAGACGCTGAGCTTCAGTATTGAAAAAGGTCGAACCAGAATGGTTACAGTACCCCTAAGGTGGTACAGCAAACATATCAAGTTAACTGCATGTGAAATACGATTCTTACCAAAACTCTTTATTCCAGATATGTTCTAGTAAGGAAAATGGAATTGAAGAAAAAATGACCAGGTTCTAAGAGTTTAATTCAATCCGCGAAACATTGAATTACTACAATTTAAATCTCAAATCCTCAATAATTAAAACGCCAGTGTTCATAACGTAATAGAAAATTGTTCATGATCTTATGCCATTATATCTGTCTTTTAAGTTCATTATTTTTGAAATCATAGAAAATGACCAATTTTATGGTTGTAATTGCGTAGTAGCTGCCATTTGTCGCTGATCACTAGCAATTATAACATTTAAAATTGTTGAAAGTGTCCGTTTATATTACAAGCCAAGGCTTCACAAATATTTTACATAGAGTGGAGTAGGCATGGACAGCTAGTTCAGTATAGAGGCACTTGTATGAGGTTCTACAAGCAGGATGCTCTCTACAATGGCAAACAGTAGTAGAGGATAAGATTAAGAAGAAGAATAAGTTAGAAAATTAATAATGAGATTTGTCGGAAAAAGTAAAAAAGCAATTTTCCCACCCCAAGCCCATTGGGTTTCCAAGGTCCCAGCAAGTATGGTAGCTGACAAGGGTTTTAGGTCTGGTAAAGAGATGAACATAGTATCATAAATGTTTACGATGCTGCTTTTAGGATATTAGGAATATCATTGGTCAAGTTCTAATATTTTTGCTTAAGGTTGGACTGCCACCCTTGGGCTCTTCCCATATCAGCTTCACCCTCTGTTGTATATATATAATATATATTATATATATATATAATATATATATATATATATATATATATTTATATATATGTATGTATGTATTACAAACATAATACAAACAATATGCAGGCTAACTATAATTATTCTCCATGTTCAGACAGCAGCTCCTACCTCCCTCAGGTCCCCACTCAAAACTAACTGACTGACCAGGTATAAAGATACCTGCCAATTTGTACCTGCTAGTGACCTTTTTCCTTAGCATCCAAAATGGATGCTATGTTTGTAAACAAACAACCAAATAGGAGCTGTTATTTAAATTTCACTTTTTATTCTATTGTTAGCCTGCCTAACACAATAATCAAATTATAAATAAATAATAATTATAAAAAATGGGTATATTACAATATATATATATATAAAGGAGAACTGATCAAACAATATATATATTTGGGTTGTTTCACACGAAATGTCCGTTTTTATAGTTTTTTGAAATACATAAAGGAATTTGCAGGTCTCTATTGTTTTCTTCCGAATGTTTACATATTTAAAGTAAATATAAAATAAATATTAGTAAATCATCTACCTTTGTATTATAAACATTAGCTTCCCAATCAATTACCCACTTTGTAGTGTACCTCCAAATATGAACATGGAAACATGCGATTTTCGAGTAATATTTTTGTACGAGTTTAAACTCAGCCATTCAGCAGCTGAGGCCGCTAGAAATATTTGCAAGGCGTTTGGGGAAGGAAGTGTTAATGAACGGACCATTCGCCGTTGGTTTGCTAAGTTGTCAGCTGGGGATACCGACTTGGAAAACTTGCCCCAAGGAAGACCTCCGTCCATAATAGACAACGATGTCCTCAAACATACAGTAGAAGGAAACCCCTACCAAACAGTTAAAGGACTCTCTGCACAACTAAATGCAAGTGCATCTACCGTTTAAAGCGACAGACCTTTAAAGCGTATTGGGAAAATAAAAAAGCTCGATACATGGGTACCTCATGATCTCACTGAGTGGCATGTTTCAAAACATACCATGCCAAAATTGAAATAACTGGGCTACGAAGTTCTTCCGCACCCACCATATTCTCCCGACTTGTCTCCAACAGAATTCAGACAATTTAGACAAAGCTCACTTCAAACTGTTTCACTTCAAAGCTCAGAGTTTTTCAGTTCGGGGATAAAAAAGTTGGTGTCATGTTGGGAAAAATGTGAAGAAAAAGAAGGTACCTAGAAGAAAGATATCTGGTCATAGTTAGTTTCAAGAGGAGACTTGTGAGGGTAGTTGGGTTTATGAGCTGAGGGCGGAAGGAGCTGCTGTCTGAATATGAAGAGGGATCTTGGTTAGCCTGCATATTGTTTGTATTATTTTGTTAGTTATTATTATAATTAAAAAGTGTATAAACATTTGTGCCTGATTGTCAAGAACCCATACCATACCCTAAGAGTAAAATGAGTTATAATGAAGTAAATAAGTGTATAAATAAATTTTTTCTTTAAAAAAGAATAATATTTTTAATATTATATAAAATATATATGTTATAATATATATATACATATATATATATATATATATATATATATATATATATATATATATATATATATATATATATATATATAATATATATATATTTTATTTTTTTATATTTTTAATTATTGAATGAAGTACAAATAATATGTTTTTTGGAATTATTTTAGGTAACAACTAATATGGAGCCACCATCAGGAGAACCACAAGGTCTTTCTGTTACGACACTTTCTTCTCGTGAATTAAAGGTTTCTTGGCTTCCACCGGTCCCCAAAACACATAATGGTCATCTCCTTGGGTATTATGTGGGAGTTAGAGAATATAAGTATGTATTTATTTATTAACAGGAAATTTTGTTCATTATATATTTTAATTAATGTTAACAAAATTATGATTAATTATTGCCTTATTTATGACCAAAAATAGTTTATGAATGATAAACAATGATATATTTAATTCTTTTTAAATTATCTAATTTAAAAACAGTAGATTTATAAAAAGGAAAACTTATTTTTGGTTCAACTAGCCGTCTTTTTTTAAAAAAAAAGAAAAAAGTATCCAATAAACCTAAAAATTAACCATCAATAGCAGTCCAAGTGTCAATTTTCATTGTATTATTGAATCATTAGATTTCTTAATTGATTATTTAATACAAATATCTGATAATTGATTTGTATTCACAATACAAGCATGGATAAAAATGTATATGATCATGATATATAGACTTTTTTTCTAAGCCAGTTTCAGTTTTAATTTTATTTTTCTCATAGAGCCTATGTTTCCATTAGATATTATTTGTACTCGGTTCCACAGGCATTTTGCTATATCAAAGACACATTTACTAGGACATTTTTTCTCGCAGATGAATTGATCATTACTCCTTTGCATTGTATAGTGATTTAATAGAACTTAATATTTTTCTCAATCAACGATCTATCTAATGCAAAAATAATTTTCGAAATCAGATTAATAATTCCTGAAATCAGCATTTTCATTTACACAAACTTGTCAGATTTATGGATTGATATTGATAGATTTGGCAAAACTGACCAAATTCAAGTTTCGGAACTAATCTCATATCACTGACTACAGTTAAAATGTTCTCTTTTATTATTTAAATCATGGTTTTTCTTATTTTTTTTGTTTAATAGACTCTGATTCTTGCTATATATATTTATATTCTATGGCGATCAGTGATGATATGTATATAAATAACTAAATAAATTCTTTATTATCCTGGGACATGTCCCTTTTGAATAAAATAAAATACAGAATGTAAAAAATTAGCTTTGGAGTGTTAGAGTAAATTAAATACATATAAAAAAGTTAATAATTACTGATTTAAAATAGACATATTTAAATGAGAAGGAAAAAAAAAAACAAGCTTATTTACAATTCTATTGAGCCTGGATATTCATTATGTGATTAAATATGCGGGATTTGAAGGTAGAAAGAGAATTGGAGTGACAGATGGAAGGAGGAATAAAATTCCATAGAATTGAGGATCGAATAAGAAAGGATCTGTTGAAATGTGCAGTTCAGTGGGCCGTACTGTATGAATCTGAAGGCCTGTAGCGTGTACAGCGGGGATGGACAGAGGATTTGAACTGTAGGAGGTCACACAAAAATGTATGATGGACGGATTGGATAACTTGGTAAAGGAATGGCGCAAGGAAATACTTGCGACGATTGGAAGGGTAAAGCCACTTCAACTCACCATAAAATTGGGATACGGAGGTGTAACTAGGGACACCGAAGATGAATCGGACAAAGCAATTAATTAAGCGTTTAATTTTTACCTCGAGATCACCAGAAACACCATTGTATACCGTGCAGCAATAGTCCAAGTGGGGAAATATTAGAGAGGTAACGAGGAGTTTTCGGGTTTCATGCGGGAATAGGTGGTGGGGGAATTCAGTGGCTTTAAGGTAAGACAAGAGATTTCGTAAATATGATTTTTGAAGGATAGAGTTTAGTCGAAGGTTACTGCCAGATTCCCGACAGTCGGGTGGAACTTTAAAGGATTACTATTTAGATACAGGGTTGGGATATGTGGAACAACTTTCAGGAGGTGATGGGATCCTATTACAATTGTTTTTGTTTTTTCAGCATTTAGTTTTAACTTATTGACTACAGCCCAGTGACTTATTCGATTTAAGTCTTCTTTTAGTCTTTTTATAGCTGGTAATAGGTGGGAAAGTGGGAAGGAAAGGTATATTTCGAAATCGTCAGCATAGAGATGGTATTTAAAGTGGTGGATAGAGACGATCGCTGAGGGATACCACAGTATAGAGGCAGGGTATTGGAAGGAGGTTGATCTGGCACTACTACATACTGAGAATGATTGGAGAGAAAGGATTGAAACCAGCGCAAAGCACTGTTGGATACTGGAAGATTTTGGAGTTTGGTGAGAAATATACTATGGACAACCGTGTCAAACGCCTTTGAGAAATCTAGGAGGATAAGTATAGTTAATTTTTGGTGATCAATGGCATTTTGGAGGTCTTGTGTTATTTTATGGAGAGCGGATTGGGTAGAGGACTAAGGAGAGAGTTTTCTTCAAGCAAATTTAATATCTGGGTTTGGACAAGGCGTTCAAGCGGTTTCATTAGATTGGAGAGGATAGGAAATAGGACGTAAATCTTGCGGTGAGATAGAAATCGGAACTTTATTTAGTGATCGGAGGAGGGGAGTTTTCCAGGAAGAAGGAAAAGTGGAATTCCTCAGAGAAAAATTATAAATATGATATAGTAACAGTATGAGGGATGGGAGGCTGGATTTTATTAGTTTTAAAGGAATATTGTCCGGTCTAGAGTCGGTAGAACGGAATTTCAAGATTGCAGTAAGTAGTTCGTTGTAGGACATGTGAGAAAAGAAGAAATTTTCTGGATTGAAGCTTTGGTAGATAATATAAGGAGTTGTCAAAGAATTAGAAGCTGAGGATATAAAATGATTACTGAGTTCGTCAAAAGTGGTTTGGAAGGAACTGAGGTTACTGGGTTCACGAAAGGACAATTTTGGATGTTAAGGGAACACGGCCCTTAACCCATTTCAAGATATGCCATCTTGCATGCAACAATACAATCAAGTGCACATTGGGACATCTGGTGGCATCTGGAGGTACCTCAACCAAGGACTAGAATCCTCTGCAAGCGTGACAAAAGGAAAAAAGTGAGATTTGAAAAGCATATGTATCTATCGCAGCAAACTTCATCATATTATCTCATGATTATCATCTTCATCACCATGGAGGAGTAGAAGAATAGGCGCCGGCCGGCCCAGATACCGCATCAGACAGATAAGTTTAATAATAGAATAGATTTAACCTAAATCAAAATTGTAATCACCTAACAGTTATTATATTTCCTTGTAACTCCTAATACATTGTACCATATTATGATCCCTATTTAATTACAGTCCACTACATTATTTAATCATCCAGCCCTCATAAAAAATTATTAATATTAATTAAGAGCACCCTGGAACGCCCCAGGTCTCAAAATATTTAGATTTGAAGAATTTTTCATTTAGATTTAGTATCAGGAGCATTGGAAAGGACAGAATGATATGGAGGGATTTAGCACATCACACTGTGCATTGGGATTCTTGGGATTCAGTACGGAGCTCCTTGAAAGACACATAGTCTTTTTGCAAATGAGTGCGTCGAAATTTACGTCTTGCTTCCCTTCATTTCATCAAATCCTTTATTTGGGGGGTGAGCCATGGTAGTAGAATGGTGTAAGGTTCTGGTTTTCAGGGGAGCATGGATGTCTAGTATGCATTGTAAGTTTGAGGTGAGAGTGGAGACCATAGGATTAATGGAGTTGGAGTATATTGTGTCCCAGTGGATAGAGTCCAGATCAGGTTGAAGAGATTCATAGAAGGTCCAAATTACATATGATATGATTCTTGGGTTGAAGGATAGATAGATCATAAGTAGTATGGATAAGGTCGTATGCTGATAAGAAAGGAACGGATGCTGGGATGAGGAAATAATTTTTATAGGAGATTCAGAAATATGAAGGTCTAACCAGGTATCAGTATACTGATAGTGATGAGTAGGGTGATTCAGGCTATCATGTATATACAGCCCGACTTCCACCTCCCATGCGATCAGATCTTTCATTTCGTAAGAAAGAGTAATTTAGAAGGGAAACCTGAGAGGATGGGATTAATGATTTTAACCATGTTTCGGAAACGGCTACTATATGATAAAAATTGTTAAGGAAATATTTTTTGGAATTCATCATGGTGGGCTAGGATGGATTATGCGTTGATGTGACAGGAAGTTAGGATATTAGTCATAGTGGAGGGTTTGAGAGGAGGGAAAACTAAAAAAAGGATTAGGACTGAGGGATAGGATATAGCAATTTTTTGTCCAGCATCTATTTTAGATCAAAATAAAGTACTTAAAAAAACATTCAATGATAGTAGAAAGAAAAAATTAATCTAATAAAAACAATTTAAAGAACTAGTAAATGAAAAAAAAAATGACTGAATGAGATACAGAGAAGATGTCTTAGTTTCACTTCTATGTAAGAAAATAAGGCTTTTTTCTTTTTAAAAATGAAAATGAAGTTTCTTAAAAAATAAAAAGTAGAAATAAAAAAATAGAAAGATATTATTCTACATAAAATAAATATGATGCCTATAATTAACTAACATAATTAGAAAATTAAAATATAGTAAATCTATAAAATAAAAAAGTAAAATATTTACAATATAAATAAAAAATCTTGATTATATACAAATAATAAGTCTATTACATAAATAATAAAATGTCTGACTTGCCAATATAAAGGTTTGTTTGAGAGTGTCATGACGTCACTGACATAGACTCGGTGCGAATCGTTATCTCCCCAGCCAAGGTGATGTGTAGAAAAATCTCTTTTACTTCTTTGCCTCACAAGTTCCTCTTTTACATTCTGTCGCACAAATCGAGCAATAATACAGCCTTCTGGTATTTAAATCCTCAACCCATCACCAGGAAACAAGATCCCGTCTGTCCGACCTCCAAACTCCTTTCCACAAAACCAAAAAATATGATTGCTCCTTTTTAGCCCGTTCCACTGGCTTATGAAATACTCTCCCTTCAAACATCCGACATGCTCCTTCCCTACCATCATTTAAATCCCTCCTCTTTCAATACTTCCTTTCTCTCCAGTCTGATTTAAGCTAATTTTTATTTTTATTATGCCTATTTATGTGAGGTGATTTGTTTATATACTTTAATGAGATGTTAAAGATATATTTTAGGTTGATTCTTATTTATTTATTTTTTAGTATGTACATAGAGATGTCACAATGACCTTTTATTTATTTTTGTCTTCTTTCTTTTGTAATTTAAATGTAGTTATATATTGTTTTAGGCCAGATATAAATTATTATTTTGTTCATTAATGTTATTCTGAAGGGACATTGTCCCAGAATAAAGTTTGTTTTCTATTTCTATAATAGGACCTGGTACCCCTTCCTGCTTAGATCTAAGCCAATGCACAGTGTGCGTGATCTAGATCCTCCAGGCACAGCTTGACTCCGAGTTCTGCCCCGATGCTTAATATTGTGCCTATAACTGTCTCACCCTGTTTATCTGATATTCCTCTGATTTCAATAGTATTCTTTAACTGTACCTGCTCAGTATGGTTTAAACGTTCTTCCAACTCAGAAACCCTCGCTTTTAGAGTATTATTTTCCAATGATAATTTTTAAATTTTTGTGTTTTGTTCTTAAAGTGCTTCTATTTTTGTTAGCTTCCCCATGTTCTCAAAAGAGAGCTCTAATTGCTTCTGAAGAGCCTCTTTAATCTCTTCTATCCTCTCCAGCCGGGTCTTCATTTCCTTAAACTCTGCACTCTCAGGTGACCTTGCACTGTATCAGGCTCAGTAGATGGTGATGCCTTTGATACTGATTTGCATTCAGGGCATGTCCGTTTTTTACTTATTTCACTGTCGATGTCGATTTTGTCACATACATAGTGCACCATTTTCCAAAAAACAATATGGTAATTGTAAAGATTTCCCCCAAAAATATTATACTATACAGTATTACTTTTTTTTCAAGTGGGGCATATTCACTACTGTATGAGGCATTTGTAAATACACAGTCATTATTATGTGTCAGTTTGATAACTGGCCTATCACCATCTAGCAACATACATTTCTAATGTGATAATGTAAAATAATCTTAGTAGATTGGATTAAAGAAGCTCACCAGCCAGATTGAATTATATTTAAAAAATGTTTTTATTTCTGTTTTTTTCAGTGGATCTCCTGCACAAATGTTCAACTTCACTACTGTAAACATTCGACCAAATGGAAATTTCGCTATCCTCAATGAACTGCATCCTTTCAAAAAATATGGTGTAGTAGTGCAGGCTTTTAATCAGAAAGGCCCAGGACCAATGAGTTCAGAATTCATTGCTCACACATTTGAAGATGGTAAAAACATTTTAGATATTTTTTTTTTATTTGACCTCAAAGTGTCATAATCTAAATTTAATCTTTTCTGTCCACCTTCTCTTCAAGAGAGTCTCTACCGAGATTGAACATTGTGCTGACAATGTTTCTATAACTACATTAGTGTATATCACCCAAATCTTAGTTATAGAGCTTTCTTTTTATTCCACAAAAAAGGGCAAAGTTCTAACCTATGAAAATCTGCATATATTCTGTGTTCTCTTGATAGGTTTGTTACCCTTCCACCAAGACAGGCAACGATTCAGTTTGATAATCTGAGATTCATCATTTTAACTTCACAAGAACATTGCCTGTGTATTTCCATTGGTTTATGTGTCATCTCACTCTGGTGTTAGCCATTACTATGGACATATCCTATAAGATGTCCCTTCTGGCCCAGTTCCCACTTGAATTGTTTGAACACTCGTTTTAATAGGATTGGCATGTGAATGTGGCTCTCTGGAAATTTCCTCTCTATATTTCTTTCAATCTCAAAAAAGCTACCATGGACCTTGGACCCTCCAATTCCCAAAGTAGCAACTGGACTTGGACCTGCAAGAGTTCAAATTCCAGCTAATTTACACCTTTCAGTTATTTCTATAGAACTTGGAGATGTTTGGCTGCGTGAAGTAGACATCTTACATTTATTTTGCTAGTGGGAGCAGAGGCAATCTGATTTTACTCTGTGTCACCTAACCTCATTCTGTTACAAATGTTTTCTGGCAGCGTTGTTCCTACAGTGCTAGATTTTGGTTGTTGAGGGCCCTATATTTCTTTCTCCAAGACTAACATTCCATGTACCAAACCTCTAAGTGGCTATGTGATGTCCTGGAAGATCACAGCATGACTCACGATCAAGGTACACAGGGAAAGTTTACTACACAATGGGCCTGACCTGGGGAGAGGTTAATTATATTTTTTACATTTTCCTTCTATGGTAATCTCACATAAGAACTGATTCTTAGCCTATATAGGCTATATATTATAATATACTTATTTTTAAAAAATTATTCTTTTAAGAAAAAAATTAATTTATACACTTATTTACTTCATTTTCATTATAACTCATTTTACTCTCAGGGTATGGTATGGGTTCTTGACAATCAGGCACAAATGTATTATACAACTTTTTAATTAAAATAATAACTTACAAACATAATACAAACAATATGCAGGCTAACCAAGATCCCTCTTTATATTCATACAACAGCTCCTCACTCTTACAACTCATAACTCCAACTCTGACTGACCTTTTTTACCTATCTCTTACCTGGTAGGTACCTGCCAGTACCCTTTTTTCTTAGCATCCAAAATGGATGCTATGTTTGTAAACGTACCATCAAATTGGAGCTGATATTTAAATTTAAATTTTACTTCTTATCTTATTGTTAGCCTGCCTAACACAATAATCAACAATAAATAAATAACTACAATAATTATAATAAAAAATGAGTATATTACAGTATATGTATAGAACATATATGTGTTCAATACCTTAAGGCTAAAGGGGACGACTTATTGGTTTGTTTCTGAGATAAGAGATGGCAGGACTCTATGCTGCTCAAGTTTTCTTATCAGAAAAAAAAAAATAACATCTGATTTTGATTTGAAAATATTCATTTTTGTGATTATGGAGAGATGATTGATAGAAAATGGTTTTAAAATTTTTTGAACATTTTCTTCTTGGCTATTGGAAAGTTTTCATTCTGGGAACTATTTTACTTAAAGAGAGAACAACAGAACATAGCAATATCTAGTGGATAGAACATTAGGTTACTGATCTCCAGGTCTCAAGTTTGAACCCCGGTTGAGACATAACTACTTATTCAGTTGTGGAGCGACTCTGGGGTATGGAGGCCCTTCTAGGGCACACCTAGCCTGTATAAAGTGGGCACCCAAAACTAGTGAAAAAACCTGGCAGCAGAGCGTGATTAAGACCTAATAACCTCCCACCTCCTTGCACTTACATTGGCCAAAATCAGTACAGATCTATAATTATTGAACCCGAGACTCTTCATGGGTTTTAGAGGTACAGTTGTTTTTCATTTTACTTAAAGACGTCTATTTTTGCTAAAAACGGATTAGTAACTAACGGTTATTTATAGTTTGAAATTGACAAAACCTTGTGGTTTTTATTAGAGTTTTTCAATTAACAACACAAATAAAATACATTTAAAAAAAAATTTAGCCTTAATAAATATTTTTTAGTAAAGTTAAAAGCAAATTAATAATTTTATTTTTGGATTTTACAGGTAAAGCTTATTGACAATAATAACCATTCTTGAAGAGTATTCAGTTTTAGTACCACTATACTTACTCCTACTGACAAACAGATTACACCATATTTGAATATTTGGTTTTCCCTTTCTTTTTGATTTCTATTTCGGATTTTCTGCCAACTTTTTGGAAAGTGTTTGTTGAAAATTGATTTTCAATTGAAAAATTGGGTGTCTGATAACACCGAAAAAGAAATCATTACGTTGGTAATAATGCCAGACAAACTAATACTTGAACTTCTAGGTATCTTCAAGCACATTTAATAATTTATTAATAAACTAGTGACTCGGTCCTACTTAGCACGGGTGCAGTTTGAATGTTATTTATGTTTAAGAAAGCATTGTTTGACCACTTTAGAGTTTATCGGTTTGAGATCATCACTTTTTTAAAGAAGAAGAAATGTTCATAAGTTTATTGGCTTACAATAACTTTCTATTTACATGTAAGACTTCTTTTGTTGTTTATTAAATTTTCTAAAATCATGCTATTTCCAATGGTATAGGCTTAGGGTTCATTAGGGGTCTGCCAAGAATGCATGTGAGTGCCAGAATCATTGCCGCGGTCTTAAAAGATGTGAAACAAACGAAAAGTTACTGCACAGTGTTTTTTTTAGATGTTATTAGTGTTTTTGACAACGTTGGGCATGATCACATAATAAGCTCACTGGAGGCAAGAGGAGTGTCGTCCAACCTAAAGAACATTATAGCAGCTATCCTATGTACCAACGAAGTAAAGATCTATGTGGGAGATAGCTCTACAAGCCAGATCAATCTACAGCCAGGAGTACCCCAAGGAGGGAGGACCCTTGTCACCTTTGCTATTCAATCTAGCTGTAGATCTGTATAACCCGACCAATGTGATCAAGAATTTGCCAGAAGGTTCGGATATAACCTCAGAAGTGACCAAGATAGTGTGGTCCTCACTGGCTTCGCGGGTGATCAAGCTGTTACAGCACGTGATAATGTTGTGGCTGAAAGAATTATAGATGGCGTATAGAGGGTTCTTGAGGAGATTGGTCTGGCTGTAAATCCACAGAAAATGGTTGGTGTTATTGTCAACAATGGGGAGCTGCAGACGACTATACTCTCTTTAGAGAATGGAGATGCCTACTGATACAGATAAATTTAACTGCTGGGACATCCTTATACTTTTCGTACAGTTACCGGTTGTGCCTTGTTCTCCAGGTGGCATTTTCATTGATGGACCCATAAATCCTTCTGAGAATTATCCTTTCAAAACTGCGATCTTCTGTTCATCGGCTTTCTTTAGCACCCAGCATTCACAACCGTATGTCAGTATGGGTCTGATTAGGGTCTTATAGAGTGTAGCCTTTGTGTCTCTTATTATTGCTTTTGTTTTAAAAAGCTTGATTAAGCTGTAGTAACACCACATGGTGGCCATGATTCTCTTTTCTATTTCTGTGGAGCAGCTATTGTCAGTATCTACAAATGACCCAAGGTACACAAATCCATAAACTTTTTCGAATTTGCATCTACCTATGTATCGATTACGCACCTCAGTCCCTTCAACCATGTACTTTGTTTTGGCTTCGTTTATTACTAGTAATGGTGCTTGAGCAGATTGCTCCAAAGCTTTAAAGGCTTCTTTCATGCCTGATTCCGACCTACTGATTATATCAATATTATTGGACTAAGCCAGAAGCTGAACACTTTTATTGAAGATATGCCTGCCTATTTGTATCTGCGAATCTCTAATCACCTTCTCTAGACCTAGGTTGAATAGAAGGCTCGCCAGGGCGCCTCCTTGCTTCAATCGATTCATTGTTTGTACAGGATCTGATAGATGAGACTGGATCTTAATTTGACAGATCACCCCATTATTCCATTCATCAGGCATTTCTTCCTCTATCCAGATGCGTTCCATTAGATGAGTAAGCTCCTTAAGGTCCTGGCCGGAATTCTTAATTTCCCCTGGTAGACCATCTAAGTTACTTGTTATTGTATAGCTTCTCTGATTCAGTTAGAAGGGATCAGGTCAAATACTGGCTAGATGGAAACAGTATTTTGATGATCTTCTGAATGGCAATCATCAAGCAGAAGAATAAGTAGAAGGTCCTGAAATCTTTACTACAACTCGGACAACAGATGATGAACTGGAGGCTTTCCTGGCTCTCAAACAGTCTGTGCGGAAGATGGGACTGTCTATAAATGAGAGTAAAACCAAGTATATGGTTGCTGGCATAAATGCACCACATCCACAGATATCGATAAGTGACTACAAGTTTGAAACGGTCCAATGATTTGTTTATCTGGGCTCTCAGGTAAATGCCAACAAAGATGTGTCAGAGGAAATAGCTAGGAGGATCCTGGTGACAAATAAATGTTATTTTGGGCTGCGTTGGTAGTTAAGTAATCGCTTAATCTCCAGGCAAACACAAGTGATTCTATACAAGATGCTGATTCGTCCTGTCTTCACATATGGAGCGGAAACTTGGAGCTTCTCCAAAGCTGATGAAAGCAAGGTGCTGGTCTTTGAAAGGAAAGTACTACAGTACACACAGGTAACGATTGGAGAAGGTGCAGTAATGCTGAATATATAATGATACGGACATGTATTATAGACTTCCGGACAGAGAGCTGTCAGCACATAATATCCTGGTAGAGACCGGGTTTCCGATTACCTCAAGACCATCCTACTAAGACCTCTGTCTCCTGTTAGTTCACCGTTCTATTTCTGAATCGACTTAACAATGCCCACCATGAGAAGGTGAGGATTGGGGTTGAGAAGGCCCTAGTGTGCTGTATGGTGTCAGTGTACTGTTCCGCCAACTTGGAGGGCCATTCACTGATTGCAACCTGATGGGTGAGCAATGGGGGCGCTAAACGCCCAGATTTTACGAACCTTTATAGACTTTGCCGAGGTCTTTCATATTTAGTATTACAAGGGCAGTGATATCCTAGCCTAGAGAGGCCCACCACCTGGTAGTATAAGAGTGTTAGTGGTTGTCTGGTATGTCCTAGGGCAATATACCTCGTATTTTATTATCGTAAAACAGTTGCATGAACAAAGATAGTCACAATATACAATATTATTAAATGAAAAGTCTTCTTTTGTCTGGTGAACTTTAGAGTAGAAGCCTCTGGCGCCACCTGGGAATGAGTGTGTGAACCCACTGCTCATGTAGGAGAAGCATCCGCTAAAGGAGCTTTGGAAAGGGCAGAATGGATATAGAGGGATTTAGCACGTCGCACTGTGGATTGGGTTTCATTAAGGAGTTGCTTGAAAGACAAATAGTCTTCTTGCAGAAGAGTGTGTCAAAATTTATGTCTTGCTTCCCTTCATTTCATCATATCCTTTATTTGGGGGGTGAGCCATGGTAGTAGAATGGCGTAAGGTTCTGGTTTTCAGGGGAGCATGGATGTCTAGTATGGATTGTAAGTTTGAGGTGAGAGTGGAGACCATAGGATTAGTGGAGTTGGAGTATATTGTGTCCCAGTGGATAGAGTCCAGATCTTCTCTTCTCTTCATCATATTCTTTATTTTTGGAGTAAGCTAAGGCACAGTAGGACAGCGTAAGGTTCTCTCAGAAGAGTCGTCACTTGGTGAAGGACCCAAGCCTCTGTCGTCCGCGAGTCCCATCGGACTCCCCGGGGGGCACCACAAGGAGGTGACAGTAGACATTGGTAGTGATAGGGAGGGCTGGAAATTTATCAAAGCAGTGGATAGAGCACTATGGCTTGATAAATTCACAAAGAGTGGGGGAGAAGCCCGCACATATCTCCCTTTCTAGTCCTCCTGTTGCCCTTTCCATTTACCCCTCCCCCTACCCCCCCATTTCAGTTGTTAATTTTTCCATCTGCTTCTTTCGTTCCTCTTATAGACTTTTGATTTTGAGCAATCTCTCCATATTTTCAAAAGAGAAATAATTTTTTGGAGCATTTCTTATACTCTTTAACTCATCGATTCCCTGTAGTTGGGCCTTCATCTCCCTGACTTTGACTGTGAGCGCCCTCAATAGCTCTAACATTGAACCAGGGTCAGTGGTTAGTAATGATGGTAGTGGTGATAATACAAGGTTGCCCAGGCACAGATTCTATCCAGGTGTTCCTGCATATTGGCAAATGCTACAAATGACTTGGAGGGAGAGAATGATAGGTAGATCTAGAAATCATCAGTGCATAAGTAGCGGGAGCAGTGATGGACAGAATAGGGAAGACCATAGATAAAGGAATTACAAAAGAGAGGAGATAGGCTTCAGCCCTGGGCCACTTCTGCCAAAAGGGCAATAAAGGAAGATAGAAGATGGTTAGGAATTGTAACAGATTGAGTCCTATGAGCGAGAAATGATTGAAACATATTATAGATATTGCTTTTGGCAAAGAATTAAGACTGTAATTTGAAAAATTGGATAGAGTGATCACAGGAGTCAAAACCTTTAGAAAAGTTCAGAGTATCAGTACTGTCAGTTTCTTTTCATCCATGGCAGTATATGTATGTCACAAGTGATTTTGAAGAGAGCAGATTGCAGCCAGGTCGAAAACCAGATTTTAGAGGATCAAGAAGTTTGGACTTTTCGAGGAAGTTAGGCAATTGTGACTGGACTATTCTTTCTAAAGGTTTGGAAAGGTTAGAGAGGATGGGAATTGGGTGATAGTCTTTAAGGAATGTAGGGTTAGAGGTCTATGTAGATTTTATTGATAGTGTCAACTATTGCTTTTTCCAATTGGAAGGGAACATGGAATTTTGGAGTGAAGAATTATATATGAAGAGAAGAACTGGTAGGATGTTGGGTATGCATAATTTTAGTAATTTAACTGGTATTCCATCTATCATGGAATTATTATGATATTTCATAACAGAGGAGATAAGATCAGTAGGTGAGATAACGGAAAAAAAAATTATCAGAATTAACAATGGAATCAAAGAAAATTTGGAATAAGGTGGTGGAGAATTATCACAGGAGGCAGATGAAAAGTAAGAATTTAATTCATCGGTTAAGGCTTAGAGGCTGATGAGGAAGAGAATTCGAGTAGTACGTCTATGGGTAGCCTCAAGCTTCTTTTGTTTTTGTTCTTATCCAAGGGGGGGACAGAAGGTACAGGTTTTAAGTTGAGCATGTTCGTCGAAGATACTGATGAGGTCTAGGATCTAGGTTTAGGAAAATTAATGTAAAGAGAAGGAAGGCTGATGTTGGGAAATTGTATGAAATTTCGATAAGATCGTAAGGTGATAAGAACAGGCAGTTAGAAAAGAGGTTGGTGTTAAAATCACCACAATATGAAATTATTGTACAAGGGGATGTAATTATAAAGGACAGATTCAAAGGATGTACCAAAAGGTACCAGAGGAGGACGAAAAGCCACAGCATAAAGGGGAAGGTTTGCTTTATATAAAATTTCCATGAAAAGGAATTCAATATGAGGATGCTTGAAATAGGGTGAGACTTCCAAGACATGGGGTTTTAGGCTATTATGGACATTTAGGCCTACACCTCCACCAGTCCAGCCAATCTGGTCATAGGGAATAATTAGGAAGAAAACAGAGTCGGAAGAGATTAAGGGTTTTAACCAGGTTTCGGAAACTGTAATGTGGTAGAAGTTATGGGTAAAATATTTAAAGAATTCATGGAAGTAGGCGAGTAAAAGGAATGGGCGTTTACATGACTGGCGGTTAGGTCATTAGCCATACGGGAAATGTTTGTTTGGCAAGTAAACAAACATGGTCATTTAAAGCTGAATATAAACTGATTTTTGAAAAGAATATAGCACAAAATGCTTTTGGACAGTAACAATTGAGAAAAAAAAATTATATCTGTTAAAATAAAGAAACAAAGTAAACTTTAAAAATTAAAATAATTACTTAAAGAATTCTGAAGAAATAAAGAAGAATATTAGAAGCCGAGACCGTTTCCAGTACATAACCAGTAAGTAGACGGGTGCCTAGGAGTCACCCAAAGTGTCCAGATCTTCAAGTTTATTGATAAAGAAGACAGGGTGCCCAACATACTTAATTAGGGAAAAGTTTATATATATATATATATATATATATATATATATATATATATATATATATATATAATAGATAGATAGATAGATAGTATCCTAAACTGGTTTTTAGTTTTTAGTGAGGGATCCTTTCCGCCACCATGGAAAAGGCAGTGCCTTGTACTGATCCTGAAAGACAAAGGAAACCCCTCGGACCCCTCAGCATATAGACCGATATGTCTGCTGGACACAACTGGCAAGGTCTCAGAGAAAATAATAGTGAGCAGAATACAAGAGATCACCGAAGGAATAGGGGGCCTATCGAACAATAAATTTTGCTTCGGAAAAGCGAGATCCACGCTGGACGCAATTACCCTGCTGATTGGAACTGCCCAGAAAGCTATTGCGGGGAAGAGGTGGAGAAGATTTGCAAAATGCTATTGCACTGTCGTCACATTAGATGTGAGAAACGCTTTTAACTCTGCAAGATGGAGCTGCATTTTTAGTGCTCTGCAGAAAATGGGCATTCCAATGTACCTCAGGAGCATTATCAGAAATTATTTCACAGACAGGATCCTGATATGTTCAACAGAGGACGGCCCAAAGATGTTCAAGATGAATGGTGGAGTACCCCAGGGATCAGTACTGGGCCCTCTATTGTGGAATATCCTGTATGATGGAGTTCTTAGGCTTAACCTGCTAGAAGGTGCCAAGATCATAGGTTTGCTGATGATTTCGCAGTCGTAACCAAGGCGAAATATAAAGATAAGTAGCCTTGAATGCTAACCAGAGTATCTCTCTGATCCGTGATTGGCTAACATCGGTGGGGATCCAGCTGGCAGAAAGGAAAACAGAGGCCCTCCTTATAAGTAGCCACCAAAGGAGAGAAGAAATAACCCTGAGAGTGGGCAGGCAAGAGATACAGTCCCAGCCCTCATTGAGATATCTTGGGGTTATAATTGATGAAAGGCTTAAATTCAAGGAGCATATCCAGAAAGTATGCATCAAAGCAGCTGGAGTGGCCACAGCTCTAGCCCGATTGATGCCCAACGTGGGCGGACCTAGAAGAAGTTGAAGACCATCAAGATGTAGCGTTGTCTCATCCATTCTTTTATATGCAGCCCTGATATGGAATAATTCCCTGGAAACACTGACTTACAGGAGACCCATGGTGTCCGTTTATCGCCTGAGCGCCCTAAGAGTGGTAAGTGCGTTTCACACAGTATCTTACGAAGCTGCATGCATGGTGACCAGGATACCACCAATTGAACTGCTGTCGGAGGAAAGGCAACGTACGTATAAAAGTGTTGTCCGCATACCTAGGACCGAAGAGAGGAAGCAGACAGTCCACAAGTGGCAGCGACGCTGGGATTAGGCAGCGAGCAGAAGCTAGACCAATAGGCTGGTACCTTGCAACCAACCCTGGAAGGATGAAAGTCACGGGAAGTGGACTACTACCTGACCCAAATGCTCAAAGGACATGGCTGTTTCAGAGCTTACCAACTACGGTTCAAGTTGGGCAGACAATACAGCAGAATCTCTAAGATGCCCAAAAATAGATGAGAGAGTAGAACACGTATTCTTCTGCTGTCTTTCAAGTACAGAGGGAAGAATTTAGAAAAATATGCAGTTCAGAAGCTACACCTGACAACATCATCAACCTTATGCTACATACACACACGCATGCACACACACACACAGAGCTTGGAATGCAGCTATCGACGGAAGGTGGACATACAGATTGGTGCCTGATATTAGTTTGTGGTATGGTCGTCGTCATGGTGAGATAGACTTATACATAACACAAATTTTTTCTGGCCATGGATGTTTCAGAGCACACCAACATCGATTAAAGTTGGATAATACAGCTGAATGCCCTGTGGGTCCAGGGTAGGACGAAATCGCTGAACACGTATTCTTCGTCTGCATCAGTTTTTCTGTGGATAGGAAAGGATTGAAGAAAGTGTGTGCTACAAAGGTAGGTAAAACCTGAAAACTTAGTAAATCAGATGTTGTGCTCAGAACAACATTGGACAGGGGTGAAAAACTTCGCAGCAGTAATCCTCAAGCAACTTAGAGCGGAAGAAAGGTTGAGGCGAGGTGCCTGAAGAGGAGGGAACCTGAAGCCTGAAGAATGCCTGATGAAGTGCCTGAAGACGCCTGAAAAAGTTTTGGCTTGGTCTCCATTGCCCCCTTTAGTGCCACGTTCGGAATCCATCCAAACCTGGGGCTTAACCAGTATGAAGGCTGGAGCAGACATCCTTCAGCTCCTCAGCTGTTACAGATGGTACATCAAATGGCTGCACCTGCGTGAATCCTCAAGTTCCTCTTGTTCTGGAAAAAGAAAAGGAACGATTTTCTGCCCAGTCGATCTCGTAGAGCTGCCCTTCAATTTCTTCATGACGGTCCTGTTGGGCCTTCTCCATGGATCCGCATCCACCTCTTCGCGAGTGGATTCCAACATTTCCTCTTGCTCATCTTTATTGATTGACATAGTTCACGCCTCGCAGCTTTGAATTCCTCTTGTAGAATTTGGAACTGAGGGCTACCTCTTGCGTGCTAGTACCTTCTTCTCGAAGTGTAACACTGTGTCCGACAGTCAGCGATATGGTCGTTTCACCATGATGTTAAAGCGTCCAAGTATCTTATTTCAATTAGCGACTCCAAGCCCTAACTTCGACCTCAGACCCCAATGCTCCTTCTTGGGTTTGCTTCATTCTCTCCAGAGAGACCCCTTTTGATTTCCTATTCATTTGTATCAGAAAATTTCCTGCCTCATTTTTGCAGATCCTGTTAATATTGGAGCTCATATCTTTTAAGGATGGATCAGCTCGCACTTTACGGAGTGTTTCTGCATAAGTGGTGCCTTCTTTAACCTTGTTTATGAGGGTATCCGGCCTCGGTGGTTTTGGGTGTGGGTGCCGATTCCTGCCCTTCTTCTAGTTTTTGGCTATTTGCCATCATTCATCTGTAGAGGCTGTTGAGGCTATCATGGTTGCTGAGTCTGCTCCGCTATGGGGTTCGGAGGGCCACTTGGTGCCTTAGCCTTTTTCTTTGGGACCATTGCCTATGGTTGATTCCTTTTTGCTGATCCAACCTCGTGAGTCGTTGAATGCTGAAAATCCTGCTGATTCTGTGGTTTATTATTTATAGTTGATACGATGACATGGTTCGAGTGCCGATATCCACCATATTTTATGCATCCTCCCAAGCTTTCAATTTGCAATCCAGTGACATCAACTGGTTCTGGATTCTGCAGGCATATTCCTTTATCTCTCCATAGACATTATGCTTCGTCTGGATGTATGTCTGTAAATCCTGGAATTCTTTAACCAGCGTTGTCCACTCATCCTTGCAGAACTCCAACGTTGTGGTAGTATCTGATGATGTCTCAGCTCTATCCAAATTTAAAGTTGTTTCATTGCAATGACGACGTCGGGTGCCCCGCTTTCTCAACCTCTGCCGACGCCGGTACTGGGGTTCCGGGCCTCTGCACCATAAGAAAAATCTCCTGCTCTATCATCTCATAATTTTAGTTTTGCATTTTATACCTTCTGCCAGGTGTAATTCAGCCGCCTCTAACCTGAGGAACAGACTCTGACTAGGTCGCCGCCTATTCTAGGAACCGTCATGCCTGGATTTGTATAGTTTTGGTCCGCCCCGGGTATTTTATTTACCCGGTACCCACCAAATCTGGTGAGCATTCCCCTATCCGCCACCTGGGGAGGTGCCCGATGGAAGCCTTAGCAACTCCACACGTGCGTGTGTGTGTGAATGTGTTCAAAGATATATTTTAATGCAATATTTTTGTTTTTAAACATAAAAATAGTAATATAGATGAATAATATCCCGTTGGAAAGCTATATGAAAAAATATAGCTGGAAAAAATATCTTCTACAAGAATTTGTAAAAGTTAATGCTGATAAAATAAATTGATTGTTGTAGATAATAATAGATTTATTAATAAAACACATGTTTCTTTAGAAATTCAATTTAATTAATTCGTTAACAATTTATTTTCATCTTGAACTGTATTTAAAAATTCTTAAATTGATTTTAATAACAGAGGTAAGTGAAAGTCTTGTGTTTTGGGCACCAGATTTTTTTTTAAATAGCGAAAGCATCAGTCTTGCCATCTGCCTGTTGCAGTCCAACCAATGCTAACCAGTTGTGGATAAGAGCAATTCTCTGGTTCACCTTCAGGGTCATCTCTTTATACTTAGCCTCTACCACCAAAGCCACATCAATGGCAAAACGTACATGTTTTGTGCTTGCCGTAATCTGCAGCACACCATTGTACATGATGTTTAACAACAAGGGACTGAGCACTGAGCCCTGGGGTACACCACCAGTTATCTTGAATCTCTTTGGTCCTTCCTCTGTAAAACAGATCGAAGTCTTATCCTTGAAGTAATCACGGACTATCCTAACAAGATATGGAGGAACACACATTTTCTGTATAGAATCCAGAATATAGCTCCATTTAGTGGGATTAAAAACATTTTTACACCTAGTGCAACAATCACCCAGTAACATTCCACGCCTTTCCTCCACCTTTTTCCAGCAATAGCTTTACTTGCTGTTTTTACTACTGATGTTATAGCCTCCAACAATGACCTTGCTTTTCGGAAGCCGTGTGTGAGTGTGTATGTGCTAAGAATGAATATTCAGTTCCTTTCCTAGTTGATAATTTAGCTGCATTCTGAGTTATATTTTCCATATTTGGTGTTATATTAACTCGAATTTCTCTTGGTATGGCATATATCTCTATTTTGTAGTTAGTGCAATTAGAAACGAACGAATGGATGAGGTGCTAATACAGCCATTATCTACTTTCATTATTTCAAATTCTTGCTCAAGAGAAATTATTTATTTTTCTTATTTCAATTTTCGATTCAATACACTTACTAACTTTTATACTCTTCTTTAGTATTTTACTTTATATTCTTCATTTATGATTATCTTTGATCTTTTGTGAAATTCCTTCTTTAAACAATATATTGCTTTGTTCTATATGGATACCAAATTTTTTCATCATTTAATATCGACTTTCTCAGGTTGTTACAAGAAAACTTTTTCTTTTTATAACCATTTTAAAAAGCTGTTTATATTATAAGTTTCTAAAATATTTTCCTGCTGCCTAGACAAGTAATTTATTTTTTAGTACCTTCATCACCACCTCAGGAGATTCAATGCAGAGCAGAAGGTTCACAAAGTATATTGATTACATGGGAGCCTCCACATATTAATCATCAAAATGGCAGAATTCAAGGTTATAAAATTTACTTTGAAAACATGATGGAGTATCCTCCAGGTAAATTATATTCTTATATTATTATAAAAATTATATTATCAAATTACTGTTTAACAATGTTCCCTCTTTGTGATAATGTGTTGTATTGTGTATATAGATAGATAGATAAACAGATGGATGTATAGATAAATATATAATGAATGAACGAAGGAATGAAAAATAATTTTTATTTTTGGACAGCTAGTCCCCTAAGAATAATATAAATGTACATTAAATATTCATCTTCTGGCTATTAGGTCTTCTAAATATACATCATTTAAAAAATAACAAAATATACTACATATTATGAATACAAAAATACATACATACACTTTAACACACGGATATATATGTGCAAGGTAATATTGTAACCTTATAATTAATAAAACAAATAAATTAAACTAAAACATTGAATAATTAAAATTAAAATTAAATAAACAGTGTAAATAGTCAAAACTTGTAAAGGCGCGGTAGACTGATATTCAAGGAGATGGATAAATGGGTTTATGGATAAATAGAGTTTCCATTCTCCCACCATGCGCCCTGATGATGACCCACAAAGGGGGTCGAAACGTTGGCAAACAATAAAATAGTTGAAACTATTTAGTTGTTTCATTTAATGACCGCCACCCGGACTAATTCCTTCCAATAAATAGTTTATGCTTGAAGGAAGTTAAGGATTGAGATGTACGAATAGACATGAGTAATGAACTCCAAAATGCAGGTCTATTGGAGGGAATGAACTGGTTCAGGGACTGGGATCATGTGTTTTGATTTGTGTTTATAGATACAGAGGGTTTTTTTGGCGTCTCTGACATTCCGACAAACACTAGGCAGCCATAATTGGAGTGAGGGAAGATAAGAGAGGAAGCTAGGAGCTGGCGGGTTTCAAGAGGTATTAGATTACGTAGTCTGAGGAACTGTTTGAGAGAACTGTTATGGATTTTCTGGAAATTTGAGAGATATGATTATTCCAGAATAGGTTTTGGTTGAGAAATACACCAAAGCTTCTAACAGCTTTGTGGAAGATGATGTGTCTATGGTTGAGGCAGAGTAATGGGTGACAGATGAGGGAGTTGAGGAAATATTTGGAACCAATGAGGATGGCTTTGGTTTTATAGACATTAAGCTTTAGACCATTCTTGATTGCCCATAAATTGATGCTGTCGGTGTCTTTTTGTAATTTTTGGACCATCTCAGGCCTTTCAGTGGGATGGAAGGAAAGGTAAATTTGGAGGTCATTAGCATACAGGTGATATTTAGAGTGATGTATGGAATTGGGTAGATCATTGACATAGAAAGAGAACAGTATAGGCGAAAGTACTGACCCTTGAGGAACTCCATGAGTGAACGGAATAGGCGAGGAAGGAGGTTTATTTGGAATATATCACAGATTGGGATCGATAAGAAAATAAATAAATAAACCAGTTTATAACATTGTTGAACAAAATGAAAAATAAATAAATTGACAAACAATATATACTTTAATATACTTATTTTATTAATATATTCCTTATGGAAAAAATTAATTTAAAACACTATTTACTAAATTAAAATTCATTTTACTCTCAGGGTATTTATGGGTTCTTGACGATCAGCAAAAATTTTATATTTAAACTTTTATTTATAATTATAACTTACAAAAATAATACAACAATATGCAGGCTAACAAAGATTCTTCTTCATATTCAGCAGCAGCTCCTCCCCCTTCTGGCCCAACTCCAACTGACCTTTTTTTCTCTACCTGCCCTATTACCTAGGGTCTGTACCTGCTAGGGTTCCTTCCTAGCATCCAAAATGGAGCTTTTATTTAAATTTCACTTTTTATCCTATTGCTAGCCTGCCTAACACAATTCTCAAATAATATATAAATAAATACTTTAATTACAAAAAATTTAAACAGGAGACACTTATTTTCTGCATTCAAAATTTAATACCTGGAATTGAAATATCATAATTGTTGAGCGTCAGTTTGGGGTGACAGGAGGTAATGGAAAAGTTGGGATTTGAATGAGGATAGAGAAGCAGCATGGCATATATCGGTAGGTAGATAATTCCTAAAGTTAGTAGAGCGGATAATAAAGGAAAGATCCAAAGTTTAAGATATTTTTTTTTTAAATAATAAATAAATAAATTCTTTATTATCCTGCAACATGACCCTTAAAACATATAGTGCATTAAACCAAGTTGAGTTAAAAACAAAAAATGATTTATTATAATAACAACAACAAACAGTATACACTTAGATCTAATTATAGCTATGACTGGAGACGGAGTGACCCGATAAGCAGCTCTCCTCTGGAAGTATTGGGGAGTATTTATAGTTTTCTGATGACTAAGGGCTTGGAGGTTCCTTAACTCTTTCCTGACCAACCAAGCCGGTCCTCAAGTGCAATCATTATAAAGTTTTTGTAGAATAATCTGGTAATCTTCCATTGGTAGAATAGAGGCCGTCGTTAATTGATTTGTGGTACAAGGTTTCATTACAAATTTATATCATTTAGAAAGATAAATTATAACAAATAGGATTGTTGGAACAAGAAATAAATAGTTAATGTTTAAATTTCATGAATTTCAACATGATTGGGTATAGCGATATTGGGTGAGGATAACAAAGTAATGTCTAAAATATGAGTATAATGATCCACATTCTCACCTCCAATCTCCTAAGTATCCTCGACATCCATGCTCCACTCAAAACCAGCACCTTCTGTCACCACCCTACTCCTTGGATGAGTACAGAACTAGAAGGCTTACAAAGAGGCGTGAGGCAGGCCGTAGATGCTTTAGACATACAAGACTGACAGAGGACTATCAAGCGTACAGGGCCCTCCGCAATCTGACAAGCAAAAACAAACTACTTTCACGCAGCCTTCTCCTCTACTCCCGATTCCAAGTAAAAATGGCAACTCCTCCGCCAACTCTCACTCTGCAAATCCTCTTCCTCACTGACCTTTCAAGTCTCAGCCGATGAATTAAATTTTTACTTTTCAGCTACCTCCTCTGATAATTCTTCACCAACTTTTTCCAACCTCTCTTCGATTCCATAATTCAACCCCTATAATTTTTATTTTTCTGACATTTCACCAACTGACCTTCTCTCCGCTGTACTGAAATCTCATATCAACTCCATAGGATTTGATGCGATTCCCGTAAAACTGTTAAAATTATGCCTTCCTGAAATCCTACCAGTTCTTCTATTTATATATCACTTTTCCCTCCAAAATTCCGTATTTCCCACTAATTGGAAAAAAGCAATAGTTCATCCTATCAGTAAAACTTCCTACCCTACATCCCCTATAGGCTATCGCCCTATTTCCATCCGCTCCAACCTCTCTAAACCTTTAGAAAGAATAGTTCAGACACAATTATCAAATTTCCTTGAAAATTCTAAACTTCTTGATCCTTCCCAATCCGGCTTCCAACCTGGCTTTTCCACAAAATCCGCTCTCCTCAAAATCACTTATGACATACACACTGCAATGGACGAAACAAAACTGACTGTGCTAATACTTCTGGACTTCTCAAAAGCATTTGACTCCATGGATCACTCTATCCTTTTCTCCAAACTAAAGTCTCTATCCTTTTCCAATAGTACTACGAGGAGGTTTCCATCATTTCTTTTTGACAGAACATAAGCTGTCACTATTCCTAACCATTCTCTATCTTCCTTCCGAGCCCTCTCGGCAGGTGTGGCCAAGGGTTCAAGCATCTCTCCTCATTTTTTTAATTGTTATATCACTGACCTTCCCAACTCTATCCATCACTGTTCCCACCCACTTATACGCCGACGATTTCCAGATCTATTTATCCTTCTCTCCCTCCAATTCACTAGTAGCATTAGCCAATATTCAGGAAGACCTGGATAGAATCTGTGCCTGGCAACGCTGAATAAACTAATGCCTATGAAAACTCAGGCCATTCTAATAGGTTCCAATTTTCCTCCACAGATCCAGTACCACATTTCCGAGTCTCACCCTAAATGATCACCCAATCATCTTCACTTCCTCTGTCAAAAACCTGGGTATTACAATCGACCAAACCCTTTCTTGGAAACCCCATATTGCCTAATAAGTACCCTCAAATATTTCCATCGCTCCCACCATCTTCTTCCACTATCCACCTGTATCCTCCTTGTATCCGCACTTATTTTCCCCCACTTTGATTATTGCTGCTTAGTATATGGTGGCCTCTCGATTATGTTTGAGGACAGGCTAAAACGAATCATGAACATATTTTTAAGATTATCCTCAGTACTCCAAAGAGGTCTCATGTGACCCATTTTTACGACGAGTTAAAGTGGCTCCTTTCCCCAATCCACAGAAAATATTTCCTAGGATCATACCTTTACTAAATCATTACCTCCCAACACCCTCCATACATTCACAGTCTCCTACAATTTAAATCTTCAGTCCACTCACTCGAAACAAGATTACGCCATTCCAACCTTTATTTTCCTACCGATAGGACTAAACTTTTGATCGTTCCTTCCTTGTCCGCTCCTCTACTTTCTGAAATTGTGTACCTACTCATATCCACCATGCTGCTTCCCTCTCCTCATTCAAATCCCAACTTTTCCAGTACCTTTTATTATCCCAAAAAGATGCTTAGAAACTGTGATATTTATATTCCTGACAACACACTTTAAAAAAAGAGTAATATTTGTTCATTGTCTATATTTAAACACTGTTATCTATTAATTTATTTTTATTTTTATACAAATATGTGTATATATGTGTGTATATAACACACGTATATTAACCCATAATTGTAATTTGTAATTAATTATGTTCCTTCTGTCTGTTCGTCAGACATGTATATTTCAACTGTACAAACCTATTATTCTTAGGGGAACCAGTCCCAGAATAAAAATTATTTTCTCTTTCTATATATACATATAGATATCTTTGAAATAGAAAATTAAATTTTAAGAACTAATATCAATAAAAATTACTGTACTATATGATAAATGTAAAAATAATATGGCATAGATTGTAACCATAAAACTGTTAAACCGTTGGTTAATTTCGATTGAAGCAATCAAGAAGACAGGAATCCAGGTTTCATCCAAAAACTTCGAGATCTTGTGCCTGGTCGATATAGATAACAGGGTGGCCGTCGTCTCTTCTGCACCGAACTCTTCCGCCAGCGAACCACACGTATTTCAATTTTCCCGCTGTCTTCCTCTGTGCCAATAGAGGTGTCTGTGACCCGGGGTTATCTCCTCGCTCAGATATATCCGGTGGTATTCATTTTCCTGCCAACCGATATACCTCATAAAGAAGTCCCTTTTAATCTTTCTACTCCTAATTAACTCGTCCCTAATGGTCTGCCTGACAAAGCGAGCGATGACAGGGGATGGTTTTGGGTCATCTTTTTTCTGCCTACGACCCTCCACTACATCTAGATTCTCCATTTTAATTTTAATTCCGAGACCTGCTGCTATGTTGTTCACCAGAGCCACAGGGGTTTCCCCTGGACGGACCGGTATGCCCCTAATTTCTAATGATCTAGACAATAGTTCTTGCTCGGCCCTGTTATCCAGTTCGCCTACTCGGCACTTTAAAGCTTTATTTTCAGAAGAAAAATCTTCTATATACTTTGTCTGTCCCTTAATATGATTTTCAATTATACTGAGCCTCTCGTTTAATAATAAGGATAGGAATGGGACTGACAATTGAGATAAGGAAAGAAGTTTCTGTACTGAATCAATGATATGAACATACAACCAGGTGTTGAAACTAAGGGTATGGTGGATGGAAGAAAAAGGTACAATGAAGTGATTGAGGAAAAGGAGTGATTTTCATTAAAGTTGGAAAAGAGATTGGTGTTATGGTCATAGGAAATTATTATATTCTTATTTGAAAGGACTGTAGTTGTAGATGGTAGTTTCAAATAGAGCATCAAAGGAATTAGAGGAGGGCGATACACCATAGAAAACAGGAGAGGAATGGAATATGTGGTTATGACTGCAATGAAGCCTGCGTACAGTCGTGACCTATGAAGGAATAGTTGGGTAGGAAAACAGGAGATGAGGTTGACGTTGGGTTTGAATAATGTTTCAGAGACTGCAGTGATATAAAAGTTCCAGGTAAAATACTGCAGGAATTCAACACAATGAGTGGTTAAGGAAAGGATTGGGTATTAACATGGCAGATACTTAGAATTCTAAACATTGCAATTTGGATGGGAGAAAAAAAGACGATGTAGCTATCTATGCCAATATGAGTAATTTTTAAAATATATAAAAAATTAAAAATCATTAAAAGTGGTATGTGAGGAATATACCTGAGAAAAACAGAAATATCAAACAATTGAAATGAAACAAAAAATAAACAATTATATAAATATATAGAACGCATAACATATATCACAGTAGATTGGAGATGGGTCCATAGTGAAGAGTTGTTTGTAGTGAGCGGATTGACAGTAGTCTAGACATCAGCCGAGTACCTTCAGATTCTGTGCTCGGTCGATGTAGATTGCTGTATGGCTGTCGTCCTTGCAACAGCGTACACTGGGAAACTCTGCCTTTGGTCATAAACTAAATATATTTTAATTTTCCAGGTGACCTCCTGACATTTCTTGGTCGCGATATATGTATGCGGTGGTGACAATCATTAACCTCCCAGTTAACATCCAGGGTGAAGAAATCTTGCTTCACCTTGCTTTGCTTTACCAATTTTTCCTTCGCTATTTGCCTTATAAAGTGGGCAATGACAGGTATTAATCTCAAGGCCCTGACAGTGCTTCCCCGACTGGACTAGGTGTCCCCGAATTTTCAAGAACCTACAAAGATGATCTTTATTAAGATGTCCTTGAGTTCACCCTCTTTATTGTTTAAGACCTCATTCTCTGTCAAAAGCTCTTCTGTGTAATTTGTCTGGTCTTCAAGGTAACTTTCTATTTTGTAGAACATATATTTCAAAACTTATTTCACAGTTGATCTTGGAAATCCTTTATGCTTTTAATGTCTTTGTTAACTTGGGCTCCTAAATGGATCACTGCTACCAGTAAATCAGACGAGTTTGCTCCCCTTCAAGCTGCTGAATGCTCTTAGTAGGTAGGGTATGGTGGTTTCTCACTGACTGTTTTTAGTTTTGTTTTTTAAGGGGGTTGAGGTTTTATATAAGAATATGTTATATAGGTTTTATACAAAATAAATATATAACTATGTTTTGGTCTAATGAACCGAAGTTGTGTAAGTTACGCCATATGAATAAAAACAAAATGAATGAATGAATAATGTCTTGGCAATGTAAAAACAGAATATGAGAAAATACATTCCACAATATAATAAACATATGCAGTAAATACATAGTAATTAAGTGAATTTACAGTAATTATTTCATGCTATAATTTCAATTATACTAAAACTTCAACTTACATATGTCCCAATATTATTAATATTTTCATATAAAAAAGGGTATTTAATTAACCTTGTTTTAGGCCATATGAAGCAGATACAAAGATATCAACAGAGAAATCTATAAAGCTTCATTCTCTTCAAAAATATGCTAACTATAGTATCCAGCTGTTAGCATTTACGAATGCTGGAGATGGCTTGAGAAGTCTACCCATTTTTTGTTGTACCGATGAGGATGGTATGATTTTTTAAAATCTCATTTGAAGATGACATGTTAAAATTTAATTTTTATATTGCTTGTTTTTGGAACTAAATTTAATTTGTATTTAGTTCCAGAGCCTCCAGCAAACATAAAAGTTCTTTCTGATTCTTTGAGTTCTTTGACTGTTAGTTGGGTTGCTCCTTCCAAACCTAATGGAAAAATTACTGGTTATTGGGTTTATTGGAGGGCATTAGAAAATGGAAAGCAAAAAAGTCCGGACAAGAAACATATTATTTCAATGCTAACATATTACCAGATACAACCATTAAGCTATTCTGGTACATATGAGATCTGGGTAACTGCTTCTACAAGAAAAGGAGAAGGTGAAAGCACACGTGTCGTATATGCTACTCCTTCAAATAAAGGTGAGATTTCAAGTCCGTCATTTATATTTATCTACTTTGATATAAACCAAGATTTGTTTACCTCTATATTAAAACATTGATAGTTTATGCTCCTATTTAGCATACATTATATATATTATACAGTAAACCCTCGTTTTAAAGAACTCCAAGGGACCAAAAAATTCTCTGTTCGTTATAAAAGAATTCGTTATATCCGAAAAATATATTGTATGTATATTATATGTCTTGGTATAAATTCAGGTGGTTAAAAAGAAATACTTTCAATACAGAATTCGCTTTCAAGCACATGTTTATTTAGAAACTAAAAAAGCAGTTAAAACTATGCACTATGTACATATATCTATCTTATTTCACATTTTACATAATACTTTAAGATTAACATGAACCGTCATTCAAAATACAAAACATAAAAAGGAACTTACAATGTCAAAATCACAGCAATTCGTATAAAGTTGAAATGATAAAAAACAAAAAAAATTTTTTTTTTTTGTACATCCCGATGAAGATGCAGTGGAGGCATCGATTTTATTTTTATTAGCGATAATCGTTGATAGAGGAGATTTTAATATCCCTTATTTTTCTGCAATTTTCGATTTCGACTCAATTTTTTTATCCACTTCTTGGAGAATTGCCAACCTTGTATTTAAATCAATGGATTTTCTCTTTACCTCGTAGGAAACTCGAATTAAAGCAAGTAATAAAAGCAATAAAAATATAAAAACTAGCTGAAACACTAGAAACCAGAAGCTGTCACAGAATTGAGCTGAATGGAAGGAAGAGGTAAGGGTTTGGACAGAAAGGCGCCGCACAGTGGGCTAAATCCCCAATTTAGGTGGACAAAAGTCAAGTCAAAAGTTTGGAATTTTTCAGTGCTTCACCTTTTTATTATTATTTGGCAAGACCCTTAATACTAATATTTCCCACCATACTGTGTTTACAAATAAATAGTAAATGAGTGAATCATTCCTGTTTGCACAAGTGCCTAATAAACGGCAGTGAGATTATCTTTATTTGATGGCCATTTATTGTATTCAAGGTGTATTTAGAGCAAAGTCTTTTGCATGGACATTGTAAAGACAGGTAAGACATTATATTTCCAAATTCGTTGTTGAATATAAGTTGCAATCTCACCTGTAGAGTTAATTTAGAAATTTGTAAATGTATGCCCCTATTCAATAACGAAAAACTATATAACCCCCAAGTTACCCCAAGTATTGGTTTGTAGGATTTGTTTCATCGATCCTTCTAGTCTTTAGATATTACAAAGATTTTTTGCGTTTTGGGTGATACATAATTTTTTTCAGACACAACACTCCAAATCAAAAGTTTTGCAATCTATAATTTCAAGAATTTCCTAAATGATATAAAATACATCTATTAGCAGTTTTCCGTATTATGGGACTTCAAATGTGAAATATAGGGAAGTTTTAGATTTTAGCAAATGAATTTGGTATTTGACCACTGAACGCTCGCCAATTGTGTCAAAAAATTAATTAGTTTTTATATTTTTTTCTTTTAATTTTTTAAAATATTTTTGTCCGTAATCTGGGACCTTAAGGGTTAAGTATAGAAAAGTTTCAGAATTTTGTCCACCTAAATCGGTCGTATTGTCCACTGTGCGCCGCTCTTTACTGAGAATCAAGACGTTTCGTTATTTTTTCTTCTTTATTTTTCGTAATAACCGAAAAAATTCAATTCTGAGGTCCACAAAAGTAATGTTAATTCGTTATAAGAAAATATTTCGTTATAAACGAGGAGAAAGCATAGTTTTCTATTCATTTTTCAAGGGACCGCAACGATAGTTCGTTATAAACGGGTGTTCGTTAAAAAGAGGGTTTACTGTAATATACTTTTTTTTTTTAAATATTTTCTTTTATAAAAAATTAATTCACAACAATATTTACTAAATTTAAAATTCATTTACTCTCAGGGTATGGGTTCTTGGCAATCAGACACAATTTTTTATTTAACTTTTAATTATACTATAACTTACAAAAATAATAAAACATGTTCAGGCAAACAATGATTCTTCATATTCAGACAGCAGCAGATACTCCCCCTTTCACAGTCCAGGCCCAACTCCAACTGACCTTTTTTCTACCTACCCTATTACTCAGGGTTTGCCCTTTGCATCCAAAATGTATGCTATGTTTGGAAACAAACATCCAAATAGTAGCTGTTCTTTAAATTTAAATTTTACTTTTCATCTTATTGTTAGCCTGCCTAACATAATATTTAAATAATTATATACTTTATAAAAAAAGTGGGTATATTACATTTCTCCCCAGTCCTGGTTAAAAACATTTGGACCAGCTATTAAAATTTAATACTTAATTAACTCTAATAATTACATTAGTTACAATTTATTTATAAATAATTCCAGCATGGTTCAATCTAAACATTGTTCGGACTGCCCATTTTTTAGCTCATCTAACAGAGGGAGCGCTAATATCATCCCTTTTTATCCCCTGGAAAAGGATAAAGATTGCCTTTATCCCCTGGAAAAGGATAAAGATTGCCGTGTCCATAAATAATATGGTGTACGATCTTTTCTAACATGGTCCAAGACCATGTAACCATAATAAAATTCAGATTTTAAAATTTTGCTGATGATATTTTCGATTGACACATCCCTGTATTGATTAAATATATGCACAATTGGTAATAAACAATTATGGAAGATGGAGGAACCTATTTTCAGATTATTTAAAACACTTAAGCTATGAAATACCAGCTGGTGTTTATTTTGGGGACTTAAGACGTTTATTAAAGTTCTTAAAGCTAACTATTTGTTGCCATTGGGTTTCACATCATGAATCTGATCTTCTTTGATATTCAGACTTTCTCTCACATCAATAGAGCTAGTTATCAAGTTCTGGTCCTAGGCCTCTTCAATCATAGCATTATAGGGATTATTAGGGATTGCTGCATTGTTGTGTCTTTGGAGATACTCCCTACCAGCCAGGATTGGACAACCCGAAAGAAAATTTTTAAATATAACATAATTCGAGCCTAACCCTTGACTCATTGAGTCCAGATAGTTGAAAATTCCCAGCGAAAGCTGAGGAAGTGCGAAATTCTAAAAATAATAATAATAAAACCACAAGGGGCAACTGATGGGTGCAGTTGCTGGGGAATTACAATCCCCCGGACCCTTAGTACAGTACATCATCTACAATCGCATACACGCAACAGCCCACTTCTTCATTTGCACTGACATGAAGATCAAATACAGTACACACCCTAGGGATACCCTACCTAGGAACACCTGACAGTAAGTTTAAAATGCCCCTACCCAACAAAATGTTGCGAACTAGAAGACAGATAGTCTCGGATGAATCGGGAGTGAGGGCTGCTTCGGAGGGAATGGATCCTCAGCATTCCACATCGGCAGGCAGTGTGAGCGGTGCCCCGATGTCTTATGGAACCGTAAGGTCAGCTACCACAGGACTTGGAACTTTTAACTCTAAAACCGGGCCTGGATACTATTGAGTCTCCCGCACAAGGAAGAGGAACCAACAACCAAAGAAATAGGCAACGAAGGATGAAGTGGGACTGCAATATGAATATTGCTGCGATCCATGCTTATTTATTGGCAACAAAATCAGATAAAGAAAAACCAGGATATCATAATAGGATTTGCTGTTACTGGAACGAACAGTACCCTGAAATAACAATAACATCCCAAAGACTCGCTGATCAAGTAAAGCAAATTTTAGACAGGAAATTCTTATCAGAGCCAGAAATTACTGCAATTATAACTGAGTTAGGGAATGTCTTGTTACAGGACTCAGAAAGAGAGCTATATCAAGTAGAGGATGTATAGCCAGCTACTGTAAGCAGACAGTTAGACACGACTTCAACGAATAATCAAGAAATGCAATCCCTCACTGAAATACGGTATAAAATGCAAAAATAGCATATGCTATACTATGGAATAGTTCTGAATAATAGGCCCAAAATACCTAAGGTACCATACTCAAAAATGACTCTTTCTGCCGTTAAAGATGTCAATGGAATATTAGCTGAACATATGACAGAGGTAATAAGTTTAGAGGATATATGTCATTGGATATATGTGGGAGGTAGGACTGTAGCACTCTAGCTTGAATTGATAAAAGATGAGAAGCAGTGCATTAGAAGTAATGAGAGCAAAGATCATCCCTGGAATTGGAGAATCTAGAAAAAGATCGAAAACCTATGCGATAGAATCGGGATCATTACTAATTACCTTCGAAATCAGGATAACGCTTCCCTAAAACTTCAAAAGAAAATTGATGAAATCATAGTTTTCAATATCAGAGAGGTAGCAAGCTGTGAGTTAAGGCAAACTTAACTATTAAAAAGTGTCTGCATGGAAACTCTTAAGCAAAAATTAGCAGTGTATGCAAATAGGATCAGGAGGTATACTGAAGCCCATTTTAGAAAAAGGCAAAATTGTATATTTAAAATATCGGAGAGAAACTTCTATAGGCAGTTAAAACCGAAAACAAATGTTAATCAGACAACCCTCGCCAGACCCCAAGGAAGTGTCTAAATACTGAAAAGATGTATGGAACATAAACAAGGTTACAAAAGTAATGCTCAATGGTTAGAAAATATCCGCAGTAGTTTGGCTGACATTGAGCCCATGGAAGCAATCAGCATTAGCACAGAGGACTTTACTATGGCACATCAACAAATGAAAAACTGGAAAGCTTCTGGACCAGATAAAATACAAAATTATTGGTTGAAATATTTTAATAATGTTCACAGCTATTTTTCTTTATGGTACGAGAAACTACTATGTCAAGAGATAGAGATACCTTATAACTTCTGCACTGGTGAGACATTTAATAAAAAAGAAAAACTGGAGCCACAAAATCTGAGGTCCATAACTTGTCTCAATTACTTACCACAGTTATTAAAAACAAGTTAACTGACTACATGCAAGGAAAAGGCATCATGGGGATGGTGCAGCTAGGAAATAATACAGGTTCGAGAGGTTGCAAAGAACTTTTTATTATAGATTCTTTCATTTCTGAACAAGTTGCAAAAAAAATCCCACAATCTGGCACTAGCATGGATAGACTACCGCAAAGCATTCCATTCTGTTCAACATAATTGGCTTTTTGAAGTATTGAGGATTTACAAAGTTAATCAGGTAGTAATAAACATATTAGGACGTCTCATGAAGCAATGGAAAGTGTTACGATGCTCAAGAGGATGTACTGATGAACATATACCTATAAAAAGAGGTATATTTCATGGATACTCACTTGATCCTCTGTGGTTCTGCCTTGCACTTAACCCTCTAAGCAAATTGCTAAAAGATACAAAGAAAGGATACCAACTCAACTTTGAAGTAAGGTTTCGCACTCATTTTATATCATCATCCATGGCGCTACAACTCTTGAAGAGTCAGGGCCTCCTGCAGTTTAGTCCACCAGTCTTCTTGGTTCATTGCAACTGCTCTCCCATTGCTGATCTTCAAGATGGACCTGGCATCCACTGTCACTCCATCAATCCATTGGAGCCAAGGCCTTTCCACTCTCCTTGTCCCATAAATATTTTCATATTGAACCATCCTAGGAATCTGGTCCTGGGCCATTCTACATAAATGCCCTGCCAAACGAAGCCGGCCTACTTTGATGATCCTCACGACACCTGAATTCTTGGAGCAGGGCTTCCTGCAAACTCAGCAATATCCAGTATTCGGAGGCATAAGTGAGAACCGGTCTTAAGAGTGTATTGTAGAGTAGCAGCTTTGTATTTTGAAAAATGGTCCTGCTCTTAAAATGCTTCAGAAGTCCAAAATAACATTTATTTGCGGACATTATTCTGCGATGAATTTCAGCTTTAATATCATTATCGGCATTGCTTTGTGAGCCGAGATATACAAACTCTTTTACCCTTTCAAATTAATAGCCTCCAGATATAAAATGTGACTTTTCCTGCACATCCAGCTGTGGGCCTGCATGCATGTATTTGGTTTTCGACTCATTAACTTCTAAACCCACTCTAGCTGCTGCTGTCCGGAGATTGTTAAAAGCACTTTCTAAATCTGATGGGATTCTTCCAACTATATCTATGTCATCAGCAAAAGCCAAAATCATAGAAGATCTATTAAATATAGTACCCCCAACTTCTATTCCAGATTTCCATACCGCCCTTTCGAGGGCCAAATTAAAGAGAAGGCAAGCGAGGCAATTACCCTGTCTCAGACCTTTGTGGGTCTAAAAGTTACCAGTCAGATCACCCTGAATACCTACTGTGAATTGCACCTTCTTCATTGTAGCTCTTATTAGACGTATCAGCTTCACTGGTATTCCCATTTCTAGAAGCTCCTGATACAGTTTGTTTCTCTTTGTACTGTCATAGGCCATTCGAAAGTCAATGAAGAGGTGATATGTGTGGATATTTTTATTAAGATAGGAAAAAAAATTAGAAAATGTCCAAGAGATTGATAAAGTATGCTGTGTTATGTAAGCAACCCGATGTATTTGGGCAGCATTGCCAAATAAATGAAGCATTTCTCTCTCTGCATCTCTCTAGAATGCTTCTGATAGAGAATATATGGTCTATGGTAGACTTTCCTCTCATAAAGCCTGCCTGGTACTTTCCTATATTCTGCTCGGCAAGAGGAAGAAGTTTTTTATAAAGTATCTGAGAGAACACCTTATAAGCACATGGTAAGAGGGATATACCATGATAATTTTGACAATCAAGCACATTCCCCTTCTTTTAAATTAGACATATAACTGTTTTGTACCATACCCTAGGGATTTCTTCCATTTTCCAGACATCCATTATTAGGTCATAGAGGAATTTCACTAATTTTTCACCTCCATACTTGAAGAGTTCCTGAGTGAGTCCATCTGGTCCTGCTGCTTTATTATTTTTCAACTCTTCCACGGCTTTACAGACGTCGTCCATATCCGGCGGCTTCAGTTCCCCTAGAGCCATCTCTATTTCCTCTCCCTCTTCTTCCACCATATCATTTAGTAGGGCATTAAAGTAATTTCGCCATTCATTCCTCACCTCATTATTAACCCGTCGATCTTCCATTTCCTGTAGGCTCTGCATTTGCCATGCCCTTTTTTTTCTTTGGTAGGTGCGTTTCTCAGCCCTTCTTCTGGATCTGCATTCCTCCACTGAGCTTCTGGTAAGCAAGTTTCTTCTGGTTAGTCATTCTTTGGCATTCCTTGAGGGTACTTCCTTATTTGGTCTGTTGTAACCAATCACACCGACTGCCAGTTCCTCGATGGTTTCCCTACATTTTTGCCACTGTTGATCCATGTTATCAGCCTGATACAGATCTATAATTCTTTCATTCATACGGTCAGCAAAATGTTTTCTATCCTCCAGATCCTTCAGCTTTTCGATGTTAATCTTTGGCGATCATGCTCCACTTTGATTCCTTATGCTTGAGATCCTTGCCCTGAACCTATTGATTGTGAGGTAGTGATCAGAATCGACATTGACACCTCTGAACACTCTTCACATCCATTAAACTCGTGATGTGACGGCTGCTTACATGAGAACATTGTGCTTCCTACCACGAGTTCTTTCGAAGCAGCGAAATTTATCATTCTCATCCCATTGTCGTTTGCATGATCATGGATGCTATGAAGACCAATAATAGGTAAGAATTCTTTCTCCTTTCCTTCTTGCGCATTATAATCTCCCAGGATAATCTTAATATCAGCCCTGGGACAAGAATCAAGCTTTTGCTTGAGACTACTATAAAAGACATCTTTTTCATCATCTGCCTATGGTTCAATCGGGGCATGAACACTAATCATGCTATAATTGTGGAATTTTCCTTTTATTCCAAGATAACAGATACTAGGACAAATTGGTTCAAAGCCAATAAATAACTGACTCAACTTCTTGTGTAAGATAAATCCAGTTCCAAATGTTTGTTTCTTGTCATCGCAGCTATAGAAGATGGTATGATTTTTCTTTTTGTAAACTCCTTATCCGGTCCATCTTATTTCTTGGATTGCAGCTAGGTCAACGAGATAGCGGTCGAGTTGTGTTAGAAGGTGATGTAGAGCTCCTGGTCTATAAAGGGATAAAACATTCCACTGTCCTATTGTAAGTTCCATTAATCTCATTTTATATGGACGACCTTAAGCTATACGCAAGAAATGAAGAAGAAATAAGGATTCTTCTAAATATAGTAAAAGGATTCAGCGACGACATGAGAATACAACTAGAAACAGATAAATGCGCAATACTTACTGTAAAAAAAGGAAAAATTACAGCAGGTAACAATATGGAGTTGTCTGATATGATGTAGTTATTAATAAACTGAGAGACACGGAATCTTACAGATATTTAGGTATGAACAAACTGCTGAAGTTCAAGTCCGATTTAAAGAAACTATTGGAAGACAAATTTAGATGTCAAATCGTGTTAATACTCAAGAATGGAAAATATTTAATAAAGGCAATGAACACGTGGGCAATACCAGCATTAGCCTATTCGTTTGGATTACTGAAGTGGTCAAAGACGGACTTAAAAAGGTTGGATCGCATAGTTAGAGTGCAGATGGTGCTTAATAGGTAAAGACACCCAAAATCCTCCGTGGCATGGGTGCACCTTGTCTTGGTCTGATAGTCTCCTCAAGTTATGCCGAGAAGATGAAAATAATTTGTGAAGCTATATGGTTAACAGTGACTCTGTGATTCTTATTGAAACAACTGACTTCTCCTATGTATATATATTTAGTATTGTTTGATTAGTTCTCTACTGTTGACAATTTTAGTTTTCTACTGTCCTTAGGTTTCAGTCAATAAAACAATTTTATTTATGCAACTTTTCGTGAATTTATTGTTCTCATATTCATGAGCTCATATGAAAAACAAAAAACAGAACTTTAATATTCTATACAGTAATTAATAGATGATGTTATTGTTAGAGAAACAGAAAAGAATACATAGAACAATGAATAGACATACAGTAGTTAAATAGATATTTGAATTAGAACTTACATTAAAGATATTACTAGAAATTTACTAAAAATCGCATCATAAATCAAAAATCTGATTTCCAAAACTTTCATTCATGGTATTCGAATTTAGTAAACACATAATAGCAAAAAGTCTGAGTAATAATAATAATAATAAACACAAAATAAAATAAAACAAATAAACAAAAGGAGAAAACCCTGGCCTCCTGATATCATTCAATGTCAAAAGTATTAGGAAATCGTAATATCCTTTTGTTTAATTGTTTCAAATGTTCAGATTCTCGCTAATCTTTGACATGATTTTATGTTCTAAACAATTCTTCTCCCTCATGTAACTGTTAACTCAACGATCAATTCATTTAAATAGTTGAAATGGTAAACAAAATTGATGAGAATTTGTGGATGGCTGTGTATAGTGTAGATAATATAATAATAAAATATAAAAGCAAAAAAGTGAAGGTCCAAAAATATTAAATGTTAAAACAGAAAGACTGATTATTCATCAAATGAGAAAACAATACCTCAAATGAGTAAACCTTAGCTTATTTCTGAATTGTTCAGAACTTCTAAATACTCAATAAGTGTTTCAACTGTGCCAGGTTCTAAAAAAATATGACAAAAAGAAAAACATGGTTCAAGAAGTATGTAAAATGTCTTTCAGCAAGCAAGGCAATAAGTGAATAGGTTGAATGTTTTTATCATTTTTTTAAAGAGAAGGTTGATGAATTAAAATGTTAATAGATGACTCCCATACTAAAATACATGGTTCTTAAGGAAAAAAATTATGCTTTGTAGGAAACCAAATAAAGAATTTAGTAATCCATTGTAAAACACCTTGAGCTGGATGTGACAATTAGGTCTGTTTTTGTTTAAAAAAGTTTAATAACATTGGATTCATGGACAGAATTCTTGATAGGTCTGTGTATTTTTTAATTATGAAAAGCCAGAATTACAAGAAGAAGAAAAATGACAAATAAATTAAACTTTTAACATATGTGCGACCATGACTGTGAACATATATACATTATCTATTCAGATTTATTTGCTGCAAAATTTTCAAAAAGTTTTTGAAATCCCTCTTCCATTATTTCTTTCAAATTGATTTGATTATTTGTGGATCCTACTAATAAGGAAAATCAGGAAAACTATATTCAATATGGAAATGGCCTCAAGAAACAATAAGTGCTTGAGTGGGATAATATTTCACAACAATTAATTAATTAGCAAGATCAATTCGTAGCCGGCTAAAATGTATAATTATAGAAATAGGTTTACCAAGTGGATTTGTATTTATGATCATTGCAGTAATATAATCAAGAAACCATGTTATTCCGAATACTTTTGACACCATCGACAAACCTATTTTTATTTTTTTCTTAAATGAACTTTCAAAGTAAAATGATTATTGTGGTCATTTTTGGTTTTAGCTATTGTATACCTTCCTCCTAATATAATAAACTGGTTAACAACTCCTTAAAAACATAAAAAATAAGTTAAAAGCAAGTAAATTACAGGATGGTAGTGAATTCTGAATACTTTTGACACTCACTGTATGTCTATGTAAGACACAGTTTTATCTCAAATTATAAGTAAATTTCTAATATCTTTAATGTAAATTCTAACTCAAATATCTATTTAACTACTGTATGTCTATTCATTGTTTAATGTATTCTTTTCTGTTTCTCTAACAATAACATATATTAATTATTGTATAAAAATATTAATGTTCTAATTTTTGTTTTTCCGCTGTTAAGGCATGAATGTGAGAACAATAAATTCTCGAAACGTTGCATAAATAAAATTGTTTATATTATATATATATATATATATATATATATATATATATATATATATAATATATATATATATAAACAAAAGATTCAAAAAATGATTAATAATAAAACAACCAACACAAAATTGATGTTTTTTAACAATCTCATTTTATTTAACATGTGATCTATATAATAAATGTTTTGAGTTTGCATTCAACGGGTATTAAATATTAATATTGATGTGATTGATACTTTAGCTCCCCCCTTACTCCTTCCGCCATGGATCTTGATTCCTAAAACCTTTGGAAAAAAAATTCTGAGAAATCAAGGTCTCCCGGGTTTCAGCACCACTTAGCTTCGCGCGGACGAACAAAAGATTCAAAAATAATTAATAAAAAAACAAGCAACACAAAATTGTTTTTTTTTTAACAATCACATTTTATTCATCTTGTGATCTATATAATAAATGTTACGAGTTTGCATTCAATGGGTATTGAATATTAATATTGTTGTGATTGATACTTTAACTTAACCCAGCAGTAACCCTTCAATGCTTACTCACTTAAGGAGATCATGAGGCTATCGTTTTGTCAGGCACCTTCAATAATTATTGGGATGAGATGGAGAAGAGAGAATATGAACTTGTGGGTCTGAGGGGGCCGGTAGTTTGGATTTAAAGGAGTGATATAATAATTAATTTTTTTTTTTTTTTTTTTTGTAGTATGTGGGAAGTTTTGAGCATTTGTCCAGTAAATGTAGTAATAATCAGTACCTGGCTGCAGTTTCTGTCGTTCATGTCTAGTGTGAAGATTCTATGTGAGACGTTTGTCGAGATGGAGTCTCCTGGGTACCGGATCTATTCAACTGGGGTGAGTGGCATATTGCAAAAACATACAGTTGGACAGGTAGTCATAGGTTTGCGAAAAAGTTTAAAGATAATTTGGTGAACTTTATTAGAATTGATTTTAATTCTCCACTTTTTACACCATTATTCAATAGATACAATGTATGACTGCAGGGGTTGGTTTGCCACAGATGGGTCATTATTCACGGATAATACACATGTGTCATCGGTGTAAGTAGTGAGAACAGTGCTAGGATGGATAGGAATATCAGCTATATTTACTGAATAAAGGATTGAGTCTAAGATTATAATAAGGTACCTCTGCAGCCTGGGAAAATATGGATGAGTAATGAAAGGTTATGTTTTGTTGTTGTTTATTCGTCTAACGTCACTTTATGTTACTATGGCTAATCGGATGATGCTACAGTGGGAGTCCTAAATTTTGCCTATCCAGGTTTTATTAGGATTGGGATCTTTAACGAGTACCTGACATCGCACAGGCTCGGGACCACCTTTTAACGTCCCCTCCGAAGGACGGCATAACTAAGGATTTTTTATTCCCATTAAAAAATCCTAGGGCCACCCGCAGGTTTGAACCCATGACCTTTGGCATAGAAAGCTGTTATGCTAGCAACTACGCTATGGGTGACCCCCTGGTTATGTTTTGTATAGCAGTCCTGGGCTCTAAACTCGATCAAAAGCCTGTTCCACGTCTGGAGGATGGGGTTTTTAGTGTTTTTTTTTGAGTTTTGGTATAATTTTGATTATATATGTTGGTGAGAAAGAGTATGATTTTCCTGGAGAGCTGTTTTAGGATTTGGGATGTGGTTAGATCATGTCTAGGTGCTTTTTTGTTAGGTAATTTTTTAATGTTGTTTTTGGTTACTGATGGGTGAAATGATTTAGGAGGAAGAGGCATTTAGAGAGGAACAGTTAGTTTTGCTTCAACATAGAACATGTTCGATATGGATTTGATTAAGGATATCAAGATATGAGTTCAGATTTATCTGGTAATTGATTCGGTGAGAAGTGGATGATTAAAGGATTTGAATTTAGGTAACTTTGCAGTGGTTATCTATTATATTGTAGATTAGAAGGTAGATATTTAGGAAGTGGTGAATATATCTGGGATATCTGGAAGTTTTTTAAAGTATATAGGCCATATGTCCTTGGGTGACAGGATTGAATAGCTATTGGATGTTGTGACTTGGGAAAGAATCTTACCACAAGTGTTGGACCTTCGGCATCCGTCGGTCTTTAGTGTTTTTATCTTCCCCAGCAATGAAACGCTGAATAAAGGTTCGAAATAAGTAATCAAGATGATTGTAAGTAAAGGTATTACCAAGAGCGCAATATACAGCTGAGAATGTTAATGTAATAGAGGTTGATTGAATGGTGTCAGTTGGAGTCCAAGGAATGAGGGAGTGAGGTATGGATTCGTGAATGAGGATACACGAGCCAGCTTGAGCTGTGATATCTGGGTGATCTGTTCTGTATGCATTGTTGTCACAAAATACTGTGTTGTGAAATGTGTCTCTGTCACTAGGGTAATGTCTATTAAATAGTCATGGAGAAATATTTCCAGTTGGTCTCGATGGTTTTGTAGATCATTTGCATTTCATAGTAGGATGGCTAGGGAGTTTCTGCTCATTTTATTTTTCTTATTTTTTAAATTTATTTTACAGAATCCAACAACAGGCTAAAGCCCAATTGCAGGTTGTGAATTATAAATAATCACATTGCTAATTAAAATAATAATTGAAATTTATACTAATAGGTAATGTATCATGTACCAACTTAATTTATATTAACAAAAAAAAAAATAATAACAATGATATTAAATTTTTAAAAAATGAAACATTGAACAATTAATCATTAAAAAAAATATAGATGTATATACACAGATTTTATGTCGCGGAGACTCAAATGGGCGAGTAAAATTGTTGGGCTCGGTGAGGAACGGATTCCGATAAAGTTGGTATTTGCTGATCCAACTGGTAGGCGTCCGAAAGGTAGGCCGAAGCGGCGATGGGAGGATTGCGTTAAAGCTGATCTCGGGGGCTTGGGCTTGACCGGCGAACATTGGACGAGTCTGTGCAGGCGAAGTTTGGTGGTATCGGCATCGAACCTTCGGGTTCGGTAAGCCTATTATTATTATTATTATACACAGATTTATATTTATATAAATATCAGTTAATTATTTGTCACCAAATGTATTTATTTCTTATTATTATTTTTTATTTTATTTTTACTTATTTTAAATCTATTTTCTTTTTTTCCTTATTAATTTTGTATCTAGGCCGGATGTGAATATTATACTTTGTTAAATTTCATGTTATTCTTTATTAAAGTTTTTTTTCTTCTTCTTCTTCTTCTTATATATATATATATATATATATATATATATATATATATATATATATATATATATAAAGTTTTGGATTGGAGAGCTAATTTGGATAATTTAGGGTTGATTCCTTCATTACTGTGTAGGTTTCACTGATTTATCTTGTTAAGGATTAATTAAAGAGGTTTATGGGGGTGGGAACAGGGAGTTTAATTTTTTTTAAATACTTATACTTGAAGGAAATTTTTTTGTTTTGTTTTAGGGGCAGGAGGGATCATATCATTTGGAGGATCAATTTCAGTTCAAGGAGGAGAAATGGTAACATTGCCTTGTTTAATGCAAGGAGATCCGCAACCACTCAGGAGATGGATTCCTAAATCATTACCACATAATGCAAAAATTCTTCCTGATGGAAGCATACAAATTACTAATTCCCAAAAAATTCATCAACGCAATTTTACTTGTATTGTAGAAAATTCACAAGGCTCGGATGAGATTACTTACTCTTTACAAGTTAAAGGTATGATTAATTTATTCGCAAATGTGTCTTTTGTTTTTTTTTATTTAACTTTGTTATATTTAAATAAAAAATGTTATTTTATACATATAAATATTATTCATTTTGCTAGGTTCTTTTTATATAAAATGTTCCATTTTCCCTCAACATTTCTTTTTTTTCTTTCTCCCAATGTTTCAGCCTTTGCCATTTTCATGGGTTCTTAAATCATTCTTTTATATTGCACATATATAAAATACATTTTTTCACATTTAAAAAAAAATCTTTTACAGGCTGAACTAGCTTTGTCAGCTTGTTATTATCAATTGTGTTATTATCAACATTTGATAATAACAAGCTTACAAGGCTATGGTAAAGGCCAAAAAGTAGGGAGAAAGAAAAAAATAAATAAGGAAATGTTGAGTGAAAATGGATTATTTTATTTAAAAAGAACCTAGCAATACATTTATTCACTTAAACAAATTACAATTATAATAAAAATTAATTATTCATTTTATTTTGTTAAACATTCTCTTGTATATCCATGGATATAATCTTTCATTACGTTATTGTTTAACCAATTTATTTGGTTCTTTTTGTCTTAAAACCTAAAATTGTTTTTTAACTGCTTGTATGATATGAAAGGAAAAGTTTTTGTGTGTATTTGAATAGAATTAAATGTGTGCATAATACTTTTTGGAATAAACTGCAATTTTCCTACATTTAAAAAAAATACTTGAGTGTGTTTTTAGATTAAAATATGAAGTAACTAAACAATTATAATACGAAAATGTCAAAATTCAATTTATGAAAAGATATCATTTACTACCTCTGGAAATCAACTTCTCAATTGTAGATTTTTTTTATTAATTATTATTTCCTTACATTGTTTCATGGTTTCAATTAATAGTTGTTTTCATTGTGGATGTAATTAGTTGACCGTTGAGAATTACTGAAAAGAATTAGTCCGGGTAGCGGTCATTAAATGAAAGAGCTAAATAGTTTCAACTATTTATTGTTTCATTTAATGACTGCTACCCGGACTAATTCCTTCCAGTAATTAGTTGTTTTCTTTCCTATTTTTAAATTAAATTTAATTATAATAATGGAAAATGAGAAAGTGCTTACGTATACGTAGAGGCTCTTTTATTTTATCATTAAGCTGATTACAAAAGTATGAAAACAGGAAATTATTTTAAATTTATCAATTTTTCCTTGTTTTTATGTCATTAATGACCTTTAAAAGGCTTAAAATTAAAAATTTATAACTGTAAAATTGTAAATTTTGTATTAAACTATTATTACCTTATAAAAGATCTTTAAAAGTGACTTTTTAAAAAGATGTTTGTCAAAGAAGTTTTATAGTGTAATATTAGCTTTAGGAATAATAGTTTTTCAGTTCTTGGTTAAGTATGTTTCAACATGATCTCATAAATTATTTTTTAAGCAGGGTTATGTAAATGCAATTTTCTTATTAAATTCTCTCTAGTTTTTTTTTTTTTTTTTTTTTTTTTTTTTTTATATAAGTACATTTACATTTCATTAATCAAATCGTATTTGACAGCAATCATTCATTAGATAATTTTGTTAATAATACATTTTTTTTTCTAGTTCCTCCAGAACCTCCTTTATTAACCATTACTGGAAGAGGTCCCACATGGCTCCAACTGTCCTGGGTTACAAAGGATGATGGGGGAAGTGCAATTAGAGGATATTTGTTAGAACATGCCCCTGCTTCTACACAAATGTTGCAATGGAATGAAGAAAGATTAAATCGAGCTAAAAATAGTTTTAAACTAACTTCTTTAATGTGTGGAACCAAATACAGTCTCCGAATGTGTGCTTTTAACAGTGCTGGAACAGGTGAGACAGGAGCAGTTATTGTTTCTCAAACAGAAGGTGGGAAGCCTATAAAACCAATGGAACCAAATTTTATTCAAGGCAATGTTAGTACAGTCACCCTTAATTTAAAATCATGGGATAGCAATGGCTGTGCTATAAATTCTTTCAGTATTGAATACAAGGAAACATCACAGATAGACTGGCTAACAGGTAAACAGAATGATATTCACAATATTAATCATTTTAAAATGACATAGAAAAACCATAGGCTTGATGCTGACACCAACTCAGTTACTGTCTATATGCCTCTTTCCTTTGAATGCTGTTAAAAACCACTAATACTTATGTTATATTTTTTACTATCCAATAATCTTTCGAACCTTTACTGGTTGATTTAGAACTGATTAATTTTTAAGGATTATCTAGACTGTAGGCTTGAACTGAGTAATTTTGCCTCTGAGAAATAATATGTATTACCTCTTTTTAACTTTACCCCTTTATTCTTGCATGAATTCATCTTTATGAATCATTTTTTATGAATAAAATTATACATGAATTGCAATATATTCGCTACATCTATATCATTAATTTATTGTGCTTTGTACTGCTAACTAACTTTGTATTTAGTTTTGTTTGTATTTATTACAAATCTCACCTGTGTTGTATTCAATTAAATTATGTCCACATCAGCCCCTCATAACACCAAATTAGCAATAACTGTATTAAATCTTTTTTAGTACAGATTACCTTTCTGACAACATATTCCAAGTCTATTTTAAATTTGACAGTTCTTTTGAAAAGCTCCAAACTTGCAAACACTTCAAACTGATTTGGATTTTATTTAATGTTTTGGAATAGAACAGTGCTGCCAGCCTGATTTCACTCCTTGATATTCACTATTCATTCGAAATATGTGAGCTTCCTGTGGTCAATGTACCAGCAAGTCTTGAGTCCTTTTATTCTTTGGGCATTTCTTTTTATAATTTTTACTAAAAGGTGTACCTTGAAAATTACTGAGTTCTTTACTGGTTAAGTATTTTGATATTCAGGAATTCCTTTAAAATTGTTTGATTTATTTTTATCTATTAAATTAAAAATATAAAAATATTTTTCTTTCTCAATGCCACATACATTATTTTCAATTTTATTGGTTTCCATTGTTGACATAACTTGAATTTTCAAAGTAGTAGATAATATTATTACTGTTAGGTTTATTTAGAGCTTTTGATTTAGTGGATTTCCTTTTTCACACATGGTTAGATATTCTTCACCTATCTGAGCTTTACTCTTTGTTTGTTTCAATCCTTTCTCTAAAGGTTTTGTAACCTCCATGATATTCATAAAAATTTTAATTAATTAAAATAAATCTATGTTATTTTTTATAGTATTTTTTATTCAAAGAAATAATGATTGTAAATTGTGGTATTCAAAACTTTTTGTTTTCAGTTGGAAATGCTATTCAAGGAACTGACAAGTTTGAAATTATTGGTTTATGGCCAGGAAAGAAGTATAAAATCAAAGTCCAAGCTACTAATAGTGCAGGAACAACAACAGCTGAATACGTCTTTAAAACTCCTCAAAATCTAGGAGGTGAACTCACTTTTCATAAATCAAGTATAAAATTTTGTATAAAAATAGGCTTAGCGAACCCAAAGGTTCATTGCCATTACCACCAAATGTTGGCTACACAGATTTGTCCAATGATCACCATCCAAGCCCTAGTTCCCCAGATCAGACTCAACACTATCATCCAACTAACGCCTTGGTCTACCTCTCTAATGCCTACCAGTTGTCTTAACACATATTAACATTTTAGGAATTGGTCCTTCATTGAGCTTAGCCACTTCATACACCCAATTGTGTCGCCATGATACTATCAACTCAATTATACTGACATGATACAAGCTCCATAATTCCACTTGTGTAACCTTCTGAATTCCCCATTGAACTCATCCCTCTTTGGACCAAATATTTTACTTAGTGCCTGTTTCTCAAAAATTTTGTTTATCCTTCAAAGTAAGCTACCACGTTTCATATCATTGTAGAAACTTCAGGATTGTAATAGTTTTTTAATTCTAACCTTCAAGTTTCTTGACAGAAATCGCGAGCAACTGAATAATAACACACATTCCCTGCCTTTAACTGCGACTTTATTTCCTCATGGATTTCATTTTTTTTTTTTTTCTATTATCATAGAACCCATATACTTAACTTTTTCTACATGCCTGTCATGATATAGCAATACATCACCATTTCTACTACAAATTTTGTTCTGATCAAAATTTTGATGAACTGTACTAAAATAATAAACCCACCCTGAAATATGTCCAGCAGAGATACATTTAGTCCAAAAACTGCTACTACATTTTTCGATTAGAAACTGGAATATAAAGTATGAAAATAAAGAGAATGTACAGATGGTAGATTATCCTATTTAAAATGCCTGAAGATAGATTACTACGGATATGCCACACACAGTTGATTAAAATCATTCCTTTCTTGTTCGCTCTACTACTCTCTGGAATTCCCTACCTACTTGTATCCACCATGCTTCTTCTCTATCATCAATAAAGTCCCAACTGTTGCAATACCTTCTGTCTTCCCAAACAGACGCTCAACAATACTGATAATTCAAATCAAATATCAGATTTCGAATAAAAGAAAATTTATTATGTATTGTTCATATTTAACTTATTTAATCAATCAACTTTTAGTTTTTTCAATGTTTAGTTTTTTTCAACATATTCATCAATCAGAAGTTATTTATTTATTTTACTCTTTTGTTTTATTGTATCCATTTTTTCTTCTTCTTATACCATTATATATAATAATTATATATGATCCTTTGGGCTTTTGGCCAGACACATTGTATATTTGAATAGTACAAAGCTGTTGTTCTCAAGGGACCCAGTCCCAGAATAAAAATAATTTTCTCTTCTATTCTAGTTTTCAGTTATTTTGGGGGGTCTTGCTATATAAACTGAAATTAGCCCACTCTGTATGGGGATAGCACCAGAAAGAAAGAAATATTATTATTATATTAAATTATGTTTAAGCATTCTCCTCAAATTTGAAATAATAATTTTATTTTTATCAAATCTAAATCTTTTATTAGAAAAAAAGTAAATTGTAAACATTCCTTAATGTTTAAAAGCTTACTACTTAGTTTATCTATATTAAATTAGCCATGGTTTCTTTGTCAGTTGTTGAGTATAATATCACATTGTATGAAAATTTTGCTTGTGCAACTTCAATATATTTAAGAAAGAAAGTGTATTTCTCACACCAATACTTCACAACATGGCAAAAAATATCTCTTTTGTTCATCATTACATTTCTTTGACTTATAACATTATTTCCATTATTTTAAATTATAAAAAAGTTATGTAACTTGATAGTTAATTTCTTACTATTTATTGATATTTATCTATTCTATGTTTATAGTTACACTTAGCCCTAACTCAGTGAAAATTCATTCTGAAGAAACTCCATTTTATTCTGATCCAAGTGTTATTCTTCCTGTAATAGCTACACTTCTTACTCTTTTATCTGCTGGTGCTGTTGCAATTACGATGTGTTTTAGAAAAAGTAAGTGACTCATGAAAATTGTTCATATTACTCTTGTTATTTAATATTTTAAATTAATAGTTACTATAAGCTTCTAAAAAAAATTAATGTAATATATTTAACATTCTACAAATGTCTTATGTTTTACATCACTCTTGTTTAAAACTATCCTTACTACAGGTACAACATTGGTTCTCAAGTCCTTGAGTTCTATAGTTCTACCTTTTATTTTCTTAGCTTAGTGCTACATAATTATTTACCTACTCCTGTTATTAAAATTTCCATCAATTCATTGCTCACCATATGCCTACTGTTGCCAACTTAATGAGGTACATTGGGGTTAGAGGATTGTGAAATTGTATTACTTCAACTCCTTATTGATCTTGCTCTTTCTATTATTTAGAGAATCCTTTTAAATTTTGACAACAGGTTTATCAATCATGGTCCAAAATATGTGTCTAAGTTCCAAATTTCTAACTCTTGATCTTTCATATAAAAAAGATATATATTTTTCAAATAATTCTACTTGCCCCGCTGAACTGGTGTCATTGGAATATACTGCTAGGTTTTCCTTATTATCTGGTTTTACATCGTCCTGACCTTAAATATCAGGAAATTACTCTTTCTAGTCACATGACAATTAGGCTTCTCCCTTATTATCCCTACACCTCTATAATCAGTACATCACAGTGTTGATTTGCTATACTATTGCTCCTATACTCACATGCTCACTATACAAATCTGAGCTGCATTTTTGCTTTTTGGATGTTTGAAAGGATTAAGGTTTTATGTTAAATGCTGTTTGAGAGACTTCATATTTTGTAGAAGCTGAGTTTTAATTTGAGAGACAATAGGTTTTCTTAAAGGATCAGGTACCCTCATTATATTGGCTGAGTGTTCCTAACCATTATATATATGTGTGTATATATTATATATATATATATATATATATATATATATATATTTATTTATTTATATACATACATACAGTAAACCTTCATCATAACAAACTCCAAGGGACTAAAAAATTCTCTGTTTGTTATAAAATAAATCATTATATCCGAAAAATATATTGTATGTACATTTATGTCTTGGTATAAATTCAGGTGGCTAAAAAGAGGCACATGTTTCTTTAGAAACTACAAAAGCATTTAAAACTATGTACTATGTGCATATATCTATCATGTTTCACATTTTAAATAATAGTTTAAGATTAACATGAACGATAATTCAAAATACAAATCTTAAAAAAGAACTTATAATGTCAGAATTCATATAAAACTAAAATAATAAAAAAAAAATAGGAATGAAAAATTATCATACTGGCACTTTCAATTTGGTATGCTGAAGTCTTGGTTTGAGTAAGGTTATTAGATCTGTGCCAGTGACATCCAGGGCTTCGAGAAACCTCTCTGGAATAGAAGTGGTATTGGCGAACCATTGCAGGACATGAAGAGCGCTTCACCTCGGCTTTAGTTGGTCGGATTACTGGTTCTTCGTCGGAATCATCTGAGTCAATAGATTGACATTGGATGTCTGGAGAGCTTGGTCCTTCTGATACCTCTGTGATCTTCGAAGTTGTGAGATTGTCATCAATACTGATGTTCTTGCTAAAACTGCCTAATGTTTGTTTCACCATGGAACAGGCTTCATTCCATTCAGACGGGTCCTCCACTAATTTATCTTCTTGTGTCAATGTTCTGTCCGAAAGTGGTGGTGTCCAAACCTTTCTAAAACAGTTTTTGATTTTTTCAGGGAAAATTTTAGACCATGCCAGTGCTATGGCTCTAATTCTCTGTAGGATGTCCACTTTGTTTTGGTCAAATTATTTTCATCAGATTAAATCATATCACTAACAAGCATTCCCCTGTAAAAACTTTTAGATTTTTTATTATTCCTTGGCCAAGTGGTTGTATTCTACTGGTCGAGTTCGTTGGACAAATCTAAGCCTTCTGTATTATGGGTGCTACTGTTGTCCAATGTTAAAATGATATGCCTGCAGTGGTTGAATTATATTATCCACTCATGAAAAGCTTAAGCATCAATCCAAGCAGCTATGCTGTTGGAGAAATCGCATGGCAAGGTGTTGATATTTTTAAAACATCTAGGATTCTTTGATTTCCCTATGACCCATGGTTTTAATTTGTCTGAACCATCTGCATTACAACAAAACATGACCAGAGCCTATCCTAGCTCCGTACTTCACCTGACATTTTCATCTGTTGAATTCCAAGGTGTGGTCGGTTAACAGTTTGAAAAATACACCAGCTTTGTCCATATTAAAAACATTTCTTGCGTCATATTTTGCATACTCTGGCAAAAACCTTTCCAGCCAACGACGTCACTTTGGTTCACTTTATTTTCTTAGCCGCTAACAACCAGTGATGTGATCCCATGAAGTTTCTGAAAGCGCCAAGCGAGCCGGATGAGCACTGAAAGTCTGAGATGCCCCATTCATTGATAGATTATATTTCTAGACGATGGGTCCTGAAATAGGACTGGAGATCAAGAATTTCATGTGTTGCTCCTCCAATTTTTTTTGCACATCCCCATGAAAATGCAATGGAGGCATCGATTTTATTTTTATTAGCGATAATCGTTGATAGAGTAGATTTTCATATCCTGTATTTTTCTACAATTTTCTATTTTGACTCAATTTTTTTATCCACTTCTTGAAGAATCGCCAACTTATCCATTTAAATCAATGGATTTTCTCTTTGACATAGTGTACTGAACGGAAGCGCACTTAGAACGAATAGGGAGACAGGCTTGACCTCAAAGGAACCTCAAATAAAAGCAAAAACAACAGAATAACAAGCTGAACTCCAGAAGCCAGAAGCTGTCACAGACTGTGAATCACAGAACTCAGCTGAATAGGGGGAGAGGTAAGAAGGATTTGGATGGAAAGGCGCTGCTCTTTACCGGGAATTAAGACTTATCGTAATTTTTTTCTTCTTCATGTTTCGTATTAACCGAACATATAGTCATTTCAGAGGAACACAAAAGAAGTTTGTTAGTATGTTATATGAGAATATTTCGTTATAAATGAGGAGAAAACATAATTTTCTATTCATTTTTCAAGGGACCGCAACGAAGTTCGTTATAAACAGGTGTTCGTTATAACCGTGTTCGTTAAAAAGAGGGTTTACTGTCTCTATATATTTTTTTCGTTTCTGAAATTTGAAAGGCACATAGTTAAGTTTAAGAGTAAGGTTCACACTTCATAAAGGGTGTACCAGGTTGCCATAGCTTGGTCTGATGGTCTGATCTCTAAAAATCACTTAAATTTTAAATTTAAGGATCTCCTTTTATTTTAAATTAACATTTTTAAAACAATAATTGTTCAATATGCCTCTCACCTATGGTAATATAAGCTATATATCACTGTCTTGGAAGGAAGATTAAGGCCTAATTGGAGAAGAGGAAAGCGGATTTAGGTCATGGCGGCAAACATAGGACCACATATTCTCCCTTAAAAATGTTCTCCAAAAATATGGGACCAACATAAGAACATGTATCTTTCTTTCCTTGACCAGAAAGCAGCCTTTGATATGCTTCTATAGTTAAGAAAGACTCAAGGAACTAGATTCAGATGGTTAAATTCATTTAACAACTCCCGAAGGGAGTTATTCAGTTAGCAGGTTAGACTCCAGTTACTTTAACATTGCAAGGGGGTCATTTCCATGCGAATTCATCCAGAAATTTTAGGATCTCATATTTTCATGAAATTTGGCACGATGTATTCTTTCATGTAGTTAGGATGTTATTCAAAATTTTAGTATTCTATCTTAACTAATTTTCAATTTAGAGCCACCCGAACTTTGGAGTTTTCATAACCTCAGCACTTCCAGAGACCCTGGCTTACTCAAAGAAACAAAGCTGTACTATCGTTATTTGTTCATCAAACCGCATGAAAAATTCAGATTATATGAAGGGAACTATGATTATTTCTAGAATAACAAAATAAAAAATCCATGATGCTCCAATAATTATGAAAAAAATATCATGTATAAAAATATAAAAAGTGTAAGTCAAATCAAATAGTTAAAAAAAACAATTATGAACCAAAGGTGGTATGTTAATTGAAAAAATAAAAATTTTATAATACCTACCATCATATTAGCTACCAGGAACAATAATAAAAATGATAAGATTTCACCTTCTTAATATTTAAAAAAAATATTTGTTTTCAATGAACAAAATGTTTTCTTAAACTATGGAAATTTTTTTTAAGGAAATAAATAATATGAGCCAAATGCCATTATTTAAGCAAAACAATGAATTTTTCCAGTACTTATGATCATACTGGCTACAATATGTAATAAAAAAATAATGAGATTTTGGGTGCATAATCTTTTAAAAAATATATTTCTATCTTGTTGGTAAATGTAATGTAAAATATGATGTTCCATTAAAAAAATATAATGAGCCAAAAGCAGTGATTTAAGCAAAACTATTATTTTTTAGGAATAATAAAATTAAAGAATAAAAATAATAGGATTTCGATAGCTTAATATTTCAAAAAATATTTGTTAATAATGAACAAAACGTTCAACTAAGGAGGTTCATGAAAAAACACATATGAACCAAAAGCAATAAGTTAAACATAAGAATGAGTTTTTCCAGTACTTATGATGGTAATAGCTACAATATATAATAATAAAAATCATGGGATTTCACTTGGTTTATATTTTTTTAAATATATTTGTTTTGAATGAACAAAACATTCAACTATGGATGTTCATGAAAAAACACATATGAACCAAAAGCAATAAGTTAAACATAAAAATGAATTTTTCCAGTTCTTATGATGGTAATAGCTACAATATATAATAATAAAAATCATGGGATTTCACTTAGTTTATATTTTTGTAAATGTATTTGTGTTAAATGAAAAAAATATTTAACTATGTACGCTCATGAAAAAACTTGTATGAACCAAAAGTAATAACTTAAACAAAAAAAATGTTTTTTTCAGTACTTATGTATGATGGTAATAGCTATAATAAAATAAGTCAAGGGATGGTATTCATGATTACTCTTCCTTTCAACTATTTAGATCAGTTTTACGTAATCTTAATTGATATTTATAAAACATTTTTAAAATATAAAAAAATAATAACTATGGGGAGCGGCATGGTCTAGTGGATAGAGCACTCCGGGAATTCTCTGGGTCCTGGGTTTGAATCCCGCCTATGACAGAGTATTAGTTATTCTGTTAATTCAGCTGGGGGGCCACCCTAGGGTATGGAGACCCTCCTGGGACAGACCCAGTCTCTATAGAGTGGGTACCCAAATTGGGGGAAAAAACCTGGCTATTGAGTGCGATTAAGGCCTAACACCTCATTGCACGGCTGTTGGCCTAGAAACAGTACGAATCTCTATATGTACTGAGCCAAAGACCCTTCATGGGTTGTAGAGGTAAAGGTTATTTTATTTTTTAATTTAATTCACTTTATCTTCAATGTTATTTTTAAAGAAATTTAGTAGTGAAATATTAACATGTATCTTTTCCATTTCTCCAGAAAGGGAGTCGTCCAATATTGGTGGCAGAATACAATCAAATCCTAAGGACTCCCAAAATATGGTTACTCTTGATAATAAAACAAATTTAGCCCAGAGGGAGCAATATTACGCTGCTGTACACAAGGGTATTGGTTCTCCTGCCCATGATTTGCAATGTGAACCTATCCCAGGTATCTTAACATTTTTATTTAATAAATATTAATTAATAGGGTAAATGTTAACAATTTCTTTTTTTAACTTACGGAGGGTTGGACCATGGCTAGAACCTATGTTTTTATAAAACACATTATAATTATAGTACATTGTATATCTTAATTGTGCATATCAATTTTTCTTAAGGGACCCTGTCCCAGAATAAAAATCTTTTTCTATTCTATTCTATTCTATCTTCATTTATAAGCCTTAACTGGAACTTGGAAACATTTATTTTATCTTACCTGATCAATAATAACTTTCTTATTTTCATTTTTAGAATATCCGGATGATATTTCTCCATATGCTACATTTCATGTTGCTACACAACAAGTAAACACAAACCAGCATCTTCACAATTTTATGTACCACAATCATGTTCTAACTGCAATGGAAACAATGCCCATTAAAAATGTAAGTATAAATTACACATATGATAAATTTTTGTTTTACTATTCAGTACGAAAATAGATTTAATTGAAAACTGTACTTTTAAAATATATAAATCTTGTTTATTACTAAAGACTGTGTTAAGAGAAAAAAAATACTACTATTCCTTAAGTGAAAACAGATAACTTAATAAGATAATCTGAAATTTTTCAGAACTTTAATTTGGAATTTCTCATCAACTATTTTTCCTTTCTAGCTTGTTAAACTTTTTTTTGTTATTTATTTATTTAATGAAAGGGTATAGCATAGCCGGGTAAGGATGGTAAATCTGCACCTGTGGCTTTTTACGGCATAGAGTAAATGTGATTTGATTGGACTAATTTTAATTCTCCAGTTTTGACACCATCCCTCAATGGCGGTGTATGGTTCTGTAGAATTTGAGATGCAGCAACAGGATTGTTATTAAGGATAAATACACATGTTTTATCTGCATAAGTATTAAGGACAGTGCTTGGATGGATAGGAATATCAGCTGTATAGAGAATTGGGCCTAGGATACTACCTTGAAATGCATCGGCTGACTGAGTGAATGTTGATGAGTAGGAGAGATTATAACTAATTTCAAAGGTTCTATCTATAAGGTAGGAATGAATTATTTGGAAATATCTCAGGGAGAGGAATTGACGGAATTTGTAATGCAGTCCTGTATGTCAAACTCTGGATAATCTTAACATCAGCTCTGGGGCAGGAATCAAGGCTTTTCCAGACTACCATAGAAGGCATATTTTTCATTATCTCATGATGGTTCAGTCGGGGCATGATCATACTGATCATACTATAATTATGGAATTTTCCTTTTATTCGGAAATAACAGATCCTTGGGCTAATTAGTTTGAAGCCAATAACTAACTAACTCACATTCTTGTTTAAAATAAATCCAGTTCCAAATGTATGTTTCTTTTCATCGCAGCTATAGAAGATGGTATGATTTTTCTTATTGTATTTTGTCCATCTAATTTCTTGGACTGCAGCTAGGTCAACGTGGTAGCGGTCGAGTTGTGTCAGAAGCTGATATAGAGCTCCTGGTCTATAAAGGGATAAAACATTCCATTGTCCTATTGTAAGTTCCATTAGGCAAGCATTGAGTTGTTTCCGAATCATTTGGCTTTCTTTGTTGCAGGTTTCTTAATAGAAGGAAGCCCTAGGATGTATACTGTTATTAACCTTGTTTGTATAGTGTGGTTGTGTTTGCATATTTGATTGTTTCATGAAGTTTATGTGATTACTCTTAGTTTATTAATAAGTAAGATTAAATATTATTATTCATACAAATAATAATCCTCAAGTTTATTTTGAATTTATTTTATTTATTATTTTCTGAAGGCTAATTTAAAAGACGATTACATCAAAGGAAGGATGCCTCTCAAAAGTAGCAAATGTTTAAGTGCTGGGTCAGATTACTCTGGTTCAACAACAGACCAATGGTCAGAACCAAGACCAGAGAGAGTCACTTTGAACGGTATGTCCTAATATTAATTGCAAATTTTAAAAGTCAGTTAAATTTACTTTTTCAAAAAACATAATGTGAAATTTTTAAGATGGAATTAGTGACACAAATTACTCACTCCCAGCATGGAAAGTTGGTGTTAATTTTTTTTCTGACAATATTTAATAATTTCAGAAGTGATGTGCTGTATACTTTAATTTTCCAAACTGTTTATTTACACTATTAAATTCAGGTGTGGATAGTGATTTAGCAGGACCTAATTTTCTTTCTATTTATCAATATATATATATATATACAGTGCCCTCTAAAAGTTAGTTGAAATATTCAGGTAAAAGTTAATCAGCCCAATATAATAAATAAACTTCATTCTTTATAAATATTTGTATTCTATTTAAAAGAACAATATTCAAATTATTAATTAACATCATCATTACAATTATATTCAAAAACAATTTTTATATAAATTTATAATGTTGTTATTCTCCCAAATTTTGATCGCCAAAAGTTATTTGAAATATGTGTATTTCAATTTTTCTTTTATATTTAAGAAAAAAATTAATTAAAGAACTCTTATTTTTCTAGTATTTCGTGTGCCCACCTTTTTTCTGGATAACTGCCCTAAGTCTTTGTAGCATTGATTCTACCAGTTTTTGCAAAATATGTTTAGGTATATTCGACCATAAAGTCAAGATCTCATTTCGGAGCATAGCAACGTTGCTTCTTGAAGTTGAAGGAATCCTACGCTTCATTTCATCCCACAAATGCTGTATAGGATTAAGATCTGGTGACATAGACAGCCAATCCAAGAGTTTTATACTCTTTTTTTTTATAATATTGCATAGTTATTTTAGCTGTGTGCTTAGTATCATTATCTTGTTGGAATGTGAAATCCTTATTTAATCCCAAATCCCTAGCAGACTTTAGTAAATTATTTCTCAATATATTGCAGTACACATGAGCAGTCATTATATTATCATGTGATTGTCCTATACTGAACCAAGAAAAACATCCCCACACTAGCACTCAACCACCTCCATACTTCACAGTTGATTTCAAATATTTTTTATCAGATGGATTATCTGAATTAGATCTCCAAATTGTTTTACATCAATTATTTCCATACACTTCAAACTTTGATTTGTCACTAAAAATAATTTTTTTCAAATACTCTAGAGATTTTTTTTCATATTTTTACGCAAACCCGAATCTTCTTTTTTTTTGTGAACATTGGATAAGAAGGGTTTCTTACGAGCAACATGTCCACTGAATACTGCATCATGAAGATGTCTTCGTATCGTAGTTTGAGAGATCGTAGAACCAGCATTTTTTAATTGTTCATGAATTTCCTTCTCTAGGATTTCGGGATTTTTTTTTGCAAAGGCGCATAATAAGTTTTTCCTTTGTTGTAGTAACTCTTGGACGTCCAGATCGAGGTCTATCAGCTAATGTCCGGATTTGTTTACTTTTTTGTATTATTTTTCTCACTCCTTCAACACTAATTTGAAATAATTTTGCTACTAGACTATATTTTTTAAGTTTATCATATTCACAAACCACTTTTTGTCTTTCTTCTAAACTGAGTTTACGTCTTGAAGCCATGTTATGATTATTTTTTGGTTTATTAAACTCTAAATATTGAAATAAATATTGAATTATACACTCGTAATATCTTTTAATAAAAACTGCAAAAGTTATTAGTCTTGAGGCAGAAACATGCGTGTAGGTAGCTATGATAATATGTTTCGACTAACTTTTGGCATAGTACTTTAGTCTATGAAATCATTGTTTACATTTGGGCAGCTTAAGCACATAATAAGGATATCTCTTCCTCTCTTATAGGGCATTATAGAGGATAGTGAGTTGAAATAAAAACTGTGCTTTTTATGTCACGTAGAGAAATATTTTCGTGGACAGTCTTCTTTAAAATGAATTACAGTTTATTTCGACTAACTTTTGGAGGGCACTGTATGTGTGTGTGTATATATATATATATATATATATATATATATATATATATATATATATTATATATATATATATATTTATTTATTTATTTATTTATTTATTTATGTATTGACTCTATATGGACCTATTTTCTCTATATCAGATATTCTATTTATTAGTTTAAAATATATAATATAATAACCCAGTTTTTATCATTCTATTTTTCTTTTTGATATATTTTGAACACTTTAAAAAAAATGCTTGGACCATATCAATTACTTGTATTTATATGGTTGTTTTTTATTATTATTTAAAGCATAAAAAAGCTTTAACAATTAGTAAACTGGCTTACTCAAGAATTTAAGAATATTTATTTTTAATCAAAAATAAACATTGCATCTTTTTCACTTTGACTTTTAACCTTACGATTCTAACTGAATGTTTTGTTTGATTGATTTTATTATATAAATTTAATACTTTACGATAAATTATTATTAAAACATTTCCTCTGGACTCAATCAAAGGGCAAAAGAATTAAATTAAATTAAAGGAATTGAAGAAAGGCGCATAGAAATAGGTGAAGGCAAAAAATGGGAAACTCTTTCAACAGGGAAACGCAGAGTCCCTCGAGCAGTGAGCATTGCTGTCTTTAGGTTCAAAACCAGACATGACTATTTGGCCTCGCCTCTACATTCTATAGTTATCGCTTCTCCATTATTTTTGTTTCTCTAAACACAGTTGTTATGTTTCATATAAAAATTATTAATAAAAAAATACACTATTAAGTACAGCCGGTTAGTTAAACATTAGTGATTTTTCTTTATCCCCACACCAACTATCTTCCTTCTAAATTTTTCAATGGTCAATTATTGATATTTGTTAAAATAAATTAAAATTTTATTATAAGGCTAATTCTTTAAGCTATGTTACTACTTATTGTTGATAATGTACTTATTGGGTTGTTTCACATGAAATGTCCGTTTTTATAGTTTTTGAAATACATAAACGATTTTGCAGGTCTTTGTTGTTTTCTTCCGAATGTTTACATATTTAAAGTAAACAATTACTAATCCTATACTTTTGTATTATAAACATTAGCTTCCCAATCAATTACCCACTTTTTAGTATACCTCCAAATATAAACATGGAAACACGCGATTTTCGAGTAATATTTTTGTACGAGTTTAAACTCGGCCATTCAGCAGCTGAGGCCACTAGAAATATTTGCAAGGCGTTTGGGGAAGGGAGTGTTAATGAGTGGACCATTCGCCGTTGGTTTGCTAAGTTTTCAGCTGGGGATACCAACTTGGAAAACTTGCCCCGAGGAAGACCTCCGTCCGTAATAGACAACGATGTCCTCAAACATACAGTAGAAGGAAACCCCTACCAAACAGTTAAAGGACTCTCAGCACAACTAAATACAAGTGCATCTACCGTTTCTAGACATTTAAAGTGTATTGGGAAAGTAAAAAAAAAAGCTCGATACATAGGTACCTCATGATCTCACTGAGAGGCAGCAAGACCCCATGTTTCAAAACATACCATGCAAAAATTGAAAGAACTGGGCTATGAAGTTCTTCCGCACCCACCATATTCTCCCGACTTGTCTGAGAATGCAGATTACCACCTGTTCAGGAATTTAGACAACTTCGTCAAAGGAAAACTTTTTGAAAATGATGATCAAGTGAAATGTGCGTTTTCAGATTTTGTTTTACTTCAAAGCTCAGAGTTTTTCAGTTCGGGGATAAAAAAGTTGGTGTCACATTGGGAAAAATGTGTAGAAAAAGAAGGTAAATACTTCGAATAAAATTATCTTGTTTTCATATCGTATTTTTAATAAAAATCCTTACCTTGAAAACGGACATTTCATGTGACACAACCCAATACTATATATGACAGAATATCTATAAATAAAAACTACTTATGTTTAAACGAATAAATTACAAATGTTTATCAAAAAAATATTTGAACAATGAATAAATTGGATGTATATATGCTCTAACGCTCAAACGGAATAATAGTATCACACTGATTACCTGAACTGAAATTAGCTCTATATTCAACCAAACCAATTACTTTGATTAACCAACAGATGTCATTATTATACCTTTTTTTTTTAATTTGAAAACTATTTACGTCACAAGTACATGATAGTTGCTGGTGCAGTCAGTAATGAAACTTATAGAAAATGGAAGTTTGCTTAAAAAAATAAATAAGTGATTGAATAAAAAGAAAGAAATAATATTAACATAAAAGAGGAAAGAGAGGTGTGGGAGGAAAAATAAGATATGAAAGATAAAAGGTTAAGATTAAATAAAAGATTATATATATATATTGTAATATACCCATTTTTTTATAAAGTATACAATTATTTATTTATTTATTATTTAAATATTAACTTAGGCAGGCTAACAATTAGATACAAAATAGTATTAAAATAAAAATTAACAGCTCCAATTTGAATGTTTGTTTGTAAACATAACCTCCATTTTGGATGCAAGGGACACACCAGGTAAAAGCACAGGCAGAAAAAAGGTCCCTGGCAGGTTAGTTTCAGGGGAACTTGTGAGCATGGGGAGCTGCTGTCTGAATATGAAGAATCATTGTTAGCCTGGTTACATATTGTTTGTATTATTTTTGTTAGTTATAATTATGATTAAAAAGTTACATAGAAGATTGTGTGCCTGATTGTCAAGAACCCATACCATACCCTCAGAGTAAAATGAGTTATAATGAAGTAAAGAATGATCAAATTAAATTTTTGTTAGAAGAATATTTTTTTTTAATAAGATATAATATATTATATATATATATATATATTAAATATATATACATAACACATAGGGGTTTAACTTTTCATTGGGATCTTTAATGCAGTTTCCACCAACCATCATCTCCAGGTGTAACAGTTTTCTAATGTCAAATAATGTATATATCTATCAGTATTTCCAACTGAGTTTTTAAATTCAGTATAAAACAAATGCATTAAAGATAACAATAATTTAAAAGATGAATATGGCGCTGTGATGCCAAAAGCTACAATTACACCTCAATAAAGAGATACATAAGTATAGACTGCTTTTTGTGTTATGTGGCTTACTTATAGTATTAAATAACAGTCTATTTATTGTACAATGTATTTTTATTTGTTATTTTATTTATTTTTTTTTTTTTATCATGAACTCCTCTTTCTTACAGTATACACAGGAAACTCAGTACAAGGAGAATCGAGTTCATCACCAGAACAGTCGCCACTTCTCGAAAGAAGAACACCATTTAGGCATAAACACATCGTCAGGTAAAAAGTAAGGCATCCTAATGAAATAAAGACAAATGAAACTGCAGAAGATTCTTAAAAACTGAAATAAAATAAAAATAATACTCCTGATCATGACTAGGATATTGGTGGCTACATTAATACAAACTATATTTTAAAAGTAATATAAAATTAAATGATTACTATTTATTTATTCTAACTTTTCACTAAAAGTATTAGTATTAAAAATCAAATAGTCTATTTTAATACCTAGGTTAGTGGGTTAACTATACACTCCCATTCTAATATTGTATGTCGCTTAATTAGATAAGCTTAAGAAAGTGAGTACATACTAATAATATAATGAAAGATAGAGATGATATAACTAATTGAAGAATAGAGAAGGCTGTCATTTACCAAAATTTCAGGTCTATTGTTGTGATGTCCTGCCTAACAATCACCCTGAAGATAGCCTAAAATTTAGGCCAAAACGTTGGCACAATAAATTAATGAATGGATTATTGAAAATATTTTTTATTCTGGGACTGTTAGTCCCCTGAGAATAATATAAATGTACATTTATAATTTGAACACTTGCTATAAAATTATTATAATACAATGTTCATGGTTTGTGTGTAATGCATATTATGAGAAAACTTTTATAACACACACACACACACACACATGATATATATATATATATATATATACTATACAGATACATACACATATGTACAAAAACAAAGGTACCTATTTGATATTGCTACCTCAAAAAAAAAAAAAAAAAGATCTTCTGTTGGTATTGTGGACAGAGGAGAGTGGAGTAATCATGTAGATATAGAGGGTTTTTTTTTTCTGAAGGATTGATAAAGGTAGGAAGTATTTCCATAAAAATTTCGGGTAAAGCCACTTCAATTCACTATACCAAGTAGAGACATAAGAGCGCTTGAGAAACCCAAAGATGAATCTAATGAAGCAGTTTCGTTAGTCTCTTTAGCCTCATATCTGACAATTTGCCATACACTAGGCAACCATAATTGAAATGTGGAAAGATAAGAGAGGAAACTGGCGAGTTTAAATGGGAATTAGATCTTGTACCTAAGGATGGCAATGGATTTTCTGGAAATTTGAGAGATGTGATTATTCCAGGATGGGGAGCCTGTGGCTGAGTGGCTAGCGCGCTAGTCTCTCATGCTAAAGGTTCTGAGTTCGAATCCCAGTCCCGGCAGGGCTTTTATAAGGATGTAAAAAAATGGGGATTCTCTCACAACCTCTCCCCCGGGTATGTGAGACCCGTCAGCCAAAGGGTGGCCACTCACAAAATTAGTCGTAGGGAGTGATGACCCTACACTAAAAAAAAATGCATCATGAAACGTGACTGTAAACTCGCAGGAGTTTACACCGCGAGGCCCAGGGCCTACACGGCCTGTCGCGCCACTGGAAAAAAAAAAAAAAGATTATTCCAGGATAGGTTTTGGTTGAGGAATACACCGAGATTTCTAATAGATAGGTGGAAGATGATAGGTCTATGGTTGAGGTAAAGTAGAGGGTGATAGGAGAGCGGGTTTAGGAGATGTTTGGAACGAATGGGAATGGTTTTGGTTTTTTTACAAAATTAAACTTTAGACCATTCTTGATTGATGCTGATGAATTGATGGCTCATGAATTGATGGTGTCAATATCTTCTTGGAACTTTTGAACCATCTTAGGTCTCAATGGGATGGAAAGAAAAGTAAATTTGGAGACCATTGGTATACAGGCAATATTTTTTTTACACAACAATTTTTTTTTATTGATTAATATTACAATCTGTCCTAATTTGGTATTGTAGACGAATGGAAACTGTGGGTCGAAAGGTTGGCAGAAAATAAATGGTCGAAACTACTCAGTTGTTTCATTCACTGACCGCCACCCGGACTAATTCCTTCTAGTAATTCTCAACTGTCAACTAAGTTTATATCCACTATTAATAATAATGGTGAAAGACTACATTCATACAATATTTACTCAGCAATAAAATTATTATATATATATATATATATATATATATATATATATACATTAATGAATCAATAAAATGTATACAAAGTTTAGAACAGAGTTGGGCGTAATTCGAATAAAAATTATTCTAATAACGAATAACAGATAAATAATTTATTCATTATTCGAATAAATTTTTATCTGTGGACAAATCATCTGTTATTCGAACAAATCGAATAACGGACGACAGATAAATTGTTTATTCGTTATTGGAATAAATTTTTATCTGTGGGCAAATCATCTGTTATTCAAAACTTTTGAATAACGAATAAATCATCTATAATTTATTCGAAACTTTTGAATAACAAATAAATCTATCTATAATTTTGTCGAAACTTTCTAATAACAATTAAATTGAATTTATCTGTCATATTATTTTACAAATTGTTGGAATATTTAACTAATTCAGCTAATAATATTATTTACTAAATATATATTTAAAAAAATATTAAATTAAAAAAAATAATTGTGTTTTGAAATAAATACATCTATCTTATTAACTTGGGCTTGGGCTTGAATGGTGAACATTGGACGAGTCTGTGTAGGCGGACTTTGGTGGTATCGGCATCGAACCTTTGGGTTCGCTTAGCCTATTATTATTATTATTATCTTATTAATAAATTTATGATGTGTACGAGGTTTGGTATCTTATGAAAGGAGGTATATTTTATAAGATAAAGTTAATGGAGGTATCCTTTTATATTTTATCAAGGATACTACTTTCGAATATTCAACAAGATTTTCGATCGCGCATGCGCGTTTAGCGATTCTCATTCCTTTAATCGTTTTTATTGATAAAGGTATCTTTTAGAAGGTTTTCAAGGATGTTACTATCGAATATGCAATCAGATTTTCAATCGCGCATGCGCGTTTAGCGCTGCCATTACTTTTATAGTTTTATAGATGAAGGTGCCTTTTATAAGGTTTTCAAGGATGCTACTTTCGAATATGCAATCCGCATGCGCATTTTACAAAATTATATTATATTTTACAAAAATACCATATTGATATCAATAGTTGTTAATAAATAAATAATTAATTAATTAAATTATTTTCAATTATTAATTAATTCAAAATCATAATTTATATGCATATCGCCTTCCAAATTTTAATTTTAAAATAATTACCATTATCATTAAAAAAATACGTCAAGTTAGGCAAAATATTTATGAAAGATAAAACGAGTGAATGAATTTAGTCTAACATTAAAATTAATATTTTATAAATATATAGCACTTAAAAAGCCCAAGAACAATCAATTAATTTCTTCTTTTTTTTGATACTTATAGTTGTTGTTGTTATTCTAAAAAACCTTGTAAAAGATACCTCCATCAATAAGAACTATAAAAGTAATGAAAACACGAAACGCACTTGCGCTATCGAAAATCTGATTGCATATTCGAAAGTAGCATCCTTGAAAACCTTGTAAAAGATACCTCCATCAATAAGAACTATAAAAGTAATGAAAACACGATTTGTGCATGCGCCATCGAAATGATTTATTCGTTATTTGAAGAATTCGAATAAATAAGTAGATGATTTATTCGTTATTCGAAAGTTTCAAATAAATAATAGATGATTTATTCGTTATTCGAAAGTTTCTAATGATAGATAATTTATTCGTTATCTATTATCTATAGATAAATTTTGCCCAACTCTGGTTTAGAAATCACTCATACCTATATACAGTCATACATACAGTACATTGAGGGAAGAATCTAGCCAGTTCTAGAACTCCAATATTTACAAGAGGTCGCGGGACCACTGCCGTTTCAACCTTCTAGGGGAATAGTAAGAGTCTGGAGCTGGAAAGGGATTGAGCTAGAGGATTGGGGTGATGGAATGGTAGGTGACGGAATGGTGGTGATAAGGTTCTGATGGAATTTGGATAATTTTGATGGAATAAGATCTAAAACAAATGGTATATTTAGGTTGTGGTGTAATGTATGGTTAGTGACATAATAAGGAGCATTTACTATTGTTCGGAGGACTTTGGATTAAAAGGATTGAATGCGTTTGATGTTAGAACGTTTAGCTGTCCCCCACAGTTCAAGTCCGTAGAACCAGATAGGCTTGTCTTGTAAATAAATCCAGAAGTATTGGCTTGTAGATTAATAATTTGTTGTCAACTGGAAGCTCAGATTTTCTGTTGAGTAGTCGGTATAACTGTCCAAAGTTCTTGTCTTTTAAGTGTTGTATGTGGGTTCCATGTCAATCTTTTGTCTAATAGTAAACCAAGATACCAGACTGTATCTGAAGAAGGAATTGGTATTGAGTTGAAATAAACTGGTGGACAGGATTTTAAATAAACTTTCAGAGTGAAGGTCACGTTTTTATATTTGGCTTCGTTCACCTTTATACGCCAGTTATTACACCAGTGTTTGATAAGGCAAAGGTGTCTGCAGTTTTAAGGGTGCTGTTTCAGCATTGGAACTGGATGATATGGCAGCATTTTCGTCTGCAAATGTTACCAAAAATGTATCAGAATGTGTAGGAATATCAGCAGTGTAAAGAATGTAGAGGACGAGTCCCAAGATGCTGCCTTGAGGAACACCGGCCTTAACAGGATAAAATTTGGAAAATTCTACTCGGAAGGAGCGGTTTGAGAGATAGGATCGGAGAATGAGGTATAGAGACTGAGGTAAATGGGTTTTCAGCTTGATGAGTAATGCAGTGTGCCATACCCTTTCAAAAGCTTGCGCTATGTCCAGAAACGCACCTGAACAATACTATTTGCATTCAAGAGCTGATGAAATATGGTCTAAAACTCAGAGTCCTTGTTGGACTGTGGAATGCTGAAGACGGAATCCAAACTGATGGGAAGGAAGATTTTAAGATTCTAATATGGGTAGGATATATTTAAGAAGCTTTTCAAAGATTTATGAGAGGATAGGGAGTAGACTAATAGGCCTGTAAGATGAAGTAGTGATAGAAGGTTTGCCTGGTTTTAGAAAAAGAATGATAGTGAAATGTTTGCATAAGAGAGGAAAATAGGTGGTGCGTTGGATGCAGTTGTAGATATATGTAAGGAATATAATAGCTTTCTGCGGAAGTTGTCGGAGGATCTGGGGGGTAAGGAGATTGTGTCCAGGAGATTTATGGAGGATCAGTTTTTGAAGAAGATATTTGACCTCAGAGAGACATAAGAAAGTCTTGCACTGTTTCAGTATGATTAATGTGGGATTCTGGGTGAGAAGTGAATACTTTAGAGAGGTGTGTGGCGAATTCCTCGGCTTTATCTTTATTAGACGCAGCCCAGGAGTTATAACCTCGCCGGATAGGATGGTAAACTTGATGGTATTTTAGTATCCTTTTGGTAACATTCCACTGGGAATTATCACCAGCTGTTAGAGAGGAGAGGTAGGAATTAAAGGACTGGGAACGGAAGGTCGCCAACTTCCGCTTCAATTGTTTACATTGTTGTCAATTGTTTATTGTTAAAAAATGCTGGTGTTAACGTTTTAATAAAATGTAGTTTTTCTTCTTTTTGAAGGAATAAGAAAGGACTTAAATACCTAATTAAAAAAATTAAAAAATACCACTATAGTAGTTACGCTTAATTTTGTTCATTTTAAATAATTAACCATATCCCATTATTAGTCTTTTTAAGGAATGTATTATATAAACTATAAATCATTATGATGTGCCTAAAAACGTTAATTTATCATTATTATATGCTTATTAAGATAATAAGAATTACTGACTTGCATTTATTCTTTATCATTTTTTTTTTTAGTTTTGAAAGGAAATCTAGTTGTAAGAACTTCTATATAATCTTTTTTTTTTTTTTTTTTTTTTTTTTTTATTCTCATTTTAAAATAAATTGATTTCAGAAAAGAAAAGTTGTCAAATGTTGGATTTTCAACCACATTGGAACCACCCAGTGGATTTAGTGATGGTGTTGAAACAAATGGAGCCGAATTCGATAAAGATTCCATTGAAAGGCTTAAGCACCGGAATAAGGGTTTCCGCTCTAAAAGAGAACGGCGTTCACAATTTACTATAGCTGTATAAATGTGCCTTTTCATACTTATTTATATAAAATAGAGATTTACTGATTGTTAAGTACAATGCTTCTCACAAAAGCATGCATTAATTACTCAATGTTTAATGTTAAGAAATAAAACTTTATGTATGTAGAGACATAATTTATATAAATGTTTAACATTGCTTTAAAATATGTTGAATTTTCATTTATATGTTTCTTTATTGAAATTATAAACATAAAAAAACAAATGAATAATATTTTACACTATTAGATGTCTCCAATTGTTCCTTTCAGTTCTTCAATTTTAAGATCAGATGATTGAAAGATCTATTTCATAATGGAGAATTAATGTAATAATTAGAAAAAATCATTAAGGGTTTTTATTTCAAGTACAGTTAACTGCAGAATAGCTCAAATTTAGATCTTTTGAATGTTCTTGTACCAACTATTTAAATTTTTCCTTGTAATTCACATCTGAAGATATAATAAACTTTAAAGCGATACATTATGGTAACATCATCAAATAAATGGAATGATTATTTTATATCTAATCACTTTTCATGTAATATTGTTATATAATTTACACATTATATTTAAAAAGTTCTAAATCATCAGTGGAACTTTAAAAGGGCTTCAATTCATTAAAGACCACTTTCAATTTTAAAATCATACTGATACAATTTCATTTATAAAATGTACAATTCTTTTAGGGTTTGAAATGTTTAATTTCATTATTATTGATATTATTATTAAACTAAAAGAAATTTAACACAAAAGACTAGAGATTTTCACACCCTAAACTTTTCCTATTTCTTTACCGGTCTGACCTCATCACAAGAGAATACTTTGACATCTTTAAACATTTAAATAATGTAAAGTTTTAGAATATTAATTTAAACACCATTGATAAATTTATTACATTAGAAGTTTTTTAGGGTGATTAGACCTTCAGAACTTATATTATTAACAGTTGAGATTAAACATCAGTATGTGTATAAATAAATAAATATATATATATATATGTGTGTGTGTGTGTTTAATATACACTTAGGTTTAAACTTGGATGTTTTATCCTTTCAGTTTTTTATTAACAAAAACTGGATTTGTAAGCTCAATTTTAAAATGAGGCAGACATGGCTGTTTTTCATTATATATTTACAGATTGATTAAACAGAAGATTTAGTATGAGATTTGTTGGGTGGATATGCAGACAAATCTTTATGTTCATGAAACGGTTCTATGAGATGGGAATTGAACTCACTTTACTGTATATCCGAGTATTACGGGACCTTTGCCCACTCTCAAGGGCTGAATGGCATCTTTATTGATAATCATTAATTAGATACTGTGCATTAGAAAATGGAAACAGTCGTAGTAATGCGTGCTATTTTTAATTGTTTCAACTAGCTCTGTGGTCTGAGCTTAGGTTTACTGAATTATTATCTTTCACTTTTTTCAATACGAATTGGATGGGTTTTGGATAAAAATTTGTTAGTTGAATTTTTTTCTCTTTAAATATATTTACAGTTAATGCATTATAGCAATATTGCAGCTGAAATATTTTACTATCCATTTTTAAATGAAAAAAACATATCATAAATAGTTGCATGAACACAATTTTTTATTTCATTTCTTGTGGGAAGAGAGCTATTTCAAAAACAAAGGTTTGATTTCTAGTTATTTAAATCAGCCATTTATATTGATGAAACAAACAATTTTACCTAAAAATTGGTTATCGTAATTTAATGGCATGTATATTAATTATTCAATAGACAAAATCCTATAAATTAATTCCACTATTGAAATTTTATCAAAATTTTGGTATTTTTGTATGTTAATATAGTGTAAAATAAATATATTGGTTTTATAAAGCATTGTTTTTATCTCCCTGTATAATGAAATTAAATATTTAAATATATTGAGGCTGTATAGTCGGCTGTTGAAATTATCATAGGTAGCAATAATCGGGAGTCAGTCATTTAAAAATATTTTAATTTTGCCAATGTTTCGGATCAAGCATGTGAACCATCATCTGGGCTGCAAACATCAGAAGAACAAAAGAGATACATATCAATACAATATGACAATGAAAAATTATGAATGTAGTGACAATGATAAAAAATAAATAAAAATACAAAAATATTGCACATACAAACAATAATAATATGATAAATAATGAGATGATAATAAGTATGAAATTAAAATTTAGAATTAAATAGAAAGATAAAATTATATATATATTTATAAACTTCCCATCAAAAGTATTTAACACCCATAATTCTCGAGATTTTCTTGGTTTTGACATTAATCCAGACTTTGTTTATATTTATAGTAATATTATTTATTAAATGAGAGATATTAGGGATTAGACATATCATTTTTATTCAACAAACGATGGAATTTTGTTTCATTCATTTTAAATTTCCTTTCATTCAGTCCATGTTTATCTTTTGTTTACCTCAAGTCTGTGCTCTCTTTTCTCTTAAGTCTAGTCAAAACAATTAATTTTAGTCACAATGATTCGGTCTGAATCATCAATCTCTATGAAAAAGGCAAATTATTGCGTTACATTGCGAATCGCCTTGGGATTCACTATTCTACCATTTCAAGGACGATCAAAAAGGTACAGGGAGAATCGCAGTCATTCAAGACAACCAATGTCAGGGGGTCTCCAGGTTACAAACCCCATAGATAACCACTTCATTAAAATACAAGCACTTTGGAAGCGTAATTCTACTGTGTCTTCCATTAAAAACTTGATCTCTGGTGTTCGAGGGTTATCAATCTCGGAGTCAACGGTCATTAGAGGACTGAGAGAGTCAAACCTCGGGTCAAGAAGGGCCAGTGAAAGGTTTTCATCTTACTGCAGAACACCGTGAAAAAAGATTAAGATTTTCAAAGGAACACCAATCTTTTACTGTGGAGGTATGGAAAAAGTTTTATTCACTGATGTGATGAGAGTGGCCCTTAACAGCCCAGATGGAAGAGTTTAGAGGAGGCCTGGAGAATGGTATAGTCAGTGCTGAACGTTTGAAACTGAGCCATTTGGAGGGGGCTCTATCATGTTCTGGGGTGGCATATCTTGGGTGGCGCGCACCAAGTTAGTGCCAATCCAAGGAGGGGCTTTGAATGCTTTGAAGCATATAGAAATGAATCTTCTTGATAATGTAGTGCCTTTTATGCCATTCATAGGCTCTGAATCATTGCTCTTGCATGATAATGCTCGTCCTCACTAGGCAATATGTATTTCTGAATACCTGAACACCACAAATATTCACACCATTAATTGGCCAGCAAGAAGTCCTGACCTCAACCCATTCAAGCACTTATGGGATTATCTCAAAATAATGGTTCGGTCACGAGATTCACCTCCTACTACCCTTAAAACGGGTGGAAGCAGTCATTCAAGCCAGAGGGGGCAATATATCTTATTAAATGTAAATTAAAAATTGAATTTGTAATTTAAAAGTTAAAATTGTAAAAAAGGAAAATTTTAAAAAGTAAGTTTTCTAAATTTTTTGTTTATTGAAAGAAATATTGTAATTTATTTTAATAAAACTTGTTTATTATTGACTTCAGAACCTTTCTTTATTATAAAAAAAAGAATGTTTTTGTAAAATTCAAATATTTCTAAGTGTTGCAATAGTTTTGACAGGGATATACATATATATATATATATATATATATATATAATATATATATATATATATATATATATATATATATATATATATAAGAGAGAGAGAGAGAGAAAAGAAAAATATTTTATTCTGGGACTAGGTCCCCTAAGAATAACAGTTATGTACTATTGAAATATATAATATGTCTAGCCAACAGAAAAAATAAACATGATTAATTATTATTTACTATGATTATTTAAAATTACAATGAGGAAAAATACTATACATACGAAATAACAAAGAAATTAATAAAAAATAAAAACATATATCTTCTGAGAAAATAAAATCTTATTTAAACAAAATCAAATTAAAATTTGGGTGGTAAACAGTAATCTTCATTCATTCAATGGATTCACTTGGAGACTGTGTATGTAGGCAGGATGCTGAGAGTTAATTTTTTGGTAATGGTATGATCCAAGGAAATATTGTCTGCGGGTTGAGGGGAGGAGCCACTTCAGTTCACCATTAAAGGGGGTAACATGAGACCTCCTTGAAGTACCGAAGACAAATCTTAAGAAAATGTTCATAATGCGCTTTAGTCTGTCTTAAAGCACAGCTGGGAGGCTGTCATACACCACACAACAATAGTCAAAGTGTGGGAAAATGCCTACTTAACATATTACTAGTATATATATATTGTTGTGATATATTAAGTAGGCATAAATAATATGGAAAGAAGGCACGAAATGATCAACCAATCAGAAGAGAGAATGGAAATGTGCCTATAAAAGTTCATCGATTTTATTAGATAATTCTTCAAATTTTTATTCTTGTTTATTTAACAGTAGGTTTTCATTTTTTTTTTTTTTTTAATTTATTATCTAATTGTCTAAGGCCTACCAGAGAACTTTACAAAGAAATGGATGACCTAGAAACGGACATTAGGCTAAGGAGGCTGCGTTTCTACGGACATATGGTAAGGATGAGCCCGAACAGAATAAATATTTTTTATTAATTGATCAATTATTAATTTAGTTTCACAAATGTTACTCGACACATTAATAATTATATTTTCTTCAATTTTAGTTTTTCTAACTACTTCTTTTTCTATTTTATTATTTTTATCATCATTTCCTTTTCTATAAGTCCCTAATTCATCAGCAAATTTTTGTTCTTGATAAACTAATTTATTTTTTATCCACTTATCTTGCTTTTCAAATTTAATTTTAGTTTCTATTTTATATTATTTTAAATCACTTTTTTGAACTTCTATTTCTGTTTTTAAATCTTTTTCTAAATAATGTAATTTTTTTTATCAAATTTTTCATTAATTTCTAGGGAAATCTTATTTACTTCTTGTTCCTTTACATTACATTTATTTTACTGTCTAATTTTAAAAAAAATTCATTGTTTTCCTATTAAAGTCCATCGATTTTGTTAGATAATTCTTCAAATTTTTATTCTTGTTTATTTAATTGTAGGTTTTCATTTTTTTTTTTAAATTTATTATCTAATTGTCTAAGGCCTACCAGAGAACTTTACAAAGAAATAGATGACCTTGAAACGGACATTAGGCTAAGGAGGCTGCGTTTCTACGGGCATATGGTAAGGATGAGCCCGAACAGAATAAATAAAGAAATCATTGAAAAAATGTGGGGATATAAAGGGGACGGAGAATACATTCAGCAGATGAGGAAAGAGACAGTGAGGTTGGGAATCTCAACACAGGATTGTGTCAATAGAGATGAATACAGGGGAAAAATTGAGGAAGATAAAGGTCCTTGTGGGTGCCAAAGAGGTGAGAAAGGGGAGAGTATGGAGCAAGGAATGGAGAAGAGTCCAGTCTGAGAAAATTAAGAAAAGGTGGGAAGCGAGAAAAAGAGTGGAACGTGTGTGCAAAGTTAGGGGAAAATAATATTTTGCGTGGTCTTTAAGGCCGTCTTGCGTCAAAAAAAAAAAAAAAAAAAAATCTAATTGTTTAAATTTTTGTTCATTATTTTCCAATTTATAATATAATTGTTTAAAATATTGTTAATTTTTACAAATTTATTTATTATTTTTCAAATTCATTTCTCATTATTTTCAAAATCATGTCTAATTCATTTTCCCCCATGTTTAAATTATTTAAACTAACATCCTGTGGGTTGATCGATATATCTTTTATATTTGGTTGTTCAACACTATTATTAATAGTGACTATTCCACCTATAATACTATTATTAATTTTATCACTTTCATATCTTTCCAATACAATTTGTTCATCTTTTTCATCTGATATTAGATTAAGTTTTACGTCTCTTTTTTTCCATTTTTGACTAATAAACTATTTACTACGATCTCTAATAAACTTATGAGCTTTTAGTGACACTTATAATTTCACCTTAGCCAAAACTCCTATTAATCATCCTCTTTTGGGCGCCAAACATTATATTTTTACTTTTTAATTTATTTATTGTATGTGATTGATAAGGTTTTTTTGATCAATCAGTCATTTTTTTGAAAATTTTTAATTTTGCCAACGTTTCGGCTCAAGCCATCATCAGGGCTACAAACATCAGAACAAAAGAGATACATATTCATGTGGTAATGAAAATTTTCTTTTGAATGTAGTGACAATGATAACGTTTGAAATAAAACAGAAAATAAACCAACATACTTAAATATTATAGATACAAATAATGATAATATGATACATAATCTGATGATGATAAGCATAAAAAAATTTCACAAAACTGTAGACTCTAATATAGAAGTAAAAAAATATATATATAAACGTACCATTACTGAGCCATGTCCAAACATGAACTGAGGAAAACCATAAACATAGGTAGTATGGGGAGGGGTTCATGTAAAAACCCTGAAGGTTTTCCCCTCTAAGTGTAAATACTATAGCTTGTCTTTGTTTTTAAAAAGTTTTACAAAATTATACAATGAAAAAAACAAAAATAGGTTGATGCAAAATTAATGCAGGTTTTTAGTAGGTATTGTAAATACGCCATATCTTTACTTTAACCATATATATTTAATCAAAATAATTTCCATCTGAATCAATGCACTTTTGCCAACGTTCAACAAGCTTTCTTATTCCACCAGAAAAAAAATCCGAATCCCTGGACTCAATGAAATCACGAAAAGAATTTTTAATGTCGTCCTGGTTTTGAAAATTTTTCTCCCTCAAAAAGTTGTCCAGATGCCTGAAAAAGTGGAAGTCTGTATGAGAGAGGTCAGGTGAATAAGGCGGATGTTGGAGAACTTCGTAGCCCAACTCGTGCAGTCGTCAAAGCGTTGGTTGTGCAACGTGTGGTCTGGCGTTATCGTGGAGCAGGATCGGCCCTTTCCGATTCATCAATGCTGGGCAAAGACGTTGCAATTTTTGAGTTCCGAGTTCCGCCGCCATTTCTCTGTGGTTTTGGTTGAGTCTTCTTCCACTTTTGACCTCAGCTGGTCGTTGTCCAGAGCAAGATGACGGTCCCGACCTTCCTTGTCTTCGAGGTCGAAATCTCCTCTGCGAAACTTCTGGAACCAACGCTGCACCGTGCACTCATTAATAACCCCCTGACCCCACACTTCATTAATATTACGAGCCGTTTGCACAGCGCTGCGCCCTAATTTAAATTCGTAAAAATAAATTTGACGAAAATCGCACTTTGACATTTTCGATTCAAGACCTTTGAACACACTGAACAAAACGATTTTACTAAACAAATTCATGGTGAAAGAGAGGGTATTAGATAAGGTTTGTTTTGGTATAATAATGATCAATGTTAGGATTAGCTTTGTTTACACAATTGGAATTAAGATATTGCAATAGAGGAAACCTGCATTAATTTTGCATCAACCCAATACTTGTATGTACAATAAGGCTCAACATTTTTAACAGAAAATTATAAACACTAGAATCTGAGGTATGTAAAAGATCCATTCGGTATATAATAAAAAATAAAATAAAATAAATAAATAACAAAAACAAAAACCAGAGGTGTTAAAAACGAAAAGATAAATATACAATAAATAAAATATAAATTACACAAGCAATTTGTACAATAAAGTAATAAATTTATGTGTGAGAGAAGTTGGTTGAGGGTGCAGTCAATTTAACACACAATTAAGCGTAAACTTAATTTATTGGGGCCGACGTTTCGGCCTAAATTACAGGTCTTCTTCAGGGTGGTTGTGTAAGCTGAAAGGCGTCAGTCAACAACAATGGGATGATTAAGTATTTATCATGATGGGTTCTCGATCTTTTTCCATATGGATATGTATAGCTTCGGAGAGGAGTCGCTTTTTGTAGTTAGGTACGGTGGCTAGGATTTCAGGATTATCAAAATCAAAATGATGGTCAAGGGATATAGCGTGTTCGGATAATTGTGAGGAAAATGGATTACGGGTAGATATTGTGTATTGGTGCTGATAAATTCTTTTTTTGAGATAATTTTTGGTATCGCCTATGTAACATGAATTGCAATTTGGGGAAGAGCAGGGAATACGAGAAACTAAATTTGATTTTTGTAGGAAAGGGATGGGATCTTTTAGTTTTGAATATAGATTCTTTAATTTGTTACCATGTTTTAAAACTAAGCGGAGATGGAGAAAGCTAGAGGATAAGACTTTTTTAATTTTTTGAGATAGAGATGGGATGTATGGAATGGATCTGTACTGGGGAACTATGACGGGTTGTGGAGAGTGTGCGGGGGTGGAGTGAGGGTTTGAAGAATTTTTAATAAGGTTTTTAATTAATTGGTCAGGAAAGTTATTAGATTTTAGGATTTTTTCTAGTCGGGTTAAATTTTCTTGGTGAAATTTTAAAGCGACATCAGAAAATAACACTAGAACTGAGGTAAACTCTTTTGTAATTCTAAAATCAACATATCTTGATAAAAAAAACCCTCTTCTTAACCGTATTTCCCATCTTCATAAACAATTACCCAACAAAGAGGAGTCGCTCATTTTCCTTATCCCTTCTTTCTGACCAAACCACATACCTTCCAACCAAACGCGATCCTACATCCTCTCTCACCACTAAATTTAACAAGCATTTAAAATATCTCCACGAATCCAAACAGATCACTTTCTCTACCTACAAAAACATCATCTCCTATAATTCAGTTGCTCCCCAATGTTACGGCTTACCTAAAATCCACAAACCAGGAAACCCATTACGTCCCATCATTTCAAATATTAACTCACCATCCTGTAAACTCAGTTTATTCCTTCTCTCTCCCTTACAAAAACTCAGCCAAAACAATCCAAATGACATCCAAAATTCACAGCAACTCCTTGAAGAACTGCAATCCCTACATATTTCTCAAAATTTCATTTTAGCCTCCCTAGACGCTGTAAACCTTTTTACCAACATCCCTACTGACCGTGCTCTCAAAATAATCGATGAAAATTGGCTGACCTTAGAACCGCATACCTCCCTCAACCAATCCTCATACCTTGAATCCCTCTCTCTGTGCTGTAACTCTGGCTACCTATGTTTAAAAGAGAAATTTTATAAACAAATTTCGGGTTTAGCTATGGGAAACTGTCTTGCTCCTGATCTCTCCAACAGGTCCTCAATCGCCTTCTTGACACGGTTATACCTAACTTTTCATCAGATATTTTTTTCATCAAGAAATATGTTGATGACCTTTTCCTGATCCTCGACCCCAAAGCCATCCCTAATATATTGACTTCTTTCAACTTTTACCATCCTCGACTCCAATTTACCATTGAAACAGAAAACAATAACTCACTTCCGTTCCTCGACCTCCTTATCATAAAAAATTCCGATAATTCACTATCCACCAACTGGTACACCAAACCTACTTATTCCGGGCGTCTCCTTAATTATTTTTCCTTACACCCATATCACCCGAAAATTAGTGTAGCCAAAAACCTCATACACCGTTCCTTAACACTTTCCGATACAAAATTTCTCCCCTTATTAGAGATCGTAGTAAATAGTTTATTAGTCAAAAATGGAAAAAAGAGACGTAAAACTTAATCTAATATCAGATGAAAAAGATGAACAAATTGTATTGGAAAGATATGAAAGTGATAAAATTAATATAGTATTATAGGTGGAATAGTCACTATTAATAATAGTGTTGAACAACCAAATATAAAAGATATATCGATCAACCCACAGGATGTTAGTTTAAATAATTTAAACATGGGGGAAAATGAATTAGACATGATTTTGAAAATAATGAGAAATGAATTTGAAAAATAATAAATAAATTTGTAAAAATTAACAATATTTTAAACAATTATATTATAAATTGGAAAATAATGAACAAAAATTTAAACAATTAGATTTTTTTTTTTTTTTTTTTTTTGACGCAAGACGGCCTTAAAGACCACGCAAAATATTATTTTCCCCTAACTTTGCACACACGTTCCACTCTTTTTCTCGCTTCCCACCTTTTCTTAATTTTCTCAGACTGGACTCTTCTCCATTCCTTGCTCCATACTCTCCCCTTTCTCACCTCTTTGGCACCCACAAGGACCTTTATCTTCCTCAATTTTTCCCCTGTATTCATCTCTATTGACACAATCCTGTGTTGAGATTCCCAACCTCACTGTCTCTTTCCTCATCTGCTGAATGTATTCTCCGTCCCCTTTATATCCCCACATTTTTTCAATGATTTCTTTATTTATTCTGTTCGGGCTCATCCTTACCATATGCCCGTAGAAACGCAGCCTCCTCAGCCTAATGTCCGTTTCAAGGTCATCTATTTCTTTGTAAAGTTCTCTGGTAGGCCTTAGACAATTAGATAATAAATTTAAAAAAAAAAATGAAAACCTACAATTAAATAAACAAGAATAAAAATTTGAAGAATTATCTAACAAAATCGATGGACTTTAATAGGAAAACAATGAATTTTTTTTTAAATTAGACAGTAAAATAAATGTAATGTAAAGGAACAAGAAGTAAATAAGATTTCCCTAGAAATTAATGAAAAATTTGATAAAAAAAATTACATTATTTAGAAAAAGATTTAAAAACAGAAATAGAAGTTCAAAAAAGTGATTTAAAATAATATAAAATAGAAACTAAAATTAAATTTGAAAAGCAAGATAAGTGGATAAAAAATAAATTAGTTTATCAAGAACAAAAATTTGCTGATGAATTAGGGACTTATAGAAAAGGAAATGATGATAAAAATAATAAAATAGAAAAAGAAGTAGTTAGAAAAACTAAAATTGAAGAAAATATAATTATTAATGTGTCGAGTAACATTTGTGAAACTAAATTAATAATTGATCAATTAATAAAAAATAATAATAAATTAGAATTTCAATATTTTAAAAATTCAGACCCAATCTTCTATCTTGGGAAGGAGGGGTTATCTTCAACTTTCACCTCTTAAATCCCTTATCTTAATCTTATCCCTACCTTGCTTTCTAACCTATATAAGCCTGGCTGCACCAAGCCCTGCATTCATTATCTCTGTATACATTGTACTTTTACTTGCATTAGTTGTTTTAAGTTCACTAGCTATTAGTTTATAGCTGTAATAATTGTAATTTTTGTCAATAAACTCTTTTTAAAAACGGGCTTCTGTGACCTTCGTGTGTCTGTCAGTGCCTCAAGCCGAACTTGTGGCACTTATAAGTTTCATCATGAAAATCCATGTATATCGCACCCTAATGTAGCACGTGGTCTAACTCTATTTGACATAAAAACTAAATGGTAATAATTCTGAAATTTTGGTAACAAGTTGTACTAATTATGACATAAGTTTCATTACGAAATCCCAAATATATCTTACTCTCAGATAGCTCGCGGTACTACCCTACCCCACTTTCTACCCCACATAAGCCCAGCTGCACCAAACCCTGCATTCATTAGCTTTGTACTCGTTGTTGTTCTTATTTGTTATATTTCAGTAGCTCATTAGCTTTTCTTTGTAATTATTGCAATTTTTGTCAATAAACTCTTTTTAAAAACAGGCTTCTGTGATCTTATATAACTTACCACTGCTGCCCAGCTGGCTTTACGTTCAGTGTCTTACATTTTCTTCTCACAAGCCTACGTCTGTCATCTCGCAAGCCAACGTCTTTTAATATACGACAATTAGTGCAAATTTTTGTTTTCCCCGAATGTCAATGTATATAGGTATGTTCTTGTAAAGATTATTGTAAACTATTTATTTATGTATTTTAAAATATAGTTTTAAACTCACTTATTTTAACTAATTTATATATATTATATTTTACGCTATTTATATAATTTTATGTTTTTGGCAATTTTTTTTTCTAGCCATAAATTTTAATAATTTTAACTAATCTATATATTTTAAACTTTTTTAACGTATTTTAAAGTATTTTAACCTATTTTAATATATTAACCTGTTGTATTATTTTAAAACTATTTTATTATGTTAAGCATATCACAATTTCAAAGTCATTCTACTGAATTAAAAGGTTGAAACCTATATTCGTAGCCTATCTTGACCTATATTTAACTATATATGCGCATTTTATTATTTTATTTATGTTTTCAAATCTATTTATACGTTTTTTTTAAATGAATTATGTAATTTTAATAATTTTTATATATGTGCTGATTTCTAGAAGTAATCATATTACATACCTGAATTTATCGATCTGTTATTGTTGAAATAGAAGGGATATGGATACAGATGGACATGAAATATATGGATATAAGACAGAAAGTATGGGTTCCGAGATCGGATGCCACTCCTCAGGAGGCGATCGTGGCCTCTGTGAATGTCTATGGTTGCCAAGGGAGGAAAAAAAAATTATCAAGGTGGAATGGATAAACTGTCATACAAAACACGGAGGTTACACGACGATTTCAGGACTCTCAATTTTGCCAGGTAGAAAGTAATTTAACTATTAATATTAAGTTTTTACCTGCAACACTGAGGTAACGACCAATTACCTGCAGAGTGTGCACATTGTTGTGATGTGGTGAGCAAATAAAAAAAAATCGTGTGTGTGTGGACCTCAAGAACATTTTTTCTAATTTTGTTTCAGTATCAAGTAGAAGTGTATATTTTTAAATTTATTTTTTCTAAATTTTGTTGTGTTAAATCTTTTTTTTTTTTTTTTTTAGTCAATTAAAGTGACTTTTGTTTTCGTATTTTATTATTTTTTTTTTTTTATTAATTTCTAATATCCATTAAAGTACTGAATCTAGATGTAATTTGAGCCCGAAATTACATGGATTTCATACTCTCACATAACAAGTGCTGTTAAAATAATCGACTGAATAACTCCGAATCTTCGGGGGTACTAACGCTAAGTTTTAGGTACGAATTATTACTAAATGGGAATGTCTTAGCTCGAAATTCCATAGGTGCTGGATCAGCGACATGGTTCCGATTTGCTTTGAAATGCTATAACATCGGTTCCTGTCGATTACTAATTCTGAAATTTTCTTAGGAATTGGTACTAATTGGGCACTAAATCTTGTATAAGTTTCAACTCAACATTAGGGGCTATATCAAGCTCGTTGTGAAAACCCATAAGGTCGGAGAGGCAAATTTAAGAACCGCTATAACTACAGCTCCTGGGGGATTCTAAATCTGGGTATAAGTTTCAAAAGGAGATTTCATAGGTGCCGGGGTACCATGTTGCTGGCACTACTATTTTTGAACGACTATAACTCAGATTCCTGTGGGTTAATAATTCTATTTTTGGGTACGAGTTGGTACTAATTTGGTTTTAAATTGTGTATATGTTTCAACTAGAAATGCGATAGGTGCCTGGCTAGCAGCATGGACCTTCAGCATTGGCCACATTATTGCGATCAATCATTTTAAAAGATATATACATATACATATTTATTGATATTTACAACTGTGTTATGAAATAAATAATCAGACAGTAGTAAATGTGATACAATATACTCATTTTTAATTTCGAAACTTGTCACAAATCTCATAACATCATGTCGAGGTCACCAAAGCGTAAGAGGTTATTTTATATGTTTATTATTATTATTTTGTTTATGGTTATTCTCAGTTTAATATATATATATATATATATATATATATATATATATATATATATATATATATATATATATATATATATATATATATATATATATATATGTGTGTGTGTTGTGTGGAAATAGAATCTTTAGAATAAAAATACGACTTATTTAATTTGCACAAGAAAATCAGAGAAGCAGCCGGAATATATAAGACTAATACATCTGGGACGCTACATGATGAAAACGGTAAATTAATCACCGAGGTAAAAGAAAAAATGAATTTTTGGAAAAATTACATAGAGAATATTTTACATATAACAGGCCAGAATCTCCTCCAGATCTCAATGACACAGATATCAGCTAAAAGACGGCAAGGCACCTGGTCCAGATGGCACATACTTTGAATTTGTTAAACTAATTGACGAGGACGGCATCAGACTACTCAAACGAGTATTCAATAACATATATTCCACTGGAATATTACCAAGGATGTGGTTAAAATCGACTTTTATACTTTTGCCAAAAAGCCGTCATGCAAAGAGTCGTAATGATTATCGGGCAATCAGTCTTATGAGCCATCTCCTTAAACTCTTCTTAAAAATAATACACAGGAGAATTTTCAAACAATGCGAAGATCACGTAAGCCACACGAAATTCGGGTTTCGAAACGCACTAGGTACTAGAGACGCCCTATTTAGTATTCAGGTTCTTTTCCAACGATGCAGGGACGTCAGCTACGATGTTTTTGCCTGCTTCATCGACTACCAGAAAGCATTTGATAACGTGCAACACAAAAACTTGTTGAAATTCTAAAGGAGATCGGACTGGACGAACAGGATATAGGAATAATTGCCAACTTATACTGGCAACAAACGGCATCTGTTCGCATCGAAGGTGAAGGTGATGAATCGGAAGCTATTTTGATTCAAAAAGGGGTCCGTCAGGGCTGTGTGCTGTCGCCTCCACTCTTTATTAATGTATACTCGGAGCGGATTTTTCAAGAGGCTTTAGAAGATATAAACAATGGAATTGAGATAAACGGCGAGTATATAAACAACTTACGATACGCAGATGACACAGTAGTGTTTGCGAATAGCCTTGAGAGTCTCCAAGAGATGATGGCTTGGGTGGTTGAAGTCAGTGAGAAATACGGACTGTCTCTGAACTTCAAAAAAAAAAAAAAAAAAAATACATGGTTGTGTCAAAAAACAACAACCATGCTGGCCAACTCGCAATAAATAACTTACAAATAGAAAGAGTTCAGACATATACTTATCTCGGGACCAAAATATGTGAAACGTGGGACCACTCTGTGGAGATTAAATGCAGAATAGAGAAGGCCAGAGATGCTTTGTTCATATGCCATGATCTATCACTGCCAACTAAGATCAGACTATAGAAGTGTTTTGTCTCCCCAGTACTGCTCTACGGGGTTGAATCCTGGACTCTAACTGAAGCTACCTGTGCAAAACTTGAGTCGTTTGAGATGTGGTTATACCGACGTATTTTAAGAATCCCATGGACCGAACATGTCACCAATCTTAGGGTCTTAGAAAGAATGGGTAAAGAAAAGGGGCTGCTGTTTTTAATAAAATCTCGTAAACTAAATTACTAGGACATATAATGAGAAAAAGCCAGCGGTATAACTTGTTGCAGTTGATTTTACAGGGCAAGGTGGAGGGCAGGAGGAGGCCTGGTAGGCGAAGGATATCCTGGTTGATAAACTTACGAAAATGGTATAATACAACAACATTGGGCCTTTTTCGTGCAGCAGTAGATGAGGTGCGCATTGCCTTAATGATCGCCAACATCCGTAACGGATAGGCACCAAAAGAAGAAGATATATATATTTAATGTATCCTTAGTTTATGGAAAAATATGTGCAATGGAATGGGGATAATCTTTGATAATTAATGTCTGTATAATTTGCAACTAAATATGACCAGCTCATAATAGCAAATAACGAATAAGATTCCACATTTATGATGGGAGAAGTTGTTGGAGGCTTGACGGCAGGGAACCTGTACATCAGCAAATCAAAAACCGAGTATTTGGCATTAAATAATAACAGAAATTCAGCTCTAAATGTTGGAGTAAGGGGTTTTAGTCCAACTGCGCACTTCAAATATTTAAGGAGGTGGCTTTCAAAGAGAAGCAGTCAGAAAAAAACCTTAATGTTACTGACCTAAAATTGTAGTCTGCAAGTCCTTTATGTTGTAATCGATTATAGTTGACATATTGAACATCGTAAGTGAACGAACTGAGTGACTTAGTCGCCCCTTTCAAAATTGAAAATAGGATTTTGAGTTACCTTTAAAGTATTTTGTTGTTATGATTCATGCTCGATTGTTGAATTTTCAAAATAATGGAAAGAAAAAATAAGCCCCCTGTGAGTAAATACTTAGATACATTTTTTCTTGACAGTGCTCAGAAATCAGATGATGGATCAAGTGAAAACCCAAAAATCAGTGGATTACTGCCAAAAAAAGAAGATGCTTCTAAATGTGCTCAGATGGCTACTGTACATAATGTGTTGGAGGAGACTCCTTCTATAGACATTATTGATGACATTTGGGGAGCGGATTTTCCTGAAGACTTTTCAGAAGATTGCATCATTTTGGATTCAAAATCTGAAGTAGGTGTTATGTTGAAGTAGATATTATTTTATTTTCTTATTCAACGGTTTTTATGATGATTGTTTGAATTGTAGTGGCCTAAATTTACCTAGTGGCTGCTAGCTGCATTTCTAATCACGTACATAATTTAGCAGAGATTTGGGTTCCCATTATTATGGGATGACTATGTATGTTTCGAATCAGATTTATCTTACTGAATGCAAATTGAAAGAATTCTGTACATTAGCAATAGTCTACTTACTCTTATTTTTTCAGTCTGTTATTATTTATTTAGAGCTTTTTGTTCTGCTCTCATTTTGCATTGAGTGACTGTATTCAAACCTCTTATTGCCTCTGATTTGGAATGAGTGACATGTCCAGTGTAGCCTAATGCTCAAGATGATCATAGTAAAAAGCTATAAGATAATAGATATAAAGCGACTCGTTCATTATTTTATCTGTATTATGGTTCTGTTGATAAAGTAAACTGATTATTATTATCATTTTGTCAGTTAAATTTTCTTTTTCCTCTTAAAAATATTCTGATTAATCGATCAGATATTATATTTTTCTTATATTTAATCCATTTAATAATCTTTTTTGTTTGTGTTTATATAATAATTGTTTTTAAGGTTAAACATTTTAAATCATGGCATTATAATGTTTATTTTAATTTATAATATTGGTCTCAATCACTTATTTATAATAGAAACTCATGCTTAAAATCACTATTGTTTGATCTTTATACTCTTGAGGAATTGATAATTTCATGTTTTATTATGTCATCAAAGTATTAAGTGATAAAATAGATATTTTTCGGTTTAAGTTTTCATAATATTTGTCATTTATTACAATACTTTTTATAATACCCTCGTTTTCAGAATGACGATAATGATGTGCAGATCATTTCATCTAATAGCGATCATGTTGATGCTATATGGGACAAAGGACCTCAACCTAATTTTGAGAAAAGAAAGCCTCCTTTTATGGGTGATAAAGTTTCCTACCAATCTCAAGTTCTCAAGAAATTCTGTAGTGTGGCTTCAACCTCTAAGAGTATAACTACAACCGCAAGTAGTCAAAGTATGATTGAAAATCTTAAACAAAATGTGTTATCATACTTTATTTCTATAAATTTCTGTTCAATTGTATTCTTTTGTAAGATTTAATAATACAATATAATATTTATGCAAGGAATTAGTCCGGGTGGCGGTCATTAAATGAAACAACTAAATAGTTTCAACTATTTAGTTGTTTCATTTAATGACCGCCACCCGGACTAATTCCTTGCATTAATTCTCAACGGTCAACTAATTACATCCACAACAATACAATATAATAATGCAAATGTCGATACTTAAAAGTTTTCTCGCATTACATAGGGAAAATTCAATTTTCTGTGATTCAATTGTTTAAACTTGTACACAATATACTTACTGCAATCTCTAATGTGAGATGGAACAGGCAGAAAACAAGTGTCATGAAGCTGACATTTCTCTTTATATCTTCACCAAACATTCCACCTTGTTGATAGTCATTCTCACAATGTAAACTATCTTCCTTGGAATATCAAGCTCTCTACTATGACCTCATTTTTGTAATGTTGCTGCCTTATTTATCACAATCGCCTCAAGACACATCTGCGTATAGTATAGAATGCTATTTCCTTTGCTAGTCATTTCCATGTCTCAGTATCTATTGAACTACCTACTACTAAGCTGTTCTGGAGTTGGAGCTTTTCAACTTCTCTGGTGAGAGTGCTAAGACCTTATTCTCATTTTGACTCAAGAGATTGTTGTACCGATGCCGCATCTGACAAAAATATTACTTTGATGTCTAGATTTCTCTTCAGTTGTCTTATTATTCTACTGCCCTCCAAGATGGACTCTAATTTGGCTACAGAATTTGTGAAAGTAGTGGCAATTATCCAAGATTTTTCTGGTATTCTATGTGTCTTCCTGCTTTCCTGTTAGTTATAGCACCTTTGTTATCAATTAATTCATTTGATGTTTATTATTATGCTATAAAATAATTATTTGAAAAAAAAAGTTACAATACTTAGACTGTGTGTGGTACAAGATTTTTTTTTCTCAAGCACATTTGACTCTAAAAATCTAAAAACAAATTTTTGATTATTTTATATGTTTTCAGATTTTACTACTGAATGGCTCCGTAACCAGTTAGATAAAGTAAATAAGGAATATAGCTCATTAAAAGAAGCTCTAATAGCAAAGGATGGAGAGGTAATTTATTTATTTATGTTTCACTTTATATATCTTTTACTTCTGTGGCGTTATGATCCATGAAGGATCTTGGCCTCCTCAACCGCTTGCTCCCACTCTGACTGCTCTTCTGCTGCTCTCCTCCACCTGTTCACTCATTGTAACTTGAGGTCAGCCTCCATGTCATTTAACCACCTCCATTTGGGGTCCATTTGTGTTTGGAGTCTCTTCTGGTTCATCCTATGAATATGACCTAGCCATCTTATTTTTCCTTAATTAATGAAAGAGACTGAATCAGATTTGCCATAGATTTATGATCTTCCTCTGCAATGTACAAGTGATCTCTCTTTCTTCTTTGTCAGGGTCCATACCTCACTTCCATATGTAACTTCAGGATCAAGAATAGTCTTATTATGATTAGTTTGACACTACAACACATTGACGCGACCAGGCTTTCTCAACCAGCAACCTCCAGAAGTTTCTGTCCTGCACTGCAGCCATCCATTTGTGTACTCCTAAACTCCTCGCAGCCACACAGTCAATCCATCAAAGTCGGGGGTGACCAACTCTCCTCCGGCCATAGACTATCTCAAATGTTGGCTGAATCCGAAGTAACATCTGTTTATGGCCAATATCCTTCTTTTGATCTCTGCTTCGATAACATTTTTGCATATGACCTGTGAGCCAAGGTACATAAATTCAGAAACCCACTCGAAGAGACAATTTCCAAAGCCCAATTTTTTCCCCAGAATGTTTGGGGTGCTGTTCAGCGATCATATACTTGGTCTTTTCATGGTTGACTACTTGACCAAATTTTTTTGCTGCTTCCACAAGAGAGAGGAATGCCTCTTTGACTGAATTATTTGAGCATCCAATCATATCAGTGTCATCGGCGTATGCTAGGAGCTGCACGGTTCTGTTTATAATAGTTGTTGTCATCTGAATCCTTAAATAGCTTATTGCCTTCTCTAGAGCCTGGTTAAACAGTAAACATGCTTGCGCATTGCCCTGACAGACTCCCTTGTAAACGAAAAACTTTCAGAGCAATTACCTTGAACTTGTACAACACATTCGATGCCTATCATGGTCATCCTGATCAGTTTTAACTGGCCTGTTGGAACATTTAGCTGTTTCACTGCTTTGTAGATACTCTTTTGATCCACACTATCGTAGGCTGCTTTGAAATCAAAAAATGGTAAGTTGTTATACAGAACTCACGTCCCTTTTATAATATAATCCTGAGGCAAAATTGTTGGTCCGTTGTAGATTTTCCTTTTCTAAATCCTCATTGGTAAGAGCCTAGTGCTGTGAATCTGCGAATGAAAGAAGCCGTTGAAACAGAATGCTTGAAAGGAGGGCTATGTCCCAGTAATTCTCGCAGTCAAAGAGATCCCCCTTTTTGAATATGGGTCATATTAAAGATTTCCTCTATCCCAATGGCATATCTTTCTTTTCCAAGATGTCCATGTTGAGATTGTGTAGGGCTGTTTTCAGACACTCCCCACCATACTTGAGCAACTCAGCTCATAGATTGTCTGCCCCTGGAGCCTTGTGGTGTTTCAGCTTATCTAAAGCATCAATCACCTCTTCATCATCTGGTGGTTCAACATCCCCGTCATGTTGGAATAGATGGTTGTTATTTTCCTCCTCTTGATGTTCTGCTTAAATATTTTCAAAGTGTTCCTTCCATACATTCATGCATGCTGCTATCTCAACAATTATATTACCATTGCAATCCTTGGATGCTGATTGAGTGTGTGTGCCTAGAATCTTCTGGTATCACCAAAAGATTTAAGCCTATCGGCTGCTAGTTCTAGTTCCTTTCTCACCCAGGATCTTTTCTTTCTTTAATGAAGCCACTTCTCTGTTCTTTTCTTTTCTCTATATTCTTCAACTGTGCGTATTGCAGTTGGTGCTTAATATGCAGTATTTTTGTTCCTTGTTGCAACATGCGAACATTCTTCCTCGAACCATGGAGATTTACCATTCCTTTCTTATTCTCCTATTATCTTCTCTGTTACCTTGGTTACTGTTGAATTTATCTTCCTCCATTGTGATCATGAATCTCATCCTTTCTGTGGAATCAAACACCTTACCCCGATTATATATTTTTCTTATTAGGGTTCTAGGTCTTAAGGTGTTGATTCTATCTATAATATGAGCAATGTTCAGGTAGTGGTCGGAGTCTACATTTGTGCGACGACATCTGTGAGAGAACTAATATGTCTTTATCTATCAGATGTTCAAGCCTGTCTTTAGTTTTTTTTAGTATTTACTTTGTATTGTTCTTTTTTTTCTATATCTTTAAATTTAGTTACGTCAAGCGTATTTATTTTTAGGATAGCAAGTTTATTTTTAAACAAGAGACTTTGTTTTGTTTTAAATGTGAATGTTGTATTGCATTAAAGCCAACCCAGCCGGGCCCAACCTCCAATATATTGTCTGCAATCCTTTCTTAGCAGCGAGGGTGCCACCAGGTGTACCAATTATATTGTTATTGACAATTTTTTTTTTTTATTACATTTTAATGTTTCAGTGTTTTAATTTTAATTTTTTTTTTTTTTAATTTTTTATTAGAGCCAATTTTTACTTTCACTTACTATATGTAGTAAGGGAAAGTATTGCAATTGTGAAAATTTTCGAATACCAGTTTTTGACGGAAATACACGTTTTAGGATCTTCTGAGTCCAAATGACCAAGTCCCGAAAAAAGGTCTGTGTTTGTGTGTGTGTGTGTGTGTGTGTGGTAAGTCTAGCACAAAAACCATTAGTCATACAGAACTGAAATTTCATATTTAAGACTACTATACGCCCAAGATGTTACGGCAACTTTTCCACTAAAATCGGCTTACCGGAAGTCCTACTTTATCCCTTGCATTTAGCACCTTTTTACAATTTTCTCAAAAACAGCTCTAACACTTTTGATTAAACTCCCTATATAGATGTAAAATTTAATGGGCTTTAATATCATGTAGGTTTTATTCTGATTGAAATAGTCTCATGGGGCTTAAATGAAGATATTTTAAATTTTCTTCTTCTAAAGTATCTTTAATTTTGTAGATTTAAAAAATTTAGGCATATCATCTTATTAGAATTGATAAATAACGCCGAAATATGCAAGTTGAGCAAATTTAATTAACAACTATAGGAGAAAAATAATTTAAAATAATTTTTTATGCAATTCTTTCACCGCTTGACCAGACGTCCCGCTTTTTCAAAATTTGTCCCGCGTACCGTGACATTTTTCAAAAGTCCCGACTTTTACAATTAAGTTAAATTCTATATTTATACAGGACTCTACCAGTAAAAATCAACAATTCCAAATTACATCTAAAACAACTATAGTGAAGTGAATTATTAAAACATTTAAAAGAAATTATTATTTGCTAGGTATCCCTTTTAATAACATTTATAATTATTGCACACAAATTTTAAAATTAATAAGAGGTATTTTAAAAAAGCAATAACCAATGCTACATAGTTATTATTTAAGATAATAAATATTTTAAAATTACCTGGTTTTAACTTTCTGAAATTCATTTGTTTATCCAAACTTGTCACTGAAATAAAAAAATTAAAAAACAAATCAAAAATAGTCAGTAAGTGAAAAATCATGATGATAGAATAATAAATTAAGAATTTGGAAGAAATATATCAGCCCTAATATTATGCTAAATCTTTTGTTGATAGGAATATAATTTATGTTATATTTATTACATGAAAAGTGTATAACAATTTTTGCCTTCTTTTTTTCTCTCTCTTTTAATCACTTTAATTATAAATAAAATTATTAAATTTATAACCAGTTTTTGAAGCAGCGTATATAATATAATTTAGAGGAGGATTGTGGTGGATGTTTTGAGACCACCCCTCCTCCTACATTTGATGACCTCGTAGCGGAAGTCAACGATCTATTTGATGACTTGAGGCAAACTGAACAATTAAGCCTTCGGGTAGCAAGTGACCATAGTCAGATAACCTTAACTATTTAAGTCTGAATCTCGCGATTTGATGACACTTGTAAAAAATTTAGGAAAACGTCTAATGAAGCTATTAGCTTAGGACAGTTACTTTAACACTATAATCAAATAGATACTTTATAAAGAATCAAAATCTGAAATTCAATTGACATCTTTAAATCAATCAGTTATAGAGCCATCAATCCGCACAGTAAAATTACCATCAATAAACATACCTAGGTTCAATGGGGATGTAGCTGAATGGGTTACGTACCGAGACACATTCCTTTCATTTGTTCCTGAAAATGTTGACTTACCTGAAATTCAAAAATTTCATTATTTGAAATTGTTGGGAAGAGGGGCGTCTAACGCGTTAGTTCGCAGCCTCGAACCGGTCGTTATTATGAGTTGCCGAATTTTCTGTCCATCCGTGTAATTTTGTTGAGGGTAAATGAATGATATAATAAAAGAGAGAACATGAACAATCTTATATTAATTAAAATAAAACAAATACTGTTTATAATGTGCAAGCGGTGATTCTTTCAATCCTTGATCACTTCCTTCCCCCTCTCGTCTGCGATGTTCCTTCTTTCCTTTAGCGACTCCTACTCCATGCGATAATTCTCTACTATTTTCTATGACATTTGATTTTCCTCGATGAAGTGCGGTTTGAGAACAATAAGACACATCTGCGACCACCAACTTAATTAAACATCGTCTACACTCGCGAATGACTCTATTAACTCTCTCTCACAATCCCAGAATGCACTCTGCCCCGCGGTCACTTAACAGCTGATTCAAATAGAATAAAACAAATGATTGTCGCGCTTGCACATAATAAATCACAAAATAAAACAAATAAAATTACAAATAGAGAGATATAAACATAAGACAATTTCAATTCTTAACATGCCGCCCACCAAATTTTATGAAATAAAATTTAAATTTAAGAATATGAAGTAATCATGAGTTGGAACTAAGCGATGAATAAAGTAATAAATGAAGCACTGTGAAGATGGGCGATAGAGTTTATTCGTTTGATATTTCTCTATTCTGGGACAGTCCGATGAGGCGAGGAATGCTGCTGTTGGCTTCTCCGAGACTACTTCCAAAATGAGACAGCTAGAGCGATCTTGTCCCAGTGGTCAATTAATAGACTGACAGTGAACCTATTTGACTCCTATAACAGCGAACTATTTACCAATCTGCCGCCCACCTTGGCAACGCTAGGGCTCGCTCTCCAAAAGGTACAAGATTATTTAACTTTATGTGCGGCTATCTCTTCTTCTGGACGATATTTCCTCTCTGGCAATAGAAGATCTTATGAAACAATGAAATGCGATTTGGAAATATTTCCGAATCCTTAGAAATTTAGTGAACTAAGGCGTTTTTGCGATGATGCGACGTATAATTATGATTTCTACAATTTGCATTAGCGGGATTCATCTGAAATGGTTGTTTAACATTCCCTATCTTGCTATGTTTTGAGTTTGAATCATTTAAGCAATTATGATGGTTAAAGTTTGGCTTGGCCTTTGTGAATAAAGAGATCGTTGTTGTTGAGGTGTCACTGATGGGACCAGTAATCACAGGCCAAACGACGTCATTAATCCATTTGGAAACCCAGGAGAGGTTAGGATGGTTTCGCCAGTAAAAATGAGAGCAAACAGATCCGCCCCCAGCAAGAAATCAATCGGACTCGGTTCGTAAAAGCCAGGGTCAGCCAAGTCATATTTGTTAAAGATTTTCTTGATTCTTGGAGATATGCATCGTGTGGGTAGTTTATTTTCAATTAAAACTGCAGATGTTTCGAATTGCGGTTGTTCTCGTTTATTCGAAACTAGGATACATTTAGCCTGATGTTTCCCACCTGGTATAGGATAGTTAGTAAATCCAGTGATACGATTAGGATTTTGGACAAAATTAATCCTAGGCGTTGGGCACACTCTGCTGTTATAAATGATCTCTGAGATCCGCTATCTATTACCATTCGAATAGGATGTAAGTTTCCTTGACAATCCTTAATGCGGGCACATGCGGTTCCTAATAGGACATTTGTCCCGTTATTTTCTGCAGAACTAAGGACTGCGTCTTTTAAGTTGGATGCTGTTGCGATAGGATCTAGAGAACCATCTGATTTAGCTTGTCTGATTGGTGAAGAGCGACTAATAGATGTTTGTTCGGTGGCGACATTTTCTTGATTGACCTCATTGAGAAGATTTGATGGAGTGAAATGTAACAATGTGTGATGTTTCTTGCCACAGGATCGACATCTATTGTGAGAGGGGCAGCGGTTCGCGGAGTGGCCAGCAGATAAACAGTTGAAGCATCTATTAAGCCCCATGACTTTCTCATATCTTTTCAGTTGGCTTAAAGTCCTGAATTGTGAACATTCATACATGCGATGGTTTTCGTGGCAAAGAAAACATTCAACGGTAGAATCATCAGAGCTAGTTGAAATAAAGACACGTCTTGAGTATTTAGGTTTAGGGTTTGGGACTACTGTATCTATTGAGCGATTAGAGGTTAGATTTTTGGTCTGTAGTTTGATGCAAAGTTCTTGTATAAAGTCCTGAAAATTATGAAGAGTAGGTAATGTGGTTGATGAAGCGTACTTTGTTTCGAATTGATCACGGGGTTTGCCATCTAATAAAGTTAGGCCGTATGTGAGGAGAATGAAACCTGCGGGATCCTCTAATTTTAAATTCTGAAATGAAGTGATGTTTTCTAACACCTCATTCGAAAAGGTTTCCAGAGATGTCAAATGTTGATTCTTAAGGGATTTAAAGTTAAAAATTTTCATTAGAAAAGTAGTTGCCTGCGTTCGTTTGTGGTCATATCGTTTTGATAGGGTTTCCCAGGCATGCAGATACTCAGCATCCGATATCGCGATAGAAGCAATGTCCTGTGCGGCAGCCCCCTTTACTGCAAAGGGCAAATTTTTGTACATTTTCCAAATAATTGTTGTGGATTAGGGAAAGATAGGTGTCCTTGAACGGTCCCCAATCGGAAATATTGCCATCAAAACTAGGTATGTTTATGGGCGGTAGTCGAAGAACGGAGGTAGAGCCGCAGAATTACAACCCATGGAAGCATTATCTGTCTTAACAGACATTTGTTCTTCTGGAACATCGTAAGATAAGGATTCGTAATAGGCTTCACGAGCCTCATTCTTCATTTTTGCATATAACGAGATGTCATAGCCTTCTATCAGTGCAGCGAGAGATCTAATTTCTCGAAATACTTGAGTAAACTTATCAAAAGTGCCATAAATTCGCGACAAGCGTGCTTTAAACATCGCTCTCTTAGACTTATCTGTAGTAGAAATAAAACCTACTCCACTAGTATTTTTAATGTCCTCATAAAGATCTTTCAATTCGTCCACTAAAATTTCTAATTTAAGTTCATCGCTTTCGGAATCAGAACTATTATCAGTTTTGGGCGGCATATTAGATTACAATTAAATTTTCAATAAAATACTAAGCTTATTATCAAAGAAAAATAGTCCCAATCAAAATAACCTACTGAAAATTAATTATAATCGAACAGCTGATTGATAAGGCGTAGTAATTAATCAAAGCGGCCAACATAATATTAACAAATTAAAACAGCTGTTTTGTAATGCGTGGCTTACAAATTGAAAAAACAAAATATATACAAATATTATGATTACTAATTGAATATAAAGTACAAATAACTCCAAATAAACATTAAAATTAGTAGAAAGAAAGTAATAATTACGTGAACTGTGTAAATTATATACAAAACTTAAACCTAAATAAAAAAACATTTCATGAACAAAATTATTTAAATAAAATGCAAACTACTCTAAAATATACTATAAACAAACTTAAATTAAATAATAAAATATTGTATTAAAGAATAAAGAAACTGAATGATTAATAACAACAGTCTGTGTAATGCGAATACGATATAATGCGAAAGCGTAACATAACCTATAAACTAATTTTACTAAAAGCAATAATCACCTCAACAAAATTAAACAAGTCGACGAGAAAATTCAACAATCTCGCCGGTGCCTCCAAAAATATGTTGGGAAGAGGGACGACTATCGCGTTTGCTCGCAGCCTCAACCCGTTCGTTATTATGAGTTGCCGAATTTTCTGTCCATCCGTGTAATTTTGTTGAGGGTAAATGAATGATATAATAAAAGAGAGAACATGAACAATCTTATATTAATTAAAATAAAACAAATACTGTTTATAATGTGCAAGCGGTGATTCTTTCAATCCTTGATCACTTCCTTCCCCCTCTCGTCTGCGATGTTCCTTCTTTCCTTTAGCGACTCCTACTCCATGCGACAATTCTCTATTTTCTATGACATTTGATTTTCCTCGATGAAGTGCGGTTTGAGAACAATAAGACACATCTGCGACCACCAACTTAATTAAACACCGTCTCTCCTTGCGAATGACTCCATTAACTCTCTCTCACAATCCCAGAATGCACTCTGCCCCGCGGTCACTTAACAGCTGATTCAAATAGAATAAAACAAATGATTGTCGCGCTTGCACATAATAAATCACAAAATAAAACAAATAAAATTACAAATAGAGAGATATAAATATAAGACAATTTCAATTCTTAACAGAAATCTTCCTTAAAGGGTCAACCTGCACAATCAATATCAGCCATAACTATTTCCGCAGCAGGTTATGCCCAAGCATGGGAAACCGTTTGTAAAAGATATGACAATAAACGCCTTCATGGGTCCAACTACCTTGTCAAAATTTTTAATCTAAGCCCATCCAAAAGGCAGCCTTTTATAGTCTCCAGCAATTTTCAGACCCCTCACTAGAAAGTGCTATAGCTTTCAAATCATTAAATTTAGCCGATCCAGCAGGGTTTATTATCTACACGTATGCATTACGATTGCTAGACCATCAAACCCTTAAGTGTTTCGAAGGTGAATGTGATAGTATGGCAGTTATTCCTGGGTTTGATTTCTTTTCAGAATTTATACACCATCAATTTTTACAGTTGCAAGCCATGATCCATGCCCTAAATCCTAATCAACAAAGTCGCACCTATTCTAGAAACGCCAAACAAGTATTTGACAACTAAAGAAGATACAAATAACAGTTGTCCATTATGCCATCAACGCCACAAAATGTATCACTTTAAACATTTTTTAAAACTAAATCCTACAGAACGATTTAAACAAGTTAAATCCCATTCATTATGTGTAAACTGCTTGGTATCTTTCCACTCATCATCCAATTGGACATATGCCACCTCTTGTCGGTTATGTGGCAAAAGGTTTCATTCTCTATTAAATTTTAACAAGAGCAACAAGAATTTGCGTACATCTCAGGCAACAAAATTTATAACACCAGCGCCCAAAGATAAAAGTAGTACTCCCGAAACATTAAATCCCAATAGCACGGTTTTATCCTGAGCCACTATGGGGACCGTTAGCATTTTATTAGGAACCGCTACTGCACGAATACAAGATATTCATGAAAATTACCGAATAATCCGTATGATCATCAATAATAGAGCTCAAAGATCCTTTATCACTAACGAGTGTGCCAAAAAATTAGGTTTACCTCATGCTCCCAATCCACCTATGTTGATGGGGTTTGCAAACATTACTATTTCAGAAGGAAAATACCAAACTATTTGTTCATTATTACCTAAAGATAAAGATCATCCATGGTTAACAACAAGTGCAGTAATAGTACCGATTATTACCAACCGCATGCCTTCAAATTTTGCCCCGATCGAAATTCAACAATTTTTTACTTTACCCTGCAGGGCACTCAGGGAAAACGTTTATGTTGACGACTTACCCACAGGTAGGGACAACACAGAACAAGTTCTTAAACTGCAGATAGAGTTAATTTATATTCTCGGAAAAGGAGGTTTTCAGCTTAAAAAATGAGCGACAATTCCAATACATTGGTACAAAACGTATCAAAAAGTGAACACAAACAAACCGTGTCTTCATCAAATTTAGAAGAAGCCTTCATTAAAGTTTTGGGAATACAATCGAATTCTGTTCAAGATTGTTTGTCATATAAAATCCAAACCCCTGGAATACACACCTACCAAAAGAGGAATCATGTCAGTCATAGCGAGAATGTATGATCCTTTTGGGTATTTATCTCCAGTTATTTTCAAGGCAAAGACAATACTACATTTAAGGAGAAAAGAGCAAAAATATTTGTTTAGGTAAACCGTTGGTTTACTTAGTTGATTGCTGTAAATAGCAATTTTATACTTTTATATTATTTAATCTAAAACATATGTTTTCAACAAAACTGAATATAATTTCCTGGGATTTCTTTAACTCTTGCTTCATTTAAAACTTCTTAAATTGAAAACCAAGGTAAGAGCAGAGATTGATTTTTGAGTTTCTACAGGAGATTTGGTTTTGATTCTCAGGAATAATGATATGTATTGATCCTCTTTAAAAAAATCCAAGTTATCGAGTTCGACACCTACTTGTACGTTTTTCACTCCCTTAAAACCATTAAGAAAAATTACATAATAATAAAAAATATTTTTAAAAAAAGGAGGAATTTTTAATATTCATAAATGTAATTACTTTCTGTGTTATAATATTCTATATTAAAAAAAAAGTTTGTCGATTTCTGGAAAATATTGGTTTTTTGCAAGAACTGTACATTGATAGATAGAAAATAATTTTTATTCTGGGACTGGGTCCCTTTAGAATAACAGCTTTGTACAGTTTAAATATACAATATGTCTGGTCAACAGACAAGATGAACATGATTAACTACTATTTACAATAATTGATGAATTTGTATACAACACAAAATAAATAAAATAAAAACAATCTTCAGAAGCTAATTTATGTTAGAAAAAAATGAGAAATATATGAGTTGATAACAGAATCCAAATTAAAAAAGAAACAAAAAAAAAAAATTGAATAAAACAAAAATAATTAGTAACATTGTACTAGTACTTAGTATTCTTAAAATAACATTAACTCTGAAATAATAAAGGATCTATATTAGACCAAGAATTAACGAAAGATAATACAATTAAAACATAAATAAAAATAAAAAATACAAATATAAGAAATGAAATCTTCTAGTAACAAAAATAATGATATAAAAAACTAAACAAATACTGTAAAGATTGAACCAAAGGAAAAAAATTATATAAAAATATATTTCATATTTAAAATATATGTCAGGCAGCGTCATTTTGGGATGTTAGAAGGTGCTGGAAAAGAAGGAATTTAAATGTAGAAAGGGAAGGAGCATGGCGGATGTTTGATGGAAGGGAATTCCAGAAACTAGTAGAACGGGCCAGAAAGGAGCATTCGTATTTTTTTGTTCTGTGGGAAGTGATATAAAGGTTGGAAAAACGGGATCTAGTCTCTAGTGGGTGAATTGAGGGTTTGAACTGTAGGAGATTGTAGATATATGGAGGGTGTTGTGAATTAATGGTTTGGTATAGGAAATATCCAAGAAAATATTGCCTACGGGTAAGAGGAAAGAGCCATTTTGATTCGGTATAAAGATGGGATACATGAGACCGCCTTGATGTGCCAAAGACAAATCTTAAAAAACAGTTCATAATTAACTTTAATCGTTTCTCTAGCATCATCGAGAGGCCATCATATACCATACAACCATAATCAAACTGAGGGAAAATTAGAGAGGATACAAGGAGCTTGCGAGTGGAATAAGGGAGAACATGGCGGGAACGATGGAATAGTTTAAGAGTATTGATTGACCTTCGGGAGATTTGGGCCACATGTGGTTTCCAGGATAAGGTTTGGTCATTATGGATGCCTAAATTTTTACCGAGGAACTGAATGTGATGGGATGGGCGTTCAGAAATAGGGTAGGAAGAGAGGGAATAGATGTAAGGAGGGAATTGGATCCAATAATGATTGCCTGAGTTTTTCTGGCGTTTAACCTTAGTTTGTTCTGATTCACCCAATAGCAGATCCTGTCCAGGTCTTCTTGAATACTCGTAAACGCGGCTAATAACTCAGAGGGAGGAAAGGATAGGTAAATCTGAACGTCATCGGCATATAGGTGGTAGGAGCAGTGGAGGATTGAATTAGGAAGATCATTTATAAAGGTATTAAAAAGGATAGGAGAAACACTTGAACCCTTGGCAACCCCTGAAGAAACGGTAAGAAAAGAAGATAAAGGTTTGTTGGGAATTTGAACTGCTTGGGTACGGTCAGAAAGAAAAGACTGGAACCAGAGAATAGAGCTGTAGGAAAAGGAGAGAGATTTTAGTTTGTAATAAAGGATAGAATGGTTCAAAGAATCAAACTCTTTAGAAAAGTCAAGGAGAATTAGAACTGTCAGCTTTTTGTTGTCCGTTGCAGTGTATATGTCTTGAGTGATTTTAGTAAGAGCAGATTGAGTGGAGAAACCAGATCGGAAACCGGATTGGGAAGGATTGATTGATTTGGATTCTTCGAGGAATTTTGACATTAGGGATTGGACTAGTCATTCTAAAGGTTTAGAGAGATTAGATAAGATGGAGATCGGGCGGAAGTCTTTAGGAGTTGTAGGATTTGGAATTTTGTTAATGGGATGGATTATGGCTTTTTTCCAAGAGGTAGGAAATACTGAATTTTGCAGGGAAAAATTGTAGATGAAAAGGAGCACTGGTAAAATTTCTGGGGGACAAAGTTTTAGTAATTTAACAGGGATTCCGTCAAAGCCAATGGAGTTTGTGTGAGATTTCATAATTGAGGTGATTAAGTCAGTTGGTGAGATGTCAGAGAAAAAGAAGTTTTCAGAGTTAAAGGATGGAACTGAGAGATGCAGGGAAGATGGTGATGATGAATTGTAAGAGGACGAAGATAGAAAGTGGGAGTTCAATTCTTCAGGTGAAACTGGAATGTCTGAAGAGGTAGTGGATTTACAGAGGGAGAGTTTTCGAAGGAGTTGCCATTTAGACTTAGGATCGGGATAGAGGAAAGGGCTTCGTGGAAGTAATTAGATTTCGCTTGTCTGACTCTTGATTGTGTCAAGTTACGGAGTACCCTGAAAACTTGGTAGTCATCCTCTAGTCTTGTGCGTCTATAGCGTCTTCGGGCAGCCTCACGTTTCTTTTACATTGATAACTATCAGCCTTACAGGCGTGTTTTACAACTCAAATTCAAGGTGATTTAATCTACAACAATAATGTTGATAATAAATATCTTCGTAGGAAGAGCCGTTTCAATGATTGTAACAAAATAATGTTAGAAATGTGTGATTACTCGTTTTTCCCATAAAATTATTTTTTTTGTAAAATCTGTATATCATTGATTATTAGATAAACAAATACCTCTAATATCTCAAATTATAGCTCATTATATACTTGATAATTTACCTCATAATGATTATCTTCATGGGATGAGCTGTTTCCATGATAGCACCCATATTAATGTTAGGAATAAGTGATACCTCGTTTTCCGTTAAATATATTTTTTTGTGACTAGTGTCATTTGATTCGTAAAGGTAGCAAAAAACGTACAAGTAGTTGTCGAACTCAAAAACTTGGATTTTTTTAAAAGAGGAACAATACATATCATTATTCCTGAAAATGGAAACGAAATCTCCTGTAGAAAGTGAAAAAGCAATCTTTACTGGACCGTATATTCTATATTAAATAATTCTATATTAAATTAATTTTATTTTGTGTTTAAAATGCTTTTGGGGCAATACCACAGGCTTATAAATCACATTTTTGGATTCAGGGCCTGGTGATAATTTTGTATTATCAGAGATAAATTTCTTTTTCTCTAAGTATTTTCCAGAATTAATTTTAATAGTGTAGGTCTATTTACTTATGATCAATATTTTTTTTTGTTTGTCTTTAAATGTAGAGTTCTTTGCTAAGAGGAAAGCTTCGAGATGCTGAACAGGAAATTCAGAAAATCAAACAGCAATGGCAAACTGCATCTTCGAAAGAAAGAACTAAGTTTGAAGAACAAATAAAATCATTGGAAAAACAGCTTAACAATGCGAAAACTCAAATTTTATTTAAAGTAAATGCTATTATTAAATATTTTTTGGTACTTTGTTGCATACAAACAAGTAAAAAGACGTCTCTTTAAATTATTTTCACACATTAATGTTTTAGTCCAAAGAAGCGGAATCAAACCTAGAACGATATCTTGAAATAAAAAGGTTGAGCATCAAGGACCCTGAATTCAAACAAGTAAAATCATCTAGTAGTAGGTAATTATATCTCAATAATTTTATAGAATTCCTTACTAAATGTGTTAAGATTATTATATACTACTCCAAACAGATAGAAGTCTCTTGTTTTATGTTACTCAAGGAAACAGTATTTTTAAATACATTAAGTAGATAAGTCAGGATTTTTTTAAATGTATTGTTTGGGTTTGCTCTTACATTAAAAATACAAATTTCTGACCTTAGTCATTTTCAAGATGAGAAAAAAAAATTTCAGTTAGTTGTTAATAGCTTTAAAACAAAAAACTAAATCAACCATATTCTAGTAGAATTCCAGGTATGATAATCTTGTAATGGTTGTCAGGATGCTAAAAGGAGCAAATTGTAACTTGCATTATTTTCTCAGCATCCTCAAGTACAGTCAAAAATTGCATTAAACAGAAAATAAATTAGAAGAAAAGTCATTTTATACAATGTTAGTAGATTTAAGAATGAAGAATGAAGACGTTTGGAGGGCATATGTCAATGTTTTTACCAGATAGGCAGAGCTGGAAGTGGTAGTGAAAACTTCTGCTAAAGAAGTTCTTGGACTCAAAACAAAAAAAGGGCTGAATGGTTTGACAAAGAGTTCATCAAATTGGTGCGGGAAAGAAAGTAACTACTGCTACAATAGGAAGAAAAGCTCTGGCGGCATAAGAAAAGAGAGCTATAAGTTTTACTAATAATAATAAAGGTTACATTATTGCACTGAGTATGGAAGAGAGAAATACAAACACTTAAAGTGTCAACACGAATTTCAGTTAGTTGTTAATACCTATAAAACAAGCATACAAGAAACTAAATCACCCATATTCTAGTAGAATTCCAGGTATGATAAGCTTGTAATGGTCGTCAGGATGCTTAAAGGAGCAAATTGTAACTCGCATCAAACAAAATAACAGAGGCCACAAGTTGAAGTTGAGGGCACAAGTTGCTGCTGGGAATAGGTGTCCATATATGCAATGCACTCTGCCCTAGGTTATAAAAATCTCTCAAGATAAGGTAAGGTATTGATTTATAGGAATATAATTAGGCTCACAGGAACTTACAGCAGTGACACCTGTGTTATATGACTGCAGCTAACGAAAAAAGGCTAAGGACATGAGAGAGAAGAGTTCTAAGAAGGATATTTGACCTGGTGTAAGAGGACGATGGGTTTAGAGCAAGAACAAACTCATAACTAAAAGAATTATTCCCAGAAGTGGATATCGTTAATGTCAAAAAGAAAAGATGTTGAAAGGATGCCTAGACAAATGCTGTGTGGTCATCCTGGTGAATCACGAAGGAGAGGTAAGCATATTTATTCCTCAGCCCTTGGAAGCTGGAGAACTTGAAAAATAGTTCAGAAAAAATTGTTTTATGCAATGAAATGAAGAAACACACTAGTGAAGAAATGTTATGGCATTTTTTATCGGACTTTTTGTATGACAGCCAAAGGTATTGCTTATACAACTATGTTACTAGGTAACAATAACTTGCAAATAATGTGAAAAAAATATCAACAATATGTGAAAACCAAAACTTGAAATCATGATTAATAAAACCAATGAGGGCGTAGTGGGAGTGGAGGGACTTGGCAGAAAGGGGGTACCACTCCAGCCCAGTGCTTGTCCGTTCTTGTATATTTTTTGTTTTGTGGTCTAAATTCAATGTGCATTACCAAACTGTAAAGTGATTTATAGATACACCCTGTGTGTAATGGGGAAATCAGCTGTTTAAAATAAAGCAGGCCTTTGTATATATTGTTTTTTAAGATTAAGCATAGAATACCATTTTTTAAAGATAAATTTAATTTTTAAATGAAAAATAATTCTCAATGTATAACGAGAATTAATGACACAAAAATATTACCTGATTCAGCTGATGCATACCGCAAAATAGTAAAATATTTGACTGAAACCAAAGCTGATTTTCACACGTATCAGCTTAGAAAGGAGAGGACACTAAGGGTGGTGATAAGAAATTTACACCCCTCTACACCAGCCGAGGAAATAAAGGAAGAACTGACATCTCTTGGGTTCAAAGTGCATCAGATTACTAATGTTTTAAAAGAAAACATAGAAGAAACAGGTGCCAGGAGTAAAATTTCCTTGACTCTATTCTTTGTGTACTTAGAACCGTCCCCGGGAATAGAAAAAAATCTATGAGGTTGATACACTCTATTATACGAGAGTAAAGATCGAAAAACCCTACGTAAAAAGAGACATGATACAATGCCACAATTGTCAAGCATATGGCCACACGAAATTGTATTGCCACCACATACCACGCTGTGTTAAATGTGGTGAGCATCACAAGTCTGAGCAGTGCAATAAATCTCGAATAATCCCAGCAGTTTGCGCTCTGTGCCACAAGGGACATCCGGCGAATTACAAAGGTTGCGAGATTTACAAGAATTTCAAGTCAAGATTTCTGAAGCCCCAGCGCCAAGAGGAGACTAGACCGAGGAGAAACCCATCAAAATTCGTCGACCCGAGTTTCGTTTGCCCAACAACTTGGTGGTGGTAACCAGTCTACTCAGTGTGAGGCCACACCGGATCAACATACACTCAAACATCCCGAACCAGAATCTCAACCACCCAAAAATTTCAATTCTCAAAAACCTCCGCATCATCAAATCTTTCCTATCCCTCCTCCATCAAATGTCACAGACCTCACCAGTTTAATGACAGCCTTCATCTCAGAAATCAAATCCATAGTTATGCCTCTGATATCACTCACAACAAACCTTGTATCAAATTTAATTCCTGCCTTGAAAAATCCCTAAATTATTCAATCCAACTCCATTTCCATTCTCCTCTGGAATGTGAATGGTGTTTGAAATCACATTAACGAACTAACTATATTACTACAGGACAAACATATTGACGTAGCTCTTATCACTGAAACACGACTAACTAACAAACGATCATTTAACATCCCAGACTACCAAATATACCGAACTGACCATCCCGATGGAACAGCTCATGCCGGCACTGCTGTCATCATCCATCGCTCCCTTTCCCATAATTTATTACCCTTACCAGTCCATAACTTCCTACAAACCACTGCTGTTATTATACAAACCCGCCATTTTCCTATAACATTAATTGCAGCATACTCTCTGCCAAAAATACTTATTTCCAAAATCCAATTTAATGTTTTCCTTAATTCCTTAGATGATGATGCAGTTGATTCCTTCACTACCCTCATCCAACAAGCAGCCTGGAATGCATCTTCACCTTCCCCTTCCCCAAAATACCACCAGAAGAATCCTTTACCCCAAGGCCTCCTAGATCTGATCCATACCAAACGACGCTCTAGAACCCTCTGGCAAAGAACCAGGCACCCAGACGATCTTAAATCCTACAATTATTATACCAAATTAGCTAAAAAGAAATTAGATTCCTTTCGATCCCAATCCTACAATTCCTACCTTTCTTCTTTATCTGCTTGCGACAATTCCCTCTGGAAAGCAACCAAAAAAGTTCTTAAATACCAATTCATCTCCCATCCCATCCGACGTGAAGATGAATCCTGGGCTTCGTCAGATGAGACTAGAGCTGAAGAATTTGCCAAATACATATCTAACGTTTTTACCCCCCACCCCGAGCTTAATCCTGCCCATACAGCTAACGTAAAGGAATTCCTCTCTTCACCAATTCCTCTTTCTCCACCCCCTAAAGCTATTAACCCCTCTGAGGTCAAGTTCCTTATAAATAAACTGAAACCTTGAAAATCTCCTGGCTACGATCTCCTCAGTTCTAAAATCCTACGTCAACTGCCCCAAAAAGCAATTATATTCCTTACCTACCTCTATAATAGTATCCTCCGTACAACCCACTTTCCTTTGGTGTGGAAACACTCCACCATTCTTCTTTTTCCCGAACGTGGTAAACCTCCCAACAACACCTCATCCTATAGGCCTATTAGCCTCCTTCCGATCCTTTCAAAAATCCTTCTTAAGCGTATCCTACAATTAATTGAAATTCCTTTCCACCAGTTCGGATTCCGCTCACAGAATTCCACTGTACAACAAGGCCTACGTGTGGTTGACCATATATCCTTTGCACTTGAAAACAAGCAATATTGCACTGGTGCCTTTCTTGACGTTGCTCAAGCATTCGACCGGGTCTGGCACGATGGTTTGCTTTTCAAACTAAAAATCTATTTACTCCAATCCTTATATCTAATCCTACGATCCTACCTTTCAAACCGTTCCTTCAGAGTCCGCTCTGGTTCAGAATTTTCCAATAGTTACCTGATTGAGGCCGGTGTACCTCAAGGTAGTGTCCTAGGTCCTGTCCTCTATCTCCTATTTACAGCTGATATACCCACGGATCCTGATACCTTCTTAGCAACTTTTGCCGACGATACTGCCATTTTATCAACCCATTCAGATCCCGAAATGGCATCTTCCTATCTACAAAGACACCTATCCTCCATTGAATTTTGGTGCGCTAATTGGCGTATCAAAATTAATGAATCCAAATGTAAGCACATCACCTTTACCCTTTGCCACAGATCCTGTCCACAAGTCAATTTCAACTCCATACCCCTTCCCATTTCTGACACATTCCGGTATCTGGGTTTCCTACTAGACAAAAGACTAACCTGGAACCCACATACTTGAATTAAACAACAAGAACTCAACAGACGATACGGCCAACTATATAGACTACTAAACAGAACATCAAGACATTCTGTTGCTAATAAACTATTACTTTACAAAACAATTCTAAAACCGATTTGGACTTATGGACTCGAACTGTGGGGGACAACTAACTTTTCGAACATCAAGCGTATCCAATCCTTTCAGTCCAAAGTCCTCAGAGCAATAGTGAATGCTCCCTACTATGTTACAAACAAGACCTTACACAATGACCTAAATATCCCATTTGTCCTCGATCTACTTCCATCTAAATTCCTAAACTTCCACCAGAGGCTTACTCACCTTCCTAATCCTTTATCCCAATCCCTATCTAGCTCCAGCCATCCCTATAACCCTCCTCGTAGGTTGAAGCGGCATTGGCCTAGAGACCTCTTATAATAAGCAATGCTGAGTGTTAGCAATGGCCAGCTTCTCCACTCATGCCTGAGAGTCTTTGAGGGTTTGATTCGGAGATCCCAGGGGCAGTATGTAAATATTGTATATGTATGTATGAATGTGACCAAGATTATTATTATTTATTTATTTTATTTTTATCTTTATTTATTCTTCTTTGAATTTTTTTTTTTTTTTTGTTATTTATTGTACATAAGGAATGAATGACTTCTTATAGCATTAATTCTCATTGCCCAAGATTGTGGCAGATTGTATTATTTCTAAATAAATAATTTTTAAATTAAAAAAAAAAAAAATTCTCAAGTTATTTCCGAAATTTTTCTTATCTTTAGGTTTAGAATGTTTCCTACTGTGAATGAGCCTCCTCCGATTCAAGAACATGTTGATGACTTGTGTGTTAATAAGAATGAAACTAAAATCCCTGTAAGAAAAAATGTGAGTTTGTCTTATTTTATTTGTATATATTGAGTGTGGGTGTGTATATTATATATCTAAAATTTAATAAGATTTAAAATTTGTACTATTCTGTTATTGGATTCAATGTTTTGGTGTGAAGGTAGCATTTTAGCTCCAGCTTAATTTAATTAGTATTTGTATTTATTTCAGCTTAATATTTGTAAAGTAAAGTAGAGACAAATTTGATCATACTTTTACATACAAATTAAATGTAATTAGAATCAGTTTAAAAATACTATTGTTTATTATTTTAAGCACAAATAATGAACTTCAATAATTTTATTTTAAAAAGTAAATTTAATATTAAAATGAATTGTTAATTAAATTGAGTTTGTGGCACACCAAATATCAGTTCGATAGCTGTAAAAAAATTTAAAGTAAAAATGATTAAAACTCGATAATTTTCATTTGATTTTATTTAAACTTAAAATTTATATTTGATTTACCAAAAGTGTGATGGTATGTGAGTTGAATTTTGTATGTTTTAAGGTCGATGCTGAAGTATTGAAACTTGATACTAAAATGAATATGGGAAAAGAATTGGAATTCTTTATACATCCTGATCTATTTAATGAAGCATCACCTGAATTAAATTTTGTGATTCCACCGTCCACTGATTACTATCCATTTAATGTCATGTACAAAGGTATTTTTCATTCTGTACTTCATGTTTTTATTCTAGATTCTTAAATTTATTAATATAAATTATTGATATTTCATGCTAATCTTATGTTTATCAGATAAAATTAAGCCAAATAACATTTGAATCTTGTGAAATAATAATTAATATTCAAGCAATAAAAATTTGCAAACTTTAACGTGTAAAATTAGTCACAGTTTTTTCATTAATATTAAAAAACAGATGTACAATATATTGATTTCACTATTTAAAATATTAACTTTAGATATAGCACTTTTTATTTCTTTGTTATTTTTTTTTTTTTTTTAATCTATCCATACCTTTTTTGAACTCCATCCAATATCTATTTTCTATTTTACATGTTTGGTTTATTATATTTAGAGAATTTTCAATGTTCTTCGGAAGGATGTTTTCTGTTCTGCATCTAAGTAGGAAAATCTGGTTGTTTTTTGCAGCAGCTAGTTTCTTCAGAGTGTTCTGGTATAACGTCATAAGTGAAATTACCTAGGTACCGTGTGTTGATCTACTTTCTTCATAAAATCCCATTTTTTTTTCTAATTTATTCTTAATGATAGTATTTCTTGATTAGTTCTCGACTGTTGATAATTTGAGTTTAGATATAGATTATATATATATATATATATATATATATATATATATATATATATATATATATATATATATATATTAATTATTGTTTATATAATATTAAAATTGGTATAATATAATAGATGGGTCTATCCTAGCAGTGACAAGGCTATTAAGAGATTTGCTAGTGGGGAGAGAATTAAAGAGCTAGAATTAAAAATATAAATAAAACCATTTATTCCAAGATAAAACAAAAATAACAGTAAATTTCTTGATTAATATAATTGCTAATATATAAATGGGGGAGCCGGTGGCTGAATGACAAGCTCGCTAGTCTCCCACGCCAGAGTTGTGAGTTCGAGTCCCAGTCCCAGCGGAACTTTTATAAGAATATTATTAAATGGGGACTCGCTCACAACCTCTCCCCCCAGGTAGTGGGACTCTTCAGCCTACTGGTGGCAACTCGCAAAAAATAGGCGTAAGGAGTGATGACCCTACCCTAAACATTTCATCGAGAAACGTGAGTTTATTCTCCCAGGAGTCTACTACACGGCCTGTCGCGCCAGTGAAAGAAAATATATATATTATAATATGCTTATTTTAAACAAATATATTCTTTTAAGAAAAAAATTAATTCACACAATATTTACTTCATTATTACTCATTTTACTCTCAGGGTATATTATGGGTTCTTGACAATCAGGCACACAATCTTTTATATAACTTTTTTAATCATAATAATAACTTACAAAGTAACACAAACAATATACAGGCTAACCAGATCCCTCTTCATATTCATACAGTAGCTTCTCCCCTATCAGCTCATAACTCAAACTCCTCTCACAAGTCCCCCCTTGAAAACGACTGACTGACCAGGTATCAAGATACCTACTAATTTTTACCTGGTTCATTTTTACCTGGTAAAACCCTTGCATCCAAAATGGATTCTATGTTTGTAAACAAACAACAAAATAAGAGCTGCTATTTAAATTTCACTTTTTATTCTATTGTTAGCCTGCCTAACACAATAATCAAATTATAAATACATAAATACTATAATTATAAAAAATGGGTATATTACAATATATATATATATATATATATATATATATATATATATATATATATAACACATATATACATATATACATAAAACATATGTTGCCTCCTGCGAAACTCCCCTAATTGGGGGTGATGGTCTAACTTCCCTGGAGACCAAACCTACTGGGAAGAGCTAGAATTAAGGCTCAATAAATCAGAGCAAAAAAATTTATCAAAGACCTTGTGAGTCGCCTTGTGCCTAGTGATGAGCGTAGGTGCCGGACTAGGTCTTAAGCTGGAGGTGCTATAAATAATAATATTTTGTTGTTTGTTTACAAACATAGAATCCATTTTTTTTTGTTAAGAAATTTTATTTTTCTAGTTCTGTTTCCATAATTAATGTTAATGTACTGCAGGTTTATTTACCTTTTCATATGTTCGATCTTCACTCCCTTTTTCTCATAGCCCATCATCTCTGATCACTACTCCCACCTTTCCTTCCCGATGACTAATATCCTCTTTACCTGTCATGTCAATTCACAGTCACTCCTAGCCCCATATTGATGAATTCCATAACTTCTTTATCCATAACTTTAATCACTCAATAGCTTTTTCTGAAACCTGGCTGAAACTTACTAGTCCGACCTCCCAAGTTTCCCTTCCAAATTATCCATTGCTCTGTCATGACAGAGAGGACTAAATGAGTGGCGGTGTAGGTCTCTTTGTACACAATAGCCTCAAATTCAAAGAACTCCTTCAGTCACCCCAATCTGATTCCCCTCACCTTGAATACCTTTTCACCGGAATAGCTAATGCTTCCCATTCCCTACTCTTTGGAGTCATATTCCGCCCTCCCAGAGTACCCTTTGATACAATATTTGATTCCACCTTTTACAATTTAATCCCATCTTATCACAATACTAACTGCACTGGAGATTTTAACACCAACCTACTGTCGCTTCCCTTAGACCTTGCCTACTTAACTTAACTAACCTCCTCTACTCCCTTGATCTTTATATTGTCCCTTATATATCCTCCCACCACACCTAGTCCTCAGATCCTGGCTTGATCAGTATGTCCTGGATTCTGCTGACAAACTCATCATCTCGTCTCTACACCCTGTTCCGGTCCTGCTTTTTTCTCCAAGAACCATGTATCTTTATAACCTCAACACCCTTTCCTCGGAAATCTTGGCGCCTGATCTTGAAGCTATCTCATAGGTCACCATATATTCCCTTAGAACCGTAGAATCCATGGTTGGAACCCATACCTGCCACCTCCACAATATCCTAGACCACCACGCTCCCATTTTCACAAAGAAAATCCAACACCCTCCTGCTCCCTGGTTGACAATAGAGAATGCATGAGACACAAGCATGTTGTCAGGCAGAGATCCAGGCACCCCTGTCTTCCTATAGATTACTCCACCTTCAGACATCTCTGAAATAGTACCCAATCCAAGATAGGCCAAGCTAAATGCCAATATTTTCAGCAATCCTTATCTTGCACTTCTGACTCCAAAGCCAAATGGGCAATCCTGTGCAAACTTTCCTTTAAAAAACACCCATAACCAATCTATTCCTATTTCTGCTAATGATATTAATACCCACTTTGCATCCTGCTCCTCTCATTTCTCACATCAGACATTGATGCTGACAACAAATACTTTAACTTAAATTGTTTTTTATAGTGTTGATTGATAAACTTAATTACTTTTAAATTAATTAAATATTTATTTATATTTAGAAAAATTATAATGGCGTCCAATGTGGGTCAGATTATGGAGGAATTCAGACAATTAGCTCTTTGTGCCTACAACAACGCCTCATTAAAAAAAACTTTCTTTTCAGTGGAAAAAATGTGATGTGCAATAATAAATTATAATTGCCTTTTGTTTTTCATTATTTTTTTTTTTTTAACATAATCCAATTTAAACTCGATTCACCCTTCAACATATTGCACTATATGCCTTCAATTGGTTTGAGGAATTTATCTATTTTACTATTATTATTACTACAGTAGCACAGTAAAATTAGTTAAAAAAACGAGCATAACCCAAACAACTAAAAAAAAAATAAATAAATAAGATGTAACTTATCATGATTGGTTCTTTACCCTTCCTTCGATACATGGTAAAAAGTCCTAGGGCTTGTGGCAACTGGAATTTTGTTGGAGGAAGGGCAAGAAGTTGAAAACTAATTTTTTTTGTTTTCAATTATTTGTAATATTCTCAAGAAGTATGATGTTTATGGCAAATGAAACCAATTTAAAATCAAACATCAATTCAAAATCTAAATTCTTTAAAATATCTATAAACTTGATTCTATACATTTATTTGATGAAATTAATGTTTGAAGACTCCCAGATCAAATTTGATTTATCAACATTCACAAAAACAAATTATAAAATGAAGTACGTTTTACTTTTACTTACCCAGATATGGAATATATAGTATATATGGATCGTGAAAATTTTCTAATTCCAGTTGTCCCCTAAGTCCAAATAACCAAGTCCTGCAAAAAGGTCTGTGTGTCCGTGGGTTTGTGGTAAGTCCAGCACAAAAATGAAAAGTTGTACGAAATTGAAATTTCATATTTAAGACAACTACGTCCGAGATGTTACCCTAACTTTTTTCACTTAACATTTTACGATTTACTCCAAAACAGCTCAAATAGTTTTGATTAAACTCACTATATCGATATAAAATTTAATGGGCTTTAATATGATATAAGTTTCATTCTGATTGAAATAGTCTGACAGGGCTTAAATGACATATTTTTGTATTTTCTTCCTCTAAAGTATTTTTAATTTAGTACATCCTAAAAGATTAACCATATCATTCTATCAGCATTGACAAATAACAGCTTAATATACGAGTTGAATGAATTTGATGACAAAATAAAGGATAAAAGAGCAAAAATATTTTGTTAAATGTAATTTTTGTTTTTTATATATTAAAAACAGTAATGTAGACGTATAATATACTGTTCTAAAGAGAAAGATTTAAAAAAAACAAACATCATCTTATACACTAAGTTGCAAAAGGTAATGTTAAATGAGGAAGAGAGCGTAAACGTATTACTGATTAGAATACGTAACAATGTAATATAGTTCAATTATTTAATAAAATCATATGTTTCCAATAAATACATTTTTTATTTAAGTTTACTTAAAACTGTTTTCATAATCTCTAAGTTTATGTGACAGTTCTTAAATTGATTTTAACAGCCGAGTGAAAGTTGTATGTTGCCTCCACCACATTTCTTTTAACGATTCTACAAATTGAAGCTGCAAGCAAACATCGAGCCATTGGAGATACGTAGGGAAGTAAGCTCAATGAGCCTTTATGAACACCCATGTAGACTACCTGTTGACTGTTGCTCAAATATTAGGTTTTCCAGAAAGTTCGTTGAGAAATTTGGACAAAAATTAAAATTGATGAAAAGCTTAAAATTTATTTATTTAATCTACAAAATAATTACCACCGTTAGCAATTACCCTTTCCCAATGGCTTGGAAGGTTCATTATCCCTTTTTTCCAAAAATCACTGTCCTTACTCCTGAAGAACAATAAAAGGTCTGTTTTGACGTCATCTTCTGAAGAGTAGGATTTCCCTTGTAGAAAATTTTGGAGGGAACGGAAAAGATAGAATTCCGAGGGAGCAATCTTAGGAGAGTACGGCGGGGGAAGTAAAACGTCCCATCTAAAGCTTAATAACTTTTGCCGAGTCCTTCAAAACACATGGGACCTAGCGTTGTCTTGGTGGAATAGCACTCCTTTTCTATTAGCCAACTCTGGCCGTTTTTCTTCATTTGCTGCCTTCAATTGATCTAACTAGGCGCAGTAAAAGTCAGTATTTATAGTTTGGTTTTGTAGAAGGAGCTCAAAATGTATGGGTCCTTTCCAATCCCACCACATACTGAGCATCACCTTTCTTGGATGCAAGCCAGCCTTTGGTGTTCCAGCTATGCAGCCTAATGTTTATTAAGATAATGACTTAGTGAACTGTCAATTAAAAATTGGAGAATTGTTTTAATAGGGTAGGCAGATGGTTTTCCAATGGATACCTGGTTACTGTGGTGCCCTTGGGAATGAAGTAGCTGACAATCTTGCAAAATAAGGTGCAGCTTCAGAGCAGTCGGAAAAACAAATTTCCTATTGTAGAGCTAGAGAAAAGGTTAAGAGGGTAAATCATGCTCTACTAATGGCTTTGCTAAGGATAAGTAATTCAACAATCACTATGCCAAACTCCTTATTGAGAACGAATACAGTTAGATTTGCAGAGAAAAAATGCTGTTGCATGGTTCAGAATGATTAACTGGTGAAGCACTTGCATCGAATCGGAATGGTAGAGTCTCCACTTTGCTTTCTGTGTGGTGCGAAGTATGAAATGGATGCAGCTCAATCTGGAAGTATGCTCCCGGTTGCAGACAATAAGAACTGAAACCATCAAGATTGGAGTGGTACTGGGCTGCCAGATCCTTTATGGTAGAAGCCAAAAAAAAAGTTGGAAAAAAAAGTAATTAAGTTTTAATTAAAATAATATCCGGTATCAATCAATTCAGAATTTTGTGGCATATTTGGATTCTCATTGATTTCACTTAATTTGTGCATAGACTTATTATAAATCACATTTCAATTACAGTAACAATTGATACCATTTATTTAACAAAGGCTGGTCACAGTTTAACCCTGTAGCGTTGGTGGACTATTATAGTAGTCAAGCCGTGTGGACTGTGGACTACTATAGTAGTCCAGTGAAAGGTGGGCCCCACGGACCATAGGCTACTGTAGTAGCTTTGCTTCTCTAGCATTTCAAGTGTGTTAGCTATTGCAGTAGTCTGTGGTCTGTCTAGTGGTCTGGTTGACAATATGAAGTACGTTTCCTTGACAGCGGATCCACTTTTGTCTATATTACTGAGATTGAGGCTATAATACTGAGTGATTTCTATGCAATTGCTTATTTTGTTTAGAGTCTCTGAGCACCTGGAAATCAATTTCCTATCCGAACCATGTATCTAGGATACTACTCGTAAAAATTTATATTGCATGTTTGAAGAATTTTTTGTTCATTTATTAAATTTAAAAAAAAAGTTTTTAAATCCACCTGTGCCGGTCTGATGTCCGGATCAAAAAGGATGTTGGGAAACTGTAAGGTATTAACAAAAAAAAAAACATACAAGGGCACAGTCGCCTTCACTACCAGCCGTTCCAGCAAGCCTGCTCTTCCTCCGCAGTAGTCGGACGCTAAAGGGTTAATTGAAAATTCCTTCTTTTTACTCATATTTACAGGAAAAAGCTAAACTAAGCCTATAAATTGGAACTGAATTATTAGAACATCATAGTTACTATTATCTGTGAAATAATAGGTTCTTATTTATTTATGAATTAGGTACTATAGTTAAACTTTGAGTTTCAATAGTATTTATTTTATATAAATCACAGGTTGTAAAATAGCCCATGCTGGTTTCTCGTGCAAGTATGCTTGCAGTCTCAAGGATCGGTGAAGGACTCGGGCAGCTGTGGATTTATGCTGAGTAAATAAAGCTATTTGGGAATTAATATTAATAAGCATTAAAATAGGCCATCTTAAATGGGCTGAGCATGTTGCAGAATGCCTGAAGATCAGGTCCAAAAGAAAATGTCCCCAAAAAAATTAAAACAAAAGAAAGGTAGTGATGTGTGGATGGTTTAGCTGATGATATCAAGATGCCTGATCAATAAGAATTGAAAAATGGCTGTGCAGGTCAGGAATGATGGTCGGTATTCCAAGAGGCCTAGTTAATTCCCATCCATTTAGCTACTATAAGAAAAAATAATATAAATATTTTTAAAATTTGATACATAGTTATTTTATTTAAGAAATTTATATAACAAATTCATGATGTATTAATAGTGATACCTGATGTCTACACTTATGTGTCATAAATTTATAAAATGCTTTAAAATTATCTGTTATCACTGATATCTGTTTTTTTTTGTTTTTTAGACATAAAAGAAATGCCTTCTGATGATTCTTCTTGTGAGCCGTTGAATTTGTACAATATATGGAAAGTTAAAAGAGAATCATTTGGTGAAATCATGTCCAACGTCATTGACATTACAAATGATAGTGATTCTGATTCCGATTCTGATGCAGAAAGCCCTAAAAAAGAAAAATCACTTTATAATCTTCTTGCTGTTTCTGGTTTAGCTCTTAAAAGTATAAATAATGATTTCCCTCTTTCAAAACCAATTAAGGGCAGACATGAACCTTCAGAACAAAAGAATAACTTAGAAAAAGAAGATGATCTAGAGAAAAATATCACACTAAATATGGACTTAGTACAAAAAATTAAAGGAAGTCATCCTAGATTAGCATATTTAGGAAAATCTCGCTATTTTACTTCACTAAGAGAAATTTATTTACCCTTAATAGAAATGTGTAAATCATCTTCATGGGAACGCAAAGCTATTGATGAGGTAATATTCACAAGCACGTTCACACCAGGGCTGAAATTTTTATTTTTCTACCATCGGTGATTACTTTCAATTCACTTCAATCTATTAGGCAGGGCTGAAACACAAAAGCAAATGGCGACTAATAAATATGTTTTTGTTATAGTTGTTAATTCCTATATTAATGTTATAGGTATCTTTTTAATCTTATTACTATACTGAATCATTTTATATTTTAAATGCAAAACAAACTAGTGGTCTATCCAAATCAAGATAATTCTGAGTTATTCTGGACATATTGTTATATTTTCATAAAAATAAATAAGTGATTATGATTCATTTAAAATATTAATTTCTATGTTTATTTTCTTTAATGTGCTGCATAAGTTATATTGATAATATTGAGTTGATATTTTTTTTTCTCTTTTTTATTAATGTAAGTTTAATTTTGATTATTTTAATTTTTAACGATATACCATCAAGGATCGCCAATAAGAGAGTTTTACATAACCATGATCGTATGTCCTGTCCAATGTCTCAGTCTAGTGTGATCCACCGATGATACACACCAGCGTGAACGTTGTTGGTGTTTGGTTTAAATATATATATATATATATATATATATATATATATATATATATATATATATTATGTATGTATGTATGTATATATCTGTGTGTGTGTGTGTGTGTATGTAAACCTATCTATATTACCAGTGATATTTTTTGTTAAGTTTAACTGTATAACTTTATTTAATTAATTAAAGTTGAGCTCCATGCTACTTAGGTATTTGGGAGATAAAGCCTATACAAGATAGTCCTGGAGAGAGATCACTTCTGACTTTCAATTTTGAACAAACAGGTTTTTTTTTCATTTATTGAGATTTACAACTGTATTAGTAAATACATCAAATAAATTAGCTGTCAGATAATAACATGAAAAATACATGAAGAGAAAATGCCCATTGGCATCACTCCACTACACTATGAATCTAAACTAGAAGGTCTCGAGGCCATCTTCTTTTCAGGCGCCTCGGAGGATTGTCAGGAATAGAAGAGGAAGCAAGGATTGAAACTAGTGGGTTAGAGTGGGATTGGAATATGTCATGGAAGGATTGATACCTGGTTCGGGCAAATCAGCTACAAAGGGAATATTACGGTCGTTATGGATGAGGACAAAATAAGGAGCGTTGAGGATTTTTCGAAGGATTTTGGATTGTAAGGATTGAAGACGGGAAGAATTTGATGGTTTAGTGGAGCCCCATAGCTCAACTCCGTAAGTCCAGATAGGTATTATGATGGTCATGTAGATGAGTCTTTTGTAGTTAAGTGGAAGTTTAGAGCGTTTGTCTAGTAAGTGTTGAAGTAACCGAAAGTGGCGAGCAGTTTCTTGTCGTTTCAGTCCATTGTGCGGATTCCATGTTAGACGTTTGTCAAGTAGAAGTCCTAGGTAACGGATCTATTCAACTGGAACAAGCGGAATATTATTAAAGGATACTGTAGGACAGGATGTCATAGATTTACGACGAAGGGTAAAGGTTATTTGGTGGGATTTGATGAAATTTATTTTAATTCTTCAATTCTGACACCATACCTCAAGGTCTCGGATGTGGTATTGAAGAGTTTGAGAGGCAATAATCGGATCGTTATTGACTGATAACACACAGGTGTCATCAGCATAGGTAGAAAGGAAGGTGTTGAGATGGGTTGAGATATCAGCTGTATAAACTGTGTAAAGGATAGGTCCTAGGATACTACCTTGAGGAACACCAGCAGACTGAGTAAAAAGGGATGAATAGGAACTATTGTGATTTATGTTGAAGGATCTTCCAGAGAGGTAAGACTGGATAATGAGGTAGTTTGTAGGAGAGAGGAATTTACAGAGTTTTTATTGCAGTCCCGGGTGCCAGACTAAACAGGTTTTAAATCCTGATTTGTTATGTTCAATTCTTTCATGGTACAAAACTTGGGTACTTAGTCAGTATGAAACTGATTGTTCGACAGACACTCTCAGGGTCATTATTGACAAATTATTTGGCATTAGTCTTGGGATTAATCAGATTATTGGAGGATAGTAGTTGGTGACGGTGACCTCACTTTCTCCAAAGATATCCCAAGTTTCAAAAACCTTTGAGGTCATTTATGTGCTGTTGCTGGAATAATTTTTGACTATTTGCTGTTTTCATACCTTCTAACCACAATATATTCTTAGCATTTAGGAATTTAAATGTGCTTCAGAGAGAGAGTAGACTGGAATTATGGAAAACATGAAGGGTAATGCAGTCTTGTCATGTTCCTGTAATCTTTCTTAACGTGAAAAAATATTGATTTTTCAGTGGATTAATGTTTCATTGGATGAAAATTCCAATTTTTCTACTTTAGATGATTAATTAATTATTGAGCTTTAGTTTTTTCTCATATGAATTTTACAATACAATATGCGCGATTAAATTATCTTAAAATTGACTAAACACCTTTTAGTTTTAATCAATAAAATTTATAAGATCATAATTCATTGTCATTGTTATTTTTAGGTATTTAAACATGTAAAAGCAATGACGAGGGAGTTATATGTAGCAATGTGTGATCCATCTGTAGATGCTTATTTTAGCACCATCAATTTAAGAGACACTCAAATCATTGACTCGTGTTCTGACGTATCTGAACTTAAGTTGGAATACAATATTTTCTCTCCCAAGTAAGGCAATGATGTTATTAACATCTGTCTTCTATTGAAATATGGAATTTTAATATGTTTTGTATATAGAAAATGGAGAGACAAGGAAATTTATGTTGATCTGCGAGAGGAATCGCATTGATTAAAGTCTTATGTGATCTAGACCCAAAATGTATGGAAATAATTCTGGATTCTGCTCTGTAAGTTTTTATTTAATTTAAATATAGTAAGTGGTTTTTATTTTTCCCCCCCTTAATGTAGGTTGATAAAATAAGGGAAAATCTTGCAAGGCAGTAATGTTCAATGTATTATATTATGAAAAAAAAAACTGAGGCTCAGCCACTAAATGGTATTCTACAGTACTTATGATATAGATATAATAATTTTTAAAGAAAATGTATTTCTTAACAGCGAGAAGAATTTTCTTACTCAGTCACCAAACTTATGTCACTTATACTCATCATTTAGAGTTGTGTAATCTGTATTAGTTTCATAATTTTTCACTCAGTCCCTATTGAAATATTTTGGTGTAAACATTGAAAAAAAAGGAATTTTTGTATTTTTTTTTATAATTCATTAACAAAAACACTGCAAATTATTACACAATGGTTTATTATTTTCAAATAACTGTATTAAGGTATAAGTGTTTATTCAGCTGTTAATAGGCAATTAACTTATGTTATGTATTGAGTGTATTGAGCGCAGTAAATTCATTATTAGATAGTCTTTTTTGTATTAATCAAGTAAATAAAAACATTAAATTTAGTAATTAATACTGTTTTTGGAGGTACCGCTGCCCTAGAAATCAGCAGGGTCAAAACAGCATTTAAAATGGCATCCCTATTGTGAGGACGTATCTACCAATCCACAATAATTAAATTACAATATCAGTAATTAAATTAACAAAGAATATTAATTATATTAAATGTTTTTTGATAGTTGGCATTAAAGTATTTAGAAATTTTTATCATATTGCTATGTTTTTGATCCGCTGCTTTTCTAAGGGAGCGGTACCTTCAAATACTAGATTACTTGATATCTCTAATCGATATATGGACTAATATTACTGTAACCATTGTATTTCCTTTCCAAAGGTATCGTGGTTTACCAATCCAAGTAGGCATGCAGGGTAAGATCAAATTAAACAAGTTTCAATTTAAAAACAACTTATACCCATATTACAATCTATTTAAACTATGCCTGAGAATACTGAGGGACACTACAGTTAACCTTGTCATACAATATTACATACAGAGAAATACCTTTAAAACACTTAGTTGGCTGGTGAAGGTGGAACCAGTCTTAGGCCCCTTCTAGGCTTCATCCTCTAGCTGACCGTGACGGACCTCTCCTCTTCTTGTCGCCGGAACCCGACTCTCCTCTTGCTGGAATTCAGCTCTCGTGGCTGGATTGTTTATTTATTTTAACGTCACTTTATGCTACTGAGAGTAATCGGAGAATGCTACAGTGGGAGTCCTAAATTTTGCCTATCCAGGTTTTATTAGGATAGGGATCTTTAATGAGTACTTGACATCGCACAGGCTCAGGACCACCTTTTAAGTCCCCTCCGAAGGACGGCATAATTTTAATCCCATTAAAAAATCCTAGGAACACCAGCGGGTTTGAACCTGTGACCTTTGGCATAGGAGGCTGTTATGCTAGCCACCCTGCTACCGGTGATCCCAAAAATTATCCCTGTGGCTAGAATAAGACTGACTTCTCTTCTCCTTGAGGATGGAACACCCTGTCACTTCTCTCCCCTCTTCTTTCCAAAAATACTCTTTTTTGGAAATTGCCAATCAACCTGCTATCAGACAAGGAAGGCGGGGCCGATGTGGGAAGTGCCCCTGGGGTCTAGAAAGTTTCCCGAGGTATTGCTGGGGGCCCCATGGATTTAGGTAAACACCTTTTGATCTTTTGCCGACAAAGGTTTATTAATATTCATTTAATTAATATAATTATCAAATGATAAATCTACACCCCTTAGTATCCGCAATACATAACAATATAATAGAACATCATATTATGTCTAAGCATCATCCATTGAGATTTAATTACCATATACTTAACTTTCTTTGTTGATAATGATTTTTTTTTGTGCTTCGGTATTCACACTGTTCGCGTATTCACACTCACACTGTTCGCGGATCTTATTCAAGTGGGCGATGTCAGTTGACAGCATGCCACCTATTGAGATTGGTAAACACTTCACCCTTGGAAAAGAACTCCAATGGTTCCAAAAAATGCATTTTTTTAAATTTATTTATTATTTAAGAAAAACGGATTTTTTTTTTATTCCTTATTAAAGTTCTATGTATCATAAAATGTAAGCCCTCAAATTTTGAGGGGGGATAATTTTTTTTTATTTGTTTGGTCGATTACGAAGGTTCATTATTGAAAATATTGTAATAAACCAAAAGCATTTATACTAAACTTCATTAACATTTCTTTTTTTCTCTATCATCAATAATAACCGAGTTATCAGGAAATGCCATCTATTTTAAGTTGCTGCTTTACCATATAAGATTTTTTTTTTTTTTTTTTTTTTTTGTATTTTTAAAAACAATTTTTTTTTGTTCATCACAGTGACTTGATCTTGAAAATATTTTCAATTTTTCTCTATCTTCAATAATAACCAAATTTTGTTGGAATTATATCTATTATAATTTGTGACTTAAACATATAGATCAAACTTTTATTTCATTCTGTTTATTGCGCTTTATTGATTCTAAAACTCTCTATATATTTTCTCTATATTCAAAAATAACAGTTTATGCATATTTATAGGTAAAAGTTCAATTTTGTTTCTTTTATTTTTTCTCCTTTTTATAATTCTTATTTTTATAATATAAGCCCTCAAATTTTGAGGAGGGGTATATTTTTTTTTTGTGTGGTCGATTACAAAGGTTCATTATTGAAAATAAATAAACCAATAATAAAAGATATGTTCTCAAGATCATGATTTTTACTTTAAGTAGGACTATGACTAAGCTATATAAGAAAAAGTAGTCAAAGCTGTGTCTTTTCCTTTATAAACTTTTAACTCACTATAAATCTATTTTTTTGTTAATTTTCGAGGATTTTTTTTACCACTTTCTTCATTATTAAGATGATGAGTTTTGAAGACAAAAACTACTCACTCCCATCACATGATTTTGATTTGTAATTTTAATGTAAACTTCAGTTCACAAGAAGCTGAGCCACTCCTATACTTTTTAAATGATGAACTCAAGCTTGAAATGAATACAGATGGAAATTTGTTGACAGTTAACAGTTAACATTGGCATTATTATCGGTGCAGTTTTTCAAAGGTTTTTGAATACTTTGAAATGGCAAGTATATGTGTAATATTTTATTGGGGAGAAGTTGATTTGGGTGCAACACTTAAGTGTTTTAATGGCTGCACTCCGAATGAACTCCTAAATATCAATACACAATCAACCGTTCTCACATCATTATTTCTTATATTTTATTTATCATAATCATTGTCTCTACTTTTCTCCGAATTAAAGACAAATTAATTCTATTCAATAAAACATTGTTTTAATCCTAGTGTTAATGTTACACATCATATGCGACTACTGTAATGCTCGCCCTTTTTTTTTTCAATTCTTTGATGAAATAAATATATTAAATATTTAGTTAGTAATATATTCCTATTTTTTTAACATTATTTCTGTTTTTGTATCACATCTAGAAACAAACTTTCATGTCAGTTTTCTATGAAATCATCCAAAAAAACAGCATTTTCTAAAGGTAAACATAATTTATGCTGCCCTATGAACATTATGAAACAGCCCTCTATATCAAAGAAAAAACAGTTTAATAAAGATTTATGTGGCCAGCATAAAAAAGAGTCTGAACTCAATGAAGGAATGGAGAAACCTCTTCAGGAGGGACCCAAAAAAGATGTCGGCTCTGGTAATGAAAGTCATCTTAAAAAACTTCCCAAGGTAAAAAATATCTTTTTCTTTCTCTTCATTTATACAATTCTTTTGTGCAAAGATAAAATGGAGTCAATTTATCAATCTTGCCTTTTTTATATTAAAAAAAAATCTGGAGTTTATGAGTTTTGTTAGTTTTATTATAAAAAAATCTGGTGTGCCCATCACCCTAATTTCATTTGGCCTCCTACTCGAAACAAATTTTATTTTTATTATTCAGTTTCTTTGGAAATATTTAATTTTTGATTATTTAATGTGACAGTAAAAATTATTATCCATGAATGTTATGAAATAGCTATCTATATCAAAGAGGAAAAAAATAAATTGTTTAAAAGTGCTATTCATATTCTGTGTGATTGGTGCTAAGCCTATGGCCTTAGCATCAATCCACACAAGATAAATGTTTGCATTTTTAGTAAAAAAAAAAAAAAAAAAAAAAAAAAAAAAAAAAAAAAAAGGTAAATATACCAAAGAGGTAACCACACAAGATAAATGTTTGCATTTTTAGTAAAAAAAAAAAAAAAAAAAAAAAAAAAAGGTAAATATACCAAAGAGGTAAAACATTTGGACCACAAGTTGCAGAGGAATACTTGATTCCATACATTACTAGTAAAGCTCTCAAATCCCTTTGGACATGTTAAAGTGCTATTAGCAATGCATGGGAACTTGACCCACATATGGTCTATTGGCTATATATGACTGCCATCAGACCTATGCTTATATATTCCTCAGTCATCTGGTGACATAGTGCCTACTTTGGCTGCAACAAAAATTCACTTGGAAAGGCTGCCTGCCTTATGATAATTACACAATTGCATAAGTGCAATTAGAAATACTCCTTCCTACAGCTGCTATAGAGGTAATGTTTGATATCATGCCACTTCATCTAGAAGTAGAAGCGCCTGCTCCTAAAACCCTCTATTGTGTTGTCAAATTAAACAATTGTTCTAATGGTGCGGGAGTCTTAAGAAAGGACAAACCAAACAACGGAGCATGTATTCCATTAGATAAACACAGAACTGGCCAAGGCAATGAAGGTTTTGTGTCAGAAGGAATTAGAGACAAACTTTTTAGGACCTTATTAGAGGAGTATTTTATCAAAAGTCCCCACTCATCCTCCTTGTGCTCCCCCCGCTAGTCCTTGAACATCCATATATCCTTTATTGGCAATGAGGATCAATTTCAATGGCCACTAGAAAGAAGGCAGAAAAATATAGGAAAAGTTATTGATTGATTCCCTTGATGCCTGCAAGGTGAGTATCGGAAATTATATTTCTCGTCTTGAAAGGCTTTGCAAGGTAAAAGGGCTTTTGGGGTGGGGACTATGCTCTGGCTCAGTAGGCAAGAAAAAGCTCATTGAGGCCAACATGTTACGGCAGGTAGCAAATTATTTTCTTCCAGAGTCAGTAGACAACAAGTCTCTAAAAGAGGTCAAAGCGTCTCTCCACTCTCTTTTAAGGCCGGAGCTCACCATTTTTTTAATTTGCAAATTATAATTTGTAGTCATTTGAGCGGGCGTTTCATAACCGTAATGTAACGTAGAGAGAGTTCATTAATAGAGTTATTAATTAAGTACGCATTGCGAATATGGGAAAGGTCAGGGTAAAGATTGTCATGAGGCAATGATAACTTTTAAAGAAGCAATCGCTATGGAAAGAGTGGAATCTGTACATCAGGGCCCAAGCATAAGAGAAAATAAAAAATAATTTGTAGGGAAGATAAATAAAAGATTTGGAAAAGAGAAAACATACTTGTGGTAGGTGTGGTTTTGAATTTCATGAGCAAATTAAATCTCAGGCGCGAAAAGCTTGGGACTTTTCCAAGAGTTGAAACCAATAATGTCTGTATGTTTCAAACTTCAATAATCTCACATATTCCAATAAAAAATAGAACGGGGTCAAATGACCCAGTGCAGCACTGGGGTTTAAATTTCAACCTCTTGTGCGGGACGGGGTTATTCTTCTGGAAAATGATAAGTCACTCGATGATGAGGGAAGGGGAGCCTTTTTTTCAATTCTTTTTTTTGTTTTCTAAAGTATGAAAAAGGTTATGTTTAGGGGGTGGGAGGAGAAGTTTCTTAAATATCATAAAATTTAATTTTATGAAGTGAAAAAGTGTTTTGATTAAAAAAGAAAAAAAATTTATTTATGAGTATTATTTCCATAAGGTTAATGAACTTTTGAATGAATCAATTAACGTCCTGCTGCCGTGGTGTACTCACCTAAACCTATGGAGTGGGAAGACAAATGATTTTGCGTAAATTAATCCATTTTTAGGATGCTGAATACATTTTATCAAGGAAAGAATATGTGGCCGATTGACCCTGTGACACACTTGTGTATAGTTACTGCACAGGTCAATTGACCCGTGTCGCACTTGTGCATAATTACGGATTTCTCCTTCCTCACTGAATGTGTTGAAAGCCATGGCAGAACAAAGGGCCGTTTGGAGAAATTAGTAGGATCCACATCAAATTCAGAGGATGAGAATTAACCAACGGAAAATTCTGTTGGTCTTGCCTCGTGCCCCACGTGCTATGATCTCCGTACAACTAAACTGCTGTCCATGTGTCATGGATTTTGATTCAGGAGCTAGGGTTTCTACGATCAATGAGCACTGGTGGGAGGTTATTGGGAAACCCAGTTTAACACCATATACCGGAAGGCTGACTGCTAAAGACTTTAGGGATGTGTAATGTTGATATAGTCAAAGCAGGGATAGAAACCAGTCAGTAAATGATAATGGAGGAGAAAAGAACATACTTTTATGTATTAAACATATTTTCAATGAATAATTTCTTTTATAAAGAACTTAATGCTCTAAATCATTGGATATAAAATTACAAGTTTTCTTTTAAAATTACAACTTCATCCGACTATTGAAGTAAATTTGTATTCGTATTCCACCTTAATCATGAATAATGGGTACAATCAATGGCAAAAAGAAGGAAAAAAAAGATAATTTAAAAATCAATCAATAAATGTGTAGGTATTTAAAAAAATAATCTAATGAATTACAAGAGACAGTGAGTAATTCTGCAACATCCGACCGCGCTTTAAGGCTAGCTTGGTGTCGAGCGCACAATAATACTTTGTTTTCTGTACCTTCTCGACCCTAAAATATAAAGTTAGATACATAATCTAAAAGAGTAGGAACTGCGCTACAATTTTTATTTGTCATTTTTTCGGATGTTACTTAAAATAAAAATTATATTTCAAGAAAACCACATAAAGTATGAATTTCAATACGAAAATTTTGCATCTTTTAGCAATTTGAGGCAAAATTATAAGTTTTATGCAAAAATATTGTATTATATAAAATTTTTGAAAGCTTATAGATAAAGAAATAAAACTGCACATCATTAATATTGAACAAATAATATCGAACTTATGGGCAATAACTAAAAGACTCCTGAAACGGATGTTCGTGGGGGCTTGCAGGGGGAGCAAAAGAGTGAGGAGTGGGTGCTTTTAAGAAAATACTCCTCTAATAAGGTCCTAACAATTGATAAAAAATCTGTCCAGAACAGAAATTTCCGACCTCAAAGAAATATCACCACCGTGACAGTGGATGATAGTGAGGAAAGATTGCCAGGTAATGAGCTCACAGCTCAGCAAGGGAGGGAGCATTTTGTATTTCAGAAATGAAGATATGTACTGAACCACAGCTAAAAATTAAATTTTTTAACCTTTTCTTTAAAATGTTTATATTTGGTGGATCCAAAATAAATATATAATTTTTAAATAAATAAACATAAATATTTAATAAAATTATATATAATATAATTAAATTAAAATTATTACTTCACTTACCTATATATGAAATATAGCATTTCCAAGTCAATTGTAACCTTTTCCAAGTCAAATGTAACTTTTTCCATTTCAAATGTAACCATTTCCATTTCAAATGTCACCTTTTTCATTTCAATTGTAACCTTTTCCAAAGCAATTGTAACAATTTTCTTCAATTCTAGGCTTAAACATTCCGTTTTATTTATTTAATAATTAAAATAATGCCTTTTATAATAATTTTGGCATATTCTATCGACATTTTTTTTGTTATTTAGATATTCGTTGTCAAGTGCTGATTTTAACAAGCTAAAGTTTTTAAATATTAATTATCCTCTATTTAGTTTTTAGATAATTATTGATTTTGATTTTTTTAGAGAAGAGGGGGGTTATTGGGATTAATTAATGTGTTTTCGGATATGATAAATACGTTTTTTAGCTGTATTTTACATCGCTCGCGTGCATTTTAACTCACATTTGCTTTTTATGTTGTTTTTTTTATTGATATAGAGGTTGATAATAGTGTTTTCGAGTCGTATAATTACGTTTTTTGAGTTTTATATTCTTTTATCACTCCCGCGCATTTTAACTCGAATTTACTTTTAATATTTTTTAATGTTATAGGGGTGATGATAGTGTTTTCGTGTGTTATAATTACGTTATTCGAGTTTTATTATTTTATCAATCCTGCGCATTTTAAATCGAATTTACCTTTAATGTTTTTTATTGGTATAGGGATTAATTAATGTGTTTTCGGATATGATAAATACGTTTTTTAGCTGTATTTTACATCGCTCGCGTGCATTTTAACTCACATTTGCTTATTATGTTTTTTTTATTATTGATATAGAGGTTGATAATAGTGTTTTCGGGTTGTATAATTACGTTTTTTGAGTTTTATATTCTTTTATCACTCCCGCGCATTTTAACTCGAATTTACTTTTAATATTTTTTAATGTTATAGGGGTGATAATAGTGTTTTCGGGTGTTATAATTACGTTATTCGAGTTTTATTATTTTATCAATCCTGCGCATTTTAAATCCAATTTACCTTTAATGTTTTTTATTGATATAGGGATTAATTAATGTGTTTTCGGGAGGTTATGATTACGTTTTTCGAGCTGTATTTTTATCGCCGCGTGCATTTTAATTCGAATTTAGTTTTAATATTTTTTATTGATATAGGGATTAATTAATGTGCTTTCAGGGGGTTATGATTACGTTTTTCGAACTGAATTTTTTATCACTCGCGCTTATTTTAGCCAACATTTACTTTTTATGTTTTTTAATGATATAGGGGCTGATAATTGTTTTTTTTGGGTCTTATTTTTTATCGCTTCCACGCATTTTAACTCGAATTTACTTTTAATATTTTTTATTGTTATTATAGTGGTTGATAATTGTGTTTTCAGATCTTATGATTACATTTTTTCAGCTGTATTTTTTATTGCTCGCGTGTATTTTGTCTCGCATTTACTTTTAATGTTTTTTATTGATATAGGGATTAATTACTGTGCTTTTGTGGGTTATGATTACGTTTTTCGATTTTTATTTTTTATTGCTCTCGCTTATTTTAACTAAGATTCACTTTTAATGTTTTTTATTGTTATTAATGTTTTTTATTAGTTGGGGTTATGAAAACGTTTTTGGAGTTGTATTTTACATCGCTCGTGCGCATTTTAAATCGCTATTACTTTATTTTCCGAAGTTTATAATTACGTTTTTTGGACTGATTTGTTTAAGGCGCGTGCGTGTTTTAACTTGATGTTAATATTATTTAATTATTTGATAGAGTGGTCTCTTTTTTTGTTTTGTTTTTATTTTTTAAAAGGGACGATTACTAGCTTTTCTAGCGTTCTGAGTACGTTTTTTCAACTAAATTTTTTATAGGGTGTGTGCTTTTCAACTCGGTCTTACAACTGTTTGATATTTTAATCGAGAAATTGTTTATTCTATTTCCGAGGGGTTCTAATAATATTCTTCGAACCTTATTTGTTATCGCCTTTACTCATTTTAAGTTACTGTTACTGTTTTAAAAAAATTCGACATAGGGATCGTTTATAGTGTTTTCGGGAACATCAATACCATTAATGACATTTTTTTATAGCTAGTGCGCATTTTATCTTAAATGAAAGGAAGAATGCGCAATCGCGATGCAACGTCCTGTTCAAAAACGTAATCAGAACCTGCAAAAACACAATTAAGGATTTTTATAATTCAATTTATAAATTTAATTAATCATAGTCTGGCCAGAGATGGCAACCAGTCAACATTGTTCCCCTGTGCACTTTTTATTTACAACTTTAAGTTTCGTTATTTTTAATTTTTGTTCGTTATTTGTGTATCATATTATAAACAATAGTTTCCGTGTATTCACTCTTCATTTAAGTAAACACATTACACTAAAAATTGGTGAGAAGGCTGGGAGTTTTCTGAGATATAGCTGTTAGTTTGTCAAATAATTCCTAACCTCATAGGTATTAAGGACTTCAAACCTGTTACTGTTTATCTTAATATCTCTGCTGTGAGTACTGTTTGTTTTTATAACTTTATTTTTTCAATTTCATTTCAAAAATGGTTCAAGTGGTCATTGTGCGAATGTGACATCACTCATGATGACAAAAACAATTTAAATTGCAGTAAATGCCGTGTTTTTTATCATGGCAAATGCTGTAATTTGAAAGAAAAAGAAATTGAAACTCTGAGAGTTAATAAAAAATCATGGCTGTGCACTAAATGTGACTCAGAAAAAAAAAAAAAAATTGATAAACCCTCATCATCTTCCACGATCAGTGAGCAGCAATCAGGTACGCCAACCTTGGCCATGTAATGGCAGCAGTGACCAGTCAAGGATCCCAGGTCAACGAAGAAATTAAAAATATGCGCGGTTCCCTAGAAAAATATGGAGAACTTAGGTTTTAATTAAATAAGAGGCTCTCCAAAATTGAAAGCCATCTAGAAGGCCATGCAAAATATATCGAAGAGCTCACTCTAGAAAATAAGACTTAAAAAAATAAAGTAGGTGAGGCGCGTCTTAATAAGGCCGAGCAGGGCCTACTTCCTAGGCCCACTTTCGGATCTTGAAGTCCGAAAGTGGGACGATATATATATATTCATGTTCCTCTAAAGTGTCTACAGGCTGCCTCATGCCTCTTTTGTAAATATTTTATTTCTGGGCTCGGCAGCGGCGGAAGGTGCAGGTTTTGTGGGGAGCATGTTTGTCAAGAATACTGATGAGGTTGGAGGTGAGGAAATTGACCATTTAATCTGTAGAGGTACATGAATATATATATCGTCCCACTTTCGGACTTCAAGATCGGATTGGATAATCTCACGAGTAAGGGAGTTGATATTACGGAAAGTTGTTGTTCTAGGAAGGATTGCTGGAGTTCCGATATTGTATGATGTGTATTGTATGACAAGATAAGAATGGGACTGGTAAATGAGGTGAAGAGAGAAGGCTACGTGCTGAATCAATTACATGAAGGTTGGGCCAGGTATCTGAACAACGAGTATGATAGGTGGAAGAGAAAGGTACAATGAAAAGATTAAGGGAAAAGAAGAAATGTCTCCAGGAAACAGACACCTTTACTGGCTCGCCCGACAGAAGAGATCGCCTGGTAAACTAAAATACGTCTGGTTTTCGGCCGTCAGAGTTCGCTGTCGTAAGGACGGCGAACATCAGGTGGTCTTCATCGACCGAGCGCAGGACCTAGAGGTCTTTGGCTGACGTCCTAGCTACCGTCTACTCTCTGGCTACAAACAGATTTACATCACGGACTCTGTATGTAATTTACTGAGTTTAATGTTTTATATCGCGGTATATTTTTATTTGTATACAGTTTTTATTTTCTTCAATAGTCATTATTTATTTCATTTCTCAAGTATTCTTCACTCAACACATTTGATTGTTTTATTTTGTATTTATTTTCTTCTCATTTTTAAATTTATCCAAAATTTAGCTAGTCGCCTTTCTAACTACTTTAAAACTCTCTCCTCTGCTCCTAATTCAAAGTCAAAATGGCAACTCCTTCGCCAACTGTCTCTTAGCCAATCCTATTCTTCACCATCCTATCAAGCCTCACCAGATGAATTAAATATATAGTTTTCATCTTCCTCCTCTGATAATCATTTTCCTCATTCTTCCGACTTTTCTTCAGTTACATCTTTTAATCCAGATAATTTTTATTTTTCCAATATCTCATCACCTGACCTTATCTCCTCTGTAATGAAATCCCATACCAACTCCATAGGATTTGATGGAATACCTGTCAAATTATTAATATTATGCCTTTTTAATCCTACAGTTCTATTCATATTTAATTTTTTTTTTCTAATATTCTATATTTCCAACTACTTGGAAAAAAGCAATAGTCCATCCTATCAATAAAACCTCTAATCTTACATCCCCTAAAGACTATCGTTTGATTTCCATCCAATATAACCTTTCCAAGCATTTAGAAAGAATAGTCCAATCTCAAGTATCTAATTTCCTTGAAAAGTCTAAACTTCTTGATCCTCTCCAATCCGGTTTCCAACCTGGCTTTTCCACACAATTCGCTCCTTTCAAAATCACCAGTGACATACATACTGCTATGGATGAAAAGAAACTGGCCATACTAATACTTCTAGACTTTTCAAAAGCTTTTGACTCCATTGACCACTCCATCCTTTTCTCCAAACTACAGTCCCTATCCTTTTCCAACAGCACTTTTGTTGGTTTCAGTCATTTCTCTCTGATAGAGCCCATGCTTTCATGAAGTAATTCTCAACGGTCAACTAATTGTATCCACTATGATAAAAAACAATACTGTTATTTAGAGTTAAGATTAGAGAAAAAATCTGCAGTGGAGAAGAAAAAAATGTGATTTTATGAAGATATCAGTTCAACACACGGTTCCCAGGTCATTTCATTGATGAAGCTGTACCATAACACCCTGAGGAAACTAGCTGTTGCTAAAAACGACCAGATATTCCTACTTAAATGCAGAGCAGAAAATATCCTTCTGAGGCACATACAAAATTCTTTAAATAAATTCAATCAAACTAGCAAAATTGAACAAAGATATAGGATGGAGTTCAAGAAAGATATGGATAAATTAAAACAAACATTTTAAACTTAAAACTAAAAAATGCTATAAGGTAAAGTTAATATTTTAAACAGGGATATCAATAATTATAAATCAGAAGTTTGCAAACTTGCACCTTATAAAATTAGTCTCAATAATATCAAAAAAATTATGAATACAAATAAAAAAGAGACTCAAACAAATAAAGTTTTTAAAAAATATCAAACTCAAACAAATCCATTTTATTTCCCTTGGAAGTAAAACAGTTTTGGTCCCTTGGCCCCAAGATTGCATAGCTTGTGAACTCAAACATGGGCCAATAACTACAATTATTAGTGACATTGAGTTAATTATACAAAACAGCATAGATGAAAATAAATGTGATAAAATGAGAGAAAAATGTGTCAACATAATTACAAATTAGAATAGTAATAGAAACTACAATAAAAAAAATTCGGCATCCAAAAAATACATAATATTAAAAAAAAACTTTTCAAGAAACGTTTTATAAACAGAAATAACTTTATAATTAGAAAAAACTTTTCTAAAAACTAAAGTTAATATAATAATCACAAAAACATACAAAACCAATCAAATAATTGTTATTAATAAAAATGATTATACTAACAAGAACAATTTACTATTAAACGATACCAACTCATATAAAATAATTGGTTTAAATCCAACCAACAAATTAATGAGAGATACAACTTAGCTCTACCTACAATAAAAACTAAAATACATAGATATAAAAACCTGCCAGAAACTTATCACGAATTCCCCAACATTTCCTAACTTATATAAAGTTATTAAAAACCATAAACCAGTAAACCCTGTCAAACCTGTTGAATCATTGATTAATACCGCTACATATGAACTTTCCAAATATTTAGCTAATTAAATTATCTGTCAACTATTAAATATAATGTCAAAGATCTGTTTGAATTCCAAAATAAAATTACCTAAATGTTATAAACTCATTTCACTGGACGCCTTCCTTATTCACAAACATTTGTATTTTGAAAATTAAAGACATAATAAAAAAAAAATGTTACAAAATAAAAACACATATAACTATCCCTAAAAACCAATTCCTCATACCCCTCACCCTCTGTACGGATAGAGGATATTTTCAGTTCAATGAAGTTTTATTTTCAAAAGTTTGGCTGCCCTATGGGATCTCCTATTGCTCCAATTTTAGTAGATATTATCAAGAAGAACTTCTTGATACAGTTATCTCCAAAATCCGTTCAATATTCTGTTCTTATTTAAATTTGTTGATGATATTATAACCACGATATCCACAGGAAATAATGAAGAAGAAATCATTTTAACAGAATTTAATAAATGTTCTTACAGATTAAATTTTATGATAGAACTTGAAAGTAATAATAATATACCATTTTTAGATATACTATTGATTCGCAAACCAAATGGAGAAATAGAAACCAAATGGTGGCAATCCACTCTAGAAGATACATCCACTACACGTGTCAATGCCCCAATCGATATAAAATTAACACAGCAAAAAATTTAATTGATCGTGCTAGAAAAATAACGTCTAAAGCACACCAAAATAACACCAAAAACAAATTTGTTGGCCTTTTAAAAAATGGTTATCCACACAAACTAATTTTTAAACTACTAGAACAGATGCCTATGTCCCTAAAACAACCACTCAATGAGAACAGCACAAAAAGATTTTACACTATTCCATACATACCAACGACACTTTCAGAAAAAATTTCTAATGCACTCAATACTAACGAAAATAATTGTGATTCTGCTATTACATTAAAAAATATAACTACTTTATCCAAACTTTTGTGACTTCTCCAGAGTTGTACATGTTTAGAATTAGTGTTAATGCTCATAAGCTTTTTGTTTTGGTATTTGTCATAAAACCTCTTTGTATGACCTTAGTAGAGAATATACTTGAATCTTGTTCATACACATGGTGTTCTATTTTCCTTCCTAACATGGATATTAATTTAAGTGCCCAGTCTCAGATTAGTCGGAGTCACAACACAAACTATTCACTAAAACCTAAGACACAGACAAATTAGAACTAAAATCAAATGTTGCATACAAATTCCTTGCGAAGATAAATGTGGAAAATCTTATTTTCGAACATCAGAACAATATTTAAAAAGAAGAGTGTATCAACACAAATACAGCTCTGTACTTCAATAAAAAAACCAAAAAAAAAAAAAAACCTAATAAACCAGTTCAAACTGCCTTTACCACTCATTTCAGAAAAACGGGACGTATGTTCAAATTCCATTCACCTAAAATTATATATTATGCAAAAAACAGCTTCAAACAAAATATAAAAGAAATTATTACCATTGAAAATATAAAAATCGTGCATAAACAAAAAATCAGATGTCCAAAATCCTAATTTTTATAATGCAAATTTAATAAACACGTATTAACAATAATTAATAATAACAATAGTGTCATAAAGCACTTACAACAAAAAAACAAGAGAAAACAATTATTCTCGGACACAGTAATTTGGAAAATCCTTTCCTACCTCTCTCTGAACCATTCCTAGCATCTTTGTTTGAGTGTTCTTCAAAGTTTGTAATATCCACACAGGTACATGTAAAACACTATTTTGTCACAAATTGTAAGTAAATTTGTAATAATCACTTCTCTCATATTTTTTTTTATTATTATAGATGATAATGTATCTGAAATCATGTTAAATAATCATTTGAAATTTTGAACTTGTAAGGGAAAACTTTGTAAGCATCTATAATTTAATCATAACATAACCCAAATCCGATATTCAAAGCTTTATTGAATATCCCCAAATTAAATTAAATTAAACAATTAAATACATGTACAAATTAGAAGCCACATCCTGTTATTTTACTATCTGGGACTGATTTCGCTACACTTTGGACCAACAAGATATCCAAATTTGGTTTCAGCCCCTGCACAAAGAATAAAATGAATTAGGTTCCAGGTGTATGTTCGATGGGTAGTTTTTGGAGGGGTCAGAGTGCACTTTAGGGCACATCTGGTGCAAATGTTGCTACACTTTAGCAAGACGTGCGGTTCTGAGTTTAGACGATAAATACAAATAAAAAATTCTCTATCCACTAGGCCATGCTGCTCCTTATTTATAGAAGATAAATAACACAAATAATCCTACTCTACATTATGGATTTTCCCCACTTTTTTAGAAATATTTAAACTTTATTTACTAATTATGGGGTGGGACTTGTTGGTTAATTATCTCCCTGCACTTGAGGGGAGAATCCAGCCAGTGCCAGAACTCACATATAAATATTTAAGATCTTGGGGCAACTGTCATTTCAACCTGTGAGGAGGATTGTTAGATCTGGATAGGGATTCAGTCAGAGGATTGTGGAGATGAATAAGGTTCTGAAGGAATTTGAAGAATTTAGATGGAATAAGGTATAAAATAAATATAATATGAAAGTCATGATGTAAGATTTTGTTGGTTACATAGTACAATAGCCTCAACTATTGTTCGAAGAACTTAGGATTGAATGAGTTTTAAAATTTAGGTGATCCCCACCGTTCAAGTCCAGATAGGTTTCAGTATAGTCCTGTAGATAAGTAATTTTTTTTTTAAAAAAATTAGCCAAATATTCGATTAAGTTCTTTGCTTCTAATTATAGTATGTGGGTCCCAATGAATCCAAGGTACTATACTGTCTGAGAAAGGAACAAAGTAGAGTTAAAATGAACTTAAGGACAGGATTGTCATCTTAGCATTAAGGTGGCATGTTTGCTTTTGGATCGTCCAACTAGCAAAAGGTGCTTTTGTAGATTTAAGGAAAAGGAATAATCAATTATTGTTGTAATATATGTATATACCTTTTTCAGGCAAGTTATGGGATCATGGGAGGGATGTGTCAGGTTTGATTTTTCCTCCATATATGGGGGACAATCCTAGTTTGTGGTTCCTATTATAGCCTACAAAGATGAGGTAGGGGTGAAAAAAAAAATACTCATGTTTATATATAATAAGGGAAAGTATAATAATGATTTTTTTTTAATTTAATATTTCAAAGAAAATACAAGTTTTAAGGTATCCCGAGTCCAAGTATTGTTCATTTTATTCGTCACAGTTCTGGAGCATGGCAGTTACAAAAGTAAAATTGTGTTGGATAAAAGGAGGATTGCAAGATGGAAATGAGAGGCATAGATGCACTAAATACAATGAACCAGATATAATCTAATTTTATAAACTAAATCGCCTGAGGTGGACAGTTGATGTAGCAAAGATGAAGGATACTGAACTACCAAAGAAGCTTTTAAGAGAACCATCTATGGTAAAAGGCAGCAATAGTACGGGAGTCAGAGGAAGGTTTAGGTCATCGATCGGACAAACACCAGGAAATAATTTTAAATAATAGTTATTTATCATCTAAACACAGAACCACATGTCTTGCTGTTCTAAAGTGTAGTAAAATTCGCAGCCAAAGTTTGCTCTGACCTCTGGCTCTGGATTTGTGATATGTTATAATTATTCTTGCTTATATAGTATTGACTTACAACTTCAAAATTTCAAATGATTATTTAACGTGATTTCATATGGGGCATCCTCATAATCTATAATTTAAAAATAATAGTTATTGCATAATACATAATAAATAAAAATACTATAATTTTTAACATAATAAAGGTTTTTGAAAAATAAAATAATGATTTGAAATTATTTTCTTTTTTAAAACACATCTCACAGCAAGAGTACCCTTACTGTCTGTATCTGTCCTAGAATATAATATTTATTCTCTAATATGCTAATGATGAAGTTCTGTTATAGAAAAAAAAAAGAAAGTAAATACCTTTACATAAAATACTAAGTTTTGCATATTGTTACAACTCGATTCAGACACGTGCAAATAATTCTTTATTAACTTTATTATGCTAATTTTTTTTTTTTTTCTTATTGGTAGGTTAGAAAGAAAAAAAGGACGAAGAATAAACAACCTAGGTAAGTTTTATTCTTATTTGTTTTTTTAATATTTTTAGATATTTTACACAGTACTTAAGGTGACTAGCATGACCAAATGGATCATTGCTTCTGCAAAACTAGTTTAAATTTTCTATAGCCAAGTATGTCCTTCTGTATGACATTTCTCCATAGAAGATAAGTAGCCCAGTGTTCTCTGGTTTTTCAGCTGTCACTGACTATTTTACATAAAATCTTATACCAAATTAAATAATTTTCATCATTAGATCTTTTTTCTAGCCACTGCTGTTAACTAATTGTTTGTTAGCGTTATCGATTTACACATAATAATTTATAATCCTTACTCTTTATGATAGTAAGTGTAGTTATGTATGATACAATGATGTGATCATTGTTGTGATCTTCAATCGCCCTGAAAATGGCCTAAAATATAGGCTGAAGCATTGGCACAATCACTCAAGTTTTACTTAATTAAAGTGTTCTGATGACTGCACCCCGAATTAACTTCTCCCTACTCTTTATTGTTTTCTTCTTCACCTTGTGTTATTATTTATATAAACTTTCGAGATTCTGTTTTATATTATCCGAAATCTTGTTTCCATCATGGTTCCTTTTTCAAAAATGGAAAAAATTGTAAATGTATATTAATTTTTTCTCTTTGGAAGGTCAACTAGTTGTTATATATTAGAAAGATGGTTCACACTTCATTTTTTATGCCTTTATTTCATTTTTGGTATTTTGGTCATCTCTTGTAAAATCATATTTTTTTTGGATAAAATAGAAAAAACTATGTATATATAGTGTGATACTTGACAAAACATTTCCGAATGACACAAATTATATTCTTCTTCTTCTTCTTCTACTGGCTCAACAGGCGCATGAGGCCGCCCTTGGCCTGCTCAACAGTCGCCAACCATCCTTCTCGATCCTCAGCTCCTCTCAGAGAGATCCCGAGCTGTCTAAGATCCTTCCCTACACCATCCTTCCATCGACCCTTCAGCCTGCCACGCCGGCGCCGGCCATCCGGAACATTCCTGAACACTCTACTTGCAACCCTGTCACAGTTCATCCTCATCACGTGCCCAATCCATTTTAACCTCTGTATCTTAATATGAGAGGAGATACTGATATCCTGGTAGAGCTGATACAATTCCTTATTTTTCCTCCGCCGCCATTGACCATCCTCAAATACGGCTCCCAGGATTCTCCTTAGGATTACCCATTCAAACCTATCAAGCAGGTCCACAGTTTTGTTGTTGAGGATCCACGTTTCTCGACCTTACGTAACCACTGGTCTTACAAGGGTTTTGTATAGCATCAACTTGGTGGAGCGGTTCAAAAGCTTGCTTCTAAATAGCTTTGATAAGGAAAAATAGGCTCTATTACCAGCCGCTATACGCTTCCTTACCTCTTCTTCTTCCTTCAGGTCATCATTTATAATGGAGCCTAGATACTGAAAACTTCTTACCATTTCTATTTTATAGGGTCCCATTTCATAATGACTCTGCCTCTGGTCCATTCGTGTGCCTAGTACCATTATCTTAGTTTTCAGTTCGTTGACTTTTAGGCCGATCTTTCCTGCTTCCTTGTCCATTGCTTCAAATGCCGCTCTTATGCTCGGCAGGGATCTACCAATAATGACCAAGTCATCTGCATATGCGAGAATTTGAGACATCTTCGTAAATATTGTCCCTTGCTGTTCTAATTCTGCCCTATTGATGATGACTTGCAGAGCTATATTGAATAGAAGAGGAGCTATTGGATCTCCTTGTCTCAGACCACCTTCTACTTCAAACGGCTCCGATAGCCCACAGCATTTAACTTGGCAAATTGTATTTGCCATTGTGCATTTTACTAAATGAATTAGTTTACATGGTAGTCCCAGTTCACGCATGGCTAATACGAGCTTACTCCTAACTATGGTATCATAGGCGGCCTTAAAATCGACAAACAACATCCAGGTAGTCTGCTGAAACTCGTTCATCTTCTCACAGATTTGCTTCAGGGCGAAGATTTGATCAATAGTGGACCTATTGGGCCGAAAACCACCCTGATAGTCGCTCAGTTTCTGTTCTACATATGGGAGGAGCCTGTTATAAAGGGTTATGGAGAAAATTTTATATGCCGCACTTACCAAACTAATCCCCCGATAGTTACTGCATACTGTTGACTCGCCCTTCTTCTTGTACACGGGCACTACAAGAGCCTTATTCCATTCTTCAGGCAGACGTTCCTCTTCCCATATCTGAGCTACCAGTTCCTGCAGTTCCTTTGCAACATCCTTATGTCCCGCTTTTAACAACTCTGCGGGTAGTCCATCATTACCTGGCGCTTTATTATTTTTGAGTTTATTAAGGATGTCTTCAATGTCCTCTACATCTGGTGGAATGGTTTCCAAGTCATCCTCATTTGTCCTCAATGGTAACTGGGCTTGATCTCCCTGGTTGATATCCGAATCTCTTGGGTTCAGCAGGTTCCTGAAATACTGTCGCCACCTTTCCTGTACCTCTTCTTCCAGCATTAGCATTTTACCCTGGTCGTCCCTTATTAGGTTTCCTTTCCTAGTCGGTTCGCTTTTGATGTGATTCACCGATCTGTAGAATTTGCGTGATTCATTTTTTCTTTTTGCGTTTTCTATGTCCTTGATTTGCTTCATTAGTGATTCCTTCTTTTTTCTCCTAACCAATCTCTTCGCGTGTTTCCTGGCATCTTTGTACTGCTTGAAGCTCTGCCGTGTATTTCTACTAATCCAGATTAGTCTTTTTTCATTCCTTATTTAGATTAAATTATATTATAATGATAATTTGGCACTATAGTCCGATGTGAACCTCGACCTCATGAGCCCTCGCCAGGTGGCTCTTTCCTGTGCACCTGCTCTCCTATTTCATATGTTCAGAAGGGTCCACGCATCCTTTGTGACAATATCTTCCCATCACAGTCTAGGCCGTTCTCTTCCACTTAGCAAGGAATGAAGAAGAATTGTCATTCATTTCAATCGACTGCACTTGATGAAGCATACAATGTTGGTTTTATTTAGTTGTTTCATTTACTGACTGTCACATGTACATTCCTTCCAGTTTATTTTATTCAATTTATTACATGTATTTTATATTAATTTTGTTTTATTTAATTTTTTTTAGACCAGTAAGCTGTGTTGTTGAACCTTCTGAACCTTGGTCATGGGATTTTATGGAAGAGAATGTTCAGTTAGCTTCAGGGAATGAATTTTGTATAAATTTAGATTCAGATGAGGCTTTGCCAAATGTAAATATCACTATTGCTTACGAAGATGGTGGTTACAAGGAAAAATTGACATCTGTTTTCTCGTAAGAGTTATGTTTTTTATTAGGTTTATAACTTGTACTAGTACAAGCCTTGTCTGCTTCTGGTACATTGATGGAAGTTGACATGGCTAGTAGTGCCTTAGGTATGTTTTTATATTCATGAAGACATAAATAAATGTGTGTGTATATATATATATATATATATATATATATATATATATATATATATATATATTGTAATATACCCATTATTTTTTAATAAAGTATTCAATTATTTATTTATTTATTATTTAAATATTATGTTAGGCAGGCTACCAATTAGATACAAAATAGAATAAAAATAAAAATTAACAGCTCCAATTTGAATGTTTGTTTGTAAACATAACCTCCATTTTGGATGCAAGGGACACCCCAGGTAAAAGCCCAGGTAGAAGAAAGGTCCCTGGCAAGTTAGTTTTCAGGGGGAACTTGTGAGCATGAGGAGCTGCTGTATAAATATGATGGATCTTGATTAGCCTGCATATTGTTTGTATTAATTTGTAAGTTAATATTATTATGATTAAAAAGTTATATAAAAGATTGTGTGCCTGATTGTCAAGAACCCATACCATACCCTGAGAGTAAAATGAGTTTTAATTAAGTAAATATTGTGTTAATTAATTTTTTTTCTTAAAAGAATATATTTAAAAAAAATAAGTATATTATAATATATATATATATATATATATATATATATATATATATATATATATATATATATATAAACAGTTAGTAAAACAAGTCTGCATACACTTATTATTAATTTAAAGATGTGTTTTAACAGCAAAAGGGAAAAACAGATGAAACAATTTATTTATTTTTCCCTTTTAAATACAGACCCTTTTGATTAATTTAGTACATTTTATAGTCGTTTAAAAATTGTATAAACTCAACAGATAATAAAATAGAAAAAGTGACGACATGTTTTCACAAAAAAAGTCTGCATACACAGCAGATATGTTTTGTATATGAAAATAATTATCAACATAAATATAAACAAAAAAATTGTCTGATGGTCTGTTGGATCTCCTTTATTTTAATCACCTCTCTTAAACGAGGTAACTGTTTTTTTTTGGAAAAGTTGGATCCGTTTTCAACCATTCCTCCTTGAGGGCCTCTGAGAGTTGTCGTTTATTTTTTATTTCGCGACGCCTCAGCCTCATTTTAAGATCCTGCCAGAGGTGCTCTATGGGGTTAAGATCAGGTGATTGTGGTTGTGTTCTTAACTGATGTGGAGCATTGTACAGTAACAATTCTTCGATCGATGATTAGGATTGTTATCTGGTTAAAAAATAAAATTTGATCCTAGGCCTAACTTGATAGCACTGGGTCGCAGATTTTGTTTTTAGGATATCTCTGTATACATAATGATCTATTATTCCCTCGATGATCTTCAAGTTGCCTACTCCAGCTAAAGTCATAGAGCCCCAAACCATGATCCCCTCTCCTCTGTGCTTAACTGTCGGGCATAAGTTTTTCAATTTCATGGCCTCGTTTTTTCTCCTCCCCACTCTAACGTTGACATCAGCACCGAAAATATTGACACCGAAAAATATGGACTTATCTGTGAAAATTACTTTGTCCCAAGAACTGGTAGACTTATCGAGGTAACGTTTCGCAAATGCCAAACACTTAGCTCGGTTAACTTTGCTATTAAACGGCTCTTGTGAGCCCTTCGCAATTTAAGATTAGTAAACAAATCAAATGTTTGTTGACATTCAAAGGATTACACTAAGGTGTATGTAGACTTATTAGTTGTAAAAAACAGTGGCAAACATTTATTATGAAATATTTTGTATGCATTCAATTCTGAAATATATATATATATATATATATATATATATATATATATATATATTTCTTTCTTCATGAATATATTTATATATATATATATATATATATATATATATATATATATATATATATATCTTCATCAATATAAAAACCTACCTAAGGCTGTACTAGTATCATCTTCATCATCTCTTCATTGTTTATTATTTTAGCAAAACAATGTTTTGATTTTCTGACGATTGATTACTGTTAATGTTTCTTTCAATTTTTGTGTGAATATATATATATATATATATATATATATATATATATATATATATATATATATTATTATATATATATTACTTATATATATATATTATTATATATATATATATATATATATATATATATATATATATATATATAATAATAATTATTTATTTATTTTTTGGAACAAGTCCCTTCAGAATAATACACATAAATGTAAATAAAGTCTTAGAGTAATAATGGAAAGAAAAAATAAATACAGAAGACAAAGGTAAAATAGAAAACCAAACTGATGGATATAATAAATCGACTTCTCATTCTAATGAGTGAGAGAAAAAAAAAAAAAAAAAAAAAAAAAAAAAAAAAAAAAAAAAAATATATATATATATATATATATATATATATATATATATATGTACATAAAACTAATTTAGATGATAGTTAAAAAAAAATAAATAAAATATACAATTATCCTTCTGTTCCTGTACAGAGCTTTGATCAAAAAATAATTATATTTAATTCCTATCTAATTAAAAAAATAAATAAAAATAACTTCTATGTTAACACTTCTATGATTTTTTTTTTTTTCCCGAACATTTTTTATATATATATATATATATATATATATATATATATATATATATATATATATATATTAGATTGACAAATAGAAAAACCATTGATTTTGGATCATAAATCTTCTTATATATTTGTTTAACCAACTTATTATCAATTGTTTAATTTCTTCCTTTGTTTTTATTTAAGCTCGTAATGATGCTAAATTTAATTTATGAACATCATATGTATTAAATAAGATCCAATGTTTAATTATTTTTCTCTTATGAAAATATTATTACTAATTTAAAGGTTTGACATGACTTAAACACCATCAAATCAAAATCTAAATAATATTTATTTATTTTTTTTAGAACATCTATCTCAAAAGTATCTAGTGAATATAGTGGTGAAGTTAAATTATGCGGTAACCAGCCACCCGAAACAAGTATAGACCATTCATCATTAGTAGTAAAAGAGATTTATGTTAAACCCTCGACCAGTGATATAAATCCTATTATTCACAAAGAAGTAAAATCGATTTCCAACCGATTTGAAGAATGCAGTAATAAAGCTTACAAGAGTTTGAAAATTACTGAAAATGTTGAAGAAGAATTCTTCAACTTCAATGAAAAGGAACCTGCTAATCAGTTAAGGTGTAAATAATTTCTACTCTTACTTCACGTTATATTGAAATGTCATGAAACAAACATTAAGTTTACTTTCTTTAATGGGTGTAAAAAATTATCTCTAAAAATTCTAAATTTTCCTCATTGGCCCTTATTATAATAGTTCTGTGTCTACTTTAGTCTTCAGTGTAATATGTGAAGAAATCATTAATCCCAATTTTAACTTGCTGTAGTTTCTATTAACTTTTATAAAGATATAATATATTGAGAAGAGAAACAATTATTCATCATTTTGGTCATTCCTTGTTTGGCGTTCGTGCAGTTTGAAGTTCCTTTCAGCCACAGAATGGGTCTAGTGATGTCATTCTTAACCAATCCTTTTCTCTTGCTCAATTATGGTTCAAATTCCTCCTTGGCCATAGTAAGGGTTCAGAGAACATTAGTCTAGTGCTCTATTACTAGACCATGCCAATCCTTTCTATATTTCTGGAGCTTACATTTTAAATTCAGTGCCTTGTTATTATTGGGTTGTAAAATAGGTTTGTAGCGTTTTTTACTGGTGATTTCAACAAAAACTTCAGATTCTTGTAAATATTATAATCAATTCTATATGACCCATTTTGATCTATTACATGTTGCCATCTTTCTTTTTTTTTTTTTTTTAATTTGGTCATCACTAACAATTGAAGGATGAGCAATTTATAGTCAAAATTTCCGGTTCTGAACCGAGTAAACCACTTACAGACTTTCTCTTAAGGCATCATCCTCATACACACTGCGAATTTTGTGAACCGTTTGTGCAGCAGATTTTTCTTTTCAGAAATAAAAAATCATTAAATGACGAAAATGAATTTTCTTTCTTTTCCATTTTAAGCAAGCAAAATAGCACTTTAAGATTAGGAATCTCATGCATAAAAGCACCTTAACTAACCCTTTTTTATAATATGTAAACAAAAGAATTATTGACCAAGTACATATGATTTTATAAACACTGAGAGGATTAAATTGAAATATTGAAAAATGCTACAAACTTATTTTACAACCCAATATTTTGACTTCAGAAGACTTAGGTGATACTGAAAGAAAAGTTATTCTGAAAAACTTCATTTCGGCATCTTTAAAAGTTCCCTTTTATTCAGTTATTTTATGTATACAATTAAATCATTTTTGAAGGAAAAACTTCTCTAGGCTTAGTCTGGATTCAATATTTGTAAGATATATATTTTGCCGTTTGAAAAAGAAGTTTATTGATTTATTTTACTTTCACACCTTACAACATTTCGGCCTCTAGGGCCATTTTCAAGTATCTGTAACAATTAAATTTTCATAGTATCTCTATACTTTTTACATCTCATTTCAACATTTAAATTATTTATTTTATCAGTTGTGTCTTTTTCTAAAAATGCTTACTCATCATGCATATTTATCTATATATACTCTTACACCGCTTCATCAGCAGTGTTGTCCAAAATAGCTTGCTGTGTCAAAAAAAAAAAAAAAAATAACAATTTGAAAAACACATGTTTTAAAAGAGTCATATTTTATTATATCTACTATTCAAAAAATAATATTCACTCACTCAACATCTCATCGGCCGTCTTGTAGGTGTTCTATGCCGGACTAACTTGGGGTGGGGATGTTAAAGGCTTTATATATTTATTTTTCTATAGTGGTTGTGTAGAACGTGTTTAAATTGTCAACATCAGTTTGTTGGTTTACTGCTTTTTCTAATTTTTTATATACACTGCCGGACAAAATTAAAGGATCACTTCAATATTTTGAAATTACTGAACTGTATAGGGTATTTTTGAAAATATTCTTTTTTCTTTGGAAGTCACACTTTATTATAAGGGTAATAAAAAATAAAAAATTCTTTTCTAGAAATTTTTAATAGGAAAACAAATCAAAAAATACAAAATGTCCTACAGTCTCAAAATGAAAAAGTAAATCTTTGAAATGAAATGAAATAACAAAACTGAATAAAAAGAAAGAATTCGAGGAAAACGATCAATAATTTGTATTACCACCTCTAGCTCTGATAATTGCTTCCATTCTCCTGCCCATTCCAGCGACCAGGGCTCTTACATGTTGTTCTGGGATGTTGTTCCACTCTTCCACTAACATTTCCCTTAAATCTGCCAAATTTTGTGTGTCTCGGGCGCGGACACGTCTTCCAAGCATGTCCCATACATGCTCTATTGAGTTCATATCTGGACTAAAAAATAATTAAAAAAAACAGATGTTTTAAAAGAGTCATATTTTATTATATCTACTATTCAAAAAATAATATTCACTCACTCAACATCTCATCGGCCGTCTTGTAGGTGTTCTATGCCGAACTAACTTGGGGTGGGGATGTTAAAGGCTTTATATATTTATTTTTCTATAATGGTTGTGTAGAACGTGTTTAAATTGTCAACATCAGTTTGTTGGTTTACTGCTTTTTCTAATTTTATGTATATATATATATATATATATATATATATATATATATTATATATATATATATATATTATATATACATACTATAATTCTCCTCTTAATCATATTTTCTTCGTTATGTAGGACTGAAACGATTTCAAAATCAAAAATGTGTTTATAATTATTGGATGTTGTGACAAACCAGTAGCCAATTTCGAGTTGCAGTATTGTCTATGTTGCTGTACTCTGCTTTCAAGTTATTGTGACGACGTTTGTCCGTAATATGACTTATCGTCACAATTTTTACATTTTATTTTATATATGACATTTGTCATTTTTTGCTTTGGTATCTCGTCTTTTTTTTTATTATTTGTTTACATTTATTATAATATCTTGACTTTTTTCACTACCTTGTAAATTTTCCATTTCAATATTTTGTCCATTGGTATTATTGTATTTTATCACTTTCTTTTTGTACCATAATTTTTGAACCATTCTCATCGGATACCAATTTTGTTTTAGTATGTCATTTATTTCTGATTTTACCTCATCAATGTGGATGCCATCTGTCAGTATCTTTGCTTTATTGATCATATTATTTGCTGTATTAATTGTTTGGCCTGTACTATGTTTACTATGCCAATTAAATAGTCTGTTGCTAGTTATAGATTTTTGTTGTCTCGACTTATCTCTATATCTAAAAATCGGATTTTATTATTAAGTTCTACTTCTTTCGTAAATTTTATCTTTTCAGAGATTGAATTAAAATTTTTTAACAGGCTATCTATTTCATCTTTATTTGTTACGGCTAAAATATCGTCAACATATTTCATCAGTAATTTTGGCATTGTATTTATTTTATTTAATGCAGATTTTAATTGTTGATTTGGATAAATTCGACTCAGATTTATTGAAACACATCCTCCTGATAGTAAGCTGTTAGTCATTCTATAAAATGTATTGTTAAAGGAGATAGACCCATTTTTGGTTTTAAATATTTATCCCTTATTTTGAAAACGTTTCAGTCCTACATAACGAAGAAAATATAATTAAGAGGAGAATTATAGTATATATATATTTATATATACACTGCTGGACAAAATTAAAGGATCACTTACAAATATTTATGTTATTATTACATAAGAGATAAAAATAGGAATTCCTTTGTCCCAGACTGGACTTTGTGTTGTATCTTATCAAGTTAATCATCTACCTGTTTATGGAGAAAAGGGTCAGTTAATCCTCTTCTTTTCTTTCTTCCTATCAGTAAATGGTTAGTTGTTAGCAAAGATTCATCTTATTGAAGATTTTATAACATTTAAGAGACTTTAGTTTTTACTTGTGAGTTTAGTAAGAACGTTGTGATGGCCAACAGAAGAGCATTAACCGAAGAGGAATCAATTCATGCTGTTGCTTTGAGTGAAGAAGGGTTTTCTCAAAGGCATATTGCGCAACGGTTCCAGCGGTCACAATCCGTAGTGTCCAGGGTACTTAATAGGCACCGTCAAACTGGAGGGCATACAAGAAGAGTTGGACAAGGCCGTCCGAGGTCAACTTCCCACCATGACGAGAGATTTTTGCAACTGCATGCTCTTCGGGATCGCTGATCAACTGGTAACAGTCTGCGTGGTATCTTCCAGAGGTTCAGGAATGTGCAAATTTCAGAGCGAACCGTGAGAAGACGACTCAACGATTATGAATTGACCTCCCATCCTTCAGCTACTGGACCTCTTCTCTCCAGGGAACACTGGGTTGAGCACTTGAGGTTTGCTCGGGAGCACCTAAACTGGACTCAGGAAGATTGGAGCCTCGTATTATTCAGTGATGAGTCAAAATTCTGTCTCCGATCTCCAGATGGACGGGAAAAGGTATGGAGAAGGCGGGGAGAGAAGTATGCTCCATGCACTTTTTCTCCAAGGATTGCGTTTGGTGGTGGGTCAGTGATGGTGTGGGGGGGCATAAATTTAAACTCCCGTACAGAGTTGGTTCTTGTGAACCGTGGCTCTATAACTGCTGACAGGTACATAAGGGAGGTACTTGAGCCACATGTAATGAACCCAATAGAGCATGTATGGGACATGCTTGGAAGATGTGTCTGCGCCCGAGACCCACAAAATTTGGCAGATTTAAGGGAAATGTTAGTGGAAGAGTGGAACAACATCCCAGAACAACATGTAAGAGCCCTGGTCGCTGGAATGGGCAGGGAGAATGGAAGCAATTATCAGAGCTAGAGGTGGTAATACAAATTATTGATCGTTTTCCTCGAATTCTTTCTTTTTATTCAGTTTTGTTATTTCATTTCATTTCAAAGATTTACTTTTTCATTTTGAGACTGTAGGACATTTTTATTTTTTGATTTGTTTTCCTATTAAAAATTTCTAGAAAAGAATTTTTTATTTTTTATTACCCTTATAATAAAGTGTGACTTCCAAAGAAAAAAGAATATTTTCAAAATACCCTATACAGTTCAGTAATTTCAAAATATTGAAGTGATCCTTTAATTTTGTCCGGCAGTGTATATAAAAAATTAGAAAAAGCAGTAAACCAACAAACTGATGTTGACAATTTAAACACGTTCTACACAACCACTATAGAAAAATAAATGTATAAAGCCTTTAACATCCCCACCCCAAGTTAGTCCGGCATAGAACACCTACAAGATGGCCGATGAGATGTTGAGTGAGTGAATATTTTTTTTTAATAGTAGATATAATAAAATATGACTCTTTTAAAACATGTGTTTTTTAAAATTGTTATTTTTTTTTTTTTACACAGCAAGCTATTTTGGACAACACTGCTGATGAAGCGGTGTAAGAGTATATATAGATAAATATGTATGATGAGTAAGCATTTTTAGAAAAAGACGCAACTGATAAAATAAATAATTTAAATGTTGAAATGAGATGTAAAAAGTATAGAGATACTATGAAAATTTAATTGTTACAGATACTTGAAAATGGCCCTAGAGGCCGAAATGTTGTAAGGTGTGAAAGTAAAATAAATCAATAAACTTCTTTTTCAAACGGCAAAATATATATCTTACTTCTTTAGGCATGTTTGTTATGTGATTTTTGGCGAGGGTAAAACCTTTGATTTGAGGTGACTTTCGCATTGCCAGCATGCTCTAAACTGGCGCATGTGCAGCAGTCTGTGTATACTTTTCCACTAGAGATAGGATATCGATATTTATAATACCGTTATTTCAGTATTTAATTGGATTAAAATCAGTTGCAAATGAAATGAGCAAAGACATGGTAAATGAACTATTTCTTAGAACTTACTGTATATGAAGTTAATATAATGAATATCTTAATCCTCTAGACACTAAAATATTGATATCTGTAAATATTATTAATAAATTACATTGCGTGAAAATATTTAAACATACGAAGCAAAACCATGATGATCTCATTGTCAATACTTTAATCGTTATAGATGAAATTGAAAAGGTTTAAAGGTCATATAGAAATATGACATTTAAAAATTAAATCCATTTTAATAATATAGATTTCAATTAAGCACAATGTACATTTCATTACTCATTAAAATATGTTTTTTTGTAGGGAAAAAAAAACAGGTTATCTCTGTGTTGCACATTTACATACATTCCAAAATAAGTATAAAATAATGATTACATTTGAACTAATAGAACTCAGTCTAGAAGGTTATGTATTTGAATGTTAACCTCTTGTAATTGAAATTTAGAAAAATATCTATATAATATTAGGGAATAAATAACTATATTTTAAAAATCTTCATTTTCTATACTATATTTTTAAATATCTCCATTTTTTTCATTAAATTAAATATAAGAAATAAAGGGGGAAGATCCCCTCCTTTGAGTTGTATTTGGGAATTCCGATTCTAAGGAGGAAAATAAATAAAATAAAATTAGGTCTAAGCGATAGAGGTACAAGAAGAAAAATTATACAATAGCCTAATCAACAAACAAATTAACAATAACAGTTGAGGAGAAAGAGAAAATTAAGCGTTCCAGAGAAAAAGAAAAAAAATGCGGTATCGATATAAGAAAAAAAAAAAACATACATTATAATTGTTCATAGATGGGTCAGTCTTCTAAAACAGAGAATAATTCAAATTATAATGCCGAAATTCAAGATGAACAGAAAATTAAGAGCCTTAAATCAGGCAAAAAAGTCAACAATAAAGACTAATAGAGCGACTAATTTAATTCTTTCACAGATATAGCAATATTTTGAAACAGATATAAAGCATAATCCTAAATTTCTGAATTCCCATGATACAAATTGGTGTTCCATTAAAAAAAAAAATGATCTAATGTGTACCACCAAAACTCATACAGGCTACAGTCACATTCAGATTACAATGACATAATTCAAGATGATACATCTCTACAAAGTGATGATATTTTATTATCAAATGAAACAATAATAACAAAACACGTTCTCAACATAATCTACTTTTAAAAATGTTCTCTTCTTTCCAACAAAATTGCAGTGCAAATCAAGAATTTAAAAAAAGAACTTCTATAGGCAGTCCCTATAACTGCCTGAATTTTATTTTGTTTTAAATTTTCTCTCTTTCTTAGATTCCATATTCTTAATAGTGTTAATTTATTTTTTAAAGTTAAGCACGAGAGTAAGCTTTTATTTTTCATCCTTTTAATGTTTTTAAATGTTATTTTATGCTTAGCATTTTATTTTATTTTTTAAATAATTTTTTCCTTCCTTTCTCTTGTGGTTAAGAAACTCATAAATAGATCCAACTCCAAGTTTGTGATGCTGCTTCCAGAATACTTAATTATTTTTTACTATATTATCAATAACTGGAATGTAGCAAGAGGTTCTGTGTTCCTTGTTTCTTGCTTAATTGTTAAACAAATTGAGATATATAATGTATGATTCTTTCTGAAAATATCACTAACCCGTTGATATTTGGGATTAATACTTCTTTTGTTTGATTTGTTTTCATACTTTAAAGATGGTATGGTGAGGGGGGGGGGGGATGAGTCTTCTTGTTTATTTTATTATATTCCAAATTGACTAAATATTTCTTCTTTTTTTGTTTCTTCTTTTTAGTATATTGGACTGCACTTTAAAGAATGATCAACTGGGCTGGGTAAGTAAATAAATAATATTTAATACCTTTATTTTAAATTTTCTTTTCATATATTTTTTTTTTTTTTTTTTTTTTTTTTACTTTTTTGTTTCATGAGACTGTATATTGTTATAATTTATGTTTTACTATTTTATTTAAATTTTTTATAGGTAGAGGCAATAAAATCTCCTCTATTAGGAGTAAATGAAAAGGCTTCCACTAAACAGATCATTGCATTAAGGTACATTTTGCAAACCTTTAAAAATTTATGATCATATTCCATTATATTATTTTAAAATATATATTTTAGGGATGATGCCTGTTGCTCAGAAGCTGAAAGAGAGTTCCTAACTTGTGCACTCTCCACTTTTAACAAGATAAAGTCTAACATGAAAGTAATTTTTTTTCTTACTTCCTGGTGTTTTTCATTACCTTCTTTTTGTTTCCATTGTATCAGACTATTGCTTGAAATTTGATTAGTAAACTGTTTATGTATTGGGGTTTATTAAAACTTTTCTATTTTATGCTTGTATTTTTTTACTTATTTATTGTATTTGTGTACTATATGTTTTTGATATTAGAGTGGATATAGTAATGAGGAAGATAAAGGGAAGAAAAGAAAATTTTCAGAAGACAACACTGAGCGCTCAAAGTAAGATTTACTTTATAAATGATTATGGTTGAACTACTTATGTTCTTATTCTTTACAAATGCATATATGGCTCAGTTTAATTCCCATTATAATAATCCTTAAAATATATTTTTCATGATCCATGTAACCATTTATTTTTTTTATTTTTAGGAAACTGGCTCTGGATATACTTTATACAAAGGTACAGTTAGCAATCATATATATATATATATATTGTGTAGAATATTTCTGTTTCTTGTTTTTTATTACTTTTTCTGAAGTATGGGTATATCTGTGCAATGAAGGCACACACATATTGAGGAAAGAAATGTATTTTTCTTTCTTTTTTGATAAATTTATTTCTCAGTATCTAGAGTTTAGAGTATACAGACAAGTTACGATTCTCATCTATGAACGGTTCAACTCAGCTCTCTATCCACCTTTTGTGACTTTTGATGAAGACCTTTTCAATCCAAGTATTTTATTTCTTAATTTTTAACAATTTGGTTTCATAATTTAATTACATACATATTCAAAATTTTGTATATTTCACCCAATTCTTATTTTATAAAAAAAACAAAACAAGTAAACTTTATAGTATTTCTTAAAATTTATCATAGTTACGTCTGTACTTTCTTTTACAATAAATAACTATAATGGTATTACAATATAGTAGAGCTTTATGGTCTAATCCTTTGAATTAAGAACGTTTTCTTCTTGCACTTCACTTTTACACCCAAGTTTTTCTGAGACATTTTTTAATGTTGGTAACAGAAACATCTAATAATGATGAAACCATAGTTAAATCAGTATTCAATTTCTTTTTAACTATTTGAAATAGACTAAAGCATTTTAATGTGTTTAATAGAAATATTTCTATAACAAAGTCTGTAGTAAAATATCAACTAAATTAGGTTTCTACAATTAAGGTATACTCAATACTTGAAAAAATCATCGAAAAGATGCATATATGCAGACAACATGCTGTGTATCTCACATTAACAGTTAAAAGACACATCAATAAGTTTTAAAAACACAAGTTTAATTTAGTTATTTTATTATTGAAAAATAACTTCTACTGACTCTTTGAACCAGTAATTATTTAATTTGCATTTCACATGATATAATTAAGAAGTTATATTCTAAGGAATTTAATAAATTTTACCTTATTTATTACTACAAAAAACCCTGTTCATAATTGATTTTTTTTAGGACGAAGTTGCTGAAGTTAGTTGTATAACCATTGAGACAGATGCTAAGCTAATGAGGTAATTAATTACTAATACTATTAGGAATAAAAATGTAAACAAAAATTATTAAGCCAGTATTATTAAAATTTAATATAAAAGTCTTATTTGGTTAATATTTAATCTAATAACAATATTGTATTTCAGCCATTTGTTTTTTAATCATGTTGAATTTTTTTTTTAAACCACTGGCTGCGCATTGGAATAGTATTTTTTTCAAACCAGATATTTATTTATACAGTTGTTCTTTAATCCTGTTTTCCTGTTGACATAATAGATAATTGGTTAATCGAAGATTGTCGATCTGTTGTTTTAACATATTGCAACCAATATACCAGTGAAAAATCATCTTGAAAGTCATTGTATATTTGTATTATTTTTACATATTAGGTCTATATGTATCTAGTTTTATATTGAATTTGAATCTTTTTGTGTGTGGTAAAAAAAAACCCAATGATCTTTGCATTCATCTTAAAATCAACTACTTACCTTCAATACATATTGCTACTACCTTACCTCACTATTTGAAATGTTTGTTGACTTACCATATCTGCCTGTGAGACCTGAATCATCTATTAGGCAGGAGGATGTACCAAAAGTCAATTCTAACTATCATGATTGTAAAAATCCTGTTGCCATCTTCAATAGCTTTTTTTTTATCTAAGCGGACAACTGATTTGAATGGTCTTAATCTAAGCCTGCTGAAATGTGAGCATGCATTTGAACTACTATGGCAGTGGTCCACAACAAAAAATTTTCCCGGACCCCTTCATCAAATCATTTCAATGGCAAGGACTCCCAAATTCTAAAAATCCAAATCCCAAATTAGACACACACAGCCTGTGGAATGTATTTTAACCATAAAAAAAATAATTCAAACGAGTTCGGGATTATTTTAATTTAAAAACTAAAAACTCACCTCTCGACATCCGGCCCTCAGGCTTCCTTCCTTCTATCCTGTTTCCTAACGGGGTTCAGGAAAAAGGGAAGGATGAGGCGATTGAAAGATGGGACTCCTAGGACTTGTAACAATCTCTAGATTTCTAGACACTATTCGATCGCTCCCACGACGATCGAAGCACTGCCACAGTCTAGGACGAACTGGGTCCATCTCTCTTAAGGATTAGTGAGCTTGATAAAGTATTGGGGGGCAACATCTTCCGGTACTAAATTAAAATAAAATTATATTTTCTATATAATTTTATATAAATAATATTATATTCCCACCTAAATATCCCCCCGCCTCTAAAAAGTTATTTTCTGATAAGGTTAGAACACCAAAAAACAAACAGAAAATAATAATAATAAACAAGACCATCACCATAAAAGGAAAAAAAAATTATACATGTATATATATTATGATAATAAAATAAAAATTGTATTGGGTCTGTAATAGATAAAGCTTGGTGACAGGTCTCCTGTAACGACCGGTAGCTACTCGAACAACCACAACTCTTACTACTCCCGAGAACACCTCTTCAACAACTCCAAACGGCCACTTTAACAGAGGAAGGTTCGGCTGATCCACGATTACTAAGGTTCCTACCGTGAGAGGATCAAAAGGCTTAGACCACTTCTTTCGCGTTTGAAGCTCATGAGGTACTCTATTCGCCATCGGACCCAAAAATTTGGACAAGATGGTGGACTAGCTGATATCGCGTTAGGCTGGCATCGCGAGCTTGGAGATATTTCAGAGGTGACAATGTCAAAAAATGAGCAGAAGTTAATGCAAGGGGTTTCCGTGGATCCGTACTAAGTGGACAAAGAGGCCTGGTATTCAGTACAGCTTCAATTTGAATCAAAACCGTATTTAACTCTTCGTGTTACAATTACGCAAAATAAATGGGACTTTACACTTTTAATATTAGACTCCTAAAGTCCTCCAAAGTGAGGAGCCCTATAGGGAATAAATTTCCAATCAATCCTATATTCTGAAAGTTGATTTGACATGGTATCCTGATAGTCCCTTGAACCGCATCAATCCTGCTGTGAGCTAATCTGTTGCAAGCCACAGCAACTACCCTTCGCACACACTGTCAGGTCGAGCGTATCGTTGAGCTTCCGGATTCAACGGCAGCGTTGCATTAGTCAGGAGTGCTAGTAGGCCCAAGGGGTTGAAAATTCTCGCTACGGAGGAGAGTATATTGCATTTTGTTCCAGTTTTGTGTTCATGATTGACTCAAAAACCCAAAACAGCTAACGATAAGCCTGTTTTGAAATCCTTTGCTGAAAAAGATTTAACTTCGTGCGGAAAAAGAGCTAGCATTTCAGGAGAATTAGAAGCCCATTTGGTAAACTGAAAACCTCCCTTTTCAAATAAAATACTAGTTTTGAGGAGGTGAGGGCGAAATAACTACAGCCTGGCACTATTAGTACAAATGGTTCTTTTATTGTTCGTAATGTTAAAAACAGTTAAATAAAGCATGGAATAATAGAATACAAAAGAAGAACACAATATGAGGAGCACACACTAATCGAGATAGAGCCAACCCACAGCTGGTGAGAGGTTGCAATGGATTTGCCACTGTAAAATAAAATAATCTTTCTACTATCATAAAACACAGAAAATAAAATAATAAATAAAAATGACCTTCAATTAAATATAAAGAAAACTAAAATATAAACATGTTTGAGGCAGTGACAAATCCATTTCACATAACTTCTTTGCTCCCGCCAGCTGTGTGTTATAACCTCACTCCCTCACACACATCAGGTCCATCACACTAGTTTGGTGATAAAGACGGTCGGCATCTTAAACCGATGGAACTAAAGTGATAAGATCGTCGATATACATATCCTGTGGTATTCTACCTTTGGTTTTCAGGGAAATTTCCATCTTCTTCTTCGGTCAATCGATGAACCGTATGAAGAGTCAAGTAAGGGAAAGATGTGATACCAAAAACCACATAGTTTAATTAGTAAATCTCCACGGGATCTTCTGGCGAAAATCTCCATAATACCCGTTGGTATCTTCGGTGAGATTCGTCTATTAGAATTTGCCGATACATTTGCTTGATATCCGCCTTCAAAGCTATAAGAAATATACGAAAGTATAGCAGCAAAATGAAAATATCCGTTTGTAACTTTGGACCCACATGTAAAACGTTATTTAATGATAAATGAGAAGTAGTTTTTGTGCTAGCATCAAAAACTATTTTAAGTGGTGTACTCGAACTACTGGGTTTTAATATACCATGATGTGGTATGTAATAGCCACATTTATCCCTCTGATTGTTTACTAAGGACATGTGCCCTTGCCGTAAATAATCCAATATAATCTTTTGATATAATGCCCGAAATTCCGGGTAGTGACTTAAATGTTTTTCTAGGTTTATAAATGTTCGTTTGGCCATCTCAAACGAATCCTCCAACTGATCGAGATGATTCTGGAATGGTAACTACACTACAAACCACCCTGATTCCAAACGGCGCACCGAAGATTTAAAGATATCCTCACACTCTAATTCCTTGGGTGAAAGAGAATTAACCAAGTTTGGAACCCATAAGAATGCAACCCAAAACACTATCTACTGCCATCAACTAATACGTTTCTCGTCGCTATTTCTTTTCTTTTAATAAATGAGGCACCAACTTGGCCCCTATGATCCCATCGATATTAATCGATAAATAAAATTTATCATCCACAAGTTTCAGACCCTTTAAATAAGAAAGCCGAGACAAAACAATTTCCCTAGCCGGCAATTTCTGGACTCTCTTATCCATTACCAAAGGTTCAATTGTAAATGAAATATTTGGGTTAATTCTTGAACTTTTTTTTTTTTAAGCTGGCATGGGGTTTGCACCGCGACCAAGTTGGCCTATTGTGCGCCATAGAGTCATACAGTGGTTGTTTTAAAACATGAATTTTGTTTTGCAATAATTGCAATAACAAATTTTAAAAGGTTATTAGGATTAACAAGTTTATTGTTCATAGTGTTATTATTCAGTTGCTAAGTTACTTAGCTCACGGCTTCTATCTAAAAACTTAAAGGTTAGAATTTATAAAACTATTATTCTTCCAACGGTTCTTTACGGATGTGAAACATGGCCGCTTACTTTGAGGGATGAACAACGGCTTAAGGTTTTATAAAATAAGGTACTGCGTAAAATATTTGGTCCGAAGAGAGATGAAGGCACTGGGGAGTTTAGAGGGTTGCACAACGCGGAATTGCGGAACTTGTATCCTGTGAATATAATTCAGTTAATAGCGTCGCAGAGACTCAAATGGGCGAGTAAAATTGTTGGGCTTGGTGAGGAACGGATTCCGAGAAAGTTGATATTTGCTGATCCAACTGGTAGGCGTCCGAAAGGTAGGCCTAAGCGGCGATGGGAGGATTGTGTTAACTCAGGGGCTTGGGCTTGACCGGCGAACATTGGACGAGTCTGTGCAGGCGAAGTTTGGTGGTATCGACATCGAACCTTCGGGTTTGGTAAGCCTATTATTATTATTTTAGATTTTCGCACTTCCTCAGTTTTCGCTGTGAATTTTCACCTGCCCGGACTCAATGAGTCAAGGGTTAGGCTCTAATTATGCTATATTTAAAAAATTTTGAACAGTGGCTGCTGTCCCTAGGACGGCTGCTCGCTGAACCTCCGCTAGAATCTTTATAGGTAGTTCTAGTTGTTGGATTGATTCTAGCATACTCTCTGGAATCAGGCCATTACAGGATAATATAATTGGGTATATTCTGCAGATCTCCAATACGTAGAGTTGCTTAAGCTCCTCCGCCAGCTCCTAGTATTTCCTTTTCTTTTCAGAAACAGTTTTTTGAAGATTATCATCCGATGGGACACCTATCTCAATAATCTGTGCCAATTTTCTATTTTTGTCAATAACTAAAATGTCAGGCCAATTATTTAAAACTGTATCGTCCGTAATGATAGGGTGATCCCAATAAATTTTAGTTTTGTGGCCAATAGTAATTGGTGATGGATTATATCTGTAATAGGGAGAATGGGTGCTTAGGAGATTCATCCTTGATGTGATAGCTTGATGAATAATTTTTGCTGCATTGTTGTGTGTATGGTGATACTCCCTACCAGCCGGACTTGGACAACCCAAAGTCACATGTTGTATGCTCTCAGCCGCCTTTTTGCATAAACTTATTAATAATAATATTAATAAACATAATAAATTTGTTATTATTATTATTTTTATTGTTCATAGGATGTTCTAGGCGGACTTCACCAAATAGAGTGAACCTTAACTTTGCTAGCCTGTCACAGTAGCAGATTATGTGGAACGATGTTTCGTCTTCCTGTCCACATGGTCTACATAAAGGGGTATTAGAGATACCAAGTTTAAACATGTGGTAATTAAGTTTTCCGTGTCCTGTGTAGATAGCAGTTATGGTTTTTAGGCATGACCTACTCATGCTAAGTAGACACTTCCTTCTGCTAATGCTAGGACCATCTAAAAATTTGAGTGAGTGTTTAAGTCCTTTATTTAACCAAAGTTGTTTAAATTTAATCAAGTAGGATTGTTTAATAGTCCTAAAGTCAGAACTTAAGCTGATTCCACATAGGGGTTCTGGTGTGATGGGAATTATTGCTGATCCCTTCCTAGCTAGTTCATCAGCTTTCTCATTTCCACTGAAACCAGTGTGTCTAGGTACCCATTCGATGCTAACGATATTATTCCTAGCAAGATTATTTAGGGTCAGATTGCATGCCTCAACGACTTTTGAGCTAGTTGTGTAATTGTTCAAGGCCCCAAGTGCCGCCTGACTATCAGTATAGATGTATATCTTTTTGCCGCTAGTATTCTCTGCACATAAATCAGTAGCACAGTGGAGAGTAGCAAGAAGTTCAGCTTGGAAAACCGTTTTGTGTTTGCCTAGTGGAATGATAGCTCCAGAGTTCGGTATGTCTTTCCTCCAGACCCCTGAGCCATTGTCCATTAGTGAACCATCAGTGTAGCAGTTAATACCATGATTGGGTTTGTGTTTCCTTGATTTATCAATGTTGACATTATAGTTGGCACTGATAAACTTCCGGATTTGTAAATCTGAGGGCATAGCTTGGATATTGTTTTCATCGAGCCTGCTAAGCAAGTCGCAATGGCCTTGATAGGTAAACTTATTGGAACACTTGCCTAATTTGGTAAAGCGGTAGATGGTTCTTAGCGCTTGCGCTTCCACCTCCAAATTTAGAGGCATGATGTTCAGCATTGTCTCCATCACAGCTGTTGGAGTAGTCTTAATTGCCCCAGTTATCATGAGGTAAGCCAGCCTTTGAAATTTACAAAGAACCTTTTTATTGTTCCCTCTGTGAGCCCTGTGCCACCATATAACGGAGGAGTATGTGAGCATTGGTCTAATGGCCGTAGTGTAGAGCCAATAGACGATTTGTGGTTTCAGTCCCCAAACATTATTAATTAATGTAAGAGATATGAGTGTCCCACCGCAATTTGTGGTCAATAATGACCCCTAAATGCTTAACTTCTTTTGAGTTGGTGAGCTGTGTGCCATTTATACTAGGTAAGTTCATATTTACCTTTCTTTTGTGTGTGAATGTGCAGACATTAATCTTATGTTGATTGATGTTAAGTCCAGAAGATTTGCACCAATCACAAAGAATGCAGATAGCATGTTTGAGTAAAGAGGATACCACGCATTGATATTTGCCCCTTATAAGAATTGGAACATCATCTGCGTAGCCCTGTGTGTAGTTTCTTGATTAGCGGATCAATCACCAAACACCAAAGTAGAGGCGATAGGACGCCACCCTGAGGGCAGCCGCCATGTGGTTTGACCATTAGTGTAGTATTGAATAATACCGATACTAAGGTTCTACTTTCAAGCATAACCATTATCCATCCTCTGATGACAGGATCAATGTCACAGTCAATCAGGGCACCCAGGATAGTGTTATAGGGAGTTCGGTCAAAGGTACCTTCAATATCAATAAAAGTGTCAATCATTATGTCTTTCTGTTCCAGGGATATCTCAATCCTGGAGACTAGATTGTGTAAGGCTAATTTGCGAGACTTACCAGCCTGGTAGGCGAATTGAAGTGAATGTAACAGTTTGTTAAGAGATCAATCTTTTCAAGAATTTTGATCAGGAAGGAGGACAGGCATATAGTTCTGAATGATTTGGGGTCCGTATAGGTACCTTTCCCAGGTTTGGAGATGTAGCAGAGTTTGGATTTCCTCCAACAAACTGGTACATATTTTAAAGCTAAGCTACCTCTGGGTAGTAAGAGAAGGTATCGTTTGATAATTGGAAGGCCTTTCTGCAATAGTGCTGGAAAGATGCCATCAATGCCTGGAGACTTAAACGGGGCTAATGATTTAATTGCTCATTCAAGCGTGTTTGGAGTAATGATTCCTCTGGCCGTATGCCAGGCCTCTTTGCTGGCTCGGTCAGTAGGGTAGACCACATCATTGTTGTCTAAGTTTGTAACCTTACAGTTGGGAAAGTGTGATTCCGCAAGCATAAGTAGTGTTTCATATTCGTTTGTTGTTTGTTTGTCATGAGTCTTCAGGGTTCCAAGTAACTCCTGGTCATGTTGCTTAGATAGGATTTTCTTAACACGGCAAGCAGCCGGTAAGTTGTCTATGTCACTGCAGAAGTTCCTCCATGCCCGTCATTTAGCGTGTCTGACAGATTTATGATATTCAGTTAAAGCTGCTTTATAAGTATCCCATCTGCCAGTTTTTTTGGCCGAATTAAAAAGTGTCTTGGTGAGAACTCTCAGCCTTTTAAGGTCATTATTTCACCAAAGAGCCTTCCTATTATTCGTGGACCTCTTTAAAGGGTTGCTTTCTAAGTAGGAATGCATTAAAGCATCAGTTAATGAGGAGTTGAGACATTCAAGATTCCATGGATTATCAATCCTGGTAGGACAACTCTTGGCAGCCTCAGCTAAATGTACTGAACAGGAATCCCCGTTTGTTAGTCTGGGGTTCCTGAATGTTGTGAAGTGGGTTTCATCACATTTAAGATCGAACCTAATATATTTATGATCTGAACATGTTTCTTCGTCAACTACATGCCAGTTAGTAATGTGAGACCTTAGCGAATTAGAGGCTAAGGTTATATCTATGATCTCAGATCTGTTTTTGTTGAAAAAGGTAGGTACTCTGCCTTTGATCAAGATAATGAGATCATTTTCAATAACATAATCTAGGATTAGCTCACCTCTATTGTTGGTGTTCGTGCTTCCCCAGATTTTGTGGTGTTCGTTGGCATCCAGACCTGCAATGATACTTTGATTGCACCACTCCAGGGCTGTGCCAATGGTGTAGGTAGGGTCTGAATCCTCATATGGCAGATAGCCCACCACTATAGTCAGCTCCCTATGTCTTATAATATAATTCTTGAACTTAAGTTACAGACTGTTTTTCCTAAAACCTGATTAACTCCTCCGCCAAAACCTATCACAGATGTTTTCAACAGGAGAGTTGGCAGATCAAACTGTCTCACAGTGGTTCCAAACGCACTTTTTCGGGTTAAAAGTCTGCACTGGTCGTTCAATTTAAGATGTAACAGTCATGTTAATGTAATTTTGTTCCTTAGTAAATTCACTTTCAATGGTATGATTGGCATATTTTTAGCTCATTTTTATGTCATAAAAATATATAGGTTTTTCTGATAATTTCAGAAAAATGTCCCTGTAACTAATTATTCTTATGTATATCTTTATATCCTGCATTTGACTTTGTTTAAAATCGTTATTAGATAAGTTTAAGAAAACTTAGGGTTTCATATAAAAACTTGATGATTTTTCAAAAAACTTCATAAAAATTAAAATTACATTAGGTATCTTAATATATACACAACTTAATGAAGTGCAATTTGTTTTCAAAATTTTAGTTTTGTTTCTAGTTTTTACTGACAAAATTTCAAAACCGTAAATTGATTTATACGCTTTTGGTAAAGTAGAATGCAGTGTTGGCTATAGAGATTTCTGCAATGGAAAGACCAGAAAAATTTTCAGCAGTAACCAGCAATAAAAAAAATATTTTTCTTTAATTACCTAATTATATTTAAGAAGAAAATAAAAAGACCTACTGGATTTTTCTGCAAACTCTATTAATTAAATCTATAGTAACTAATTGATTAAATAATAATATAGAAACAAAACAAAAATATAAATATATCTCCTTTTTTTTTTTGTTGTTCAAATTAATAATTAAAGAAATATCTTAGCCTAGAATTAAAGAAATAAACAAAAACATTCATATGACGATATATTTGGTTAGTTTCAAATTAAATTAAACTTCAACAAAGGTTATTACCATTAATATAATAGACACAAGCTCTAAACCAATTAAATACTAACATTAATCATAAGGATATATTTTTTTTTTCCAACCAACTTCTATATTGATTAACAATCAATTTTGTTTAATTAAAGAAATTAAACCTGTCTTTAACAATGATTAAATTATAAACGGAAAAAAATTAAAACTATTCATACAAAAAAAATTAATTAATATTTTCTACAAAAAATAAATTAAACAAATTATGGATACTAATAGAATAGTAAATTACGTTTATTACAGCAACCAGCTAAATAGAATGAACATAGAATTATACAAATACATACACTTTAATACATCTACGAGTTTATTACTTAATGCACTCATAAATCATAAACAAAGGCCAAGGGTCAATCTATTTATATATACCTCCATAAAATATCCCAATAATATATTTTAGCATATTTTCTTTAAATTATTCGTAATTGAACTTCTTCAAAGTACAAACTTTAATCAATTAATTAAAACACCAAATAAATCAATAAAATAAAACAAATATACTATATATTGGGATGATTAAACCGAACAAAAAATAAATCTTATTTTTTTTTTTTTAATCCTGTTTGGAGGTCAAGTGTATGAGCCTGTGGACTGTATTTTAACCATAAAAAAAAAAAAAAATTTAACGTGTTCGGGAATATGGATTACATCTGCCCTTTAAGGTTATTATTTTCTTCTTCATCTTTCTCCATCTCCTTAGTACCATCAGTGTGGAGAAATAGCCTCTGCCTATCTCATCCACTGATCCCTGTCACTGGCCTTCATCTCATGGCGCTGCCTCTGGCTCGCCCGAGTCTCTCCATGTAGTCACAATACATACGCCTGGGCCTGCCCTCTGGTTTAGCTTCCAGGAACTATTTTATTATTTTCGAAATGTTGAAAATTTTAAGTTATCGAAGTTACTTCTGTCATTTAAGCTTATTATTTTCGAAATGTTAAAAGTTTTTTTTTTTATTGGGTTTGTAGCGAAACAAACAGTTGTCAGTCATCACTAGCAATTATATCACTTAAAATGTTGGATTGGTCTCTGTTGCGCATGAGTTTTCAAAAGCCAATGCTTTACAAATATTTTATGCTAAATTAATTTTAAATTATTTTCCCATGGCATCTCCAAGACTCTCTGGACGTAGTCTGCGGACCTCCACTAGTTGGGAACCGCTGTACTATGGTATCATCAGCACTGGGATCAGTGGATGGGTCCCTCTTGAGTTCTACTTGTGCTTAAGAATGTACTGGAATGGTATTTTCTTAATTACATAGGTGTGAGATCTTTATTTTCAAACTGTTTTCCCCTGAGATTGTCTTTAGCTCGTTAATGTTTACAATTTCTTCAATACTTGTTAGTTAAGAGATTTGGTTACTCAATTCCCTTTTTCAAAGGAAACTTTTTATCATAGCAACTTTCTTTTCTTTACAACAATCGTAAAGAGCATAAGGCCAACTCTATATTAGGTAAGGAGGTTTACTCACAGAAAGGACTATTTTTACTATTTCGATTATTTTAAGGGCTGCTTTTATTCTAAGGTTAAGTCGCCATTCTCGTTGAAAGGATTCTTAACAATTGACGTATCTTGTAACTCGAATACGGTTCAAAATATATTTCAGGATGTCTTAGTTGTATTAACTGCTCGCTTGCAAAATTAAGAACTAAGAGTATATTTGGTAACCTTTTTGATTCTGAATCTAACAGTACTCTATTGAAGTAGTGTGGTAGGCCTTTATAAATGTTAAAAATGAGTTTTGAGATTGTCTATTAAACGTTGTAGTGATGGCCCTAAGATACCGCATCAATATTTTTGTTTGATTGATATAATTCATATTCTTATTACCTTCTTAATCACTTATTTCATAGCTGTTTCTTTGAAAGACAGCTATAATATATAATATTATGGCTTTGATACTCGTTATGGACTGTAATGAATTGAAACTCATAAATTCTTAATATTATATGAAATTTGTGAGATGGAATTATCAATTGCATCATTTTAAATATTTTTCAGTGAGAATATTAAACCCTCAGCAGGTAATTTTTCTTTTAAAAAGAAACGTGATGTTCGTCCATTACGTAAGTCAATTAAAGATGATGCTATTCCAGGAACATCAAAAGATAAACCAAACTTAGACCAGGTTTGTGAATTAATGATTTATATAATTATGATTATCAATAGTTGACCTTAGTGAGATCCAGAAGGAAAGGGTATACCCAGGTTAGGATGTTAGATCTGCCCCTGCAGCTTTTTTGGTTCAAACTTGGGGATCCTAAATTTGTAGCTTTTTAATTCAAACGGTTTTCGAGATTTTTTTAAAACCTCTTTTTTCAATTTTTTTTTTTTAATTGTAAAATTTGAAATTAATTAAAGAGTCAAAGGCATGAAAAAATGATATGATCATGATTCTTAAACGAAAAGCCAATTTTTAGCTGAAGAATGAAAACCAAAATGTGTATTTTTTTAACCTTTTTGAAAAGTTTTAATCACCCATTTTTTTTTTTCAGAAAAATTTGTTTATACTCCTCTAAACACAGTATAAAAAAAAAAAAAAAACTTTTTCTGAAATCCTGCATTTAACTTATTTCTTATGATTATTGAAAAATGCGTATGAGTCCAAGTCTGGCATGCGTTTTGAAAAACATAGCTTTTATCCAATTATTTTGTAGTCAAATGATTGGAAATGTTTTATAAGTAATGTAATTCTGAATTTTTGGTGAGAAATAATTGTATACTCATTTTTCAATAATGATAAAAAATATAAGTTAAATGCATGATTTCAGAAAAAAATAAGTTTTTTTTTTCATATTGTTCCACCATTTTAAAAAATTACTTTTCACAGAGGAGTATAAAAGACATTTTCTGAAAAATTGGTGATTGACACTTTTCAAAAAGGTTTAAAAAATACACATTTTGGTTTTCTTTCTTCAGCTAAAAATTGGCTTTTCGTTTAAGAATCATGATCTTATCATTTTTTCATGCCTTTGACTCTTGAGAATCAGATAAAAAAATCATCATTAATTAATTTCAAATTTTACTATTCCAGGAGACAAAACATATTATACCAAACTGACGAACAAACTAAAAATAGAAATCAAGAATTTCAAGATTCAAAACTTACTGAGTATGACTGAAAAACTTACTACTACCGACAAGTCACTATGGACTACTACTAAGAAACTGTTAAACTTCAAAGACTTTAATCACCCTCTCCTTAATGAATCTCAATCCTGGACTAGAACCGATGAAGAGAAATCCCAAACATTCGCTCAGCATCTTTTTAAAACCTACAATCCGCATCCTGATATCCTTAACCAGCATCACCTCGAATGCATTGAAACAGAACTGGATGTTCCACTCCAGCTGACCCTTCCTCCTAAAGCATTTCATCCGTCAGAAATCTTAAACTTAATCCATAGATTACCTTCCCGAAAAGCTCCTGGAAACGACCTAATCACTGCCCATATCTTAAAACAACTTCCTAGAAAAGCCATCCTGTTCCTCACATATATTTATAATGCTACACTCCGTACTACCTATTTTCCTGATTCCTGGAAATTATCTATCGTTAAAATGATCCCTAAACCCAAAAAACCGCTAGAACTTCCTTCTTCCTACCGTCCTATCTCTCTTTTACCTATTATGGGTAAAATCCTGGAAAGACTCATCCTTAAACGTCTTTATCCAATCCTGGAACTTAATCACATAATCCCAGACCACCAGTTTGGGTTCCGAGCATCCCACTCCACCATCCAGCAGTGCCATCGCGTGGTGGATGTAGTCTCTTCTGCATTGGAGCGCGGATTGTACTGCACGGGAGTCTTTCTCGACGTGGAACAGGCCTTTGACCGAGTCTGGCACCCGGGACTGCTGTACAAACTCCGTAAATTCCTCCATCCAACATACTTCCTCATCCTCCAGTCCTACCTCTCTGATAGAACCTTTAAAATCAACCACAATAGTTCCTATTCATCCACTTTTACTCAGTCTGCTGGTGTTCCTCAAGGCAGTATCCTAGGACCCATTCTCTACACAGTCTATACAGCTGATATCCCAACCCATCCTAACACATTCCTTTCTACCTATGCCGATGACACTTGCGTGCTATCAGTTAATAACGATCCTAGTATTGCCTCTCAAAACCTCCAATCCCACATCAGAGACCTTGAGGTATGGTGTCAGAATTGGAGAATTAAAATCAACTCCAATAAATCCCACCAGATTACTTTTACCCTTCGTCGTAAACCTATGACATCCTGCCCTACAGTGTCCTTTAATGATATTCCGCTTGTCCCTGTTGAACAGATCCGTTATCTAGGCCTCCTGCTTGACAAACGTCTTACATGGAATCCGCATACAAGACTGAAAAGACAAGAACTGCTCGCCGATTTTGGTTACTTCAACATTTACTTGACAGATGCTCTAACCTTTCTCTTTACTACAAAAGACTAATTTACATGACAATCATAAGGCCTATCTGGACTTACGGAGTTGAGCTTTGGGGCTCTACTAAACCATCAAACTCTTCCCGTATCCAATCCTTACAATCCAAAATCCTTCGCAAAATCCTTAACGCTCCTTACTTTGTCACCAACAAAATCATCCACAAAGACCTTAATGTTCCATATGTTGCTGATTTGGCCTGTACCAGGTATCACTCCTTCCATGAAAAACTCCACTCCCACTCTAATCCACTAGTTTCAATCCTTGCTTCCACTTCAATTCCTGACAATCCGCCGAGGCGTCTGAAAAGAAGATGGCCTCGAGACCTTCTTGTGTAGATTCACCACTAGAGTGCTGCCAATGGGCAGTTTCTCTTCATGTTTTTTTTCATGTGTATTATCATTGTAGCCGATTTACTTGATGTATGAACATACAGTTGTAAATTTCAATAAATGAATTAAAAAAAAAAATTTTACTATTAAAAAAATAAATTAAAAAAGAGGTTTTTAAAAAAATCTCGAAAACCGTTTGAATTAAAAAGCTAAAATGAAGGTAAATTGTTTTTATTCGACACCAAACTGATCCCCCAAGTTTGAGTCAAAAAAGCCGCAGGGGCAGATCTACCATCCTAACCCAGCCATACCCTTTGTCCGGGTGGCAGTCAGTGGAAGAGCACTATTGAAATAGTATTATCTATTTATTTTTATTCCAATGTTTCGACCCACATTGTGGTACATCATCAGGAGTTCTCATGGGAAGACAACTAGGATAAGACTGCAGTCTATTTCATTGTTTTTCTTTCACTGACCACCACCGGTCTAATTTCCTCCTGCATTTATATAATAATGTATCATCTGTTTCATAGGCATTATACAGTACATTGTTATAATTTATTAAAGAAAAGAAAATTAAAAAAAAGTTCAGTAGAATTATTATTTGTACTTATTAAGTATTCAAATTGTTGAAATAATGGTTCTGATATTCACCATTAGTCATTTAAATTCGGAACTCAGGTCCTATGGTCCAGTATAAGAGAGTGAATCAAATATAAACAGGAGTTTTATTCCTGAACATCTACTATCTTTACTTTTAGCATGCTTAGATGAGACCATCAGAAATGGGGAGAGCTGACTGATGTGCAATTCTAATCTCTTCGTCAATATTGTTGGAGAAACATGTAAAATGCACAACACATAAGTATAAAACTTCTTATTTGTGAAGTAGTTCAAAAGATAGAAACTTGCCAGAGATTGACTGCACAGTTGTTAGGTGATCAAATGTTGTTAAGGACAACTTGTCTGGAGGAGGATGAGAACATGTGAAAAAGGGCCAATTAAAGGGATTATCAGGAATTACAGAACAGGTTTGTATAAGTTATGGGAAATGAGAAGATACATGCTTGGAAAAGAAGAGGCAGTCCATCAGTAGAAGCCAAGACTTGACTGTCGACTGGCAAGCTTCTTTCAACCAGTGAGGCATTTTGCAAGTTTTTTTTTTTTTTTTTTAACAAACATTATCAATGCTGCTTACAAATGTGAGCTATTGAAAAAAGTGAGGGGTGCATATTGTTTTCAAATGACAAGACCAAAAGATTTGAGAGTCCATCCTTCTCGATGATGCCAGGCCCCTTCCCCCCCCTCCCCTCCCCCCATACTGCTCCTCTAATGGTCTCCAAATCACAGTAAGTGTTCTGGATTCAACTTGATCATCCTCCTCAAAACCCAAATCTACCTTTCTGTGATTTTTATTTGCTTGACTGCTTAGAGAGCTCCAGAAGTCAATGACTGATGATGAAATCAGGAAGATGACACCTGCACAAGCTTTATTCTACAAAACTACGATAAAAATCTCTCTCCTGTAAAACTCTATTCTAAAGCAGGAAACTTGTTTAAAATAAATCATAATGCTTTCTTTTCAACTATTATTGTAAAACAAATAAAATCCTACTTATACTTGATTCACTGTCCTACTACTTCAAGATAGCTTATTTATTGTATAAACCATCTGAATTACTTAGCAAAGGTTTTACCATAAATTCTTTAGAGATTTATCAGTGTATCTCAATAAGATGAAGTTAAATTGCTTGGGGTCTCTCTCGACAGATTAAATTACATGGTATTATGAGTGATATGATATGATAGCCTATGTTACTTATCATGTGATATATGATAGGGTATCTGTAAGGTATACGTAAGCCTTTTACAAAGTTTAAATAGAGCAATTATAAGTCATATGGAATGACCTCAGATTATTTTTGTTTAAGAATATCATGTTTACCATATTAATTCAGTCAAACATCTTAATTATTTTTAAAAGCCTACTTTATTCTAGTTTTAAGAAGTTAATGAAAATTTAAGAAGTGAAATTCCTAATTTGTTAACTCAATCAATTGTTATAAAGTTCAATGTATATTAGTCTTTAACCATTACTTTTTAATTTGTTTATTTTTAATTTTTCTTTTCAGGAAATTGAAATGGAGATACAGAAAATTTTCAATAAACCTATAGAATCGTAAGTGTCATTAATACATTTTAGTTAAATGTCTATAAATGTATAAACTTCATTAATGCTCAAGTTAGCTGAACAAAAAAAAAAGTGATATATATATATATATATATATATATATATATATATTATATATAGAGAGAGAGAGAGAGAGAGAGAAGCTTATGATAGACTTAATAAATAGCCTCATATTATTTTAAAGTCCCCTACCTTATCTCCCCTCTAATTTCTTTTGACACTCTAATTTCTCTAATAACTTTTGACATTATCACCGTTCAATACAAATTCACCTCATGTTAAAAATTAAAATTTAATTTTCATAAGACGTAAAAACCAAGAATGTGAATCCAATACTCATATATTTTTATTTTTTAGAGAATAATCCAGAGACCGAATTATGCTAATAGGAAATTATTTCATTTAATTAGTTAACAAAAATGTAAATATTCAATTATCATTTGTTGTGCAGACTTGATTTGACTGCTTTATTAAGAACACAACAATCTCCATATAATAAAGGCTGCAGCTTAAAACAATAAAGTACTACTGGTCATACATTTTAGTTAAATTAAAATGTATTATAAAAAAGTAGAAACTAAACATTTTCTCTGCTTTGTTGAGTAGCCAAAGTTCATTTAAGGTCTTCCTTTTTTTTTTTTTTTTTCTTTTCAACTATCTGCAATCTGATTCAATAACTGATACCAGAATCTTTGAAAACTTAATGATCCTGATAATTAAAAATATTAAATATTATAAAACAATATTCTCAAATACAAAATCCCTGTAATACTGGAAAAATAAGCTGTGGACGTTGGAGGGGTGGAGTTTTTTTAATTTGATTTTCATATCATATATTTATTTGATGATATTAGGGGTACTCATTACGTTTGCTATAGCATATTTTTTGTGCTATTTTGCTTAACCTGTCTAGTTTATACAGTTATTTCCTGTAGAAACTCTGTGAGTTTAGCAAAATAGCACAAAAAATATGCTATAGCAAACGTAGTGAATACCCCTATTATGTGTATATTCACACACACATATATATATATTTGATTTTCATATTGATTTCATTTTGGGAATTATCAAAAGATAAAATTTTAATGGCAATTAACTTAAAATAAGGTATAATCGATAAGAATAATCCTAACCTTAAGATAAAATTTGGATTTACATATTGTTAGATTTATTATAATTAAAATTATTTATTAAATGAATAAAGAATTATTTAAATTAAAGCATTTATTTAGAGGTCTAAATAAAGTTTATTTAAATAATTCCCGAGCACTGCCCTTTGCACATCCAACCAGAGTAATATAGTTATCCAACAGTTGGGATTAAACCTGAGTGTGATCACCATGTGATTTTTTTTTCCCTGCCGCGACAGGCCGTGAAGGCGCTTGGCCGTGTGGCATAGACTTGTGGGAGTATATACTCACGATTTTTGATGAAATGTCATTCAGTTTTGATTAAGTGTGGTATTGATTATATTCTCATTAGCATAATCATATATGTGCATTTTAATTACTTTGGAAATTATGACCTTTCAGAAAACCTAGCGAAAAAAAGAAAGGAAAGTCTAAGGAAATTGATTCATTCAATTGTGATGATTTTCCCAAAACAGACAGATTAAAGTATTTTAATATTCTAGCTCATTCTGGTGATTTTCTAGTCCTTTTTATTTGAAATAATACGAGAAATAGGAAGGAAGGTATAGTATTTTTAGTTGTTTATATTTCATTTATGATTTATTGTGGTCTTCAATTATTTATTTTTTATGATTTTAGATATATACCACAAATTTTAACTATCTGTTTGCTGTTATCATCAACCTTGTTCACACATTATTGAAGAACGGTAATCCTGGGCTTATTCAAAGGTACATTTTGTTTTGCAACAATTAATTTATGATTTTAGGAATTACTATCAAATTATTACTTTCACTTCCCATCTATGAAGTAAGTAAGGAAAAGTATTGTGATCTGAAATTCTTTAAATTTGAGTTTTCGCGAGAAGTACACATTTTAGGATCCCTTGAGTCAATCGACCAATTCCTGCAAAAATGTGGTTAAGTATGTGGTCTTTCTAGCTTGAAAACGATAAGTTATATATTACTAAAATTTTTAGAAGTGTGTGTGCCTAAGATATTACAGCAACTTTTTCAACAAACTCGCTATATTGATGTAAACTTTAATGGGCTTTAACCTCATGTAGGTTTCATACTGATTGAAATGGTCTGACAGGGCTTAAATGCCGAAACTTAAAATTTTCTTTCTCTGAAGTACCTTTAATTTTGTAAATTCCAAAAAATTAACCATATTATCTTGTTAGCAATTAAAAATGGTTAACTGAACAGCTTGAATGAATTTGATTACCAACTCAAATAGAAAATAGCAAAACAAATTTTTTTTTTTTTTTGGGGGGGTAATTTTATTTGTTGTTTAAATTAGAATAGTAATATAGATTTATAATATACCGTTGAATAGCTGAAGATTTTAGATAACATTTTATCTTATATAAAAAAATTTATTAGGTAATAGAAAGTGAGAGAGTTGTGACATTAAGTGATTGTTGTAGATAATAATTTTTATTGTTAGATTATTTAATCTGGAACATATGTTTTTATTGAATTTTTTTTTTTTTTTTTTAATATATTTATTGGTATTTACAACTGTATAATAAAATACATTTAGTAAATGTGATACAAGATATGTTGACATGATTCATATGTAGGGATACTACCCATTGGCAGCTCCCCAAAGACTATGTTAAACTATAAGGTCTCGGGGCCATCTTCTTTTCAGACCTCTCGGAGGATTATCAGGGATTATAGAGGAAGCAAGGATTGAAACTAGTGGGTTAGAGTGGGAATGGAGTTTGTCATGAAAGGAGTGGTACCTGGTTCGGGCCAAGTCAGCAACAAAGGGAATATTAAGGTCTTTATGGATGAGTTTATTTGTGACAAAATAAGGAGCATTGAGGATTTTTCGAAGGATTTTGGATTGTAAGGATTGGAGACGAGATGAATTTGATGGTTTAGTAGAGCCCCAAATCTCTACTCCGTAAGTCCATATTGGTCTTATGATAGTCATGTAGATGAGTCTTTTGTACTTAGGTGGAAGGGTTGAGCGTTTGTCCTGTAAGTGTTGAAGTAATCGAAAACGTCGAGCAGTTTCTTGTCTTTTCAGTCTTGTATGAGGGGTCCAAGTGAGACGTTTGTCCAGGTGCAGTCCTAGGTATCGGATCTGTTCAACTGGGACAAGAGGAGTGTTATTGAAGGATACTGTTGGGCAGGTTGTCATTGGTTTACGACGAAGGGTAAAGGTTATTTGGTGGGATTTATTGGAATTTATTTTTATTCTCCAATTCTGACACCATACTTCAAGGTCTCTGATATGGGATTGAAGAGTTTGGGAGGCAATAATTGGATCGTTGTTGACTGATAACACACAAGTGTCATCAGCATAGGTAGAAAGGAAAGTGCTAGGATGGGATGGGATATCAGCTGTATAAACTGTGTAAAGGATGGGTCCTAAAATACTGCCTTGAGGAACACCTGCATACTGATTAAAAACGGATGAATAGGAATTATTATGATTTACTTTGAAGGACCTGCCTGTGAGATAGGACTGGATAATGAGGAAGTATGTAGGTGGAAGGAATTTACGGAGTTTGTAAAGCAATCCCGGGTGCCACACTTAGTCAAAGGCCTGTTCTACATCCAGAAAGGCTCCCGTGCAGTACAATCCGCGCTCCAATGAAGACGAGACAACGTCCACCACACGATGGCATTGCTGGATAGTGGAGTGGGATGTTCGGAAACCAAACTGATGATCTGGGATAATGTGATTGGAATCAAGGATGGGATATATGCGTTTAAGCAGAAGCTTTTCCAGGATTTTACCCATGATGCATATAAGAGAGATAGGACAGTAGGAGGATGGGTATTCAGGAGGCTTTTTGGGTTTGGGGATCATTTTAATGATGGATAATTTCCAGGAAGCGGGAAAATACGTGGATCGGAGAACGGCATTACAGATGTAAGTGAGATATAGGATTGCTTTTCCAGGAAGTAATTTTAAGATATGGGAAGTTATAAGATCATGTCCAGGAGCTTTGCGAGATGGTAAACTCTGGATGATGTTTGATATTTCGGATGGATGGAACGCTTTAGGGGGAAGATTCATTTGGAGGGGAATATCCAGTTCTGCTTCAATACATTCGAGGTGATGAGGATTAAGGATATCAGGATGAGGGTTATATATTTTAGAGAGATGTTCTGCGAACGTCCGGGATTTTTCGTCGTCTGATCTTGTCCAGGATTGTGATTCATTTAGGAGAGGATGATTAAAATCTTTGAACTTTAGGAGTTTTTTAGTGGTCGTCCACAGTGAGTTATCGGTGGTAGTGAGGTTTTCGGTCATGTTAAGTAAAGTTTGAGTTTTGAATTTCCTAAGTTCTGATTTTAGTTTGTTGGTCAATTTTGTATAATTTGTTTTATCTGAAGGATATTTTGTCCTGTGCCACTTCGATCTTGCTCTGCGTTTTTCTCTTAATAAGATACGAGTGTGCTGTGGCAGTGCAGTCTGTGGAGTAGTATTGATGTTGAATGTGGATGAAGTATTATCTTTTATACTGTTAGTTATTGAGTCCGTCAGTATTCCTACAGCTTTATCAATGTCATGTCTAGTCTTTAGTGGAATTTTTAGGTCCAATGTATTCTCCAAGTCGCATCGGAAACCATCCCAGTCCACTCGTTCTGTAATTAATGAGGTGATAGGGGGTTTAGAAACAAAGCTCGAATGCAAGGATAGCAGAACTGGACTGTGATCTGATGAAAGGTCATTCAGGGTTTCGATCATAGTTTGGGAGGAGGATATCTGAGAGGAGACAAATATATCCAGGATATCAGGACGTTTTCGGAGAGATGTAGGCAAATAAGTTGGGTTCATGGGTGAGAGAATAGAATAACAATTTGAGATTGAGATACTTGAAAGGATACTGCCACGGGGGTTGGATGTTCGACAACCCCATCGCTGGTGTTTGGCGTTAAAGGCTCCTCCAGCAATGAAGCGCGGTCCTAATGATCCAAATAGGGTATCAAGTTGGATATACGGAAGGGATTTATTAGGAGGACAGTATACAGCTGAAAGGGTAACCTGGAAAGGACGACTTGAAATGATTATAGAGGTTGATTGTATGGTGTCAGTTGGAGTAGAAGGAATAAGGGAATGCGATATGGAATTATGGATAAGGATGCATGATCCGGCATAGGCAGTGTTGTCGGGGTGGTCTGATCTATAAGTGATGTAGTCTCGTATGTAAAATTTTGATCGTTGAGTGAAGTGGGTTTCAGTCAGTAGTGCAACGTCTATCTGTTTGTCATGTAGAAATATGTCCAGTTCGTCACGGTGATTATGTAGCCTTAGCATCCACAATAATATAGTCAGGCTTCATATTCATCGTGGGAGATTAAATGGGATTTCTGAAAGGAGTCTCGTGAGAAGGGTGACAAGAGGTTTAATGGTTTCTGCAAGATCTGAGAGAAAGGAGTTTAGGATGGAGTGAATGCTAGATAGATCTTGGTTGGGAAAAGGGTGTGGATAAGGAGCATGAGAAGGATATGTTATGTGGTCAGGAATGTTGACAGGAGAATGGCGTTGGGTACGAGGATGTTCAGTCCTCTGTGATACTTGAGGTAAGGGTTTCGGCTGAACAATGGGACGGGGAGTGATTTTCTGAGGATGTTCCGGAGATGGTTTTACACGCAGAGGTGGATGGTTGGAAGGGATTGATCGATGTGTAGCTTGTGGATGTTGATGGGAAGCCGGAGGCTTGGTTTGTGAGGTCGGAGGCGTCTGACTGCTAGGTGGCTGTTTCTTAAAAATGGTGGACTCGGAGAATGATTTCCTGGAATCATCTTTAGCATTGCTGATGGTGGAGGTAGAAGGCTGTGGTTGCGCGATGGTTTGTGATGATTGCTGAATTCTTGGGAAATCAACCAAATTTTCTAGTGCAGGTGACGGGGTGCATGTCTTCTCTTCGATTCTTCGTCCCGGTGTGTTTTGAATTTTCTGTCGGAGAAGAGTTTTATAAACCGTGCATCCTCTGTAGCTCGCCGGATGGGCCTCGCCACAAAGAGCACACGTTGCTGTCTCAGTTCGTGGCTTCAGACATGTTTCAGATGCATGGGGGCCAGCCCATTTAACACACCTAGCCTGGTGAAAACAATAAGCTTTTGTGTGCCCCAAGTTTTGACACTTGGTGCATTGAACGATGATTGTTTTTTTTCTCGGTTCCTCGAAACGAACTGTAGAGTACACCAATCTATTAATATTAAATATTTTGGAGTTGTTTTTGGCCGGTTCAAGATCAATGAAAAATAAAGGTAAACTATATTTTTCTTTCGGGTGTGTAACGGGTGAAATATTTCTAACGTTGTGTCCAATTTCTTCCAGGTCTCTTTTGATGGCTTCTTTAGGTGTGGTTGAGTGAAGTCCTCTCAAGACCACTCGGTAGGATTTTTCTTCCTTTAATTGAAAGCAGTGGAAGTCATAATTGTTTGTAGTTAAGTAATTTATTAGTTTTTTGTAGCTATCTTTACAGGTGGTGTTGATTTTGATGTCATCATGTCTCGAAAAGCAACAAAATTAGACTGCCCAATCAGGTTGGCTATTTCTCGACCGAAGGACATAAAATCGTTAATTTTTTAGACGAATACAGGAGGTGGCTCTGGATTTGTAAACCCTTGGGCCGGAATCTCATTTAAGCTTTTAGCTGTAACTGAGTTGTTGATTGCAGAAGCAGACGGAGCGATAGATGCTGACTGAGCTTTAGAGTTAATCTGAGCGATAGAGTTTGACTGAGTCGCAGACGTAGATGGCATAATTGATTCGTTCTTGTTGGCTGCAGTAGTACTGCGGGTTTTAGGCGGTGATGTAATTTGTATTGGCGGTTGTTTGATCTTGGCCGGTTTATTTTTCTTTTTGGTTGGCGAATTTTCTAGGGATCCAGGGTTTGAATGGCGATTTCTTATTCTTCCGAAGTTGTTAAATATGCCAAGAAACTGGGAGTTGAGCAGAAGTATGAGAGCTCTACGGCAGTCGCAACAAGAAAACTCGTTAGAAGAATGGGACAACTGCAGGTGGCATGGCATTGGTGTACGACATTTTAAAGAAACCTTGAAGCTAACAAATTTATGTACGGAAAGCAGATACCAGGTGTAGAAGTATGAAACCGGAACGTCCCTATAGATGGTGCTCGCTATCAGTTTAAAGACCATAAGACCACTTCTGTAGCGCCACCTTCTCCCTCTAACAGCTGACGAAGTTTGTTAACACAGAATAACCTTAGTTTCATACACCGGTATATTTTTGTATTACCTAAAACATGCCGAGTTTTGTGCCTACGAACTATGATTTGCTGACAGCATTGGTTTTCTGCTATAATTTGATGAAAACTAATGTAGAATGCTTGTTGAAGCATATGGTGAACATGCTCTTGGCAATACTTGGATTGGTTTAAAAAATTTAAATGACTTGAGAAACGAGGAGCGTGGGAAACCACCAAAAAAGTGATGAAAAAGAACAATTAAATGTGACACAAAAAGCAGTATCTCTTCGTCTGAAAGCTATCAGAAAGATTTAGAAAATGGGTACCACAAGAACTGAATGAAAGACAGCAAGAAAATCGAAAATCCACTTGTCAAATGCTGCTCCTCAGATGTAAAAGAAAATCATTTCTTCATATAATAGTGACAGGTAGTGAAAAGTGGATATTTTCAGAATCCTAAGCATTGTAAATCATGGGTGAGTCCAGGCGAAACAGCAATGTCCACTGTGGGACCAAATAGTTTTGGAAAGAAAACAATGCTGTGCGTTTGGTGGGATCAAAAGGGTATAATATATTATGAGCTACTAAAATCTGGTGAAACCATTAACACTGATCGCTACCAACTACAAATGATTGATTTGAATCGAGCAATACATGAAAAACGACTGGAATATGCAAAAAGGCAATATAAAGTCGTTTTGCTTTATGATAATGTTCCCTTGCACTCAGCAAAACGGGTTACAGATACGATCAAGGCGTTCAATTGGGAAATACTAGTACATGCAGCTTATTCTCTAGACTTTGCTCGCTGACGTCTGATTACCATCTATTCGCATCATTGGGACATACACTCGCCGAACAACACTTCGATTTGTATGAAAATGTACAACTGGTTCTCTTCAAAAAAAGAATTGTTTTTTTGGCGTGGCATTCATAACCTGCTGAAGAGGTGGGAAAAATGCATAAATTCCAATGGAGACTATTTGGAATAAATTTTTTTTATAATTTTCAAATAACAGACATCCAATTTGCACCCCTGCGTGGAGTCCCAGGTGTCAGTGGACAGGTCAGAGATGTTGGGTCCTTCTGTCGCAAATGCAACAGAGAGACAGAAACACTAGCTCACGTGCTGGGGAAATGTCCCAACAACTCCTTTCTGATAACACGCTGTCACCACAGTGTATGAGTTGATGAGGCTCCTTAAAGAAAGAGATTTTGCCTGCTTCGAGGAAGTTTACTGTGTGGATACGGATGGAGCCACCCGATATGCTGATATTGTGGCATTCCCCTAGACCGGAAAATCAGCTATCATTCTGGATTCCACCATGAGATACGAATCTAACGACCTTGAACTGGCAAGTAAAGTGGAAAGGGAAAAGAAAGAAATCTACGAAAAATGTATGGTATCCCTTTCCTCAAGGAAAAGTTTTGCGAGAGCTAGGGTGAGGCCTTTGGTTCGGAGCCTGCAGAACTGTACCAGGTTCAAAAAGGAGTTTCATGGAGGATATAGGTGTCGATACTAAGCACATAGCAAGAATAGCAGAAAGTGTGGTTCTCGACTCCCTGGGTATTATAATACACTATCACATCTACTTGTAGCAGGGATATTTGGGATCATTGGAGGTGCATTCATGTGCATACTTTATTTACATTTTAATTTTAATATCGTAGGTAGAAATAATCGGGATCATAATAATCAACATTACTGAGCCATGTTAAGCATAAACATCACAATTATGTTTATCCACAATTTAATTTTAATATAATTTTGTGTATATATATATATATATAGAAATAGAAATAGAAATAGAAATAGAAATTTCTACATTATATATTTATATATATATAAAATAATAAACTCTATGTTTATTTAGTTTGTACATATGTAGTTAAAATTTAGTTTTCATTGTAAAAAGAGTGCATAAATAATAAATATTGTATATAAACTATTAATGCCCTATTATCTGGGATTTGCCCCTTGCATCTAAATAGGAGCTGTTATTTAAATTTAAATTTTACTTTTTATCTTATTGTTAGCCTGCCTAACATAATATTTAATTAATAAATAAACACATATATATTTTATTTAAAAAAATGGGTATATTACATTTCTCCCCAGTCCTATGTAAAAAAAAAAAAGTATATATGGAAAGAATTTATTTATTTTTTTCAAATTCATCATTTTTTAAAACATACTAAATAAACCTACTTAGTAACAATTTTTAAATATTTTTAACACCTTATATATAAATAGTTTATATACAATATTTATGCACTTATTTTACATTGAAAATTAAATTTTAACTACATATGTACAAACTAAATATATAAGGACGATATACACAAAATAAATACACTAAGTCTACATACAATTAAGAAAATATGAAAACTTATCGCACCTGCAAAATAAACTACATACATAAATTCAGGTGAAAACAGTGAACTATTAATATGATATATTTATTTCCATTAAATAACTAATTTTTACTAAGTGATCAATGTCCATATAATAAAATAATTCAGAAAGGAAAGATTTACAAAATAACAGAATAAAAATTTAAAAATTAACATTACTATACTAGACCCCAAAGAGATATGCTTCTGCATTATTTAAGACTAAACAACAAAAAAGACATGGAATAATAAATTTAAAAAAAAATAATTAGATCAACTATTAAAACTTGTATACCCTAACATTCTAATAATGAAATGATATTTACAATTTTTTTTTACAAATTTTTCTATTATGGTTCAATCTGAACATTGTTCAGACTGTCCATTGAAAGCTCATCTAACGGAGGGGATGCTTATCAAAAAATAATATGGTGTCTGATTGTCTCTAACATGGTCCAAGACCATATAACCTTTAAAAAAATCATATTTAAAAATAACTTTAACAAGGTGTCTAGTTAATATACCGCTGCAATTATTATGTACATATTTTTTAAATAATAAGCTGTTAAATGTGGCTGGGGAATTTATTTCTGAGCCATCTGCAGTTCCTAACCAATTACTTAACCGTTGGGGTCTTCTTTCTAGACTCTGGAAACTTATTAGTTCTGAAAGTGGAATATTTTTCATCATTGGGCTTCTTATCCTGGACCTTATTTTCTTTCATGTTTATACTTTCTTGTGCCTCTTATGTGCAGATCACTGGATTCCTGTCTTGGGTTTCTTTGATCACAGAATTATTATTGGGTTGATGCAAAATTAATGCAGGTTTTTAGTAGGTATTGTAAATACGCCATATCTTTACTTTAACCATATATATTTAATCAAAATAGTTTCCATCTGAATCAATGCACTTTTGCCAACGTTCAACAAGCTTTCTTATTCCACCAGAAAAAAAATCCGAATCCCTGGACTCAATGAAATCACGAAAAGAATTTTCAATGTCGTCCTGGTTTTGAAAATTTTTCTCCCTCAAAAAGTTGTCCAGATGCCTGAAAAAGTGGAAGTCTGTAGGAGAGAGGTCAGGCGAATAAGGCGGATGTTGGAGAACTTCGTAGCCCAACTCGTGCAGTCGTCGAAGCGTTGGTTGTGCAACGTGTGGTCTGGCGTTATCGTGGAGCAGGATCGGCCCCTTCCGATTCATCAATGCTGGGCAAAGACGTTGCAATTTTTGAGTTCCGAGTTCCGCCGCCATTTCTCGTGTGGTTTTGGTTGGGTCTTCTTCCACTTTTGACCTCAGCTGGTCGTTGTCCAGAGCAAGATGACGGCCCCGACCTTCCTTGTCTTCGAGGTCGAAATCTCCTCTGCGAAACTTCTGGAACCAACGCTGCACCGTGCACTCATTAATAGCCCCCTGACCCCACACTTCATTAATATTACGAGCCGTTTGCGCAGCGCTGCGCCCTAATTTAAATTCGTAAAAATAAATTTGACGAAAATCGCACTTTGACATTTTCGATTCAAGACCTTTGAACACACTGAACAAAACGATTTTACTAAACAAATTCATGGTGAAAGAGAGGGTATTAGATAAGGTTTGTTTTGGTATAATAATGATCAATGTTAGGATTAGCTTTGTTTACACAATTGGAATTAAGATATTGCAATAGAGGAAACCTGCATTAATTTTGCATCAACCCAATAGGTCGAGTCATCAATAAAGGTTCTTCTGTACAATTAGGAGGTACTGTTTCTGGTTTAAACTCTTCACTCTCTTGTTCTGTTGGCTCTTTATCCTTATTTTCTTCATCTTCAGGGGAGGTTCTTTTCTGGGGATCAATTTTCACTTTTTTTTAAAAACTTGTCAAGGTTTTAAATACTTCTGTTTCAAATTTATCCATCTTTTGATTAATTTTTTTCCATCATCACCACCAGTTGCTGGAACATGTTTTCTACTTTTTCTGAATAACTCTTTACTTTTTCTTGGTCCTCCACATTGTTTGCTCACAAATAACACTTTAAAAACTTATTAAACTATAAATTGTACACTGATTGCCATGGTCTTATTTTTTAACAAATTAAGCCACACCTTGTTAGGCAACAAATTATATAATATTCTATTTTTATTTAAATATATTCTTTTAAGAACAAATTAATTCACACAATATTTACTTCATTAAAATTTAATTTACTCTCAGGATATGGGTTCTTGACAATCAGGCACAATTAATTTTTACCATTTATTTATAACTAAACTTACTAAAATGATACAATAATAACCAGGCTAACAAAGATTCTCCCAAATTCAGACAGCAGCAGATCCTCCCCTTTTCAGCTTCAAACCCCAACTCCAACTGTCCTATTTCTTCCTGCCCTATTACCTGTGTACATGTGGTTTGCCCCTTGCATCCAAAATGGATGCTATGTTTGACAACAAACATCCATCCAAATAGGAGCTGTTATTTAAATTTAAATTTTACTTTTTATCTTATTGTTAGTCTGCCTAACATAATATTTAAATAATAAATAAATATGTATATATTTTATTTTTAAAAATGGGTATATTACAATATATATATATATATATATATATATATATATATATATATATATATATATATATATATATATATATTATATATAGTTTTTAGATACTAAGCCTTTTAATATTATGGTTTTGTTTTATTATATGAAATGAAATGAAAATAAAAATGAAATGAAAAGTAATTTTACTCTGGGACGAGTAGTCCCCTAAGAATACTGAGAAAAGTACAATATACATGATTATTGTCAGGTCGTTTAAGACTTCAGTTTAACAATAAAAGATGGATTTTATGACAATGAATAGTATCATCTATAGATTTTAAATATTACATATGTTGGGAAGATTGATACTTTAGGAGATGGGAGAAATAGTTGGTGTTTGAAAGTGGACAATGATAAGGATTTACGAATGGATACAGGCAAGGAATTCCTAAATAGGGCAGCACGAATAACAAAGGATTTTTTAAAGGAGACGGTATATACAGATCTGTGTGAAGGTATATACAAGCTTATGGGTTGGGATCTAGTGTTTACTTAATGGACAGAGGAACAAGTGGTAAGCATATCAAGAATATAAGGAGGTTTTTTAGTTTTGAAAAATCGGAAGAGACAGACACCTAGGAAGTACTGCCTACGGAAAGAGGGATAGAGCCAATTCAACTCGGTATACCTTCTAGAAACATGGGAGCATCTGGGGATTCCACATGTGAATCTGATAAAACAATTAGTAAGTCTTTTTGATATAGTGGTATGATTTTTAATATGTTGTTGTTTTATAATGTATATATGTTGTTTTTTAAATTTTGGTGTATATCTACTATACATAATAGATCTATGTATCTGAAAGAAAATAGGAAAAGGTAAAGAAGGAAAACAATAAAGAAAATGAATAAAGAAAAGAAAAAGTTTTTAAAAAAGTAGAAAAGGAAAAAAATATGATTGTATTTATAATTAAGGGTTTGAAATTATAATGTTGAAAATAGTCCTATAGGAAAAAATGGGTATGCTGTGTTATAGCAACCCAATTAAGTTGGGCAGCATCATTTTGTTTGTTTATTTTGAAATAGAGTTTATCTCTCTCTCATCCTCTTGTTCTGTTCGTTATCAATGTTATTCCTATTGTGGTTATTATAGTTTTATATAGTTGAGGTTGCCATTTGCTATTTCAACCTAAGCAATCAATTATTGTTTGACAAATAAGCTGCACTTTAAAGTATAATAATATGACAAATAAATTAAAACAATTTTTAAATTATTGTTTTTAATAATACTCTGTTTTAAATATTTGTCTGTGATCCTTAAGGGTTAATTCTCATTATTGACTGTCATACATAATAGAGGTATCTGTCTGTTTTTCAAATGTTGCCAACCGTCAAAGTCAGTCTAATAAGTGATTTAGATGTAATGTAAGTCTCTATTGGTATTGTAGTCTAAATACTTAATCTTCATTCATTCTTATTCATACAGCAGTTCTTTTATTGTCAGTGCTCCTTTTAATTTAAATTATTTTGTATTTGGAGAGCTGCCAATGGGTAGTATCCCCACATGTGAATCCATGACATTTGAATCTTGTATCTCATTTACTAGATGTATATCATTATACAGTTGTAAATAGCAATAAATAAACAACATATATATATATATATATATATATATATATTTGTTTATTTATCAACACTATTTAATGTTTTTCAGAAACTTTTTATTTGATATTCTTCAAGAAATATTATATTGCCGCCCTTCTCCTATTGCTCTCTTACAGATGAATAAGCTATTAGTAGATGTCATCCCATTTCAACCTTTTTTAACATCTTTAATGTGCCACAATGCAAGTAAGTCTAGTTGTGTTGGATTAATATTAATATTCCTAAAAACTAATAATGACACTGGTCAGGTTTTCTTTTATTTTGTCTAAAAAATTATCACTATTTATATATACTATTAGAAATCTACCCTATACCAGGACTGCAAGGAAGAAACCATTTGGGTCATTCCATGCGAAATCATCCATAAATCTTAGGATCTCAGATATTCTCAAAATTTGGTACGATGTATCAATTTATAAAGTTAGGATGATATACAAAATTTTATTATTCTATCTGTACTATTTTTTAATTTAGAGCCACCTAAACTTTGGCTTTTTCATAACGTTTGTGCTCCCAAAGAACCTGGCATAAATAAAGTCTTTATTATCCTGGGACATGTCCCAGTAGAATAAAAAATACAGAATTTACAAAAGGTGCTTTGGAGTCTTAGAGTAAATTAAATATATGTTAATAAGTTAATAATTACTTACATAAAATAGACATATTCAAATGAGAAGAAAACAAAAACAACAAGATGTAAGGAGGGGATTGGATCCAATAATAATTGCCTGAGTTTTTGTAGTGTTTAGCCATAACTCGTTCAGATTGGTCCAGGTACAGATCCTATCTAGGTCTTCCTGAATTTTGGCAAATGCCACTAATGACTCGGAAGGTGGAAAAGTTAAATAAATCTGAAAGTCATCTACATAAAGGTGGTAGGAGCAGTGATGGATTGATTCAGGAAAGTCATTTATATAGGAGTTGAAAATTATAGGAGAAATGCTCGAGCCTTGAGTTACTTCTGAGGACAGAGTAGGGAAAGAATACAAAGGTTGATTAGGTAGATAAACTGCTTGAGTACGGCCAGAAAGAAAAGATTGGAGCCACAGAATAGAACTATGGGAAAAGGAAGATGGGCCTGTACTTATCCATGTGGGATTCTTATCCACTAAAACCACCTCCCTACACCTATTTCCCACCCTCCACAGGACTACCGTTAGCATTACATCATGGAGGAGTGGCTATATGCTGCCTCACTGTCGCAGGCTAACTCCTTCCTCACCTTTCCTTCTCTTTGGTCCTCAGTTTCTTCATAATATTTGCTGACAAGCGTCGACCAGCCACCCAATAATCTTGTGAGAGCAGCATTTGGCTGATAATATTATCGGCCATTGGTTCAGCTCCACAGATATGTTTGAACTCTCCTCTCTCTCTCCCTGAAAGTGGGTACAGCAGAAGAACACATGCTCCATACCCTCTTCCACTTTCCACTGCTGGGCACACTGGATGTTCCCCTGTATCATCAAACTTAAACCAGCCTGTGGGTCCACTTCCCTTTCATTGCAGCATCCCATCGACCCTGTCATTTCCGAACTGTCTCCATTCTCTCCTCAGTCCTGGGAGTACGGAACGCTCTGTTATATGAACGTCTTTCCTCTTCAGCGATCAGCTCTATCGGTGACATTTTGACAATCACACATGCTGCCACATATGAGACAGTTCGGAAAGCATTTATAACTTTTAGAGCACTTCGACGATATACGGAATTTATATGAGACTTCTATAGCTGAGCATGTTCAAGGCCTCTTCCCATATTGAGGCTTTATAAAGCGGTATGGAGATCACTACGTTTGATATTAAAATTCTACGGCTGTGCCTGGGTCCTCCTACATTTGGCATTAGTTGGGACAACATTGTAGTCATCTTTGTTGCCTTAACACTCACCCATTGGACATGCTCCTTTAAATTTAGTCTTGGATCAATGATCACTCCCAGACACCTCATAGAAGGCTTAGAACCTATATCCTGTCTACCAACTCTGATTGTGATATCTTCCTTTTTTTTCCTGCTACTAATTAGCGATTGTGAAAATGAAAGTTGTATTAATTTTTTGCTTCGAAAAAGAAACTTATAACTTTTATAAAATACATTTGATTTTTTTTGTCTAACTTAAATAATAAATTTTGAAGAGGGCTGAAAAAATGAAAACCAAAATGCATGAATATGACTCAATAATCTTAGTTTCATGCTTCCATTACAATTTTAGATTTCTTACTTTGCAACTATACCCATGTTAAAAATGTACACTCTATGGACACTCCTTCCAGAAATAAATTGATTCTAGCAGTTAGCTGTGATTTAATAGGATCAAATGATAATGATTACTAACTTATCTTGTAACTTTATAAATAGTGGTAATTCATTTATTTAAAAAAAAAAAAAGGGATGTAAAAGAAAAGTAATTTTAGTACTTCGTCTTTATTTAATGTATAGTTTGGAAAGCCTTAGTTTGTGCCAAAAATTTAGGACTTTCTTTTAATATATCTGAAAGTAATAGTTATAAAAATAATTTTAAAAACTTATTAGGGGTGGTTTTTGAAAAATTTCACATTCAAATTAATTGATTAAAATTCTGAATTAAAAGCATTAAAAATTCTGAAAATTTATAAAACCTGTTCATTCATTTTTTGAAACTTTTTAAAGTTAAAAAAAAAAATAACGAAATGGTCTAATATGTAGATCATATATCATCAGTGTTTAAGGAAGTCACTAATTCAAATTATTGAATTTTGCACAATGATTTTGGCTTGTTAAAAAAATAGCATAATTTGACTAAATGATTTTATCAAATTATAGCTGAATAAGGCTTTGAACGATTTAGTAATTGTGCTTGGTGAAAATATATGGTTGGCTATATTAAGTAGGTTACTATGAAATATAATTTTTTTTCTATTTAGGATTCCACGACTCATGCATGGGCCCCAATGATATGTGATATTTTGTTAGAATTCCAAAGCATAACAATGACCTATCTTTTATTTTTTATTTCAGACTCAAACCATATGGTTGTGGATACGGAACCAGTATTTTTCACTAGAGGTAAATAATTAAAATTCATAAAGACATGCATAACTAAGATACCCGGCTAAATTTTTTCATATTTCTTTTAGGTGCATGTTTTATTGAAGTGATTAGTAGCTTAATAGATTATTTTATGAAGGAGTCAGATTGGGAAATCCAAACTTACTGTGTTAGATGGCTTTCCTATATGTACCTAATTGAAAAAACTACCATAGAAGAGTGGTACTTAACGCAAAAAACGGTTTGCAGAAGGTGTCATTGTCTAGCATTGCTTACCAGTATGGCTGTTAAAATATTTGAAACAGCTTCTTCCTATTATCTACGCTGTTGTAAGTATGAATTTATTTATCTTTCTTTCTTTTATTTTTCTATTCCTGTGTATTTTTGATCCCATGAAGTGTAGAGATCCTGTAAAATTATTCAAAACTAACTTTAATAATTTGAAGTAGTTAAGGTACAAAAATTAATCTATTAAATTTAAAAAAAAAATGGAATTAAATTAGTAGATATTGGTAAAGAAAAATATATCAACTTGAAAATTGTACCATTAATAAAGACAACTTTTTAATGATTTTACAAATTATATACATTTTATACAATCTGGTGTGCCATCAGGGTAACTTCCTCTTTTTACTTTGCCTCAACCACCAAAGCAACATCATCAGCAAAACCAATAGTTTTTGTGGTGGGTATGTATGTGTATCTCAAAAAGTTGTACGAAACTAAAAAAAATTTATTTTTTATTATACATATGCCCGAGAAGTTAATGCAACTTTTTTATTAAAATCGGCTAACCAGAAGAAGAGCCAACATTATTCCATGCATTTTGCACCTCTATGATTTTCTCAAATACGGTGCCAACGAATATTCTTTAAATGCATTTTCCTGAAATGACTCTTAGAGCTCTCACATTTCGGTCATCCGGCTCAACCTTCAGTCTTTCGGCACATTCAAAAATGTCTTTATTATACCAAAATATTGACTGGAACAGGTAATCTAGGAGATTAGACAGTTGGTTAGGCAATGGACTATTGTTGTTTGGGAGCTTCTCATTGACAGCAGATCGGTCCCAGACCTAGATACCTCCTCGGTACGTACAACATCATGTTAGCCTAGTTAGCAGATAACCCAATGATGGCCTTGATACTCCTGCAGACATTTGTATTAATTCCCTCTAACACTGCAGGACCTATCTTTGTACACAAAGAAGCTCCAGCAATATTTCTGAGGATAACAATTTTTTCTGTAGATTGTAAATTTACACTTTACTCAAACCACAAACCTCTAGCAGCTATTTTCGGAGAAAAGAAGGGAATCCAAGAAATGGTAGCTGGGCGTTTACAACTGTGGGCTCACTACATGTCCAGATTTGTTTAAAAATTTCGTTATATTACTTCTTTAAACAATATAGCAGATGCTATTTCTAGACAACTGCCAAATGTAGAAGAACCAGTAGAAATGGAAATAGATTTGTTTCCCTAGTTAGTGGAGTTTTACTGGTTTCTTTGAAGAATATTAGAACATGATGTTTTAATGAGGGGCTATAGCAATAGATTTAGAGGTTAGCTACTAACTGAACTTCATTCAGCATATCCCGGAGAGTAAAAATAACTCCTTCCTGTGAGACTCAGACCAAAATGACACTGAGTTATGAAATGCAGGTCTTATTGTAGCATTATTGGAAACGAAAATTTACAGCTGCCAAAACCATATGTTTAACACAGGAAATTTAAGAGGAATCTCACCTAAATGAATGAACTGTCAGGAGGTGGTTTGCTAAATTTGAAAGTGATGATACAAGCTTACAAAGGCAGTAAGGCTCAGAACGACGATCGGTTATGGACAGAGAGGCTCTTCTGAGGTGCAATTTAAGATAATCCTACAAAAAGCACTCCTCCGAACTTGAAGTGTCTCAGTCAAGTGTGAATCGTCACTTACACCAACTGGGGAAAGTGAAAAGATCATGAAGAAAAGTTCCCCATGAGCTCACCCAGCAGCATGTCGTTTGCTCCTCTAAAATCCAAGTGATGGACGTTTCTTCAATAGAGTTGTCACTTGTGAAAAAGTGGATTTACTGGTTCAATCCTAACACATCAGGACAATAAATAGAACAGGGCAAGCCAGCTTTACTGGTCGCTAAGAGAAGTCAATTTGATAAAAAAGACCATTCTTTCGGTTTTTGAGAATTTGGAAGGAGTAGTTCACTATGAGGTTGTTCCAGATGGGCATTCTGTTGATTCAATTCAGAAAAGCTGCAACGGAAGTAAGAAGTTTTGGAGAGGTGATACCCGACTTTTTGGTGAATCCGAAGAAAGTTTCGTTCAAGCAAGACAACGTCCGGCCACACACCTCTCGATGTACAAAGCAGAATCTTGCTGAGTTTGATACTATCGAACTTTTACCACACCCAACTTATAGCCCTGATTTTGCACCATCAGAATACTACCTCTTCAGAGCTAAAGCTCACTTCCTTAAGGGAAAAACTTGTCATACATTGGAGGTAGGCAAAATTGGGGTAGACAACTTTTTTCAATTCAAAATCCAAAGTTTGGTATTGGTAGGGAATTAGACATCTGGCTTCTATATGGTAACAAACCATTGAGCATAATGGACTGGAAACAGTGGAAATTGCCCCTCCCATAGATCTAGCGTTTGTCGACAATATTTTTATAAAACAAACAAAATATTGAAATCTTCATAATTAATAATAATCTTTATTATTTATCAATAATGATTAATTAAATTTTAAATTATTGTCTTTTCTCATTTTTAATATTGGTTTGCTTTTATTTAATGTAGTCACAATGAATCATACAATTTTTTCTCCAGTTTCTTTGCCACAAATCACACAAACCACATGTTCAGACTCCGTCCTGCACACTATTTATTGAAATGTTAATATAAAGTACAATGCACAATTAATAATAATATGAAGTTTGATTTTCAAAATATGAAACGTAATAGTTCGTAGCATCTACACAAGTAAAAATCGTTTGCACAACTGACAAAATTCTTCTGTTTACATTGTTGATTTAGATAAGTGCAGGTTTAAGTCTCTTTCTATTAGATAAGGTCTCAAAACACCATAGGCATTAACGTAACACCTCATTTCTGCTGTCATACAATTATTTTATTCAATAAGATTTAATATACAGTCCTATGCAATTGAGCTTGATATTCAATTCTTAATGACCTTATTGATTTAAATTTTTTTTCTATTTTCACAAGAGGAAAACATTATCAATGAATTAGATGATGATGAAAACAGTTACGCGGCTGAATGAGAGGCACTGTTATCTTCTGGTATTGTGCCTCGACATCCACTAGTGGATCTCGAGGTTTGATTCCGTGATTCCAGGGGCAGTTTGTAAATATTGTAAATAGGTATGAATGTGATCAATGTTGTTATTATTATTTTCTTTATAAATATTTATTTAATTTTGTGTATATATATATTTTTTCTTTCTTCTTTGTTTAATCTCTATTAATTATTTATATTTGTTTTTTTTACAATGTACATATGGGATGAATGATTTCTTCTATCTGTAATACTCATTGCCCCAGAAGGTGGCAGATTGTATTGTCCCTTTCTAAAATTAAAATCTTAATGCTTAAAACGGTCATTTTTTTTTTTTTTTTTTTTTTACTCACCTCAATTCAACTGGAGAGACTTCAGCCTAGTGGATGTGAGGGAGGGAAATCCGAAGCAGGAAAGACATCCTTATATACGAAGGCATAGCAACAGTTAAAGGAAACGAAGGCAAGAAGGTGGAGTTCCAGCGAGGAGAAGAGGTGTATGTTCAGGACTACAGAGACTTGCCATCCGGAAAGGGTACCAAGTGGATCAGAGCTGTAGTTACAGGAAAGTTTGGAGAATGCCTCTACTTGGTGAGGCCTGAAGGCACCAAGCACCAAGCTCACATGGAAGAGGCATGTAAACCAAATGCTGAAAACATATGGTACAGTCAGAGAGGAAGATGAAGGTGAGGGTAAAGGGTGAAGTTAAGGGGGAAAGGTGTGATAAAAGAACTCTTAATGTTGTATACATGTAATTAATTAAGTATCGCCACCGCACATTGGCAGTGGAAGTTGCGGTTAAATTACTTTTGTATACCTTTATTTTTAATTTTTTAATAATACATTTCTGTTACTTTTAGAGTTGTTTTTGATAAGGTATCTTTTTTAGGTTTTCAAGGGCGCTATTTCTGATTATGCTATCAGATTTCCGATCGCTCATGCACGTTTTGTGTTTCGGTTAGTTTTATTGTTGTAATTGATGAAGATATTTTTTATTAGGTGTCCAAGGAGGCTATTTCTACATGTTATATCAAAATTACGATCACGCATGCGTGCTTATTGTTTTGTTAACATTTATTGTTGTTATTAAAAGAGGTATTTTTTTATTAAGTTTTCAAGGATGATATTTCTGGATATCCTATAAGTTTTACGATCGCGTATGGGCGTTTTGCCTTTCAGTTATTTTTATTCTTGTAAATGATGAAGGTATCTGTAGAAAGGTTGGATGCTATATGCAACTATAATGCCACATGTTTGATTGTGCTTGGGCTTATTAAATGTTCTATATTTATAAAATTTTAATTTTAATATTTGACTAAATTGTATTGACTCATTTTATCTTTTCATACATGTTTTGCCTAACTAGACGTTTTGATTATTTAACAAAAATATAATCTCAAAGACGATATGCAAATAAATTATGATTTTGAAAAAACAAGAAGTAATAAATTCTTTCCAAATATAAATATGGTATTTTTGTAAAAAAAAAAAAAAAAAAAAAACTTAAAAAAAATAGTATTGTTTGTTACTGAAGGAATTGTTTTGATTATTTTTTTAATATTTATTGTTGTTATTCTGATATTCAGAAACAGCATCCTTGAAAACCTAATAAAAGATACCTGTATTAATAACAACTACAAAAGTAACTGATATTTGATTTGACTGTAACTGGAGATTTGATAGCATATTGGAAAATAGCATCCTTGAAAACCTAATAACAGATACCTCTAATAATAAAAAATATAAAATTAATAGAAACATGATACGTGCATGCGCAACCGAAATTCTAATTGCATCTTCGGAAATAGTGTCCTTAAAAAACTAATAAAAGATACCACCATCACTAATAACTTTAAAAGTAATGGAAACACTAAATCCGCGTGCGAAGTAAAAAATCTGATAGCATATTCAGAAATCTTGTCCTTGAAAACCAAATAAAAAGATACCTCCATTAATAAGATGCCAAACCTTATTACTCATCATAAATTTATTAATAAGTAGATATTAAAATGTATTTATTTAAAACACTAAGTATTTTTTTAGAAATTTAATAATTTTTTAAATATATATTTGGTAAATAATATTATTTGCTGAATTATTATATATTCGAACAATCTTTATCTGTTAAATAACGTTTTATTCGAATAAATAAGTTAAAATTTGACAGATAAATTCAATTTATTCGTTATTTGCGGCCGACAGATAAATTTTTATTCGAATAACGGATAAATAATTTATCTGTCGTCCGTTATTCGATTTGTTCGAATAACGGATGATTTTTTCATAGATACAATTTTATTCGAATAACGAATAAATTATTTATCTGTCGTCCGTTATTTGATTTGTTCCAATAACGGATGGTTTGTCCACAGATAAATATTTATTTGAATAACTATCTAAAAGGCATTAATGCAATTTTTTAATTTTGGTTTCCTACTTACAATCTTGTTATAGATATATTTTATGTACATTCTTTTATTCTAACAATCATTATCTATATGTTTTATCTGCCTATAATTTATTTTTTTCAAAAACTTTAAGTCTAAATTTATATTTTCTCTCTTAAATTATCAATTCCTCATTACTTTATTTTTTTCCTATTTTGTTTGATACTGACACTATGTATGCTCTTAATATTACTTACATCGTAATGATTCGCTCTGATCTATTCCTTATTCCCCTACCCTTTCACAGTTATTCCAATTCCAACCTTCACAGTTATGACTAATATCTTCATTTCCTGTCACGTCAATGTTCAATCCCTTATTATCCATTATAATGAATTCTCAAGTATTTCATTGATAATTTTTATCGCATCATAGCTGTCTCTGAAACTTGGTTAAAACCTTTTATTCCTTCCTCACAGGTATCTCTTGTCAATTATTCCTTCCTATATAGATGATAGATCTGATCGCAATGGTGGTGGAGTGGGGCTGTATATGCACGGCAGTCTCAAGGCCAAAATCCCTCTTTAATCCCCTTCACAATTGAACACATTGACAGTCCTCACATTGAATACCTATTTGTGGAAATCTCAACTGTTCATCTCTTCTCCTGTATGCCATCGTCTACTGAATTCCTCATGTTCCATTCGACAGCCTTTTCGAATCATCTGTAGTTCAGTTGGTCTTCAGTTATTCAAATATTATTATCTCCAGAGAGATCAATATTCATATGATCCCTGAATCATATGATAAATCCTTCCTTTTATATATATATATATATATATATATATATATATATATATATATATATACCTACTGTTTTCCCTAAATATTTACCTCGTTCCTTCCTATCCCACCCATCATACTCAATTCTCCGGAAACTGGCTGGACCTCCATATAACAGACTCATCACTAAAGGTCCTTCTATCCTTCCAGTATCTAGTCCATTTCTTTCATCCCATGATGTCGTCAAGATATCATACGACCTGCCTGTAAAATCCTACACTCCTAAAGTAGTCTCCTTTCCATCCTTCCCGCTCCACTAGTTTTTGGCCCTAACTCAGCTTCCACTGGTTTACACCAGTGATGCGGCTGAGAGAAAGGTGCAGGGATCTCTTGGATTTGGCTTCTTCCCCCACTTGTGGAGGGAGAGACCCAGTCTAGGGTCCCTTTAGCAGATTGTATGTAGTTGTTTGTTTGTATGATGTTTATTTATTTCCCAACTTTGTATTTATCTCTACTACAGGTTGTTGTTTTGATTTGTTTGTTGTTGTTTTTATTAATTGTTATTTCTTTGTATTTATTTGAATTTATTTATTTCCAATTTTATATAATTTGACTTCACCATTATTTTCTGTATATATTGTATGAATGTGTATCACATCACTATTAATACTGTTCATTATGAAACAAATTGTAATATATCTCAATAAATAAATTTTAAAAAAATAAGTTTTTGGAATTCTCTTCCATCAAACATCCGTCGAGCAACCTCTCTCTCCACTGTCAAATGCCTTTTGTTCCAGTATCTTCTCACTTCCCATAATGACGCTAGCTGACAATAATAATTGTATTGTTTGATGATAGTCAATACTTTAAGTTTTTTACAAGTGTTTAAGTAAGTTGAAATAACTGTACTTTTGTTGGGTTTTTTTTTTTGCGCATTTTCATTTAGTTTTATCAAAAACATTAAATATTAGTTAATTATATTGTTACCATATGTATTTTTTTCTTATAATTATTTTTATTTATTTTATTTTTACTTATGTTAAATCTATTTTCTTTTTTTGCTGTTTTTGCTCATTAATTTTGTATCTTGCCCAGAACTGAATATTTTATTATGTTAACTTTCATGTTATTCTTAGGGGACTTAGTCCCAGAATAAAGTCTTTTTTCTTCTTCTTCTTCCTATCAAAAATTATCCCTCCCAAAATCCTATTACTGCAATTCCATTCCTGTCACACCAGGCGATCTCAGCAATCATTTAATATTCTTATCTCTTTACTCATCTTCCATCACCGATATTGAACATCTTAGTTTCATTCCAGAAAGTTTCTCCTTCTCACATGTTCATACCAATCCTATATCATATTTACAATTTTTCCTTGCAAAACTCCATATTCCCTGCCTCTTGGAAAAACCGCCTTAGTTTGAACATAAAATAAAATTCCTAATCCTTCTTGATTTTTCCAAAGCATTTTATACGGTTGACCACAAAATCCTTACCAAACTAAAAAACCTCCCAATATCCAACAGTGCCTTGTGCTGGTTCAAATCCTTCCTTTCTGGCCGCTTAGTTCCAGGCCAATCTCCTTCCAACACTTTGCCTCTATCCTGTAGTGTTCCTCAAGGTTCATCACTATCTCCTACCCTGTTTGCTATTTACACCAATGATCTTCCCCTTCATATCCATAACACCCATTACCATATGTATGCTGGTGACTTACAAATTTATCAATCCTTCCCTTCTTTGGACCTACTACTAGCGATTTAAAAGCTTCAAGAAGATCTGAACAGAATTAGTTATTGGACAGCAGTCAACAAGCTTGAGTTAAATGCAGAGAAGACCAAGGCGATTGTGATAGGTTCCAATATCCTCCTTAAAATCCTTTCCCCAATCCCAATATTGTTTTTCAATAATAATCTAATGAAGTTCCACCAAACCGTTAAAACCTTGGAATCACCCTTGATCAAACTCTTTCTTGGAAAAACCACGTCTGCAAAATCTCTAGATACACAATATCCTCCTTAAAACTCCTATATTACCTTGGTCACCTTCTTCCATTTGAAACCCGTTGGCTCCTGGTTTGTTCCTTAATATTTTCTCATTTTGACTACTGCTGTACGGTGTATATGGTTGTCTCTGGGGATCTTGAAGCGAAACTTAAACAATTTTTTAACTGCTTGATATGCTTCATCATTGGAATAGCCAGGGATATTTGTGTCACCCAATTCTTCGGAGAGTTGAAGTAGCTTTACCCTACCTACAGTTGTAAGTACTTCCTGGCATCCTTCCTTTTCTGAGTTCTCCAATCCCGCCGTCCTTGGATTCTTCCAAATCCGATCCTCGTCTGAATGGAATTCTATTCCTTCATATATTCGTCACTCTGATACTCTTCGGACCTTAAGACACTAAAGTTCTTTTTTTATATATTTTGTAATATTATTCTAAAGGGATCTGTCCCAAAATAAATAAGTAATTTATTATTATTATCTTCTTTTTTTTTTTTATCCTAATCTATTTATATTCACACACGTCATGTGATTGACAATCAGTGAATGTGAATAACAACAAAGTTGATAAAGTGTGATGGGCATGATGGAGGAGGATGCCCTGCGGCTCTTCTATTATTTTTTCTTAAATTTAAAGTTTTGACTATATCTATTTAAGTAATGATAGTCCTATACATTCCTTTACAAATAGCTAAGCATAAATAATTTTTTTTTTTTTTTTTTTTTTCCTACAGGTATTGAAAATAGACTTACCTATTTGCTAAGTTGCCAGTTGTTAGAAATTATACAGAGTGGAGTAAAAGTTCTTTACGTAATGATTGATTTTGACAAACATTTTTCGGAAAATATTGGTGAACGCTATGGTATGTTTCTACGATTCTTGGATACTGTGAAACTAATACATAGAAGTCCTGAGCAGTTCAAAGAATTCAATTCCAACAACAAGGATTGTAAGTTGTTTTGTTTTTTTCACAATTCGTTTTTAAGTATTATTAGAAAATTCTCCATATTCTATAATCATAATAAATACTAAATATTTGTATTTATATAATATAATATTTATATTTATTTATAGATAAATAAATACTAAATATTTATTTAATTACTTACTAATACATCCATTTTCGATCTAAAGTAAAAAAGAAGAAGAAAGGATTATTACTAATTACCAAATATCAGATGCATTAGCTGCTTATGAGCTTTAGAGGCTTCATCTTTAATGATTGATACAACCCATCTGATTTTTTTGTTTTATGAATGAGATCTTACAGAGTCCAATGAGCCTTAATAAAAAGATTTTTTTTTTAAATGATATGGTCCTGAAACCAAAGTCCACTGCAATTATTCAGTTTAGTAGAAGTACTGTGTTTCAACCACTGGGGATGTAAGAGATGGATTATTAACCATTGAATTACAGAGACTTCTCAAGGCACTTCCGCATTCATGATTTGGAAGTATTTAAAAATACCTAAATCATGAACTTTATTTGTTTCTTAAAAATATCTAATTTTTAGAATGCCCCCTGTGTAATAAAAAATATCACCTACTTTTTTTAGACTATGAATTGTTAGCAGAGTCCCCAAAATTGAATTATTCTCCTCATTAATATATTTATTATGGAGCGGTGTGGTCTAGAGCACTATTCTACTGTTCCTTGTAGTGGTTCAAACCACAGCTGAGGCAGAAATATTTATTATGTTATTTCAGCAAAGAGCAATCTTGGGAGACTATGGAGACCCTCCTAGGGCAAACCCAGCTTCTATAAAGTGTGAACCATAAAATTAGGGAGGAGGGGGGTAAACCTGGTGACTTAACAATAAGATTACAGAATATACAAAAAGAACTTTAGTGTCTTAGAGTACAAAAATAAAATAAACAAAAATAATATAAATAAAAACAAAAGCGAATAATAGTAATAAATTAAAAGGTAGCTTCTAATAATAATAATTCTAATAGTTCATAGCCAAACTAGATAAAAAATAAAACAAAACGTATGTGCATATATACACAATTTTAATTAAATGTGCAAATGCACCACAATGTAAAATATTATATTTAAATAATCATTTCTTTTTGTTTTGTTTTTTTTACTATTTTTATAGAAAATTTCAAATCTATTTGGGGTTCTTTGAAAATTGAATAGAAAGGAAGTGATCGAATAGGCAGGATTAGAAGGTCAGAAGAGTATCAGAATGACAAATACATGAAGGAATGGAATTCCATACGGACGAGGAGCGGATTGGGAAGGATCTGTTGAAAGCTGTGGTTGGGTGATGCGTCATATACAGGTCTGAAGGCTGTGAACGAGTGTTGCGGGTGTGGACAGAGGATTTGAATTAAAACATATCTGAGATGTATGAAGGGCGGCTGGATTGGAGAAATTGGAAGAGGAAGGTTGCCAGGAAGTACTTACAACAGTAGGAAGGGTAAAGCTACTTCAACTCTCCGAAGAATTGGGTGACACAAATATCCCTGGCTATTCCAATGATGAAGCATATCAAGCAGTTAAAAAATTGTTTAAGTTTCGCTTCAAGATCCCCAGAGACAACCATATACACCGTACAGCAGTAGTCAAAATGAGAAAATATTAAGGAACAAACCAGGAGCCAACGGGTTTCAAATGGAAGACGGTGACCAAGGTAATATAGGAGTTTTAAGGAGGATATTGTGTATCTAGAGATTTTGCAGACGTGGTTTTTCCAAGAAAGAGTTTGATCAAGGGTGATTCCAAGGTTTTTAACGGTTTGGTGGAACTTCATTAGATTATTATTGAAAAACAATATTGGGATTGGGGAAAGGGTTTTAAGGAGGATATTAGAACCTATCACAATCGCCTTGGTCTTCTCTGCATTTAACTCAAGCTTGTTGACTGCTGTCCAATAACTAATTCTGTTCAGATCTTCTTGAAGCTTTTAAATCGCTAGTAGTAGGTCCAAAGAAGGGAAGGATTGATAAATTTGTAAGTCACCAGCATACATATGGTAATGGGTGTTATGGATATGAAGGGGAAGATCATTGGTGTAAATAGCAAACAGGGTAGGAGATAGTGATGAACCTTGAGGAACACTACAGGATAGAGGCAAAGTGTTGGAAGGAGATTGGCCTGGAACTAAGCGGCCGGAAAGGAAGGATTTGAACCAGCACAAGGCACTGTTGGATATTGGGAGGTTTTTTAGTTTGGTAAGGATTTTGTGGTCAACCGTATAAAATGCTTTGAAAAATCAAGAAGGATTAGGATGGTTAATTTTTGTGTTTGATGGCGGATAGTAGATCTTGGATTATTTTTAGGAGAGCAGATTGTGTTGAATAACCTGGTCGGTAGCTAGATTGGAGAGAGTTAATAAATCAACCAAAATGATTATAAACCACTCAACGGAACTGACTATATAAAGTTTTAATTTTCGTATAGATTTTAGAACTTTATTAATGAGTTAATATTTATTAACTATAATACACTATATAGTAACCTATTGAGGATAGTCTCTTTGTAAAGTTACTAAGTATAAATGTTCTATTGGAATATAACAGATGTGACGGGGTAAACGGCAAAGCTCCTTACACCACAACAGATACTCTAAGACTGACTAGATAAATATGCTATTATTTATTATAACTTTTTCCCATCTTTCCACTTAATGTTTCATGTTTCTTTAATTGTTTCTGGTAATTTTTGTTACCTTTTTTAAAAATTAGTTTTATTATAATAGTCGACCAGCTTCTGCGAATATTTCCCTTTTTGTGAATTTTTTTCAGGAGATAATGTCCTCACTTGAGAGTTAATAACTTGGGGAATATTCATTAAGAATTCCGCCTTTGCCTGGGGATTTACTTTTTCATATGATGCAGTCATTTTTAATTCTTTCTTAGTGGTAATACCATTGAGGAATGGATTTATTATTTTGAACTGAGCTTTAGTCTACTATTCTCCAGGTTCCATATTAGAACCCTGGTTTTGGCCGTGTCATAAAGTGGTTTCCTAAAAATTGAGGTAAAAACCTGGTGGCCGATCTTGATCTCAGGCTAATTACCTCATTGCAGTACATGGCCTAGAAACTCTACATGTATTGAACCCAACTAACTCTCTTCATGGATTGTAGTAGTACAGGAACAACAATTTCATTGAACTTCTGAACTTGCTATCCAATATTTAGATATCATCGATTATGCTAAATAATGATTATTAATATATTGAATAATTAATATTTAGCTTAACATAACTTGAAATTTAGAACATAAGCACTAGCCCATGTTCATTATTTCTGTTTTTAGGGGATTTAGTCCCAAAATGATAAATTTTTTTAATAATTTACTGAACCATGTAATAATAGTGTTATCTTTTATTAGTGGATATAGTGCAGCTACTCCTAATTGAAGAAAAAGTAGTTGATAGCATTGCTAAGACTTCCAAAGCTTCTGAAACAATTAATGAAATGGCTCAACTGTTCAACTCTTGCATTGATTGGCCACCAAATCATTCCAAAGTGATAAGTTATTTTTGTCAGAACTGTCTGACTAACCAAATGTAAGCATTATATGTTTATTATTTTTATTTTTAACTATAAATTTTATTTTTATTGTTATATACTAAATTATTTAAAATTGAAGTTGCATTGGCCTGGCTAGATTTCTCTCATTACGGCACCATTTGAATAGATATATGAAAAATATTTTCATGATTTTAAAGTTATTTTTTTTACTCATTACTGCTATAGGGGTACTCACTACGTTTGCTATAGCACATTTTTTGTGCTATAGCCAACGTAGTGAGTACCTCTTATATTTCTATCCATTGGCTGTTAAAATAAGTTATGTAAAACATTTCTCAACACTTTATTGATAATGAAGGTGTGGAATAATTCAATATTTTTACTTAATCCTCTAGGTGGATACTCTAGGTGGCGTTTGTGGAAGAAAGCAATGGATCGTCAAACAATCAGGTGACAGTAGGAAGACTGATGAAGTAGAGGATTTGCAGAGGGAGAACTTAAAATGAAGTTACCTTTTAGCTTTAGAATCAGAAGATAGGGCTTTATGAAAATAATTGGATTTTGGTCACCTTACTGTTCTTTGTGTCAAGTTTAAGAGTGTACATAGTCATTTACAGTGTTTGTCTAAAGCACTTGCAGTACTTAAAACTTTTGTTTAAAAACATTTTATTTTATTTATCTCATATGTTTTTTAAAAAATGGAATAATGTTAATAATAACTGGCAGATTCAAAATAAAGGCTTTAATATCTGGAAAATGGGTTGATTACTCTTTTTCAAGTTTGAGTTTACAGTCCCCACAGTTGAGCCTTATCATGGGTGCTAAGGATTGTTAAATGCTATTTGAGATAATAAATCATTTGTTTAGGATTTTCCAATAATAATCTAGTTAAATGGAATTATATTAGACAAGACCATGTTAGACGATGGCATCGGGATAAGGATCTCTGAGAGATCGTCTAAAATGGTGTGTATTCAATGTCCTTTCCTAATTTATGTACCTTAAGACTCGGTGATGACCTATGATGAGGCTCAAAGTGTTGGCAAAGCAATAAATAGTTGAGACTATTTCATTTTTTATTTATTGACTGTCACCCTGCTTCTAAAGCTCCTGACAATCGACTGTTTATATTCATTATTTTTACTTCATGTTTCCAATCAAAAGTTCTTGTAGTAATAGCCCTATAATAAGCTTTATAGTTTCGACTGTTTTATATTTATAATGTAAATTTGAGCACATACAACGGTGTAGTCCATCAACTGTATATCGATTTAAAAAAAGCTTATGATTCCATAGACCGTCAGAATCTGTATAGCATCATGATTAAACAGGGAATACCTAGAATGTAGGTAAACCTAGTAGAGATATGTTCGTCTGAAATATTCCATAAAGTTTGAATCGGTCATAATTACTCCGAGAGGTATGAGTTGCGATAGGGTTTGAAACAAGGTGACTCCCTTTCACCTGTTTTATTTAATTTAGCATTATAATATGTCATAGAAAAGGTGACGTATACCGAGAAAGGTTTAAATCTGGGTGATAAAATTCTGGTTCTGGGATACGCCAATGATTTGGTACTGCTAGGCCAAGATACGGAAATCATGCAACCAAATACAAGTGCGATAATAACAACCTGCAAAGAAATTTGGCTCGATAAAAATACCAATAAGGCGTAATATATTATTAGTAGCAGAAACGGTGATGATATTGGTCATAGTGATATATCAGGACAAGTGTTTGAGCACGTAGAGAAATTTAAGTATTTAGGTTCAATGATACCAAGAAAAAAATAAATCCAAGAGGAATTAAAGTCCCGGTTTTAAGGCGGAAAATGCGTGTTATCATTTTATTACTTACTTAGCTCGCGGGTTCTTTTTAAAAAGTTAAAGGTTTAAAATCCCATGATCCTATCTACTGGCCTACATCCCTTAAAAAACTACCCGACATCCTTGATATATTCATTACCTCCCAAATACCCTCCACCCAATCTACAGTCAAATCCTTAAATGAACTTTTTTCAGATCACAGCCCGGTTGTGCTTCTCATGCATTCAAATCCTGTTCTTAAACCCACTCCCCCTTCATTGATTAAAGGACGTATCGACTGGGACAATTTTTGTTATGACTTGGAGAACAGTTTGCACTTGAAAATTTCATTAAAAACTAAGGAACAAATAGACTTCGTCATTAGACAATCAGCAACATCAATAGAAACCGCCATAACCAACAACACATCTCACCATAAACATCGGACTTCTCATGACACAAGTTGCCAAATTATATTCGCCTTTTATTACTTGAAAAAAAGCGAAATGGCATCGAACAAGATATCCATCAGACAAAACCCATTTCAGTAAACTTTACAGAGAACTTTACGGAAAAACTAACAACTTCAAAAAAATTACTATGAACCACAGCTGCAAAACTACTAAAGTACAAAACCTTTAACCGTCCACATCTCACTGAATTCCAGACCTGGACAAGATCTGATGAAGAAAAAGCTCAAATCTTAGGTGAATATCTTTCCAAAAGTTTCAATCCTCATCCCGATATCAACAACCCAATCCATAAAGATCATGTTAAAGCAGAACTAACTGTTCCCCTCCAAATGTCTCCTCCTCCTAAAGCCTTCCATTCATCAGAAATCATAAACATCCTTAGCAAATTGCCTTATAAAAAAGCTCCAGGCCACGATCTGATCACAACCCACATCCTAAAACAGCTTCCTTGAAAGTCCATCCTTTTCCTCACGTATATCTACAATGCCACACTCCGTTTCACCTATTTTCCTGATATTTGAAAACTGTCTATAATCAAAATGATTCCTAAGCCCCGAAAGCCACCTGAAAACCCATCCTCTTACCGTCTTATCTCCCTTCTTCTAAAACGTTTATACCCAATCCTAGATTTCAACCATGTGATTCCTGATCACCAGTTTGGATTTCGTTCATCCCATTCAACTATTTAGCAGTGTAATCGCGTGGTGGATATTATATCCTCCACATTGGAGCGCTGAATGTACTGCACTGGAGCCTTTCTCGACGTGGAACAGGCTTTTGATAGAGTTTGGCATCCAGGACTGCTTTACAAACTCCGTCAATTCCTCTCCCCGACATATTTCCTAATAATCCGTTCTTTCCTTACAGATAGATCCTTTAAAGTTAGTCATAATCTATCCTCCTCCTCAGTATTCACTCAGTCAGCCAGTGTACCTCAAGGTAGTATCCTTTGTCCAATCCTCTGCACGGTGTATATAGCTGATATTCCTACCCATCCTAGCACTATCCTTACTGCTTACGCTGATGACACATGTGTGTTTTCTGTAAATAACGATCCTATTGCTGCATCCCAAATCCTACAGTACCATATATCTACCATTGAAGGATGGTGTCAAAACTGGAGAATTAAAATAAATCCCATCAAATCACCTTTACTCTACGTCGTAAACCTATGACTTCCTGCCCTACTGTTTCCTTTACTAATACCCCACTCATCCCTGTAGAACAAATACGATACCTAGGACTTTATCTTGACAAACTTGGAACCCTCATACAAGATTTAATCGACAAGAAACTGCTCGCAGATATCTTTTAATACAACACTTACTTGACAAACGATCAAAACTCCCTATTTACTACAAAAAAACTTATTTATATAACCATTCTTAGACCAATTGGGACATATGGCATTGAACTATGAGGCTCTACTAAACCATCAAGTTCCATCCGCATCCAATCCTTGCAATCCAAAATCCTACGAAAAATTCTCAATGCTCCTTATTTTGTTACTAATAAAATCATCCATAAAGACCTCAATATCCCACTGATTGCAGACTTAACCCAAATTCGATACACCTCCTTTAATTTCTTCCCACTCCAACCCGCTTGCGCGTAAACTCTCATCTCCATCTCTTCCTGGTAAACCTCCGAGGCGCCTGAAAAGACGGTGGCCTCGAGACCTGTTAATAAAATAATCATTACAGTGTTACCTAAAAGAATGATTGAAGTGCTACCACTGGGTAGCGTCTTCACAAGACTATTTCATGCCATTGTTGTATATACAGTTGTAAAAATCAATAAGAATATATTTTTTAAAAAACAAGGTTAGAATTCATAAAACTGTTGCGGTATTTACTTTTTGCGTGTTCGAGTATATTGTTCTACAAAATAAAACAAAAGGATATAATTAACAGAAGTCTTTTATTAACAATCAACACTCTCACTTTATGATAATTTTATTAACTGAAAGAGGTTACAATACTGTTACATATTGATTAATAATCTATTGCAAATCAATATAACTAATTAGGTACAATTAATATGCTTCTTCCTTATCCACATTCAAATATCGCCTTTTCCAACACCTATTATTCCAAACTGACGCTTGTTAATCTTTAATTTTAAATTAGATTTTTCATTATAAATCTTTATAAGGAATAAATATCCTATGTTTACCTTCTTATTTATTTTTTATTTTATTTCATATATACATGTATATATATTTTTTTTTTTCGTTTGAGTGTTCAAAATTAGTTGTTTCTTACTTTCAATTTACTATTTGTTTACTTTACTTTTTTTTACGCTTTTTCTTATCTACATAATTTTTAGATGTGTACATAGAGATGTGTATGAAACATACATTTATATAAATTTCTTTTTCTACCTCTTTTACTTATGTACATAATTATGTCTATTTAATGTTATCTGGCCAGATGTGCTACCTTTACTTGTAAATTTCATGTTATTCTTAAGGGACAAAGTCCCAGAATAAATTTTTTTTCTATTCTATTCTAAAAGATTACCTTCTGACACTTTGTCGGCTGGCAGAGGTGGAAATTGTCTCAGGCGTTCGTTCTAGGCTCTCAGATCTCCAGCTGCTCTCTCTGACTCCCAGACGGACATCTCTTCTTCTAGATGGAACCCGACTCACATCTTCTTGAGGATGGAATAAGACTGCCTCTTCTTGAGGATAGAACTTGACTGACTTTTTCGATTCTTCTCATCGTCGTCGCCTCGGGCAGGGCTGATGTGGGAAGTGCCCCAAGCCGGAGGTCCTTTGTCCTAGTGTCTAGGAAGTTCCCCGAGGTACGTATTGCTGGGGGGCCCCATGGAGGTAAACGCCATTTGATGTTTTCCCGACAAAGGCTTATTAATATATTAATTATTTAATAATAAATTTAGAGCCCTCGGCATCCTCAATACATAACCATAGTTTCTTGGAGTTTAGATACAAATGTTTCTGCATCATCTATTCATTGAGCTGTTTTTCCAAGAAATTCACCAGGCAATTTTATAGTTGTTCCATAAACCAATTTGAACCAGGAGACATCTATCGCGGGATTGAATGTAGCATGCAAACCCAAAATAATTGTTGGTAATGATTCTAACCATGTAAAATTTCGGGGTCCGGTATGTGCTCTACAACCGGGAGCCCTTTATTGTGTCTTAATGAGAACAAAAGAAAAATGCGTGAGTTCGTAAATTGGTTTTATTTAGGCACTATTACAAACTTAATGAGAGGGTCAAGGTCCGTAGTAATAATTTTTGTCTTATCTGATCGGCGGGCGCAGTGCCCGTCCTCGTCTTCCCGGTTATCTTCGTTCCTCGCTCCGGGTGGACAGGTCTCTACCGGTGCAGAGGTACAGCGGATGCTATGTACTCTGGCTCAGGATGTAGATCCGTATAGGCCGGCTGCTAGACGAGGAAGTCCTGGAAAGCCCCTCGGAAGTGAATTCTGTACGTAGTGGGGCTAATGCCTTCTGGAGCTTACTTGCTCGCTTTTCCTGTAGAGAAACAGAGACCCTGACCCGGGTAGCATTAAATATTGCAAATATAATTTAGGAAAATAATCCCTGGAGGAGGTTTAAATCTGACAGAGCATTTTAGAGAACCATTTGCTTTCAGTGCTGTTTTCAGTGTGCAGTGTAATCTTTCTACTTTCCCATTACTCTGAGGGTGGTACGGGGTTGTCCTCTGGAATTTAATTCCACACAACAAGCTTAGGTTTTTGAACAGATAGGCCTCGAATTGTCTGCCTTAATCCGAAATTAGAGAAAAATGGGTCGCCAAATCGTACAATCCAATTGTCATAGAATGTTCTTGCGGCAACTTCTACTGTAATATCTGGGAGCGATATGGCGTCCATCCACCTGGTGAATGTGTCTATCGCAGTGAACAGGTAGGTATCACCATTTGATGGAGGTAATGGACCAACCAGGGACAACGTAGATGTGTACAACGGAAAATCTTTCATCTGGTCTTCATGTCCCAACTGGTGACTTGTTGTGCCTTGTAACTTATTGTAAGTCTTCTAGTAAGGTATACACGATTTTGCCCAATCACGTACGTCCTTATTTAAATTTGGCCAAACAAGACGAGCACCAACTTATTTAATTGAGGATTTTACACCTGGGTGATTAAGGTCTTTCTTTTAGCAGTTTTTAACTTCTTAGAAAAGAAAGCTAACGGTATCTGTTTGTCATCTTCCAGTTGTTACACTACCCTCTAACAGCGTAATCGCTCGCATCAACGAGTAAGGCCAAAGGTAGGTCTGGGCTAGGATAGGAGAGCATTGTTGCATCCACTAAATCATTTTTACATTTTTCTAATTGATTAATGGCTTCAGGAGCCAAAGAAATTTTTCGATTGTCCTTTTTACGACCACTTTTTGTGTATTCATGGAGAATAGCTTGGGTTTCAGAAGCTTAAAGGAGTTATTGGCCGTAAAAATTTATCGGCGAAGTCCATCAATAATTTCTGGAAGTTCGTGATCCAATATAGCTTTGACATGATCAGGCAATGGTTTTGTACCACTCTAATTCCGATTTTGCGACATTAACGCGAAGTCCAATTTTTTCTAATTGTTCGAAATCAAGTTTGAGATGGTACTGATGTTCTTCTTCCGAATCTCAAGCCACAAGACAATCATCCAGGTATAGAAACACGAAATTCAGTCCATAAAATACTTCGTTAATAAAGCATTGGAAAGTACTGGGAGCATTTCGCAGACCAAAGAGCATGAAATTAAATTTTACAATTGCCGAACGGTGTTGTTTTTGGTATGAAGTGGACGAGGACAATAGACTGGTTGACCAGTTGTAATAATGTGGTGTTGAACATCATTTTTTACATCTGTAGGCAGGAAACTTGGCTTTGTCAAATTCGGATATGAATTAAGTAAGTTAGCAAATTTATGACCTTTAAAAACAATGCTAACACAATCGTTGCTAATAGCTGTGGTATTAGCTCTAACTCCTAAACCGGTTTTGCCATCAATAAGTTGTTTAATCCTTAAATCGACAAGAAGGTTAAAATAGTGCCAGTATTATGCACCTGTTTACTTTAGCTATGATCCATTATGATGATCTGCAGTAGAATGAGCCGCTATTTTCGCTGCAGTCTCTCGTTTCCCTTCTTAATTCCATTGGCAAGGTTGTTGGCACTTTTCAGATAAACATCTGTGGCGGATGCTACACATGCTTGCTCACAGGTAGCGCCAGCGGCGTCCATATACCTTACCGGGCAAATATAAGAAGACGCTATATCCAATTATATTGTGCATTGTTACTAATTAATGTCACTGTAAATATTTATATCTATATAACTGTTTTATGAGAATAAATAAAGCACTCAAGGTAATTTGACCTAGGGCCAAGACCCTAGTCTGTTAGCAAAGTCTCACTGTCAATTATTGACATGGATGACTAACACCCCCAAGAGCTGGCACAGCTCTTCAGATCACCCAAGTGGTATCTCCCTAGGTCAGATTATCTGTGCCTTTGTATCATAATGTGGTCTATCTTTATTTCACTTCCTTCTTGTACCTTCTCTCCTTCTAAACATTCGCTTCTGTCGTGCTACTACCACGCAGGGTGAGTTCTCCCCTTATCTTCGCTACTGTCGTGCTACTACCACGCAGGGTGAATTCTCTCCTTATCCTCGCTATTGTTGTGCTGCTACCACGCAGGGTGAACTCTCTCCTTATCCTCGATACTGTCGTGCTACTACCACGCAGGGTAAATTTTCTCCTTACCCACGCAACTGTCGTGCTACTACCACGCAGGGTGAATCCTTTCCTCACCGACACTACTAATGTGTTACTACCACCCAGGGTGTAATCCATCCTAACCAGTCCTCTCTGCTAATTGGTAGGGGCGGGTTTGCCCCCTACCTGGCAGAGTAACCTCATGCCTGGTGCTGCGTTCGTGCTACTACCACGGCGAGCACCATCTCCATCAAACTCTCTTCCTTGCATGAATACGCAATTGTCGAGGCCTTCTGATACCCTTTCTTGTCTATTATAACAACCATACCTCGACACATCTATTTCCAAAACGAAAATAATAAATCATAAAAATAATCATTTTCCAGGAGACAACTTAAAAAATATTTTATGATTCTTTAATGAAAACCCAAATTTTATTAGATGAATAAAAATCAAAATATATATTTTCTTAAACCTTTGAATTTGTGAAAGGTGAAAATTTTTTGAAAGGTGTCACTCACCGAATTTTGCCAGAAAATGTCTTTTATGCTCCTGTGTACTCAAACAATTTTCTGGAAGTGGTGGAACACTGCGAAAAAAATTAAAAATTGACTTTCCCTGAAATCTTGCGTTTTAAGAAACTAATAGTTTTTATATTACGTTAGAGGTAGTTAACTGTTCTTGACTCATTTTAGTTTATAAGAAAAATAAACAAAATATTACAATAATTTACAACAATGACTATCTCATCACTATCTATTACAATTCGCAAAATATCACGTCGATTGTCACCAATAGTTACTGTATTTACTATTTGCGTGTTCAAGTATATTGTTCTACAAAATAAAATCAAAGGACTTAACAGAAGGCTTTTTTATTAACAATCAACACTCACTTTATGATAATTTTACTAACTGAAAAAGGTTACTATGCTGTTAAATATTGATTAATAATCTATATAAGTAATTAGATACAATTAACATATATAGCATTTCCAAGTCAATTGTAACCTTTTCCAAGTCAAATGTAACTTTTTCCAAGTCAAATGTAACCTTTTCCAAGTCAAATGTAACCCTTTCCATTTCAAATGTAACCCTTTCCATTTAAATGTAACCCTTTCCATTTCAAATGTCGCCTTTTCCATTTCAAATGTTACCTTTTCCAAAGGAATTGTCACCTTTTTCTTCACTTCTAGCCTTAAATACTCAGTTTTATTTATTTATTTATTGATAAATAATTAGTTTAATTAAAATTATGACTTTTTTAATAATTTTGGCATATCCTATCGCCATTTTTTTTGTTTTTTAGATATTTGAAATCAAGTTCTGTTTTTTTACGAGCTAGTATTTAAAAAAAAAATTATCGTCTATTTAGTTTTATGATAGTTATTGATTTTGAGTTTTTAGAGGGGAGGGGTAGTTTTTGGGAATAATTAATGTGTTTTCGGGTATCATAATTACGTTTTTCGACCTGTATTTTTTATCGCTCGCGTGCATATTAACTCGCATTAACTTTTAATGTTTTTAATTGATATAGGAGTTGATAATTGTGTTTTCGGGTCTTGTGATAACATTTTTCAACTGTGTTTTTTATCGCTCGCACTTACGGTTTTCCTCATTACCGATACAACGCGTATTTTTATTACATAATATAAATTATGTTACAGAACATTAAGTTACAGAATATAAAAATTGTATAATAATAACTGGTAAATAAAACTAATAAATATAAGCTGATAAATTAATCATTTTTTATAACGAATTAACAAAATAATACTAATTAATTGACTAAACAAAGAAACCAGCAACAAATAATAAATAATTCATTTGTTATAACTACTTAACGAAATAATACAAACTAACTAACTAATTGACTAGTATTAGTAACAGTGAAAGTAAATAAAATAAAAATTAATAACGAGTTATTGCCTGTTGCTACTTCTCTAATTCTGCATAGTCCTATTTCTTTAATATCGCTCGCACTTATTTTAAATAAAATTTACTTTTTATGTTTTTTATTGATATATGGGCTGATAATTGTGTTTTCGGGTCCTATAAATACGTTTTTTTAGTTTTATTTTTTGGGAGGTGAAGTGATCGCGTCCGGTAAGATAAATACCACGTGCCTACTAACGGACTAACGGACTCCCAAAGGCTCAGTTCGATCAACAAGCACTGGACCAAACTCCTTATAGAAGAAGAAAGAATACCATTAGATTTGAAGAGGAAAGATGCTGTTGCACAGTTCCGAATGATTACTGGCCATGACTACCTCGCAAAACACCTGCATCGGATCGGAGTGGTAGTCTCCACTTTTCTGCCTTTGTCATGCAAATAATGAAATGGATGCAGCACATCTAGAAGTATGCCCCCGATTACAAAAAATAAGAGATGAAACCCCATCCAGATCGGAGTGGTACTGGGCTGCCAGATTCCTTATGGCGGAAGGCAAAATGGGAAGGCATAATTAAAAAAAAAAAAAAAGTTTTATTTTTTTATCGCTTCCACGTATTTCAACTCGCATTTACTTTTAATGTTTTTTATTGATATAGTGATTACTTAATGTGGGTCTTGTGATAACATTTTTCAACTGTGTTTTTTTTTTTTTTATCACTCGCACTTATTTTAACTAAAATTTACTTTCATTTTGTATAAATATATATATATTTTTTTTTATTTAAATACCTATGTAAATTATTGTAAATACGATATTAGTTAAATATTATCAATCCTTTTATTTTTTGATCCATGTTTTATTTTTTAATTTAATTATTTTTATCTTTTTTTAATTTTATATCATTATTATGTCCACTGACAAAAATTTAATCATGGATACGGACGATGACACAGCCTTTAGTGAAGTTAGCGAAACGGATTCGCAGTTTTTAAAACGTCGAACGCTCCAGAATCGTGATAGAAATGTACTACCGAGTTCCGCAGGGAACTCACCCAACAAGAAAAAAAAGAAGAAAGCCAAGGCTAAACAAGCACTTCCAGCCGAAAACGAAAATCAGAGTTCAAACTCAGCCAACACAACTCCATCTCAAACTACTTCTCACGACCTACTTTCCAGCAATAACATTGCAGCCACCAATAATTCGTCTAATGCTCCTTTAGCACCCCGAGAATCCAACGAACCCGAGCCGCCACCTATATATGTCAGTAACATTCGTGACTTCATGAAGTTTGGCCAGGAAATCTCAGCTCTGATTGGACAACAAAATTTTCAATGTTTTTCAAGATTACAAGACATCAAAATTAACACTCCAAATAAAGATATTTATAAAAAACTAGTTTACCACTTAACACAGAAAAAGTACGACTTTCACTGTTATCAGCTGAAAGAAGAGAAACCTTATAGAGTGGTTTTACGAGGTCTTCACAGCACCACCCCCACAGAGGCTATCAAGAAAGACCTAGACGAATTAGGATTTAATGTTAGGCACATATCATGCATCACTCATCCTGTTCAAAAGTATTCTCTGCCCTTATTCTTTGTAGACCTTGAACCAGCACCTGGTAATCATGAAATCTTCAAAGTCAATAGGCTAGTATACTCCTGCATTAGATTTGAGGAGCCCAAGATGAGACCTGAAATTGTACAATGCGCAAACTGCCAAAATCTAGGGCACACGAAAACCTATTGCCACCATCCTCCCAGATGTGTCAAATGTGCAGGATCTCACGCTTCCAGCACCTGCCAAAAATCTAGAGACACCCCTGCAAAATGTGCTTTGTGTAGTGAAGCACATCCTGCTAACTATAAAGGATGCATTGTATATAAAAACCTGCTAAGACAAAAAGGTTTATATGCAGCAGCTTTTACTCAAAGAAACTCAGAGCCAGTTAATGAAAAACCAGGCCGGTCCATCAAGAGTACACCTGTGTTCCAGCACCCTACCGTCATCGATGAGAATCAACACACTTCGAGCTTCAACTCCAAGACCACAACCTTTTCTGCAATAGCTTCTCACCATGCACCACGACCTCAATCACCTCAAACCTCAAAACAGCCTCAACCACCCCATCATCATTCCTCGACTTCCTATGGTCCTCCCCAGACTATCCATCCACAACCCCCAAAACCGCATCCTCAATCTCAGAATTCCCATCCAGTGTTCAAAGTCCCTAAAAGTGATCCTCAAAACTCATCCCTAAGAGTGAAGTTACCACCACTGATACCTCCTCAGACCATTCCCAACCAGCCTCTTCCATCTATATCATCAGCTCCTGAAAAGCACTCACTAGAAGCTCCATTAAACATGATCCCTTGTCAACAACCTCAGAGAAGGGTTCAACCTCCTCCAAGACCTATGAATCCTCTGCCCAAAGACACCCCCTACTCCTATTCCTACCAACATTCATCTGATATTATTCCTATTCTTTCATCCTTTCTCCTAGATCTCCAAAATACTATCAAACCCCTTATTACTCTCCTTACTAGACTCCTTTCAGAAATCCCCTTCAATATCCCACGATGAGTAAGAAGACCCTGGCTATTCTATAATGGAACGCTAATGGACTGCTTAATCACCGAGACGAGCTTGACTTATTTATTCACGACAATAACATAGACATTGCCCTTGTGACTGAAACCCATTTCACACCTTATTCACACTTTTACATACGTGACTACATCACACACAGATCAGATCACCCTGACAAAACATCCCACGCTGGCTCTTGTATCCTTATTCACAATTCCTTAACTCACTCCCTGATGCCTTCTACTCCAACTGACGCCATCCAATCGACTTCTATTACCTTATCCTGCCGTCCATTTAATATAACCATCTCAGCTGTATATTGCCCTCCTGGTAATTCCCTCTCCTCTCACCAATATAATTCCTTATTTCAGTCCTTTGGTCCGCGCTTCATTGCAGGGGGAGATTACAACGCCAAAGATCAACGGTGGGGATGCCGAACACCCAACACTCGTGGCAGGATTCTCTCCCAAGTTACCACTTCCAACATCTATTCCGTCTTATCACCCAAAGATCCAACTTACTGGTCTACTTCCCTTAAAAAGCGCCCAGATATTCTTGATATATTCGTCACATCCCAAATTCCCACCTTTCAATCTACAGTAACATCCTTAGAAGACCTCTCCTCAGATCATAGCCCAGTTCTGCTGCTCCTTCATTCAATCCCTATTCCTAAATCCTTCCCTCCTTCATTAATTACAGGACATGTTGACTGGGACAACTTTCGCTCTGAACTAGAAAACGAACTTGACTTAACGATTCCACTAAAAACAGAACAACAAATTAACTTTGCTATCGAAAAACTAACAAGAACAATAGGTACTGCAATTAATAACAACTCATCACATCCCAAAAATAATTACTCCCGCGACACTAACTTACCATATCACATTCGAAACTTATTAGCAGAGAAACGGCGAGCAAGGGCTAAGTGGCATAGGTCCAGATACCCGTCCGACAAAACATGCTATACTCATCTAACTAACAAACTCAAAACTAAAATTAGAAAATTCAAAATACAAACATTTCAGGACTTTATAGAAAACCTATACGCAGGGGCTGGCTGAAGTGCACAGCTAGTTGGGGATTAACGATCCTCCGGTTTCCCGAGTTCAGTATACTGCACAAATATACAAAGAACAGTACACGATTCACCTACACTGACACAAGGTCATCTACAATACTCACCCTAGGGTCCCCTTCCCTAGGAAGCCGCCCCTTTATGGGGAAGTATGTCAGGATGCTCTGAGGAGGCAGCCCCTCCACCTGACTCGGGAGCAGTGGGCTGATTACCCGCTCTCCTTAAAGTACAATAATTACGAAACCTCAAGATACAGAAGAAGCCGGACTGTCTCAATGTGGCTCGAATGAGTGATTCTTAGATTCCAAAGAAGATACTGACAGAAGAGGTGCACCGAGCAAGTAGGGCGACCCAAAACAAGATGGCTGGATGGTGTAGGGATGGATGCAAGGAGCCTGCTCAACATCAGGAACTGGACTGCTGCAGCACAAGACAGAGCCGTCTGGCGGATGCTGCTAGGGGAGGCCTAGACTCGATAACGGGTTGTTGCGCCGAATATGTATGTATGTATATGTATGCATAGAAAACCTAAGACCAACTGACAAATCTTTATGGACAACTACATAAAATCTGCTCAAATTCAAAACCTTTAATCACCCACTCCTTACCGAATCTTCTACCTGGTCTCGATCAGATGAAGAAAAGACTCAAATATTTGGTGAACACCTTTCCAAAATATTTAATCCACATCCTGAAATCCTTAATCCAACCCATATTGACCATATTGAAGCAGAACTAACTATTCCACTCCAAATGTCCCTCCCAAAGCCTTTCATCCTTCTGAAATAATTAACGTTATCCATCAATTACGTATTAAAAAAGCACCTGGTCATGATCTCATCACATCCTATATCCTAAAACAGCTACCTCGAAAAGCAATCCTCTACCTCACTTATATATTGAACGCTACTCTCCGAACCACCTATTTCCCTGAACCATGGAAACTGTCAATAATCAAAATGATCCCAAAAGCCTCCTGACCATCCATCCTCATACCGTCCGATCTCCCTTTTGCCTATCATGGGAAAGATCCTAGAAAAACTCATTTTGAAACGCCTGTATCCGATCCTAGAAATGAATCACGTAATTCCTGACCATCAGTTTGGATTTCGGACATCCCATTCTTTTTTTTTTTTTTTTTTTTTAACTTTAAATCTTTATTCACACCTGTAAATAATACAATGAACAATCAGTGAATGTGCGGTCAATTTTAAGAAACATGGCGTGATAGGCATGAGGGAGAGCAGCACCCAGCGGTACCTACTCCTGGCATGAAATTAGTGTATATTACTAAAGGAGAAGGTCTCTCATCCAACTCCTCTTCAGCCTTCTGTAGGCATTTCCTGGCATGAGTGTTGTGGCCATGTCATTGATTAGTGTGTTAGGGTGACCTTGTAGTTTGTCGTGGAAACGTTTGTAGTGTGTCCGTATGTGCTCATTGACGGTTGGCATCTTAAGGTCAGTATGTAAAGTTATGTTGCTAACGTACCATGGTGCTTTTGTAATTGTTCTAAACGTTTTAGCCTGAAAGATTTGAAGTTTGTTAATGTGAGTCTTTTTAGCTGTCCCATATATCTGTGATGCGTAAGTCCAAATAGGTTTCAGTAGGTAAGTATAGGTGTTTAATTTCTGTCGAAGTTTTAGTTTCGAGTGTTTTGAAAAGAGTGAGTAAAGAAGTCTCAGTCTTTGGTTAAGGGTTTTCTTTTTTTGGTTAATATGCGGGCCCCAAGTCATTCTTCTGTCAAACGTCAAACCAAGATAATGTACAGTGTCCGTCTGTGGAATTTGTGTGTTGTCTAAGAAAACGGGAGGACTCGTGTCATGTCGAAGAGTAAAGGTGATATGGTGTGATTTGTCATTATTCAATCGGATTTTCCAGAGTTTGAACCAGTCATGTAATTTTATTAGATGTTGTTGTAGGATCTCTGAGGCGTGGGTTGCAATTTTATGTTTCGTTAAGATCGCTGTGTCGTCGGCATAAGTCGCTGTTAGAATATTGGGGCTGTAAGGTATGTCATGAGTGTAAATAATGTAGAGTAACGGAGCGAGCACTGCACCTTGGGGTACTCCTGCTGCGATAGATCTCATGGCAGATAGCTCTGATCCCTGTCGAACGGAGAAAAATCTGTGAGAAAGGAAAGAATGAATAATGAGGTAGTAAGTAGGCGGAAGGATAGTCTTGAGTTTGAAGAGAAGCCCCTGGTGCCAAACTCTGTCGAAGGCTTGAGCAACGTCGAGAAATACGCCAGTAGTGTATAACTTCTGCTCTAGTGCGGTGGATATGTAGTCCGTCACTCTGTGTAGTTGGTGCAATGTCGAGTGATGTCTTCTGAATCCAAATTGATGATCTGGTACGATGTCGTTGTTAGTTAGTACATCAAGAAGTCTTTTATGTAGTAGATGTTCGAAAATTTTGGAGCATAGCGGAAGTAAGCTTATTGGTCGGTATGATGAGGGAGTATTTTTGTCCTTGTTGGTCTTGTGAATCATTGTAATATGTGAGTATTTCCATTGAAGCGGGAATTTGGTTGTCCTCAGTATCGCGTTATAGATTGAAGTCAGAAACACTAGAGCTTTCCTGGGCATTTGCTGGAGTACCTCAGCGTTAATTAAGTCGTGTCCAGGGGCTTTCTTTTTAGGCAACTTTCTGATTTGTTCAGCGACTTGGGCAGGTGTGAAGGAAGGAGGAGGTAATGTCAGTTGTAAAGGTTCATCCAGAGTTTTAAGTACAATTTTATCATGTTCGATGTTGTTGAATTCTGTGTGTGGTGTAAAGATAGAAGATAGATATTCGGCGAACAGTTCGGATTTTTCTCCGTCAGCCATGGCCCAGGAACCATCTTCTTTTCGGAGGGGTGCAGGCACTTCCCGATGCTTAGTAAGGTTTTTAGTATGCCTCCACAAGCTGCCATCGTCAGTCGAAAGGTTACTAATGTAGTTATCATAAGTTGTTCTTTTAAATTTTGCAATTTGTCGTTTGAGTTCGTTGTTGAGTCGGTTGTAAATTTGTTTGTCTGATGGAAGTCGGTCTGTCTGCCATATTTTCCGGGCTCTTCTTTTTGCTCTGATCAAATCCCTTATGTACTGTGGATAAATTGGTAGCTTTTCATGTTTTCTTCGACTAGGAATTGATGAGGACCATGCAGCGTCTTGTAGCTTCTGTGTGAAGCATTCTACAGCATCCTCAAGCTCTTCTTCATTTTTAATAGCCAAAGGAATGGAGAGAGCAGTATTTAGACAGTTTCTGAACGCATCCCAATCCATTATGCCATTTGTGAGAGATGTGTGTTTCTTAGCTACAAATGGTTCTTCAAATAGTTCTAAATGCAAAAGAGAATGATCAGAGCAAAGATCTGTGCTCGTACTTATTGTGTGAGGTGTAGTGCGGAGTCCTTTAGTTATGAAAAAATCAAGTAAATCTGGTGTCTTACGTCTAGATGTTGGCCAGTAAGTAGGTGAGTGTGGTGATATCGTGTCTAATGAAAGTTCGTGAAGGACATACCTGAGATTTCTTCCTCTTGGGGTTGATAATCTAGATCCCCAAGTCGGGTCTTTAGCATTATAATCGCCACCTGCGACAAAGCATCTGCCGAGACGTTTGAAGAAGTTACTAAACATCGTGGAAGTCAGGACATATCTCGGAGGGCAATAAACAGCAGCAAGAGTAATGTTGTGATGTTCAGAGAATAGTGAAATGGCTGTAGCTTGTATGTCAGGTGATATGGGTAATTGCAAAGGATGGTGTTTTAGTGTTGATCTGATGAGAATAGCAGTGCCTCCGTGTGAAGTATTGTCTGGATGGTCAGTTCTATAGATTTTGTAATCATGAATGTAAAATTTGGATTTTGGTGTAAAATGTGTTTCAGTGATTAGTGCTATGTCAATTCGTTTCTCGTGTAAATATATGTCTAGTTCTGTCCTATGTTGATTAAGTCCGTTTGCGTTCCATAGTATGATAGACATGGAGCCTACAGTCATCTGATTAATGGGCATATAATTGTCTAAGGGCAAGGGTAGTTTGAGAGAGTTGTTGAAGAAGACCGAAGAGGGGCTGAATGAGATTGTTTAAATTATTGATAATATTGTATAACTGGCCAGAGGAGTTATCTACCGGCGGGACCGGTAGGGTAGTGCCCCCACTCATACCTGTATATCTGTGTCGTTGGTGTGGCGCTTGAGCTGGTAGCTGTTGGTGTGGGGCTTGTGATGGTTGTTGCGGGTGTCTCTGGTGCTGTTGGTACTGGGCTTGAGCTGGTTGTTGTGGCTGTCTCTGATCTTGATGATCTGGTGCTAGAGCTGGTTGATTCAACTGCCTCTGATGCTCCCGGTCAGTTCTTGGATGAGGTGGCTGAGGTTGATTTAGTTGTGGAAGAGGTGGAAACTCATTGAGGGCAGGCGGTGCATGTCTTACTGTTGAAGGTCGCAGAGGAGCGTACTGCTTCGAACGATGTTTTCGAAGTTCTTTCAAAGTTTGGCAGCCCCTATAGTTGGCGGGATGAGCGCCATTACAGTTGGCGCAGGTTGCAGCTGTTTCTCTTGGTTTTGTGCAAGCACTGCTTTCGTGGCCCAGTCCACATCTTACACATTTTGGTGGGTAGTTGCAGTACGTTTTTGTGTGTCCGTACTGCTGGCATCGAATACATTGAGGAATCATTTTTCTTTTGCGCGGTTCCTCTATTTTTATATGGGTATAGTACAAAAATTCAATGTCAAAGATTTTGTCATTGAATGTTGCTTTTGAGACGTCCACGAAAAACATGGGAAGGGGTGTTTTAAATCGTGAAATGACGTTGACAATACTTGTTGCCTCATATCCATATTTGGCCAGTTCTTCTTTTATGGTGGTTAGTGGTGTGCCGTAGTGTAGGTTTTTGATAACAACTCGTGGACTTTTTTCCTCTGGTAGTTGATATGTGTGGAAGTACGCACCTCCCTTTCTTAAGCTAGTTACTAACTTTCGGTAAACATCTGAGTTTTCAGGGTATACGGTTACTCCCCTGACAGATGTCTTGAGCCTGAAACTGTTTGCCCCTCCCTCATTATGAAGGAATGTTATGAGTGCAGGGTAATCTTTAACGTCAGATAAATGTATGGGTGGCGGTTTGGTGTTGGTAGGTTGGTTAGTTGATGGCTCTGGTTCATCTATTGAGGGTGATAACGGTTCGAACCTGTTTTGAGTATTTGTGGGTGGACTAACCTTCATAATTTTCCTGGGGTCTCTTTCTGCAGTTAAATGTCTTTTTCTTCCTGACACAAGCTCCCAGGAGATATTTTCGTGCTCGATAGCATTATTAGAAATGTCTAAGCCACTGGTTGGAGCACTTGAAGTTGAGGCTTCCGTCATTTTTCCAGTGGGAGAACCCACTTCACTAAATAAATTTTACTTCTCTTCTTGTTTGCTTGTTCAGCACACAGTTAGGAAGCAAGTTTGTTTGTAAATACTAAATTTTTTCACTTAAAACATAACAAAAATCGGAAAAAACTAGAGAGCAAACTTATCACAGTTATAACCTTCCGCGTCCAAAATGGCGACTCCATCACATCCCATTCTACAATTCATCAATGTCACCGTGTGGTGGATGTTATATCCTCCACATTGGAGTGCGGAATGTATTGCACGGGTGCTTTTCTCAACGTGGAACAAGCGTTATATCGAGTCTGGCACCCAGGACTCCTTTATAAACTCCGTCAATTCCTTCCCGCTACATACTTCCTGATAATCCGTTCCTACCTTACTGAAAGAACGTTCAAAGTAAATCATAATCTTTCCTATTCTTCCACATTTTCTCAGTCTGCAGGTGTACCTCAGGGTAGTATCCTAGGTCCCATCCTTTATACGGTATATACAGCTGATATTCCACTCCATCCTAGCACTGTCCTCACAACTTACAAAAAGCTCATTTATGTTACCGTCATCAGACCCATCTGGACATATGGAATCAAGCTTTGGGGCTCTACGAAGCCATCTAATTCCTCCCGTATCCAATCCTTACAATCCAAAATCCTTCGCAAAATCCTAAAAGCTCCTTATTTCGTCACAAATAAAATAATCCATAACGACCTTAATATCCCATTTGTTACAGACCTTTCTCGTACCAGATATACCACTTTTAATTCCAAACTCCCAGCCCATATAAACCCTCTTGTCCGCAACCTATCAACTTCACATATTCCTGACAACCCTCCTAGGCAATTGAAGAGAAGATGGCCTCGGGATCTACTTACTTAAATAAACATCGAAGTTCTACCGCTGGGTAGTTTCTTCACAAGCCTTTCACGCCCTTTATTCTAATTCAACAGTTTTACTTATTGTATTTATGTTAATACAGTTGTAAAATTCAATAAAATATGAATAAAAAAAAATTTACTTTTTATGTTTTTTATTGATATATGGGCTGATAATTGTGTTTTCGGGTCCTATAAATACGTTTTTTTAGTTTTATTTTTTTTATCGCTTCCACGTATTTCAACTCGCATTTACTTTTAATGTTTTTATTGATATAGTGATTACTTAATGTGCTTTCGGGTGGTTATGATTAAGTTTTTCGAGCTGTATCTTTTATCGCTCATGCGTATTTCAACTCGCATTTAATTTTAATGTTTTTTATTGATATAGAGGTTATTAATTGTCTTTGCGGGTCTTGTGATTACGTTTTTTGAGCTGTATTTATTGTCGCTTGTTCGCATTTCAACTTGCATTTACTTCTAATCTTTTTATTGTTATAGGGATTAATTAATGTGCTTTCGGGTGGTTATGATTACGTTTTTCGAGCTCTATCTTTTATCGCTCATGCGTATTTCAACTCGCATTTACTTTTAATGGTTTTTATTGATATAGAGGTTATTAATTGTCTTTGCGGGTCTTGTGATTACGTTTTTTGAGCTGTATTTATTGTCGCTTGTTCGCATTTCAACTTGCATTTACTTCTAATCTTTTTATTGTTATAGGGATTACAATACTTGTCTTGTTGTACTACAATACTTATACTTGTGTTTTCGGGGGGGGGGGGGTATGAAAAAACTTTTTTTGGACTGATTATTCTATAGCGCGCGCGTTTCAACTTAGTGCTAATATCATTTTATATTTTGATAGAGTGGTCTTTTTTTGTTTTTGTTTTAGGGGATTCTGATTACGTGTTTTGAACTTTATTCTCTTATACGCTTGGGAATTTGTACATACCGTAGATATTATGTTATAATTTGATGTATAAATTAATGATTGTGTTTTTGCAGGTTTTGATTACGTTTTTGAACAGGACGTTACATCGCGATTGCGCATTCTTCTAGATCACTTTTCTTTTGAGTTAAAATGTGCACTAGCTATAAAAAAATGTCCTAAACTCTATTAGTATTCCCAAAAACACTATAAACGATCCCTCTATCGAATATTTATGAAATAGGAACAGTAACTTAAAATGAGTAAAAGCGATAACAAAAAAGGTTCGAATAATGTTATAAAAACACCCGAAAATAAATTAAACGATTCCTCAATTATTTATGAAATATTTAGTTGAAAAAACTTACTCAGGACGCTAATAAAGGAACTATAATAAATAAAAATAAAAAAAGCTAAACGATGAATATTAACTCGCATTTACTTTTAATGTTTTTTATTGCTATAGGGATTGCTTAATGTGCTTTCGGGTGGTTATGATTACGTTTTTCGAGCTGTATCTTTTATCGCTCATGCGTATTTCAACTTGCATTTAATTTAACTCCTATATCAATTAAAAACATTAAAAGTTAATGCGAGTTAATAAGCACGCGAGTGATAAAAAATACAGGTCGAAAAACGTAATTATGATACCCGAAAACACATTAATTATTCCCAAAAACTACCCCTCACCTCTAAAAGCTCAAAATCAATAACTATCATAAAACTAAATAGACGATAATTTTTTTTTTAAATATTAGCTCGTAAAAAAACAGAACTTTCAAATATTCAGATTTCAAATATCTAAAAAAAAAAAAAAAAATGGCGATAGGATATGCCAAAATTATTAAAAAAGTCATAATTTTAATTAAACTAATTATTTTTCAATAAATAAATAAATAAAACGGAGTATTTAAGGCTAGAAGTGAAGAAAAAGGTGACAATTGCTTTGGAAAAGGTAACATTTGAAATGGAAAAGGTGACATTTGAAATGGAAAGGGTTACATTTGACTTGGAAAAGGTTACATTTGACTTGGAAAAGGTTACAATTAACTTGGAAATGCAATATATATATATATATATATATATATATATATATATATATATATATATATATATATATATATATATTATATATATATATATATATTTTAAATTAGGATTTACATTAAAGATATTATTATAAAATTAGTTACAATTTTGGACAAAATAGTGTCTTAATTAGGCATGTTTAGCCTACAAGCTTTGAAAGAACACTGAAAAAATAAAAAAGGAATAGTTCAAGTATGGAAGATTTTCCAGGAATTTATATATATATATATATATATATATATATATATATATATATATATATATATATATATATATTGTAATATACCCATTTTTTATAATTATTGTAGTTAATTATTTATTATTGATTATTGTGTTAGGCAGGCTAACAGTAAGATAAGAAGTAAAATTTAAATATCAGCTCCAATTTGATTGTATGTTTACAAACAAAGCATCCATTTTGAATGTTAAGAAAAAAAGGGTACTGGCAGGTACCTACCAGGTAAGAGATAGGTAAAAAAGGGTCAGTCAGAGTTAGGGTTATGAGCTGAGAGGAGTGAGTAGTTTTCACTAGGAACTTGGAGAGAGTGGAGCTGAATATGAAGAGGGATCTTGGTTAGCCTGCATATTTTAATAATTATAACCACTCAAGTGTTAAATTTTTATAGCTGGTCCAAATGGAAATAGAAGTATTAGAAAACTTTACAAGTGTTACAACAGATATGAAAATTGATTCCCAGAAAAGAAACCCCACTGAAAGAAAATAATAATCAAGAGCCTACAGACCAAGAGAGTGAAGAGTTTACAACAGAAACAGTAACTCCTATTTGTAAAGAAGAAGCTCTATCAAACACTACAGACCAAGAGAGTGAAAAGTTTACAACAGAAACAGTAACTCCTATTTGTAAAGAAGAAGCTCTATCAAACACTACACATTCAAATGGTATTGAAAGAGTGCAGGACAAGGCTGTTATAACTAGTTCTATTGATGTGAAGGAAAGTGTAAACATCAAAGAAGATGAAATTTGTGATGTGAAACCCAGTGACAGCAAGTGCTTAGCATTCAGAACTTTAATAAGTGCCTTAAGTCCCCAAAATAAACCACAGGAGGTATTTTATAGGTTAAAAATTTTAAATAATCCAAAAATTGGTTTCTCAATCTTCAATAATTATTTGTTACCAAATGTAAATTTATTTAATCAAAACAGAGATGTGCTAACCGAGCATATCATTACCAAAATTTTAAAATATGAATTTTATAATGGTTACATGGTCTTAGACCATGTTAGGAAAGATCGGACACCATATTATTTTTGGACACAGCAGTCTTTATCCTTTTCTAGGAGATAAAAAGGGATGATTAGCGCTCCCTCCGTTAGATGAGCTAAAAAATGGGCAGTCTGAACAATGTTCAGATTGAACCATACTGGAATTATTTGTAAATAATGTAATAATTAGAATCACTCAAGTGTTAAATTTTTATAGCTGGTACAAATGGAAATATTTTGCTTGTTTTTTCATATTTAAATTTACATTGGTTCACAACTTCATTAGCTAACAATTATTTTCAATTGTCTTATTGGTGTCTTGGCAAAAGTTATATTTTTCAAACTTGTTACCCTGTTATTTTGTTGATATTTTTGTTTCTATATTACTTTTTCTATATGCACTAGACCTGTTTGTAAGTAAAATTTAAGTACATAGTTTATTTTGAAGATTTAATTTGTTATATACTCTTAATTGTATATAGTACTTGTGTAATTTTTATGTTTATATAGTTATAGTATATTATGTCCCTAGTTAGTTTTTTAATTTATCTTTCAATGTAAAATATTGTATATAAACTTAATTTATAAAGTATTGAAAATATTTGTAACAAAGAAGGTATCGACAGAAATAATGTGTATATTTTAAAATAGTTATACTTGAAAAAAATATATATATATTTCCTACCAAAATATTTTTTTTTTACCTAGGATTGGGGAGAAATGTAATATACCCATTTTTTATAATTATTGTAGTTAATTATTTATTATTGATTATTGTGTTAGGCAGGCTAACAGTAAGATAAGAAGTAAAATTTAAATATCAGCTCCAATTTGATTGTATGTTTACAAACATAGCATCCATTTTGAATGTTAAGAAAAAAGGGTACTGGCAGGTACCTACCAGGTAAGATATAGGTAAAAAAGGGTCAGTCAGAGTTAGGGTTATAAGCTGAGAGGAGTGAGTAGTTTTCACTTCGAACTTGGAGAGTGTGGAGCTGAATATAAAGAGGGATCTTGGTTAGCCTGCATATTGTTTGTGTTATTTTGTAAGTTATTATTATGATTAAAAAGTTGTATAATACATTTGTGCCTGATTCTCAAGAACCCATACCATACCCTGAGAGTAAATTGAGTAATAATGAAGTAAATATTTGTGTTAATTGATTTTTTCTTAAAAGAATATGTTTGTTTAAAATAAGCATATTATAATATATATATATATATATATATATATATATATATATATATATATATATATATATATATATTTATTTATTTTTTTTTTTTTTTATATTAGTCCTCTACAAAACTACGTATGTTAGCACCATTATTTCTTTAATTATTAAATCACACACCACATCCATAGGTTTTGATGGAATACATGTCGAATTGTTAAAATTATGCCTTCCTGAAATGCTGCTACATACAAGGTATAATTTTTCCCTTGGAAAAATAGGCCTAAAGACTACTGCCTATCAATATCCTGTCCAACCTTTCCAAACATTTTGAACGAACAATACTATCCCAAGTTTGCACTTTTCTAGAAGTGATCAAGCAATTTAATCCTATCCGATCTGGGTTTTCTCCAATCTATGCCATTATTGACAGACCTGTGACATTCATACTGTTATGGATGAACAAAGAAAATAGTATACTAATGCTCCCACTTTGACCCCACAAAGCCTTTTGATTCCCTGTACCTGGTCTGTATTTTTCAGTTTTTTTTTTTTAATTTTTAAAAAAAGGGTGGAATTTGTCCCACTAGGTGTACAACTCCATATATCAATTGAGTCACATCCAGTATAATAAGCTACTACCAAAAAATGTAAAGAAATTACATTTTTTGGTATATAAATTATTTACTACATTTAAACATCATATATTCCTTCAACAAAAGTCAAAATAACTATCAAAAAATATTAGATAGATGGAGAAGGCATTACCTAAATCTCTATGCTAATGAAGAAGCAGCTAGAGAACAAAGGGAACAGATGATATATGAAGTCAGTGAAGAATCAATTAATAATGAAGTAGAAATGGCTCTTGAACAGATGAAGACAGGCAAGGCAGCAGGCAGAGACAACATTGCAACGTTGTAGTGAATAGAGGAGGAGGAGCAAAAGGTCCCATCCAAGGCTCATAATTTGTTGTGAGTGACCAATGAGGTATGGGGCCTAGCAATGTCTTGGTGGAACACAACAACCTTCCGATTTGCCATTTCTGGGCGTTTATTTTTAATTTATTGATCCAATTTTGTAAATTGTAAGCAATTGTTTGTCCTGATAGCAATAGCTTATAGAAAATAACACCCTTGAAATCCCACCATATGGACCATTCTTTGGATGCGATCCAGGTTTTGACATTCTTCCAGGAGCCTCGCTACTAGGTCCCTAAGATTTTCCACAGTCTACACTATCGTATAATATTCAGTTTTGATCTCCTGTTACCAACATTTTCAAAAATGGGTCGTTTTGTAGTCTTTTCCGTAGTGAATCACAAACAGAGATATGTGTGGTGCCGAGTTGACTTTGGTTAGAGTGTGAGTAACCCAAATATTCAGCTTGTAAACAGCTGAACTTGTACAAATGTTTTTCTATGCTTGAGTGCGACACTTATCATTCTTTTATGTTTTGTGAAATCAAGTGTATAATTAAAATGATAAAAAAAAAAAAAAAAAAAAAAATCCTATTAATAACATTTATTTGAAAATTCCTTCCAAAAATTGTAATTGAAAATAAATTTTGATTTGCAATAATTCATATTTTAATTTAGGATCAATACAAGTTTGTGCTATACTTTGTGTGAATTCTGTATCATTAATTTTTCAAGTTATTAATCCCATAAATTTTGTATACAATATCAGATGGGATGAACTTCATACAATTTAAATTACACAAATGTAACTCTTTCTGTTTAGAGTCTGCCTTGAAAGTATTGTATTTATGCTTAAAAAACATTCCCAAGTGGGGAAATCAAAGGGAATAAAAAATAAAAAGGCGGCTATATTATCAAAAAGTACAAGAATAAGGGAAGATCTGATGATGGAAAAGTCAGAAAAATTCCAAAGGATTTACTGAAAAGTGTGATGATAGACATAGAGAAACAAAACAAAAAATCTACTAATATGTGCACTTGAGATAAGAATCCAAACCATGAGGGAGTACCTGTCAAATAAAAAATATAAGTCTGTGCCAATACATTGAGAAAGGTAATTAGAAAACGTAGAAGTTATATGGAGGAGTATATTATTAGATTATTGAAATTATCATTGGTTGTAATAATCGGGAGTCAGTCATGTGAAAAATATTTTAATTTTACCGACGTTTTGGCTCACTCATGTGAGCCATGTTTATAATCATGAGTTAATGCTTGACATGACTCACTGATACCCTGATGATGGCTCCGAAATGACAGCAAACTTAAAATATTTTTTCACACAACTGACTCTTAATTATTTCTACCTATGATAACTTGTATGGAGAATAACTTTATACAAACTTAAAAGACAAAATTGATGTCAGTTTAAAAAATATGTCAGCTATTCATAATAAGAGGTTTGCTCCAGAAATGACTAGTAGTTCATATCTGACTATTATGGCAATAGTAAATTCATTTATAATTTATACATTCACCATTCTCTACTTTTTTTAAGGAAAAAAAAAAATCATTCTTAATGTAGGCAGTTATTATAAACAAATAGAAAAGTACACATTTTTGTAGTTTTTTTTTTTTTTTTTATTATGGAAAACCATATTTACTATGTGGGACTGCAGAATGTACATATGTACAGTGAGTCATAGTGAAAATGATGCAAAGGACTTCTGATTTTTTTTACTAATAAATTTTAATAAATTACCTTAGAAAATTTTCAAAAGTTTATATCAAACAATGTATTAATTAAAATGGCATAAAATTCAGATATAAATTATTGAGTCTAAACAAAAATTAAATACTAAGAATGAAGTGTAAATAAACACCTCACATTAGAAATTATGCAATGTTTGCTTTTTAAGTTTCTTATGCCAATTCTTGAATTTGTTATGAATGGATCTGATTCTATTACTGGAAAGATAAATAACTGCTCTTTAGTTTCCATAGAACTTCATAGTTTTCATACCACTTTAGGGGACAGAGAAATCTATTTTCCATATTTCAAAAAGGGAATGACGCAAAGAGAGATTGCCTATATTATAGGCAGGAGTCATGCAATAGTTCAACATATTATTGAATGCTTCGAGCAGGAAAATTGACTCATAAGTAAATACCAGAGTAAGTGCTAAAAAAGGATTTACTGATATTGATAAACAATGGATTTTAAGTCATGTTAAAATAAATCCTAAACTCAGTGCTCCAAAATTGGTAGTATTGGTTGAAAAATTTAAACAAAATAGTTTGTTCTGAGGCTATTGGAAAAGTAATTAGAAAGCACAAATGGCAAGTTAGAGTGGTAAGCAAGAAGCCGTACGTTAGCAAAAAGAAAACTGAAGATCAGAGTTAAATTTGCAATGGAGAATTTGAAAAAGGACATGGACTTTTTGAACCATGTTATATTTTCAGACAAATCAAAATTTAATATATTTGAATCTGATGGAAGAGGCTCTGTGAAGAGAAGGGCTAATGAAGAGCTTAAGGACAGTAATCTAAGGCCCAACGGTGAAGCATGTAGGTGTTCATGTCATGGTTTGGGGTGCATGACCGCCTCTGGTGTAGGAAATCTTTATTCTATTGAAGGTACTATGGGGAAATTTGTGTATTGTGACATTCTGAAAAAAAAATTAAATGAAAGTGCTATCAAGCTGAGGTTAACAACAATTTTGTATTATAAGTCATAGGTCAACAATTTTGTATTTTACCAAGACATCAAACCTAAGCATTCTTCAATTTAGCAAAAGAACGTTACTTATAGAATTATTCTAAAACAATAAAAACCCCTCCTCAGGCTCCAGATTTAAATGTTATAGTAAATCTGTAATGCGAAAACATGAAATAGAAAACAAAGAAGGATTGAAAAAAGATCTTAAGGATGAATGGGAGAAGGTCCAGCCTGGATACACTGACAAACTAGTTGCACCAGTGCCAAATTGCTTGAAGCAGATGTGAATTAATGGAGTTCCCACTAAATATTGACTATTTCAAAATTTATTTCTGATGAACATACATACATTACAGTCCATGTGTTTTTTGGCATCCTTTTCATTACGAAGTTTTTTTAATATATTTTTTTTAAATTATTAAAATATAATTAACCATGTTTTTTTTTATTACTGTAAATGGTGTTTTAAGAAGTCCATTGTTTAAGTTAAGTTTTGTAAGTTCCAGTAAAAACAGGTAATTTTATTTTTAAAATCACTTGCATCATTTCCACTGTATGTACTTTTATTCCTTTTTTATCTATTCAAATTCAATTAATAAACATCAACTGTAAGTCTACATTGTTTTTAATATATGCGATATGAATATTATAAAACATATTGTATTTTCGTATTTCTTCTTATAGTTCTGAAAACCAATTTAAAGTTTTTCAAATGTTTACTAACTGAGTTTGGATTATTTGGATATAGAAATTCATTCATTATATAAGTTTGTGCCGTGGCCGCTAGATAGCCTCTCATGCTCCTTTGGTCAAAGGCTACTCGCTACCCGTTATACATTATCTTGGCATTTCAATAAATTTTACTTATTCTCATTAACTAATCATTAATGTCTTCTTCAACCGTTAGACCCTTTAAATCTCATTTTTCATTATTCGCGTCTTCGATTTTTTGTATTTCATATCTAGGTAGTTGAGGGCGTCAGTTGGGTTTTGGCAGTCTGGTGTGTTGTGTTGATGTGGTTCGGTTCTGGGGTTTTACCCTCATGTTTATATTGTGTATAAATGTGAAAATAAAGGTTTTTTTTGCTGTGGATTTTGTGATTGTGTGCCCCTTCTCAGGGACTTTACATCGTTTATTATTCTCAACTTATAATACATCTGAAAGAGGTATTTAAACTGATAATATTTTCCCTTTCTTATTGTTTTTTGTTTTCAGTTCAACTTATATCCTACTTGCTTTTGTTCACCTACTGGTCTTTCAAAAAATTGAATTTTCCTTTTGATTAGAGATCGCTGAGTCGAATAAAAAATGGAGTCACCCTTGTTGTGATCGTATAAGAGGATTTTATATTTGAAACAGCTAATTTTGACATTATCACGTTCTTGATTGTTTTTCTTTCATTAATTACTTACAATATTCTAAAAAAGGTGAACTCTATTTTCCCTGATGGCATAGTTCAATATATTGTTGTTTTTGTAACCCTCTTCTATTATAAGAATTTCACTGTGATATATATTAAAAGGGAAAAAAAATGTTTATTTTTGGCGTTGGTAAGGGAGTAAGAAAAGTAAAGTTGGGTTTTTTATGATGAAACTTTTCTGAGTACTTGTTTTTTTTATTATGTAGATAGTTTTCGTATACAATCCCAAAACATGCTATTTTTTCTATGTTTTAGTTTATATTTTCTGAGATTATGTGAATATTAAATAATTTTTAGTTTCCTTGAGTAGTTTTGTTTTTCATTTTATCAGAACTAACTTAACCTGTACGCTCCTATCGCTATTCGAAATCTCTCTTCTGAGGCTGGAATAGTTACGAATAATATGATTTATTTCTTTGTTTTTTGCCATTTGCTCTAGTTTGTTCATTGTTAGTCCATGATCACTGCTACTAAAATGTTAATTATTCTTTGCCCATAATCCTTTTCGCCATATTATTTTATATTTGAATGAAATGATCTCTTTATCTTCTTAAATATCTGGAGAATAAGAAACAAACAAAATGCAATGTACATACTAGAAGTATTTATTCATCAAATGGCTTTTGTCTTCTATGTAGCCCATTATTTATAATTTATTATCAAATCATTCAACTATCAATCAACGTTAGACTTGTTGGATTCGTTAGAAATGCATAACCATTCTTATGTTTTCATATTTTCCAAGCACTTGAGAAATTTTCGAATCTTGACAATTATATCAGCATTTTCATAATAACCGTCATGATCAGTAAGATTGTTTTTCGATTTCAAATTAATCAATTTTGTGGCTTCAAATGATTTTTACAAAGAAATTTGTGTTGGTCCATTAGTCAAATTCATACTCACATTAGTTGCCTACCCTCATTACATACTAAGGTGGACGAGTTGGACTAGTTTGCCATGTTCTACCGAAGATAAAGATTTATGTCACATTCCGGAAAAAAATCCCGTGTTGAAGACCATTCTGAGGACAAACATGGATTTTTTATCCATGTCGTTGGATTTAAAGTGTCATATGAACCTTGGAAGGTGTTCTCACTCACTCGCCCATCTTCATAAAGATAATTTGTCACATTCGATGTAATTCTTAGAAAAATACTGGTGTGAAAGCGGAAAGTTAATATTACCATTTATTTCGTTTCATCCTTTGCATTCAAAATGAATGGTCGAAGAAGACAACTTGTTCCTACTTTTTTTTTTTAATGAAAAATGGATTCCTGGAACCCTGATTGCATGTCCTATTAATGATTCTGTGGGAGGAAGTCGTCTTCATACACATTTCGACTTAGATGGTACTCTGGGTGACACGGAAATGAAAAACCCTTGTCATTTACCAATGTTATTTTGATTGGACTTCGATATTGACGAATGAGCTTGGAAAGAAGGAATGATGAATCGATTGAAAGCACAGAACTAGGTTGAAATATGAATTACTGGAAGTGCAGAATAGATGTGGGGAATCGAGGAAGTGGAAGCTTAAAGAAATTGTTTAGCTTATTCTCATTTTTATATCAGTTGATCCACTTTATCAATAACTTATGTATCCGAATCTTTAATTAATATTGTAATAAGTACAAATAATCAGGAGTGAGTCTGGGCAATAATATTTTGACTGTCGACGTTTCTTAAACATGTAAACTCTAAAACTCTTTCAACAGTCGACCATACATTATCAATATAGTTTAAATATTTCATGTAAGGACACACTAAAGCCGCTTGATATTTAATAAATTAAATGCTTCAAACAGAAATTTTTTATAGAAATGGTTTGATTCGTTTTTAAACATTCTTCTGGTTCTTTACGATCCGAAGCTTGGCTAATGTTGAAATAAATCAATATTCCAGTTAATTGTATACATTACAATATAAATAGAAAAATATTATTCTAATTTTTTTTTTTCAGTTTGGAATCACTAATAGTGTTTACGCTGTATAATACCAATGCAACAACAGGTTTTTTGTTTTTTTTCTTCATATCCTGTGTACTAAGTTTGATCATTTGTCCAAGTAAACATCTCAGATGTACTTATCACGTATGTGGTATTGCAGTATCCTTATAACGAAAGAATTTTCGCATTGCTATAAGTTCAAGTTTTCAATCATTGCCTTCTTTCGTTACAGAAACATGAATAAGCACGAATAAATCGGTCTCGGAGAGGTACTCATAATGTCTTTTTAGAAAAAAAACCATCATATTTCCCATCTCATTCTAGTATAATCTGAAATGCGCGATTTTCTTTTATAGAAATTTTGCACTTTTTTCAACACACTACATTATACTTTTTTTTTTTTAAATTATTGTATGTATCCCAACTCTTGGTCTTAGTAAAACGAGTCGAAATTCTCAAGAGTTTCTACTGATAAAGGGATATGAATGATATATCTTATCAAAGAAGTTATAACACTTTTTTATACTGTTCACTTAATTTTTGGTTTGTTTTCTTCTTTCTCAAATTCTCTGGTGTCAGGGTGTTTTTCGCTAAAAAGAAAAAAAAAAAAAAAAAAATCGGATGCGCGCAACACACGACTTTCAAAAATGTCAAAAAAGTCAATTTCAGAAGTTTAAAAATAAATTGTTCAAGAAATAATTAAATTAAGTATGGATAGAAACATGTGTTTTATTAAATAATCAATTATATTGAGGATGTATAGTCGACTGTAGAAACTATTATAGGTGGAATAATCAGGAGTCAGTCTTTTTCGAAATATTTTAATTTTGCCGAAGTTTCAGCTCAAGCTTGTGAGCCATCATCAGGGCATTACTGAGCCATGTCTAAGCATAAACTACTTTATGTTTGGACATGGCTCAGTAATGCCCTGATGATGGCTCACAAGCTTGAGCCGAAACGTCGGCAAAATTAAAATATTTAAAAAAAGACTGACTCCTGATTATTCCATCTATAAAATAATCAATTATATTATTAACTACGACAATCAGTTTGTTTTATCGGCTTGTCATCACCCTCCGTTAACTTTTAAAATTTTTTGTATGTGACAGTATTTTTCTAAAATCTTTAGCTTTCCAACGGTGTATTATACGAGTAAATCTATATTTCTGTATTAATGTAAAAAAACAAAAACAAAAATCGCATAAAAAAATATATTTTTGCTCTTTTCTCCTTTAGTTGTTTATCAAATTCGCTCAACTTGCATATTTAGCCATTATTCACTAATTATAATAAGATGATCTGCCTTCTTTTCTTAAATCTACAAAAATTAAACATACTTTAGAAGAAGAAAATTTAAAATATCGGCATCAAAGCCTTGTCAGGCTATTTCAATCAGAAAGAAACCTACATAATATTAAAGCCCATCAAATTTTACATCGATATAGCGAGTTTAATCAAATTCATTTGAACCGTTTTTTTGAGAAAATCGTAAAAAGGTGCAATATGCGTGGTATAAAGTGGCTCTTCTGGTTAGCTGATTTTGATGAAAAGTTGCTGTAACATCTAGGGCGTATAATTGCCTTAAATATGAAATTTAAGTTCCGTACGGCTTTTCGTTTTTTCTCTAGACTTACCCCACACACACACACAGACCATTTTGCGGGACTTGGTCATTTGGACTCAGGAGACCCTAAAACGTGCATTTCCGTTCAAAACTGGAATTCAAAAATTTTCACGATCGCAATAGTTGCCCTTACTATATATTTCATATATAGGTAAGTGAAAGTAATTAGAGGTGTGTCCCTCTCCTCCTCATTACTTACCTCAGTTAAAAGAATCCAGGAAGAATAAAACAATCCTTTAAATTTTATATTAGATGACAAAGATGGTTGCGGGTGCCGACATCCGAATGAAACACACATTAAAAAGTAGTACTTTTTAATTTTTACTGTTTAATGTTACTTTTTAATGGCCGACGTTTCGGCCTACATTGTGGGCCTTCATCAGGGCTAAGAGAAACAAGATAATAACCAATGGAATTATAAACTTGATAATACGTTAGGTATATAATAATAATATGGCGACAGTAATATAATATGGAAACAAACATAAAATTGAATGTAAAATGATAATAAGATGACAGTTATAAAGTGTGGAAGTGAACAAAATTAAGATGATAATATTTCAATAGGAATATTTAAGAGAAACTAAGCAAATGATTAAATGTTAAAAGAAAAATATGGGAACAATTAAATTTTTTAAATTAGAACAATTTTGATGTGATATTTGACGGTAATATATAAAAAATATAGTAAAGGATATAGGTAATATATAAAAAGAACATAATCATTAAAAACGAGAAACATTATGAATGTTTGTTTTTTTTTAATTTTTAAAATAATGTAATATTAAACTAACAGTTATACGTGAGGATATATAACGAAAAAATATATGAATAGGGAAAGAGGGAGGAAGAAATAAGCGGTGAAAGGAGATCATAATCAATAAGAAAGAAAATACATACTTACTCTGGGACGGTTTCTAAAGAAGTGATATTGTTTGCTGTTACAAACTCTCTTGGCGTGGTACAGAAATTATGGGAACTAGAGACAATAGTCGTCCGTTAAAGCTTTTCCAGGAAAGCTTTGTTATGTTTACTGATTCGACTGTTTATTGAAGAAAAAAACTAAAGGATTGGCTAATGTTTGTTTAATATATATTAATGGTATAAAATAGCGGACTGAGATTAAAAAACTGCAGAATTAATAAAAAAAAAGTATAGGTAACAGAAAGCGAAAAAAGATATAAGTATGACCGGAAAGAGGAAGGTGTAAGTAATAGTAACGAGGTACAGATTATAAGATGTTAGGTGATGACCAATGACGATAAGGAGCTGAAGAAGGAAATGAATAAAATTCTAATCTAGTGGAGTATACAAATAAATAAAATTAAGAAGAGATGATCAGATGGTTGTTAGAAAAAAAAAAAAAAGAAAGGATGATGAGTTAGGGATGCTCCATTAAATTTAATATTTGGAAATCACCTTGTGATAATTTATGTTTGCCAGTCTTTTGGTTAACAGGACGGGGTTTTAGTTGTATGTAAATGTTTTCTGTAATGAGTCGGTTGTCATGATTGGGAACAGTGGCAAGAACGGAAGTTTTATCCAAATGAAAGGAATGCTTGAAGGTTAAGGAATGTTCTGAAAGTTTTGAAGCGGTAGTTATTTTTGAGGAAATTGAATATTTTTTTCTTGTGATGCGGTCTTTGAGGAGGTTTTTGGTTTCACCTTTGTAGGCCGAGTTGCAATTAGGGGTTTTGCAAGGGATTCTATAAAAAAATTCGAACAATGGTCAGTTGGTATATTATCTTTATTAAGTCGGCTGTTTATTGGAGAATTTGTAGTGGGATTTAAAAGCAAGTCTGAGGTTTGGATTGAAGGATTGTAATGTTTTTTTCTGAAAGAGAGGGAGGGGATGTATGGTTGAGATCTATATAAGGGAGTGGGACTGGGTAATGGTGGAGTAGAAAGAGGTGTTAATTGAGGTTGAGGCTGATTCCTGTGGTTATTAATAAATTTGTTTATGATATCGGTAGGGAAGTTATTGGCCAGGAGAATTGTCTTAATGCGGTTAATGTTGATGTGGAAACGGGAATCTGAAAGGAAAAGGCTTCGGTGTATAAGATTTTTGGCAACGTTAATTTTTTGATGATTGGGGTGTAGGAAGTATAAGTTTAATAGTCTGCCAGAGTAAGTCGGTTTTGTGTACCAATCAGGGGGTATTGTGTTATTATGGTTTCTAATGATGAGGAGGTCAAGAAATGGAAGGGAATTGTTTGTTTCGTATTCAGCGGTAAAATGGAGACGGGGGGTGGTAAGAGTTAAAGGCTAAATAAAAGGATGTCTGCATTTTTATCAGGGCTAAGAACAATAAGAAGGTCGTCTACGTATTTTATAATTAGGATAATATCATTAGGAAGCTGAGGGATTATGAAATTGGGTAAATCGTTAAGGACAAAATTGGCGAGATCAGGGGCAAGAGGATTTCCTATGACCAGTCCTGAAATTTGATTAAAGAACTGTCCATGGAATGTGAGGGGGCCGGAATCGCAACAAAGATTGAGGGATTTTAGGTATGAAGAACAGTTGAGTGAGGTATGGGGTTCAATAGAAGACCAGTTATCTGTAATTATGCAGAGGGCTTTATCGTTAGGAATATTGGTAAACAAGCTTTCGACATCAAAGGAAACAAGGATGTAATGTTCAGTAATAGTGAAGGATATCAATTGCTCGCGGAGAAGAAATAAGGTAGTAGGAATTTACTGAGGTTAACAGGTGAGTTGATATTGGATGTGATAGGGCGGAGGGGGATACCTGGTTTATAAATTTTTGGGAGTCCATAGAAGCGGGGAGCAACAGAATTATAGGAAATAAGATTTCTATAGCTGGGATTGCTGATGAATTTTTAATCTAAAAGGAATTTCAGGTGTTTATTAAATTTAGTTTTAAGTGAAGGGGTGGGATGGCGAGATATGGGAACATAAGTAGATCTGTCAGAAAGGAGAAGATTCATTTTTTCGTTATATTCGGAGCGGTTCATGATTACTGTCGTGTTTCCTTTGTCAGCTCTGGTTACTATGATTTCCTCATGGGATTTTAGGAAGGATTGGGTAAAAGAGAGGTCTTTAAAGAATTGAGGTGAAAAATTTGAAGGTAAGGAAGGTGGGTGTAGGAGGTGATTAATATAATATTACAAATAGAAATCCGTGAAACTCCTTATCGTTATATTAGAAATGGATATAAGATTGTCATTATTGATGAATTCCAAATCGGTGAGGAGTTAGGGGATAATTTTAACTGATGAGTTGGGAGCGGAAAAATTGGGTCCTAAACTTAAAATATCTAGAAGATAAAATGGTAAAGCTGTAGAAGAAATATTTTGAACCCAGTTTTGGTCTGCTTTTGGGTGAATTTAGTGTTTTATGGCGTCTTGGTGGAGGTTATGGTATTTCGCAATAAGTTTCTGTTTTTTTGTGCTCTTAGAGGTATTGAACAAAGAGGATACGCATGTGTCGAGAATGGTTCAGTTGTTATCGTTGATATAAGTACTGAAAAAAATTTTAAGGGTGGATAATTTATTTTATTTAGGAAATTTATCTTAAAGATGCATTCTCTGATTTCGATATTCAATAGAACATTTAATTTTATGTTTGTTTCAAAATTTAGTACTGTCACCATATTATTATTATATACCTAACGTATTATTAAGTTTATAATTACATTGTTTGTTTCTTGTTTCTCTTAGCCCTTATTACAATTAAAATACGTTCTACTTTTTAATGTGTGTTTCTTTCTAATGACCGCACCCTTAATATCAACGGATCAATCTTAATATCCAATCTAAGAGGGGTGGAACCTCTTTAACGTCTTTCAACATTTTTGATTTTGATTTTTTTTTTTTTTTTTTTTTGTTTACTAGTTATTATCTATTCTTTCCTGAATAGAAAACCGTATATAAAATATTTTTCTGGCAGATAGTTTTAGTGTTGCAGCCGTTTTAAGTCATCTTCGCGGCAGAAAACATGAGTTGGGAAAATCTTTCTAATTCTTGTAATTATTTAGATATCAGCTCAAAATAAAAACTAGCAATAAGATAAGGATATGCGTTATATTTATTGTCCCTACAACTCATTACCTAGATAGTGAAGAAAGGGGTTTAAAAAATTCTCGAAAATTAATAAAAAACGAGACTTTTAGTGAGATAAAGTATATAAAGGAATAAAGACTCGCCGGTCATTTGTTCTTATATACCTTAGTCATAGTCCTACTTGCTGTCAAAATTTCGATCATGAAATGTATATGAATTTTCAGAAATTCGTTTTTCTCCATGCATACACGGAACTTTGACTATCAAAAATTTACAAAATATTTTTTGAAGCTAGTTTTAGTTGTTTTTAGTGCTAAATATATATGTATAAATTATAATTTGTCCTCACCCGATTGGCTAAATTAGGGTAGTAATGTTCGTAACGCTACTGCTTTACATGTATTTTTTTTTTTTGTTTATGTGTCTGTGTTTTTCAATTTAATTGTTGATCCATAAATAAAACTAACTTATTTCATATGAATTAAATTTTCTGCAATTAATCTTTAAATCTTTATTGAATATAATTAGTTTGCCGTTGAGAATTAATAGAAGGAATTAGTCCGGGTGGCGGTCGATGAATGAAACAATTAGGTAGTTTCAACCTTCAAGTTTAAATCTTTATGAATGATTTTAAATATTAACTGTTAAACGGCCATACCCAATCTTTTTTCTTTTCGCTTAGCTTGCTGAATAAGATTAATATTAAATTAACTAGCTTGTAAGTACATTATAATAAATATCTCAATATGTATAATCAAGTTAGTCCCCAAGGGGACCTTGAACAATAATTTTAAGTTCAAGGATAATGTGTATCATAATAGATATACCTCTGTTCAATAAAAAAAATATATATTACAATTGATAATTCATATTAAAAATATTATAAAATCGCAGTTGTCCACGATCAGTTACCGAGATAAACAATTTATTATAGGGGGGGAAGTGTTATTATTATAAGTATTTAATTGCAGCTCGATGTTTTATTGGCTATCCTAAATTTCCTATTTCTATATTTTTTGAGTTATTAGATAGAGCAGTGTTAAAATTGAGGACTTTCCAAAAAGATATATCTTACAAGACATTTTGAGAAATCCTAAGTGAAGTGACTGGCATAATGCTATTTAGGGTTTCCTAAGACAGCCTAACATGTTCGTTCGTTCAGTGGTTAAAACAAAAAAAAACCCTTTAAGGGACTTCGGGAACTGCAGGATTAATTATTGTGTTTAAAAATAATTGACAGGTAACCATAATAATTTAACAAAAAACAGCGGTTAGGAAATTAAAAATTTGATTATTTTCATGGAGTAGAAAATCTAATCTAAAACTCGATTTTTTAAAAATTAAATTAATTTTCAATTAATTAAAATTTAAAAACAAAACAATAAAAAGAATCCCTACAATTAATTAAACAACTTAATTTTTAATGTTTTAATAATAATGAGTTTTAAGTGTTAAATAATGAATACTTTTTTCTTTTTCACCCGTTCGTATGTTTAACGATTTTATTTTTTCCTCAGACCTTGAACGCAGAAAAATTGTTGTAAACAAATCGTTTTATGCAATTAAATGAAGAAACTTACTAGTGAAATGTTATTATAGCCTATGTTATGTAGTATGACAACCAAAGGCGACACAACAAGCACCTTTATTATCTTACTCTATTATTGATACAACTATGTCACTAGATGACAATGAGTCACAAATAATAATAATATCAATAAGAGGAAAACAAAAAAATAATAAGCTGAATTGGTGGTTAATAAAAGTCAGAAGAGTGGGGGTAAGACGGTGCCACTCAAGCTGTTTAGTAGTTATTAGCAGTCGTGGTATACCACTTTGGATTATTTATCGCTTTTCATATTACTTAATTGCCTATCAACAGCTATATAAACAGTTTTACTCTAATATAGTTATTTGGAAATAATAAACCATTGTGTAGTAATTAGCAGGGTTTTTTATTTATTTATTATTATTTTTTTTTTTTTTGGAATGAAAACGGATTTAAAATAAAATATTTTTGTGTTTTAATGATATAAAAAATTATTCCATCTATTCGTAGAAGTAAGATGGTATACTCTCCCCTCTGCTTCAATGTAATATATATGGGACCAAGATAGTGGAAACCGTTGGGATTTAGTGGGTCAAATTAACCGAATATTGCGATCCAATTAAATCGTTCAGTGACCCACATTCCAAAGGATATGTGTAATTTTTTTCAAAATTTTTATGCCGAAATTGCGCAATCTGCGGAGTTTTTTCCAGCCTTTGCCCATCTATGTATACTTGTTTGTGGTGAAGGCCCACGCGTTTTCATGTCCTGTGGATTAGAACTCGGTGAGGCCATCATCCTTCCCATATACAATCATATATAAACCTTCCAAAGTACCCTTTATCTCATCTGTAGGCACCCTCATAATGGAAATAATGACCACTTCTTTGTTACATCGATCCGGTGTCTATTCGTTTTAATTTTTCATCGAGTTCTTTTTCGACCCTTTTACTTCACTATTCTATAATATACGTAATTGCATCGTACATGAATACACACTTCATCAAAACTAGTACGTACTCACTTTTATGTACTGTAGCATGAAGTATGTAGATTCGTTAAGATAAAATCGAAAATAGAGCTATTGTTCCTAGAATTTCTTTTCAAGTTTGCATCCATTTTATTTAATGATAAAAACTCTAATAAATAAAAATATTTTTGATGGTGTAAACCGTATTGGATTAAAGTATAAATCAATTACTTAGTATAATCGAATAGGCGGGTGAATCGTGTTCCTACAATTTATTACTTTTAAATTAAATTGTATATAAATTACATAACTATGTTGAATGTTGTTTATCAATCAATGTAGGTACTATTGACTATTAATACGAATGGATGAACCTGTAATATTGCATTAATTAATTTTTACGTCTGGGACGCCGGAATTTCTTATCGAATTGTATCATAATGAGTTCATTATTATATTGAATGTATTGTATATATTCTATTTTTAATTAATACTCAATGGCAGATTTAAAAAAATATTGATATCTGGTGTCTGAGGGAAGAGTTCGAATCGGTCCTTGTAGAGGATCCACCTTCTAGTTACAAAAATTCTTTGAAATAATCTACAGTGTGTGTCAAAAGTATTCGGAATTTACTTTATTCTGTAATTTACTTATTTTCTGTCTTTTAAAGAGTTGTTACCTACTTTTTAATATTTGAAAGAAAAAGCTGAAACCAAAAATTACAACAAAAATAATTTTACATTTCACGATTTGTGAACATACGTTTACGAAAAAAATTAAAGTGTCAAAGTATTCGGAAATGCGTGATTTTCTAGATATATTAATGCATTATTAATATATAAACATCCGGTTGGTTAATATTTTAACACATTTTAGCCTATAAGGCATTGAATAAACTTATTAATTTATTGTTTATAGTCAAATATTGTCTCACTCAACAAGTCATTGTTTCTTCATGTCGTTATCATTTTTAATATCTTATTTCCAGATTTTTCTTTTTAGTTGGGCCTCCAAATGTTTAATTAACTTCAGAACCTATAATTACTGCAAGCTTCCAAAAAGCTTTGTGTGCTAAGTAGCAATCTGAATAAATGACGTAACATGTGTGTGTATTCCTAGTGGTATTAATTTTCCATTTTTCTCATACTTTTAATTCTGGCTTTTCATACTGGAAAACTAAACTAATGTGTCTATAAATTGCCTCATGAATTCGATGTTACAAGCCCCTTCCTTCAACGAAAAATATCACTTCCTCTCCGTATTTTACTCTTTCCTACATAATCCTTTATTTGCTTTCCTACAAACCAAAATTCTTCAATGAAAACCATGAATTTTAGAATGTTATTTATCTGTAAAAATTGAAATTCATCCACCTTCTTTTAAAAGAAAAATTGCAAATATTAACGCCTTGTTGGCGTGCATGCTGAGAGGCTTTTTCCAAGCTTTTTTTTAGCAGGTCATTCTTTTAATCATATTTTTCTAGAACGTATCATATTTTTCATGACGTAAAAAATGATTAATGCATTTCCAGAGGATTCTTCAATTGACTAATTAGTCTAAATAGCTAGAGTATCTCTGCTGAGTATTAGTAGTACACAACATACTTTTAATTAAATGTGAAAGTAATTATGTGTACAAATAGTTTTCTAGGAAATATTTGCTATATTTTTTTATTTGTCATATAACTGTACGAATACTTTTCCTACTGACGTTACATATTGCATAACAAAAATGAAAAGTAAAAGTAAAGAATCCTTTTTTCGAAAACTGAATAGTTAATAAGTGGATTAGTTTTTCCGTTTCTTTAAAGGTACAGTGATTGCCTGAAGTATTCGGAATTCACTATCAATCGGCAACTGACTTGATTTTAACCTATTTTTTCTCTTTTTCAAGGTATTAAATAGCCAAAACTAAAAATAACGACGAAAATCATTTTACTTTCAACATTCATTTACGTAAAAAATTAAAAATAGAAGTGTCATAAGTATACGGAATTACGTGGTTTCCGATTTATATGCAATGGATTAATCATATATAAATCCAAATGGTAAACCTTTTCGTATAATTATTCATTTTAGCCTATAAGAAATAACTTATTAATTAATTGTTCTTTATGAAATATTGTACCACTCTAGCAGTCATAGTTCCTTGAGGTCATTTACATTGGAATATCTTTTTTCCTGACTTTCCTTTTCAGTAAGACCCACAAGTTTTTAATTAGATGTAAAAGAAATATTCGAAGAGAGATTTCAAGACATTTTAGTACATTGTGCTGCAACCAAATCTGAATAAATAACGTATACATGTCCAGAGAGTCATAGTCGCGCTTATGTTGAAAAGTTAATTTATTCGTAATTTTCCCCCTTTAATTCTGTCTTTTCATACTGAATAATCACTCTAATCTATCAATAATGTTTTCCAAGAATCCAAGCTTATCTACCTCTTTCAAAGAAAAACAGCCCCAACCATCTCTGACTACTAAAGCTGTTTCACTGTGAGATACTGAATCCTTTATTTGGTTTCCTCCAAACCATAAATTTTAGAATGGGACTTATCTGTGAAAAACTAAATTCATCAATCTCTTTTAAAAAAATGTCGCAAACATTCAGCCTATTCTTTTATCGTCTCGCCTATTGAAAGACTTTTTCCATACATCTTGTACCATGTTTTCCTTTTCGTCATATATTTCAGAATGTAGCAAACAGTTGAAACACTTATTGTGCATCCAGAAGTTCAAAAAAATTCAGAAATTAGATAAGGTTTACTCATTCCAAGAATTGTTTTCTTAGTAATAATCAGGCCTTCATTTTTAACACATTTTTTGGCCGCTCCATGTTTTGCTTTTATATTTTATTATTATATTATCTACACTCTACTTAGCCATCCACATACTCTCATACTTTTTCTTTAACATTTCAACTACATATTTCTCTTTATAAATTTATTCGAAGCCGTTGTTCGATTGTTACGCTTTACTTTAGGGTCTTATTTTAAAAACCTTTTTTCCAAGGTTCGGTATCAGTTACATGAGGAAGAAGAATTGTACAGAACATAAAATGAAGTCGAAGATTAGTGAGATTACGAATATTTATTTGAAACCAATTAACAGCATAGTATTACGATTTCCGAATACTTTTGACACTGAATGACCTTCTAATTTTACATTATTTATCGGATATTTTCAAAAACAATATAGTTTTCGGATTTCTGGTTAATAATTTTGCTTAATGAGAGTCTCTTTTAAGGATTTATTACTGATTTTTGAATTAAGAGTTGCGAAATATACATACTTATTAAATGAAAAGGAAAATAAATTCCAAAAACTTTTGTCACTCACTGTATATAATTTTTGTCCAAGCTTAATAATGAAGGAAAAGTATGAAAAGAAGACAGAGCAGAGATTGGGACAGGGGAGGTGGCTCCGTCCCAGGGTGCAGCCTTAGCCGGCTCCGTCCCTTGGGCTGCCCGCTACCACCCTCTCCTCTCTTCTCATCCTTCTCATCCTAATACATATGTATATGTGAACACAGGGAGTGTCAAAAGTATTCGGAATCCCCGTTTTTTTGCAATTAATAAATATTTTCACAAATATTTCTTTAGACCATTCATTTTAGGTATAGTGAGTGTCAAAAGTATTCGGAATTCACAATCATTCTGTAATTTAGTTGATTTTAACTTATTTTATCTGTTTCTAAAGATTTGTTACCCACTTTATAATGTTTGAAGGAAGGTATACAATAGCTGAAAGCTTAAATCACGGCATAAATCATTTTATTTTTAACCTTTAACTGGTGAGGTGGGGTCTCTCAGACCCCAGACCTAATTTCTTTTTTTTCAATCCTGAAACATCTAGAATTGTTTATTCTTGTAAAATACGTCAATTCAACCTATTTTCAATAGGTACCATACCAAAGGATGCTTATAAAATTGAATAATTGCCTGATATTATTAAATACATGTTATTAATACTTTTTTTTTTTTAAATTTTATATTGTAAGCAATGAAAACATTTGTAAAATAATATATGTATACAGTGAGTGTTAAAAGTTTTCGGAATTCACTACCATTCCGTGATTTACTTGCTTTTATCTTATTTTTTATGCTTTTAAGGAGTTGTTAATCAATTTATAATGTTAGAAAGAAGGTATACAATAGCTAAAACCAAAAATTACGACAACAATCGTTATATTAACATTTTGAATGTTCGTTTACGAAACAATTTAAAAAAGTGTATGTTAATGGTCTCAAAAGTATTCAGAATTTCGTTGTTATATTAGTGCAGTGATCATAAATAAACATCCAGTTGGTAAATTTTTTTGTATAATCGTTCATTTTAGCCTACTAGGCATTGATCTTACTAATTAATTAATTGTATGATGTGAAATATTATCCCACTCAGCACTTATTGTTCCTTGAGGCCATTTTCATTTTGAATATAGTATTTCTTGATTTTCCCTTTTAGTAGGACCCACAAATAGTTAATTAAATTTGAAAGAAATAATGAAAGAGAGATTTTGAGAACATTTTGAAAATTTGACTAAATCTGAATAGATAACGTATATATGTATATCCTGAGTCATGGTCACGCGCATGTTAAAAAAATAATTTATTCTTCAATTTTCTTCTAATTTTAATTGAATTTGCATACTTATCAATATACTTATCAAATATGCAAACCTATCAATAATTCTTTCCATGAATTCAATGTTATTAAACTTAAAAAATAACTAACAAAACCTAACTATCATAGACTGCTCAATGTGTTTTACAAAGCCATACTAAATTCTTTATTTAGTTTCCTCCAAACCATAGTTTTTTCATAAGAACCATGTATTTTAGTATGGAAACCATCTGTAAACATTCATATTTATCAAACTTCTCTTTAAAAAAACGTTATAAACATTCAGCCCATTCTATTATTGCCTTGTCTGATGAAAGACGTTTTTCGTACTTCTACCTTGTTTTTCTTTTCGTCTTATTTTTTTAGAACCCGGCGAATAGTTGAAACACCCATTGTGTATTCAGAAGTTATGAAAAATTAAAAAAGGAGCTAGTGTTTACTTATTTGAGATATTGTTTTCTTATTTGATGAATATTTAGTCTTTCAGTTTTAACATTTAATATTTTTTGGACGCTCACTTTTCTGCTTTTATATTTTATTATTATTTTATCTACACTATACATAGTCATCCACATATTCTTATCAATTTTTTTTAACATTTCAACTAGTTCTCTTTTATAAATTATTCGTATTTGTTGATCGATCGTTGGTTTTTATTTTAGGGCCGTATTTTAAAAAAATGTCCTTTCCAAGGTTGTGAATATGATACATGAGGAAAATAATTGTTTAGGATATAAAATTATGTCGAAGATTAGTGGGAATATTAACATTTGAAACCATTAAACAACAGGTTATTACGATTTCCGAATACTTTTGACGCTGCATGCTCTTGTAATTCTACATAATTAATCGGATATTCTTAAAAACAATAAACTTTTCGGTTATCTGGTCAGTGATTTTCCTTTGTTGGAGTCTATTTTAATGATTTCTTAGTTAAAAAGAATTATATAAATTTATAGCTATGAAATATACTGATTAAATGAAAAGAATTCCGAATTCTTTGACACTCACTGTATGAAAAAGTCCTTATCTTAAAGTTTATTATATTTGAAAAACGGAAAATGATTTAAAAAAAAAAGGAACTTCTATATTGTAAAGAAAGTATGCACAGCTAAAATTAGGCACAGTTTTTGCAATAGGAAACAGAACATTGTCCACAAATATTTTATTCTCATTTAATACAAACTATAGATGACATCCTAACCTTGTTTCTTGGACAAAAATAACATCTCCTTTTCTTCGGAGGGGCCTCCTGACTGTATGCGTAAAATAACTCGATCACGAGACATTTCAACAAATTGAAAAACACACTTTCAATAAAACCGAACAGTAATGGTGAGTTGGGGTCTATAGGACCCCAATAACACTGTCCTAAAGCAATGCCAGGATAAAAACTGCCTGGAAAAGGATGCTATATTACAATAATGTCGATACAGGAAATTTCAGGTTTTCACTAGCCGATCGGATTGGGACAATGGGATTCACGAAACTTTAAAGAGGACCTGGGGTTCTGTAGACCCCACCTCACCAGTTAAAGGTTAACGTTCATTAAATATAGAAATACTTTTGATAGTATTCGGAGTAACAAATCTGTTATGGCTCAAAGATGACGAAAGTACATTTCTGGTTGATAATTAACACTTACATACTAATGACTGCCAGAAGAGCAATCGGCCAGCAGTTCCACGTGGAGGCTGGCGGCTTTTGGTCTGACACAATACACATTTACTTAAAATGAGACTAAGTTGAGTTAATTATAATTATATTATGATTTTTAATTGTGATATATGATTTTGTTAATTGATGTCAAGGAACTTTGTCAAGTATACACCCCATAGGTTATGAGTAATATTGTTCCCAGAAAACTTTTAATATGCACAAAAATATATTAAAATTTAGTTTAATAAGATTTATTATTAAAACACACAAAAAGTAGTTATTGATGGATACACGAAGTATATTTCTTTGTATATGCCAGAAGCCGAAATCCAAGATATTTCACATTAAAAAAAAATAATAATTAAAAACTGGCATAAATTACAAAATCATATAATCTCAAAATTAAGTATCATAATATAATTATGATTAACTCAATTTATTCTTAGTTTAAGTGAGTTTCTGTTGTGGCTGAAGGGCCACCAGCCACCACGTGCTACCGCTGGAAGTTACAATGTTATCAGCCAGGAATGTATTTTCGTCATATTTGAGCCATAACTGAGTAGTTATTACAAAAACTAATCGCATGTGCTGGAAAATCGGATTTGCGTAAAATGGTGGTCCCGAGCCTGCGGGCTGCCATGTACTGATATAGATCCCTAAACTAATCAAACCTGGAAATGTATAATTTAGGATCGTCCGTTTAGCCACATTAGCTTAAAGTTACTTTAAATGATTAAATAAATAGACTAACTTACTTATGGATCATCATTTTATTTACTTAAAGTAAACATCAAAAGTATTCGGAGACCGGCTATTAGACAAAGAAAATAAGGAATATAGCAATTGCTCATGGGCAATCAAGTATCTTTATAAATCTCCAAAAAGATGAATATTGTGTTGCCATCGAAACCTAACCTTGCTCCAATATTTAATAATAATATAAATAATATTTAACTGTTTTTATTGTATAATCCTAGGATTGATTCTATATTTAATATATACTATGTATCTAGGCTATATGTATCTAGTTAAGGGCTTAAATGAAGAATTTAGTATCAAACTAATCAGGCAGTGGAGCCTTCTAAGATATTAGTAGGAACCATTTTTCATATGACAATTTTACCAATTGAATAAAAGATAGCCATACAGAATAGAGATTAATATTGTATTTAGAGGATATTATACTTGCTTAACTCCATTGTTTCATGTTGTGTACACAGAGCTTTCATAAATTTTTCTAGAATTGTAGTCGTTACGCCAATTACACTGTGTTTTTCAGTAATAATATATTTTAATATTTATGTTATAATATAATATAATATGAAATTACTATTTTGGAAATGGGCCTTACAATAAGATTCTGTTTGGTGGAGTGTTTGGCTATGTGTATAGACCATAATGCTTTATTCATCAATCCTCCAACATTTGCATTACTACGTTGAGGAGAAAAGTAAACAACTCGACTTTTTGTGTGATTGACATCTTAATTGATATAATCGAAAATGTAGTTGTCGAATCACATTTCAGTTTTTCCTCATGAAATTCGAAATGGCAACACTTACGGTTTTCGATCAATACAAGTTGAAATGATGATTCAGAAAAACAAGACATTTTTTTATAATACTTATTAGGGTGGCCACTATAGTGAAGCGACATCCGCGTTTTGTGCAGCCTCCAGTTTCCAGCTTCAGCAAAGAGTTGAAATGGTTTGATTTTGTCAGTGCTAGTGGGGATCGAATTAGCTCTTTTGAAAGATATGAAATGAAATTTGAGCTTATAATCAGTGTTTTTATTTTTTTTTCATTCTTTGATATATTATGGTATTATCAGAAATCATCTTCCCTATATAATTAGCAAGAGTATATTATTATAGGGGTACTCACTACGTTTGCTATAGCATGCTATTTGTGCTATTGTGATAAACCCATCAATTTTATACAGGAAATAACTGTAGAAACTCGACGGGTTTAGCACAATAGCACAAATAGCATGCTATAGCAAACGTAGTGAGTACCCCTTATGAATGAGAAATAATACTAAATGTAATGCTAATTACTATTGAATAATAATAATAGTGTGCGGTTGTGTGTGTGTGTATGTGTACACACTCAAATCTTTATTTCATTATGCGATAAGATTTTTTATACTACTAAATCTATTATATGCGAATAAAATAGATCTGGACAAGGAAAATAATAGTGCTTATTAAACTTCTTAATAAATACTTGACATAATCGTAACAATATAGAATATATTGTACATTAAAATATACCGATTATAAAATTAAAAAAAAAAAAAAAAAAAAAACTATAATACTTATTTTTTTAATTCAGATTTAGGGAAGGTCGTTTAAAGGTGCTCTAGCATCGTGAAACAACCATTTATTTCATTGTTTACGTTCTGTACCTTTTTTTCCCGCCAAATAATTTTTCAATAAATATTTAGTATTAAAAGAAGTACTGAAACAGTAATTCATTCTGGTAATGAGTAAATCTTACCATGATTAGTAAACTCAACAGAAATACAGCCAATCTTACTTCTTATACTATGCTACTAGCCAAAGCCATTTTATGTCAATAAAAGATGCATGGTCTTCATTTTTCCTTTCTTTCCTATTGCAATTGGTTTAGTGCTCTGGATCCTAGCTCACCATCATCTCTAGATGAAATAATTACTAGGGTAATATAAAATTAAAATCTAGTTTTGTATTGAAAAAAATAGTATTAATATTTTTTGTTAATTATTCGGTCTAGAGATCAAATCAAAGCTATTTATCAAATTATCAAATTATAGTAGTTGAGTACACTATTTTTGTAGGAAGAGTGTATGCTCTGTTATATTGGTCTAAATCAATCCGAAATCAGTCGATGGCTCTTTTTTTATATTTCCATATTTCTAATTTCATAGAAACTACTCTTCCAACAAAGATAACTATAATATACTAATTTATCGTGCAATTGGATATCATCGATTTGAGTGCTAATGTAGATCTGTAGGTTTGATAGTTAGCTAGATATAATAAAAGCAAAAGCATTTTTTTCTCATCATTGTCTTCATTGTTCTTTTGTTCTAATATTTGTTCGTTAATTATCAGGCCGATTTGCAAAAGAAATTCTTGGATATTTTTTTAAAACACTTTATTTATTCCAGTATCGCGACGTTTCAGCCTCTAGGGCCATTTTCAAGCTTCATGCATATCCATCTCAATTATCTTTTAATTTTACCGCTTTTCACCGGAATAAATAAAGTGTTTTAAAAAAATATCCAAGAATTTCTTTTGCAAATCGGCCTGATAATTAACGAACAAAAGCATTTTTTTTTTTCTAAAAACAATACAAACGAATAATAAACTTTTGTGTGCTATATTCAGACTAATATCTCTGATCTTACGAAGATAATATATTACATTTAAATAGCTTGATTTGAGTGGTATTTTCAATCTGTAGGTCTAATTAATAATCGCCAAGAAATCCGTCTTATTACTCTTCTCGTTGCTCCAAAAGATATTTTTAGTTTTACTTTATCTCAGTTCCTATTTGGCCAACAGATGTCCAAAAGCGCTCAAATCAAAAGTCTTACAACGAAATCAGTTTATTATAGCTATCTTCATAAGAAGAGTAGTTAATGAGATATTGGCTTGACTAAAGCTAAATGCTTTCTCGCTTATCCACGTACATCCAACATTTTTCGACTTGAGACTCTTACTAGAAATACTAGAAATTTCTCACTAATAAAGTGTTTGTGTAGAACGGAATGAAGAATTTTTCCATCTTGGTCATCTGATTGAAATGAGGAAAACTGGCTCAAAATAGCTTTTGGACTATTTGATATGTTTCTATATTAGATGAAGACTTGCTAACACTCGGCTTAATATGTAAGCTCTAACCCTCTCTTAGCCTCTCAAATCATTTTATTCTGAGATGCTTTAATATAAATTCGTTTTCGCCATTTGTGAATTGGTATTATGTCATTAACATAATACATTAATTAACATTAATCTTTCATTAAAAGATTTCCGATTTCGCTAATAGATCAATGTCGTATTTGAATGGGAAGGTTAGTTTGCAAATGACCTTAAGGTTTGTGTAAAGGTGTGGCTTTGTTTTTTCGATGGTTTGTCCGCCAGGCCTATCTCACTCCAGTACCACCCTCCAATTCATAAGAGTTGGTTATGAGTTTTTGAAAAAGAAAATATGTGTTTGGCGGGAAACTTGGATTTCTCAGTTGAGGTTTTCATGTTACTAAGGGATGGATTTTGCAAAAACACGATTGGTAATGAATGAAATTATAATATGATTTCAATGCAGGTTACCCATACTTTTTTTCATCCTCATGTAAGTAGTATCATGTGTAATCCTTGTGTCAGTCGAGTTATTTTCATCTTTTTTGCTCCGCCTGCTTCGGAAAATGCAACTTCAATTTTGTTTTTCTTCATGTATTTAGAAAATTTAGTTTTACGTTGAACATTATTGAACCTGCCATATTTGTTTCATCAATACTATCCATGTTTTTTTCTTTTTAAGAATTTGTTTCTTCTATTCTACAGCAAACGAAGAATATCGGTATTTCAAAACTAAAGGATTTGGAAGAAAGTGTCTAGTAATTTCTCTTTGGATATTGACTACCCCTTCCTGAAGAAATATCCTCTTAGCCTCTGTCATGTCGATCAAAGACTCAAATGATAATTCTGATTTATCGTCTCGTTAAAAGGAGCGAAAAGGAATCATCTCCGATTCCATGTTTACATTTCTGTATGTTTCGGATTTGAAACGGATTGAAATGATAAGACATAAGTTTTTTTTATGTCTATCATCGAATGATTGTAATTTTTATCATTTGTTTGATTTGTCTGTTGTAGCTTATAAGCTTGGTTTTCAACCGGATACTAAGTAATATAACTTTTTTAAAATTTTCGAATTTGAGTTTTGTTTTTAAAAAAAAAGATTAGTTGTGTTTCCTATCTGTTTTACAAACTATTGTACCGTTCTCCGTCGAATCGAAAACCGGTGGAGTGTAGTTACATTGTTGGATTTTATTGTAATATTTTATGATATTTTTTTTTTTATTTCTTAATTTCCAAATCGTCTTCTTCCAGAGCTATACATGTTTTTTTTAATATAAAAAGAATAATTAATATTCTATAATAAATATTCCACGTCGAAATATATGTTATGACTTTTGTTTTGATTTCCAGATTTTTTTTTTTCAACTTTTGATATCTTTGAACCTCTAGACACTTCGGTGTGACACAAAGACGTACAGTTCCAAACGCACTTATTCAGGACAAAACGACCCTGTCGTTCTATTTATGATATATCGGTCATATATCATCATATATCAAGTTCAATAATTTCAGGAAAAACTATCTGTTATTCTTTATACATAAATATATATATATATATATATATATATATATATATATATATATACGGTGATGGAAAAAAGTATTTGCACTTTACGTTTTTATGTATAAATTAGTTCAAGGGAACAAAAAACTTCGCTTTCTTTTGCAAAAATGAAAAGTACATTTATTTTTTTTAAAATTCTTTTATTGGTATTTACAACTGTACACAGTACAACAAGTAAATGAGCTATTTACAGAACATTGGCTTGGAAAAGTCTTGAGAAGAATCTACCCAGTGGTAGCACTTCAGAGTTTATTTGATAAGCAGGTCTCGAGGCCACCGTCTTTTCAGACGCCTCGGAGGATTATCGGGAATAGATGCCGATGAGAGGATACGGACAAGCGGGTTAGTTTGGGCTGGTAATTTGGAATGAAAGGAGGAGTATCTTTTTTGGGCAATTTCTGCAACAAGTGGGATATTCAGGTCTCTATGGATGAGTTTGTTGGTAAAAAAGTATGGAGCGTCTAGGATTTGTCGAAGGATTTTGGATTGCAAGGATTGGATGCGGGAGGAATTCGATGGTTTAGTGGAGCCCCATAGCTCTATGCCATAAGTCCAGATAGGTCTAATTATGGTTGTGTAAATCAGTTTTTTGAAGTATAGAGAGAGTTTTGATCGTTTGTCAAGTAAGTGTTTTAATAGTCGATATCTACGAGCAGTTTCTTGTCGTTTAAGTCTTGTATGAGGATTCCATGGAAGACGTTTGTTAAGATGAAGTCCAAGGTATCGTATTTGTTCTACAGTGATGAGTGGGGTACATTTATTTAAAACTGAAAAAAAAAACCTTTTTACAAAATAAATAAAAAATCCGCATAATTAAACAAAACGATTAAAACAATAAAAGTGCTTGGAAAACACTTCCACATTTACAAGTTAAAACTCAATTTTAATATTTTGTAAATAGGCCATTTGTGTCAATGATTGCTTGTATACGTCTGGGCATTACAGGTACTAAGTTTTTTATTAAATCTAGGTTTATTTGTTCCCATTCTTGAACAAGAAGTTGTTTAAGGTGATGTCCACTAGTGGTATGGTGCTTTCTTACATTTTGGTCAAGAGTGTACCATAAATTTTCAATTATATTTATATCTGGTGACTGAGGAGGAGTGTGGGGCTGTCTTGGAACATTAAATATTAACCACTCCTTTGTTCTCCTTAAAGTATGTTTTGGGATCGTTGTCCTGCTGGAAATAGTATTGATTCTGGATTCCCATTTTTTCGACACTAACTCGCAAATTACGGTTCAAAATGTTCACATAGCCTTCCGCATTTAAAATGCCTTTGATACTCACAAGATTTTCCACGCCATGGTAGGAAACACAGTTAAAATGCGCATGAGCGATTTAAAAAATACAGCTCCTAAAACGTTTTCATAACCCCCCGGATGCACATTAATTTATTCCAATATCAATTAAAAACAGTAAAAGTAAATTCAAGTTAAACTGCTGGCGAGCGATAAAAAATACAGCTCAAAAAACGTAATCATAAACCCCGAAAACACTATTATCGATCCCTATATCAATAAAAAACATTAAAAGTAGATGTAAGTTGAAATGCGGGCGAGCAACATACAGCTCAAAAAACGTGATCATAACCTCCTAAAAACTACTAAAAGAAAAAAAACATCCATTCATGTTCTCAATATAATTCATTTCACATGTGTTGACCGCGCGCTTATCTCCGTTTCAAATGTCATTGTTGATTTTGTGCAACCCCTGCTGCTTGTGATTGAGATGCAAGGAATAGATTCGTTTTCAGACACCACCTTTTCTATATTGTGTTGGATATATTTGTTTCTTCTTTCTGTTGTACTATTATGCATGTTAGTTGCTTTATTTGTACGACGCAGAATGCGGTATTTTGGTCGAAAACCCGGCCAAAACTATATTGGCACATACATTTCTGATTAGCTGTGAATCAATACAAAACATGTTTTTAAGGATATTAGGATTTTAAAAAATCTCTATAATAAAATATAGGTTTATATTACACAAAGTTATATTATATTTAAGGAATTCAATAAAAATGGTAAAATTAAACTTATTAAATTAGATTGCATTTAAATAAAAAATAAATTATTGCTTTATTTAAAAGGTTGGGCACCTAATTATTATTATTCATCGTCATTATCTTCGATTTGCGTAAAAAAAAGATTCTAGAGCTTCCTCAGTAAATGGCTGTTTTCGTATCTTGATTTTCGGTCTTATACTACTAAGGTAAGGATCTGATGTTAATTAGAGTCGGTTAAGGACATCCTCATTGCATTCCGTCCTAGAAATCTTCCGAGAAAATCTCGCTCTATATTGGAGAAAGTATTTGTTTCTAGCTTCTGCAGCCCCCTCAGATAATTGGCCGATTGGCAACAATGCGTGGGGCTATGACACTTGGTGAGTGGATTAACATTTAGTGGACTGTGGGTAACATTGATTGGCATGGATACAAGGAAATATAATATTTGTCTGTATCCATAGTGAAATGTGAATATTTTTGGAGGTCTATCTCGAAACCTAAAGATAATACTTCGAGAATAATTGGAAATATATTAATTAATAAGAGATCCATCCCTGTAATGGCAGCCGATTCCTCTAGATTATTAAAAAATCTTCTCGAAGTATAACCAGCATTGGTATTGCCGTACCCAACTTTTGGAATGTCCACCAGTAAGCCCATTATTCCACGGAAATCTTTTTGGATTCATGCCTTTGCTAATTGGAGGTTTTCTCTGTATTTTTTTTTCTTTCAGAAATGCTTCCCATATCATTCTGCTTTTATTGGGTTGTCCGGAAAGTTCATTGAGAAATTTGGACAAAAATTAAAATTGATGGACAACTTGTAATTTATTAATTTAGTCTACAAAATAGTTTCCACAATTAGCGATTACAGTTTCCCAACGGCTTGGAAGGCCCATTATCCCTTTTTCCAAAAATCACTGTCCTTACTCCTGAAAAACAATAAAAGGTCCGTTTTGACGTCATCTTCTGAAGAGTAGGATTTCCTTTGTAGAAAAAATTCGAGGGAACGGAAAAAATGGAAATCCGAAGGAGCAATCTCAGGAGACATAGGGCCAGCGTTGTCTTGGTGGAATACTCATTTCCGTTTTGCCAACTTGGGCTGTTTCTCTTCCATTGCTACCTTCAATCGATAACTGGACGCAGCATAAGTCCGTATTTATAGTTTGGTTTTGTGAAAGGAGCTAAAAATGTATGGGTCTCTTCCAGTCCCACCAAATATTGAGGCATCATCTTTCTTGGATACAAGCCGGCCTTTGGTGTTACAATCGGCGTCGTTCCAGGCAACCCCAAAATTTTTTCCCCAAAAATACTGGTATTCATAACATTCCATAAAAAAATAAAAGTTTATATATATATATATATATATATATATATATATATATAATATAAAATATATAAGGTATAAAACTAAAATATATATATACCTTTTATTTTTTTATGGAGTGTTATGAATACCAGTATTTTTCGCTACTTCAGGATATTTAGATACTTAAAGAATAAATAATTTTTAAAGTTCGGAAAAAAAAAAACGGAATAGTAGTTCCTGTGGTAATCGAAAATACTGAGTGTTTTTTTCTCGAACATTCCATGCAAGTCTGATATCATAGCTTTTTAGATTAACATAAATAATTGAAAAAATATATATTAAAAAAATCTTTGTAGTTTTATATAAATATAGTATGTAGTAGTTATCCAAACCAAAAAATAATAATAACAAAAAGTAAAAAAAAAATATATATATATATATATATATATATATATATATATATATATATATATATATATATATATTCCATCCAATAGTTGATATGTATAATATATAGCATGTAGGTGCATATTGTTTAAGTAATATTTAATGACAACGATCCTACGGCTTTATCCCTTCTCTTCATGCCTGACTAGTTACTACTCACTGAAAAAATAATGTTTTTTTATTTTTCTCTATTGGGTACATTTGAGATGAGATTGGAAAAAATATATATTGTGCAGGACCCTCTAATTAATTAATGTAGCAAAAAATTCATGGGTGTACTAATCTCACAAATTTTTAAAAAAAAATTTGAAATATTAAAAATAAAAATGTTGACTCACGTTTTCGAAATAAAAATTTAAAAAAAGGTTTTGAGGAACTCAAGTACATAGAGAAAAAAGGAACATACATACACACCACCTGTATATATGTATATATATAATTACTAACATAAAAACGTTTTAGTAAATACAAGCATTATTCATATTAATTGAAAGGCACACAGCTTGAATAATAATAAGCTTGAATATAAGAGGTGACAGGCGGCTGTAATTTTTTAGGTACCGAGATATCTTTGTCCATGTAATACATTTTGTCCTAAATACATGAAATTTACCTCATTTTAACATTATGAAGGTAAATTGTTACAGAAACCCGCATTATACGAACATACTTATTCATGTCTATTAATGTATATCATAATGAGTATTATTGTATCATGGGTGGTTTCTGTGATACGTACCTCCACAAAAGTTAAATTAGGTCAGTTCTTGTATTAAGGACACAATTTATTATAAGGACAAATATATCCCCTACCTCTAGATCTCCAGACGTCTATCACCTCTTTTTTTTTAGGTTATTAGATGCTTGTTAATTTTTATTCTTATCAGTATTTTGGTATAATGAACGGTTTCTATGATATCGGGTTGAACACTGTTAAATCGATCAATTCCTCTGTTTAAGACACAATGTATTACACTGTCAAAGATATCTTGGTACTTATAAGACCTATAGACATCTATCAGCTTTCAATAAAAGCTTATTCATTGTCCATTATGTATATTATTATAATGAGTATTTTCGTAAAATGATTGGTTTCTGTAACATTTACGTTCATAATGTTAAAATGTGGTCAATTCCTGTATTTTGGACACAATGTATTACGTGGACAAAGATATCTCGGTCCTATTTGACCTACAGCCTCCTGTCACCTCTACATATTACAGATTATTAGACGCCTGTTAATTTTCATTATTATGAATAGATTCAGTGAAATTAGCAGTTTCTATGATATTGGGCTTAACACTGTTAAAGAAACGTTGTGCATTAATATTTAATAAAAGAGCGGTGAAGTTATATATCAGCCTCCAATTTTAATTCATAGAATTTACCTTCACCTTAAAGAATCTACACCTAATCTTATATTAAAGATTATTACATGTTTTTAATTATTATTATTACTTTCGTAAATGCTTGGTTTCTGTAATATTTACTTTTATAATGTTAGAATGAGCCAATTGCTGAATTTGGATAATTTTTTATGGCTTGCCATTTTTGATTCCAACTAGTTTGGCTAAAATGTAAAAAGCAAATTGAAAAATTTTCTATTTCGCATTTTTCGGCCCCAGCTCTTGGACTATTTTAATCATACTAGGCTGTGCGCCTTTCATTGATATGAATAATGCTTGTATTTACTAAAACGTTTTATATATATAAAACGTTTGTAAATATTAAATATATATACAGGTGTGTGTATGTGTATGTGTGTGTATATGTATGTATGTATATATGTATCTCATGATTCATAATAATTAAAACTGAATGAGAGAAGTTCATCGTCTACATTGACATTGGAAACCCTTTCGGTACAAGAGCTCATATCATTTTCATTTGCTTTGGATCAATGCGATTCTCATTACCATGTCAACATAATTGCCCCAAATTTGTTTTTTCGGTTTTCTTCGTAGTATTTCTTGATTAAAATCTCTTTCACTGTTTCTATTTTCCCTTGGAACAGAATGCAATATCACTAAATAAGTAAATAGAACACACACTCAAAAGCAAAAAAGTGGACCATTATACATTTCTTACAATACTTTGAAACAAGCAATATAATATATTGTTAGAGGGATATCCGCATTATGGGAACTATGGCCTGATACAATGTGTAGCAAGAGGAGATAAGACACTTTACTAAGCCGCCAAGTCAACTATAAGGCAAGAGCGCTTGTTTATTTAATGTTAGATCATCATTCGGAACACTGTTGGATTAGGAAAATTGAGACATTTAGATAAAACTAAATGATGAAAATATTAATATGACAAAAATCAATTTCGTAAAAAATGTCCTTTAGTACCTTTTGGAAATCAAAAAAGGTACTAAAGGACATTTTTTACGAAATGATTTTTGTCATATTAATATTTTCATCATTTAGTTTTATCTAAATGTTCTATTTGATGTTATCTAATGAATTCTCAAGTCCTTAAAAAACGTGGTTTAGAAATGCGGTCATTTTCTAAAAGTACTAATTTATTTTCGTTCCAAATCGTTCTAAAAAAAATCATTTCATAACTTTAATATGATGTTATTATTATAGTAAAAAAATAATTCTAAATTTTAAGGCAAAAAGACCCAAATTAGCTAGTTTAATAATATAGTAATGAGAGATTTTCGCGCTTCATGTAAAGTTTCCTAGAATGGATATAGAACCTTTTGGATATCAACGTCTCAATTGTTGGGTTTTTTATCAGTTCAATATCTTATTTTCCCCTAGAATGTTTCATGTTTTCTATTGACCTTAAACTCCATCTTTAAAAAAAAGTAAAGAGTAGTTCATTGCTTGTTTGAGTGATTTTTAAGAAAACTATCTAAGAATGTATGTATGTACGTAAGAAATTAATTTTGTTTTCCTTTTGTCCTAAAGCTGATAAATATTTAATATAATGGCAATTTTTTTTTTAAATGCCGTATATAAAAAATATAAAACTGTTCAGTATATACAAGCGTTATTCATGTCAATTGAAAGGCGCACAGCCTGCCACGATTAAAATATGGAAGTTTTAATAGCCTCGCTCCATCCTATTTAGTAGGTACTTCTCTTCCGTTTTAATTATTGGGTTGTTTCATATGAAATGTCCGATTTTATAGTTTCTGAAAAACATAAAGGATTTTGCAGGTCTCTGTTGTTTTCTTCCGAATGTTTAAATATTTAAAGTAAACAGTTACTAATCCTCTACCTTTGTATTATAAACATTAGCTTCCCAATCAATTACCTACTTTTTAGTATACCTCCAAATTTGAACATGGAAACACGCGATTTTCGAGTAATATTTTTGTACGAGTTTTTTAAACTCGGCCATTCAGCAGAAATGTTTGCAGAAATATGAGGCCGCTAGAAATATTTGCAAGGCGTTTGGGGAAGGGAGTGTTAATGAACGGACCATTCGCCGTTGGTTTGCTAAGTTTTCAGCTGGGGATACCGACTTGGAAAACTTGCCCCGAGGAGACCTCCGTCCGTAATAGACAACGATGTCCTCAAACATACAGTAGAAGGAAACCGCTACCAAACAGTTAAAGAACTCTCAGCACAACTAAATGCAAGGGCATCTACCGTTTCCAGACATTTAAAGTCTATTGGGAAAGTAAAAAAGCTCGATAGATGGGTACCTCATGATCTAACTGAGCGACAGCAAGACCCCATGTTTCAAAACATACCGTGCAAAAATTGAAAGAACTGGGCTACGAAGTTCTTCCACACCCACCATATTCTCCCGACTTGTCTCCAATAGATTATCATCTGTTCAGGAATTTAGACAACTTTGTCAAAGGAAAACTTTTTGAAAATGATGATCAACTGAAAAGCGCGTTTTCAGATTTTGTTTCACTTCAAAGCTCAGAGTTTTTCAGTTCGGGGATAAAAAAGTTGGTGTCACGTTAGGAAAAATGTGTTGAAAAATAAGGTAAATACTTCGAATAAAATTATCTTGTTTTCATATCGTATTTTTAATAAAAATCCTTTACATTGAAAGCGGACATTTCACGTGACACAACCCAATATAACATTTTACTGTTAAATAACTCTTATATATAGTGAAGGCGAGTCTCCTTTAGGTTTTATTGATTTCGAAATGTCAATTACTATTTCTTTTTCTCGGAATAATTTGGTCAGGCATTTAGCGTAAACGTCTTAATAATCACTTTCAAAGCCAATTGTCACCATATTATACCTTAATCGATTTCAATCAGACACTCGATATGAGATTTCATATAGATAGCGCTCATTGTTTGGTAAGCTGGGTGTGTTACAATGAAAGATAATGCAGACATTAATGTGCATTGAGATATCTATAGATTGAAATTTCGTATTAATCTGCTCGTTTTATTTCTTATTTCTGCACCAACACTTGTGCATATACAAGTTACAGGTATTGTAATGATTATCGAACATAAAGTGGCTTGCAGTAGAATTCGAAAATGTGGTTTAGGTGTTGTTGTTCATTTCGACAGTGACCCACTAAAATCTAAGACATATGAAGGAATAATTAATTATATATAGTAACAATAGCAGTGACTTAAATAAACTTGGAATGGGGAGTAGGGAGTAGGCGCGGGTTCCTCTAGGCATTCCAACTCAGCCTCATTCAAACAAATGTATTATTCAGAATGAAAATATATGACTACGTGGAAAGAATGACTAGAACATTCCACAGTTGACCGTATGTATATGATGAACTGTTGAGATTATTCGGGTGGCGATTTATTTATTTTAGATCAAATTATCTGCCGATAGAAATCATTAACATAAAATAATTATTCGGGTTTATGCCCTTTTCTTCGCCACTCACCATTGCCTTCACCAGCTTTGTATGTTAGGTGACATTTTTTATGAAATCGTAAGCTTTCCAGCGGAATATTATACAGCCATTCAACTATTTCTCTTTGACAATGAAAGTTCGATCGAGAAAAATAGTTATGCCTTGTTCTACTTCACTCGCGGTCATCTGTTTCTTTGATATTTTATTATCACCTTTTTATTATCGATGCTTACGATTGAAAATGGTCGGCCAATTCGGATCGACGTAATGAAAGGTGCTTTTGAGGAACAGCTTTGTGAGGCTGTTTGATGTGGATAAGACATATATATTTGATGATGGTCCACCATTCGAGTTTGATCGAAATCACTAGAGCCGTTTTCGAGATCGTAAAAAGGTTGAATGTACGGTATAAAGTGGCACTTCTGGTTTGTCGATTTCGCTCAATACTTTGCTTTTACACCCCAGGCATATATCATATACCTGTTTTTTTTCCATGTGTGATTATGATTATTATTATAGGTTTGTCAAACACACCCACACACACCTTTTGCTAGACTCGGTTTCGTTTGAAAACTCGGATTCGAAAATTGTTCGAATCGCAACACCATCACTCACTATATATTTCATATTGAGGAATGAATTAAAATTTTGTGTAGTGACTTGTTAGTTTGTTTTAAATGTAACTTGTAATCGTAAAATAATAAAAAGAATGGTCACTGACTCGGTGAAGAGATATTCGTCTCAATTATCGTTTTGGAAATGGCGGAAAGGCAATGGTTGCATTAGAAGAGGTTAGAGGTGGAATAGTGGATCGATGTTGCCAGGGTTACCCCTCCCATCTCTCCCCTTCCCGTCGCTGAAAAATTCACAGATAAACTAAGAAAAATTGCAATTGTTTATATCATATTTAAATTTATAGATTGGTCCAAACACCTTTCAAAAATTTGATAAGCCAAATTTAGTGATTTCCTCCTTAATGTTGTAGTTTGGGACAGTAGTGGTATTATAGGGCACTACAGGTTTCTCGATTTTGGTGGAAAACTTGCTGTTACTTCCCAGGGATAGATAGACCTACTTCGAATATCTGATTTCAGTTGTATGAGTTTTCTTTTTTTTTTCATTTACTTCTGTGGAAACAACACGCATTGAGTTATGAATGACATATTTAACATGAATTGACATCTTTAAAATTATTGACAGATCTGTATTCCTGGTTTGTCATAGCGTCTTTTTGGCTTAACGGAAGTGGCACTTGATCGAATAGGCTTTTGACACTGGCTTTTTTAAATGCTTCTACTTTAGTGCTATTAGTTTTCTTTTGATTCAGATTATCGACCATCTCTCATCGTCAGCACTTGTAACAAATGTGTAAATAGGAAATGATGGAATTAAATGATTCGATTATCTACTGAGAAGAATCGTTTTGCTTTACGAAATTATACTGCTGAGTGAAAGAGAATGAATATTGGTACAAGTTGGAACATTTGTCGACAATTTATCAACGAATGGAATCGATAACGAGGGGCTTTGTGATGTCCTGCTATTTACTCATTGGCTAGCCTCAAATTCGAACCAAGCTAGATCACTTACTCCTCTTCTTCATGAAAGAGATTTCTTCGAGATCATTTTTAGTGTGTCAAATCGTTATTTGCTCATAGTTAAGAATGTCTGTTAAAGTATTTTCTCAGGATGTTTTTTTTGTTCTATTGAATTTGTCACATTTTTGGCAAATGTGTGAGATTTCTCAAGATCTTAACGGTAGCGAGGCTCAGCTAATTAGGTGGTGCTTCCGTTTTGTATAAATGAATGAATGAATGGAATTTAGCCGTTCATTTTTATCCTTTACCGACTATTGCTTCCTCTGACTTTTTCTGTTCCCGTTGATTGGGTGGTATTTTTCTGTCTTGTCATCACTATTGAATACCGTCGCTTTTTATATCCGTTCACATTGTACTTAATAGAGGACACATTTGTTTACTCGTTGACACATTGTTTACTGGATGACAGAACAAAAAGTGAAAATATTTTTCAGATTGGAAATCACAGTATAGTAAAATTCGTGTTTCTTATAGTATTGTCATTTTGTATTCTTAAAACGACATGGCCATAGTAGTCCAGGAGCCAGGTGCATGATTGACTACCTCATCCAACATACATCTAGAAATATTCTATAACTAAAACTCTTACAAAGCAGCTAAATAATTTGATAAAGTGATCAATTAAATCCGATTTTCTAGCCCAACATACGATGAGTTTTTTTTTTAACTAGTCAGTTTAGCAAATTTTATTAATGTACGATCAATGTTCAGTTGTGCCATCACCTGACACACACTTCCAAGTGTTTGGTGCCAACAAGGCTTGGAATATCAGCATTATCTATTGTCTCCATATGATTTGTAAACAGTATCATTGTTTGTGCATCTATAACTGAAAAATAGCTAGGATTTTATTTCTAATATAGACGATTTGTTTATTCGACATAATACACAGTATAATTGGTGAAACCAGTTGTATTTTTGTTGTATACTTGTGGGTTTATGCGTTTTCTTTAGTTTATTGAAGCATATTTTTGGAAGTCGGTCATCACTGAGTTTTAAAATTGTATGCACCCAAGAGAGAGAAAGATTTAATATTGAGATTAGGCAATGGAATGGGGAACATTAAATTCTGACCGTATTTTGTTTTCCCACGACCTTAGTTTTGTTTTTGCACAAAGTGCGATAACAGAACCTATTGCAGCTTTCGTTTTGGATTTTAAGTAATTTGTGGCTTTGTAAAATAATTCCATTTCCGAAAATGGCACTCCTAGATACGTGTAGTCCGGGACTCCTATTATATTTTCCTAGCATAGTTTTTTTGTTTTCCGAGTATTAACTTCTAACCTTTTCATCAAGCAGTATTGATTCAAAATATTTGTTTTGTTTTTGGCGTCGGTATAACTATCTGCTTGGATTATGAGGTCGTCCGCGTAAAGGAGTAGCGGTATGTCGCAAAATGAATATTAGTAACTACTATTTTACCATTTTGGATGAGAATGTAAATACAATAGAAAATGAAATTAAAAACAATCTTCAGAAACTATTTTTTCTTTGACAAAATGAAAAATAAACGAACTGATTACAGAGTTTAAACATAAAAGAAGAAAAAAAAATTTACTAACATTATTCTAATACTTATTCTTCAAGAATAGCAGATAATAATACTTCTGAGAATACCCTCCGAATGCAATAATTAATACAGAAATTTAAAAATAAAAAAAATTATAACCAGTAGAAAACCGTCTAGTTAATTTTTTAATAAATTAGGACTTTTGAATTATGAAAAAGTTGGCAATAGACGACTGAATTAAGTAGGATGTGACGCTATGCCTTTTCGTATACATCACATAACCTACAATTAAAACATTAATACCAATAAAATAAAAAAACAGCGCGACCGGCTGACATGTACATTAGTTTGTATTTTTTTATTACGCTTCATAAAGCACCATATTTTTAGCAAAGAATTTTCTGATAACGTGAAAACGTTATATAGGATATAAATAAACACGACGAAAGGCGGATCAAAAATGAGACGTAACTTCCGTTTCTTGTGGTGCCAATATTTATTTATTTGCGTCAAACGCTCAATGTAGCATCCAGGAATAATACATAAGGTGAATAATACCTTAATGCATAAAATGCTTTTAGGCACATGTCATTTTTTATGCATTATTACCTAAAATGCCCTTGTGCAATAGAAGGAATTTTTATCACGTTTTATGTATGTACATATTTTATTGTGTATGTTATGTTGGAAAAATAAATGGAGGATGAGAAAACAAAATTTAGCATTCGCTAAACTCTCAGTTTATATTATTTAAACCTCAGTTTTAATAACGACATTCAACTGAGTTAATTGGAAATTAATTTATTTATCTTTTTTTATGTTATTTTAAGCCTTTTTATTTTTACTAGAATAAAAATTTAAGAAAAATGTCTACTAATACATTATAGGTCAAGAAAAAAAAATCCGTTAAAAAAATTAATTAAATACGAACTAAAAATAGTAGTATTTCAGAATGGTTGAATCAATTGGTTTATACATTGATAACTCCTGATAAGAGCTTTTACTGCTAACAATCACTGTACTATTCCGTTATGGGGGCCACATCTAAGAAGAAAAATAAAAAAACTTTATTCTGGGACTAAGTCCCCTAAGAATAACATGAAATTTAACATAGTAAATATTCACCACTGGCCAAGATACAAAATTAATGAGGAAAAAAAAATAAATAGAATTAACATAAGTAAAAAGAAAATAAAAAATAAAAATAATGATAAGACATAAATACATTTGTTGACAATATAATTAACTAATATTTAACGCTTTTGATAAAAATAAAAGAAAATGCACAAAAAAAGAACAACAAATATACAGTTATTTCAACTTACATAAACACTTGTAAAAAACTAAAATTATTGACTATCATCTAACAGTACAATTTTTATTGCAGCTTGCCTCATTATGGGAAGTGAGAAGAGACTGGAACAAAAGGTATTTGAAAGTGGAGAGAGAGAGGTTGCTTGACGGATGTTTGTTGTGAGAGAATTCCAAAAACTGGTGGAGCGGGATAGAAAGGAACGTTCATGTGTTTTAGTTCTTTGGGAAGGGATATAAAGGTCGGAATGTCGGGATCTAGTTTCTTATGAATGGGTTGATAGTTTGAGCTATCGAAATTTCTATTTGATACTACAAAACACGAAGTAAATCTTGGAAGGTATACCTCCTGAGTTTCCAACGAAGCCACACGTTCAGATTTAAACAGTCTGGGTTAACTGGTCTTTAAAATTTATCAGTTCAAAATTTATTGATTACATTCTCTTTTCGTGCTTATTCTTTCTATTCATGTTTATTTTTTTAATAGCTTACTGCTACATGTCTATTGACTCATTTTCGTTGAATTATAAAAGTATTATAATCGTCGACAATTTATAAACAAAAGAAACAGCAACCCAATAGACATCCAATGGACATTTAGCAGTAAGCTATTAAAAGAAAATTTACATATGAATAGAAAGAATTAGCACAACAGTCTTAAAATGTGGGGACAAAACCCCGGAACGTTGATAAGATATAATTAAATTTAGAAAAGAATAATTACATTATGGAAGTCAGTGAATGTTTTTTTTTTTAATATGAAAAAATTAAATGGAGCTTCCTCAAGTAGAATAAATGAAAAGAAAAAAAAAATGTTCAAAAGAAAAACAACAGAGAATGGTTTGTCCAAAGTACTGATTTTAATTTAAGGCTTATTGACGTTTATTGACTAATGTTCTTCTTTGAAGTCTCAAAGACCAGTGTTTATTATTTTTAAACGACATTGTATGCGTCTTATACTAATAAGTATAATGTTTACTAACTTAAAGTTAAATATTTTTTTTTTATGTTTATTGTTCAGTATTTTCTTCCAGAAAGCATTATAAACACACTGACATGGACCAATACATCTATTTAATAATAAATAGTCCTAGCATATTTACACTTACAGTCGCTTATTGTCAAGTAATTATTTTTTATTTTCACTGCTACATATACTCAGATTAATCTTTATCAGCCTATTTGAAAAAGGAAATTAACAATATAATACCTACCTATAGTGTATTTATTACTTTCTCATTTTATTTTTAAAATGACCGCTCTTAATAGAAACTTAATGATGTGGAACGCCCAGACACTCAGTAGAAATGTAGTAAGAAAATGCAGAATGTAGTGAAACACGAATCTCCTCAGGACAGGTTCTCGGTACCGGGCTTCAAAATCTACAGAAGCGATAGTAACAGAGCGGACGGCGAGGTAATGATGTTAGTGCGCTCCGATGTTCCTCACACATACAGACCGATCCAAAATTTGAAATATACCGGGGCTGTTAGTGTATAATTTAAAATGAAAAAATAGTAGTAGCGGCAGTAGCCACCTCACCTACATACTCCCGAACTTGGGAATAGAAAAAATAATTTTGGTTTTCGGTGATTCGGACTGTAAAAGTAGAGAATTAAACTGTCTTAACAACAATGAAAACGGAAATGCATTACTAAATTTCTCAATGAAGCATAATATCATAATCCATAGCCCCAATGAACCGACATACATTCCGATCCAGAAGATTGTCTGTTAACATAAATATGGATTCCTGTAAATTGCAATGAATAACAATCAGAAGAGATACGAGATACCTTCCTATTTCAAAACCCTCATTTCAATAACAAAGAAATTCATTAAAATTAAAAAAAAAAAAAACATCCAATCCATAACACATATATAAATAAATAAAGCTCTTCCGTTAAAAATCAACTAAGCAAATGGAAAAATAATAAATGGGCAACAGTTTACTCTTATATGAGGAAGATGGTGGGGGTTGCGGTCATAAATTAAAAACACACATTTAAAATAAGTGTTATTTTAATTATGTGCCGACGTTTCGGCCTACAATGTGGGCCTTCATCAGGGTTGACTAGACCTGAAGACGTTGCCTAAACTGAAGACGTTGACTCCTTTAGGCAACGTCTTCAGGTCTAGTCAACCCTGATGAAGGCCCACATTGTAGGCCGAAACGTCGGCACATAATTAAAATAACACTTATTTTAAATGTGTGTTTTTAATTTATGACCGCACCCCCAACCATCTTCCTCATCTAATTTCTCAACGGCCAACAAAACTCCATCATTATGTTTACTCTTATAAGTAATCCTACAGGGAGGACAGCTCCGCTCCGTGGGATTAGCAGTACTTTGTCAGATAAGAACCTTTTACTTTTTATTTTTTAATAACTGAAAATTTCACTCCACATATTAGCTCTGTTTCATTATATATTACCTAATTAAACGGAAATTCATTCCTTCCGTCTGAAAAATTCGAGTAATTCGTAATAATCGGTAGTATGGTCCCATTATGTGGCCGGATAGTGATTGGGGAAGGGGGCGGCAAACCACCTTCTATTGCAGCTTATAACGAAATTAATCAAAATATCTCTTTCCTTTTTCATAATATAAAATATTTACATTATTTCAAAGGACCATACATAGTGATTGTTGAAAAAAAAAAAAAGACACAAACCCTATTTTTTTACTTGCTATGAAATCAGGAACATTTTTGGGCTTAAGAAACACTCATCTAAAAAAGTGTCAAAAGAAAAAACAAAAATCAAATTGAAATCTACTTTCGAACATGTGACATCGCCAACCGGTTCCTAGAAAATCCTTTTATCACAAGTAATTATCTCTAAGCATTTATACCTTTACAATACGTATTAAAGTTCGAAATAATAAGAGATGTTCACACTTCTACAACCGAAGATGAAATTCTAAAAAAATCTGAACTCGAATGAAAAAGTTTTAAAGGTTAGACGATTTTATAGAATTATAAAAAATGATTCCGGGGAAATGAATAAGATGCCAATGGGAACAATATTCATTACTTTTCACTCACAGAAACTTCCTGAAAGCGTTGCTTTATATCCAGCTCTTAGTCCAGGCGCTAGAGGTAGTAGTTGTATGCAAAATCCGAGTGACATCAACTATGAGCGGATTCTTACATCTGAGGCCCTGAAAAATAACAAAAGACATCTTGCCGGCAGCTTTGATGTACCTTTCATATTCCCTCTTCAGCCATGCAGTAAGCATAGCGCGCGTACTAACAACTTTTATCGACCATTGAAGAACTCGATACCAAGATGTATTCCATTCCAACAATTACTGTCATGTGAGAATTCTCCTATATATACAATTATATTTAGCCCGCTGATTCCTCTGCCACCTACTTTAATTGTTGAGGTACTTGAATTACAATCAAACCATTCAGAAGCTGATTCAAGAATGTTCGTCCACTTATTTCACGCAGTAAGGATTCAATCTGCTCATATTATCATAATCAGCACTGATACTGATGTATTCGTCTTGGCAGTTTATTAATGAAAATACTTGGCAAAAATTGGGTGTCTTGGTCTATGTTTTGACGGTTCTCACACAAAGAAATGTTTTCTAGGATGTCATTTGGCTGCTAAAGCCCTAGGTGACAACATATACAATATTTTGCCAGCATTACATGCTGTAAGTGGTTGCGATACTGCTAGTAGATTCGGTCGTAAAATGCAATCGCTGAAAGCTGCGTCTGCAAATTTTGTACAAACAGCTCACACACCTTTGAGAAACCTTGACCTAAATAATAAGGAATTCAAACAGTTAGAAATAGTTTGCACTTATTTATTTTCAAAGAAAAATATCTGCTGATGAACTCTGATTTATACTGATATCTCAAAATATAGGTTTTAATTTCAATTTGATGAAAGTGATATGAATTTAAGATGCTTTGCGTTTGCATTTATTAAGGGCTACAGTTCAAACATATATATGGAAAAATTCTCATCAAACTCATCTACAAATCGTCACACAATGTCTTGTCATCAGATTTGTTTTGTGTTTCATTATGTAAATACATCAATAACAAATGTCAAAATAAAAATGAGTAATTTTTTACCTACTTTAAGTACATTTATGCTCGAATTCGCTATTTTTTCATATATAACTTTCATTTCAATATTAATAAAAAAAATTATTATTTTCATTTTTTTAATTAAGAATCCATCCTCACTTTTACCATTAGAACAAACTGTAAATTATTATGGAAATAATCATTAAAATGATTTTATATCATGTGCTCAATACATTCCCTTTACGAATAAGAGAAGAGGGGTTAAAAAAAATAAAAAGGGACCAGCAAGATCCACATTATTATTTCTTGACCTTTTCTTCACTTAAATCCGTAGGCGAAATTCGGCACTCATATTGTGCATACTCACTTACATCTAGCGCCCGGTCTATCTTCGAAAATTCGTATCTTATATATCTAAACCGAGGTTCTGTTAAAAGTGTCTCCGTTATGGACACATGGAAAAATGCCGAGGTAAACAAAGGTGTCAAAATTGTGGGGATTACGAACACACTAATAATGACTGCACCAATCAAATATAATGTGTCCATTGTAAATTATCTCATAAAACGAACGACATAAATTGTTCTGAAAAGAAATGACAAGACAAAATCAAACAAATAATGGCGGAAAAATCATTAAGCTATAAACAGGCATCTGAACTCTTCCCTATTCATACACACAATAGATTTTCTCTTTAGATTGTCCTGTAATCGATGATAATACAAATGAATACAATATCTTAACTTATAGAAATTCCAGAAAACAATTCTATCAAGCCAGGCCACAAACGCACAATGAGAAAAAAACGAAAACCGAGTTTACAAACGAAACATTTAACTCTACGGACTTACAACACGGGAGTAATCAAACTAAAAGAGATTATAGATCATACAAATCCTCACAAATCGATTTCAACATATGTGAATATGTTGAATGCACTTATTAACAAATTTAAGTCATTAGAAAATAAAAAATATACCGTGAATATAATTGGTCAAACTTTTTACAATTCCGGTAATGAAAACCAAGAAGTTATTTCCAGTATTACTATTCTCAATCAACCTGAAAATAATAACATGGCCACGGATTAATATAATTTAGTACTTTTTAGAATTTATCTTTCGATTATAGTATTTTAAATTTATATGTAATTTCCATTATAAATCTCGTCATCGTATTCAATGGATCAAAATAATTTACATTGTTTCAATCTTAAAATCATACAACACAATTGCCGTAGCATAAATAATAAATTTCAAGAACTCAGTAACCAATAAACGTTCACAAAGTCCATGTAGCTTTACTTCGAGAAACCTGGTTTAATCGAAATAGAGAATATAAGGCCAAAAATTATTATATATTGCCAAAAAATAGGAGAGATCGATATGGCGGCTTTGAACTTCGAAAGATCGGACCAATCGAAGCAGATAAAGATCTACACATATATAGCTACCTTGAACTAATTATGGGGTGACAACCGTGAAAATATTCTTTCAGTTGTCAGTATATTCAACCTAATTAACCAAGCCGGAGAATCTGCTATCCCACGATTAACCATTCCCTATAAACCGAACTTCCATCCAAAAAGTTGTTGGAATAACTGGGTAAGCATAGCAAACAATGAAAAATTACGAGCAAAAGGATTACAACCACAATATGACCATCTAAAACTCTAATTAAGAAAGCCAAAAAAGAATCGTGGAAAAAATGCGTCGAAACCATAAACCCCCAGCATATTAAAAACATGTGGAACCAAGTAACACCCTTATAAGGAAAATTGTTTACGAAAACCAAAATCGTATGGCATATGTATTTTTTTTTGTTTTAGAAACCATTCTAACCTGTGTTTGACTTTCAGGTTGAAAACTTTGACTAGACAATGTATTAGGGCTATGGGTCTGTAAGATGATATAAGGGAAGAATCCTTACTTGGTTTAGGAATTCGTACAATCTGAATTAATTTCCATTTATTCGGGACTTGGTGGTAAGTAGGTTAAAAGTCTTTAATGATTGTTCTTTCAAGAGCGGAGGTAGCAGCTGTATCATAGTATGATTAATTTTGTCGACACCTGGGGCAGTATCTTTCTTTTCTTTCAATACTGCTTCCAGTTCAGTTAATTGTAGAGGCATGGTCAGAGGATCATTGTTAGTACTGTACTGGGGATGAGTTGCTCCAAAGAAACCCCATGTCTTGGTTTAAATATGTCGTAGAACTGTTGGAGGAGCATAGAAAGAAAATAAATTGCACAATTAGTAAGGCTACGGGCTAACCATGGCTGCAAAAAAAAATATATCAATTTAATAAAACTAGAAAATGATGGCAATTACGTAATATGAAAAGTCGCTGAAGATCCGCGCCTCATTCTATTCCGATGCGGAAAATATGGGAAGCAAAGAAGTGGTGGTTCCCCCAGAAACAGAAGCTATGTTTTTACAAAAGTTTATGATGATCAAGCAATTCTTCATTAATGCTTAGTGTGAAATCTAAAAAAAAAAAAAAAAAAACTTTTCAGAATTTATTTTAATTTTAATATAATTATTATTTTATTTTATTCTTTATTTACTTAATATATTGATTTTTGTTTATTAATGTTGGTTCCGTAACCTACGTTTTTATCAAATTATAGCAAACATGTATTGACCATATAGGATTTGGAGTCAAATCTTGACGGTCACTTGTATAAAAAAATAAAATAAAAAAATGGACAAAAGCCCTGAATCATTTCCGTCCTGGAGATAAATGTTTATGGCTATTACATATAATTTACTGAAAGGAATTAGTCCGGGTGGCGGTCATTAAATGAAACAACTGAATAGTTTCAACTATTTTATTGTTTGCCAACGTTTCGACCCCATTGTGGGTCATCATCAGGGCGTCTGGTAGGCGAGTGGAAACTGATAATTATATCCACAATACATATAATTTAGCTAATGAGAGCTCTCAGACATACAGGCGGCGCACAGTGATTCAAAAGCTTATTTCCGTAGATTGCGCAATTTTGGCTTAAAATTTTGTAAATAATCAAACGTATGCATTGGAACAAATTATATTTCTGGGTCCAAATGATTTACTTGGTTATAATAATTGGGTTGTAATCCACCTTAAATTTGACTTAGGTTTTTTTTCTTATTTATTTTATGGTTAACCAACTGAGTTATATTCTAAAAAATAATTTTTAAAACTATTTACACAAAAATCTTATTTATTTCATTTCTAAAATATATATATTTCAACAATAATTTTAATAAATATAAAAGCAAATAAACTAATCACTATACACGAAAAAAAAATATTTGAAGTTCACAGTCGCACTCATTTCAACGAATATTTTGCTGTATGACTAAGCGGAAGGCTCTTAACTTTTGGTTCTGGTCTTTATCAACTTATATAAGGGTCCGAGGATATGATCATAATATTAAAAATGTCTTGTTTTGTAGCTCTGCGGGATGTTTTCCTAATGTGGTGGGTCCTGTAATACTTCCGCTTTTCTTGGGCCTCTTCGGAAAGAGTAGCAATGAGAGAGCTCATTTGCTTTCCACGAAAGAGGATTCGGTTCACATTTGTTGATAAGTTGTACCAGGGGTACAGGTATATAGCTAATAACGCAGTTTGTCTGGTATATAAGTCAAATTTATCAGTGTGAATGCCGCAGTCACTGTTCAGTACCTCCAAGATTACAGTCAACCATCTTCATATTCTTTAACTAAAATAGCTTTTACTCTACGAAAAGCAGGTATGAGCAAATGATTTTTTCGTGGTAGTTACATTCTGATATGAACTAACGAGAGGTATAAGTACCATCGCGTAGGTAAGTGTAGCTACCTTTTATATTTCCATCGATAGCTAAAACCACATCGGAAATGAACATTGAATTTAGATCTACAAAGCTACGACCTTCTTTTTAAAGTTTTGAAGGTCTTCTACTGTTGTCTGATACTGCAAAGGTTTTTGAAAAATAAAATATAAAATTTGTAGTGATAACTATTCCCTAAGTAGGCAATCGAGCGCTAATAAGTATAGGTTTAATGCTTGGCTTATCAGAGGTATAGAAATCCCTTACCTTTGTAAATCAAAATTCCAACTTCAATGAATATTTCTGATTAAAGCTTTTGGTAGAATTATAGTTAGGGATGTTATTTGCTAAAAACTAGTCAAGATATGTTTGAAAAGAAAAGTTCACATTTTTACTTTTTTTCATCTTTTAACCACTGTGGAGCGGGTGGGTCTACCGTGAAAAAGAAAAATGGAAAAATTACTATTACTTATTTATTTATATTATTATCTAGTTTATTTACTTTTTATTATGTCTTGTATCTTTATTTATTATTATTTTTTTTTTTTTTTTTTATTCTTTTCTCTTGAATATTATCTAACATTCATTTATCTCAAGTAGAATTATACATATATTATAATATATTTTAATGAATATCTCTTTTAATATTTTAACTTATACCATTTATCTTAAATTGATCTAAAATGAATATATCTGGCACTGATGACCGCGATGTTTTGTGCCATTAAAATTTTAAAAACCAACCAACCAAGAAAAATGGCAATTACTAGCTAGCGCGCCACTTCAGCCACATACAACTATAAAATCGCCATCTCCTTAGTGGGTAAACGGTAGTTGGGATGTTTTAGAACAATCATTCTAGAAATAATCATCTCCTTACTAACACTGTCCAAAGGATCGTGATCATAGATTTTTTTCCTAGAAATTTTAAATTAAAAATTTATCTACGATTAATTCATTAGAGTATTTTTAAAAATACCTACACATTTATTTATTGATGTTTAAATTATGTATTTTTTTTAGTGTCATCGATTGTATCCTATAATCATTATTCATGATTAGGATTGAATGCGAATACGAATTCTTTATAACAACTCGGATGTAGTTGTTGAAAGAAAACTTTTTACTGTATTTTTATGCAGAGCGAGATTTAGACAGCACTGCTCTGACCTAGCTCCGGCTAAGCCCCGACCAAGGAGGCTGGAGTGTAAACTGGAGCTTAGAGCCACGCTTTCTCCCTCCTCCCGTCAGCTCACAGTTTAACGCATCTTTATCGTCAAACCGAAAATCTATCAAATTGTTCTTATTAAAGTCAATATGCGGATGTGAAATCGAATGAGATGTGATGCGCCTGGCCGAGTATTTATATATCCTTCAACTAAGCTGACAGAGCTCTAACCCCAGATTTTTAAAGTCCTTCAATTTCAAATTATTCGCCGTTTCCGGTTGAGCAAAGAAAAAAAATTGAAGGTGAGTGGGGAAGAGAGCTAGTACTGTATTATGGCTCATATTGTCCTGTCATTTCATCTCAAACGAATTTTTCCATTCCAACTCCATTTATAATTTTTTTAACTTTAAGTTCAGAAGGAAACACTTAAAATAGATTTCGAGAAGGGATTTTTTTTTCCGTATCTCAAAAAATGTCATTTATAGTGACCGAAAATCGAGCATTATCAGCTTTTGTATATATATAACTATAAATATATGTTTGTATATATGCAGGTCGGTGTAAAAACTAACAACATTTTCACCGAATATTTATTGAACAAATGTATAAAAATAAAAGAAGTATTTTCACTGAGATCATAGCTTATAACCTCTATTATTTTACTAACAATTTCAACACGTTTTTGTAATAAGACTTTTTACAAAGTCGATTATTTGAGCATTGGTAGATAGCCTTGCAACGAAAAGGGGGCTCTTCTGCTACATATATATATATATATATATATATATATATATATATATATATATATATATATATATATATATATATATATATATATATATATTATTGTTCGATTAGACCATTTGGAGATCACGATGGTAGATTAATTTGAAGCACTTTCAACTTCTTATTTGTTCTTCTCCTCTCCCAAGAAGCCTTCATCTGTTCAGAAAACCGCTGTTTTCGTTCTTCCGTCCACTTAGTTTCCGTTTTTACCCTCATGTGTTCGACTTGGAAACAACCCTGCTTGACTTTTTCTCCAAATATTTTTCTATTCCTTATTTCTTCAATGCTGATTCCAGCTCGTTCTAGATCTTGTTTTACTTCCTTCAGCCAGGTTATAGCGGTTTTCATTTAGAACAGTTTGTGGACTAATTTCTTGGCCATCCTATTTCCTACCATTCTCCAAACGTGCCCGAAGTATTTTAATATTAGCTTTTTAATGATTTCATCTATTGGCTCATTGTTTCGGTAAATTTCTTTGTTGTTTCCTAGTCTGTACAGTCCTTCACTGTTCTTGGCTGGTCCCATAATTCTCCTTAAGATTTTTCTCTCGTTTGTTTCCAAGTCTTCCAGTTTTCTCTTTCCCAAGGTTAGCGTTCCCGCTGCGTATAGCACTTCCGGTTTTATGTACACTACATATATATAAACATATAAACTAGTAAGGAACTTTTTACAAGTGGAAAAAATGTGATTTATGCATAGAGGGTTGATTCCACTTGTCGAGGCACTTTTCAAATTTCGAAAAGAAAAAAGCGACTACGTATAAATTTAGTCAAGTTAGGTAATATCAAACCTAATTTTAAATAATAATAGTCTCTCTCTCTCTCTCTCTGGAGTGAGGCCGACTTGATTTCTTTTTATTAGATTGATTTGTATAATTTTCATTTTATTAATTGTATGTTGCATATTGACTGTTTTAGGAGGAATCCTGGAAGATTTCTAGGGTCAAGGGCCTCACGCACAACTTTCTTCTGTCATATATAGTATGTATAGTATAATAATATTAATATATTATAATATATAAAATGGGTAGCCAATAGGCTACTTGAGAAACCCTACCAATCCTTCTCAACCAAAAACTTTCATGGCTTCTAGAGGTCAGGGGTGAGCAAATTCGCATTCAAAAACACGAATACGAATGCATTTAGGAATATCGGGTTTCGTGGATATAATTAGTTGACCGTTGAGAATTACTGAAGGAATTAGTCCGGGTGGCGGTCATTAAATGAAACAACTGAATAGTTTCAACTATTTTATTGTTTGCCAACGTTTCGACCCCTATTGTGGGTCATCATCAGGGCTAAAAAGCTACAAAAAGGATACATTTAAAATAACTAAATAGTAAAATAACTATTTTTAATTATTTTACTATTTTGTATCAACTATATGATCTGTCAATGATTGTTACTTATTATTATTTTTTCTCATAATATTTTCACTTGGTTAATTTTACTGTCTTAATATATGTACAATAATTATAAAAACGTTGGTTGGGAGGTAGTCAGTTTTACTACATATAGTTTATACATTATTATTCTTACTATTGTATTATATTGTTTTTACTTTAAAAATCTTGTTAAAACATCTTCTAATACCGTTATGATGTTATTAATATTGTAGGTCTAATCTGAACTCTTCCTTTTATGTTAATATTACAATTTTACTCATTGTTGTCAGATCCCGTCTAGAAATGTGGTACATATTTTCCATTTTACCCAACCTTTTGTACGTACTTTCCTATCTACCTGCCTATATTCCTTATTACCAAATTGTACCTAGTTTTCACTCGCCTACCAGATGGTACGTATCTCCACTGTACTCCATTTTTTAATGTTTTTTATTTCATGTAATTTTTTCTTATATATTTGTACATTATCTTTAGTCATTATCTGGTCTGTATAGCTCTCATCAGTATACCTTTATCATTGTAATTTAATTAATTGATTTCTTTACACATCTAGTTCCTTTTATGTTATAATATTGACATTCTCTAGCGCAATAGTTATTTTCTTAAAAATAGTATTTTTAATCTTATTTTAAATGTATCCTTTTTGTAGCTTTTTAGCCCTGATGATGACCCACAATAGGGGTCGAAACGTTGGCAAACAATAAAATAGTTGAAACTATTCAGTTGTTTCATTTAATGACCGCCACCCGGACTAATTCCTTCAGTAATATCGGGTTTCATAAATACGAATAGGAATGAATTCGTATTTAAAACAAATATATACAAATGCATTCGCATTTTTAAAATATTCACATATTCACAGATTTGGATAGGTATAGGGCCCGTATTTCTCAGGTATGCAAAGAAATACGGTCAGTCTGGCTCGAGACAGCAACGAGACAACATCTGATAGCTCCTTTGTTTGTTACACCCATAATTTATAGAACTTTTTGTTGTTTTTTAACATTTTTGTTTTCGTTTAATTGATTATTTTTAAAACAGTTTATCGGTGTACTCAGTGACAATTAGATATATTTACTCACTAAAATACGTCGAAGAAATTGTGAGTTACGGAGCAGCCAGCAGTAGTGAGGCAATTAATCCCTAGACGTCGGAGGATTAAACAAGGACTCTCACTTTCGTTGACAAATACTTCGGCTGTGAGTAAATATTTTTAAAATAGACAATATTTTTATTTATATATACATATTACATTTATATATATATATATATATTTTTTTCTTTCTCTTTTTATTAAATATAAAACTACAAAAATGGTACAGTGTTCAATCTGTGGCAACACCATCACCAGGGACGATAAAGCAAACATCAGTTGTGGTAAATGCCGTGTAATCTTCCACGGCAAGTGTTGTAATTTAAACGATAAGGAGATCGAGACTCTGAAAGCACTAAAAAACCCTGGCTGTGTAAAGGACGTGAGCAGGGAAAAAAGATGGGCCAAGGTGGGGAAAAATCGATTAGTCCTCCAAAGATCGTCGATCCGTCTGTAGCGGATATACTAGCCGCGGTTAATCTTTTCAGAACGGAGGTTAATGAGGAGATCAAAAGCCTTAAAGCTCCAACTCATCACACTCACCATTCCGACACCTGGCTTGATCTAAATATCATTGATTCCGCGCAAAACCTTCTTTCCGCTTCTCAACTGCCTGTTCCGTTCCTATCATCTCACGATCTTATCCAAATTTCATACAATTTCCAAACATCAGCGTTCCTTCCCAAAACGTCAACTTTCCGAAACCTAGATAATCTCACCCGAGAAAATATTGCACCCGGCTTAGAAACCATGAATTGGAGCAAAATCTATACCTGTTCGGCCATTGATTCAATGGTTGACATTCTCACTTCCAATCTCCTCAGTATCCTAGACAAACATGCTCCACTCAAAACCCGTACCTTCCGACGCCATCCCGCTCCTTGGATGAATCCAGAAATAAAAGAATTACAAAAGAGGCGTGAGGCAGCCCGCAGACGCTTTAGACGTACAAGACTAACAGAGGACTATCAAGCGTACAGGGCTCTCCGCAATCTGACTCAAGCGACAATCAGACAGGCAAAAACAGACTACTTTAACGCAGCCTTCTCCTCAACCCATTTTGATTCCAAGTCAAAATGGCAACTCCTTCGCAAATTATCACTCTGCAAATCATATTCCTCACCAGTCTTTCAAGTCTCACCCGATGAATTAAATTCTTATTTCTCATCCATCTCCTCTGATAATTCCACACGATCTCCTCCCAAGTTTTCAACAATCCCATCATTTAACCCTGATAATTTTTATTTTTCCGATATCTCACCAACTGACCTTATATCCTCTATCATGAAATCCCATACCAGCTCTATAGGATTTGATGGAATACCTGTCAAATTACTAAAATTATGCCTTCCCGATATCCTACCAATTCTTCTCTTTATATACAATTTTTCCCTTCAAAATTCCGTATTCCCTAATACTTGGAAAAAAGCGTTAGTTCATCCTATAAATAAAACCTCAAATCCTACATCCCCTAAAGACTATCGCCCAATTTCCATTTTATCTAACCTTTCCAAACCTTTAGAAAGAATAGTCCAGTCACAATTGTCTAACTTCCTCGAAAAATCCAAACTTCTTGATCCTCTTCAATCTGGTTTTCGACCCGGCTTTTCCACTCAATCCGCTCTACTCAAAATCACTAGCGACATACATACCGCCATTGACGAAAAGAAACTGACAATACTAATACTTCTGGACTTCTCTAAAGCTTTTGACTCTCTTGATCACTCTATCCTCTTTTCCAAACTACGGTATTTATCCTTTTCCATTAGCTCTATTCATTGGTTTAAATCATTTCTCTCTAATAGGACTCACGCCGTCACCATCCCTAACCATCCTCTATCTTCCTTCCTTGCCCTTTCGGCAGGTGTGGCCCAGGGTTCCAGCATATCTCCGATCCTTTTTAATTCCTACATCAATGATCTTCCCAATTCCATCCATCACTGCTCCCATCACTTATACACTGATGATTTCCAGATCTACTTATCCTTCTCTCCCTCTGAGTCTCATGTAGCATTTGCCAATATTCAGGCAGACCTGGATAGAATCTGTGCCTGGGCAACCCTGAATAAACTTAGTTCTGTATAGCTCTCATCAGTATACCTTTATCATTGTAATTTAATTAATTGATTTCTTTACACATCTAGTTCCTTTTATGTTATAATATTGACATTCTCTAGCGCAATAGTTATTTTCTTAAAAATAGTATTTTTAATCTTATTTTAAATGTATCCTTTTTGTAGCTTTTTAGCCCTGATGATGACCCACAATAGGGGTCGAAACGTTGGCAAACAATAAAATAGTTGAAACTATTCAGTTGTTTCATTTAATGACCGCCACCTGGACTAATTCCTTCAGTAATATCGGGTTTCGTAAATACGAATAGGAATGAATTCGTATTTAAAAAAATATATACAAATGCATTCGCATTTTTAAAATATTCACCGATTTGGATAGGTATAGGGCCCGTATTTCTCAAGTATGCAAAGAAATACGGTCAGTCTGGCTCGAGACAGCAACGAGACAACATCTGATAGCTCCTTTGTTTGTTACACCCATAATTTATAGAACTTTTTGTTGTTTTTTAACATTTTTGTTTTCGTTTGATTGATTATTTTTAAAACAGTTTATCGGTGTACTCAGTGACAATTAGATATATTTACTCACTAAAATACGTCGAAGAAATTGTGAGTTACGGAGCAGCCAGCAGTAGTGAGGCAGTTAATCCCTAGACGTCGGAGGATTAAACAAGGACTCTCACTTTCGTTGACAAATACTTCGGCTGTGAGTAAATATTTTTAAAATAGACAATATTTTTATTTATATATACATATTACATTTATATATATATATTTTTTTCTTTCTCTTTTTATTAAATATAAAACTACAAAAATGGTACAGTGTTCAATCTGTGGCAACACCATCACCAGGGACGATAAAGCAAACATCAGTTGTGGTAAATGCCGTGTAATCTTCCACGGCAAGTGTTGTAATTTAAACGATAAGGAGATCGAGACTCTGAAAGCACTAAAAAACCCTGGCTGTGTAAAGGACGTGAGCAGGGAAAAAAGATAGGGCAAGGTGGGGAAAAATCGATTAGTCCTCCAAAGATCGTCGATCCGTCTGTAGCGGATATACTAGCCGCGGTTAATCTTTTCAGAACGGAGGTTAATGAGGAGATCAAAAGCCTTAAAGCTCCAACTCATCACACTCACCATTCCGACACCTGGCTTGATCTAAATATCATTGATTCCGCGCAAAACTTCTTTCCGCTTCTCAACTGCCTGTTCCGTTCCTATCATCTCACGATCTTATCCAAATTTCATACAATTTCCAAACATCAGCGTTCCTTCCCAAAACGTCAACTTTCCGAAACCTAGATAATCTCACCCGAGAAAATATTGCACCCGGCTTAGAAACCATGAATTGGAGCAAAATCTATACCTGTTCGGCCATTGATTCAATGGTTGACATTCTCACTTCCAATCTCCTCAGTATCCTAGACAAACATGCTCCACTCAAAACCCGTACCTTCCGACGCCATCCCGCTCCTTGGATGAATCCAGAAATAAAAGAATTACAAAAGAGGCGTGAGGCAGCCCGCAGACGCTTTAGACGTACAAGACTAACAGAGGACTATCAAGCGTACAGGGCTCTCCGCAATCTGACTCAAGCGACAATCAGACAGGCAAAAACAGACTACTTTAACGCAGCCTTCTCCTCAACCCATTTTGATTCCAAGTCAAAATGGCAACTCCTTCGCAAATTATCACTCTGCAAATCATATTCCTCACCAGTCTTTCAAGTCTCACCCGATGAATTAAATTCTTATTTCTCATCCATCTCCTCTGATAATTCCACACGATCTCCTCCCAAGTTTTCAACAATCCCATCATTTAACCCTGATAATTTTTATTTTTCCGATATCTCACCAACTGACCTTATATCCTCTATCATGAAATCCCATACCAGCTCTATAGGATTTGATGGAATACCTGTCAAATTACTAAAATTATGCCTTCCCGATATCCTACCAATTCTTCTCTTTATATACAATTTTTCCCTTCAAAATTCCGTATTCCCTAATACTTGGAAAAAAGCGTTAGTTCATCCTATAAATAAAACCTCAAATCCTACATCCCCTAAAGACTATCGCCCAATTTCCATTTTATCTAACCTTTCCAAACCTTTAGAAAGAATAGTCCAGTCACAATTGTCTAACTTCCTCGAAAAATCCAAACTTCTTGATCCTCTTCAATCTGGTTTTCGACCCGGCTTTTCCACTCAATCCGCTCTACTCAAAATCACTAGCGACATACATACCGCCATTGACGAAAAGAAACTGACAATACTAATACTTCTGGACTTCTCTAAAGCTTTTGACTCTCTTGATCACTCTATCCTCTTTTCCAAACTACGGTATTTATCCTTTTCCATTAGCTCTATTCATTGGTTTAAATCATTTCTCTCTAATAGGACTCACGCCGTCACCATCCCTAACCATCCTCTATCTTCCTTCCTTGCCCTTTCGGCAGGTGTGGCCCAGGGTTCCAGCATATCTCCGATCCTTTTTAATTCCTACATCAATGATCTTCCCAATTCCATCCATCACTGCTCCCATCACTTATACACTGATGATTTCCAGATCTACTTATCCTTCTCTCCCTCTGAGTCTCATGTAGCATTTGCCAATATTCAGGCAGACCTGGATAGAATCTGTGCCTGGGCAACCCTGAATAAACTTAGTTCTGTATAGCTCTCATCAGTATACCTTTATCATTGTAATTTAATTAATTGATTTCTTTACACATCTAGTTCCTTTTATGTTATAATATTGACATTCTCTAGCGCAATAGTTATTTTCTTAAAAATAGTATTTTTAATCTTATTTTAAATGTATCCTTTTTGTAGCTTTTTAGCCCTGATGATGACCCACAATAGGGGTCGAAACGTTGGCAAACAATAAAATAGTTGAAACTATTCAGTTGTTTCATTTAATGACCGCCACCTGGACTAATTCCTTCAGTAATATCGGGTTTCGTAAATACGAATAGGAATGAATTCGTATTTAAAAAAATATATATAAATGCATTCGCATTTTTAAAATATTCACCGATTTGGATAGGTATAGGGCCCGTATTTCTCAAGTATGCAAAGAAATACGGTCAGTCTGGCTCGAGACAGCAACGAGACAACATCTGATAGCTCCTTTGTTTGTTACACCCATAATTTATAGAACTTTTTGTTGTTTTTTAACATTTTTGTTTTCGTTTGATTGATTATTTTTAAAACAGTTTATCGGTGTACTCAGTGACAATTAGATATATTTACTCACTAAAATACGTCGAAGAAATTGTGAGTTACGGAGCAGCCAGCAGTAGTGAGGCAGTTAATCCCTAGACGTCGGAGGATTAAACAAGGACTCTCACTTTCGTTGACAAATACTTCGGCTGTGAGTAAATATTTTTAAAATAGACAATATTTTTATTTATATATACATATTACATTTATATATATATTTTTTTTTCTTTCTCTTTTTATTAAATATAAAACTACAAAAATGGTACAGTGTTCAATCTGTGGCAACACCATCACCAGGGACGATAAAGCAAACATCAGTTGTGGTAAATGCCGTGTAATCTTCCACGGCAAGTGTTGTAATTTAAAACGATAAGGAGATCGAGACTCTGAAAGCACTAAAAAACCCTGGCTGTGTAAAGGACGTGAGCAGGGAAAAAAGATAGGGCAAGGTGGGGAAAAATCGATTAGTCCTCCAAAGATCGTCGATCCGTCTGTAGCGGATATACTAGCCGCGGTTAATCTTTTCAGAACGGAGGTTAATGAGGAGATCAAAAGCCTTAAAGCTCCAACTCATCACACTCACCATTCCGACACCTGGCTTGATCTAAATATCATTGATTCCGCGCAAAACTTCTTTCCGCTTCTCAACTGCCTGTTCCGTTCCTATCATCTCACGATCTTATCCAAATTTCATACAATTTCCAAACATCAGCGTTCCTTCCCAAAACGTCAACTTTCCGAAACCTAGATAATCTCACCCGAGAAAATATTGCACCCGGCTTAGAAACCATGAATTGGAGCAAAATCTATACCTGTTCGGCCATTGATTCAATGGTTGACATTCTCACTTCCAATCTCCTCAGTATCCTAGACAAACATGCTCCACTCAAAACCCGTACCTTCCGACGCCATCCCGCTCCTTGGATGAATCCAGAAATAAAAGAATTACAAAAGAGGCGTGAGGCAGCCCGCAGACGCTTTAGACGTACAAGACTAACAGAGGACTATCAAGCGTACAGGGCTCTCCGCAATCTGACTCAAGCGACAATCAGACAGGCAAAAACAGACTACTTTAACGCAGCCTTCTCCTCAAGGCTAAATTCTATGAAAACTCAGGCGATTCTTATAGGTTCCAATTCCCTCCTCAGATCCCATACTACATTTCCGAGTCTAACCCTAAATGATCAGCCAATCACCTTCACTTCTTCTGTCAAAAACCTCGGTATTACCATTGACCAAACCCTCTCCTGGAAACCTTATATTGCCCAAATCTCCCGAAGAACAATAAGTACCCTCAAATTTTTCCATCGCTCCCGCCATTTTCTTCCACTATCCACCCGTAAGCTCCTTGTATCCTCACTTATTTTCCCCCACTTTGACTACTGCTGCGGGGTATATGGTGGCCTCTCGACTGTGCTCGAGGACAGGCTAAAGCGAATTATGATTACATTTTTAAGATTTGTCCTTGGCACACAGCAGAGGTCTCATGTGACCCATTTATACAGTGAGTTAAAGTGGCTCCTTCCCTCAAACAATATTTCCTTGGATCATTCCTTTACCAAACTATCAACTCCCAGCTACCTCCCTATATCCACAAACTTCTTCAATTTAAATCGTCCGTCAGCTCGCTCCAAACAAGATCGCGCCATTCTGACCTTTATATTCCTGCCCACAGAACAACAAGTTTTAAACATTCCTTTCTTGTCCGCTCTACTGCTCTCTGGAATTCCCTACCTACTCAAATCCGCCATGCTTCTTCTCTACCATCATTCAAGTCCCAGCTGTTCGAGTACCTATTGTCATCTCAAACAGACGCTCCACAAGCCTGAGTTTTCAAATCAAATATCTATTCAAAAAGAAACTTTATTATTTATTGTTCATGATCGATAAATTATTATGAATCAGTTTCAATGTTAAGTTTTGTTCAACATATCAGAAGTTAGTCATTTATTTTATTCTTTTAGTTATTTTACTCTTTTGTTTTATTGTATCCTACTTTTCTTCTTAAAGCTTTGTAAATAAAAATTAATTATAATCCTTTGGTCTTGTGGCCAGACACATGTTATATATTAATTGTACATATCATATTGTTCTTAAGGGACCCAGTCCCAGAATAAAACTTATTTTTCTATTCTATTCTATTCTAAATACGGTCGTATTCCACTGGTGTAATGACGAATAAGGGCCGTATAACCTTCCTGTACAAGTCAATATGTACGCATTTGCATGCGTGAATTGGTTGTATTATATCTTATATTAAATGTCATAAAATTTAATATTTTTGGATTCAGCATAGTTGGAATAAACAAAATTAACGATACTAATAGTTTTTTTTTTATTTCATCAGGATGAACTTAAATCTATAGATTTCAAAGTGAATATGTAACAATTATTGATATAAATATTAATAATTGTTTCATATTCACTTTTATTCGCGGTTTACTTTACTTCATTATAACCAATTAATTTTTATTTTTAAAACCTTCAATGTTTTAGGATATAGCAAATTCATTTTCATGGAAAATAGAAACTGGATCATGAATTGTTTTCTGTAAATCTCTCTAGGGCAATTACAGATTGGAAGTGTTGCGACCATCTTAGAACCTCCAAATTAATAACACTTGAACCAGTTGAGTCTTAGTAAATTTTATCCTACTGTACTCTCATCAACACTCTAGTTTTTGTTTCGTTTGAAATATGCAAAATTACAGGAGTTAATAATTTATAAAGATAACCTTATTTTAGCAGCGAAGAGAATTTTATAACTCGAGAACCGGCTCAGTCTCAGTCACCAAATTTATATCGCTTATAAACATTGTGTAGATGCATATCCTGTGTTAGTTTCATCATTTTTTACTTAGTTCCTTTTGAGATATTTCCTTGTAAACTAAGGGAAAAACGAGTTTTTTCCGTTTTTGAAAATTCGTATACAAAAAAGGACTAAGTTTTCAAGATCGAAATGTTTACAGCAAGTAGAGCTGTGCCTAAGTTATGTATGAAAAAATAATCAAAAGTGAGTCTCTTTTCCTTTATAGACTTTTAAGTCAACAAAGGTCTCATTTTTTATTAATTATCGAGAATTATTTTAACCACTTTTAAGGTAATAAGTTGTAAGGGCAAAAGATAAAGATCCTATCCTTAGCTTACTGCTAGTTTTGTTTCGATTCGATACCTGCAAAATTACCAGAATTAAACAGATTTTCAGTCGCGAAGCTACCTTAAAACGGCTGAAACACTTGTCAGAAAAAAATTGTATCCATGATTTTTTAATCATGAAAAGATACAGAATAACTGCTTAAATAAAAAATGTGCGGCAAAATTAATGAAAATTAGACGATTTCAAATGTATTGGGTTGATGCAAAATTAATGCAGGTTTTTAGTAGGTATTGTAAATACGCCATATCTTTACTTTAACCTTATATATTTAATCAAAATAATTTCCATCTGAATCAATGCACTTTTGCCAACGTTCAACAAGCTTTCTTATTCCACCAGAAAAAAAATCCGAATCCCTGGACTCAATGAAATCACGAAAAGAATTTTCAATGTCGTCCTGGTTTTGAAAATTTTTCTCCCTCAAAAAGTTGTCCAGATGCCTGAAAAAGTGGAAGTCTGTAGGAGAGAGGTCAGGTGAATAAGGCGGATGTTGGAGAACTTCGTAGCCCAACTCGTGCAGTCGTCGAAGCGTTGGTTGTGCAACGTGTGGTCTGGCGTTATCGGGGAGCAGGATCGGCCCCTTCCGATTCATCAATGCTGGGCAAAGACGTTGCAATTTTTGAGTTCCGAGTTCCGCCGCCATTTCTCGTGTGGTTTTGGTTGGGTCTTCTTCCACTTTTGACCTCAGCTGGTCGTTGTCCAGAGCAAGATGACAGCCCCGACCTTGCTTGTCTTCGAGGTCGAAATCTCCTCTGCGAAACTTCTGGAACCAACGCTGCACCGTGCACTCATTAATAGCCCCCTGACCCCACACTTCATTAATATTACGAGCCGTTTGCGCAGCGCTGCGCCCTAATTTAAATTCGTAAAAATAAATTTGACGAAAATTGCACTTTGACATTGTCGATTCAAGACCTTTGAACACACTGAACAAAACGATTTTACTAAACAAATTCATGGTGAAAGAGAGGGTATTAGATAAGGTTTGTTTTGGTATAATAATGATCAATGTTAGGATTAGCTTTGTTTACACAATTGGAATTAAGATATTGCAATAGAGGAAACCTGCATTAATTTTGCATCAACCCAATATTAACCCGTATATGAAATCAACTTCAAATTTTTCGTAAGAAGAAATTGTTATAAAAAATTTTGAAACTTAATACGAGAGTGTCAACGAGTTAATTGTTTATAAAGGAGAATATACTCAGCTTTAATTATATTTTCCTATATAGCTTAGTCCTTATCCTACTATAGAAATTATTATCTTGAGAACGTTTTCCTTTTTTTTTTTATATGGATTTCTAAATATGTCAAAAATATAGTTTTCGCGATAGTTTACTGGAAATATCTCTAAAGGAACTGGGTGAAAAATTATGAAACGAATACATTTTATACATCTACATCATTGATTCGAGATATATAAATTTGGTGCCTGAAACTCGGCTGCTTTTTTAGTTTCAAAACTTTCTTCGTCGTTAAAAATGAAGTTTCTTTAAAAAATATTGACTCCTGTAATTTTGCATTTTTAGAACGAAATAAAAACTAAAATGATGGTGATTATATTATCAACATTTTCAACCCTTACAACAAAATGACTAAGTAGCGAAAAACTACATAAACGGATGCATAGAAAAATGAAAGTTAGGATGTCTTACGCTTCCCATAGTCCTTTTTTTAAAAATGAATTTTTCTTGTGTAACATAAATTTTTTTTATTTATTTTTTTTATTTATTTATAGTAATTTACAACTGTACTAAAGAATACAATAAGTAAATATGTAGAATGAATATAAAAAGTCTTGAAAATGTCTTGAGAAAGAACCACCCAGTGGTAGCACTTCACTAACTATTTTAATACAGTAGGTCCCGAGGCCACCTTCTGTTCAGTCGCCTTGGAGGGTTATCAGGGATATCTGAGGAAGATAATTTACGGACAAGTGGGTTTGTATGGGCAGGGAGTTTAGAATGGAAAGAGGAGTATCTATCACGGGCTATGTCTGCAACAAATGGGATGTTTAGGTCATTATGGAGGATTTGATTTGTGACAAAATAAGGAGCATTCAGGATTTTGCGAAGGATTTTGGATTGTAAGGACTGGATGCGGGAGGAATTAGATGGTTTCGTAGAGCCCCAAAGCTCGATTCCATATGTCCAAATAGGTCTGATAATTGTGATGTAGATGAGTCTTTTGTAATGTGCTGGAAGTTTTGAACGTTTGTCTAGTAAGTGTTGTAGTAATCGATATCTTCGAGCAGTTTCTTGTCGTTTTATTCTTGTGTGAGGATTCCAAGTAAGGCGCTTGTCAAGATGGAGACCTAGGTATCGGATTTGTTCTACAGAAGTAAGGGTAATGTTATTAAAGGATACTGGGGGGCAGGAAGTCATCGGTTTACGACGAAGGGTAAAGGTGATTTGGTGGGATTTGTTGGGATTTATTTTAATCCTCCAATTTTGACACCATTCTTCAATGGCTTTGATGTGGGACTGAAGGGTTTGGGATGCAGTAGTTGGATCATTTTGGACTGATAAAACACACGTGTCATACATACATTTTAAACGACAAAATTACATAACATTCAACGATTTCTACTGGATTGATAGGTACTAAAAATTCGGATATTTGGCGAGCCGATGATCATTCTTTTATCGTCGAATTCAGAATCGGAGAAAACTATAAAACAAAAAAAAACATGTAAAATAAATATATTAATGACCTTTTGTATAGAGTTAAACACAATTGAGACGTTGATTTCCTAAAGGTACTAAAGGACATTTTTAAAAAAATTAATATTTTGACATATTTTTAGTCTAATGGTTTAGTTTTATCTAGATCCATCCTCTGATTTTATGTGAAAAACATAAAAATCTTTTTAAACCGTATTTAAAAATTGCATTTAGTTTTATTTCAAAATGTACTTAAAACATTTCCTTCCAAAACGTACTATATCCTCTGTAAACATATATAATTTTTCCTTTCATTCCAAAAGGTACGATATTTCCTACTATACAGCAGAAGCACCTAACCCCGTAATATATTATCATTAATTTATTGTTTTCTTCATTTTGTGTATTTTTATTGGTTCATTTAGTACGTCTTGAATCACTGCCATTTTTTGGATCAATAGTTTTAAACTAATAATCAGTTTTTAGGCTGTTAATTATGATTAACCATTTAATATATCTTTCTATGATTTTATATGAAATCCAATGGGAAATATTAAACATTATAGTTGTTATAGATTTAAAATTTTCTTGATATGTGTGCTAGCTCCATCTGTGAATTTTTCTTCTTAAAAATTGAACATTTCTTCTTAAAAATTGAGGAAATATTAAACAATTGCTTTATAATTTAAATAAAAATTATTGAGACATGCTCATTAAGATATTTACTTATTAGTCGGTATCCCTCATCATAAATAAATTCAGTCATCAGGAGCGTAAATATTTAAGAGATGAGCTATTTTAATTTGGTGTTAATTGTTGTTTATAGAATTAGAATCAATTAGCAGAAAATAAACTAATTAGGCTTATCTATTTATTTCCGCTCGAACATCTATTCCAACACTAGGGGTACTCACTACGTTTGCTATAGCATGCTATTGTGCTAAGCCCATCAATTTTATACAGGGAATAACTGTAGAAACTCGACGGGTTTAGCAAAATAACACAAATAGCATGCTATAGCAAACGTAGTGAGTACCCCTTATGTTTGTATTTGAAGGAGAATCAATTAGCAAACGTGGGCTCTTGAGGAACTCGATTAACTTTGCTTAAATATTTGAATACTGGTTTGTAATAACAGTTTTTATTACACTACGACCAGAAATGGATTGATTATGTATTCGAATTTGGCAATCGCTAAGAAAGGTCTTTTGCTGAAGCGATTCTTGCTCACATTTTGATTCCAACTATATATTAGGCTTAAAAAATTATTGATATATCTGTTTGGGTTTTTCCCCATTCACTCATAGGTTTATTGAGATTTTCATTTCAATGTTATTTCTGTTATTTACTCTTAGAGCGATATCCTTGTTGCTAGCACACCTTTTATCCTCCCATTCATTCTCATATTCCCAGAAATATTAGCCAATTCATTATATTGTAATTACGTTTTGGATAGCTGACCCTCTTATTAATGGTGGAAACTTATTATACGCTCCGGGCCTATTAGTCTAAGAGCTGGGTCCTGAAAAATGTGTATTATTAGAAGAAAATTTTCAATGTGTTTTTCACATTTTAGCCAACTTACAACATTTTTTTTTGTCAGCCACCTCAAACTGGTCGGAATGAAAAATGGGGGCCATCCAAAACGGTCACTAAAAACCGAAAAATGATATTATTTGAAGACGATTTTTTCTTTTCATTTTCTAAACTAGGTTTCTACCTGACACAGAAAAAAAAGTGTCTGCCCATTCTAGGTGGGGTCATCTGGCAACATGATTCCAAAAACACGCCGCCTTAAGATCCAAAATTTTGTATTATTTGAAGACGTTTCGTTCTTTTCTAATATCAATCTAGGTCTTCACCTGAAACCTTGTCTGCCCATCCTTGATGGTCGGAATCATGTGGCAGACAAGATCCGAACAATAAGCATTGAGATTTTTATTATTGGTATTCTGTTAGAAACGGGGTTTGGTATTGGCATAGATGAGTTGAAAATTTGTGATTTGTAGAAATCAATATGTGTTTTTAGTTACAAGTGGCGGATGTATTACATATATGAACATACAATGTATTATAGGAACAAAGATATCTTGGTACATAAATACCTACAGGCATTAATTATCAGCTTTCAAATTGAAGCTCATTCATTGTCCACTAATGTATATATAGTATAATAAGTATTTTCGTATAATACGTGGTTTCTGTTATATTAAACTTTATAATGTTAAAATGAGGTCAACTCATGTATTTAGGACACAATGTATTATAAGGACAGATATATCTCGTTACCTATAAAAATAGACTTACAAACGTCTATCATCTCTTATATTAAAGCTTATTGAATCTTTGTTAATTTTTATTATTATTAGTATTTTGTTAAAATTTCCGGTTCCTATTTACCTTCATAACTTTAAAATTGGGTAAATTCTCCTATTCAGGACACAATGTTTTATAAGGACAAAGATATCTCCGATACCTATAAGACCGCGAGACGTCTATTACCTCTTATATTTAAGCTTATTAGATCCTTTTTAATTTTTATTATTACAAGCATTTTGCTAAACTGGGCGGTTTTAATTATAACGGGCTGAACACTGTTAAAAGTCGATCAATTCCTCTGAGTTATCTTGTGCCTATTGGACTATCAGCTCTTAAATAAGCTATGATTCGATTCCTATTAATGTTGATTATTATGAGTATTTTCGTATAATGCACGGTTTCTATGATTTTGGCCCTGCATAATATAACAGCCGTTAGTCTGGGATAAAGGACACCTTGTGTTTAACTTGACTCGTACCTATTAAACCTACATTTGTCTGTGGCATTACTGAAAACTGATTTTATTTCTCTTAATGTAGTATGTGGTTCGCAATAAAAAATCTTCATATTAAATATTGTATTTTTTCAAAAAGAATTTAAGGTGCAAAGATAATAATTGAGGAAGCATGGGGTAAATTGGTAGAGGATTGGTTGAGGAGAGGGAAAAGTTGTGCTCCAGGGTCTACAGAGGACATCCTCACACTGCACTCACATTATTTAGCCCAATATCGTCATTTTAAAAAACCGATCATTTTAAAAAATAATCATCTGAACTAAAATTAACAAGGACTCACTAAGCTTTAATATAAGAGGTGATAGACGTCTGTTGGCCTTAGAGGTTTCGAGATATCTTTGTCCTTATAATATATTGTGTCCTAAATACGAGAATCGACCTAATTTTAATGTTATGAAGGTAAATATCACAAAAACCGCGCTATATACGAAAATACTAATTATAATGAATATTAATAGCATTTGGAAAGGTAATAAACGTATGAGGACATATAGGTACCGAGATATATTTCTCCATATCATTTATGTAATTGCAATTAATGGCTTCTCCCCACCTATTCCAAAAACAAAACGATCATTTTGGACCTTTAACTTTCTGACCCGCAACTTGTAACTGTAAACACACATATATTCTGACAAATCACAAACTTTCAACTTCATCAATGCCAATACCAAACCCCGTTTCTAACAGAATACCAATAATAAAAATCTCAATGCTTATTGTTCGGATCTTGTCTGCCACATGATTCCGACCATCAAGGATGGGCAGACAAGGTTTCAGGTGTAGACGTATTTTGATAATAGAAAATAACGAAACGCCTTCAAATAATACAAAATTTTGGATCTTAAGGCGTGTTTCTGGATTTTGTTTGCTAAGTACACCCGACCACCTACGATGTGCAGACAATTCTTTTTCGTATCAGGCAAAGACCTAGTTTGATATTAGAAAACAAAGAAAAGTATTTAATTAATAAAAAATGTTGGGTCTTAATGTGTGCTTTTTGAATCAGGTCTACTAGGCAAACCCGACCACCTGGAATGGGCAGTCACTTTTTTTTCTGTTTCAGGTAGTAACCTAGTTTAGTAAATGAAGAGATAGAATCGTCTTCAAATAATTCCATTTTTTGGTTTTTAGTGATCGTTTTGGATGGCCGTTATTTTTCATTCCGACCAGTTTGAGGTGGCAGACAAAAAAAAATTATGTAAGTTGGCTAAAATGTGAAAATCACATTGAAAAATTTCTTCATATTATACACATTTTTCGGGATCCTAGCTCTTAGACTAATAGGCCCGGACCGTAGAATAAGTTTCCACCATTTATTAGAGGGTCAGCCATCCAAAACGTAATTACAATATAATGAATTTGCTTATATTTCAGGGAGTATGAGAATGAATGAGAGGATAAAAGTTGTGCTAGCAACAGGGATATCGCTCTAAGAGTCTATCTATCTATCTATCTATCTATCGGCGCTATGGTCCTTGTAGGACCTTGGCCTCCTCAACAATCCTCCTCCATTCTGACCTGTCTTCGGCAGCTCTTCTCCATCCGCTGACTCCTAACGACCGAAGGTCCTCCTCTACGTCCTGCAGCCAACGAAGTCTAGGTCTGCCCCTGCTCCTCTTTCCACCAGGGTGTCCCTCCATCATCATTTTGGGCAGCCTCCTACTTTCCATTCTCTGTACATGCCCCAGCCTTCTTATTCTGGCACTCTTGATCTTGGCAACTATATCAGGTGTTTGATACAGAGTTCTAATTTCCTCATTCGTCTTCATTCGCCAACGATCTCCTTCTTTTGTAGGACCAAAGATTTTTCTGAGAATTTTCCTTTCCCACATGTTTAGTAGTCTTTCATCATTGCGTGTTAATGTCCAGGACTCGCTTCCGTACATGACCACTGGCTGAAGGACAGTACAATATAGTCTTATCTTCAGTTCTCTGGATATATTACTGTTCTGAAATATTTTCAGAAGAGACCAATAGCATCTATTGCCAGCTGTTATCCTTGCTTTAATTTCGTCTCTAATCTTATTGTTCTCTGTGATAACAGTGCCTAGATACTTAAACTGTGGTACTCTCTCGAACCTATATCCAGCCCCCTCGATATACCTGTTTCCTCCTTCTTCCCTGCTGATCCTCATATACTTAGTTTTTTTCGTATTTATGATCAGTCCTGTTCTCCTCGCAGCCACTTCGCATTCCTCGAAAGCTCCAAGTAAAGCACTGGTTGTTCTTCCGATTATCACAAGATCATCTGCAAACGCTAGATGTTGCGTCAGTCTGTGATAAATACATCCTCCAGGCCTTGTCCTTATTGACCTCATAACCACTTCCAATAACAAATTGAATAGGACTGGAGAAAGAGGATCGCCCTGCTTAACACCTTTCTGAATTTCAAAAGAGGTTGACATTTCACCTTGAATTTTGACAACTCCTTGACTATTCTGCAGGGTCATCTTAATAAGCCTGATAAGCTTTAAAGGATATCCTAGATGTTTTAGCTTTTCATAGATTACGCTTCTATTTATGCTGTCGTATGCTTGCTTGTAATCAATGAACAGATGATGTTGTTCAACATTCCATTCCCAGCATTTTTCTAACATCATCCTCATGCAAAAGATGTTGTCTATTGTAGATCTTTCAGGGCGGAATCCACACTGGTAATCGCCCAACACCTCTTCCGCTCTCTTGACAACCCGCTTCATTATCAAAGTTGACATCACCTTGTAGACTACACTAAGTAATGCAATACCTCTATAATTCCCGCAATCCAGTTTGTCTCCTTTTTTATGAATAGGCAACATAACAGCCACCTTCCACTCACTGGGCATTTCCTCCTTCGTCCATATCATCAAAATCAATTCGTATATTTCTCTATAGAGTGCCTCCCCTCCAGCTTTGATTGCTTCTGCTGGGATCCCATCAATTCCTGGCGCTTTGTTATCTTTTAAGGACATAATTACTTCTTCTACTTCATCCGGATCTGGTGGTTCCAGCTCTACGTCCTCTTCTACTGTTCCGAGATCACAAATTGTCTCTTCACAGTTTTCGTCTGGATTTAGCAGCTCTTTAAAGTATTCTTTCCATCTGTCGATCACTCTATTCTTGTCACACAAGAGTAGACCTTCCTTGTCTTTGCAAAAAGATATCCGGGGTTGGAATCCTTTTCTTATGTTTTTTACTCTGCCATAGAATGACCTGCTGTTTTTGTTTTCGAAATCCTGCAGCATTGCGTCTAGATCTTCTTTTTCCTTCTTCCTCTTTTTATATCTGCAGAGCTGCTTCACAATTTCTCTTTTCCGTTTATATTCTTCGCTGGCCTGTCTTGTCCACCTTTGAAGCATCTTTTTATGAGCTTTTAACTTCTCCTGTACCGCCATTTCACACTCATGATCGAACCAACAGTTCTTTTTCTCTCTCTTTTCCTCGCCTATCGTCTCATCCGACGCATTCCTTACAGCTTCACTTATTCTACTCCATTTCTTTTGCACGTCTTCTTCTATTTCAGGTGCATTGTTTTGTAGCTTTTCTTCCACTTTTCTAACATATTGCTGTTGCTTCTCAGGACTTTTCAGGTCGCCGATCTTATATCTTTTCCTTGCTTTCTCTGTTTTTCCTCTTGGTTTAACAGTCAGTCTCTGTTTATATATTATCCGTACCAGATAATGATCTGTTGAGCAATCGGCACCTCTATAGCTCCTCACATCTTCTATATCACTTTGGTGCCTGCTATCGATCATTACATGATCAATCTGGTTTTTGGTTTTTCCATCTGGCGAAACCCATGTTTCCAAGTGGATAGTTTTATGTTGAAAGGAGGTACTAGATATTTTTAGATTCTTGCTAGAGGCAAAGTCTACTGCTCTGTGTCCATTATCATTGCTATGCTTGTGTATTGTAAACTTCCCCACTCCTCTTCCGAATGTTTCTTCTCTCCCGATTTTACCATTAAAATCTCCGAGAATAATTTTTACATCGTATTTGGGAAGTTCGTCAAACACTCTTCCTAACTGATCATAGAAGGTATCTTTATCTTCATCTGTCTTCTCTTCCGTGGGTGCATGCACACTTACCAGAGATATGTTAAAGAATTTTCCCTTCAATCTTAGTGTGCATATTCTTTCATTGACAGCCTTGAATCCCAGAATAGCGTGTTTTATTTTCTTATTTACCATGAAGCCAGTTCCAAATACATTTTCTTCATGCCCACTATTGATAATGACATATTCCTTCAGCTCCATTATAGTCGGCTCTCTCTTCCACCTGATTTCTTGGAGAGCCACAACGTCGATTCTATATTTCATGAGACAGTCTTCTAGAATCTGGCTCTTTCCTATTTGTAGGAGACTACGTACATTCCACGTTCCCAATGTTAACTTCCTGTCCTTTCCGGGTCGTTTACCATTTATCTGTCCGAATCCGAGGCTTTTTTGAGGTTTTTCAGCTTAATGTTTACACAAGTGGGGGTGCTGGCCCCACAATGTGCCCCTTTTTGTCGCCTTTTACGACTGGCAGGAGATACCCCAGGCTTATTCTGATCCGAGCCTGGACGGCTCTAAGAGTAAATAACAGAAATAACATTGAAATGAAAATCTCAATAAACCTATGAATAAATGGGGAAAAACGCAAACTGATATATCAATAATTTTTCTCACACAACCCAATAGATATTACAAACATATAAATGGTTTACCAATGGGAGGAGTATCCTCAGCGATTTTAAGTGGCATAAATATGAATAATTTAATAGCAAAAGTATTACAAAATATGGATATCAAACCTTTTTTATTAACAAAATATATAGATGATTTATTAATTATTACAGAAAAAAGTAAAGGTTTCCCATGTCGGTTAACCCCCCTCCCCCGGGTGATAATAGATTATGATTGAAAAGAAAAAAAAAAAAAAAGTTGCCCATGAAACAAATATGTTTCGAAAGTAATGGAGAGTGACTAGTGCAAATTGATCATTTATATCGTGATATTATGCAGTATTAATCAGTTTTAGACTATAAATATTAAACTAATGGTTTTCATCCAAACAATCTAGGTCTTTTTTTTTATTATTTAACTTCAGGCTAATTTAAACTCGATTTCGAGAAGAAAGGTAAGCAAACGTGTTGTGTTCCGTGAACCAGATTAAAAAAAAAAAAAAATCTCATAATGGAATTTTTTTAAATTTATTATTATTATAAAAAAATAAGCCGAATCAGTTGAACAAAAGCTGTTACTTGATGGAACAAGTAAAGATCTTCTTTCCTATAAAAAAGAAATAGATTTTTATTTATATTTGAAACAAAATATTTGTTTACTAAATTTTAAGCTTTGTGAGCTATGGCTAAGAGGAAACTTGATATTTCCCTGTATTTGATGTAACCCTTATCGGAATGGATTTGATGATTACAAATTTATCTAGCTGAGATAACCGCCAACTGTGCTAACTTTATCTTATCGAAATGGGAAGATAAGAAGTAGTCTTAATCTAAATTGTTCTAGTCAACTTTAATCGCTACTAAAATGAGTAACTAAAAATTTATGGCGCTATATTATGATAAAATTCTTGAAGAGGGTTCCTGCCGTTCTTCTCCAATAACTTCAAATATTACTTTTAAAAAGTTTAAAAGAACCTTTTCGATAAAGATCTATTTATAAAATCCGTGGCTCCATGAGTGAACCTCAAATTCGAAGGGTTTGAAGTCTTTAATTTTAAAATTTCATTGCTAAGCTTTACCAATATTTTAAATGTTTTTTTCTGATAAGTTAATACTATATTTTTGACTGGAGATTCAATTTGAGGCTTTGGAAAATGTGCTGCTTCTCCTGTGTCGAACCTCTGTCCGGAACGTCTACTCTTATCGTCAAGTATCCACTTATTGTAAGCAAAAGTTACGACAAAGAAGTGTACCATAAATTCCATAACGCTTTTTTACCTTTTCAATTGCCTTGAGGTGGTCATCAACGTTGGATTGGTTAAGGTTAAATTTCCTTGCAAGTTCTCCAACAGCCCGACAACCCAATATCACAGGATACCCTCCATTCTCTCGGAACATTATGTATATTTCGTCTCTCAGATCGGTTTAGAGCTCTCATAACGGCTCAGAGCTTTAACAATAAAAAATAATTTCTCGACAGAATCCCTATAACATGTCCATTCTTATCATTTTCTGCGACAAAATGGCCTTAAGGAAAGATAAAACTGGCTGAAGAATACAGAATCCAAGAGATGGGCTTCCTCTGTATTTTTCCCATTGACGATGGAACTCATCGGTTTTTTTTTATGTCGGATATAATTTTTCGCAAGTTTTCTGATCGGCATTCTTCTGATTTGTCTTTTCCAATTTACTGGTAAATCTTTGGGTATAATATTCTTATTTTTTTTCGAATTTTTTACCGATATCAATAGCGTCGGACAATTGTCATATGACTTAGTATCTTTTTCTTATACACCCATCTGCTATATAATTTTGAATATATATTTATTTTATCAATGCCCATAGCGTCTTTATTACTGTATTCATATTCTCGTCTAGGTCATTAATGTCGAATATAAATTTTATATTTCCCTCAAATCAAACAAAAAAAAAAAAAAATGTGCATATTCGAAAAAAAAAATAAACGAACTGTGCATTGTTCTAATCTGATTTTCAGACAAATTTTGTATCTCGACCCGTTTCCGGCATTTTTTTTTTCAAAAATCACACAGTGTTTTCTTGTTTTACTCATTCCTATTTTCACAGTATACATATATGTAAGTCTCCGTTTCAAATTTCGCTCTCATGGTGGTATTTGGCGGTTGCTGGGCTCGAGTGGGGTTGCCAACTGGTCCACTGGTGGTCCATGCACCTCGCAGTCCGGTCAATTTAGACGTTCCAAGCTGAAAATCAGTTTAAAGATTGTTTAAAATATGATTAAAAATAAAATTTGAAAGTTCCCGATCTTTGCCCTGTATGGAAACAATTGTATTCAAGGTCAAAGGTAAAAAAAAAAATGAGTTTTTCGCGATTTTTAGTAAAACGGCGAGTTATATTATGAAAATACACCAAACAAAAATTGTAGATCATAAAATTATCTACAAATAATGTATACTTATTTTTTCCCTACGAGTCAACGAGATATAACGATTCAAAAGTTGCAGTCGTCATAATATGCACAAGTTTCCATTCCACCTATGAAGTAGTGTACTTTTAGTACGTTTTTTTTTTAACGTGGTTTCCCCAGCATGTATATTCCACGGGTCAGTTGTTATCCTGTTTAATTTGAAACTATTGCCAAATAATGGATAAAAGCAATTTAAATTTTTAAAAAGTTGTGAAATTTAATCGTCCGAGTCGTAACTTTCAAATTCTTTTTCTTGATCTTCTTCGTCTTGTTCTTGTTTTTCTTCTCCATCTTCATCTTCAGTGAATGTAAACTGCGTTAATAGCGATGTATCACATGTCACCTCGTTGGAATCATCAAACGGATCCTCCACTGTTGATGATTCAATATTAGAGCACGACCGGCCTTGACAATGTATACATGCAAGAGGACAAAACAGTCCCACTTTTTTGGAACCACATTTAGCACTGCGCCCCTTTTTACAGTTGCGAAAAATTGTGTTCAGCAGTTTTTCCGGCGCAGGTGGGAGTAACGTTTGGGCTGGTTCTAATGAATTAATTGTTGACCAACTTTCAACCCTAGTCTGTAGGGTCTAGCTGATAACAAAGCCACACTTGAACTTGATAAAAGAGTTCGATGAGCAGCAACTGAAGTTGGATGAAGACAAGTAAATTGTACTTGTTTTTTACCTTTGGTATTTTTAACGAATAATGCATATCTATACTTATCTAAGCAGGTATTTTTTTTAGGAGCTCCGTACATAGAAAGAAGAAAGCGAATGCCGTTAGCGATAATTTCTTGTCGAGTTGAATTACTATATTTAAAAACTTCAGCACATTGAACTAAATTTTGTTTTTCCAACATTTTGAAAACTGGTAAACCCCTCCTATAAAATGCAGATGTCGTATAAGAGCCAGTTATTGTGTGTAAAAATAGTACATGGTTTTGACACTTTGCAAAAGTAGATAAACTTTTTGATGAATATATTTCCAATTGATGTTGAGCTTTTCCTGGTTTTATACGATCTTCACCAACAACAATAGTTGTATTTGTCAAATTGAATTGCTCTATTGCTGTTTTAATTATCAACACATCGGCATCATTACTAGATTGTTTTACCAATATATTTTCAGCAGTAAAATGAACTGATACTTGTAAGCATTTGTAAAAAATTTTTGTTGACTTGTTAGAACTTTATTACAATTACCGACAGAAACATATATTAAAACTATAGGGATGTATTGCTGGAAGGAATTAGTCCGGGTGGCGGTCATTAACTGTAATTCTGAAGTAGCAGTCATTTGTCAGTGATCACTTGCAATTATATCACATTAAATGTTGAATTTGTCGGTATAATTTGGTATTATCATTAAAATTCAAGGTTTTAAAAATATTTTTAAGGTAATTCATCATCTTGTGGAGCCCCTGGCCTGCGAACACCCAGACAGTCCAATCAAATTAGGCCAAAAAAGAAGAGTAAAGCTACCTAAATTCCCACCAAGCTGAAAATCAGTAAGATTGTTTAAAATATAATTTGAAAGTTCCCCATCTTTCCCCTGTATGGAAATAATGTATTCAAGGTCAAAGAAAAAAAAAAAAAAAAAATGAGTTTTTCGCGATTTTCAGCAAAACGGTAAGTTTTATCATAAAAATACACCAAACAAAAATTGTAGATGAATGGTGGATCTCAGTTTCCATTCTCCCACCATGCGCCCATATGATGACCCACAAAGGGGGTCGAAACGTTGGCAAACAATAAATAGTTGAAACTATTTAGTTGTTTCATTTAATGACCGCCACCCGGACTAATTCCTTCCAGTAATTCTCAACGGTCAACTAATTACATCCACAATTATAGAGATGTATATACGTGGCGTACTCATACATATTATGATGATTACAACTTTTTATATCTATAAATAAATCGTTATATCTCAAAAAGGTAGCTAGTAGAAAAACAGTATTCATACATTATTTGTAGATAATTTTATGATCTACAATTTTTGTTTGGTGTATTTTTATGATAAAACTTACCGTTTTGCTGAAAAACTCATTTTTTTTATCTTTGACCTTGAATACATTATTTCCATACAGGGGAACTTTCAAATTATATTTTAAACAATCTTACTGATTTTCAGCTTGGTGGGAATTTATGTAGCTTTACTCTTATTTTTTGGCCTAATTTTATTGGGCTATCTTGTTGTTCGCAGGCCTGGGGCTCCACAAGATGATAAATTACCTTAAAAATATTTTTAAAGCCTTGAATTTTAATGATAATGCCAAATTATACCGACAAATTCAACATTTAATGTGATATAATTACTAGTGATCACTGACAAATGACTGCTAGTTCAGAATTACAGTTGTTAAATTGATCATTTTCTAACATTATGGAAATGATGAGTTTAAAAGACAAATTTGACTTGGCACTAGATTATAGACAATATTTGGTTTCGTTATGAGTATTTGAATTAATATATATGTCTTGTATTAGCTTTAAATGTTATTGATTCAATGTTTTGCGGGTCGAATGCTGGTGCTACACCGTCTTGATATACTGTATTTATATTTATGTATTTTAGTATTTAGGGGGTCCTAGCTTTTGAAGAGATCCATGAAGTTTTTGTTGGGAACCACTGCTCTAGATCATCCATTTTATTGTATAATTTTCTTATCTAGTTCGTCTATTTTCGAAATCATTTTAATATCTTGGGCAACCTTAAATTATTCATTATATATTTAGTGAAATAATTTCCTGGATTTTTTCCTTCCGGATCTTTTGACAGCTGTGATGTCTGAGGGGGTAGGTGGGGGATGGAGGGGAAGGGAGTGGAGGGGATGGATCGGAGGGGGAAGGGACAGCTCAGTGGCGTCCCGGCCCTCTTCCAGTGCTTTGGTGCTCTCGAGCCTCGATCCTTCGTGTCCATTAAGTGCTTCTTCTTGTACTTTGTGATCTCTCTCTCTCTTCCTTATTTAGTGTTTTTATGACTCATCACGTCAATGGGATACTGATTCGAACCACCTTCGATTGTTAGTATGGTAAGTACGATTATCATTGTATCCTATTAAGTGAGCTCGGTGTACGAGAGATTCTCTTGTATTGTAAACATCAAGTTTTTAACATATCTCCTTAAAGTTACCATAGAGAAGATGACGTCAACTACTCCTCCCGCCTCGGTGCATCTAAGACGTAGAGCTACCTTATCCATCGTCGAGTTCCAAAGGGCTCCTCATTCCATTCATTGTTATAATAATGAAAACAGAACTAGTCTTTCTTCCGCGTATTCGCTATATTAATGATTTATACCAAATACAATTTCATACAATTGAAAAACTATCTCTCTCTCGAAATTCACAATGTCATGTGTGCTTTCGGTGGGGTGGAATTGGAAGCTTGGCTACCTCAAATTGTTATGACGAGGATGGGAGCATATCTGTCTTTCATTGTAATGAATGGTAGAGGATGAGGACACCCCTGTGGCAACACTGTCACTGTCTTCGTCATCCAGCCTCAGCATTCTCCAATGAGAAGTTTATAATCCAGCAATGGCAATGGCAATGACAATGTTTGATTATATACATGTGAAGATTCGGAGAAGCATGTTTATGTAGCGAGTTATGTTTCTTTTGTTGAATAATACAGGATAATCGAAATTTGTCTATTGTATGTACGAATTATGGTTATCAAGAGCCTTAGTTGGATGGCTAGCTGTTCCTTTACCTGGTGGTCGCTTGTTACCTGCCCCTCCGAGGCGGTGTTGCCAGCTCAACACTTTTCTATCTGCTAGGCTAGGCACCTTCTTTATCTTCTAGGCTCCCTCTCTATTCTATAATTCTCTCCCTCAATATATTTATTAACCCTGACAAGTAGATCGGATGATTAAATCGAATTTTCAGTTTTTTTGCAATTTCACTATATATGTCGATTTGGTTTGGAAAAAAACAACTGGTACTTATCACAATTTTATCCAGTCCAAATGTATTTGGGCAGCTTATTGCCTATGAACAAAGTACTGTCACAGAATCGTATTTATGTTTTACCCACATGGAATGTTTCTCTATGACCATTTTGACGTATAAGTGACGACGCTAAACCGAACCTTTTAGCGATCGGCTATGTATGAAATATTTCTTGTGAAATGACGCCATGGCACTCAGAAAATCGTTTCCTAGTGTGTACTGAAAGATATGTCGAGTTAGGAATGAATATCTGATATGTACATAAGCATCCGCACTGAAAAGCTCTCCAGGACATACAGTTGTCAGAACCGCTAACCATTGAGGAACAATATATGTGATGGAATGACGTTTTTGTATTTGTGATAATGTGTCGGCATGGATGAATTTAAAAAAAATATTGGGTATTGTGTGGCTATGTTTTGGTGAAGGAAATGGGAGGTGTATTCGATGAATGTATTGAACCACCCAATGCTGCATTTTCCCAAGTCCTTCAGGCAAACGCTTCTATTGCTAGAACTGATTCGGCTCGAGTCGTACTAAAAAGAACTTTAATGGCTAATCAAAATACATATAATTTAAAAGGACGAGGATGAGGATTCCTCCCTCTTACAAAATCTCCAGAGGCGACTAATACGTCTTCGAATCCTATCTTGACAATGGGATTCTCTCCCTATTTCACCTACTTCCGGATAGGTATTACTGATTGGTATGTATTCTTCAAAACTTGAACATACACGAAAAGAATGTTACAATTTCGACTGGAGGAAATAAGTAGTCGTGGCGATCAGAGAAATAAAACAATGCAATAGGTCTATGGCAGTACGTATATCAGAAAGAACGATTGAAGAAAATATATAAAAAAATATATTAAAAATATTATGAATTATAATAATGGTGATTACAATGTTTTTGTTGGTACTCAGTTAAAGGAAGTGCATATGCAACACTTGAGAAGAGAAATTGCGACGTTGATTTCCAAAAGGTACTATATCCATTCTGGGAATTTTACAGGAAGCGCGAAAATCTGTCATTACTATATTATTAAACCAGCTAATTTGATGCTTTTCGCATTAAAATCTTGAATTATTTCTTTACTATATTAATAAAACCATATTAAAGTTATGAAATGAAATGTTCTGTTATGATTTGGAATGAAACTAAATGTGTAATAAGTATCTTAAGAAATTAATGACATTTCTAAATCACGTTATTAAAGGACATGAGTGTTCATTAAATACAATCAAATTTAAGATTTAGATAAAACTAAATGAGGAGAATATAAATATGTAAAAATATCAATTTCGTAAAAAATGTCCTTTAGTACCTTTTGGAAATCAACGTCTCAATTGATGGCTAAAGCACAACGAGGAGTCACTCAACTACAGCCATTTTAGTACCCTGTTAAAGTACAGGAGCCGCTAATGCCCCGCTTGGGTAGATGCGGAATATTATAAAATAAATAAATAAATAAAAAGTACAGGTAAAGTAAAACCAACAGTTATCGAGTTGAAATAAAGTAAAATTGGGAATCCTTTATTAGATATAATAGTTAAAAACAACCAATAAATATGTTGAAGATGACTCAGCTCCTTTAGAAAGGCTTGGAAAAGATAAAGGGTTGACGAAAAATATGGAGTCTCTTTGTGGAAGCAGAGGATATTTGACGTATTATTTAGAAAAAGATGACTTTTCATATATTCTAAAAAACAAATTACTTTTTAAGGTTGAAAAATGAAAACTTGAGGAGGTAGAATATGGTTATATACTCGCAGTGATTGTGTGTGAACGAATTGATTCGGGGTAAGACTACTGTTAATTTTAATAAAAGATGTGAGAGTGTTAGATAGATAAATAACTGTCATTAGCATATCAAGCCAATTGAGATTATATCCTTGTTGGATAATGTAAAAGAGAATTGTTGACAAATGAAAGAGGTACAAGGTTCGCTATAACTTTTTTATCAGTCAACTCAATTGTCCTGATTTATTGACTCGTATTTTATTTCCCATCAATTACTCTTTTATCTTCAGTATATTCCATCACTCCAACTGAAAAGCATGTAAAATATTCAATTTACTATTATTATAATTTTTAATGTTTTCTGAATCGCTTTTTCTATATTTTCTTCAATTGTTATTACATGTTGCCTTACACTTGGGATATTCCTTTTTTATATTCTTCAGCCCTGTTAAAGAACCATAATACGAACCTACAAATGTTTAGGCTATTCCATTGTTTTTATTTCTTTGACCGCTTCCCAGGCTCGGCCTTTGATTTTCATCATATTTTTACCACATATTCTCCATATTTTTAAAAAAATTGGTGGTGAAAAAAATCTCCACAAATAAAATTATAGATCGAGACATTTGGCAAGTTAAAAGTTTATAGAGCAAACTTACTCAGCTTTAATAATTTTTTATTTAATTTCCAATCATGACAAAAAATTAGGTTTTGCTATTTTTAAAGGGAAATATCTCCAAAAGGACTGATATAAATTAAATCAAACTGATTCATTTTACACATTTACATCATGAATTCAAATACAATTTAGGTGACTGAGATTCTGCTGGATTCCGAGTTATAAAATTCTCTTTGCCTTTAAAGAAATGTTTATTTTAAGAAATATTGTCACCAATAATTGAGCACATTTCCGAACGAAAAACCCCAGGCATAAGGATAAAATTATTATCTATGTTTCTACGTCCTAACCACAAATTAACTAAGTAGCCAGTAAAATCATTTAAAGAATTTACGTCAATCGAAACTTATTGAAAAGGAAGGTAGGAACAAGTCTCCCGCTCAATTTTTTCCCTTTTATAATCCTATATTTGCACTAATTGTAGAGACCTCCTTTTCAATACTGTTATTTTTGTAATACAAATTTTAAAATATTTACAAGTTCGACTATATTGATAGCGGAATATCTGAAAAAGGGCTGACTAAAAAATAACGAAACTAATACATATTATATTTCTATATAATACGCACCCTAGGCTAAAATTTAGTGTTTAAAACTCAAGAGGTTTTAGAGTGGATAATATGAAATATTTCAAGAGGTGCTTCCATCCTTACCTTACAATGAAGCCAAAGCAAATTGAGCAGACTTGAAGCGGTAGTCTTCAATCCATTCCCTATGTGTTTCCTTCTTTAGATCTTTTCAATGTATATTTGCACTCTGAAATGTATTCGAAAGATTCGAGTTTTCTCGCTATCAAAGGGGTTTTGTCAATGATTCGAGGCCTTTATTTATTCTGTCCCGAGATTTTTTTCCTGTATTAAGCTCATTCCGACGTTAAGTGTAGATCCAAAACTTCTAGTTAGTGTAGATCCTACGCACTGGTTCTACTCTAAACATATATAAACCTTAAATGTATCTATTCCACAGAGATTTAGTGTATTGTTCGGAGGCTAAAAATTTGGTTAGCTGACCTGCCTTGGCGGAATCCACACTGATAAAGACCTATCTCTCTTTCAGCAATTAGTAAGAGTCTGCGAAACAAAATATTTGAGAGGATTTTAAATGCGCATGGAAGTGATGATATTTCTCTGTGATTGCTGCAATTGAATATATCTTCCTTTTTGTGTATAGGATAGATCACAGTTTTATCCAGTCCTGAGGTAGTACTCCGTTGTCCCAAATTTTTATTAAAATATTTTGTAAGCATTTTGGGTTCTATGACTTAAAAATATGGCACAATATAAGTCACAATATGTACTCAATAATGGTGAATAATTCAGATGGTATCATCGTTATTATAGGGATGATCAATCTCAAAATGAGGTGAGATGGTATTGCAGTATCATATCACATTAAGAAAATAATAATGCCATTACCTTTTAATTTGAGAGGGGTTTTGGGTAAAATTGATTTCTCTATACTAAGCCCTCATCAACAAAGGACTTTTAAGAAAGAGCTTAAAATGCATCAACCTATATATCCAAATGGTCAATATTTCAAAAAATTCTTAGTTCCATTGATCCTTATGCAGATGGTATTATACTTTATATGACTACGGTATATTCCCTCAGCTAACGCTTTTACCAGGACTAAGTGGAATAGGGCATTCCTACCTGTGAGAAACAATATCCACATCTTGTACAAAGTAAAAAACTAAGTCATTACTAGGAGTTTTTTTTTAATTTGATAAATGTGTGCTGGGGAAAGGACATCCGTGGTGCACATCCGATTGATCCGATCATGTGAATTGAGAATATTCTCCACAGCCTTTATCGAACACATATTTTGGCTTATATTGTACTATAATTCTACATCATAGAAACCAAAACTGTAGGAAGAAGATATGAAAAAGAAAAAAAGGGAATTTAGACATTTCAATACTTTCTGGCCGAAGTAACTAATCATATACATCAACGACATTATGTCTAAAAGAAATGAAACTGGGATTTTAGCTTTTTTTTTATACATTATTGAAATATAATTTACGGTGTAATTTAATTTTGTTTAAATTAATTTTTTGTTTTTCAATTTGTTAAATATTAGTGTATTTCGTTTTATATTATAACCCCAAAAATTCACTTGTATCAACTACAATTATATATTGCATGCATTATGAAATAAAGGTAATATTTCATTCAAACAAATTGATTTGGAGATGGGCGGATTTGTGGGTAAAATCTCAATTTGTTTTTTGGTTTAAAAACACTAATCTCTATCTTCGAAAGTAACGGAGTTACAAGCGTGTATAAAGATTTCAATAGGCAAGATTTTGATTTTTTTCCTTTTTTGTTTTTTTGGGTTTATCGCGCTTTACTGATACTAAAAATCTTTACATGTTTTTTCTCTATATTAAAAAATAACTGAGTTATTGAATTAAATATTTAATCGAAGGCCATTTCAAAAATAACCAGCTGATGGCAACGTCTAGGTGTTATGATTATCTTTGCATGCCCCAGTTTTTTTTTCGAATTAAAAAAAAAAAAAATCGGACCAGCAGTTCGGAGAAATGGCGTGGAGAGTCAACATGCAAACGGTTTTTTCTTTCTTTTTTTTAATTCGTTATTGAAGTTCTACGTATCTTGAAATGTAAGTCCTCAAATTTTGGGGAAAGGGGGGTTGATTTTTTTTTTTTTTTTTTATTACAAAGGTTCATTATTGAAAATAACAAACTGAAAATACACCATTGATTTGTTAGGCATATAGTAATTCTAAACTGTGTTGAAAAATATTCTAAACTATAAGGTCTTGAAGCCATATTTTTTTCAAACGCCTCTTAGTATTATCAGATATTATATCTTATAGTAGTCATGTAGATGAGTCTTTTGTAATTGAGTGGAAAGTTAACCGTTTGTCTAGCTTGTAAGTTCTATAACGACAGACTTGCATAAGTATGGGTGTATTGTATTGTATGGGATCTCTTGGAGAGCAACTAGTGGAATATTATCAATGGATATTATTGGGTAAAACGTCATAGATTTACGACGAAGAGTAAAGGTGAATCCATTTATATCCTCCATTTATGACACTAGTTTGTTCAAAAATCAGTTTGTAGCACACTTGTTACGGAAATGCCTTCCTAACGCTCCTCAAACTTTTACTAAGCAGCTCATTGAGTTTATAAATGTGGTCCGATTTTTCAGCCCATCCAACATACTATCATTCTATGCTCCAAGTCCTCTGTTATGCCTCGCAAATGACGAGAGTACATTTCCTGGCGATTATAAACCAACCCTCATTAATGACTCCCCATAAACTCTCACTAATGACAGCGTTCATAGGCGGAGGCTGGTGGCTTGCCCACTTCAGGAAAATGTCTTCTTTTATCTCACTGTTTCGATGCTAATACACTTAAAATAAGACAATCGCGAAGCTCATAATTGTGTTATGCAATTTGATTGTGAGATTATATGATTTGTCGATTTATACAAGCCTGTTAAATATTTTTTTCTTCTGATTTACGTCAAGAAAGAGATGAAATATGATAATGTTTAAGGCAATAACCGAACATTTTTTGTTGACTGAAAACCATAACAAAAACAAAAAAAAAAATGTCTTTAAGCAAAGCTGTTTCAAGAAAATAAAATCTTGAAATCTAGGAAATGCCGAAATGAGTAAATAATATACGTCTATACAACTAAAAAAAATACCCACTTAAAAAAGTGAACAAATGTTTCGATCATTTGATTCGATAATTTTAAAAAACTACATCGAGATCTTGCTTTACTTTGATCTATTGATACATTTTTATTAATTTTAATTGTATATGTACAAAATGTATTGTAAAGGAAAGTATTGCGATCGTGAATTTTTTTTTATTTCAGTTTTCAACGGAAATACTTCTTTTTAGTGGAAAGTCTAGCTCTACTTAAAGTCCAAAGTCGTAGGAAACTGATGTTATTATAAGACCAGTGCCACTGCTCTCTAGAATTCTATCCCTACTTACATCCGTCATGTATATTCTCATTTGAATCCCGACATTTCCAATATCTTAAGTCATTCTAAACAGACGCTCAACAATTATGATATTTCAATTCTAGATATCAGAAGAAAAATATTTGTTCATTTCTTTTATTTGAACTTTGTAATCAATTTATTTATTTGTATTTTTTGTTGTATAAGTATTCTCCCGCCATAGAAAATAATAATTAATAAGTTTTTTTTTTGTCTGTTGGTCAGACATGTCGTTTTTTTTTGTTTTGTTTTTTCAATTTTACATATATTTTATTCCTAAGGGGCCAAGACGACAAATAAAATTTATTTCTGTTTTTACATGGTGTTGCACCCGTTTCATGTTTCAATTAATCGGTTTCTAATGTTATTCTTGATATCTATCCCATCCTGGTATAAAGACAATAATTCGTTTTGTTTAGTCTTCTTTCAATCGAAATGAAAAAAATAATGAATTATCATACACTCAAGCCTACTTTTAACGTATTATAATAAAAATACAATAATAATAGTATTTTCTATAAAATTTTATCCCTTTTTTTTTAAACATAAGTAATGTTTAATTAAAAAAACAAAACAAATATATATATATATATATATATATATATATATATATATATATATATATATATATATAAAATAAGTATATTCTAATTGATTGTTTATATAACTATCATTTAGTTTTAGTTTTATTATAATATTAATATTACAAGTAATATGTGATGTTACTATCTGAATCAATCTCATAAAAATATGCCTGCCCCCCGCCCCGTTACTTTCGTGACCTCTCACATGCACTGTCTATTACGAATTTTTATTTACCTCTTCTCTCACCAATCGCGGAAGACTTAAAAACAATTAACGCTTTTGAAGCGTGGTTTTGGTTTGAGGTCTCTTCGGCGCCAATTCTCTCCTTACACTAAGTGATAATTCTCATTGTAATTAGTCTTTGATAAATCCGATACAGTTGGGAATGTTTGAGAAATAAGCCATTGATTGATAGATGGGAGATCAGACTAATATATTGTGATGGTTGATTTATATTTTCTTGTATGCAATATGAAACTAGACTGTCTCCTACTCAATTACAAAATTGAGCTCATAATTGGTCATCAACGTAAATTTTATTTGAAATAGTCACTCCAAGATAATCGCATGTTGTTGATCTCTTCATCAAATTAATAAGTATAAATATTTTTTTAAAATGTTAAATGTATGTTTGATGAGATAGTAGTCAACCATGCATCAATCTCCTTCACTACACTTGAATTGGCTCCACTTCTCAGAAAGATTTCTCCCTTAAGAACTGTCTTACTTTCTTCAGCGTAAGAGGGGCCTTCATGGTACTTTTTCGATGCCCAATAGTTCGGTGCATGAGTTGGCTGGTAATCCTGTGATTGCCTTTATGCATTTTCGATTGCTTCTGATAGAGATATGCGCAATTATGTCAGTGGTATTATTTATAATCACTGAATAAAGTTCGATGCCGATACAACCAAATACTGCCTCTGCATATTCGTCCAATGACTACCGTTCAAGCCCAAGCCCTCGAGATCAGCCTTAACACAATCCTTCCAGCGACGCTTCGGCCTACCTTTCGGAAGCCTACCTGTCTGTAGCCTACACGCCCATTTGGGTCTCCGCGATGCTATCAAATCAATTATATCTACTGGGTACAAACACCGCAATCCCGCGTTGTGTAACCTTCTAAACTACCCATTGGCCTAATCTGTCTTTAGAACAAATATTTTACACAGTACATTATTTTCGAAAACCTTAAGACGTTGTTCTTCCTTAAATGTAAGCGGCCACGTTTCACATCCGTAAAGGACCATCGGAAGAAAATAATAATTCTAGCCTTTAATTTGAATTCTAGCCTAAAAGTAATTTCGTGACTGAATAATAACACGTTTAACCAAGACGTTTCCTCCTGGATCTCGTTTTTTCTTGATTAAACCTATATACTTAAATTTCTCTACGTATTTAAGTATGTGCTGATAGATCAATGTCACCAAAATCGTCACTGTTTCTGCTACTAATAATATATTTTGTCTTATCGGTATTTATTTCGAGCCCTATTTCTTTACCCGTTTTTATTAATGCAATTTTCTTTAGTTGTATTGTTTCCTTGTCTTCTCCTAGCAAGTCATCGGCGTATCCCAGAACCGGAATTTCATCACCCAGATTTAAACCTTTTTCGGTACACTTCACCTTTTCTATGACATTCTAATGCTAAATTAAATAAAACAGGTGAAAGGTAGTCACCCTGTTTCAAACCTGATCACACTGTAAATCTCTCGAAGTAATTATGACAGATTCTAACTTTATGGAATGTTTCCGACAAACACATCTCTAGGTACTAGGCTTACTAACTTTCTAGGTATTCCCTGTTCAATTATGATGTTATACACGGTCTATGGAATCATAAGCCTTTTTAAAATCGATATAAATTTGATGGACTACACCGCTGTATTCCAATTTATTCTCTAATATTTGATCAATAGTCGAACGGTTCCGTCTGAAACCACATTAGTGGTCTGATGATTTCCTCAGCGTATTCCGTGATTCGGCATTATAATATTGACTAGAATATTTTATGACACCCTAGGAGAAGAGAGATCCCACGATAGTTCTTACAATCCGTCCTAGGTCCTTTTTTGTGAATCTGAATAAGTATTGATTCTTTCCATTCTTTAGGCATTTTACCATTTTCCCAGATCTTTTTAACTAAAACATGCATTTTGGGAACGCCCGCTTTCCCACTTGATTAATTCTCTCGTGATATTATCTTTTTTCATAGCTTTATAACGTTTTAATTTTCCTATCGCCATTTCGACCTCCTCTTTAGTCTGTGCGTCTATCCACGGTTTAGCGCTCTCATATTCAGAGTGAGGAGATTGATTCTTGTTTTCCGTATTTAGAATGCCGTCAAAGTTTTGTTCAAATTTATTTTATGTCTCAGTTGGATCCCCAATTATATTGTCATTTGCATTTTTAACCCAATTCAATAGGGTTTTAAATCTTTACCGCGATTAGTTAATACCTTTGCACATCTCTCTTGATCTAGAGTTCCTAAGGCTGATTTAATATATTGTACAGAGGTAGGCTGTTTTTTAATTTTTTTTATTTCTGTTTGTTAACTATGTATACCTTTTGCATCATCATTTTATTTGATGTTATCATCTATTTTCATGTGATTCAACTTCATCGATGTAAATATTGTATGAATTCGGTCTTAAAGCACAATTAATACTTGTCCTCATTGAGACAAATTATGATATTACTGTATAAAAATTGTTTTCGAATTAAAGGTAAAAAAGATATACGGTATCTAGGATTCCGTGCTTAGTCGGATATCGATCTGTAAGTGGAAGATATCACTTGCTTCATCTCTACTCACTTCCAAGTACCTGGATATGTACCCTCATTGCTCTCGTGTCTCAGCCTTCTCCCCCCCCCCTCACCCTCCCGGTAATACTTGCTAATTGCCTTTTCTTTTGAGAAGCAAAATCCAACTTTCTCAATGCAATATGCTTCCTCAACATGCTCCTGCCGACGAAGCTCTAACCCATGGACTTACTCTTCTTCAGACGCCCGCTGCTTTTAACTAAATGTTTTTGTCATTCTCGTCTCCTTGTTTTAAAATCACTTACGAGGCTCTGTTCGTGATGCCCTATCAACTCCATTCAAACATGGATCACTTGTACAGTTGCTAAACCACCCATGTTCCCTATACCTGAGATTCCTAGTCATGTATTGTATATGAATCCTCTGTTTGTCATTGGATACACATCGATAAGACCTCTTCTGTTGCCTAGCTATTGATGTACCTGACAAGTTTGACTGAATATATACGATTCTGTCGATTGCGACCGGATATTCACGATGTAATGTTGTCAGTAATAGGTATAAGATAAGGGTTTAAAATCGATATTTTTTATCAAGAAAGGCTGTTGAGTTATTGGAATATTTTATGCTTGGGTTTTTCATTATGGGAGGACTGATTAGAGGGTCGGGACTGATGACGAAGGGGGGGAGGAGTGTTATATCGATCCAGTTCCCCCCACCGCAATACCCCAATCCACCCTCCCACAATCCACAATTCACTTGCTTCCATCTTCCGGAAACAGGCCGACCGTCCATTTCGACTTGTTCATCTTTTCGAAAGTGATATTTTCAACCTTCATCATCCCGATTTACTTGGGAAACTCTGTTGACCGTCGTAAATCAGGATACATATCGGAATAGATAAGTCTAAATAAAAGGATTAGAAAACATGTCAATTACATCCCTATGATGCAGTTTTCTTCTGTTGTATATCCACCGATACTGATACCATTCTCCACGTGTACATTATTGGTATAAAAAAATTCCTGTTCTTTTTGGCACCCTCTATCTTCTCGATTGCAAAAATATTGTTGTCAGAGTTGGACTACATCAATAAGAATCGATTTTTCTATTGACAAAGAGAATACAAGATATACACAAGCTTATACTTGATTCGGTCATTCACAATCTTTTATTTTTCCTGTCTTTGATTTAGTTTCTATTTGAATTGTGATTTATTTAGAGCAGATGGGCGATACGCTTTCTCGGATACCTGGAAAAAGGGACAAATGAGTTTGGCTTTCATGAATGTTGAGAGGCTATAATATTCAGTTTCTACGTCAAGCTGCCTTCCTCTGGGACTTGATCGACATTTGAAGCATTTTAAATGAGATTTTATAACACCTCTAATGTAGTTTTCGTGCCGGTTTGGTCAAAGAAACGTTGTTTTTTTTTACTATTCACACTTTCATAGGCATTACGTACCACAGCCAGGAAGTGCACTGACACATTGAGTTCTATAACTGTCACGAGCTTAATATAAATAATGTAAAGCTTTTAATCGAAGCTTGATGTATCAGTAACATTATGAAAAAAAATGATGTTTTTTTAAGAAAATAACACGTGAAATGGTGAAAGATTATATATATCAATGTTAATAGATTTAAGTGATTTATTTTTTTTCCACTGAATGAGACAAATTAAACCCATCTGATTATAAATTACTTTTGTGCATTTTTGGTCATTTCTTTAAAAAAATATCAAATAAGGAAGTAATCAGTTCAATTAAAAATTATATTTTCCCAGAGATACCTCATGTAAGAAAACAAACTATTTAAAAACAAGGTGTCTAGCAACAGGAAAAATCGGAAAAACCGGGAAAAGTTAGGGATTTTAAAAATTTATGACAAACTCAGGAAATTTGTTTGGTCAGGGAACATGGTCCCTATATAACATCGTTTCTTCTTCACTCAGACAAAAGTTCCAATATGCCTACTTGTTGTGATGTTGCAAGTATCATAAATCGAGTTTAATATTTAATATCATAAAAGGTGGGCTGTGTAAAAGAGAAAAGAAAAGTCAACCTTCAGGAGAAGGAATTGGAAGCAAAACTTCTCCAACCAAGAAGCTCTTCAGAAAGAGCTGAAGATTTGGCTGCAGAGATTCAAACATTTAAGTAAATCTCTTCAACATTGTGGATGTAATTAGTTGACCGTTGAGGTTTACTGGAAGGAATTAGTCCGTGTGGCGGTCATTAAATGAAACAACTAAATAGTTTCAACTATTTATTGTTTGCCAACGTTTCGACCCCCTTTGTGGGTCATCATCAGGGCGCATGGTGGGAGAATGGAAACTGATTCAGAGAGGAGAATTTTACCAGTGTAAGAACTTCAGTATAAATGTTTACAAAACATCTCGTGGCCACTGCTGTTTTAAACTTTGTGGAGGATTGTAGGGGTTGGTGGAACTGGATTGTACTATAGGGTTAGGTTGATGGTGTATAAGGTTCTGATGAAATTTGGAAAATTTGGATTGTACAGTTGGCAACATAATAAAAGCATTAACTATTGCTCGGAGGACTTTTGATTGGAAGGGTTCGATGCGTTTGATGTTGATATATTTAGCTATCTCCCGCAGTTCAAGTCCGTAGGTCCATATAGGTTTTAGCATACCAATAATAAAGGTATATTGATGACATTGACAATTTTAAATTGTAAAAATACTGTTGCCATTGGGAGGAAATCATTTACTATTGGGGATGGTGTTAAGAATATCCTGTAAGGGGTAAAATTCCTCAGCCTAATTCGAAGACTTGGCAAACTAATACATAATTTGTATTATTAGTTTTTGGCCAGCCATTTTTGTAGATATTTTTTATCATCTCTCATCGCTTATTATGAAAGATCACGTCATCACTTTCCGTTTATCAGCCGCCTCTCGATAATGTCCAATTATTTTCGATTAGGAGAGGATTAGTTATCTTGCTGCGGAGCCGTCCTTATCTCTTTCCATATCTAATGTCTATCTTATTACCATTTCTTCAATATATCACATGATGACTACATACATTTATGGTCCAGTTTTGGATTTTTACTCCTTAACAATTAGTAAAAATCGGAAAAACATATTTTGTTGACAATATGTGCTACCAATGTTTTAAGGATGTGTAGTAATAAGGTTTTTGTCAATGCCTTTCCAGAAAATCTATAAGTCATCAAACAATGGTTTTTTCTAAACAGATATATGTCGTTTTTAGGCAAATCATTTGTCATATTTGTTTCACATTTTTTTTAACAGATCAATCTGATCTAAGAGTAATTTCAATGCTTCGAGTCTATGTAATAAAAGAATATTCCAATATTCAAAGTTAAAGGTCCTATAGGGATTGACGGGTTGTTTCTGTTTGTGACAATTAATATCCGAGGCTGCTTTATGTTTCTGTGAAATGTAAACTTGAGGCAGGGGGGCTTCTAACCCTCACTCCGGGCCCTAGTGTACTGGTTGGGCTACCACTTAGGTGCCTTTATACCTGCACCCCCATCTGCGGGGGCTACCTAGGGAAGGTAACCTTCGAAGTCTCCTAGCCACCTCATTCGTCCTCATTAAATAATTTAATTTGTGAAGGACATTTTTAAACTCATTCATTCGGTTTTATCTTTTGGTCATTCTTTCTCATAAATTCAATCTATCATCAAATGCGATCGGAAAACGCCAATACTTAGTTGCAATGTATTCATAATAAAATAGGATGACACTTAGATTCCGACTATAAAATAAGCATTTAAAGAAACATTTGTGACTCGAATGATTTCCCTAGTGTGTATTAAAGTGGATTTGTTTTTCTTTTATTTGAACCGTGGGCTGACCCTGTGGTAGGGATACTCTCCTAGGGCACACCTAGCCTTTTTAAAATGATTGCTTGTGAATTTAGGGGGAAATGTGGCGCCTAAGCGTGATCTAGGCCTCATTAGTTTCTTGCACTGCCGTCAGTTGAGGAAAAGCGCATCAACTCAAGTGAATCTTGTAAATGATGGTATTTTTCATTGTCATATTCTATAATTATAAGAAAATGTTTTCCATTTTAACTTTTAAAATATACTTGAGTCTGTGAAGCTCTTTTTTTTTTTTTTATTTCTTTCTGGCCATTAAGCTAAATATATAAAAAATAAAGGGACAATGCTATTCTTCCATACTAGATAGAAGACAAGTATATCAGTGAACCTTCTTAATAGCCATTAGTTGAAGGAGCCTCGAACATGATTGTATTGTAAGTACGATCATTGATTGAGAAAAATATATTAAATTAAATTAATATTTCGTTTAGCTTATTCTGTAAAACATATCTATTCTCGAGATTCGATTCAATCATCTACCGACGAATTTCTAAATCATTTCGTTCGAAAATAAAACCACATATACCTGGATTTGGTTCGATTAAAAAAAAATCTATTTTGTCTCCTAGGAAGGTGCCCCTGACTCAATAGATTAGACCTCAAATAATTTAATCGACAAGCTAACTTAATCTTGTATTTATTTGACTTCCTATATTATTTTTCGTGTCCTCTTGTCATCTTTGTATATATAATAATAGCGATAGAAATCCCCAATTGGATCGGCTGCTCTACTTTGCTGAGTTTCTATGAATACACCGCATACTGAATCAATCCTGAAGACAATCCTTAAGAAACAAAAAAGGGAGATAGGTAGATAGATCCGTAGTTGATGATAGTTTTTAGTACATTAGTCCACTAAGATCCTTTAAACATCAAACAGTCCAGTTGCCAAATGCATGATTAACTACCGCATCAAACATGCATCTAGAAATTTTATTAAAAATTAGCTTGTAGCATACTTATACGAAAATGAATTTCTTGCGGTCCTAAAAATCTTACTAAGCAGCTAATTATATTTGCGAACTGGTCAATTACATCCGATTTCCTAGCCCATCGAATATACGATTAGTTTTGTGTGTTACCTAATCCGTTATGTCTGAATGGTCTCGAAAATACTTTTTTTGCGAATCGAAAACCCTTACTCATGACCGCCAGAAGTACACACGTCCAGCGAAACCACGTGGAGAATAAAATAAGGAAAATTCTTTGTAATTCGAAAATTGGTTGTAGAAAATGTTTGATAATAGTTTTTCATCTATAGTTTTACGACTCTACGCTTTTATCGAACACGAATGTGAATGTTCTTTTCATCGAAAAAATAACATAAATCTTAGTATTTTTTTTAATATATGAATATATCTGATCTTTCACCAATTTCTTTTATGGACGCTACCTAATGTTTAAGGTCTTCTTTCATTAATAAAAAACAAATAAAAACCGATGAAAGCTTTTCGTAATAAATGTTGTAAAAACTAAAATTTAAAAATAAAAAGGTCCTCCTAAAGGAAAAAGCCATCGTTAATAATTTTTTCCAACATGATATTTTACAGAACTATGAAAATTATTTTATGAATTACAAATTGACTCTTCAAATAATTTTTTTTTTCTGATATAATTTTGGCACAAAAGAAACAATGATAAGTAGGTCGAAGGTGTTCTTGGCACTAGAAAACGTCCCAAAAATATTAACTAATTTAGATGAGGAAGATGGTTGGGGGTGCGGTCATAAATTAAAAACACACATTTAAAATAAGTGTTATTTTAATTATGTGCCGACGTTTCGGCCTACAATGTGGGCCTTCGTCAGGGTTGACTAGACCTGAAGACGTTGCCTAAAGGAGTCAGGTCTTTTTTTAATTTATGACCGCACCCCCAACCATCTTCCTCATCTAATTTCTCAACGGTCAACAAAACTCCATCATTAACTAATTTAGTGTTTTAGTTTTTATTTATGAATATTAGTTTCTACAATATTCATAGAAAAAAGTTTTCATTGGTTCTAATCATTTTTTTATTGATGAAATGATATTTGAATAGAAATATGAAAAGCACCAAACTTCTTGTCATTTTTGGGAAACTTGAATGATAAAGCTGCTTTTTTATTTTCTTAATATGATAAAATAAAAATATATAGTCATAGATGGATGTAAAGCTATTATCTTACCATTTTCAACTACCAATGTTCGAATTACAAAGGATTTTCTTTATTTTTTCTAACGGGCCAATAATTCATTGAATATTTATTTAATATAGACATATATTCAATTTATTTAATTTAAAAAAGTAAAACTGAAACCTATATTAAATATTTTTCATATCTCAATTTTATAAACTCCATTTCTCGTGGAATAAGAAATAACAAATCCTAGATATTTTACATCAAAAACCAAATTAAAATCTGATATAAATTTACAAAATCGTATAATCTCATAATCAAACTGCATAATATAATTATTATCAACTCAATCTATTTGTAATTTTTGTCAATCTGTATTAAATTTGTCATACCAAATACCATCTTTACGTGTCGACCGCCAGCCTTCATAAGCAGAGTCCGAATGGATCCGCTCGTCTTATCTTTCTCTCATGGCTCTGTGGCTAAGATGCCAGTCCGCCAAGGTCAAAGGTTCTCTCTCACTTGGAATCCTAAAATCGGGAGCACTTTTTCCGGGATATGGCTTTGAATTAAACTGGAGGACGTGAGCCAACTGATGGCTAATCGCAAAAAGAAGACATGACCCTAGCCTATATCTTGTCATCCAAAATCCCGGCTGTATTTTCATTGATTTCTACGCGAGGCAGAGAGATTACTCTGGTTCTGGCGCCATCGAAAAAAATATATATATATATATTATTCCGTTCAATATATTCCAATTTCCTTCCTTCTTCAACCCTATCTATTTTCCTGGATGGAATTGGGTCTCGACCCCTCTTTATGTGATTTAGGCAAGAATCAGTCTCTGTTCCGGTTACATAAGCTGTTAAATAATTATTTCCATTAATAGAAAATAAAAGGAGTCATTTATAGTTTTGTCTTGTTGATTGATTCTGACCATTGAAAAGATGACTTGGTGTGGTGCGGTACCTCATAGTTTGTCCGTCTTATCGATTCCAGAACTAAAATTGTCAGAGATCGATGATGAACTGTTATAGAATAGGTGCCTTGATTGACTCTTCTATTAATATTGTATGTGGTTTAACCATAGGCTTACATTATTCCTAAAATTGTCACTTTCACCTTCCTGCGTATAAATTATATAGTAAGGGAAGGAAATTTCCTTCGCAATTTTTTTCTTTTTTTTTCAGGTGAATGCACTACTGAATGAGTGGCACTCCCAACTTTATATCACCGTTATGCACTTTTTCAGATTTCTTAGAAAACGACTTCCCAACAGTTGGATCAGACTCGCTATATCGATGTGTAATCGGCTTCGAACTCGTGCTACGTTCTCACTGGGCTTGAATGCCGAATATTCGAAATCTCTTCTTCCTATTTTTTACAAATCGACTACATAATTACAGTTTCACATTACGTTTTTACTTTCACTTACCTTTATATGAAATATATAATAAGGGAAAGTATTGCGATCATAAAAATTTTCAAATTCCAGTTTTCAACGGAATTACGCGTTTTAGAGTCTCCTGAGTCCAAATAACCATGTCCCGCAAAAAGGTCCATGTGTGTGTGGTAACTCCCGGGCGTAAACGAAAAGTCCTATAAAACTGAAATTTCATATTTAAGACAACTATACGCCCGAGATGTTAGAGAATCTTTTTCATCAAAATCAGCTGACCGGAAGATCTACTTTATACTATGAATTTTGCATCTTTTTACGATTTTCTCAAGAACGGCTCTACCGATTTTGATTAAACTCCCTTCATCGATGTAAATTTTAATGGGCTGTAATATGATGTAGGTTTAATTCTGAATGAAATAGTATGACAGGGCTTAAATGCTGATATTTTAAATTTTCTCCTTCTAAAGTACCTTTAATTTTGTAGAGTTTAAAAGAGTAAAAGAACTATATTCCCTTTTACACTACTATAATAACTATATTAGCATTGATAAAAAAACCGGATAAATATAACAAGTTAAATGAATTAGATAATCCACTATATGAGGAAAGAGGAATAATATGTTAATTGGTATTTTTTTCCCCAATTATATGATTATATTTTCTTCATATAAAGTACCTTTAATTATGTACATTCTATAAAAATAACTATACTATTGGGTTGATGCAAAATTAATGCAGGTTTTTAGTAGGTATTGTAAATACACCATATCTTTACTTTAACCATATATATTTAATCAAAATAATTTCCATCTGAATCAATGCACTTTTGCCAACGTTCAACAAGCTTTCTTATTCCACCAGAAAAAAAATCCGAATCCCTGGACTCAATGAAATCACGAAAAGAATTTTCAATGTCGTCCTGGTTTTGAAAATTTTTCTCCTCAAAAAGTTGTCCAGATGCCTGAAAAAGTGGAAGTCTGTAGGAGAGAGGTCAGGCGAATAAGGCGGATGTTGGAGAACTTCGTAGCCCAACTCGTGCAGTCGTCGAAGCGTTGGTTGTGCAACGTGTGGTCTGGCGTTATCGTGGAGCAGGATCGGCCCCTTCCGATTCATCAATGCTGGGCAAAGACGTTGCAATTTTTGAGTTCCGAGTTCCGCCGCCATTTCTCGTGTGGTTTTGGTTGGGTCTTCTTCCACTTTTGACCTCAGCTGGTCGTTGTCCAGAGCAAGATGACGGCCCCGACCTTCCTTGTCTTCGAGGTCGAAATCTCCTCTGCGAAACTTCTGGAACCAACGCTGCACCGTGCACTCATTAATAGCCCCCTGACCCCACACTTCATTAATATTACGAGCCGTTTGCGCAGCGCTGCGCCCTAATTTAAATTCGTAAAAATAAATTTGACGAAAATCACACTTTGACATTTTCGATTCAAGACCTTTGAACACACTGAACAAAACGATTTTACTAAACAAATTCATGGTGAAAGAGAGGGTATTAGATAAGGTTTGTTTTGGTATAATAATGATCAATGTTAGGATTAGCTTTGTTTACACAATTGGAATTAAGATATTGCAATAGAGGAAACCTGCATTAATTTTGCATCAACCCAATATCTTGTTACCATTCATAATTATAAGCTAAATATGCAAGTTGAGCGAATTCGATATACAACTCGAGGAGAAAACTGAAAAAAAAAAAAAAAAAATTTAATGCAATTTTTTGTTTTTGAACATAAGAACAGTAATATAGACGTATAATATACCGTTAGAAAGAGAAAGATTTTAGAAAAAATATTATCTTGTACACAAGCTTGTAGATTTTCGTTTAGAATTTTCGTTATGGATTCTTTGCCTCATATTTTTCATTCTTTAAAGGTAAAGAGAATATGGATTAATGAGTGCTGTTGGGTAAGTTCGAAATTTTTAATTGTGAAATTGAAGATGTAGATTAAAGTGGTGTTGTTGAAAAGGTTATGAGATACTTCTAGGAAGCTGATCGATAGCTAATGAACATTTCTTTATCCTGCACAAGTGGGACCTAAAACCAACCTCCTTACCATTTTTCATTTGGACATTAGTCACCTTGAATGCTGTTAAAAAGATGGGGTATTTTATCATTTGTCTATAAGTATTAAATTATCTGATTGGTATGGTATTTATCTTCTTATCTGAGTCAGCTTTTCGTTTAAAAATTTGTTGGGCCTCTTTCAACTCTGATTATTTTGGAGATATAAAATCGAAACAAGAACTAACAATATGATAAAGGCGTCCTTTACATTTTGTTCGTTTCAATAAAATACCTAAATGATAAAGAAAGAATTTTTTTTTTTTTTTAATTCTCGAAAATTAATAGCTATAAGTATATAAAGGAAAATTTTTTTTTTCTGTAAAACCTTAGTCATTATACTACTTTACATCTATATGATGGGTTCAAGTGACAAAAATAAGAAACATTTTCTTTTAATTATAGAATATGGCAATGAGAAATACCATCATTTACAAGATTCACTTGAGTTGATGCGCTTTTCCTCAACTGCCGGCAGTGCAAGAAACTAATGAGGCCTAGATCACGCTTAGGCCCCACAATTCCCCCTAAATTCACAAGCAATCATTTTAAAAAGAATAGGTGTGCCCTAGGAGGGTATCCCTACCACAGGGTCAGCCCACGGTTCAAATAAAAGAAAAAACAAATCCACTGTAACACACACTGGGGAAATCATTCGAGTCACAAATGTTTCTTTAAATGCTTATTTTATAGTCGGAATCTAAATGTCATCCTATTTTATTATAAATGAAATACATTGCAACAAATGAGAAATGGATTTTGGCCATGTTCGGAAATTCATATACAAAAGGATTATGTTCTCAAGATCGAATTTATTCTGAAAGTAGTATAATGACTAAGATTTTAAAAGAAAAACAAAACAATTAATCTCCTTTATAGACTTTCAGCTATAAAAAATCTCGTTTTTTATTAATTTTCGAGAATTTGAAAATACATAAACACTTCCTTCACTATTTAGGTGTTTTATTGTAACGACAAAAATGTAAAGGACGTCCTTGTCATATTGTTAGTTCTTGTTTCGATTTTATATCTCCAAAATCATCAGAGTTAAAGAGGTTTTCCCAACACGTTTTTAGACGAAAAGCTTACTTGAAATTGTTGGAATAAAGAAAAATTACTTTGGACATGGAACAACTCTACCGAGCATATTGCAACTATTAATACATGAAACTATAAAGAAGTATTTTTCTTAAAAGTCGGAAGTCCTCCCCCTTGTGCTCCGCTTGCTATCTTCCCTCGAACATCCGTTTCGGGAGTCTTATAGTTATTGCCCATAGCTATGCTATTATTCGTTCAATATTAATACGTAATGTGTCGTTTTATTTCTTTACATATAAGCTTTAAAACATGTTATATAATATTTTTGTGTAACATTTATAGTTTCGCCTCAATTTTCTAAAACGTTCAAAAGTTTTAAATTGAAATTCATATATTATGTGGATTGGTAAAAGTATAATTTTTATTTAAAATTAATATCCGAAAAAATGCGTATTATAAGAAGACAATTTTCAATGTGATTTTCACATTTTGGCCAACATGTACAACAGTATTTTTCTTTGTCTGCCACCTCTATTTGGTCGGAATCAAAAATGGCGGCCATCCAACTTGGTGACTACATAGCGAAAAATGGTATTATTTGAAGACGATTCTTTCTTTTCATTTACTAAACTAGGTTACTACCTGAAACAAAAAAAAAAAAAAAATAAAACGTCTGCCCATTCTAGGTGGTCGGGTTCATATAGCAGGCAATTCCAAAAACACGCTTTAAGACCCAAAATTTTATGTTATTTGAAGATGTTTCTTCTTTTCTTATATCAAACTAGGTCGTAATTATCCTTGTATTATTTGAAGACGTTTCTTTCTTTTGTAATATTAAACTAGGTCTTTGCTTAATACGAAAAACCTTTGTCTGCCCATTGTAGGTTGTCGGGTTCACTTTGAAGACAAAATTCAGAAACACGCTTTAAGACCCAAAATTTTGTATTATTTGAAGATGTTTTTTTCTTTTCTAATATAGAGCTAGATATTTACCTGATTAACCTTGTCTGCCTATCGTAGGCGGTCGGATTCGCAGGACAGACAAAATCCAGAAACACATTCAAGGCATAAAATTTTGTGTTACTTGAAGAAGTTTCTTTCTTTTCTGATGTCAAACTAGGTCTTCGCCTGATACGAAAAACCCTTGTCTGCCCATCGTAGGTGATCGGATTCGCAGAGCAGAACAAAATACAGAAACACGTTTTAAGGCTCAAAATTTTGTATTATTTTAAGACTTATCTTTCTTTTCTAATATTAAACTAGGTCTTTGCTTGATACAAAAAACTTTGTCTGCCCATCGTAGGTTTTCTGGTTCACTTTGCCAAAAAAAACTCAGAAACACGCTTTTAGACCCAAAATTCTGCATTATTTAAAGACGATTTTTCCTTTTCTTATATAAAACTAAGTCTATACCTAATACAAAAAGAACTATGTCTGTCCATCGTAAGGGGTCGGGTTCGTCTAGTAGACATGATACAAAAAGAGGCAATGGGTTTAGACCCAAAATTTTGAATTATTAGAAGACGTTCCTTTTCTTTTTTTCATGAAACTAGATCTTTCACCTATAACGAAAAAAGTGTGTCCACACATCCTAGGTGGTCGAAATCATGTGGCAGACAATATTCAAACAATACGTTTTGAGACTTTTATAATGGTTATTTTGGTAGAAACGGGGTTTGATATTGGCATAGATGAAGTTGAATGTTTGTAATTTCTATGAATTATTATGCGCTTATAGTTCGATGTGGTGGATCCAAAGGGAAAACAAAGGGCCTAACTGATCTAGTTTTGTTTTTGGAATAGGTACTATAACGTAATTGCCATAAAATAATGTATTATATAGAGAAAGATAGCTCGATAAATAATATAAATGTTCATTATCACGAGTATTTTCATATAATCCGCGGTTTCTATGATATTAACTTCATTACGTTAAAATTTCCTTCAAAATAAATCATAATAGTTCTTATTCATCCCTTTTTGTTCAGTCCGCTGGCGTCCCATAAGGCACTATCTTCGGACCCATTCTCTTCACAGTCTATACAGGTGACATCCCAACCAATCCTAACACTTCCCACGTATGCTGATGACACTTGTGTGTTATTAGTCAATCGCGAACTTACTATTGCCTCTCAAACCCTACAAACCCACATCAAAGACCTCCAGATATGCCAGATATCCCACCAAATTACCTTTACCCTCCGACGTAAACCAATGGCATCCAGTCCTACAGTATCCTTTAATAATATTCCGCTTGTCCCGGTCGAACAGATCCGCTACCTAGGTCTCCTCCTTGACAAACGTCTCACATGGAATCCGCACACTAGACTGAAACGACAATTAACTGCTCGTCGATTTCGATTACTTCATCACTTACTTGACAAACACTCTAACCTCCCACTTAACTACAAAAGACTCCTCTACATGACTATCATAAGGCCTATATGGACTTACGGAGTTGAGCTATGGGGCTCGACCAAACCATCAAATTCTTCCCGTATCCAATCCTAACGAAGGGTTTTTGGATAAAACTTACTATATACACAATTAAAGTAAACAAAATTTCCTATTCCAAAATTTTTATTCGTTAAGTTTTATCGTAGGATCGGCCGTTATATTATGTTAGTTTTAATTATTTTAATATGCATTAGAAAGGCTATTGGGAATTCTGTTTAGGAAAACGCAGAGCAGGGATTGAAACAGCTACTTTTTGTCCCAAGCTTTCAATAATTCTTAAAATTATGAAGTTATTCAAACTTCAAATCGCTCCTTTTCATCCACCTTCTCCTTATCCAGTCAAACAGACAATAACCTCAAACTGCAGATGCTAGAAATACGAAATTATTTGTGTTCATATTATTTAAATTGTCACTGATATGAAGTAGCTATTTCTGTTTTTGTTTTTTTATTCTAAGAGTCTTATTTGTAAACTTGTACATATACTACAACCTTATTTTTTAAATTTTATTTTAGTAATTTGTTGTTCAAAGCCATGACCACATTGTTCTGGTCATCAATTCTGTATTTTTATTTTATTCTTAAGGGACTTAAGCCCGAGGATAATAAAGAAGTTTTTCATTTCATCTCATTATCATCATAATTTTTATTCATACTATCATGGAACCCGCTCATCCTATAAGCATAATCATAATAAAGTAAATCATCAAATATTTAATAAGCTTTCATTTGAGTGGTAAAAGACACTTGTCTGTTAATTATTCAACGATATAGAGGTATTACAAAAAAAAAAATTTCTGAAAACGAGATATCACTTTTTTCTAACATTATTATGGCTACTATCATAGAAATTGCCCATCCTATGAGGATTATGAACAATTAAATAACTTTTAATTTGAGTTGTGAAAGGCGTATGACAAATAGTTACAGAGATATGGTTTTTACAAAAAATCGGAAACGTATACATACGTATACATAAAAACGGCTGTTCCTAACAATATAATTGTAATAAACTAATTTACGAACCATAAAATTTGCTTGAATTTTAGTAGTAATAGAAATCCGTAGGTCTAATACTCACCGACATAATGTCAGGGCAATGGTTACATGGGTTAGCATTTGTCCCTAAAAAATATTCTATTTTAAAATGCGTCTGCCGCGGCTTCCCACCGACTTTTGTGTGGCAGACTGGTGTCGTTTGATTTGTATTATAGCCTAGTATTATGAGGTCAAAAGGAAGATCGTAGTCCAATAAGTCAGAGTTATAATAATGATAATAATTATGTTAGAAAAGGATGATATCTCGTTTTGTAATACTTCTATATTGTTGAATATTAGACATACAAATGTCTTTAACCGCTCAAATGAAAGCTTATTAAATAATTTATGATTTACTTAATAATGATTATTTTCATAGGATGAGCCGTTTCCATGATAGTAATCATAATTGTTTTTGAAAAGAGTAATATTTTGAGCGGCCACTATTTATATCCATCCGTTTCAAATAGGCAGACGTATTTTTTTTTTTTTTTTTTTGCTTTACTATGATGGATGCTTTGCCTAAACATAATACAAATTTTGGTAAAATGGGTTGCATTTTTCGGTGCTGGCTCGCGTACTAGAAGCCTTAGCCAGCATAAACTATTTAGAGTTCATCAACATGGCCAACCATTAATAATGTTTTATAATAGTTTATTTGATTTCGTTTTTTCCATAGATAGCAATTTTTTTTAATCTATCCATAATAAATCATGGTATAAATAGCATGGCTAACAGCATGCTATTTATTTCGCACTATTCCAATATTGAAAAGTCCAAACTTCTTGATCCTCTCCAAATTGGTTTTCGACCCGGCATTTCCACTCTCCTCAAAATCACTAGCGACATACATACCGCTATAGACGAAAAGAAACTGACAGTACTAATGCTACTGGACTTCTCAAAAGCTTTTGACTCACTTGACCACTCTATCCTTTTTTCCAAACTACAGTCTTTATCCTCTTCCAACTGCACTATTCATTGGATCAAATCATTTCTCTCAAAAGGAACTCAAGCTGTTACCATTCCTAACCATCCATCCTCTATCTTCCTTCCTTGCCCTTTCGGCAGGTGTGGCCCAGGGTTCAAGCATATCTCCTTTCCTTTTTAATTCCTACAGCTCCCACCACTTATGCGCTGATGATTTCCAGGTCTACTTATCCTTTTCTCTCTCCGAGTCTCTAATAGCATTTGCCAATATTCAGGAAGACCTCGATAGAATCTGTGACTGGGCAACTTTGAATAAGCTTAGGCTAAATGCTATGAAAACTCAAGCGATTGTTATAGGTTCCAATCCCCTCCTGAGATCCCATACTATATTTCCGAGTCTAACTCTAAATGATCACCCAATCACCTTTACTTTCTCTGTCAAAAACCTAGGTATTACCATCGACCAAACACTTTCCTGGAAACCCCATATTGCCTAAATCCTTCCACTATCGAGGGTCGAGCCTTTTGAGTCGCAGTCGCAGTCGCAAAATAGTCATTTTCTGACTATTTTGTGGTAGCCTGATTCGATAAGCAGCATGTATTTTGTATGTAATGGAAAATTCTTAGTTTTCGAATTATAGTAAAAATGGTTCCAGGATCAAAACTTTCCCACGGACATGCTAATATGCCTAGCCTATAGGAGAAGAGTAATAGTGAGAGAGTGGGATAAGTAGTAATAGTCGGAGAGCTAAGTAGTAAACTGGGAGAACTAACTAGTAATAGTGGGAGAAGTAAGTAGTAATAGTGAGAGAGTGGGAGAAGAGATTTCCAATTTTTAATGTGCTTACCAGAACAGCAATTGTAGAAACCACAGTAAACAGTTTTTTTACTTTTTTTTTTTTATATTTGTTCGAAAGAAGAAAATTTCATGAACAAATTTTTCGTTTCACATCATATTAAAATTCTAATTCAGCATTGAAAATCAATGCAAGTTTTTTAATTTTTTTATTTCTAATTAAATCCATCCTTTATTTGTCCTTTTTTTTTATTTTATTTTATTTTTTTTTTTGCATTTGGGATTAATAGTTTATGTTTTGTTTATTGCAGACTGCAGAATATTCTTCTTCGAAAAGTTTCGAAACATAAACCGTAAGTAGTCGTTTGTTTCTTTTGTTATTATTTGTCGAAGTGTTAAAAAAAAAAGTCGATTCATTCTAATTTACATATTCCGAATATCGAAATTCTCTATATCAATATTTATTTACTGAACTTTGTATGATGAATGATCTCGTTAAACAAATAAAAAACTTTATATGCAAATATGACTGATTCGCACTGTAAATTAGTTAAATCACAGTAAAAAAAATCATAGTAAAAAAAATCACAGTCTTTATTCTAATTTCTTGTTGTAATGAAAAATCTTAAAAGGATGTTAATTTCGACATGGAGAGTTCACTCGTCAACTTTCAGAAAGAGGACACAAAACACCGGAGCCGATTATTCTCACTCACTTTTAACAAACAGTTATGTATTCTTTCACAAGTCTGTATATTAACCTGATTTATTATTTTCTGATGTTTTATGACTGCTTTCTAAATCATCTCATCCTTATACATAGCATTTCCAAGTCAAATTAAACCATTTCCATTTCGAATTTCTCCTGTTTCGATTTCAATAAAATAATAAAAATTAATTATCATGATTTTAAGCTTTTATGGTTATTTTAATGGTTCATGGCGATACAGTGGAGTGGGTGCAAGGTGGGTACATTAGAGGGGTGTATATTGGACATAAAGAGGGGGTGCGAGTGGGTACATGAAGAAGGTGCCAGTGGTTACATTAGAGGGATGTAAATAGTATATAGGGGATGGTGGTTACGATGGTTGGTACATAGGGATACGTTGTACATGGAGATAGTGGGGAGGAGAAGCAGAGTGGGTACCCGGAGGTGCTGCTTTAGGGTACATTCAGGGGCTGTAAGTTGGATATGGTGGTGGTTACAAGGTTGGTTCATAGGGATACAGGAGAAGGAATGAAATGTGGTGCATAGAGGGGATGCCAGTTGGATATAGGAGGTGGGGGTTACAAACTTGGTACATGGGGGTACAGGGCAGTGGGGTTCGATATCGGTACAATATGGATACATTGAAAGGGAGGGATATTATATATAAGGGATAATATAGCATTTTCAAGTCAAATTCAACCTTTCCAAATCAAATTCAACCTTTTCCTATTCCAATTCAACCTTTTCCATATCGAATTCAACCTTATTCGATTTCAATAACCTAATAAAAATTAATTATGTTATACATTATGTTTTTAACCCTTGTGGCTAATAAACTGTTCCCAGGGGCCCTTTTATGGAACATACAATTACTCACGATTTATTATGATAAGTATAACCGATAATTTACTTTCAGAAATTTTCGATCAAGGGCTGGTTGTTGGAATTTATTTAAAACTAGGCCCAGTAGCTTTGTTACTCAGGGTTCGTATACTGATTATACTGTTAATTTTAATTGTGCTCGATCAAGTAGAGGTTTATTTTAACTTTTTCATATTTATTCCATACTAGTTTCAGTAGCTGCTTACCGAGGGTTCGTATTCTGATTATATTATTAATTTTAAGTGTGCTACCTCAAGTAGAGATAGTAGGTTCAGTAGCAGAGTTTCCAAGGGTACGTATACTGGTTATACTATTAATTTTAATTGCGCTCGCTCAATTGGAGGTTTATTTTAACTTTTTCGTATTATTTGTATACTCGTTAATATATTTACTATTTAAAGGATTCGTTAGTGTGGATGTAATTAGTTGACCGTTGAGAATTACTGGAAGGAATTAGTCCGGGTAGCGGTCATTAAATGAAACAGCAAAATAAATCGAGTATAATATCGAATAAATACGAAAAACCTAAAATAAACCTCCACCTGAGCGAGGGCTATTAAAATTAATAGTGTGGTCAGTATACGAACCCTTAGTAACGCAGCTATTATTGAATAAATCCTAATAGCTAAAATAATTCAATATTCGAGCCAATGATTTTAAAAATAAAATTCAATGAACCCCCGCTAATCCGTACTACCATCCTTAGTTTCGAAAATGTCTGCAAAGTAAATTATCGGTTATACTTATCATTACAATCAGTAATATGGTTGGGGGGGGGTGCGATTATCAAGGAATAAACACAAATTAACAAGTCGTAATTATTTTTAATTGTGTGCCGGCGTTGCGGCAAGTGTCTCAAGTACTCTTTGAGACACCTTCTCTGAGTCAGTATTCCTGATGCCTGAAAGGCCCACAATGAAGGCCGAAACGTCGGCACAAATTGAAAATAATTATTAATTGTTAATCTATTTTTTTTCTATGATGACCGCACACCCCAACAACCATCTTACTCGTCTAATTAATATTCTCATCGGTCAACTAAATTCCATCATTATTATTATAATCAATTGTATGTTAAAGTGCACTTGGCTTCTTCTCCGCTTTAGCTACATGGATCCCCTTGCGCCGTTCCACTGTATCCCTATGTACCAACCTTAGTAACCCCCATCCCCTATATGCAATTTACATCCTCCCAATGTAACCACTGGCACCCTCTTCATGTACCCACTCTGCACCCCCTCCCCTATGTCCAACATACATCCCTCTAATGTACCCACCTTGCACCCACTCCACTGTATCGCCATGTACTATCCAACCTTTTAACCCGGACTCCCTATATCTAACTTACAACCTCCCCCCAATGCACCCACGTTGCACCCACTCCCCTGTAACCCCATATACCAACTTAGTGCCCCCCCCCCACCCCTATATGCAACTATTCCTAAATGTTACCCTCCTTGCACAACCTCTATGTAGCCACTCTGCACCCCTTTCTATTGTATGTATCCCCATGTACCAACCTTGCACCCCCTTCATGTACCCACTCTGCACACTCTTCTATATATCCCCATATACCAACCTTGCACCCCCTTCATGTACCCACTCTGCACCCCCTTCTATGTACCAACCTTGAACCTCCTTCTATGTATCCCCATGTACCAACCTTGCACCCCCTTCATGTACCCACTCTGCATCCCCTTCTATGTATCCCCATGTACCAACCTTGCACCCCCTTTATGTACCATTCTGCACCCCCTATCTTGATCCCCAATGTACCAACCTTTTAATCCACACCGCCTATATCCAACTTCCCCCAAAATGTACATACCTTGTACTTTCCCCCCCAAATGTACCCACTCTGCACCCATTCCCCTGTATCCCCATGTGCTAACTTTGTAACCCTAACTCCTGTATCCAACTTACATCCTCCCCCCCCCCCTCAATGTACTAACCTTGTACCTTCCTCCCTCGCAATTTACCCACCGGCACCCCCTTTATGTATCCAATCTGCTTCTCCTCCTCTGTATCAACCTTGTAAACCTCACTTTCTATATCCAACTTACGACCTCTCCCCCCCAACTCAATGTACCCCTATCCTGTAACCTAATTGTACCCCCTACCCTCGTATCCACCTTGTGCCCTCCCCTGTATCGCCATGTACCAACCTTGTACCCCCCTCCCCCCCATCCTGTATACAACTTACATCCCCTCCCAATGTTCCCACTTGCACCATCTCCATGTACCCACTCTGCTCTCCCACCGGCACCCCCTATATGCCCCTATATACCCACTCTGCTCTCTTTCCCTTTTATCGCCATGTACTAATCTTGTACCCCCCACTCCCTATATCTCACACCCCCTCCCAATGTACCCACCCTACAACCCTTGCCCCTGTATCCACCTTAAACCTTATCCAAACAGATACTCCTGTGGCTGAGGCCCTCGTTGCTAACTAAGTGACAGGTAGGCGATCTCCATGCGCAGTCCTCCCGGGCAGATCGATTTGTAACCTACCCTCCCCTCTTCCTCCCTCTCAATGACAACCGATGGAACCCGTTTTTAAGTCTTCCTGTCTCTGATTATGACATCGGCTGTTTTTAATTCGTTTGGATGACCTTGTGAATTCAGATGATATCATGTGGAGAAAAAAATCTAGTGCGCGCAAAACACGACTTTCACTTACCTTCGTTGTTAAAACCAATATAAGAATTTTTAAATACATTTAATGATGAAAATAACGTGTTAAAGCATTAATGACATTGAGTTTTAATAGAAACATGTGTTTTATTAAATAGTTTATTATATTATTATCCAGTTCCACGATTAGTTAGTTTTATCGGCTTTTAACCCATCTCCGTTAACATTTACAATATTTTTTCTAAAAAGTTCAGCTTTCCAACGGTATATTATACATCTATAATACTGTTGTTATGTTATAAAAACACAAAAACGGCATGAAAAAATATTTTTGCCCTTTCCTCATATGGTTGGATATCAAATTCATTTAACTTGTTTTTTAAGCCGTTGTTTATCAATGTTAATAAGACGGTTAATTTTTTGGAAAGTACAAGATTAAAGGTACTTTAGAGGAAGGAAATACAAAAATACTCAATTTATGCTCTATCAGACTATTTCAATCAGAATATTGAGGCAGACTACCTGATATTGAGGCCCATTAAATTGTAATTTGAAATTTAAAACTAAGGGTAGATAATAAAAATCGTTAGATCCGTTTTTTAAAAAAAATGCAAAATATGAAGTGGGTCAGGTCTTATGGTTATCTCATTTTGATGAAAAAGTTGCTGTAACATCTTGGGCGTACAGTTACTTTAAATATAAAATTTTAGTTTCATCCCACTTATCGTTTCTGAGCACGACTTATCACGCTCCCACGGACACATACTCACATACCTTTTTGCGAGACTTTCATTTGGACTCAGTGGGCGCTAAAACGTGTTGTACTGGAATTCGAAAATTTTTAAGATCCAATACATTCCCTTGCTATATATTTCATAAACAGGTAAGTGAAAGTAAAAAAAAAGAGGCGAGAAGCTTGGTTTTAAAAATGATTATCGTTCAATATAGGATAGAAACTGAATGAATTATGAAATATGAAAGAAATTGACCACCGACTGAAATCAAGACCATTCAAAATACGCCGCTTCCACTAATCATCTTTTTCATATTTACTCACCTCAAAAGTGAGTAAATATCAATTTAAAAAACATCTATTTTTTATTTGGAAAATAGTTTGATAGATTGGAAAATTCAAAAGTATGAAATTTTTATTACAGTGTCATCTTTAATATATATATATATATATATATATATATATATATTATATATATATATATATATATATATAATATATTTAATATATATATAAGTTTGTGTTGTTCTTAGGTTTCAGTCAATGAATAAACAATTTTATCTATGCGACGTTTCAATTTTATCTATGCGACGTTTTAATAGATCGAGCGAGAGAATTAACCTCAAAAAAATACCAAAAAATCGCGGAAAATTAAGTAGTTGACCTCCTTTTAGAAAATGGTTATCCACACAAACTTATATGTAAACTTATATACTAAAACAGATACCAACGTCACAAAAACAACCACACAATGAGAACAGCACCAAAATATATTACACTATCCCATACATACCCACACTTTCCGAAAAACTTGCAAAAGCACTTAACATTAACAGAAATAATAGTGATTCTGCCATTACGTACAAAAATATAAATACTTTATCAAAATTATTTACAAAAACTAAAGATTCCGACAAATTAGACTTTCAATCAAATGTAGTATACGAAATACCTTGTGAAGACAAATGCGGAAAGTCTTATTTTGGAACATCTGAACAATATTTAAAAAGGAGAGTATACCAACACAAATATAGCTGCACTTCAATTAAAAAAGACCCAAATAAACCTGACCAAACTGCCCTCACTACTCATTTCAGAAAAACGGGACATTCATTCAAATTTCACTTACCGAAAAGTATTCACTATGGAAAAAAACAGCTTCAAACGAAATTTTAAAGAAACGATTACCATAGAGAAATATAAAAATCGCGCCATAAATAAAAAATCGGATGTCCAAAACCTAAATGCATGTTACTCAAATTTGATAAACACATATTAAAATTTAAAGAAATAAAATAAACGTCTTAATAATAATACGAAATAAAACGAAAACAATTCACCAATAGGTGGGAGAATACCCCAGACTCCTGACGTCATCATAAATTCCTGGAAAATCTTCCATACTTAAACTATTCCTTTTTTATTTTTTCAGTGTTCTTTCAAAGCTTGTAGGCTAAACATGTCTAATTAAGACACTATTTTGTCCAAAATTGTAAGTAATTTTATAATAATATCTTTAATGTAAATCCTAATTTAAAATATCTATGTACCTACTGTATGATTATTCATTGTTCAATGTACTCTTTTTTATATCTCTAACAATAACATCATATATTAATTATTGTATAATAATAGTAATGTTCTGTTTTTTTTCCACTGTTAAGGCATGATTATGAGAACAATAAATTCTCGAAACGTCGCATAGATAAAATTGTTTATTCATTGACTGAAACCTAAGAACAACACAAACTTAAATTATCAACAGTCGAAAACTGATCAAACATTTATATATATATATATATATATATATATATATATATATATATATTATATATATATATATATATATATATATATATATATATATATAGTTATATTATTACAATATACATGTTTTGTTATGGGAAGAAGGAATAATTAAATAATTTAAATCGAAAGAAATGCAAATTGATAATTTTCAAAAGATACTTATTTATTCGAGCAATTCAACTCAACTGTAACAATTTAATCGAACACATGTATTTCATATTTCTGATACGCGATTAAATACGAAGTCACCCCAAGGTTCTTCTCTTTTGATCCACGACAACGTTGTCCTTTTAATTCAAATAAAACACAGGTATATCATGCATCTCTTCGAGTCATCATGCCCCTCCCACGCACCTATTGTTGCAGCTAGTAGTTCCAATCTTAATATATTAACTCTATGAATTGGCGATACTCTCGACTTCGCCTCTATTAGTTTAATATACACTTCGTCTTTAATTTCAACTCTCAAAAACACAACGGCCGCGTAAGCTAGTTGAGAGGCATCACGAAAAACGTGAATTGTAAGGTTAGCTTCATTGTTCCCTACTCCGTAGAACAATCTGTCAATTTCAATTTCCTTCAAACAATGTACTTCTTCCATCCATTCATGAAACTTGTTCTTAGTTTCTTCATCCCAATTTCCACCCTTCACCCAGGTTTCTTGTATAAATAATTTAGGTAATATTGTTGCTGGTGTGTGCAGAAACCTATTGGGTCAAACAATTTTTGCGCTGCGGAGAGTAACCTCCTCCGATACACTGGAACTTTTATCAGGTTAGGATTCAATCTTAATTTGTTCCTCTTTCGATCCCAGGTTAATCCGAGTACTGCTGTGTTGTTATCAATTTGAATGGATAATGGTTCTGTCTACTCATACCCTCTTAACACAAATTTAACTCTATCGAGAATAGATGTGGATTGTTCCACGAATTCTCGCAACTCCTCTTCATCAACAACATCTGATGATAACTCCTCTTTGGAGTTGCGCCCAGACCGGCAGTGTAGTAACATCGTCTCCGTACCGATTGATCGTAGAATTCGTTTGTGAAGCCGTTTCGAAATAAGAATTGGTATACGCGGAAATATAGTGTTTCAGAGTATTTCTGTGAATTTTGAAGAAAATCGGACGACGGATACCTCCGTGGTGATTGCGAAACTATTTGCTAATTTTTGGCTGCACCTGGTGTTATCTGGAGCGGGCCTGGACAGGATAGCCCCCACCCGGGATCTGTTAGCCGTCTCTTATCTGGTCTCTTATCTAGCAAGGTCAGTGGCAGTACTGTTTATTTACTTGTCAAACCTATTGGCTCGTAAATATATGAATAGAAAAAAAGAGCTTAATGAAGGTATCTCTTCACCAAAATCTGTAGATTCAACGAAAAGAAAACGGATTATAAATTCCCCTGAAGAAATAAAAAATAAAAAAGTTCAGACTATAACAATAGAAGCCATGGAAATAGAAAAAATGATGGAACGGTTTAATAAAATGTTAGACGTTAAATTTGAATCTCTAAAAAAAGAGATACCATCAAAAGAGGATTTTAAATTGTTAGAAAATAAATTACTAATAGAAAATGAAGAGTTAAGAAAAGAAATCAAAACATTAAAAGAAAAAGAGAAACATATGAGTAATATCATTGAGAATTTGATTAATAAAAATAAAATGAAAAACCTCATTTTCAGAGGTCTGAGAGGAAGTAACGAAGATATTCCAAAAACTATCAAGACTTTATGCGACGAAGTGCTTAGTGTAAATAATGTCACAATTAATAATGCTTTTAAAATCAAGAATAACACGCAAAAAAACATAGTTCTAGCAGAATTCGATAACGAAAAAATTATATGGGATATTCTGAAAAATTCAAGGAAGTTAAAAGGCAGTGGGATCTTTATACACAGGGATCTTTCTGGAAGAACTAGGAAGAGAAGAAGGTGCCTATGGAAGATAAAAGAAAAAATTATACAAGTGGATAAGAACGCTGTTGTCCAAATTAGAGATTTCTACCTTTTATTTAAAAACAAAAGGTTCTTCTGGGACTTTGATGAGGGTCTTAAATGTGATGGAAAAGATGGAATAAGGATTCTGGAAGAAGTAATGGGAACTACATTTTCCGAAGAAGTGATGAAGAGCATGAAAGCAGTTCTTGAAGAGGATCTCCGTAGCGGTGAGGCGGCCCCCAATAACAAACAGTCAACCTTCTACCTCCAGTGCTAGTTCAAAAAACGAAGGAAAGTTAGTGTAAAAAATGGTATAAGTGAGAGTGATAAAGCTATTATTAATAATTTAGGTGAGATAAATATTTTATTTTATAATATAAGGGGAATTAAATCTAAAGAAAATGTTTTTTTTTTGAATTTATCAAAAAATTCGATATTTTTCTGTTGGTAGAGACATTTCTAGTAGAAGAAAATGTGTTATTTTATAAACAAAAATTTTTAGATTTCGAATTGAAGTTTATAGGTGCTAAAAAGGGAGGAATAATGGGAAGAGCCAGTGGGGGATATCTATATGGATTTAATAAAACAAAATTCAATAAAAATCAAGTTGAATACTGCATTATACAAAATAAAATTTGTATTAAGTTAAAAATTAATGAAAAAATAATATATCTGGTTCCGATCTATTTAAATACCAGTAATTGGAATAGTGAATTTGATGAAATAATAGAATTAACTGAATTAACTAGAAATTATGATGTTGTTCTTATCGGTGACTGGAATGCTCATACTGGAAACTTGCAAATATGTCCTAATGAAATTTTAGAGGGAACTAACTTAACAACTGAAATCAGATATTCAAAAGACGGTAAAATAGATGAAAGAGGAATTAAAGTTGCGGAATTTTGTGAAGATCATGGTTTTATTATTTTAAATGGAAGAACGCTTGGAGATGAGGAAGGAGAGCTATCGTTTATATCCGCCAGAGGATCTTCCACCATTGATTTGGGCATGGCATCTATTAGCTATGTAAAAAATATTAGACATTTCGAAATTATTCCGGAAACATTTTCGGATCACCTACCGATAAAATTAATTCTGGCAGGTTTAAATGTAGATAATAATGACAGGCTAATACCACTTTTACCGAAACTATTGTGGAACAAAGAACAAGAAATAAATTTCATACATAATTTGAAAACTTGTATAAAATGGGATGAATTTAAAGTAAATGATGTAGATTTGTTACAAGAAAGATTTATAGGTCTCATTAAGCAAGCTGCAGGAAAAAATAATTTTTTTTATAAACCAAAAACAGGAGAGAAATGGTTCGATAATGAATGCTATAGAAGTAGAAAAACCTCTTTTAAGTTTTTAAATTTATTCAGAAAAACAAACTCAGTTCTTATGAAAAACTGGTATTTACTTGAAAACAAAAACTATAAAACATTATGTAAAAGAAAGAAAGTATCTTTTTATGAATCATTAGTAGCAAAAATAGAAGGTGCAAAGGACAACAAAGATTTCTGGGAGAGTATCAATGCTTTAAGGAAGAAAACTTACATTTGTAACCCCAACATACCTATTGACCGGTGGGTGTACCACTTCAAACAACTCCTAAATCCACCTCTTGTATCTGGACCCATACATTATGCAGAACCTTATATTTATGAAGAGTCATTGGATAGTAGAATCGGCTCAGGGGAAATAATTAATATAATAAAAAAAAGTAAAAATAATAAAGCCCCAGGACAAGATGGTATCCCTTTTGAATTTTTGAAACATCTACCTGAGGAATTCGTCTCTCTGCTTGAAGGTCTATTTAATAAAATATGGGACAAAGAAGAAGTGCCAAAAATGTTTAAACAGAGTCTTATTTTTCCAATATACAAGAAGGGAGACCCAAATGAAGTGAAGAATTACAGAGGCATATCCTTACTTAATACAGTTGCTAAATTGTTCACGGGTGTGGTTATGGAGAGAATAAAAAGGTGGTTAACGCAAAAAAATATTATAAAAGAAACGCAAGCGGGGTTTAGAGAAGGTTACAGCACTATAGACAATATCTTTAATTTATATAACATTATAAATATCAAATTCAGTCAAAATGAAAAAGTTTATTTATTTTTTGTGGACTTCCAAGCGGCATTCGACAGTATAGACAGAAAAGCATTATTTTACAAGTTATCCCTGCTAGGCATTTCAACCAAAATTATTAATATCTTAAAAAATTATTATAATAATTCGGATACAAAGATTTGGAGTAAGAATGGACTCTCAACTGCCTTCCCTTGCGAAATGGGGGTGAAACAAGGATGCCTGCTAAGTCCCACACTATTCACAATATTCATTAATGATCTGGAAGATGATTTATGTGGTGGAATTATTATAAATAAATGGAAAATTAAAACATTGATGTTCGCCGACGACATTGTGCTTCTAGCCTCTTCACCTACTTCCCTACAATTAATGATAAGAGATTTGGAAATATATTGCCAGAAATGGAATCTTAAAGTTAACCTCAATAAATCCCAAATTATGGTGTGCAGAAAAAGAGGGGGAAGATTAAAGAAAAATGAGAAATGGTATTTCGAAGGACAAAAAGTGAGCTGCGTTGATAAATACAAATATTTAGGAATAAATATCAATCCAACATTCAACTTTAAAATGAACAATAGAGAAAAAGTAATAAAAGCTAAATTTGCAATAAATAGTGTATGGAAAAAAATTATAGCTAATAAAAATATTCCAGTAAATAAAAAAATGCAAGTTTTTAACAGCGCCCTACGAGCGGTGGTTTGCTATGGGGCTCAGGTATGGGGATATTTGAATTTACCGGAAGTAGAAAGGGTACAAAAATATTTCATAAAAAGGCTCTTTTATCTCCCACAGAACACGCCTGATTACATATTATATGTAGAAACTGCCACCTCTCCCCTCTACAGTTATACCTTAAAATTACATCTAAAATATATCCAGAAAGTATTAGAAAGCCACCCTGCAAGTAGATTAACAAATTTCTTAACACAAGTTGTAATAGAAAAAAAAATATCATGGTATATGCAAATAATGAAAATAGGTGACCAGCTACAAATAGAAATTAATAAAGAAACCATTAAAAAAATGAATCCGGACTACCTCATTAATAAAATGGAAACAAAAATCCGAACAGAAATGATATCCGCAGCCAGCAATAGCCAATTTCATATGTTATATGCAAAACTTGATCCTGAAATAGCTATTTCCTACATCCACCACAACAACCTTAGTCTTTATAATAAATCTCTGATATTTAAAGCAAGAGGAGAACTGATGGGACTTAATTGTCAGCCATGGAGGAGGGATAGGATACCTACCTGTGCTATGTGCAACCTAAATGTGCCAGAGGATACCTACCACTTTTTGGCAATATGTCCTGTCTTAAAGGAGTTCAGGATGAAATACTTGGGAAAATATAAGTTAACTCCAGAAGAGGTAATAGATAGACTAAATGGGCTAGATTGGGTTAAATTTGCAGCATATTTAAATAAATCATTAAAATACAGAAATTTTTTGGTACAGCATTTTAATTATTAAATTTTTACAATCAATAAAAATAAATCATAACATTACTAAAAATATAAATTATTATCAAAACTAAAAAAAAGAAAAGAAAAAGGGGCAACTCGACAGACGGCTTAACGCCATTGTCTTGTGGGCTTTGATCTCAAAAAATGTATATATATGTTATTACTATTTTGTATATTATGTAAATAAAGCATTTATTCATTCATTCATTCATAACTCCTCTTTGGTTCTTTTTTTCAAGTATCAACTATACCAATTGTATCTCAACTCCATAATTGTGTGATTGATTCATCAGTGCAGCATAAATTCGTAGTAACATTGAAAAACCTAATTTTGTTTCAAGAGCAACTAAACCCTTATTTAAATCAACTTTTCGCCCTGTCATAATTTTATCCGCGACATCGGCTCCAATTTAAAGATCTATTGGTCCTTCGGACATATCAGATAACATATTCCCTTATATTTTAATTTTTGAACCCAGGGACCCCTATGTACTACGGGAACGGTGTGACAAATTAGTTCTGAATCCAATACATCAAAACTACACCCATACTTCTTATTAATAATTCGAACTCTAACTTTATAGCATGAGTGCTTTTTACTTTCGGATTTAAATCCACCGAATAATGCGTGCACAACAGTTTCTTGACGAATTTATGGGTAACCTAATTTAAAAGCCACACGTTTTGTAATATATGTAATATAATATATATTGTGTAGCGGTATCTAGTAGGACCCTACATTTTCTTCGACATTGCCTTTTAATGTTACATGAAGAGTTTGTATTAAAACATTAGTAAAGTTAGTGTTAGCTAAATTTTTCTCCACATAATCAATTTGTTCTACGTCTTCACTGTTTCCTATGTTATTTACGGTTTTTTTTTTCCGAATGGGACATAATATTGATAAATGTTTACTTCGACAAATAATATACTCAAGCGCAGCTTTGCATTTCTCGGCTAAATGTCCTTTCCTTAGGCATTTAAAACAGTGAACCTTAGCTTTAATGACACCTTCATTCAGAAAAACCAAGATCATGTGCTTTAAAGCACTCCTCACTCCGATTTCTGCCTTCACAGAATATGCTACGCTTATTTGGCTGAAATTTCACGTTTATTAAATCAGTCGCCGTTGTTGTATTTGATTGATTTTTTTTAATCGGATTTTCCTTTTTTTCTGAAGAAGATTTACTTATGTTGGTTATACTATTTTTTGCCAGAGTTATTCTTTCTTCGCTTTCCACCTCTTTTTGAATAAATTCTAACAACTCGTTCATTGGCTCCCTAGTGTTTTCTCTTTCTCTTTCATTCTCTCAAAATATTTTCTGGAAGTGAGGATTCAACCAGAGGAAGTAAAAGATATGCGAACTTTTCTGTAGTCACGTCTTGAGTAGAAAGAGCTCTCAATTGTGTCTGTAATCGATCGTAAAGTAAACCTAACGAATAATTCTTGTGAACGTTTTACAAAACCAAAGATAACAGCTCCCTGACGTACATCTCGATTAATACATCTCCTCTACCAAACCTCTGTTTAATGAGTTCAATTGCGTCATGATAATACTCTCCACACGGTGGAAAACTAGATAATAACGCCCTAGCAGGTGAGCCTTAAACAGTAGCTTGCACTAAAGGATGATATTTTAAATATAAATCCATCTGAGTATCATGATTCTTTTTAAATTGGCTTCAGAAATTAATCTATTGTTTTATGTCACAGTTCTAAGCACCGAACTTAAATTTCGGATACTTGTAAATTTATAACCTGACCCAGATTCTGAACAAAATGAATTATTGATTTTCTCCGGTTTTTATTTTTACTTACTAGGATGGTCCACCTGTCTCTATAAGTTTCGCTTTGGTCACATACTTGGTTAATTTCTTCTTCACTTAACTCAATTAAAAAAAAAATTCTCTTACGTTTTGGTCAAGTTGAAACTAACGTTCTGCCTTGTCAGCTAATTTAGAGAATTCTTCCCTTAACGTTTCATAATCACCAGACCTTATAATTTCCTCCACTTTATTAGCCTGGGTTGTGAAGAGTCTTCTTATTTGCGTTCTTTCGCTTTTCAATTTATTTAATTCTTTTTCAGACATTTCCTTTTTAAATATTCCCCACAAGGGATGCCAAATGTGTTGTTATTGGGGAGGAATAATGAAATAATTGAAATCGAAAGAAATACAAATTGATAATTTTTAAAAGGTACTTATTTATTCGAGCAATTCAGCTCAACTGTATAAATCTAATTGAACACATGTTATATTGTTCACAATATTACAAAAATAATTAAAACACCTCTAAAATACGTAACAATAATCATTTTTTATGTTTCAGGTAAGTATTTGGATCCTAATATAGCAGTGCAGTTGTTGGTAAGGTTCCTATAGAGCTCGTCTTTATTTTTTTTTCTCTCGTAATCTCATTTGACATGGATTGTAATTGTTCAGTGACTGGATGGGGTTCTAATCAGTTGATAGGTGTTGACCGTAGGGCCGTAAACCTACGGCTTTAGGAATAAAAAAAATAAATTCTTTACTGGCAATGATGAAGCTAGATACTAGAAGATACCTTTTGAGGGGTGAGAAGTTTCCTCAAGCCCCTACCATTTCGAGAAGTTGGATTGAAGATTGCGTGCCCATCACACTACCTTTTTATTCCTGGCGGATATAAAAGAAATTCTAGCCCGTCATAGAAAAAGGAATTTTCAAAGATGTCGATGGCAGGCAATCTCCTTCCATTTCTCTTTATTACCAATGTTTTTATAGTAGAAAATATCAAAATATCTCTGATCTGAAATTGAATAGACCAGTAATGAAAACTGGAATTTCTGGAAAATTCGAGGCAAAACCATATCCTGTGAAGAAGGAATGATCTATGGTTGCCACTTACAATTCTCTTCTAGTATATTATAACTATTCTATATAATTGTGTATTTTCTCTCTTTTGTATTATTATTTTTTATTTTTTTTTTTAATTACTATAAATTACGCTTGAATTCTGGTTTATAAAATTGTTTTACAGCTAGGGGAAGAACTTGCTTTCAATCTTGATGGTTATAGAGTATTTTTATTTATTTGTTTTTTAATGGGTGTTTTACTAGGATTGAAATCAATCTTGATATTATAACTGACCGAATTTTCCATCTAGTTTTGAATGAATTATTGTCTGAAATATTTTTGTACAGATATGTGTGGTATAATAATATGTATATTTTCAGATGTATGAAAATATTAGCCATTTGAAAGGCAATCCATAGTTCTTATTATCTATTAACAATTGTATATTTTCAATAAGTATGATTTTATCAAATTGTCGAAATCTTGCATAACTTAAAAATTAAGATAATAATGGATTTTTTTGACATTAAAAGTGTCATATTTGTAATACTTGATAATATTTCAGTATCATTTAGATAGTTTTGTATCTTTGAGAAGTTCTCCATTCTGGATTTGAGATTCGGGGACTCGAAGGGCTGAGCAGCCGCCGAAGCTATCTTACATTCCCATAATTACCTTTAAATATTTTTTTAAGGCCTTTTATCCGATTATTAAAGAAACATTAAAAAAGAAGGTCTAGACGTCTTAGACCTTAAATAGAAACTGGTAATTATTCATATTCTCCTACATTGTATAAATCTTAATGAATGGTGTTGAAAAAAATCGTATAAACAATGCATCTCGTTTATTGCAGTTTTCGGTTTGATTTTTCTTGTTCAAGGAACCTTTTTTAATTTTTTTTTTTATTGAAATTTACTAATGTTTAAAATGACGCACTAATTAAAAGTGTAGTATAATTTTTATGCAAGGCATTGCCCTAGCTAAGGGGCTGCCTACTCAAACTACCTTTACGCTAATTGCACAAAAGAGTACTGCTGTATTGTCATCTTGTCCTTGGTAGACATTCCATATTTTTTTTTTTTTTTTTTTTTTTTTTTTTTCTTCAACGTAACTGACCTTTTCACTGACGAATCTTGAAACGAGATTTGAATAACACTGTCGACTTACAAATAACGTACAAATATCGACTCAACGAAAATCGAAATCGAATAGTGATAAACGGCGTTTTTGGTGTATATTGGCAGACCCGGACTAGTTTGAATTCGAAAATAGATGAAATAGAAGATGAACTAGATTTTATCCGAGTGAAAAACAGTGATATGGATTATATTTGTTGTCGGCTTGGAATGCGATTCGACTATTCGAACTACTTGGAGATTTATAAAGTAAAGAAAAAGAAAAGTAGAGGATAAATTGATCAAAATTGAGGAGGTGACAGACGTCTAGCACTGAATATCAAATGGAAAATAGTTGAGGTTTTGCAGAAATATTTAATCAGAGTTCGATAAACCCACTTACTTATCGTCGTCAGTTAGGTCCAAATAAGAAATCGAAATGAGGCTTAAATCGTTTTGAGGAAATATATCCTGCACGTTTTGCTAAAAATGAATTCCATATAGGGTCGTCTTAAGTTTTGTGAAGTGCGATCAAATAATAAGGAGACAAATATGTCTCTGAGAAGCCATAGACGTCCTCTTCAAGAAGAAATTGTCCTTACACGGCTTGTAGATGTAGGGAACCCCTATTGTTGCCAAATCATTTTAAATCACCTAAATAAAATATATTGGCTCGATCCTCAAGTTCGTTAGGTTTATAAAGGGTTAAATAAAACTGATTTTATTTTTTTTACTAAAAGAATTTGGTAAAATAATGTATTCGTCATTTTTATAATTTACCTCTTCCCATCTTGCTACCAATTTTATTATTATGTTACGTAAAACATCTCAGGCTTAAAAGATAAAAAAATATCGAGATACGGTTTCACATCTTTCTCATCGGCGAACGATTTCCCATAGCTGTATCAAGTAAAACACATGTAAGCAGTAAGGTGCGTCATTTTTTTTATGCTTCTGTTGTTTCAAGTAGGTCAAGCAGTACAGCAGTACAAGTAGACGTGTTCTAGGACTGATCGTTTCTGGAGTAAATGTAATCAAGCAGTTATCCAATTCTACTATATCTACGACGGTTTCATTTATCCCCCAAAGAATTTTCATTGGCTCCTCCACTACTTGCCGCATCCTTCTTCACTTTGACAGATCTGATAATCGGGCTTATTATTTTATCCGAGTAGACCCTTCGCTTCCTCCTATCCGATTCACCCCTAGAATCTTGGCTTCGCTTGATGAAACTCTCCTTATTTCTGGTATTGTTTGTCCATTTTTGTCGGAAACATCGAAGAAATCTTTTGGAGATGGCAAAACCTCTTCTCAATAACTGAATGATAGTAATCGGATTAACGTGTCCAGAGGCTTCGGCTATTGTTTAGTCGATAAGATCTATCGATGGTATATTGGTTGTAGTCAAATAAGTGAAAATCTCTCATCATTTAATCATCACAAGACATAGTTATAGCAAGCGATGTGAAGTAGGTGTGGAAAGCGAATGGAGATGCGGTCGATTGGCTCACGGTCGTAATATTTACGACGAAAAAACCTTGATGGATCCTTTTACAAAACATGCCTGGATACTGAAACTAAGATTTAAGCAATCTTAAGTGACATAATTAGGAATTAGCTCTAAAGGAAAATATCAAAATGATTTCGGTTGATTAACTCTGCAATAGATTTATCTTAATTGAACAATTATTACGAGAAAAAAAAAAAAAAAAAAAACGGGCTCAGTCAATCTAGGGGCTCTGATGTATTCAATGAACTTCTAAATGAGACTTCCCTAAAACGTATAAGTGGTAGATAGTGGGTTTGTAATAGAATCTCTGAATTGTGTGTTAAGGGTTATAATAAGACTGATACTACTTAATTTACACTAATAACACACTTCTGAAATCATTTTAAAGAAAGTGGTAAGAGAATATGGTTGACAATTATTTAATGTATACTGAAGATATGTTTATTATTTGCGTTGTGCCACCCACCTTCATTTGTATAGGGATTGCTCCAAAGACAAACAAATAGATTATTATTATTTCATGATTTACAATAAGCTTTCAAGAGCTCAAAAAGAAGTTTTTAATTCTATTTCCTCTGGACAAGAGAGTCTCCGGCCAGCGGTTGTGAATACGACCTGAATTTAGTGGTGATGGTTTTGTTATTATATCATGATGAGATGAAATTTGAAGAAGCTTAGACTCATCATTATGATGAAGCTTACACCTGGAGTCAATGATTGGACTCTTAATCAATTATTCATGCTTTATTATCTTCTTCAAAGACTACTTTATGTATATTTCCTCCAATTGTCCTTGTGGATTTTGAGTATCATCATTAAGAATTTGACCCTTAATCCCTCTTTCTATGAGAATCGCACCTCATCAGTTGGCTTCAATTTCTTAATAATTTGTTGGAACTTTCGGTCACGAGGGTTTATTAAGACCTGGTGGTGTGTCCGAAATTGTGAAATTACATCACTTACATCCTTCTGCAATCTGTGTCCAGCATGCTTGTGATCATCAGGGTTGCGGAAGGATGCACCAGAGACTCTGGGTTTGTCTAAACCATTCATTTGAGCCTGGATGGTGGGGTATGCTGTAGACAGATGTGCAAAGAGAAACGATTTTCATATGGTCTTATTTTGAATGAACTCGCGGTATTCTTTTTTTATTGAAATGTTTTAGGGTGTTCGAATTCGAAATTCAAAAGTCTCTCAATGGAACGCTTGAATGCCAAGGATTCAAAATAACGCCGAAGCATAGTCTGAGGAGTCCTTGCCAAGTGTTCTTCTTCTCAAATCTCTTCTTATGAAATGATTGGCAGCCGGACACTTTCACGATGTCTCGTGCAGGTTTTGCTCAACTGAATCCAGAGTTGGCTGTTCCTTATGAACCATAGAGGATCTGATGCTTTTTTGTTGGATCGGGGAGCTGCGCCCGACTCTTTATAACCATACATGAGCAGCGGCCTGGGTATAGTTTTGTTAATTAGGATAGTTGTAGCTAGTTTTAGATGTTTTCTTTTAGCACTGCGTCTTGCATAGGTCTGAATCAGTTTGATATTAATGTGGTGTTTCAAGTAAACTCCAAACTATTCTATTGCCTCCTTTTGCGGGATTGCAATTTAGCTTGTTACCTTTGAGGAATAGTTCAGATGGATCAGATGGTCTTCTTAATGTGAATATTTTAGAGTCAAATTTTCGATTATGAAAAGATTATTATTTAAGCATTCATAAGTACCGATTTTTTTCAAGCAGATAGTACAGAAGACGGGTGTGCCAAACTTGGTCAAATGCTTGTTAAAAATCTATGAATGTTACGAAGGTGTGATTTGTCATTGCCAAGGAATAGATGATTAATTTCGAAAGTCTTGATAATTATTGAGAAGTGGAATGAGCCAGTTGAAAACGGAAATGAAATTCTGGAATGATGTTATTATGTTGTAGCGAAGAAGAAAGGAGTCATTGTAATTTTATCAAAATAGTTAATAGACTTATGGCCCTATAGCTCCTCTCTTGATAAGCTTTTTTGGCCGGCTTGTGGATATATATTGATTGTGCTTTCTTCTAGGTAAATATCCGATGCGCAGACAGCTATTGAATATTGTAGTTATTAAAACGACAGATTTCTTTGGTAATTTCTCAACAACAACAGTTTAAATCTTGCCATGGTCTGGAATTTTCTTTGTTTTAAGCCCGTTAATCAGTCATTTTATGTATTTTAGAGTCGTAAAATTCATCGGAAGTTCTGCTGATAATAAGTGGAAATCCTAAAAACTGATCGATATATTCATTTTCTAAATCGATTCTTGTAGTTGCTCTATCGCATTTTGTGTTTCACATTTAATTCTTCGTTCATAAGACGCTTCGTAGACTTCTAGATTGATTGGTCTCTTAGGTCAAGGTTATCGACAAACTTTTTGTATTGGGAAAACGTGTGCTCGTCCAACTCTAGTTGTCTATTGGATTTCTACTACGTATCCAAAGTCTTGTTGTCATATTTTCCTCCTTTATCTTTGCCAGAATCGAATTGGGAACTCTGGTTGTGAATTAGTTGTCTTTTGGAACAGAATGACTCAATACTCGTTTCGCTTGTACAATTATATATTGCTTCCGAAAGATGCTCTACGGTTTTATAAGCTCTTGAAGGTTAGAAAAATTCTATTAAGAGAAACGTTATGGTATATCGAATTTTCGAACCTATTCCAGTCAATTATTCCTTTAATTAGAAATTTTCTAAAAGGATTTTCTTAAAATTCGGTTGAACAATGTATCAATACAGGGATATGGTTCGAGTTTAAAACAGATATTGTTTGGCGTGATATTCTTAAAATTATATTTTCGGCTAAAACAATATCTGAAATATGGGTAGTGTACCCACTTCTAATAACTGTAGGCTCGTTAGGCGGTGTGATAGCTTTGACAGTTAGTGTTCATAGCTATCATCACTGTATTTGTTTTTCGATTCAGCTGAAATAAGGGCATAGACAATATTGCTGAGTTTTAAAATATCTGGAGTCTTTTTATTGTTTACTGAGGAGACACTAAGGAAACGAAACATAATAGGGTGTGCTTTTTATCCTTATTCAAAATTCTAGATACGTAAAAAACTTTTAACGATTAATTCCACCTTTGATTATTCACGTTCAATGGAACATTTCTTTTAGCAACATTTAGATTTTTGTTTGATTCAGTGGAGGAAGTGGGTTATTCGATTTTATTTTATCGTCATCTGTGGTCATTCTCCTAAAATGTTCAATTGATTGCCGATAAAAATAAATAAAATTGATAAAATGCCGAATGGTTTTGTAGTTAATGGACTTGAATAAAGTGCATCAAGATCATTTCAGGCAAGTCTGTAATTATTTGCAATATTAAGAAATATTAGGGTTATTTGGGTTGTCATCGCCTTCACTCGTATAAAAAAAATCAATCCCAAAAATATAATATAAACCCTGAAAAAAACAAGATCCAATCCCCACATCAAATTATATTATAAGTAAAGGCAAGCTAAAATGCGCACGTGCGGTGTAAAATACAGCCCAAAAAAACTTTTCATAACCCCCCAATAACGCAATTATAGATTCTTATGACAATAAAATAGATTAAAAGTAAAGGTGAGTTAAAATTCGCGCGAGCGATGTAAAATACAGCTTAAAAAAAACGTTATAATTAGTAACTACAGGGGAATTGCCTTCTCGGATTCTATTGCTAAGTTGTTTAATAGCTTAATGCTAAAGAGGATGACTGAATAGGGAAATAATAATAATGCACTCTGTCAATACCAGGATATTCTACTATTGACAATATTTTCTCATTAATGAACATTGTATTCATTAAAACATCGTTAAAAGGTAACAAGCTCTACTGTTTTTTTATGGACCTTAAATCAGCATTTGATTCATTAGATAGAGATGTCTTATATTATAAGATATATGCCTGAGGGATATTTTTAAATTTATCACAATACTTCAGGGTTCATACCACAATACAACAGCTCGTGTATGTACATCTCAGGTTACTGTTTTACTGATGATTTTAACACAAGAATGGACTTTAAGCATGGATGCCTTCTCTTACCAATTTATTTTCTCTTTTTATAGACGATATCAATAAGTATATTGAGGGAGTTATACGTATAACTGGAATTGACATCCGTCGCTCGTGGACGGAGACCATATGGCGGATTATACTTCTAGAAATTATTTAGTAGGTATTGTGAAATGTAGAATCTAACTGTTAACCTTAGAAAAAAAAAAAAAAAAAGAAAAAAAAATCACAATAGTTGTATTTAGGAAAGGAGGCTGGTAAGCGAGAAATGAGAAATGGCGGTTTAATAGCGATAGGTTAACGGTTGATAATAAATATACATGTACGTAAGTACCTAGCTGTCGCTCTATCTACGAATCATCATTAAATAAACATTTTGATGAAAGATTTAGCGACTCTTGTTTCAGTATCTATACTACTTACAAAGATTTTTTTAACAATAATAAATTACCGTTCTCATCTAAGCTATCGGCATGTAATGCTGTCTCGAGCTATTTTATGTTATGCAGCCCAGGGTTGAGTTTTTTTTTTTTTTTTTAGAGGATTTTTTTGCAGATGGACTAAAGCCTATGCATAGTGTGCTCTCTCTCTCTCTCTCTCTCCCTCTCTCTCTCTCTCTCTCTATATATATATATATATATATATATATATATATATATATATATATATATATATGTGTGTGTGTGTGTGTGTGTGTGTGTGTGTGTGTGTGTGTATGTATTGTAAATTTACATATGTAAATTTAATTAATAAAAACATTATTATTATTATTAAAAACGTTATAATAAGAACCGAAAACAAAATAAGCAATCTCTACATCAATAAATAAAAAAATACAGCACAAAAAACGTTTTCAAAACCCTCCGAAAGCACAAGTATAGATCCCTATAAGAATAAAAAATTTAAAACTAAAGGATATTTAAAATACGCACGAGTAAAAAATATACAGCACAAAAAACATTTACATAACCGAAAAAACAAATAGAATTTACTATTACAATAAAAACTTTAAAAGAAAAGGCGAGTTAAAATAGGCACAAGCAAAAAAAAATTCAGCTCAAAAAACGGAATCATAGCATCCCTCCTCCCCCCCAAAAAATTAAATCCCTACAACAATATAAAATATTAAAAGTAAAGGCGAGTTGAAATGCGCGCAAGCCATAAAAAATACAGCTCGAAAACCCCTCCCCTCTAAAAAATAGAATCAATAATTATCTTAAAACTAAATCGACAAATATTCATTTTTAAAATGTTTGCTCGTTAAAATCAGCTCTTGAACACGAATATCTAAAGACAAAAAAAAAAAAAAAAAAAAAAAAAAGTTTATAATTTCAATTAAATTAATTATTTTTCAATAAATAATACGGAATATTTAAGGCTAGAAGTGAAAAATATGGTTACAATTGCTTTGGAAAAGGTTACTTTTGAAATGGAAAAAGTTTCATATGCTTTGGAAAGGGTTACGTTTCGAAATGGAAAAGGTTACAATTGGCTTTGAAATGCTATGTATAACGAGGCACAGGAGAATGAAGATATCTTGGAAAATTTCCAGGAACAAGTATTCGATATGAGGAGTGTCCTTAAAGATTTTAGGAGGGCATTAAACCTCAAACTATCAAGAACGAATGAGGGTATTGTTGGAAGTGGATACAGAGTAGATGGGGATGAAAGGATTCAGTCAGGTTTCAGATACGGAAAATGTTAAGAAATTCCTCAAAGTTCACTTAAAGGGATTGGGAGCAAACATAGTAGAATATTAGACATTTAAACAAAAAAGAGAGGTTTCTTTTACTTAAGGTTCCTGAAACAAAGGAACAGTAATGAAAATAGCAATTTAATACAAAAATAAATAAATAATAAAAATAAATTTCTAAAGAAATAATATATTAACTGTAAGAGATGTTAGAAAATAAAAATTTCTCGTTAAATATAGAAGTACAAATAGTTTATAAACAAGACTAAATTATTCTGAAGAAAAGAAGAAAGAAAAATGAAACCGGCAATCGGAAAAGTTTAATTTGTCTCATTTAAAAATGTCTAAGTCCTCCTTCTTGTTTATAACGATTACTGGCTGGCCGTCGTCTTGTCGACAAAGAACTCGTCATCCGGCGAACCACTCGTATTTTATCTTGGCAGCGGCCTTCTTCCGCCTCTCCAACCAATACAAATATCGTTTTGATGCAGACATCTCCTCCGCGTTGTCCCTTTTAACTTTTCGAAGACGAATCACCTAGTCCCAGACTGTCAGGCGCGCGTCAATCGAGTGGTAGGGAATCCTCTACATTCGTTCTTTTTCTTTCCTCTTTATTCAGGTCCTCGGACGCCTAGAGCGGCGCCAATGGAACAAAGGACTCCCTTGGGGGATTTTAGGATTTCTTAGGATTCCTCTAATTTCTAGGGATTGGGAAGCGAGAGAGCATGCTAGTTAAGTGGTTTATTACACACCTAACAAGAATTTTATCATAACTGAGCTTTGATAGATTACGATTTTCTAACGATTGCAAGAATATCATTATGGTTGTAATTTCCTTTCGTTGATAGCCTAGCTCCATCTATACTATAATATACAATATACAATACAATATAATGTATAATGATTGCAAAAAGCTTGGATTTCTATGTTGCCTTTTTTCCTATTTGGACAGATGTTTCGCTAGTTATCTTATACATAGGAATATTGGGTTGATGCAAAATTAATGCAGGTTTCCTCTATTGCAATATCTTAATTCCAATTGTGTAAACAAAGCTAATCCTAACATTGATCATTATTATACCAAAACAAACCTTATCTAATACCCTCTCTTTCACCATGAATTTGTTTAGTAAAATCGTTTTGTTCAGTGTGTTCAAAGGTCTTGAATCGAAAATGTCAAAGTGCGATTTTCGTCAAATTTATTTTTACGAATTTAAATTAGAACGCAGCGCTGCGCAAACGGCTCGTAATATTAATGAAGTGTGGGGTCAGGGGGCTATTAATGAGTGCACGGTGCAGCGTTGGTTCCAGAAGTTTCGCAGAGGAGATTTCGACCTCGAAGACAAGGAAGGTCGGGCCGTCATCTTGCTCTGGACAACGACCAGCTGAGGTCAAAAGTGGAAGAAGACCCAACCAAAACCACACGAGAAATGGCGGCGGAACTCGGAACTCAAAAATTGCAACGTCTTTGCCCAGCATTGATGAATCGGAAGGGGCCGATCCTGCTCCACGATAACGCCAGACCACACGTTGCACAACCAACGCTTCGACGACTGCACGAGTTGGGCTACGAAGTTCTCCAACATCCGCCTTATTCGCCTGACCTCTCTCCTACAGACTTCCACTTTTTCAGGCATCTGGACAACTTTTTGAGGGAGAAAAATTTTCAAAACCAGGACGACATTGAAAATTCTTTTCGTGATTTCATTGAGTCCAGGGATTCGGATTTTTTTTCTGGTGGAATAAGAAAGCTTGTTGAACGTTGGCAAAAGTGCATTGATTCAGATGGAAATTATTTTGATTAAATATATATGGTTAAAGTAAAGATATGGCGTATTTACAATACCTACTAAAAACCTGCATTAATTTTGCATCAACCCAATATATTAATTCCGCGGATCGGCCCTTCCTCTTTGTACACCTTGGTATTGTTGGTATTGCTGAGGTTACACATTCTCACTCCCCTTTCCTCGATCTCAAAATATTGTACCTTTACCTTCGTCGAAAACCTATGACATCTCCCTACAGTGTCCTTTAAGAATATTCCGCTTGTCCCGGTTGAATAGATCCGCTATTTAGGACTCCTGCTTGACAAACGACTTACTTGGAATCCGCATACAAGACTGAAAAGACAAGAAACTGCACGACGATTTCCGCTACTCCAAAACTTACTAGACAGACGCTCTAACCTTTCACTTAAGGCTAAAGGGGACGACTTTACTTTCTTTTTGAGACAGCCCGCCCCGCCCGTTTTGATATTGTTTTAGCCCCTGATCTCATCGAAATAGTAGAGATTTTTATTTCAAAATATTCATTTTTTTTTGTTGTAAAGAGAAGATTCCGAGAAAGTAGTTTTCAAATTTCCTTCTTGAAAATCTAAAATCGTTATTATGCATGTTTTCAAAAAAAGAATTTTTTAAGAAGGAAGTTTTCAAAATTTTGGAAATCTCAGTAACCTTTAGCGTAGCATATTATATTGTTTTTAAAGAAATTAAAACAATATTTGTATTTTCTATTTTTTACACGTGCTAGTAAGATAAGTGATATATGTGGCGTCATTAGATGGTCATTATCAGTTTTTAAAAAATCTGTTGTGCTCAACACACGACTATCACATACCTCGGTTGACAGTTTTAAATAAAGCTAGAGTTAAAAAACACTGCGAATTATCTCACAAATTAATTCTTTATCCAACATCAAAAAGAGCATATTGTTGGTTTTTTTAAAAATTGATTAGCAGAAACAGAAATTTTTTTTATTCGTTATTCGGATTCTAAACATCTTGAAACGTACGCCCTCAAGTTTTTTTTTTTTTTTTTTTTTTTTTTTTTTTTTTTTTTTTTTTTTTTTTTTTTTTTTTTTTTTTTTTTTTGGGCCGATCACACAGGTTCATTATCGAAAATAATAAACCAAAATTACATTCAGTTTCGTTGAAAACATATGTTTTAGATTAAATAATATAAAAGTATAAAATTGTTATTTACAACAATCAACAAAGGTAATGAATGAACTATACGTCGTTTTACATTACTTTATACAACTTAGCAAATGAGAAAACATTTTTTCTAAAACCTTCAGCTTTTTCCGATGGTTTACCTAAACAAATATTTTTGCTCTTTTTCCTTTAGTTTGTTATCAAATTCGTTCAACTTGTTTAATTAGAAGCTTTTAATCGTACAATACTCCTTTCATAGTATTTCAATTAGAATGAAGCACTGATATTAAAGCACATTGAATATTTTATCGATTTTGCGGGTTCAAAATCATTAGAACCGTTTCCTATAAATCGTAAAAATGGTATAAGGTTGCACTACTGACTCGCTAATTTTTTTAGAAATGTTGCTGTTATACCCCAGGCATCTAAGCTTCTAAAATATAAAATTTCAGTTTTATAAAAAATATCCTTAAGTTAAAGTAATAATTTCACGTTTAGTTATATTAAATATTTTTAGGTTTATTTATTTATAAATTATCCATTTATTTTGGACCAACCAAATTAAAAACTTTTAAAGAAAAGGTTTACAAATTTTAACCGTGGTTCATTACATACGATCATTTCTGAAATACAAAATGACTGGACCCACTAGGAAGCCAAAAGGCTGCCTCGGCTTGCTGGGCTCTGAGCTACCTACCAAGGTAGGTAGGTACCTACCTTCCAGTACCTACTTTTACTATCATCCATATAGTCGTGGCAGTGATTTCATAAATTTCTGTTTCCGACGGCAACGTTGGACGGATTTCGAATCTGAAAAGTGCATTAAATTCAAGATTTTGTTTTGCATTTGCGCTGTTTAGCACTTTTTTGAAAAAAATGCATAATAACGATTTTAGATTTCAAATTTTCAAGAAGGAAATTTGAAAACTACTTTCTTGGAGTCTGCTCTTTACAAGGAAAAAAAAGAATATTAAAAAAAAAAAAAAATATTTCGTAAATTTGTGTTCAAAACGTTAAAATAAAATTATTTGTATTGTGATTTTCGGTTTTAGCTACTGCGTACCGTCCTTCCAACACATACCGTCTAAAATAAATATAATATTTTCTTGCTGTGTGCATTTTTCGTTAATTATTATGTTGAAAAAGTTATTGAATAATTGAAATTTGTAAAAAATACTCTTTTATTGAAAGAAAGAAAAGCACAAGAAAAAAAATCACAACTTGTAAATTGACATATGTTTTTTCTGTATATTGAATTATTATTGGAAATCTATATACATAACAGAAGAACAAATCTTGAGGAGAATATTTGGCCCTGTGAAAGATGGAGATGGATGGAGAATTAGGAGGAACAGGGAACTTCATGACCTTTTTGGAGAAATAGATATTATGAAATTTATAAAGCTGGGAAGGCTCAGTTGGGCTGGCCATGTCTCAAGGATGCAAGGGGAAGAACTGCCCAAAAGAGCTTTGGAAACCCCTATTCACAGTACCCGACGAACCGGTAGGCCAAGGCTGCGATGGATTGATGGAGTGGCGGCGGACGCACGGAGCCTGTTGCGAGTCAGGAACATTAGAGCGGCAGCACAGAATGGCGGCGGCTCATTGAGGAGGCCAAGACCCACCAAGGGTTGTAGAGCCACGCAGATAGATAGATATATACATAACAACTCTATGTGATTAAATACAAAATAAAATCGGAGAAATGTGCTGGTCTCCTATGATTTCTCTGTGATCTGCGAAGAGGGTGGTTTTCTTGTTGGATGTCTGCATGATTTGGAGTTGATCAGCGACAACTACGGAGCGAGGAGCTGTTCTCCTGCTGCCGTAGGTCTTGCACAGACAGATGCTTTCCGAAATGCTTTGTCCCAGAAAGTTACCTTATTCTTGTTTTTCTTATAGTGTGGGTGCCCCAGTGTGTTCTTCTAGCATTTGTGGAATATATATTGTACAAAGCGCAATGGATCTATATGCCGCTTCAGGGTATACCCATCTCCATCTAAGATGATTAAATGTATTTTGCCCAATATTTTAACCACGGTTCCAAATCTCAAATATGGCTTCTTGTTGGATTACCATCTTGTTTGTATCCTGTCACCTATTAGAAGTTAATCAACTTTTTTGTTTATATTTATTAGAATTTCTCTCTATTCTACAGGGTGGTTTAAGGGCGTCTAATTTTTCCCCCGCAAGCCGACGCCTTAATTGCAGAAGAATTGATTATACTTTGTTCTGTAGGGGCATTGCGTTTAACTTATTTTTCTGAGTTTGGACATTCCTCTCTGTCAAACCATTTGTCATTAGATGTCCCGGAGTTATATATATATATATATATATTTTTTTTTAATTTCTGCATTGAAACAAAATTTGGTAAACACTTGGTTGATGTAAATTGATGTATTATCGGTGAATAATATCCGTGGGAATCCATGAATTAGAAATATCGATTGTTCCTTGAGATCTAGGAGCTTCTCTTGATAAACGAACCTCCACCCATCACATGAAAAATAATGGTTTTCCAACGGTCTAGCGTAATCTTTGAGGACTCTCGAAATATTCTGTCGGCTAACCGTAGCAATGGACATGAGTGTTCTCTAGATTTTTCCTAATGTTGGCACATTCTAGACAAAACTTAAGAACGTTTTCAATTTCTTTTCAATACTTTTCCAATACACATACCTTCTTGCTTGTTGTTCCGTTTTCATTCATTATACCGATGTGTGTATGATGTAGTTCCTTCTACATCTCTTTTTGAAGAGCACGCCGTGTTTCAATTCTTATATAGTATAGTAGACCTTTGAAAATAATTCCATTTTGTGGACAATATTCCGATGCATAACTATGTTTATTTAAAAGATCACATCTCAATTTTAGACAACTCGTCACCTTTTGCTATTCCCTCTGCTAGCTAGGGCTTTGCAATTTAATGATTAATTTGAAATTTTGATTACAAGTTCATTTTAAATCAAATAAATTAAATCACAAACATACATAATATTTACCAGGAAGGTATTCCAAGTTCTTCAGAAACATATGATATCTTCTATACAATAGAAATTTATTCAAAAGAAACCTTTAAAACGTTTCAGATACTCAAAAATAATTTGTCAATTTAAAAATAAGAAATATCAATAATTCCAAGTCTATAGAGGTGCGGGACTGATGCTTCTGCTAAAAATGATTTCTACCGACTTCAACTATTTGTAAAACTTTAAACCACAATGATACGTTTTTGATCTTATATATCAGGAATCGTAGCTCCGTTGGGTTGTGTGGAAGTTGCAATACAATATAGGGACACTAGTTTTCAGGAAATATATGTTGTTCCGGATGGATTCACTCCGTTGCCTAGTCGTACCTGAATTAGACATCTAGGTGTAAAATATAATTAGTTGGAAAAAAAAGTAATCACATTCCCATAACGACTTATTACTACTGAAATACTTCAAATTTCATTAAACATGTTCCAATTTCAAATAAATTTTCGAACACTGTGTTGGTTTTGTACCAGTTTAAATTGAGATTGCGGGTTATTTTAAAACGCACACGTTCAAAGGCAAGAAAATTACCATTTGCTCTAATAGAAAACGTCGAAGAGGAACTTAAATTTTTTTAAAGAGATGTGATCATTACACCAGTTAAGGTTAGTTATTGGGCATCGCCATTAGTTTGTCATACCTAGGTCTGATGGGTCGATAAGGCTTTGTGTCGATTACAAGGTATTCGTCATTCCATCATCGCCGCCAATTTTTTTTATGTCGAAAAAGTTTTGAATAATCGAAAATCGTAAAGAAAAAACTTTTATTGAAAGATATATAGCACAGGTATAAGGATACAGATATAATACCGGTCCTAGAGGACGAGAGGAATTTACAGTCTCCTCCTAAGTCTTCAGGATCTTTCAAGTAAGTGATGTATTGCAATAAACCGCCGCCGTCCGCACAAGTAATCCCCCTTTCGCTCATCTCCTTGTATTTTCTCTCTCTCTCTCTCTCTCTCTCTTCTCTCTATATATATAATATATATATATATAATATATAATATATATAATTTATTGTATATATGTATATACAACCGCTACTATTTTCTGGCGACAGCCTTGGGCCCGGCCGCGCGATATGGTTTATATTCCACCCGCGATGCTCGATGACATTTTATAGGGTAGGGTCATCACTCCCTACGCCTATTTTTGTGGGTGGCTATCAATTAGCTGACGGGTCCCACATACCCGGGGGAGACTGTGAGTGAATATCCATTTATTTGTATGCTTGAAAAAAGTCCTCCTGGGACAGGGATTCGAACTCACAACTTCAGCGTGGCAGGCTAGCGCGCTAACCACTCAGCCACGGGCTCCCCTACATGCATAGTAATTTATTGGTATAACCGCCTACTTACTTGATTAGTCATTTATTGGTACAACGAAATACCACTCAAAATACAGCCACCACGCGCTATGCGCCCAGCAAGCCGCTAGGTTTTAACTGTTTTAGTATCAATTAAATACGTTTAAGCACTGTTTTATTGACATATTACATTTAAAAATGTGAAATAATTATTTTATTTTAATTTTTTATTAGCTACATAGTTTCGCTGCTGCTAGGAGGTTTTTTTTTTTAATTTCTTTAAATGCTAAATAAATTTAATTGTTTTTAGTTTTTAAGTTGAGACTATTGCAATAGGAAATACTGACCGCCACTTAAAATATCTTCCTTACTTCATGGCTTCAAAAAGTTATATTGTCAACATTAGGGTACGGACCCAATTGATCAGTGATATTACGCAGATAATTGTCTTAACAATATCTTTAGCACCGATTTATAAATCTAAATGATTTATAAATCGGTGCTAAAGAGAGTTTCAAAAATAAAATCATTCTTTTAATGTATATTTTGAAAAGAAAATTAGTATGTACAATGCAACACCTCCTAGGAAAAACAATATAATCTCAAGCCAACATCGCTCAATAGCCATCGACCTTAAAACTAATAAACCGCACCTGCCAGTTCACTTATAAGCTTCACTCCTAGACCACCTCGTAGACTCGACATCATCACGTCAGGCGGCTCTGAACTCCTAACCCTGACACCAGACCTCCTATATAAAGCTCCACACCAACCTATCCCTTCTCATCATTGACCTCTCCGGGCCAAACTGTCCGTCAGAGCAACCTTAACAAGCGCCATCCCGTCCAGTCCAAACAATTCAATCAAAACTCCACCCTCAAACATCTTTGAATGTAAATCCTCGAACCCCTGAATTCCTTCCTCACAGATTTTAAGCCAACTATCCAGCCACTTATCAACCTTACTAGAATCCTTACCGAAATTCCATTTAATCTCCCACGATGAATGCCTAGGCCTCTGACTACACTTTAATAAAACGCTAACTGCTCTCTCAACCACCATGATGAACTGGATATATTTCTTCATCACAACCAGATAAACATAGCACTTCTGACTGAAACTCATTTCACGCAACGATTTGGCTTTTACATACGTGGCTACATCACCAGACCACCCAGACAATACTTCCAATGCTGGTTCTTGCATCCTTATCTACAATACCTTGCCCCATTCCCTTCTTCCTTCTATTCCGTCTGACGCTATACAATTCTCTTCTGTAATAATTTTAACTAGTCCTTTCCATGCAACTGTATCAGCTGTATACTGTCCTCCTGGTTATACTATTTCCAATAGCGTTGTTAATTCCTTATTCCGATCTCTTGGGCCGCGCTTCATTGCTGGAGGTGACCATAAAGCTTAACACCAACGATAGGGTTGTCGAACTTCCCACTTTCGTGGCAGTATCCTTTCTACCGTCTCAAACTCCAATTGATAATTCTATCCTTTCTCCTACGAAGCCCACATATTGGCCAACATCTCTCAAAAAACTCGCACCAAAATCCCTGAATAACCTTTCATTTGAGCACAGTCCAGTTCTGCTTACCTTGCATTCAAACATAGTTCCTAAACCCTTTTCTCCTATATTAACAGGATTTGTAAACTGGGACCAATTTCAATATGACTTGGAACATAAACTAGACTTGAAACATTCACTAAAGACAAAACATTATATTGATCTAGCCATAGAAAAACTTACTGGCTCAATAAGAAGCAGCATAGTAGACAATACAACAGACACCAAATTAGTAAATCACAACAAAGTAACCTACAGCACAGCACATTTAGATCTTATTAAAAGATGATCGCAATTCAAAATTTACAAACTTGACGGAAAAGCTTTATTACTGACAAATCTCTGGAACGACTACTAAAAAACTCTTCAACTTTAAAGATTTAAACCTTCTGCTAGGCTCCTGGACACGATCTAGTTACTTTTCATATAATAAAACAGCTTTCTCGAAAATCTATCCTTTTTCTTACCTTTATATATAGCGCTATCCTCCGTAAAACATATTTTCCTGAATCCTAGAAACTATCTGTTCGGGCCCGAATGTGTTATATTTTATTACTTATACATACATATGTATTATATGTTCTATTTTGTATAAAGTGTATTTTTGTTACTTCATTTAAATAATTGTTGTTTTATATTAAACATTGTCATTATATTCCATTTTAATAACGCTATTTTTTTAAAAATTATGTACAATATCTTTTTATAATGTATACACTTTAGTCCTTTTTATTATAAATTATAATTTTAAAATATCTCATAGTTTAACTTTTAAGTATTGTATTTCGATGAAAGGAAGCCAGGTGGTGTGTTTATATCCAAAGAGACTTAGTTTGTTTACGCCTTCAGTAATACGCCGGCTTATCTTTCCCTTCAGTTGTTTTTGGACGTTCACAGAGACCAGGAGTACCTGCGGTCTCCCTTTGTAACACCTCTCAGTCAGCCGCATCACCAGTCTAGCTAGTAGAGACTGAGTTGAGGGTACACACTCTAGAGGTACACACTCTCAGGCATGAGTGGAGAAGTTGGCCATTGCCAGCACTCTAGTTGCATATATTTATAAGAGATCTCTCGGCCACTGCCGCCTCAACCTATGAGGAGGGTTGTAAGGATGGTTGGTTGGTAAGAGATAGAGATTGTGCCAGAGGATTAGGAAGAAGAGTAAGTTTCTGGTGGAAGGTTGAGAATATAGATGGGATGAGATCAAGGGCATAAAGGATAATAATCAAAGTCATGATGTAAGGTCTTGTTTGTAACATAATAGGGAGCATTGACTATTGGTCTAAGGACTTTAGACTGAAAGGATTGGATACGTTTGTTGTTCGGAAATTTAGTAGTTCCCCATAGTTAATTTTTTAAAAAATTAAAAAAGTGAATGGAAGTATAAAATAGCTAATTGAGTATAGAGAAGATAATGGAGAGCATTCGTGAAAAAAATATTTGAAAGATGAGTAATATATAGTGGTCACCATGGAAGATGCATCACCTATCATTGTTATCTTTGCAAATCTAAATGTGTATGTAGTTAGTGGGATTGTATTTATTTAGTGTGAAGGAGAGATGTAATCAGTGCCTCATAGTTAATTTTTGCCATGAGTATCCAGTATTCAGCACGTTATTTTCTACTATTATGTTGAATAGATTAAGTTACAAACAAATGTATAATATAAGAAAAGTTCCAATAGTGGCATTTGCTGATGCTGTACTTCTTCACGTGAGGTTAACCAACCCACTGTGGTCAGAATAATAAAAAAAATCTTTTTATAGATCTAGCCAGCGAAAGGAAGGGGCTGGGCGGAAAGGCGAGGCAGCCCATCCTTGAGATTATCCTTAAAAAGTCCCTTCACAACTGCTAAGGAAATGTCTTAAGATCTAGCAGATAGCAATTTAACAGAGGTAAGTCGAGAAGCAGTAGGCAGAAGAATAAAAGTTTTATTGATTTATGGCAAGAGAATCAGCGAAAAAACCACTTCTTAACAAAAAACGAAACAGTTTCTCCTAAAGTGAAAGCAGAATTTTGAAAAATGGACATTTGATGACTGGAGAATAGTGACGTTTAGATTTCAGTTCTGACAGTACTCCATTAGTAAGACGTCTGCCAAATGAAAGATTTGACCAACTCTCAAAACAGTGAAAGATCCGACAAGTGTCATCGTCTCGGCAATTCCTACTTAGCAATTGGCCAAATAAACTTTGCAGATTAGACAGTCAATGCAGAAAAATATTTTCATAATTCGGAAGAGAGTTTGTCCCTTCAATGAATACCAATCTGTTTATTGTTTTTTTTTTCGCGCGGATCTCATTACCGCGTATAGGGAGCGTCCCAGGGGTGGCGGATGTGGAGATGGTCGGCGGAATTTCCTCGGAAGCTCCTCCCGGCTAAGTCCGATGGACTCGCTGACCAACAATGAGAGTGGCCCTCCAGGCTTGCTGCAAACGCCCTACTCACATACTCCAAAAACAGTCATAGATTCCTCTGAGATAAAACGCTCCTTATCAGGAGGTAAACTAGTCTAGTCCCCCGTTCGGGTCTCCGGGTGGGGACTGCTTCAGGGGAATCATGGCGCAAGGTGAAAATTAGAGATCGAAAAATAGGAACGTGGAACGTAAGAAGTTTAAATACGGCAGGTGGTTTAAATTCAGTGATGAAATGAAATGAAAATGAAAAAACTTCTTTATTATCCTGGGACTAAAGTCCCTTAAGAATAAAATAAAATACATAATTGATGACCGGAACAGTGTGGTCATGATTTAGAATAACAAAATACTAAACTAAAAAATAATTAAGGTAGTAATATATGTACATCTTTACAAGTCAGACTTTCGGAATAAGAAAAACAAAAAAAAAAACAAACAGAAATAGCTGGTTCATCAATGATAATTTGAGTAATACAAACACACACAAAAAAAAAATAATAATAATAATAATTGGTATTTATAGCATCTGCAGTTTGAAGTTATTGTCTGTTTGACTGGGTAAGGAGAAGGTGGTTGAAAAGTAGCGATTTGAAGGAGGAAGCAGTACTTGCATGACGGATCTCAGGAGGAATAGAATTCCAAAGAGTGGTTGCTTTGGCTAGAAAGGACTTGTCTAAGGCAGCAGTACGGTGAGGAGGAGGGTAGAGGTCAGAAAGACGGGATCTAGTAGAACGGGACTGAATTGATGATTTAAATTGAAGGGATTGGAAGATGTAGCTGGGACGATGAGTTCTGATAACCTGGTAGAGGAAGGAGGCTAGGAAATACTGGCATCAATGATGATGAAGTAAAAATCTTTAGTTACCGCGAAATTACATGAAGATAATATTAGGCGACGCGAACGCAAAGGTTGGAAGGGAAGAAGTATATCGTCCTACAATTGGTAAAGAAAGTTTGCATGAATATAGTAATGATAATGGGACCCGACTAATAAACTTTGCCATTTCGAAAAAGTAATCAAAAGTACTACGTTTAAACATAAGGATATTTATAAGTATACGTGGACATCGCCGGATGGACAAACGCGGAATCAAATCGATCATGTTTTAGTACAAAGCTGATGGCAAAGTAGCATAATTAACGTGAGATCATATCGTGGTGCAGAATGCGGTTCTGATCATGAATTAGTAATCGCGAAACTTCGACAAAAATTAAATACAAAAAAGAGAATACCGAAATATATTCATCCCGAGAATTTTGATTTAGTTAAATTGAACAATCCAGGAATTAAAAAAAATTCGTGATAGAAGTAAAAATAGGTTCGAAGCTTTGGAATCTTTAGATGAGGAACACGAAGATATAAACAAATTATGGAAGGGGTCAGGGATATTATTAAAGAGGTCGGTAATTTGTGCCTTGGGAAAATCGAAAATAAAAATAAAAACCGCTAAACTATATCCCTTGAAAAATGCAAGTGATTTTCGGTAAGTAAAAAAAGAGACTTCAAAATTCTTGAAAAATAAGAAAAGAGAGTATCTTAAAGGCAAAATAATAGAAATAGAAAAACACAGAAGCCAAAATAACCTAAGAGAGATTTACAAAGGTATAAACAAATCATATTGAATACGGTTAAAGATGCAAATAACAATATAATTGCGGATCCGACCGAGATATTAAATAAATTTAAACAACACTTTGGCGGTATTCTAAATACGGAAAATAATAGTCAATCTCCTCACTCTGAATATCAGAGAGCTGAACCATGGATAGACGCACCGAGTAATGAGGAAGTCGAAATGGCGATAGGAAAATTGAAATGTTATAAAGCTGCAGGAAATGATAATATCACGAGTGAATTAATCAAGGCGTTTGGAGAAGCGGGCGTTTCCAAATTACATGTTATAGTTAAAAAAGATTTGGGAAAATCAAAAAATGCCTGAAGAATGGAAAGAATCGGTACTTATTCCGATTCACAAAAAAGGACCGAGGACGGATTGTAACAGCTATCGTGGGATCTCTGTTCTCCCAGTATGCTATAAAATATTCTCTTCAATACTAACTAGCCGAATCACGGAATGCGCTGAGGAAATTATCGGAGACTACCAATGTGGTTTTAGGCGGAACCGCTCGACTATTGATGGAATATTTTCCTAACGTCAAATATTAGGGAAAAAAATTGGAATACAACGGTGTAGTCCATCAACTTTATATCAATTTTAAAAAGGCTTATGATTCAATAGACCGTCAGAAGCTATATAACATGATGATTGAACAGGGAATACCTAGAAAGTTAGTAAACCTAGTAGAGATGTGTTTGTCGGAAACATTCCATAAACTTAAAATCGGTCATAATTACTCCGAGAGATTTGAGGTGCGATCGGGTTTGAAACAGGGTGATTCCCTTTTACCTGTTTTATTTAATATAGCTTTAGAATATGTCATAGAAAGGTGTACCGAGAAAGGCTTAAATATGGGTGACAAGATTCCGGTTTAGGGGTATGCAGATCATTTGGTACCGCTAGGTGAAGACACGGAAACCATACAACTAAATAGAAGCGTGTTAAAAAAAAAAAACAGTATAGAAATAGGACTCAAATTAAATACCGATAAAACGAAATATATGAGTAGTAGCAGAAACGGAGGCGATCTTGTTGATATTAATTTATCAGGGCATACTTTTGAACACGTAGATAAATTCAATTATGTAGGTTCAATGATAACAAGAAAAAATGAAATCTAGGAAGAAATAAAGTCCCGGTTAAAGGTGAGAAATGCGTGTTATTATTCAGTTGGTAAGTTGCTTAGCCCGCGGCTTCTATCTAAAAATTTAAAGGTTCAAATTTATAAAACTATTATTCTTCCGACGGTTCTATACAAAAAAACTTTGTCTGCCTATTTGGTGATCGCGTTCACATCATCCAAAAACAGGCAATAACATGAGACCTAAAGTTTTAATTTTTTTTTTTTAAACTTCTTTATTTGAATCAAAACACAGACATATTACAGTGCAAGTAGAAGTCTCTATCCCACTAAGGCGAGCCCGTGTGTGGGAAAGGAGTTCACCTGCGGCAATGCAATAAAAGTACAATAACAAACATTAACAGTACACAGTATGATACAATACAATACTTAAATAATATAACACAATTTTATAAAGAAACAGTAACACACTATACAGCAAAAAAAAACAACTATGTAATACATAAGAAATATAAAATACAATTATAAAGAAACAGTAACACACTACACAGCAAAAACAATATAATACATAAGGAATATAAAATACAATTATAAAGAAAAAGTAACACAGTACACAGTATGAAGCAGTAATTGACTAAGCTTAAAAGCTATAAGGAATACATATAAATATATACAAGATATAAAATTAAGGCATGCAAATATAAAATTGAATTACATAATACTTAATTAATACATAAAACAATTATAAGAAACAGTTAAACAGTACACAGAAATAAACAGTAATTGACTACACCAAAAGCAATAAGGTATACAAATTCATATATACAAGATATAAAATTAAAGCAAGTAAATACAAGATTGAATTACATGATAAGTAATATAAAGAAAGATACATAACATAGTACACAGTAAGAAATTGACAAAATCAAAAGTCAAAATTATCAGAAGACTTCTTTTTTTTTTTCCTTATATGAAACTAGATTTTTCACCTGAAATGATGGTTTTAAGATAATATAAAGTTTAGAAGATCTAATTAAAATGGAGTATTTTATTTTTTATTAACCGAGCACTTTCAGTAAAAATGTTATTATCAATATTTCTTGTTCGTATAATTAGAAGTAATTGAAAATGTTATACATCTAACTTGTTAGAAATTTAATGCTCTAAAAGATTGTTTCTTATTTATTTTTTAATAAACTTTACACCTAAATAGTTATTCAAGCTAAACCGCCGACTTTTCTGACATTTTGTGTTTTTTTTGACAATTTGGCCAATATTGACAACCACGTATCTCAGTAGTTGTTTCGAATTTTCCAACATGTTACATACCAAACATGTAGGCAATGTATTGTTCTTTAAAATAGCTAACGAAAAGTTTGCTCTAAAATGTCGAGGAACAGATTTAGAAGGAAAAAACTGAAAAAAGTACTTTTTTTTAGAGGTTTTTCCAAGATGGCGGAAAACGCACAAGGGTGAAAAGTGTGAAAACTTGGGTTTTTAATGAGGGGAGAAGTACAAACAATCGTGCCTAAAAATTAAATTAACCCCACCTTTTTCTAGCCAACCCCCATTTTTGGTCTAATTCTACTGGGCTAAACTTGGACTATGGCAGGACTATTAGGAGCCTCACCGTATAATGTGATTTCGTAATCGAATATGGATTTTATCGTACTTCTATAGAATAACAAAGATATGCTTGGATCTGCTCCCGATTTGATGTTATTGTTAATAATTTTTAATAAATTTTGTTTCCCGACCGCTTATGATTTCCTGAATGTAACAATTCCAATTCAATTTTTCGTGGAAATCTAAAGAGAATCTAAAGGTATGAACGCTTAAGAAGAACATCCCTGCTAATTGAACACGCTCATCGCGTGAAAATGTGTCTTCTTGGCTGAACGGGCATATAACAGATTTAGAAGTTGAAATAGTGACTTCTGTCTTTAACTCCCATCTCCTTAACCTCCTTACTGTCAACAAGACAGTTACTGGACAACAGTAACTTGACGCACTTATTAATATCTTTGTTTGAGGTATACATATATCGTTCATCGGCAAATTGTAAGATTGAATCTTTCTTCAGTGTATTCTTAAATCAGTTGAAAATAATAAACGGCTTAAAATACCACCTTAAGTTTAATATTTCTGAACCACCCTACTTATGACAATTGAATTTGATATTTATAATAATAGATTCCTGTCATTGATTGAATTTATAATATTATCTACATATTTATAAGAGAAACCGATGTTTTTTATTGTACAATAGAGAATCTATTGGGTTGTGTCACATAAAATGTCCGTTTTCAAGGTAAAGGATTTTTATTAAAAATACGATATAAAAACAAGATAATTTTATTCAAAGTATTTACCTTCTTTTTCTACATATTTTCCCCAACGTGACACCCCAACTTTTTTATCCCCGAACTGAAAAACTCTGAGCTTTGAAGTGAAACAAAATCTGAAAACGCACTTTTCACTTGATCATCATTTTCAAAAAGTTTTCCTTTGACGAAGATGTCTAAATTCCTGAACAGCTGGTAATCTGTTGGAGACAAGTCGGGAGAATATGGTGGTGCGGAAGAACTTCGTAGCCCAGTTCTTTCAATTTTTGCACGTATGTTTTGAATCATGGGGTCTTGCTGTCGCTCAGTGAGATCATGAGGTACCCATGTATCGAGCTTTTTTACTTTCCCAATACATTTTACATGTCTGAAAACGGTAGATGCACTTGCATTTAGTTGTGCTGAGAGTCCTTTAACTGTTTGGTAGGGGTTTCCTTCTACTGTATATTTGAGGACATCGTTCTCTATTACGGACGGAGGTCTTCCTCGGGGCAAGTTTTCCAAGTCGGTATCCCCAGCTGAAAACTTAGCAAACCAACGGCGAATGGTCCGTCCATTAACACTCCCTTCCCCAAACGCCTTGCAAATATTTCTAGCGGCCTTAGCTGCTGAATGGCCAAGTGTAAACAAGTACAAAAATATTACTCGAAAATCGCGTGTTTCCATGTTCATATTTGGAGGTGTACTAAAAAGTGGGTAATTGATTGGGAAGCTAATGTTTATAATACAAAGCTAGAGGATTAGTAACTGTTTACTTTAAATATGTAAACATTCGGAAGAAAAAAACAGAGACCTGCAAAATCCTTTATGTATTTCAGAAACTTAAAAACGGACATTTCATGTGAAACAACCCAATATAATCACTTAGTTTTATCGGCTTTTCATCACTCTCTATGAATTTTTAAAATCTTGTACTTGAGATAATATTTTTTCTAAAATCTTTAGCTTTCCAACGATATATTATACATGTATATTGCGGTTCTTAAGTTAAAAAAACAAAAATTTGCATTAAAAAATATTTGTTCAGCTTTTTCCTTTAGTTTTTTACCGAATTCGTTCAATTTATATATTTACCTGTTTTTCATCAGTAGTAACAAGATAATAGTAAAGGTACTTTAGAGGAAGACAATTTAAAATATCGGCATCAAAGCCCTGTCAGACTATTTTAATCAGAATGAAACCTACATGATATTAAAGCCTATTAAGTTTTACATCGATATAGCAAGCTTAATCAAAATCGTCGGAACCGTTTTTTAGAAAATCATAAAAAGGTGCAATATGCATGGTGTAAAGTAGCATTCGGAAGAAACCAACAGAGACCTGCAAAATCCTTTATGTATTTCAGAAACTATAAAAACAGACATTTCATGTGAAACAGCCCAATATAACAGAACAGTGTCGCATGCATGCCTTTAAATAATGCGACTGCTTTTTTTCCCTGATGTGAAAGCTGTACATATGTCGGTATGTAATTCTAGAAGGCTACCCACTGTTGATTTATCCTTGCGAAAACGGAACTGGGTCATTCCATGTGAATTCATCCAGAAATTTGGGGATTTTAGATTTTCATGGAATTCGGCACTATGTATCCTTTCATGTAGTTATGATGTTATACAAAATTTTAATATTCTATCTTAACTAATTTTCAATTTAGAGCCACCCAAACTTAGGCGTTTTTATAACTTCGGCGCTTCCAAAGGCGCTGGCTAACTCCAAGAAATAAAATTGTACTATCGTTATTTTTCAATCAAACAGCACGAAAAATTCTGATTATATGAAGGGAACGATGGTTATTTCTAAAATAAATAAATAATTAATCCCTGATGCTACAATAACTATGAAAAAATATCATGTACAAAAATATAAAAAGTGTCAAGCAAAAGGAATAGTTAAAAAAAAAAAAAAAAAAAATTAATTATGAACTAAAGGCGGTACATCAATTGAAAAAAAAAAAATTCATAAAACCTACCATCATATTAGCTACCAGTAACAATAATCAAAATGATGGGATTTAACCTGCTTAATATGAAGAAAGATATTTGTTTTCAATGGACAAACATTTTACTTAAACTATGGGCATTTAAGGAAATAAATGATATGAGCGAAATAGCATTATTTAAGCAAAACAATGAATTTTTCCAGTACTTGTGATCATACTGGCTACAATATATAATAATAAAAATAATGAGATTTTCGGCAGACAATAGAGTCCCTGAAAGGAAAGCACAAAAAGCCAATTCGGAATATAAAGGATGAAAGTGGCAACGTAATGACTGCCCCAGATGATATCTTAGAATGGTGGTGGCGCCACTATCAGGATCTCTTCTCTGAAGATTATGGTACACCAGGGCTGCAACACAGGAGAAGAGTCAAGAGCCTATAGAAGAAGACGAGGTGGAATATGCTCTCGAAAAGATAAAAATAAATAAAGTAGCGGGGAGAGATGGAATTTCACCTGAATTCCTGAAATTTGGTGGTGAAGAGCTCAAAAAAGCACTCCAAGGACTATTCCAAACTGTATGGGATAACAAGATAATCCCTTTAGATTGGGAATTTAGCGCTATAGTCCCCATACATAAGAAAGGCTCCTCAACCGTATTGGAGAATTATAGACCAATTAGCTTGCAGTTCGTAGCCTATAAAATGTACACCTCTATCCTTGAGATAAGATTGAGAAGTATTGTGAAAAATCAACTCGAAGAGGAGCAGGCGGGCTTCCGCCCGGGAAGACAGACCCAGGACCATATTTTTGTGCTTTGAAACTTTTCTGAAAAGGTATGGGACAGAAATAAAAGTATCTATGTGGCTTTCCTCGAGCTCAAAGCTGCGTTCGATTCTGTGCCTAGAAATGAAATATGGAATGCTCTTGCTGCAAAGAATGTACCATCAGATTTTATGCAGGCAATTCAATCAACATACAGAAATGCAAAGGGAGTAGTCAGAATCAATGGTAGAGAATCCAAATCATTTCCTCTTGATAGAGGAGTCAGACAGAGAGACAGTCTTAGACCTCTCCTATTCTTGATTCTGATGGACGAGATCCATAAAGTCTGCAAGCGAAGAACGGCATGAACTGAAATAGGAAAATGGAAGATGCAGACAGTTCTGGTGAAATGCCTCCTATATGCCGATGTCATTGTTCTATTAGCGGACACAAAAGAAAAGCTGCAACAAGCTCTGGTGGAATGGGAGGCAGAACTATTGCGTAAGGGAATGTCCATCAACGACTCAAAACGAAGATTCTGGTTCTCTCACGGAATGAAGAAGAAAATGTTGAAATGGTATAATGGGAAGATCCTAGAAGTGGTAAATGAATTCAACTACCTGGGAACCATATAGACAGGTCAGGCAGAATTGACCAAGAGATATAGGACACCGTGAAGTAGGGCGAGATGTTAAGATGCACATCTATAAAGCCATTTACTTACCAGTGCTAACATATGGAGGCGAGAGCTGGGTGATGCTCGACAAGCATATCAGCCGAATCACTGCTGCTGAAATGAAATTTTTACGTAGAGCAGCGGAAAGACAAGGCGTGATTGTGTCCGGAACAATAGAATCAGAGAGCAACTCCAGGTACCACCATTGAAGACAATAATGGAAAACAGACTTTTTAAATGGTTTGGATATGTCTGCCGCATGGACGAAATAAGGGAACCAGAAGGACAATGGAAAGCCAGACCTACAGAAAGAAGACCACGTGGCCGACCTAGAATTTCCCATCAGGGTATGGTCCAGAGGATTGGGAGTAACAGGGGCAAGTCCCTTGTAGAAATGAAACGGCACAGCGTAGAACGGGATAACTGGCAGCGCTGGATCGAGGCCCCTTTACACCAATAATGGCTCGAAGAGGAAGATAAAGAAGAAGAAGATTTTGGGCGCATAATACTCAAAAAAAAATGTATTTATATCTTGCTGGTAAACGTAACGTAAAATGTGATGTTTCCATTAAAAATATATAATGAGCCAAAAGCAATGGTTTAAGCAAATCTATGATTTTTTAAAATAATTACGATGGTACTAGCTACCATATATAATAATAATAAAAATCATGGGATTTTGAAAGCTTAATATTTTTAAAAAAATATTTTTTTTTGAAGAACATAACATTTAACCATAGACGTTAATGAAAAAACATATATGAACCAAAAGCAATAAGTAAAGCAAAAGAATGAATTTTCTACAGTACCTATGATGTTAATAGCTATAATATATAATAATAAAAATCATAGGATTTCACCTAGTTTATATTTTTTTAAATATATTTGATGTAAATGAACAAAATATCTAGCTATGGATGTTCATGAAAAAAATATATATGAACCAAAATTAATAAGTTTAACATAAGAATGAATTTTCTCAGTACTTATGATGGTAATAGCTGCAAAATATAATCATAAAAATAATGGGATTTCACCTGGTTTATATATTTTTTAAATATATATTTATCATCTCTAAAAAAAAGTGAAGTAAAGTACAATGTCTCTTTTAGGAATTATGTTGATATAATTATAAATGTTTTGTTCATTAAAAACAAATATTTTATAAAAATATTAAGCTTTCAAAATTCCATGATTTTTATTATTATATATGATAGCTAGTACCATCGTAATTCCTTTAAAAAAAAACATAGATTTGTTTAAACCATTGCTTTTGGCTCATTATATATTTTTAATGAAACATCACATTTTACGTTACGTTTACCAGCAAGATATAAATATATTTTTTTCAGAGTATTATGCTCGCAAAATCTTATTATTTTTATTATTATATATTGTAGCCAGTATGATCACAAGCACTGGAAAAAATTTTTGTTTTGCTTAAATAATAGCATTTCACTCATATCATTTATCTCCTTAAATGCCCATAGTTTAAGTAAAATTTTTGTTATTGAAAACAAATATCTTTCTTCATATTAAGCAGGTAAAATCCCATCATTTTTATTATTGTTGCTGGTAGCTAATATGATGGTAGGTATTATGAAATTTTTATTTTTCAATTGACGAACCGCCTTTGGTTCATAATTAATTTTTTTTTTAACTATTCGTTTTGCTTGACACTTTTTATATTTTTGTACATGATATTGTTTTCATAGTTATTGTAGCATCATGATTAATTATTTATTTATTCTAAAAATAAACATATTTCCCTTCATATAATCTGATTTTTTCTTGCTGTTTGAAAAATAACGATAGTACAATTTTATTTCTTGGAGTTAGCCAGTGCCTTTGGAAGCGCCGAAGGTATGAAAACGTCAAAGTTTGGGTGGCTCTAAATTGAAAATAAGTTAAGATAGAATATTAAAATTTTGTACGATACCATAATTACATGAAAGGATACATCGTGCTGAATTCCATGAAAATCTTAAATCCTAAAATTTCTGGATGAATTCACATGGACTGACCCAACTGGTAATTAGGCAATTTATCTTAAGATTCTTAACACCACTCCATTTGCTCCTTTATCATTCTTTCAAACATCTTTAGTATACACGAACTTAAAGAAATCGGTCTATATGAGGAAGCGTTATTCAGATCCTTATCTGGTTTTAATATTGACAAAACACAGAATTCCTTCTCTGAGTTAGGAAGTTTGTTAAACATGATGTTATGTATATGGTCAAGTCCTGGTGCTGTATTGGGGTTCTTCTCTAATGAATTTTTGAGTTTTTCTAGGATGAATTCTTTCGTTAGTTAAAAATTTTCTATTTGTTATATGTATTTGTCTATTTAAGACTATTTTATCTAAAATAAATTTTTAATAATAGCTTTTATGTTAATTCTTATTGAAATATCAATTTAACTACTGTATGTCTTTCATTGTTCAATGTATGCTTTTCTGTACCTCTAACAATATCATCATATATTAATTATTGTATAAAAATATTAATGTTCTGTTATTTGTTTATTCTACTGTTAAGGCATGATTATGAGAACAATAAATTTTCGAAACGTTGCATGAATAAAATTGTTTGTTTATTGACTGAAACCTAAGAACAGTAAAAAAAAAATAATAATATATATATATATATATATATATATATATATATATATATATATATATATATATATTTATATAAGTTTGTGTTGTTCTCAGGTTTCAGTCAATGAATAAACAATTTTATCTATGCGACGTTTCGAGAATTTATTGTTCTCATAATCATGCCTTAACAGTAGAATAAACAAATAACAGAACATTAATATTTTTATACAATAATTAATATATGATGATATCTGGCCAAAAGACCAAATGATCATGATTAATTCTTATTACATTTATACGCATTTTCGAAAGCCGAAAGACTGGAGGTTGAGCAGGGCGAGAGAACTGTGAAAGCTCTACGAAAGTCGCTTCGAGAAAAGGCGTCTGAAGAATGGGCCAATTGCAGATGGCAGGGCATTGGGGTTCGACACTTCAAGGATACCCCGAGATCCAATAGATATGTATGTGAGAAGCAAGTTGTTTCGATGTCAGAATGATCCAATGCTCTGAAACTGAACCTAAACTACGTTTCCCTGCGTAGAGTCCCAGGAGCCAGCGGACAAGTGAGATAAGTTGGGTCCCTCTGTCGCAAATGCGGCAGAGAGTCTGAAACACCAGCCCATGTGCTGGGAAATTGCCACAACTCCCTACTCATCACGCGTCGACACCACAAGGTTAAGATTTCACCTGTTTTGACGAGGTCTACTGCATTGGTACGGATGAATCAGTTAGGTACGCAGACATCGTTGCATTCCCGAAGAACGGAACCACTGCAATGATCCTGGACCCTACCGTTCGATATGTGACCAATGACCTCGATTAAGCAGGTGGAGTGGAAAGGGAGAAAAGAGCCATCTACGAGAAATGCATCCCTTTCCTAAAAGAGAAGTTCCACGAGACATTTGGCGAGAGACAGTTCTCCGTTAGTGGTCTATATTTTGGGTCTCGCGGAGCGATCCCTGAAAGCACAAGGAGATTTTTGGATGACCTGGGTGTCGATACAAGCGGTGTTGGCAGAAAACGTGATTTTGGACTCCCTGGGGATTATCCACCATCACCTGTATCACAATTAAATGGTGAATGTGATTATATTTCGATCATGTCGTGTGCGCACCAAAGGTCTAAATTTACAATATAGTGGTAGAGAGATATAAAATAATTTAAATAACTAAAAGAGGAAAAACAAATTGAAAATGCATGTGAAATATGTCCAAAAGATTAATAAAGTATGCTGTGTTGAGTAAGCAACCCGATGTATTTGGGCAGCATTGCCAAATAAATAAAGCATTTCTCTCTGACGTAAGAAGTAATAAAATAAAAATCTGGTGCGGGAAACACACGACTTTCACTTACCTCCTTTATTAGAATCGATTAAAGAATTTTCAAATACAGTGAGATAAAAATAAGTGAAACTATTAAAGAATTAGTTAAATGGAATTTCTATAGAAATATGTGTTTTATTAAAAAAATCTATTAAACTATTATCTAATATTGGGTTGTGTCACATGAAATGTACGTTTTCAAGGTAAAGGATTTTTATTAAAAATACGATATAAAAACAAGATAATTTTATTCGAAGTATTTACCTTCTTTTTCTACACATTTTTCCCAACGTGGCACCAACTTTTTTTATCCCCAAACTGAAAGACTTTGAGCTTTGAAGTTAAACAAAATCTGTAAACGCACTTTTCACTTGATCATCATTTTCAAAAAGTTTTCCTTTGACGAAGTTGTCTAATTTCCTGAACAGTTAGTAATCTGTTGGAGACAAGTCGGGGGAATATGGTGGGTGTGGAAGAACTTCGTAGCCCAGTTCTTTCAATTTTTGCGCGGTATGTTTTGAAACATGGGGTCTTCTCAGAGAGATCATGAGGTACTCATGTATCGAGCCTTTTTTTATTTTCCCAATACATTTTAAATGTCTGGAAACGGTAGATGCACTTGCATTTAGTTGTGCTGAGAGTCCTTTAACTGTTCTTAAGTTAAAAAAAACAAAAAATTACATTAAAAAATATTTGTTCAGCTTTTTCCTTTAGTTGTGTACCGAATTCGTTCAATTTATATACTTACCTGTTTTTCATCAGTAGTAACAAGATAATATAGTTATTTTTATATAATAAACAAAAGTAAAGGTACTTTAGAGGAAGAAAATTTAAAATATCAAAGCCCTGTCAGACTATTTTAATCAGAATGAAACCTACATGATATTAAAGCCTATTAAATTTTACATCGATATACCGAGTTTAATCAAAATCGTCGGAACCGTTTTTTAGAAAATCTTATAAAAGGTGCAATATGCATGGTATAAAGTAGCTCTTATGGTCAGCCGATTTTGATGAAGTTTTTGTAACATCTCGGGCGTATAGTTGTCTTCAGTAAAAAATTTCAGTTCCATAGGACTTTTCGTTTCCGCCCGGGAGTTACCACACACACACACACACGCGCGCACAGAGACCTTTTTTCGGGACTTGGTTATTTGGACTCAGGAGACTCTAAAACGTGTATTTCCGTTGAAAACTGCAATTCGAAAATTTTCGCGATCGCAATACTTTCTTTTACTATATATAGTAAGTGAAAGTAAAAATAAAAAAATTTATCTATACAATAAAATTAATACACCTTTTCAGATACATACATATGCTGAACAAAACTAAATTTGAAATTAATTAATAAATTAAGTTAGGTATGAGCAATTAATAATACTTCCTTATTACATTCAACATCTAATATTTGATATGAAACGTCATTGCTGTTCAGCGTCTGTTTGGGAATACAGGAGGTATTGGAACAGTTGGGACTTGAATGATGATAGAGAAGAAGCATGGCGGATTTGAGTCGATAGGGAGTTCCAGAGATTAACAGAGCGGACAAGAATGGAATGATCAAAAATTTTTGTTCTATGTGTAGGAATGTAAAGATCAGAATGGCGAGACCTTGTTTTGAGGGAGTGGATTGACGATTTAAATTGTAGAAGACTGTGGATATAAGGAGGGAGCTGGGTGTTAATGGTTTGGTAAAGGAATGACCCTAGGAAATATTGTCTGCGAATTGGGGGGAGGAGCCACTTTAACTCGCCGTATAAATGGGTCACACGATACCGCTTCGGAGTGTTAAAGACAAATCTTAAAAATATGTTCATAATTCGCTTTAGCCTGTTCTCAAGCACTGTCGGGAGGCCACCATATACTAAGCAGCAATATTCAAAGTGAGGGAAAATAAGTGAGGAAATAAGGAGGTTACGGATGGATAGTGGAAGAAGATGACGGGAACGATGAAAATATTTGAGGTATATATAATATGAAAACATTATATATATATATATATATATATATATATATATATATATATATATATATATATATATATATATATATATATTGTATTAAAACATGAGATTGTTACTGAAAAAAATTGCAAAAATCTTAATCCTAATTTCGGCCTGATCACTTGATGTATAGAAAGAGAAAGAAATAATGAAAAGTAAATTTTATGCTGGACTTCCAGTCCCCTAAGAATAACAGTAACGTATAAAAACTGATTCTTGTGTTCGGCACAGAAACAAAATATAAAAATCAAACTTAAGGATATACTTAAATTATTTATAAATGTAGTAAAGACGACTAATTAAACAACATATGACTAATACTTACATTATTTATAAAAGAAGTGAATAGAACGATACTATTCTTTACGGGTCAATCCATTATAAAGCGTCCAGACCGGCATCTTTGGTGTTGCCGTCCTTCGGAGGGGACGTAAAATGGTGGTCCCGAGCCTGTGCAATATGAGGTACTCGTCAAAGATCCCTATCCTAGTTAAACCTGGATAGCCAAATTTAGAACTCCCACTGTAGCATCGTCCGATTAGCCACAGTAGCATAAAGTTACGTAAATAATCAAATAAATAAACAGACAACAAAACAATCTACATTCGCAATGTTTATTATTATATAAACATATATGGGTCAATCCACTTTGATTTTCGTGATTTTTTGATCAGTTATTCTCTATATATTTTTTAATATAAAACCATAAATAAAAAAAAAAATCGGGCTAATACTTATAGTGTTGCAGCCGTTTTAAGTCAGTTTCATGGGGGAAAACATGTGATCTTGGGAAAATCTTTCTAATTCCTGTAATGTTTTAGATATCAAATCAAAACAATAAGGTAATGACATGCTTTGCATTTTTTGTCCCCACAACTCATTACCTAAATAGTGAAGAAAGTTGTTAAAAAAATTCTGGAAAATTTATAAAAACGAGATTTCTAACGAGATAAAAGTATATGAAGAAAAAGAGACTCACTTTTAATTATTTTTTTCTTATTTAGCTTATTCTTAGTCTTACTTGCTGTAAATTTTTCGATTTTGAGAACATAGCTCCCAAAATTTTGTGATTTTTGGCATAGAAGGCTGGACAAAAAATGCAAAGCATGTCCCCTTATCTTATTGTTCATTTTTGTTTCGATTTGGTATCTAAAAAATTATAGGAATTCGAAAGATTTTCCCATCACATGTTTTGCCACTGCAACACTATAAGTATTAGCCCGATTTTTTTTTTAATTTATGGTTTCATATTCAAAAATGTATAGAGAATAACTGATTAAAAAATCACGAAAATCAAAATGTCGAGCGGCAAAATTATTGAAAATTGGACGATTTCAAATGGATTGACCCATATATGTTTATATAATTATGAACATTGCGTATGTAGATCGTTTTGTTGTCTGTTTATTTATTTGTTTATTTACCTAACTTTATGCTACTGTCGCTAATCAGATCTACAGTGGGAGTTCTAAATTTAACCTATCCAGGTTTAATTAGGATAGAGATCTTTGACGAGTACCTGATATCGCACAGGCTCGGAACCACCTTTTACTCCCCCTCCGAAGGACGGCATAACCAAAGATTTACACCCATTAATAAACACTAGGTTTGAACCAGAGACCTTTGGCATAGAAGGCTGGTATGCTAGCCACCCTGCCACAGGTGATCTCTGTGTATGTAGAGGTATTATAATTGTACTTCTCACCAATGTCATAAGATTATAGAGGATACTTTTTTTTTTTTTTTTTTTTTTTTTTTTTTTACATATTTGTAGTGTTCCTCATTTTAGATTGGAATATGACCATTATTTTAAATTTTCATTTACAATTATTTGGAATATTGATGACTTAGGAGTTTAAGGAATAAATTGTTTTTAAATGAGGTTAAAGAAGATGCTTTGCGTATAGAGGTAGGTATGGAGTTCGAGAATGAAATGGCATGTAAAGGATGATGTTCGATGAGAAGGAAAATTGAGGTTAGAAGGCTGGGATCTTGTGTTAAGCAAATGTACCAATGTACAAGGGGTGAGTAGGTCAAAAATAAAAAACCTACAGAGTCGGTGCGGGATTTCATTACTGAAGTGATAAGGTCAGTCGGAGGTATATGAGAGAAATAAAAATTGTCGGGGTTGAAAGATGGAGCTGATAGATGATGAGAAGATGATGGTGGAGAATTATTGGATGATACAGATAAGAAGGAGTTTAATTCTTCAGATGACAAAGGAATAAATGATGGGGTAGGTGGTTTGCAGAGGGAGTTTTTAAAGGATTTGCCAATTAGTCTCAGAATCAGGAGCTGAGGAAAGGGTTTTATGAAAATAATAGTATTTCGTTGCCTAACTGCTGTTTGTGTCAAGTTACGGAGTGCCCTGAAGGCTTGATTGTCATCTTCCAGCCTTGTGCGTCTATAGCATCTTTGGGCTGCCTCACGTCTCTTTTGTAGCTGTTTTATTTCTTTACACATCCAGGGCGCAGGAAGCAGGGTGGTGACGGAAGGTACAGGTTTTGAGAGGAGCATGGTTGTCAAGGATGCTCAGTAGATTAGAAGTGAGGATGTCTACCATTCAGTCTATGGATGAGCAGGAAAAAATTTCATTCCATTTCAAGATCGGGTAGGATATTTTCATGAGTAAGTGCTGGTTATGAAAAGTTACAGTTTCAGGAAGGATGTCAGGAGTTCATATATTATATGATATTTGTATTAGGTCATGGGATGAAAGAAACAGAACCGGTAATTGTGAGGAGGAAAGAAGGTTATGTGCTGAATCGATGATACGGACTTCAGACCAGAAATTGTGGTGGGTGGGAACATAGGGTACACTAAATAGACGGATAGGGAACAACAGGTTTTCCAGATGGAGTCATTATAATGAGATAGGAGTTTGGTATTGAGGTCACCAAAGATTATTATGTTGTTACAAAAGGAACGTTTTTGTAAAGAGTAAATTCGAGGGATTCTTCAAAAGGAACTAAAGGAGGGCAATAGGTTACAATGTATAGAAGAGGATTATCTTTGAACGGAACTGCGATCAATATTAACCTCTAGGATTCAAAACTGCAAGCTGTGGTGGAGGTAAAGCCCGACCCCTCCGCCTGTTTGGTAGTTGCGGTCGTGACGGATGAAGGAATATTCAGAAAGAGAAACAGAAGAGGGAGGGATGTAGGGTTTTAACCATGTCTCGGAAATGGCAGTGGTATTATTAATGTTACGGGTGAAATATGAATAAATTCATCATAATGAGCGGATAAGGACTGGGCATTAATGTGGCAGGCAGTTAGGATACTAGACATGCTGGAGGTGAGATAAAAAGTACATAAGGGTTAGATGGAAGACGCTTAACATATAAGAGTACTGAATTGGCTGTATGGAGAAAAAATTAAATTAATAAGTCAATATTGCAAAGAATAATCTAAAGCCATCTTGAAATAAAAACATAAATTTTTGAAAAAATCTTTGCTAACAAAAGCACATAATGATAAAATATTACTAATAAAATAGCCTATCGAAACAAAGAACCTTTAGCGAAGATCCTAGTGAGACAAACCAGTAGACGGGAATACCGAAAACCTTAAGATCCTGAGAATGTTCAATGTAGATGATGGGCTGTCATCCTTCCGGCAGTGTACCACATATACTTTAGTTTTTCAGCAGACTTCTGATGAGCGAACCAATGTAGGTGCCTGTGTTTAGCCGGGTCATCTCCTTGCTCAGATATATCCAGTGGCAGTTCAGACCTAGTTCCATATAAAAAATGAAGAAAGAAAAAATTTTGGATCTTAGATAGCGTTTTTGGATTATGTCTGCCAGGTGAAGCCAATCATTACATTACTGGAAAAAAAAAAAAAAAAAAAAAAAAAAAGTGCACACCACACTTTTTTTAATAATTAAATTCTATAGTATTAATTCGTATCATAACCATGTTTTTTTACTTGAACCTATTACTCAGATTGAGTTTTTTTTTTTTTTTTTTTTTGTTTACTAAATTTGTGGAGTACTAATCACAAATCCTTCAATACATTTAGTAGACAAATAAAAGTATACACCTATTTAATTCCAAAATGAGTCATTATATTTCGAGTTTTTGTGCCGGAGACATGTACTCTGAAGATCTTGGTATACCAGTGAAACGTGATGTAGGCCAGGGAATGAGCTATCTGGAAGTGGAAAAAAAATATGGTATACCTTTTTCATCGGTGCACAAAATTTTTAAATCTGATTATGGTCTGGGTGGCTGTGCAACATGTGTAAACAATGCCAAAACGGCAAAATCGAGGCGGAGGTGTGATGGTTTTGGGAGCTATTACTGCTTCATGGAAGTAACTTTTGTTGGGAGTCAACTACAAGATGAACAGAAATGTTTACTTAGAACTGATTAAAGAAAAGTGCATCCTTGAAGATGGAGTTTTTTCAAGTGAGGATTAATTTTTTTTTTGCTAGATAACGCCCCTTTCACACGTCCCGTATTACAAAAGCTTGTTTTCGGGAAATGAATGTTAATGTTTTAGACTGGCCTGCGCGTTCAGCAGACTTAAATTCAATTTAAAATTACTGGCAACATCTTTCCAAGGAAGTTTACTGGCAAGGATTTTTTCATAGTGAAGATAAACTCTGGTATAAAATTTTAATGTCAGCGGAGAAAATAAAAACTGAAAAACCAGAATAATAAGAAATCTTTGTTTATTAATGATCAGACGATAGTCGTTAGTAGTTGAAAATAATGTAAACACTATACTCTATTAATCTAGAGAGTTTAATTTATTATTATTAAGTTTTAACTTTCATTTAATTAGTGTGCACCTTTATTTGACCACTTTAATTTCATTTAAAAACATATGTATAAATTTTGGTATCAAACAAAATATTCAATTCTATTTTTAAAAACCTTATATTTATGTATTCTTATTCCCTCAGATTCAGAACATATTTAGTCATAAAACCATAGAAATCGGATGTTCACATTTTTTGTCCAGTAGTGTAAAGATAGGAAGACCGATTTTTTTTTTTGTATTATACAAAGATCTAGTTTGATATTAGAAGAAAAAAAAAAGAAATGTCTTCAAGTTATACAAAATTTTGGGTCTTATAGGGGGTTTTCGGATCAATTCTGCCAGGTGAATCCTTGTCGACTAATATGTGTTTCCCGGATAAGGTATCCTCTCCATACTGCACCCCTAAAATACATTCAGCTATATTATATAATTACACTGCTATATAATTGGACTTCCTGCCAACACAGTAAACTCTATATACACATGCTATATGCTCCAAGGAGATATTAAGGATTGAGTCTGATCTAGTGTTGTAAAAACAGCTCGCCTAATTGAAGGCTCAGAGACTCGAGCCATAGCTTAAGCCCTGAAAGCTCGAGGCTTGAAGACTCGGCTCGAGCCTTCTAGCCTAGTGCTGTAAAAAATGGCTCGAATATTGAAGGCTCAGAGACCCGAGCTCTGAAAGCTCGAGCCCTCAGCTAAAAGCTCGAGCCTTATAGCCTCACAATAAAAGACTCGAGTCTTATCTCAACCTTTATGAAGCACTGTGAAGGGCTTAAAACATTTTCTTAAATCAAAAGTTTTCTTGACAATTTTGCTGTATAATAATCATAAATTTTTTTCTCGAAATTTCCCTTAAAATGAAAATTAGCATTTAATTTTACGCTCAGATATCCCTGATAACCTCCAAGGCGACTGAAAAGAAGGTGACCTCGGGACCTACTGTCTTAAAATAGTTAGTAAAGTGCTACCACTGGGTAGTTCTTTCTCAAGACATTTTCATGACTTTTTATTTTCATACTACACATTTACTTATTGTATTCTTTAGTACAGTTACGGTTTTCCTCATTACAGTAACCCTGCAATGGTTGCATTTATTTCTACGCGTACCATCTTGCGATACAACGCGTATTTTTATTACATAATATAAATTATGTTACAGAACATTAAGTTACATACAAAATAAAATAAGTTAAATAAAACTAATAAATATAAACTGATAAATTAATCATTTGTTATAACGAATTAACAAAATAATACTAACTAATTGACTAAACAAAGAAACCAGTATCAAATAATTCATTTGTTATAACTACTTAACGAAATAATACAAATTAACTACCTAATTGACTAGTATTTGTAACAGTGAAAGTAAATGAAATAAAATTAATAACGAGTTATTGCCTGTTGCTATTTCTCTAATTCTGCATAGTCCACCCGGTCCACAAATTCATCAAATTTTGAAAAATATTTTGTAAGATCACACTTCGAAGGCGGCCATTGGTCTCCGTTAAGTAGGACTGTTGAGATCAGTTTGTGTCTATGTTTGTCCAGTTTACTGCAATCAAATAAAAGATGGTCGTATGTCTGTTCGCTTTTACCGTCACACTTACAGATTTTGTCGTCAGTTAGTTTGAATCGAAATAAATAGCTTCTGGCTCCTCCATGTCCCGTCAGGAATTGTGTCAGTTTGTAGGATATTTTTTGAAGTTTAGTTCGATCGTCAATTGTTTTAATGAAGTCATAGGTGTGTCTACCTTTTGTTGAGATGGCCCATTTTGTATTCCACTTCTGCCTTATTTTCATTGACAGTAAGTGTTTGATGGCGCTGATCGGTGCCTCGTCGTATGCTATCGGGAGAGCGGAGTCTCTTGCCGCCGCTTTAGCCGCTTCATCCGCTAGTTCGTTCCCAACAACGCCAACATGGGCTTTAACCCACTTAAAGCTGATGTTCATACCTTGCTTATGACAAACTATTAGTCCATGTCTGATTTCCTCTAAGAGCCCTTCGTGTATGTTCATGTTCCTTAATTTCGATACAACTTTAGTACAGTTGTGAATTACTATAAATAAATAAAAAAAAAAATAAATAAATAAAAATTACGCTTATTTTCATTCGCTTTCCTGGCTGTATATTGTAAACGAAACAAGGAGTTTTAGGTTTCCACAATTTTCCGACCTGGGGTAACCTGATACAATAATCATCATAGCATTTCTTCCCAAATTTTCATTCGCTTTTCCGATTTTATCTCATCAACGAATCACTGAGTTTTCACCATTTCCAGTCTTCATTACCTTTTACAAATTTGTGTGTAAGATAATATATTTTCTGAAATCTTTCTCTTTCCAATAGCATATTATACGTCTAAAATACTGCCCTTTAATAAAAAAATTCAATAAAAAATATTTATGCTCTTCTCTCATTTAGTTATAGACATCAAGTTCGTTCAACTTCTATATTCAGCAGTTCATTATCAATGGTTATAAGATGGTATAGTTAATCTTTAATTAGGTTAATCGTATAATAATTAGTAATAAAGTTAGTTTTCATTTTATTAATACATTTATGCCCTATTTGTCACTCTCCATTACATTTTACAAAGTTTTGTGTAAGATAATATTTTTTCTAAAATCTTTCTCTTTCCAATGGTTTTGCCATGTCGTCACTTCTCTCCCCTCTTCTTTTCAAAAAGTCCCATATTTTGGAAGTCTCCTATCTCTTTATCGGACAAAGGGAGGCGGGGCTGATATGGGAAGTGCTGCAGTGCAACCCACTGCCAGCCCAAGCCCACGGACAATCCAAGAGGGTTTGGGAAATGCCTTTTGACTTTTGCCGACAAAGCTTTTCCCCTCAGTATCCTCAATACATTACAGTATATTATAAGTCTAAAATAGTGTCCTTATTATTAAAAAATACAATAAAAATATTAATGCTCTTTTCTCCTTTAGTTAAACATTAAATTTGTTTAACTTCTATACTTAGCAGTTCATTATCAATGCCAATAAGAAGGTATGGTTAATTTTTGGAATGTACAAAATATAAATTCTACAACAATATAGTGAGTATAATCACATTGTTAAAGCTTTTTATGAGTAAATGGTAAAAAAGTACAAAATCCTTGGTATAAAGTAGCCCTTCCGGTCTATTGCTGTAACATCTCGGGCGTATACTTGTCCTAAATATGAAATTTTAGTTTCGTACGTCTTTTCAGTCTCGTGCTGAACTTATCACGCATTTAGACACCTTTGTGTGGGACTTGGTTATTTTGACCTCTCCATTAAAAACTGGAATTCGAAAAATTTCACGATCGCAGTACGATAATCAGGATGTAAATAGTCGAAATGGTGAAAATCCACTTATTCGTTCACGAGATAGAGCTGGAAAAGCAAATGAAAATTTAGGAAAAATACATGCTGCTTATTGTATCAGGCTACCACAAAATATTCAGAAAATGGTGGAAATGATGAAAATCCATTGATGTGCTCAAGAGATAGAGGAAAAGCTAATAGACATTCGGGGGAAAGCGATATGGTGATTATCATATTAGGCTACCCGAAAATTGTTGTAACATTTTGGAAATGGTGAAAACCCATGATTCGTTTACAACATACAGCCAGAAAAGGGAATGGAAATTAGCATAAAACTAAATGATAATTTTCATTTCAAGGGAACTTTCGGAAAATTTTGATGATTATTCAGCAAAATTGTCTATAAAACTTTGAATTTAAGAAAATGTATTAAGCCCATCAAAGTGCTTCATAAAGGTTGAGATAAGACTTGAGTCTTTAGCTGTGAGGCTAGAAGGCTCGAGCCGCGACTCAAAAGGCTTGAGCCTTGACTTGTGGAAGCTCGAGCCTTATAGCCTTATGACTCAGCTCTTTTACAACACTAGGCTAGAAGCTTTAATCCAAATGTTAACATGTTACATTCACGCTTGGAAGACAATCGTGCCCTCCAGTTCTCTTCAACTCCACTTCAGTGTTTTTCTTTGATACAGTCCGTTATTTTGGTTTCCTTCTAGATAAAAGACTAACTTAGTACCCGCATACTAGACTTAAACAACAAGAACTTAATCCACGATTTGGCCAATTATACAGACTATTAAACAGAAATTCTAAACTTTCTATTGAAAACAAATTGCTAATTTACAAGACAGTACTGATACTATCTAGACCTATGGACTATAACTGTGGGTGACAGCCAAATTGTTCGACATCAAACGCATTCAATCCTTTCTATCCAAAGTCCTCCAAACAATAGTATTAAATATTGTGCTCCTTATTATGCCACTAACCATACTTTACACAACGACATAAATATTCAATTTATTTTAGACCTTTCTCTATCAAAATTCCATCAGAACCTTATTCATCACCTTGATTCTCTCTAGCTCAATCCCTACCCAGCTCCTCACTATCCAACTAGAAGGTTGAAACGGCAGTGACCCTGAGAACTATTGTAAACATTTATATTGGAGTTTTATCACTGGCTAGATTCTCTACTCATGTGATGTACGTTTGTAGCTTGTATTTATACTGATGTATATGAGTGATTTATAGATTAAGTATATATTTTATTGATTCTTTATTGTATAATTATTTTATTGCTGTGTAAATATTGTATGAATGTAGTATTTCACTACTATTATTAATGTCCAAATTAGGAAAGATTGTAATATCACTCAATAAAAATTGTTATAAGAAGAATAAATGTGTATAATTTTATTGTATAGAATTTATTTATATATATATATATATATATATATATATATTTTAGGGGTGGGCGTTTCTGCCACTTTGAAAAAATATAAATCAACTGTTCGTTGACAAAAACAAAAGTTTTGATAACTGTTTTTTAACGGTTCATAAAACAAACAAAATGAATAGTTTTCCTTAGATTATCATTGAATAATAACAACCCTGAAAGCGTTCTAATTGTTGAATTATCATTGAGAGAAATGCCTTATTTCATAAGTAGTACAACAAAACAAAACAGTGCTGCCCAACGGTATTGTATTCCTACCAAATACAGCATACTTATCAATCAATGACTTATAGTTATATTCAGTAAAAATGTTATAAATTTACCTTAACATTTTTTCTTTATTAATAGTTTTATATTATAATAAGTAATATAGCACACAATTTACAGCACAAACCCAACAAATAGAAAAAAAAAAAAAAAAGGGAAAATACACACATAAATGACTAACAGTATCAAAGCAAATTAAAATTTAAGTAAAAAGATAAGACAGTATATTATAAAAAGGATATATAATAAAAAAAACATTAAAGAAAAATATAAATAAAATTAGATAAAAATCTTAATCCAATTGACATCCTTACAGGTGATAATTGATTATCCCTAGACAGTCTAATATTATATTCTCAAACAACATGGACCTATTATATTATATTCCCTATTACCAAAACCTCAGCCTTCCAAAAAGCCTCCTTGTTCTGCTGGGGAAAGTTCCACAGAACTCTCTCTCCCTCTCCGAAGGTCTTGTGGAACTCTCTCTTTTAGGAAAGGGATACAATTTTTGTTGATCTTTCTCTTTTCCCTATCCACTTCACCTGCCTGATGAAGATCGTTTGTCTCATACCAGATGTTCAGGTCGAAGATCAATGCTGTTTTTCCGTTTTTGGGAAATGCTACAATGCCTAGCCAAATCATCCATGTCCCTGCAATAGACCTCGTCAAAGCAGGTGTATTCCTTTTCCCTAAGGAAATTTGTTAATGCATGCTTGACCCTATGGTACCGGCAAGTAACAAGGAGGGAGTTTTTGAGGCATTTTTCCAGCATGTGTGCTGGTGTTTCTGACTCTCTGCCACATTTGCGGCAGGGGGACCCAACTTCTCTCGCCTGTCCTCTGACACCGGGGACCCCTCGCAGGGGTGCATAGTTGATATTAAGCTTTCGGACGTTGGACCATTCAGACCCTGACATAACTTGTTTTTCACATATATATCTGTTGGCTTTCAGGGTCTCTTTATAAGGACAAATGCCAACACCCTGCAATCTGCAACTGGCCCATTCTTCAAAAGCATTCTCTCTAAGTGACTGTCGTAGAGCTCTCATAGTTCAGTGGCTATAATATCCATCCATTTTTTCTGCACATTCAGCAATTTTAGCTGTAGTCAAATATAAACTGGAATAGATCATCCTACATTTGACAGTCGCAGATCAATGGACCAATGCTGTAATGGAGCCTCCCATGACAGTGGATCAGGCTAGTGTTGTAAAAGAGCTGAGCCATAAGGCTATAAGGCTCCAGCCCTAAAGGCTTGAGCTTCCACAACTCGAGTCGAGGCTAAACAATGGAATGGAACAACAAGAAGAATGGAATCCAAACTGATGGGAAGGAATAGTTTGGGATTCTAATAAAGGTAACATAAATTTGAGGAGGATTTTTTTTTAAGAATTCGGAAAAGACTAATTGGCCTATATGATGCAGTGTTGGAAGGTTCATCTGGTTTTAAGAAGAGGATAATAGTGGAGTGTTTCCATAAGAGAGAAAAATAGGATTTACATTTCTTAATATAATTATTATTTCGATAAATATTAGGCCGTTCTACAAAAGAAATCTTGGATATATTTTTTTAAACAATTTATTTAATTTCCAGTCATCGCAACGTTTCAGTCTCTAGGGCCATTCTCAAGCTTCTATAATCAATTAAAGTTTCATTGCATTTATACATTTTCAACATCTAATTACAACACATAATAAATTATTTTTAATAATTATGTCACCTACTATGCATATCCATGTTAATATCAATTCATTTCACCGTTTATCAGCAGCGTCGTCATAATTTTTAAAAATATCATTTTTCCAAAAAAACCTGTACTCAAAAATATCATATTATATTTCATCATCAATTAAAAAAAAGGGGATCTATTTATTCAAAAAGGAAAGAAAACATTTTTATTAACTTACTCAACAGTTTGGCCGTCTTTAGGTGTTCTCATGCGTGACTAAACATGGGGTGGGGATGCCAAAGGCTTTATATATTTACTCTGTCAATAGCACTTGCATAAAAGGTGTTCAGGTTGTCAACGTCTATTTGGTGTTTAACTGATTTTTCTAATTTTTTTTATTTTTTATAATTATTATTAGTTCAGGGTGCAGTCAAAAGAACACACAATTAAGATATAAACTTAATTGTGTGTTATTTTGACTGCACCCTGAACTAACTTCTCTCACTTCCTCACACAGTCAACTATTCACACTTCATAATAATTATTATTATTTCAAAATCTCGATAAATGAGCATCGAATATGGCAGATCGTAAAGAGTTAATAGTGAAGACATTTTGAGAACTATAAGAGAAATCATTATATGTACTATAAAACAATATTCTTTTGTGTAAGAATGCCGCAGTCTAGTCGGCTTACTAACCCCCTTCACAGATAGGTTTAATGCGATAAATATACTTTCCAGCTTGAAAAATAGCAGCCTACTTCATCTTTGTCCTGTCATCTCTTCAAATTAACTGTTTTCTATTATCTCTTATGGCTTGTGAATCTAACAATACAGAACTTTGAAATTTTATTTTTATTTGAAGTAATATCCAAAAGAATGCCAATTAAACGTTGTTGTGCGGTTCCTAGCCTTTCATATATGCCCCTAACTTTATACTTTTTGGGTTGGAGAGCCTACAGACAATCAAGTATTAGCACGCGCGGATATTGCGTCATTGCCTATGTCACTTGTTAATTTATGCTTATTTCAGTTACTTTTCTTCAGAACTCATAAAATATTTGTAATAATGATACTCTAATTCTTATTAGTATATTAATGTTTTGAAAAAAATTATTTTAAAAATTTTGGTTCAAGGCATATTTTGCTTCTGACTTGAAGATCATTTCATTATCCACTAACTATAAAATCACCATGTCCTGAATGAGTAAAGGTAGCTGGGGTGTTTTAAATCAATGATTCTAGAAATAATTATCTTCGCTAATAATGTATTAGAGTATGTATAAAAGTATAATATATGTATAATATGTTTTTGTTCTTATTTTGTATCATTATATAAATTAAGCTGGTGTGTAGTACATTACCAATTAGTTTGAATTTCAATAATTATTATTATTATTTTAATTGTTGTAGTGTAATGTAATTTTTTTGTATGATTTACCACCTGTGATTGGGCCTAGGCCTGTTGGTGGATGATGTAAAATAAAATTTAAAAAAAATGTCCATAGGATAGTGGTCATGGATTTTGTTCCAGAGATTAAAAAAAAAGAAAAATGATAATTAATAATTGTTATCCTCTATCAATCATTCGAGACAAATCATTCAGTAGACCCAAAGTTTAGTTTCGAGGGCCATTCAGACGTACCAGAAGATGGTACTTTACACGAGGAGGCTAGGATCCAGAACGACTGAGCCAGCAGATGACCGTTTCATCATGATGCAAACGTTAAGGAACCGTACACAGAGAGCTGTAGAAACTGTTTTTTGGCTGATAATTTCTTGTCAGGTGAAGGTGAGTGTAAGGACAATAAGCAGAAGGCTCACCGAAGTGAATTTACACTCCAGGGTCCCAGCAGCAGGTCATCAGTTTAGGCAGCTCACCGATATTTTTTATTATTATTATTAACTGATAATTATCGAAGTTATAGATCACCTAAAGTCAGATCTTTGACTGATTTATAAACTTCACATGATTATACTGATGTAATAAAAGAATCTAAATAAGTTTATTGTCGATTATAAGTTAAAGGGGGATTGGACTAGCTGCTGCTCCTCCTTTATTATTTACATATTCTACTTTTTTTCTATTGTCCAAGATCTAAAGCCTTATCTTTATCAAACAGAATCGTTGTGAGTTGAGCTCGTCATGGCCAATGACTTCAGTGAAACAAAACCTTGCCGAAATTTCATCATGTATATCTTTCCCTGTCATTTCCTAGTTAGTCACTCAGTAAAAAAATCTTAATTTTTTTCTGTAAAAATCAATTATGAACTAGAGGATTCACAACTCTGCAAGAATTGTCAATCAAGGATCAATCATATGTCATCAAGGAGACATCCGGGTAAAGGAGATGAAAAGTTTGCAAGCTCATTTGCTGCTTCCATATAACCCTCGCGTAAAATATGACCAGTTTGATGAAATAGGAAGAGAAAACATTCATAACAATATCAGTCGATAATTGCTCAGTTCACTTGGACATCAAATTTTTAATTTATCCATTCCCCCCCTGATGTACGTGGACGTTTAAAGAATTCTGGGCTAGTTTTCTCATCTAAGAGTCCTACCAGTGAATACAGATTGGACATCTGTGTATGTGTCATCATCCAAGTACATATTTTGCCATTCATCGATCTTCACAATACCACCACATCAGTATAAAATGAAAAGTTTTTCTTTCTATGTTCACTTTTGGGTCGCAGAAACCTTTTGATCCTTTTGTGTGAAACGCAAAATGACATGTGTATCAATGTTTCCGATCACTCTTCTCACATTTCGGAATCACTCGAGTTTCATCAAAAGCTTCGGCAAAATGTTACCGATCTATTCGGAATGGATATGTATGTCCAAACACCTTTATTTTCATATAAAAGAATGATTTCCGAGTTTTTCTCATTTTCATGGTATTTTATTTGTTTTTTTTATATCTCAATTTGAATGATTTATAATTTTCTAAATGTGTTGCAGGTATTTTTATTAAAATGTGGAGAGGCGGTAAGGTGGGGCCGGCGGGGGCTCAAAGGGGTCTGGGATGGCCGCTTCAATGAGAGACAGCTCCACTGCTCCGAATCACCCGACCACGGCAAACTTTGAGTACGATGACAACGAGTGGGACATAGGTACCATTTAAAGTATCATCCTTTAATTAAGGCATATTAAATACTCTTGTCTTATTTCATTTTAAAAATTGTTCTAATAATTTAAACTCTGACTTATAAAAATGAATAGCATTACTCTTATTTCTGAATTGATAATTTTGACGTTTTCTACTGTCCAAAAAAAAAAAAAAAAAAAAAAAAAAAAAATATATATATATATATATATATATATATTAATTGTTAAAAACATTTTTTATTAAAATGGGCACAGTGCTACTGCACACATATGGGTGGTTAAAGACAAAAAGGAAATGCTAGAGGATAAACTAAAATTTTGTTTTTATCAAGTTGACTAAAAACTCTGTTCTGTTATGCCTCTTAGTGGAAAAAAGAGCGATTTAGTGGCCAAAATTTCACAACTTTTGATCGAATTAAGATAAATGAAAAATTCTGTTTTCACTTATAAGTATGGGATGTCCCTAATTTGGCATAGTAAAAACATTGCACCCATTTTTCTCTTGATCTTCGAAATTATTTATTTTATAAACTGATTTACTTACTTTTTTTTTTTTTTTTTTTTTTAATTAAACCACTTCATTCCATATCCAAATTGAAATAAATGACCTATCATCCATCTCTATAGAGGCCTCTGGGCCTATGCAGAGTTTCTCATAAGTGTCTTGTCATATTTTGGGAGCAGGTACTAGCCCTCAAAAGAAACAAAAAAGTTCATATGACCCATAGTCTTAACTTGGCAAATGTGTACTTAATCTCTTCTTCTTTGTAATCTTCATTTTCCTGTCTTTTCTCAAATTTTATATCCTGATAGCTAGGATCTCGATTCGAGCTTGGATCCAAGTGCTAAAGGAATATTGTGCTGGCTTATTAATTTTATTAAGATTATAGTAGTTTTATTATCATCAGTGAAGAATGTATTCAAATACATGGAGTTGCCAATAGAAGTGGCAGGGGGACAGTCCAGGAATATGGATGGCGGTTTTCTGAAAGGCAACTGCCCCGTTCTGGAAGTGTACCGTTGATCAAGGAAGACCTGCGTCCTTTGCACCATTCAGACTGTTTAGTTTTTATATTTATAAGAAGGAATTAGTGCGGGTGGTGGTCAATGAATGAAACAATTACGTAGTTTCAGCCATTTATTTTCTGCCGTTTCGACCCCCATTGTGGGCCATCATCTGGGTGTATTGTAGGCGAATGGAAACTATATTTTATAAATACACCCTGATGATGACCCACAATGGGGGTCGAAACGGCAGAAAATGAATGGTTGAAACCACTTAATTGTTTCATTTATTGACCGCCACCCGGACTAATTCCTTCTAGTAATTCTCAATGGCCAACAAATTATATCCAATTTTATATTTATAGTTATAGTTGTTTAGTTTTGATGAAAACAATAGTAACAGCAAAAAACACTAAATTTGTTTTATCACCTTAAGGGTTAAAAATCCAACAATGGGTCATATGAACCTTCTTGTTCCTATTGAGGTCTATCGCACTCCTAAAATTTTAATTAAATTAATAGGCCAGCAGAACTTGGTTGGTTTTTTCAGCCTTGAAGGATTGCCCAGATGAAAAAAGGACGTGAAAATGAAAATCACAAACATTAAGATATCCAGCACACATTTTTTTTTTTTTTAAGTTTTGCCTGCTGAATAGGAAGTTATGATTCTAGTGACATATTCCAATACATCTTATGTGATGTTGTCAGGATATAAAATGAAAGTCAAAAGACTAATTCAAATAGAAAAATGTTTTATAAAAATACATTAAATGTTTAGAAGAAAACCAACATAATTTGCAGTATTAATAATTAGTTAAGACATTTGGTGATAGGACACAGGACTTAACAAGCAAGAAAATAATTTAAATTTTGGGTAGTTGGGTACTTAAGGGAGCAGCATGTTCTAGGAGATATAGCAGTAGTCTAGTGTCCTCCAGGCATCGAGTTCAAAACCTAGCTTTCACAGAATTATTTATAATTTATTTTGTTATTTAACCGGACAGTGACCCAGGGGTATTAAGAACCTCCAATGTTTCTCTCTGTAAGTGACATGAAAATTACCACTGCGTCTAAAGAAACATACAAAGCGCTTTTCGGTCACCTAACCTCAAAGCATTATGGTTTTCACTGTTACCAATTAAAACTGGAAAAATCATTCCGCATTGTATTGAGAGGCCTTCATCTAACCACATCTACAACAGCTATTAAACAAGAACTAGAAGTGATTAGTCATCCAGCAGGAAATGTAGCATGTGTTCTACACCCATCTGATAAATATCCTCTACCATTATTTTTCGTGGATTTGGAACCATATGAACCATGAATGGATGAATGAATATGAATATGGATATATTTAATGTCACAAGGCTAGTTTACTCCAACATCAAGTTCGAGAAACTAAGACACGATAATATTATTGTGAACTGCCAAACCGTAGGTAGGCCTTACAATGACATAGTGCCATAATCAGGCTAGGTGTGTCTAATGTACAGGTCCACATGCATCTAACACACCACCTAGCAGGCTATAGAGGATGTGCAATCTATAAAAGCCTATACAGGAACAGGGCTCTGAATGCACTAATTATAAGACAAGAGGTGACTCGCATCCAGCCTCCTGAGATTAAATCTTCTGCTGCTATTCCAGAATTAAAAAAAAACATCAACTCAAGCCACCACACAACAACTTTCTACTACTTCAACAGCACTTCATTATCCTCCCCAGGACGTCAAACCAACCTCCGAAGCTACAAGAAGACAACAACCTCGACCTCAGGCTCCTAATCTAAGCCCCAGACCTCTCACACAAGTCACAGACCTCCCAATCCAAACCTCAGACCACATATTCCCAGTCTATACCTTAGCTAATTCCTCCCCATCTTAAGCCATTACGGATTAATTTACTGCCTCTTCATCCACAGCCGAGTCCCACCTATTAAACTATATAGTCAAATCCTACTCAAATTTTAAAAACCGAACCAAATTCTCCCTTACCACAGCGTATCCAGCCATTGGTTAGCAATGTAACCATATCAGCTACCCAACTCAACCTCCTGATCCTTATACTCTTCACAACCAAAATCCAACTAACATCACCTTCATTTGCCATCCTTCATTTTAGAATTACAAGCAACCATCCGACAACAGATTTCTCTCCTCACCAGACTCCTGTCTGAAACTCTTTTTCCAATCTTATGATGAGTTTAAAGCCCCTAACTGTCACTTTATGGAATGCGAGTGGTCTACATAACCACCGTGACGAACTCAACATATTTCTGCATGATAACATAGATATTGCACTACTGACTAAAACCCATTTCACTCAATGATCACATTTTTACGTACATGACTACATTCTTGACATATCAGACCACCCAGGCAACACTTCCCATGCTATTTCGTGTATCCTAATTCATAAATCCTTACCCCATTCCCTCATCCCTTCGACTCCAACTAACGCCATTCAATCCACCTCAGCAAGCACTTTTGCTGTAAGCACTATCCCCACTTCGACTATTGCTGTACGGTATCGGTGGTGTGCCTGGGGATCTCGAGGTAAAAATAAAATGCTGAATTAATTGGTTTGTTTGATTCATTTCGGGGTTTTCCCTAGATACACCTTCCGTATCCCAATTTTATGGCGAGTTCAAACTGGCTTTACCCTTCCAATCGTCGCAATTATTTCCTTGCGTCATTCCCTTACCAAGTTATCCAATCCTACCATCCATCGTACATTTTTGATCTTGAATTGTCAAATCCTGTGTCCACCCCCTTGTACCGCACGCTCCATGCCTTCAATTTTTATTTTTTTTATTTTTATCGCAGTTAGTTCTATTTAAATTGATTTAGTGATGATTTTGGTAATTGTGAAGGTGATTTACTTAAGTATATATCTATATATATCTACTTATAGGAGTTTTTCTATCATCAATAAGATATGTTTGTCAGCTTACCAATATGTATTTTGTCATATCTTTGTCGATCAATCCACTAATTTTCTTTGATTTTCTCATAATTGTCTTAATAGTAGATTTTTCAAATCTCTAATCCAAGATCTTGTGTTCCTTAAATACCTATCTTGCATTTATCTATCTTATTGTATTGTATCTCATTTAATTGGTCTAATTGAGAAAATCTGGTGCAAGCAACATACGACTTTCATTTACCTTGGCTGTTAAAATCAATTTAAGAACTAAATAAACTTAAAGTTCAAAAACATTGTAAGTTAATTTAAACAAAAAGTTTATTCAGTTTCGTTGGAAACATATGATTTAGATTAAATAATGCAACAATATTAAATTGTTACGTGTAATTATCATTAATAAGTTATGGCTTTTTCATCACTTTACATTACCTGTTACAACTTAATGTGTAAGATAATATTTTTTCTAAAATCTTATCATCTATTAAAATCTTTGCACTGTGACCAAAGAAGGTCTATTGAACTTCCTACCTTTTCCTGACCAGTGAATCCGCTTTTTCATTGATACTGATTCTGGTACCCATGCTCACTTTAGTGTTACGAGGAAGATAATTTAGGGTTTAGTTACATACTATTCTTCAACAACCTTTGAAGTTTTATGATTATTAAATGCAGGAGTCGGCTGTTGACCGTGGTGTGGTGTGAAACGAGCTCGCGTTTGTGTGTGTTTTTCAGTGGTTCAATCTAGTCTAATTGTGTTAAAATTTGTCTCAGTTGTCGATTTCGGAGTAAACTTTAAATTTTGATTAGAAAAAATATGTTTCTATGTATTGTTTGGGCAAACTTTTGATCCATTAAAACAGCAAAAAGGAGAGGACTGGAACAGGAAAATTACCTGTCTAAGCATGTTGAATACGTCACCGGTGAGTGGAACTTAAATTAATTTACAGCTCATCTCAAGTGTTTCTGTTTGAGAGATTACTGATATAGTATCCTCAGAGAATGAAGCATTAATTCATAGTTTACTTATTATAATTGACCAATACGAAATGCAAAAGGAACCTGAATCTATCATGCTCCAATCAATATGAACGGAAATCCGAATTAACAATAATGAAACTAAAATAATAAAAGATCTATGGATAAAATTTATTCTTTTTTAGCAAATATTACATCTTAACTTATAGATGCAAAAAACAAAACAGATGAACTTGAAAAAGAAAGTCATCAGTTAAAAGAAAAATTAAAATATCTAGGGAGAATGGAAAGGAAAAATAATATAATAATGCCTAATGTACCTGAAAAAGAGGAATCAAGTGTCAAAAATGTGGTGGATATTTTAAAATTGCTTAGGTAGAACATGTAAATTATATAGTTATCGGAGATGTAAACTCCAGAACTGGAAATTTAAAAAAACTTCCCCAAATTAGCCTTAAATTTCAAACTAAAGCCATTAGTCCACATAGGAACTCAAAAGATAAAATTTTAGATGCCAGAGGAATTAAGTTGGTTGAAGCATTGGATACATATGATTTAGTGATTATATTATAGATTATAGATTATATTAAATAGCCGAGTGAAAAATGATTCTAAAGGAGAGTTAAAATTTATCACCTCAAAAGGCTCATCAGTAATCAACTATTGTTGTGTTTCTAGGGATTTATTATCATTAAGAAAATATTTTATAGTCAGAACTCAAATTTAGAAACGGAATTAAATAGCAAGCAGGAAAATACAGTTAAACTGCCTCCAAAGTTAAACTGGGCATTAGAAATAAAGGGGAAAAAAAAAAATATATATATAGATATATATATATATATATATATATATATATATATATAGGGAAATGGGAAGCTGGAAGAAAATTTATCGATAAATGAAGTTAAGTGGTTAGTTAACATCATTAACAACACTCAGCACTAAATAACAACAATGACTAAAGAAAAAATAGAAAAGAAAGTTGGTTCGACAAGGAATGTATAAAAGTAAGAAAATAATCATTCAGACTTCTAAATAAATATAGGAAAAATAATATACCAGAGGACTGATTATTGTATAATGAGCATAAAAAGTACTATAAGCAGTTATGCAGAGGGAAAAAAAAATGAAACAATAGATAAGTTTAAGAATGTTAGAGACACAAAAGGCTTTTGGGAACTAGTTAGAAAGTTTAAAAACCATTATCTCATGATAGGTAAAGAGATAAGAGTTCAGGAATGGGAAGATTATTTTAATGATATGTACAATCAACAGCTAAACCCAGTTTGTATACAATATGCTGAACCACTGATTCATGATGCATTTCTAGACAATCACTTTACTCTTCCTGAATTAAAAGCCATTATAAATAAGACTAAAGCCTTGACCATGTCCCTTACGAGTTATATAAAAACGCACCTGACAAATTTTTAAGTAGGCTACTGGAATGTTATAATAAAATAATGGATATAGGTTAGGTAATTAAATGTTTTAAAGAATATATGATTTTGCTATTGCATAAAACAGGAGAAAAAAATTATGTACAAATCTATAGGGGAATAGCACTCGGAAATACAATAAGCAAATTATTTACGGCTCTAATTAATCTAAGATTAACTGAATTGGCGGATGTTGAAAATAAAATTAAAGAATTCCAGGCAGGCTTTCGAAAGCAGTATTCAACTATTGATAATATATTTTGCTTAATAAGCGTTATAAAACCAAATTTAAAATTAAAAAGAAAAAATATATAGTTTTATAAGGCGGCTTTTGATATAATCGATAGACAGGCATCATCCTATAAATTGAATCAACTAGGCATATCTTATAGAATACTAAAAGTGCCTTGTACAATAAGAAGCCTATATGAGGAAGCAGAAACAAGAGTTTGGTGCCTACACGGCTTAACCTCACAATTTAAAACCAAAAACGGACTTAGGCAGGATTGTTTTTTAGGGCCTTTTCTTTTTTCATGCTTCCTAAATGATTTAGAGAACAGCATATGTGGTGGCATTAACGTGAATGAAAGGAAAATAAAATTACTGGCATATGCGGACGATATCACATTGGTAGCTACTGACCCAAAAACATTACAGCTAATGATTAATGATTTTGAAAAATATTGGCAAAGGTGGAATTTAGTGGTCAATTTGAATAAGTCTACAATAATAATTTTCAGAAATGTAGGAGGTAAACGTGGTAGAAAAGAAAAATTTAGTTTTCCTCCAGCCTGCAAAGTAATTTGCAGTGTCCATTGTAAGTAAACTTGAATGTAAGAGCTGTGGTTGTTCCACTGCATTTTGTAGTCAAGTATGACCCCTAAGTGTAAAGTAACTACCTAACCTCATAGGTAGTTAGTTGTAAGTTGTATACGATTTATACATGGTAAGTTAATATTAATCCTTCTTTTCATCATAGTGGATACGATTAGTTGACCGTTGAGAATTACTGGAAGGAATTAGTCTGGGTGGCAGTCAGTAAATGAAACAAGTTAATAGTTTCAACTGTTTATTGCTTGCCAACGTTTCGACCCTCCTTTGTGGGTCATCATTAGGGCTTAAAAGATACAAAAGAAATACAATTTCAATAACATTAAATACAATATTATATAAACTATTGAGCTAGAGAACGTCAGTATTAAAATATAAAAACGAAATATATTTTGTAAAAAAAAATTAATTAAATTACAATGGCTATAATAATGAAAGTGCTATACAGAAGAAAAAAAAAAAATAAAAAATATCATGGGTGCATCATGGTCGGGAATTGTACCATTGTAAGAATACAATTCCCGACCATGATCCACCCACGACATTTTTATATAGATCCCTACCTTATATTCCACATCTGTCAGGAAATATGCAAAAAGCCCTTAAATTTTCCTTACCTTCCTTAAAACTAGGACTAAAGACCCAAAACAAACTTTCTCACCTTTGTACTAATACTAAAGACCCGATTACTCCTCCATATCATTCCAATATTGTCTATAAAATTTCTCGTTCAGATTGCAATGTATCATACGTAGGTGAAACCAAAAATTACCTTAAAACCCAAAAATCACAGCATAAACTCTCCGTATCCTCTCAAAACCCTCTAGCCTCGTAACTTTCCGAACACTTCATAAATTTCAATCATTCCTTTAACTGATGACTGCTCCATTTTAGATTATGTTCTTAACATTAAGAAAAGACTTATAGCTTAATCCGTCCACATCCACCTCCAATCTAATCCTGTAAACCACAAAACCGATAAGCAATGCATTTCCTCCTCATATAGCCACATATTAAACTCAATTAAGTAACATATTTTCTCTGTATCCCATTATATATATTGTTCTATTTTTTATTATTATTATTTTTGTGGATATAATTAGTCGACCGTTTAGAATTACTGGAAGGAATTAGTCCGGGTGGCGGTCATTAAATGAAACAACTAAATAGTTAAAACTATTTAGTTTTAGTTTAACTATTTAGTTGTTTCATTTAATGACCGCCACCTGGACTAATTCCTTCCAGTATTATTATTTTTTTATCTATTTTAGGTATTCATATAATTATGTATATGTATTTATTTTATTTGTTTATGTATTGAAAAATTCTAAATGTCTTCACAATTCAATTTATTCCAACTTGTATTTATGCTTGTTTAACTTTTTTTTTTTTATCAACCTGTAAGATTTGTCAATTCGTGTATTTTACAATGTTCCATTATTATTTTACTTTTTATTTTTCCACCGTGTTACCTTCGACACCATAACATAATTAGAGATAATTTTAGTTGGGAGGTACAGTCAGTTTTACTCCATATACATCTTTTATCACTGTTCTCACTATTATATTATAAGTTATATTTCATGAATAGAATTATAAAAAGATTTTTCATCTTGTTTCATTATTATGTATTATTATTATATATATAATAATAATAATAGGCTTACCGAACCCGAAGGTTCGATGCCGATACCACCAAACTTCGCCTGCAAAGACTCGTCCAATGTTCACCGGTCAAGCCCAAGCCCCCGAGATCAGCCTTAATGCAATCCTCCCATCGACGCTTCGGCCTACCTTTCGGATGCCTACCAGTCGGTTCAGCGAATACCAACTTTCTCGGAATCCGTTCCTCACTAAGCCCAACAACTTTACGCCCCATTTGAGTCTCCGAGATGCTATCAACTCAATTATATTCACAGGATACAAACTCCGCAATTCCGCGTTGTGCAACCTTCTAAACTCCCCAGTGGTCTCATCTCTCTTCGGACCAAATATTTTACGCAGTACCTTATTCTCGAAAACCTTAACCCGTTGTTCATCCTTCAAAGTAAGCGGCCACGTTTCGCATCCGTAAAGAACCGTTGGAAGAATAATAGTTTTATAAATTCTAACCTTTAAGTTTTTAGATAGAAGCCGCGACCTAAGTAACTTAGCAACTGAATAATAACACGCATTTCCCACCTTTAACCGGGACTTTATTTCTTCCTGGATTTCATTTTTTCTAGTTATAATTGAACCTAAATACTTGAATTTCTCTACGTGTTCAAATGTTTGCCCTGATACATCAATATCACTAAGATAGACACCGTTTCTGCTACTAATCATATATTTCGTCTTATCGGTATTTAATTCGAGACCTATTTGTTTACCGGTTTTTATTAACACACTTGTATTTAGTTGTATGGTTTCCGTGTCTTCACCTAGTAGTACCAAATCATCGGCATACCCCAAAACCGGAATCTTGTCACCCATATTTAAGCCTTTCTCGGTACACATCACCTTTTCTATGACATATTCTAAAGCTATATTAAACAAAACAGGTGAAAGGGAGTCACCCTGTTTCAAACCCGATCGCACCTCAAATCTCTCGGAGTAATTATGACCGATTCTAACTTTATGGAATGTTTCCAGACAAACACATCTCTACTAGGTTTACTTTTTATTATATGTTAAGATGCATTAATTCTTTGTATGGTAGCATTAAAATTTTAGTCATTGTTGTCAGACCCTGTCCATTAATGCAGTACGTACTTTCCATTTTACTTACATTTCCTACGTATTTTCCATCTTACCTACCCCCATCTACCAAACAGCACCTAGTTTCCATTCGCCCACCATGCGGTACATATCTTAACTCTACACCATATTTTTATGTTCCATATTTCATGTATATATTGATATCTTTGTACATTTTCTTTAGTCATAATTTTTTTTTTTTTCCTGTATAGCACTTTCATTATTATACTCAGCCATTGTAATTTAATTTTTTTTACTTTCACTTCTATATATGAAAAATATAGTAAGGGAAAGTATTGTGATCTTGAAAATTTTCGAATTCCAGTTTTCAACAGAAATACACGTTTTAGGGTCCCCTGAGTCCAAATAATCAAGTCCCACAAAAAGGGCAGTGTTCCGTGTGTATGTGTGTGGCTAGTGTAGCGTAAAAACTAATTCGTACGAAACCGAAATTTCATATTTTAGACTACTATATGCCCGAGATGTTACAGCAACTTTTTTATTAAAATCGGCTGACCGGAAGTCCTACTTTATCTCATGCATTTAGCACCTTTTTACGATTTTCTCAAAAACAGCTCTTAACGATTTTGATTAAACTCGCTATATCAATGTAAATTTAATGGGCTTTAATATCATGTTGGTTTCATTCTGATTGAAATAGTCTGAAGGGGCTTAAATGCAGATATTTTAAATTTTCTTCCTCTAAAGTATATATTCTATAAAAATAACCATATCATCTTATTACCATTGATAAAAAACAGCTGAATATATAAGTTGAACGAATTTGATATCCAAATAAAGGAGAAAACCAATTAATGCAATTGTTTCATCGCTTGGTCACTGGATGGCGCTGTCATCGCCGGACGCTACAGTGGGTTCATCATTCTGATTGAAATAGTCTGACAGGGCTTAAATGGTGGTATTTCAAAAAATATTATCGTATAATACTATTGTAAAATTTAACTGCGAGTAATGAAAAGCCGATGAAACAAACTGGTTGTCGTAGATAATAATATAATAGGTTATTTAATACAACACATGTTTCTTTTAAAATCTAATGTTAATAATTCTTTGATAATTTATTTTCGATTAGGTTATTTAAACAACACATGTTTCTTTTAAAATCCAATGTTAATAATTCTTTGATTATTTATTTTCGATTCTAAATTATTTTTATAATTCTCAAATTGACATCAATAACGAAGGTAAGTGAAAGTCGTGTGTTGCGCGCACCAGAATTTTTACATATATTTTTCTTTTTTATATTTTAATACTGACTTTCTCTAGCTCAATAGTTCATATAATATTGTATTTAATGTTATTGAAATTGTATCTTTTTAGCCCTATAGATGACCCACAAAGGGGGGTCGAAATGTTGGCAAGCAATAAATAGTTAAAACTGTTTAGTTGTTTCATTTACTGACCACCACCCGGACTTATTCCTTTCAATAGCCTTTCTTTTGTTCGTGAAGGTACAGACATTTATCTTTTGTGGATTGATGTTAAGACCAGAGGTTTTACACCAAACACAGAGAATGTGTATTGTGCTTTTAAGCGATGAGGATATCACACATTAGTGTTTGCCACCTATCAGGATAGCTATATCATCTGCGTATCCTTGTGTGTAAAAGCCTTGGGTGCTAAGTTTTTAAATTATAGGGTCTACAAGCAGACATCCAAGAACAGGTGACAGCACGCCATCCTGTGGGCAGCCACCATGTGGTCTAATCCTCAGTACAGTGTGTGGTAATTCTGATATCAAGGTTCTGCTTTCAAGTATTGGCATGATCCAGCCAATGTCATAGTGCTCAGGATAGTGTTACAACAGTATTTTTTACATCTAAGTTGTTAAATAAAAAATTCAACAAGCAAGCAGACGCGATTACAGATCGATGGTATGAATCTTTTAAAAGTATAACGGTGACTGGGTCTGAGTGTGGGCAATTTAGACTATAAGGGCGCCATTAAGAGGAACTATTCCATCCTCTGAATTGAAATTTTCCTGGCTTACACGGCAGTCATGATGTCATAAAATTTTACAGAAAGCCATTAAGGTTTTTTTTAATTGACATTGTGTAATTGACAGTATGTGTGATTTTCATTTATTTAAGATGTCTAATTAATTACATTGGCTGTATAATATGATTGTGTTTTCAACTCAAAGATTTAATTATATATTTATGTTAAATTCAACTTTCTGTAAATCAAGCTATTATAGTTTTTGTTGAGTAATTATATTTATTTTTACTTCAGGTATTGGGGATCTTATCATCGATCTTGATGCAGACATAGAAAAGACGGGAGTGGGGGAAGGGATGGCCGCCCCCAAACCTGGGAAGATGCACTCCCCCGTCGAGCACCAAGCAACTGTCGACAAGGGCCTCAAGATGAAGATCAAGAGGACAAAGCCAGGCACGAAACATGAGATTGTTAAATCCGGAGAAAATGGGGAAAAGAAAAGAGGTAGCAGTGGCCACCGAAGAGATAAGAAACATGGAGAAAAACCTACTAGTAAAGATGTCAATGGTGTCCGTTGTGTTGAAAGGGTAGTTGTCCCTGTTGGACCAGTCCCTGCATTAAAAGAAAAACGTTCTGATGATGCACCCCCTACATTAAAAAAGTTAAAACCACAAAGCAGCAGTAGCAGTAATAGCAGTTCTTCCTCTAGCAGCAGTGGAAGTTCGAGTAGTGGACCAGCTCTTGTGTGTTCACCTGCCCCACCTCCACTTACTCCACAGGTTCCACAACCACCTAATCTTCATGTACTTCCATTATATGCTTCTCCAACAAGTTCTCCACCGCCCCCTACTATTCCATTAGCAAAGGTAATTTTTCTTTAATAATTTTATGCTAAAGTGTAATTTGCATTTATGAATTTTGGCTATCCTATAATTGAATATATATATACATATGTTGAATTTTAATTGGTGTATAGTATTAATTAGAGTTGAAATGTCAAGATTGATTATGTGGGACTGTCACAAAACAAATATCTACCTGCCAAGGATGGATTTGAACGAGTTCTCTAATAAGACTAATTGTCGAATTAATCTAATTAAGACGAATTTCTCCAAATAAGTTTTATGATTTTGATTGCAGGACATTAAAACGCACAATGCCTCTTAATTATAGGTTAATGATTAGGGGAACTACTCTTCAAATTCACTGGAACATTATTTAATCGCTAGAAATATATATACACTGCCGGACAAAATTAAAGGATCACTTCAATATTTTGAAATTCCTGAACTGTATAGGGTATTTTTGAAAATATTCTTTTTTCTTTGGAAGTCACACTTTATAATAAGAGTAATAAAAAATTCAAGAAATGGAGGTCAATCCATAATCATTGAGTCGTCTTCTCACAGTTCGCTCTGAAATTTGCACGTTCCTGAACCTCTGGAGGAGACCATGCAGACTGTTACCAGTTGATCGGCGATCCCGAAGAGCATGCAGTTGCAAAAATCTCTCGTCATGGTGGGAAGTTAACCTCGGACGGCCTTGTCCGACTCTTCTTGTATGCCCTCCAGTTTGACGGTGCCTATTAAGCACCCTGGACACTACGGATTGTGACCGCTGGAGCCGTTGCGCAATATGCCTTTGAGAAAACCCTTCTTCACTCAAAGCAACAGCACCAATTGATTCCTCTTTGGTCAATGCTCTTCTGTTGGCCATCACAACGTTCTTACTAAACTCACAAGTAAAAACTAAAGTCTCTTAAATGTTAGAAAATCTTCAATAAGATGAATCTTTGCAAACAACTAACCATTTACTGATAGGAAGAAGAAAAGAAGAGGATTAACTGACCCTTTTCTCCATAAACGGGTGGGAATATAAACAGGTAGAGGATTAACTTGATAAGATACAACACAAAGTCCAGTCTGGGACAAAAGAATTCCTATTTTTATCTCTTATGTAATAATAATATAAATATTTGTAAGTGATCCTTTAATTTTGTCTGGCAGTGTTTAAAAAAATGAATACCAAAATAAAGTAATTAATAAAGTTGGAGGCTGATATTTAACTTTACTACTGTTTTATTTAGTTATAATTCTGGTGCAAAGAACAATTTTTACCTGAAAGTACAAATATAGTTTTTTTTTTAAATAATCAATCTCATAATTATAACATCAAAATTACATAGCAATACAAAATTTTTAATTTCATTAAATAAAATTTATGAAGTAAAATTGCTAATAATTTATAAAAAGATTAACATTACATTCTTATGTCAAAAGGGAGAGGGGAGGGTGATAAAATTAAAATAGCGAATCATATTCTGTAATATAAATATTGAAATATCAATTTACCAAATTATGAATGTCATTCAGTAGTTATCCCTTATTACGATCTATTTTATTCTTATTGTTATATTTTGAGTTTTGATATGATGTTGGTATAAGAATTGCATAATATGTGTTTATCCTGTTGGAAATTGCAAAGTTGTTGGATGTTTTTAGTTATATATATATTGCTTCTAATATTTTCCTTTTATTACTATCATTTTCCATGGCTAAAATTGCTGGGTTTTTAAAATCAAATTGGTGCTTATGTTCTGTGCTGTGAGTGGATAAACCTGTGGGTTTGTTATATTTTTTTAATGGTAGATTTGCAATTACTGATATGTTGACTGATTCTATTTTTTAAGTTTTGTTTGGTTTGTCCAATGTACATTAAAACTTTATTATTTATTTTATTCCAATCAGAACATTTTATTTTATAAATAACATTGGTTTTATTAAGTTTATCTACTGTTATAAAAAATACCTTTAGATTAGAAAATTAGACTTTATTCATCTTAATTATAGCTAATATTAACAGGAACACTTTACACACTTAAGCAAGTTATTGTCACACATTTTTATACTAATGAACAGGTTATAATACTAATATAAGGTTTTAATAATGATAATGAGCAGGTTATCGTAACAAATGATATTATTACATTCTTCCTCCCTTCAGAGACTTAACACAGATAGTCCTTTAGCCGGGTGGGCCTTTGACATTCTCTTGTTGAACGGCGCACAGTCCTTGGTTGATCGGAGCTGTTTTATGATCCCAGCAATTCATTTTAGTTTGTTTCCCATGGATATTTCCCGTGGATCATTGATAGTTCATGAATTTTGAATTGACTGTATTTAAGGGGGTTTGAATATATAATGGTTTATTTTAACAATATTTCATATTTAATTAGTTCATAACAATACAAAATGACATTTTGATGATAGATGAAAGATAAGTTCAGTGTGGCAGTTTCTTTAAATAATAATAAATAAATATATATATATATATATATATATATTATATTTTATTTTTTTTAAATGGGTATATGACAATATATTAGGTATTTTTATCACTCCTGAGATGCATAGATATCAAAAATATGACTTATTCCTGATTGTTCCACCTATAATAGTTTCTACAGTCGACTGTACATCCTCAATATAAAGCACTTATTATGATAGAAATTCTGACCCATGTAACTTATTCATTAGAGACTACGAGAAATCACTATGTATTTATTATTTTTATTTTATTGCGAAATTTTGGATAATATGGAAATGACTATACCAATGAAGAAGACTATCTCTAGCTATCACAAAAAATATATTTTATTGAAAACGGTATCACTTATTCCTATCATTATTACTAACATGGAAATGGCTCATCCTATGAGTATAATCATGATAAAGTACATTATGAAATGAAATGAAAAGTAATTTTATTCTGGGACGAGTAGTCTCTCCTAAGAATAACAAGAAAAGTGACAATATACATGATAATTGTCTGGTCGTTTAAGACTTCAGTTTAACAAAGACAGATTTTGTGAAAATAAATAGTTATCTATAGATTTTAAATATTACATATGTTGGGAAGATTGATACTTTAGGAGATGGAGAAATAGTTGGTGTTTAAAAGTGGATAATGATAAGGCTTTACGTATAGATATAGGCAAGGTATTCCAAAATAGGCTAGCACGAATAACAAAGGATTTTTTGATAGAGGCAGATCTGTGAGAAGGTATATACAAGTTGGGATCTAGTGTTTAATGAATGGACAGAGGAACAAGTGGTAAGCATATCAAGAATATAAGGGTTTTTTTGTATTGAAAAATCGGAAGAGACAGACACCAAGGAGGTACTGCTGACAGAAAGAGGGATAGGGCCAATTCAACTCGGTATACCTTCTAGAAACATGGCAACGTCTGGGGATTGAATGAAACAATTCATAAGTCTTTTGAGTCTCATATCGAATTTCTCAGACAGCCCGCCATATACGAGGCAACCGTAGTCAAACTGGGGGAAAATGAGGTGGGGTAGAGTCACGAAGTCTTAGAAATTGTTTTAGGATAGGGATGGATTTTCGGATGATTTGAGAAATATGATTACTCCAAGATAGGTTCTGATCAATAATGACTCCAAGGTTTCTTACTGAGGTGTGAAAGTGGATAGTTATGCTATTGAGGTAAAGGAGTGGATGATATGGAAGAGAATTTACTAGGTTCTTGGAATGGCTTTGGTTTTTCCAGGGTTCAACTTCAAATCATTTGTCGTAGCCCATGCATTGATGTGGTCAATATCTTGTAGTTTTTGGATAGCCTTTAGCATTTCGGAAGGATGGAAAGAAAGATAAATTTGCAGATCATTTGCATATAGGTGGTATTGTGAGTGGCGGATGCAGTCAGGAAGATCATTAATATAGATGGAAAAAAGAGTTGGTGAGAGTGAGAATCTCTGAGGAACACCATGTGTTAAGGGAATGGAGGAGGAAGGAGGTTCATTTGGTATGATGACAGTTTGAGATTGATAGGATAAAAAAGAAATAAACCATTTTAGAACGCTGTTTGATATTTGAAGGTTTTGGAGTTTGAAAAGAAGGATGTTATGATTAACTGAATCAAAAGCTTTTGAGATGATCGAAGATGATCAAAATAGTAATTTTTGTTGGTTTATTGAGGATTGTAGGTCTTGGGTAATTTTTAACAATGCAGATTGAGTAGAATATTGGGATCGGAAACTGGACTGTAAAGGATTTAGAAGGTTTTTTTCCTCAAGAAAGTTGTTGAGCTGAGAGTGAATAACTCTTTCAATTGGTTTGGATAGTATGGAGATAGGTCTAAAATCTAAAAATAAGATTAGTAACTCTATTCAGTGGACGCATGATGACTTTTTTTCAGGTTGTTGGGAAAATAGATTTTTAAAGAGAAGCATTATAAATATGTAGAAGGACAGGAAAGATGACAGGAAGACACAACTTTATAAATTTCACAGGGATTTGGTCGGGGGTCCATGATCGTTTTTTCTGGACTTGAGAATAGAGGAGAGCAATTCTCCTGGAGATATATATCCGAAAAATAGAAATTTTCCAGATTGAAAGATGTCAGTGGTAAAGAATAATATGAGTAATATGGGATTTAGGAAGTGGTTCTGCGAAGTAGGAATTTAGTTCTTCGGAAGTAGATGGAACACAAGAAGAGGATTTGGAATTTATTATAGATAGGTTTCTAAGTAGTTTCTATTTAGTCTTAGGGTTGGGTGCTTGGGATAAGGAATTATGGAAAAAAATGCACTCTAGCACGGCGTAGGGAAGACTGAACCAGGTTTCTTAGGGACTTAAACATGGAGAAATCATCTGAGGCTCATGTGCACCTAAATCCTCTCCTGGCGGCATCTCTTCTTCTCATCAACTCTCTTATTTCAGGAGTGATCAATGGTGCAGCGGGGCGTTTAAAGGTTGAGGTCTTGAGTGGAGCATGGGTATGTAGAAATATAAGAAGGTTCGCAGAGACGCATTCCACCATCACGTTGATTGACGAGAAGGTAAAGATAAGTTCTATGGCTTTGGATAATGAGTCGAAAAAAGGAGCCAATTTATCAGAGGATAGGGAGCTAAGATTTCACCAGGATATTTGTTATGGGGTAATTTTAGGAGTTGAAATGTTATAGGAAATCTGGGTGTGGTATGAAAGAAAGGATACTGGATTCTAGGAGGAAGATAACAGTTTTTCGGAGGAATCTATTATGAATAGATCTAGCCCATGTGCTTGTAGACTGGGTGTGGTGGGTCGGGTTGAAGGGTACTATGTACAGGTCCAGTGAATGAATGAGGTTGACAAAGTATGATCTGTTTGGAGAATCTAAAGAAAGGTTAGTGTTAAAGTTATCTGCTATTATTATGTTATTGTATAAAGGAATGTAGGTAAAGAGGGAGGATTCAAATGTGGGATCGAATCGGACGTGAGGAGGACAGTATATAGTCGTGTAAAGGAGAGTGGTACTAATTGTACCAATTAAAAAAAATCTCTGGTTGTGGACTTTATGATAAAAAATAATAATAAAAACTTTAAATTTAGATTCTGCTCAGAATAAGGGATCTCCAAGTCGTTTTACAAGTAAATTTAAGATGGACAGAAGCTTACCTAGTCGCCTTCTTGTGTTTTCTCGAACGGGCCAGCTCAGGCTCAGCAGTCTCCTCCAGCTGCTCCTAGATTTTATCTTGTAAAACTTAGGAGAACCTAAATTCTTAAAATTGAGTCCCCCTATCGTGACCAGGAACCTATATCACCACAAATATTGTCACGGACTACAAAAACTTACAATCGGGACAGAATCTCAATTCACACTGACTCTATATAAAAAACAAAAGACAGTCTAATTAAACATCTGTGCTGTATCTACGGCTCAACCTAATTAAATTTAAATTAAAATAAATCAAAATAAATATTATTATTTTTAATTCGCCTACGTGGGAACAGAGAGAATGAGAATTATGAGAGATTTCAATGGAATGGATACGTCAAAGTGCGCCAGAAGAGATTAGGAGTTAACGTGGCAGGATAATAGAATATTAGACATTTATGGAAGGTTATTATTATATAAAATATGGGAAGTAAAGGAACAATTGTAATAACAGCACGAGAATAATAATAATAATAATATGTTTGCATGGAGATATCCAGGAAATCTAAATATTAAAAAAATAAAATAAAATAAAAATCAATGTATACAAAAATAAAATATTACTAGTCAATGTTGGTAGTAAAATAAAATTCATGTTCGAAATTCTAGAGAAAATAAATGAGCCTAAACCAAAATATTTGTCTTTACAAAGAATAAAGTAAAAATGAGCAGAATAAATGGTAACGCAAAGTTTGTCTTATTGAAAAATTTCCAAGTCCTCCTCTTTGTTAGTAACGATTACAGGCTGGTCGTCATCTAGTCATCAGCGAACTCTTCCTCCGGCAAACCAGACATATTTAATTTTGGCAGCAGCTTTCTTCTGCCTCGCCAACTAGTAGAAGTGCCCTGAGGCCGACATTTCCTCTAGATGTAAATTCTGTCATCATTATCCTAGCCGAGGTACCTAATAGTGAAATCTTTTTTTACTTTACGAACACGAATGACCTCGTCCCGAACTGTTTTCTTATTTCTTGTTCTTTTTGCAAACCATTTGGGTCTGTATGGTTTCTGATTGTTTTGTTCCAGAGTTACTTCCCATTTGTTTACTTTGTTTCTATATATGTTTCTGTCTTGGATTTCCTCTTGTCTTATGTCTGCTCTTCGTAAGTCTTCTCGTGTCTGTTTGACCCAGTTCGTTGTGCTTTTGAGTGTTGCTGTTGCTTCGTGTATTTGTCATGTCAGTCTTGTTTCAGGTAGTCTTTGTATGTGTCCACTTACACACACAGACCATTTTGTGGTACTTTTTTTTTCCCATTCTGAGTCATTTGAACCCTAAGAAGTGTATTTATGGTAAAAATATGTATAAAAATTCGTATATTTTCACCATCGCAATACTTTCCCATGCTATTATGTTTCATACATAGGTAAGTGAAAGTAATAATTTTACACTTAATTATATTAAATATTTATTTTTATTTATTTATAAATTATATATTTATTTTAGACCAACCAAATTTAAAACTTTTAAAGAAAAGGTTAACAAATTTAATTTTTTACTGTGGTTCAGTACATATCATTATTTTTGATATGCAAAATGACTGGACCCTCTAAGAAGCCAAAATGCTGTCTTAACTGGCTGGGCAGTTAGCTCATTACCTGACAATCTGTCCTTGCTTCTATTGTCACGGCAGTAATATTTTGTTGAGATCGGAAATTTCTGTTTTCGACAGCACTGTTGGACAGATTTCTTACTTACTTACTTACTTACTTAATCGAGTCCTCTTTACCACAGAGCAGTGTGAGGTGCTGTCTTATAGAGCCCAACCCAAAGTTCTCTATCCTGTACCAGCTGTCTTCTCCTTCTCCAATCTATTCCTCTCTTCTTAAAGGCCTCCTTCACTCCTTCCTTCCAGGCTTTTCTTGGTCTTCCTTGTGGTCTCCTCCCCTCCACTCTAACCTCGTGAGTAGCCCTGGATATTCTATCCTCAGCCATTCGCAAGATGTGTCCGAACCACCTTAGGTGGTTTTCCTCGATAACATCTTCAGCTGGTCTCAGTTCCAGGTTCGCTCTTATTGTTGAGTTTCTCACTCTATCCCTTCTTGTTTTCCCCTCAATTTTTCTTAGATAGCGCATTTCCATAGCTTGGATTTGGCTCTTATGTTTAGTAGTGAGGGTCCAAGACTCACTTGCATACGTTAGAATAGGGAGGAATGTGTTTTTGAAGACTACCTTCTTAGTAGCCTTTGAAACTTCCTTCTTGTCAAGAAAACCTTTTCTAAGGGAGTAAAAACATCTTCTGGCCGTTTTTAACCTCTCTCCGATGTCTCCGCTGATCCGTCCGTATTCATTGAGGTGGGCCCCCAGGTACTTAAAGTCTCAGCAACCTGTTTCAAACGGATTCTGTTCAGCCTGACGATTCGGTCTCCATGTTCACTCCTTTTTCCTATCCTCATAAATTTAGTTTTGGATATATTTATTTCCATATTTATGGTCTTGAGTTTGTCTTGAAGGATCTTCAGGTTAAACTGGAGGTTGCGACAATTGCTCCCAAACACCACCATGTCGTCAGCGAACTCAAGGACTGTGTGCTGAACACTCTAAAGGTTCCTATATCCGAGATGGTATGGTCTCATTTCCTGTTTTGCTCGCTTCAGGGCAGTATCCAACACTAAGATTAACAAGAGGGCTAAGGCTGCATCCTTGTCTTATTCCTTGCTCTGTTTGGAATTCTTCTGATGTGTGGTTACATGTTCTAACGACATTTCTCTGCACTTCGTAGAGACTTAAGATGTCCTTTCTTATTCCTATGTGGACTCCATATTCTTCTAGCTCTGTAGAAATGTCTCTTTTCTGGACCCCGTCGAAAGCCTTGTTTAGATCTACAAAACAGGCGAAGACCTCTCTGTTCTTTTCTATGATCTTCTCAGAAATCTGTCTCATCGTAAATATCAGATCCTGAGTGCTCCTATTAGGTCTGAAGCCATATTGTTCTTCCCCTAGTCCCATATCCCTGGATGGATTTCAAATCTGAAAATTGCATTGAATTCAAGATTTTTTTTGCAATTGCACTCTATCACACTTTTTTAAAATAATGCATAATTACGATTTCAGATCTCAAAATTTCAAGAAGGAAATGTTTGAAAAAATTTAAACTGCTTTTCCGGAATCTTCTCTTTACAAAGAAAAAACGAATATTTTGAAATAAAAATCTGATAACTATTTTGGTGAGATCAGGGCTAAAACGAAATTGAACCAGAGTGCTGTGATCTGTTGTCTTAAAAATTTATTAAGCTGTCGTCCCTTATAGCCTTGAGTTTCTGAAGACTTGAGGATGCTTGACAATTATCATCTTTACTCGTAGGCAATGTTTCTTGATTGAAGTGGTCTTCTTCATGTTTATCAATCCTTGTAGTAGGTCCTCTTGAATTGGCTCTAAGTGGTGGAGATATGATCTTAAGAGATTTTGGTGAGCGACAGTTTGTAGTTGGTGAGCACAACGTTGTTGGAGTTATAAATATTAAAAAAACGTTGTTGGAGGCATAAATCTTCTTGACATAGCATGCGCCCTGATAAAAGATGGTGAAGATTGACTTCTGCATGTCTCTTCAATTCTCATTCTGTGTGATTCCACTATTGCGATTTTGAGCCTCAAAGATTGAAACAATTCTAGCCGTATATAATTCTAGCTGTAGGTAGAATTAACAAAGATTGATAATAGCTGAATACAAGTATCAAATTAAGAATTTTTCAATTAAAGTTTCATTAGTTTTTTATTGTCTTGGCCAATAGGTCCATTTATTTTGAATTATCCGGACCGGAGGACCATGTTTTGTGATCCCGGCAATTCATTTTAATTTGTTTCCTTTGAATATTGCCCATGGATCATATTGATAATTCATGAATTTTGAGTTGACTGTATTTAAGGGGTTTCAACATATAATGGCTTATTTTAACAATATTTGATATTTAATTAGTTCATAACAATACAAAATGACATTTTGATGATAAAAAGATAAGTTCAGTGTGGCAGTTTGAATGTTGTTATAATTCTGAATATGCTATTTGAGCTCTTACTTGTGGTGTTGGCTGTCTCCTGGCCCATCATTCTCCCTGCTCAGGCTTCCTTGTGCTTCTACTCACACATTAAAATATAGACTGTCATTGCCCTATAACTTCACTTATACCTTAAGTCTTGGCAACACTCTTTTCATGACTAGAGGCGCATTTTATATGACTGGCACTTACTTGCCAAAAAAATGGAGGGTCCAAAATAGTGGAGCCTCCCAATTATAATACATAGTAATTTAAATGGTTAAATTATCTCTTTTTCAAGGAAGATCCTTGAACAGGAGCTGTTATCTGAAGATGGTTGTTGGAGGGGCATGAGTTGGTCTGAAGAGTTTTCTGGTTCCTCGAGATTGCAAATATCTACTAATACATCATTTGTATGTCTTTATGTTGGCAGTTCAATTGGTTTAATTTGCTTCTGATTTCATTCTCGAAGGTAGGTCCAATGCAGAACCACCAGTTGCATATGGTGCCAGTTGCTTTAAGGATACTGTCCTCTCATGACCATCTTCCATTTGAACCCTAACATATTGGTGATTAACATCTATCAGATGCACCTCCTCCACCAGGGGATCATGCTTGCTTAGCCTGACTTGTTTCTTCATCAGAACTTTAGATGAAGGTACAAGCCAAGACGGTAGAGAGCAACCGTTGGTAGACCTGAGACTATGTTTGAAAAATCTCTCATGAGGTATTTCATTGGTTGCTGTACATAGCAAGAAACTAATAGAGTGTAGAGAGTCTGGAAGCACAGCCTCCCAATAAGATGAATCCAGGTTCTTTTGTTTAAGTGCAAGAGAAATAGTTCACCAGATTGTTCTATTCTCGGGTTCTATCTGACCATTTCCTGTCGGGTTATATGGCGAGGACATGGAAGTTTCAACACCATGTGAATGTAGTAAGTTCTGTAGTTCTTGAGAAATAAAATATGTTCCTCTAATAGTGTAGGAAGGGGTTCCGAAAATCGAGAATAAATCAACGAGGCAGTCAATGACAGTCGAAGAATTTATGTCAGGGCTAGGATAAGCAAATGGAAACAGTGAAAACCCATCAATGATGGTCAAGAGGTACTTGTTTCAAGTGTCGGAGGATGGAGGGCCTTTAAAGTCCATACTAATCCTTTCAAAAGGATTTGTAGCCTTGATGAGTGTAGAATTGGGAGTTTCTAGAATCTTGGCTTGATAGAATTGCATGTGCCACAAGATGTGGTCCTTTTCCGGATCTGTTCCACTGAAAAGGGTTGATTGTGAGTTAGTACCCAGTGAATCATTCGGGTTACACCAGGATGACACAAATTACAATGCAGTGAATACAGTTTGTCAGGTTGAATAGAGCTACATATTCTTGAAAACACGTCTGCAACAAGATTTTCTTTTCCAGGTCTTTAAATTTTCTCATTTTTAATTTTGTTCTGATGGTTCGAATCGAACATATAAGATACCTGGGCATTGATCAGTGATAATAGTGAAATAGCGGCCCAATAGACAATGTCTTCATTTCTTCAATGAGCATACTATAGCATAAGCCTCTTTCTCTACAGCTATTCAGTCAGCATTCCCCGGTGTTCACTGTTGGTTATTGTTTGAGAGAAGAATGCCACAGGACGGCCGGATCGGGAGAGTACTGCTGAAATGTAAAAATTGGAGGCATCAGTTTCGACAAAAAATGTATCTTTCTCATAAATTGTATTCAACATTGACTGAGATATTTCTTTTTTCAGGAGCTCAAACTCGGATATTCATTCGGGTGATAAGGGAAAGATTTTGGTATCAAGTAGGTGTCGAACCTTTTCTGAATAATTTGGAACCCATTTTGAGTAGTAAGCAAATAGTACAATGGTTCTTTGTAGTTCCTTTGAATTAGTTGGAGGAGGCAGGCTACATAAAGGTTCCAAATGCTGTGGGTCTGGCGCAATAGTTTGATTTTCAATTTTATATCCAAGAAGCGTAAAAAACAATTAGCAGAATTTACTTTTTTCATGGTTTATTGTAATACCATATTTATGAACTGCATCCATCCATATATCGATTAAGGTTGACATCATGTTCTTCCTTGTCTATTCCACAAACTGTCATTTCATCGAGGTATGCATATGTCTTTTTTAATTTTTCCTTAGAAATAACATAATGCATGACCTGTTGAAAACAAGGAACCCCATCTTTAAGCCAAATGCTAGCTGTCGTAATTGATAAAGGCAGCCACAGGCTTCGTATACAATATAAGGACGATCTTTCTCCCTCAGAGGTTTCTGATGGTAAGCACTTTTAAAATCAGTTGTACTGAAATAAGGTTGACATCATGTTGTATATTTATAATAATTATAACCATGAACGTATCAATACGATAATAATGATTTTTGATCATAATTGATCATCTGTTGTTATCAACAATTAAAGATATAACCAAAGTATGATTAAGTCGTAATATTCCTCCCCACTAAATTCAAATGTCAATGGTAGGACAGTCTATCCAGTGGCCTCCTCACCCTCGTCGATCTCCTCGGTACAAAACCTGGCGGTGAAGGATCCTGCGATGGTTCAACCGGTAGCTCTCCCCCCCTGCAGACTCTCTTCCAGGCACGGCATCGTCTTGATTGGAATAAGGGCCTTCTCCATCCACACCTCGGCCGTCATCTTGTTTCTTAGCTCTTGATGCTGTGAACCATCCTAGTCTTCGCTCTGTATTTTGTAATACGGATGGTGATCCTGGACTTAGCTCCTCAGGAATGTGTATTGATCGCATCTGGTCCACATGTCTACATTCAATCTTTCCATTCACCATAACTCTTTAGATGAAATTTCCTTCCTTTCCCACAACGGTTCCAAATTTCCATTTTCCAACTGTTGAAATTCAATATTTGGACGTTTTCTCCGATTTCGAACCTCCTCTTTATTCTAATTTCATTGGACTCTCTTGGTTTTTTCTTTATAAGGTCTAGCCTAGTCTGAATGTTTCTGCCAAACATCAGTTCTGCAGGACTTTTTCTTGTACTACTGTGGGGCGCCTTGCGATACTGTATCAAAAATTTGCAAAGTTTTGAGTTCAGGTCTCCTGGTTCATCATTCATTGTTCAGAGTGCCTTTTTGATCATCTCGACATAGCACTCGGCTTGACCATTCCAAGATGGATGATACAAATCAGTTCTAAAATGCTGGATTCCATTTTTCTTCATGAACTCTTTGAATTCCTGTGAAATGAATTGCCCGCCATTATCGCTTAGTAGAGTTGAGGGCAACCCGAATCTGGTGAAAATATTCCTCAATTCGATGATAGTGTTTTGGCTAGATGTTGATTTCATCTGTACTACTTCTACCCACTTGGTAAAAGCATCCACAACCACGAGGAAATCTTGGAAAGGTCCTGCAAAGTCGACGTGAATCCTCTGCCAAGGATTTTCCGGGTTCTCCCATGGGTGTATCGACCGTGTAGGCTGGTTCAAGTGTAAACAACTACGGCAGTTTCGAACGGTGGCTTCAATATCCTGGTCTATAGTCCTCCACCAGCAATAACTACGAGCGAGAGCCTTCATCTTAGCCATACCAAGATGACCCTGATGAAGCTAATCTAAAATATTTCTCTGGAATATCTTGGTATTACTACTCTATCTCCTCTGAAAATACAACCACCTTCCAAAGAAAAGATGGGAGCGTTAGTTTTATCTACGTACTTACCAGCTCTTAGATTTTCTAGAACTGCTCTTTAACTCGGAGTCTTCCTTGGTTGCCTCCTTAATCTGTTCTCTTGTAACTGGAAGTGTTTGGATTTGTCCAATATGGTACATTGAAACTTTATCGATCTTTGTTTCATTGGGCTTTTCGATGGGAAAATGGAAGAGGAAGTCAGCGTTGGCATGAGCCTTGGTGCTACGATACTGGATAGCATAATCAAAGCTCGAAAGATAAAGTGCATAACGAAGCATTCGACTGGTGGATATCGCTGGCAAGGCTCTCCTCAGCTTTCCTCCTCTCCAAGAACCCTGAGGGTATCCATGTGGCAAAATCATCGCCTTCCTTGGAGGGACCCCCCTGGCCTCGATATTCAGATTCAGAGGGTTTAGGTTTACTAAACTTGATTGGTTGGAGAGACTGGGCAACCTCACTGGCTTTTGCTGTAGTTGCCACAACTCTTGATTGTTTCAATGTTGTAACCTACTAATTCGCCCATGAGGGTTTCAAGATCACCAACTTTTGTCTCGTCTAGTGATTCCTCAGGTGAAGCTCCTAAGGTGCGTATTGGTTGAGATAAAGAGTCTGAGTCTTCTGATAGAAATAAAAGATTGTAGTAAAATGTTTCGGACATTGTGCTCTCACGACTATGGGGTAAATATACTACAGGTTCTACCCCCTTTCCCTGTACCCAGCAGGCAATCAAATACAACGGGGTGTGCCAGGTGCCCCAAGTGGGTCGATCGAATATTCCAATTAGAAACAATCCCAAAGGCCTGGTCAAAATCATTGCTGAACTTGGTTCATAAGAAAGGAAACATAAATGATTTAGAAAATTACAAGGGCATTTCACTCTTAAACAGTGTAACCAAACTATTTTCAGACTTGATAGCCCACAGAATATTAAGCTAGACTGAAAATGAAAATTTAATTCCTGAAGAACAGGCAGGTTTCAGAAAAGGGAGAATAGGCATTGAACAGATCCTTTCACTGACGGCTTTGATCCCAATAAACCTTCTAGTGAAAGGGAGCTATATTTATGCTATTTTTGTTAACTTCAAAAAGACATTTTATTCCGTTAATGACAGACGGCAAAAATTGTTCGATTGGCCCATTAGTGAAAAAATAGTTAAAATAATAAAGGCTCTATATCACCTAACAACAATTTAAATCAAATCCAGTCAAGAAGTTTCTAAAGAAATTATAAATAACTTCAGGATTCTTGCAGGAGATAGTCTTAGTCCAGCTCCTTTTATTCTCTTCTTAGTGGCCATAGTATCTTATTTTCAGACATACAGGGCAACATGTGTCTCGATTAATAATTCTAATGAAGTCATAATGCTGCTACTAACAGAAAACATTGTTTTACTGAGTAATTCCTGGCATAGTGCTCATCAAAAGCTCAAACATTAAAAAAAAATATTTTGAGCAAAATTATCTGATTCTAAATCCACAGAAATCCAAAGTAGTAGTTTTCCATAAATCACCAACAATAAAAAAAATTGAAAAAACTTTATCGGCACAATAACCAACTCGAATATACCCAAAATATATACCTATCTGTTAGTACCATTTGCATCCTTAGAAAAATTGTGTAGTGCATCACTACATTTTATACAGAGGTCAAGAGTTAAAGATATGATTAGGAAAGGAAAAAGTAAGGCTTGGCAAGTCAATGTGACTCTGTAAATAGCTATGGTATCCTCAACCTTACTTAATGCTGCAGAAATTTTGAGTCTTGTTACCTAGATGCTATTAGAACTGCTCAGAATCAATTCTTAAAACCTTAATATTTTTGGTCTAAATCATATATATTCACCGAATTGTATTGTTTGACTAGAATACAGGCAGTGATCATCTTACAATAATAGTCATGAAAAAAATTCATGCACTTAAACCTGTCAGACTACAGTGTATCATGACTTCATTATCGAAAATAACTCCTTACTTTCAATTCAAAAATATCTTAAAAATAAAAGCACTGAAAAAATTACAAAGTTATTTTTGGTTTTACAGCAATTACTAAATATAAACATCGTTATATATATATATATATATATATATATATATATATATAAATGTATGTATATGTGTGTGTGTGTGTGTGTGTGTGTGTATATCATATTGGTAATTTGTTCTCTGATAACTTAAGATATCTATGGGTCTTAAGGTTCAGTCAATAAATACAGGTGAGTCTCATTTCCTTTATAGACTTTTAGCTCACTGGAAATCTCATTTTTTATTAATTTTTAAGAATGTTTTTAACCATTTTCTTCACTTTTAAGGAAATGAGTCGTAAGGATAAAAGATAAAAATCATATCTTTATCTTATTGTTAGTTTTTGTTTTGACTCGATATCTGTTACATTACCAGAATTGGAGAGATTTTCCCAATACATGTTTTCAGTCACGAAGCTGACTTAAAACAGCTGCAACACCAAAAGTATTTGTCTGAAAAAAAATTATTTTTATTCATGAAAGGATAGAGAATAACTGGTTAGAAAAAACATTAAAATAAAAAATGTTTAGCTGCAAGGCCTGGACGATTTCGAATGGATTGACCAATATTAAGTTATCTACTGGTCTTGAGGTTCAGTCAATAAATAAGCAATTTTGTTTAGGCTATGTTTTGATAATTTATTGTTCTCATATTCATGACCTAACAGTGGAAATTATATTGAGGATGCATTGTCGACTGTAGAAACTATTATAGGTGGAATAATCAGGAGTCAGTCATTTTTTGAAGTTTTTTAATTTTGCCAACGTATCGGCTCAAGCTTGTGAGCCATCATCTGGGCATTACTGAGCCATGTCCAAGCATAAACTGAGTTGTGAGTGTTAGATTTTGTTTTGATTTGTTATCTACAAAATTACAAGAATTAAAAATATTTTCCCCACACATGTATTTAGGCGCGAAGCTGACTTAAAATGTCTGCAACCCTAAAAGTATTGGCCAGAAAAATATTTTATTTACGGTTTTATATTCAGGAAAAAATAGAGAATAACTGGTTAAAAAATCATGGAAATCAAAATTGTTGAGTGGCAGAATTAATTAAAGTTGTACGATTTTGAATGGATTTTCCCATATATAAGATGAAAAATGAAGCATGTAAATACAAAATTGAATCATATGATACCTAAATAATATTATGAAACAATTATAAGTAACAGTAAAACAGTACACAGTAAGGAACAGTAATTGACTAAACCGAAAAGCAATAAGGAATACATATACATATATACAAGATATGAAATTAAGGCATTTAAATACAAAATTTAATTCTGTAATACTTAAATAATATAAAAAAAAAATTCTAAGGAAACATAACACAGCCCCAAATTTTGCCTATTCAGGTATTATTAGGATAGGGATCTTTAACGAGTACCTGACATCATACAGGCTTGGCATCACTATTTTACATCCCCTCGAAAGGAAAGCATAACCAAGGATTTTTCACACTGGTTGTCATGCTAGCCATAACACAGTATCCGCTGTATCACATCAAAGTTGAAAATCGTTAACAGTTTGTAAAACATTAGAGATCGAGTCTGTATGATGTATCTGGTTTATATATTTGATATTATTATTGAAAATCCTTTCCATCCATTTTTCTATTTTATCTTGTTTATTTTTACTTTATCAATTTATTATATATTTAGTATGATGAATACTTTTCTCAGCTATAAATGCATAAATTTTGTATTGTAAATGAATCTCTTATCTTATTCCTATAGAATTATGATTTATATTTTGTAATCTCTATCATAAAATATCACTATTATTTCTATACATCTTTAGTGACCACCTTTCTTAATGAACTTAATTAACAGTTGAAATGATATTTCCTTAGGAGCTGGTGGATGTGTGTGTTGGGACAAGTGTTGGTACCATTACTGAGCCTGATTGTCTGGGACCATGTGAACCCGGTACAAGTGTGACACTCGAAGGAATAGTTTGGCATGAGACCGAAGGTAAAAAAAATAAAATAAAAAAGAATAAAGGAAATAATATTCTTTATAAATTAATTTTGATTATTATAACAGTTATTGATTTATTTTAATTTTTTAATGTAGATTGTTTGAAAAGGTAGTGAAGTTACTCTGCTCTAATCTTCAGTGAGGCCATGAGATTTATGAATAAATGACATGGAATTTCAATATTAACATTCTGGATCCTTGTCATTCAATAAATTGATTGCCTCAGTTATCTATTCTATCATTAAGTCATCATCAGTTATCATTCTATCATTAACTTTTTCTTTCATTTCTGGCATGAATTAGTCCATCCATTTTATCTTTCCCTGTTTTCTTTTTATTTCCATCATGTTCATTTATATTTATTTTTATCTTCCTTATTACTTTACTTGCTTCTCCTTTCTTTGTAAATTATTTATTACTTATAGAAGGAGTGAGTAGGGCTCTGTTCTACTAATGTCTTGTTCTTAGGTTCAAGTCTCTCTGTTGCGGAATAATTATTTATTCTGTTACACAAGATGCAGATTTGCCCTGGGATCTGGAGATCCTTCTGGGGCTCACTCAGCACATAAAAAAAAAAAAGTTATCTTATTTCTTCTTATTTCATTTACCATTCCTCTTAGTTAATCTTTTAGTTTCCATTTTATAATTGACACACATTTCTAGAATACTAATGAGGTATAAAAAACAAAACAAAAATGATTAGATATCCTTGACCAGCACATTGTGCTGCATAGCAGTGGAGATGAGATTCTGCTGGAAGCTATACTCTTGAACTTGTCAGGAAGTGTGGTGTCAAAAGATACTGATAGTCACCATACTCTCCATGTGGAAGGTGAAAAAGAGCAGTTGACTTAGAGATTAGAAATTTGTAAAAAGTTATTAAAAAATAACCCTCTGATATGAGATTTTACTGAAAGATCTTCACCTGTGAAACAATGTCTTAATCGGGGTCAAAGAGCTTTTCTAATTGCTGCAAGGGGACAATTTGAAAAAAAAAATCCATGCTTTGCGTTTTTCAGAATTTGGAGGTATTATTCATCATGAATTTGTTGCTCTATGAATTCTGAACTCAACTGTGAAACCACTGGAAAGATTTTAGTTGAAGTTGTCAGACTTCCTTGTCTTGTTGTCCTGCTTTGATCAGCCAAAAAGGAGTTTTATTTGAACAGCAAATAACAAGATAATGTCATATAATGACTAGATCATGGGTTTGAATTTCTGCCTAATCTATCATATAATCTAGATTTCGCACCATTGGATTATTACTTGTTTCGATCCATGGCTTCAAGGAAAAAAAAAATTATTATTTTGTGGAAGTTAATATTGTGGTCCAAGAGTTCTTTGACAGCCATCCCATAATAGTGTTATAATTGGAAAATTTCAAACAACATTAATTATTAGAGTGTTACTATGAATTTTCCTCAAAATATATTTAGCAATAGAATTTCATACACTAGTTATTTGGAACTTATCTTAAGTATTTATTGAAGGTTAACTAATGATTTCCTTGTTTTAGGGGTTCTAGTTGTCAACGTCACTTGGAGGGGAAAAACTTATGTCGGCACCTTGTTAGACTGTACAAAACATGATTGGGCACCTCCTAGGTAAATAATTAATTCTTGATATCCTTAAGAGGCTTGACTTCACTTATTGTAGTTAATAGTTAGATTCGTAGGCGTTATTTATAGTTTAAACTTTTCAAACATTAATATTTCATACTGAATTCTCAAACTTGTATTTATATTCTGTTGATAATTTTATTCCTTAAAGTTCATCAATTGAGATAATTATTGCCAAAAAGTACGATATCCACTTTTAAAAATTTTACTAGAAATGCAACAATTTGTCATTTATTTATTTTTAGACAATTTCTTAATCCTTTTTATTAAAATCTAAAGTTGATTTTTTACTGTGTCACCAACTTATTTTTCCAAATTATTGTACTTATCTCATAACACTTTAATGATATAATATGGATAAAGTACTTTTTGGAAAGGACTTAAAGGGATATAGTACTTTTTGGATGAATATGACACAATAAGTTTGTAACAATCCGAATAACCTTCCTCATACCGATAACTAATGTCTTTATCATGTTAATTACTAAATTATGTATATTTCCTTATTCTCCCTCTGAAAAATTCTTTCCTTGTTGGTTAATTTCATTTGATTTTATTTATATTATTAACCATGTGTAAACAATATCAACTATAAAGACTGAAAAATAAATTACTTTTAAGCTATTTAATTTCACATGTTTCAAAAAAAAAAAAAAAAAAAAAAAAAAAAAAAAAAAAAAAAAAAAAAAAAAAAAAAAAAATATATATATATATAATATATATATATATATATATATATATTTGCATTGTCATGCAGCAAAACGATGCCCTTACTCAACTTGCCACGTCTTTTGTCCTGGAATGCATGACGCAGATTTTTTAATGTTTCACAATAAGACGCTGTATTGATTGTCTCATTCCGAGGCAGAAACTCCACTAGCAATACTCCTTTTCTGTCCCAAAAAACTGTGCACATGATTTTCTGGGCAGAAATTGTTTGCTAAAAACTTCACTCATTTGGGTGATGATGAATGTTGCCATTCCATGGATTGTTGTTTTGATTCTGGTGTGATGTAGGCCACCCATGTTTCGTCCCCAGTAACAATTTGGTCTAAAAATTCTCCACCTTCATTGTGGTACCACTCAAGGAAAGTCAATGCACTGCCTACACGTTGGGTTTTGTGCAAATCCGTCAACATTTTTAAAACCCAACAGGAACACAATTTCCGATAATTCAAGTTCTATCATAGTAAAAACAAACAAACTATTTTAGTGTTTTATATCATTTATACTCTGCAATTCTGGATTTGTATATGATATACATTTTATTTATTTATAATGTAAAGATATTCATTTACTCCCATAGATGGATATGGATTTTAAATTATAAGCGAATAATTTTTAAAATACTTGTTTGTTTACATTTTTTCATTCTATTCTAGCTCTTTCCTTCTATTTATAATATGTCATTGGTTTCAGTTCAATTAGGATAATGCTTTTGAAAAGATCTAACAAATCTTTTGATTAGAGAAATCAATCAAATGTTTTTTAAAAAGGGGTTACTTTTAGTCTTTCAAGTGGTGGGTCTTTAGACACAGAGACCTAGTTAAACATCCTTTGTTTATTCTCTGAGAAGTTTAATTCAGATAACTTTGCTTTTATAAGTAGATGAGCTCTTCTATTTATAAATTGCCTCCATAGACCCTAACATATATTTTGGAATAGTGGAAATCTTTTAGTTGTTTTAGTGAACTCCATTAGGAATTTACCTAATGTGTTGGATTTATTTTTTTCAGGTTTTGTGATTCTCCTACTAGTGATCTTGATATCAGGACACCTAAAGGTAGAGGGAAAAGAGGTAGAAGTGCAGCTAATGCCTTGCTCAACGATTTAGCAAATTTCACTGAAACAAGAAGTTCAGTTCATAGTAAATTACGGAGTAATAATGCTGTTGGACCAAAAGGTCGAAGAGGTCCGGGTGCAGCTAGTCCAACTCCTTTTGCAGCTCCCAAAACTGAATCTACACCAAGCAAAAGAAAAACTAAATCTCATGAAGAAGAACCATCTACTAAAAGAAAAGCTACGCCTTCCCAACCAACAAGTCCCCTCCCACCACCAGTGCTATTGGAATGTCCTGAGCCAAACTGTTCAAAAAAGTATAAACATATTAATGGACTTAAATATCATCAATCCCATGCACATGGTTCACCAGATGATGAAGAAACAAAAGAATCCGGTACTTCTGAAGAAGAAGATCCCAGTGTTTTACTGGATATCAAAAAAGAAGAAAACAATGAGGTTTCTGCTCCTGTGATAGACGAAGCTACTGAAACGGAGGAAAAATCTCTTATAGAATCACCTTTTAGTAACGAAGATTTACATAACAGTCCTGCCCCATTGATAAGGGCTACTACGCCCTCAACTCCTTCTCCTCCAGTCATAGAACCTCCATTAAATATTCCTTCTCAGCCTCCTACACTAACCAAAGTTCCTCCATTCAAAGTAAAACCAGCCTCAGCATTGATGTCAGAAGAAAAAAAGGCTCTTCCTTCATCTACAGTGAATAATGCTCCCAAAACACCACAAAATCCGAAGAAGAAGAGTAGGAAATCTCCTGCTAGTAGTCCACATCCTAGTCCTCTTGAACCACCTGCATTGGGCCTAGAAACTGGGCGTGAAGGTGTTCAATCTCCTGCATATTCTGATATATCTGATGATGCCGCTCCATTGCTGGAATCAGAAGTCGAAGGAAAACCTAAAACTACTGATGATAAAAAAGGTTGCCAATCCCCTCAGCTTCAGCATTATGGTATGTATCCTTACTATGGGCAGCCTCCATATTTGGTACCATCTGTTTCTGAGAAACCTAAAGATAATCCTTCTGACAAAATTGAAGGGAAGATAACGGAAAAAGAAAAGAAGGATGGTGACTATCATCAGCAAAAGATGTTGTCTCAACATTATTATCAGTATGGTTTCCATGTGCCTGGATATCCATTTAATATGGATGGTTACCCGGTGGTTATTGATGACAAAAAAGAGGAAAAGTCGAATCAGCCTTCTGATACAAAACAGATATCTACTTCAACATTACACATTCCAAATCCCACTAAACTAAAATCTTCTGATACTCCTATTCCAAAAGAAAAACATCAAAATGATAATCATCAAATTATTAAAGAAAGTATTGAAATGAAGAATCAAATAAATAATTCATTTATATACCAAAGGCAACAACAAGGTCAAGAGGATGTCAGGAGGTTTTATATTTATCCTGAAAGAAAGGAAGGTTCTTCGACTAAAGCGACTCCTCCTCCTCAAAAATCTCATCCCATACCAAGTCCTAAACAAAAAGAAAAAACAGAAGAAAAAAAAGACAGGACAGAAGAGAAGAAGCAAGAAGGTGTAAAACCCACAATGGAAACTCAAGGTCCACCACCTCCTCCAACTTCTCAGTACGCTTATATTCATCCTGGTTACATGCAGTCGCCACATTATGGTGCTTTGCCTTTTGATCCTGGTCATCCAATGTATAGAGGTATGAATCCAATGCTTGTTTCAAGTTATCCTAATTCACCATACCTACATCCACAGCTACATGCTGTTCCAAGATATGCTCCTGAAGACCTTTCTCGGGGGCAAAGTGGTAAGGCATTGGATTTACTACAACACCATGCAAGTCAATATTATACTCACCCTTCACACAAAATTCATGAACTTCAAGAAAGGGCTATAAAATCTCCTACTCCAAAAGCGACCACTACTATTTCTTCTCCCTCCTCAAGCTCTGTTACTGCTGTGCCTGTCACATCTTCTGTCACAACCCAAGGGCAAGGGAAAGTAACTTCTGCTGACAATAAAGATAGCAGATCTCCGCCTCCTCAGAGGCATGTTCATACCCACCATCACACTCATGTTGGTCTTGGTTACCCAATACTTGCAGGACAGTATCCGCACCTTATGGAGGTAAGGAACATATTTTGAACTAGTTACATTATTGTTTGAAGATTATGAATTTAAAAAAATTGTAAATCTGTTGTCTGAAGTACGTTGGTATTATTTTGAGTATTGCTGGGCTTCCTATGTAAAAACTAATAACTAAGATGTACTGTCCATTCTACACTATTTTTATATATTATAGTAATATTTTTTTAAAGAATTTTCATCTTATCTGCAATAGATATATTTTGGTTGGTAACATTTTAGATCTTGAAATGTTTATTTATAATTATCAATAGTATTTTATGTTGATAGATATTTTTTGATTTTGGTGGATTGTTAATGTTACTTCATATTATAGGAACCCAGTCTGTATAAATGATACCATGTATATAAAAGTTTCCTCAATATTATTAAAAATTAACTTCATTATATTTTCAATAATTTTGTTTTCTTAAATATTGTTTTTGTTGATAATTATGAAGTTATTTTGGGTTTTAATGTACCACCTATTGATCGGTATAGTTAAGACTTTGTTTATTTGTGCACTATTGGTATAGTAACATAATATACAGTGAGTGTCAAAAGTATTCGGAATTTGTATCTCTTTTCATTTAATAAGTATATTTCACAATTATTAATTTATATAATTCTTTTTTACTCATAAATCTTTAAAAGATACTTCTATAAAGGAAAATCACTCACCAGATCATCGAAAAGTCAATTGTTTTTAAAAATATCTGATTAATAATGTAAAATTACAAAATCATTCAGTGTCAAAAGTATTGGGAAATCGTAATATGCTGTTGTTTAATGGTTTCAAATATTCAGATTCTCACTAATATTCGACATAATTTTATGTTTTAAACAATTCTTCTACCTCATGTAACATTACCCAACCTTGGAAAGGATTTGTTTTAAAAATAAGCCCCTAAAATAAAAGTGCAACGATCAAACAACGGCTTTGAATAATTTTGAAAAGAGAAATAGTTGAAATGTTAAAAAAAAATTGATAAGAATATGTGGATGGCTATGTATAGTCTAGATAATATAATAATAAAAAATAAAAGCAAAACATTGAGCGTACAAAAAAAATTAAATGTCAAAACTGAATGACTGATTATTCATCAAATAAGAAAACAATTTCTCAAATGAGTAAATTTGAGCTTATTTCTAAATTTTTTAGAACTTCTGGATACACAATAAGTGTTTCGACTGTTCGCCACGTTCTAAAAAAATATGACGAAAAGAAAAACATGGTAAAAGAAGTACGGAAAATGCATTTTATTATACAAGACAATAAGAGAACAGGCCGAATGTTGGTAATATTTTTTAAAGAGAAGGTTGATGAATGTATGAATGTTTACAGATGACTTCTTTACTAAAATACATGGTTCTTATGAAAAAAATATGGATTAGAGGAAACCAAATGAAGCCATAGTAAAAAACTTTGAGCGGTCTGTGATAGTCAGGTCTGCTTTTCTTTGAAAAGTTAAATAACATTGGATTCATGAACAAAATTATTGATTGACACTCACTGTAGCTCATATTAACCATATCATGTTCATATTTTTACTGTTTGAAAATTCAGTTTGCACTTATTATTACTGTTAAAATACAGAATAAAGTATATTTTTGTTGTACTGAAGTGAATATATTACTGCTTTAAAATCATTAGATGACTAGATCATGTTCATATTTTTACTGTTTGAAAATTCAGTTTACACTTATTATTACTGTTAAAATAAAGAATAAAGTATATTTTTATTGTACTGAAGTGAATATATTACTGTTTAAAATCATTAGATGACTTAATCAGCTTCATCATCCTGATTACAGTTAATTTGGAAAAGTTAGCCCAAATTGGTGTTTGTCATTTTCTTTGTAATGATACAATACCTGACATTTCAGGGATGCAAACATTTTGCACTTAAGTGATGTTCTAAAATGTGCTATCTTAACATATTTGTCAGAATTGGTCCCACATTTGTAATAATAATGCAAAATTATTTAAATATTCAAATTTTTTTTTTGGAGAAGATGGTATGGGTGGTGGTTATGGAATACAATTATTTGTTATGGACTATTAATTGTCATATTTACCTACATTAAAGGTATTCATCAGGGCTAAATGAAAGATGCCTGTAAGAATTATTTAAAATTGTATAGTGAAATAGTTTTGTGCTGAATGATTTTTTCTATCAGAAGAAAATTTTTTTTTTTTTTAGGATGTAATTATGAAAATGACAGCTAGCATAAAATTATAAAACAAATTCGACAGTATATTATAAATTGATTGTTTTCATATTTTATAAAAATAATTCATAAATAAGTTTTAACCTTAAACAGCATTACTTTATGATCAGCTGCTATAATATTACTACTACTAGTTTTCGATACTAAAGATATTTGAATAAGTTTAAGTTTACAAGTATCAATATTTCTTCTGGGTTAAGAATTTTTATTTAATTTAAATCAAGTTCACTATGGCTGACACAATATTTAATCTCTGTAATATACATTTTCCAACTAGCAATAGTTCTAATTCATTATTTGTATTATATTATCTAAACTAGGATGTCACTTTAATCATAAAATAATTATTTTAATGCTAAAAATTCTTTAAAGTTGTGATTTTCAGTTTTTCAGTAATCTGTAATGAACATTAAAATTTGTATTAAAGTATATGTTATGTAAATATTATAGTCTATAATTTTCGAAAGTTCCTTTATTTTTTATTAATTATTCTTGAGAATTTTTTTTTTAAATTAGTGATTTACATTATTGCCGGTGGTTCAATTATCAATCCAAGCTTTTAATTTGTGCTATTAAAAATTCAATCTAATAATGCCTGAATTTAGTCATTTTAAAGAAAATACAATGGTTATCAAGTCTTGTAAGACCTATTTTGGTCAATTACCCAAAATTATTGCAGTTTTAAGAATTGTGTATATGGTCTCTTATTGACTGTTATCTTTACTATATTTAAGTGTAACATTGTTACAGCTGAAGATGTACGAATATCAGGGACGAAATATGTATCAGCCGTAGTGAATAAAGAATAAATATCCATGCCAGTATACCTTACTAACCCAACTATTCCCTCTTCATCACTAATGAACACAGATCAAAGGTAAGGAAACTAATTTGTAGGAAGTACATATTCATTCAATTTTGATTTATTGTCCTTAATATGGATGGTCCAACATTTATCCAAATATCCTTTTATTTTTTAATCTTATGTCATAGCTTAAGCTAATTTAATTAACAAGTTGCATATTGACCCCCAGCTTTGGCAAACTAGAGAATTAAATCATCTTTGGATTGGTTATGACACCTATGAGAAACCATCTTTTGCAATTTTTTTAGATTGTTATGGAAGCTAATTTATGGCGGGTAATAGAAAAATAAGTAAAATAAATTCTTCTGAACTAATGAATCAATTTTCATTAAAAAAATAAATAAATAAAATTATAAAAGTTTTCTAAAAAGAGTTTAAAAAAATATTTTTAAAAATTTATTTTACAAAAACGTTAGTCAAAATTTGTTTTATAATTTTTCTGAAAGTTTGTTTACGTTATATTCAATTAGGACACCTATAATGTTTTGTTACTTTTGTCATTGGGGGTCCTGTACATTATATATTTTTTTCAATTTCATCATTAATGTATTCCATGTTGAAAAAAAAAACCAACAGAATTTTGCCGGCTTTCTCACCAGCCATGCTCCTGAATCGTCAATGGATCAAAATATGCTATTTTATTTTAAAAAATTTTATCTTAAAAATAATTAACACACATTACTCAAGAAATTCTTTTTAAAAAAATTACAGAATCTATTTTACAAAATCAATATTAACTATGGCAAATAACACTTGACTAAAAGAGTTTATACTATGTTTTTGAATATATAATATAAATACCAATATTAACAAAGCATAATACTTAAAAGATTTTATTGATGATCCATAGTTGATGTTTCTTTCCTTAAAATGCTCTTGTTCATCTGAAACTGCTAATTCTAATGTTACAAATAGAATTAATTTTGTATTAGAGATTTTAGATTTTATCCTCACATGCACATTCAGGCAAATATATCTAGGCATTATCACCTTCTTACACGCTACTGTTGGACTAGAAACAATATTGATTTCGACCCTATAGCTTTGGAATTCTAAGTACTGAACTCAGGACCATTCATGTTGTAGAGGTACAGATTACTAGACATGTGTCTTTGTGTTCATCTGGAGTATTAAGTCAGTTAATGTAGTATTAATTTGGAATTGTATCATTTTCCTTAAATCCATGATAATATTTTCATTTTCTATTTTTATTTTTCTTCACTTGTACGTTTCCATCAATATTCGGATGTCATATTTACATGTTTTGTATGTATTCCAGCTGCTGTACTAGCTACAGAACATGCTGCTGCTATAACATCTGTACCATACCAAGCCAAATGAATATGCAACAAGCTGTAATTAGTGTAAAAATAATATATCTTCCGTAGTATTCATTAGTGAATTTGTATAGATATTTCAGGCTTTATATATATATATATATATCTTTATATATACATACATAATATATATATATATATATATATATATATATATATATATATATATATATATATATATATGGGTAAGGTCCTTCGGGTCATACTTAGTGATTGAAGAGAACCCTTTTGTATCTTTCATAGAATCTTAAAGTATTTTGAATGTAATTGATGGACCTAGAGATATGTATTATGTATTATCCTAGTCTTCATGTAAATGGTTAAATTTCCGATGCACTGTAGACTATCTAGTTGTATTTTATGTGTTTCTGTCCACGTACAGTGCAGGCAACTGTATACATTCAGATAGTATATTTGATAGCACTGCAGATGTAATGTAATGAACATATTTTTTTTTAGTTCATTCTCTCAATATTTATGTTAGTAATGATAGTCGAAAGAGAATAAAGATTGTAAAACAAAAAATGAAGCTATCATATACAGAAGCAATGCAAAATATATAATGTTCATATCATATTGTTTTAAATATATTTTCTAAGCATTCTATGATAATCTTCTTTTATATTTTAGCTTTCAAATGTTATGTAAATTTACATATTTTAAAATATGATGTGTTGTGTGTGTAAATATATATATATATATATATATATATATATATATATATATATATATATATATGCTAGTTTTTCTCCATGTACACTTACCTGTGCATTTTGCTGTGAGAGTGTTTTGTCTACGAATGAAGATCTCATGAATTTATGTCTTCTTAATTTCTTAACTTTTTTAAAGATTTATTTGTTTTATAATAAATAAAATAATATAATTAGGTATGCTGACCTATAAACAAATGACATACAATCACCTTCAATAAAAAATTTTTAGCTTACTCCAATTTAAATAAAAAAAGAAGATACTTTAATAATTTTTATCATGAAATACTCGTAACTGCCATGTGCAAAGTTGGTTTTCTGGAGGTATAAGACTAGTTCAAGGTTGCTGAAGTCAATATCAAAGAGGCAAGCAGGGTTCAGGTTTTTTACTTTACAGTTTATTTAACATTACCTTATATTTTTTTTCTTCAAATTGAGCCAATGATTCCTTAATATCTTTCTAGAATACTGTATAAGGTTCATTAACACCCGTAGTAAATATTTCATCAAAATATTGACGATTGATTGAACTTCTAAAACTTACATTTTATTTGATTCAGCAATCTTATCTCTTCATGGGATTTTTGAAAATCATCTATTGATTTGTCACTAAGACTGACTATTTCTTCTTCCAATATTTTGCACATAACTTTTTATTTTGATGATAAATCACTTTATAAGGACAATGTCTTCATTCATAATTTCTCATTTAATTTATATTCAATATAACTAGGAATAACTCTATTCATAACGCTCGTATTAGTTCTTGAACTGACATTTAAATGAATGTTTCACTCCTAAATTATAAAGCTATCACAGAAGCAATGCAAAATTTATAATGTTTATACCGTATTGTTTTAAATACAGTATCTAAAGGTTCTAAGATATTCTTCTTTTATATTCTAGGTTTCAAATGTATATAAATTTATATGCTAGATTTTCTCTTAAGAATACAGATCTCTGAATTTATGTCTTCTTAATTTCTAAACTTTTCATATTTATTTTTTATAATTAATGACATGATTTATTTACCCATGTTTAACATCTAAAAATTAATATTTTATTGTGCTCCCAAATAAATAAATAAGATTCAATTTTTTTTTTTTTTTTATTATTATTTAAGTTATTGGCATTAATTACAGTATCTTGTTGTTTACTTTCAATTTGGTTTATGAAATTATAACTTATGATTTGTGCGAGAATTGGCATATATGTTTAAATCTGTAAGGCTGAATATATTCAAATATCTATTTGTTAACTGTTTGTAGCATTAGGTTAATTTTATTTATTACAGTTAAATGGAACTTTTTGGTTAGATTCTTAAACAGAGAGGAATCTCTCATAAGATTAACTATTTATTTAAACTTGTTTAATTATTAAAAAGCTTGATCTCTTAATGAGTAACCCTTTATAGATTTGTATTATCTCTACCTTTATGACAACAATTTAAATTATAATATCCGAATGTTAATCTTTGTAATTTTATGAACATCAGCTTGGCCCAAAATATTTCCTTGAACAAATTATTAATATCCATTGGATATGTTATTGCTGAAATCATTGTTGTAGCATTATAATCTTTTTTATGCTGTGTAATTCTTTTGAAAATAGTACTAGGAGTAATTTTTACTTTTAACGGTACCTGAAGTTCATTTTTTCAGAAGTAATAGATTATAAACAGTAAGTTATTTTCATATATTTTTTTTTTGTTTTATTCATTCTAAAACAAATAAATGGGGAGGAAGCTAGACAAAAAGTTATGTTCATTATTGAAGCCCTATCTGTATTGACTTATGCTTTATTTTCTGATTACAAGTATTCGATGACACGGTAAAATATTTGTAATTTTATGAAAATTCATATTTATTTACTACTTTACTATTGACTTTTGTTATTTTAAGAATATGACAAATTTTAAATGTTAAAATAGTTGTTTACCGTTGAGACTATATGATGGAAAAGTTAGTAGGGGGTGCGGTCACCAAGAAAACACACTATTAACACAAGCTTGTCACCTGGGTTGACTCAGAGAAATTATTTAAAAAAAGTAGTTTAGAGTAATTAAAAAAATCCAAATTTTGGAAATGCATGCTGAAACATTTGTACACAAAAAGTTTGTCTTATATGGTGTGTATTCTTGGTGACCACACCCCCAACAAACTTCTCTATCATGACAAATTTTAATTATACCTTTTTTAAATTATTCTTTAAGATGCCATATGACTAGTTAATATCATTTGGAATTCATTGCTTTTATGATATATATTAAAATCCTCATGAATAAATGGTGAAGTATCATAGATTGTCTTTGTTTTTTAGCTGTGATATATTGAGAATTGGATTTAGCTGAAATTGGTGTAAAACTGATCAAATCGTTAAATGTAAATATAATGTATTCCTTACTTCTGCAACACTTAAACATTGTTGTTAATATTGAATTTACTGTGAATAAATATTCTATTTCATATTTTGTAATTTATACATTATTGAAATTATCATGTTGAATATAGAATTCCTTGACCGAATTATGGTATTTAAAATGATTTTATAAACTAACAAAGGAAAAATAATAATTTTGCATAATGGTTTGTATTTAGACTAAGATATATAAAAAAATCAGTAGATGAAATCAGAAATATATGATTTATTTCTATATGTCTTAGTATGAAGTTGACTAAAATACTTTCCATACTTCTCAAAGTACAACAAATATAATAATAATTGTACATATATACTGTTATTAAAGTTTATATAGCATATAGACATTGCACTCACAAATTTTTCATTTGTGTATTTTCATCTTTATTGATCATATATACTTAAAATATAAAATAGAACCTGTTTTCTGGTTTAGAAAAACTTATTTATTATTTTATAATCTTATTGATTGTTTTAGAGAATTTATTTAGGTTTTATAAATTAATTTTAGTTTTTGTGAGATTTTTTTTTTTATCGTGGAAAATCACATGAAATGTTGATTTTGAAAGATATATATTTTTACATGACCTAATCTTATCTTGTCTAAGATAAAATATTGCTTTATGTATATAGAAGACATAAATTCTGAAATGAGTTGTTTTATAAATGTATGTCTGTATTAATGTGAGAATGCCTTTGTAATTAAGTGTAAATCCTCATGAAATTCAATGTATATATTTACATTTATATATGATTACACTGACTCACTCACATATGTATTTAAATCCCTGTTAGAGTAAAATGTGAGCACTTTATTTCGATGTTTGTATAGAAGTAATCAAATGTAGTTTAAGAGGAATATAATTTTGAATAAAATGTAATTACAAATTTGAAAATATGGGATTTTTGTTAGAAAAACTGTTTTTTTTTTTTTTTTGTTTTTTACACATAATAAATGTTTACTCTCATTTACAGTTTAATTGAAGTGTATGCTTTTTATATATATATATATATATATATATAATATATATATATATACGTATGTGTGTGTGCGTGTGTGTGTGTATATATTTATATTTATATTTCACTCCTTTGTTGAAATCTATTAACAAATTAAAAGAATATTGCTTAAAAGGAAACTTTATACTTCTAAATATTGTTATGGGAAACCTATTATCTGGGGACTTCCTAAACTCCTTGAATATTCCCAAAAGGAAAATGAGGATATTGATGAAAAAAGCTACATTCCTTCTATGCCTGAGGAATCCTTTGAAGCTAACAGAGAATAAAGTGTTGACAGGAATTATATATTGAAGGATTATTCAGTTGTTTTTTTTTTTTTGTTTTTTTTACGTAATAAAGTGATGTTTTCATTTTGTTTTTATTATTCCAATTATCCTTTAGTTGTATTAATTTGTTTTATACATGAAATGGTGTTGGATAAATTAAACTAAACATAAGAAATATATACTCCCAATAGAAAATGTGAAATTGTCTGATATTTTCGTTAAGTAGTTTTAATTAATGAACATTCTTCTTCTTCGTCGTTGTTCCCTCAAATGGTGATGTTTGGGAGTTGAATTGTGAACTCGGTAGGTTTTGGCTAGATCTGCTTCCTGATGTTTTCTAGCTGAGGGCATGTCTGCAGGATGTGCTCTGCAGTCTGGTTTCCAGTTCTACATCCACAGAGAGAGCTTTCCCCAATGCTAAACTTTTTATAGAGGTGTGCCCTAATCCTGTTGTGGCCTGTTCTGAGCCTGAAGAGCACAACTTGCTCGCTCCTTTCTGCTTATTTCGTAGTAAGCGTCTTCTGGGTTGTGATTTGGGTGCAGGTTGTCCCATTTAGCATTTACTGCATCCCTGTTTATTGATATCACCTCCAGGAGAGTCTGGATGGAGTTTGGTTGTGGTAATGCTGCTCCTTTCTTAATTAATGAACATTTAAAATTCAACTGTGTTGCTTCAAAAATAGTTCAGATAAATATAAATTTGTTATAACATAACTGGCATATGTACTGGAGGATAAATAGTGAAAGACTGTGGACCAAGTTCGAGTCTGTTCAACAGGGACTTGTGGAGTGTCATTAAAGGATACTGTAGGGCAGGAAGTTATTGGTTTAGGAAGAAGGGTAAAGGTTATTTGGTGGGATTTGTTATAATTAATTTTTATCCTCCGATTCTGACTCCATACTTCAAGGTCTTATAAGTTGGATTGAAGGGTGTGGGAGGAAATTACTGGAAATGTGAAGATTCATTTAAAGATGCCTACAAGAGGTACGGCTCAGCAGGTCTCCCGAGGAATATCCAAATGAGGATTGCGGAGGACCCAAGGAAATGGAAGAGTGCAATCCGGGAACATACCATTGATGAGTGGGACCGGCGGTGGGTGACAACCTCAAAAGGTGCTACCTTGAAGAAATTCTTCCCCACGGTCCGGTCACGATTGAAAGCCAAATGGATTGTTCCGGATTACTGGGTCTCGCAATTCCTCACTGGGCACGGGGCTTTCCGAAGTAAGCTGCACAGTTTCGGAAAAGACGTAGATCCCCTATGCCCCCGTTGTGGAGTCCCGGAGACTGCTGAGCACATCATTGTGGAATGTTCCGCGTTTGAGGCACTAAGGGCCAAACTATTGAGGGAATGTGGCCTCTGGGTCCTCTCGGTGAGCGATTTCCCTCAGCTGGTGTCCGAACAAAATTATAAACAATTTACATCATTTATTCACGGGTGGAAAACATTAGTAGGCCCGGCAGCTTTTAACGTAGGTGGAACTGGACGAGATCGAGGAAGACCACCTCCGAGAGAAGAAGCAGGAGCTGAAGGGATAGTCATCGAGGAGAGACCAGATTAAAAAGCTGGGAAGAGAAGAAAAACAGAAACTCAAGATTACTACTGGTAGCATCTCAGTCATGGCTACCGACGCCCGTATTGCCATATGGCAAGGCAGGGAGACCTAAATAAATAAAAAATAAAAAGTTGGATTGAAGGGTGTGGGAGGAAATTACTGGATCATTATCTACTGATAGCACACACACGTCATCATCATAGATAAAAAGGAAAGTTTTAAGATGGGTTGGGATACCAGCTGTATAAACTGTTTAAAGAAGGGATCCTAGAATATTGTCTTAAGGTTGAGAATAGAATACCAGCAGATTAAGAAAAAAGGGAGGAATAAGAACTATAGTGATTTATTTTGAAAGATATATAAACGAGGTAGAACTGGATAATAAGAAAATATGTAGGAGGGAGGAATATACAGTTTGTAAAGTAATCCCAGGAGCCAGACTCGGTCAAAGGCCTGTTCTACATCAAGAAAGGCTCCCCCTGCAGTACAATCTGGGCTCCAACACAGAGGAGACAATGTCCACCTTATGATGACATTGCTGGATAGTGGAATGAGATGTAGGGAATAATATGATGGAAATCAAGGATTGGGTATATACATTTCTGAAGGAGTTTTTCCAGAATATTGCCTATGATACATAAAAGAGATATGGGACAGTAGGAAGGTGGATTTTCAGGTGACTTTTTGGGTTTAGAAATCCTTTTCACTATAGATAATTAATGGAGGCAGGAAAATAAGTAATATGGAGTATGACGTAGATGTAGGTAAAGAATAGGATGCCTTTTTAAGGGAGATGTTATAAGGTATAGGAAGTGATTAAGTCATGGCCAGGAGCTTTTCGTACAGCTAATCTGTGAATGATATTAGACATTTCTGAAAGATGGAAAGCTTTAAGTGGAAGGGTCATTTGGAGGGGAATATTTATCTTCTTCCATCCTTTCAAGGTGATTAGGATTAAGGATATCTGGTTGTGGAGTAAAAGTATTCGAAATATGTTGCGGGAATATCTGGACTTTCTCTTCAGTCAGATCTTGTCCCGGTTAGGATTTCAGTTATGAGCGGATGATTACAATCTTTGCACTTAAGAAGTTTTTTTGAGGTCATCCAGAATGATTTGTCTGTTGTAGTAAGATTTTCAGTAAAGCTGAGTAAATTTTGAATAATGAATATTTTTTTTTATTTCCATGTTACAATTTGGCTTTTATAATTTTGTTTTTTTTACATTTTTGTGTTTGTTTACAAAAGTTTATCTGACAATATTCTTCCTGCAGTTTTACTACAAGTCAGTTCCAAGAACTATTATAATTGTTTGAAAGGTATAAAATTAGAAGCATTCAATTTTTACAGTGGCCTTTGTGCACCTTTAAATACAATATTATGAACAAGTTAGAGCAATAATTTATACTCTTTTATATATATAGCCAGTCTCTTATAAAAGCATGCATTATTTAACCTCTTAAAATTTCAGTTTAAAATTCTCTCTTATAATTTCATGCATTATAAATTTCATCTGACTAATGATCAAGTCAGGCTTTTTATCACATCGGGATCACCACATGTCGAGGTATGGTTATTATAATGGACAGGGAAGAGTATCAGAAGGCCTCGACAATTGCGTGTTCTTGAAGGAAGAGAGTTAGATGGGATGTGGTGCTCGCAGTGGTAGAAGCACGTACTGCAGCACCATGTAAGAGGTTACTTTGCCAGGTTGGGGCGAACCCGTACCTACCAATTAGCAGGGGGACTGGCTAGGAAGGAAATGCTCCATGTGGTTGAAGCACAACAGCAGCGGATAGGATCCCTCATATGGGCACATGGGTAGAAGCCATGCACCCCATTCTATGAGGGGTATAGGAAGGAAGAATAGAATAAAGTTTATTTAGGACCAAATGGTCCTCTTTTACAATGAACGGGAATTGTACATACATTTATAATTAACCTTGAGTCCGGTCTTTTTTGCCAGTAATTAATATACATATATTTCTAATATTATTAATATTTGATGTTTACAACATTATCAGAATAAAATAAAACATCAAACTGGAGATTTAAATAAAAATAAATAAACATAAAAGGGAATTTGGACTCTCTATAAACTTTTCTAATACTCTTACATACACTATATATATTACAGATTTTGATAACAAAAAATTCAAAATATATTATTTACAAATATTAGTAAATCCTTCTTACATAATAATATTATGTTTTTAAACTTTAAATGATTTCTCATTTATTATCTCTTTTATATTGTTTCTAATTGTTTCAAGTGAGTGATTTAAATTTTTTTTTTTTATTAAACTTATTAAATGTTCTACATGCACTTACAATGTTCGATTTATTGAAAATTGATGTTTTATGTTTCGGATTAGTAATGTATATTTAGAGGCTTTATTATTTCTATTATGAATATCATGTAAGAAGATCATATTTGAGTAAAGATAGCTCGGGGTTTTTCTCTTTAATATTTTACATATAATGGTCAATAAATCATATATTCTTATTGATCTTATCTTCATCCAGTTTAACTGCTTGTAGTAGGGTGTGATATGTCGATCTATTGGGGTTTATGTTATGTAACATACAGCTGCATTTTGGGCTCTTTGAAGTCTATTTAATAATTTTTCTGTGATATCCGTACAGGTCATACTTGCATAATTCAGGTACAGTATAAGCATAGTATTTATCAGGATTTTTCTAATTGGCATAGAAGGCTGAAAATTTAATTTTTTGAGTCGGAATTTGCTTTATAAATTTTACTGCATATGTGAGTTTGTACATTCCAGGTCAGATTATTACTCATGAAAATGCCCAAGTTTCTTATTTGCGTTTCATACGTCAACTCTGTATTAATTATTGATACTTTGTTTATTTCATTTATATTTATTTTTTGTTGTGTTCGGAATCCTATTATTATTGCCTTTGATTTTTGTGGATTTATATTTAATCTGTGATCACCACACCATCTCTTTAAATCTTCATTCATCTTATCGATTTTATCATTTCACATCGGCCTTAATATATATCTGTAAGTCATCCACATATAGCATATATTTATAATGTTTAAAGTTTTTGCCTATTAAGTTAAAAAATAATGTAAATAATATCGGATAAATTCGAGCCTTGAGGTGTATCACAGACTTGTATTGCTTTGTATGTTGCATTATTTTGTACTGAGTTGACAATCAAACTTCTGTTGTTCAGGTATGATTTTGTCAGATTTAACATATTATCTTTCATGCCATAATACTTCAATATGGCTAATAATAATTTATGATCTATGGAATCAAATGCTCTGCTAAAATCAATCAGTACCAGGACCTTTTATATCTTCCATGTTGTAGCCCAGTAGAATTAGACCAAAAAAGGGGGTTGGCTAGAAAAAGGTGGGGTAAATTTAATTTTTAGGTACGATTGTTTGTACTGCTTCCCTCATTAAAAACTCAAGTTTTCACACTTGTCACCCTTGTGCGTTTTCCGCCATCTTGGAAAAATCTCTAAAAAAAAGTACTTTTTTCAGTTTTTTCCTTCTAAATCTGTTCCTCGACATTTTAGAGCAAACTTTGTCGTTAGCAATTTTAAAGAACAATAAATTGCCTACATGTACATGTGGTATGTAACATGTTGGGAAATTCGAAACACCTACTGAGATACGTGGTTGTCAATATTGGCCAAATTGTCAAAAAAACACAAAGTGTCAGAAAAGTCGGCGGTTTAGCTTGAATAACTATTTAGGTGTGCAGTTTATTAAAAAAATAGATAAGAAAGAATCTTTTAGAGCATTAAATGTCTAACAAGTTATATGTATAACATTTTTAATTACTTCTAATTATACGAACATGGAATGTTGATGATAACATTTTTACTGAAAGTGCTCGGTTAATAAAAAATAAAATACTCCGTTTAAAATAGATCTTCTAACCGTGATATTATCTTAAAACCATTATTGTGTATTTTCCAGGAAAAGAAAAGCGTTTTTGCAACTAATAAGAACAATTACCCAATATATTACTTTTGTTTTAATTGATTAAAAAAAACAAAAACATTTTAATGATACACCAACAACTTTAAATAAAATATAAAGCTTTTTGGTTAGTTGTTTTTTCTTTTTTCAGTCTCAAATGTATTTTATGTGTATAATGTATCATTTTGAGCGAAAGGGTATATTATGCAGGATTCGGTAACTAGGATTAAAGAACCAGCTACATCGACTTTACTTCATGCATGACAGCTTCATGCATCGGGAAGAGAGTTTCTATATTAAAAAGAGTCCTTTTTAGTATGGTAATCCTAGTTACCATTGATTTATTTCGATTCGTATCCTTTTAAAAGTAGAATCGAGTCAAAAATGGAGGTTTTCTTCCATTTTGAACCGTATCCTGGTTACAATAAATGTCAATTGTTAAGAATCCTTTCAACGAGAATGGCGACTTTAACTTAGAATGAAAAAAAACAAAAATTAAAACAGTCCTTAAAATATGAAAATCGGGCATATCCTTTGAAATAGTAAATTAGTCCTTTTCGGGCGTAACCCACCTCACCCACCCTAATATAGACAGTTAGACTTAAGTTATTTCGGACAGCTTCATGCGTCGGGAAGAGAATTTCTATATTAAAAAGAGTCCTTTTTAGTATGGTAATCCTAGTTACCATTGATTTATTTCGATTCGTATCCTTTTAAAAGGAGAATCGAGTCAAAAATGGAGGTTTTCTTCCATTTTGAACCGTATCCTGGTTACAATAAATGTCAATGGTTAAGAGTCCTTTCAACGAGAATGGCGACTTTAACTTAGAATGAAAAAAACAAAAATTAAAACAGACCTTAAAATATGAAAATTGGGCATATCCTTTGAAATAGTAAATTAGTCCTTTTCGGGCTAATTCACGTCATTTTTTATTAGTCAGAATTCAGGATGCAAAGAGAAATGTGGTAAAAATGCAGCTGCAAAAAAGGTGGACTTGTTCTATAGTCTGTCTTTATTGCAGATTCGAATCCTGCATAATATACCCTTTCGCTCAAAATGATACATTATACACATAAAATACATTTGAGACTGAAAAAAGAAAAAACAACTAACCAAAAAGCTTTATATTTTATTTAAAGTTGTTGGTGTATCATTAAAATGTTTTTTTTTTTTTTAATCAATTAAAACAAAAGTAATATATTGGGTAATTGTTCTTATTAGTTGCAAAAACGCTTTTCTTTTCCTGGAAAATACACAATAATGGTTTTAAGATAATATCACGGTTAGAAGATCTATTTTAAACGGAGTATTTTATTTTTTATTAACCGAGCACTTTCAGTAAAAATGTTATCATCAACATTCCTTGTTCGTATAATTAGAAGTAATTAAAAATGTTATACATATAACTTGTTAGACATTTAATGCTCTAAAAGATTCTTTCTTATCTATTTTTTTAATAAACTGCACACCTAAATAGTTATTCAAGCTAAACCCCGACTTTTCTGACACTTTGTGTTTTTTTGACAATTTGGCCAATATTGACAACCACGTATCTCAGTAGGTGTTTCGAATTTCCCAACATGTTACATACCACATGTACATGTAGGCAATTTATTGTTCTTTAAAATTGCTAACGACAAAGTTTGCTCTAAAATGTCGAGGAACAGATTTAGAAGGAAAAAACTGAAAAAAGTACTTTTTTTTAGAGATTTTTCCAAGATGGCGGAAAACGCACAAGGGTGACAAGTGTGAAAACTTGAGTTTTTAATGAGGGAAGCAGTACAAACAATCGTACCTAAAAATTAAATTTACCCCACCTTTTTCTAGCCAACCCCCTTTTTTGGTCTAATTCTACTGGGCTACAACATGGAAGATATAAAAGGTCCTGGTACTGATTGATTTTAGCAGAGCATTTGATTCCATAGATCATAAATTATTATTAGCCATATTGAAGTATTATGGCATGAAAGATAATATGTTAAATCTGACAAAATCATACCTGAACAACAGAAGTTTGATTGTCAACTCAGTACAAAATAATGCAACATACAAAGCAATACAAGTCTGTGATACACCTCAAGGCTCGAATTTATCCGATATTATTTACATTTTTTTTAACTTAATAGGCAAAAACTTTAAACATTATAAATATATGCTATATGTGGATGACTTACAGATATATATTAAGGCCGATGTGAAATGATAAAATCGATAAGATGAATGAAGATTTGAAGAGATGGTGTGGTGATCACAGATTAAATATAAATCCACAAAAATCAAAGGCAATAATAATAGGATTCCGAACACAACAAAAAATAAATATAAATGAAATAAACAAAGTATCAATAATTAATACAGAGTTGACGTATGAAACGCAAATAATAGTTTCCTTTCATTTTTTCGTATGTTTCTAAAACTCCTCTATGAAAGAATTTTCCTATATGATAATTATCAATTAGGGATCACTTGTAGCTGAGTTGCTAGCGTAACAGCCTCCCATGCTAAAGGTCACGGGTTCAAACCCGCAGGTGGTACTAGGATTTTTTAATGGGAGTAAAAAATCCTTAGTTACGCCATCCTTCGGAGGGGACGTTAAAAGGTGGTCCCGAGCCTGTGCGATGTCAGGTACTCGTTAAAGATTCCTATTCTAATAAAACCTGAATAGGCAAAATTTAGGACTCACATTGTAGCATCGTCCGATTAGCCATAGTAGCATAAAGTGACGTTAAATAAAATAAATAAATAATTATCAATTAATTTCATTTATTCCTCTTTTTTCTCTATATTTAGTACCTTAGTTTTATATCTTTTAATTTTAACATTAGGAAAATTTTCCATAATTAAGGAAGATATCGTATTACATATTGCTTCAAATTCGAGTCTTACGGATTCTACAGTTGGTTCGCAGAATACACCATAGACTTTATTAGGTCTTAATATTTCTATTAAAATTTCTCCAAATTACTCCAAGGATGTGCCGTTTGAATATAATATATATTTTTGCCAAAAGTTTTCTCAAGTCTCATTTGTTTTCCATTCCTTTGAATAAATATTTGATTCTTTTCTATATTTATAGGTTTAGACTCATCTACATTAAATATTGTTCGTTACTACTCTCTTGAGAATGTTGTGTATTTAAACTTTCATTATGGAAATTTGGGTTATTTATTTCATTTTGGTCTTCTATTTCAATAATATTATCTTCTATCTCATCATCATTATATGAATGAAAAGAAGATGAAAGGTCCATTTCATGATTCTCGTGTTGTTGTTTTTCATAGTAAATAACCCCTGTAATGGTTTGTGATCAGTCTGAATTATAAATTTTGCTCTATACAAGTAGGGTCTAAAATGTTTTGTAGCATACACTATAGCTAAAAGTTCCTTTAAAATTGTTGAGTATTTCTGCTCAATGTCATTAAGCGTTCTTGATGCAAATGCTATAGGATGTTTTCTACCATCAGTATTAATGATACTGACAGCATACTTGCGATAAAACACATCCGACGGCGAATTGACTTGCATCCGTAGTAACTATCATTGGAAAATCAAAATTTGGGTATGGTAATATTGGTGCATTCATAAGATGTAATTTTAATTTTTCAAAAGCTTCTTTATAATTCTCTGGAATAATATTTTCTTTATTTTTAAGTTGTTGTGTTAGTGGTTTTTCTATATTTGCATAATTTTTGATGAATTTTCTGTAATACCCTGATAATCCGAAAAACTGTCTGATTTCCTTTTTAGTTTTTAGTAAAGGAAATTTCGCTATTGCCATTAATTTAGAAGGGTTTGTTTTTATACCTTCTGGGGTTAGAATATATCCTAAGAACGGTAGCTCTTGTTTAAAAAAGTCAGTCTTGTCTAATTGAATAACAAGATTATGCCTAGCTAAAGTTTTAAATACGTTTTTCAGATGTTTTAGATGCTCTTCTATTGTTTTAGAATAGATTATTATATGATCTACGTAGAATAAAGCATTCGGCTCATTGGCAATCATTACATTCATTGCCCTTTGAAATGTTGGTGGGGCATTACTAAGACCGAAAGGCATTCTGACATATCCATTTTCTGTAGAAAAAGCAGTCTTTTAAATAGAGTCTTCAGACATTTCAATTTGTGTGAAATCCTGGATCTAAATCAATTGTTGAAAATATTTTGGCTCCTTCTAATTTATTAAGCAAATCTTCGATGTTTGGAAGTGGAAAATTATCCTTCATTATTTGTTCGTTGAGCTTTCTATAATATATCACCAATCTATACTTTTTCTTACCACTGGCGTCAAGCTTTTTCGGAACCAACATTGCTGATGAATTATAAGGTGAGTTGCTTTCCCTTATGATGTTTTGTTTTAATAGTTTTTGGATTTGGTTATCCATATCTGATCTTAATTGGGGTGCTACTCTATAACTTCTTGAGTAAATTGGTTTTTCCGTTTTTAGCTTAATGTGGCATTTTAGTAAGTTTTTAGATGGCAATTTTTCTTCATCCGTTTTCATTATAGAAGGATATTTTCCTATTATTTTTATTAAATTTTTCCTAGTTGTGGATATAATTAGTTGACCGTTAAGAATTACTGGAAGGATGGCGGTCATTAAATGAAACAACTAAATAGTTTCAACTATTTTATTGTTTGCCAACGTTTCGACCCCCATTGTGGGTCATCATCAGGGCGTGTTGTAGGTGAATGGAAACTGATGAAACTGAAAATATATAACACTACCACTTATTTCAAATCGCAATATCTAAGCTAGTTGTTAACCAAATTAAATGATTCTTTATTCATTTGGTCCAAAATGGTATTTATTTATTAGGAGAAACGGATTTTTTTTATTCGTTATTCGGTTTCTACGCATCTTGAAATCTAAGGTTTTAAATTTTGAGGAGGGGTTATTATTTTTTATTTTTTTTTTGGTCGATTACAAACGTTCATTATTTAAAATAATAAACCAAAAGAATTTATACAGGACTGCGTTACTATTTCCTTTTCTTTTCTTTCGATTTTCATTCAAATAAAATTTTTGATTCCAGAAAACCTAACATTTTTTCCTTTTCATCAATAATAACCGAGTTATCAGGGAATCACGCCTCTTATAAGTTGTGGCTTGACCATATAAGATGATTTTTTTAATGTTTTTTTTTTGTTTTTTTTGCACTTTGTTCGTCGCGTTATCTTGATTTCGAAATACTTTTCGATTTTTCTCCATCTTCAATAATAACTGATTTTTTAGTGTAATTACATCTTTTATAATCTGTTACTTGAATATACATACATATGATTTTTTTTTTTTTTTTTTTTTTTTTTTTTTTATCGAGCTTTACTGATTCTAAAACACTTTATACACTTTTCTCTATCTTCAAAAATAACCGAGTTATAAGCGTAATTATGGGAACAATTTTAATTGTTTTTCTCTTTTATATAATTATTCGCGTTGTTTTTTTTTTGGGGATTAAAAAACAATAATAATTTTTTTTTGTCTCTTCAAAAATAACTGAGTTATTAAATAAAATCACATTTAATCGGCCGTCATTTTAAAACTAACCAGCATATATCAACGTCTAGGTGTTAGGATGATCGTTGAATGGACTAGTATTTTTGTGGCAAATTTAAAAAAAAAAAAAAAATGGTCCAGTAGTTTCGGAGAAATGCCGCGGAAGTGGGCGTTCGGTGGACGGCGGAAAACGGATTTTTTTTATTAGTTATTCGGATTCTACGCATCTTGAAACAAATTTTGAGTTGGGGTAATTTTTTTTTTTTTTTTTTGGTCGATTACAAAGTTTCATTATTGAAAATAATAAAGCAAAATGGATAAATATAAACTATGAAACAATTTGTTATTAACTAAAGAAGGGATATTTCCCCGCGTTGAAAACCAATCCCATACTTTTCAGCAATTAAAAGAATATGATTTCTTAACTTATTTGAATTATTTATAAAAAGGGATAATAAATTTCAAATCATAAGTAAAAGTTTACTTCACTGAATTTACCAAATAATAAATAACTAAGTTTTATGATTATTAAGTATAAATAGTATTGCGGATATTAATTAATTCATTTATAGAATTTGCTTTTATGTAAATGTTTCTTTTAGTTGGTTTTCATCTATCCTTCTTTTATTTGTTATGCATCTAATTAATATTTTAATTTAATAAAAAATACTTCTTAGATTATAATACATACGAGTGAACATATAAACTTGAAAAGCAACATTTTATAAGAATTTAACAATGATAATTGCCTGCTATTATGATCATAATTACATTAACAATTTAACTTCAAATAGTATATATGACAAAAGTCATTAATTATATAATACTTTGTAGCTATAGATTTTTAACTAAATAATTATTTAAATCATAGTTGTGAATACTAGAAAAAACTGTTATTAAATTAATATTAAAAAAGTTAAATTATTCAACATTGATTTGCGTAATTAATTAATTTATGATAGTACAATGATATTAGTTGGTCTATATTGAAATATAATTTTATTATTATTTAAAATAAATTACACGGCGCCGTGTGGTTTCAGTGGTAATGGCACGGCTGCTACACGGCAGATAAGCCTTTTTACGGCAGCCGTGCATGTGTGAAAGCGCCAACTATGTTCCTATCTCAACGACCGTATAAACGGCTGCTACACGGCTGTTTTTTCTATCCGTTCGCTAAACGGCTATAAAGGGGATTATAAACCGTCCCAACGGCAGCCGTGTATGTGTGAAAGCTCCAACTATGTCCCTATCTCAACGACCGTTTGGCCGGCTGATAAGCCTAGGATTATAAACCGTTTGGACGGCAGCCGTCTATGTGTGAAAAAACCCTTATGATGCTTTTCGTGTTTATGATTTTCATTTTTATTATATTGTGGTTTATAATTTTTATTACCGTATTTTTTTTGGAAATAATTGTTGCAGTAACGGCAAACCTTCGTTCTGTAATTTTATTCGAAGTTTGACTAAGTCTTTTGGATCAAAAATGCGCATATAATTGCTTAATTCAATGGGCAAACAAGATATTACATGGTGAGTAATCCTTTTGTATACGCTGAGCTATCCGTGGAAGAACAGTACTTCCAAGTGATAACTCAAAATTGAGGGTGGTTCGAATAAAAAAATAGTGGACTGTATAAATTTAAAAAATAAAAATAATGAAAGCAAACGACGAATCACAATACATTTATTAAGCTAAAATACATATAAACGGAACAAGAAACAAAATTAACCTAATAAATTGATATAAGAAAAGATAAGAAACCAATTAACCTAATTATACTTAAACAGCTGTAAGAAAATGTAGGAAACAAAATAAACCTCATAAAAATATTGAAGAAATTTGAGAAACAAACTTAACTTAATTAAATGCTTAAATATGTAAAAAATATAGGTCTCAAAATTAAACAGTTTTAAGAATGATAATTAAGAAATTAAATGTTCCAATAATGGATATAGATAGGTTATATTCACTTAAAGATGTCCAGTTGAGTGTTGAAGAAAACGACCGTAGGGCCGTTTGAACGAAGTCCTCTTGAGTGTTGAAAATGACCACAGGGCGGCTCTTCCGTGTTCCAAGGGGAACGATGAGAAGATGAAGAAATACGTTTGCAAACGTACGGAGTATGAGAGGAGACTTGGGTCTATATACGCCACATCTTAACCGTTCAGACGCTACATTAAGACTCGCCTCGCCTCGAGTCTTTTTTTCTTTCTCTTCTATTATTCTTCACTTTCTTGGCAAAAACTTTTAATTATATTTACAAAGCCTATTTTTAAACCAAATAAAAAATAATGATTTATACAATAAAATGATCTTATGATAAATATCATAAATTTAGTGAGTTTTGTATTTTCAATCTAACAGCCATGGAAAACCTTATCCGGCCATAACGTATGGTGTGAACACCTTTCCTTTGTATAATTTATTTGGCTATCATGGTAATTAATGTCATAGTTTAATCTGATTCTAGCGATTAGATCCGATAATGCTGATTCTACCCTATTGATGAATGCGATGGGGTTTTCATACTTAAATAGACGCATTGACATTAATTTGTGGTCCAATTGACAAATTGTTTTGATAGTTTAAGTTTAATAGTTCATCCAAATTAACGAAATGTTGAGACCTGATATGATTTTTAGCTTCCCCCTTAATGTTTGATTTAATTTTATTAAACAGAGCAGCATGATTTTCGAATGCTAAAGTATTATCCGCTTTACAAACATAATTAAAAACGGCCCTAACCTCACTTAAAAATGCATAAACCTCACTAGAGTCATCATAAAAATCCTGTATATGGTCATAGTCCATTGCAGTCATTTTATATATCACCTTTGGTGGTTGTTGCGGTGGTGACAGTTGTGTAGGTTGCATTTGTGCTCGTAATTCGTCAGTCATTTTTAGTGTGTAAGCTTTTAATTTACTCGGGTTTAAATAAAATTGCATAAAATTATATTAAAATAAAAAATATGTGTAAACAAACCATAACAAAAAATAAAATGCTGAAGGAATTAGTCCGAGTGGCGGTCATTAAATGAAACTATTCAGTTGTTTCATTTAATGACCGCCACCCGGACTAATTCCTTCAGTAATTCTCAACGGTCAACTAATTATATCCACAAAAAATAAAATGGTTCAATAACAAAAATTTTGTACCTCAAGTATTCTTTTTCTCAGTTCCTCATGAAGTAGCTGGATCTCATAAAATTCTCGACTCGTTTGAAGTGTTGCACACACCTTGAAGCAGCCAGTCCCAGATTCTGTTGTCCAAAGACTATTTCTTCGTATCTTCTTAGCCTGACACTCAGAGCGTTACCTATAGGCAATCTCAAATTTCTTCTTTCTTCAAGTTATTACGGGTCCCTA